>JAITYX010000036.1:2432500-5180000 GCA_021018815.1 Talinum fruticosum | reverse complement strand
TTGAGAGTCAAATCAATAGCCAAGAAAAATGATGATCCAAAGAGGCACGGACTGCTGAGGAAAAACTCATCAGAACTTTGAATCTCTCTCTCTCTCTCTCTCTCTCTCCCTCTCTCTGCTCTCTCTCCCCTCTCTCTCTCTCTCTCTCTCTCTCCCTCTCTCTCTCCCCTCTCTCTCTCTCTCTCTCTCTCCCCGCTCTCTCTCTCTCTCTCTCTCTCTCTCTCTCCCTCTCTCTGCTCTGCTCTGAAATCCTGAATTCCGAGAACTGATAAAAGAAATATAAGCTGAGGGTAAAGTAACAGAAATATTAAAAGTCATTTTTCAGTAAAAGATCAAAACCCTACCCACCACTATCCTCTCTAGTCTCTGGTTCTCTACCTTGCTTCATTCTTTTAAGTTAATTTTGTTTTCATTATATATTTTTCTTTTCGAAATGAACCATAAAAAATAATACAAAAAGAAAAGAGAGAATTGAACATGTAATTTAGTATTGTATACCTAGAACCTCAATTTGACTATTAAGCAAAGACATTATTGATATCTTTTTGGTTTTTCATTATAGTTTTCTTTAAAAGTGTTAAAAGCTTTTAGAATAAATTGTGCAAATTTCAGCAAATCACTAGTTTTAAATTTAGTAAAAATTCAATTAAGATTTTTTAAAAAATTAGTTCATGCATTCGTCATCATTCTAAGACTTGTAGTTTAAACTTAATTATTACCAAAGTTTATATATACATGAATTTAAAATAAAAAGAGACTATATTAATAGGATATTAGTGATACTATCGTAAATTAATAATTGTAAATTATTTTTGTGAACGAGCTCCTATATATATTGAGTGTCGGCTCCCATATTCGGTGAGCTACTCTGCCACATTATTTCCCATGATATAAGAGGCAATGCTTTAATTTTGTTTCTTTCTCTAGAAACCAAACAAAAAGGAAAAAGCACTCTATCGGCAGCAGCTTGCCCCGAGTAGCCCTCACGCAGTGGCGAATCCAGGAATTTAAGGAAGGGGGTCGAAGGGTGGGTGTATGTCCGGAAAAAAAAATAATCAAAGGGAAATAAAACTAAAAGGAAGGGATTGGATTTTGGAAAGAAACAAAAAAATTGTCAATAAAAGGATTCAAACATTGTACCTCTTCTTCACATTACATAACCTTACCAACTCATCTACCTACTTTTGCTGATTACTCTCCTATATATAAAAATTTTATTTCCCTTAGGTTCCGCCATCGACCCCCTTGGTTCCGCCAGTGCCCTCACGACCCTAGTCGTGCCCTAGCTTGCCGTCGACCATCGTTGTGCAACCCCGCCCGGGTTCTTCTTCCTCTTTCATGTTCAACCCTCCATGGTTGTCATCCCCTCCTTTACAACTTCAGCCTGTCTCTACACCCATGACGAGCACGCCCTCTCTCTTTCGCAAGGAGAAAACTTGGACATTGTCTCCTCTCGTCACGGGTCACGCAATCAGCAGCCGCAACCGCCTCTTTCATTGGTGTTCCATCGTCGACTATTGTCCTTTGACTTGAAACGTATGTTGATACTTATTTCTAAGGGAGATAACCAAGTGCATTGATTCAAGTATACTACTGCTAGTCTTTCTCCTGATTATCGCACTTTTTCAATGCTTTTTCTATACGTTCGAGGATTTATACCTTTGATGACTTACACTTCAAATTAATCTTCTATGAGCAAAGAAAAGTTTATGCATAGTCGAGATGTCTCGCACATCAAGGTTTCGCTATCTGTTTTTACTACCTTGCAGTTTGAAGGTACTTGTAATCCAAGAGGTAGTTCGAGGAGTAACATGAGCAAGTGTAAGAACTCCAACAAAGGGGAGAGAAGTCACTAAGGGAAACTACTCGGGTCTGTATCAACAACAACAACCACAACTATGGTCAAGGTTATCATCATCACAACTCTTCGGATCAAGCCACTCTTTGGAGCATGACTACAGTGTACGCATCTAGTGATACAATTTTTTCACCGATATGTACTTTATGATCCCCTACTTTGTGTACTAAACCTTTCGCTGCATGCATTAACCGTTCGAAGGGGTTTTAGGTTCCCATCGTTATGTTGTTTGTGAAATTTGTCATGCTCCAGGGCATTCCGCAAACACATGCCCGAGTCGTTATCAACCTCGTCAGCAACCATTGCTCTATGCTTTTGCTACTTTTGATCCCGACTCATCTACGGCTTCCTAGACGACACTCGATGAGGGTAAGTATCTTCTACAACTACTTATTATATGCCTGCTCAAGTCAAGGTAGGGAATGGAACTTTATTACCAAGATCTACTATTGGCATTATCACCCCGCAAACTACTTCTCAGCTTCTTCAATTAAATTTATTTTTCAAGTTCCTAACTTCAACATAATTTTTTTTGTGTTAGGAAGTTGTGTCGTGACAATAATTGTCATGTTATTTTTTATGCTAATTTTGTTTACGTAAAGGACAACACCTTGGGTGATGGTCTCTTGTAGGCCCTTAATATCGATAATGTCTACCCTCTACGTCTACCTAATACGTCCTACCGTATTCCAGCTAAACTAGCCTTGATCGAGCCCGGAGATACTTGGCATCATTGACTAGGAAACTATGGAGCACAAACCTTGGATTTAATTAGGAAACATAATTCTGTTAAACTTACTAATCGTTTTCATGATACTTGTACGATTTTTCGGTTGGCAAAGTCACAAACTTTCCCTTTTTAGTTAGTTGAACATCACTCTATTTTTCCTCTTGAACTTATTCATTTGGATGTTTGGCAATCGCCTACTATTTCTCATAGTGGTTTTAAATGTTATGTTTCATTTATTGATGATTATTCTAGGTTCACTTGTCTTTTTTGTATAAGATTTCAATCGGAGGTCTTTTCTATCTTTTGCAATTTTGAAACGTTAGTGGAAAATTTGTTTAATTGTAAAATTAAAAAGTTTTAAAGTGATTGTGGGAAAGAGTTTGGTAATGGGCTTTTTTTTTTACCAATTTTGCAAAGGTGGTATCCTTTTTCGAATATCTTGTCCCAACACTCAACAACAAAATGGTGTTGCGGAACCAAAGCATAAACATCTATTAGAAATGACACACTCCTTTTTAATAGATGCTTCTTTGCTTGCTAGATGTTGTTTTTTTGGTTGTCTACACAATCAACAGACGGTCGACTCCTATGCTGCATGATAGGAGTCCTTTTAAGATTTCATTTGGTCTGCCGCTTATGGATTTCTAAACCTTTCAGTTGTGCTTGTTTTCTTAATTTTGTGGCCCGTCTTGCAAATAAGCTCTCTCATAGCTCCATTTAATGTGTGTTTCTTGGTTATGCTCCTAACTATAAAGGATATAGATGTTTGGATCATGTTCCCGGTTGTTTTTATGTTAGTACGAACCTTAGGTTTCATGAACTAATTTATCCTTATTCCACACTTGTCTCTAAATATTCTTTTGATGTCGCATCTAGCTCCTTCTCACTACAAGCTATTTTGCATCTCACCTCAACCCTATCTTCTAGTCTTTCTCCCGTGCCCCAGTCAATGTCTTACTTATGGTGTTGGCTTTTGGGATTAGGTGTCTTTCATATGTTTCTGAATTCGAGTGCATGCCGGGCTCATTGCGTTGGCCCCCATGTCATCCCCTTTGTCCGTGTCTAACTTGGCTTTTGTTCCTAGTCCAACAGACTTCACCCGGTTTTCCCTCCCCCATGTTAGAGTCCTTTTCATCATCCCCGTCAGGCCATTGAACACTTCTGTCTAGCCCACTTCCCGTAGTGTCTATATCTTCTTTTAATCTGTCTTCCCTTGTGTCTTCGCCGAGTGCAAGTGCTGTATATTTGCTACCAATTTGGACAACTTTGCCCCTCCCGTGGTATCTACCCAATCGAATTTGCATCCTATGCAAACTAGGTCTAAGTCGGTTGTGTTGAAACCCAAACGGGGTTTTGTCTTTTAGTGCTAATCTTGCTTGAAATCGAGCCTATATACTTCACTCAATCTTCTAAACATTCTAAGTGGAAAGACGATGTGGCCGAGGAGTACAATGCATTGATTGCTAACAACACATGGAATTTAGTTCCACCCCAATATGTTTAGAATCTGGTTGGGAGTAAGTGGATTTGTAAGATAAATATATTGATCCGACGACATTGTTTCTTTTGAAGCAACGTGCACAAGACCCTTTTGAGTCTTGGTAGTTACATTTGGCAAACATTTAGAAGCATTTTATGAACCATGAGACATTTAGCCTAGTTGTTAAGCCATCCACTGCTCGACTTGTTTGGACTCTTGTTAAATTTTTTTGTCGGCTTGTTAAGTAGCTTGATGTAAAAATGCCTTCCTTCATGGCTTGGAACGTCTTGTGTCTCGGTTTCATTATTTTAGTAGCTTTCTCCTGTCTCATGGTTTTGTTTGTAGCAACGCCGATACTTCCATGTAGGGGTATATTCGAGCCGAGCCGACCCCGAACCTGTCGAGCTCGAGAGGTTGGTTTGTGAGTATCGTTTGTAGCTCGAGCTCGGCTCGTGGCTTGCCTAGCTCGGCAAAATCGAGTCGAGTTCGGCTCGCTGAAAGCTCAAGCCTAATCTTGGCTCGTCAAAAGCTCAAACTTAAACTCGGCTCGTCAAAAGCTCGAACTTGAGCTCGGCTCGTCAAAAGCTCAAACTTGAGCTTGACTCGTCCTTGTCTCCTTAGTTCACTATGCTTCTTTAAATTCTTGTTTTTACTTTTGAAGTCACACTTTATATACTTACTATAAAAACATAAATTTGAGCTTAATTGAGGCTCGTTTTCTTTGCTCGTTCCGCTTATTTACTCGGCTTGTCGATTGTTCGTTCGTTCGGCTCGTTTGTAACCGGCTCGTGTATGGTCGATGAGCTTACAAGTTCCAAAATTGCAATCTTGAGCTCAGCTCGAATAGCTATCTAGACTCGTCTCGGCTCGATTCGGCTTGGGCTCGCTACGAGCTCAGCTTAGCAAGCCTTTATGCGAGTCGCCTCGTAAGGGCTTGCGAACCGGCTCGTCTCAACTACACTCCTACTTCCATATTTGTTCGATGCACTTGGCAGTCATGTTTTACTTATCTTACTCTATGTGGATGACATAATTTTGACCGGAAGCTTTCCCTCCTTGCTTCACTTCTTTATTTGCTCTCTTGTTGGTTAGTTTGCTATGAAAGATATAGGGGATCTACATTACTTTCTTGGAATTCGGGTGGCTCATTCCACTTTTGGACTTTTCCTCGTCACAACAGAAATATGTTTTGGATATTTTACATAACATACCCGTAATCCTATCAAGACTCCTTTTGCTTGCTCGAACCACCTTATGCCTTATGGACGATGAACCGCTTGTTCATCCCTCTCAGCATCTGCAGATATGGTAGGTGCTTTATAGTACTTAACTATGACTCTACCTGATATTTCTTATGCGGTGCACCTGGTTTCCAGTTTATGCATGCTCCCTGTATTATTCATCTGCATGTTTTTAAGTGTATTTTCAGGTATCCGTCGGGGGTTCAACATGGTCTTTCTTACAAAGTGGTTCTTCTTATCGGTCATTATCACTTATTCGGATGCAGATTGGGCTGGTTGGCGTGACACATGTCGCTCTACCACCGGTTATGTTGTGTATCTAGGCCCCAATTTTATTTTTGTCATTCTAGAAAGTAACTCATGGTCTCCAAATCCTCAATAGAAGCTGAGTATCATGCTTTATGCTATACAATTGCAGAGACTCTTTGGATTTGCAATCTTTTGTATGATATTGGTATTACCATCTCTAGTGAGGTTTGTTTGTATTATGACAATGTAAGTGCCATATATGTTGCTGCCAACCCAGTCTAACATGAACGCAACAAACATATAGTGGTGGATTACCGTTTCATCCATTAGCGGGTTGCTTGATGGAGAACTTGTCATTTGCTATATCCTTACTACCTCTCGAGGTTGAGGACGCATGGACAATTTGGACTTAAAGAACAGAAATTCCTATGAAAGATTCATCAAAATCAACTTCGATGGTACCTTTTCTTTGGCGAACACAAAAACGAGGTTATATTATACGCGATTGGAAGAAATTGCATTTAAGCAAGTATTAGATTTATGTACAAAACACATATACTTGTGTCTGAAACAATGGCTATGCAAGATGGTAATTAAATAGGATTAGAGGCTTACTTCACTCACATCCAAGTTGAGAGTGACAATCGTTAGTTATTCGAGCAATTCGGGTATCATTCGGACGCCGTGGAGGATCTAGTCATTTGTTCATGATATATGAGTTATCCTCTCATTGTTCTCTTGTTATTTAGTTAATTATTTTTCAGAGAGGATAATATGACAACTGCTTGTATTATCAAATTAGGATGTGTCATGAGGTCTAAGTTATCTTTACATCCCCTCCTTCGTAAGGCCTTTCATGTATATTTATTGCTGATAACATAGGTAAAATCATTGAGAGAAGGACTATCAAATGTTCTATATAATTACCATTTTTTTAAAATATTGCTTCTACTCGATGCAACCTTGAAGAAACCAACGATAAAACAATCAGCAAAGGAGGCAACCGCAACCTTGAAGAAACCAAGGACGTAACAGTCAGATCTAATATAGGATCATCTTTTATAAAAAGATATTGCATGACAGATATACTATTGGATGGTTTTCTGCAACTATAGGGGTGTCTAATTATTTTCAGTTTAGGGTGATTTTGATAGCACTACCATGATTAGTCACCCATAAATTATGTAGTCACTATAAATAAACATTTAATTACACAAAATCTCCGATAAAATAATTCCTCATATAGTCCATTTTATTAAAACACTTTCATAGGACAGTCCTATATATACAAAAATATATCCCGCTGGTTTGTCTCCTGAGTTCTTTGAGACATTTGATTAATAGTTAAACATCCCTTTCATTTCAACTACCTAAATCATAACAATTACAGTAATATTTAGCACAAAGGCTATATGTTTTGATTTGGTATACTATTTGTGGGTATTACATGAAAAACAGTTGTCTAGTAAGAAAAAAAAATAATAAAGAGAAAAATTCCATGAACTAATCTAGCAAGCTGATTTAGACTAAAATATCTAAGGTGATAATGGCCCTGTTTAGTTGATAGTCTTTTGGGGGAAAAGAGAGTTATTTGGAGGAATTTAGCTATTTTAACCAAGTTAAAAAGTCGAAGGGGTATTCAAGTAAACAACTATTTAGAACAGTTGTTTGGCCCTAAATAACTCTTTCTCAAAAAACTCTTCCTATTAGACTTTTGGGAAGAGTTGTTTGTGAAAATGACATATTTGCCCAAAAGTTTGGAGAAATTACGTCATATGCCACTAACCCTTATTATTATTGTTGTTATTGTTATTGTTAATATTATTATTATTATTATTATTATTATTATTATTATTATTATTATTATTATTATTATTATTATTACTACTACTTGATATTATTTTTTATTTAAATTGAATATAATAAATATTATATTAGATAGAAAATGAATCTAAATTTTGTAAAAAAAAAAAGTAAGAAAATAGAGTTTTATAAATGAAGATAATTTGTATACATAACATAATTTAATTATATTTAAAAAATAAAATGATCAATATATGTGTGTGTGTGTGTGTGTGTGTGAAAGACAATTTAGACATAAGGGTATAAACGAAATTTACCAAATATATTTTCCTCAAACAACTAATTTTACCGAGACACTTTCTCAAGAAACAGACTAATTCAAATAGATAATAGCAAACAATTGATACAAACAATTAACAGACTAATAGTTGTTTGCCAAACAGGACCAATATATAGGGCGATAACAAAGTTCGGAAGATTAGATCAAGGTGTACCAAGGATGGTGATGGATTGGGTATGGTTCGGGTTCAATTGGACTCAAACCCATTTAATACTTTTGGACTCGAACCCAAATCTAACCTAGACCTGTCAAGTCTATGAAGCATGGACCTAGACCCAAACTTGTCGTGTTTAGTGGATTTACAACTTCTAATATGGGTCCAAGCTATTTCATACTAAAATAGCCAAGATACATCATAATCTTATCATTCTTATGCCATATTTAATAATATTATACATTTATAGGCAACACAAATTTCTTACTCTTTCACACATGCACTTAGGTAATTTATAAATTGACAAATTAAAAACAAATAATCAAAAATCATGCAAACTAAATAAATTTTAAAAAGAATGTGAAAGTTAGTGTTTAAAAGTTATGAGCGATGGTTAATAATCGGTAAAGGAGGCAAGAAGTGATTGAATTGTTTAAGCGAATTATAGTGAGTCAAGCTTAAGTCATATTTGTTTTATAAAAACAAAATTATTTAGGTCTGTGAATTAGGTCTGGTTCTCAAGTTCCAAATTTCGATTCGGACTCAAACTCATTCCCATTTAATACTACTTGGACCTAGATTCGACCCAACTAATTGGGTCCAAATTTTCTTATCCCAGGTCCGCTAATTTGAGTCAGATCCAGGATCCACTACATCCATATGCACTGTGCATGAGAATGAGAATTAAACACCTTAATAGAACTCAACGAAATACCGAAATAGCTAGCCACCTTTTTCTTTTTTAAAGTCGCTAATTAAGATCCTTGAGGATAATGCATGTATCAAAACATCAAGGCAAATTTTGCATACTCTATCTTATTCATACAATTAACTACATATATAATTTTAAAAAGACGTGACGATTTGCATATGTCTCTAGGACAATGCAGGGTCTCATGTACTTAGATTTTTCCCAATCTATAATTTTTCATACGTGACTCCTCCAATAGATAAAAAACCTTAAAACTTTTATTTTATCAATGCGTAACAATACTGTATTTCAAACTCCAACAACACAATAAAACATAAAAAAGATAAAACTTTCTAAAATGATAAAGTTCTTTTCAGGAAGTATGTACATATTTAAATTAAATTTTTACGCCAAACTTTTATAAACTATTTACACTATTAAAGTGACCATCCTTTACTATGGTTGAAAAAGATCTTTTACTACGATTACGGGGCATTGTGTATAAAAGCGTAGTAGTAGATGCGTATCTTTTACTAAGGTTTAAAACCGTAGTAAAAGAACATATTAGTACAGTTCATTTGAGGAAACCGTAGTAAAAGATGATCTACTACTACGGTTTTGGATTAAAAAAATTATAGTAATAGATTCATCTATGACTACGGTTCTTTCTTCGTAACCATAGTAATATATCTCGGGCCAAAACCCCTTTTTGGCCAAAATTTTGGGGGTGAGCCACTTTTTACTACGGTTCTTAATAGATTATTTTCAAACTTATTACTACGGTTCGTTGGTAAAAACCATATAATAGGTCTGAAATTTTTTTATAATTTTTTAAAATTTTTGTACCCCTGCAAAATTATACAAACATAATATACACATCACTACTAGAAAACCGACGAATAGCGACGGAAATTTGTTAAACAGCGACGAATTTTTTAAAATAGCGACGGAATAAATCCGTCACTATATGGCGCGTCGCTAAAATTTAGCGACGGAAATTTCGGAATCCATCGCTAATTAGCGACGGAATAGCGATGGAAATGCCTTCCGTAGGCTGATGGAGATCAGCGACGGAATACATTTTTCGTCGCTGAAATTAGCGACGGAAATTCCGAGTAATTTTGTCGCCGATAGCCGTCGCTATTCCATTGCTAATCCGTCATTGTTCCGTCGCTATTCCGTCGCTGTTCGTCATTGTTTCGTCGCTAATCCGTCGTTGTTCCGTCTCTGTTCCGTCGCTGTTCCGTAACTATTCGGGCGAGAATTTACCAAGAGCTTCTTCTAATTTTTCGTTAACCTAATACAAAAAATGTGAATGGATATACAAATCCAACATTCACATATGTGACAATTACATTTGACATTTACATATGTCACGAGTACTCCTCGAAGTTGGATATACAAATCCAACAAACATTTCACAATCATAAACAATCCAAACATATTTACAACCAATTTAGAAGTTCACAAAAACAACCATACAAAAGTTCACAACAAACCATAAACACATTATCGAGAAGTTCGCAAAATGTTCACCAATACACAAAAATTCTGATCATAACGAATTAAGGGTCCTCACTCTTCCTCTTCCTCTTGTGGTTGTATTGTTCTACGGTGAGATCCGGATGCTTGCTGAGATTTCATAAATTCAGTGAAGCGTGCTATTGGCTTAGCGAAACTGTCCACCTTTTCTTTGAGCTGCCTATTTTTCAACCCAAGCACACGAGCATGCTCAATCTATTGATGTAACTCGAAGTTAAGTTATGCACTTGTTGCTCTCAAATCTGAGTCATATGGAGTAGCAGCTTTCGGTGATTTGAAGGACATGGTTGTTTTTAAGTTTTTAGCCTCGGATCCAAGTCCATAAATGCGACCTTTGTTGTTCGCATTGGCTTTCACGCACAACTCATTTTGTGAAGGGGTGGACACATAATCCTCGAAGAGTTGGGGTCATCAGTAGAAGGTTAAGTGTTTTGCAACTCTTCCTACTCTTTTTCAAACTTTTCCTAAATAATATATAAATATTTGAGACATGTAACTATCACAAGTTGTCGAACAAGACCATATATTAAAAAATATGAAAATTGCATATATAAGGTAACTCACATAAATGGCCTTGGATTTCTGGTCAACCCATTTGTCCTTTTTTTGTCTTGTGGGTTTGTGAAAATAGTTGGGTCGATAGAGAAAGAATTCCTTTAAGTTCCTTCATCTAAATAAAAAAAAGTTATTAGAGATTCAATTTACTAATATGAACATATTAATAGTTGCATGCGTAATCACTAAAGCGGTATGTACCAATCGCCGTTTATGCTCCGTCATAGGGATTGAGCCACAAGTATGGAGCGATGAACCAAGTCCACCTTAATTAGCATTGCGGTTTTTCCGAGCCTCGCTCACGTAACTTCTTGTACTCAGCAGTTTCCCAATATTCTAACAACTCTTGCCAGTAGTTGTCACCCAACCATTTTGACTTCTTATTTTTCCTTGCTTTCAGCATGAAGTCCTTCAATCGATCACTTCCTTTCTCCTCAAAATTTCTTCTTATTTGGACTTCATCGATTGGAGACTAAGTGTAAAATTTCTGTATAAATGAAAAAATAGTTTATAAGTTATGAAATTATAATATAATGCTCAAACATACACAATAAGTCATTATGTTACCTCAAATTCGAAAACTAAAGATTTGTCATTACCTTAAACTCATAAAACCACAAATCACGTTGTGATCGAGGAACTTTACCCCATGTAGGCCATGCTTCGTCATACTTGCTTTGGAAGATGTGGGAAATCGTGCCCACAACTTTATTAGTGGGGAAGAACCTAATCAAGAAACATATAAAACAGCTTAGCTATACTATTCTACTATTAAGCTTAATTTATTTTATTACTTATTATCACACTTACCCTTCACCATCTGGCTCAATCTTAATCTTTTCCCGGCTGCTAGCATTGCTTGATTCAAGACTAGCATGCTCGTTGCCTGCATCAGTTGCCCCATCATTTGTAGGCCTTTGTGGTGGCCTTTGTTCGGCACCAATGTGGATGCATGGTATAAGGGTCATACCATATTGGTTATATGCGTACGTATGGGGCGGGTTTGAGTACATATAAGCATGTTGAGAATATGGAGGGTTTGGGATGAATGACCCATCCATTGGACTTTGCATGTGCGGGATGTTTGGAGGTTGGAAATAAGGACGGTTGGGAATGAATGACCCACCCATTGGAGTTTGGTTGTAAGGGAGTGTGGAGAGAGTGCTCCATCTACAGGAGACTGAAGGTATGGAGGGTTTTGAGGGGGTTAGAAGTGCTTCCATCATTACCTTCACTATCGGTATTGACGTTTCTAGCCCTTCCCCTAGTAGCTGATCTTTTCGACCTGCCTCTACCTCGATCCATAATTCTTAACATAAACAACATATTTAATCTGATTGACAATGTGCCTAGATTATATTCCACTCTTATTCTAATTATGCTATAATTACTCAAAAAGTCAAAATTCATCTAAATATTTTAAATCAAACTTGACAAGGATGACACCTTTATCGTCATGGATGTATGTTCTAATTTATTTTTATGTTTAAATATGTTTTTATTTGGATAAAAAGAAAAGAAATATATTTAAGTGAGAAACTTGCATAAAAGTTGAAGGACACAAAAATGGAAATGAGAGAGTTGGAAGGAAGGGGCTTATTATTTGCCACTTTGTTAGAATATATGATGATGATGATTGTTTGTCTTTGTTTGAAAAAACTTAAAATTCACAAAGTTGATTCTTGTAGGGAAAAAATATGTTGTGGGGGAATAAATTCAATTCTCTTCCTTGTAAATGGGGACTCTTTTCTTTTGTACCCCCAAACTCCAATTATTATTATTATTATTATTATTATTATTATTATTATTATTATTATTCCATCCTTTTATTTTCAACGGTTGTTAATTACCTTACCTAATTTTTTGGGATTTATAACTGTTTTATTTTATGCAAAAATAAAATAAAATAAAATTTCTTTAATTTCTATATTTTACTTTTAATTATTTATTTCATCATTAAACTAATCATACCTAATTAGCATAAATAAACTCACATAAATAAAATTCATTACATTATTTCTACCTAATTAGTATAAAATAACTCACATACAATTATAATTTGTAAAATTATTTTAAAATTTACAACAATAATTTCATTTCTAATTTCACACAAGTAACCACTATCTATTAATAATTTGTCAAATGTTCAATAAATTTATAAATAAACCACAAATAATTGCACATATAAAAATCACAAATAACATTTACTTCAACTTCAACAATAATTTCCAACAAATCTAACCTCACATACTTTAAACAACACAACATCTATACATAAATAACACAATTGCACATTTTTCTTTTCAAATTCATTCACAAACAACATTAATTTGCAGCAAATTATATAAAATTATCAATTTGTACTAAATTATTCAAAACCCTAAATCTAGTAACAATCAAGAAAACAATACCTTCAAAGTAGGCGGCGGCACGACATGCGGCGGCGGCAGGACAGGCGAAGCAGCGGCGGCAGCAACCAAGGTCTTCTCACCGGTCTTTGGCTTACGGACGCGGGGCGGCGGACCAAGCGGCAGCGCACGTAGCGAGGGCGCAGTCGACCGGCGGCCGGTGGGGCTTGTGGTCGCGTGGTGGGGTTGGGCTCTCTCGCTCACAATCGCTCGAACTCCTCTCTCTCTCTCGCTTTCGAGTTGCTCGGTTGGGCCGAAAGGCCAGATCTGAAATTTATAACACATTAGCGACGAAATAGTCCGTCGCTATAGACTAAATTAATTTTATTATGCTTTTTTATTTTGTTTTTCCTAGATTTGAAAATTTTAAATCCCACACCTACGGCTTAGCAATGGAAAATTCCTTCGCTAATCTTGATAGCGACAGAATAGTGACGGATATTACCGTCGCTAATCCAAAAATAGGGACAAATACTTGTTTCCAGTCGTTAATTTCGTCGCTCTCGACACGGTTGCTTTTTTGTCGGTTTCCGTCGTTGATTCGAGTCGTTGTTTGGCGACGGAACTGTTTCGTCGCTAATTAACGGTTTTGTAGTAGTGCAAGTACATTTTGCAACCACAACAATTTACATAGTAAACCGCCAACAACCTCACTTGTTTCACAACAATTTATACATTTTGCAAGCACAATGACTCCATGTTTCACAATTTTTAGCAAAAATATATTACATGTGAGATATAACACAAGGAATATACCAATAGGAGATCTCACCAGCACATTCCTTTGTCATGGTCCTATATTTACCCAAAGTGATGCTTTTAAGTAGATTGAGTTTTGTGCTTGTCATTATGACTATATTGCTTGCTTGGAGTTCTTGCAGTGGTAGGTTAAACAACATACACTTAAAACATCATATTTGTTGTCCAGGATACCACTCGTAAGAACTCCAAGCAAGCAATATATATAGTCATAAAGATAAGCACGAAGTCAATCTACTAAAAAGCATCACTTTGATTAAATATGGGACCATGACAAAGGCTATATCCTTGAGTTTTGATTGAGATCAACAAAACTCAGGTACCTAAAGCAACAACTTTTCTATAAGAAACATAACAAACTCGGAAGGATCATAAATAATAAAGTAAATCAAAACTACCATTGGTCGCCATTCTCGGCTCCCACTTCTCAATTTGAAACTTTTTGGTATAAATCACTTGTTTAGTAGAAATACTTAAAAAGTTTTCTCCCTTTCCATTGGACGAGCTTAGTCATTTTAATTCGTATCGAACATGATCTATTACATGAAAGCATTAAGGTCATAAATACTTAAATTAAGCTACAGACTACTGGAAATAAGCACAAATATATGGATATCCATTAATAAATGTTATGCAATAATGTTCTTTTCGAGTTGATATAATTTCATGGTTTATGCCCTTTTAAGCCTTCCTTTTGATCGATCTTCAATATATATGCCCTTCTGGTGTTCCACTCTTAAATACACTTCTTCAAAATTGACATCCCCATTTTCAACAGGAATTTCTAAGGAGAAGGGTGGGGTCTCCTCAACAAACTCATGCACATCTTCACCATCCTCACCAGCAATGTGCCTCTTCCCTTGAAGAACAATAAACCACTTATCACTAGTCGGGTCCTCAACATAGAATACTTGTCTTACTTGGGATTCCATAATCGATCCCCTTTATGCCCTTCTCTTATAAGATCCACCATCGTGAATCTCATCTCATCAACTCGGACACCGTTGTTGTTATCAACCCATTTGCATCAGAAAATGGGCTCACAAAAGTCAATATAGTCTACCTCCCATATATCCTCAATGACTCTGTAATACTACATTTTTGCAACAACAGGATGTTTGTCCTTGGAGCTCAAAACATGAATTGCATGAGCCTCTAATTTGACCCCCATTATTTTGCACGGTGTTCCTATTGTCCTTGTTGTTTGTATAAAAAGAGAATTTGTTGATGTCATACCTATAATAAGAAATGACATCCAACTGGGACCCTCTAGCCAAGCTTACTAAAGTTTATGAGATATCTTCTCCTGATTCTTCCAATTGGCTAGTGATGATTCTCTCTCTAAACTAGTTGACAAATGTGCAATTATGCTAGGCCAGTACCAATGTATCATTTCTTCCTCGATACTGTCTCCTTAATTGAGAGACTTGTGCTCATAAATGAATGGCTGCACTTTATCACTGTTTTTAAGAATATATAGATGTCCTCGATCTTTTATATCTCGATCGATTGTTGGATCGTCGGCCCTGTTTCCCCTGCCCAACAATCTTCCCCATAAATTGAGATTTAGGAATACTAATAACTTCCATTTAGGGGTAGTATTTACAGCAAAACTCAACACACTCTTTAGTTGTGTAAGCCGAAACAATGTACCATTCCGGTCGGTATCGATTTCTAACATACTCTTTGAGCATTTTCATAAACCGTTCAAATAGGTATATCCATTGATAAAAATCGGGCCACAAAATCACACTATTCTCTCACCAAATAGACAACTAGGTGCTCCATGATATCAAAAAAAGAAGGTGGGAAGTACATCTCAAGTTGACACTATGTAACGATAACGTCGTATTCAAGATCATCTCATTTCTCCAAATCAACGAATTATCTACATATGGCATTGAAGATTAACCAAAGTCTCGTAATCAAATGTCCGACATGTTTTAGCATCACGGATCGGATGACAACTGATAGAATTTGTCTCGTCAAAGCGTGACAATCGTACAATTTGACACCGACTAGTCTACAATCGGACATCGAAATGAGTCTCCTGATGTTTGAAGAATGTCCCTATGGTACTTTAAGTTTCTTTAAGGTCTCACATAAACATTCTTTTTGCTTCAACTCAATGTGTAAGAAGTTGGAGACAAAAACATTCTCTTTCCCTTTGGTAATTCCTTACGTATTCCCATTTCACGTAAATGGAGTCTTGCTTTTCTCCATCCTTGGTCTTCCCGATATGTTCAAAAGAGTGCCAATGAGATTTTCATAAATGTTTTCCTCTATATGTATCACATCAAGACTATGCTTCACATAAAACTCATTCTAATATGGAAGATCAAAAAATATTGATCTCTTTTTCCATATATCATTTTTAGATTGGCGTCGGTATAGCTTGCCAAACTCCACTTCAAGATCCTTCACTTGTTCATAAATTTGGTGTCCTGTTAGTAGAGTTGGAGCGAGAATCCATCTCCGGTTTACCATTGAAAGCCTTCTTTTTCTCACAATATTAATTAATGGGAATAAGGAAGAAACTTTCGGTGTCCGAGATAGGTCCTCTTCTTTCCATGCTTAAGCTGATAGGAGCAAGTACCCTCCGTGCAAATGGGGCATGCCTTATGGCCTTTGACGGTATAGTTGGATAAGTTTTCGTATGCAGGAAAGTCATTGATTGTGGTGAAGATCATAACTCGTGATGTAAATTTCTCTTAATAGTATGCATTAAAAATCGAAACACCCTCATCCCACATGAGCTTTAGACATTCAACAAAAGGCGTTAAGTACACATCTATATCATTTCCGATTGTTTAGGCCCATAAATTAGCATTGCCAACATAATGTACTTGTGTTTCATACACAACAAGGATGGTACATTGTAGACAACCAAAAGAAAGGGCCAAGTGTTGTGCTTGCTATAGAAGTCACCATGGGGGTTTATTCCATCCCTACCAAATTTCGGGAACAATGAATCTATCGTCTTCCACTAAGGAGAATCTGTATGGTGACATAGCTTATCATAAGAGATTCTTGTGACGGCATACCACATCAAGTTATTGGCATCATTTGCACTTAAAAATAAGCGCTTAAAGCTCTATATTATCTCGTAAGTATTATAACACCTTTGCGAGAGGTCCCACAATAGTCTCTCCATCGATGTTTTTCATTTTATATCAAGGTACACCATATTTAGGACATTCGTGTCTATGTGCATGTTCTTTTCGAGTACAATATGCAATCGTTGGAGCATGCATATATTTTCTTATACTCTATGCCCATAGGACACAACATCCTCTTCACCTCATATGTACGGTTGGGAAGGACATTGCCTTCTAGAAGTATATATTTGAGCACACTCAAGCAAGTTCGTGAAACTTTCATCACTCCAACCATTAGTTGTTTTCAAGTTGAACAACCTCAACACAGCTGATAAACGGGTACATTTATCGAAACACAGGCGTAAAGGCTTCTCCAAATCAGCTAACAAAAGCTCGAATACATGTGGTTGATCGATTAATTTATCTTCTACTTCACAAACTAGATCTTCAGCTCAATCTTTTAATTCTATACTAGCTTCATTTTCATCATATGCTTCCTCTTCTCCTATGTTATTATTCAAAGACTCCTCTTCCCCATACAAAACCCATAACTTATAAGATGTGTCAAATCTATGTTGAAATAGGTGACCTTTTACAACCTTAGGGCTCAATCTTGAGGAGTTCGTAAAAACGAATAGAATATGGACTCTTCTTCGAATTTACTACATGTTCAATGGCAGTCTCCATAAATTTGTTAACATCATCACGATATTCTACACTCCGCCTATCGTTATAAACCCATGCTTGATCCACTACCTCACTCCTAAACACGAGAAGCAATTCACCTCATATAATCCAAAAGTACGTATTTTATCATTAATATTACACCAAATAATATGACATGAGCTTAAGATCCTTCTACGGTATAGATGGTCCTAAACCCATTCAAGAATAACATGACCCTAGATTGTGCAACAAAATCTTATCATACATTTGACAAAATTCCGGTAACATTTTCCCTTAGTCCTTCAAATTCAAGTACAACATACGAAGAAGAAATGGATAATGAGTATATCCTTACTTAATTGTATGGTAACATAAGTAAGGACATACACATCAAATCCATCGTCATCATAATTGCACCCGAAGAACGAACAAGAGGGGAAATGAGCACCGTGATATCTTGTCAAATGTATGATAAGATTATAATAGCCATACAACCTATTATCATCTTATTCTCAAATTGTCCAACACGGACAATTCAAAAGCTTATACATACCAAGCTAACATCCTAAGCGCTATATGTGCATTTATGTACGTACCGCCACCTAGGATAACTTGTTATGTACAAATTTTTGAACGGGCTCTCTAAGCTTATGAAATGCATATGATAACTATGAAAGTATAGATTGATAAGAAAAATAAACACAATTATACATAATTGAGCATGCCATTATCAAATGACATGAAAACAAATAAGAGGCTATTTAGTGAATTCCTCTTTTTATTAATTGGTTATAAGTTTTTTTATAGTTGTTCAATTTATCTTTTTTCTTAAATGGTTATAAGTTCTTATTTTTTGAAGAAGTTAAATTTCTCTTTTTTAAGTACATACGTATAGCCTTTTTCCCTCCATATGGTGTTTAAGAGGGGTGTTTAGGTATATATATATATATATATATATATATATATATATATATATATATATATATATATATATATATATATAAGGGTTTCCTTTTTGGTTGCAATTTTGATGTATTATACATTATCATAAACTAGACATGATTTTTTTTTTTTAATGTTTACGGAATGTAGAGGACAATGAATATAAAGAAACTGTTGAGGCCACCCTTGAATTTGCTTTAACGATCCAAGACATAATAGGAATTAGAGTTCCCATGACCCTCTTTGTCTTTAACAATGAGGTCGGGTTTATAAAGCAAAACATGGAATTTATCTACAGCGTGGATCGATCCACGAATAAAGGGAAGAGGGGTAAAGGGTTCATTGGAGAAAAAGGTGATAAACAATGAGAAAACTAGTAATAATTCCCTTCTTAGTTCCCTATGTTCTTTTTTAGCTTCTTGCTGATGATAATGTAGCTCATCCATATAGTGTCTTGGTACTATTTAATCTGCAACTATATTCACTTCACTAATAGATTTGTAGAAAACAAATTATTATCAGCAAGAAGCTAAAAAAGAACAAAGGGAACTAAGTAGGGAATTAGTACTAGTTTTCTCATTGTGTATCACATTTTCTCTAATGAACCCTTTACCCCTCTTCCCTTGGTTCGTGGATCGACCCACATTGCGAGATAGACTCCATATTTTTCCTTGTGAACCTGACCGTATTGTTTAAAACAATAAGGGTCATGGGAACTCCAATTCTGTTATGTCTTGAGTCGTTGAAGCAAATTCAAGGGTGGCCTCAACATTTTGTTCATATTCATTGTCCTCTACATTACGTAAATTTAAAAAAAAATATGTACTCTAGTTTACGATTATGTATAATATAACAAATTTACGACCAAAAAGGAAATTGGAAATTTCGATAATTAGACAAATGAGTACATTCTAACATCACCTTATCAAAATAAACAAATTTGGAGACAAATTTATCTTTATAACAAGTTTTTGGGGATAGCCCTATATTCAAAAATCTTTTCAATTATGTACAATTTCTATCCATAAATTTTCTTCCATTTCATTTCTAAACCCTAAACCATAAATCTTTCCATTTTCCTAAACCCTAAACTATAAATCTTGCCATTTCCCCACACCCTTAACCATAAATCTTTCTATTTCTTTAAACCCTAAACCCTATGCCATAACTATTTCGATCTACCTAAACCATAAACCCTAAACTCAAAACCATTTATTATTCCATTTCCCCAAATACTAAATCCTAAACCCCTAAAAACCCATTTATCAAAATCTCAAATATTTCAAGAATTTCCAACTTCACAAACTAAACAAATACATTAAACATTCATCCACATTCTTAAACATTTCAAAAATCTCAACATTCAACCAAGTACCAAATACATCACATTCAACCAACCAATTTTGCAAATACCTTCAACATTCAACATTACCCACATTAAACATTTAACATTTCAAAAATCTCAAACATTACCCACATTCTCAACATTCAACTAAGTACCGCAATTGCATTCAACATTCAACTAACAAATTTTGCATATAACTTAAAGCAAAAATAAGAGAGGGAGAGAGAAGCATACTGAAAGCGACGACGACGACAGGTGAGAGTGAGTGAGAAGCGAGGAGGGAGCAGCAACCACAGCGAAGCGAGAGCATCGACAACAACGAGCAACGACGACAAGGAGAGGGACACCCGTGATGAGAAATAGCGAGAGTAAGTGAGACGAGAGCAATTGCGGAGGGAAAGTAAGAGCGAGAGTAGATAGCACATAATGAACTGTTGGGCGAGTAGTGTTCTCGTTTTTAGGTTTTCTTCGACGAGACTTTTTACTACGGTTCAATAAAAGAACCGTAATAATAGAGCACCTATTATTACGGTTCAATGAAAGAACCATAGTAATAGGTGTAATAAAAGACTCGCTTAGTTAAAAAATGTCACCGCCTTTTTTTAGGACGGTTTTTATTTTTAACCATTATAAAACGTACGTAATAAAAAGTCATATCTGTAGTAATATTATTTGCCTCCATTAAATACATGGTTTTTTATTTTTATTTTTATTTTTTCCGGAAGTGGGGGTCATAAACCCAAGAGAAATATTGGGTATCT
Source organism: Talinum fruticosum (assembly GCA_021018815.1). NCBI lineage: Eukaryota > Viridiplantae > Streptophyta > Magnoliopsida > Caryophyllales > Talinaceae > Talinum > Talinum fruticosum. The sequence continues at coordinate 5,159,378 of JAITYX010000036.1, read as the reverse complement.
AAATTAAAGATATATGTCTTATTTTTGTTCCAATGTTTCAACTCATACCAAAGCATTATATGCTCTTAGAAGCAATATTAACAAAATATATTAGTGCAATCTATAGGACAAATATACAAAGGCCCTTTTTGGAAATAACTATTAGTTGTTAGCAATTTGTATCAATTGTTAACTACAAGTTTTTACATTAGATGCTTGAATTAACTATTTCTTGAAAATATATTTGGTAAAATTAGTTGTTTCAAAAAAGATGTTTGTTAAAATTTTATTTATGTGCTTATCTCTAAGTTTTTTTCAATTGAATATATATATATATATATATATATATATATATATATATATATATATATATATTCATTTTATTTTCTTTTCAGACATAATTATATTTATGTTATGTATATATTTCTTACTATTTGTACAAAATTTATATTCATTATCTATCTCATATAATCTCTATTATATTCACTTTAATAAAAAAATAATATCAAGTAATAGTTGTAGTAATAATAACAACAACAATAACAACAACTACAATAATAATAATAATAATAATAATAATAATAATAATAATAATAATAATAATAATAATAATAATAAATAAATAAATAATAAGGGTTGAATTTTTAGGAATAACCCTCTCTCTATATACTGCTTTCGAATCCAGGTTCATAACCCTCTCTCTATATGTGTTTCTCTCTCACTTGCTCACTCTGCCAGTCTATCTCCTCCTGCATTTTGTCACTATGAGATCTACTCGACAATGAACAATGACGGCGAGTCAGAGACGCCCACAATTTCGTTATTCTATACACTCTCTTCCTCCATCATTGGCGATCGGTCGGGTTGATTGCCAGTTTAAGTTCTTCTGTGAATTGTTGAGTTGGGTTAGTGGCTTTGTTGCATTTGCGATTTGTTTTTGCAAATTTGTTTAAGTGTAAATTTGAATTTTACTAAATTCCAGTTTAATTATAGCATAGGCAAATTAGGATTGTTTAAGTGTAAATTTTAATTTTACTGAATTTTCAATTTAATTAGCAGAGCCAAATTAGGATTTCAGTGTATATTTTGATTTGTACAACCTCCAACTTCCTATGTTGGTCTTTGGCATCCAATGCATTTTTAAAAATAAGTCTTGCTAATATACGTGACTCAGTCGGTTTGTCTTCACTAAAGTTTTTTTTTTCATAAGATAATGTTGTGAACATCGTATCCTGGAACCAGAACCGTACTCTTCGGTTTAGATTCGGGTTCGAGGTTGACATTTTAAAATTTAAGAACCGATCAAACAGATTCCAATTCGGGTTCCTAAAATTCAACAATCGGTCAAAGAGATTGATATTCAAGTATCTAATTTTGAGACAAGGTACCTAGAACTGCTCACCACTAGATGCAACAACATATATTTGGATTGAAATTAATATAACCAAATATTACAAGGTTAGATCTAATTAGCAATCGTAGTAGTTTTCTTAATCTGCCCATAAAACCTAACAATCTTTTCTCCTTTTTTTTGAAATAAAAAACCTAACTCATTAGAGTTTTATATGATGGGATTCTGACTCTGGCAAAAGATTGGCAGCAGAGACAAATAGCTGCACACATGCAGCACCATAGCAGGAGAGAGACAGACGCAGGTGCAGTCATAATAGAGCCAGAATACCTCCGCAAAACACCCCTTGCGAAACTAAAGAGAGAGAGGGGAGAGAGAGAGAGAGAGGACTCTGCTCATGATCTGAACCATTAGTTTTATCCATCCATGTACAGAAGATTCTGCCACCCCACCTAGCTTCTCACACTCACACTGGTCCCATGAATAAATATCTCCCTCTTTCTCATAATTTTCCTTTAATTTCCTCTCCTTAACTTCGACTTCACTCTCTTCACCCACCTTTCCCTCTGCCTCCTCCGCTTCTTCCTCTCCTCCCCGCTGTTTCTCTCTCCCCTATACTAAAGCTGCAAGCAAGCTTTATCCCTCTAAAAACCCCAAACCATGATGAGCACAACCACAGCAATTGGAGGAGGAAGAAACCCTAAATTCCCCTTCACTGCAACACAATGGCAAGAATTAGAACACCAAGCTCTCATCTACAAATACATGACGGCTGGAATCCCAATCCCTCCTGATCTCCTATTCACCATCAAACGCAGCCTTGACTCTTCTCTCTCCTCCAAGTTCTTCACCAATTACCACCCCACTACCCCATGTAAGTCAATTTCTGTTCATTTATTTCAATTTTTTTATCAAAACCCATATCAAATTTGGTGATTTTCTCTAAAGGGTTGTGATAATTTTTAATCTTTGGGTGTTTTCTGAAGTGGGGTGGAATGCATACAATCAGATCCAGATGGGGTATGGAAAAAAGATAGACCCAGAACCAGGAAGGTGCAGAAGAACAGATGGGAAGAAATGGAGATGCTCAAAAGAAGCATACCCTGATTCAAAGTATTGTGAGAGGCACATGCATAGGGGAAGAACCGTTCAAGAAAGCCTGTGGAAATTACTAACCCTAATTTCACTAATTTTGCTTCTTCAACTTCAACTTCAAGTAATTACAACAATAATTATGTTACTGTTGCTTCAAGTTCAGCCACCAATAACTCTCTTTCTTCTCCAAAATCAGCATCTTTGACCCATCAATCGCTCATGAGTACTAGTACTACCTCTAAAACACACCCCATTCCCTCTCTCTATTCTCTCTCCTCCTTACCCTCTTCTGATCCCCCTGCAACTCCCCTACTCTCACCCCTACTACAATCACAAGGACTGCGCTTCTAGGTTTGTTTCTACTTTTTGCTTTTTTTGGGGGGGTATTGTGGGTGTGTTTGGAGAAAAGGAAACAGGCTCTTCGAAAAAATATTTTCTTTCAAAAAAAATTAATTTGTAAGAATTGTTAGTATTCCTCTTCTGAGTTTTGATTTTGCTAATTAAAGCATAGGAAAATTAGAAAATTATGATTGTGGAAAATGATTTATTCCATACCGAGCACACCCTATGTCTCTTATGTTTAGATGGTCTTTTAGAAGCAATTTAAATCTGTTTTAGTTTGGTATCTTTAGTGGGTTTTTCTTGTTATTATTTGTAGAGAGAGATATCTCCATGGCTTAAAAGAAGAGGTGGGAGAGCATGCATTCTTCACAGTGAGCTCAGGATTATGCATGAAAACCATTGATGAAAGTTGGCTTGGTGGGTATAATAACCCTAACCATGATCAGATGAAGCAACAAGAGAAACAATGCTATATCTGGGGAAGAGATTTCAACTGCGATTTGTCAATAAGGGTTGAGGAGGAGAGAGAAAATAATGACAAAACTATCCACCATTTCTTTGATGAGTGGCCCTTGAAGGCAGGAGGTGGTGGTGCTAGTGGTGGAGGAGGAGGAGGAGGGAGAGACTCTTCATGGCATGAGTCTCCTTCAACTACACAGCTCTCCATTTCCATTCCAAGCTCAAGTGCTTCTCTTCATCATCATGACTTCTTCCTCTCCAATTCTAGGACCCATCATCATGGTATGCTACAAAATCTTTCAAACCTTCTTTGTTTTTCCTAATGTACCCTTCATTTCTGCATATGCCTGAATTTAATAAACTTAGCGCTCTCTCTCTCTCATATATATATATATATATATATATATATATATATATATATATATATATATATATATGCGCGAGCGCCATTTATCCATTTTTTGTATTCTAAGACCCATGGTCATGATATGCTCCTAGCTAGAATTAATCTTTAAAAACGCATTTATTTTCCTAACACCTCACTTGTGCATAAACCCATCATGTACGTTTCTATCTACGATTAAAATTGAAAATCCCACTTCTAGATTTCCCTAACATATACCTCATTTTTACGCATTGGATTAAATTTTTGCTATTTTATTAAGACTTGGTTACAAATGTCTTACACACATATATATATATATATCTATATCTATCTATATATATATATGTGTGGAGTACAAACCATATAGGATTTGAGAAATTTATGCTGGTCAATTGATTTGGTATGCATGTATGTACATATATCTTTCTTTTTCTTTCCCCTTTCCTCTCTTATGTGTCTCATAGTTTCTTTTTTCTTTGTTGTGTTTGTTTCGGTGGGTGTTAAATTAATATAGTGGGTTGATATATGTTGGCTTTTAAAGTGACAAATGCTTAAATGGTCATAAATTATTCCTGCCTGCTTACTTTTGCAGATGGTTGAGGATTTCAAGAGATGGGTGTGTGTGTGTGGGTGGGACTCTGAATCAAAAGCCACCCACAAAAAGCTAAGAGACTCTGCTCCTCCTCCTGCTGTTGCTGAATCGTATTCATATTCATAGTGGGTGGTGGAACAAGGAAGTTTGTCAGTGTCTTGGTGCTTTTCACTCTCTCTCTCTCTCTCCCTCTCTCTCTCTCTCTCTCTCTCTCTCTCTCTCTCTCTCTTCCAAGTGCTACTGCCCTTTCCCCCTTTTTCAAGTACATCACCTGTGTCTCTGACTCTCTCTATGTATGCTATGTGTGTGTTTGTGAGTGAGAGAGAGAGAGAGAGAGAGAGAATGTGGCTTTACTAGTATTAATGTAAAATGTGAATAAAATCAACTATGTGCTGTGTTCACTTTCAATTTGAATGTAAGGAAGGATATCTTTTTTCTGTGAGCTTTTCTTTGGTTCTATTCCCCGCCTTTTTTCTTTCTCTTCTTTTCCCCTGTAGCTGACTCAGCAATCCATTTGATTTTCTATTTTTGAAGGGCTTGGGGGATGAGCTCTTGTTTTTGCTGGATCTTTTGGGAGCGTGACTCTTTTTCTCTCTCTGTTTCACACATAGCTGACAGCTTCAACTACTTTGGCTTCTTTCTTTACTTGCTCTCTTCCATTTTAATACCTTTAAAAGGTTCAATGTACGTAATTACTATCCGTTGAGGACCTGATGAAGTTGTCATGACAGTTCTCTAACCTTATATTCACTTTTTGAAATGATGAAATGGACAAAAAATTCACCGGCAAGAAGTATCAAAGCAATATATAAATAGTAAAACAAAATATTTTTGAAAAAATAAAAAATATATTTATTAGTTATTAATAATAGCGACAACAATTGTGCTCATTATATTTAAATGTTAAATTATAAAACTACTTTTAAAATCAAACAAAATATGTCGTATAAGTATTAGGTTAAGACTTGTTTAGATGTGCACAAATAAAGGTTCTCCATGCATGAAAACAAATCATAATAGCATATTGTTTTGTAGACGATAATTCTCTCTCTTAACCCAATCATCAAATTAAGACAACTTTTTGTTTTAAAAAAAAATCGTTCTAATGTAGTAGTCACAGGCTGCACCCTCGACGCACTAACACCCTCAAAATTCATTATATTATCAGTTGCACACAATCATCTATGTGCAACCAAAAGTCTGTTGGATGGCTTGTATTTCGAACTAGGTAGGAGCTAGTGTGGCAATTATTGGGCATATTGTTTATCATCTTCATTTCTCGCTTTGAGTCTTTTAATAATTAAAAATTGTTTTTTATAATGTTGTGAATTTTGTGATGCTATCATGCTAATATGTTTCAATATATTGTAACCTGTTACTTATAATGTTCTTATTATATGATAGTATGTATTACAAAGAAGCTATTGTCTAACTATGAATTTATTTATAGGAAAGTGAGGAAGTTGCTTAAATTATGTGAGTTGTTATTAGGGATAGCATTCGGTGTTGGATGGACCCGATACATTTAATCGGATCCGGGTCTAAAAATTTAGATCCAAATGAATCTGGATTAGGTTTAGGTTGGAATTGTCCGACATTACTACAAGAACCACTTTTTACAACGGTTACGAATAACCTCTTACTAAATTATCAAGTGTCATGTGTACGAGATATAATAGTAGATGAGCATCTTTTACTACGGTTTAAAAACAGTAGTAAAAGACCACCTATTACTTCGGTTCGTTTGAAGAATGTAATAAAAAGATGACCTATTATACATGGTTCTAGATGAACAATCTGTCCTAATAGATGAACATATTACTATGGTTATTTATCCGTAACCGTGGTAATATGTATGTGCCCAACACCCATATTTTTTGCCAAAATTTTAGGCGCAGACCTATTACTATAATTTTTAAAACGTAGTAATAGGTTACATTCGGACCTATTACTGCGGTTCCTCCTTAAGAATCGTACTAACATGTCTGAATTTTTTTTTTTGTTTTTCGTACCTTGTGTACAATTGTACAAACAGAATATACAAATGTACAACCACAACAATTTAGACAGACAAACCACCAACATTCTCATTTGTTTCACACAAATGTTACACATTTTGAAAACACAATAGTTTCATGTTTCACAACTTTCAGTAAGGAATATATTACATGTGAGATATAATACAAGGAGTACGTAAACCGAGTAGGAGCTCACCAGCAGATTCCTTTGTCATGGTCCCATATTTACGCTAAACAAGTTATTTATACCAAAAAGTTCCAAGACTAAGAGATGAACTTTTTCGTATAAATATACAAAAAGCTCCAAGACCAAGAAATGAACTTTTTGGTATACGAAATGACATTTTAGTTAAAGGTTATTTGTATTGATCGGTTACAATAGGGCTTGAAAATGTGTCTCACCTCATCCACAATCAAGGTAAAGGTGTCTTTTGTCCTCATGCCAATCTTCAGCCCCACAAAGTCACTCGAGACTATTTGGCGCTGGTGTTTCCAAAGCTGTGTTGTGCTGGCCACTTTCGATCAAAGCTGCCCAAAAATTCCTTTTTTATTTAATTTGCTCTTGAACTTAAGGCTATTAAGGCTTTAAACAAGTAAAAGATGTTTAGAAGAAAAAGGTTGTCTCAGCTGGATTCCAATTTTAGAACCTTGAGTTCTTAGTTACTCCACTATTTTTTTTATTTTAGGACAATTTTTCATTTTTGGTCTATAATATTAAGACAACTTTAATATTGTTTTAAACATATTTTATTAGTTTAATTATATGTGTGGAGGACCCCTAAACCCTATGAAGCGGGTGATTAACTAAAATCAAGAATTGCCTAAGTGAGCCACATTATGGCCTAGGTCTGGTTGCATTGATCGAGTCATAATACAAGGCCTAGAAGGGTGTCTCACCTCATCCACAATCAAGGTAAAGGTATCTTTTATCTCATGCCAATTTTCAGCCCTATAGAGTCACTAGAGAAGATTTGGCACAAGTGTTTCCAAAACTACGTTGTGTTGACCACTTTCGACCTTGACTGCCCAAAAATTCTTTTTTTTTTTTCATTTGCTGTTGTGTTTGAGGCTATTAAGGCTTTAGACAAGTTTAATGTAGTAAAAGATAATTATCAATGAAGAAAAATGTTGTCCCATCATGGATTTCAATTTTAGCACCTTGAGTTCTTAGTTATGGAAGAATTTTTTTTAATTTTTTGACAATCTTTTCATTTTTGGTCTCTAGTATTAAGGCAGCTTTAATATTATTTTAGACATATTTTGTTAGCTTAATTACATGTGTGGAGGACCCCATAAACCCTATCCAGCAGCTAACTAACTAAAATCAAGAATTGTCTAATTGAGCCACATTCGGCCTAGGCTTTTTGCATTGATCAGTCACAACACACGGCTTGTTGTAATGAACATTATTAACTTCTAACAAAAAAATTAGAGCATATTAATTTGACACATCCCTGAAACCAACAAAAACATTCAAGAAGATGGCCTAATCTACTAATGTGTTCCCTAATATATGTGAAAACCGTCCAATTTTTCCACCAGTGAAACTATAACCTTTTTAGATATGGAACTCTAAACATTCTGGTCAGGATTTCACTATCCTTTCTCGATAACAACATCATGTACAACAACAACTCCTCCAAATGTGGATCCCGCTTGTATCAGGTATAGGAGCATTAAATGTATGCAATTCTTAGTAAGATCGATTCCAAGAGACTCACAAAAATGTTTAAGCAAACATTTTTCAAGGCATGTCTTAGCTAAAAGCAATGGGGAGGCATTAAATCAAGAAATTCAGAATACATGCATGTTCCAAGTGGTAGATAAAAGGTGTTCACAATTGACGAAGCAACCACAACTCCGCAACTATTTCAAAAGAATATCCGACTGATTCGAGATAGAGACCGATATAGTATACCTTCCCATCGTAAAAGCCGTGAATAACGTTAGGATTCTCTGCCAACAAGCAATTTGGATTTCGATCAAAACACCGAGCCTCAATCGAATTCTACAAACTAGATTGAAAAAACACACCAATTGAACAAACGAAAAATGAATTAGTTTCTAAAATTAGGGATTTCTCAATATACCAAAATATAAAATAGTGTCAAATAGCATACCTACTACACAATCGAATCCTAAATCAATTCCGAATTCGTAAACAATAACAATTGGAGTAGAAATTAAACTTGTTCGGTCAACGAGCACCAATCTTGGACAAGGAATTCATGCAAAGAATAAACACAGAGAAGGAATTTGTAACGCCCCATAATATAATCACCCATAAAATTAATCCATATCCAAATCAAGTTTAAGAAACATAAGACAGCGGAAGCTATAATTTAAGTTGGGGCATTGCGTCTCTTATCGTTAGAGACAATGCTTGTATTTATACACATTTCACATATCATTGAACGTGTCATATAAATATTTACACCAGCAGTTAAAAGAGTCTTTACATCATATACTTAAATAGTTTAAGAGTCTCTACATCATATCCCCTTCCTAATTACAAATTTCCCTAGCGCTCTATAACTTAAATAATCTTCACACACCCAAGCAAGTCATTCATGCTCATATAAAAATTCAACAAGCATATTCACAATTTTGAATAAACTCAAATTAATTTCCAATACCTTATGAACATATACTCAACCCTAATTTAACATATAACCATATTTCAATTACTCCCTAAAGTTCTTCCAATTCCACCACAACCAATTCAAAATTCAATTACAACATGATTGATAACATCTACTTGTCTAATTATTTAATTATAACATGTATTTGTGATATAATTTACTTAGAAATTAAGTATTAGAGAGATGCCTCAAAAGGGGTTAAAGGTGGAATAGGATGGTGGAAGGTTCGGTGGTGGAGTTCGAGTGTCGAGGTGACGGCTCAGGCGTTGGTCGACGGCTTCGGGTGTCGGAGGTGGCCAGGAGGCGGCGGAAGTAGCCGGCCAGCGGAGTTAGCAACACAGAGGTTGTTTTGCCCTCGCTGGTGCGAGATAGGGGAAGGGGAAAGAAAAATCGATGGGGCAGCAAGGCAGCCACCGGGGTGCACCGGCGACGTCTTCGCTGGCGGTTGAAGGAGTAGGCAAGGTCTGGCCGGCCGACGGTGGCACAATAGCACGGAGAGAGGGAGTGAAAGAGAGGTGAGAGGTGAAAGGAGATGGAAGATGATATTTTCTTGGTTTACAAACGCCCTGTCCTTTTCACCGATATGATATCCCGATGCTTTTTTTTATAGCATGTTTTTTTTTATTTTCTCTTATTAAATTTTATCATCTCTTATCTTTATACTATTTTCTTCACCACATGGTTAAATGTATAATCATACATTTTGTTAAGTTTTATTGGCTAGTATATATTTTCTAATTTTTATTTATTATTTTTTTCATTTACTTATTATTTTATTTATAAATAAACCATGTTCGGGACACAATTTTGCATTATTTGAGTGTACATATATTTTTTTTACAAATGTAAATTTATACAAATTACTCATTATTATTTGCGATTATCAAATTTATATCCATCAATGAAAATTAGAATTGTTAGTAGCAATTTTAAATATTTGCCACTATAGGCTACCCATTTTGTGGCAAATTTCGTATCTGCCACAAATATTTTGAGATTTAAAAAAAATTGTAGTGACTTTAAATTTAGCACAAAATGTTTGCTACAAAACATCATTTTTCTCGTAGTAAACTCACACACATCTTCACCATCCCCATTAGTAATATACCTCTTCCCTTGAAGAACAATACACCACTTATCATTGACCTGGTCGTCAATGTAGAACACTTGTCTTTCTTGGGATGGTATAACGAATTGATCTTCTTTATGTCCTTCTCTTGTTAGATCAATCATCGTGAATCTCATCTCATCAAATCAGATACCGTTATTATTGCCAACCCATTCTCACAGAAAAATGAGCTCTTGGAAGTCAACATAGTCTAGCTCCCATATATCCTCAATGACTTCGTAATACGACATTTTAGCTACAATGGGATTTTTGTCCTTGGAGCTCAAAACATGAAGTGCATGAGCCTCTAATGTGACCCCACTATTTTGCACGGTGCTCCTATTGTCCTGGCTCTTTGTATAGAAAGAGAATTAATTGATGTAATACCCACGACAAGAAATGATATCTAGTTGGGGCCCTCTAGCCAAGCTTGCTAAAGTTTGTGATATATCTTCTCATGATTCTTCCAATTGGCTAGTGATGATTCTATCTTTGAATTCAAGTTGAAAAATGTGCGATTATGCTAGGCTAATACGCACATCTCATTTTCTCCTTGGTATAGTCTCTTTATGAGAGATTTGTGCTCATTAATGAGCGGTTACATTTCATCACTGTTTCGAAGAATATAAGGATGTGTTTGATCCCTTATATACCGACGGATTATTTGAATCGTCGGTCACAGCTTTCCCTATCCTATGATCTTCCCCATAAATCGATGTTTAAGAATACCAATAACTTCCACTTAGGGGTAGTATTCACAATATAACTCAACACACTCCTCGGTTGTGTATGCCTAACAATGCACCCTTCCGGTCAGTACAAATTTCTAACATACCCTTTGAGAATTTTCATAAATCGTTCATCCATCGGTAAAAAACCGAGCTACAAAATCGCATTTCTCTCACCAAATGGACAATTAGGTGCACCATGGTATCAAAAAAGAAGGTGGGAAGTACATCTCAAGTTGGCACAATATAACGATCACGCCGCACTCAAAGTCATCCAATTTCTCCAAATTAATGACTTTGCTACATATGGAATTGAAGAAGAAGCGAGTTTTGTAATCGATCTGTCTAACATGTTTTGGCATCACGACTTGGATAGAAACCGACGGAATTTGTTGCATCAAAGCATGATAATCATGAGATTTGAGACCGATTAATTTATGATCGGACATCAAAATGAGTTTACTCGATATTTGAAGAATATTCCTGTGTCACTTTGAGTTTCTTTAAGATCTCACACAAACTTTTTTTTTCCCCTTCTACTTAATGTGTAAGATGTTGGAGGCAAAAACGTTCTCTTCTCTTTTGGTCGTGGTGCTAAATCCTCCCGTATTCCCATTTCACACAAATCGAGTCTTACTTTCTCTCCGTCCTTGGTCTTCTTCGGTATGTTTAAAAGAGTGCCAATGAGACTTTTACATATGTTTTTCTCTATATGCATCACATGAAGACTATGTCTCACATACAACTCTTTCCAATATACAAGATAAAAAAATATTGATCTCTTTTTACACACATTGTTTTCGGATTGACGTTAGTATGGCTTGCTGAACTTCACATCAAGATCCTTCATTTTCGGATTGACGTTAGTATGGCTTGCTGAACTCCACATCAAGATCCTTCGTTTCGAATTGACGTTAGTATGGCTTGCTCACAATGTAAATTGCTCTTAACGGTATGCATAAAAACCGAGATACCTTCATCCCACAAGAGCCTTAAATCTTCAACAAGAGGCGCCAATTATAAAGCTATGTCATTTCCTGGCTGTTTAGGCCCAGAAATGGGCATTAGCAACATAATGTACTTAAATTTCATACACAATGAGGATGGTAGGTTGTAGATAACCAAAAGAATGGGCCAAGTGTTCCGCTTGCTGTTGAGGTCACCATGGGGGTTTATTCCATCTCGTACAAAGACCAAGACGTAGATTTCGTGCCTCTCTACCAAATTTCGGGAACAATGAATCTACATTCTTCAACTAAGGAGAATCCGCTAGGTGATGTAGCTTGTCATCCGAGATTCTTCCGTCGGCATGCCACGTCAAGTTCTTGGCATCGGTTACACTTGAAACAAGCGTTTAAAACTTGGTATTATTAGCTAATACCATAACACCTTTGCGAGAGGTCCCTCAATACTTTCTCCATCGATGTTTTTCATTTTGTATCGAGGAACACCACATTTAGGACATTCGTGTCTATGTGCATGTTCTTTTCAATGCAATATGTAATCGTTAGGGCAGGCATATGTCTTCTTAGACCCCATGCCCATAGGACACAACATCCTCTTCACCTCATATGTATTGTTGGGAAGGACATTGCCTTACTGGGGTATATCTTTCAGCAGAGTAGTAAGTCCGTAAAGCTGTTGTCACTCCGAGTCATTAGGTGTTTTTAAGTTCGAACCTCAACACAGCTGATAAACGGGTATAATTATCACACCACGGGTATAGAGGCTTCTCCGAATTAGTTAATAATCACTCCAATACATGCGATTAATCGACTAATTCACCTTCTACTTCACGAATCGGATCTTCAACTCGATTTTCTATTTTCATTTTCATATACCCTTCCTCTTCTCCTAAGTTATTATTCACAGATTGCTCTTTCCCATGCCATACCCATACCTTATATGATATGTCAAATCCATGCCGAAATAGGTGATCTTTTACAACCTTAGGAAGAAATCTTAAGGAGTTAAAACATCGTAAACACCTGACAGAATATGGACTCGCTCTTTAAATTTGGTTGCATGTTCGATGGCAATATCTAGAAAGTTGTTAGCACCATCACGATATAATACACTCCTTCTACCGCTATAAATCCACGCTCGATCCATACCTCACCCCTAAACACGAGAAGCAATTTACCTTATATAATTCCAAAAGTACGTACTTTCATCATTAATATTAAGCCAAATAATATGACATGATCGGATCCTTCTACGGGGATAGATGGTCCTAAATCTATTCAAAAATAATATGACCCTAGACCATGTAGCAAAATCTTATCATACATTTGACAAAATTTCGGCAGGATTTTCCCTTAGTCCTTCAAGTACAACATACGAAGACAAAATGGCTAATGTGTATATCCTAACTTAATTGTATGGTAACATACGTAAGGATATACACATTAAACTCATTGTTATCATAATTTCACCCGAAGAGCGAGAGGGGAAATAAAAATTGTTATATCTTATCAAACGTTTAATAAGATTATAATAGCCACACAACCTATTATCATATTATTCTCACACTCTGTCCAACACGGGCAATTCAAGAACCTATACATACCAAGATAATATCCCGAGCATTATATGAACAAAGACCCAAACATAGATTATAATAGCCACCTAACCTATTACCATTGAACTTGCTCCTATCAACTTGAGCACGGAAAAAGATGGTCTATCTTGGACACCGAAAGTTTCTTCCCTTTTGTCATCAATATCGTAAGAAAAAGAAGACTTTCAATGGTAAAATCGGCATGGATTATGCTCCAACTTCATTAACAGGACATCAAATATATGAGCAAGTGAAGGATCTTGATGTGGAGTTCAGCAAGCCATACCGATGTCAATCCAAAAACGGTGTGTAGAAAAAGAGATCAATATTTTTTGATCTTCCATGTTGGAAAGAGTTGTATGTGAGACATAGTCTTGATGTAACGCATATAGAGAAAAACATTTATGAAAGTCTCATTGGCACTCTTCTAAACATACTGGGGAAGACCAAGGACGGAGAGAAAGCACGACTTGATATGTGTGAAATTGGAATACGGGAGGAATTAGCACCACAACCAAAGGGGAAAAGAACATATTTGCCTCCGCGTCTTACACATTGAGTAGAAGGGAAAAACAAAGTTTGTGTGAGACCTTGAAGAATATCAAAGTGCCACGAGGATATTCTCAAACATCGATGAGACCTGTTTTGATGTCCGATTATAGACTAATCAGTCTTAAATCTCATGATTGTCATGCTTTGATACAACAAATACTATCGATTGCTATCCGAGCCGTGATATCGAAACATGTCGGACATGCGATCACAAGAATTTGTTTCTTCTTCAATGCCATATGCAGCAAAGTCGCTGGTGTGGAGAAATTGGATGATCTTCGATGCGGCATGATCGTTACATTGTGCCAACTTGAGATGTACTTCCACTTGTTTTTGATATCATGGTGCACCTTGTTGTCCATTTGGTGAGAGAAGTGCGATTCTATGGCCCGATTTTTAACCGATGGATGTACCCTTTTGAACGTTTCATGAAAACTCTCAAAGGGTATGTTAGAAATCGGTACTGACCGAAAGCGTGCATTGTTGAGGCATACGCAACCGAGGAGTGTGTCAAGTTCTGCTATGAATACTACCCCTAAATGAAAAAAGTTGGTATTCTAAAACATCGATTTATGGGGAAGATCGGTGGGCGGGAAACTAAGGCCAACGGTTCTAACAATCGATCGGGATATGAGAGATCAAGCACATCTTTATATTCTACAAAAGAGCAATGAAGTGCGAGTCATTCATTAATGAGCACAAATCCCTCATAAGGAGACAATATCAAGGAAAAAATGAGACGTGGGTACCGATTCATTATAATGGCACATTTGTCAAGCTGGTTCGGAGATAGAGTGATCACTAGCCAATTGGAAAAATCACGAGAACATATCTCGCAGACATTAGTAAGTTTGGCTAGAGGGCCCCGGTTGGAAGTCATATCTTACCGTGGGTATGACATCAATGGACACTCTTTCTACACAAAGAGCTAGGACAGTAGGAGCACCTCGCAAAATAGTGGGGTCACATTGGAGGCTCATGCACTTCATGTTTCCAGCTCCAAGGACAAAAATCCCGTTGTAGCTAAAATGTCATATTACGGAGACATTAAGGAGATATGGGAGCTAGATTATGTTGACTTCGTGAGCCCGTTTTCCAGTGCAAATGGGTTGACAATAACAACGGTGTCCGAGTTGATGAGATGGGATTCATGATGGTCGATCCCACAAGAGAAGGGCCTAAAGGGGATCAATTTGTTATGGCATCCCAAGTAAAACAAGTTTTCTTCGTTAAGAACCCGACCAATGATAAGTAGTGTATTGTTCTTCAAGGGAAGAGGCACGTTGCTGGTGGGGATGGTGAAGATGTGTGTGAGTTTATTGAGGAGACCTCACCCTTCTCCTTGGGAATGCCTGTCGAAAATCATGATCCCAATTTTGAAGATTTGTATTTAAGGGTTCACCATCAAGAAGGCATATATATTGAAGATAAGTCCAAATGAGGGGAAAAAGGCATAAACCATATAATTATATCAACTCGGTAAGAACATAATTTTATTCCAAATGATATCTAATATTATTGTTGCTTGTTTTAGAAACTGCAGCTTGCTTTTCATTATTTTTGACTTGCGAGAATTCATGTAACATATCATTGTTCGATGAGGATCGAAATAAGGACTAAACTGTCCAATGGAAGGGTAGAAGATCATCATTCGATGAGGGCCATCATTTAGGTAATGTTTCTCGTGGATTATTGTTACTTAATCCTTTTCTTAGTTTTGGTTGCTACTCTCAACTCCCGCTTAATGTTTTGCTCGGTTTTCATGTTGTCCACCTTTACCCCTGAGCGAACTCCAAGCAAGCAAAATAAGGACCAAACTCTCTAATGACTAGCTAGAAGATCATTATTCGAAGAGGGTCAAAAAGACTAAGCTCCTGAATGTTACCTTCGTCCCTTATTTTCTCATTGGATTTTTGACGGTTAACAAACTTTGCCTTGGAGGGGCATCACTTTAGGACAATGACAAAGGAAGTAGAGATTGCTTGGTGAGATGAACTCTTTGTGTATTCCTTTTTAGTACTTATGTCAAAAAGTCCATCTCTTTCTCTTGAAACTTTGTGGTTTAAATGATTTCAATATTTATGTCAAATGGTTCATCTCTATTTTCCTAAAGTAATACTTTTTAGATCAATTGAGTTATATGCTTGTCTTTATGACTATATTGCTTGCTTGGATTTCGTGCAAAGGTAGTGTAGACTGCAAATATAACGTATATACATTGTCCAGGCTACCTTTGCAACAACTTCAAGCAAGCAATATCGTCATAAAGACAATCACATAACTAAATCTACTACAAAAGCATCACTTTAGGAAAATAGAGATTTTCCTTGGGGCAAAAACATTGAAATCGGTTTTACTACAAAGTTTGAAGAGGAGAGATGAACTTTTACTACAAAGTTTGAAGAGGAGTGATGAACTTTGTATTATATTTCACATCATTGTAATATATTCTTTGCTAGTACTAATTGTGAAATATGGAATTGTGTTGCAAACTTGTTCAAGATGGAACGTACGTTCTTTGTGGTTGTAGTAAGTTGGAAATTTTTGTATATATATTGGAAAATTCAAGCTGTTGGTTGTTGATGTGTAAGTTGTGATATGTTTTGGAGTGTATTTTGTACAGGGGGAACAAAAAAACTAAAAAAAACTTAAAAAAATATAGACCTATGATGACAGTTCTTACATTAGAACCATCGTCATATGCCTCGCGTATGACGATGGTTCTAATGTAAGAACTGTCGTCATAAGTAAATATATGATAACGGTTCATTTTGGAAATTGACGTTATATGGTCACCTATGACGATAGTTTTTACATTAGAACCGCCGTCATAGGTTATCTTTTACTACGGTTATTGAAACGTAGTAAAAGATGCTATATACAATGACTCTACAAGGCAACGAATTGAAGACTATAAAAGGGGACGGACGAAAATCATGGGGGAATCAGCCCTAACTTTAGTTTTAGCCATTGCTTAGGTTTAGTTTAGGTTAGTTTATTTTCCTTTGTAGTTTAGATTTAAACAATTTAGATTTAATTTTTATTTTAGTTTCAATTATTAATTCGGTTCTCGATAATTTTCGGTTTTAATTCGATTCGTTCTCGATAACTTTTTCCCTTTTGTCTCTCCTCTTTAGTTTGTTTCGTTTAGTTTAAAGGTTTAATTTTTATTACCGTTTGGTGTTAGTAATAGTTATATTAATTGTTTAATTTTATATTTAAGTTTAATTTGCTAGTTTATAGCATTGTTTGAGTCGATCTTTATTAATTTAGTTGTTAGGTTAGTTGTGTTTTATGTTAATTAGTTGTTAGTTTGTGTCACCTTGGTTGTGATTAGCCTCTTAATGGCTAATTGATCTTATCTAAACCTTTATTTACCTAGTTTATTGTAGTATTTTGGGATTGTTTCTCTTATCTAGGAGAGTGAGACTGGCGACGAGGGTGATAAGAGCAAGCGAGAGAATAAGTGAGACGAGAGCAAGCGGAGAGGGAGAGTAAGAGCGAGAGCAGAGAGCGGATAGTGAAACTAGGAGATGCAGCGGGTAGTTCTCATTTTAGGTTTTTTCAACATACTTTTTACTACGATTCAATCAAAGAACCGTAATAATAGAGGACCTATTACTACGATTCTTTCAATAAACCGTACTAAAAAGTGGACGTGGTGACTTATTACTACGAGTTCAATGAAAGAACCGTAGGAATAAGTGTAATAGAAGAGCACTTATTTACAAAAATTCTACCGCCTCATTTTTTAGGACTATTTTTGTTTTAATCGTCGTTAAAAGCCCATAATAAAAAGTCATATATGTAGTAGTATGAATCAAATATGGGTTTGAATCGAAGAAGTTGGAGTCCAGACCCGACACGAGATTTGTTTAGGACCCGATTTGTTTTTTAATAAAAAATTATAGCCGAGTAACGTCGGTGAAGAGTGAATCTTAATATTTTTGCGGCTTGCCTCAACCTCTTACTCTCGATGAACTCTCTACGACTCCACCTCTTACTCTCAGTTCTCACTCTCACTTAGTTTTCTCAGCTTTTTTCTCTCACTCATCGACTCATCTCTCTTAGTATTGTGTTTTGTGTCTTAAAATATGTAATTTTGGTCATGTTTAATGACCATATGTTGTCAAATTTCTTGCAAATGTAAAATAATGTTAAACACGAAAAACAATATGAAACAGCTCGGACCCGTTAAGAACTTGTAAACCTAGTAGCTCTAGGCCCGTGTTCGGACCCAAATTTCACAAATCCAGATCAGGTTTGGATGCAAGTCTAGAGAAAAAAAAGGTCTGAATCCATGTGAACTAAATCAAAACCTAACCTGTCTCCATCCCTAGCTGTTAGATATATAATCAGCACTAACACTTCATTCATATTTGATCAAGTAGCGTGTTCCAAGTTCATGTCCAGTATTTTTATATCTACAGTCTAAAAATCTTTTAGGCTTTTTTTTTGTGTTTTTGTTAAAAGTTTACATTTTTGTTCATTGAGTTTTTCACAATAATTCTTGGGACCAACGAAAATTGGAAACAATTTAGAGATTCATCAATATTTAAACAGATAGATTTATAAGTACTAAAATGCCCAAAATGACCCTTGCATTTTTTATCTAAAAAACATTATAGGGCATTTTTGTTATTTTAAAATTTGAGTTAATAATAAAAATAATGAGAACAACAACAAGAACGACAACAGCAGCAACAACAACAATGATAATAATAATAACAAATAATAATGATAACAACAACAATAAATAATAATAATAATAATAATAATAATAATAATAATAATAAGAGTAAGAACATTAACAATAACAATAACAATAATAACAATAACAAAAAAATTTCTCCTCTAGCTAGCTTGAGAGCCCTTCTCTCTAGCTGTGGCGAATTGTTGGAGACGGAAAAGGAAAGATCGACCGCCTTCGACATCGGTTTGCAACTTGCAACAACAGTAACCTTGTCTTGAAGATACTGGTACTGCTGGATCGCAAAATCTGGGGTTTTCGACCCCTAATTCGCAAGATGCAGCAAACACAGGATCATTTAAAAATGGTATGGTTCAACGAGTCCTCAACACTGTGATTGAAGTGTCGACTCACTTTCATAAGGTAAATCCATCGATTTGCGCAAATTTTGATGTCTCTAAGTTCAAAAACGTTGGGCATAAACTGAGTTATGTGCCACCCCAAAAAGAGGATGTTGTTACATTCACAAAGATCGATATAGAAGATGTTGAACCATATATATTAGGTTTCAGGAATCGGTGGTTGCATGTTATGTACTGGGTGCCTCCCCACCTTTCCTTATTTTGACTGGATATATCTGTCGTATTTGGAAGGATTATGCAATCGATTGAGTTGTTATGATGAATAATGGTGTAATCTTTGTTCGTTTTGATTTGATTGAACCTAGGGATATTGTATTGCAACATAGATGCTACCCTTTTGATAGCAAACCATTTATTATTAAGCCTTGGCATAAGGATTTTTAAAAGGAAGAGATACATCGTATTCTTGTCTGGATTCAATTTCCTGACCTTGATTTGAAGTACTAGAGTGCATCAGTCCTCAGCAAATTGGCTAGCATTTCGGGAACTCCCATAATGGTTGATAAAAACGCTCCGGAGAATAATAAAGTGGGTTATGCCAGAGTATTATTAGTTGAGGTTCCAATTCTGCAATTAGTCCTAAAATAAATCCAATTTGTGAATGAACATGGCATTTTGTTCAAACAACATGTCGAGTTTTAGTGAATTTGTTCAATGCACTAAATGTAAGAAGTATGACATTTATAGACACCTAATAAGTTTTATCTTTATCTTTTTATTTATTTTATTTATTTTTATTAGCCCGGTGATGGAAATTCAGTCTCGTATGCAAGCTCGGGTTAAGATCGGATTAAAGTAGGATGGTAGAAGCCATTTTAGCCCACAAAAGACAAACGACACCGTAAAACAACCTGAATTGATTTTTCAGGGCTGGGTCAGCCCGCAAATCAATGCTTCGGCTGATCGAAACCAGGTTCGGACTCCGATGCCCGGAGCCAAACCGGCGCCGGACCGCGTAGATGCTCAAAACACGAGCGTTTTGCCTTCTTTCACCGGCCAAACCTAGCACGCTTTCTTAAACGACTATACAATGTTGTTTTGGGTCCGGCGTCGGACCCAGAATCCTCTTGGTTGTGTCATTTTGACTAGTTCAACTTTCCGATTTTTCCTTTATCCTTTTTGGCATTTCGGACTTGGGGCTCTCCAAGTAACTAGCAATTGGAGGTCATTTTTAGGATTTCTTAAACCCTAAAAGTTTATATTAATAGAGGGGTTCCCCCTCATTTTAGACCAGTTGCATCCCTCATTTATGCCCTTACCTTGCTAAAACTTTCTCCCACAATCTCTTCTCTTCACTATCTCTTACTGCCGCTCAAAACTCCTTTTCTAAACCCTTGCAAAAAGCCTCGTTTCGTCGGCTTTTGTAACGTTGTCCTACCGTTACATCTGTCGAAATTCGAACTTTATTCAAGTTGGGTTGGTCGGTCAACCCGAGGGTGTGCTTCATCATTTCCAAGATTGATATTTACAATTTTGCTTAATTTTTGCATTTATCGATTTTCGTATTGTGGTTTGAAGTTGTATTACTTTATTTTTTCACCCCACCCGATGTAATCTTTTTATTTCTTGCTTTCCTTTCTCAATTTCTTTATCGCTTTAGTTTATAGCTTTTAAGCATGCTTTGATTGTTTTAATTTTCATACTTCGCATGTTCGTTGCCTGTTTTATTTAACGTGATTCAAATTCACAATTTTAATTAGTAGAGGTTGTTTGTTGACGGGCAAAATAAGGAGTGACCCACCTCATTTTGTACCATCGCCCATGAACACCGGATCATTGATTTTTTACTAATGAAGTCTGTTTTGAAAACCTTTTCGAAATTATCAATTTCGTCCCTTTTGTGTAGTCCTTTTGGTAAACTTGGAATTAAAAAGTACCCTTTTTTGTTAGTTTTTATTCCTAAAACTAATCGGCAACTCAATCATTTTAATCCCCTTTTTCATCTAATTGCTTCTTGACTTTTCTTTGCAAAATCGAAAAAATGGTGAAAAATGAACCGACAGACCTTAAGCAACCATGTCAAGACGGTAGTCTTGGCCGGATGGCCGACGCTGGACAGAAGCTCTGGTGGGCCAACGCCGGTCCCCGATCGCTTCTCGGGCTCGGCTTCGGCCCGATCTATCAACTTTGTGGCAATTTCTTTTCCTTTTTATTTTTGATGTTTCTGCCTAAAAAAATAATATCCCAAAATTTTAAAATTTTCAATTTCAAAAATAAATTAATTAATAAAAACACCAATAAATCTTTCACTTAAACTTCTTTTAAAATATAATTTAAAAATCCCAACTTAATGAGCTAGATACTTCACCTAAATCGACACTTGTGAGGAGGCTCCCACTTTTGATTTTTGGACAGCCCCTTTCCTTTTGTCGAAACAGAGAGGGGGAAGGTATGAGCGCCGACTCCTACAAGATGATACAAAGCATTGTAACAAGGATACCAATATGCAATAGTGACCAAAGGTCGTTCCTACGGTTGTTGTACCTGAGCAAAACCACAAGAAAAGGAACAAGAGGGTTGGACAATTGTAAGGCAAGTAAGCTGCATCAAGACTCGGACTCGAATTTATATCATTCCGAGTATTATCAAGAACTCAGGTACAAACCTCATCCCTCCTAGGTTTTGATTACAAGTCATTTTGAGTGTTATAGAAACTATTGCATATGTTTTCATTCGATTCTGATCGACTCGAAATCAATTTCTTGGACATCAATTCACACTTATGCTTCGAGTCACTCGGATGCCACTTAGATATATCACATGTTCAAACAATCTCTCTAACACTTTCAATTTAAGTTCGACTTCATATTCAAATTAAAGTGAATTACGACGTTAATTCAACTTTCTAAGTCAGCTTGTTTGTTTGAAATGTATTTGTCTAGATCAAGTAATCATACTCGATATTCTCATTGTAACTTGATCTTTCCTAAGACTGACTCGAGATGAAATTTGAGTATAATGAATATTAGACTCGTAAAATTCCACTCTTCTAGGTCTCGGATAATTATACACTTAATTATCTTAATTAAATTATTACTTATGCCTAATCTTGGACCAAAGTATTATATACTTTAAGAACCAAAATTTTGTTTACTTTTGTAGGTTATCTAAAAGAGGTTATCCTACTTTTGAAATACAAAAGTAACTGGCTTCAAGCTATCAATCACCTGGCAGACAAGGCTTTTCTACTTCTAAACCGGGCCCGGACGCCGTGTCAAGGTTCTCTGTTTGCAAAACTGGAAATCTTCAACGCTAAACTCAACAGTGGTTTCCACCCTACTTTTCAAATACCACCAGTGGATTGGGACATCCTAAGGAGTCAAGAGCTATTGTACAACGTTCACAACTCAATGGATCTTTTCTAAGCGACTCGGAAGAACCGTTACAACGGTCACAAAGGACTTCTATTTAGAAGATAGTCACAATGGCTAATCTGCTTGGTCATCTATAAATAGAAGCCACCTCTCAAGACTTGAAGATTGCTGGAATTATTGTCAATACACATTACTTTAGCGAAATTCTTTGTATACATACTCAATCTTCTATTTACAACTCCCATCTTGTAATTCATACTTTCCGAGTTGTAAAGTCTTGTAATCAGTCACATACTCTTTCTTACTTTCCGAGTAAGGTCCCTTGACTGAGTTGTAAGGGTTAACTCATCTCAGTTGTCCGTAGTTGTAAAGGTTACCTTAGTTAGGAAGTACTAGATCGGATAAGGGAACTTCGAGTATAGGAAAATTCTGTAAGGAATTGTCTAAGGGAGTAATTCTGGTTGAGTCGGTCCACTGTATTTTGTGGATTTAAAACAGTGGATTTGACTTGGTGCTTGGACTAGCACTGGCCGTGGTTTTCTACCCCAGGAAGGTTTCCTCATAAATCTAAGTTCATACTTTTCCGAGTCCAATCTAGACTCGGACAGTCTTGTTTACTCGCTTTCAAGCTTTAATCTTCCAAGTTTGTTAAAATTTCCTCATCACCCTATTCACCCCCTCTATGGTGACTAAGACTCTCCAAGTGCAAACCTTTAATTGGTATCAAAGCCTAGCCTTTCAGAAAGGATCTAACAATCCAAAGGTCTAAAGATCAAATGGCTCGTGAACAACGGAGAGTTCAATGAAGGAAGATCTTCCATCGGACCACCAAAGTTCAAAGGATCAAAATTTCGTGCACTCGAAAGAAGCTCATGGAATGCTTTCTATTGGATCACGATGAAGATGTTTGGAACATCATACAAGAAGGCAATTACATTACAACAAAGATGGAAGATACAAGACCCGTGCCTAAAGCAAAGTTCGAGTACACCACTGAAGAGGCGTAAAAGTTCAAAAAGAACTTTAAGGCAATGAACATTCCGATGTGCGCTATCGACTCGGAAGAATACAATAGAGTGTTAGCTTGTGACATAGCCAAAGATGTGTGGGACACTCTTGTCAACACATATGAAGGAACAAGCCAAGTAAGACAAGCGAAGATAAGTCAATATCTTCACAAATACGAGCTGTTCAAGATGGAGCCGTAAGAAAACATCACTCGGATGTTTATCCGCTTGACCGAGATTACAAACAATCTCAAATCTTTGGGTAGAAAGATTTCCCACAAAGAGATGTGCAGAAAAATTCTAAAAAGTTTACCCAAGAGAAGATGGGGTCCCTAGGTGACAGCCATCAAGGAAGCTCGGAACCTCTCACTGCTAAAGGCGGACGAACCGATTAAGAAGCTGCTTACCCATGAAATCCATCTCGGAAGAAGAGGATGTCGAGGTCACCCCTAAAAAGAATATTACGCTGAAGGCTCAAAAAGCAAAGAGAAAATCTGAGTTCCTCGGACTCGGAAGAAGATCACATGGCACTTATCGCTCGAGGCTTCAAAAGACCGATGAAGCATAAGAGATGGGAGGAAAGGCCAAGAGAAGATTTCTACAAGAAGGACAAAAAGGATAGAAAAGGTAAACACCCCTTTCCTTCAAAGTTATCTTTAACTAAGAACTCTGGCTGTTTTGAATGTGGCAACAAAGATCACATAGTCAAAGACTGTCCAAGGAGAAAGAGGGATAGAAAGAAGAAGAAGGCTATGATGGCCACATGGAGTAATGAAGATTCATCCGAAAAGATGAAGATGAAGACGACTCAAAGTGTTTGATGGCACTATCGGACTCGAAGCCGATTCCGAGTCGGACTCGACAACTCACACAATGAGGAGACGAATCCTCGGGAGGTAATTGAATACTTCCTCAAGTTTTCCAAAGTCAATTTTAGCCAAATATATTTATACTTTGGAAGAAAAGTCCAATTCCGATTCTTCCCAATTCAAAAACAACTTGAGTCTCTCACTTCGAGAGCATTGCTTTGAAAAATGAATTGAAAAACTAAGACTTACTCTAAGAGAACTCAAGACTAGTACTCAAGCTAATGAGACTGAGTCCGAGTCACTCGAAGAGAAAATGAGCATCCGAAACAAAATCTCAATGAGTCTCAAGAACTTGTTTTGACATTTACTCAAGATCAGAAAAACCTTGACATGCTCTTAGACTCTCAATGTGTCTCATTTAGGAAAGAAGGACTCGGTTTCAACAAAGAGGAGGAATTTAATTCCTACTCGGATCTTTTCAAAAGGATTCCGGAACTCGTAAAGTTCAGGAAGGTTGAGCACGGTCCCATTCATAAGAATGAAAGGAGGACTGAGCCCGGACCAACTTACAGGAGAAAACCTTCTCAACCGGTTTATAAAAGAAAAGATTTTCAAAAGAAAGAGACACGGACTCAGTTTTCTAAAGGAAGACTCAAAATTAGACCAAACCCAAAGTTATTCAAATCTGGGTTCCCAAGAGTCTTCTTCCTTAGAAAAGGACCACAAGTAAAGGGAGTTACTCGGGTTCGTTAGAGGAAGTGAGAAGGGTTAGTGTGTTTCGACTTGCGGGTAACTCGAAAAAGACAAAAGGTCATTGGTACCTAGACAGTAGATGCTCACGCCACATGTCAGGAGATTCAAGACTCTTTTCCGAGTTAGAAGATTACAAAGGAGGCAAAGTCACTTTTGGAGATGACGGTAAGGGCAAGATAGTTGGGATAGGCAAGATTGGAAAGAGAGACAACCTAGTCAGCCCAGTCTACCTTGTCAAAGGATTAAAGTACAATCTACTTAGTATCTCGCAATTATGTGACAAAGGTCAAGAGGTAAGATTCACTCGGACCAATTGCTATATTTCTTATGCAACTACCAAATAGACTAAGCTCTCGGGTAAAAGATCGGGTAATACTTACACTATTCCTCTTTCGATCTAAGTCGAACTTATCTTGTTTAAAAGCATCTCTGCATGATGACTCTTGGACATGGCATTGTAAACTAGGTCATGTTAGCATGCACACCATTAAAAAGCTTACATCCCATGGTTTAGTCGAGGTTTGCCTACCTGTGCATTTAAGAAAGATAAAATTTGTAAAGCATGCACAAAAGGGAAACAGTCGGATCATCTTTCAAATCTCTCAAAACTGTTTCCACATCCAAAGTGCTTGAAATGTTGTATATGGACTTATGTGGTGAAATCCCTATAAAGAGTCTCGGAGGTAAATCATATGTACTTGTGATTGTTGATGACTACTCACGATTTACCCGGGTATGTTTTCTTAAGCATAAAAACGAAGCTTTCAAAGAGTTCAAGCAAGCTCGCATGAAAATTCAAGTTGAGTCTCATACTCAAATCGGAAGAATTCGAACCGACCATGGAAAGGAGTTCGATTACTCGGAATTTGCAGAGTTCACGTGATAAGAATGGTATCGCCCATACCTTCTCAAGCACCAAGAACTCCTCAACAAAATGGAGTAGTGGAGAGAAAGAATAGAACTCTTGAAGAAATAGGAAGGACAATGATGATTGAACATGATCTACCTTACTATTTATGGGTTAAGGCGGTTAACACAGACAAACTACACACTAAACAGATGCCTCATTAGACCCATCCCGAAGAAAACTCCATATGAGCTTTACAAAGGAAAGAAACCCAACATTTCATACTTCAAACCCTTCGGATGTAAGTGTTATGTTCACAATAATGGTAAGGATCACTTGACCAAGTTTGATGTTCGATCGGATGAAGTTATTTTTCTTGGTTATTCATCTCATAGTAAAGCATATCGCATTTTCAATAAAAGAACTAACAGAGTGGAAGAAAGCATCCACGTTGTTTTTTATGAGATTAATCAGGGAAAACCGAGTGAATCAACATTCTCGGATCTTAAACTTAGCTGAGATGATGATTTTGCTGAAGATGAGCTCAGACAGAGTCAAGGAAAAGTAACTCAGAATGAGATAGCTCATAATACCATGACTCGGATCGAACCGACTCAACGGCCGACTCGGAATACCGAAAGTCAATAAGACGAGCAAGCTCAATCAGATTAGAGCACTCGAAGATCAACCAATTCAACCTACAAATCTGGTGAACCAAAGAACAGGTAGAGCATTTAAATATGCTTTGAGTCATCCACTCGAAAACATCTTGTCCGACATCAACAATGGGGTAAGAACTCATTCTTCTTTGCAAAATCTATGTGCATTCACCGCATTCATATTATTAATCGAACCCAGAAATGCACTAGAGGCCTTAAATGAACCTGAATGGGTAGAGGCCATGTAAGAAGAACTTAATCAATTTGAAAGAAACCAAGTATAGACTCGACCAAACGACCTTCTAACCACCCATGGAACCAAATGGGTTTTCGAGAACAAACTAGATGAGGAAGGGTTGGTAGTCAAAAATAAGGCTAGACTTGTGGCTCAAGGTTACAATCAAGAAGAAGGAATTGGTTGTGGGGAAACCTTTGCACCGGTTGCTAGGATTGAAGCAATTAGAATCCTATTGGCATTTGCATCAAGCATGAACATTAAACTATATCAAATGGATGTCAAATGTGCTTTTCTGAATGGTTTCATTCAAGAGGAGGTCTATGTTGAGCAACCCCTGGATTTGAAAACTCAGAATTT
Source organism: Talinum fruticosum (assembly GCA_021018815.1). Taxonomy (NCBI): domain Eukaryota; kingdom Viridiplantae; phylum Streptophyta; class Magnoliopsida; order Caryophyllales; family Talinaceae; genus Talinum; species Talinum fruticosum. The sequence goes on along the minus strand of JAITYX010000036.1, from coordinate 5,132,471 downwards.
CCAAATCATGTTTTCAAATTGCAAAAAGCTCTTTATGGTCTTAAACAAGCTCCCGGAGCATGGTATGAAAGACTAAGCAGCTTCTTGGTTGAAAATGATTTTAAACAGGTCAGATTGACAAAAATTTTTCATAAAAACCAAGGGAAAGACTTTCTTATTGCTCAGATCTATGTTGATGATATAATTTTTGGAGCTACTAATGAAAATCTATGTCGAGATTTTTCTGAGTTAATGAGACAGGAATTCCAAATGAGCATGATGGGAGAACTCAATTTCTTCCTTGGTCTACAAATCAAGCAAGACAAAGATTGCATCTATGTCCATCAATCAAAGTATTCCAAGGAGTTGCTGAAGAAGTACAAGCTTCAAGATGCAAAACATGCAGCAACACTAATGAGTAGCAAGCATAAAACTGGACTCGGACGAGAAAGGTCAAGCAAGTAGATCGAAACTCTATCAAGGTATGATTAGATCTCTACTATATCTTACATCCAATGAGGCCGGACATAATGTTTAGTGTATGTCTATGTACAAGATTTCAAGCTAATCCAAAACAATCACATCTCACTACGGTGAAGATAATCTTTAGATATCTTGCAGGGACTCATAATCTAGGTCTATGGTTCTCAAGAGAATCAGAACCGACCCTCACTCGGATACTCAAATGCTGACTATGTTGGATACAAGGTTGATAGAAAGAGCACCTCGGAGTCCGCCGGTTTATGGGTCAATCCACGATATCTTGGCACTCAAAGAAGCGTAACTCGGTAGCTCTATCAACTCGCTAAAGCTGAGTACGTTGCAGCTGGAGCATGTTGTGCTCAAATTCTATGGATCAAGCAATACTTGAGAGATCTTGGACTTTCATTCTAATCAATTCCAATCAAGTGTGACAATCGTAGTGCAATCAGCATCACTAAGAATCCAGTTCAACACTCAAAGACAAAGCATATTGAGGTCGGTATCATTTTCTAAGAGATCATTCTGAAAAAGGTGATATTGAACTAGAACTCATTCCTACAAAACTTCAACTAGCTAATATCTTTACTAAGCCACTTAATGAGGATCGGCTTTTACTTTATTAGGAATGAACTTAGCATGATAAATGCATGATTATGTGCTTTTCTAAGTGAAAAATATCTTGCATGATTATGTGTTATATGTTTTCTTTCGTATCTTAATAAAAATTAGTTCAGTTGACCCAGTGATACTGAGTTAGAAGTTATTATCAGTTTGCGTTTTCGAGTCACTCGTAAACTTTACTCGAGTCGACCGAGTTTTTGAGAAAAATGGACATCAAACTTCGAAATCATCTTTAGATTAGTGGAGAATTTCGAAATTTCTTTTAAATCTCTCTTTTCTCTATCTCTCTCGCGCGTATTGATCGGAGAACTAGCCGTTGGGAGACAGACACTCGGAATTCTAACCATTGGAGAGCGGAACGAAACACCGGTCCGAGGCGACCGTTGGAGAGTGGGTCAAAACGAATACTCGAAGGACATTTCTTTCTCTATGAATAGCATTTATTTTCCTTCATTTCGCTAATTCACTCTTTGCTCACATACACTCTTGCTTACTTACTCTCGTATTCTCGCTCTCAAGTATAACTCAAGTACACTCAAGCACTCTTAAGCTCTCAGTACTCTCTCTCTCTCTCTCTCTCTCTCTCTCTCTCTCTCTCTCTCTCTCTTCTTTGAGCTAACTCGTCGTCTTCTCAAAAGTTCACTCTCTTTTCTTCTCAAAAATTCCCTAACCATGCCGAAAAAGGTTCCGCTCCAGATTTTCTTGGTTCAACAACCAAGAAACCTCCTCCTGGGTTTGGTCTATTTCTTACCATTCTATTTAGCTTATCTAACATTAAGGATTGTAGTGTTGTGCAGGCTATTAGCAAACGCTTTTGGGAACTACTACCACCTTTCATTTCCTTCTGGGAGATGAATACAACACCACTTGATTTTGGCAAGTGCTCACGAGTTTGGAATTTTCTCGGTGATTCCTTAACTTATGACCGTGATTTGACCAAAAATTGACCCTTTTTCTTCATCTTTCTAGGCCAACGACTCTTAGCTTTCACAACTCCAATTATTTTAAATATTCCATCTTGTTATCGGCCATGGAGGATTTTCAGAGTTGGGCTCAACATACCCTTGAACAAAAATGTTGAGTTATTTAGCCCTCATGCCATGTGTTACCATGTTCGTGAAGAACAATAGTAGGGGTCATATCGACTATTTGGTGCACGTGGTGGACTTTGGTAGAGTTTGAGACTTAAACCGAGATGTACCCGCTTATGCCTATCTCATGTGAGGAAATAGTTGAGGCGTTCGTCACACCATGTCGGAAGGAATCAACAATAGTCGTATGCCATTTTCTCGCTCGAATCCTGGTTTGTCCTTTGTATTTATCTTGTATGGATAAATATCTACATTGTGAAACTTATATTTGTAACTTGTTTTTCTACGAGTATTTCCCGTAATATTCTCCCATCTCGACCAATCATCCGGCTTTTCCGATTCATTGTTTCATAGGCGACGATCTACCACACCTAAGAGAGGCTGGATAATCTTGAGTTCTTATGAGGAGCTCTTAATAATGTAGCAACGGTAATGATCCATTTATTTTGACGCAAAAACAAATTACTTCGAACAGTTAGAACATACCCGAACTGTTGTAGTTCGGGCCTCCATAATTTCGGAAAAGGCCACGGTTAGGCCTAGAACCGACACTAGTTATGGTGGGCTCCTTGTGGGCTCTGGCTGAGTCCAAGCATCTTAGTCTTGTCGGTTTGTAACCCCAAAGGTGTTTTGTTTTTTTCTTTTGTAGGTCTGCTTTCAACCCTTAGTCTTCCATTCGTCTCACTCCGTGATGCAAGCTTGTCTCAAGTATTAGATAGGAAGCATATCCTCTTACAAGGTCCTTTCAGATTTTACGAAATTTGGGTGAGAAGGTGATGCCACAGGTGATCCTAGCCTATGGTCGCCTTATGTACCTAAATATCCTCCTATGACTATTTCATATGCTTGTTCATTACCTCCCGAGGAGATTGCGATGATGATTGCAGGCTTTCCTCTTTCCTAATTCCTAGAGCCAAATGGGAGTTATAATCAAGTTATTGGGAGGACCATGACTCATATGGTAATTGTCTGTATTAATCCTTCTTAGATTTATTTCTTTTATGGAAATTAACCTATCTTTTTTCACTATAGGTGCTTCCTACACAAGTGTACATTCCAAAACTTCAAGTGGATATAGTTCTGTTGGGTAAACCACTGAATATTGTGCAGATTCTCGAGATTCGAGTCATAGTATATTGAGCATCCGTTTCCGCCGAACTGGAAAAGAGTACGTGTTATGCTCATATCTAGTTATATGTGAGTTGATCGATTTCTGATTGTTATTGTCATGGTTTTGGTAGTATGATTGCGAGCAATCTTGGAGGATGTCCATAAGTTACAATCTATTTTGCACTATGCCCGGGATCTCCTTATGGGTCGACAACCGAGATCATTTAGGGTAAGGAAGTCGGTTTTATGTTAACTTAGAGACTTTAGTTTATGTGCTAAAGCCTTTTCTTGTTTTGTAGGGAAATAGATCTACACAACCTCTTTTGAGAAGTAGGGTTGGGGCTCGTTAAAATCCTAACAATAGAAGAAAGCCACCCGATCAACCTCGATCTCGTCACCCTCATAAGGGGTCTAGTGTGATCCCAAGGCGAGTTATTCTAGATGTACTTGTATTGGTGATTCTAGGGCTAGCTCTAGTACTTCTAGAGTTGGCCTTCATGTTCGGCGTTTGTAAGTGTACGATCCTTTTTGGACGCCACGGACCGTCCGATTCATACTTTGAGCTCCCTTGTTCTTCATTGGTGCATGAGTCCAGTTCTTCTCAAATGCTTGAAGATCAGTGGGCCTTAACCTCCTTTGTTAAAGAAATGAGCAACTATGTTTTTGGTGGCGGCAATACTAGCGACTCGCCAAGATAACTTCATGGAGGACGATGATTGAATAATTCTTGTTTGGTGATTTTCTTATTTAAGTTTGTATTATTTGTAGGATTTTCTATTTTATGCAATGGGATGCAAAAAAATTTGAAAAAATGCAACTACAATCTTTATTTATATGATGCAATCTAAAAAACGGAAGATGACAAGGACTCTAGAATTACACTTATAGCCTTCGAGTCCCCAAAAATAAAAGAAATAAAAATTCTTAAGTTGAGACTAATGGTGCTTGAGTAACGAGACGGAATTGAAAATAACTGGCGTGCAAAGGTCCAATACAATACATGGCCAAAAATATAACCTAACATTTCGCGAAAAGACAAACCGACACGCTCGCTGAACCAATGTGGGTTATTCCATTTCACCGACCGGATGCGATCTGCAGAGTTTAATCCATGGAAGAGTTGTAGCCACCGTGGGAGACCGGTGTAGGTCGGCGCTGGTTGGCCTAGGGTTTTCCCAAAAGGATAAGCGTGAAATGGCTATAAAAGAGGGGTCAGCGGACGACAAAAAACACATTCCTAGATTGTAGTGCTTTAGGAAGAAATCAAACGAATCTTAGCCCTCAAAACATCTATTTCAAAAGATCTCTAATCCAATGAATGCAAGTTCGATGGTACAGGAATAACATGGCTTACCTAGTTCCTACTTAAACGCCTTATGTAGTATTAGGGAAGTCAAGCTCAACTGGAATTTCCCTACGAATGCAACTAATTACTAGGACCCTATCATTCATGCATTTAGGTTTGGGGATAAAGAACTTTGTCCCTTAGTTAAGGAATTATGTTCGATCATAAGCTTTCTTCTTGACCGCTATCCAGTGATCCATAGTTCTTTTGGGAACATGAGAACCGCCTATAAACGATTGTGAGGTTTGTGAAAGAAAGATCTAAAAGAGATTTTGGTTGGTGAGGAAGTCCATTTTCCCTCCTTAACGCAGAGGGCATTTGTGTTGTGCTTACTCCGAGTGTACTTATTGGTTGGAGGCTCACTTGAATACGGTCCAATATCCCTGTTAACTATGGTGGAAGAGGCGCAGTGGGTTATAGCCCTTTCCCGCTGATAGTAGCAGAGACTATTATTGGTTTGGACTGACTACTTTTGCGGCAAATAGGCACTTTTTCCTAGAGCACATTGTCTGCTCCATGTAAAAATTCTAAAAATTATTTCTCTTATTTCTTCCATGGACCGGCGTGGGTTACCATTTGGTGGTCGGAGGTTTCTCGAGGAACCGGTGTGGGTTGCTCAATTCTTGTGGTAGGAAACTAATCCGAAAATCGGCATGGTTTTCCTGCGCTAGTTTCGCCACTCCATTGGTTTGTCTGTTTACATTTGTTAGGCCTCTTAACTAGATAGGTTAGGCCGTGCAAGTTACAAAATAATTTTATACCGATGATTGCTTGTACTTGGCAAATGCACATGATGGAGCATTTTCGATGAGTGAATGCTCCGTAGAACATCAAGACATACCACCCTTATCACTTTTGTCACTCGGTGGCTCGGTTATATTTTTAAGAACAAACACCTGCTGGGTGGATAGCCTAGTTTGTCCCTCCGGTGGTATGCGAGCATAAAGTGGTGGCATATGCCACTATTTATGACTCACCAACACCGCCACTCCTATGTCCGCTCGATGGTCTCCAAACGAGTACCTATTTCTTCCCGATCTACCGATGCAACAATTTGGTAAACGACAACATATTCCTTATATGGATTTCATTCCTACGACATGTCCTACCAATGATAGTGGTAAGGTGCTCTTGGCGAGTACATTGCATTGCTCCGTGAAAAACTAAGAGTTTAGGAGTAACTTTGTGTGTCCCTTCTCCCTTGGATGTTTGTTATATATATAGTGAGTATAGAAGAGTACAATGTGCCAAAGATTCTACAATGAGAATCATACACGAACACAAACAGACTAGAGAATTATAATGCAATTCTATACAATTATCGCCATTATCTCCTAAACGGATACAACTATCCTAATACTCCCCTCAAGTGGGGTTGTGAAGATCTAAAACACCCAACTTGCCAAGTAGGTAGTGAAATTGTCGATCCCTCGAGTTCTTTAGTAAAAATATCTCGCGAGTTGTTCACAAGTAGAGATATAGCGAGTAGTGATCTCACTGTCAACAACCTTTCGCTGACGAAATGACAATCGATCTCGATATGTTTGGTACGTTCATGAAAAACAGGATTTGTCTGCGATGTGAAGTGTAGCTCGATTATCACGAGTACAATTGAGTGGTAGGAATATGAACATTCAATGACTTGAATAAGTTTCATATCCACACAGCCTCACTAGTAGCATTGGCCATAACACGATACTCGGCTTAAGCAAACAAGCGAGAAATACTAGATTGCTTTTTCGTCTTCTAGGATATAGGGGCCAACCCTAGAGTAACAAAATAACTCATGAATCGAACGTCTAGTCATAGGATAGCTCGCTCAATCCGAATCACAGTGAGACACGAAGACAAAGATCATTAGATGTAGGTAAAAGAATCCCTTAAACAAGTATAAGATTTGAGATAATGAAGAAGATGAACAACCGCATCCCAATGACCTTGCCTTGGATCTTGCCCAAACCGACTAAGTATATGTGCTGAATATGTGATTTACGGACGAGTGATAGTGAGATAGATTAATCGTCCTATCAAACGCCGATGTCGACCGGGATCCGAAATTGGGTCTCATGTATCCGATGCAAGTTTTTGTTGTTGCGCCATAGGAAAAGTACCGAGTTTGCATCCAAGCATGCTCGTCTCAGCAAGTATGTCAAGTGTATAATTGCGTTGATACGGGAATAGCCTTACGAGATGACAGAGAAATTTCAATCCCCAAGAAGTACTTGAGTGGCCCCAAGTCCTTTAACTTGAAGTGTGTATGCAAATAGTCCTTAAAGGTGCTACAGAGAGATGTGTCATTCCCGGTAAGGACCAAATCATCGACATATACCGAGTAAGGCTAGAAACTTATCTCATTTGGCATAGGTGAAAAAGGAATGATCTAATGAAGATTGTTGGAATCCATAGTCACGTAGTGGGAAGCAAGTTTAAAGTACCACTAACGAGGCGCCCGTCACGGACCATAGAAAGACTTTTTGAGTTTACACGCTACATGAGGTTGTGAAGTGCGAAACCTTGGTGGAAGTCTCATGTAAATGTCTTCATCTAAATCCCCATGGAGAAAAGCATTGTGTACGTCCATCCAATAGAGAGTCCATCCTTTGGTCGCCACTAAAGCAAGGAAGGTGCGCAATGTAACCATTTTAGCAACGGGGGCAAAAATCTCGTGGTAATCTTCTCCTTCAACCCGGTGGTTTCCCGGAGTGACAAGACGTGCTTTAAACCGTTAAACCGAGCCATCCGCATTGTATTTGATTTTGTACACCCACTTACGACCAAGGGCCTTTTTGCCGGGAGGGAGTGGTCCAAGTTCCCAAGTATTGTTGGCCTCAAGAGCGAGAGATTTCAAGTGCCATCGCTTCACGCCATCGAGCGTCCCGAATTTCTTAGGAAAAATGACAGGGCTCAATGCCGGAGGTAATGGTCGCTAAAAAGCACGGTGAGTAGGGGAGAAACGATCATAAGCAAAGTAGTAGGATAAGGGATGAGGATTACTCGAAGAAGCCTCATGGGGCGGTGTCGAGGCGGGGGTGTCGGGACGAATGACATGGCAAACATAGTCGCGTAGATGTGGTGGTGGTCGGCGATCACGTTGTGACCAGGTTGAACCGATGTTGGATGTTAACTCCCTTCACTAAAGACATGGGCTGGGTCAATCTATAGGGAAGCACTCGCCGAGCCGCTCATCGAAGCATCCGGGTTTTCTTAAATAGGAAGAGATTCCGGAGGTCCATGATCCGTTGGGCTGCTGGGCAAATTGGAAGATGGGTCCGATTGGGCCTCCGGTCGGGTGTCAAGTGAAGTGTGAAAAATAGGCCCGTTAGTGGGGAAAAGTAGGCACTCGGGAAGAAGGCATCTGCTAGCCCTAATTGGGCTGCCGTACGGAGCCCATTTGAAGTAGGAAGGGTAATGGCGGAGTTCATGTAGACGTGGGCTGCTTGGAAGCCAAAGGAAAATCGTGGTCCGGAAAATGTTGGGCCACCGGATCCGGTGGGGCAAGGTGAGTTTGTGGAGCTGGAGATGGGTTAGGGGCAAAGGGAATTTTGTTTCATAAAAACTACGTCCCATGAAACAAATATTTTCTTGCTTTCAAGGTCATACACATGCCACCCTTTTTGTCCGTGAGGATACCCTAAAAAATGCACTTAGTAATGCGAGCATCAAACTTATCCTGATGCGATCGTGGTTGTGTATATAACATAAACACCTAAAAACTCACAAGTGGTTGTAGGAAGGATTTTGACCAAACAAGACTTCGGAAAGACTCTTGAAATTATGCAATTTTATGGGTGTGTGATTAATCAGATATGCAGTTGTGAGTACATACTCTCCCCAAAACCGAATAGGCAATGATGCTTAAAATCTTAGTGCTCTAGCAACATTCAATAAATGATACTTTTTCCATTCCACTCGACCATTTTGTTGAGGTGTATGTACACAAGAAGTTTCAAGAAGCATGCCACTATCAAGTAGAAAGTTTTGCATACAACAGATGGGTTTCATGTTGCCAATTAAATTCTTTGGAGAAACACAGTCAATTAGAGGGTTAACAAAACTAAATCAGACCTAGGCTGATCTAACCTTGCGAAGAGTCACCTAACACAATTTATACAAATAAACCACACCAGCTGGCGAAATTGAAGAGGAACATAACTTCCAGTGACTTGCCGGAGTTTATCAATCTTCATCATCATCAGCCCCATTATTTAGTTGGTCGTCAGCTCCAGCTTCCTGTGGCTGAGCAACGTTGTCGCCTATGGGACTGGAGTCTCCTTGCTTATACATGGGTTCATCCTCATCAGATTCTGCCCATGCCTGCCTCCTTCGGCTAGCAGTTGTGGTTGCACCCTTCAGTGGAGGGAACAGCCATTTCAGTCAAATTAAACAAAATTATCATCGTAGATCTGAGAAAACTGCTGGTATCATTGAACTCATTAAGTAGCTAGTCGAAAAATGTCATGTAAAGTAGACACACAACCACCACGAGTCCACTGAAAAACAACCAAACAGCCCAGCATAGATGTATGCCATATCAACTTTGGGTAATCTAGTTCCTGTCTACTCCCTCCCTCCCCCTAACCCAAACACATTACCAGGTTTCAAATCCAGGGAGGGCCTTTTCTCCTTGTTTGGGGAAATTGGAGGCTGCAAACAGGATAATTTGTGAGCCATATCCTGAAGATCAGGCCTCTTGAACTGGTGTAATCCTTGTGTTCACCCCTCCCCCACCCCCGAACCTGCCATTACTAGACCACTGAGTCAAGCCCCAGGCGGGCTGCTTATCTCCCTTTTAAAAGAAAAATTAGAAGGCCCACTACGGAAACAAATCAAGAGGTTGGCAGGGACGGGAGCCCTAAAATCAAGGCTTGAACCCAGTATCAGGATATGTAGAAAGGCATCATGTAAAATAAAAAATAAAAACCACCAATACCACCTTATTCTGAACCTTCAAACAGATGCAAGGGGTGTCCATATGGTTAAAAATATAAAAGCAGGAAAAACCATGACAAGCAAATTAAAAGATTACCACATCATCATCAGCATCTGAATCTTCAAGTCCAGCTGCAGCAAGAAGATCTTGAGCATTCTCTTCACCATCATCATAACCAGTAGTGGGCTGGTTAACTTGGTCCCCATAGTCACTGTGGGGTTCATCCATTTCCTCTTGATATTCAACCCGGTCCGCTCCTGCTTCGTCAACCTCATAACGTGACCTCTCACTTTTGTCCTTCTTCCTCCTCTTTCCTCCTTTCTTCTTCCTCCTCTCACTGTGCTCACCCTCATCGTCATCACTTTGAGCTCTATCCTTCCGCTTGGAACCTTGATTGCTGCTCTTCAATTGCTCCTGGCGACATCAACATTGTAAGTCAAGGAGGTTCAAGCAAAAAGTAACTTCTACGCAACAGAGGAACTTGGCATTGTGAATATCTTTAGCTTCAGCAAATTTAGGACAAGTTAAATGATACTATGTAATTGAATGAATCAGATATTATCAAATGCTCAAAGAAGTGCCAATAAGTTACATTAGAGACAGAAAGGGAGGGAGATAGAGAGAGGGAGGAGAAGACAATGATACCTGTTAATTAGCCAGCAAACAAATACGCATGGAAGTATAATCTACTGGTCAACACTCAGATTAAGATTATATACTTAATATAGCATGCATTCGTTCTGTCCAGTGTCAACATGCTTTTCTATACCTTGTTTTCTAGAATCAGCCTTAGATCCTTAATTTCATTTTCATTTCTATCTACTTTTTCTTTTTTCTTTTTTTGTTGGGGTTTTGGGATCAGGAGGTGCAGACCCAGCATATCGTTATTGATAATCCTTATCCCATTGTAACACACATAAATAGTTATTTAATGCAAGTCCAGATGTTGGCCTTTTGCCAAAACAGGAAGCCTAGAACCAATCTTGAGTCGTTTACAGCAAAAAGAAAGTGGGTATGGATAGATGAAACATAACACAGTAAAAGCCTCTGATAAACAATCTTGCACCAATAGAAGAAATAATATAATAGTACTAACAAAATTCTCATCGTCAGATGCAGTACACTTAAATCTTGCACTGATGTCTACTATACAGCAATGAATTTAAGTGGAGATTTAACCTTGTAAAAAACAAGCAAAAATTCTCATACAATCTGATAATACTTGCCTTCACACGTTGGAAGCGTTCTTCCATTTCCCTCACCCGTTTAAGCTCCTCTTCTTGTTTTCTCTTCTCCATCTGTTTCCATAGATATAAGTGAAGTCATAAGTAGAATAAAATAAATTATCATAGATTCAATTTTAAGTAAGATATCAAACCTGAAGTTTCTTCTGTTCTTCAGCCTTGCGACGGGCTTCCTCAGCTAATGAGACCTGCCGAGCAAGTTCCAGCCTCTGCCGGCTCTGCTGCTCTTCAATTTCAGCAGCCTCACGATAAACCTTAGCAGCTTCAAGTAAGTGCTTGCAGTAGCTAACATGTGTGTCAATTTTCTTCTCATCAATTCCATGAATGTTTTGATTGAAAGCTGCAGCCAGCTGCCGGAACACACTAATTGCAACCTCCAACTCAACAACTGCTGTTCGCATCTGTGGAATGATTCAAGGAAAAAAGGGCACACTCAAAGTCCAAATCATGGCTAGACACAACAAGGAAACATTTAACCAAAGCAGAAGTGGCAGGTGTGAGGACAAATTTTGGAACAGCTGATGCTTTTAAAATATCCAAGAGAGGATAAGAAACCTACACTGAATATCGGAACATAGAAACCTTGTTGCTTTCAATCAAGTAAAACATAAATAAATGTGTTAATACTTTACCATCCATCATTATTGGACTGCAAAGTTCGTGATGCAAATATCCACATAAACCTTACTCCATGAAAGGTCATTATGTCTGGAAAAGACTCAAATAGCACGCCATAGAAAGGCAAAATTTTCAACATCAGACTCAAAAAGATAGTGAGCCATTCACAGACGAATAAAATCGTATTAGGGACTCACATGTGAAAAGACATCAGCAACCCCAATTTTATGAAGAGCTAAAGGTGGTAATATATCTATGCTAACCCCCTTACCCCCACCCCCCACCCCACCCCACCCCCAAAAAAAAATTCATTCACCAGCTCAGACAATGGAAGCCTATGTGCTTGTCATCAAGTCAGCCAATTCCAACCTTGTTCTATGTTTGATTCAGTTTTTCCAATTTACAGGGCTACACATCTCCAAGGTTCATGCCTCATTCATGTAGGGCGCCCATTTATTTTGATTTTTCTGGCTGGATGTCTTCAGAGAAGCTAGTGTTTACAAATATTGTGCAAAACTGACTGACAGAGGTAAAAAGTAGCTTTCTGTGGCCTTGACAAGTAGAGAATGGATGCAAACAAGCTCTATTTCCCTTTCTTCTTTTTCTTTTTAATTTGAAAGGGGGGCCTTAAGGTTCCATTCATGGTTTGGGTTGTACAATGGAGGCAGGGGAGGATACTGGCAACGATGGAGGCCATGGTGGAGGCAGAAGCATCAAAGGGAATGGAGAGGAAAAATAGGTAGATGACCACAGGATATGGCTGCACATGTCATGGGAATGATGAGCATTTGTAGAAAAATGGGTGGGAAGGAGAAGGTTGCCCTCATTGATAGATAAGCGGCGACTACTAGTATCAGTCAGGAGAAAAAAGTTCAACAGTAATTTAAGCACTGGTCGTTCTATGCCATCTACTTCAGAACTATGTGTATGACAAACATCTCTCATCATTTAACATTTGCACTCTTATATATTAGGACATGATGTGAGCCAGAAAGGACCAAAGGTACTAAAAATCATCATTGAAGTAACTAGATTGTGCTCACACAATTCCAAATTACTGAAAACCCGACTAGCAGCAGGATGACAACTATCAAGGTTATATGTTAATGCTAACAATGTTACTGAGACCCAACACAGCTTTTAGAAGCACGATATCTTCCAATAAATTTCTACCTGAGAATATTTTTCTTTTTTTTAGGGAGGGGGTCAGATTAGTAGGCTAACTAGGGGACCCATTTCTCATTGGGATACCCAAGTGTGGAAAGGCATAAGTGTAAACTTTCCTCTGCCTCCAATGAGATTTGAGCCCCACACCTAGAAGCATCATACTTCAACAAAATCTCACTACATCAATTAAGTGAAATTTCAAGATACAAAGACAATTAAATAGATCCAAGCAATCACCTCATCTGCACTCCTCTTCTCCTTACTAAGCAATGATGCTGAAAACTTTTGCATCACAACACCTAGATTGAATCTTAACGTATAATTTGAAGGTGACAAATGAATGGCCCTAAGTAATGCCCGCTTGCTCTCCTGCCACTGCTCAGCTTCATAGTGAGTCCGAGCAAGATACAAGAAGATCTGATTGTCTGTATTATAGAAAAATTTCCGCAGGCAATTTTGATACTGCAGCATAGACAGCAAACACGATTGTGTCATCTTGGCTTGGACAAGAAGCAATCAACAAAACGAATACAGAAAAGATGAAGGGAAGATAAGGACCATCTTCACAGCCAATGTAAAATTTCCTTGAGCAAAGTACACATGTGCCAAATTTATCCACACATCTGGCATCTGCACAAAAGTTGTTCCACTTACAGCTTCTTGAACCTGCAATTGAAAATTTACAGACAACAAATAAGGCCATTCTTCTTTGTTGAACTAAAAGCGAAAGCTTGTAAACCTTACCTGCGTAAATATCTCTCTAGAAACATCAAATTGGCCCTTTTCTGCAAGGATTGTTCCTAGCCCATTGGCAGCAAATAAATTGGTAGTGCACTGTTTTAAAACCTAATCACCAATAGGGGAAAAATTATTCCAAATATTGTGAAAGATAAAAGGTTTTTGAAAGTAATGGACAACTAGATGCCTTAGGTTCAGCTACCTATTTCACAAGACCGATGGATAAAATAATCTGAAAAGGCCTTTACATAATATTTGTTTCATCTACACACCTACTACAATCCCAACCCCACCCCCACACCTACATAATATATATATATATATATATATATATATATATATATATATATATATATATATATTATACAGAGAGAGAGAGAGAGAGAGAGAGAGAGAGAGAGACCCAAAAAGAAAAGGAAAATTTACATTAAGGCATCTTAAGGAAAGAAATCGTTACATTTGAGTAAATATCCTTGGCTTTCTCCAGATGGACACTGATATACTTGGTCTGTTTCTTCAGCTCACTAACAAGTGCAGCAAAGTAGTTCCAGTTCCCCTAATTAACACACAGACCATACTGCAATATTAGAGTCAAACAACTAACCATGATTGACAGAGCTACTGCAATGGCAATAAATAAAACACTTACCAGACAAACAGAAGCATAAAAATCCTTCCTATCAGCAGCCTCACTAGCAGCACGGAAAGTCTCCTTAGCCTTAACCCATTCATCATTCTTAAGCTCCAAGCATCCTAGAATTGCGAGGGCACTGGGACACTTGTCATTCACCTTAAGTCCTTCCCCTACCTGTTGACAAAAATATCCTCACAATAATAAAAGACCAAAAGAACACCAAGGAAAGTAACAAAAATCAATTGACTATTCCTGCCAGGAGGTATAAGGAGGCAAAGAAAGGAAGGCGGGAGAGGGAGGGGGAAGGGAGTATTCACAGAATCATAACTGCCCCTGAGGATTGAAGTAATAAAATAGTCTGTTGAAATCCTGAATAAGTTTAATAATCACCGTATAAACTCAAACCGAAAAAGAAATCATTCATGCAAAAGTAGTGGCAAGTTTGTCCAATTTCACCCAATTAGGACTTGTTCTCAAGATTTTAACAGAAATAAACTCTTCAGAGAGGGCACTGCAGCTGAATTCAGTGAATGACAGGGACTAACCAATTCAATGCTCAGTTGGATGTTGTTCCGTGCCTTTGCTAGGGAAGCAAGCCTCAGAAGAGCATCTACATAATCTGGATACTGGGAACCAGGTTTCACGGAGATTATCAGAAGCAGAAAAGAAGACATTTGAATCAGATAACATACTGCAATGCGCAGTGGAAAAAGAGAACAAAATGCAACTTGCATGACAGATTACTGTAGTGTTACACTGTTACTTAACTAAGAATTGAGCTACAACATACACTGAAAATGACAATAAAGCATCAAGGATGAATCCCATATACACAAAGGCACACAAAATCTCAGAATCCTCCCGTTCATGAAGCGTATAAAGCTCATCTAATAACTGTATCATTGCAATGTGGGAAGCACTGTAGCTTGCTTGTTATTGTGCTACAAGGCATCCACCTTATGTATTCAGCTTCTGCGACACTCGACAGAAGGGCATGGAGAATGAAAGGGAAGTTATAAGGTAACTGCATCAAATTTTCATTATGATTTAGCTAATCAAGCCAGCAAGACACCTGATGCCAGCTATGCTGCCTACAGCAATAGATTGAAGATTGGAGGACTAAACACAAGAATACAGGATCCTTTTTTTTTTGTGGAGGAGGGGGAGGAAGCACGAAGGACATTCAATGTGCATTTTATGAGATAAGAAAGCAAATTAAACACAATAAATACAGGGATCCTTGAGAAATTCAAGCATGTTCACCCAACAATATGCATGACATACAAGTTGACAATGTCACGTAAGATGCTGAAACTAAAGACCATGACGAAAGTTGGTCAACTCAGGGGACCAAAGGAGAATAAGATCATTGATTATGCATCCTTAGAGAAAGAAGACTGAAACAACTGATTAACATGAGACTTAGTCTAATCTTGGCAACTTCCAAGTTTGATCTACAAAGCAAAGTATGTTGAGATATTTTTTTCTATTCTCACAAGGAATAACAAGAAAACATGAACGTCAAGATCAAAAGGTTCAATGCGAAGCTAACAACCTACAACAAGACTATACTCATCGAAAATGAAAACTATCTACAAAATCGCACATCACTAAAAGAAGAATGACAAAAGTTCCAATGATCCCCACCCTCAAAGACCCATATGTTCCTCTCACGCCAAGTGATCCTAAATATCACAGGTGGTATTACAAAAGCGTTCTTGTGAAAATGCTCCCCACAAAAGAAACCCTCCCAGGTAAAAAGACCTAATAGAAAGCAACCACAGGCTAGCTCCCATAGAATTGAAAATGAAACAATAAGTGCTCAGGTGATTTCAGATACGCTTCGCACCAAGAGCATCCATTCACCAAGGTTTTTACCTGATTTTTAAATGATTGCACATCAAAGTACTCAAGATCAAGGAAGACTAACAACGACGGAGATCAGGAAGAAAGGTTGAAACTAAGAACTTTGCCAGTATGTTATAGCAATTTAAACATATTGTTGTATATACATTTATAGATGTTTCACCTAAGATATTGTAATAAATTGATGATTAATAAGAAAATTCGCATATTAAATAATATTGCTCCCGTCCCCCCTCTCTAACTTTCAGTAGTTTCCTTTATGAAGTAAAGACTAACAAGTTAATTCAAATATAATGCAGCATTGAAACCTCCCCCCCGCCCCCGCCCCAAAAAGAGACAAAACAAATTGTACAAAAACTTGGCATCGCTATCAGTTTGGTCACATAGCATCCTAATTGATATTTTACTTTTTCTTTTGTTACAAGAAGAAGACAATAGCATAAAATACATGCAAAAGGACAGATCCAAATTTAGCATCCTACAAAAGGACAATGGACATCCGATATGGAGACTATCCACAAAATCTACAATAGCAAAAGAACATTGGCAAAAGTTTCCATTATCCCAAAAGTAGAGAGTCTAGATAAGATTATCCTTAAAGCATCGCACAAATGTCTGATGCTCCACTCCCTCGAAGACTCTTTTATTTCTCTCACACCAAATGCTCCGAAAAATGGCATGTGGAATTGCAAGCTTTCTTCTTTTCAACTTTTCCCGCAAAGAAACCCTCCCAAGCCACGATATGTTTCCCAATAGAGCTTGAAGTAAACCAAGAAACTCCCAAACAACTAAAGGCAAGCTCCCAAAGAGCTCTAGCAAAAGGACAATGCAACATCAAATGCTTAGAAGATCCCAAACCAGCTTTGCACATGGAACATCTGTTCACCAAAATATGTCCCCTTTGTAAATTATCACGAGTCAAAATACTCCCATGACAAGCTTCTGGACTAAAAAAAAGAAACTTTTAAAGGTGCTAAAGACTTCCAAATAAGTTCCAAAGGAGCTGATCGCCTAAAGGTGCTGAAATGAGGGAAACAGATGGGAAGTGAGCTTCAAATAGAAAGACTTGACAGAAAACCCCCTTTAGGATTGAGATCCCATCTAACCATATCGAGAGAGGAATCCCAAAGAGTTGTTATGTTTATCGAAGAAGCTAAGAAGAGTGCTGTCATCAATGAAGGCTTCCCGAATAAAAACTGGTACCAAGACCATACTGTCAGAACCTATTACTTTGGTATCAAAGCATCTAATTCGTAATCAGTTCAGTATCAAAGTATCGACGAAATAAATTGGCACCTGGCAGTCTCTTGCCTCTAACGCTGGCAACAACAAGAAATTACCATTAGATAAAACTTGTATAACTTATAAAGGAGCTAGCGGATCTCTTCACTTTGACATTTATCTTTCTCCTTGATAAGGGTAAGCTACAATCAAGGAATGTAGTTGATGCATTGGTTCCTTTGATTAAGAAGATGATAAAGAATTCAACACCGGGAATCTGGAGGATGATTCCATTGAGCTATTTGGTGGACTACATGGAAAAGCATAGAAGCTTGAGGAAAAAGCAATCAATTATCATTTGTCAAGATTCATATTTTCAGAATTTGTATAGTTGAAGCCAAGTGCTGAACTATGACTTTTTCTGATTTTGCAGATATCTCAAAGCCTGCGTCCTGGGTCCCAGGACCTGTAGACAAAAGGACTCTTGCAAAATCATCATTCCCTCAAGCTCTCCTCAATTATCTTATCTACAAAACCAAAAAAGACAATTTTGAACTTGATTCCAACTATACAAGATTCTCAACTGGGAAAAAAAAAAAGACAAAAAGATAAGACTATAAGAGTACTTCATCTTTACCAAATGGACAGAAGTAAAAGGTATGATATGACCACTTTCATTAAAGGTATGACACAAGTCATATGACCACTAAGACAGTGGAAACAAAGTTACAAAAATTTTGATTAAGGCTACCCTAGGAATTATTTTGTAATACGAGAAATTCGAAAGAACACTTGTACTAAATTTAGCAAATTGTCCCTAATTAAAAGGATTATGTTAGACATCAAAATGGCTTCATATATATAGATAGTTAGCGCTACATGGTATCAGTGACAATGAGAGGAAGGAAAGCAGTCCAGATATTTTCTCATTGGCCGAGGCAATTCATTGGAAGTCAAACATCACAATACTTCACCATTAAGTTAACCCTAAAGAACACATTTTAATAAACACATAAAATGAAAATAAACAGAATCTCAAAAAGATTATTCTCAATGATACCACTTACCTTAAATAAAATCAGGCGATATAACAAAGTTGCACTGAGTGTTTTACGTGACTCCTCAAGCAACCGGGCAAGGTTAAAAACTGTTGAAACTTTATTCCAGGGTAGTTCCACACCGTGGCCTTCTTCCTCAAGACGGTGAAATATCTGCACATCCTTGTACTGTACCAAAGCAGTGATGGCATCAACACCTACATTGTTCTCTTTGCCATTGATTAACAAAAGCCAAACACCACCACCTAAAGCATCCTTGAAAGTCTGCTCCATAAGCTAGAAACAAATTCCAAAAGTTTTAAAACTATTTTAAATCGTAGTCCAGAAAGTTTATATGATTTGTGCAGGAACAGAGGCAAAAGGCAGACGGAAAATGAGAAATACACATAATGAGCTCCAAGTAACTAAGCCAAGTTAGATCAGAACTAGAAGCATCAGACCGAGAAATGGACAAACCTCAAATTCTCCCCTTTCAAAGTGAAGAACCCCAATATTGTTCAGAAGCTCTATTGGTACATCTTCGCCCCCTTTCTTTAAAAGAGTGCGTGCCTACAAGACATAATATAGTTCAGTAAAAAAAAAGGAAAGTATTTGGACAACAAGTACACAGAGGGAATGGAAAAAGGTTTAAGCACTCTATACAAAAGCCCTTACAGTTCTGTAGGCTTCCAGAGCAGCTGCAGCATCGGATGAGATCAACAATTCCCTAGATCCAGAAATGCCTGCATTATTTTATTTTATTTTATTTTATTTTTAATTTTGATATGGAAAACAATGAAATATTTATGCTAAACTCAAAAGGTTGGATGCAAAGCTAGCATCCTACAAAAGGTTATACACATCCAATATGGATACTATCCAGAATCAACAAGATCAAAAGAAGAGCAACAAAAGTTCTCAGTTCCCACAAATAAAGAGTCTTGATAAATTATCTGTAAAGCATTGAAGAGGCATCTCCACACCCTTAAAGACTCTTTTGTTTCTTTCCCACTAAATAATGCTCCAAAACAATTGCATGTGGGAATAAAATGGCATTCTTCTTTTTAACTTTCCCACAAAAGAAGCCCTCCCAAGCAAGGAGATTATTCCTAACAGAGTTAGAACCACCCAAGAAACTCCCAAGCAATTAAAGGTTAAATCCAAAATAGCCCTAGCAAAAGACCAATGAAGCAGCAAGTGGCCTGGAGATTCGGCATCCTCTTCACACATGAAGCACCTATTCACCAAAATCTGACCCCTCTTCCGCAAATTATCGCTATTCAAAATACTCCCGTAGGACAAAAAAACAACTTTAAACAGAGCCAAAGATTTCCAAATAATATTCCACAGGAAGTGGACATTCGAAAGAGACTGAATAGGGGAAGGAAGCAAAGTGACAAGCTTCGTATAGTAAGACTTGACCATGAAGATCCCTTTGGAGTTAAGATCCCATCTAACTGAATCAAGAGAAGATTCCCTACCAGCAAGCCCATTGAGCTTGTTGAGAAAGCTAACAAGTGTGGCATCATCCTCGAAGGCATATCGGATAAAAATGGGTAACAAACGCAAGTGCCAGACACTTGCTCACAATAAGAAGCAACATTAGCATCTCTATTTGCCGCAAGAGCATAAAGAGAGGAGAACTGGTCTCTCAAGGGAGCAGAAATGTCTGCATTACTACCATCGGATAAAAGTTACTCCAAATGGACATCCAAATATGTAATTGCTGAGTGACAGTACATGTCATTTTCATTTTTCCTTTGAAAAAAGAGATGGCTTGTAGGAGGTTCATCCAACCCAAAATAAATAAATAAAAAAACCGCAGAACTCCAGCACCACCGAGGGGAGGGAGTCCAACTCTGAAAAGCACTTATTGTAGATAAACTAATCTAGAAGTTATTATTTCAAATGCCACGTGAAAGCATAATGCATGCCACACAGATTTCATTGAACACAGAATGCACATATTAATGACGAAGCCAATCTATAACATCTCACCTACAAGCATTTGTAGGTATAATATCAATAATCATAAGGTGGGTGGGTGGAGGTCGTTATAATATCAATTCTGCAGAACTGCTTTGTGAGCATGTATGTGAACTAGAAGGAAATATTCGAGTAATATGGTAGTTAGATTTCAAGAATATAGTTGTACATCAATCTAGCTTCGGTTTGCCATAGGACAAATATACTTAAACCATCATGGAATTACAGAAAACTAATATAGGATCTGAAAGTAATCGGTAGCGACCTATACAGGCTAGCCCGCTTTCGATTCCTTCTCCCCTGGATTTTTTCTTCTATTGTTTTAAGCCGGATTCCATGGAACCTCTACAATTCTTCAATTCATGGGTAAGGCTACTACATTGGATCTTTATTCACGAATCCCTGACAATGTGAAATGAGACCTCACTGCCACCAGGAATTCACTGTCAAATCTTTTTCTTCCTCCTCTCTTCCCCGCATGGCAACACGTCTCCTTTGTCTTCAAATTGCGGTTTCCATGGAATAATAAGAATTGTGGGTTTTTTGGAAGAAGGGTTAAGCACAAAATTTTCCAAGTCATTCCCCATGCTATCCAATGGGTGTTTTGAAGCGACAAAAATAGGAGAGTTTTGACAGGTTTGAAACTTCGATTGAACAGTTAAATAACAAGTGGCTCAAAACTTTATTATTTTCAGAGGGCTTTTGTTCCTTTTAGATCGATGTTATTGACTTTGTGGATAGGCCTTTCTGGGGTTGTAATTAGCTTTTGTGGAATGCTTATACAGCATACTCTCTTGTAGGTTCCTTTTATTATGAATATATCACTTTTTCCTTATCAAAAGAAGTCTGCTACATTGGATCCAGCACCCCCCAACCCAAAAAAAGAAATTAAAAAAGAAAAAAATCCCTTTCTTTTTCCTAATACCCTGCTTAGCAGTACTCTTGGATTATGAAGCTCGGTTTGGAATAATAGAAAACTAGAAGAATAACAAGAGAAGTCTGATAGCGCCACCAATTGCAATTTAGAAATATAAGCCTCCCAACTGCCATTGGCCAAATATTGCCAGGCCTGGTTACTAGATTTTACATAGCACCAAAAAACAGGGTATGCTCATGATTTTCTCGTCCAAATTTAAATTTCAGATAAGGGTTATTTGTCCAGATTAAATCCTATCCATTTCCATGTTTAATGATCGGAACATTTGTGTCTAGATTGTCCAATTCTTTCTGCATTAGTAAGGCTTATGTGCTCAATGGTCAGACCCAACGCACATGTTTCTAATGTATGCACTACAAAAGGTAAACCCCCAAATTTTCTGTCTTAAACTTAGTTGACAGCAGCCTTCTTCCTATTGTTCATTCTCTTGTCTCAAATCTTCAGTTTCCTTCTATTCACCCTAAGGCAACTACTATTTCTCATCTCTTTCCAACAAACCGACTTTTATTCTTTCAATCAACCTTAAATCCCAGGACCTCACCATCCATCACCCCTCAACTTCCTTGTATGCTAATTCGCAATTGCCAGGGGTAGTAAGAGGGGACTAAACACCATCAGTTTCCACGCTAGCAGCAGCACCAGGCATTAGCAACCACCTTAACAGAAAAAGACAACATCACGGATACACTGATATTGCATGTGAGGTGTCGCCTAGGAGAGAAAAATCAAAACCCTAGGTTTCATATTTTGCAATTGGGTATGATATTATCGTTATTTCTTGAGATAAATTGTACTATATAAACTATTCCCTCTCAATTCCCCTGTTCAATAAGTTGCAAGTTTCATTCAGCTCTTTTTCTGGGGGAAGTATTTCTTTTGGGCAAACATTGCAAGTGACAATTCTTACAAACCGACAACTATGGAAAATAGGACAAAAACAAACCGGACATTGGACATAATACCTCCTCATAAATAACAGGAACAGAGTCATTGGGAGTTTTTCCCAGATTTGCCCAACCCAACTTTTAGGCAGCTTCAGTCTCAGTATATATTGATGGATGCATTTTCTCAAGGAATATCAATAGAAACATGTTAATGAAGAAACTTGAACATCATTCAGACAGGCCACACAAAGGTGGAGGCACAGGAAGACATTACTATTTCCTAACTACTCAAACTTTGCATCACAAATTGTAGACTACAGTATTTCCAATGAGCTTTTCTGAAGCAGAATGCAAAATCATGGGGCAGAAACCAGAGATGGTATACTCACTAGACCCACAAATGGCAATTCTGCAACTCAACACTCATGTGAGCTGCAAGAACAAGAAGACCCAGTGTGGGTCCCCGTTTCTGGGGACTAGTGTGAGCTGCAAAATTGTAAAATTAGAAAACCACCTGGGGTTTTTCAGAACAGATATACAGGGTAAAGTAGCCGATCCAAAATATATGCCAAAGGAATTCTATGCATTGTCAACATAGGACGAATAAGTCAACGCGTAAGCTTGATTTACCTGGGACAGAGAGTCAACCACCAACATACTATATAGCATATGCCCCGCAAGCAGTTCAAAATCACATACATTCCCACTTTTTTACACCAAAGCAATAATATATTCCCTCCTCGAGTAACATGTGTTCGTGTCTGTTTTGCACTATAGCACTGTAACTGCTCTATTTCCTTTTTAGAGTTATATATTTACACACATGCTTCTCGTCCTATCTTCTACCAGAAAATCATTCCTTGATCACCCTGCATAAATGGCACACTAAAAAGATAAAGAGTCTAGATAAAACTAAAGTAGATCACCTGAGCATCACGTGGATCAATTCTAGTAACCTTCCTCAAGACCTCAATAGCTTTGTCAGTTTGATGAAGTATACCATAAATGTGACCAAGAGCCTATCCAAATAAAAACAATAGAAACCAATAAATACCATGTGCAAATAAATGAGAAGTACACGATAGGTTTTTGTGGTGCTGGTTAACCTCACCTTCAGTGTCTCACAGTTCTCAGGGTAGACCTCCAAAACCTTTTCAAAG
This sequence comes from Talinum fruticosum, assembly GCA_021018815.1. Taxonomy (NCBI): domain Eukaryota; kingdom Viridiplantae; phylum Streptophyta; class Magnoliopsida; order Caryophyllales; family Talinaceae; genus Talinum; species Talinum fruticosum. The sequence goes on along the minus strand of JAITYX010000036.1, from coordinate 5,109,420 downwards.
TTTCCAAGGGCACTCCTATAATCTCCCAACTTCAGTTGTACCTGTCCTAACCCTGTAGAAGATATCGAGTTCATACAATGACTTCAACAAATAAGGAATCAAATCACTACATAATATATGAAGACCAACAAAAGACTCAACCCCAACACCCAACGTACATCGTATAGAAGTAGGTAATGGGAAGGTCAGCATGAAGGCAGACTTGCTCCCATAAGCAAAAAGGCATGCATTGCCAGGCCCAAGGAGGTTATACAAGAAGAATACTTCAGTTGCACTAGTCCCAAATTCCATAGAAGATATTGACGCACACACAAACACACCTCACATAGGTAATGTCACAAGAGGACATAATTCCATAAACACCACTTCCACTCTCATGGACCCTATTTTTACTTCTCTTGCCTTTTATTTTTTTCTGTTGTTCCACTTATTTTATTTTCCTCACCAAGGTTGATAGCAAATACGTTCATCTAGCATGCGGTCACATGGCATGTTTTCCCAAACTGAAAGTAAAATGTGCGCATTGACTATTGAGCCATCAAAAGGAGGGCAGTGGAGTTATACTTATTCTGTCAAAAATAAAAATGCCATCAGCTTTTCTCCTCCCACATCAAGCACGAGCAGCAAAGGTACCAGGAATTACTTGAATTCACCATGTTCCTAGGAAAGAAAAACAAAATTCTAAAATTAAGTGCAGGGCATACCATAGTATGGTAACACAAATTCCTGAGGCTTGCTGCTTTCCTTGACAGAGGCCATGTAATACCGACCAGCTTTTTCATAGTCACCCTACAGTCAAGAAAACAAACACTGCATTAAGTACGAAAAAATCAACAAAAGGTGAAGGAGGAAAATACCCACTCTAACAAAAAGCAAAAAGAATCCAATCAATCTCAAGCAGTTGAAAAAATGTCATTAATTTCTGAAGCATCCGTAGTCTATTCAAGAGAATATTTACATCACAATTGTTTTTAACAACAAAGGAAAACAATCTTATTAGACAACTGATTGACAACAAATTGACAAACAGAAGATTCTGAGAAACATAGGAGCCCTCCTTCCTGAAAACAAACTGGCTGCAACACCCCCACCCCGACCCAAAAAAAAGTTCCATAGCCAAGAACACAGATGCACAGTTCTATGAATCTCCTGCCTAGTGCTTTAACCTCATAAAACGAGAAATCTTAAACACAGCAAAGCCTAAAAAAGATAATCAATGGTTTTGAAAATTCCAAGCAGTCTTCAACAGTCCTAAAGGTTTATCAAATAACTTTCTAGTAAAGTTTCTCATATGATGATACCAGATGAACTCCTATGGCTGTTAGAAGTAAAACAGATGGACAGAAATAATCTTCCAATTAAAGATATATCAATATATGACTAAGCAACATAAGGATAAGCTGGCAAATGAAGAAAGTTAGATCTCATTAGAGATAACAGAAAACTGCTTCATCCACCCCCTCCCCAAAAAAAATAAGAAAAAACAGAAAAAAGAAAAAACCATTGCCCACTTGCCTAGCACATTCCTCTTCAAAAAAAAAAAACCATAAAACTCTCTCCTTTTTCCTTTAGGGTGGGGGAAGGAGGCCACATCAGTGGCCCCATTGTGCAAGATAATACTAATTAGAATTCTAACCAAAGATCCTGCCATCTATATCAGATTCTACAACCACAAAGTGTCTAAAAGTTACTAAAAGGTGGAACAGTACATTCCAATGAAAGAAAAGAATCAGGTGAAAAACATAAAAATAAAAGGTTCCGGACCTTGCTGTGATAAGATCTAGCCAGGTTATAGTAAGAATGAGCCTTTGTTGGTCCATGATTTGTTACAGCCAAGGCAGTCTCCGTCAATTGTTCAACTAAAAATGTTGCCCAGTAAAAAGAAGTGATTTGCCAGATAATTCAATGCCAATGCATTATAGGGATAAATCTCAAAAGCAAGCTGCATCCTTTCCATCCCTCTTCTGATTCCAGCAGCTGTCCAGTCAATCAAAAAACGAATATTAGATTTATCTGTTTCCTGGAGAATATTAAATTATGCTAGTAAGTCAGAAGCATGAGTAAGGTCAAGAAATTTCACACCATCATTTGCCTGCAAATCCATAACTCCAAGAGCCACAAGAGCTTCAACATTTTCTGGATCGAGCTGCAGTCCCAGAAATTAACATCACATGTACCGCAGTATTATCAAGAGATAACTACAAAAACACCCCCCAAAAAAAAAAAACACACACACACACACAAAGAAATTGATGGGCAGAAAAAACAAACAATAAGCACAGCATTAGTAACACAGTAGACTTAAGCAGAAGAGATTGTACCAACTAAACCTTGGGGAAAAGAACATACAGCTCTCATATGTTGTGAAACAGAATATCAGCATGTCGGTAACTCTTGTTAACTAGTGCAAACAGACAAATTTAAAAGCTGGTAAGAAATACTAGGTAGAACCAGAGGACTCACAATGGCCGTCACACCTACAGCTGTTCCCTTTTATTTACGTATGCACTTCACACTGTAAATAGAAACATAAATAGAGAAGAAAATGCAATTGAGATGCTGCTTCTTACTTGAGAAGGTTATGATTTTATTCTTATTTGCTATGTTTTTGTATATCAGCCTTCTTCATCTACACCAAGACCTACAAGAAAACAACTCAACACTTCGACACTCAAACTGGGCTAACCCATCACACATGTAATCCCTGATAATAGCTATGTACAACACCAGACAATGACACATATCCACCCATAAAACAGCAGTTTAGCAACACTCTTGTCCAAAGAACACAATCCCTATCTTCTTTTTTCTTTTCCTTTTTTTGGTATTTGAGTCGGGGTGGGGGTGTTAGCGTTATGCCAACCAATCACACAAAAATCTTTATTTAAAAAAAAAAAAAAGAAAAAAATTTTCTAAAAACATAGAACTTTTCTCAATTTGTTCTCTCAACCAATGATCTGTTTGTCTATATAATTAATAAAATTGGATCAACAATACAAAGATTTTTTCCAACATTAATAAAATGAATAAAATAAAAATTAAAAGGACAAGTTGCCAGTTAATATAGAGGTACTCCCCATCCACCACCATTGTCTGTTAAGCAGCACAAAAATTACATATATATATATATATATATATATATATATTGAATGAAGGCAATGATCCCAACCCACAACTTTGTACTCGAACAGCAAGATCTTAAGCAACAATTGAAATTAGACATCTTAAAAGTTCTCATTGATGTCCACCTTATATTTTCAAAATAAAGCCCATACCCATGCCCATTTAAACTCATTTTCGCTACCCATTTGGCTTCTAAATGGGGCAGGTTTTTAAATACCACATCAGTACGTAGGATCTTAATATACAAATAAAATACCATCTTCAAAAAGAAAAACCCTAAAAACTCAATATGTTGTATATATTAAGGTACCATGAGGAAAAAGAACTAGTATGTTTTTGGGAATAAAGCGATATGGTTATTGTGTTTTAAACACAAACCATGAAAATTTGAACAGCCAGGAAATCTCAAGGTTTTTATGAGTTAAAGAACTTTCACAATGAAACAAGCATCGCAAACTAATATAAGGCTTAACGTTACAAAGAAATGTCAAAAATAGACTCCTTTCTTTTGTGTCAATCTTGCAAAATTCAGAACTGAGTCGAAATCTAAGCGCCATTCTAGTCTCTATTATTCAGAAACTTCTTTTTCTAAGCATCATTCACAATTCTGTTATCAGTACATTTGTTTTTCCTACTGGGAAGCATAAGTCCTCAGGCTTACAAGGCCTTCAACCCTCTAAGCCAACATCTCTATCGCATGTGTTGTAATTTACATTATTAAATTATTTCATTTTTGTTATTGCTTCATCAAAAATGGAAGAATGCTTCCGGAGTTTTGTGTGATAAAAAGATACCAGTAGGATAGTAGGGGAAAGTTGAAGGGGGAGTTTACTGTATGGTGGTTACACCAACATTGCTATATGATGCAGAGTGTTGGCAATCAATTGCAGAGATAAGGATGTTAAGGTGGACATGTGGTCATACGAGATTAGATAGGATTAAGAATGAAATTATCAGAGATTGAGTAGGAGTGGCACCTATTGAGGACAAGATGAGAGAGACGAGACTTCGATGATTTGATCATGTCTAGAGAAGGAGCACGAATGCACTTGTGCGAAGATGATTAACCTTCCAGAGTGTCGTGAAGGCCGAGGAAGACCAAAGAAAAGTAGGAATGAAGTGATTAGACACGATCTGAAGTACTTGGGCCTAAAGGAGAACACGGCTCAAGATACAAGTATATGGAGGTCTAGAATTAGGGTTTTGGCTCCTGGTTGGTTATGGATCATTGCAGTAGTGACTTGGTTATTATTTCTAGCATGTGTTTCCTCACTTTTTGTATATTAGTAGTATTTTATTCTCAGTGTATAATTATTATTATCTAACCTTGTGTCGAGAACTTACCTCTCTTACATATTGTTATTCAATATTAACATTTAATGTTTATGCCACTTTTTGTATTCTAAAGATTTTTTCCACTCCAAAACGTTCTTCCAAAATTTTTATCGTGGGTCTCTTGGAATCAAGTCTCTCTGTGAACAGAAACACTGGCAGAGGTAAGGCTGCCTACATCTACAAATATTTTTTATTTAAGATAATTGGTCCACTACAACCTGAAAATCATTCTAACATTTTCTTAAACTATTTATTTAAGTAACACTAGAAAATAAAATTAAGCAACATTAGTCCTCGCTAACAAAGTTACACATCCATATCTGACATTGCGAACCAAGGACATGTGAAAATTTAGTACTTTTACTGAGCTGAAAGTTACTTTTCCTTCATGAAGACCACTTACCCCAGGTGTATGTTTTATATCCTTATTTAAGCATAAATAGTTTCTTCTTTTTCCCCATGATAGAAGGACAAAAGAAATTACTTAAACTCAACAAACATTGATATGTATCATCTATGAATTAAGTAACAAGTCATTGGAAATGCATTTCACAACTGAAGTTCGCATTTTGTATCCCAACATTTTAACGTGGGGTCATAATCATAGTTATCAATAACGCTCCATACCCAATAATCCACATTCCGGGAACAAGCGAAATTTGAAATCTGAAAGTAAACTAAATTGTGTAATAAGTACCAAACCGCATTCTAGACAACATTCATGCTAACTATGGTCACTATGATACATGTAACCAACACACACTAAGCCTTAACCCATTAAGGCTGAATTTCGCACCTTTTTTTCAACTAGAATTGACTGAACCAAACAATCTCTAGGCCCAAAAGCAAGTGTTTGGTAACCAAAATTTCAGGCCAGAATTAAAAGTTTGGATCAGAGTGCTTAAAAGGCTACCAGCGATCCCTTGCACCACAAAACAAGCTATGCCAACCACCAAAGTAACAATGCATAGACAGCAAGTCTCCTTACCTGTAATACACGCTCAAAAGCCTGACGGGCCTTTTCAAATTGACCCAATTTATAGCGACATAGACCTATGCCAAGTCTCACTGCTCCAGGACAATCAGGATACACCCGCAATGCTCTCTAAAGGAACGCAAAAAAGATTACGTTAGAAATTTGTTTAAGAAAAATATTTAAGCAATATATGCAACTCAATGACACCAAAAAAAAAAAAAAGGTCATCAATACAATTAGTTATTCTCTCTGAAGAATGTATAAGATCAACCTAATTAAGTAACAACAGACCTTGTACAATTCTAATGATTCAGAATAACGCCCACGAGTAAACTGTACAGATGCCTGCATTGCACAGACTGATAATCAGAAGAATAGTGGAGAGGAGAAGGAATGCAGGCAAGAGAAAGCAAGTGGATGTAAAAGATAATGCACACAACCACATGCACAACATGATCCAAATAGACAAACAGCAAAAACTCAATAACAAGGAAGTATGGCTTAAGATTTAAAGAGTAAGTTCATAAGTTGGCCCTCAATTTTCTTCCTATTTTTAGGAGAGAAAGCATAAATGTGTAAAGAACACAAAAGAAAAACATAGTAAGCCCCACCCAGGAAACATTATTCACAAAAAAAAAAATCCGGGCTTGTTTGGCAATCAACTCCTCGCTATAAGCTCATTGCATCAGTTGTTAGTTGTTAGCATATTGGCACAGTTGTTTGCATAACCTGATACTGATAATTAAATTCGTTGTTTCTAGCATAAGTATTTGGTGATAAAATATGAGACAGAAAGCTAATTTCCAAAGGTTCAATCTCCTTAAACAAAAAAAATGGGGTCAGTCACAAAAAGCCACTCAAACTCGCTTTGGAAATAGTTTTTGGCATAAGAAGTTGTTGCAAAAAGTCAATTAACCAAACACCCTAAAGAGCTCATTTGACCCCCCAAAAAAAAAAAAAACTATTTATGGGCAAAAAGCTTTCTTTTTCTTAAGAATAATCAAAATACTATATTAATGGAACACCAAGAAAGTGACACCCAAATACAAAAGGACCAAGTACAAAAGGCATTATGCCCTTAAGATCTAATGCATAATTCTGTCTACAAAGTCCAAAAGAGACACCTTTGTACCACCATTCAGCACTTGGCTCCAACTATACAACATTCTAAAAACATACAGCTTGAAATCCTGAACGGACAGAGCTTTGCACTCAAAAATCCAACTTCCAAATTCCAAGAACCAACTCTTCTTCAATCTCTTCTCCATGCTACCAAAACATCGTTAACATTAGAAAGCTAAACCCAGCTAGCCACCATCAAAGAAAGAGATGAACGTCAAAAAGAAGAGACCCAATGACAATGAACAAAGAGGGGGTCAACCTATTCTTCCTCTTTGAGGAACATTTATGGTCAAAAAGCTAGTCATGAAGTTGTTCATCAAACATGGCCAAAACGTATCAAACCTAACAAACAAAAGTCAACAACTCCTCCTCTCAGTGCGTCCCGCTTGCGTGCGGTTTGAGGAGATCTAGATGTAGGTAGTCCTACCTCTACAAGCATCTCCACCCGCGTAGAGACATCCAAGAGACCCACATAAAAATTTTGAGAAAACATTTTTGGATTTGAAAATCTTTTGAAACAAACAAAGTCCTCACTCTTCCAAAAATACATGACTTCATTTGAATCGTTCCAAATTCCATAGATGATAAACTGCTTTTCATATCCAGTCAAAAAGACATGCATTAAAGTTAAAGACAGACATCTGATTAAAAGAAACCCAATAGTAGAAATCACCAGTTTTAACACAACAGTTGGAGAAGAAAGCCTCTCTATTTTCTGCTAAGGCATACAAGGGTCAGAAATATCTCTTAAAAGAGCAATGCAGCAAAATCTATCATGCCAAAACATACAAGAAAAGACTACCACCTCAAAGACCATCAATGTGGACAATATTCTGCTAACTTCTCATGAAATATTGTAGAGACTCACTCCATAATTGCCCAGAATGTGGCATCCACCCATAATCTATTCCATTATTAGCACTCGCCACTATTTTCAAAGTTCCACTTCAGCAATTAATTGTCCTTACCTTTTTCGCTGGGCGGCAGGGGAGGGGCATAAAGCTTGATATGTTGCAGGGCTGTAAAAGCCAATAACAAGGCTTAATCTTGGGCATCAAGAACTGAGCTACAGCCTGTGGTCGAAAAATACCAAACTTTCCACAAGAACTCATAGCTTCCCTACTACTACCAAAAGTGAATCTAATATTTAGTACTACAATATCTCACATAGCAGGCCTTCTAACCCTTGTGTACAAAGAAGAGTTACAAGCCTACCTGCCAGATGACACAAACAACATAAACAAAGATTCATCTTCATCATTTGCTAGAAGTCTCAGGTTCACGTTTCCATTAAATACAAGTGACTTTCACATGCAAATCCTTAAGCTACATATTGCTAACTATAGGGGTGAGCACGACTCACGGGTACCTCGGAACCAGACCGGAACCGGTCAAACGGGTAAGGTTCGGAACCGGAACCGGTCAAACGGGTAAGGGTAAGGTTCCTAAAATTTAGGAACCTCGTCAAATGGGTAAGGGTAAGGTTCCTAAAATGAAACCCTGGAACCGGAACTCGAACTCGTTTAGACAGTTTCTAGAACCGTGGGCACCCGAATCCGTCACTAAAATTTTCAGAATTTTTCAGTTTTGAGGCCCATGAAATTTTTACTTTTGAATTTCTAATGTGTGGCGTAACTTATTAGAAACCCTAATCTCCTTCCTCCTCGTCATTTCGCGTTGCTCCATTTCGCGTTCCTTTATTTCGCCACTCTCGCGTTGCTCGCTCTGCTCTCTCTCTCTGCTGGTGCTTGTTGACTCGCATTGCTCTACTCTCTCTTTCCCTACTGCTGCCCGTTGACTCGCGTTGTCCGCTCTCTTGACTAATCGAACTTCATTTCGCGTTGCTCGCTCTCGCTCCTTCATTTCGTGTTGCTCTGTTTTGCTCCTTCATTTCGCGTTGCTCTGCCCTTTCTCTGCTGCTGCTCGTTGACCTCCTCCCAGTCCTCGTCGGCATTGGTGTCGCCTCCTTCCTTCCTCCCACTCCCAGTCCCAACTCTCCCTTGCGGCTTCGTCCTCATCGGTGCTCTCATTACAAAATAGGTAATTTCTTAATATCTTGTTGTAAATAGGGTACCCTGGAACCGGAACCGGAACCCGAGGATAAGGGTAAGGTTCCTAAAATTCAGGAACCGGAACCCGAGGGTAAGGGTAAGGTTCCTAAAATTTAGGAACCGGTCAAATAGGGTAAGGGTAAGGTTCCTAGTTTTGGTACAGGGTACCCGGAACCGCTCACCCCTAGCTAACTATACCAAACTTGTAGCAGGTGAATAAAAAAGGAGAATATCTAAATAGAACCAGTAAATATAACAATGACAGCCTATACACAACTATTCTAACCATCTCCAATAGTACAAGTGTGCACCTCTTGTTCCGGCAAGGCACAAGCAATAAATACCGACCAAGAAGAGCAGGAACATTATCACGATCACCATCAAGTACAATCTTGAATGTATTAAATGCCCGATCTACATCACCTTTGGCTAGTAAGAGCTGACCTACAAGAAGAAAAGATAACAAAATTTAACTCAAAATAAAGAAAAGTGACATCAATTACCCTCATGAAAAGAACCTTGAGCATAATATTGAATGATCAGTATAACTCTCAATGGTGGCAAGTATGAAGCCAACCAAATCAAACCTAAAAAGAAATTCAAATTACCAAGAGCACAAAACCATAAAGTAGCTAGAAGGGAATGAAAATGCAAACGTAGTCATGCAGATGGCATGGAAGAAAACATGCCCACGTCTCCTATCATTGTCATAGAGATATAAAACCCTAGAAGCATACAGTTATGACACAACACAGACTTGGCAAGTCGGTGACACGTGATTTTTAAAAAATGGAGGATGTGACACGTAGTTTGGCAGGTTTATGATTGTATATTTTTATATATAAAGTGAAAACTTGTTAACAGGTTTTACTTTTCAGACCTTTTAGAAAAGAAAACAAATTAGAGGGAAAATTTTAAGAAATGAAAAGCAAGGTGACAGCAACATCTGATTAAAGGAAGAAAAGAGAAGGGGAGTGCATGAGTACTAAACACTTGAGCATTAAATTTCAAACATTGATCCTTTTTTGAGAGACAGCTGGCAAGAGATGGTAGAAGGGTAAATGAAAAGTTTTAGGTTGAATGGTAAACAATAGGATCTCAACCCATCACTTCGGCTCGTGAAAAACAGTAACATTGAAAGAAAAGCCATAACTTTTTACACAACTATCTTCTGTTACTTCGTTAAAGACCTCCTCAGTATGGAACAGTAACTGGTTAAAAAATGGAATTAATGAACAGTTGTGAGCTACGCAATGCCGAAGCCTCTGACTACGCCTTCGTCCAGAACTGAGACTTGAAGCAGCAGATATGGCAGAGGAAGTCATTAAGTGAAGCAACTTTAACGTGTCAAACGCCAATTCACATATCCCATTCAACTCTACAGTGGGTTGGAACAACTTTCTGAATTTTTTAGCTCGGACTCGTTTTTCCCTATACCTGAAGCATGTTCGGATGTATCCATCACAGATACAAGCCAGACAAGGATACATTGGAAAAAAAATGTGTGTCCATGCTTCAAAGGTTACGTGAAGAGGTAAGCATCACATTGACATGGCTGTTACGCAGTAAATCATAATGGTTTATTAGAGCACAGAAATGGGACAAAACCGCAGAGAAAAGTGGGTACTGATTTCCTATTCCGCTTGGTTGAAGATTGTTCAAGTGCCTTGGAACTTAGAAGCAAAAGCTTAGTAACATACATGCCCAACCAAATGTGCAGGTTAGGGTATAAAGCGTCTAAAACCTGATTGAGGTAACAAGGGAGAGAAGTTGCGGTATGTTCATGCAGCCCAAGCTGAGGAGGTTGAAGCAGAAGATATAGAAAAGAAGTGTCTGAAGAATGGCTCAAGGAATTTAATCGCAATGCTAATTCCCAGATTTTATTTGATCAGACTGTCATTTACATCAATAACTAAGGGGAGAAATGAATCACACCAAGACTGACAATGATTAACAATGCACACAAAACAGAGAAAGAGGGGATTAAGTGAATTTCCATTTAGAGGATTATATAAGAACATCGCAACCAAATCAGGCCAATAACCAACAACACAGCTTGGGCAGGGTGTGGAGACTGGACAGAAGTCAAATGTATGCAACCTAACTTCTGAAAGCACAGAGACATTATTTCATTGGAAGGCTAGATTTAAAAAGTATAGGATGCCTACTAGTGCACAGTAGAAGAAGTAGATAATAGTTCTGTGAAGCATTTTGCTTTAGAGCACAATAATAACCTGAAGCTTGAAAATATTTCCAAAAGTTTAGCAGCCAGGAAAGCATATATAAAGATCATAATGGTGGCAGAATTGGCTAGTAGGCCAAAGGTCATAGCAGGTTCTTTGTAGAATGTTAGCTTAAAAAGCACTTGAAGCTCCTAATTAACAGTAGAAGTAGATGCAGCACAATCTAAAGCTAAAAATATTGCCGAAGGTTAGCTAGCAAGAAAGCTAACACAAAGGTGTTAATGGCAGAACTCACTAACAGGCCAAAGGTCCCAGCAAGTTGTTTGTAGATGGTTGACTTAATGTCCCCTTTCCCTTTGCAAAAGGGAGTGGGAGAGAGACAACTCTAGATCATCCAATTGTGCTTTCAGTTTTATTTATGAAAGATTTAGCCTGTTATGCTTGGCAGAAATATGGAACCCATATGCTTGTTTCCACTGTTCACAACTTAAAGTGAATTCCCTATTAATATTAATCTTAAGGTCACGGAGGGGGAAGATATTCTCAAATCAAATCAAGTCAATACCTCAAGGTTCTTCCATGGAAAGGTGGACGGGATCACATGTGTCCAATCTCTCCCTGAATTGCCAAGAGGTTATTCCACCATACCCTAAATTCAAAAAGCTTGACTGCCTATCAGTTCATAGCAAAAGAAGTGGAGGATATTTCAGAGAGGCATTTTGATTGACTTCAGTATAACCTAAAAGCAAATGACATGCCCTAAGTACTTTTTTATTGCAGGGATAAGAATCCTAATCATATAAATTCTAAATCCGACCTTGATGACCATTTTATAATTTATATATCATAAAGCAACAAGTCTATTAAATATGTTCTGCAGATTCTGAAATGTTGATTACTTCCACAAACAATCAGACCTATTAGTGCTAACCCTAATGGCTATTGAATTCCCCATCCAAATCTTACAATCCTACAACTCTACGATCCAAAAACCCTTCATCGATCCAACTTCCACAAGAAGCTTAAATTCATAGGATCTAATGATCATAATTCAATTCAAATAATATATGGTTGGATCATAATACAATTCTATGATCTTATGCACCGACCCATGATCCTAGATCAACATCATAATACGTTTACACATAATTATATTTGAGAATTCATCAGTACTACAATATAAATTTTTGTATCAAAAGCTTTTGACAAAATAAAGTTAACTATGGATTTCTATTTTCTTTACAAATGTTGATTAAGATTTTACATTCTAAAGACCCCCAATCGATTCTAATTAAGATCCCCATTCCAACAACCTTTCTTTACCTCTCTTGAAGCCCTGCTCATCCAGTACAGGCTAAAGTAGACTATTTATGAACATAGTATGTCCATATTTCTGAGAGTCTGAGGCCTTAGTTGATATTAATAAAGATTTGTAAAAGTTGTCGCCCCTTCAACCTCTTTCTCATGTTCCATTTCTGTGTTTCTGTTCTACCTTTACCTCTACCTCATTCCGCATTGAATATCCTGCATCATAGTACTGATAACTACATAACAGGAATCATGGACACGGGGTTCACAAAGCAGCAAAATATTTCCCCACCTTTTCATACTCTTTCTCCCCTTTTCAACTGGAAGGGCACCAAATCAGGCAATTTAAGATGAGTTCTCCATAAAGTCTCATCTCCATGAGCTTTCTTTCTGATATGTTCTAGCCAAAATAATCGTAGTTAAAATGTGCATCCTTACGATATCAAAATTCATTAAAAACCTTCTAACAACCATATGTAGGATACCAAAAGAAGGCCAGAGCTCAGAATACACGATCTTGGCCTATTACTTCAAAATGGACGACGGATTGCCCATGACTAGGCTAAACTTTAGGCCTTGGACAAAATTCAATCGCAGACAATACTCATTACGTAGCCTACAGATGAAGTTCACAAGTCATTACCTTTTCCAACCCAAGTAGACGGTTCATGCATGTCAATTCTTGAAGCCCTATTGTAGAACTGAGTTGCTTGAATAAAATGTTCTTCCTTCTCCCTTTGTTTCGTCTCAATTTTTCCAAGATAACTATAGTAAGCTCCTAATGCATTTAGAATAGCAATCCTTTCGTATCTCACATCAGCATAATATTCTTCAATTTCTGAAATTACAAATAGTGTTAAACAAGAGCTCCAAAAAGCATACTGCAGGACATGCTACAACCCATAGCAGCGTAACATCATTACCTGGGCCTGAACCCTCTTCCAAAATCTGCCGAAATTGTTCTATCTTTCCTTGCTTAAAGTATTCCCTCTACAAGATACCATCAATTCAATAAAAACGGTACAAGCAGTGCAACAAATCATAAATTAGCATCAAACATGCAGCTATAAACAACTTACTCTTACCAATTTTACCCAGCTCTTAGTAACACTTAAACACTACATTTGGTTTCAGCACGAGTAAAAACTATTAGAACTTTAAAAAACCCGCACCAAATTGCTTAAATTGGGAAATTTCTCCAGGTTTTACATGAATTACCGGATATTTCTATAGTAAACCATTTGTTTTGTCAGTTTTTTTGTCTTGACAACATTTTGCAATTTTTAGTTCCATGGTTTAGGTACATCACATGCAAAAACTTAAAAATTAATCTCGTCACAAGCTTCCGATATTCGTAGAGTTTGTATACCATAAACCGAAATTCAGGAGACGCCATTAACCGAAGTTGAAGTTCAATTACCGCCCTAATTCATTAGAATCATACACAAAAAGAGAGAGAGAGAGAGAAAGAGCGAACCGCAATGATTAGCCAGAGATCAAGGGGAGCTTGCTCAGCCTTGAGAATGTCGAGAATGTCAGTGGCGTCACGAGGCAGCTGATCAAGAGCAACTCTGACTTCCTCCTCCGAGTTCTGCACGGGAATGTACACGCACGCCATTGATGATTGCTTTGACAGAATTCCTACTCAAAACCCTAGCCTTGCACTTCCTCTCTCTCTCTCTCTCTCTCTCTCCGAAGATTGAGGAAGAAGCGCCGGAGAGTCACCGGGTGATTGCGAAAGTGAGAATTAGAGGTCGGTTTTGTTAAAGCCTTGCCGGGTTTCAGGCTTAACCCCTATGTACCCGAATCAGTAGCGCGAACCCCCCCAAAAAAACCCCCAAATCCCCCAAAACAAAAAAAAAATGCATGTTTAGGGAAATTATTGTTGTTAGAAAAACTCCGAATGGAATTTTAATTTTTAGAGATTATAACTTCCCTCCAAAACAGTTTCGTTGCGAGGGATCAATTTATATCATCCATACTTCCATTAAAGGGGATTAATTCATATCTTATACGGATAAAATTATAATTTTGTCCATCTATATAAATTTAAGTAAAATTGAGTGATCTTACATGCTTTTGCCATTTATCACACTCATATTAGACTAGTTAATTTTAACTAATGTTTGGTTAATAACTTTTTAAAAAATTATATGTAATTATTTGGGCCTATTTAAGTCAATAACGGTTACAAACATCAATTACAAAAATAAATGTTTTTCATCAATTAAAAAGAAAATTAAAAGTAACAATTAAATTAAAAGTAACATAAATTCGTAAAAGGTAAGAAAAAGCACGAAACTTAAAAGTTGGAATAACTAAATAATGTATTCTTCCTTTTTTTTTCCATAATTTTATTAATTTTTATAAATTAATTATTGCACAATAAATATGTTAACTAAGGAATGAATTTTTTCCAACTCCCCATCTTATAATAGTTGCCTAAAATAAATGTCCACAATAAATTGACATATATATTTAATATATTTTTAAATTCAATGTTAAAATTATTTATAAATTTTATAGTACAAAAATTAAAAATAGATATACAAATATTTAATATTTAATTTAATTTAATTTTCTGCTTATTTTAAAAATACGGTTAAATCACACATATAACTCACTTAGTGTTACAAATAACAATTCCATCAATTAAAAATAAATGTGCAAATATCTAATATTTAATTTCCTACTTAAATTATATATTGATCATATCAATTACAAAGGTTTCCCATATAAGCATTTTGAAGTTTTTAATGGAAATAAGCTTTTGGAGTAAATAGCAAAAATTCATAAAAGGTCATAAAAAGCGACAAATTTGAAAGTTGGAACAACCAAATTAATCCTTTTTCCTTTTTTTGCACAAATTAATTATTGCAGAATTAACTTCTTAACTAACGGATAAAAAAGTATAATCAAATCTTTTATTTAATTTCCTCCATACATTATCAGCTTAAGTTGAAGAATTGAATTCATGTTAAAAATTATTTTTATTTAATTCCCTCCATAAATTTTATATTAATCAAATCTTTTCATTTATCACCTCGTTGAATCTTACACCTAAATTCTATGTGTACAAAACATTACATCTCATTTCTAGTTCAAATCTCTGATAAATTCTCAAGTTCTCTAATTTCGAATTTTATTAGTCTATTTATTTTGTAATTTTCTCAAAATTCTTAAAAAATAAAAACACCCAGGTAACTAATCTTCTCATTATAAAAGTATTTATTTTGCTTTCATATTATACCAAAAAAACACCCTATGATAGTTGCTACTCTAACTTTACCTCCAATTTCCTTGTATGTAATTTGAAAAATCAATACAACCATGAAAACTTGTCATATTTAGACAAATTGACTTGAGATAAAGATGATTTGGCGATTAAAGTTCAGATATCAAGACTATGGATACTCTTAACATTGATAACCAAATAGATCGACGTAGTACACAAATAGTTTTGATTAATGAGAAGGTATTTTTTTGTGATTATGTATTTTCCATAATTTTTTTTATCTTTTAAGTTTGTATTTAATATTTGATAATGTTAATGGAATAATCCAAACTATTTGATTTTGTAGGAGGCCCATATACATGCGATTATTAAAGCAAGTTTTGACATAAGTTTGTGATATACTCATTGAAGGTAATATTTATGTAACTAAAAAAATTTGTGTTCAAAAAATTAAGAAAGGAGAGATGTTGTGGCGGATAACGAAATGATGATTAATTTTTATGGTAACACTATGGTGATTGTTGTCACCGACCATGCTTTTAGCATACCAAAATATAAATTTGCGACCTATACCATTTTTAGAAACTCAAGATAGGACAAGAAAAGACTTTATGTACACTCGATAAAATATCTCTAATTTTATACTCTAGCAGTCATTTAATTTTTACATTGTTTAGTGACTGATTATATAAATTATCATGTATATTTTATATATATATTTCAAATTTAATTTAAAAATATTTTATAAATTTCATACATCCAACTTTTTTCGATGTAAATCACATATCTAACTCACTGATGCTTATGAACAACAATTTCACCAATTAAAAATAAATATGCAAATATTTAATATTTAATTTCTTAGTTAAATTATATAGTTACCATATCAATTATAAAAATTTTCTATATAAGCATTGGCAATAAATAGCGCAAATTCGTAAAAGGTCAAAAAAAGCAACAAACTTAAAAGTTGAAACAACTAAATTATTTTTTCCCTTTTTCACTATTTCAATGATTTGCACAAATTAATTATTATACAATTGCATACTAATAACAACTTCTTTGCAAGAATAGATTCAGCCTTCAGATTATTAGTGAAATTTAGTCGAGAAAACTAAAGTTTATAGATTTGCTAACATTATGGAGATTGAACTAATCAAAAGTATGCATCCCTCAAAATATCATTCATTAATTCCATTACATTCTAATATTCCATACCAATTAGAGTCTTACAAATTTTTTGAAAAAAAAAAATACATAATCCATGACTGTGCAATGCATGGGCATAGTACTAGTTTCTCTATAATTGTGCATGAACCCTAGATAATTGTGGTAGAGAGGGGGAGAGAAGGTGTCCAAAGCACCCAAGAACTTGCTCGCCCACTGCACTATTTTTTGTGCCTCGTCGGCGCTTCTCTCAAGCATGAACTAAGTGAGTTTTTGTTTTCATTCTATTTTTCGATCTTTGAGCATGGATTTGAGCTAGGTGCACTTGGCTTGGAGACTTCAAAATATTGGTGCAGGATGCCAGCATGTTTCATCGAGATGTTAACTAACTAGCTAAAAAAGAAACTTACAAAAAGAATGATTTTAATGGCCTATACAACCGATTAAGATAACTGGACATACTAGAGCCAAATCTACAAGACGGTAACTTATGCCATGATTGGTCAAAATGTACAACTTTTTAGGCAAAAATAATAATTGGGAATAGAACATACTAATTAAGGAGTCCATTCATATATGGCATATCCCAAAATTCTTTCAAGAACTACTTCAAATAATCAGTCCAAAAAGCATAATTTTCGGGCTTGAAACACAACAAGGCTGGAAAATTTAAGTTGTCCTCTTCTTACCATTTAGGCATTGATCACATTAGGAATTGAAGTACCTTGCCACTCATCACAATCCAAATATCCCTTTAATCATCCAATCAACTCGCTCCAAATCCACAAGTTCCTTTATCCTCCTCTCCACCTTCACAAACAAGTACAAACAACCCAAAAATTGCTTACTACGGAACCCACAAGAACCCAAGCTTCAAGACTTCATCTTTGAGGGGGTTTGGGTACACAGCCCAGCCAGAGGCCTTGATGTCGGAGATAATGAGGTAGTTGGCACAGAGGGAGGAGGAGGAGAGAGAAAACAAGAAGAAGTAGAAGAAAAAAAAAGCAAAAGAAATAGGGAAACAACTTTAGGGTGTGACGAGAGATAGAGAGAGAGGGGGCCAAATTGGATCAA
Source organism: Talinum fruticosum (assembly GCA_021018815.1). NCBI lineage: Eukaryota > Viridiplantae > Streptophyta > Magnoliopsida > Caryophyllales > Talinaceae > Talinum > Talinum fruticosum. The sequence continues at coordinate 5,091,846 of JAITYX010000036.1, read as the reverse complement.
TTGGGGTTCAGGATTTGTGGTGTGGGCCTGGAATAGGTTTTAATAGTGCTGCTTCTATTAATCGTGTCATCTCTCTCCTCTTTCTAGAAGAGGCAAAATAAATGTTAATAAACTTCATCATAGAGGTACTAATTCTTCATTTTTGAAGAAGTTTCTATCTTTGCATTTACATTTTATTTATTTCTTTTTATTTATTTTCACTCTCTTTTATCAAATTTTCATTTGGTAGTTAAATTGGTATAAGATATAAATTTTTTGTTAGATTTTTAGAAACCCTTTTTCTTTACCAAAGATTTGATTTGAGCGAGTGGGGGAGGGGGAGGGGAGGGAGAAAAAAACTCGCCATCTAATTTTGAGAATCTTTTTCTCATTTCAAAATCACTTTTAAATCTTTCACTTATTGGCGCAAATGATGAGTACTAAAGACATTTTACACCTCCATTCACCCTCCGGGTCGGAGTTGGGCCTCAAATATAGTTTGCCCTTTAATATAAGGTATTTTAAAATCATTTTTGAGAACATTGGGTCTAAAAATATTTTCCCAATAACTTGAGCTACCTCCATGTAAGTTTTTAAGGATTTCAGAATCAAAAAATTTTAGATTATATTATCGACATTTTGTATATAAAAATGCTTTTGTAGAAGTATGGTCACCCAAAGATCAAATTCCCATGCGTTAAATGTTTGGATCTTGTTTGTTGAAAAGAAAAGTTCATGGGTAAAACAATAATGAGTAACAACATTTCTTTATTTGATGAAATTTAATCCATTGCATAAAGCTAAATATAATAAAACCAAAATTTTCAAAAAAAAAGAATAAAAGTAAGTACATCATGTAATATTCTTACTAAAAATATATCTACAACTTAATAATACCTAAGTGCACATTATATAAGTTATTTTAATAAAAAGAGAATGAAAAATTAATGCTCACTAATTGAAAAAAGCAACTTGTTAGAACCTGATAGGGGTGGTTCGGAATATTAAAGGATTTTATATTAAAGTATTATTGACCAACTTTGACTTTAGTGGGAAGGTATTTATGTAAATTAGAAAATTGCTCCAAACTCAAAAGGATTGGAATTTCATTCTCTTTGTCAAGTGTCAATTTTATTACTCGTAGTCTTTCTATTTATTGTCCACTCGATATCTGGTGCGAGTAGCTCAATATCCGACATCGACTTGTGTAATAGTAGCATTGGAGATTCGATATTTATAAAACATATTTAATGTATTAGTGAATAAATCAACATCAATGCCAAATATTGTTGCTTGGATTCTAGTACCCTGGAAACAAAAAGTTAAAGTTGTGATAATGGGTGCAATATCGCAAGACATGCTAATGTAACCATTTTCACAACATATCGGGGTTTTCGTTGAGTAAGAAAGGTGGATTGCTCAATTTCAAAACTTTTAGTTTTCAATGCGGTTATTTGATTACGGAATGACCTCATTTTTAATCCGTGCTTTGGACAACCTCATTTCAAATTAATGGTTTGATACTTGAGATCCTTGAAGAAGTCCATCAAAAAGCTCTTTATAGTGAAAATGTCTGTTCAAGTAGGTAAGATACACTATGAGTATAAGTAATTTTCATATTTGTACTAACTTCTTTATTTATTAAAAGTAATCTTTGATTTTTTTGGAGCTAAACATCTGTATCCCTAGATATGATTTTCCAAATATTTGTATTTGAACAACCCAATGTCTTTCTATTTTGTGAGTGATATTTTTAAAGACATAAAATCCGTACTAAGTGTCATATCCTATTAAATGATTTAGAACATGTCATTTAGTTAAACAATGAAAAGTTGACAATTAGATATCAACATATAACATAGATATCAACATATAAAATAGATATCAAGTACTCACAAATAACAATTAGTATTTCTCTATGAATAATATTTTTACATCGGAAGAGTTAAAAGTCAATATTTCTTTAGGAGATTGCTACATAAGAATAGAAAATTACATGAGAGAATTAAATACTAATAATAATGAAAAATAAAAAACCAGTTACCTAATTAAAGACACAAACTAAGAACCTCATTTGCCAAAATAGATTATAATGACAATAATTCTTGATTTATTTTTCTCTGATAATATGGCCATTTCTATTTTTTTTTCCTTATTTCTTCTCTCTTTTCATCTAATAACGATGCGTACCCGTTAGCTTTACATTTCCTTATTGATTCCTCATTGGTAATCAATTAAAGCCAGTGACATCATTACACATACAAAAAGCATGGACAATCATATAATATGTAGTATTTTATTAATAAGAAAATTTTGAATTCGTATGACAATTAATCGAATAACTGAAATGTGTACTCCTACATATGCCAAGCAGTAACACAAATTATGGAAGAAAAGAAAAAAATCCTTACACGAAAAAGGCTGCCTCTTATAATAAACTCAATCGTAAAGAAGAGTTAAAAAAACCCACTGTTGTGTTAATCAACAATGAATATGTAGACAACGTAGAGTGAGTAAGCTTTCTTTATCTGATTGTAAACTTACTATTGTGCAAGTGTAAGCTCTCGGAAGAGGGCAGGTAATCTCCTCAATGAGGGCAGGTAATCTCCCCAAAATTAGTAAAGTGAAAACCCTAACAATCCGATAAGAAACCACCACAAGCGCAATTCTCTAACTATCACCTCTACTCTTCGACATAACATAATCTAATTCAATACCTACTCTCCCACCCCCGGAAGAAAAAGAAACTTTAAAGAAATAAAAAAAGTTAAAAAATCCACTGACCTTATACAATCAAATACTTCCCCCAAAGATTTTTTTCTCATTTTTAATTTTTATTAACGTTTCTTTCTCTCTATATCCTCATCTACAATCTGCACTTGCTTCTATTTCCATCCTAACTCACACCTATAGGCTACACGAACAAACTAACATAATCATCACCGTTCATCACTCGCTCACGAGACCCTTTTTCTCTCCCCTCATCATAAACATCAACCTTCAATCGGTGATTCTCTTTTATATCTCTTTCTCCAGTTACCCTTTGAAAAATACGAGAATAAGCAAAATCAAACAAGAAGAGATAAAATAACCTTTTTAAAAATCTAATAAACAAATCAATCTAATACCCCAAACGAAAAATACATGAAGAAGTAATGTCAAAGAAGAAGAGACGGAGAACCTTCAAAAAAAAAAATTCTGAAGAAGAAGTGGAGCAATTCGAAAGCACACACCGACTTTTTCAAAGGAGACGAGGAGATAGAAATTGGGAAGAAAGAAAAATGAACAGTGAAAAGCTTACCGGATGAACTATGCGTATGACATATGTACCACTTTGAAGTATAACTTATGCACTTTTATAATTTTTAATATATTAAGTCGTTTGAATTTAGATATATTTTATTGAAATGATGTATTTATAATTTTTGTATATAATGTTTTTTATGAGAAAGAAGTTGACAAATGAAATAGTATTAGGTGTTGTTGGAAGTTATATAAAAATCATCGGTTATTTCTATTTTTGTTTATTTACTGTTCAATTCTGTTTGTTTACGGTCGCTTATATTTGAGATTATTATTATTATTATTATTATTATTATTATTATTATTATTGTTGTTGTTGTTGTTGTTGTTGTTGTTGTGATTGTTGTTAGTTCTATTCGTTTTTAGTATGTATGTTATAAATAATAATTTTTATGTAATTTCAAACAAGTAATGTTTATGTATAAATGATTGCGATAAATATGCAATGTCTCTCCATATGACATGATATGATAAATAAACATTACTTGAAAAATTGATAAAATGAAAGGAAAATTATATAATGGGCATAAAACATGCAATCAACAAGACACAAAATTAAAATTGTTGTTTTCATTACTTTAAAGTAACGGGTAGAATCCGTTACGGTCAAGTTTGACCTCGTTAATTTAAAAATTTTTGAATTTAATTTTTTAGGTTCGGATCGAAAAAATTGTGTTAAAATTGTAAAAGTTTAGGTTGAATCAAGTTGGATTTGTAGGTCGGGTCAGTTTTTTCGTATCTAAATTCAGGAAAATAAAAAGATAGTTTACCCGAAACTCCGGAAAGCCAAACAAAACGCAGGACCTTCTCCGTTGCCTGAAAGCAATCGTGCCGCTCAGTCAGTGCACCTCTCTCTCCCTCTCCACCTCCCTTGCTGCCGCGAGTGACCATCTCCCTCTCCGGCACAGGCCTCCGACGGCCGCTAGTTTTTTGTTACTTCTCTCTCTCAGTGTCTGGCCATCTTCGGCGATTTGTCTAGCACGTCGCCGCTACCTACCAGCTCCAGCACCGACGTTTCCGGCGACGTCCTTCTCGCCCTGTTCTGCAACTTGTGCTGGTTCTCTCTCTCTCTCTCTCTCTCTCTCTCTGTATCTATCTATCTATCTATCTACCTATCTATCTATCTATCTCTATCGCTCTGATTTTGGATAGAAATCCTTCATCTCATATGTTGAGCTTTTGATTGCACAATACAGATTGCCAAATTGTGACTTGCAGAAGAGCGTATCATTTCTCGGAGAGTCCTTTTCTGGGAAGTTGCTCTAATTCCTTCGCTATCTCTCAGATTTCTTTTGCAGACCCTTTCGATTTGATGGAGTTGTCATATGTCTCTGCAATTGCAATGAAGCCTCGGTGTCCTCGTAAAATTCTCTCTGCATCGACGCTTAACCCATTGGGCTTATGCTACAATGTAAGTGTTTGCAAGTATTCAACATTACAATGTACTCGAAGGAGTGGTTTAGTGGGATTTGCCCCATCTTCCATCAAGGAGGCGTGGGTTCAAATCCCACTACTGGTTCTCATGGGAGATGCATTCCCTACTTGGGTTGCTGCACTAACTTCAAAAAATTTACAATATCTGCTATAATTAATTGATTGCTTAATATCTGTGGTTCTCCCCTTCTTTCCTGTGTTTGTGTTGCTAGTATATATTGCCTATTGATGAACAATTTGTTTGCTTCGCCATTGATAATATTTTTGTTGATACGTATTGCTTGTCAACTGTGGTTCTTGCATTGAATGTTTGACACTGCGTTAATGCTGTAGGAAAATGTTTGTCATACCAAGGAGTGCAATTGTTTTGGTTCTTCCTGCAATGACTCTTTGACACTGCTCCAACGCCGTACCTTTTGCTTTCGGAAGCAACATACTATTCCATCTATTGATGTGAATTTTCGAGGCAATTTGAGATGTTGTAAGTTGTTTACCGTAACATCTCTTTATGTGTGATTTATGATTCGGAACATCTTCCATTCTTTTGTGACCTAGTGTGGGCACACTGCTAATATGGTATCCCAAATTTTTAACATATTCTTTTTGCAATTTTCTATGGTTATATATTTTATTAATTCAATGCTAAGTTAGTTGATTGGTGCCTATCAGAAACACCCCCACCCCTCCCCCATGGTAGGGGACAGGGGGCAGGCAGCTACTATATGAATTGTGAACTTGCTATTTGGCTCTAACAACGCTTTAACTTGCAATTGATCTTCATAGAAGTACTTGTGAGTTGTGACATAACTCTTAGGATTCCTGTAAGAATTTGGCTTGGGTGTGAAAGATCTATTTACTTGCAGGCTTGCTTTTACCCCACCATCCTCAGTTGCCTCCCTTCCCCCTCTCCTTTATCCGGGCAAGGAAACCCTGATAGCAACTAGCTACTGGAGATGACAGAGATTAAGATTGAAGAGAGATGGAGGGATGTTGCTGGTGGAGTCACAGAGTTTCCACTGAAGATCAGGGGAGGGATGGAAGGGAGGGTGGCTACTTTTATTCTTCTTGTTTTGGGGGTGGGGGGTGCGGGAGGGGTTGGGTGGAGTTTGTTGGCGGTAGCCTGGTGGCACTTGCGGTTGAGAATGGGGAATGGGGAACGAGAGAGATGCACCATTTTTTTAATTATTATTTTTTTTTTTGAAGTGAACCTAAGAAGGAAATTAGAATGTACGTAAACTCAGAAGTTGAACCACATTGCACTTATTTGAGCTAAATTGAACTGGAAAAAAAAGTGAATAGAACAGGTCATAAGGAGATAAATCTTAGATTATTTAACTTGATTGGTTGTAGTATATACCTTCCACCATCTAGAGGATGGTAAAAATCCCCACACCCATGTCCCCAAATTTGTGCTAAGAGGTTGTAGGGTGGTGGACTGAAACTAGGGGCTTAGATGGGTGTGCTTTCTCTCCTCACCTTCCTCGCTCTCCCCTTGGTCTTTGCCAGGTTTGAGCTCTAGTTAAATTGGTGGCCCGTAAAATAGAGATTAGTGGATAGAGGACTAATACGGCTGCCGACAGGGATAAGAGAATTCAGGATGTTCTACTATCAAGCTAACTTCTGTGTGGAGCGCTGCATTAGGTGAAAGATGTTATGTTCATGAATATCAGCAATGCGGAGAAGAATGGAACTCGCCTTTGGGTACTACTAATTATGTGTTTGAGGTGATTACCAGGAGCAGCTGAAAGCAAGTCTTTGAGGTTAGTGTATAAGGGTGTGGTAGAGTTGCTCTTTTTAATACTGATATGAGCCCCTAGTGGGAGCTTTTTCGAATAACTCCACCTTGTAATATTTATTAACCCTTTTCCACAAGGCACAAATTTGTGATTAACTGGAGATTCTTGGTTTTGTGACTTGTTTAAAAATTTTAATGTGCTTAGCTTCAGACCAGGACCACAATCAGTGAGAGCTGTAGGCTGTAATATTTGAGCTTCGGGTTATATGAGCCACTTAGTGTTGAGAATTCACCAGCGATCATCTGGTCATGGCTGGTTAATAGAACAGTGGATTTGAAAATTTCCTTCCTGTCTGGAACTTGAAATGGTTCATTAATTCTGATTCATTTGAAAATGTGTATGATTGAGGGACATTGATGGTGTAATCTATTGAATTTGTATGAACACAGGATCATTGTTGAATATGACGACTACATCGCAACATTGTAGTGTGGATCCCCTAGGTAGGGTGTGACAAGATCTGAACACTTTTACCCTTGGGCAAGCAGAGAAGTAGTTTGCAAAATACCCTCTGAAAACATTTCTGGAGATAATTTGTTAGAGTTGGAAATATTTGAAAATACATTGGAAAATTGATGCCACTTGGTGCTTGTCACTGGGGGAAATTTGTTTCTGGTTGATGAAAATAGGAAAGGGTTAAACAAGTTGCAATTGTGGAGGGATATGTTAAATATGAAGGTTTCATATGAAGTTGAAGATATATTATTTAAAATGCAAGGTTAGCAATGATGTGCCTAATAGTTATTTTGCTTGGACTAGGGTATGAGTGTTGGACATGGGTGCATATCTGAGTGTTAGACACCCTTGTTTTCATATTTTAGGACTTGCGGTCATTGTTGGGAATTTGGACGCGGGTATGGGGACACGGCTATTTATTTTTACTTTGACCATTTTTAGCTGGAAGTACTTTATCTATTCTTTAAAATAAAAATTTATTCAGCCCAAGTGTTAACTTAGTTGCTTGGGCTTGTACTAGTAGTCTAGTACATTTGGTCCAAATAGATTGTATAGATTTTACGACTTTTAAGAATAGGGCTTGCCACAAGCCCATATCCCACTAATTAGGCGAACAATATCAAAAGAAACACCCTATTCGACTAGTTTATAACAGCAGTGCACTCTTACTTTTTTTTTTGGGGTTGGGGGGAGAGGAGGGGAGAAACATAGATTCAAAGTTCTGATGAGTTTTTCCTCTGGAATTCGTGCCTCTCGATCATCAATTTTTCTTGGCTATTGATTATACTCAAAACAATTTTAGGCTTGATATGCAAGACAAAATTTGGGACTATGATAACATTGTCACTGCTGGTGTGGCATCCATTAGAAATTCAAACAAAAAAAATGGCTAACATATAGGATGTTGGGATTTGTATTATGAATGCCTTGGAATATGCATTCAAGGACCAAGTTTCTTTCGGTGTGATCGTCTTCCTCAGCTTCTGTTGGAATATCGTAAGCTGAATGTCATAACATTATACCCCTTGGTTAGTATTCCCTCTATTTCAAAATACATGTCACATTAGCAAACTGTTTTCGTTTCACAATATGTATCACTTTACAATTCCAATGATGTACATATGACTATTTTACCAATTTTGTTCCTATCCATAATTTTTTTCTCCTTTTTCTTTGATTTTCTTTATTTCCGATGAAATTTTGGGGCAATTTTGTCTTTTAACACATTGTCATGAACTTTGTATTTCCGTGGTATTTCCTCATAACCTTAAAACGACGAGTATTTTAAAACGGATGGAGTATTTCTAATTAATGGTCCCCCATATTTTCTTTGTCTAGCTGCATCAAACGCTAAGCTTCTCCAAAGACTAAATGCGTCGCTATTCAAACTAATGGCAGATCCAGGATTTGAAGTACGTGGGATGAGGATTTAGTAAATTTTGTCTACTAGATGGTTGTAAAAAGAATTCATGTGGATTTTAAGGGTGGATATTCTCAGAAGTACGGTATTTTTCAGGCTAATTTCGACATAAACCTGCCTTGACTAGTTTTCACCTCCTCCTATTCACATTTAAGGTAAAGGGACTCACAAATCCAGTTCCCTCTCCAAAATCCCGGTTCAATTTTCATATTTCTAAATCTATCAAATACAATTCCCATTTCCAAAATAATATAAATAAATTAAACATAGCACAAGTCCCATTTCCTGAATTCTATATGCAATTGCAGATTTCAACTTCGATATTCCATATCTACATTCCTATGTTGAACTTCTAAAATTCAAATTTGTCAAATAGTTCACCGAATCACTTATCACAAACAAAATAAACATTATACAATTAAGCATATATAAAGAATACAAATATGGCTAACATGTATAAAGAATACAAAAATGGCTAACACCAACAAAATGTTGGTTAAGGTGGTAGTTAGGGATGACAAGTGGGTTCTAGACTTGATCCGACCTAAATCAGCGGGTCCGGTCCGAGTGGTACTCGACTCGATTTAATGTTTGTTTTATGAAAAATATACATGACTTAAGCTTGGTTTGCTCTAATTCCGTAAGCAATTTAATTACTCCTTGCCTCTTTCATTCGCCATCAATCATCACTCATAAATCGCAAACACAAACTCTTTCACATTCTTTTTTAAATTTATTTAGCTTGCTTGATATTATTTGTTTTAATTCGTCAATTTATAGGCTATTTAAGTGCATCCGTGAGAGTAGGAAGTTGTTGTTGCCTAAAAATGTTTAGTAATAAATATTAAATGGGGCATATATGTTTCTTAACAATTTTAACAGGAAATAGCCTAGACCCATTTGGGACCCTTGGACTAGACTTGATCCTTTAAGGGAGGAGAACACAAGTATAGACCCCGGAAGAGCACTTGTTAGGATTTTTATCTTAAACGCTTGTAGCCCGAAAGAGATTATACCCTTGGTTAAACAGAAAAAAAGAAATACAAATATGGCTAGAACTGCGAATTTAAGCATCTAATAATCTGAAGTAAAAAGCATAAATGAAGTCTAAGAATTACCTTACCTTATGCTTTGGGAATTGGGCAAAAGACCATAAATATGAACACTAGGAAGTTTCAAAGGTTCAATGAGGAGGGACATTGAGTTCAATGATTTAGGCAATTGGAATGACCTAATTAATGATTTTAATACTAATCTAACTACTCCCTCTGTCCCGTAAAGTTGTCAAAATTTTTATATTTTGATGTCCCAAAATACTTGTCAAAGTTAACATCGGAATTGCATAATACTCCCTCCATTCCAAAAAAATTGCTTGTTTTTGACTTTTGAGGTCAAACTTTGTAAATTTTGACCAATATTTAATCAAAATATACATTGATTTACAATATGAAATAATCATATAGGAGATAAGTGGATTTCTTTTGAAAAGTACATTCATTATAATATAATTTTGTAATTTTTTCTATTACATTATTTTAAAAATCGATAGTCAAAGTGATGCATTGGAGACCGCAAAATGTGAAATGGTGGAGTTTATTGACCAAAATTTTATCATAATTGCCATCCCCCATTAAAACCCTGTTGCTGTAATTGTGTCGAAACGATACTTTTGTCTAAGTTTAATCTTGCTTTTGTCAGCCATTTTGACTAGTATAGAGATTCATTAAGTACCTCCCAAAATTCACATATTATGCTAGTTGATGACCCGGTGTTGGGAATAATATTAAGAGTGTGCTTAGTAAAAGTATTTATTTGGCCTATAAATCTTTTTAACCCTTGGAAACAAAGCATGCAATTTTTTTGGAGATCTGTATCTTGATGGTCAATAGTAGGGATGATCTGTATCTTGATGGTCAATAGTATGGCTAGAGCTTGCATTTTTTCATTTTGTTGGTGTGTTGTAAATTGCAACATAGCGACCATAATGAGGATAAATTCTTGTCATGGTAAGAGGACCAATTATTGTTTACTTGCAAAGATTCGCAATTATTCAACATTATACGCTGTGACAACTTGGAAGGAGTAGCTTCCGCCTTTGCTTCCTTATCAGGACGTGAAGTGACAGATTTCAAACCATAGTTTGGCAGTTTGAATAGCAGCACACATGACCAGCCTTATATAGAGTGTCTCTTTGTTCACTTTACATTCAGCTGCCTTTTGTAGTCGCTATCTTAATTAAGGATTGTAATTTTCATTTGCATGTAGTGCAGCACCTGTTTGGAGGAGGGGGACTTCTTCATTGGTACCATGTAAAGCAATTGATGATGACTCAAGGAGGGCTGTCACCGGTGAAAGCATATTGATGAATGAGAAAAGCTTGGAGCGAGAATTACAAATCGCCATTGAGCAGGAAAACTACGCTGAAGCTGCTAGAATTAGAGATAGAATCAGAGTACTCCATGAGGACAGGGAGGCTTCTGTACTTGCTGCAAATGCTCGGTTTTACAACGCCTTTAGGACGGGAGATTTGTCTTCTATGCAGGACCTCTGGGCGAAGGGGGATAGTGTGTGTTGCGTACATCCAGGTGCAGGTGGGATATCTGGTTATGATCTGGTGTTGAGGAGCTGGGAGTATGTTTGGGTTGATTATGAATTTCCACTTGATATTGAGATCAAAGATGTTCGGGTTCATGTCAGAGGAGATGTTGGGTATGTTACATGTATGGAATTGGTCAAAACCAAAGGTAGCAGTTGGGGAAGACAATTTGCCACCAATGTTTTCGAAAAGATCGATGGTCAGTGGCTTATGTCCATACATCATGCATCTCCGGTGGACTTGTGATTTGATGACTTGGAAACTGATGATTTGCTCACTAGAATCATACACAAACACAATCATGTAGTATATTGAGAATCGTTGTACGCCCTTTTTGTATGTTTGAGAAAAGAACATTTGTATTTTGTATGTTAAAAACCGTATGACCTTTTTTTCATTTTACTAAATTCATCACGGTAGTTAGAATTCACATTTTTAGTAAGTACTGTATGAACTATACAAAGCAGCAGCTGGATGACATTAAATAATTATCTCCTCATTCTCTTCCATCAACGTAGTATCAAAGATTCAAAACGCGATTAAGGACTGATTTTCTAGAGACTGGATTAATCTGGTTTGGTAAATGTCCGAATCTAACTACTAACGATAATCCAAACCTAGCTTCAAACCTACTTTATCATGAACCTAAAAAACTTTAAATAGATTACTTATTTATTTATTTATTTGAAAAGGGTAAGTATATCAACAATAGGTAGCCCTTCTCATGAGGGTTCTACATAGGTTGTCCTCCATGAGAATGGAGAGAAAGGGAGGGGAAGATGGAAGGTTAAACCAACACGAATGAGCAACGATAGTAAGCCCAGTTCTCGCAACCTAGTCCGCCACTCTGTTCCCTTCTCTCGTATGTGTGTTGGATGTCAATCCTTTTGCATTGATTGAGAAAGCTCCGAGCATCTTATCTCCCTTTTCGCTGAATATTCAAAGTGAAGAATTCTCGGTGTAGGGTTGGAGAAGAACTGATATTGGTGAAGATTCCTAAATCGATCACCATAGGAATACACCATACTTATGCAAGCAAAGTATGGTCTTAGAAAGTTCTTTTGAGACCTTGATACATTATAATCCACTTTACCCAAATTTTTACATCTAGAGAAATGAACCTTACTCTTTGTACTAGAAGCCCAAAGCTTGATGAACCTTCCATGTTTTCTTCAATAACATTGTCTTAACACATGTAACAATTTAATTTTCAAGGGTACGTCTACATCTAAAATTCGCATTCATAAACGGAGGTCACCATTTAGTTTTTCTAAATCTCAATGTAGGATATCAAATTTGAGACTTTGGGCATGGAAGTTTTCAATCACAAATTAAAAGTTTAAAAAATATGAAAGGAAAAGAAAGTCACTTACCTTACAAATTTTATTTTTCAACTAGTCAATGGTGGCTCCCTCAAAATCGAAGAAGCAAGCCGAATAGCTTGATTTTTTTGGGTAGGGGAAGGGGGTTCCTTCACTCAAACGAATAACGTAAGACAATGAAAAATTGGTCAATAGTGGTACTGTACACCTCTTTTTCATACCACATCTGCATCCGATCACTTTTAGACCTTCTTTTTATTAGTAACGACTAAGGTTACTGAATTACTAAATAATTAACTATAGTTAAAGTGGGTAAAAACTTACACCAATATCAAGAGGGTTAAAAAATTATGTCAAAATAACTCGAGGGAGATAATAAAGTAAATATCTCAATATTGATATGATATTGTTATAAGTCACATGAGTTTTAGTATACTTTTATCATCAGAATATTCAATAGGGAGACATGAGTCGCATCAAAAGATAAACCAAAATTATGATAGTACAATCGATGTAAAGCTTTTTTTCCTTGTAAAGATTCGTCCGTGTATCGCATAGGTTGTCAAAACTAGTTATTATTAAAAGGGTACAAAATGAAAGGAAAACAAAGTAACATGAATGTTATTTACTCAACATATTATCAACATATAACTATTGTTTTAAGTGTGCTAACATGACAGTTCGGTTGAGTTTGCGTCGAATTTGACCTATTATTATTTGCCAAATCACACATACGACTATTATCTTAGAGGCAATTTCAGTTGTACATTTGTCAAAATAAGGTCTAGGTTGTATAATAATTATTGGCTCCACTAGCCGATCCATATCTCAAAACAAAATTAAAAAAATCTGAACTTACCTAACTTTTCTCACTTTTAAGTACAACATTCACTTCTATAGTTACAAACTAATCAGATTTCTCGTTCTCCAAGCCAATCCTCAAGTAGTTCTTGTGACAAAACAAAAGGATGTTCTACTGAACTTGAGGATAAATCATTGCCACTATTGCTAGACTCATGACTAAAATCGCAAACAACTGAAAATTCCGAATTGACAAGCTCTGAAATCATCCTAAAATCCCCAAAATTCTCTATAAATTCTGATGTCATATCTAGTGTTGAAGAACCAAAACAAGGTGATGACATAACATCCTTGAAGTTATCTGTTGAGTTGGGTTCTGAGAACACGACTATATCGTTTACACCATCATCAACACGATGCTGTGGTTCACTGATGAATTTTTTGGTGCACCTGATAGCCTTGGTTCGGACCACATTGGAGTCCATGGGCTGTGTAGGCATCGGTTTTGTGGTTTGATCATTGGAGGCTCGCCTTCTACCCTTGTGGTCGTTCCGAGACTTCTTGATGGTGGTGGTGATTGTGTTAACTTGAGAGTGCTGTTGGTTCACTCGTTTGCCTAAGTTGGTATTCCAGTAGTTCTTGATTTCATTGTCTGTTCGCCCTGGAAGCCTTCCGGCGATCAAAGACCACCTATATCCAATGAACAAATGTAACACCCACTCAGATCTGCTCATACTCTATATAGGCTATTTTAGTAACATTTATTTATTTATTTACGTATTTATTTTACAAGGTAAGTAGGGGCTCGATCAGAACAGGGACAAGGAAGAATTTTGGCCCCACAACGGGAAACAGGGTTAGGGGTTGGATGCAGACGAGGTTGAGGTGTATGCTCCCCGTACCTGACCTGCCTCGTTGTCATCCCTAAGTAGGGCACCCACAGAACTCTCTATCTCAGCGACTAGTTCAGTGCGCCAACAGGTCCGAAGGGGAGGGGAAACAAGTGTCTAATAAGCCTAGGAGAGCCTAAAGCTTTCCCCACCCCTACTAAATTTATTTGGCAAGTGGCCCCTCAGATTCGAACCTGGAGGGACAGGTTGGCAAGCTGACACCGTCCGATTGCACCATGGAGAGCATTTATTCATATGGATCATGGTAAGACTGTGATATAGATTCTGGGACTAGAATTATCACCTCAAAAAATTAATTGAAGTAATAGTCCATTGAAGATACCAGGAGCATTTAGCATATATATTAACCAAAAGTTCTTCCAAGATTAGATGATAATTAAATTAAAGTAAATAATAACTAGGTAAGGAAGCTGAGGAGTAATATATTATATACCTGTTGCCCAATAGCCTGTGAAGTCTTATAATGAGTTCTTCTTCATCAGGCGTGATATTGCCTCTCTTGATATCCGGCCTAAGGTAGTTGAGCCAACGCAATCGACAACTCTTTCCGCACCTCTTTAGGCCTAGACATCAAAATCAACCACAAATAAGCAAATTATTTCCCATTAAATTTCACAAAACACTTAGCCAAAGAAGAGAAAAGCAAGAACTGTTGGCTTTAAAATTTCTTGGATGAGCACCTGCCCTCTTAGGAAGATTCCTCCACCGGCCCTCGCCATGGACCTTAATGTACTCAATTAAAATCTGGTCCTCCATTGGGGTCCAAGCCCCCGATTCAACCCCTCTTTCTCACAGCACGGGCTCCTTCCCATTTCGAGACTTCGCTTGCTCTATATTTGTGTGTACGTGTTAGATGTATTTAATTAAAGAATACAGATTACAAGAGAGAAATAAAATGCCTTTTAAAAGTGTATCTCTAAAATCTATATGCGAGAAAGCAAATGAGAAAACAAACAAAAAAAAGAATGAGGATTTTTAGGGGCTTTTCCCTTAGCCTAGGAAATTGGGTGGGGAAGTTGTATATATAGTGGGTTTGCCTAGATAAGTCACATTTGGTAGGGAAATCAAAGTTAAAAATTACCCAATAAGTGAAGTGTACGTGGACCACACGGTTGTACCTAATAAGATACTAATGTGACTAAAAATGAAAAACACCATTAAGTAGAATCTGTTGCATCATTACTTTTTGTGTATATTTGCATTAATTTAGACGGCAATGTGGGGTTCTTGCTTAAATTGAGATTACATGAGATAAGATGAAATCACAGTTTTGGGCTTATAATAGCCGTTGATCTTCCTTTGATATGTGCTTTACCACCCTTTTTGTATAAGCTATGGTCCTATGCAGTTAGGCACTAGTTACAAGTAGCGGTGGTGGTAAAAGTTTGAATTTGGATCCAATTATTATTATTATTTTTTTTATTTGGAGTTTTGGTTTAATAATTAAAATCTCGTAAATTAAATACTGTTAAAAATTTGAAAAGTTTGTGCTATCAAAAAAATTTGAAAAGTTTAAGTTTTGATTCAATTAAAATTATATAAATTGAATAATGTTAAAAATTTAAAAGAAATATTTTTTCGATATCTAATGTATTTTTTATGGTATAAATTAAACAAATTTGGGTGGAGTTTAATTTAGGTTTGCACACTACAAATAAGAAAATCTTGTATTTTATTTTATAATTTAGATAATTGTTTTAATGACAAATTGGGGTTTTTTTGGGGTAAATTCACTAGTTGGGTTCATCATAGCCGTTGATCCTCCTTGGATGCGGTCCTGCCCTTTTGTGTAAGCTATGGAGTTTGGAATTAGAAATTGATAAAGAAAGGCTTTAATGCCTTCATAATGGGAAAATATAGTTCTTAAATATCATTAGTTGGAAGCAATTAATTTTAGCCATTTGTGGATGTGGTAATTTTATTAGGGGATTATCATCTTATTCAATCTTATTAAAATCGAATCTAGCGAAAATAAAGTTGGGGTTAAAAAAGTATATAATTTTTTCCTTTTTATTGTTCAAATTTGATTTTAACCTTTTCTACTTACATGTCTTACATAAAACAATTTGTCTAAATATTCATGATTATTCAGGCTTCATTCATTTGCACTCAACTATGGGTCAAAAAATTTGTCACTCTGTTACTATTCGACACGAGATGAGATACATAGGTCTAATTAAGTTATCGGTAATTAGTTTCTTTTTATCAATTTCAATCGACACAATATATTATTTAAAATTACGAGTTATAATTTTTAAGAAATAATTGATCTTATGGGATGAGAGACCATGCCATTTGATCGGAAAATAGGGTTTTAAATATAGAAGTCATGTAATCCATTTCGTAAAATATACTGGCATATCAAAGGAAGCAGGTGAGAGCCTTGAAAACCTAATTTTACCTGCTTCCATATTCGACCATGATTTTATGGGCAAGAAAACAAAAGTTTAGAATAATAAAATGGCTCAACTAATTAATTAATTATATTTCCATAATGTTTTTAACATTAATTAATTTCAAAATAACTATTTTCTACGAAGTAGTTTCTTGTGCATGTGTAAAATAATTAATACGGGACAGCAGGATTTGAGAAACTTCAGTTAGGTTTGAGTATCAATTACTTCAGTCATATTCAAAAACAATTCCCCAATATCTGACATTTGTTGCTGTATTTTAGCTAATTACCACCTAACACTTTTAATCCAATTAATTTCAGTTATAACCAAGTGAGTGTTGCTTGGTTGGCAACACTTTCACTTTTTACCTTCTCCCGCTGGGTTTGAACTTGGGGAAGACAATTCCTTACTTTGTGTAAAGAGGAAATATGGTGGGTAGTGGGCTTGGGGCTTGGTACCTCTGTTCTTCTTAGACCTCCAAGTCTAATTAGGGTACCTCTAAAATAGAGGTCAATTCGATAACTTGCATTTATATTTTTTTAAAAAAAGAATAATTTTAGTTTTTTGCTTGTTTAGGAAATATAGAGGAATCTAATAAGCTCACTTTGATTATCTTATGAATTAGAAGTTGGTTAGGCCTGATCTAGTATGTGTCATCCTTCTCTCTGTCTACTGGCAACCCATTTTAAATTCACCTTGCGTAGAGCTCGCTAGTGGACATTTTAACTTACCAAAAAGAACAGGTTTTGTTTCGTTATCATATCAAATTAAAAATCCCATCAGTTATGTTGAATATGGTAAAAGGGATTTTTTTCTTCCAATTATTGTCGATCCAATAAGCTATCGAAACACATAAACCAAAACCAAATAGATTTCGTGAGGGACTAATGACTAATGAAATGGAGCAATTGAGTGAATCGATACATCTGGTATCGGACATCTATTTTATTTTGAATTTGATAATTTTCATTTTTCCAAAAACATTTGACATATTTTACTTTACTATTATCATGAGAACTAATCCTATAACTTTTGCACTTGGGGTTTCAACACTTTTGACAAAAGAAAAAAAGAAGAAAAACTAGGATATATTGCTCAAATTATTGTTCCGGTACTGGACGTAACTTTTGTTTCAGGTGAGATACTCAATATTTACAATGTTCTAGTAGTTAAGGGTTGAGATACTGCAGGTCAATCAATTAATGTGACATATGAGGTACAACAATTGTTAAGAAATAATTGAGTTAGGGTTGTAGCTAAGAGTGCTCCTTTAAGCGTTTTAGGTGGTAAAACTAACTCTTGGATGAATTTTTTAAATAAGTATTAAGATAGTAGATCTTTTATAGCCTGATATTATTTTGAATAATTTCATCCTTTGTTGCCCTTTTTTTTTTTTTTTTTTTTTACTATATTTCCATATGGCATGTGATATATTGATTTTTGTTTACCCATGAGACATGGACTTTGTATTTTGATTAAATGATTGAGTTATCATTTTATTCTTATTTGTTTTGGTTGGGTTGGCGTCGAGTGAATTCTTATAAAAGTCAGGTTATTAAGGATCAAATTACACATCCAAACAATCATTCCCAAAAAGATAAAATGCAAAAGGGGTCGTGTTATGAATTGAGTAACTTTCGGTCATGAGCACTGTTTCTCATTATTGTGCCTCTTTTTTGTTCTATCACCTTTTCTTATACTTGTACCATTTAAAATAAAATGGTCTCATACAAAACAACTTTTTTTTTTTCAAAATATTTTAATTAATATATTTTTGGGTCATCTAATAAATATATGATACGTTTTCTCAACGTCAATGAAAGAATATCGTTTGTTAAATATTCCTTCTTTGTTTCTTATCCTTTTTGATTATTCTTTTCCTCTATATTTAACAAAACAACTTACTATTTGTCGTTGTTATAATGCTTGATCACGGCAAATAAATTACTTCTTGTGGAACTTTTTAAAATTGAATGTATGTGATTAGTAACCTAGCTCTGTGCTTGTAGCATAAAGTTTACCCTACACATTTCATATTCAAAGTTCTTACCTTTTTTTTTTTAATGGATCATGTCAATTAACAACAATTACCACATCTCATTCAAAATGATGGATGTACCTTTATGTCATTTTATTATTACCTAAAGTTCGCTGAAATTTTAAAGTCAGTAAAAATTTTTGTAAAAGGAAAACCCTGAGAACTTAGTTTTTCCATGCAGCCGTTTGGACAAAGCTCTAGATATAGAGGGCATATCAAGTGTGTGAGGGCACATTCATTCATTTCTAGTAAAAAGAAAATTATTGGACCTTCCAAAACTGTTTTTCTGATGAAGCCAATGTCATGGCTCAGAAAGTGAGATAAAGTATACGTGGCCCTCTTGTTATTGTATTATGCCGAATTCTAACTTTAGAAAGAATTAGAATGATCCTAGGTTGCTACTCTATTCATTTACCGTAAGCCTCTAACCCTTTTGATCCACACGATAAATAAGGTTGAGTTTAAGAGGTAGACATGTATGTGAAAATATAAGGTGGGTTCTCTAGGGAGAGGGATTATGCAAAAATCTTTAAAACATTTAGGGTGTGAGATTATGAAGGATCATCGTTCATTTTTTTTTTGGAAAAATAAACGGAAAATATAAAAATACAAGAACTAACTGACACTAACACAAGACCCACAATTAATACAAGACAACAGAGGTCCATCAACAAGTCTTCCACTTTTCCCTTTGTCGAGGATAATTTTTCTTTTGACTGAAGTCATTCGATCTTCCTTTATAATTTGTCACGCTTTGCGCTTTGTCCTATGGACTCTTCTTCCATTCGATCATCATTCATTTATAATATCCTTACTGGCTAGTGATTTAACTCGGTCATGTATTCCATCATTTCGCACAAATTAGGATAATTATGTATAACTAATCTATTGTTATAATTTTCTTGGGGAATCATTCATAATAGAAATTTTGAGTTTAAAACGGATTCATATTGTTTGAAGAGCTTAAATAGGGGTTGATTTCTTAGAGTACTTGAATGGTTTGTTCGGGTAGGTAAAACTTTGCAAATTCATTTGACTTTTTATAGGGCTAGCTAAGTTGGTTAGTAATGGATTGAGAAGAGAAGCACGTACATCCAATGAAGTCAAACCGAAACTCGATCGATAAGGGAAAAATTATGTACCTCAAGATTTGGTCTCATGAGCTCCTCATACACATGCCCAATAACCAGTGCGCCAACCGGTCCTTGGGTTTTCTATGTTAACCAGGGTCATGTTTGTGGGTTTGCACGGATTTGGTCTATTTATTTGTTCAGAGGATATTCTTCCATCTTTTACTGTTAAAAGTGTCAGCTATTTTAGAAAAGAATTCTGACATTTAATTAGTGATATTGCACACAATTTATGAGGCTATTAAAACAGTGTGACGTGGAAAATAGTAAGAATATAATGAATATATAAAAGAGAGAATAACTACAACAACATAGTGAAGATATTACTTTGTAAAATACATCTATTGCTATGCTAAGTACTCAAAATCAAGTTTGGCATGAATTTTGTCCTTGAACCTTGAATTCCTCTGCCACAATCATTCCCTATCCAAGATGATTAGTTAACACCATGCAACTTAATTAATTATTATAAATCAAGAAAATATACAATTAATGAGGATTTAAGGATCATGTCCCGTGTTAAAACTTTCATTGTATATATTTGTATCCCCTATTATCTCTTATGTCTTTGTAGCCATAACTAAATTTATACGGAATCAAAAGAAAGTGTTCTACTAATGAATTAAAGCAATTGATTATGGAGAATATGAATGGATTGCCTGTGAGGAAATGAACTTCAACAAATAATATACTTTTGAAAGGAAGAAATATTAGTCAATAATGTGAGATGACACTATCATACATACTGATGTGTTTCACTTAATTTGATAGTTATTATTACTATAGATAGACAACTAGATAGATAGATAGATATATGATACTTTATTGCCCAGAGGTAGTAACAAATGATAAAAAAGGTCTTCATGTCTCATAAATAATAAATTAGTATCCTAAGATTTGATTTTTAACAGTTTACTACCCCTAAAATTTAAATAGTAGGGTACAAATTGTTATAAAAACCATATCTCAGGGTACTAATTTATTATTTACGAGATTTGAGTGACTTTTTATCATTTATAGATACCACGAGATAGTAAAGTGTCAATATTTCTAGATAAATAGATAGATAAATAGTTAGGCAACTAAAGAAACTGTTCACAAAAATATATCTTTGACTTGCTATGAGATCTTTGATCATGCACTATGTAGCTATATCTTTTTTGAGACATATTACACACACTTCTCAAGATGTCTCCAGAGAGAGAAGGTCCGAACTCTGTAGAGAAAGAAGGTATAAGCCTCTAAAGAGAGAAGAACCCTTTCGACCCCCATGGAACCTTTCTTTAACCATCCTCCAAAACCTCCTACCATAGCTGAGATAGCTAGTTGTTCTCTTCTTCAAAAAGCTCCTTCCTATGGTGTTTTTAGCTAATCTATGCCCGTTTGGTTTAGATCTACTTCCTTGTTTGTTTCTTGTTTTCATCTTAATTGTATATCCGGAAAGGAAATCTCGTTCTTTCCTACTCATAATCTCGATCTACTATCTTGTTCCTTTTTCGCTCCCAAATTAGCTGATGCTTCCGGATCTTCCCTCGGTATAGGTGATTTCGACCCTCATTTTTTCCCTTAGGATGGTTTGTTATGGCTACAAGAATGGAAATAATCTTTGCTCTCTTTATGCATGCCTTTAGGTGAGTTTGTCCTCACCCTTCTTGGTTAAAGAAACTAAATTGGTTTTGCAAAAGGTCAAAGTTCCTTGACCCAATGACGTTAAAGCTGCTATTCCTCCAAGACGCACCGTCCATGAAGTTGACTCCTCATATGGTTACATCCTTTCGATTTCTCCTTTGGGAGGTTTGTTGAGGCTTCAAATATGGAAAGTTTTTGTTCTCTTTTTGCACATCTATCCCCGAGCCTCTCCTCACCTCTCTCGGTTGACGAAATTGAATTGCTTTTGCAAAAGGGAAAAATCTTTTGACCTAATGACAAACGCTACTAATCCGAACACTTCCTTAATAAATATAACCCCCAAAACCAGTTGTACAATCGTCAACCTTTAAAGCCAAAACTTAACATTTTTCAAGATTAGAATTCTACTTTTGTGTATTCCTATTTTGGGCTAGCCATAAAGGTGAATTGCAAGACCCCATTCCAGGTGATCTCTTTCCTTTTTCTTTGTTTGATCATTATTTGTTTGCTCGTTGTCCCCCTAGTTGAGTTTGATGTGAGCTTATCTCTTGTCTTTGCTGCCCCTTGGTTCTTATCTCTTTAGTTTTTCGTTTTGAGTTTTAAAGTTGAGTTGATTCTTATGATTAGTCCCAACCTCTTGGTCTATTTAAAGGAGTCCATCTTGAGTTGGTGTTTCAACAATTCGGCCATCATCTCGCCCTCTTATTTGCTCCCCCTTTTTATGTCTCTCTACTTGGCCAACCCCCGAGGTTAAAGATGCCCTTGTTCACAACAACATCCTCCTTTCCAGTTTTAATTCTGAACCCTAGCAAGAGAGTTCGAGTTATGTGGATAAGGGTAATAGTGGAATTAATAGCCTACCATATTCGAAGATTTCCTACTCGAGTTATTCGTCTTTGGGTTAGGAAGTAAGTGCCAAAATCACGATGCCTCTTACGTCAACGGAGGTTATTCTCACCCTCCCCCAATCCTTCTGTCTAGGGGAGGGGTTTCTAAACCCTACTTCGATGACTTGAGTTGCCATGAGCATCTAGATTAGAGCCAGTGCCCTCTCCATCCCTTGATTTAGTGGAGGACTTCTCATCCTCGTGTTTACTTGGGAAAAATCTAGGGAGATCCCATTCCTTTCCTTGTTTTCCAATGTATAGGACAAGCAACTTGTCTTTCATAATTGGCCTTAGTTTGTCGAGTGGCCTCAACCTTGTTATTACTTGCTTTGATTCCTTTCTTTGATCTTTTTCCTGCTAATATGACTAAGATCAACCAGTGGATTAAAGTCCCTAAACTTCCATGGTAATTATGGAATATTCATTCACTGACTCATTAGTGATTAAGTTGGATCAACATACTCTTCTTAGGAAAAAGGTCGGTTTGCTAGGGTTTATGTTAACTTTGATGTTTCTAAACCTCCGAGAGGCAGCCTAGAATTTTCTAATGGAACTTTTTTCTTGATCTGTCCCTCTCATTTATGAAAGATTAGATGAGGTTTACATCCTTTGTGGTAGTGATGTTCATGCTCTAGAAGCTTCCCTAAATTTCCTACTCAAGCTAAAATTGAAGTGGTTGTTGAGAAATTCAGTAATCATTCTTTATCTACCTTTGATCATAACAACTCTATTAGTCTTGGCCTTGCCACCTTTGTCACTAAAAGATGGATTGTTGTCAGCCATAGAAAGAGAACCATGTCAAATAAGGATCTTCGCCCACCTCTCCATACTCAGCCAAAGGATAAGCTTGATTATGTCCACCTATCTTTTGAGACCATTCCTTTTATAAAAAATGATCACCTCCTTTCTTTTGATATTCCCTCATGTCTTATGGGGAGATTAAGGATGATACCACTCTTCTTCCCGATCTCATGATCTCTAGCTTGCCTATTTCTCTTACTAAGACCTTGAGTCCGTTTATTGTTCGAAATCTTGGTCCTAAGGCACCCTCCTCCTGTGCCTATGATGGATAAACCCTCCCTTCTTAAGACTAGTATTTATCCCCTTGAGGAGGTTGGTAAGTCCTCAAATGTGCTCATAAATTTTGATCCTGATGATAATATGGATGGGAGTATCATTGGGTCTAATGACGATATTGATGACATGTTATTGTTGGGTGTGTGGAGTCCAATAGGTTCTTTGGCCTCGAGAAAACCGCATTACGGGATAAGAAATAGCGAGAACGAGCAAGGTACATCGAGAATGAGTCGTTTAGGCCGAAGAAAACAAAACCAAGGAGGCAACAACCAACATAGGTTGGCCGTGTCGAAGGACACTGCTCGTGCTCGGTTGACATGGGTTGGTTGTGTCAACCGGCACGGCCCGTGCCAGCTGCAAACTACCAGGCTGCCTTATTTTCGTCCATTTCTTCCGTTTTTCTTGTATTTATTACACGGTTAATGTGTGTATTTACTCAATTTTGGCTATACAATGCGAGTGTAATCCTCCATTGTTGTATAAGATAGTTGAATTGCAAGGTGTAAGCTTGAGTTAGTTTGGTTGTAAATTCTTTATAATAGCTACCAGTTTCTAGTGCATAGTTCGTGGTTTTTTCCCGGTTTGGATTTTTCCACATTAAAAATCTTGTGTCCCATTTTGTTGATTTCTTTTGTTCCTTATTTTATTGTTTGATTGAGCTCCTGAACCAAACAATTGGTAATAAAGCGAGGTGAGGTTAGTGAGTTCATCAAACATGGAGAGCGAAAAGGTAAAAATAGAGAGGTTCAATGGAAATGACTCGCGTTATGGAAAATGTAAGCTGAGGACTTATTGTACCAAAAGGAGTTGTATCAACCCCTAAGAGAGAAGCCCACCGATATGGAGCAAAAGAAATGGGATGTGCTCAATCGGCAAGCACTAGGGACGGTGAGATTGACGTTGGCACTAAACGTGGCATTCAACGTGATGGAACAAACAAAAATGAAGGGGCTGTTAGAGGCATTATCCAACTTGTACGAGAAACCTTCGGTGATAAATAAGGTATATCTTATACGTCGTTTGTTTGATCTAAAAATGATTGATATTAGTGTTGCGTATCATATTAATAAGTTTGATATGATCATTTCTAATCTTGCTTCGGTGAAAATAAATTTTGAGGATGAAGTTAAGACATTAATCTTATTGTCGTCCTTACCCAAGTCATGGGATACCATAGTGTCTACGGTTAGTAGTGCTAAGGGGTCTAATGCCTTAAAGTATGATAAGGTCCATGATGTAATCTTTAGTGAAAGAATTCACAAGAAAGATTCACGGGAGTCATCGGAAAGTGCATTTCATGTATGGGGTAAGGAGAAACATGTGAAAAACGGTCGGTCAAAGTCCAAAGCAAGGGGACGGTCCCAAAACCTAGGGGAGGTTGTGTGTTGGGGCTATGGTGATAACGGACATTGTAAGAAAAGTTGTCCTAAAAAGTTTGATGACCGGAATTTCGTAAAATTCTATGGAAGATGTAGGTGATACACTTTTGTTAAGTGTAGAAAGTCCTCTAGAGTCATGTATTGTGGATTCGGGGCATTGTTTCATTTCGGGTCTAGTAGGAACTTGTTCCATAATTTTGTTGCGGAAAACTTTCGCAAAGTGTTCATTGAAAATGGGAAGAGTTTGGATATACTAGGCAAGATGGATGTGAGGATCAAAACCTCAAGTAGGTGGTTTTGGACATTGCAAGGAGTTAGGTTTATCCCGAGGTTTGCCAAGAATTTGATTTCGGTGAGTCAATTGGATTAGTTGTGGCCAAGAATTTTGCAATGGTGGTTGGAAAATCGTTAAGGGGCATTAGTTGTGGATAAGGGTGTACAATATGGCTCCTTATACTCTACCGGGAGGTGTAGCGACTTAGCTGCAAATGTCGGGGTTAATCGTTACGAGTGGGAGTCTTCGGGTGAAAGACTTAAAAGGGGTTCTGCTATAGTGAAGTTGGAAATGATGACGGGAGGTTTTTGGGTTTACAATTGGATCATCGAGTGCTCCACAAGGAAAAGTGCAAGAATCGGGGATAATGAAGAAGGCAGCATTGGCAACAAGAGGTGAAGCCCAAAGATATAAACTCTTTCTTTATTACGATTTGATAAGAAACACCGGTGAGCCAGTTTGACATGGCAAATATATGCAAGAGGTTGATCAATCCAAGAGGGAGTTCACGTCGAGTGGTGATGGGCTTGAAGACTTGGATAGCGAGAATTTGAAAAAGGAGCTAATCCAAGGTGAAGGTGCTGAAACCGTGAGGCGGTGTAAAGCCTCGGTTGGTCTCTCCTTTTGAAAGGGTCGAGTTTTGGTGAACTAGATAGATGCAACAAAGGGGGTGAGCTATTAGTCTCCAAGTGAGAAATTGTTAGGTGTGTGGAGCGTAATGGACGCTTTAGGCTCGGGAAAATCACACTATGGGACAAGAAATGGTGAGCACGGGCAAGGTACATCGAGAACAGGCCGTGTAGGCTAAAGAAAACAAAAACCAAGGAGGTAGTAGCTGGCATAGGCTAGTCGTGTCGAAGGACACGGCCCCGTGCCAGCTGCAAATTGTTTGTTTCTTCCTTTTTTTTTTCCTTGTGTTTATTACTCGATTAATGTGTGTATTTACTCGGTTTTGGCTATATAATGCAGTTGTATAGGGTAGTTGAATTGCAAGGTGTAAGCTTGAGTTAGCTTGGTTGTAAATTCCTTATGATAGCTACCGAGTTTCTAGTGTATCATTCGTGGTTTTTCTTGATTTGGGTTTTTCCACGTTAAAAATCTCGTGTCCCATTTTATTCATTTATTTCACTCCTTGTTTTATTGTTTGAGTAAGCTGCCGATCCAAACAATTTCTAGACTCGGATATTATTGAGGACACTACTTTCTCGATCAATTGATGCATCCAAGAAAAAGAAGTTGGTTGAAGATAGAGATGAGCTTTCCTCTCACCCCGTAATCTGTTTCTATGATGTATTCTTCCACCCCGGGCTTTTTAGTTGGTTTTTGACTTGTTTGTGTAGCGATTTAGGCCATTTGTTTTCTTAACCCTCTTAGTCTTAGTTCCAGTTTAGAGATGATTGATCTCTCTTTTGAGTTGTTTAGTTTCATTTTGGAAAGGTGTTTTTGGGTCATGTTGTTGGAAGGTTTTGATTTTTGAATGCCCCGTTGCTACGGCTCTTTTTTCCTAGCTCTACCTTATTCCCCTGTATTACACTTGTCTCCTTTGTTGGCGCATACTTTGGGCTTGTATCATTGTTGGGGTGATTAGAATTCGATGGCTTTGGAGTGGAATATTAGGTTGTTCAAGACTAACCTTATAATTTCTATAAAAAGATTAACCCTTATAATATATTCAATAACAATCTTGATTATAGTTTATCTTTTTAATATGTTTTCTTGCTTTTGATCTGTGTGAATTTTAACAGTCACTACCTTGACTTGATGGGAGCTCTTTGTTCTTAGCTTGAAAGGCCCGGAGGCTATTGTTTGGTGTTCTACAACAAGTGACTTTCTATGTTTGTTTTGTTATAGGAATATTAATATTTACCTCTCTCGAGGTATTTGGAAAATTTATAAACCCTCCAAGAATTGGTATTTATTTTTACCTACCCCGACTAAAGTAAGTCAATATTTTAGTGATGCATTAACCTTCGTTGTTAATAATAAACAACATCCAAAGACGATATGTGTGCTGACGTGACATAAAAATAAGATGTACAATGCCACTATTGCCCCTCCCCTCTTTCAAGACGCCAATTAATAATGGGGGTAGTAAAGTCATTTTATTTTAAAAATCGAGGCAAACTTGTCCTTTTACAATTCCGATTAACCCTTCGCCGTTTTTGTATCTTAAATATTTGTTATCTCTAAACCCACTGTGGGTAAAAATAAATATCAATTCCTCGAGGGTTTATAAATTATTTCCAAATAATTCGAGGGAGGTAAATGTTAATCTTCCTTTTGTTATAACCGATACTAGTTGGGGCTATCTCTTTAAGGGCTGGTGTCTATCCCCCAATAATGAGAAAATTTTTTATTTACCCCTTGAGGTTTTGGTAATTTTTTTGACCCTGAAATTTTTGAATTAGTATTTAACTTCCTTTAAATTTGTGTCAAATTATTATAAATTCTAAAAATTTTTACCTTCGTGGCAACAAGCGGTTATTGGAGATAATATTGATGATTTATGGTAATTATGACAATAATTTGTGGTCGAGATCTCATAACAAAATGACAAATTTGAAAATTTTGAGAGAGAAAAGATATAGGAACACACATCATTAATGATGAGATTAAGCGAAGAAGCGCAGAACAATAAGCAAATTAAAGTTACCAAAGGAGAGCGAGTCCCTCGAGTAAGGTTTTCAAAGGGGAAATGTTCATGGGCTGCTAGTAGGTGAGTAAGGGGAAAAGGTAAAATAAGAGGGGTATTTTTATAATTTCAAGTTCTTCCGATAACGGGGTGAAAATGTCAAGGAGTTAAAAAATAATTTCAAAAATTCAGGGGTAGAAAAAAATTCACTAAAACCTCGAGAAGGATAAATGAAAATTTTCCCTATAATTATATTTGTCTGCCGAATTTATTCTTCTTGATTACTAAGATGGAGTGCTCTTTTCTTAGTGTTACCCTTGATCCGGGTTGGAAGCCTGAAATACATGTGCCTCTTAGTATCACTCGAGTCGATGATAACAAGATTTTAAGCTTTGAGACTTTTTTTATTTACATCTCCATTTTCGTCTTGTTTTTTAGGATGAAGTTGTTGTTGTCGCTCATTTATCTAGAACTATCTACATGCATGAAGAATCTTGGGATAATTCTTTTTATATAATTGTTGTTGTATAGAGTTCTCACTCTGTTGTCGTAGGTCCTGTTCGGCAACAGCGTTGGAAGTAACTTTTAGCGCTTTGACCAAGTCAAAACACTAATTAACCAAATATTAGCGTTCGGTAAGGTAGTGTTTTAATTAGCGTTTGTAGTAGCTTTTAGCGTTTCAAGTAGTGTTTCGAAAAGCTAAGAATATTAGCTTTTCACATTTAAAAGTAGCGTTTCATATTTTTTGACAAAAAAACCCTTCATTCATTTATATTTGACAAATTATTTATATCCTTTTACGTCAATTTACAATAATCAGCTAACTCAAATGCTAAATTTACCGAACACATTTATTCAACCGCTCAATTGAACAACTATCCACTAACGGCTAAAATCTAATAGCTATCGATTACCTAAACAGCTATCAGCTACACAAACAAATATCCATTACTCAAACAACTCATTTTACCGAACAAGGCCGTAATCATTGCATGGGCAATATTTTACTATCTTTTAATATGTGCCAAGTCTTTGACTTCCCATACTAGCTTATCACCAGGAGAACGGTTGCTGCGAGATTGGAAATGAACTATCAAAAAGAATGTTATATAATTATTTACATTATTTCTTGAATGTATTATTAAAGTTATGAAATTTAGTTGGAAGGCCAGGTGTACCTGGATTTCCCAGAACCTTAATTCCGACTAGTCCTGAAAGAGGCCCGAACCTTGATCTACACGATGACAAAAATTTAAAAAGTTATTGTTCTATGATTATGGGGTTGCTTTTATGTGTTGCTAATAATTAGATTTACAATTCATGCCTAATGGGGTGGTATTCTTGTGATCGGTCAATGCTTGGTTTATCAAATGCTACTCAGTCATCTTTGATATTATCCTTTGGGATCAGAAAAAAAAATTCGTCACGGATGTTAACTATGAAAATCATTAGTTGGAATTTCCAAGGCCCTAAAAGAGAGAAAATTTTTCGAATTAAGATATCTAAAGAACTTACATCATCCAGGATATTTAATTTATTATTGAGATAATGGTTAATGTAACTTATACAGCTAACGGTGTTCATAACTTGGGTTTTGATCATTACGAAATAGTTTTTGCCATTAACCACTCTAGGGAATATGGGCTCTCCAGAACACATCTATTATTATGGTACATACTTTAGCAAAAGAAGATAGGGTTATTCATTTTTATGTTAAAGAAAAAGCAACTAATAAGGAAACTATTTTATCGGGGGTTTATGGACCTACCCAAGAACGAGATAAACTAGCTTTTTAGAATAGACTTTTGTTGATGAATGTAATATTTGATCTACCATAGTTTATTATTGGTGATTTTAATGAACTTGTAAGCCATGATTGGAAAAAGGGAGACACTACCCTCGGTACGAGAAAAAAAATCTTACGTTTGAATAATTTATCAACTTTATTAATGGAAGTAGTCTACCTCCTAATAGTAGAATATTCACTTAGAAAAACAAAAGTATTAGAGATAACCTTATCTATAAACAACTTGATAAGCTATTGTTAAATAACATTGGATCAATTGCTACCCAAAAACAGAGATCAATTGTAGACTATTTTTGTTTTTGGACCACTATTGTATTCTTTAGGATACTAAACCCAATCGGAATAAGCAAAAGAACCATAGCTTTATATTTGGACAAGTTCACCTAAGGTCAATGATATCGTCCATAGTAACTGGAAAACTAATGTTAGAGATACTATGTTATTTCACATTACATATAAATTAAAGAGAATTAAGATTGAACTAAAAGAATAGAACAAAATCATGAATGGTAATTTTAGAAACAAAATGGAAAGAAACACTAAAAGATTATAGTATGTGGAAAATAGACTTATTGATGAACCACTAAGTTTTAGACTTAATCATTGGCTTTGTAGATTAGCAAAATAACGAAAAAGTTTCTGCTCTTCAACCAAAGTTGTTGGGGAGACATTCCATAAAACAATGGTTAACGAAAGGTAATGAGAATTCTAAATTCTTTCATTAAAGTATTACTTCTCGAAAAAAAAAAAAGGAAGGGAATAACCCAACTAGAAGATATTTCTGGTGTCCGGATAGAGGATATTCCGGCCATATGTAACAAATTTGTTAATGATTTCCAAAATCGGTTTAAAACTAATACAAATCGTATTAAGACACCGCCAACTATCCTGAAGAAGTTAGATGATAAGCATATCTTACTACTAACCCAAAATTTTTCCATTGTTGAAATTAAAATTGCAATCTTCAAAATGGGTGCGTCCAAAGCACTAGGACCTTATGGTTTGGATCAGGATTCTTCCAAAAATATTTGGATATTGTTGGACTAGATATCACTTTTATGGACAACGAATTCCATGAAAAAGAGAATATTCTCAAAGAGACTAATCAAATGTTTATCACCCTTATACCAAAAGTTAATGATCCACCCTAGTTCTACGAATCATTTTAGATCGATTAGTTTTTATAATACTTTATACAAATTATTGCTAAAGTACTTTGTAACTGATCGCAACCCTACTTGAACCTTCTAATTTCGCCTTTCCAAAGTGTCTTTGTGTCGAGAAGACATTCACGATAATATACTTCTTACTCTTGAGTTGATGAACAAATTCAATAGAACTAAGGTAGATATGGAAAAACCATATAACGAGTTGAAAGGGATTTCCTCTTTAAGCTGTCCGACTAACATGGGTTTCCCGCGCAAATAAAATGGTTAGGTAAAGGAATATTATCTTCAGTTTCCTATTCAATTCCATTAATGACCAACCTTGTGGATTCTTCTCCAACAAGAGGATTCGGACAAGGTGACCATATATCACCTTATCTTTTCCTTATTTGTATGTAAGCTTTTTAGTTAAACTTATTCAAGTTGGGTCAAATATAAAGCATGGAATTGAGGTCAAGATTAATGCCAAAGGAAACTTGTTCCCTGCACTTGTTCTTGGTTGATGATAGCCTTCTTTCTACAAAGTGAAGCACAATCTTTATGCTACCTGAAAAGTATCATGGATGAATTTTATGCATCATCTGGACAATTGATCAATTTTTATAAATTGTCTATGATTTTCTCCTCTAACGCCGATACAAGGGCAAGAAAGTAGCTTCGGCAATTTTCCATA
This sequence comes from Talinum fruticosum, assembly GCA_021018815.1. Lineage (NCBI taxonomy): Eukaryota > Viridiplantae > Streptophyta > Magnoliopsida > Caryophyllales > Talinaceae > Talinum > Talinum fruticosum. The sequence goes on along the minus strand of JAITYX010000036.1, from coordinate 5,060,740 downwards.
TCCCTATTGTTGAATCCTTTGGTGAATACTTGGGGGTACTCGGCTGTTCATGGAAAAATAAAAATTTCGTTGTTTACTCCTACTATTGACAAAGCCAACAGTAATCTCAGTTCTTGGAAAACAAACAACTTGTCCAACGTCGGTATTTAATCCAGTCAAATCTAGAATCATTTTCAGCACTATGCAATATTTCTAGCACAACTCAATCTGTTGATAAAATGAATAGAAATTCCTTACGGAAACAAAAGGATAATAAAGAACTGCCCATGATTGTTAGGAATCATGTCTACTAACCTAAATAAAAAGGTGGATTGTGTTTACCTTAAAATAAAGTTATCAATACAACCTTTCAATGCAAACTCATCTAGAATTTTTTAAATAACCAGATAGTTTATTGGTCTAGCATATGAAAGCAAATTATGGGGGACAAGGTGAATTGTTTTTAAAATATTCAAGAAATGGAGACTTATGGGACAAAAAATCTTTGCCTAAATGTTATTCTACTTTCTATAGAGGGATTCACTGGAAAATTGGAGATGAAAAAAATATTCTTTTTGGACAAAACTTTGGTGACAAAACTTTGGTGTCAAAACCATAATCTTTTATGGATTACGAGATATGATCCATGATCAATTAATTTGTAGACAAAGGTTAGTGAGTTTGTCAATAAAGAAAATGAGTGGGATGTCCTTAAACTTAGGTCTATACTAGCGGCTAATGTTATTGGTCTCATCTCTAGTATACCTATGCCAATGTATCCCAAACTAGGTGAGATTTGCTGGGGACTAGTGGGAAACGGGTCCTTTACTACCAAATCTACCACATGGTTATCACATAATGCACGAAGGTATGATAATTGGGGGGATAGTGGATCTGGCAAACAAATGTGCCACCCAAAATTAAAGTATTCCTTTGGAAATTTCTCCATGATAGAATCCCTCCGAGGAGGACACTTGCTAATTGAGAAACCCTATTCCATCCACTCGGTAAGATTTCCACTTGAATGCTGAAATAGATGACCCCCTTTTCTTAATTGCCCTCGAGCACATCAAGTGTGGACAACAACAGCTAACCACCAATTGTTGCTCACATCAACTTCTTTTCTTCATATATAAGAATAGGAAAAACATTCTCCAAGCAACTAGAGACTCCCTCTAGCCATATTAACCACAATGAGTCAAATTCCTGTGATGGAGTATTTGGAAAGATAATGAATGCATTAATTTTTAAAGGGGAAGATCTTAATCATATTTAGAGTATTGATTAGGGCTAAGTAAGTGTATGCAGAATGAAAATCAAGACAAAGTTGTTCCCCAATAGAGCTTTACAACAATAACATGAGAAATACTAAGAAGCCAATTCATTTGGTTAAATGGAATAGACCTTCTAATTATTACCAAGCTCATTTTCGATGGTTCCCTAAGCAATGGCACCATACCCATGGGATTTATATTAAGAGATGATAATGGAAATTTGCTCGCAACACGAGCAACAAATTTGGGAAATACATCCATCTTGGTGGCGAAAACAAGTATCATCGGATCCAAGCGTTAGGAAGTAATTAAAGAAAATATTCAAAGAATTCATATTGAAGGTGATAATAAATTCATTATTGAAGTGATCAAAGGAAATTTCTAAATCCAATGGCAAGTGAACTATATCATTAAAGATATTGTGACTCTTATGACAAAGTTCACAAGTTACAATATCAATCACATCTTCGAGAGAAGCAAATAGTGCAACCAATGGCTGAGCGCTTTATTGACATTCTATTCCTACTCCAACCACTTGAAGGTACCGCCCTCCCCTCTCTCTTGTGTCTATCCCGACACACAATAATTTAGGTAGAACCCTTTTAACAAAGGCTACTAACTTTGAGTCCGGACAAATTGGACAATTGGACCAAAACCAAGTACTCGGACATCATCGATTACTAATCGTACACTATGATCAAACTCAAATCGAATATGAATGTCGATGTTCGAATTGTGATACAATTTTTGGATATTTTAACAGAAATTATACGTGACCAGATCCGTCTATGATTTTTTAATGTCCAAATTTCATGTCCGAACTTTTTATAAAGATTTCTAAAAAATTTGGGCCAAAATTATATCTAAACCGAATTGTTCGACATCCAAACCTGTTTGTTTAAACACAAATTTTATAAAATCCATAAAATTTGGACTTGGATGCTCATATCTGAACCCACCCATAATATTTCAATTTCAACATGACCCATTATTTAAATTTTTAAATTTAAATAAATATTTTGTGAATATAATCTTTTAGACCGGATGAATTTGAGTAATCAAGTTCATGAATTTTAGCCAACCTATTACTAATCTAAAGACACTTCTGTAGTATGTTGGTCCACTCATACACACACAATGGCGAATTATTTAAGGGGCGGGACCCTCACAAAATCTAGTTTTAGAGTTTGTAAATGAAGGTTACTTGAATTGGTGGTAGATTGCACTCTTTTGCATACAATTTATCTTAATGGTACTCACGTGGCCACGCTAGCATTTGGTAAATTTTGTTCTCTTTTTTCATACAAATCCATGTACATTTTAATTGCTTGCGAAATTAATCTCGTCCACTTTTGTATATTGTAGTCTTTTATGTATGTTTGCAATAACTTTACTAATTTTAAATATTAAAACGATTAGGTTCATTTCTAAATTTAGCTACATTTAATGGATTTTTCAAAATTAGTAGACTCATTTCATAAATAAATTCCTCTTTCGGCATGGGGATATCAGTACATACATTTTCTTTTTGGATATTTACAGACAATTTAATCATATAAATAAAAATGCATTATGAGTATAAAGTATTTACAAATACATTTTTGGTGTATAATAATCATATTTCATGTTATTTGGATCCTTTTTAGATGTATAAGATGTATATATACGTTAGTAATTTTTATTTATGTTGTTTGAAAATGTTAGATGCTATAGTATTACATTGGCCCCCTTAGAAAAGACCTTCAAGATCCCCGCTATATATATATATATATATATATATATATATATATATATATATATATATATATATATATATATTGAAAATTGCATCATAGTTTTAGGAGTACTTGGTAAGGTAGTACCATGAGTTACAACTTTTTTTTCTTTCTTTTTATTTACAAAATCCACTTCCTCTTTTTTCCTTCTGGCTAAACAGCTATTAACATGTATTCGAGAATATATTACATCATATTTCAGGAATTACAATTTAACTACTAATTTATATCATTAAATAGATAGACAAATATAAATGTAGATAGATAAATGGATAGATTAGCAACATGAGAAACTGAAGGTACCAAGTTCAACGTTGAACTTAAAAAGTACATGTCATGGAAGCTTGTGGGTCGAGGACTATGTATGTTGAGCAAGTGTGCAAGAAAATTTGAGTAAAAACTATAACACAAGTTAATTTGGATTGCACTTTGTATTTGGAATGTAATAACGTACGCAAATGAGCCCAGTTGGGTGTCCGAAACACTTGTTTAATGTCAAGTTGTGGTGGAAGTTCCTCAAAACAAAGCCTAAGCCCTCAGGATATCTCTACTGACACTTTTGCACATTAATTATTTCCCACCTCACAAGTTTATCTCTTCCTCATTAATATCCAACTTTTGCTTGAGCTACAGAAAACCTTTATGTTGTGGGTCACCCTTTGAACAAGAAAATGATGTAACAAAAATTAATGTGAACATTTGTCAACTTATATAACTTATTAGCTTTTTAGGAATTTTTACTTAATTATGTTAATTTTTAATGAGATATTGACATATATTCCTCCCGACTTTTTTAATTTTATTTTTTTAAACTCACCCTTCATATTTTATAACATAATAAAAATTTCAGCTATCATTGTGAAAAGTAATTTTAGTCAAGTTTGTCGTAGAAGAATTTCAAGAAGAATTTATTGATAAAAAGTAGCAAAATTTAAGATTTTGGATCGTGAATTGTTTTGCATAATTGATGAATCTTGACAAATACTTAATGAATCATTTATCTATGTTTAATGAACTATTTTATTTTTCAAAATTGAACCTTTCCTTTTTTTTAAATTAACCTTTAAGTAAATGCACCTTTTGTTTTGAAAATTATATTATTTTTGTTTCAATTCACAAGATTAAAGAAAAATATAAGAATTTTAAATTTTGGAATTGATTAGTACATTATTTTGAGTTAGTAATATCGTAGTTTTTTTTTAAGCTATGAATTTATATTTTTTTGGCAAAATAAATTTGTGATCTAAATGATGAACCCTTTATATATTTTTAATGCACCTTTATTGTTTTAGTAGGGGAGAGCGCACCTTTAATTAGAAATGACGAACCATTTTTATAAAATGATGAACTTTTTCTAGGTATATATATATATATATCCATACACCTAGATGTATCATGAATACACTGTTACTGTTTCTCTCTCTCTCTCTCCCTCTATATTCTGTAAACCGTCTCTATAATTCCCCCTTCGGCGCAGCGTCACTTTCGGATCGTCTTGGGCTTAATTAAGTCACTATGTATTTAAAGGTTGTTGAGTCTGATAATTCATGATTGTCACTAGCCCAGGTATTTTGCATGTTTTTAGGTCCTTCCGAAATACAGGCCCAAACCAAAGATGGCACTGGGAAGACAAGCGAATATTTGGGCCCACACCACTGTAGGAAGTTCTTATGGGGAGGTGACAATGAAAAGAAAAACCAAGCTAATATGACATATTGCAGCAAAGAAGGAAAACTTATGGATCAAATGCATCCATCATTACTACATGTAGGGTACATACATATGACATTGCACGAATACACATAGAGACAGCTACTACTGGAAGAAAATCTTGAAAACAAGAGATAGAATGATGCAGGGATTTGACCAGAGTACAAGACAATCGACAAACTCTGTAGATGGGATTTACACAGCAAATGCAAGGTATGAATGGCTGAGAAAGAAACACAATCAAGTGGAATAGTACAATTTAATTTGGCACAAATTAAGAATACCAAATTGTGATTTCATAACTTGGGTAATGGTGCAGCAAAAGCTTCTCACAAGAGACGGATTGTAGAAATTTGGAATTAAATGTGACACGCAATGTCTTAATTTGGAATTAAATGTGACACACAATGTGTTCTATATGAAGAGGCTGATGAAACACACAAGCATTTATTCTTTGATTGTGGATTTACCAAGATGGTTTATAAAGAGAAATTCCTACAGTTGTTTGGAGCTTGTATTACAGGATTTATGTGGCATGAATGGCAAGGAAGTTTAGTAGCATACAAAGGGACAAGGAAGGAAATGAACACGAGATACATGGCTGCAACTGTTATAATATTTCAATGCTAGATGGAGCGAAACAAAAGGATTTTCCAATCACTAGGCCAAAACGCCCTAGATATAAGTGTGGAATATGGAAGATTGATTAGAAGCAAACTTAAAGGTGTCACACTAATTGCCTAAAAAATATGTATTTTAGGGAATGCTCTAAATGAAACACATGTAATGTCTAAGTTTTAAATGAATGAAAAGCTAACCTTAAAAAAAAAAAGAAATTTCTTTAAAATAATACTTACTACTGAGTATACTCCCTCTATCGTATAAAATTTGTCCAAATTGGTTAAAGCGAATCTATTTTGACTATGAGTTTAAGAGAAACTTAATAAATTGAGTGTTTTTAAAATGGCTAATCCAACATTCTCTTTTAATAGTTGAAAAATTCTTAGTTTGAACATCTTTAACTTGATTAAATTTATAATTAAGTAAAGGTCAAATTATTCGATTTTGACAGGTTTTATAGAACATAATAAAAATTCTTTTTCATAGAACAGTAATGAATTTTTTTGTTTTATTTTAGATTTGGTGAAAATATGGAAAGATCTCAGCTACAAAGGAGTCAAATATTTTGAATGAAAATATGGAAACTCAATCTTCGGAAACCATTACAGCATCGAAAAGCAACGCTAGGGAGGGAAATTTGTCACCGAAGGACTAGAAACAGAATCAATAGTCAGGAAGGTCATTGTATCCTCTCATCGGTCGTCAATGTAGGTGTCAGCAGCCAAAATTTGTTACGCCGAAGAAAGATGACCCTTTTATTAGGAGCAACTAATTTCCCCCGGAATATAGAGTTGAAGCATAGCGTACGTACAGGGAGGAGTTATCGTACATACCGTTTTGTATAATGACCTTACCTATTGGCCTTTTATTTTATATAAATTTTAATATATAATGTGTTAAATAAATAAAAGTAATCCGATTTGATTATAACTGTGTCACAATTTTTCTTGCTTTAATCTCTTATAATTGACATGCTTAATTTATTATATTTTTACATGACTTCCAACACCGTCATAGCAATATTTTAATTCTATGGCTTATATCATCTACAACAATTGAAAATTTTATTATTTATAATAATTTTTTAACAGATTAAAATCTCAATGGTTGGATGAATGTGCTGCAAAGTTACAATCTTTCTCCAAAACCATAGGATCATCTTCCCAAATAATCTACGCTGCCACGTGATATAACTTGGTAAGGTCACGCACCAAAATCAAGCAGCCACGTGGCAGATCTACCAGAAGATGGACCGACCACACGGTTTTGTGTGAAGTTCAAAGTACTTGTAGTTATGCGCTTTAATAATTACTAATTTTCTCGTCATGTTAAATACTAAATTAAGGAAACATCTTAATTGTCATGCCAACCTTAAACTACTCAAGTTAAACTAATAATGAGAGAGAGAGTGAATAAAAAAGAAGTATTAGTTGTAATATGTTCTAGTTTTATTTTGTAATTATATACAAAATCTCTGAGATTTTGGCCTACTATTTAAGATGGAACTCCTAGGCTTATTTCCTCACATTCTCCTATTTACATTGTAAGGGGGATAAAACTCAATTTTGGATATATCATTAGATTGACGAGGCATCACTTAAAGTCCTCTTTTCTAATTTTTACATTTGTTGATCCAAAGTATGAAAGTGTGATGATCATAGTATGGCATGATGAGTTCAACTAGAGATAAATTTTGGGATGGAAAATCCAATTGAACGGGATGCAACAACTTGCTCTTTCAGACCTGTAACAACTGCTACAATCGAAAAGCCCAATTTTTGATAGAGAGATTCAATCATTCGAAACCTGGATCGAGAAGGGGGCTTCTTAGTTGCGTCACTCTCAGTGGTAGCAATGGCAGCAAAAGTTCCATTATGAGGTGTTGATTTTGTAGCGGCAGTGGTTTGGAAAAACTTGACATCTACGAAGGTTGAATTTATAGCATGGCTGGTGACTTTGACGAAGTTTTATACTAAAAGTGTGTAATTCTTAAAAGGAATTTTGCACTCTACTTTGTGATTTTTTGGTTGGTTCAATATCGATTAGCCATGTTCTTCTTTGTTGTTCAAAGGCGTGGAGGGTGTGGTGTGAAGTGGGACAAGCTTGGGGTTTTCAAATTGTCATTCAAGGCACATTGAGAAGGATATGTTTGAGTTGTAGATTGGTGTGAAGATTAATGGCAAGTCAATGAGAAAGGTGTGGATCTCTGATTTCTTTATTGTGGTATTATCTCTATACAAAGTTAGGAACGATTTGACATTTGGTGACTAACTTTTTAAACTATAATAAATTTTTATTTATTATTAATTTCAAGGTAGGAAAATCGATTTATTTACTGGAGGATATTTTCCTTTATAACCTAACTAAAATTGTTCGATAGTTTGATAGCCTCGGTGTATTCGGCTCTTAACCTTAATGTATAGTTTTTAGAAATTCTTCGCCAAGGTTTTATAGGAGCTTTATTAATAATAAAAAATAAACAATCTTATCCACCGTCCTAAAGCATGCATTAACAAATCTGATTCTTGAATCTATGCATATGACAGCTAGGTGTTAATCAATATAACACAATAATTATTTCTAGTCTCTCTAATTATTTCAATAGTATTTCTATAAAAAAAATATATATATATATATATTTCCATATTCTATTAATTTCTACTTGTCGGTTCAAAAGTGACCATAATATTATTTTTCTTTTAAATTATGTGTATCAATAGGTGGTTTTTCTATTAATGATTTTTGTTGGTGTTATTAATTATAGAGGTTTTCACATTGTCTGGAAAAGTTACTATATTTTAATTTTTGTACGTCAAGGTGGAAACATTATTTAATTAATAGGTGTGCTTCTTGGTAATGTAGCTAGACATCCAACTCTTATCTAATTGGTATGCTTCTTGCAAGTTTTATGCTATCTCCAATCTGATAGATCTATAAGTGTTGACTAATATAAAACTATAATTGTAATGGTGTTGTTTCGTAATTAGAGACTTTTATCTTTTTATGTTTTTTAAAATATTATTATTATTATTATTATTATTATATTCAGCATTAATTTTTTTAGACCTTAAGCTTTCGAATTAATTTTTACCACCTTTATAGTATTAGGGATATAATATTTAACTATCGTATAGATTAATGGGTATATTTTTTCGCACTTTCGATCTCTAATTTTATGAAATTTTTAAATGACCCCCAAATTATATTAAAGCATCTTTTGGGGAAATTAATACGATTAACTTTTTATAATGACTTTACGAATACTAGTAATTATAATCCGCTAGTTATATCATAAACATTATATTTTCTATAATTATAGCCCCACCATACTTTACAGCATAATAAAACTTAGCGACATAATAAAATTTGATTTAAAGAATAGGTTTTTAATCAAGAAATTTTAATATTAAAGATATAAGATTCGATTAGATAACATTTCCAACTAGGAAATTTCTTTTAGTGAAAGTCTGAAGGTTTGTTCATAGAGAGGTTAAGTCACCCTAGAGGGGAGCGAATAGGGTGATGGAAGATTTTTGAGAATTATTAAACAGGTTCTACACAAAACAACTTAGAAAGGAATTCGAAGTCTAGATTGGACTCGAAACACATATGAGTTTAGAACAACTCAAACAAAAGTGAAGTTTTAAAGTTCGGAGAACTGGGCACTCGGAACATTGAGAAAATATTGTGTCCGAGCTCAATTAAGGTCGGAACCGAGTCCGAGTGACTCGGACAGAGAAGAGAGGAAAAATATGAACAGTTAGAATTACGTGGAAATCCTCCCGGGCCAGAAAACCACATATAATGTCAATCCAATCACCAAGTTAAATCCACTAATTGAATCCTCAATTACAATAAATATGACTACCCAGATTTGTTCCCATACAAATCTATGACAATTTTTCAGGTTCGGAATTTACCTTATCCGATCGACCTAGTATTTCCAAGTTTAAGTTACCTTATCAACTTGGGATCCTCCAATTTTTCTTAAGGTTAGAAGTTCCCTTATCTAACTCGATACTTCCAAACTAAGGTAATCTTTACAGTTTGGGACAATTGAGTTGAGATAACCTTTACAACTCGGTTAGAGAGAAAGAGTAAGAATTACAATATAATTGACTCGGAAGAATACAAGTCGGAATATTAGAATTACAATTTGGGAGTTGTAAACTAAAGAAGATGTTCAATCTGGACTCTCTTTTTCTTCAATTCGTCCGTTGAAATCTTTTGCTAAAGCTTCTATAAATAGTCCGCCTTGAAGAGATAGTCGTTGAGTCCCCAACGTCTTTCTGTTAAAGTCTGTCTAAGTCGGTTAGCCGTTGTAACGGATAGTCCGAGTCACTCGATTTCTGGACCTTCTTGAAATAGCCGTTGTACCTCGGTCCTAACTTCCAACAACTCTTTTTCCACCTTTTGTAAACTAGAAAAGCATAAAGAAAAGACCATTAGACTCGAAATAAAATATTACCCAAAATAGTAATAGACAAAGTTGTTAGTCGGTTTTAAGTTTTTCTAGAAATTCTAACTTTTTGTCTCGCAGTGCTTTAACGATCGAAGCCTTTTGTTTTTGCTTTTTCTTTAGATAATTGACATTAGAAAAACCTTCAAAAGCATTAAACACAATGGTTCTCAAAATATAAAAATACTTTGGTCCATAATTAGATAAGGATTAGTCTAAATAAAGCATTTAATGACTAATTCTCCTTAATCTAATAATCTGGAATATTTTAAGTCTAATATTCAATATACTCATATTCCAAATGTGCCAAAACTCATAAATAAATCATTCAAACTTAATGGGCACATGAGTTATTTAGACATTTTACAATTACGCATGGTTAAGAAAAATTAACTCTTAACGTCTAAATAACTCGGGGCATTATAAGTGCAAACTACTCATTATAAAAATTTTGACACGCTGTGAAAAATATATAATTTTTTTGTACTTCAAGGTGGCAATATTATTTAATTAATCGGTGTGCTTCTTAGTAACATAGCTAGGCATCGAACTCTAATCTAATTGGTATAAGAAAGTCTTATCTAATTGGTGCCATGGACAACCACTGTGCTTCTTATCTAATTGGTGCCATGGACAATAATATACCAAAAACAGGCTTGTTGTTGTTGGGTTATCCACACAACCAGACATCTTTGGTTCGTAAGACTTCTTTTTACAACTCTTATCTAATTGGTGTGCTTCATTCGCTTGCAGAAGCTGTAAAAGAAATTCTTCGGAGAGTGTGAGACTATAATATACCAATGCTGGAGATTGATCTGGAGGAGAGAATCATCCAAGAACTGAAAACTAAGGTGAATTTGAATGACCCATACTATCTTATCAGTGACATCACTACAATGATCGAGCGAAACTAGGAAATAGTCATAAATCAAACTAGAATGAAGGTCAACTTGGCTGCGGAAGCTTTAGCCATCCTCAATAGAAATCAGATGGAGCCACTTCTTATTCATACTCTATCATCCCCTCAAGTCAAATGGATTCTGCAAGCAAATGAACATGCTTTGTGGATCGGTGAGGAACTAGTCGAAAAGTGGAACCTTGAGTTTTAAAACTCCATGCAACACTGAAATTCTTAATTGGTTGGGTTGGTTAGGGTTTATTTGCTAATATTTTGCATAAGGTTGGATTATGATGTGGATTAGGTTTATGACTTTGTCACTTTTTGGTTGGGTGTATAATTGGATGATGAACTGTTAGATGTTATTTTAACTGAATTATACTTGTGATATTTTCTATTTTCCAAAAAATAAAAAGGTTATTTGATTAAAATAAACTGTAATTTGGAGAGTTTGGACGATTATATACCATACTATAATATTAACCATCATGCATTATACTTTAGGGGTATTTATCATACCTAAACTAAACCACTTTTTTGGACAACTTTAAACTAAAATATGGTATATAACCGTCCAAGAAATAAGTGGTATGGTTTAGAAACAATAAATATCCCTAAAGTATAGTGCACAGATGGTTAATGTTATAATATGGTATATAATCGTCCAAACCCTCCAAAGTACAGTTTATTTTAATCGAATAACACAAAAAAATCCACTACTTCATCTTAGTTCCTCCCGGCCTAACAAGTGAGTTGTTTGAATCAATTTCAATTAAGTTATGTTCAAGTTGGGTCATATCTGGTTTGAACAACTTCGTTCTACTTCAAATTTTGTATAAGTTATGTTCATTTAGGGTTATGTTTAAATTATCAAAAGATTCGATTCTTATTAGGTTGGTTCAAGTTAAGACTGGATCAAGTTGAGTTTAGGTTACACTACTTTGGGTGCATTTTGGTATAGGTGGGTCAAGTTTGGTTTAGGTGTCATTTAGTTCAATACTGGAGAGAATTATGGGTTGGACAAAAGTCGGATTGAGCTGATTTTGATTCATATGCATAAGTACGTTAGCATGAGAGCTTAAATAATGAAATTTGGTATTTTACAAGGTGAGCTTCTTCGTTTTTACATTGTGACTTCCTAAATTTAGACTCGACAAAAGCTACCGGACCCAAACCGATAACTTGAAATTCGAACCGAACCGAACCTGACTTGGCCCTTAAAAAGCTAAATTGAGATGACTTAAACCTGATCTAAACCGAATTGAAACTCAATTGAATCGTAATGCCCGAACATGACTCGATCCAAATTAACCCAAACCAAAACCGACGCAAATGACCTAATTGCTACGTCTCGCCAAAATTCAAGTTAATCCCAAACATTATGAATGAATTGTAAAATAAAATTAAAAGATTCAAAACTATGCTAACATATATTGAGTAAGGATAGGATAGAGCCAAATTTATATTTGCATGGGTTAAGGTCATTTGTGTTCAAATTAAATCGGTTTAGGTTTAAATTAATTTGCATTTGATTTATTTACGGTCATGTTATGTAAGAGTCTGAATTCGATTAAACCATGTTTTAGATCGATTGGTTTTGTTGGGTTCATTTCAGATGGAAATTGATTGAATTCTTTCTGATGTTGAATCAGGTCTAGTTTCAAGTCATTTGGTTTAGGTTTTAGTTTTTGAATAAGTTTTGCCTTATTTCAAGTCATTTTTATTGTTAATGTTTTTTTAAAAAAAAAATAAAGATTTGTGTGGAAAAATTTAATACATGAAGTGCTTAGGAAAATCTTTTCATAAGGCTTCTTCCTATCCGATCTTTTCTTAAAGGGAAAGATTAAAAGAATTATTATTGTAATAAGAACACCAAACAATGCTTTCAATAAAAATTATATATTAATAATTATAGATAAAAAACATAGAAACAAAGATTTACTTTCAAATAACTAATACAAATTAAATTTACGTGAAACTTTTTTTTTTTATTATATCTACCAATAAAGTAGGTACAAATTTTTTGCATTTTAAACTTGAGACACTCCGACCCTCCAAAGTCATAAATTAGAAATAGTTTTGTACTCCCTGTATACAATATTTATCTCTATATACGATACTTATATCATGAACGCAATAGTATAACAATTTTGGAGGGAATCTAATCCTTATTGGAAAGGGGCAATGGAAATAGGGATCGAATTTAAAAAATATTAAAACAAAATATCATATATAATAATTTAGATTTATATACCTAAATCCATGGTATAATTTGTAACCTACATATGTTTGTTAACATTAGTTATTTTAATCAATACTTCTCCATTTCAATTTATCTATCACTTTAGAAAATTAGCGAATACCAATGTAAAGTTAACTTCAAAACAAATTAGTAACTAAATACCAAAATGTCCCTGGAATTTCATTGGAAACAAGAAAAATAGAGAGATGAAAATCAATTAATAAGAAAAAAAGTTGATAAATTAGTCACTAATATGTTACAAGATTGTAAAGTGATAGATATTTAAAATAAAAAATGGTTAAAATGATAAATAAATTAAAATAGAGGAAATAGCTTTATAAATTAGTTATATATTATACATATGTTTTTTAACTTTTTAAAAGTGATTCAATTTGTTTTGTCAAAGATAAATTTTGATATCTCTTTTATTCATGTTTTTTATTAGTATTTTTTCTATAAAATAAATATTTTTTTTATTTATAAGAGTCTCTTCATAGCCTCTTTTCATGTGTTGTATTGTCTTTCTATTAGATTCATGTGGGAGCTAAATTGTTCATTAATTGTGAGATTGGTCTGCATTTGACATCAATTCTTTAATTCATACTACTATAACTGATAAATCTCTTCAACAAGAAAGATATGCAAGATTTGTAAATCTCTTTGTTAGATGTTATATAATAAAACAACGACTGAAAAGAAGAGGAGTGTTCGAATGAATTTCAGTTAATTTTTTTTTATTGAAATGTTTGTTTTATTATTTTAGTTATATATTTTTTTGAATATGATATTTATTGTAGATTTAGATATACTATGACTTTCAATTAATGAAATCTATCATTCATCCTAAAAAAAAAAAGTTTCTCCATTTCACACTTACCAAATGGTGAATATTGTTCTGAAGATGAATATGCACGACACATCATGTCTCTTCTCTTTCCTTAAATTTGGTTTAGTAGTAGATGACACGGTTGTTGGTATTAGTTAACACAACTCGTTTAGCTTGACTGCACATGCAATAACTTGTTTCTGACAACTTTGCTATTAAATGGGCAGGTTTCTTCCATGAACATGTCTGCAACTTTAATACCTCCAGTGTGGCTTATCAAAATGACTATATATATCTTTAAAGGTAGACCTTCTTTTTGAAAATTCACCATTAAGAACTCCACAATTAAGCATATCTAGCTTGAAGTAGTCTAATGATAGATGATCTTTTAAAAAGTTTCCTCGGTAGCATGTAAGTGAGGATAAAATACGCTAAAAAGGCTTATTGTGTTCTTTGAGACTAATCACCAATCCTTAAAGTTATTCCTGGTAATTGTTCGCGAATCAAGAAAGGATCAGGACGTTAGATGTGGTGTCAAAGATGACCTATATGGTTGTGAGTTGCACTAGAGGATGGGAGAGCCCGGACAGTTGATTAACAGGGCAAAAGTTCTAGATCGGGCCACTGGTTAAAGGTCGCACAATATGGTCCTTTGTGAGGCACAAGCGGGACGCTGTGATTTTCAAGTAAGGGTGAATGTAATACCTTGAATATGATTTAAAAGGAATTGAAATGATTACCTATATATCACCAAATATGCACTTTTCTTTCCGGAAGCTCACCCTTAGAATTTCACGAGTTAAGCATGCTTGGCTTGGAATAATCTAAGGATGGGTACTCTCTTAAAAGTTTTCCACATAATGTGCGAGTGAGGACAAAACATGTTGAAAGGGCTTGTTGCAATATATAGGATCAATTGCTAATCTTTAAAGATGTTATTCCTAATCGTCCGCGACCTGGGAAGGAGACAGGACATTGCGACAACTACTAAGGGACATATATTTGATTCTAAGTTCACTACTTCCCACCATTAGAGAGAGTTTGAGTTGAGTAAACATTTCTTCCTTCTTTCCTTTCTTTCTTTCTATCTTTTTTTTTTTTTTTCTCAATTAGGTTTATCTTAGTTTATATTGTGCAATAATGTTTAAGTAGTTTTCTTGTGATCTATGGATTTGTTAGCGATTGATAAATTTGTTTAAGTAGTTCTACTTGAAATCCTTCAAACTTTGTATATATGCATGCTTATTACTACGATTCTATACTTAAATTTTTAAGCAAGTTTATATGTCATATTTTTACTTATCTTAGATGTTTAATAAGGTACGAAAGGTGAAGTTACGACGTTAGAATTAAACTAGTTTATATGATTCCTATATAGAATTTCCATTCTAGAGAGATAGATTGATAGATTCATTCTTGTTAAGTTTAGAATAATTGAAAAAGTACAAAAGTATGTACTTCATTGATCCTAAACATTTTGATATGAATCCAAAGATAATGGTGATACTTTTGATTATAGCTCATTAAAAATGAGCCTATTTGCAACTTTTTAGACGTAAATCATTATTCAGGGAATTAAATTCGTACATTTTTATTTTTCATTGATTTAGACAATTTTAATTTATGATCTTGAGGTTAAATTAATTCATGAAGTAGACTATTTTAAACGAATAGATTTGGTAATTTGACATAATCTTTGTGGACATGATAGTTGATATAAACAAAGATAATTCATTAAGTAGACTATTTTAAAGGGATAAATTTGGTAATTTTACATAGTCTTTGTGGATATGACAGTTGATATAAACAAAGATAAACAGTGTGCTTATAAGCCTATCAAGCACACAATTAACAGAACGTGAATATGATTTGACTCTGAAAATTTCAACATCAAATCATTGTTTTTATAAGTGGAAGTCATAATTCTCCACACTATTTACAGTTTTACTTGAAGAGGTTTCATACATTCTATTGTTATGTATGAAAATTTAGGATTATTTAAAGTTACATAGAACTCATTAATTAATTTATTTATTTTGTTCATTTTTATTTGTTTCTGTTAATTTTATTTTTTTATATTCATTTCTATTTGAATTTATTATTATTATTATTATTATTATTATTATTATTATTTTAGTGATTGTTATTATTTCTATTTGTTTCTACTCTTTTTGTTAATCGTTTCTGTTCATTTTATGTTCGTTTCTATTAATTTCTATTCATTTTTGTTCTTTTCGGTTCATTTCTGTTTGTTTCTATTTCTACTTCTATTTCTATTTTTTTTTCATATAATTTCGAACTGGCCTTAGTTGATGTTTCATAAATCAAATATTAGAGGAGTGACACTATAACTATATAAACCATTGAGTGGAAAACAATTATACACATTAATATTTCTTTTTGAAAAAACTATGAGATACCTTAACTTCTGGGGCAGCGATTTTTGGACCATGATTATCAAAAACTATTTTAAGACACCTTAATAAATTGGGCCAACTATATGCAAGATCCAAATTTGACCTTAAGATTGAACGGATTTATTAAAAGACCAAAAAGCCCTTTTGTACATAGATCAAGAAAACTTCCTCTCTCTCTCTTTATTGGATCCAAAGAAAACAATCCAAAACCCGAGAGAGAGAGAGAGAGAGCCAACCTGGCCAGGAAACAAACGGGGAGAATCGAGCAAGCTAGCAGCGCTAAGTCCCGGGCGAATCGCGAAGACCCCTTGCTGCTGTTGCGGAGAACTCACCAGATCAACCAGCCGTTCTGCTTGAACTGCACTTGTTCCGGCTGACCTAAATCGTCGGCGCCGGCGTTGGTTTCGCCGGCAACGTCGAGAATGGTGGGGGAGGAGAAGCCACGGTGAGGAGCTGAGAGAAAGAGCGGCAGTCGGAGGACTAAGGATCGACATTGGAGGATAAGAAGCTCGAGACCAAAGTCAGAAGGCCCATGCTGAGCCCAAATCCAGACCCGGTGAAGAGGGACTCCACCCCGGCCCAGGGCGCTAGCATTATCGTCGGCCTCGACAGCGGGCCGGTGGATGATCTAATAAAGAGAGAGAGTGAGATCCAATATATATATATATATATATAGAGAGAGAGAGAGAGAGAGAGAGATCCGGTGGAGGATCCAGACCCATTGTTGCTTCAAGTTGGTTCCTTCTACAGGCAGGAGCTCGAGAGAGAAATCCAATAGAGAGAGAGTCCAGAAAATAATTGGCCTAAAAGTTAAATATCTCGAAGTATTTTTATATTTCTTTCTAGGAATTACATTAATTTTATTTTGAAGAATTACTTTTTTAATTTATGATAAATGTAACTCAACTTAAAAATAATGGAAGAGTTAGTTTAAAAGAGAAAAATAATAATGAAAGAGTAGATTAAGGGGGATCAAAAGAAAGAAAGAATGGAAGAACAAAAATTATCTCAGATTCCTTTTTTTCTTGATACAAATAAGTTACAAAGATTAGTATAATATAATGGTGGAAGGGGAATTAAACCTAAAATTTAATGTAACGAGAATTTCAAATTGTGATAACTAAACCAAAACTTTATTGATAATTTTATTTTTTTAAGTATATTGTTTTAAAGAATAGTCTAATACTCTTTTCATTGTTTTTGAAAGCTTTTTTTTTTTTTTTTTGGTGAATAGGTAAAGAGGAAAAACCACGGCAGGCTAAATAGCTCTTTTCACAAGGGTTCACGAAGGGTCTCATTTGCCAAAATCGAGAGAGAAGAAATGGGATGGACAATATCCCCAAGAGGACTGGCACCGAAACCTTGTGCCCTTATTGTGCAAGCTCAAGTATGCCGCACAATTATTTTTGAAAGCTAGCTATACACTCGTAGATAACATTTAAGTTTATTAGGAAGAATTTTGAATGAGAAAAATGTGTGAGATCCTTCTTTTGGATTTCGGCTTCTCCTCTCTCCTTAAGTGGTGGCTGATTGGCTCGGTCCCCTTCTAAGATGCTTTTGTTTTTTCCCCTATTTATTATTTTGGTTAGGTTATTGCTTGCATTTCTCATAGGAAAGGCATGGTAGATCTCATGAAACTCGTAGATATTCTTGGCTTAATATCTCCATGAATCTGGGGGAATTTTCTTGCATTCATCATTCAAATATTTACTTTATTTGAGTCACAAAATTTTAGTGTTTAACATTTCTTCCGTTTTTAGGCTTAATAAAACCCTTTTTAATTAAATCTTCAAATTAAAAAAATATTTCTTTTCATTTAACAATTTAATTACACGTCTAAAAGAGTTTAGTAACTATGCATGCATGTTATGTAAAGAGTCACAAGGGATAGTTTTATGAGCATGCAAAATAGTTTCTTTACAATATTTACGGACTCTGTCATTAATTTATTTTTTATTATTTAAGAGCTTAAAATTAACAACATCCACTATCATAATTTTAATACATTTTGGTGCCATTTATTACTAATTGAAAATACCTAATTAATTTTTCATAATTATTCAGCACCATTTAGTAACTTCTAGTAATATTAAGTGACATTTAATCATTCAAATATGATTAGGACTAATAAACAAGTCAATTTAGATTGGTATATTTAATAGTCATGTTAATTTTATACATCTTTGGACTAAATCTATTTAAATAAAATTAAATAATCAAACTACGTTAACTTGAAATCGAAACTTGTCACGTCAATATTTACTTCTCTATACATAATTTTAGATTGAATTTTTGTAATATCGTGTCGAATGATACCAAATTAGTAGGAAAACTTCTTTTGGCCAGAAAAAAAAAAAAAAAAAACCCTCTCCGAGAAGCTGTTAAAATAGAAAGCCTTAGACCAAGCGTAGTACAAACCTAAGCATAGACATGTTACAATAATCTGCTGTGTTTTTTGTTTGTTACATGAAATAACTGGAGGCTCACACAATTAAAAAACAATTTGGATTAAAAATGCACTTTTCACTATTACATATCCTTCCTGACGCAACACTTTGCTGCATTTATTACTCCTAATAATAATCTAAAATCTCCCTTTCCTTCCGCCCTGCCTCATTGGGTCTCCCACCCCCGCCTCCAATTCTCTCTCTCTCTCTCTCTCTCTCCACTCTCAGAAAGTCCCTGCCGGCGATTTTACAACTCCGGCGACTGTCACTTTCTTCTCTCCTCGCCGCCGGCTCGGACAGTCGTCCATCATCACCATCATCATCATCACGTTTCTTTCGCCTCCTTCACTCTCCACACCATCAGACATCTCTGTAAGTTTCTCGTTGCTTCCTTGCTTGCTCGTATAGATTTTCATTTTTTTTTTAAAACTTGCGTTTTGTCCCTTTCTTCTCCGGAAGAAACGTCTAATTGCTTCCAAGCATGTTGTATAAATTTATTTCTACTATATCTGGTGATGCATTTTCGTGGAAGAAACGTCTCAGATTTCGAATCGGAAGATTCTCTCTCTGTTGTGAGCTATTCAGCTGTTAATTGCGTTAATTTGGTGGATAAAATTGTGTTTCCGAATTCAGATTTCCACTGCGATTGAATTTGTTGGTTGTTTTGATCCCCTTTTAGCGACAAATTTATTTATTTATCAGTTCTTTTTCAGGTTTGTAAATTCTGAATTCTGGATAAACCAATTTGAGGAGTTGTGAGATAAGTTTAGCAATTTAATTGCATTTTACTTTTTAGAGTGGAGCTTCTGTAATCGCTAATGACCCGTTAACCACCCGATCCATCCTTGTTCAGCTGCGGATTATTAATTAAAAGGATGACTCCAAAGTTTTTGTTCCTCTCTACTTTTAGTGATTTTTTGAGAGAAGTTCTTTTTCATCCGTTCTTGCTCACATTATTCATGTGAATATCTTGTTTTTCAATTTCTCTCTTTTCATAATTTTTAGTTTAATGTCCCAAAACTTTGATGGACATTTATCTTTCTAATTTCTTTTGAAATTGAGTCTTCTGCGTTTTTCATGAGTTGTGGGAATTCATAATTGTGAAATTGATTCAGAAGCATGATATGATAATATTTGTCTTAGTTTTGGGTGTAGTTTTTGAGTAATGATTATTTGATTAAAATTGGTTCAAGTTATTTTGTGGTGGCCTGTAATAGTACAAAAATTATGATGTCCCCATATCTTCTGTTTCTGTGTATCATTGACTGGGTGTGGTTTTCTGGAGTTGGGCTTGATAGAGATTCTTCTTTGAAACTGTGAAACTTTAGGTGGGTATTTCAGATTACATTTGAAAAAGGTTCCTTTTTATGGAAAATGGGATCTGCTTTTCCACATCTCATCATGCCCCAGAAAAAAATTTACAATAATCTGCCCCCTTCGACTGTTGAAATTCCACAATAATCCAAAATTTCCCCTTTAACCTTACTTTAGTCCTTCCATTGTGTTTTTAGTTTTACTTTTTAGAAAAAAATAAAATAAAATGAGAAAAATTATGTTACATATACTAAAGGGTCAGACAGCTCATATGTAGATGTCATGATTTCCTCTTCAGATCCTTGTCTCTTTTGCATCAATTTTCCTTGTACTCGATTACTTCCCCTGTCTTTGTTCCCCTGCCATAAGATTTTGTGAGTATTTCGGTAACAACCGCTTTGCAAATCAAAGGTAAGGTTCCTTAAATGCTTATGCACCTTCACCTTGCTCAACGGCTCAACCTTGCCGGTGGAAGTGGTGGGCTTCTGTGTCTTTACCACTTTTCTTGTTTGTTTTGTTATCTTAAACATGATTGTGACTATTTGTGCTAATTGGTTGATTTTGTATGATTAGCTTTTATGGGTCTTTTGATTTTTGAAATTTTTTTATCCTTTTTCTTGATGTGCATCTTCTGTTGCGGGTTCTTTGTCAGGGTTGGTGAAGGACAATAGATCTTGATATAAATTAAAGGGAGCCCCCAAAAATGGAAGGAGACACATTTTCAGGATTGGGTAATGGTGCTCAGTTAGACAGTAAGGTTTTGCAGACATTTCAGAAGAGCTTTGTGCAAGTGCAGAGCATACTGGACCAGAACAGATTGCTCATCAATGAGATCAACCAAAACCATGAGTCAAGAATCCCTGATAATCTTAGCAGAAATGTGGGCCTAATTAGGGAGCTCAACAATAATATCAGAAGGGTTGTTGACCTCTATGCTGATCTTTCTCAGAACTTGACAAGGTCCATGGAAGCTTCATCAGAGGGTGATTCTAGTGGTGCATTGAAATCAGATGGCAAAGCCACCCAGAAGAGGAATAGGCCCGGTTAGCTCTACTCGAAAAATTTCTCTAATTTTTAGGCGTTAAAATTCTTTTTTATCTTGGTGGGCATTGAGCCAATCTGCATATAAATATGTTTGCCTTTGAGGTAGAAGGGAAAAATCAATGTCTTTAGAGGTTTGTAACTCTCCTTGTATCTGGATACTTCATGTGGTACTTAACATCCATCCTCCAATTTATCATAAAAATAACTCTTCACTGTTTCTATGGAATTCGTACGTTGTAACCCTTTGTAACTTTGAATCTAGTTTATATATATATATATATATATATATATATATATATATATATATATATATATATATATATATATATATATATATATATATATATATGTGTGTGTGTGTATGCGCGCATGTGTGGGGAAAAATTCATGCTTACTCAATTTTATATTTAGATTATCGATTTTTTCCTTGTGTTTCTTGTCTCACGTATTATGTTCGTTACATAGTTATCAAGACTCTAGATTACTCGACTAATATATTTCAAAGTTAACTTATTTTGATGTTGGGATATAATTAACTGCTTAATTATTCTAATGGGCTTTTATATCAAGATGCCTCTATGCAGATAAGATGATTATGGATTGTGGGGCATACATGAGAGACTCTCGCTAATAATAGTTGATATTTTGGTCTTTTATTGTTTGCCATTGTCAAGTCAAATCAAGTCATCTTTGTGCCGTTGATTGTGATTGAGCTAATGTTTTTCAGTGTTGATGGGATGAGAAATCTACTAGATTTTGAGAGTTTACTTTGATGATGGCATTTTAGTCCATTTGAGTAACTTAAAATGAACCCTGATTTATGAAAGTAAAAGAACGAAAGATTTATCTGAAAAAAGGATATTGATTCTTTAAAATTTTTTGCTCATCAATATCTTTTGATCAAGTTCATAACCGACTTTTGTGATGCCAAAATTCCCCTTTTGTTGTTTTCTTGAACATGAATCTTTTGCTCAGAACTGAAGCTGAAGAAAGTGGCAGATACTGTTTCAGGCTTCCCCATGCAATCAAAATTTTTCTTCAAAATTTCTTTCGCTTTGGTTACAAGTGATCCCCCTTCCCCCACCCCACCCCCAAAAAAAAAAAATTTTTTTCAATTTTTTTTTTGGGGGTTTCTGTGTTAAACAAAAACATGCCAAAAAATTCTGCAAAGATGCTCTGAAACAATTGGAAAATAAAGCTGCTTTTAAGATAATCTTTTTTGGGGCTTCCAATCACATACCACCACAAGAACAGAATCTGAGATAAAATATTGATGAGCCTTTTGACTAAATGTTTTATCTTTTTTTTTCTTCCTTTTGTTCTTCCCTTCTCTTCTCCCCAATGGCAGCCTCTAATTGGAATTTTTTTTATTTTATGATACAGTACATATAGAAACATGAATGCAATAAGTAGAAAAAGCAAAACTTAGGTAGCTAAAAAGCTATGATGCAATACAGTTTCAATAAATAGACAGATACACCAAATAATGATCCCCAACAGCATGACATTGGAGGGGGAGAGGGGGACCATGAAGTTCTTTTCTATGGGGAGTTGAAATAATCTCCCATGCTTATCCTTTTGCTACTTTGGCCTTTTTGTGGTATTTTTATTGTGCTTTAGAAATATTTTCTTTTTTTTTTTATTTATTATTTTAGACTTGGACAGACTTTTAGTTGAATAGTTGATGTACATTCAGAGAGAATGAAGTAATGGCTAGCTCCGAGGAAAATGAGTAGTCACTGGGTTAGGGTTGTGGGAGGAGAGCTAGTGGTTTGTGGCTGTGTATGGGGGCAATTGTTTCTGATGCAGCCTATTGACATTGCTATAGGACGACTCATTGGTGGAATACTTTTTATGATCGATATGATGATGAATAAATCCTAAGGTGTTCTTATTGGTTGTTATATATGGCCGATCGCCTCTCATGTAACCCTAGACAAACAACATATCCTCTTTTATTCTTTTGAGGCTAGGCTTTAGCTACAAGTGATACATGACAGGCTTAGGTCACCATTTAATAAACCTGTTTTATAAGTATTATTATTGTAGGATTATAAATATGTTATCAATATAAGAAGGTATAAATTAAACTATTCATCTTTAAACGAAATTTACAATATCATTTTTTGTAAAAAAATAATCAAATTAATTAGGTGAAACCTACTAGACAAGGGCAAATGTTAGATTGATTGCTTATGATGCCATCATATTGTATGCGTCATCTTATCACCATTTCAACAAATACTTGTTGCTACAATGACAGCAACTCATTGCTGAGTTATCAAATAAGAATTCATTAGTCATACTCCATAATATAAAATTTTTATTAATTTAAGCGTAAAATTACTATACTCTGACATCTGTCCTTCTTACACTCTGTCACAAATAGAACTTTAAGGGTATCAATTTAAATAATATGAAAAATTACTGTAGTAACTTTGTTTTAACTAACCTTAAAATTTTTTATAAAAAGTGGGCTATAATGAGAAAATATTTATACGATTGTATGTCCTTATTTGGCTTCAAGTGATTTGTCCCGAGGAGTTTAGATGGTAGACCCGTCAATAATGCAAACTTGGTGTTTGATTTCTTCATGATACGCAACATCATATTGCAAGGCCCCTTTTAAAGTAGAGCCTCGTACATTGCCTATATTCAAAGGCATCCACATATCCTAATATCATTGTAGTGGGGGATCTTTACGTAGCTAGTTATCACAAGTTCACATCATTGAGGATTTGGGACTATTTTAGATAGGCTTTATCATGGATATTCGAACTTATATAAAAAAGCAAACAGAAATAAAAATAGAAACAAATAGAAAAAACAACATAAATGAACATAAACGAGTAATAAAAAAAGATAAACGAAATAAACGATAGTTTTTATATAACTTCAAATAGGCTCGAAATTTGTGTAATGTGTTTATCTATATATATATATATATATATATATATATATATATATATATATATATATATATATTATATTATATTATACAATGTGTGGATGGGTGTAATTACCCCATAATATGGATGAATGTAATCAATGTATAATGTATACAAATTTCTAATTGTGTTGTTTAGTTGTATGGTAATATTGTAATAACAAATTTTATATTTTTATTGTGAAAACCATAACATTTATAATCATGATTCCTCTGTATCACCGTGACACTGGATCCAAACAAACACCATATTAGACTAATGTGATTTTAATAAATAAGATGATTCATATATAAGTTTAAGTAAAATTTCTATGTTAAAATTGGTCCGCAATACTTAATTTCTATGTGGGACAAATATTACTCCCTCTCATGTATTCAATTTGCTCTCACATGCCCGTTATTAACAAGATCAAACACACTTCTACGTTTTTTTATTTATTGAAAGACTAGTATAGATTTCATGTTTCGCATATGGGAATGTATGAATTTTGTTTAATTTTTTAATTTATAATTTTTTTAATTTGTTCGATCTATCATCAAAACACTTAGTTTTAAATATCTATATAATTTTTAGTTTTAAATATCTATATAATTTTTAAACTCGTGATACGCATAAACTCCTATAAAATATTTGTTTAAAAATAGTTTATAGTACTTAGTGTAATTTTATATTTTAATGAAGTATTGTCTTCTTCCATTATCTAAGTTATGCTTTTATAGGATTAACAAAATAGTCATACAGTTACATTGAAATTCTCGATGCTTAAGCGTCTGTCTTTTTCTAATGCTTTAGATCATTATATATATATATATATATATATATATATATATATATATATATATATATATATCTGTTTTCGGAGAAAACTAAGTTGATGATGTGGATTGATGATTCGGAGAGAGGAAGGATTTACCGCTCCGGTTCCGAGGACGAGGCACGATCGATCCGAGTCCGAGTGATGACTACTCGAACTCGCAAAAGGCGAAGCCCCGGTGGTGGATCCCGGGAACGCCCTCCAACGCTCAAGTTAGTAATGAACTAAGTTTGAATGGATCGAGGAGATCTTCCTCGATGTGCGTGGGGTGATTCCTTGGGAGACGAGAAGATTTCCAAAGATGAAAGTTCTCGGGATGAGTGTGGATGAACGTTTGATGAATGTGGATGAGTGTTGAGAGCTTGGGAGCTTAAGAGCTTGGAAGCTTGGAAGCTTAAGTGATTATCCTTCCAATGGGACTTCTTGCCAAGTGAACATAACCTCGCCTTAGGATTGGGAAATAGTGGGTATTTATAGGAGGTTTTAAAGGGGTAAAATGGTACTTTACCATGGTTTAGGGAAATCCTTGCCCTAGTGGGCTTTGGGCTTTACCTGACCCGTTAAGGGTTAGCTTGGGCCGAGATCTCCGTTATCCGACTTATTAGGCTCGGTTGGCTGGTGACGTGGCGGGTGAGCTGAACTGTCCGGAAATACCCGAATCAATATCTAAAATAATCACTACTTAATAGTAAACCAACATATTATAATTAATCAATTAATGAGCCACTGTATGCAGGCTGAATAAGAAAATTTAAAAATTAAGGCGACATCCAAATATTATGTATATTTGTCAAGTTCTATATAGCATACAAGTTAATGAGAAAGAGAGTAGTATTATAAAATATATGAAATAAAAATTTCATCAATAATGAGAGCGTCAAATATAAAAAAAAAAAAAACTATCAAATAGTAATCATCTAATACTCCAGTAAATGTAACACGAATAACGCCCATAATTATGATAAGATCAAACCATTAATAACCTTGATTATTCTCCTACTTGTTGTTAATGACCTCAATCCATTGCAGCACCATAAAAATTTCACAAATATCTATATTCGTTCTTTATGATCTTCTCCATGACATCCATTCATCCTTGACTAATGTTGATTAATGATCGAGCTTATTTTTTTGCTAAGTTATTGCCTTTTTTTTTTATCCATAAGATTGATTCTCAAGGGTCAGTATTGCTGTGTTTTATAGCTAATTCTCCTCCTTAATTAATTATTCATATATTTAATTTCTGAATTGAAAGTTTGCTCTTGAAGACTCTTAGTCACCCTAGAGCGGGGTGAATAGGGTGATGAAGAAAATTAAACAATTTTTGCATCAATACAAATTAAAAGCAGATTCTAAGTCTAGAATGGACTCGGAAAGACAATAATACGGATATACGTGGAAACCCTCCTTCGGCAGAAAACCACTGGACAGTGCTAATCCAAGTACCAAGTCAAATCCACTATTTTGAATTCACTAAATACAAAGGAATGACTCAACCAAAATTGCTTCGTTAAACAATTCCTTACAATGTTTAGTACTTCCTAACCGAGATAACCTTTACAATCGGGGACAACTAAGTTGAGTTAACCCTTATAACTCAATCAAGGGACTTATTAAGAAAGTAAGAAAAGTATGTAATTGATTACAAGACTTTCTTTACAACTCGAGAGAATATTAAATACATGATTGGAGTTGTAAGTAGAAGATTGAGTAAGAATGAATCCAATAATAGGTTCAACAATAATTCCGCCAACCTTCAAGTCTTGCAAAGTGGCTTCTATTTATCGACACCCAAGCGAGTGACTCGTTGAGGCTTGTTTCTGGATTGAAGTCTTCACTAGCCGTTATAACGGCTATTCTAAGCCACTTAGAAAAGATCTCTTGGGATATGAACGTTGTGCAACGTGTCTTGGCTCCAAAAGATGGTCCAATCACTTGGTGGTGATTGAAAACTGCGATGGAAACAACCGTTAGGCCGGAGTTGGAATTTTTCAGTTTTCAAAACAAATAACCACGACACGGCATCCGAGCCTTGTCTAGAAGTAGCTAAAACTTGTCTCGCTGGTGGTTAACGGTTAGAAGCCGGTTGCTTTTGTAATTCAAAAATAGATTATCGTCGTTTGAATAACCTACAAAAGCAAACCACATAGGTTCTCAAAAGTATAACAATACTTTGGTCCAAGATTAGGCACAGATTATAATTAAATCCGAGTAATTAAATGCTTAATTATCTTTGGCCTAAAAGGATGAAATTTTCCGAGTCTAATATTCAATATACTCAAATTCTATCTTGAGTCAATCTTAAGCCGATCAAGTAGAGAGTGAAGACTTAGACTCTGTAATTATATCATTCTAAGTACTATCAAGGCATCGAGTACAAACCTCATCCCTTTTAGGTTTTAATTACAAGTCGTTTTAAGTATTATAGAAACTATTTTGAGTGTTATAGAAATTATTTTGAGTGTTATAGAAACTGTTGCATATGTTTTCATTCGATTCCGATTGACTCGGAAAGCATACTCTTGTTCATCAATTCACGCCGATGGTTCCGAGCCACTCGGACATCACTCGAACTTATCGCATGTTCAAACAATCTCACTAACACTTTCAATCTAAGTTCTAACTTCATATTTCAAGTTAAAGTGAATTAAAGCGTTAATTCAAATCTCTAAGTCAAGCATGTTTATTTTGTCTAGATCAAGTACTCATACTCGATATTCTCTTTATAACTTGATCTTTCCTTAGACTGACTCGGATGGAATTTGAGTATAATGAATATTAGACTCGTAAAGTTCCACTCTTCTAGGACTCAAATAATTATGGACTTAATTACCTTAATTAAATTATTATCCGAAGACTCGGATTATACATGTATATCATTCTGAGTACTATCAAGGAATCAAGTACCAACTTCATCCCTTCTAAGTTTTGATTACAAGTCATTCCGAGTATTATAGAAACTATTCCGAGTGTTATAGAAACTTTTCCGAGTGTTACAGAATGTTTTCATCCGATTCCGACCGACTCAGAAAGCACACTCGTGTTCATCAATTCACTCGACGGTTCCGAGTTACTCGGACATCACTTAGATTTATCGTATGATCAAAACATTCACTCTAACTCTTTCAAACTAAGTTCTAATTTCATATTCTAAGTTAAAGTGAATTACGAGTGTTAATTCATCTTTCTAAGTCAAGCATGTTTTGTTTGAAGTATATTTGTCTAGATCAAGTACTCTTACTATGATATTCTCTGTCTAACTTGATCTTTCTCTAGACCGACTCGGATGGAATTTGAGAATAATGAATATTAGGATTCAGATAATTATGCTCTTAATTATCTTAATTAAATTATTATGTGTGCCTAATCTTGGACCAAGGTATTTTATACTTTGAGAACCAAAATTGGTTTACTTTTGTAGGTTATATAAACGAGGGTATCCTACTTTTGAATTACAAAAGTAACCGGCTTCAAGATGTCAATCGCCAACGGACAAGGCTTTTTCTACTTCTAACCAAGGTCCAAACACTCGTGTCGGGGTTGTCTGTTTCCAAAATTGAAAATCTTCAACGCTAAGCTCAACGGTGGTTTCTACCCTACTTTTTGGACACCACCAGTAGATTGGGACATCCTAAGGAGTCAAGAGCCGTTGCACAACGTTCACATCTCAAAGGGTCTTTTTGAGTAACTCGGAAGAACCGTTACAACGGTTACTCGAGGACTTCTAATCAGAAGATACTCACAACGGCTAATCTGCTTGGTCATCTATAAATAGAAGCCACTTCACAAGACCCGAAGATTGCTCGAACCAATTGCTGAAATTATATTTCTCTCGTATAATACTCATTCAATTTTCTACTTATAATTCCAAGTCCGTACTTAATATCTTTCCGAGTTGTAAAGTCTTGTAATTAGTTACAACTCTTTGTATTACTCTCTAAGTAAGGTCCCTTGATTGAGTTATAAGAGTTAACTCAGCTCAGCTTATCCCTAACCGTAAAAGTTACCTCGGTTAGGAAGTACTAGATCGGATAAGGGAACTTCGAGTATAGGAAAACCTTGTAAGGAATTGTCTAAGGGAACAATTCTGGTTGAGTCGGCTTACTATATTTTGTGGATTCAAAATAGTGGATTTGACTTGGTGCTTGTACTAGCACCGGCCGTGGTTTTCTCGCCCCAGGAGAATTTTCACGTAATTCGAGTTGATACTTTTCCGAGTCCAATCTAGACTCGGAATCATGTTCTGTCTCTATTCTATGCAAAAGAGTTTAATTCTCTAAAAATCTTCCAACACCCTATTCAGCTCCCTTCTAGGGTGACTTAAACTTTCCAGGAGCAAACCTTTATTATTTGTGCCTAATCTTGGACCAAACTATTTTATACTTTGAGAACCAAAATTTATTTACTTTTGTAGGTTATCTAAACGAGGTTATCCTATTTTTGAATTACAAAAGTAACGAGGCTTCAAGCTGTCAATTACCAGTAGACAAGGCTTTTCTACTTCCGAACCAAGCCTAGACACTCGTGTCGTGGTTGTTTGTTTCCAAAACTTGAAATCTTCAATGCTAAGCTCAACGGTGGTTTCCACCCTACTTTTCCGACACCACCAAGTGGATTGGGACATCCGAAGTAGTCAAGAGTTGTTGCACAACGTTCACATCTCAACGGGTCTTTTCTAAGCGACTCGGAAGAACCGTTACAACGGTCACAGAGGACTTATATTCGGAAGATAGTCACAACGGCTAATATGCTTGGTCATCTATAAATATAAGCCACTTTGAAGGACTTGAATATTGTTGGAATTATTGTCAATACACATTACTTAAGCGAAAGTCTTTGTATTCATACTCAATCTTCTACTTAAAACTCTTAGCTTGTAATTCATACTTTCCGAGTTGTAAAGTCTTGTAATCAGTCACAAACTCTTTCTTACTTTCTGATTAAGGTCCCTTGACCGAGCTGTAAGGGTTAACTTAGCTCAGCTTGTCCCTAGTCTGTAAAGGTTACCTTAGTTAGGAAGTACTCGTTAGGAATTGTTTAAGGGAGCAATTCTGGTAGAATTAGTCTACCGTATTTTGTGGATTTAAAATAGTGGATTTGACTTGGTGCTTGGATTAGTACTGGCCGTGGTTTTCCGGCCTAGGAGGGTTTCCACGTAATTATGAGTTTACACTTTTCCGAGTCCAATCTAGACTCGGATTATCTTGATTGTTCGGTTTAAACTTTAACCTTTCCATTTTGTTAAAATTTTCTCATCACCCTATTCACCCCCTCTAGGGTGACTTAGACTCTCCAGGAGCAAACCTTTAGAGAGAGTAAAATATCGAGTATAACAACTTGATCCGGTCAAATAATTCTCAAGGAAATAAACCGACTTAGAATAAAGAATTAACGTTGTAATTCTTTTTGCGTTGAAATACAAAGTCAGTACTCAAAGAAAGTATGTTAGAGAAATTATTTGATCATGCGATAGTTCCGAGTGATCTCTCGAGTGAGTCGAAACACCAAGTGACAAAGATATGTAGTAAGAAACTTTCCGAGTCGGTTGGAACATAATGAAAACTTAGATAGGGGTTTCTAAAGAATACGGAATGACTTAGAATAAAAACCTAAGAGAGATAGAGATTTATACATGAGTTTTCAATCTCTTCCTTTTTGATGAAAGACATTCCATACTTAAGATAGAAACTTGTTAGTACATTACATAATTTTTCATTGCTAATGATCCGAATAGAAAGTCACGTTCTCGAGCAAGAGTGACTTTGAGATACTCGAAACTACAGTTCGGATCATAGCATTACTCGAGCATATGTGCGGATAATGAAGTATCCGAGCAAAAACAATTGAAATTAGAGTAGATATGTTAATGAGTTAAATATCGGGGCATATTGAAGTATCGTAGTAGGAAATACAAAAATATGTACCTCGAAATAGATATACTCAAAATGAAAAGTATTAGTATTAAAGTATATATAAAAATATCGAGCATCAAAGCAATTCAAAACCGAGTGTGCTAAAAGAAAATTCATTGCTCCGAAAGAAAATAAGGAGACTAAAGAGAAAATTCATTAAGCAGAGTTTCTCCCAGTAAACTAAACCTCAAGTTTTCTATGTATTTTCTCCCTTAGCATTTCATCAAAAAGAGGGAAGAAAATAGCAAAGCAATACAACCGATGTTGGACAAGATAAAAAACAAAAGAAAAAAAGAAACGAAGAAAAGAAATGAACTAAGAAGGGGGACTAGGTGTTTAGACAAGGAGGGACGAGCGTTGCGCTTGCAAGTTTGTGAGAAGGTGGATGAGGGAGGCGGTTGCAAGACTCGGGATATCGGAAGTTGCTCTGTCTTGGTTCCGCGAACCAAAGGGACATCTTCCTCGAGCTCATCTTCCTCGAAGACAACTTCAGGCGGTGTTTCGGGACAGCGGCTTGGGACTCGACTAAAGTCACCGGCCTCTTCCGACCCGCTCGTAACATGATCCGAGGAGATCGGTTGTAGTTCGGGTTTTGGTGCACCTTGGCCCTTAGGTTGAGCGGCCTCTTCCTTTTCTTTTCCTTCTTCCTTCTCTTCTTCTTTCTCCTCTTCAGCAAGAGCTTCTTCTTCCTCGCTTCCTCGGCTGCCTCCTCGGCGAATGTAGACTTAGCTGGGTTGGAGGACTCCTCGAAGTATCGAAAGTGTCTAAGTCCTGAGCAGCTTTAGATCGTCGTTCGTGGAGGAGTTGGATCTGCTCGCGTCGCTTTTTGATAATGGCCTTGAATTCAAGCAAAAGATCCCGACTTTCCTTGATCTAGGATTGTCCGATTTTTGGATAATCACCAGGCCTTGATAGATAGTTTTGAGAGAGCGAAAAGTGTTATGAAGTTCTTCAAACACAGAGACAAACTTGTTTACTATCTTGGTAAACATTACAGC
Source organism: Talinum fruticosum (assembly GCA_021018815.1). Taxonomy (NCBI): domain Eukaryota; kingdom Viridiplantae; phylum Streptophyta; class Magnoliopsida; order Caryophyllales; family Talinaceae; genus Talinum; species Talinum fruticosum. The sequence continues at coordinate 5,029,062 of JAITYX010000036.1, read as the reverse complement.
AGAGGGAGGAGGAGGAGGTGGTAGAGAAGTAGAGGGACCGGCATATTTCTATTAAGGACATTTCTCACATCGAACTTCTTCTTTGGAATATATGGGATCACTATTAAGGACATGAATAGACCAAATCGGATGATTATAATGGTCCATCTCGCTTTGGAGTATATGAAAAAGTCGTGAGACCACTTTTAGTAATGGGAATTTCAAGACGTTGGCCACTATTTTAAGGGCGAAAAAGCTATGGGCGAAATGGAGGGCTATAGGTCGTATTGATCACCAACTCAAATCTCACTCTAAGTCTCCTCATAAACTTCTACTTCTTCTTCTCTTCTCGTGAGTCGGTTTAAGCCACCGGGTGGATTTGTCAAGATCAATTTTGATGGTGCGAAGTCATCTTCATCGGCAGCGAGAGGGTTTGTTATTATAAGTTGGGATGGAATATTTATCCAAGTAGGGTCGTGTAATTTGGGGCCTACCTCAATGTTGGTTGCAAAAGATTCCGCTATGTGCAATGGAGTTAGAGCAGACAGTATAGGCTAGTTTCAAGGCAATTGTGTTAGAAGGGGACAATCATGTAGTCATTGAAGCTATTAAAGGTACCATACATGTCCCCTAAAAATTCGAGCACTCATCCAAGATACTTGATATTTTCTTCAAAATTGCAACCAAGTGTTTATAAGACAGTCCCTTAGAGAAGGAAATAGAGTTGGCGATTGGGTAGTTAAGTTTGATCTTAGTATTTCCTCTTCTATTTTCTCGATCGTCTATTCCTTCTTTTACTTTTCTCTCCATTTTAATGGAGGACAACTTTATTAGAACCATTGAGAGAAGGGTCTATTGTTTAGTTGATGTACTTATCATTTCCTATATATATATATAGACATACTAAACGTAACTTTTAGTAATTATATTAGCATAAAAAATAATGAAAATAGATCCAGCTTCATTTTTGTCATAATCAATTAATTATCCAAAATATTTTTCAGAACTGTTATTACTTTTTTAATTAGACATAATTATTTTCATTCTTATAAATAGTTGCAAGAAATTAACAATTATAAGTCATATTTTCTTATATTTTATTTATAAATTTATTATCTCTTTTTAATTATAAACTTGAATAATTACTCAATGATAATTCCAAAATATATATATATGTTTTTAATAAATTTATTTCGAAGCAACGTACGAATCATAACTAGTTTTTATAAAAGCTATCATTATAAGTGTTTAATTGTCATAAAAAATTCTAATGAATCATTATTTAAGAAGTTCGTCTTCTTATATTATTATTGGGCGAGAAGGTACAAAAAAAATTGTAGATTGGATTTTGGGGGATTTTTTTGGGGGCCGGCGGGGGCGGGGGCGGGGACGGGGGTTCCTTTGTTCTGGTCAAGCTTCCCTGGTTGGCTGGGAGGGAACTGGCGGGCATGGCAAAACTGCAAATAATAGTAACAACAAAACCTAACATACAAAATCACCAAAAAAAAAAAAATAAAAAACATCCAGAGTCGGTGCTCTCCCCCTCTCTCCTCGTCTTCACATCTCTGACATCACCAGCCATTCCGAACCCTAACGTTCTTCTCTTCCTTCTCCTTCCTCCCGAATTCTCATTTCTAAACTCCCCACATTCTCATTCTCTGCAAATCCACAAATCCTTAGCAGAAAACTCTCTCCTCTGCCATTGAGGATTTTTCCGGAGCTCAATCGGAGCGCAGCGATGCCGGTGAATCTGACGCGAAATTCGATTGCGGCGATCGTTAATGGCGACCTGAACTCGAAGCCTTTAGTTCAGGTTTTGGACATCAAACTCCTCGGTACCAGCCAGGAACGGTACCGTCTCTTGATCTCCGACGCCGTTTCCACCCAACAGGCGATGATTGCCACACAGCTCAATGACCGTGTCAAGTCCGGCCTAGTTTGCAAGGGTTCTGTCATTCAATTGATTGAGTATATTTGCAGCGATGTTCAAAATCGCAAGTAAGTGTTGAATGTATTTTAGATAATTGGATTTTTGCCTAATTTGAAATGGCGTGAATTTTGCGGGGAGATAGAGAGAGAGAGAGAGAGAGAGAGAGAGAGAGAGAGTGTTAAATTCTCTGTGAGACTGAATGTCATAGTGTAAAAGCAATTTGCCGGCGCTCTGTACGAGCAGAAATGGCCTGAGATTAGTTTGTATACTTGCGAGAATCAACGGATTGTTACTTTGCATTTGGCGAATATGGTGTGTTTTTATTATTGTTATCCTTTTGTGATGCTATTTGTGTTTGTGATTTCATAATTTCCTGGCATGTATAAATCAAAATTCTGGAGAGGAACGTTGTGGACTTTGTGTGTGTGTGTGTGTGTGTGTTTGTGTGTGTGTGTGTGTGAGCGGGACACGTCCATAAGTATGAATTTATATCGCTTAACATTTTTGGATGAAATTTGTGATTACTTTTGAGAGGGAAAATAAAAACTGAAATAGAAAGTGTGAAAACCGGAGTTGATGAGCTTACTGCTTATACTTTTCGGAATCCAAGTTTTGTTGTGATTGAGGAGCTCATCCCAAGGAGTAATTCATTTGCTTTAGATTGTCGATTTCTCTGTTTTTGAGCGTACATATGCAAATCATTCTTTGCATTAGTCATTTTACATTGGCATTTTGTTGATGAGTGCTGCCATTCAGCCCCTCCCTCGGATTTGAATTCTAACATTGCTTAAGCAATCGGGAACATCAGTTTACAAGATGAAGGTTGTTTTTGCCTTTTCTACTGGTTATTTCTTCATCAATTATGAGCTTCCAAGAAGATCTTTGTTGTTTTGTTAGTGGAGATATAGACTGGTTAGGGAATAAGGTTATCATAAATTATTTGAAAGATAAATTGTTGCTGTTCTAGGAGAGATGCTGTTATTCGCTAAACTAGCTAAAGTAGAGATAATAATGTTCGATCTTATTTGTTTGCTCTACTGTTTGGACTCTTCCCGTCTTTGTCATTTTAATTAATAGACAAAGATGTTGTCAGTTTATGCTTCAGTTTGTTTATGCTGAATTTAAACGGGCATAATTTCTACAGGATTATTGTTATTCTTAACATGGAAACTATTATATTGGAGTGCGAAATCATAGGGAATCCACCAATGGCTGTTGGAGGTGATTCTTTTGCTGGAAATGCATTGCCTAACAATAATGATGTTAATCCAAAGAGGTTCCAGAACTCTAAGGTCAGTGCCTCGGGTATGAGTGATAACTCTCAGAATTTCAGACCAACTGTTCAGCCTGCGTACCAGCCACCCCCTAGTTACAAAAATCATGGCCCAATTGTGAAGAATGAGGCACCTGCACGTATTATCCCAATAGCTGCGTTGAATCCTTATCAGGGTCGTTGGGCTATCAAAGCAAGAGTGACTGCTAAAGGTGATCTTCGCCGCTACAACAATGCTAAGGGAGATGGGAAGGTGTTCTCCTTTGATCTCCTTGATTCAGATGGTGGGGAGATTCGTGCTACATGCTTTAATGCTGTTGTTGATCGCTTTTATGATGTAATTCATGTTGGAAAGGTTTATGTGATTTCCAAGGGTAGTCTAAAACCTGCAAGAAAGGACTTTAACCATTTGAACAATGAGTGGGAGATTTTTCTGGAGTCAAATTCTACCATTGATCTTTGCCCAGAGGAAGATGCTGCAATACCCAGACAGCAATTCAGTTTCAGACCCATCAGTGAAATTGAAAAAGCAGAAAACAGTTCAATATTGGACATAATTGGGGTTGTAATATCAGTTAATCCTTCAGTCCCTATAATGAGGAAGAATGGGATGGAAACACAGAGAAGAATCATTAACCTGAAAGATATGTCAGGCCGAAGCATTGAGCTAACATTATGGGGAGATTTCTGCAACCGAGAAGGACAGACACTCCAAGATTTGTTTGATTATGGAGATTTTCCTGTTGTAGCTGTTAAGGCTGCAAAAGTGAATGATTTCAGTGGAAAATCCGTGGGTACTATCTCTTCAACCCAGCTGTTTATAAACCCCGATATTCCTGAAGCTCATACTTTGACTGAGTGGTTTAATCAAGTCGGAAAGGACATTGCTGCCCAGTCCATCTCTAGAGATGTTATGCCTGTCGGAGGAAAGAATGAGATACGCAAAACCATTTCTCAGATAAAGGACGAGGGTCTTGGGAGATCAGAGAGACCAGATTGGGTTGCAGTCAAGGCTACTGTATCTTTCATAAAAACAGATACATTCTGTTACACAGCTTGCCCTTTGATGATTGGAGATAGGCAGTGCAATAAGAAAGTTACAAGATCTGGGAACACAAGATGGGTGTGTGATCGATGCAATCAAGAATTTGAGGAGTGTGATTACCGCTATCTGCTTCAAGCCCAAATACAGGATCATTCAGGTTTGACTTGGGTAACAGCATTCCAAGAAACCGGGGAAGAGATGTTGGGATGCTCCGCTAAGGAGTTGTACAGATTGAAATACGAAGAGCAAGATGATGACAGGTTTGCTGAGCTCATCCGTAGCCGTCTCTTTGTTCAGTACCTGTTGAGGCTCAAGATCAAGGAAGAAACCTATGGCGAAGAGCAGAGAGTGAAGATAACAGTAGTCAAAGCAGATAGGATTGATCACCCAGTAGAGAGCAGGTACTTGCTCGATACAATACTAAAGCATTGATTTTGCTGAATAAGTTCTGAAGACTAAACTACAGCATATATTTAGAAGAGTTCAGAAGTTACATTCCAGCAAAGGTACCAAGACAATTTTGATTCATTTAAATTGTAGGGTAATGTAATTGTGAGCAGTTTAGTATTGGTTTGCAGCATCAGATAGATGATAGGTGCATCGACTAATAGAGGACCCATTCGAATTTTCATTGCCTCTAATTTGTTACACTGTTTTAAAGTGATCATATGCTGATCGAACATAACAACAAATATCTACGCAATTGTCTATTTGTTTTCTTCTAATTATTTTTAGGGAACAATAAATTTTAAACCACTTAGAATGTATTTGGAGTGGAGTTTTTATGGCCTAAAACTTTTGTAGCCAATTCTGACTTGCAATTTAAAAAGTTTTAACCAACACAAAAAGTATATATGATTAGATAAAGTTTTCAATTATTCCCTTGATTTCTTCTTATAAGAAATAAGAGATTCCAAATGTTTTTTTAAAGCTGGAGTAAGAGCCTGTATATGATTGACTAAACCCGTGTTTGAACGATGGTCAATACGACCAATTCAAGGCACTGCAATGCTTAATGGTGTTAAAACTAAATTTTGGTAAGAGCCTGTATATGTAGCTGACTGACTAGCTGGCAGGTTGTCCCTTTTGCTCACTTTGGTTTTGGTAGGAGTTACTTTAGGATCGTACCTTTTTTTCTTTTTTTCTTTGGAGCAAAGGTCGCATTAAAAAGAAATGTGGAGAACAACAGTCAATAACTCAGCGTTATATCCAAATGTGTGAGTTTCCTCAGAGATATCCAATAATCTTGGAATGAAACAGCCGATTGTATAATACTCTAATAATTGTAGATACTGTATCTATGAGTATATATATGTCGATGCATACCGCACTGGTCAAAAATACTTCAACCCGTGCTCGGTGCATGCTACATTGGCAATAGCGGCAAGAACTGGACAAAAAGATTTATTTTCAATTCATTTTGTTTTTACAACTGTTTTTTACTCCATAAAATTCAAAACCTTATGAATTTATAATGTTATAGAAACCTTATTTGCCTCATCCCACTTAAAACTTGGCGTCAGACCAGTTGGCTATTTACTCCCTCGACATATTTCATTATCAAATATGGGAAAGGATGCGAAATAAGCCTTAAATACTAAAATCATCTCATTGTCATGAAAAGAAAGATGAATTGAATATTTTTGATGGTAGTAAATACGGGAAATAGAGAGTATAACTTTGGACCGCCTGCTCTTATTTCATTACAAGATGCTGCATTGCATAACCATCTTAATTTGGCCCCAAGACCCTGGTGGTGGCCTTGGACTCCACGCCGATTGGAAATTTCTTTAGTTTGGACTTTTCCTGTAGAATTTTCCATTACAAAGCTATCTGCTTTTGTACTTTTGCCAAAGCTTCCTTTTGAGTTTGGCTGTGCTCATTTGAAAATTAATATATGAACGGTCATATTCAAGTAAATAATTACATTTTTCTTTATAAAAGGTAAGTAAGACAATCTATGTTGCTCTTCTTCTCTTAAAGGTTCTACCTATAATGTCCTCAAAAAAATAAAAAGTAACTCCTTATGGCATGCAACATTCACACTATAGTGGATTTAATATGTTGACTAATCCGAGCAAACCAATCTGCCGTACAATTACCTTCTTAAAAATATTTAATATATCAACTATAATACAAGATTTTAAGTAAAAAGTCATGTCTTGAATAAGTGTTCGGATCTCCCATGGTATTTACATTTTTCCTTTGAATTGTTGAATCAATGTTTTGTTGTCACCCTCAATTTGAATATGGGTGTGTCTTAATTCAACGACGGCTTTAACTTCATTTCTCATTATTGTTGCTTCGGCAAGTAAAGCCGATGTTGAACCCAACTTAAATGTTGCTATTTGTAAAAAGTATTGTTCTAGTGACGAATGGTGTAGCCTCCTGCTGCTCCATGTGATGATTTAGATCCGTCAACATTGAGTTTAACGAATTCCCCTGGTGGTTTCTTTCAAGCTATCCATCGCGACTGTTTTTGTGTGTTTGTGGGGGTGGAAGGTATGGAAGGTTGGACATTTTGTGTAAGTTTGTGTCTAATACGCCATTCAATGCATGCTTTCTTTGCTTGAAGTAAAGTGGATATTCAGTTTAAGCATTCATTCCGAAAAACAACGTTGTTGCTTGATTTTCAAAAGCTCCACATTAATCCCACAACTCTATCCATCCGACATTTAAAAATAGACTTACGAAGTTGTGACATGAATCGAGGACTTTGAATGCATTGAAATGTTCATAAATCAACAAATAACCACTTGAGGACATAAGCAACATTCCAAACTTTTTTTTGCTGCTTGACATTGGAAAATGAGATGTCATAAATCCTCAAATTCCTCATTACAAAGAGGGAATAAAGAGTCTATGTTTAGACCTCTCTTGAGTAGCATCCGTCAAGTTGGTGGAGAGTTATGGTATAATCGCCATAAAAATACTTTCAGTTTTGGCATGATATCCAAATTCTAGATCCACCAAAGCTCCCGATGAGGTCAAACCAAATCTACTCTATGAGCTACCCAAATGGCTGATTTTGTGGAGAACTCACCATTAGTGGATAACCTCCAGGAAACAGAATCTTCTATCAAGTTTTGAGAAATAGGCGTGGCTATAATCAATTGTAAACAATCATTATCAGCTGCTGCTTGTAGTCATGACACATCCCAAGTTTTAGTTGGGGTAATAAATCGAGCAACTTTGACATTTATGACAATTTAACTAGTATCATCCTTGTTCATTCAATTGTATAGACAATCATTCGCGCACCAATTATCTATCCAAAAGTTAACGCAATTGCCATCTCCTGATTTCCATCACACTCCCTTTCGAAAATCGTTTGTATCCTTAATAATACATTTTCAAGCCTATGAATATGTTTTCTTAGGCTTACAACTGAAAATTTTTGTCGATGTGATACTTCTTTTTCATTTGTTCTATCCAGATTCCTGTCCTATTAAAAAGTTTCCAAGTGAGTTTGCTAATAAAGACTTTGTTAACTACTTCTGGTTTTTGTACGCTAAGACCACCAGCAAACTTTGGAAGGCGCACCCCATTCTATGATTGGAAAACTTTTGCTAGTTTTTGATTTTTTCAAAAAAAATATTCTCTACTAATTTTGTCTAATGCAAAACTAGTTTTATCGGTAATTGAAAACATTGCATGGTACATACATGCAATGCTCAATATTAGCTTGAATTATGCTACTCTCCTAGCCTTAGACATAATCCTCATTCTCCAATTTTGGAGCTTGGCTAGTGTCGTATTTAATAATTTAGAAAAGTATACACATTAGAAGGCATTCCTGAAAATATAGGACAACCAAAGTATTTTCTTAGTGTATCTTGTTGCTTAATATTAAAAATAGCAAACACATTTAGCTTATTGTGTAATCTTGAATTCCTATAAAATATTACAGATGATTTATGAAAATTAATCAATTGGCTAGAATAATTGTATAGAAAATTAGGCTATCATTGGTGAACAAAAGACAATGCAACTTTTTTGCTAACGGTGGAATTTTGAAGCCAATCCCACTCTTATTGTTTTTAAGTTCCTCTTTTAGGTCTCTTGTTAGCATCTCTATACATAGAAGAAAAAGATATGAATATAAAGGATCACCTTATCTTATTCCTCTTGAAGGTTGAAAAAGACCACATATTTCATCATTAATAATGAGAGTAGGATACTGTGGTTAACGCACTCCTTAGTCCACTTTATCCATTTATCATGAAATCCTAATTTATTAAGAGCACCTCAAGCATTTTTCTCTTTTGTATTTATGAATTTATTAATAATCTCATGCGGAAGCAATATATTATTATGACTAGAGCACTTAAGGATAAATGCACTTTGCACATGATCAACAATTTTTTCTTTAATTGGTCTCATGCGATTAACAAGTAATTTGGATATAATTTTATAAAACGTGTTGCATAGACAAATTGGTCTACAGTTGGCTTGGATTATCCGTTTTAGAGATTGTAGGAGCTAACACCTGGACCTTCCCTTCCGTCCGAAAATAGAGAGGGGATAGAGAAAAAAAAATGGTGCTTGCCTCCTTAAGAAATCCCAAAAATGCCTCTAGTTGCGGTTAAATGATTGAATCGGGCTCAAGATTATTAGAAAAGGATAAAAGGAAAACCAGATATTCACTCTGGTCAAAATGACACTATTTCAGTGATATTAAGGTTAAAAATAAAAACGAGTTATGTGATGTATGTTCATGTTTCAAACAAACTCATACGCCTTTTCCTACTAGTGGCAATATCACTTTAATTATTTTGATCTCATTACTACAACATATGAAGTACATATTATGTGAAATCCTTTTGTGGCGCTCAATAGTTTCGAACTTTTGTTGATGATGCAAGTAGAGGAGTATGGATTTATCTTGTGAAGGAAAAGAGTGAAGCTTCTAACTTTTTGAGAGATTTTTGTTATATGGCTAACACTCAATTTGGAGCAAATTTGACTCTGGATCTATTAAATAGTTCTATAGAGAATAAGAGATTATCCATCAAACAAGTTGTGTGGACACTCCTCAACATAATGGTAGGGTTGAAAGAAAACATCGTCATATTTTAAACATAGCTCGAGCCCTACATTTTCAAGCCAATTTTCCTATTGAGTTTTGGGGAGAATGTGCTTTAGCTGCAAGCTATCTTATTAATAGGACTCCTTCTTCCATTCTAAAAGGAAAGACTCCTCATGAAATATTGTTCAAATCTAAGCCTTCGTAAGATCATATACGAATTTTTGGGTGTCTTCATTACGCCTATAATCACCAACGACCAAAAGATAAGTTTGAGCCTAAAATTTGTAAGTGCATATTTGTTGGGTATCCCTATGGTGAGTCATGATGTGACTTTTAATGAAGATTGTTTTCCTTTTATGGAAAGAAATGAAGAAAATATTGAGCATAATTTAGTTGATACAATACTCAATATCAAGGAATTATTTTTAATGATGATAATTTTAAGAAAATTAGAAGCAATACATATCCAATGAATCCACCAGAAATTTCAGCAGAGCCCAACATAGAGTCTACCCAAGCAAGAGAGAAAAGAAGTCCTCAAGTCTAGGAACAACACCTAGCACCGAGAAAAAGAAAGCACCCTAGGTCCAGTTAGACCTAACACAGATTCAGTCCCAACAAGAGATAAAAGAAGCGGTTCATGCCTAGTGATGCCACCTAGCACTGAGAAAAGAGAAAGGTGCCAGACCTAGTCACATCATTAGGCATTAAGCTTCATAGACAAGGGGAGCAAGGAAGCGGTCTAGGCCTAGTTACAACATCAATAAAGCCAAGCCCATCAGGCGAATAGTCCAGCTTGTTGCCACTGAGCCCAGCAAAAAGTACAACAGAATTGTAGAGTCGAGCCCATCAGAAAGAGGAAAAAGAAATCGAAAACCTCCAATTCATTTACAAGACTATTTTTGATATTTGGGTAGACCTAAAGACCCATCTTCTACTTATTCAAAGACTACGCTCTCGTCTCCTAAGGTTTCTCAAGTAAATTGTATCCTATTGCTAATCACATTTCTTGTAAGAATTTTTCTAATGCGAATAGGTGTTATTTGGCTGCTATTACTAAAGTGGTGGAGGCGAGATTTTTCATGAAGTACTAAAAGATCCAAATTAGAGGGAACCATATCCAAAGAAATTGATGCACTTGAAATAAATAATACTTGGAGTATTGAAGAATTACATCCCAAGAAAGAAACCTATCAACTATAACTAAGTTTAAAAGGGGAAATACAACTCTAATGATAACACCAAAAGATATAATGTGCCTTTGGTAATCAGAGGGAATCGGCAAGCAGAAGGTTTTGATTACAATGAGAATTTTGCCCTATTCGCCAAAAACGACAAGTGTCCAAACTTTTTAGTTGTTGTAGTTGCTAAGGGTTGGGAGCTACACCAAATGGATGTAAACAATGCATTCTTACATGAATATTTAGAGGAAGAGGTGTAATGACCATGCCACCTAGATTTCTAACATCTAATCCAAACAAGGTTTGTCATCGATACAAATCTTTATATGGTTTGAAGCATACCCCATGACAGTGGTTTGTAAAATTATTCAAAGCTCCTAGAGTATGGATTTGTATGCACGTATATAAATTATTCACTTACAGAAAGGGTTAAAAGTTTATGGCCTTACTTGTTTATGTTGATGATTTGGTGCTCATGGGAAATGACCAGATCAATGTGTCTCATTTAAGAAATATCTGGATAAGTGTTCTCACATAAAAGATCTTGGAACTCTCAAATATTTTCTGGATATTGAAGTTGTAAGGAAATCACAAGGATTGTTTCTATCACAACGAAGTATTCTCTTGATATTGTTGATGAGTATGGACTTTTGCGATTTAAAATAGTAAAGTCACCCATGGAAGTCAATCATAAGCTTGCCATGGCTACAGGTGCACCCTTGCGTAATGCCACCCAAGTATCATCGGCTTGTTGTTTGCATGATTTATCTTACTATCACACAACCAGAGTTATCTTATGCAGTTCACTCTATCCCAGTTCATGAGGAAGCCTAAATAGGATCATATGGAAGCTGCACAGCAGGTTCTTTGATAGTTGAAGGGCAATACAGGTCAAGGTTTACTATTACGGAGCAACTAAAAATTACAAGTGTATGAGTATTGTGATTCCGATTACGGAGTGTGTCCTCTAACTAGGCGTTCATTGACTGAATTTCATATTTCTCTTGGTGGGTCACCTATATCATGGAAAATAAAGAAGCAGGGAATAGTTTTCTAGGTCATCTATGGAGGCCGACTATAGGGCAATGGCTATAGTTACTAGTGAATTAATATGGATTAAATCTTTTCTGCCTATCATGGGAATTTTTCTTAATACTCCTATGAAGCATTTATGTGATACCCATCTTTCATATCGCTAAAAATATTATCTTTCATGAAAGGACGAAGCATATGAAGATTAATTTTTATTTTGTGCGAGAATGTCTCATTTCAGGGGAACTTACTACAGGCTCGTCCTCTAAGAATCAGTTAACATATATTTTTACCAATGCACTTGGAAAGTAACAATTTTGTTTCTTACAAGGTAAATTCAGCATCGGCAACCCATATGCTCCATCCGAGGAGGAGTGATCGACTCCGCAAGTGCACGGATTTATCACTATAATAATCAAATGTCATCCCACAAGAACCAATGCAATGTACTAAGTATTAACCATCTCAATATGCTAAGCTATTAACAACTACTAAGAGTTCTGTTCGAATTAGAGGTTATAAAAGTATTTATAACCACTAACAGCTCATAACAACTCATAACAGACTACCCACTATAACTGTTAATCATAACCTCATAATATAATAATAATAATAATAATAATAATAATAATAATAATAATAATAATAATAATAATAATCAAATATTATTATTATTATTATTATTATTATTATTATTATTATTATTATTATCACTAACGTGTCATCCTTATCTCTTTCATTTACGTATTTTATTTTGTTGGTCTATTGATGAAATCCTGGTCCTGTTTGTGGATTTGGATCACGGTCATTATTTGATTGGTGTGACGAAGCCAGTAAACCATAAAAAAACCCTTTAGCACCAAATAAAAAACCTTGCCCTGGGTCGGTCTAAAAATCCATTTCTTTCACACGGTCTTAACCCGGTCATCCCTCTAGAGTCAACAGTGGCCGGCGCCGTGCACAAGGCCTTACTGCATTCAAAACACCACATTTATCTTCAGCGTCCAACTTAGGCACAGAGCTAACTCGTCCGTACGATGTTGTTGTGGCCGGCGTCGCGTTTCATGGTCAAAATTACCAAAATGTTGCGTTTTGCTCCGAGTATCCAAGCTGAGACACGAAGTTTATTTTCTCAAAACGATGTTGCTTATGTCTGGCACCATGTTTTAGGGGATTCTGCCCCCAAATGCTACGTTTTTCTCAGAGTTCAGCTGCAACATGGAAGGAAGCAAAGAATCGAATGATACCGTTTAGTGTCTAGCGACTCTCACCACGACTCGAATCTCGGGATCTGGTTCGATCTTGTTTTTTGGTCCGATATTTTGTGATTTTCTCAGTTAGTTTCTGCTCATTTTTGGACAGCTGCCTAAGCTGTAAACCTAGGTCATTTATAACCTAATCATTCTCTATAAATAGAGAGCTTAGACTCTCATTTGCATACAGTTTTTCCTATGCGTTATGCTGCTGAAGTATGATTAAGAGCTACTGAATATTTGCTTATTTTGATCTCTTAGTCTCACTTCAGCTAATGCTCTCTACGCATTAGTCATACATATTCCTACTTACCTTCATAAAACTTCATAATAAGCCCCTTTCAATTCACCACCCCCGTACTTATTTCAGCTTTAGTTCGAGATCCAAATCAATAGGTGGGGCGCCAAATAGGCCTTCAAACTATGGTTTATTTAATTTTGTTTATTTTAGTACTGTGAAGAAAGATGTAATCGCATTTAAACTCCTCCTCATCTGATGTAATTTTTTTAATTTTGTTTTCATTTGCTTTTCTTTTCGTTTCTTTATCGCTTTCGTTTATTGATTTCATATATGTTTTTACTACTTTTGATAGCATCCTCTATTTGCTTTAAATTTTGTATTTAATTATGTTTTCTGCCTTATTTTAATGCATTATCTAAACTTACCTCTCAAATTACTTAAGACCGTCTTTTAACAAGCATAACAGAAGCGCTTATCCTTACGTTTCGAACCCTCGCCCCGAATATGGATTCTCGGTTCTAGAACGATGGAGTCAATTTTAAACCTCTTCCCAACTTAATTTTCCCTTACTAAGGTTGGAAGAGTATTTCTTTAGTTTATTTTTGTTAGTTTTTGTTCTTAAAAGTGACTGGTGACTCTATTTTCTTATTTACTTCTCCTAATCTTCTTCTCGGCTTTTCTAACTAAAAATAAAAAAGGGTTTTTAGGTCTGACAGTCAGGCCAGGGACTGAAGTTGATCACGTCAGTCACAGCCCCTGGTCGGCACCACCCGCTGTACGGCACTGGCTCTCGCTGGTGCCGGACGGTCGGTGGGTAGGGTTTCGGCCCAAGCCGGTGTTTTCACACTGGTCTGGCCCAAAATCCCTACGTTAGAACCAAAATAACCCTAATTTTTTTATTTTTAGTTATGAAATAATATCCCGGGATTCCTAAAAACAATTCCTAAAATAAAAGGATTAATAAAATTTTCATTCAATTTTACTTAATTTATTTTAAATAAGATTATAAAACTCGGAAATCTTAATAAGAGATTCATCCCCACTTTCAAAAATCGAATCATTTCCATCTTCCAAAAGAAGTCACGTTAATTCGTGGGAAGCTCGGGGCCCCGCTCCGGCTCGGGGCTCCCGTGGTTCCTACAATAAGGGATCTATTGTGCCTAGGAAAACTTGTATTGAATTGTCTAAGGGAACAATTCGGAGAAGTCGATCTTTTGTATTTTGTGGATTCAAAATAGTGGATTTGATTTGGTATCTGGATTGACATTGTCCATGGTTTTCTGCCCGGGAGGGTTTCCACGTAACACTTATTGTTCTAACTTTTCTGAGTTCATTCTAGACTCTGAATACTCTTTCTAAGTTCCTACTTGTGCTATAAAATTTTATATTTCCGTAAAATTTCCTTCACACACTATTCACCCCCTAGAGTGATTTAGACTCTCAAGGAGCAAAACTTCAAAATAAAAGGCTCACAAGCATATCGAGACAAGGCCTATCGAGACAAGGCCTGCAGGTTGTGGGGGTCCACGATTGCTTTGGAAGCCACCATGAACCTCCACATAGCCAATGGTTGGCTCTAGAGATCATCACGGGCCTCCCCAAGGGAAGTGGGGGCTTCTAGTGGCCACTACGGGCTTGCCCATAGCTTAGGGGAGAACCCGTTGTGGGTGTTTCTGCCCATTTTGGTTGCTGCTGGCCACCACGGCCTGCCCCGTGGCCTGTGGGCACACCCATGATGGGTGGTAGTAACTCCCAAACTTTCTTTATTTTTTTATTTCTTTTTCGTATTTTTCTTCGTGAGATATTTATGAGAGGTTTGTTTTGTAAATTTTCTACTCTTCTAAGTATCATGACAACATATTATAGCTCAAAGGAAAATCATTAATACTCATGCAAGGGTAACCGACTAGTAAACATGAATTGAGCAATTCGAGTTAAAATTTCTGCTCACCATTTACTAAAAAACCACCAACCATGGATATAACTTACTAGTCTACTTTGAAACCTCAAGAAAATCATGATTCCACAAAGATTTAGACAAGATTGGTACACATTTAAGTCCATGCATGAAAATTACAATAATAAAGAGAAGCCCAATTAAGTGGATAGTGATGTTTATATTTCCATTCTTTTCTTTTCTAACTTTTTTCTAACATAAAAATATATCAATCAACCTCTCCAAAATACATACATGCAACAATTTTTTGAAATTTTATGCATTCAAAGAAGGTCCATAAGCACACATACAAAATTTATTTTTATTAAAAAGTAATATACAGTAGGGAGGAGAAAGAAATCCACCTTGATGAAGATGATTAGAGTTGATATCTTATTGTTTGTTGTATTCTTACACTTTTCTTCTAATTTGTTAGCTTTGTTTTTACTATATCCTTAGTGAAGATGCTCAACAATGACGATTGAAGTTTGAAATGAATGAGATTGAAGAAGATGAAGTCTTCTTTGTTTCTCCCCTTGCTCTCTCCCTCCCTTATTAGGAGCTGGTGGGTTTTGAATGAGAAAATAAGCAACGATTCAACATCACATTTGACTTATATATCAGATTTGGAGGGATTTCAATGATTATTTGGAGTATGGAGTATAGAGGTTGACTGTATCAGATTTAAGGACCGGTGGTGTTGCAATGATGGTTGAGGCATGGTGTAGAGAGGTGGAGTGAAACAGTAGAGACAAAGGTGAAAGGAACAACAATAAGTTTTTGGGACGTGGTGTTGAAGATTTTAGAAGAAAGAAATAGGTTTTTGATGTTTAGACCTTAGGATGATAACTATGATGTGGTCAAATGTATTTAGGATCAATAATCAGCTTCTTATTTATTCCAAGCACATTTGTAGGCCAAATAAATATTTTACTAAACTCATTTTTAATATTATTTCCAACAAAATTGGTCCATCAACTAGTAAACATGTACATAAATATGTATGAATATTAACTACCACAATATATGAATTTTTATGGCCAATTATCAAATTAAATTACTTAGTGAATGAATCACATATATTTTCTTAATATTTCTTTTAGTGCGGGCGCCACATAATCGCCTAAAATTAATAACCAATCTAGTTTGAAAACTCCATCACATAGTCTTTCATATTATGTGTTGGGTGTTGCCTCAAAATCATTGTTAAAGTCGGAACAAACTCCAGCTATCATTCTGTTTGAAGCTTATAGCATCATGACATTGTTGCGGCTCAACCAACAGCCAATAAAGGCAGCCCTTGCTGACAGACATTTGTAGGAACCACTGTCTCGCGTACCCGGCGGGGCCCGAGCTTCCCCACTAATTGGCAGGTTTGAATTTTCTTTTTGAATATGGAAATGATTTGAGTTTTTGAAGATTGACTTTTGAAAATGGGGATGAACATCTTATTAAGATTTTCGAATTTTACAAGCTGATTGACAATGGGGATGAACATCTTATTAAGATTTCCGAATTTTACAAGCTGATTTAAAATAAATTAAGTAGGATTGAATGACGATTTTATTAATCATTTTATTTTAGAAATTATTTTTAGAAATCTCGGGACATTATTTCACAACTAAAAATAAAAATAAATTAGGTTAATGAGATTCTTCCATGGGGCTTTATGGCCAAACTTGTGTGAAGACATCGATTTGGACTGAAGCCCCACCCACTGACTACTCGGCGCCGGTGAAAGCCGGTGCTGTGTGGTGGGCGGCACCGACTAGGGGCCGTGGCTGAGGTAGTAAGCCTTGGCCTCCGGCCTGACTGTCGAGATCCAAAAACTTTCCTTTTTTATTTTTAGTCGAAATAACTAAGAAGCAAATTAGAAGAAATTAAATCAGAAAAGGGAGTCACCTATCAATTTTAAGCCCATCGGTAAGTTTAGATATAGAATAGGTTGGAAGAGGTTAAAAAATAAATAAATACTCTTCCAATCTTTGTATGAGAAACCTAAGCTTGGAAGAGGTTAAAAAATGACTTCATCTATCTAGAACCAAGAATCCATATTCGGGGCGATGGTACGAAATGTAGGGATAAGCCCTTCCATTCCGCCCATCAAACGACAACCTTTACTAGTTTGAAAGGTGAGTTTAGATAGCATATTAAAAACAGACACACAACATAACGAGATACGAATTAAAAGCACTCAAAGCATGCTAATGAAAGCAGTAAAAGCATATACGAAAAGTGATAGATTGAAGCAATAAAGAAAGAAAAGAAAAGCAAAAAAAGGAACGAAAGCCAAAATAAAAGTTACATCGGGCGGGGAGGAATTAAATGCGATACATATTTTCTCCACAACACCAAAACAATAAGTAATAAAATCAATAAATAAATCATCGTGAGGCCGAAGCAGCATCCTCAAGTTGTCCCACCTGTTAATATGGATCTCGAATGTGGAACTAAAAATGTGACCGTGGTGAATTGAGAGGGGCTTTTTGTGAAGGTAGGTAGAAAGATATATGACTGGTGGAGTTTTAGGGTTTAGATGAGCTGGAGTAGGGAGTAGAATGGAAATAGGCTGAAAACAAATCAAGAGATCAGAATACTAGAGAGTCCATTTAGTAGGTCTTGGTTTAGTTTTAGTAGCATAACGCTTAGGGATGAGCCGTATGTAAAATGAGAGCCTAAGCTCTCTATTTACGAGGAAAGGTTAGGTCACAAATGACCTAGGTAAACAGCTTAAGCAGCCGTCTAACAATGAGCATGAACCAGCTGCAAAATCACAAAAACCAGACCAAAAAACAAGAGATAGAACTGAATCCAAGGATGTGCGGCACCAAACCTAAATGGCGTCGTTTGGTCCTCCAGCTTCTTTCATGTTGCAGCAGGACTCCGAGCAAAACGCAGCATTTCAAGTGTACTTGGACCCGGTGCGTGGTGCCGGACACAAATGACGTCATTTTCAGAAAATAAGCTTCGTGTCCGAGTTGGACTTATGGCGCCGGACAGCATTTTGGTGATTCTGACCATAAAACATGGCGCCGGCCATATGGCGACGTTTTGATGTCTTCAGCTCCGTGTCCGGATCGGATGTTGCTCGTGAAACATGACATTTTGAGCATTGAATGTTCCTGTACATGGCGCCGGTCTTTCGTTGACTCTGGAGGTTTGACCCGGGCTTGGGCCGTCTGAAAGAAAAGGGATTTTTGGACCGACCCAAAGAAAAAGGTTATTGTA
Organism: Talinum fruticosum; assembly: GCA_021018815.1. Classification (NCBI taxonomy): domain Eukaryota; kingdom Viridiplantae; phylum Streptophyta; class Magnoliopsida; order Caryophyllales; family Talinaceae; genus Talinum; species Talinum fruticosum. The sequence goes on along the minus strand of JAITYX010000036.1, from coordinate 5,010,935 downwards.
TTTGGTGCTAGAGGGTTTTTGTGGTTTACTTGCCTTCCGCCACACCAATCAAATACCGTCTGTGATCCATATCCACAAATAGGATTGGGATTTTATGATTGAGCCAATAAAATAAATTACACAAATAAAAGAGACAAGGATGACACGTTTTAAGTATCTACAACACTGCCCAAGTTGGCTATAACTAGCCCCAGTTTGATGTGATAACAATCATCGCGGTTGAGTCGTGGCAGTGGACACAACTCGTGTTTATGGAGTAGCGTTAGGGATTGCGAGACGTAGCTTTTATGGAAAGTTGTATCCTAAACTTAATTTTATTTGAAAAACATTTTATTTCCTATTAGTATTAGCTAATACTTACCTTATAGAACTTACCTTATAGAACTAGGAGTATAAGAGTTTCAGTAGGTTGAGGAAGTTTATTTTTAGGAGGTTGTTAGGATCTTGCCCTATAAGGAGAGATTATGTACACTATGTGATATGATGTGGGTGAGCGGAATGAGGTGAGAGGATCACTCGGGTGAGAGCCCTTGGGGGTATCTCATGTCAAGCCTAACTAGATGAAAAATCTCATAAAAGATTTAGTGTTAACTAGAGGGGATTATAATTAGGAAGAACCAATCGGAGAGCATCTTGAAGGGTTTCTATTGTGTGGAAAATGGTGTGGGATATCTCGATTATAGAAGATCTCACGGTTTGAGATCATTGTTGTACTCTATCATAATACTTGTTGCTCTTTTGTGCTTCTTGTTGCCCGTAGTTTTTCTCATTTGGATTTTCCATGTTTATCTTTATTATTGATTTGCCTTTATAATTATTGATAGTATTTGGTATCATTTCAATTACTATTATTTTCGGTGCACAATTGGGGGTTAACTCCTTACATTGTGATTTTATGAATCTCATATGAGGTTCCAATTACAAGCATAAATATACACACTGTTTTGTCCAAAAAAACATCAATTTGAGTAAAATTTACACTTTCACAAACTTTCACACAATTTTCTGAAATTGCAGTGGGTGGCAACTTGCGAAAGCACTGCTGCACCTACCAAAAGATGAATAATGCAAGAAAGATTAGATAATCATTAATCAGGAATTACTACTCAGAATGGGATCAATAAGAAGATATTGTTTGGGCCCATCATTTTGGAGGTTATAAGTTTTTACACATTGAATCATTCTTTTTTTTTTTTTTTTTTTTTACCACAAGCCCTGAAAAAAAAATCATTTGGATGAAAGACTCCAAATAGTTAGCCCATCCTACCAGTATGTACCATATTGGCCTCTAAATTTGCTATGGCCAAGTTTTTATACTTCCTAAAATCTGGAAACTCTTAGCTCGAATGCACCAAGGATTTACCACTAGAGCTATAGCCTTGCATTTCAAAAAAGGGAAAAAAGTAAAAATTTCCAATAATTTGAAAGATCACCTTGTTGTAGAACCACAGGATCAGCACTGAGCAACTGAAGTCGAGGCAGGCGACCCAACGTATGTTACATGAACTTCCTGAGGTAGGAGGTGATATCTGATCCTGAGTTCTTCAAAAATATTTTTGAGTTCCAGGACAAGATCGGATCTTCTGCTGTTTTTCTCTGCACTGTTCTGGAAATTCATAGTGTGGGTGACATAAAGACCCATCTTGATCTTGTTCACATCCAATATATCTTTCACTTGCACACTGTGACCTGATCGCCAGAATTGTGGTTTACTCTCAATGTACCTGTTTTCCATGGCATTATGATCTTTAAACACCAAATTTGAAACCCAAAAAGTGGATCTGGCAAAACTGATCCATACCCTGTTGCCCAACCACGACTCAAAGTATGAATCCTTATTTGACTAGAGCCACTCTTTGTATAGCTGTTCTCCAAGATATTATGCTCCATTAAGCACCCAATTTGAAACTAAAAGTGAGTGGCAAAATTGACCCGTACCCACTAACCAATTACCCAACCAAGACTCGAGGTAAGGCATCCTGGTTTTGACACAGGCCCCTGTTGACTTGAAACCAACCCACCAAAGGCAGGAACCTAGCCTGTATGCAATTTGATGCAAATGTTCCTTCAGCTCAAATATGACTTGACCTGAAACTAGCCAACCCAAACCCAAACATAGCAACTCACTGGCAAGGGCTAATATGAGACAGTTCACAAGAGACCAAAAACAGGGAAAAGCAATATCAAATTGAAAATTGCAAAAGTGACTTACTCTTTGATTCTAGCCTTCAGAGCTGCAATCGTCTCAACTGTGGTTGAAAAGTCAATAGCAAACTCTACAGAGTCGCCCATTTCTGGGCTGCGGTAGAAATTGCTGATTGGTTTGGTAGCCAGAACAGTATTTGGATAAATAATCTTTTCATTGTCATACCTTAGAAAGATAGTAGTCAGAATGTTCATCTCTTCAACAACCATCTGCCAACAAACCCAATTGATTAGTATGAATTTACTCTCTTAATATCTGATAATGAACTTGCCCACCAAAAAATAAGTGTCCGATAATGTACATATTTAGACCATTTTAAGCTTACCTGAACTCCGTCGATAACACAACGGTCACCCACATCGAAGGGATGCATTATAAAAACAAATATGATTGCTTCAAACACTGTTTTGACAGAGTTGCCGAACACAAACACCACAAGCAACAGCTGAGATGTAATGAACACTAGTATTTTGGTGGTCAAAAATCCCATCATAAGATTCCACACAATAACAATAGCAACCAAAACCACTGCTGAAGCTATTCTATTCAACTCCTCCACTGCTGTTTTAGTATCATTTAGGGAATGAGCTAAAGATTTGCGTTCCAGGTAGGCATCGACCTGCAAATAGGTAGAAATTGTAAGAATAGCCAGCCATAAGAGTACAATATTTTCATTTTGAAATGATAGTCCATGACATATTTCTTACATTTTTCCATCAAAGGGGTGATCTAGTGTGATTTGCCCAACATCTCATAATGAATTAAGGCTTCCAATGCCGCAAGAGCCATGGAACCCCTCATACATCTCTTTCCTGCCTCCCCCAACTAGGATGCCCCGACAAGGGATGCAGCCCCCTAATGGGAAATTTTAACACCCCCCTTTGTTTTTTTACAAAAAAGATTCCTATGGTAGGTATGGAACCGTGGATGTATAGAGTTCCTAAATGACTACTATTTCACTCAAAGAAGCAGAAAATTGAGTGGGCTATTTGTTTTTTTTTTTTTCAATTATTACCTTACATTCAAAACAAATTGCCAAATATTAACTCTCATTGGCCACTTGGAGAGTGGATGTATAGAGGTTGCTATATTCAAAACTGACTTACCACCCACTTCTTTAATGCTGACTTCTTGATCTTTCCAGTTTCAATTGCTCCTTGGAATAAGGGAAATACTTGTTCCACCTCATCCATTCTCATGAAACGTAAGAGATCCTCCTCTTCAATATACCTTGATAGACAAAGATGATAAAAAAGAAATAATGAAAATTCAGGTGTAAGTCAATATTACAGGATTTAATAGGGAATCGTCAGAAGGTGTAACATCTCACTTGTGACGAGGCTTGGCAACGTTGTTGAATATCTTCTCACCTGCAGCTTTTGCTTCCCATTCACTCGTGATCTCATTAGTTTGCTTGCCCCATTCATCATCATTACCACCATGAAGGCTATTGGAAATAGTAGACAACTTTGTTCTCCTGATCACACTGATCATCCCTTTCATTGTCCATGCAGAGACCTTACTTTGGTCAATTTTCTGAAGTTTCTCCACATCAATTACCTCTTCTTTTACCCCTTTACCCTTTAACACACGCTCAAAGCTCAACCTGGCGCTACTTTTTGACTCACCTGGCATCTCTGCCATCTCCATCAATGGTGGCCCAGAAAGTGTTTGAAGCACATATTGATGAAATAAAGACTCTTGAATTCGATCGAAGAATCTCTGGACATGGAAAGAAAGAGCTATAATCTTAATCAGAAGAGTCTTGAGCAGCCACATACCGGCCCCAACTAAACACCCGGCAATGGCCATCGTAATGCCATGTAATATTTTGGTGGCCTTCCTTGATCGGCGAACCCCATGGCTAAACAACAATATCCATGCTAGAAGAACAAAAACTAACCAGAGGAAAACCTGCACACTTCTCTTCAGCCCATATACAAAATACAAAACTTTCCTCTTAAGCAAGAAGTTTCGTTCCACAAAGAAAACAAGGAAATTAATGGACCATTCTGTGACCAAACGACCGCAAAATATCACTATAACGAGCACACACCATTTCCAAAGTGCTAAACTCCATAAAAAGGTGCGCTCTAAGCGGTGGATAGTTAAGCTGGCAACCAATAAACTGATTAAGCCAATGAATACTACCAACTCCAGCACTACAAAGATTTTCAGTTTGTTACCAGAGCGTTGGTTCAGTGGAACATTAATGGATTTGTAGATCTCCTCATCTTCCTCTTCATCTTCTCCATCTGCTGTTGTCATTGGAATTCCTGGGGTTCTTGGTGTACTAACACCCACTCTAGGTGACTTTGAAGCTACCATCTGAGTATGCTCTTCAGCCAAAGATGCATCACTTGGATATGGTGGTTCAGCCAACCTCGATTTGGTCCTTGAGAAAGCTGACCTAGCTAGTGTTGTGCGCCTTCTCACAATCTCATTTGGAATGTTTGGGGATCTATGGGGGTTGACATTGGGCTTATCCTTGTAATCTCAGGGGTCAAATTATGGGTTATGACTGTAATATTGTTCCGCTCTTGCAACTTGGTGCCAGAGTCATTCACCATTTTATTTAAAGATTTGATCCCGGACCCCTCTTGAGGTGTGCTTGAAATATTGCTTGAATCGCCAACTGATAATACGACATCATGGGTGGCACTTTTCACAATGAAATCTGCATTACCCTCCATTGAATTCAGTTACCAGCCTTGACTTCCCTCCCCCCCGGATCAATCACCAATCACCGTAATATACTACTCTCTTGACCAATCATTCACAAAACACAACCAGCAAATTTATTGTAAGCAATAGGTAGCTCAACAACAAACGCAATACCCACTTCCTCTCACTCAATCATTTCTTCGGACAGCTTGGATACGGCACTGAATCTTCAAAAGACTTCCCCCAATAAGAGGCTGAGGGGACGTACCATGATCTGAAGAAAGTCTCTGAAAATTTGAAATATATGAGGATATAATGATCAAAATTTGGAAATCTAACAGTACATATACTGGGGATTGACCAGGATTAGAAATTTGGAAAGAGAGTGAGAGAGAGAGAGAGAGGACGGCGGGTGTTGGTTATACTGAGTCCAAGTTTCCCGGAGTTTTAAATGGCGAAGTGGCGGGTAAATTTGGTCCAGACAAGCACGACTAGCCAACCACCGTGGGTGACCTCGATAAAGCCATTTTTTTGCCCTTTCTAAGAAGCAACTATTTAGTTAAATACTTTTCTAGTTGAAGAAACAATTATTAATCCATAATGTTTTTGGATGCTTCTGAATTTTATTTATCAAAGCATAATGTGAAATAACGTGGGAATTTTTAAATGTTGAAATTATTGCAAATTGCGTCTTTTTTTTCTTTGAAAAGGACACAAGAAATATCTAAGCTAATTGACTTTAAACAAAATTCCTCTCATCTATCCACTTTCTTGATTTTGTTCATTGTTTATTAAATATAATAATTTTTATAATTTTTTTGGGACCCCGAAAAGAATATTTTTTTATTATGAATTTAACAAGTTAAAAGAAGTCTAATTTAATTCATTGTATTCGAGAAGTATAAAAAGTTATAATACTCTAAAATAAATTATAACCTCACTCAACTATAAAATAGTTTACCAAATTTTAAACACGGCATCAACATCAGATCATCTAAAAACCAATTTGATATCAAGAAATACAGCCATAGACACATTAGCATTTTATGGAGTAAAGGCATCTTTGTTTTAGTTTTTTGAAAACAATTTAAAATATTACCTGCTCCAAAATGATCCATGCTTACTAAAATGTGAATGATTAATGAGATAATTACAAATATTTTTTTCGCTGAATGTAGTGGAGGACATGAAATTTTTTATGTAGGGTGCGTTTGGTTGGACGTAAAATTATTTTTTCGGAAAATATTTTTTAATTTTCATGTGTTTAGTACCATTGAAATTGTAAAATGATAGATATTGTGAAATAAAAAAATTAATTAAAGTGACAATTATTTTAAAAGAAAGGGAGTATAAATTTGTGAATCTCATATTATGTTTCGAATTACAAGAATAATTTTATACACTCTTTATCCCCAAAAATAAAAATTTGAATAAATTTTACAGTTTCACCATGGAGATCTTCAGTTCTGAAGTTACAGTGGATGACAACTTGCAAAAGCACTGCTGCACCTGTCGGGCTGCCAGAAGAATAATATTGCAAGACAGATTAGATAGTCATTAATCAGTTACTACTATTCAGAATGTGATCAATAAGAAGATATTTTTGTGCCCATAATTCTGGAGGTTATAAGTTTTCTAACCCTTGGATCATTCTTTTTCTAACTTAGCTTTAAAAAAACATCTGGATAACGGACTCCAAATATTTAACCCATCCTACCAGTATGTACCATGTACGCCCCTAAATTTGCTGCGGCCAACTTTTTACACTTCCTAAAATCTAGAAAATTTTACCTCAAACACACCAAGGGTTTACCACTAGAGCTATAGCCTTGCAGGTCAAAAAAGGAAAAGGTAAACATTTCCAATAATTTCAAAGATCACCTTATTGTATAAACACAGCATCAGCACTGAGCAACTGAAGTTGAGGCAGGCGACCCAACATATGTTACATGAACTTCCTGAGGTAGAAGGTGATATCTGATTTCGAGTTCTTCGAAAATTTTTTTGAGTTCCAGGACAAGGTCGGATCTTCTGTTGTTTTTCTCTGCACTGTTCTGGAAATTCATGGTGTGGGTGACATACAGACCCATCTTGATCTTGTCCACATCCAATATGTCTTTCACTTGCACGCTGTGACCTGATCGCCAGTGTTGTGGTTTGCTCTCTATGTACCTGTTTTCCATTGCATTATGCTCGTTAGACACCAGATTTGAAACCCACAAAAGTAAACGTGGAAATACTGACCATACCCAGATGCTCCTTTTGTGTTCCTATTGTCCATGACACTATGCTCCTTAAGCACCGAATTCAAAACCAAAAATGTGTAGCAAAATTGACTTGTACCTAGTACCCGAAGGATCCTGGCTTTGATACAAGCCTGTGTTGACTTGAAGCCAAACTGGCCAAAAGTTTCTTAACAAATACTTATTGTATTTTCTAGACAACCTTGTCAAACCAACCAAAGAGAGAAAGGAACCGAACATTCCATCAACCCAAACATGACTTGACCCGAAATGAACCAACTTACCCATAACATAAGAACTTGTTCGCAAGGCTTAAAATGAGAAAGAGAGAACAGAAGACAATGAACAAGGAAAAGCATGATTAAAATGAAAATTGTACAAGTGACTTACATCTTGATTCTACCCTTCAGAGCAGCAATTGTCTCAACCTTGGTCGAAAAGTCAATAGCAAACTCTACAGAGTCCCCCATTTCTGGGCTCCTATAGAAATTGCTGATTGGTTTCGTAGCCAGAACAGTATTTGGGTATATGATCTTCTCGTTGTCATATCTTAAAAGATAGTAGTCAGAATGTTCATCTCCTCAACAACCATCTGCAATAATCCCAGTTGCTTACTATGAGTTCATCCTCTAAATATCTGGATAATGTGCTTGTATCCACTAAAAAAGAAAAGAGGGGTATCTGGTAATGCACAAATTTTAAACATTTTAATGTTACCTGAACTCCATCAATCACACAACGGTCACCCACATCAAATGGATGCATTATGAATACAAATATGATTGCCTCAAACACAGTTTTGGCACTATTGTTGAACATAAACCCCACAAGCAATAGCTGAGATGTAAGGAACACTAGTATTTTGGTGGTCAAAAATCCCATCATAAGATTCCACACAATAATAGCAGCAACCAAAACCACAGCTGAAGCTATTCTATTCAACTCCTCCACCGCTGTTTTAGTATCATTCAGGGAATGAGCTAGCGATTTGCGTTCCAAGTAAGCATCAACCTGCAAATATGAAGAAATCACAAGAATGGACATAAGATTGCGACATTTTCATTTCTACATGATAGTGCATGATGCATATCCTACATTTCACCATTGAATAGGTGATCTAGTGTGATTTCCCCAACTTCTAAGGAGGTGAGGATTCCAATGCTGCAGAGCATGGAACAGTTGACACCCCTCCTCCCTCTTTTTCTCGCGATCCCCCCACCCAACAAAAGAAACACTAGGACACCCCCATAAGAGATGTGTCCCTAGTTGGGAAATCCTATGGTGTGGATGGATAGAAGTTCCCATATGACTATTATTTCACACAGAGAAGGGAAGTAAGGTATTTTACTTTTGCCCACTATTACCTAATTTAAAACAAATTGCTTAATGTTGTTAACTCTTATTGACTGCTTACAATAATGGATGTATAGAAGTTACTACATTCAAAAGTGACTTACCACCCACTTCTTTAAAGCAGACTTCTTGATCTTTCCTGTTTCAGTGGCTCCTTGGAACAAGGGAAATACTTGCTCCACCTCGTCCATTCTCATGAAACGTAAAAGATCCTCTTTTTCAATATACCTGGTAGACAAAAATTGATAAAGAATTAATGACAATTCAAGTGCAACTCAAAATTACATGATCCAGTAGAGAATTGCCATACACTGTAACATCTTACTTATAACTAGGCTTCGCAACATTCTTGAATATCTTCTCACCTGCAGCCTTTGCTTCCCACTCACTTGTAATCTCCTTATTAGTTTGCTCGCCCCATCCATCATCATTAGCACCGTGAAGACTATTGGAAATAGTAGCCAACTTTGTTCTTCTGATCACACTGATCATCCCTTTCATGGTCCACGAAGAGACCTTACTTTGGTCAATTTTCTGAAGTTTTTCCACATCAATGACCTCTTCTTTTACCCCTTTACCCTTTAACACGTGCTCAAAGCTCAACCGGCCACTACTTTTTGATTCACCTACCGTTTCTGCCGTCTCCATGAAAGGTGGCCCAGAAAGTGTTTGAAGCACATATTGATGAAATAAAGACTCTTGAATTCGATCAAAAAATCTCTGGACATGGAAAGAAAGAGCTATAATCTTAATCAACAGAGTCTTAAATAACCACATTCCAGCCCCAACTAAACACCCAGCAAGGGCCATTGTAATACCATGTAATATTTTGGTGGCCATCCTTGATCTATGAACCCCATGGCTAAACAACAATATCCATGCTAGAAGAACGAAAACTAACCAGAGGAAAACCTGTACACTTCTCTTCAGCCCATATACAAAATATAGAACTTTCCTTTTAAGCAAGAAGTTTCGTTCCACAAAGAAAACAAGGAAATTGATAGACCATTCTGTGACCAAACGACCGCAAAATATTACTATAACAAGAACACACCATTTCCAAAGTGCTAAACTCCATAGAAGCGTATTCTGCAACTGGTGGATAGTCAAGCTAACAACCAATAAACCAATTAAGCTGATAAATAATACCCACTCCACTAATACAAGGAGTTTCAATTTCTTACCAGGGTGTTGATTCATTAGAACATTGATGGATATGTAAATATCCTCTTCTTCTTCGTCCTCCTCTCCATCCACTGTTGTCACCGGAATCCCAGGAGTTCTCGGAGTACTAACACCCATTCTAGGCGACATCCTATTTGACAAATTCCTTATTGATGAGTTTGAAGCTACCATCTGAGTATGCTCTTCGGCTGAAGAAGCATCACTAGGATATGGTGGTTCAACTAGCCTCGATTTGGCCCTTGAGAAAGCTGACCTAGCTAGTGATGTACGCCTTCTCACAATCTCAATTGGAATGGTGGGTGGTCTACGAGGTGTCGACATGGGGCTTATCCTTGGAATATCAGGGGTCAAATTATGGGTTATGACAGTAATATTGTTCCGCTCTGGCAACTTGATGGCGGAATCAAGTACCATTTTATTTGAGGATTTGATCCTGGACCCTTCCTGAGGTGTACTTGCTTTGCTTGAATCACTACTTTCCTTGTTCCCATTAGCTGTTGCTGTTGAATCAACTGATAATAAAACATCGCGGGTGGCAGTTTTCGTCAAGAAATCTGCATTACCCTCCATTTGAAATTCAATCACCAGCCTGCTTTATCACCTTAGACTTCAATCACCAACCACCCAAATATACTACTCCGATGACCAAACATTCACAAAAGATTTCACAAAATACGGAGCTCAACAGCAAACCCAGTACCCACTTCCTCTCACTCAGTCATTTCTTCCAACACCTTAGTTATGCCACTGGATCTTCGGAAGATTTCATCAAATAAGAATCTGTGGGGACCAAGATACAAAGAAAGTCGATGAAAATCTGAAATAAATGAGGATAATTATCAATTAGGAAATCTAAAAAGTTCAGACACTGGACATTCACCCGGAAATTTAGTGGAGGAACAGCAACTATTATTTGAAAAGATTAGAGAGAGAGAGAGAGAGAGAGAGAGAGAGACGGCGGATGTTGGCTATACTGAGTCCATTCGGCTCGAGTTGGCCGGAGTTTAAATTGCGGCGAAGTGGCGGGTAAAATTTTGCTGTACACTTGGATGACTAGCCAACTACCACTAGTGAGCAGTGACCTCAAGAAAGCCAAATATGTCTTTTCTTTCTAAGAAGCAATTATTTTAATTAATTATTTTTATTTGAAGAAGCAATTATTAATCCATAATGTTTTGGGTTGTTCTGATTTTAAAATGCATAATGTGCAACAACGTGAGAAATTTAAAAACTTGAAATTATTTTTGCAAGTTGGTGGCTTTTTTTTTTTTTTTTAAAAAGGACGTAAGAACTTGACCAGAAGAATTACCCATCTATTTTCTTGATTTTTCTCATTTTTTATTCAGCTGACTAGATACAATTACTACTGTAAATCCGACACAAAGTTAGTTAGGTAAGTTTAGGTAGTGATTTTCAGCTCACTTACTTAAATGAGTTGGCACATAAAATCTGTTTAGTTAATTGGATTATATTAAAATTGAGATTCTCGACACGACGATCATACACTTAACCTATTTATTTTTAAAAATTTTTGAAAAATATCTATGTACCTTTCGAAAAGTAAAAGAGAAATAAAAATTGAAATTTGAAGGGGCCAGGAGCCAAAGGGAAAATGAAAAATAAAAATTGAAGGCTTCTTATACATAACGAGCTTCTCATGATGAACGTAATTTAAGGATCCTTAGTTTTTCCTAATTGATAATTTTAAAAGAGTAAGTAGATATTTGTTTACTTTAAATATATAAATGGGTCAATTTCAAATCAATCTATTAAACAATTATGAATTATTTCGTGGAACAAGACCTTAGAATAATTGTTACCCTTAACCTATGAAGCGCTAAATCAAGGGCAATCAACGTCAATATAAGCCGCCGTCCTAACTTATGGCTTGTTCCCTACCTATTTGATTACACAAATTGCGTTGTACATATGCCATAACGTAAAACCAATCATTTTCACCACTTGTTTTTGTATTAAAGAACCCAATTTGAAATTAAATCCTCAAAACCCCATCTTGATATTGCCCTTATAATTCTCTTCCACACAAACGTTCTCATTTCCTCCAAAAAAATCTTTTTTATAACAAAAATGGGAGAAATACCCAATTACTCCCTACAAGCTCCCAATTACCCTTCCCTACAACTCCACACAGAGCACTTCAACCCAACCATGTTCTACTATGGGTTCTTCGTCGTCGCGGTTGCCGTCTTCATCCTCACAGTCTACCACTGCCTCATCGTCAAATGCTGCGCGGATCGCCCTCCGTGGGCCGGGCCTGGCGGGCTGAACACCGGCCCCGGTCCGACCCCGGAGGGAAGGAAAGATGATGTAGAGTTGGGATGTGCTACGTTCAAGTATAGGAAAGGTGGTGCGGGTGGAGAGGAGTGCGTGGTGTGTTTGTCAATGTTTGAAGAGGGAGAGGAAGTGAGAGAGTTGCCAAGGTGTAAGCACTCTTTCCATGCTCTGTGTATTGATAAGTGGCTCTACTCTCATTTTGATTGCCCCATTTGCCGTGCCCCTGTGGCTAACCAAGTTGGACTTGCCTTTACTCTCCCAGGTCTCTCTATCTCTCTCTTTCTCTCCACCGCCCCCTTTAGAAATAGGCGAGTCTTAGGTAATACTGTCTCAACAGTGAATCGATCGATCTCCCACTCGAAACCGGTAGCTGGTTGAGACAATATGTGCTTAGTAAATTAAAGCTTGTTGTCATCGGGCTATTCACACAATCGAGTCTCTATATACTTACCGATAGTCGATGAAACTTATACAAGTTATTGTATTCTTCAAATAACTCATTTTTTCCAAAATTGCCTGGTGTTTTAAATGTTCAAGTCGAGATAGATAAACATTTTTCAACTAACTCTTTTTTGGTAATTATTCACTTTGTCGGAATTCAGGTCCCACTTCGTGAATCTCGAGGTACATAAAGGAGAAATAGGGGTCCCAAATGTCAAAGCGCAATGTCCATGGTAAGAAAGTAATCAAGAGAACAGTAGAGCAATTGCCTCTTGGGCGATATAGAGTACAGTATGTGCTCGTGTAGAAGTTGAAAGTGATTGCTTTTTTGTATAGTCTACAGGAATGGTGTATAGAGAAAAAGTAACAGCTGAGTAGATGAGACTTGATCTGAATTTGATAGTCTGAAAAGGAATTCACCAATCTGTATTCTTATGTGAGGCTAGTTGATCCAGTCTCGAGTCTTGTACCATGTTTACTTGAAATAGTATACACAATTTGGCAAAACCTATGTATTGTTTTCGGTTTGAGCCATCCGCAAGGACCACAATTTGACACATTTTAAAGCACTCTTCTCTTGTCCTTTTGATCAAATGTATACAGCAGTCCTTTCTAAACTGCAAGAAAAATTCCATGAAGATTATAGATAGCGAAAGGTTCAGTTCGATTCTGGAATAAGCAAGCAGAATAATTAAGTCGGATACAGTTGAACTTAATTACGAAAAGTGTTTCGCTTGAACTCTTAACTCCACGTGAAAGGAACTAGGGAACAGGACAACATACAGATATATCTCCAAAAGCAAACATTCGATACAACCAATAAAAAGGATCACACAATAGCACTATTGATCTCTATGAACAAAAGAATAGCTACAAAAAAGTCATGAACTAAGTTCTTCGGGGATGATATGAGTGTGATTCATCTTTTTCGTTTATATTCAAGTAAAATTTAGTGATAGTGCACGCTCTCAAATGACAAGTAGGACCAATTGTTTACACAAAACCACCATCTTCATAACATCAGTAAGATGAGTATGGGTATGGCTACGATGAGATATGAGAATACATTTTTCTCAAGTTGTCCAATCTTGCCTGCAAATCTTCATCAATTCCTCTGTCATCTTTTCCAGCCGCTTCAGTTTGAGCGATCTTGTTCTTTCAGGTGCAGCCACTGCAGGAGATTGTGCATGCTCAAGCTGTAAATAAGAAAAAAGACTATGAATTTAAAACAAGTCGATATCCAAAGTAACTCTGAAGTGGATTTATCTTTATTTTGGAAACAAGTATCACTCAACAAGAACAGGAGATGATATTGTTAGATTTATCATCTATGGGACAAAGAGCACCATCTTTATAGTAATCAAAGCAAGGTCTATCCTGCTAGCATTCTGTGCGGCATTTTTTCGAACGGGTAGTGGATTTGTTACCTAATGCATCCTTGGCACTATAAATCAAGGGCTTAAAGGCGACAGATCGAATGGAGGATCCTATGCGGAAAGATGTAAAATCTTGGCTGAGACTTGATTGTCAAAGAGCGATTTCCTCTTGAGGCACGAACTCGGAAAAGTATGGGCTATAGCATATAAGATATGCTTCCTCCGAATGTGTCAATACAATTCACCTAAAGTTTTTTGTGGGAACCAATGAGTTGGTTGCAGAGACTTCCAGGGATTTCGATAGGTGGTCGTAGCCTAGTAGGGTTACGTTCTCTCGGTCATTGGATGGCTATGAATAAATCAATTTTGAGCAGGAGAGACGAGCCAAGCTACAGTTACACCAGGTGTTTGAGTTGGGTGCGAGGTGTCTAACTTGCATGTGATTTGATTGCTAGTGCTTGGCTCGTCTCTTAATCCAAGCGTACATTGTACTTGAATACAGGGAGTATGTGACACCTATTTGGATGTTGAATTTTGTGGAGCGACTAGTGGAATGTTTTGTAATTTTTCAATTGTAAAATAACAATTTTAATACACACATTTAAAAATATACTATTTTCTCACCCCATTGTGCATTAATTGGTATACTATTATACACTAATAATATGATTTCATTACAAATATCTGAAAATTAATCAATTAAGAAAAATGAATCTCTGTATCTCATTACTTCTCTTCAGGTGCTTCACTTCAAGACCTAATGCACCTAAAATCAAAAAATAACATTTAATATTAATAAAAAAAATACATACTAATCTAGTATGAAACTGAAAATTAATCTCAACTTGAGTGGACTTGATAGTATGTTTTTTCATCCATTTTGTAATGCTCCATCACTCTAAAAAATGAATTAAAACATATCATAACAATTGCTATAGTACTAGAGTACAATAAAAACATATTAATGCATATTATCCAGTGCTAGTTTTATGGATACTACTGCTTCTTCCTTGAACATCTAGTAACATGCTAAAGTTTCGAATTCTGTTGAAATTCTCTGAGGATAGATTGCTCAATGTTGTTGATGTGGGGTGCATAGTCATTGAACATGAAGTATTAATAGAAGAAGAAGAAAAGGAGAACACATTGATATATAATGGTTAGTTATGGCAACACTTTACCTAAGGCCGTGACACATAAAATTTTCTGGATTTTTGTATCCTTCAATATATGCCTCTTACTTGATTTATTTTCTTCTCTATTATACTATTCTTTCGCAATTTTTTTCTCCTTTATTCCTTCTTGGAGACAGATTCTTAATAGTTCTTTGAGAACTCTCACCATGTTCCTCATCCTCAGAAAAATACACAAATCCAATTTCTACTTCAATAGCTTTTTCACGTCTATGACAAACTGCTCAAAAATTCCACTTGTTTCTTAATTCATTTGGCTTGCTGAAAGAAGAGTATCAATTTTACGAAAGTTGTGCTCTCCAAACAGATGGAGTTACCCCGATAGTCGAGTTGTACTTCTACAACAATCTTCTCCTTCTCTTTGAGGTCTAACATTCCTCGTCCATCTCTTGATAAAATATTGTGTAGGGATACTTTGTACACAATTCATATTGTATACTCTTAAACAATGACAGCATAAGATTCCTACCTTAAAATTCTTATAGCTATCACAAGTTATATTGTTATCAATAGGGTTAAACTTCACACTAAAAGCTCACTCTCCTCCATAACGTTTCTCATATACAAAGTAACAATCCTTCGTACCATATGGAATCTCAATAGAACTTAATAACTCTTGTCAACATCCTTCTTCGTCTATATACTTGTTCTTTAAAGACTTTATAGAAGTTGATAGTATCAACCTTAATAGCTTGTTGTAACATACTTATATGAGGATTATACAACTCTAGAAACCTCTGTTTATTTGCAACATTATCATCTCTTTTATTCTTTCTCCATTATGTCATTACATTTTGATATACATCATACATATCACACAAACTTGCATTAGCGTGGCCATGTCTAGATAAAAAACCATTGAAAGATTCACTCCTTTGATATGATAGAACTCATCCATAGAAATAATGTTTTGAATATGGTGGACACCACTTTTCTTTAATACCACTAGCTTTGATTTACACGCAAATGCATGCGGATCTGTATAAAAATAATCTTATTAAATAATCACATTACGAACATAGTTAGAAAAAAATAGTACCAAAAGATTTAAAAATTTGCATATAATTAAACAACTAATAGATATATATTAATTTCTAGGAATATGTCACATTAGAACTCAAATCGAAGTTGGGATTATAGGCACCATTTAGAGATCCAACTAAACATAACCAATCATCAACAAATTTCACCTACCCGATCAATTGTAACTCTAAAAATCAATATATTGGAGACAAAAGGTTTACAAAAATTTTTAAAAAATACCATGAATCTTTCTGCAGTTTTGCCCAAGCTTCTCCAGGCACCATTATAAGACATGATTACTTCATAGAAAGTCGAATCTAGTTGGGGATGCCATTGGAGTTTAGAGAGAGAGAGAGGGAGAGAGGTTGGAGGAATGGAATGATGTGGGAGAGAGAGCTAGGGGATGAAAGGAAAATGGACGCGAAGAAGGGTGGTGTAAACCAACACGAACAACAAAATAAATGAACAAATTAAATTCAATTTAAAGTAAAAAAGGGCAAATATGGAAAAATGAAAGTTATACAACCATAGAAGGGAGTTAGCTGTATATATAACATAGATATAGTCTTTTTCATTCAAGGATTATCATCACAATCAAATTCTTTAGCATTAAAGAAGTTTTCTTCCATGAGTTTTCTTTTACTAAAAATCTCAATTAAAGAAGTTGCATCACCACCTTCCATATTCTTTTTAACTTTTTTGTTGATATATTATATAGATCTTTCATTGTGAATCCTAGCATTAGAGACGCACATGCCTTATTTCTCATTAATTTATATGCATGGGATAATTTCATGCCACTTTTCCTCATTTTCTGCACATGTGTAAGATATGCTTTCTCAACTACATGATGCGATTTCTCCAAGTGTACTTCATCTTCCGAGAGAAATTTATGATTGTGCTTAGACTCGGGCAACGGGCCGGGTTGGGCCTGCCTATTTACTTAATGGGCCAGGTTGGGTAGTAACTTTTTTAAAATAGGTCGGGCCGGGTCATGGGTCAAATGACCCCGACCACCCAAGGCCCACCCAATATGATAGTTTTTAGAGGTAGTGAAAAATAAATTCGAGGCCAACTTCGCTTGATAAGGTAAGTTGACTTTAATCTTCTCTCATCCCGATCGGCATAAAAACCACATTTACTTTGTTCAACACCGATAGGGTCTAATGGAGAATCGGAATAAGAAGAAAAGATCGGATCATCGGGCGTATTGAGACTGTTACAGTACACATGCTACAAACTTGACCCTAGTAAGTTCTTAACATGCGAGACAAAATTTGTGTGACGGAACTTGCTACGATCGACCAAATTGTTTTCTCGATACCACTATCATCTCCCAACTCGGACGTATTAGTCTCATCCATGAAGAATAAATTTGTCACCCCTTTGTCTTCAAGCACAATATCTTTCCATGAAAATTGAAGGTTTGTGCATAACATTATATGTCCGACTTCTCGAGAGGAAGAAACATTTAAGCTGTTTCGGGTAATTATATAGAATATCATACGAACTTACGATCCGTTGTACGAATCCTTGCAAGTAGAACTAATCTCAATCAAGTTGACAGAAATATCATCATCAGCTTGCGACCTGAATGCCCCAACGAACGGTAGATTTTTAATCATAGAAAATATGTTTATCTTAACCACGTGTGTTGGACCAATGCATTTCAACATATCCACCAACAAATCATAACCAATACCTATTTGCACAACAAGCATGGAAAGTTCACAAGCACATCGGTTATACAACAAATCACATAATGCGATTACACAATTCAAGTATGCTTCAGGATCCCTTTTGAAGAAACATCACCAAAGAAATAGCATCTAAAGGTATCCACACACCCAAAAAAATTGTACCCGGATCTTCAAACTCAGCCTTTGTATCCATCTTCAAGTCATCAGCAGCAAAAACAACTTCTTGATGAAAAGAAATTGACCCACCAAAATCAAATTAAATCGCCATAAAAACAGAGTTCTCTCGGTTTTCTAATTAGTTAATGACATTAACAATAAATAATCTCACAAGGTGAATTTCCAAAATAATCTGCCATTTCATTGATTGAAATGCTATCATTTGTATGTGTAAAAATCTCCGGATAGTGAGCATTTTGCTAAGTTATACATCTCTAGAAGTAAATGCTATAAATAATCAGCAAGAAATAGCTATGGACTTGGCAGCAAAACTACAATACGAAGACTCTACATTGGAAATTAAAGAAGCTCTAATAGAAGTTGGTGCAAAGCTGGCCGAGAATGTAGGCAAAGTGGATGAAGTTATGGAGCTAAAGAGGACTGTAAGTGACATAAAACATGAGGTGCAAGCTCAGCTATGGAGCTAATAAAGAATACCAACGAAGGGTTACCGCCAGTCCCCACCTGCTTACCCTCCTCTCTCTCCGTCTCGGTCTCCCCTTCAAAATCTCCCTCCCTCCTTCACCCCTCCACCATTAATGCCATCTATTGAAACCCCAACTCACCCCCACAAAATCTTTGCCTAAACTAAATCTAACGTAAACCCCACCATTGCTATCCCTCAACGGCCACCACCTGTTCGACGAAATTCCCCATTGAACTCATTAACTAAATGGGCAAGGGAATGAAGCTCCCTTTCCTTTCTTTCTCTAAAAGCTTAGACTCAAAACTCTCCTCTTCCCACGCACCATGGCCCCGACCCTCTTGTGCCAACATAAATACCTTATCTTTCCGAGCCACCGACCCCAAAGACGACAACTTTCAAATCCCTAATTTCCAATCTAACACATTACTTTCCTTCAATATTCCCAACAATTCCTACTCTCTTGAAAACCCTAATTTCCGGGAATGAGAAATTTAAGAAAGTTAAACATCACATACCTTTCGGATATCGGAGTGAGGCTCTCGAGTTGGAAATTTTCGAGGCTTTCAACAGACTTCTTCAGTGAATTCGTGAATCAAAGAGCGACAGAGAGAGCAAGAGAAGAGCGAGAGAGAGAGCAAGCAAGAGCAAGAGAGGGCCGAGAAAGTAGAAGAAGCAGAAGCAAGAGACAGAGCGACATAAGCACCGGAGTGAGATAGTAGAGTAGAGCGGCCCGTTAGTATGCCCAAGTACTCGGCCCGGTTAACTATGTTAACCGGCGGCCCATTAAATGCCTAGTCCAAATAAACAATTAAACAGGCTTGTACCCTATTTTTTAAGCCCCGATCGTTTAAACCCAATGGACTCCCGGTCCATTGCCCAGTCTAATTGTGCTCCATATCATGGTTATCACAACCCAATCTCTTCTATTGTCAAGCTTAATGATCATCCTTGCTTTGCAATTGCATCTTTTATTCGTTTTTGTAAATTGTCTCATTGCTTTGCAATAGGTCTTTTAACTCCTTTCGTGAAATTGAACTCTCCGCCCATTAACTCGTCACTATTCACTCTTTGCCTCGGCTTCCCATATCTTATACCAAAACCTATCCTATAATCATACTCATCGTAGATTTGTAGATCTCAAATACTTCACTTTCACATTTAAACCTTCTACCTCATAATTCCGATTCTTCAACCTCTTTCACCATTATCTCATCATCTACCGTAGGTTGTTCCATACACATACTTGCACGACTTCGCTCTTGATCATATTCGAGTAACTTGTTCTATAAAATTATGTATTAGTGTATATTAAGATAATATTTAATGTACACTATTGTAATATTTAGTGTACAATAGAAAATTTTCACACATGCATAGTGCTTTATCAACTACACAATGCAATTTATCCAAAGTGTATAATATTGTAATATTTAGTGTACAATAGAAATTAAAAAATTCATAAATAATTGTATATATCACTATGATTATTGGTATATATCGGTGAAAAATGGTGTACATAGCACATAAGTTTTCCGGCAAGCAAATAAATTTCGAATCCAAACCTAATTACCTCGCATTAATATCTATCATGAGATCCTTATTTGTTCCACTATTGCTAGAATTCTAATCGAACCCTAGAATAGTGGCCAAGTTTAAATCTAATATCTCCATAACTCACGTAAATGATCAAGAGAAAGTGATTAGTAGCGATGAGAGAGAGAATGATCGGGAACAATGATCGAGAGAATGATCAGCATCAATGATCGAGAGAAAGTGATCGACAACAATGAAAGAGTAACAATGAGCAAGAGAATGTCGATCAAGAGAAGTGATCGGCAACGACAAGCGAGGGAAAATAGCAAAGGGCGGAGCGAGAGAAACAAACAATAAAAGCGTAAGGTTTAAAGCAAGAAAGGGCATATCACATGAGTGGAGCAAGAGCGTGAAAAATTTTTTAAATTTGACCTCGGGAGTACATGACCGACTATCCTCCTAAAAATACATTAAAATTTTCACAAGCTTCATATTAATTACAAGATTCATTTTCTTAATTGATTTTATTAGAATATTATTAATTTTCATCTATAGACATTGTTAGATATTACATTGTTAGATATTTTTAATGAAATTATATTGTTAGTGTATAGTAGTATACTTGATTAGTGCACAATGAGGAGAAAATAGTATAATTTTAAATGTGTGTATTGAGATTGGTATTTTACAATTGAGAAATTAAAAGCTTCATATTACTAAGCTTGGTTCATGCTCGAGTCAATCCAAGTTCAAGATTTGAGTGTATCTCATTTAATGTACAAACAGATGTTAATTGGTATACAAAAGGTTAAGAATTGGTGTACAACCGTTAAGAATTGATGTACGGATGTATATTTACTTTCAAAATAATTCCCTATAAAATTTCACGTTAATTCCGAGTCAATTTATCAGTAACACCCTAAAACACCCCCGGGAGTATTACATCGCCGGAGTTCCTTAGAGGAACTCCCAAGGCTTTATCTCGGTGTTGGTTTGGTCGCCTAAACTCAACTTAATGGTAGTACTCGGTGGTTTTCCCAAAGAATATGGGATTCTCTAAAAATTTCTGCAGAGTTCCGTTTGTAACATGGACTAATCCATAGGCTTCAAGCCTTACAATCCCGCACAAAAGCGTAATGAAACTCGACGAGCCACACGCTCGGAGTACACAACTCAACGGCCACACGCCGGAGTTCAACCAATCAAGCGATAAAACTTACAACAATCTAAAAGGGTTTACTATACATATGGTACAAACTACATGAGCTAAATTACAAGTACAAGACTTAGAAACATAACAAATGCACATCTTCGATTCAAATCTCGCGAAGCAACCAAGAAACAAGCAATCAACAAGGTCCGGAATAAGCTAAGCACCCGCAACACCGGGAGGGGGAAAATTTGTGGGGGTGAGCAATAATCAACGGGCTCACCGGAGTCCTACACCCTTAAAATGGAAATTCTTTACACATAATACTCATAATAATGAAATCAGCAAAAGTATAATAACATAATACAAATCTACATACTTTTCAACGAAATCTCTTGAAATAGCTTTCAACGTATCAATCATAACTTTTCAATCATTCAAAGCACGAATTGCAATCATTTTAGGAATTAAATCACTTTAAACAAGGTGAAGTCATTTGCACTTTCTTTCAAATACTTTCAATCGGACATTGGATCACTTCTACTTGAATCACTTCTCATAAATCATTTTCAATGAATCTCTTTCGGTGAATCACTTTCCAGGTTTGGGACTCGAACTAGCACTTCGAAAATTCTCATAGTTTCTCCGATTTCTCCGATTTCTCGGGCGCGACCCCAAATCAAAGGCTCCTGGGACCTATCTAGGAAGATTCCAATCGGGCGTCCCTGCTACAAAGACCCCTAGCTAGCCACCCCTAGCTAGAACCCTTCCTTGTGCTAAACGATCCAGGCAAGGTCGATTCACAATAGTTTCTTTAACACGATCACTTATCAAGCTTGTTTAAAATAACATTCATAAATCAATTTCACTTCTTAAAAGTACGTTTTCACGTTTGAAAAGCATATATCACACGAGTCACATTCACGTACCATTTCGCGTAAAACATAGAACTTCTTTCAAAACCAACTTTTGAACAACGTTTAACACAATCACTTGCATAGATAGCCGCAATTCAACACGGATAGTCATTCTCAACTTCTCTTCAACTAAACCTTTCCCAATTCTCCCATTTAGTAGGATTAATTCTTTTTCTAAGCCACAATAACCACAAGTAGTTACCATTGATCTCACGTGTCCCAACTTCTCATAATTTATCATCTTTGCTTCAATGTTTTCCGATTACACCTCCACATTACTAATCAATCTCTTCTTACTCATATTTAGTCGGATAGCTCTCATTCTTACTTCACTACTAAAATCCCTCGAGCTCCCTTCATCTCCCAAGTGTAATTTGCTCTTATCTTAGGTTTCTATTGCATTAATCGCTCTTTCCCGTCCAAACTCAATCATACAGACTCTTAATCTCTTTTCATCGCTCCACTTCCGCTAGTTCCGTTTATCTCCGAATTTAGTTCAACCTCAAGGATTTAATTGTCTTTTGAACTCAATTATCCTAATACTCACCCATATCCCACTCCCATGCCTCAATTGTGCATCACTCGGTATGAACTCACACTCGTCTTTTATACTTAACTCGTTATTTCCCAATATAAGCCGTTACCTTCCAACGTAAAGAACTTAGGAAATCTCTAAGGTTCAACTGAAGCATTACGAAGACCCAAATCATCATTTCTTCATCTCTAAGTGCTAATGGAAACCTCTACATTGCTCCTTTGCTTTATGCCACCCAATTCTTTCTAAATTTCCAGCATTCCGACTCAGCCCTAAACAACTACTAAATTCCTTCAACTTTCTAATTCAGCCTAAACAACTCAATCTGATTCCCTCATATCCTAGTTCAGTCCTACTACTTCCTAAATTTCTTCTATGTTCCCAGCAAACATTCATCATTCAACATTCACAGCAAATTCATTTAGGTTTCGAAAATACTAATAGTTTAGAGTATAAGACTACCCACCTCAATTCAGGGATTGAAGGTTTGTTGGGTTGCTGAGACTCAGGCTCCCCCAGTTCAGTTCCTCCTTTCGTTCCTCTTTCCCTGCTGCTAGCCACCGGTTCTGCCGCCTGACGCCGTCGCCGGTCACGGTCCCGCGTTCACCGGCTGCTTCCTCAGCCCTCGCGTCCGCTTCCCTTTCCCTAGCCTCGATTTCGCCCTCTCCTTCAGCCCTGGCTGTCCCTCGCGTTCGCTGTTCGGTGCTGGCCTCCGGCCGCTCCTCTGCCTCGCGCACCCACTCTCTTTCTCTGCTCTGTTCTCTCGCTCGCTGCTTCGCCCTCGCCCGGTCTCCCTTCTCTCGTTTTTCCCCTGTTCTGGTTCCGCTCCTTCCTCCTTTCGCCCGCCCTCTTTCCTTTTCCTTCGTCCGCTGGTTGTCTTCGGGCACGGCTGGCCCGCCGGTTGCCGATTTCCGGCGTCCTCTCGCTCCCGCTCCCGCTCGCGCAACCCCCTCTCTCGCTCTGTCTCCCTCGCTTAGCCTCTCTCTCTCTCGTTGCTCCTTTTGTTCGGTCCCCGCCCCCTTCTTTCTTTCCTTTTCGGTGGTTTCCACCCGGTGCTGACAGCACCTGCTTTCCCCCAATACTAATCCCATTCCTCTTCTTTTTATTTATTTATTTTTTTTATATCCTCAATGCAATTAAACTCACATACGTAACATACGCGGTCTCCGATTAATACGTAGCTGGTCCGAGCGAAAATTCGAAAACCGAATTAATACGCTTCACCAATAAGAATTACGCGAACTAATAATAACCCGTTCAAATTAATTTACGCGTATTTAACCGCGTATAACTTGGTCTCTCGACCTACTCCATTTAACCAAGGCTAAATAATTAACTCTAGCTCGTAAGACCACCTAACCTCAAAATTACGGGTCTTACATTTATTGCCCAAAATAGTAATTCATGTATAATATATGATCACTCATATATTACAAAACCATGATAATCCTTTGTCCAAAAAGTAGTAATTAGGGTAATATTGACATAATTCCATGTCCAAAAAGTTCTAAAATGATGATTTCTTCTTCAATTTTTCTGGTTCTTCCTTGTGGTAATCCTGATCCATTTTCTTCAGTGTATGCTTCGTTGTATTCTCCTTAAAATTTATTATATACAATCGGTAGAATCTTTGCATCCCGAAGTTCAAAAAAAAAATTAGAAAAGAATTCTTTTAGGAGAAAATATCAAACCGAAATCAGAAAATACATTATTGCCGTCAAATTCAGGGTCATATTTATGAAAATCTCCAAAATATGTCCATATGCCTCATGCATTAAATCTCACAATCTAAGCATGTTGGAACCGCTTGTTTGATCGATTTATGCTTTGAATGTGCAATGGACTCCAAAGTATTGGTTAAATGCATTTCTCTTAATGTGAAAAAGATACACAGTAGTTAGTTATATATCATAAGGTAGCAAACATATCATCCGAAGGAAATACAAGTTACATATCATCATTGTATAAAATTTTCCATAGCCCTTACATAACAATAACTTTGTATGGATGTTATCAATAGTATCAAATTTTCCTTCTTTCAAATTGAAACAAAACAAGCGAAATGTTTTTTCATACAATATGGGAAAGAAAATCTGTTAAAATGCCAAAAAAGAAAGTAAGAAAATATGTTCCAAGTGTAAAATAGAATATAATATACTAAATGTTATTGTACATTTGAATAGTTATTGGTGTACAATGCTATATTGATTAGTGTACAATTGAAACTAATTAGTGTACAATTGTATACTCATTAGTGTACAATTATATACTCGATTAAATAGGATATTTTGAGGGTATTTCAATTAATGTACAAATGCGTATTAATTTGTGTACAACAGTTTCAGAATTGATGTAGAAATGTCAATTGATGAAATTTGATAATTATTAAAAACAAAAAAGTACCAATTCAATATTTTCAGGTTCATCCAATTGAATCGAGCCAATTGTTGCGAAATCCATTGCTTAAAATCCTCATATCTTTGTGCATATATTATCTTTTCATAGACCATCGCATCAAAAAAATTTACAAAAGACAGCAAATGACATATTTTAAAAAATATTAACATAAACGTTTGATTTGTATATGATTAAATAGCAGGCATACTATTGTGTTACTTACACGAGCATCACATGGGAAAAAATCGACTTGGAGTAGTGCGATCCCTTCTTCTCTATGTTTCATTCAAGTATCATACTCCAAATATTGATAACATTAATGTCGACTAAAGTTACAAGACAGAGTGATCTTAGGATATCTTTGTTATAATCAAATCTAAAAGAACAAAACATTAGTTCACTAGCACCAAAAAATATAAAAATAAATAATTAGCCACACATAATGTTCTAAAATCAAATATTATAGAATAAGAATGTGGTCTAAAATGACATGTTTTCACCTCTCATTCAACATTGCTGAAAGATTAAGAACATAATAAAAGATAATCTTCTCCTCCTTTGTTATATCTGTCGATATTTTAGTAAGTCTATTATAATAAGGAGAACAAAACAATGTTATCATTTGTCCAGACTTGTTTTAGAGGATTATTTCTAATTTTGATTTTTACTTGTTTTCCCTTTCTCACATCAGAAGTTTGGACACTATTATGTTTCTCTTCTTGAGTAGATTTTTGTATGATATGTTCTTTAGAGAGAGCAAATTGTTGTACGATAGGTTCTTTAGAGGGAGCAAATTGACCTTGTCTAACCTCTATTCCAGTCACGCTTGTTACTTGACCAACTTGTTTGTCTCCAATCTCGTGAACTTTATGACATGCAAGTGCCACCATCATTTGCAATAAGGCTTTCACTATTAGGAAATGACAAAAAATTAGGCATATCACTCTTGTCTTTTCTTCTGTTCCTGATGCAAGCCCTTACTAAAGCATCAATAGCTTCCAAAACCATAGGATTCTTGTAGAAATCATCGTCTTGACTAAATAATAGGACATTTGCTTCAACTATATAATTGTCATCCTTAACATTAGTAGAGACATTCTTAGAACATGCAACAAACATGTTACTGCATCTTGAATACTTCTAAGTACTTCATTATTTCGATACTTCTTTAACAAAAAATCCATCAACTTATTGAACTTCATGATGGTAGTTACTAATTCCTTTTATATAGATGCCATTTTCTCAATATATTGCTACAATTTAATACAAAAAAATCAAGTAATGCTATAATATGATAGTATTATAAATAGTGTACTATGATATTATCATTAGTGCATAAAACATCTACCCGAATCTCACTCATTTTGGATGTTTGACCTTTGTCTTGCTTACTTGGTAACTCAACAAGAGAATCTACATATCCTCTCCCAAATCCAACTAATTTAGCCTCTTCTCGTACTCTTTTCCTAATTTTATCTCGATGTCCAAGCAAGCATAGTTGGAACACTTCTTTTAACATCTATTGATAAAAACACAACTCTATCAATGTAGAACAAGTATAAGAGAAAAAAAAAGAGTACAATAGTATTACATCAATATAAGCATAGTGTATAATCATCTAACTATTTGTGTACAATAGTATCACTAGTGGTGTACAATTGTATACTAATTGGTGTATAATTGTATAAATGCATAATTATCATGAGAAATTTAATAATTTTTAAAAATGTACAAATGCATATTAATGTACAAATATCAATGAAATTTAAAATTTTATACTTACCATGAGAAAGACAAGTATACCTACAAAATTTTTAACTTTGTGCTCTTTAAACTATCATATAGAAATTTGAATTCGATGAAACACAAAGCCTAACCAATCAAGTGATGAGTTCTCATCCACATTTGCAAAATTTTTCAGAAATGATTTGATACAATATTGATTTTGAGGACTACTAAAGAAGCTTGCGACCATGTATATCACAAAATTCCTCTTCAAAAACCTTTCCACCATCCTTCGTGACAATATAAACTCGGCATGTCATAAATGTTAGGGGAAAGGTCTTTGATTTGTTGCTCTTTTCACCATTTATCAAGAAGCTCATAATCTAGTCATTCATTAGTTGCCTCAATTTTTTTCCCACCTATAGGCAAGCCTAATGTCAAGTGCACATCTATTTTATTGACTTTTAGTTTCTCACTATCATATAGTATTAAACAACCTACATAAGGATCATATTCTTCACCAACCATTTTTCAAATTGCCATCTATTCTCTTTATTCTAAGATGAAGGAAATGGTCAAACCCCATAGACTTTATAGCAGTTTTCCGAACATCATTGAACTTAGGTATCATAGAGACAAAACCTGATATGTTTCTTCTTTTTCATCTCGGGTTCAGCTTCTTTCTCTGGCTTATCATTGGTGGCCTCCATGACATGCTAAGTTTTTTTCGAAATTTCCTAGTCATTCTGATGTACAAAAGAATACAACAATTATACACATACTATATAACAATATAATATGAAAATCAAATGATACTTTTTGTATACCAAAACCTATGCTAGGATATATTAAAATTTCATAGTCTAAGTATGAAAATCAAATGTCCTATGCTAGTGTATTTTTCACTAAGTCAGAAAATATTTTTCAATCTTGTCATCTATAAGAAGCAATTTTGACACATTTTTTATACACCAAAATTAAGGAAACAAACCCTTTTATGCATTTCATCAAACACGTGGTAAGTATGAGAAACAATCCCAAATAAGAAGTATAAACTAGGTAGGTAAGGCCTAAATAAGATCAATTAGTCACTTGAGAGGCTAATCATAACCAAAGCAACAACCTTAGTGACTAATTAACATAAAAGTATAAAATACATCTAACAACTAAATTAAAGAAGAAACTAACTCAAATCGACTTAAATAAGAACATAAAATAATTAATTAAACTCAAAGATGAAAACAAACAATTAATCTAATTGTAATCAACATCTAAACTAATAAACTTTGAATCTTTAAACTAAATTAAACAATTAAAATAATAAAATTGAAGTAAAGAGGAAGAGAGAAAGAGAAGAACTCATGCTTCAGCTTGAAGTTGAAAGTTTGAATCCAAAATCTTATATAAATTATACACTAATCTCCTCCTAATGAGATTTTATTTGGGCTAAGTAAGAACCCTAAGAGGTCTCCTTAAAATCCTAAAAATCGATCTCCCAAGAACAGCCCCTAAATTCGCTATTTATAACCCTAAGTATGGAACGAAATGCACAATCCCAAGGTTGCAAGGCCATGTAGAATTTTGAATGACCATACAACCCTTCCTTCACGAGTCCCGCACCCCCGCACGAGTGCCCATGCAAAACTTTTGAACTTTCTCCCATTTCTGTCCGCTTCTGCATGGGCGTGCGACCCTTCAGGGGTGCCCATGCACAACATCAACTTTCATCTAGCTTCTAGCACGACCATGTGACCTTGCACTAGTGATCGTGCAACTTTTCCTTGATTTCTACTCTTTGTCCGATGGTTTGCACCGATGTACATAGTCGCCCCAATGCACACCATTATCATCCTCATTTTATTTCCTTTTTGGCTCAAACTTTTTGGTATTGGCTCGACTTGATTTATTACTTACAAAAGTATATATGTAAGTAAAAATCCTAAAAATATATTATTTCACAATAAAAAAATAGATAAATAAGGGTATAAATGATGTAATATTTAAGCCAAATAAATACTCTTATACCTAACTTTTGCTCGTCCTTAAGCAAAACAAAAGGAAACTAACCTAATAACCTAACTCGCTTTCACAGGAATCATGATTGCGGTTAAAGCATACAACAAGCCCTTTAAATGCATTGGTAACCCGATTGGACAAGTGAGGTCTCGTGAGGGTTTGTAAAACAGAACACCAACAAAATCTTGAAAAAAAAATAAAAGAGAAAAAAATTGGAAAATCTATGTGGTTTTTTGAAAATTTTTATAAACATATATATAATGATAAAGGATTATACACATTCTAATCAACCATATCACCGTTGTATGGTGGATATTAACATGCATATAAAGACAATGCACACATCAAAACATTTGATCCTCCATTTGTGAAATCCATATACCAATTTTTCAACCCAAACAAGTAAATGATGAGCAAGTGAGACCGATAGAACCTCATTTTAAGATAAAATATATCACTCTCACTAATATGTTTAGAATATATAATAATGGTTCGCTCAAAACTCCTTCCAATGTTGCTCCCTACCATAAGGTTGGTCATGCTCTCAATTCTTCACCACTATGTAGGCAAGCATGTAAAATGTAATCAAGAGAACTTTCAAAGGTTGTAATAGGGATAAGGTTTATGGTAAGAACACAAAATGAGTTTGGGCAATGTGGATCTAAATAGTCAAGTGGCCACATTGACCGGAGAGCAAAAAGACTTCAAAAATATGAATAAAAGCCTCTCTCCCAACACACATCTTTGAGCGCAAATAAACCCCAAGAGAACCTAAGGAATGAGAATAACACTTTTTGAACTTTCCTCATGCCAATAGCTTATTCTTTTTTTTTTTACTTTTTTTATTTTTCTTCTTTTTTTTTCTTTTTCGAATCAAATACTATTGGCATGGAAATGATGAATATAACTCAATTCAAAAGTGTCTAATAAGGGACTTATCAAATTTTGTTTTATCAATGCAAATCCTAATTTCAAACTATGAACCAAATAGAACTTCCCCTGTCATTCGGTGCAAAACTATATCCAACTCAAGAAGTGTTGCTTCACTAGACCCGACTTACGCATAGGAAATTTATATAGGCCAAGAATAAAGTGGATGCAAGTGTAACAAAGAACATGTTAGAGCTCAAAGGGTTACCGAAAAGCATAAATGAATAGGTTGGCTTTTTGGCTCATGTAGTTTGAAAACAAATGAATGTCCCTATCATATTACATAATGCGCACACCAAATGGAATCTTGAAGAGAGACAAAATAAGTTCTAGAGGTATGAACCTAGGAAGATTCACACATGAAACAAAAAATTAGACTAAATATAATAAATTAGTCTTTAAGGCTCAAAATCTCATAGGTTTATCCACCACTGTCATACAACAAGCTCAAAAATTGAATGATGGGGTTCAAACTCGGGCATGGAATGACACATTTTTTTATCAAATTCTATCACATACATCATCATACAAGCTGATAGCTAAGTAACAAGGGATCAAAAGTGATTAAAAATGTACAAACTCTCCAAACTACTAAAAAATATTTTTGGTGTTTTTCGAAAATTTTTCCTCCTTTTTTTTCTTTTTCAAAAGTTTGAAGCATGGCTTCTCCTCCCCCACAATGTCCTCATTGGGAGCCAAGGAGCAACACACCAATATAATAGACTATTAAATACAAAAACACTGGCACTAAAAACAAAAAGGAAAAACAAAAATGAGTTTTAATGTAGATCGAGTGGTACCAATATGTTCGAAAATAGTTTAGGAATAAATTCAAATAAAGTCCAAACTTTAGGGACTTTTTTGCCTAAAAATTCAATGATCAAGTAGGTAATAAACTAATAAAATAGTTTATGAGAGAGAACAGATACAAATCCTAGAGACGAGATAACTTAAGACAGAGTGTTTTGGGGAGGGGGCGATAGGGGTAATTTAGCAAGTTAGGCAAAGGCAAATCCGATATACTTGACGTATGCTATTGAATTGGGTTCAATTTATTTTAAACGTTATATCCTGTAATCTTTATTCTTTAACCCTATATTTGCGAAGTACAAGTAGATAAAATTAAGTATAAGGATTCATCATCATCACAACCCCTCCTCCCCCAAAAAAATTTCAAGTACACACTCTTATTCAATTAAGGATCAAATCAGGAGATGTCTAAATATCAAAGCCAAATTGCCAAAGCAACCATACTTGCTACAATTATGCATCTCTAATCCAAAACCATATACGTTCGACCCGTTCTCTAATAGTTCCGAACCCCTTTCCTTTTTCACCACAACAAGTATGTCATATTCTTGTTCCTAATGTTGATTATCTCAAATGACTACCCTATTATATTTATATCGCAAACAACCAAAACTAAAGCAACCTAAATTAAGATCTTGAAAGTATAAAAAAACGTAAAATAACAACTTTAAATAAGTCAATAACCATTATTCAACATCTATTCATATATCAACTTTAAGTAAGTCAATAACATTATTCATCATCTATTTCGATATATGAAGAAGAAAAATATTAATAAGATTATATCTATCACACAAAAAAAAAGAAAAAAAAGAATCCACTTATAAAAGAAAATCTTTTTTTTCCTTTGGATAAATGAAATTATTTATTATTAATTACTTACTACAGCTCATATTTAATAGACAAATAATTTTTATTGTTGAGATTACACTAAGCTTTTACAATTACTTTCATTGCATTATTTAACCAATTTGAAAAAATTACTATTATATATATATATATATATATATAAATATATATATATATATATATATATATATATATATATATATATATATATATATATATACATTATAGATTTAGACAACCCGTGCATCATATCATTTAAATAAATGTGAAAAAACTAGTTTAAAATAATTTTGTGGAGTGTAAGACTTATTTATTTGAGGGCCATGGGACCAGGACTCTATAGAATAGAAGCACCAATTGGACAAGAGAATCACATCGTTGTGATTCATTAGATTCCTTCATAAATCATAAACAAAACTAGAAAAGGTACGATATGCAATGAGTTGAGCTGTAACATTGTATCGAGTGTTCATATTATATTTGCACACTTATTCAATTTGCTCCTTAATTGCTCAACTCAACTCAACTCTTTCTGGCTTTCAACATAAATTCTCATATACCCATACCGAAATTACATCATATCTTTGCCCAGAAATTGCCTTGCAGTTGACATAATTATGTCAACATTCAAGGGTTGAACCCTTAACTTGATTTCTTACTAGTCTTCCCCTTCATCCAGCATCATTGACAAGAAGAAAATAAAAACCCAAAAAAGGAAAAAGAAATTTCCACAAAATGGCATCCCTCCTCAGGTTGAATACTTTCAGATTACATAAACACATAAAGCATGTAATCCAGAGGCACTTGGAAGTTTTCCAATTATAAGTATTGTTCATGTATCCTGGCTCTGTTCTCTTCCCACCAAACCCTAGCATGCATTTCACCAAACTTTTCACGGCTGCAACTCGACAGATAAGTTCAGCTTCAGTACTACTAATTGTTAGAAACATGATCATATTCCATATAAACAGTAAGTAGATCAAACCGAACTAAAACAAAATACGTGCAAGATGTTTAAAATCATAACACTATGGAAGGAATGGATACTATTGCACTAACTAAATATGTTAACCTTTCGGTTTGACAGTTTTTCTTCTGGAACGTATTTATCACATGACTAGAATCGCATGTGCAGCACACTTGGCTAATGGGTGATCGATGGCTTGTTTGGATCAAGTTTAGGGTCATATATATGCGGATAATTTTCCCAATATGATTATCAGTAGAAAAAAATTTCATCAGTAATACTATTAGGCAAAAAATGTTTGGATCTCATCAATCTAAAATCAGGTGCCTGGTTTCTGGCCAAGTAACGTAGTACAGGTTAATTTTGCTAACCACCCCAGACAAATTTAATTGGCTAATCAAAGAGCAAGCCTTTCCGTGCTGGTCCTTAACCAAATACTTGATATGCTATTTCTTAGCAGAAGCATGTGACAATGTTTTTTTCCTAAAACAATAAATAAAAACGGATATGAGTCTTTTTTTTCTTTTTTTTTTCCTTGTCCCGGGGGGATTTAGGGTGGGAATTTTTAGCATACTTAGATTAGTTGCATTAAGGATTCCAACATAAAATTTCCTGTGTGAGTTAGAGTATGATAGCAGACAAGGTAATGGCCCAGTTGCCATGATCTTTTTCTTACTATCATTTTCTCTCTTTTGCATGTGGCCATTTATGAGGTGGGGCAGCTACAACAATGTTCTCTCACTATCATCTGAAGATTACAAGATACGAGAGCTTTTCAAAATGGCTTTTGATTCATTAATCCTCACTGACTTAGAAAGCAACATTTGTTAATGGAGAAGTGTGTTATTTAATCCCACAGTTAGTGAACATATTAATGAACCAATCACCTGCAGATAACTGCATTATCAGCTTACAGATTGCATAATATAAAGGTTAAAGGCAGAACCATAGGATACAAGTGAATGGGTCGTTATAATCACAACAAGAACTGGTTGATGGAAGGTAGGATTAATTCAGTTTGGGTTAGGTTAATTCGGGTTTGTGTCAAACAAGGTTGCCTTATTTTGGGTCAGGGTAGCACCTAGGTCAGGTCTTTCCAGGTCAGGTATTGAGTATGACCAATCTGAAACACCAACTGTATAATTCACTTCCATTAGCAGGATATGAACGACGTCAGAAAATTTTTCAAAACTTCCACCAAACTGCATAGGTTGTGGGTAATTTTTTTTTGCCAGAGAGAGTGATATTACCTGAATCTGACACGCCTTAGCTCCCTTCTCCCGCCAGGCAAGGCTCTTATAGTGATGTAAACTCCTGGCTCATCCTCTTCAACCCATTCAGTCTCCATGTCACTGGCATTGCTGATTGACAGCTCCCCAGATCGATCAGCATCCCGGGAAGGGGTAGACATTAGAGATTCGTCCATGGATGATGCCTCTGTCTTAGCTGTGACGCCACTGATGTTAGAATTTTTGGGTGTTGAGGCAAGGCCGCTTGATTCATTGTATTGGTGCGATTGCTTTGAATGTTGCTCAAAAGAATCTGAGGATGAGTAGCCCATTCCCATCCCTATTCCACGGTAGAGGTTCCGAGGTAGGCTTTCTTTGGATAACGGTGGTGTAACAGGGCTGTCTCCAACGGACTCCATTTTTGAGTTCTGTTGAAGTAGAAAATTTACAACATGACCTCACAACTATATTATGCAGTAAGGAACGTAAGTTTTACAATGGAAAGTGTCTGATACAGATACTAGTACTAATGTCAGATTCCACCATTTTCAGAAATGTGCCTTTTCCATCTAAAATGAAGGGTCAACTGCATAATAACACCAAATGGGTCATTATATCTGCAGAGTATTGAATACTCAGCACGGGCCATGGAAGTGAAATAAAGAGTCCCATTAACATAGGTTGCGCTGAACAACATCTAGAGTCTCTCCATTTCGAAGAGCCTCTGTTTGAAGTCTCTTGATATTTGCAATGCATGTGGAAAACATTTACTAAAACAACTCAATAGAGATCCAGTAATTGGAACCTTCTTCCTCGCCTCCCCCATCAGTCAATTTATATATGCATGACCTAGAAGCAAACAAACTCACCATTCGGCTATCCCCAAAGGGGCAATTTGAAACTTGTATTATTGGCTAACAGGCAATATCATTACACCCTTTACCATAACAAACAATGATCAACAGCGAAACTATCCTGTATGACCTTAGTGACCATGAATTGTTTTGTTCCAACAAAAGTTAATTCAAAGAGCAAGCCTACGGCTAGCGCCACAAAAATATCAGCAGTAAGTGTAAATTTTAGGAGGCCAACCTCATCATCAGATCTTGGGGGAGTTGGAAGTGGGAATGCATTACGGCTTAGCCTCTGGACATTGTAAAGTTCCATGACCTTCTCATAGTTGTCTGTCCACCACTTTTGAGCTTGCCATTGGTTGAACATATCTCGGCTGAACAAAGCACCAACAGACATCAGAACTCATTGCAGTAAATCTCAATTAGTCAACATCATCAAGATAACCAAATCACAATCCACAGTTGCTGTACTCATGTAGATTATACAGCCTCGTACTCCTACTAGACACGCTTATATTTTTTCCTTTTTTTTTTTGGGGGGAGGGCAGAGGGAAGATGTTGTGATCATGGATTCATGGTTATAGATCCATCATTCATGCTAATTCATTGCTTCCAACAGTGAAAAGAACAAAACTGTACTAATACACCAGGTGGTTGAATAAGTAATCCCAATGCCCCCTCTCCCACCCCCATTTCCCACCTTTTTGTTTAGCATGCCTAATGCCCAAAACCCGGAAGTCATAATGACTACAATTTTTCTTGATTATTCAATGGCTTTCTAATAATGTTTAGGCCACTAAATGGCCACCGAAAAACTTTTTGACTAAGCTAAAATGTCCTCATTTCAAGGGATAATAGGACCCAGTAATCACTTCTGGGCATGGCAAACTATATAATTTTCAAAAAGACAAATTTGACATTTCATGACTGAGGGGATTCCAAACCCATCCAATCAACCTTATTAAAAAAACAAAATTTCACGTCTTTAGCCAAGTGGGACCCCTAATGGTTGGAACTTACTTTGTCTTTGCCAAGCCACAGAGTTGAAACCCCACCAACCGAATTTAGGACTTTCCCTTATCCTCCCCCTCGTGCTAATGTTTTGGACCTAACTACATTTAGTTGAGAAAAATGATCTAATCCATGTACCACAATAGTAATGGAGTACATGGTTACGACGAACTCCTTGTATTGCAGGCATATATACAGTTAACGAGCGTCCTAGATACCTACTAGCCAAAGATTCTTGCATATGTTAAAAGTTCTATAAAGAGACACCGGTAAAAATTGTTCAATATTAGTAAAATTTGGTGAAAACAAAAATGGGAGAACAATATTCAGAAATTTTAGATCCACCACAGTCGTGAATTCTCCAATCTTTACAACATTGTAATGGGCAATTTGGATATTCAAGTCCCTCAAGCAATCCAAACTAATGATAACTAGGATAAAATTGTGTGGGTAAGGGCTCACTTCTTACACAATTTTCTCCTTGTAGAAGTACATTTTTACTCGAAGTTCATATCCAAATTGGGATGTGGGGAGGGGTTTTGAATTAAACCCATGTCAGACAATTTACTATCACAAACCAACAAAAAAATTGAATACTCTGAACACACACACGTCTAATGGCACCCATGCACTTCTCTCTCTCTCCTCCCCCCCAATGGCTTTACACAAATAAGGATGTGAGAGTTAAGTCATGGCTTGTGTCATGGTACTCTGTGTAGGGAAAATGACAGAAAAACAGAGGGAGGGGAAAAAGGACAAAGCAAACTCAGGCTTGGGCGTGAAAGAAGCTGAAAAAGAAGGGTGGCCCCACAAATAAAAATAAAAATCCCGACACTGAGACATTATGCTTAATAAAAGGTGATGCAAAAACACAATCAAAAGGACCCCCACCAACCACACCAGACCAGCAATGAATTCCCCTTTTCGGATTTCTTTTTGGGAGTTGTGAGTTTCCACTTGGTGAAAAAAAGAGAGTAGATTTTACTGTAAGTCCTCCTTAATCATTTTTTGCAGGCTCTTGCTGTCCCCTGAGGCCTTGTTTGTGGGCAGATGCCCTTGTCAAAAAAGGTGGTTTGAATTTAATCAATCGTGTAATCAAACAAGTTTTTCTACAAAAGGGATTAGAGGAATAAAGGATCCAATAAATCAAGGAAGCACTTGCATTTGAATCATTTGATGATGTGCTTTTATCTGATAAATAATAAAAATGATTTCATAATTTAATTTTTTTGTTAATCGGAAAAGATTTAATCAGCTAAATTTAGTTGACATTTTTAAAAACTTTCTATTTTTAATATGAATGACACCGATATTTTATATTTAAAACTTCCTCTGTCAGTTGTTACATGATCAAAATAAACATCCATCATATTAACCCTTTTATATTTTATCTCTTCATCTTCTCACCTTAAAAAAATCACTTTTAAATTGAAAACTAGAGCAGAATGCATTCTATTAATCATCAATGATTAGATCCCTTATTATCATACATGCCATGATTTAATATACCTTACATATTTTTTCATAAAATACCCCAAGAAAAGAAAAAAAAAACACATTTAAGGAAATGCAGGTAAGCCCACTCAATACTGATATGAGTAAGGCAATTCTAGAAAACAAATATTTATGAGATGTATTGGAAGGACTAAAATGATTTCTAGAATGACCCATTTAAGTAAACAACGAAGCAATCCTTTTATTTTCATTTTTTGGTGAGAAATAACGAAGCAATTTATATGATGTGATCATGTGATAGAAGTTGCCCACTATGTCATACACATAAATACATCATCCGAAGATAAGAGTATATCATGGCCTCCCCTAGTGATGAGGGATTGGACAATGGAATTTTCTAAAAACACCAAAGAATGTAATTTAAAATACAAAATTCAGTCAAAAAATCCTCTAATGAATTATAAATAAAATAAACTCTACTATGCTTCATAGGCTACCAATCCAATTTTTCAATACTCTTTAGAATAAAAAGTATTTACTAAATATTCAAGTATAAAATTAAATAAAAGTATTTACTAAATATTCAGATATACAATTAAAACCAAATCGTTGTACTTTTTGACCTAAAAACATTGTCTTCACTAAAACTTTCCAAACATTTTGTCTTATAAGATAACAAGGCCATTGAGTCACTCTCACAAGCAGTAAAGAAAAAATGTGAAGTCGCTTCCACAAAATAAAATATGGACTTTTTTTCAAAAATAAAATTAACTTAAAACTAAGAAGCACTAACTAATTCTAATATCTTATATGCAAGTGATATTTGACAAAAATTGGTATGCATTTATACATGTTGACATTGACCCAAATGTACTAGTAAAGTATGATATGTTTTCATTTAGCACATTTTTTTATATCTCAATAACACAAATTGAAAGCCCAAGAGTTGGCCACTATATAACTCATGAACTATGCTTTGCAAAAATCAAATCTAGTAACGTAATTCGACAATTTTTTTCTTTTTAAGATATACAGTTTCAAATGTTATATTAGTGGCTTTTTATTTGGTCTCTTATATACCCAACAAACTTTTTTTTCTTTTTCAATCTTTCAATTATTCGAGAGACAGATAATCCCATTCAAGACAAATTCTAACTAGAATTTCTTGAGGTGACAAATAAATTAAGATTAGGGAAAAATTCATAATCAATTTGCCATAACTTGCCATAACACAATTTAATCGAAAGTGGACACCATCAAAAACCAATGCATAAAAAATTTCAATCAACTTAAGATTAATCATAATCACTTATAAAAAAAATTTTTTAAAAAAAGAAAAGCTGAACTTACTTGAAGCGAATGCGCTTGAGGTCGTTCCCACCACGAGGCAAAGAAACGAAGGTTATGAGCACGCCGGGTTCGACCTGGGCGACCCACTCCTTCGGCTCGCTCTCCTCCAGCAGCACAACCGGATCGGCTCGCCGGCCACTGGCCGACGCCGATAACACCGTCGGCGCCACCTCTCCGACCACTTTCCCGACCGACAAACCCTTAAGCCGCGCCTCCATCTCCTTCCCCCACCGCGGCGTCGCCGCCGCCGACGACGAGGAGGAGTTCGCGCTTGCTGTCCGCCGGTATGGCCACGCCGGCTTGAATTTATCCGGACCCGATTGTTCGGCCTGGTGAACCGGGCCGTTTCCGGGCTGACCCGGGTGCGAGCACGGGTTGCATTTGTACGCTCCTGACGCCTTCAGCGCTATCCCTTTGATCTAAGGAAATCGGAGGAGAGAGATTGATTAGCATTCCATGAAAAAAAGTTTAGAAACGCCGGGAGTTTCGAAAAGTTTAGAGGAGAGAGAGAGAAAGGGGGATTGGGGTTTAGTTTACCTGCGAGGTGAGAGATTTGATGGCTTGTTTGCCATTGGGGGTGTGAACGACTGAGTCAGGATCGTCGCGTTGAAAGTGATGACTCACGGATTTATTCCCGTGCTGTTGCTTCGGTCGAGCTACGCACGTCAACATTTTTCCCCTAGAAATTCAACCAAAATAACAAGAAATTCGGGTAAATTCAGCAAATTCCGAGCCTACATTGTTGAGAATTCTCAGAATTTTAGTGCTTACCCTTTAAATTCAACGAACCAACTGCCTTTTGAATTCAAACACCTGGTGGGTAAATCAGCAGTGATTTCGTAAGCCAAAAAGGGAGGAGGAGGACAGGTAAACTAAAAGAAATTGCATCAAAATCGAAGCGGAGATAAACGGAAATCAGAAAAAGGAAGGTGGGTCAGTGGGAAAAAGATCAAATTCGACGAGATGAATTGAATTTGCGAGTGTTACGTTGTGAAGCAGAAGCAGAAGTAGCAGAGCAGGAGGAGGAGGAGCAGGAGAGAGAGAGAGGGAAGAAATTTGGTATTAAAAAAAGCAGAGGAAATGAGCAGAGTATTGTGGAGATGATGATGGAAATGTACAGAAAAAGAGAGGAGAGAGAATGGGTTTTTGGGAGAATGGAGGAGAAGAGAAGAGGAGGTGAAAACTGAAAAGTGCAGACCACGTCGGCTTTTATGAAGTCTGGTGTTCATATTTGTCCTACGTTGCTTTTCCTCTCTCTCTCTCTCTCTCTCCACCACCCTCCAACATTGCCTATTGGGTTTGGGTATCAGTTTTGCAGTTGCTTTTCTAGTCAGTTCTCTCAACTGTTGCTCACCACTGGGCTGGACCTTAGATGAACTAGTTAGTGTTATAGTCCATTCTTTTCAATTTATAATCTGTATTTCTTGGTCCATTGTTTTCATTTTTTTCAATGTTTTTGGGTTTTTTGTCAATGTGCATAATAAAGGGATGCTAGTTAGGGATGGCAACGGGGCGGGTCGGGGCGGGGTGTCCCCGTCTCCGCTGCGGGGATGGTTTTGCCCCCGTCTCCGCCCCGCCGGGTACCCAATCTCCACCTGGGCCCCGCTTCCCAGCCTACACCGAGGAGAGAGCGCGACGAGAGGGAGGAGAGAGAGACCATGGCGACGGCGAGAGGGAGACGGCGACGGCGAGGGCGAGAGGGGGACGGAACAGCGAGAGGAGAGACGGCGAGAGATGGCGAGAGGGAGAAAAGCGAGAGACGGCGAGCCGGCGAGAGGAGAGATGGCGAGAGACGGCGAGCCGGCGAGAGGAGAGATGGCGAGAAGGAGAGCCGGCGAGAGGGAGGAGAGGGAGGAGAGAGGGAGAGAATCTGCCTGGAGGCTGAGAGGACCGAGGAGAGAGAGAGAGGAGGAGGGAGGCGGGGAGCTTTTATAGCTAGGGTTTTGGGGGCGGGAAAATTACGGTTATAACCCTAATTTTAATTTTTTATAAAAAAAAGAGGAACGAGGGACGGGGACGGGGCGGGATTTCCCGTCCCGTCCCGTCCCCACCCGTTCCCGTTCGGGCGGGGATTTTTCCCGATACGGGTCGGGGCCCGGCGAGGCGGGAATCCCCACCCGTTGCCATTCCTAATGCTAGTTTGCGATTTGTTACCTGCAAGAAAATTGGTTTGTTTGTAGGCTTTTTTAACTTATGTTAAGAGAACCGATTCGATGATCGACCCAATTAGTAAAGTGGATCAATGTTTCAATCGGTCGAACCGTTTAACTTCGGATTAGATCGGTTGACTCGTTTAATGGTTGAGCCGGATTAGATCGATCAAATTCGATAATATATAAATTTACGTGAGCTCTATTTTTAGGTGAGCACTTAAAATCTCAGCCATCCAATTTTAATTTAACGGTCTAGATTAAAAGGGAAGTTTTAAGTGATTTTCTTTTTAAAAAAATAAATTTGACGAAGTTTTGGGAAGCGAGGAAACTCTTGTTCTCCTATCTCATGTTGTCTTCTCATCTCT
This sequence comes from Talinum fruticosum, assembly GCA_021018815.1. NCBI lineage: Eukaryota > Viridiplantae > Streptophyta > Magnoliopsida > Caryophyllales > Talinaceae > Talinum > Talinum fruticosum. The sequence continues at coordinate 4,970,367 of JAITYX010000036.1, read as the reverse complement.
CATTCTCCTCTCGTCGTCGTCGCAATACTCTTTCTCTCCGGCCGGACGGAATCTCTCTCTGCCACCGGAGACTCTCTCGCCGTAACCATGCTCTTATCGAGGCCACGACTCGACTGCTTCCTCGAGCCACCCTTCTTTGTTTCTCCTATCTCCCGCTCCTTGTTTCTGTCTCATCTCACCGAAAGCTCTCTCTCGCCACACGCTCAATTGACGCCACCGTGGAGCCGCCTTCCTCCCCAATCCAAGCCCTTAGGCTGCCGGCGAGTTTCACAATTAGTCGGATTCGTTCTCTCTTTCTTCCCACTTCCCAAAAATCGGATCTAGGTTTGTATAATTCATGCTTAACTTGTCATTTTCATTTGCTTGGGTTTGGTTGTGCTAATTTGGTAGTGTGGGCTACTTAAATTGACTTTAGTTACGGCATTAGCTCAAATTTAAGTAGTCTTGATGATGATGGACTCGATGGTGTACGAGTTTTATTTTGGTTACGATTATGGCAATAAAATTGGGCAAAATCGAGCAAAAAATTGGTGTTGATTCCCTCTCTATCTCTCATTCTCTTGCTCTCCATCTCTTGATTCAAACTCTAACCGAATCTCGACTGCCACCGAATATCTCCTCCGGCAAGTCTAATTCTCGGGTAATTTTTTTCACTTTGTGTATATGACGAGTTCAAAATTTGATTTTTGTCTTATTCTCTAAGGCGATTGACGAATTGGTGATCCAATGATTTGAAAGTTTAAGCTTATCCGTATCGCTAATCTCGATGGTTTACCTTGTTGTTTGAATTGATTTGGTGTTTATGTGGGCTCATCCATTTTTTAAAATTGCAAATCTTATAGAATTCATGTAATTATTTACGGGGATGGAAGAATTCCGAAATATGCTAGTGTTTATAGGTTATCTGTTAAATTTTGCTTTGGTTTGGGTTCGATCATATGTATATGCCTACCGGAAAGGCTTGTGGTTTAGTTTGAATTGTGTGTTTGGAGTCCCCACTGAAAATTTTGGAGCAATTGTAATGTGTGTTGGTTATGGATACGGCAATTTTTACTTTTGATGTTGCTTTGTTTTGTTAATACCTTCATAATCTACCTAGGTTGATCAATTTCATTGAGGAAGCAAAGAAGTCACGGTTGTTGAGTAGATTGTTCCCTTGTGAAATGATGTGTCTTTCACCTTAAAATTTCCCTTTGAGTTAATGTACAACTTTCTAGTATTGGCATAGTCTACAAGCTGATTTTGGGGTGTGCCAAAGGCACTGAGGTAACAAGTCGATTCTGTGTTTCTATTCTCTGTGTTCCAATCCTTTTGTTTTTCTAGCCTATTAGCTCAAAGATAGAGCAACGTGTATTTGTACATGGAGTTATGGGTTCGAATCCCATATGGGCTATTTGTGAGGCTATTTGTGCAATCTAGCGAGTTTGATTGATCGTATAACATCCAAACCTCCACATTCTTAAACTGCTTGCCCACAGCATCTGTGATCTTAGGTTCAGCATAGTATTTAGTCTATTTTTATGGTTTCCTTAGCATTCACTTACCTTTCAAGTCTTGCACTTGATTATACAACTTGCGGTTTTCTTCAAGAACTTTCTTGTATCCGGAGGCAGCATGTGCAAGAGTCCGAAAATGTTTACCTAGAGGGACGCGAGTGGTTCATCAAGTAAGTGTATAGTGTACCCTATATAGGATATATTTCGCTTATAGAAACAACAAATTGAAGCATATGGTACCTAGACAATCTGAACTCCTCTTGATACTTATGTTGCAATAAGTGCACGGTTTCTATTGTGGTGTGCACAGTACCTTTCAATTCCTAAAAGAAATGTATGCATTGTCAATGAAGAACAAAAAACAAAATTCCAGCTTGAGGCAAATGCTGCCACCAAGTTGCTTCTAGTTACACGAAAATTATTATCTCGTTGCGCAAAAAACAACTTGGTAGTCGAGTTAGTCTTCACGGGTGTTTTCTTACGCCCTTGTCTATAAGGGTTTCTTTTTTATTATTCTAGGAAAGGTTATTCAAAAAGTAGTCAGCTACTCAAGATCAAGCTCAACAAGAATTCCTAACAACCTAACACAACCTCTCCCAAAAAAATAAAAATAAGAAAAATTCAGCGACTCAACGACTATCTTGCGAGTAAGATAGAAACTTTTACCTATTTTTCCTCCATGGAGGAATTTCTAGCAAATATGTTCGGCCACGAGAGAAGAAGCTGTCAGCCAAAAACAAGGCAAAAAGAAAAAGCATTTAAGTTTCAGCGACCTCACGGCTATCTTGCTCTAAGACAAGTGCGGTTGTTAGCAATACATGTGCGTAAAAGTTGAAGGAAGTTCATTTTGGAGTAGTCGGGGCTATGGACACGCCTAAAATGAAGTTAGGAAGGTTATACCATGGAAGAAAGAGTAGTCAAAGCGAGGGTTCCAATTTCAGCGTATTAAGTTCCTAGTTTTCAGCGAGAATTTTTATTTTTCAAACATTTTTTACGTTTATTGGTATGTAATATTTTAGATAGTTTTTAGTTATATTTTACACATATTTTGATGGATAGCCCTCCAATTCACTAAACAAGTGCAGTTGCTAGCAACTTCGGTGCAGGCTAGAACAAGTGCGATTGCTAGCAAGACATGTGCATAAAAGTTGAAGGAAGTTCATTTTGGAGCAACCAAGGCTATAGACAAGCCTAAAATGAAGTTAGGAAGGTTATACCATGGAGGAAAGAGTAATCAAAGCAAGAGTTCCAATTTCAACATATTGAGTTTGGTTGCGGCTATTTTATTTGGGGTTTTCTTCTATTTTTCATTGGCTTTCAAAGACTTCTATTAATGATGATATCATCATAGGAGAGTGGAATTGTAGTTTAGAGTTGCATGAAGGGGAGGGGGAGTATGCAACTCTAATTGGTTTTTCGATTATACATGGTATTAGGTTTGGAAAAATTGTTGTCCCACTTCTTCGAGTTCTTTTATAATGTTACTTGTTGGCCTGTTGAATTTTTCAAAATCATTAGAGTGAATTTGTAACCCCAATTTCCACCGATCCGAACTATTGGCTACAACTCAAAAACCCTTACAACCTATGTAGGATTTGAACCTACATCTTTATGCAAATCGTACAATGCTCATGTCGATTGAGCTAATAGGTTTACTAATTTTTAGTCATGACATTACTAATTTCACAATTGACCTCAAAATCGACCATTAATTTTCAACTTATCATGATTAAAGGAATAATTACCTTATTCGAGTTAATGCAACAAAAAATTTTATCACCAAAATTCGATACAAACAATGGACGAAATTTAGACCGGGCATATTATCAAATTTAAGACCCCATTCGAGCTTCAGGATTTTGATCAAGCCAAGCTCAAGAATAAACTCGCCAAATTTCATACCTCGTATCGCAAGTCAAGTTCGAGCATATCGCCGGGGTTCACGTCACCTACCTCACATCACAACTAGCGTATAACCTCACATTGGCAAATAGATAATTCTCAGTGCCTACTTCATCCTTCATCATTTAGACTTGATCAAAGGAGGGAAATCATGTACACTCTTAAAAATTGTCACGATTTTAATGTTTTATTTATTTATTTTGCTTGGTTATCCCGATGCTAAAAATAGCCCGGATATGTCCCGGATGGCCAATTCCAACGCTCTTGATTCAACTTTGGCCAGACCAAACCAGGCTTGGCTTCCCAAACCCAACTCTAAACCAACAAAAAACAATCGTTTTGACCCATTCAAACCCTTAATCCTGGCCCGGTTCGAAACACCTAACTCCGGACCAAATCCGACCCCGGGGCCACCAGAATGCAGTTGTTTTGACTACTTTAACTACCCGAGATCTCATTCCATCTTTTTCTAATTTTCTGGACGAGATAATTTCAACTATCTATCCGATTTGGGAGGTTAGGCTAAGGGTGTGTTTTACCCTATGCCTTTCTATAAATTGTGAATTTATTTGCCCTCAATTTTCTCACCATTCAACTACATTTTACCTTCATTCTACTGATTCCTCTCACTCCTATCTCCCTCTCTATTTTCTTAACTCATACTCTAATTTTCTCTCCCAAAAATGTTCCATAAAAGGCCTTCATTTCCACCTCGAATCTCCACAATTCATGTCGTTACTCTACAGGAATATAGTCAATTTTTGAGTCCTACAGGTGGGTCTACTTGTTTTTCTTAACATAAGGGTGTGTTTTTCGTAACATAATTTTTACTTATTTCCACATCGAATCTCCACAATTCATGTCGTTCTGCAATTTGAATAATGTTTACTTATTTTTCTTAACATAATTTTTACTTCCTACTTTAATTAGTACGGGTTATTTTTTAAACGGGCTGAATGAAGAGAAACTCTCTTCATTTTGTACCTTGACCCCCAAATATTGGATCACTTGGTTTCGGCTACTAGAGTCCTTTTTAAACCTTTCCTAATTTGAACTTTTTGTTACTCTCGGTTGTCCCTTCGGTTGAAACTCAAATAAAGAAAGTGATTTATTTTGTTAGATTTTATTCAAACTAATTGGCGACTCCCTTCTAATCTCTTTTTCTCTCTAATAAGTATTTTAGTGTTTACATAAATTAAAGTTGCTTTGGAATCAAACTTGCTTTCCGGGTTTTCTACCAAGATTGCTTCAGCGATTCGAGCCAAAAGGCTGAAATCAACCAGTGCCCTAGTTGGTCGAATCTACCCACTATGGTACATTCTAGGCTTGGCTCCTAGTCCGAGCGTTCTCAACTGCTTGGCCTAGTAAACCTCACTCCGATCTGTCTAGAACCGATTCTTCTCTATTTGTATATCCCATGAATTCTATAATGCTTTTGAAAATTAAAATAGTTTTCAAAAACACCAGCCATAAAATAAACTTAAAAAATCAAAGCTTTATTTGTTGATGAGCATACCTCCTTGAACTCAATATTCGTGGGAAATGCGATCCACCCCTGGTGTCACAGGTCATGGTTCTTATAAGTACATGTCATCTTTGTTAATGTGCTTTTGCTCACGAATAAAAAGTGATCCCAAATATTCATAAGTCAAATATTTTGTGAATAATAAGTGTCAAATGTCCCCTCTTATTTTTTACGAGCACTTCTACTGTGTGCAAGATTTTGATTGTGATAATTTTTTATGAAGACTCAATTTCTAACTCTAAGTCATTTCGAGTATTACATGAATACTCGGGTATAAATTTTATTTCTCTTAAGTTTTGATTTCAAGTCATTCGAGCACTATAGAAACTCTTGTATAAGTTTTCATTCGTTTCGACCAGACTCGAAAGCACCTTATTGCCTATCTCATATACGATGTTTACGAGTCACTCGGACGTCACTCGGAACTATCACATGCTCAAATAATTTCTCTAACACTTTTATTATGAGCACTTTGTGTATTTCAAAGCAAAGAGAATTACGGGGTTCATTCATTATTCTAAGTCATTTTATTTCTTTGAGAATTTTTTGACCGATCAAGTTGTTATACTCGACATTTTATTCTCTTTACTTGATCATCCTTAGGATTGACTCAGATGGAATTTGAGTATATTGAATAGTAGACTCAGAAAATTCCATTCTTTTAGGCAAAAGATAATTAAGCTTTTAATTGTGCTAAGTTAATTATTATCATGTGCCTAATCTTGGACCAAATTATTTTATACTTTGAGAACCAATGTGGTTTGCTTTTGTAGGTTATTCAAACGAGGCCAACTCATTTTTGAAATACAAAAGCAACCGACTTGTAGCTTTCAAACACCAGCGAGACAAGTTTTACCTACTTGTGGACATGGCTCGGACACCGTGTTAGGGTTGTCTGTTTCCAAAACTTGAAAACTCCAACTCTAGGCTTAGCGGTTGTTTCCACTAGAACTTTCAGTCACCACCAAGTGATTGAACCATCTTCCGGAGCCAAAATCCGTTGCACAACATTCACATCCCAACAAATCTTTTCTTAGTGACTTAGAAGATCCGTTACAAAGACTAGTGAAGACTTCAGTCCGGAACCAAGTATAACGATCACTCTGCCTGGTTGGTTATAAATAGAAGCCACCTCACAAGACGAGAAGATTGTTGAGCATTATTGCTGAACACATTACTTGAGCTGAAATTGTTGTTCTCACTCTTATTCAATTTTCTATTTACAACTCCAAGTATGTATTTAGTATTTTACGAGTTGTAAAGAAAGTCTTGTAATCATTCACATTCTTTTCTTACTTTACGAGTAAGGTCCCTTGACCGAGTTGTAAGGATTAACTCAACTCGGTTGTCCCTGATCATAAAGGTTACCTCGGTCAGAAGTAATAGATCATATAAGGGAACTTCGAGTTTTGGAAAACATTATAAGGAATTATTTAAGGGAGCAATTCTAGTAGAGTCGAGTCCTTGTATTTTGTGGATCCAAAATAGTGGATTTGACTTGGTGCTTGGTGAAGGTTCGCTCTTGGAGAAGTTAAGTCACCCTAGAGGGGGTGAATAGGGTGATGGAAGATTTTTGAGAAAAACAAAACACTTTTGCATAGAAGACAGAAACAGATTCCGAGTCTAGATTGGACTCGGAAAAGTATGGACTCGGATTTACGTGGAAACCCTCCTGGGCGAGAAAACCACGGACGGTGTCAATCCGGACACCAAGTCAAATCCACTAATTGAATTCTCAATTACAATGAATATGACTACCCATATTTGTTCCCAAACAAATCTATTACAATTTTCCCAGGCTTAGAATTTACCTTATCCGATCGACCTAATACTTCCAAGTTGAAGTTACCTTATCAACTTGGGATCCTCTAATTTTTCCCGGGGTTATAAGTTCCCTTATCTAACCCGATACTTCCAAACTGAGGTAACCTTTACAGTTTGGGACAACTAAGTTAAGGTAACCTTTACAACTCAGTCAAAGAGAAAGAGTAGAAGAGTAGTAAGAATTGCAATACAACCGACTCGGAAAAATACAACTCGGAATATTAGAATTACGGTTTGGGAGTTGTATGCTAGAGAAGATGTTCAATATGGTCTCTCTCTTTTTCCATTTGTCAATTGAAATCTTGTGCTAAGGCTTCTATAAATAGTCCGCCTTGAACAGATAGCCGTTGAGCCTCCAACGTCTTTTCGTTGAAGTCATGCCGAGTCAACTAGCCGTTGTAACGGATAGTCCGAGTCACTCAGATTTACGAACCACCTAGAAATAGCCGTTGTGCCTTGGTCCTAGCTTCCAACAACTCTTTTTCCAACTTTTGTAAACTGATAAAGCAAAACGAAAAGACCGTTAGACTTAGAAATAAAATATTACCCAAAACAAGAATGCAGACAAGGTCATCAATAAGTTCCGAGCTTTTCTAGAAATTCCGACTTTTTGTGTGGCGAGTGCTTTAATGGTCAAAAACCTTTTGTTTTTGCTTTTTCTTCGAGATAATTGACATTAGAAAAACCTGCAAAAACATTAAGCACAATGGTTCTCAAAGGATAAATATACTTTGGTCCATAATTAGATAAAGATTAGTCTAAATAAAGCATTTAATGATTAATTACCTTAATCTATTAATCGGAATATTTCAAGTCTAATATTCAATATACTCGGATTCCGGATATGCTAAAACTCATAAATAAATCATTCAATCTTAATGGGCACATGAGTTATATAGACATTTTACTATTACGCATGGTTAAACAAATAATAGCGTAGGTAAACTAAATGTCCGAGTATGACTAAGTGGGTCGAATCCGAGTTACGAGTGGGTCGAATCCGGTTCCGAGTGGGTCGGATCCGAGTATGAGTTCGAGTGGGTCGGATCCGAGTGGGTCGGAATATGAGTTACGAGTAAGTCGATTTGAGTGGGCCGGACTTACTCAATCTGTCATAACTAACTCGGATTCTACTTTCTAAGTCTAAGTCCGACTTGGTGGGTCGGACTTAGTAAGATAATCTTAATATGATTAAGTCCGAGTTCGATCAAGAATAAGTTATATTGAAATGATGAATTATAAAGCATATGACTTAGTTAAATGAATTTCTTTTAGGATGCTTCTTGCTTTATCCTAAATTTAGATGAATTCATGAAATCAAAACACATTCAAGGGGTTAGTCGATCATACTTGAGTCTTCACTTGGATTAGTATTGTCCATAATTTTCCGGCCCATGAGGGTTTTCATGTAAATCAGTATTACCACTTTTCTAAGTCCAATCTAGACTCGAGATCTGTTGTTTAGTCGATTTGTTACACAAATCATTTAATTTTTTCCATCACCCTATTCACCCTCCCTCTAGGGTGACTTAAACTCTTCACGAAGCAAACCTTCATTTTATATAGATTTATGGTTGAATAGGGTCATGTGCCCCTCTATTCATACTTTGCTTGATGACAAAATTTTATTCTAAAGACCATTTGATGTTGATTCCTGCCAGGGTCATGTGGCCTTTTTTATGTCTTTTTCAAGCATTTCTTGTATCATTCCTATAACTGGTTTGGACTCTCGCTTATTGCACTTGTAGTAAGTGTATTTCTGAGTAGCTAGGGAGAGAACTAGATCAACGATCTTTTTAAGTTTGTGTTCATTTTCCATGTGTGATTTTTTTTGGTGTCGACTGTACGTCATACATGCTAGTAGATGCAAATTATGCTATATATGTCCTAAATGCACACATAATGCATATTATAATGCAAAATGTATTTTTTAATGACAAACTAATATTAGTTTCCCTTGTATCCCCACTCTCTAGTGAAAAAGGTGAATGAGCTCCGTGGCCCCGATTTTTTTTTTTTTTTTGGACTACCGGGCCTAATAACCTGCATGTGTTTAGTCCTGGCGCTGCAAGTTACTAATATGTCAAGTCCAGGCGTTGCAAGTTACTAATATGTCAAGTCCATGTGTAAAGTGCTTAAACTAAACTTTTTGATGTTATGGGCTGATAGAGTCTTTGCACTTGACGAGTCGTCCAATTTATTTTATTTTATTTTATTTTAAAGGAAGAAGCAATGTATGTAGGTAAGTTGATCTGCAGCCTTTACTTTAGTCCATAGATTGATCACATGTCATGTTTGTGTGTGTGCGCATGCATGCGTGTGTATAAAACTAAGTGAATGCAATTATTATGATTTCAACTCGTCACTTTTAAATTTTTATTTAAAAATTAAAATTTATGATTAAAACTATAATAAATGGTGTGTTTATTTATTGGATTTCTTTTTGATGAACATGTTGGGTTTGAAGAAAATTGAAATAATAACACTCTTTCCTCTACTTATTAAAAAAGAACTTTTTTCTGCAAATCTCAAATGAAATTTTTAGGAAAGATAAAAATAATAAAATATTAACATTTTAGACATAAATTTAGCCTTTTTTGTTCAAAAGATTATTTTATAAAATAAAAAGTAATTAAATTTTTATTCTTTTTTATATAAACTCTTTAATATTTTTGTCGAAATAATATTTAACATTTTGGATATAGGTTTAGTCATATTAGTAAACATCTTTATTGTTATTATATATTGTTATCTCCGAATCTTCCCCACGCAATAGCATATAAATGAAAACAGTTAAAAAAAAGAAGAAAGGTCAGTTGAGTTATTAAGTTGTTTTCTGCTCATGAGAATGATGGCAGTCATCTTTTAATAAAATATTAATTTTGCTTATTTTTTATTTTTACAAATCAACTACGAGTACATTGCAAAGTTTTATTTTGTTTTTGTTAAAGGATAGTAAACATTCCTTTCAAATAAACTAATTGATAATTATATTTGACATAAATTGCATGAATGGTATGGTCGGACGGTAAAACTTAAAATCAATGCCTTTTTACTCCTAATTAAATAACATAAACGAACATAAAAGAACATAAATGAACATAAAAGAACATAAACAGATTTTAACTTCGAACAGGCCCTTATTAACAACTCAATTCTGTTTGTTTATATTCGTTTATGTTCGTTTATGTTCGTTTCTACTCTTTTATGTTCGTTTATGTTCGTTTCGCTTATTTTCTATTTATGTGTGTTTTGTACATAAATTCGAACATGCCTTAAAAGTAAATTACGCTATATTAAGTAAGTAAATTACACTATGTATTATAGTTGTATTTACAAATTGATATGTTCGGCTTTATATGAAAAACAATATCTATTTATGTTTATATTTGTTTATGTTCGTTTATGTCCGTTTTCTGTTATTTTATGTTCGTTTATGTTTTAAGGGCATGTTCGACTTTACATGAAAAATAGAATCATTTAATAACTCATTTCTGTTTGTTTATGTTCATTTATGTTTGTTTCTGCTCTTTTATATTCGTTTCGTTCGTTTATATTTATGTACATTTTGTATCTTAATCCTTTAATTATGCTGAAATACCTATTGCCTGCTACTAGATCAAGATTTTGTTTCTTTGGTTGCATTATCATAGCTGATGCAAGCTGAGCATATTTTGCAGGTGGACTATGCTTGCACACCTGAAGAGGTGCAGCAGCATTTTCAGTCATGCGGGACTGTAAACCGTGTGACAATTCGGACTAACAAGTATGGACAACCAAAGGGATATGCGTATGTTGAATTTTTAGAGCCAGATGCTGTTCAGGAAGCGCTCCGTTTGAATGAATCTGTACTCCATGGCCGCCAACTTAAGGTCTTCAATAACTTCTTAGCTCTAAATTATCTTCATATGTCATGCAGATGGGGTTTGAACTTGTTAGAACTAATCACCTCTGGCCTGCTCTCACTGGTGTGAATTCTTTGTTATGGTTGAAGGTGCTAGCCAAGAGAACGAATGTTCCAGGAATGATGCAGTTTCGCCCTCGGCCTGCCAATCCTTACATGGGCTATGGTTTTAAGGGCGCATATCCACCACCTTATTTTTACTCCCCATATGGATATGGGTAAGCTTTTCTTCTTAATGATTCCAGGTACTGACCTAACATAGGACTAAAAAGCAAGTTGAAATCCCGTGAAGTTCTTTGTTTTCTTTTTAAAGATAAAAGTTAAAAAGACATCGAAACCTACTTGGTACATTTATGGTGTCAAAACTGTTTTCGTGAAAGGAATTTCTCTTTTCACTGCATTTCCTTCCCTTCCATGCTTTGCATTACTTTGAAAGTGAATGTCTTCCGGAATTTTGCGTAGCTCAAGGACAAATGGACTTCTTGATATGTTGCTCTTGACGCAGGAAAGCTCCCAGGTTCAGAATGCCAATGAGTTATGGCCCTTATTAGCTAGCAAATATGCTTGAATTTGTTTGTTTGTTTGATATCATGAATAGTTTTTTGAGGACCTGGAACTGTAAAGAATTATATTGTTACACCTTCAACCCTCTGCCATATCAAGAGTTGGCGACTCTCGTTGCGGATTCTGTGGTACACTTTTTTATAGCAGCAATTATGTCGATTGTGAATGTTATGTGTTTGGGTAATCTATTCCCGGCACCGGCATGTGAGATTAAGTTTTGGCCAGTGGATGCATTGTTTTGATGATAATACATAAAACGAACTCCAGCGGGGGCTAATTATTCAGTTTAAATCACTGAGTTAAATATGGTCCAATCTTAACAAATCAAAACTAGGCGTCAAATCTGAAAGGGCCAGCCAACACAGTACATACAATCGTTCAGAAACAATTTTTTCGTCTTTCAACGAGTTTTTGTACATAAACATCAATTGTTGATGTGCGTAAAAGTTGGACTCTTGATTTGATAACGAGGAGTCGAAGCTCAACATGATATTTGATAACATCTCAAGTCGGAACTTCTACCCGCACCAAAAAAAAGGTCAGAACTTCTACACAACTAAATGTCTACGACACCTCACACCCAATGACCATGTAATACCAATAGTTTTCGTCTTTCAATGAATTTCTTACTTAACCCTCAATTTATATAAAAAAACATTTAATAACTACTCAGAAATTACTCAAGTCAGCAATTATTATTATTATTTTTTTTAAAAAAACCCTCAAATGGATAACTCTTACTCAAATCTATCATCCCAGCCCATTGTGAGAAAGTACCAGAAAAGAAAGCCCAACTTACGAACCCACTAACGCTTGGATTGAATAATAGCACTGTAATAGTTAAAATGAATAACCATTTTTTTCATAAAAAGATAAAATACTACTAATAGTCATTATTATCCAGAATTGGCAATCTTTCAAACTATACCTCCAAAGCTTGAGCATTTACTGTACAACTGGAATCTCACTCAGAGCAACGCATCTTCCCATTCCATCTCTCTCTTCCCTGCTCAATCTTAGTGTCGTGTTTGGGTTTTTCTAGGTGAAATCTCATATCCTGGTTCTTCAACTTTCGGACCCTTTTGATACTCATAGGTACTCTACCTCCTTCATTTCCAAGTTTGTTTCTACTTCAAGTTTGCGAAAATTCAGTAACTTTCTTCGACATTAACCTGTGTTTAGATAGTCTAAAATTATGATAATCTTGTGCCCACTTGATGGTTTTCTCACGAGCAATATGTACTTACAGATGTAATTTTCTTTAATTTACAGGTGTCGATATGTAAATGCCCATAAGAAGAAGATTTTAATTCAATGGCTTCATTCTGCTCCCTCAATCCAGTATTGGGCCTTGGGTAAGAATTGTTATTATCTATTAATTTCTGTTGTTCAACAATACCTGCTATTGGGTTTTCTCCCTTTTGGGCAGTTAAGATTATTGAATTATCGTCAATATGAGGCTCTTGTTGTTACATTTAATTATCATCTTTAGTTTTTTTAAAAATTTTAATCGTTTCTCTCCGAATTTGGCTTAGATTTTGTAAGTGCAAAAGATTGCTTTTGTATACGGTGATGATATTTGATTTTGTTTGTGAGGGGGATGTTCTTGGAAATCAGAATTGGAAATGGATCTATTGGTAGTTGTCTGCTGTGCCATATGGTAGTAATGTAGGATTGCAGACGAGTTCTATGAATGTCTTCAAGGGAACTTTCCAGAATTTGATTGACTTTTGGAGGAAAAAGGGAACATGAAAGTTTTAGGTGAACGTTATGTTAGCTAGCCTCACGTCTCCGTTGTTTCGTATCTAAATTGATGGGTTGAGACTTGGGGGATTTGGAAATTTTTGTTTCGCCGGGGCCATTGATAGACTCTTGCATTCAACTTTCAGGTGTTGTCCAAGTGTTTACTCCTTTAATAGGAAAGAGAGATTGGGTTATCTTTCTCCTAAGGAAGTTGAGTATTCCATTGGCAATGTCAGTGAAATTCCAAGTGTAAGGCCAACAATCTCTCAAAGGCGCTGGGGGCATCCTTTGAATGTAAAGGGAAGAATTCAGAAATTAGCGATGAACAAGATAGGAAAGATGTATCTCAAGCTACCTTGATATGGAGGGCCATCAAGTTACCTATTTATTCAGTTGCATTAATCCCCTTACGGTAAGTTCTCTTGTTGATGACCCTTGTCATGTTCCTGCTTGAATTATATAAATTTCCATTTTCAATTATTTGTTCATTTAATCATCAAGCACAGTCTGTTAACCCTAACATATCAACAATATATCTGGCTTGACTGCTCCAAAAATGTAACAGATGGTTTTGAGCTGCATATGCCAAGACGATATATTTATCTTTTTATATCATATTTTGTATTGTTCGTTGCTGTCTAAAAGTTTAAAAGTTTTATTTACGTTGGCTATGTCATAGGCTTATAGCTGCATTCATGAAACCTTGTCTTGCTTAAAAATTATGGAAGTTTGTTGACGACTTGTGTTTCGGCATTAGTTAAGTGACGCTTTCATGGTTACCTTGAAATACTGCTGATTTGGAAAACTTGTTTAAGCTATGGCAAAACATATTAGTAGACAATCCTCCTCAGGCATCAAATCTTTTTTTCTGTGTGCCCTTGGCCTTTACTTTGGCTGTCTGTTTGAAATTCATTACCTGAAAGCAATTGAATGTACATAGGTTGGCAATGCCGCTGCTTACTTGCAGACTAGCCACTTTTCTATGAGGCGTTACCTTGCACTTCTGACGTCATCCATCTTGATTATCACATGGCTGAATTTAAGGTTAGCCTCTCTTCATGGCAGTTATTGTTATTACTATCCTTTAAAATGAAGTTACTGCGCTATTTCCTTGGCATGTTGATGTGAAAGAAGGGGCTGCAGGAGTAAAAAGGTGCAAGTGGTAGGTAGACATAGATGTGTTTGCCTTAGACTGCTGATAGGTTGAAGGGGAATGAATTTGAACTTGGGATAGTTTTGGACCTTATGGTACATGATTTCATTGAGATAGTTAAGCTTCATGAATTACCAGCTTGATCTGCACTCTTGATGTATGAGTTTTTTTCAATCCATCTTTGTCGGTTATTTAAGGTAATCTATTTACTGTCTGATGTCCTTCTAGCATGAAAGGAATTCCTCGCCGAATATTGTGTTAAAATAATAAAATTTATATTCCATATTGAGAAATTATATTGTTTGACCATAAAGTTAGTGAGGTACTTTGGATTTCTAGATAATTTGTAAGTTAAGCAATTATGTTGGCCAGTTTACTGCAATGTAGGGAGCTAGACTTTGTTGCTTCCAGAATACTTTCTTGCCCATCTCAGTTGATTAATTTCTTGGACATGCAAAATGGACAGCAATGATGTGTATGATTTTGACACTGGAGCAGACAAAAACAAGAAAGAATCAGTTGTAAACATTCTTGGAAGGTGTGTTCCTTTGTGACCATGGTTTTGTTTGCTTTTTTTCTGCAGGATGATCTTTTTCCTATTTCTGTTGGCACAATGATATAATTGACCCTTTTTGCTGTGCCTTTCATATAAAAGCCGGACTGCTACCCTAGTTGCCGCCAACTTGCTATTAGGATTTGGGCTTCTGGGTCTGATTTCAGTAGCTCTGGAGGCTGGAAATATACGTTCAATACTGCTCTTGCTCTGTTCAGTAATGTGTGGCTATATGTACCAGGTGCCTTGCAAAAACCCGGCTCCTCTCCCATGTTTATTTCCTTAAATATGTGTTTCCCTTCTAAACTTTTTTTCTCTCCCCTTTTTCACCTTTTTTTTTTTTTTTTTGAGGGATAGGGCGGGTGATGGAATTGATTCTTATCTTAGACTTATATTTATTAGCCCCTTAAATGCTAATCTGACATTGGCTAACATCATATTGTTACAGTGCCCACCTTTTAGGTTAAGTTACCAAGGACTAGGAGAGCCCTTGTGCTTTATGGCGTTCGGCCCCTTTGCTACTACAGCATTCTATTTGATGCAAATCTCATCAAGGTATATTTTGTCACTGACTTGATGAATTATGGCCTTGGAGAATAAGCCATATATGTCTGATGATGCTAAAACGCGTTTGGCAGAGAAATATGCTATTGGCATCCCTTGACAAGCACGATCCTTTCTGCATCAGTTCTTGTTGGTTTTACTACTACCTTAATCTTATTTTGTAGCCACTTTCACCAGGTTCAATTTTCTTAACCTCTTTCCCACCTTACATCTAATGTTTGAGTTCAAAACCCAAATTTCTTTGTATCTATGTCAGGTGGAAGGAGACAGAGCAGTTGCTAAATTTTCCCCATTGGTAATCTCTACATCAAGGAACCTCACTTAAGTTGTGTTTATCCTGGGAAAAAGGCCCTCTGTAGTATCATGTAATGTTGACCAAGTGCAGGTTCGAGTTGGCCGGAAAGCAGGGTCAGAAGTGGTGAAAATAGCACTTGTTGCACTGTATTCTTTTCTATTCATTCTTGGCATTAGCAATTCTCTCCCCTTGGCTAGCACAGTAAGTTTCAAAACTTTTCTGGTCTACTGCTTTTCATCCCTTTACTTCCTGCAGCTATGTTAACGCCATGTTTGTTGTCTTCAGGTTTTATGCACCTTAACTCTACCAATGGGAATCTTTATAGTTAACTATGTGGAGAAAAATTATAGCGTGAGTGATCAACTCGTACAATTTCTCATGCTCCGCTTCAATTGACAATTTCTGTCACTTACCATCTCACACCGCTTTCTTCCCAAACATTGTTCTCTTCTGCATGAGATAGAATGATTGTCCCAGTACTCTTACCTCCCAAAGGCATTTAACATCTGGATTCCATGATTTTATTCATTTCATGTGGAGAAAAAAAGAAGGGGGGGTGGGGGTCATATTATTAGTTCTTAATCATCACACAGAACTGACTGTTTGATATCTGCAGCTCGATGTTCTTAGTACTTCATTTCATAATTACCAAAAAGGTAGATCGTGTTCTGATATGTCACTGTGATAAAACTATTTCCAAGTATAGGTTTCTCGGAATCAGGAAACTGAAATATTTGGTAACCAGAAAACGTGATAATCAAGTAAAGCCAAAGATGTGCTTTTGGTAGGCTAGTTATGAAGTAGTATAGATTTCGGGTTTGTTTTTCCCCTGTAAATGTTTTTTATTGGCCCCACAATGTGTGTAAGGTAGGGTCGGAGAACCGAGGTCTAGACTCGAACTTCAACGTGGGACCTCCTGGTTGGAAGATTGTCTGAATAGCCTAATCCAAAGAGTTCTTTGGTGGACTGGCATAAAATATGAATGTTGAGCTTTCATGTGTTATCTCTGAATTTGAAGTTACTGATAAGTAAATGAATATTCTTGTCAGGATAATGAAAAGATGTTCATGGCGAAATACTATTGTGTGAGGTTGCATGCTTTATTTGGAGCCGCATTAGCAGCTGGACTGGTTATAGCCAGGAGGTACAGTAAATTTGTCCCAGCAACTATTTTCTGATGATGCTGTTCTGAAGATTTTTGAAACACTTGAAATCCGGATATGTTGATGAGAATTTGATGAGTTTTCGAGGTTATTGAAGTTCATGATAGATTTTCTACTCGATGACGGCCATACATTCAGAAAGGACTAGAGTAACTGCAACTTCTTTTTACGAAGCTTATGAATTAGTTTTATGTGAAGATCCTTGTTCAAATAAAAGAACATCAACTTCCTTCCTTACTGGTAGATTTTGCCTGTAAAGCGGGTGTTTTGTGTAATGGAAAATCCTGTTATACAACTCAAAATCCAACCATTTTGTGCACAAGAGGTGAACGGAAAATAGTCACTACTATGTAAGTTATTTACTTTTTTATCAGCATTGCTATGTTATTATTAGGAATAAATGATATGTGGCTTGGTTCAATGAAATGGGATATTACTGGTTTTTCTTGCCTCCCTTGTCCATACCATGTATGATGTATGTGGGTGGGTGATAAGACTGAAACTATAAGGTAAGTTAGGTCCCATTTTGGCCAGTATTTACCTTTTTTAAAAAAATGTTTTCATAAATTCGACTTCTTATTATTCAGAAAGACCGTTATTTGAGATATGTGTTAATGAAACTACTAGCTCCACAACTGTATAAAATTTAGAGTTAGTCGTGTTTTAATTGCTGAAAATATTTACTTCGATTCTATGCATTTGAAAAATTATATAAAAAAAAAAAAGGAGCAAGAAGAGGGGGAAAGAAAGGAAAAATTTTCCATGTGGGAAACCAAACAAAAAAAATAGATTATTCAAAAAAATTATCATGGAAAAAAAGTGTTGGAATTTTTCTATCTAACAAAGTTTTTCATTAGTCTAAGTAATATATGAGCGTTCGAACAGGTCTTACATTGTCATCTTCATGTATTTATAATCCCTAAATAAATTAAAATGAAGCAATAAGTGTTCTTAAAATTTATTATATATACTACAATGTATAACCTTTGAAATACCTTCACAAATCATCAGTCGTTTGTTGTTCATGAGAATGAGGACAGTACACAATTAATTTTGGAGTGCATAATAGATACATTTGAGTAATAACAATTCATTATTGTTTTCATTGCAAAATTTTTAATCATGCATTTATGTAATTTTCAAAAATATTACTAACAATATCTAAAATGATATCTTGAAACTTCGAAAATAGAGTGACTAATATGAATATAACACAACACAGAGTTTACTTTTCAAAAATAAAATAATTGGAATACATAGATTAACATTTATTTGTTTACTAAGCTTTAAAATAGCTCTTATGTTACATAACACGGGTTTAAGAACTGGTAATACATATTACTACACACATAGCATTATTAAAAAGACAAAAATTTACTCAATAAAACTGTAGTATGTCACCTATGCCTTATTACAAGGAAATTTAGATTAACTAATTAAATATCGTCATCCCTAACTCAATTTAAAACAGATCTCAATAATCCAACACTTTGCTTGGTCATCAATCATGAACTCTTCCCCAGCCCAGCTACAATATGAGCTGTTTCCAAAATCTATGCTTAATCTTCGTTAATGTGACGAATTTGCTTGGTCATCAATCATATCCAGGCGGACCACGCATTACATTCATCTGATCTAACAATAAAGTATAGGTACATACTAGACTAGCATCATGTCATGTTGATTCTCATGGATTTTATTAATTACATTAATTATATTTTATTCTTTTAATTCTATAATTTTGTTAAAAACTTTAATATAAAAATGCTTAGGAAAGAAGCTATCCATAAGGATAATACATTAAAAAATTGGACGAGCTATGACACTTTGATTTTCAATGTTTCGGACAAAAAGAAATAAATAAATATTTTTAAATCATACTTTTCGACTATTTCAACAAAATAAATAATTAAACATCATATGAAAAGACAAAGTAAACAGTTGGGAAACTTGAAGTGAAAAAGGAATAAGACATTTAAATCTAATTAGCATTTCATTTCTATCATATATATATTAAGTATTGATTGTAATTATATATAAGATTTTTTATTTTAAAAAAATATATGTAAATTTTAAATAGATACGAGGAGATGTAAAATAGATATAAGATTAATTGTAAAAAATTATAAACAATTATAAATTGTAAATTTAAAAGAAAAAAGAGGAGTATTATATATATATATATATATATATATATATATATATTAAAAGTTGAGTTTAAGTAATGTATGAGCAATACATATGATGTCACACAAAATACCATGTACGATGTCAAATGGGTAGATTTAATGCAATTTTAATTCAACTTAATGTTGGCACTATTCACATGTCTCATAAATATTAGTAACTATATTTAGTTTTAAAAAATTATTAAATATAATGAATATTAAGAATAAAAATTATTAAATATAAATAAACAGATCTACTTATTGTTTATAATAAATTATATAATTTAATATATCAATTTATTATTATTATTTGAAAAAATATTTGCTATATTTTAGCTTATAATTAGTTTTTATTGTTATAAATTTATTAGAGATAATAAAATTAGAAAAATAACTAACTATAAAAATAAAAAAGAATTAATGTTGTTACATAACAAAAGTATAACCCTAGTGTCTTAAATAAGCAATCCGGTTACCATTGACATGTTATTCCACAATGAGTTCACTAAAAAATAGGAAAAACTTATAACAACTGTCGTTATACGACAATCATCGTAAATCAAACTAATCTACACCGTATATGTATATCACAATAATCTCAAACGTTTATTTTTTAATTAAGTTAAAAATAAATTTTAAAAAATTAATTAATTATCTAAATATTTTATTAAAATAGTTAATTATTATTGTGTTTGGCACACAATTTAATTACTCACCCCTTAGAAATAAAAATCAAAGACCTCAAACCAAACCCTAACCAAACTACTACCAAAACGTCAGCCATTTTTTCCGGCCAACCCCCTCCTAAATTGCATATTAGAGTACGACTATTGTCACCAGCGTTTCCTCCGCCCCCATGGATTCCGGCCACCCACAAATTCTCACCTCCGGATCTAGGGTTTAGCCGCCTCTTTCGCATCTCTCTACTCTTATTCTCGTAAATTCAATCAATCTACAATGCCCTCTCTCTCTCTCTCTCTCCCTACCTCTAGTCCCCTTTCCATTGCTCCATTGAAGAGCCGATAATATTTGGAAGCCACAGAATCAGCCTGAATCCAACTACAAAGAAGAGCCCGCCTTGATCTCCACGATAACCTCTCGCTCACGATGAACATGACAATCGTCGGAAACTAAAAACACCTCGCCGGAATTAATGGAAGGCCAGAATTTTGGTCGGAAAACATGAAGGGAGGGGGAGCTGAAGACCGGGTCGGGTCGGAAGCACTTGACCGGGCAAGATCGGGTCAAGACGGGCGGTTTGGGACAGGACGAGACGTTGCCAGACTCGGAGAACCTGCCGTTGCTTGGGAGCCGAAGAACGGAGGAGATCGCCGGCAGAGAGAGGGAGAGGAGGAGGAGAGAGAAAATGCTTGAATGAGAAGGAGAACCAGCGGTTTGGAGTAGGAGCCATGGCCTCCGATTTTTTCTTTTGGGTTAGGGTTAAGTTTGGAATCACTCAACCCTAATGCTTGGAATTTGGGCGGGAAATTCGATTCGGGGTTTGAATTTTGATATTGAGTTGAAATGGTGGTGAAATTTGGATTAGGAGAACCTACCAGAATTTTGATATTGAGTTGAAAGGCCAGGATAATTTAATTTTTAAAACACTTAATTAAATTTTCAAAATTTATTTTTAATTTAATTAGAAAAAAATGAACGGTTGTGATTATTGTGATACAAATGTACGGTATAGATTAATACATCTTATGGTGACTATCGTATAACGCCAGTCGTTATAAGTGCATCCAAATACTATTTAGATTTATATTGGATTAGATGTTAAATCAAATTTGCAAGCATTACATGCCAAATTAGCTATCCAATGCGTGTCCACGTGTTAGGCGATGATAAGATTCACTAAAAAATCTAATACAGTAATTTAGTTTTTTTAAATTGTTCCCTACACCATATTGAATCCCACCTAAACAACCTCTCTTAAATTGTTTTCTTTCCTTTTCCTATCTTTTTTAAAATTCAAAATAAATTTCTTCTAATTTGTCAAAAATCTTCTAAGCATAATTTATGAAAAAATTATGCATACATCTTTATTGAGATTATACTAAGCATTTATTAATTGAAGCTTCCCAATTTGTTTATCAAAAAATAAGCATTAAAAATATTGTATAGTTAGCAATATCAAAGCAATTACCAAATTTAAAATTATCATTCAAATAAAAGCAAATCTAATTTAAAATAATTTTTATTTACTACTTTATAAATACGCAAAACATATAATTTTTTCCTCTAGTTAGCTCATAAATCGTACTTTCCTTCCACATTAATTATTTTTCTTCAAATTAGTTTTATCTTAGACTTCAAGTATAATAATATTCATCTCTTATCTCTCTACTTATTATTAGGCTGTTGATGGGGAAAATCTCTTTTTTTTCCTTGTGCATAAATTATTTTTTAACTCAAATCTCATAC
Source organism: Talinum fruticosum (assembly GCA_021018815.1). NCBI lineage: Eukaryota > Viridiplantae > Streptophyta > Magnoliopsida > Caryophyllales > Talinaceae > Talinum > Talinum fruticosum. The sequence continues at coordinate 4,949,086 of JAITYX010000036.1, read as the reverse complement.
TGTTTTCATAGAAGATATTGTATCTTCTAACACCATTTGAATTCTGACCTTTTCTCTTTTTACATATGATCAAATCACAATCATTCAATGCAACAACCCATCAAGAGTATCTGAGTGGATATAAAAAGGTTAAGAATTTATTTTCCAAATTTCTTATCAACATGATCATATTGTTGTATTTGTCTCATCAATATATTCCAATATTTTAATTTCATAAGTGAATATTTCGAATTAAAATTAAAGTTTACTTTTTAATTTTCAACTCCGTTTTTTTTTTGGTGAGAATTTCTAACTTTTGATAGACTTTTATATTCTAATAAAATCTTCCCTACATTTCCCTTCAAATAAGTTAATGAATGTAAAAAGAAAATTGTTGATCGGACATCTTTGGTTTGTTGAAATTAATCGATGTATTTTTTTTTTTTGATCAAGGGTATAATTTGTTTCGGTATGTGAATGTTTACCGATGACAGATTATATTGTTGTAATATTTATTAGAGATTTTTAAGTACCAATCAAACAATAAGCGTTTAAATTTTGTTATAGATTTTAAATTATTGGATTTTGTGGTGGTTGAATTGTATGTGTTCCTTACTGTTTTCTTTTTATGACAATGTTACAAGACTAAATTCATTTGAAAACTACCAATGTATAATAGTTATGTGTATGAAAACTCATTTTTCAAGGTATGTCTTTCTTTTCTTTTTCCTTTTTTAAAAGGTTCTCCTTATGTGTGCTAATAAATTATGTGCATATAAATTCTAAAATTTTAAATTGATTGTTTTCAAGATAAATATCTATTCGTCTTTCTCTTTCATTTCTTTAAAAGTTATTTTTTTCTTTAAATGATTAATCTAATGGCTCTACACAATATAGAAACCTTATTGTCACTTTAAAAGAGAATTGAAATAACAAAATGTCAAAATATTTAATTTGTACCATTATACTATAGTTTTAGACAATAATTTTGGGACAAGTGGTAAGTTTTCTTTCTGAGGTATAAGTAGGGGTGAGCAAAATCTGGACCCGGTTCCAACCGGGACCGGGACCGAGTCCGGCCAAAATGACCGGGTATCCGGTCCCGCTCACCCCTAGGTATAGGTGCTTAAAAATTAAGGAGCTTTAGAGTGATGAATAATAAATCTCCTCTTTTTCGATTATAGTGTTTGGTTACTTATATCATGAGCCCAAAACTATATTTTTTTGCCCTTTTTAAATTATTAGGATTACCAAAGATATATGAACTAAACAAAACTCAACAATTACAAAAATAATTCATATAAATAAAAATAAATGTAAATAAAACAATAAAAATTCAAATTTGACAATAAAACAAGCCTATCAATACGAAAAAACACGGCTAAATCCATTGTCAAAAAATTTATTGCCAGCACTAAGATTGTTTGACACAAAGTCAAGCTCTTGAGTCTTGAGTTACTTTTTTCTTCAAATATAGTGATGACTCTCTTTCTTATCAAAAGATCAACCACGCATTTCCCTCCTTAATAATGTCTTTATCTTCTCTATTTTAATCATCTCAAACTCCAATTTTATCGTCACAAAAGCGAATTCAATGAGATTAATAATTTTCTCACTTAATTAATCATCCAAAATATAATTCTATGAAAATTGAGGTTTAGGGACGAGATTTTTGTGATACAGAGGATCTTGGGAGAGTAAAAGTGGAGTTTATGTGTTAGTATTACAATGATATATGCAAGCATATTATTGATAAGTTATACTCATATGTATAAGCATTGTAATATGATATGTTATATATACAACTAGACGATTAGATTTGTGGCTCATATATACGAGTATTTTAATCCATTGTTATATACATAGTTAGATGATTAGATGTTTTGTGCATATCATGAGATTTGAGCACTTGGAATTCTTGTGTTATTCAATTTTATTATTATTATTATTATTATTATATCCATCAATAGTTTATTGATTTTACTTGCATAATGCAACATAAATCCTTAGAAATCAGTTAAATTAACTCATAAGTCTAATAAGCTTTCTAAAACACAACAAATCTAAACTTTATCATATTATTGGTATTTATAATTATAATCAATTATTGGGATATAAAACTTATTGATTATCTCAATGAATAAAAATATTGCTAATAGATATTAGCTCTGTTGGCAAAAAAAGAATTGTAAGTATTTTTTTAATCACCGTAAGAATAATTTTTACAATTGAGGAAATTTTTTTAAATTGAGGTAAAAATACTAATAAGGCTATATTATCATAAAAAAAATAAAGATAAGAGTCCACTTATAAAAGAAAATCTATTTATTTAATTTTTTTTTGGTAAGAATGTAAGATTCTATTACCACTTTGGAAAATTATTTCTCAGTTACAAGGACCTTAAGGGAGGGGGCTAGTCCAAGCCTTTAGGTGAGATATTTCTATAATTTATCTCTAACAGTTTGCTTCCTAGATATCTTGACTACATAAAAAATCTAGAAAAAATTAAAGATTTACAACTTTCAAAAATTTGGACAGACATTTGTAGTTTCCTTTCTATATAACCTTGTATTTCTTTCATTCCACATGCAACGAAACAGACAATACCAAGCTTGAAGACTTTTATCTCGGCTTTTCCAGATCTGAATCTTTTTATACATCTTTAGCGAGATCATCAACACAACCCATTGAACCAGGCAAGCTGCAGCAGTTGATAGAATATTATGAATAATGGCCTCACTAAAATCACACAGAAAAAATAGATGATCATGGATTTCTCTCTGGTTCTTGCACAACCGACAACATGCGGATTGAATACGGATATTCAACATTTAAAGCCTATCCAGGGTAGGAAGTCTTTGCAATACCATTCTCTAAAAACAAAACGAGTGTTTGGGAATGTTAAACCGACTCCAAGTAAGCTTAGCCATAGGCCATTCATCTTGGGTCTCATTTAACCATTGATATCCATTGGAAATAGTGTATTGTCCAGAACTTGAGTGGAGCCATTTAGCTCCCACAAAACCAGGAGCTAATTTATCTCTAACTTTTAAGATTTTTTCCAATGATCGAGTGGATTCGATGGGAGCTGCAACGTCCCGGATGCTTGATTGCTTTATGTATAATCCATTGATCCACTTGACCCATAAACATTGTTTATCTTTAGCCAAGTACCATAGATGCTTAGCTACTGCAAGCATAATTCCATGTTAAACAGTTTACCACTCCTAGCCCACCAGCCTTCTTTGGTTTACTCACAAAATCCCATGCCAAGGGGGTGGGGAGGGTTCTTGTATAATCGAAGTTTGACCCCAAAGAAAGTTTCTACAAATAGCCTCTATGCTCTTAATGACACCCTTTGGTAAGATAAAGAGCGAAGTCCAATAAGTGTGAAGGGAGAATAAGATCGTGCTAATCAATTGCAATCTCCCTACATATGATAAGTGCCTTGTTATCCAAGACTTAACTCTAGCCACAATTTTCTTAATCAAAATGTCTGCAGTCGGACTTAGTCCATCTTCCGGAAGAAAGATGAACCCCTGTGTCTTATACAAGGAAGGATCCCGGATCAAATCCTATAATGTTTAGTATGTTTTCTTTTACATCTTCCCTAGTGCCAACAATAAACACTTGGGACTTTTGTATGTTTACTTGCAGAGCGAGTAGTCATAGTTAAATGATTCAAAGTCTCCATAATTGTTTTCACAAGTAGGGATATGAGCCTTATAAAATATCATCAAATCATCCGCAAAACACAAGTTAATCAAACCAAGTGATTTACACATAGGATGAAATCTAAAACTTGTATCCTGTGCTTTAAGCTTCAATGCTCGGTAAAATAATCCATAACCAACATAAAGATTTGAGGTGAGACAGGATCACCTTGTCTTAGCCCCCTTTGACCTTAGAACCACCCATGATCGGTGTCATTGATGTTTAACATAAAACTGCAGGTAGTGATCATAGACATAACACAATTGCGGAACTCGGGAGGGAAATTTTAGTTTACGTGATAACGACTCAATGAAATCCCAAGAGACAGAGTCATATGCCTTCTTTAGATCAATCTTAAATAAACATCCGGCTGAAACCTACTTTCTTTGATATAATTTGACCAAATCTTGACAAATCATTATGTTGTGGGCTATAAGTCCGCCTTCAATAAAGGCTAACTAGTTTTCAGAGACAATTGTTGGCAAAATAACTCTTAATATGTCACAAATCAATTTGAAAACACACTTATATATAATATTGCAGCGAGGCAATAGGTTATACTCGATTGCGTGTAGTAGGGCAATCTACCTTTGGAATGAGAGAGATGTAGAATTCCATCTAGGTAACATTCCGCTCTGTAGACAAGAAGTGTTGCATGGCTTGGCAAATATCATCTTCTACAATCAGCCAATTCTTTTTAAAGAATCCACCGAGAGAACTCTGTCCGGACCAGGGCTCTTATGGTTAGGAATGGAAAAAATTACGCTCCTGATATCCTCCTTGCTAAAAGGTCTAATCAAACTAATTTGTTGGGCTATATTTAGTTGTGGACCCATATGAATAATAGCATCATCAATAGTCCCAGAGATAACTAAAGGACATCCCAAATATTGCTCATAAAAAGTTGTGAAGTGGGAGATTACCTGGGGTAGTTCTAGTTCCAGTTGCCATCATCCTGTCTAAAAGAAGAAATTCTGCTTCTTTGAGTCTTGGTTTTTAGGCTCGCAAAAAGAATTTGTCATTTGTATCTCCCAAATTCGGATAATCCTCTTTTGGCTTTTGAATATAGAAACTCTCCAAACGATCCCTCCATAGATGATACTCGGCGCTTAAATTTTGCTACGACTCATAAAGATGACGATCTTGGGGATTGTATTGAATGTCTAACATAACCCGACTTCACTGGTGAATTTTATTATTTATTTATTTTATTGTTTACCTCAATGGCTCGTATTTAATGGACAAATAATTTTTATGGTTAAGATTACATTAAGTGCTCCTACGATCAAGTGAGACTTAGAGAGTTCATAGATGAGTGGAAATTTTTTTAAGGATAAATTATTATTCTTGTATTGGATAAAGCTCCTAAATTTACTCTCACACCTCCATTTGACAATTTTGAAAAAATTGTTATTATATATAGTATAAATATTATACACCCAATTATGAGTTATTAGATACAAATAGTAATATTTGTGACATTTTATATTTTTAGAAATATTGACACTTTATTACCTCTGTAGTATCGACAAATGAAAAAAAGTCTCTCGAGGTTTCAGTAAATAATAAATTAGTACCCTGAGATATGTTTTTAACAGTTTATTACCCTACTATTTGAATTTTCAAGGCAATAAACTAGTAAAAAGAATCATACCTCAGGGTATTAATTTATTATTTATGAGACTTGAGAGACTTTATTTTATCAATTGTCAATAACATAGGGTACTAAAATGTTAATAACTCTATATTTTTATTGTTTTATTCATAATAATTTTATTTTTTTCTTGTTTTTGGAGTTATTATTTAAAATTATTATTATAAAAGATTTTTATTTCATTTAGAAATTATTTTTAATATAACAACTATAATTGAAGTCTCGCCTATCAAAGGACAAAAACTTCTCTTTAATATTTCTATATTTTCATATATATCGAGTGCTTTTAACATGGACACAAACTAGTAAATCATAAAGTATATGTGTGCATTTATATTCCTTCTTTCAGATTTTTTCTTCTTTTGGGGAAGTAATTTATCCCTAATGTTTTTTCTTGGTCTTGCGTCGTCTATTTTGTTGAAGTTGAGCTATTGTCAAACCTTTTTAAAGGATAAAGCTCTCCCATCAAAGATTTTTTTAATCCATACAACTTGAAGTTGAGACCTTGTTTAAGTGAAACAAGCCTCAAACTATTTCAACTAAGCTAGCTTGCATACCAATGAGATATGATATCATACATTATATATATATATGGGTAAGTAGGTAAATTTAATACAATTTTAATTCAATTTAATATTAATAATATTCACATGCCTTGTGAAATATTAATAACTATGTTTAATCTTAAAAAATTATTAAATATAATGGACATTAAGAATAAAAAAGTATATTAATTAAAATAAAAAATAAAAAAATGTCTATTTACTATTTATAATAAATTATATAATATATTAATTTATTATTGTTATTTAAAAAATTATCATTTTTTAGCTTAGGATTAGTTTTAATCATTATAAATTAATTAAAAATAATAAACATAAAAAATAACTAATTATAAAAATAAAATTAATTAATGCCCTTGCACAATAAGGGGTATAACTCTATTAGTTACTAATCTGGACCCGTGTTATGCACGGAGCAATGTTGTACAATGCATAACTTAATTGAGATCTTCAATATATTAGGTCTTAGATTTACTTTTTCCCGTTTTTTTTTTTTCTATATTATACTATCCTTTGTAACTTTTCTTGAAAAAAAAAACACTAACTTATATTGATTATAATGGCATTAATAATTTGCTATACGAGGCTTATAAATTGCAATGCAAAAAGAAAAGAGACTTTTAACTCCCACAGAATCTGTACATTAAACAACTAATTTACATATAATTGCTTGTCTTCCTACTCAACCCTTTATTTCTACAATAAATACCATATATTTTAAAGTTTGGTAGCTACAAGTGTTTTCAGTCTGACCAAATTTGTCTCAATTATTACGTATCATTAATATAAAAACATAAAACGATTAATTTGTTTTTAAATAGTCCAAGAAAGAGTGGTCCTCAAAACTATGTGTTATGGAAAATGACAAAAATACCAATAATAGATTTAACAGACAAATTACGAGAAGATAATACTTCATTTGATATAGTGTTACAATGCTACTTGGAGCAGGAGCGGAACCAGGAAAATATTATAGAAGACCACTCAAATTTATTTTAGACGGTATCGTCTTATCATAAAGAGTTGTCACAAAATGCAAAAAATGATACAATTTCAACATAAAACAAAGTTATTCTCAATGAATAATTCATGAGAATTAGTTTATTTTGTAAGATATTCATAGTTTATGACCTTTTATTTATTTTTCAAATTTTATTTTGGATGATATTGTGTTATCATAAATAGTTGCAATGAAATGTAAAAAAATAATACGATTACAACCTAAAACAAATTATTCTCAGTGAATAATTTATGTGGTTATATCACTTTGTGTTATATTAGATTAGTCTCAAATATTATTAAATTAATTGAAGATTCCTAATTTGTTAAAAAAATTCTGTAATAATCAAAATAGTAAATAATGGAAAAAAAGAATGTCAACATAATTTATCTAGAAAAAGCTAGTACAGAACTAAAGATTTAGCATTAGTATTATTTATTGATAATATTTAAGGAAAAGGTAGGAAAAAATGTCAGGAATCATTAAAGATATTGATAAAAAGGCTAAAAGATTGACAAGGAAGCAAACAACAAAATTTAGCAGCGTGGGTTAAAAAAGAGTTGCATAACACAAAACTTGTCAGGGCTAGGATTCGAACACGGGCCAAATTGAATAACTGACAGAAAATAAAATTTAAGCACGGGTTGAAAACCACTAAAGCTATCTCCAATGGGGAGTTGCTCCCATGTGAAGGAAAGAGAGAAAAAAAGGGGAGTTGGGGCTTATGTGGAGCACCTTGCCAAGAGGGAAAAAAAAAGGAGAGAGAGGGAAAAAGAGGATAGAGAAGAAAAAGGGGGTGAGAGAGCGAGAACAATTATATTATGTGGGATTCATTTATAATATAAATTATTATGCAACGAACTTTCATGAGTTAGTACCATTGGCAATAGGCAATAAAGGGAACAACTCACTTGCTTATGTGGCACTTGGAACAACTCAAAGGAAGTTGCCACTATTGTGGATAGCCTAAGTTAGTGGAACCTAACTAATATAATATGCAACTTATTATTGTTTTTATTTGCATTGGGGGGTTGGATGGCTCCCTGGCACCCCTAGTTCCGCCTCTTCTTTGAGGAACTATGATACCTTTATTTTGAAAATAATGTTTTCTTTGATCAAAAACTTTATTCTTAAAAAAATTTATACCTCAATTATGTATATGTGGTTGTTATGTGTTCATTTAGTTCATAATTTGTTAAAGTCGATTATATCACCATGTGTATAACATGAGTCAAAACTAGTTACGCTATAATATTAGTGTATAATTTGAAATTTATTCAAATAGAGTATCTCATACTCATACCATCTAATTCTTACAAAATTAATATAAAAATTGGTACATTCATAAAATTACTGTAATATAAAGTAATTCGATAATATTGTGATTAAATTACACTATAATATCAAGCATATCTTGCCATACATTCTTTTGAACTTTTAATTCCTAGATTTCAGTAAATTCTTTATTTTTGAGTAGCACATGTTAACAAATAAAGTGGCAAGTCATTAAAGAGAATCTAACTTACCAAGAAAGTGTTGGTTGAGCTGTTGTTAGTGACCTTATTTATATGAGGAGTACATAAATTTGAATCCCTAAAAGTGCATTTGTTGTTATGACTTTTACCTTAAATGCTCGTAATGCGAAAATGATTATATCTTTATTCAAATCAAAAAAGAAAATCTGACTTAATATTTTCATTTGAGTTGTTACCTACCTATGTAAGGAGCTCGTACATTGAAAATAAGTTTTCCTACTGATAATGTAAAGAAAATAGAATTATGCAAACTATCTAAACATTGTTGTTGAATTAGATATTTAAGTTTTTGAGAAGAAAGAAAGAAATAAGATATGTAAATAACTAAAGCTAAATAGATTAGATAAATACGTACTACTTTGGTCATTAATAGTAACATTATAAACATCATTTATTTGCATTCAACAGAAAATAGTAATAAAAGTTCAAATAGAGTTGATTAGTTTCAACAATTAAAATTAGAGTTGAGCGGCTAGAAGTCGTACAATAGTTAGAGATAGAGACCAACGATTAGGATTAGTTAGTATTTAGTGGAGTATTTATCAAATGATGAATGAACCTTTTAGTGCCCGATTGAAATGATCTGTTAGAATCAACTATTGTAACTATTATAATTGAAATGAGTTAGAATGGTTACCTGTTATAACTGTTTTGAGGTAAAATAATTAATTTTTTTAAAAAATAATGGATGAATTTTATTCATTGAAAACCATACGTCATCTACAATGAAAATCAAACTCAAATGAATTCATAACTAAAATAACAAAATAAATATTTCGATTGAAAGTACTAATTGAAACTCTTCTTGACGCTCCTCATCCATTCGATCACTAACAATTAGTTGTTACAACTAAAATGAGTTGAAATGATTAACTATTATACTTGTTAAAGTTTAAATGAATTGAAAGTTATTATAAATATTAATATAAATGTCATTTTAAATGGATAAAATACATTATTTTCTTTAGAAAGGAAAATCACTAATATGCCAATTATAAATCCTTTTCTATAAAAAAAAAATATAAATCCTTGTATTAAAAATGCCAATTATATTCTATCAAAAAAATTGCCAATTATTAATTACGTTAATGTTGTGCTGTCAGTGGTTTCATGGCCTCCATCCCTTCTACAATCTACACATTCTACAAATAATAAATTCTAACACGACATTTCTCACTCCTTCACCCCTCTCTCCTCCGATCCCCGTCGTTCTTATCCCCGCCGCCACCGCCACCGCCACCGCCACCGCCACCGCCGAAGCCGATAAGACGTACCTTAGCAATAAGCCCCAATCGCTATCTGGGGCTAACTTCTCGAATTCAACTTCCCATTTCCCACTCAAATCGAAAACTCTGGCGCCAAACTGAAAAATCCCAAAAGTTTCCTCCCGGAGCTTCTGATTGCCCACTTTCGAAGCCGAATCCGAAACCCCAGAAACCCAAAAAGCGGCGGAGAATTCGATGCAGATGCTGCGGCGGCGGCGGGCTTCAGAAACCACCACCGCGAAAGCCGCCGAAGGAAAACCCACAAAACAACCCGACAAAGATGAAGAGAAAGAAAGACTAAAGAGGAGAGAGAAGGAGAGAGAGAGAGAGAGGAAGAAGTGGTCGTGTATAGACAGCTGCTGTTGGTTCGTGGGTTGCATATGCTGCAGCTGGTGGTTTCTACTCTTTCTGTACAACGCAATGCCAGCTTCGTTCCCTCAGTACGTCACTGAAGCTATCACCGGACCTCTTCCTGATCCTCCGGGTGTGAAATTACTAAAAGAGGGCTTGTCGGTGAAGCACCCGGTGGTGTTTGTGCCTGGGATAGTCACTGGAGGGCTTGAGCTCTGGGAAGGGCATCAGTGCGCTGAAGGGCTTTTCAGGAAACGCCTTTGGGGTGGCACTTTTGGGGAGTTGTACAAAAGGTATGGATAAACTAAGAACTGGGTTTTTGGGATTTTTTAAAATTTTATTTTTTACTTTTGTACTGATTTTTGTGCTTCTATGGTTGTGGTTGATTTGTTTGGCTTGGAGCAGTTGGTTAACTTCGGGCTTGATTTGTGGGATTTTGGTGAAGGGTTGAAGAGTGAGAGTAGAGGGAACTTTTGTTGGTTGGAAGGTTTCTTAAATGGGGAAAAGGTTGCTTTTTCTTCCTGTTTTTAGGATGGTGGTCGGTAATGGTCTAAGTATGTGAAGCTAGGAAAAAAAAGGCAGATATCTTGATTTTGGGAAGTTCTGCTGGAAGGCATTTAGGAGGAAAGTTCATCAGAAGAAGAGAAGCTTTTATTATTTTTTGAACACACCTTTTTGAATAGCGATTGCCTGGTTGGTATCATTGTGATATATTGGAGAGAGAGAAAATGGGTAATGTAGATTTGCAGTTGCGATAAAATCTTGCTCTTGGGAGGTATAGAGTATGCTATTCACTTTGAAAGCGACTTTCATTGTATGCCATTGTTTTTGAGGATTGTATTCCTAGAGTGATGGTGCATGTGGTACAAGCAAGCGTTGTCAAGTAAATGTGGACCACATTGTGATGTGCGGAATATTTTGTGATCTAGGTAGTAAATAAAGGAGCCATAGGTTTGAATGTTTTATGATCTAGGGAGTAAAGAAAGGAGCCATAGTTTTTCTGCTGTGCATTACTTAGCATTCTGAGCCATTTCTTCTAGTATTCTGTCTGTTCTCCTGGTGACATAGTAATTCCACTTGTTTCTATGAGATGAATAACATCGTTCTTCTTCCCTTCCTCATTTTCACTTCTCAGGGAATGGTGTGTAGCTCAAGGGACTATTTAGTGGGGGAGGTTATGAATGAGGTTGGTGAAACTTCCTTTGGCTTATTGAGTTTGGGATGACGTGGGTTGTTAAGCTCCCCAGGAGCGAGAGCTTTGAGTTTTGATTTGATTTCATGAAGATTTTGGTGCATTTATGTCAGCTCGTTCTGGCTGTTTATCTGTGTTGTAGTTGACGTTGAAGATATTAATGGATCTTTTGAAGGAGAAGGCGAAGTAGCTTATCTGGCTTTCTGTCTTTGATTATTCTACAATTTATTTCCCTATTCATTTGGTGAACCATCAGCAATCAAAATGCTCCATTTAAAAGTCGTGTGACATTTTCCTATTTCAAATCATGTAGAAAACAGATATATGATAAACATGTAATTGGCCACATTCATAGTCTAATCCATTCTGTAGTGATTCCCCTAATTATCAAGCCAGCAAGTGAGGTTTTCCTCACTTTTACCCTGTACCTTCATGGAGCTTCTGAAGGGCTTAAGTTGTTTTATATTGCTAGTAATATGTGTGTGGTTTTGTTTAATATGATCATGCTGTAGATTTGGGTGGAGGAATGTCTATGGTAAGAGTTTTATAGAATGTTTATCATGACACTATTGTTAGACAGCTCCTTTGGTCAATTCTTGGTAGCTGTAACGTGCCTTTAAGAATGTTTCCACTTTCATCCATTCATTAGTTACCTATTCATCCAAACAGGATGTAGTTCATATTGAAGAGCTATGTCACCATTAAATAACTTGTATGAAGGAGAATGTTTGAACATAGAGGGAAGAGCAATGAATGAGTTCTTAAAGCAAATATCATACACTAAAGTTCCCAACAGCTCTGTCTTGTATTTGTAGATATTGTTGAATATTTCTGAGGTTGAACTTTGGAACAGTTAGTCACTTGGTCACCTGTTTAACTTTATTCCAGCAAGATATTCTAGATTCTGTTACTGGAGTTGCTGATTATCAGTTTGGAATGTCTTGCTTTTTCAGTATCATACCCACTATGATGTCTGTGGGAGCTCCCATGTTTTATGTGGTCATATCTTGTGTGATTGACTTGTGTACACACCAGCTGTTTGAAAAGTGGGATGACCATTGACTTTAACCAAAGGGGCAGATGTAGGTTTTAGAGGTTAAGTTGCAAGGATTAACAAATATTTCCATTTACTAGTACATTGTGTCTGCTTGTGAGGCATTACTTAATCCATTTATTTCTTTCCAATTAACCGGTCAGCGCTACTATCATGTACTTATTTTCATGCTTTGTGCTGTATACAGTAGGTGAATGAGCTGTAATCCTTATGCTATAGAATTATGCCAATATCAATTTTCTTTATAAACTTGTAATGCTGTCAATTATATGAGTGTAGCGTTTCTCCGGTTATGATTCCGGGACTCTCGATTTTCCGCTGCTGTATCTGTGTTGGACACAACTCTCCACGGATAGGACATGGGATATGAATAGGATACATATCCAAGCTCTAAAGCAGTGGGATTGAAAAAATAAAGAATATGTGGTCATTTCCTTCTCTGTTCATTATTTTTTTAATGGTTCATTAATGTTTGAACAGTTTTACAAGTGCACAACCTATTAGTTAGTGAAATTTTTTATAAATATTAATTTGAAATTGCAACTTCGACATGTAAAATGACAAGCCCTCATATCTGTGTCTAAATTTTGGACGGTGTCCTAAACTTAGAACTTCAATGAGTCAGGCACTTTGATCCTTACGTGTATCCAACATCCCATACCCCGGTCCATGTAGCATAGTTCTCAGGTATGGGAAATAAGCAAATTTCTTTTAAACGTTAACTTCTAAAAGTGACACCAGATGAGGCTTCAGAGCATGATTTAAACACCTATTACTAGAGTTGGTCTTCCAAATTTTGAATTTCTAGCAATGTACAGCTGTGCTACCGGGAGTCACCTACTTGCCTTGCTATACCTGAGTTGATGGACAAGACACTGGGAATACCAATTGGACCTGTTGCTTGGAAAATGGGCATGGTATAAATGAAAAACCATAGCTTCAACTCTAAATTAAAAGAATCAGAGTTTTAACTTATCTGCAAGCATAGAGGGGTGGCAAGGCTAGATGAATTGCACATGTTTAGCTTTCTGCAGTTAGCAAGAAGGGGGAGGGGGGACAGGTTGGGATGTATCAGATCTGGGAAGCAATAGTGGAAGTACAGGAGAGATGGGAGAGGGACAGAAAGGTTTAATGGAATTGGTTTAGGAAGTACAGAGAATGTGGGCTGCGGCCTGCCTGAAAGGATTGAAACTTAGGGTAGAGAGCTTTTCTACTGATGACTCCTCATCTAAAAATCTTCCTTGTACGATTCAGATCATGTTTTCTTATTTGCAAGAGTAAGTGGTCCAAACTTGCACCAACATTTTGATTCTACTTTCTAGTTACAAAGACGGTATGTCCACCAGAATTAAAATAATGTATTCCTAAAAGCTGCTGAATATCATTTAACATCAAGAAATAAAAAGCTTGATTAGTTGCCAGAATAAGGAAGGAAAAAGATCGTCTCTTCATATTGATACCCGATTTTTTTACAACAGTGTACTTGTTTCTTCTGTGTTCTAATTTCATCTTGTATCATTTAAAACCTTATTATACTTACCAAAAATAAAATAAAATAAAACCTTACTATAATTGTGCAACAATTTGAGCTCATTAATTATTTTGCACTGGATTTGGGTGAGGCTACATCTGAGTTCCATTGTCTCATTTATTGGTCATAAACCATTCTAGACAAACATTTTGGGTCTCCTACGTCGGGCAAAGTGCTGGGCCAGATTTTTGTGAAATACTCCGCAATTCAGTTGTGAAACTATTCCCCTTGGACCCTGGATTTTATAGGTGAATGCCTAGTACGTTACACAAGTAGATGATGGTTTAGTGAGGTATTTTGCTTTAGTTCATTATAATCAAGGGGTAGCCCCCCCCACCAAAAGAAAAATAGGATTGCCGAATACTGACTTAGCTACTTGGATGTGTACATGACCCTTCACCATTGGTTGTTGAGTTTTCTATCGCCATTGGGATTGTAGAGCTCTATATGTCTAAAGTTATCAATTATTGTAATGTCAATCTATTTAGTTGAAACATGTTTATCTGTTCTTGGCTCTTAGTTAATTTTTGGTACATGGAATTTGTGTTTTCTGCTGTATCTCCAGTAAATTTTCTCTGTTGCAGATGCTAATTATTCATTTGTTCTTTACCTTTTTCTGGTAGGCCTCTTTGCTGGGTGGAGCACATGTCTTTGGATAATGAAAGTGGACTGGATCCGCCTGGTATAAGGGTCAGGCCTGTCTCAGGCCTTGTGGCAGCTGATTATTTTGCACCTGGATATTTTGTATGGGCTGTTTTGATTGCCAATTTGGCTCGAATAGGATATGAAGAGAAAACAATGTATATGGCTGCATATGATTGGAGAATCTCCTTTCAGAACACTGAGGTCTGGTTTTGATTGTTCCTTTACTATTTGACTCTGTCACTTGAACTCTTCATTTCACTTCACATACCACTGTAGACGTCAACAATTTTGACTTGAGTATGGATACTTAAACCTGCCTTTTGGGCTTAAAGTAAAAATGGAAAATTATCAATTTAGACGCTGATACCCTTGTTTTGACACTCTAAAACGCAGATGGCTAAATCTTTCTCGTACTGGGTCGGCTAGAGTTCCGCAATAGGCTCTTCAATCTGTGTAACTGACTTGTAGTCCTAGATTCACTTGGTGTGCTTTCTGACGTTTTTGGTGAGGCATGATTGCAAAATTACAAAGTTTGAAAATTTTGGATTGCTTGTGGTCTAGTCCTAGTCTTTTCATCTCACCTGTTTCGTTTCATGTAAATTCTGTAAGAATTAATATATGAACTATTTTCCGCACCAAAAAAATAAAATCTGAACTATTTTGAATAAATCTGAATAAATTGGATACTTTATGATCCAAAATATGAAATTTGAAACCTGAAAGATTTAACTTGTAACAAGTATCCACTTAAGACCTAGAATATGAAATTTTCAATTTTCATAAATCTTGAATAATAATCTGTGGATAAATCTAAAATCCATGTAACTCCTATTGAACTGGATCGTTCCTTTACTCTTAGATAACTGGACAGAACTTCAATTTTAATATGTTTTATCATCAATTCAAAGTGCTCGTTCTAACTGGAGTGATGTTATCTTCCCCTCCCACAACCCTCAAAGAAATTAGTAATGAAGATTGAATTCTAACCTTGAGAAAGTTCTATTTGGCAATTGACCTGTGAAATGTTGTTGAGATCTTCAATGTCCTTGTAGAATCCCTTATTCTTCAGTAGTAGGCATCTTCAGTTGAAAAACTTTCCAATTAGCTGCTGATCTTTATTTAATCAGTTTGCTGGTTTTTGGCCTTTTGACCTCTCAATTTTCTTTTTATTGGAAATGGCAATTATGAGATCTTCATCTAACAAGATTATGAAATGTAATGGGTATCTTTTAGGAAATGTATGGTAAATTTGTGGGCTGCTTCCGAAGTGATTCAGTTTGGATTGAGATGTGTCGACTAATAGAGGTTAGGAGTAAGTGCCAACTTAGTTCTTAACCACATCAAGCCAACTGCAGTCTCCATGTTGACTTCATTCATTTCCTTTGATTCTGTCCCATTACTGTTATACTGACATTCATGAAAATATATGTACCTTTTTTCTCGGGTATTTTTGTTGAAGCTATAAAATATTTTGATCTTGCTATTCTAGATATTTTCTGATTTCTGTGGCTGAATTCATCAGTTGAGGGATCAAACTCTCAGCAGGATCAAAAGCAATATAGAACTTATGGTTGCTACAAATGGCAAGAAGGTGGTTGTTATACCACATTCCATGGGTGTTCTCTACTTTTTGCACTTCATGAAATGGGTTGAGGCACCTGCACCGATGGGTGGTGGGGGCGGATCTGATTGGTGTGCTAGACATATCAAAGCAGTAATGAACATCGGTGGACCATTTTTAGGTGTACCAAAAGCTGTTGCTGGACTTTTCTCTGCCGAAGCCAAGGATATCGCTGTAGCCAGGTTTACTTTTCTCGACTTACCTTCCTCTGTGGAATGAAGTTGGTTTCTATGTTTGCATTTTATCCTCCCGTTTGCTTCCCTTCTTTTTGTGTGTGGAGGTTAAACGATATCAAATAAGTGACATATATTGTTAAGCCAGATGCAGTTTCTGTAAATTCACGAACCAACTTAAAAAGCCTCAGTAAATGTCTTCATTAAGTGATTCATGTAATTGTACTCATGGATTCAAAATGTGGCCATTCCTCGACGAAACGGCCTTATTGGAGAGATTTTGAAGATGAGTGAACTGCGTTTTCACCCCGCGACAACCACGAAATGAAACGCGATTGCCGCATTAGATCGAGTTTTCCATATTGAGGCTGAAATTCAAGCCCATTTCTTATGCAAAAATCCCTCGGCTTCTAAGGTATTGCTCTATAAATGTGTGTGCCATTACCAACCAAACACATTACCATTCAGTCCCTACAAAGGCCCAGGGTGTGGTTGAGAGTGAGAATGGTAGATGTACATGCTAGGAAGCTCATGCCTAAAATATTGCAAAGAAGTTGTTAACAAAGTCCACAAATATGGATGGAATCAGTGAACTATCTGAAACAAATGCCTTTTCTTCTTGGAGCACTAAGAATGAAATGGCAGATCCGCCCCGTTGCCCTTTTGTGGCTAAAAGAGAGAAAATAATGTGAAATGAAGTAACTAATAAAGAGAGAGGAACTATACATTACCTTCTCAAGAACTATCCATATTAAGGAAGCTGTTGGTGGTGCGCATGTGTATTTTGCATGTCAAAAGGTCATGAGTACAGTAATACATGCACTCAACTTCAAAAGAGGAATTCCCTTTCTGAGAACTTGAATGCTAACTCTATTCATCTGATAAGATGCCCCGTTTTCAAGTATAGATGCTTTTATTCTGATCGTCGTAATTGACCTATCCTCGTACAGGTCTGTTGCTCCTGCTGTTTTGGATAAAGATGTGTTTGGCCTTCAAACTTTGCAGCATGTAATGAGAATGACTCGTACGTGGGATACAACCATGTCAATGATACCAAAAGGTGGGGACACAATCTGGGGTGATCTTGATTGGTCACCTGAAGATGGATACAACTGTAATTGGAGGAAACAGCAGAAGAATAATGATACCCACACTGCTGGCCAGAATGGCAAGCGATGCTCAGATACATCAGGAGTACACTATGGAAGAATCATATCTTTTGGAAAGGAGGTGGCAGAGGCTCATTCATCAAAGATTGAGAGACTGGATTTCAGGGTAACTTTGCAGCTTAATTTCTTGGTGTTCTATTGCCCTGAAAATGGACTAAACTTTTATCAGTGTTCTATTGCTGCTGCTACACCTAAATCTGCTCTAGATCCTTCTTAGCATATTAGCATAATCGACTTAAGCCAGGTTCGTGTTATAAGTATGAATGGTCAATTCTTTATGAGGCTGCAGCATGACCTGCCTTTGGCAGTGATTGATTTTGGTGGTGTTCATTTTGTTTTATTAGACTTGCTGTTGCTGTAAGTTTGGTGGGTTGTTTTGGGTTTCATACTTTGTTGCCTGTTTTAAGTACCTTGAGTTCATTTTGAGGTGGTTTACTGGTGATTGTACAGCATATGAAGGTGGTAGTGACTAATTCTAATTGTGGGATAAATTAGTACTATGAGCGATGCTTTAATTCAAAGTGGCAATGATGGTACGCAGTTAAGCAGTTTCATTGTTAATGTTTGACTGAATGTTATAACGGTGGTTTTGGGGTAACTAAAACAAAAATGTCTCAGTACATTGCCCTCTAGTTCATTTATTTGTTTAATTTTATATTATTGATAAGGAAAAAGAATATATATTAATATATAATCAAAAGGATGGATTTGAAGGGGAAGTTAGTGCTTATTGAGTCTGGCTTCCAGCTGGAGCAGGCAGCAAGCTCTCTACAATTCTATTCTTAGGGTAAGATTGTGTACATAACCTCCATTGTTACACCCCATCCATGGTGGGGATTCATGTTAATGGTTTATTTGGCTTTATGGTCAATTTTGTATGATATTGATTGACTATAGTGGGTTTAACTAGAGATTGACTTTGGGTTAGTTTGGACCTTCAAGCCCATTCATGAGTTTGAGGTGGATTGGAGGCAGAAGTCCTACAATGGATTGTGTTGGAAGAATGAATCTGGACTTTAATCTATGGTGGGATGGTTTGGTTAGAGCACTAGCGCTATGGGACAGGATGTACCACTTCGATTATCGGACTTTATGGTGGAAATATTGGTGAGATCATGATCTGAATTATTTAGTCCTTTTCATTTCTTTTCCTCTTTCTTTTGTGTGTGTGGGCCGGAGGTGATCGCTGTGGTGGATGATTGTGATGTTATTTGGAAGGAAAACTACCATTGTTTAGTCTAGAGGTGTAGCACCACATTCTTTTCACCCCTTGTTTTTTGCTTATTCGTTATTAAACAGTTCTGCAGCAGTACTTTGGGGTGTTTTCCATGTGTATTGATTCTACCTGTTGACTGAGCCTTGTTTTCATTCAAGTTAATCGTCCTGCATTTTTGTCCCCTTGTACCACTCTGCCTTTTGATCATTGCCCTTTTTTGGTCGTGGCAAGGCTTGTGACTTTTTCCAGTGTGCAGTTGGGCTGAGAGACTAATGACCAAGGCGTATTATGTAAAGTGCTTAATGGGACTTGAGACTGATGGGGCGTGGATCTTATATGTTGCATTTCTTTTGGGGAAGTAGAGTAAGTGGTGAAGCAAACATTCCTCATCCAAGCAATTTCAGGATTCAAGGAGCATACATTATATTTGTTGCTTAGATTATGTTTTTCCAATGCCAAAATATAGCTGTTCTTGTGATCTAAATCTGTAGCAAATACTTGCTTCAGCCCTTTTCTCATCATAATTAAGTTACAGTTAAGAGTAACATAGCTATATATCATATGGAGGGGTGATGGATTGGATTTGGTGAAGCTGCATGAGAACAAATGTATATTAGTGACATATGATTTATCTTTTGACAAAAAGTCCGGAAAGTTTGAATATGATGACTGAAATCTGTTGAGTAACTAGCCTTCTGCCCTTCACTTCAGTGACAGGAAGTAGATGCCTGGTGGTGGCAGTCTTTTGTTTATTTTTTCCCCGCTTCCTCCTCTCTCTCTCCCTTATTTTTATTAGGGAGTTAAAATGCTCAGATTATATTCGGAATGCACTGTTGAGTGGCCATTTTCAAATGTTTTGTTGTACTTTAAAATGGATAATAAACTTTCGTGAGTTGATGAACTGTGAATGAATCAAGTTAAATCCAAAACATGATAAAACTTTGATCTCCTTGCTAGTGCGTCTGTTCCCAAGCACTATATGCTTACACAAATTGCTCCATGTCTCCTTCCGTGGGCAAAGCGAATCTGTGGATGCATGATATTGTTTTTATGACCTTACTCCATCTGTTCTTCTACAGGGTGCAACTAAAGGTAGCAATCTTGCTAATGCAACTTGCCAAGATGTGTGGACTGAGTACCATGATATGGGCATTCCGGGTATCAAAGCTGTTGCAGATTATAAAGTTTACACCGCTGGGTCGTTATTGGATCTCCTTCATTTTGTGGCTCCAAAAATGATGAAGCGCGGAGATGCTCATCATTCATATGGGATTGCTGATGATCTGGATGATCCAAAGTATAACCATTATAAATATTGGTCAAATCCATTAGAAACCAGGTAGGTTATTGGTTTCAGTCATTGAAGAATAATATTAATCATATGGGTCTATTTTCTTTTACTGTACATGATTAAATGTTGAGCAATCATTCTGTAGCTTCAATAGCCTGGTTTTAATGTGAACTAAATTAGACATGAAAAGATTAAGCTCTGCCATGCTGACCTACATGTCCAAATACACTACTTATCTACCAGTGCAGATTATGGTTCCTTTATCTTGTGCATCTCTGGCTGGTTGTGGGTTTGCTTTACAAATCTCTGAAGTGCTATTGCAAGTTATCTTCTTTTTATATGAATGGATTCTCATCCTGCCCACTGTTTGTGACATTGTTAGTTAAATTGTGTATAATATGCGTGTAAAACACCTATAAACAAATTGTATCAAAATCAGTTTTTTAAGGAGGTTGCCTAATGAAAAAGACTTTATTTATACGCAACCTGAATTAAATGTTTAATACATGACTTAACTGTTTAAAATTAATGAGAACCCGTACTATTTTTGTCCACGTTGCCGAATAGAATGCCTCTGCATAATACACGTATTTTTTATACATAACTGTTTTATAAAAGTTCAACTTTTTATCGAGAGTTATATTAGTATTTTTAAACTACATTGCCAAATAAAACGTGTACCATGTTTTATGTGTTTAATTTCCTGTATTGTATTTTGCTAACATTGGTTTGTGGTGCGTGCAGATTGCCAAACGCTCCAGATATGGAGATCTTTTCTTTATATGGCGTTGGAATACCCACTGAAAGAGCTTATGTTTACAAGCTGAGTGCAGCAGCCGATTGCTACATTCCCTTTCAGATTGATACATCGGCAGACGGTGCAAATGAATGTTCATGTCTGAAAGGTGGAGTTTATAATGTCAATGGAGATGAAACGGTTCCAGTTTTAAGTGCTGGTTACATGTGTGCTAAAGGTTGGAAGGGGAAAACCCGGTTTAATCCTTCAGGCATTCAGACATATGTGAGGGAGTATGATCATGCTCCTCCAGCTAATCTACTTGAGGGTAGGGGTACCCAAAGTGGTGCCCACGTTGATATAATGGGAAATTTTGCATTGATCGAGGACATTATTAGGGTAGCAGCAGGTGCTACTGGAGAGGAATTGGGGGAGACCGCGTTTATTCCGACATCTTTGAGTGGTCTGAAAGGATTAATCTAAAGCTCTAGGGAAACAAGGTCAGTTGCCTAAGATTCTGCGTTTATTATGTCTATAAACCTAATTCTCTTTTAGCTTTCTATGATTATTAGATGAACTGTTGATTTATATACTAGTTTTCATTTAGGAATTAAGGCTTTCTTGGACCATATAGTTTGTCAGAGTTGCTTTCTGGTTTTTCCTTATCAATGTTTTCATTTTTCTGTTGGTAATCTACCATCTGTTGCCATTGATTTATTCATGTTATTGTTCTGTATGCTAAATTATTAGTGAACTTTCTTTTGTGAGGCAAGATATGATGAAAGAGTTACGAGTTAATTAGGAATCTCCACAATAGGTTAATTTGTTCGTAATTGCCTTTTTTTGTTTGGGGGGATGTATTGCCTTGTATATGCGACTTGTAGAGAGCTTGAACATTTTCGACCATAGATATTAAAGGCATTTGTGATCTACTGTCTGTTGCCACTACCCTATAGCAAAAAGAAGCATATAATGGCTTTATCATCCAATTGCTCGATTCCACTTCATCGAAACTTGAAAATAACAAGCAATGGCGACATTTTCAGCTATAAAAAGAGGAAGTTGTGTTACATTTTCATTGCCATTCTATTGATCTTCTCTGTTTGTTGAAAGCCTTTGTTGCTGTTACCAAATTTCCACTAATAAGATGCACCTCTTTGATTATGTTTTCGCTAATCCTTGTATTTTCACTGATTCAGAATTCAATTCGGGATTTACTCCCAGTATGTTTGGGTGGGAGGCTTGCTACTTGTGTCAGCACTGGTATTCATACAACTCGTGAGAGGGAAATCAGAATATCCCACTTGATATCCTAGCGTGTGCTGAGTTTACACTCTTCATTTGATAATTTTTGCGTGAAATTTTGAGCATTCAATTGATTATGTACAGAATTTGATAAGACAAATAGGGGATATATTTTCTTTGTTCTCTAATTGCAATTGGGGGAGAATGTTGTTGTAATCTTACAAAATACCATAGATTTTAACAGGCTTGTATCGTTTTACCATCATGTTTTTCTTTTAGATCTCTAGTGGGGATTTGAGTGTAGAATTTTACATTGGTTTTCTCATATAGGAAATTAACTGATTACAATTTGTTATAGAATATTGTGGAGAATGTGAAATAATTGATAAAACGTTTTTGAAAAGAGTAATACTAAGGGTATGTTTGGCTGGATGTAATCAAAGTGATAATGTAATCAAATTAGTAATGGTGATTATATTATCATACTTGGTTATAACTTTATAATGTAATCAAAATTACATTGTAATCACATTAATCTCTATCTATAGAATTATAATTACTTAGATATTTACTAAACAATTATGATTATATTCATCCTTGTGTTCAGGTTTTAATGCACTTGTAATAATCTTTCTCTCTCTCTCTCTCTCTCTCATTCATATCCTTTTTCTCATCCTCAAGCAAAAAGTTCATCCGTTTGAGAAAAAACTTGACTTTCTTCTATTATGATATGATCGGTTGGTTATTAAGAGAAAAATTCAATTTTAATATTTTGGATTCAAAATTTAACCATTCAATAATTCAAAAGATAAAAAGAAGCTTAAATTAAAATTTTTATATCATTTTTTTTACTTGTAACATTTATCTTTAGTTATCAATAAAATAATTGAAGTTGATATTTTTATCAATGAAAAATATTCAAATTTAATTATATGATAGATGAGATTAAAAAATAAATATAAATTTAGAGTGTAAAATTTTATTATTTGGATAATATTTATCTTCACTATGGCAAACATTTATCTCCATTAGAATAATCCAGTTGATCCCTTTTGCCACAAAAAAATTTAAAATTAGGAAATATGATAGAAAAGATTAAAAAAAATCTCAAATATAATTTCGAATTTAAAATATTTTCATATGGATAACATTTATCTCGATTATAATATTTATTATCACTAGAATAATATGGTTGATATTTGTCACAAAAAAATAAAACTTGATTATTTGATAAAAAATATTTTAAAAAGCTCAAATCTAAATATATAGCTCAAATTTTTATTTATATAATATTTATCTCCATTACAATAATTTAATTACTATTATTTTCTATTGAAACAATCTATTACTTTTGTGATTACATTACATTTTTTATGTAATTAAACATGGTAATGTAATTATTATCCCATTACATTGCATACCTAATTACATTACATAGTTGATTACATTACATCCCTATTCTATTACATCCAATCAAACGCCACATAAAGGTTTCTTCCTTTTAGCTTTAGTTTACAATTTAGCGGTTTAACTACTTATAGCCTATGTTCGGAGAACCGGTCCGATGATCGACACTGGTTATTAAAGTGGGTAAATGGTTCGACTGGTCGAACCGTTTATCTCATATTAAACCGGTCGACCCGGTTGATAGTTGAATCGGGTTAGACACTGTTAAACCCGTTATATATTTGAGTAAAAAATAAAATCACTTCAATTACATATTTATAAAAAGAATCATAGGCTTTGAATTAAAATCCTATTTATACTCTACTATTTTTTAATTTTTGTATTTCGTAAAAAACAAAAACCTAATTACTTTTAATGCCCCATTGGATCCGGCAAAACCGATCCGACCCGAAACTTCGGCTCGAACCGGCCCGAAATTTTTCGATTTTGGACACAATTTTCTTGACCCGAACTCGAAAAAGCTGAACCCGAAAAACCCGCAAATTAGCCGGTCAAACCGACCCGAACCCATTCGACCCGTTAGGTTAAGGTAATAAAAATAACAATTTTAGTTTTGGGACTTGTTGAATGAATATTTTATGCACCTTATATGATTTTCCCTTCACTTTATCACTCTTTTAATAATGGTTATTTATCATATCATATCATTTGTAGAGACATTACATATTTATCGCAATCATTTACAAACGAAGACTAATACTTGTTTTATTTCTCAACTTCTTCCTCTTTAAAAAAACCATTATATACAAAAATTATGCATAGTTAATTTAAATTAAAATATATCCGGATTCAAATGACATGATATATTAAAAATACTAAAAGTGTACAAGTTATACTTGTTGTATTTTTGGTGAACTAAATATACTTAGTCACATCTTAATAATATACTTTTATTTTGTAGAAATAATATTAATATAATAATGTAAAATTTTGATGGTATAATTAAAGGTAATAAGTCCTAGGATGAACAATGGGCCAACTTAAAAAACCAGGTAAAATGATATAAATATGCATATAAACCTTCTTATTATAATAAAAGAGGTGAAATAAATATCGAAATCTTAAACGAATCATTAATAAAACAAGTCATTATTATTCAACCCATTATTGACCTAATCTTTCATTGACCTTACTTAAATGGGTCAAGTAGTAAAGCCGCTCAACTCAATAAGGTTTTCACACAAATATGATAATGAAAGTTTTGAATATTTTTTAATATTCTTTTTAGGAAATACAAATACTATACTTTTTTGTAAAACTATTAGTAACTTTAAGCAAAAACTATGCTGAATTTTATAATTAAGGAAATAAAAACAAGCGATAAAAAGGCGGTTTCAACCGGTTGGGTCGACCGAAACTCGTATAACCCCGATATACGACCACCCTATATTTCACCCAAATCCGAAATACACTTGACCCCTATTTTACTCGAACCCGAATACACCAACCCGCCCGCCCGAATTGACATGTCTATCTCCCATTAATAGCCTCTCTCCCACTTTCTCCTTGCTTTAAATCTTATCACAACTCTCTCCCTTTGTTCTCAAGTTCCGCTTGTGTTTGCCTCTCCTCTCATGCCTCTCCCTTTGCCCTAAAGTTCCTCTCTTTCGCTCTTCTTTCTATCTCTCCTCTTTATCATAACATAACTCTCCACTAACGTCTCTCTTTATCTCTCCTCACACACCTCTCTCTTCTCTAGATATGAATTATTTAAGTTACCTCTCTCCTCTAAATGTCGTCACTTGCTAGATCCTGACAGGACGAGCATCATCGGCCAGCCACCGGTTAGAGACTAAGCAGCAATGGAGGGCGTGGGGAAGAAGGCTCAACAAAGGAGGGGCGGACAAAAACCGATCGGTCGAACCGTGGTTAAACGGGTTAGGCAAGTCGACCGGTTAACACCGGTTTTTTCGATTCAATTGTCCGAACGAACCAACTCATTAACCCGGCTATTAAAGAGATTAGGAATGTTCGATCGGACGGTCCGATCCGGTTCTCTTAACATAACTTATATCCCCTTAATGTTCTTTACCTTCTTAGAGTTGATTACAATTTTTTTCAACTAACTTCATAATTATCTCATGATTCCTTGTAACTTTTTATAACCAATAGCTCCTTACAATCAATGTTAAAAGAATTGACGGGTCATCAACCCGGTCGAGGAAGTGGGTTATAGGCAACCGATGAGACCGTTTGGATCGGGGTTGAATCGGTTGACTGATTTCTTGTTAAATTGGGTTAGATCGGTATGACCCGTTAGATTTGTAGCTAATTTTTCTTTATATATATATATTTTTTGGATCTTGTTTCACAGACATCTAATTATAACATGAGAAAAATATTAAACAAAATCTCTAATAAGTAATTTTTCTTTATATTTTTTTTTGATCTTGTTTTCACAACATCCATTTATAACATAAGAAAAATATTAAACAAAATCTCCCATAAGCAAAGGCATGAATTCTATATTTCCCAAAATAAAAATAAAGAAATAGAAAAACTTGTTTATCATAAAAATTACTAAAAGAAACCAAATTCCATTTAACAATTTCAACCTAAAACTTTAACCCATAAATAATATTCTACCCTTAAATAAATACATAAATACACAAAACCCTAATTCACATACTCATTCTCATTTTTCTCCCTTCTCGTAAGCCTCAATATAACAATAATAGAGGCTAGAGTATATACCTTCATGTTGATTTAGAAAAGGCAACCAACGTGGATTTTTTAAAAATTTTTTTGAATTATTATAATTATTTTCGCGGTTAACTACCTAGAAATTGATCAATGTTGGGACTATGTTTTATGATCATTCGTACTCTTCAATTTCACACTCTCTCTCTCTCTCTCTCTCTCTCTCTCTCTCTCTCTATATATATATATATATATATATATATATATATATATATATATACCCAGCTGATTTACGGGCTAATTCCGATTGTTTGTTTTTGCGGAAGAATCACCATCGAATTATCACACCACCGCTAGGAACAATGACTAACAATTCTGGCCGCTGCTCTCTATTGCCCTCTCACTTTCTCATTCTCTCATTCCGGCTAAAATCTTGCTGAATTTCGGTTGCCTCTATGCAATCAATTCCACCAAACTCTCACACCATCACCCGAGCCATCATCAGATTTGTTCATTGAATAGTATTTGGCTTAATTGTTTAGTTGAAGTCGGACTTGGTGCGTTGAGTAACTCCATGAAATTTCAATTCGTTAATTTGGTTGATTGGAAATATTAGTATCTCTATTTTTTTCTTCTCTGATTTTTCTGGAGATTTTACAATGAACAACTTTAGATAAATGATTGTTTTTCATTGTCCTAAGTTATATTGTTCAACAATATATTGGTTGTTTGTTCATTATCCTTAGTTATATTGTTCATCCACATAATAATTGTTTGTTCAATGCCCTCAATTATAATGTTAATTAATATAATAATTATTGTTCATCATTAATATAAGAATGCTTTAGTCATCATAATAATATTTAACTGTTCAATTATAGTAGACAAGAAACCTTAAATACAAATTGTGAGTCATTTGAAATTGAATTCGCCAACCAAAAAATATCAAATAAGAAATCCAAACGAGAGAAAGTTCGGAAGCGATATAACCAATGAACAATTTAGTATCGATTAATGAATAATCCCGTATGAAATAATGAATAAAAAGCATCAGAAAAATTAGCAATGTCGAAAAATTTACAATATTGAAAACGACATAACTAGTGAATAATTTAGTATGGATTAATAAATAATTTCATATGGACTAATGAATAAAAAGCATCAAAAAAAAATTAACAATTAGACAATATCGAAAAAATACTTACGAATTAAATTAACAATTAGATACCATAAACGCTTGTGAATTAAATTAACGATTAGATATGTGAGAATATTTTTAGAAAAAGATAAACTAAATTTTGTGATAAGATAAAAAAATTATTGAAAACAAAAAATGATAACTGGTAGAGATTTTGTGCGAGAATCATCGATTGGCCAAAATTCCCATGAGGCTTGAGATTTTCTAAAAATTTATTTTTTGTCTTAATATTTACACGGCATATGAAGCATATATGACAATGATGTGTTACCTAAGAGATTATACTCCCAGGTGCGAGTTAAGAATTTGCACGTGAACCTTCCCCCCTCCCCCAACACTCTAAACCGATTTCTCTCTCTATAACACTCCAACCTAGAGTAGCTAGACGCGTTCTGCCGTGGACATCCTACTTGGACACCCACAAGGCTATCTTAATTTTTAAACCTTAATTAGCCAATTGGATGACTAGCTCAACGGAAGCTCTTATAAAATTTAATCCAAAATTGGATTGGGTAATTCTAAACATACAACTTCATATATATTTAAATAATTTATAGCAAATATAAAAATTTTAAGCAAAATACATCCATATCTTATTTTCAACATAGGCTAGAACATCATGACTCGGATCGAACCGGCTCAAGAGCCAGCTCGAATGCTCGAAGGACAAGCGAATGAGCAAACTCAGCAAGCTCGGACTACTAAAGATAAGCCGAGTACAACCAACAAACCTGGTAAACCAGAGAACAGGTAGAACATTCAAATATGCTTCGACCCACCCACTCGAGAACATTTTGTCCGACATCAACGAGTGGGGTAAGAACTCGTTCTTCTTTGCAAAATCTACGTGCATTCACTGCATTTATATCATTAACTCGAACCGAAATGCGCTAGAAGCCCTAAATGAACCTGAATGGGTAAAGGCCATGCAAGAAGAGCTTAATTAACTTGAGAGAAACCAAATCTGGACTTTGACCAAATGACCTTTTGACCACCCAGTTGTAGGAACCAAATTACCTTGTATTCCGGAGAAGAGACATATGCTTCAAACATCTTGTAGTCCTTCTCGGTGATGAAGTTTTACACCTCCCAAAGTCTACCTTCTACCTTGATCTCTCTTGTTTGGTAGACCCAAATAGCGGTAATGCGATACTTGAAGTTTCTAATTTTTTCCGCCATGGACATTGGGGTCTTGTGTCTCACCAAGGGGTATCACATTCTTTAACGTCCAAGATGAACATTTTCTGAAACACAAGAACGACATGCATTAGTATATATTAATCACTTACAACAAGTTGCAATTCTAAGTTGAGATATATTGCATTTATCTCGGATATCATTCCAAAGGTTGTCTTTAACCGAATCGTGGATCGTGCCCCAACTTCGTAGTTGATGTTCACATGTATGCGTTACTGCACCAACATAGCTCATAAAGCGAATTGCGTGATCACCTATAGCATTTCCGTGTCTATCAAATTGGACTCGTTCAAGAGGACTTGGATCGTCTCTAATACGGGCTAACTTCTCCTTGTTCATCATTGTTCGTCCCCTCGATTTTTTGTACTTTGGTAAGAATGCATTTTCTACTACAAGCAATTATGCAACTCTTGAGAATCTATATATCATTATTATTGAATAGAAATTGATGAATGCTGAAATCGCATTCTATGCAAAAATTTAAGTTTATGAAGAAAAGTTCTAAAAAAAAAATGCATTTACTTCTTTGAGTGTAGTGTCAAAGGCAATACCATCGGGGCATGCCATACATAGAGAAAAGATGAGTCAACGTTGTAGAAAACTACTTTGGCATCTTATTTATAACTGAATTGTGTGTGTTCCTACTCATCCACAATCTCTTTATTGGCAGAAGTTAATGGAAGCGCAACTAATTGTGTCCAATATCCAAACAAACCTTCAAAATCTATACAAATATAATACATAAATGAAAAATTAAGTATTCATTCCATGATCGATTGTTAAGTTTCCCACATAGGCAAAGTGAAAAGCTAAAGTAATACATCAAGCAAATTCTCAGCTCTAATAGGAGGCCAAGGCCAAATGTGACATTAAATTGCAAATGCTTAAGCGAGTTAATAAAGTCGGGATTTTCACCATTAACTCCAAACTTAAAACCTAACCTTGGCAAATTACTTACATTACTAATTTCTTACATCATCCATGATATCCATTTATGGCATGGCACGATATGTAAACATTTCATTTTCAGATAGACCATAAAGAAAGTTCAATACACCAATAAAATGTAAAAGTACTAGTTTATAAACTCTTTGCCAAGCATGCCACTATCGAAACCCTAAAACCTTAAAACTTATTTAGCATGCTATTATTAAAACACTAAATCCTAAATCCTAAATCATAAACCCTACTTAGCATGCTAATTTTGAGAGAGTGAGCAAGGAGAGCAAAGTACAAAATAAGAGATGGAGATATGAGTTGCATATCGACCTTTGGTACGTTGACGAGAATGAGCAGCGAGAGACGAGAGCATCGAGTAAAGAGTAGAGAGAACATCAGCGACGATGGCAAGTTAGAGAGCGAGTGTTGACGACGAGGAGACAGCAGAGAGCATAGAGAGGAGCACTACTATAGAAACCACTTTTAACGACGAGTCTTTAACAACAGCTTAAAATGACAAAATATCATGAAAACTAGACCGGTGGCATTTTTGTAAATAACCGAAGTTCGAAGCACATATGACGACGGTTCTTACATTAGAACCGTCGTCATATGTGTTGGGTATTTTTGGACGACGGTTGATTTCATTGAACCATCGTCTTATGCGAGCATATGACAATGGTTTTGTGAAAGAACCGTCGTCCAATGACTTTCGTAACGGATCTAAAAACCCGAGAATGTACCTACTATTTCCACGCCCACTTTATCTCGCTACCTACTCTTGGCCTTATTTTTCTCCACCATTCACTTTCGTCCACAACTCAAATCTAGATCTGCTCGCGATCGGCGATAAGCAATCAGCGTCGTTCCTCTTGTTGTTTAATTTTTGTTTTCGCTCACTCATCGTCACTCCTCTTTCTTGTAGCTGTCGTAGTATTGGTTGTGTGTGTTGCTGTTGTCGCTGTTGTTTTCTTCCTTCATTGCGTCGTTGGTTTCGTCGTTGTTTTCCTCGTTATTACGGCATGAATCTTTATCCTTTTTATTTTTTCCGCTTTAAGTTATTTACAAGATTTAATATGGTTAATTGGTGAACGTATTTGGGGTAATGATGTGAATGTTGAGAATGTGTGTAAATGTTTGAGATTGTTGAAATGTTGAATCTTTGTTGAAAAATGTTGAATATTGAGAATGTGTGAATGTTGACAATGTAGATAACATTTGTTCAATTTATTAAGTTGGAAATTCGTGAGATGTTAGAGATTTTGAGAAATGGGTTTAGGATTTTAGGATTTAATTTATAGGGAAATAGAATGATAGTTAATGATGGTAAATCGAAAGAGTACATCCAAATTTGTTTAGGATTTTAGAAAAATAGAAAGATAATTTGGATATAGGGCTTTATTGTTTTTCATATAATTCGATTAATGGTATACTTCATTAAATTATCGTATGCATTTCATAAGCTTTGAGAACCTGTTCAAACATCTGCACATAACAAGTTATTTTAGGTTGCGGTACGTTCATAAATGTGCATATAGCGTTTAGGATATTAGCTTAGTATGTATAGGTTTTTGAATTGTCCGTGTTGGACAGTTTGAGAATAATATGATAATAGGTTGTCTGGCTATTATAATCTTATCATAAATTTGACAAGATATCACATTGCTCATTTTCCCTCTCATTCTTCGAGTAGCAATTACGATGACGATGGGTTTGATGTGTGTATCTTGACTTCGTTACCATATAATTAAGTAAGGATATACACATTAGCCAATTCATTTTCATATGTTGTACTTAAAGAACTAAGGGAAATGCTGCCGAAATTTTGTCAAATGTATGATAAGATTTTGCTACACGGTCTAGGGTCATATTATTCTTGAATGGGTTTAGGACCATATATCCCTATAGACGGATCTTAGGCTTATGTCATATTATTTGTGCATAAGTACGTATTTCTCGAATTATATATGGTGAATTGCTTCTCGTGTTTATGGGTAAGGTATGGATCGAGCATGGGTTTATAACGATAGGAGGAGTGTAGAATATCATGATGGTGTTAACAACTTTCTAGAGATTGCCGTCGAACATGCCGCCAAATTCGGAGAATAGTCCATATTTTATCCGTGTTTAAGGTGTTTCAACTCCTCCAGATTCCCCTAAGGTTGTAAAAGGTCACCTATATTGGTATGGGTTTGATAGAACTTATAAGGTGTGGGTATGACATGGGGAAGAGGAGTCCGTGAATATACCCGTACGAGAGGAAGATGAGGGGTATGATGAAAATGAAGCCATCAGTAGTATGGAATTAGAATATCGACCTCAAGATCTAGTTCGAGTAGAAGGTGATTTAGTCGATCAACCACAAGTATTGGAGCAATTCACAGCCAATTCGGAGAAGCCTCTTTACCCGGAATGTGATAAATATACCCGTTTATCAGCTGTGTTGAGGTTGATGAACTTGAAAACGACAAACGGCTGAAGTGACAAAAGTTTCACGGACTTGTCGGGTGTGGTAAAAATATACTCCCAGAAGGAAATGTCCTTCCCAACCATACATATGATGCGAAGAGGATGTTGTGTCCTATGGGCATGGGGTATAAGAAGATGCATGCCTGCCCTAATGATTTCATATTGTACCGAAAAGAACATGCACATAGACACGAATGCCCTAAGTATGGTTTATCTCGATACAAACTGAAAAACATCGATGGAGAGAGTGTTGAGGGACCTCCCGCAAAGGTGTTGTGGTACTCGCCGATAATACCGGGGTTTAAGCGCCTTTTTCAAGTGCAACCGATGCGAAGAACTTGATGTGGCATACCGACGGAAGAGTTTGTGATGACAAGCTACATCATTCCGCCAATTCTCCTCAATGGAAGAAGAGTGATTCATTATTCCCGTAATTTGGTAGGGAAACACGGAATCTACGTCCGGGTCTTTGTAGAGACGTAATAAATCCCTACGGTGACCTAAGTAGCAAGCACAACTATTGGCCTGTTCTTTTAGTTATCTACAACCTCATCGTTGCCGTTGTGTGTGAAGCGCAAGTACATTATGTTGTTAATGCTCATTTCTAGGCCCGAACAGTCGGGAAGTGATATAGATGTTTACTTGGTGCCTCTTATTGAAGATTTCAAGCTTTTTTAGGATGAAGGTGTATCAATTTACGATGCACACCGTTAAGAGCAATTTACATTGCGAGCTATGATCTTCACCACAATTAATAACTTTCCCGCGTACGAAACTTGTCCGGATACACCGTCAAAGGAAACAAGGCATGCCCTATTTGTGCAGGGGTACTTGCTCCTATTAACTCAAGCGTGAAAAAAGACGGCTTATCTCGAAACCGAAAGTTTCTTCCTTTTTCCATCAATATCGTAAGAAAAAGAAGGTTTTGAATGGTAAAACTAAGATGGATTTTGCTCCAACTCCATTAACAAGACATCAAATATATGAGAAACTAAAGGATCTAGATGTGGAGTTCGGCAATCCATCTCGACGTCAATCCAAAAACGGTGTATGGAAAAAGAGATCAATATTTTTTGATCTTCTATATTGGAAAGAGTATTACGTGAGACATAATCTTGATATAATGCATATAGAGAAAAATATCTACGAAAGTCTCATTGGCACTCTTCCGAACATACCAAGGAAGACCAAGGATGGAGAGAAAGCACGACTCGATATGTGTAAAATGGGAATACGGGAGGAATTAGCGCCACAACCAAAAGGGAAGATAACATATTTGCCTCCAACATCTTACACATTGAGTAGAAGGGAAAAACAACATTTGTGTGAGATCTTGAAGAAAGTCAAAGTGTCACGGGGATATTCTTCAAACATCGGTAGACTCGTTTTGATGTCCGATTATAAACTAATTGGTCTAAAATCTCACGGTTGTCATGCTTTGATGCAACAAATACTATCGGTTGCTATCCTAACCGTTATGCCGAAACATGTCGGACGAGGCAATCACAAGATTTTGCTTCTTCTTCAATGCCATATGCAAGCAAAGTCGTTGATTTGGAGAAATTGGATGATCTTCGAGTGCAACGTGATTGTTACGTTGTGCCATCTTGAGATGTACTTCCCACCTTCTTTTTTGATATCATGGTGCACCTCGTTGTCCATTTGGTGAGAGAAGTGTAATTCGTGGCTCAATTTTTTACCAATGGATGTACCTTTTTGAACGTTTCATGAAAATTCTCAATGTTAGAAATCGGTACTGATCGGAAGCATGCATTATTGAGGCATACACGGTTGAGGAGTATGTGGAGTTACTGCTGTGAATACTACCGCCAAATGGAAGAAGTTGGTATTCCCAAACATCGATTTATGAGGAAGATCGGTGGGTAGGGAAACTGGTGTCAACGGTTTTAACAATTAGTCGAGATATGAGGGATCAAACACATCTTTATATTCTACAAAATAACAATGAAATGAAGCCATTCATTGATGAACACAAATCCGTGATAAGGAGACAGATCTGAGGTAAAAATGAGACGTGGGTGCTGACACATCATAATCGCACATTGGTCAACTGGTTCGGAGATACGAGTGATCACCAGCCAATTGGAAGAATCATGAGAACATATCTCGCAAACATTAGTCGGATTGGCTAGAGGGCCGCAGTTGGAAGTCATATCTTACCGTGGGTATGACATCAATGGATACTCTTTCTACACAAAGAGTCGGGACAATAGGAGCACCTCGCAAAATAGTGGGGTCATATTGGAGGCTCATACACTTCATGTGTCCAGCTCCAAGAACAAAAATCCCGTTGTAGCTAAAATGTCATATTACATTGTCATTGAGGAGATATATGAGCTAGACTATATTCACTTCCGTGAGCCCGTTTTTCGGTGCAAATGGGCTGACAATAACAACGTTGTCCGAGTTGATGAGATGAGATTCACGATGGTCGATCCGATAAGAGAAGGGCCTAAAGGGGATTAATTCATTATAGCATCCCAAGAAAGACAAGTGTTCTACGTTGAGGATCTAGCCAATGATAAGTGGTCTATTATTCTTCAAGGGAAGAGACACGTTGCTTGGTGGAGATAGTGAAGATGTGTGTGAGTTTGTTGAGGAAACCCCACCCTTCTCCTTAGGAATGCCTGTCGAAAATGAGGATTTCAATTTTGAAGAATTGTATTTAAGGGTTGACCATCAAGAGGGGCATATATATTGAAGATAAGTCAAAAAGAGAGGGAAAAAGGCGTAAACTATAATTATATCAACTCGGTAAGAACGTTAATTTTATTGCGGATAATATCCAATATTGTTGCTTGTTTTAGAAACCGAAGCTTGCTTTTCATTATTTTGACTTGTAGTATTCATGTAAACAGATGATTTTGTTTGATGAGGATCAAAATAAGGACTAAGTTGTCCAATTGGAAGGGTAGAAGATCATCATTCGATGAGGGCCATCATTCAGGTAATGTTTCTTGTAAATAATTGTTGTTTAACACTTTTCTCGGTTTTGGTTGCTAATCTCAGCTCCCGCTTAATGTTTTCCACATTTTTTTATATATTGTAGAATCTCTACTCCTGTATGAACTCTAAGAACAAAAATAAGGATTAAGCTCTCAACTAGAAGGGTAGAAGATCCTAATTCGATGAAGATCAAAAGGACTAAGCCTCTCGGGTAAAGTTTCTTGTGCATATTTCTTGTGGATAATTGTTGCTTAACACTTTTCTCAAATTTGGCTGCTAATCTCTGCTCCTGCTTAATGTTTTCCACAGCTTATTAAGTTCCTTATTGTCCAGTCTACACTCCTACACAAACTCCAAACGAGCAAGTACATGAGGAGCATCACTTTGGGACAATAACAAAGGATGTAGAGATTGTTGGTGAGATGTCATGTTTGTGTATTCTTTTTTGAGTACTTACGTCAAAAGTCCATCTCTTTCTCTTGAGACTTTGTGATTTAAATGATTTCAAATTTATGCCACAAAATTCATCTTTATTTTCCTAATGTGATACTTTTTAGTAGATTGAGCTATGTGCTTGTCTTTATGACTATATTGCTTGTTTGGAGTTCATGCGGAGGTAGCATAGACTGCAAATATGATGTATTATGTTATCTAAGCTACCTCTATAACAACTCCCATCATAAAAACAATCACATAACTAAATCTGCTACAAAAGCATCACTTTATTAGGAAAATAAAGATTTTCCTTAGGGCAAAAACATTGAAATCAGTTTATATCACCAAGTTTCAAGAGGAGAGATGAGCTTTTTCACATTTAAATACTTAAAGAAGAGTGCTCGTTGTATTATTATTTCACATCAATTGCAATATATTCTTTGCTTGAACTTAAATATGAAATATGGAACTATGTTGCGAACTTGTTTAGATGGAACTTTGTTGTGATTGTAGTAAGTTGGAAATTCTTGTATTATGTTGAAAAATTGAGACTCGTTGGTTTGTTATTGTGTAAGTTGTGATGTATTTTAAAGTGTATTTTGTACAGGGGACGGAAAAAATAAAAAAAATTATTAAAAAAATACGGACCTATGACGATGGTTCTTCCATTAGAACAATCGTCATAAGCCTCGAAACATTTTGGCATTTACAGGCGGGACCTATGACGATGGTTCGTCAATTTGAACCGTCGTCATATGTAAATAATATGACGACGGTTTTTACATGAAAATCGTTGTCATAGGTGGTATTTTACTACGGTTGTCGAACCGTCGTTAAAAATGCTACATACAACGATTGCCAAATACACGACGCCTGTTAACCGTCATTAAATGTTGTTTTTAACCGTAGTTAAAAGTGGTTCCTGTAGCAGTGGAGAGCAAACAAAGACAGCAAAGAGCAAAGAGACGAGAGTGAGAGTGAGAGTGAGAGTTAGAAAGCATAGATCGAAGGTGGCAAACTGGTCATGGTTTTTTTTTTCTTTTAATTTCGAAGACTTTTGATCACAATTCAATGAAAAGAACCGTAATAATATAACACCTATTACTACGGTTTTTTAGAGAACATAGTTAAAAGTGGACATTTAAACCTATGATGACGGTTCAATTAAAGAACTATCATCATATATGTAATAAAGACCACTTATTTACACAAATGTCACCGCATCGGTTTTACGACGTTTTTCTTTATAACCGTCATTAAAACCCCTTTGTTAAGTCGTTTCTATACTATGATGGATATAGTAGAAGGGAGAGAATGAAGTAAGAAATTTCAGCAAAATAGGGGTGAAATAAAGTTAAAATTGGTGTGTTTTGAGGGCAGGGGAACCCCTCTATTTATAAAAAAATGTAGGGTTTAGAAAAGCCTAAATTCAGCCCCTAGGCCATCGGGTAAAGATACGATCGCGCCAAATTTTTCGAAAATGGATAGAAGGGAATCCGTAAAACTGAATTGGCCAAAATGACGTTGTTCAGTGGAAGCTCATACGCCGGTGCCAGTCCATGGTAACCATGCTTGTGGTCTCGAAAAGTATGTCGAGTTTGGAAGTTAAAAAGAAGTCGAACGCTGCGTGGCTTGGAGGTCGATGCTAGTTCGAAACTAGGCTTGGGAGTCCGAACCTAGTTTGGATCAAGCAAGAATTTTAATTCTATACTTGGATGCTACCCAAGGAGATGCACTTTGGGCTACTTTTGGAGTTGGTTGATTTTTTATGGACAATTTTACCACTTTACTTTAATTTGATCTCAACCTAAGCGTACAAATAAGACTGAATTTATATTAACGAACTAACAAGAACAAATAAAATAATTTAAACAAATAAAAATTATATTTTTTAGATGCCTTCAATGACCCAAGAGCATTTAGCCTTCCAACCACACAATTCTTCTTCATACAGACAATAAAACCATCTTACTCGAAACAAACTCTATAATTAAATGCTTATGAATAAATTGGGTATAGTTCACATCATCATTAAATATATACATAAGTGATTATTATAAAAATGACAAAGCAAAGTCATGCTTTGCCACATGGGAATTTTAAAATAATATTGATTAGAAAAATAATAATCAAAAGTTGCCAAAAAGTTAATAGTGTAATGAGTATGGAGGTGCACAACGCATGACAATTGTCACAATTATTGTAATTAATTAATTAAATTAATTAAAAGGGGTAGATGGGAATATGGGATCTAGACATCTAGTGAACCCACTTGCAATTTTTCTATGTCAAATTAGTGGTTTTCTTTAATCCTGTTTGATTTAGCCCGACATGTTTGCCAACCAGGTATCATCCTAATTTTATTAATTAACACTTTAATCTCTTAATCCCTGGTTCGAAATTGAGTTCACTAATGTGTGCTTTATTTTCACCCTTTTGCTAACATATAGTATAAAAATAAAACACCCAAGAAAGATATCTCCTGTAATAATGTCTTCACTGTATGTCCATTGACAGATTCGAGTTGGGTCGATTGACCCTCTAAAAAAATTTTTTTATATAGGAATTAATTATAGACAACTTTGTAGATGGGTTAGTAAGTGTTTTATAATTCAACCGCAAAGATAGAGGTTCAAATCTTACTAAAGGCCTCTTTCCTTTTTCTTTTTTTTTTTTTCAAAATCTGACTTTCAACTTCTTTTCCCATTCATTATTTTCTTTTTGCTTGAAACCCTCACACACCCGCAACTTGTTCCGCCCACAACCAGGGCTAGTGGCGGCCGGCACCGGCCCAAACCTCTACAGTAGACCATAACCCAGCCCACCCCGCCACCGCTAGCCGCCCGCCCGCCCACCCCACGGCATGGCCCCTCCCCTCTCCTCTCCCGCACCACACTCTCTCTTTCTCTTCCATATTGTAAGTTAACTAATTTGTGTACTTTAAGGATTAATTTGTATTATATTAAATTTAATTTCTTTCATGTTATTCTTAATTTATGTGATTTCATTACAATCACTTCATTCCTTATATTAATTTCAATGTAGAGGTTTGATTTTTGTTATTTAATTCTTATTATAGATAAAAATATTTAGATATTTCAAAAGATAACTACGGAATCCTCCATTCCTTCAA
The DNA here is from genome assembly GCA_021018815.1 of Talinum fruticosum. Taxonomy (NCBI): domain Eukaryota; kingdom Viridiplantae; phylum Streptophyta; class Magnoliopsida; order Caryophyllales; family Talinaceae; genus Talinum; species Talinum fruticosum. The sequence goes on along the minus strand of JAITYX010000036.1, from coordinate 4,910,707 downwards.
GTTTTAAATCCGAAAATTCACCATTAATTTTAAAAATAGATGTTAAATTTTGTATTATGTAGTACACTATTATTTAGTTTATTTCGACCCCCTTCCTTAAATTTTTAGGTCCACCACCGCATACGGATCAAATAATGATTCTCACTCATTTGAGTTAGTCTAATAATTTGATTTCATCAAAGTATATCTAACCTTATAGTTAAGATCATTTAAACAATTCTGATATAATGAGAATATTTCATAAATTATGTCATATAATTTTGATATTTGTTAAATATTAATTGAGCAAAATTACGAGGCTAAGATCACTTTTGTTGTTCAGTTTTATTCATAACTTTATTAAATTGTATATTTTTAACCATAAGACTCCAAAAATTGAATCATATTAAAGATTTAAAATAAATCAACACCTATAATTTCTATTACATGCTTCCATTTTTTAGCACATCCTCCAAATCTTAAATTCTAACATCAAAATTGAAATGTTAAAAATAAATAAATTCTAACCACATCTCTTGACTCTGTAAAAAAAAAAAAAAAAAAAACCTAGTAATTTACAAAATTAAAAATGTAAATTCTTTTTAATATAAACCTCACTTCAATTTTTGAAATCTCTACCCTGTGCTTGGAGAACAAAGAAAGAGAATCTCCTTTAGTCCCATAATCTTGAGCCAAAATATATAAATAAGGATTAGTTAATCTTAAACTAAAATAAAACGGTAACTAACGAATATAAGTATATATAAATCGACATTAATTAATATAATATTATAATATATTTTAAACCGGAGTCAAATGTAGTTATCTACATCAAGGAATATCGTAAATATTGTAATATTGATTTAGAATTGGAACTTTTGAGAAGTTTAAAATGGTGACAATAATTGTATGAAGATTTGTCATTAATAGGTGATTCATTTTCCCAAGTTTGACAATGCAAGTTCTGTGCAAACAACTGTGAGAAAGAATCTTAAAGCAGCAGGAACCCTATCTCATTTCCCAATAGTGGGAGTCCTATGTAATAAATACCCTGTGTAGGGGAGAGAATGGTAATCAATAATTGCTATAGGCTGAGAAGGCTGTAGTTATAGTTGTAGGGTTAGAGATTTTTCTGTTAGGAAATTGGAAAATTTTTGTCTCTTGCGATGTCTTCTTCTGGCAATCCATCAGTGAGAAGAGTCAAAAACAAGTAGCCCCACCTGGTGTTGGGCCCATCTATCTTTAACTTGTTAGTTGTTGCTCATACTTCAATGCTTTGCTGGCATTGGAAACTATAATTAAAAAAAAAATACCCATTATTTATTATTATTGTTGTCTCTAGACTGAGTAAACAGAGTGGTTCAAGACACCATGAGCATGTATGTACATCATTTGTGCATCGTGTTGTATGTCCTTTGCTTTTTAGTGTTAGAGTTTTAGTGAATGCAAATTATTGCTCTATGTTTCTTTCCTCTAATCATCTCAACTTTTACTTTCTCATGAAATGGTTTTAGTTAGTGGCATTCATTGATGGCATATATGGAGATTTTTATTCGTGAACTTTTGTGAATGTAATCAGTCTATTTGTTAATCAATAATGGAAAAAATGGAAGATTTATTTTTCAAGTTAGAAAAAGGATAATTATATTCAAGTCAAATTTTAAAAAAAGATAATAAGATTATCAATGTATAATTTTTAGGTGCATGAATTTTTTTATAAGGGTAAATGTGGGCTATCTTAACTCATTTCTACAATTTGTACGAAAATTGTCTCCTACAAGATTCAAACCCTAATAGAGAGGATCAAAATGTACGAGTATTTGTCATTATGCCAACACTCACTTGGTAGATACATGAATAATTTATAAGTGAGATTACATACTCCTAAAACTAGGGTTGACAATAGATTGAGTTTAAATCCAGTCAACCATCTAAGCAACTCCATCCACCCCAATGCACTAATCATATGCGAAAATTAAACGCGTATCCGTCCATCCATCCATCCACCATTAGCTAATGAAATCAAGTGGATTAGACAGCAAATGGACGATTAAAGTTTATGTATGATGTTAACTAAAAGTTTTACGAGAAAAAAATCCTCTACCTTTTGAAAGGAGAATAACAATGTTTTGAGTATAGGAAATGGATAACTATTAGAATTATATTAGATTTTCACGAGATTAAGTATACAAAGTGGGTGATGGGTAATAGATTAGATAGAACATTACTCAAATTTAACTTGATTCATTAAACTATTCATCCATCATTTATATTTTTAAAATTCTCATATGTTTTTTTGAATTAGATTGAACAAATAATCGTTATATGCAAAAGGGGTTACCAAGCACCCACAAAGCATGCATGGTGCATGTACAATTTTAAATCTTGTTCATTTTTCAAACCCATCATCAAATTATCATTTGTGTGAAGAAAATACCACGAGATTTCCCTAGGAAGTTTCAGTATTACTCCAAGTAGGATTTAATATTTTCAAATTTTGAGTATCGGGTTTTACTTTTTTTAATTTTTCTCTACTTTTGAGTTAAATAGACTCGATTTAATTCAAATGACCGAATTTATACACCACTTGACAGCCTAAACAGCTAAAATAGCTAACCCAAATTTGACTCAAAATTAAATTTGAACCGAACCGAATCAAACATAATTTGAATATTCTTTTTCCAAACTTATTTTTTCCATACAACGTAAATTTATTGGACCAAATATTAAGTGATGCAAAATTAACCCAAATTGAAAACCAAATTGATCCGGAGCTTGTTGACTCGAACATAATCATATCTAAAATCAATCTGACTCGAAATGAATCGAATAATATGATTGTCAAGCGTGACGTGTCTATAACTTATTTACGAGTAAATAATAGTGATGCACAATAATAGTAAATATAAACTAAGTTGTTATAAATTAATATGCATATAATTTAGATAGAAAATTTATGAATCTTCTATTTTTAATTGATAATTTAAAAAAATAAAAAAACTATCCAATTATTCATGTAATTCAAATTTCAAAAAACTTAAGTTTATCAACTTTAATTAACTCACTAGAGTTAGTGAGCCAAAATTTGAATTAATTTGAGAGAAAATCTTGACCTCCATGTTTTTGGATTGTCTTTATTCAAATTCATTTTTGTTATTTTAATATTTTTTAATAAATGAGATCATCGCCCCTCACCCTCAAGGTCTCATTAGCTCCTTTTAAAATTCACTTTTATTATTAAGTAATTACATGCTGGACAAAACCAGTATAATATTGGGGGTCCTCTCTCTCTTCCCCATCTTTCCTAAGAAAATCCAATAAAAGATAGGGTGAGTGAGTTGTTGGGGAAAATAAAAATCCAGAGAGAGAGAGAGGATTGGGGGTTTCAAGAGAGGGAACATGCTCAAGTTGAACCCCGCAGCTGAATTCCTTGCTTCTTCTCCCCTCATCAGATCCCAAAGGTTGGTCCTCTCTCTCTCTCTCTCTCTCTCTGTCTCTCTCTCCAACCCCTTCAATCTTTATCTGGTTATTAGTTTTTCCCCTCTTTTTCATTTTACTTTTTTTCTTTTTTTCCCCTTTTATTTTGTTGGGTTTGCTTCTTTTATGTGCTTTTGCTTTTTGAGATGGAGGGTTGGGTTTCAATTTCTTTTTCTTTCTTTTACTGCCATTTATTTCTGATGGTACTTGGCCTTTTTCTTCTGAGTATTTGCTTGTCTTTCAAAAGGCTGCGGAATCTCTCTTCTGTGACTGAAGTTTTTGGACAGGATCAAATATTCTACTGTTGCTTAAATGCATGCCTAGATATTCATGATATCATTTGGTGATGTTATTGTTGTTGCTGAAGAAATGGAAAGACAGATTTTTTTAATTGGTAAAGTTCTTTGTTGCTACTCTTAATAGTAACTTTGGGTGCCCTTTTGGTCTATTCGTTGTGTTTCTCTGCTATTGGTGTGTTGTCCGTTGTGGAAATTTCCATATTAGGTATTCTTTCTATTGGCTGCGGTCTCCTCCGTTTGCTTCTCTTGTTAAGTTTTGTGATGCATAAAAGTTATTCTATCCTCTTTTGCTTAGATCCCCCCAAAGTTTATAGTACTTGCTTTAGCAGTTGTTTAGGGGTAACGTTGCGTACATCTTACTCGGAAATTGTTTTGGTCTGATTTGATTGAACGCATTCTTTTTGGCAAATTATGTTAGGGGTAAGATTGTATAAATGTTCGTTTCCAGACTTCTTTGGAGCAAGATGAATCATGGGTCATCGTCGTTGGTATAGGGTACATGTTTTAATTAATTGTATTCCTGGAGTTTGATCACCATGCTTTTTGAAAGTCATGGGAGGTTGTGTTTGTGTCAAGGGGTTGGTTGAGTGGAAGTTACTGAAACAATATGTCAATTCTCTTTCCTTTTGCAGTCTTCTGTGGTTGGGCTTCTTTTTTTTTTTTTTAAATTTTTTTACAGCATGTCTCCTTTTGAGAGCTTGGTTTTCTTTTGGTCTACCTTCCTCACTTTCTTCCAACCAATCGAGGTGGGGAAGAATTTTATGCCCTCGAGCCATCCAATATTACTGGGCTATATTTGCTCATTGGTTGCATGGATACCTAATTGTGATTGCCTCACTCTATCACTTCATTATTGCTGAATTCCACCTTAATCTGATTGTTGGTTGAGCTAAAGTTACCTTCAAATATTTTCTTCTGCAATGTGCTTAGTCCAGGTAAACTGGTTGGTTGTCTGGTATATTGATTTAAAGCTTAAGTTTCCACTCAATTGGTATGTGCTAGAAGTGTTACTCAAACTTAACTATATCCATGGTGAAGACTTAAGCACTCAACATGGATCGAGAAGTCAAATTTCAGTCATTTCTTAACTTTTTTTTGTGCGATGTAGACTAAAATGAAGGTCTAGCATCCATACCTGTTGGGAATGTGTATAACATAATATACGCTGCTCCTCTATTTTTCATCTCTGTCTTGTGTGATTTTGCTTGATGCTATGAAGCTAACTAGTTTTAATGTTATCAAATTACGAATTAGCAAATAGATGCTCAAAAGGGACGCACAACCTGCTTGTTTTAGTGTTTCTTATCCGTCGTGGATAGAAAGGAGGAAACTTTTGATGGAGAATCTTAGACTTAGTAATGTATGCTGAGGTTTTCCTTCTAATGCCATGAAATGGTATTATGACATGATGCAGATAATGTTATTCAAAACCCAGCTTCAATATCTTTGCCTTTGAGGGTCCTGAGGAGCTCGCATATAGGCTAATCTACCGGTTTCCAAGTTTTGCGGAATCTAGACTTGCCAAGAATTGTCCTTTCAGCCATAAATCAGTTTGCTCAATGTCCCAATTATTTTCTAATTGCCACTCATTTTGGAACTCCAATGATCAGCGGATTTCTGAATCTTTATCCAAGAGCTTAAGCTTGAAAGTGGATTCTCCATTCCAACTTCGTCAAAGCACAAGATCTTTGGGCTTTCATTTGCAGGATCACGATTCGTCTTCAAGTCAATCGACTCAATCTAATCATGATTTGACTGCCACTGCTGGGACGAATTCTCAGGACCAATGCATATCTTCAGAATCTGGTATGCCTCTTTTGTCTTTTGTATTTCTTATATCTTCCAGGAACCATCAAACCTCCCATGATCTGAATACTGCACTTCTAAACAGAATCCTGAATTTACTAAAGTGGTGTAAATAAGTTATAAATACATTTTTGAGGCCACAATCCAAATACTCTGCAGGCCACGGACTCATGGTAACTGTGGCAATTCATGATTTTTGGTAACTAAGATATTACTACTTGTAGTTGTTACTAATAAAGTGGTGACGATATTAATTAAATATATTATAAAGTGAAAGTCAGCCATAAATGATCCTTCAGTTAAGGAAAGTTATACTTTATTTGACAAGCACCTCATCTTATGATGTTTGTTTGAAGTATCAAGATTCATTGTGTTAGTATGACTATATTCAATTTAACATGCCTTATCCTCCTTGTTTTGCAGGTCAAGAGGTCAGTTGTGACAAGAATGTAGGACTTCAAGCTAAACCAGTTTACTTAATGGGTCAGCCGGATGTTGGCCTTAGTGCAGGCCAAATTGATTACAACCGATCTATGGTAAGAATCAGATGATGCCCTTCAATGCTACCTTTTGATTGGATGATCCTGAGAAAAGCTGTGTGTTTTTGGCAGACTTGCATGTCATATCCTTGTGCTGACCCCTACTTCAATGGATTATTGACTTCATATGGACCAGCACCTATTGTAAGTCTACTAATCTCACCAACTTGTATGTTTATGTAGTTATTTTTTTGCCTCGTAATCTTTATATTTGTAACCGAATGGGTTTTTAAACATAGCTTCCATCTTTGCTTTCATTCAGCCATAGCCTCTTGCTGATTACCATGCTAGATTGCATTCACATAATGGATAATGTGTGAGCGTGTGTTATAAAGCTTAATGATGGTTTGGAAACTTGCGATTACACTTCTGCAAAGGGGGGAAGGATTAAAGTGATAGATTCTTTGCTACACAAACATAGGCTTAGTCTTTGAGGTTGCTATTGTAGAAAGAATGCAGATCATCCTCATGGTGCCACTAAGGGAAGGGTAGGGGCAGCCTAATCCATTTATTCCACAAGCATCATGAAAGCTCCAAAGAGAATTACGAAGCTCCCACACTAAACTGTGCCAAGACATTTGCCTCTCAAGCATGCACAAGTATGTAGTATTTCTAATGGCATCACTTATGCCTTGTCATTAGGGAGAGTGGTCGTTTGTGTCTTCGGTTCTACTTGAAAGTTTATGGGGCTGAATAAATAAGAGTTTTATTAAAAATGAGTGAGTAAATAATGGGAAGGAATGGCCAAAGTGTACAATAACAAAGAGTGGAATGTAAATGATTATTTACTCTCTTTTACACCAGAGGGTTAGAAAAAGGGAATTAAAGATATGTATGGAGGAGCAAGGGTTACTCGCAAATTCTCCTTACTCGTAACGAATAACTCTCAATCAACATTTAAAGGCACAATTGCTCTTATTAACGCCCCTTAGTTCCTCCTGGCTTCTCTCTCATATATGCTTTACGTTCTCTCCCACTTTCATGATGTTTATTTTCACGTGATTGTCACTTAAGAAGACATTACATTCCAAACTGCCTCCTGTTATGATTTTTGTAGGATCATCTGAAATTTGTCACGTATGCTTTCAGTTTTGACCAGGCCCAAAATCTTTCATATTGTGTTTTACATTGAATTTTTGATGTTCACTTTACCTAGTTTGTTTGAATGTTCAATTGTTTGGTTACATTATGTTATGTATTGGCCAAACTAAAGGTCTCTGCTTATTTGCTGAGTTGGTTTGGTGATTTGCATTAACCCCCCCAAATTATCACATGCATCATTTTAAATGATGAATTACACAATCAGCTAAGAGCTAAGGGTATGTATAAGATATTGACCTTGATGCTAAAATCAAATTGCATAATTCGCCACTTTGACTCCTACAAAAGAAATAAAATTGTGGCAAGTTAGGTTCCTTCCACCTCCCTCTTTGTTACAACTGGGGAGTGAATTTCTCTATTGCCTTGTTGAAGGGCTAAGTTGTGGAGTTTTGTCTTGGTATTGACTGAAAATTCTGCTGTATTATTAACATTGCTGATGATTGCCAGATTCAGCCCCAGGTGATGGGTGTGACAAATGCACGGGTTCCATTGCCTCTTGATCATATCTCTGAAGATGAACCCATCTATGTGAATGCCAAACAATATCATGGGATTCTGAGGAGAAGACAGTCTCGAGCAAAGATGGAGGCCCAAAACAAGCTGATCAAAGTTCGCAAGGTAAATTTTTCTTCCATGCTTGGTATCTTAATTAAAATATCATAGAGTGCCTCTCTTTGAGGCTGTCTCTGGAGTTGACATGACATGTGACATCGTTGTTATTGCCATTATGCATGGACTCCATGTCTAGCTACATGAGTTTCATCATAGGGAGTGTCTGGTGGGGAGCAAACAAACTTTATACCGGGAAAGCATTTTCTGAGAAAGTTGAAACTGTCCAGTGTTTGGCGCTTGGCATTTTGGCAGAATATCCCCCTCTTTTCTCTTTTTCTATCCCCTGGGGAGCTGGGGGTGTCAGGAGAGGTTCTTTAGGAAGATGATGGCCTGGGCTGTCCAGGTACTACCAACCATTATCTGGGCCATTATAAACCCTAGCTGTATCAAAGTAAAGTCAGCTTCTGTCTCCCTCAATTGGAAATTACCAATATTTTTCAGTCAGTACCAGTGACGGATCCAATATGTTAGCGTTCTGTGGTTAAGCAATATGGACACACTTGAATTGCGGGTTGACCTTTAGTACAGTAATTATTATTTTTTATTTTTATAAACCACAACAATACATACATGGGCATGGGATCAAAAATTATGGGTCAGCTGACCCGTTCCAAGGCATCTTCATGCGCTGAAAAATTCTAATCATTTGACTTGCTCTACTGAGATGCAGTACCAAAATTTGACTTGCTCTACTACAATTTCTATTCATTAATACACCTCAGGTCACCTAATAGATGTCTCATTTTTATTTCTGGCAGCCTTATCTCCATGAGTCCAGACATCTTCATGCACTGAACCGGGTGAGAGGATCTGGTGGTCGCTTCCTGAGCACGAAGAAGGTGCAACAACCTGAGTCAAGCTCTACTGCAGGAAACAACTCCACTCTGGGCTCCAACCAAAATACAAGCACCTTTATGTTTGAACCCCATCAATCACAAGGCATGGATACTAGCACCTCAAATGTCTCCAATAGTGGTGGTGGCTCCTTCTTCCAGCGCCCGGATCATGGGTTCCCGGGTATGTCTTCCTCACGTATGGGCGGATCCATGCAGCGGAATGGAGGGTTTATGAATGGCTCAAACCAGCATTGTGCCCCTGTGGTTCGTTGAAGAAACCACACATATTGCTGTTCAGGCAACTCATCCTTGGCTTTTAATGTATGTTTGCTTTTAGCAACTCTATCTAGGCTGCTATAACATGGTAGTAGTAGATGAAACAAGATGAACTTGAAAGTGATTTTTAGGTGAAGTTCTGTTTTCCAATTGCTCTGGAATTTGGGATTTCTCTCAATGGTGGTGATGTGTAACAATACATGGATCATGTTCTTGACATCCTCAGTAGTTTACTGGTTATGCTTCTGTTCTCATCATCCTTTTCGTTGGTTATAAGTTGTAGTCTGCTGATTGTTTCTGATCCATCCATGAGTTATATGATAGTCCTTATGCACCTTGCTAGGTAGGCCCAGAGATATAAATTTTTTGCCCACTAAAGGGATTGACCTAGATGTAGATTAGTGATCCGCAATCCTCGTTGACTATGGAGCTGTGATGTTTACTCCTTGGCCCTCCCCTAACTCTGGTTATTTTTTTTTCAGTTTTCTTTTTCATAATAAAAGGTTTTTGTTTACAAAAAGTTCTAGGAGAAAAATGACTCTTTTGGCATCCGTCTTTCTACTTCTTTATACCTTGCCTTAAACCATCCCCACAGGTACTTGTTATTTGAGTGGTTGATGGCCAATTCCCCACTTATCCACTCACCACATCCACATTTACAAGAAAAAAATTCACACTTGTGAGCTCTCAATCACACTCACCTAAAAATCACACATTTTAACCCCCAAAAGAACAGATCTTAGGTGATGATTGAGGCTTTCGTTAAACTCATGTGAGGGCATTTGGGAATGTATTAGTTCTCCTCATGTCCCCCCACTCTCAAGCCCTTTTCCATAGAAATGTTCCCATGTCAACTAAGTAGGTTATTTTACCCAGCACAATCCTTATGTTCTTGTATGTGAGATGCTTCGAAAAATATTTGCGAAATTTTCCTCCTTTTTGTTGCGATGGTAAGGTTGCTAGCCTAAATAGGTAACTACATATCATAGGACACTTAGTGGCAGACGGTATAGAAGAATAGGGGGTAAGAGAACAGAAACTCCCATGCCTGGTGTGAAACTTGAATATATCTCCTTAGTTTAGAAGGTGGACATTTTTCTACTTGACTCTCCTTTATAGTCGTTAGATGATTCTCAAACACTTTACCTTTATTAAATGTTAAATAAATCTGGCGAAAGTGACGAAACCCAAACCAATAGCATGAAATCTAAACTATAAATAAAACTAAATCTAATCTGATAGTTGAAAAGTTAAATTGAAATGAACCAAACTCTATCCGAAGACTTAAACCAAACTAAACGAATTTGACTCGAACATTTTCTCGGCAAAGTGGTTTTTACCACAAGAAAAGCTTATTGGTACAACAAAATAAATGTATTGTAGCAACCATCAATCGAATTGAAGTCAACCCGACTCGAAACCAGAATTCAATTGAATCTTCATAAACCTAACATAACCGAACACGAATGATTTCAAACTTAAATCAATTTAAATAACCTGTTTACCGTGTCTATCATTAAAAGCTTAGGCGTACATTTGAAAGTGTAAACATGCACCCATTTGAAAATATGAAAGTCAAGTAAAGCATTATCAGGAGTTTAATAATTCAACAGAAAATCGTTGTCTCAGCTATGCATTACATTCCAAGAAACTTGAAACTCAACAACTATGTGGCAAAAATTTGCTCCTGTCAATAGGAGAGGACAGTATGTGGCAAGAAATAGATGTTGACCTCCCAACAAAAGAGGCAGTAACAAATAAATTATCTCACACTTGAATGCATGTTTTCTCAATTCAATAGGGGCAGGTAACTGTGAGCATAATTTTACTTCTTGAAGTTGATATCCTCACTGAGACCAGCCAAATAAACTGTGAAATGTATCTTTACCTTAAAACTTCAGTTAAAGCGTCATAAATGCATGTCAATTAGTACAATTTGAGCATTATTATCCAAAATCTAACCTTCATTGACTTTTGTGCCTTCCATTGTTTTTTCTTTTTAAAAAAGAAGCTGAACTGGTGCAAATATCCAATTTCGCATGTGCTAGTTTTTTTAAAATGAGACAAGCTTACAAAATATGTTATAAAATATCTTTTTAGTTAATCGGGCTTTTTACATAATCTGACCATTTTTAGCTTTCTTTATTTATTCGTCTACATATATTTCAAAACGTGTAAAGCGAGCTCATTTAAAACAAATTAATTTCGAAATATTATGAAGTAAAGTTACCTCATTTCTTCTCAAAAAAAAAAAAATTTCATTGTAGGAATCGCGAACCCCGTGTCCACCTCCGTTAGGAGGAGAACCGGACTCGGACTGAGCTTACCCACGAATGACGGGTTTCTTTCCTTTTGATTTGAAAATGATTTTTAAAAGATAATAATTTTAGAAATGAGGATGTATCTCTTATTATGATTTTTAATTTTTATAATCTGATTCAAAATAGATTAAGCAAAAGTGATTGACGATTTTATTAACCATTTATTTTAGAAATTATTTTTAGAAGGCTCGGGATGTTATTTCAGAACTTAAAAATAAAATACAATAAATTCTTTTACGCGCAAGGCTTTGGGCCTAACCGAGTGTAAAAACGACTTGGACCAAAGCTTTGCCTGGTGGCAATAAATGAATTTGACAGTTCCGACATAAAAAAATAAGAAAGGGGAAGGATATTCCACTCGAGATCCTAATTTTAACACAAAGAAAGGGGCTGTGATCGAGGTGGTTAGTCTCGGTCCATGGCTTAGCTGTCGAAATAAAAATTCTTTTTTGTGATTTTCGATCGAAATGCCACGGAGCGAATTAAAGAGAAATAAAAAGGAAAATAGAGTCCCCACTCAGTTTTAGGGAATAATAACTAACAAAAATAAATAAAAGACTCTTTCAATCTTAGTATGAAAAGACTAAGCTTGAAAGAGGTTTAAAACTTGACCCCATTGGTTTAGAACCGAGAATCTAGATTTGGAGGTAAAGGTAAGAAACGTAGGGATAAGCCCTTCCGTTCCGCCCGTCAACATACGACTTTTACTAATTTGAGAAGTGAGTTTAAGAAAAGTGTTAAAGGCAAGCACACAATATATTAAATGCGAGATTAAATCAACCAAGGCATGCTTAGGAAAGCAATAAAAGCGAGATAAGAAAGCAATAAATAAAAGCGATAAAGAAAAGCGAAAAGAAAATAAAAGATTACATCGGACAGGGAGGAATTTAAAAGTGATTACATCCTTTCTCCATATCGAAAGCAATAAATAACATAAATTAAATAAACCCTAAGAATCAAAAGTAGATCTCGCGCTCTTGGGTTGTCCCACCTGCCGATCTAGGTCTCGAACCAGGATCCGGAAGCTCGAGGGTGGTAAACTAGAAGTGGCTTTTTAGTGAACTTCGTGAAGGTGGAAAGATGTATGTAATTGATGAAGGATTAAGGATCAAATGTTGGTAATGTAGTGAGGATTAGCTGAAAGGAAACCAAGATATCATAATACGTAAAAGCATTCAATAACTCTTAGTAAGATTTCAGCAGAGTTTAGTCTGTATAACACATAGGAAATGACCGTTGTCAAAATGAGAGCCTAAACTCTCTATTATAGTGGAGAATTAGGTCACAAAACGACATAGGGCACAACTTAAACGAGTAGTTCAAATCAAGCGACAAACCGGCCGAAAAAATCAGGAAAACCGGACCAAATCTTCCCCGAACCAAGATCCGGGGACAACGCCGAGATATGCGATGCCGGTCAAAAACGACGTTGTATGCTCCAACCGTCCTTCGTCTGTTGTAGCTGAACTCCGGAGCAAAATGCGATGTATGGGGAAACTCCCTAAAATGCGGCGCCGGTCAAGAACGACGGCGTTTTATGAAAGTGAGCTCTGTGTCTCGGTTGGACGCTTGGAGCAAAACGTAGCATTAGGTGATATTTGCCATGAAACGCGACGCCGATCAATGCGATCTCGTACGGACGAAATTAGCTCTGTGTCTTGGTTGGATGCTTGAAGATAAAACGCAACGTTTTGAGTGGAGCGTTGACCCGAGCTTGGAGCGACAAAAAAATGGGTTTTTAGATCGACCCAAAGCAAATAAGGTTTAGTTTTTGGTGCTAGAGGGGTTTTTTTTTTGTTTACTAGCTTCGTCATGCCAATCGGACTTCAAACATGACCTAAATCCGTAAAAGGACTCGGGATTTCATCATCAGGCGGGCTTGGACCGATCAAAAGAAATGAGTTTTTGGATAAGCCCAAATCAAATAAAGTTTTTTTTTTGGTGCTAAAGGGTTCTTTGTGGGTTACTGGCTTCCGTCATGCCAATCGGACTTCGACCGTGATTCGAATCCGCAAACGAGGATTGGGATTTCATCATGTGGTCGACACAACAAATATAGAAATAAACGAGATAAGAATGACACATTTTAGGTGTCTACGGTTAGCCTCCACTTTGGCCGAATCCGAAAGACGAAGGGTCAAGGTAGACACTAAAGGATATTTATCTCGCTTTTGGTCATTACTTCAAATGCGGTTCGATTTATAGTGTCCGGAATTGGTCGCTATCGAATCCGAACTCCGAGACGAGGGCCTATACTTGATTGCAATGGGTGCGTTTTGAAGTCCGAGTAAAAGGTCCCGAGCTTGGCTTGATTAAAGTCCTGAAGCTCGGTGATTTTCTATCGACGCCTTGATCATTTCTTGATCTGAAGCTTGGCCTTATAATTTGACTATACTAACACACTCGTTAGTGGATAATTGTATTCATGAAAGTTCGATATTTTACTGAATAATTCAGATCGAAACAGATCGAAAATTTGATATGATTAAGTTGTCATTGTGGGCCCAAAGTCCCACTTGCATGCATAAGACTTAAAGAAAACACTTCCTATGCCTTATTGGACCTCACAAGCCTAGCCACCAGCTACACCTACAAAGCTGCAGCCAAGGTGACGTTGGTCGAAGCCTTGTGGCCGATTCGAGACCAACCTTTGGGCAGGTCTTGTCTCGGTGTCCTCTTGGACTCCATTCTTGGTCTCCTCTTACTTTTTGCATTTTATCTTGTATGCTTGTCATGCTTGAGCCGAGTTTGCCTATAAAAGGAGGGGTTGGTGTGTTCATTTTGCATACTTCACTTACTCCTCTCTTTGCTTCTTCTTGCTTGCTCTAACTTTGCTCATTCCGGTATTTGAGAAAACTAGTTTGGTTTTAATACACAAACTCCTCAAAAATGTCTAGAAGATGAGCTCATCCTATTAGCGGACAAGAGCTGAGATCTTGGTCCACGACAATTTCTTAAAAAGAGAATGACATCCTCACAATGAGTGGAGCCCCAGTGACCTCTTGGTGGAAGCCGAGACCCATGTCTCTTCGCTTGTTATTTCTCCTTCGGTAAGCTTGTTGGCTTGAGTTTCTTTCTTTGCACATTTGGAGTAGTACTTCTACTAAAATCTTGTTGGATTTTCCTTTTGCGAGAGGGCACTATTCGGAGCGAGTGGGGCTATCCGGAAATTTATGGAGATGTTCAAGGAGAGGAACTATCCTCTAGAAAACATTATGAATAGTGTCGGGTTTGGTTCTTTCTTTATTGCTTTAAACCACTTATGTGATTGGAAGGAGCGTGACCGTATCGGGCCATTAGCGAATGGTTTTGGTATACCACCAAAACCTTTCATCTTTCTTTTGGGGAGATGACCATAACGCCTTTTGACTTTGTCGTTCTTTCGGGTTTGGGCTTCTCGGGCCAACCTTTAGTCTATGACCGGGACTTGTATAAAAATCGTGACTATTTGTGTCACCTTTTCGTTCCATTGATAGCTGGTTTCCTCGAGCTAATTTCTTCAAAGAAACTCTTCTTTTTCAGGCCTTTGAAAATGTTGAGTTTTTGGCTCAACATACTCCACAACAAGAAGTCCGGGTAGTGCTAGCCCTCATGCTAAGCATATCCATCTTCTCGAACCAAGCTACCAAGGTATACGTTCACTATTTGGCGAACTTAGCGGACTTAGACAAGTTTAAGAACCTTAATTGGGGTGTGCTCGCTTACACTTGTCTTATAAGGGGTTTACGCTCCAGGGTGAGGCATACAAAGGCGGAGAAAGATTTGATGAACTATATGCCCTTATGTGGCTTGTGGAAGATTATTGAGGTATGCTTCATCCCTTCGGTTAATTTCCTTGCATGGATAAAGGTCTCACCTGCCTTGCAAAGTTGCAGCCGTGGCTATACAAATATTTTCCTCATCTTTCGCCCGGTTCAAGGAATCATCCTTCGTTCTCGGCCTCGGTAGCATAGGCCAAAGTTCACTTTCAACGAACCAAGGCACTTGATCTTGACTTTTTGAGGTCCGCCCTCAACCGCGTGACTTTGGTATGTCACTTCTAAGCTTTAAAATTTGAGCTAAAGAAACTCAAAAATTTTCCTTTCTTCTATCCAGTTTGTTGCCCAAGTCTACGGCCTGTAGTGGACCCGTGGGCTCGGTCGTGGTGGTCGGTGCCGACCAAAAAGTCGGGCATTTGCTGCCCAAATTTGTCGGTTTTGCTTGTCTCTTTATGGGCCCTATGTGTGCAGGCTAGCTTCCATCCTTGGACCCAAATTCAACTCCCTCCAAGCTTAGGCGTAGCACAAGAATTAAGTGAGAGGAGGACTTTGCTTGAGGGTCCCTTTGGATTTTGTTGGTATTTTGGTGAACGGGTTAAGCCGCAAATTCGTTAGAACACGTGGCCTCCTTTTGTTCCTCAAGATCCACCATAAACGATATTTTACTTCTGCTGCATTACTCAAGAGGAGCAGGAAGAAATAACCACCGGCTATCTCTGTACCCAATTTTTGAACATGAATTGATCCTATACGCAATATTTGGGGCGAATTATGACCCGATTGGTGAGTATTTATCTATCCTCTTTTGTGTAGTTGAAATTTCTTGTGTGGAAAATAACTTTATCTTTTATACCTTCTCCGGATGACATCTATATTCTAAGCCTTGATGCCAATGTGTCTCAACCCGGGAGTCCCCATGCTATGTTAGGATCCTAGAGATTCCCAAAGATGAATATGTAAGGCATCCTCTTCCGAAGAATTGGAAAAGGGTAAGAATTATGCTCTTTTACTTTTTAGTTATATGCTAAAAGTGTCTTGCTAACATAATGAATTTTGTAGTATGACCGCGAGCAATCTCAAATTATGTCCATCAATCTCCGGTCTGCCCCTCAAAGCTTTTAAGGATTTGTTCGGTGGAAAGACTTTCCAAACATTCTAGGTGAGTCTTTGTTAGTGACGGTGCTAACTCATTGAGCTTTTGGTAAATGCGCTAACTCGCTCCATTATTTTTGTAGGGTCGCCGATCTCGGTCTTCTCCATCGGGAGGTTTCCTTGGCTGTCTCGGGACTCAAGCATGCCCCTCTAGGCAGTAAATGCCATCTAGTAGCATGACTGGATCAGGTATTTCCCGACATTCTTCACGGCGTTCGCATCATCGTAGTGCTTCCAAGGCGGGGCCTAGTACATTTGTACCGAGGCCTAGTTCTTCTAGTGCTGAGCCTAGCTCCTCCAAAGCCTATATGGATATCATACCTCTTCAAGTGCTTGACCATCATGGTAACCCGTTTGATTTTTACCGGATGTCATACAACGAGCCTTCTCATGAAGCTTCTCAATCCACTTGGGACTACGGGGCTGACTCCTCGCAAGTCTGGTAGGGAAAGACGGGTTTCCACTTCAATCTTGGAGGATTTTGGTAACTATATCTTCGATGATGCCTCCGATGATGAAGATTAATCATCTCCTTATAGGGTGCTTTTGTTAGTGTTCAATGTTTTGTATCATTTTGACTCTATGCAATGAGATGAATGCAAAGACTCAATTCTAAAATGCTTTCTTTTATTTATATGATGCGAAAAATTCTAAGAAAAATTGCAAAGACAAATCGAAAAAAATTGCACTAGCCCCATTCCCCCAAAAGAAAATAATAAAATGAAAGCTAGGGAATGGTAAGAGTATGGTCCAAAAATATTAGGGCTTGGCTGAAATGGGCCAGAACCAGTAAACTAAAATGTGACCCAAGGAATGCTCGAGCTAAAAAAATATAAAGCAAATCGGGCGGTCTGACCGGCGCTAGGTATGACAATGGGTCGGGTTCGGGTTGGGTCCGGATGGACCCAAACCCATTTAACTTTTTGGACCTGCACCTAGACCTAGACCTAGACCTGACCCTAATAAAAACTAACAAGACTATCTTGAGAGGTGGCGAGTCCTTAACATCCGAATCAAAGCAAGACAATCTCCCTCCACAATCGGGTTACTTATGTCAGCGCCGCCGCAGACTTGATTCCAAAGAGGCAAGCTCGGGCTTTCTCTATTTGTGCTCCAAGCAAACCCTTGGCCTTGTTCGGCACCCACCATGATAATGTCTCCGGAATGGTTGCGAATTATAAAACCCCAACCCCAGCTTATAGTCGCCAATTTTTCCACCATCAAAATTCGGTTTGAACATACACGGGTCGGGGGTCGCCAAGTAGAGGGGTGACAAATAGTTATAGTGTCCTTTTCATGTTCACATACGACTCGAAAGCTGGCAACAAAATGCACGAGCATGCTTGGCCAGGGAAGAAAGGTCCCGGTCCTGGAGTGGAAAAATGAATCTGTTTCGTGAGTTCCAAATTTCCCGAGAGGATAGCAACGAAGTCCCCGAGTTGGTCGGTTTCAAGGTGCCTTTAGCGAAGGAGTAGTAGTCCATAAGAGATCTAAAACGTTGGGCCCAGAGAGCTGAATCAAAGTCGTTGTGTTGCCATATAAGGGAAGCTAGAGGACATTCGAGAAGTGCATGGGTGTCACTATCTTCTAGGTGATCATAGATCGAGAAACACATGTTAAATGAGGATAATCGTTTGGCAAGGTTTGAACCGGTTGGGAATATACCCTTACACATACGCCAGCTGAATATTTTGATGTGCGGAGTGATGTTAAGTTCCAAATAGATTTCCACAATTCACTAGTGGTTGTCGAAGAAGATCTCGCAGGCTTAGAGTTTGTCTCTAACTATGAGGTGGTAAGCCGAGCACACAGAGTGAAGGAACCATCGAGAGTGAAATGCCAAATGAGCTTGTCACTTGGGAAAGAAGGGCACAAAGGCAGGCTGAGAACAATATCAGCGTCAATAGGCATGAAAGAAGACCTTAGCAGTTCGACTTTCCAGCTAACGTTATCCACGTCAATGAGATCGGATACTCGCCAACCTTTAGTATCCGCTGGTCTTGGTTAGACTATTTTGAAGGTAGTAGGGCGAGGAAGCCAGCGATTGTTCTATGGGTCTATAGATTGACCGTTACCTAGAATCCATCTCAAGCCTTGGGTGATGATGTCTCTTGCACCTAAGATGTCTGTGCCATGTATAGCTACAACCCGGTTTTAGGGTTGCATCAAATATATCACGGTTGGGGTGGTACTTGGCTCGAAGAAGAATGGCTAGGAGAGAGGATTGGTTCTTGAGGAGACGCAAGAACCGCTTGGCTAATAAGGCATCGTTGAAGGCTTCCATGTCACAGAGGCCTATTCCACCATCCTCTTTGCTTACACATAGCTTCGATTCGCTAAGCCAATGAATTTTCCTATCATCTTGTTTGTGACCCCACCAAAAGTGATTAATAGCAGCTTGGATTGAGTGGTTTAAGTCTTTGGTGAATTTGAAGACACTCATGGCATAGGTTGGGATTGCTTGAGCGACAACTTTGATTAGCACTTCCCTACCATCCTAGGAGATCAACTTGCCCATCCAACTTGTCATACGCTTTTGATACGATCAATAATGAAGATGAAAGGCTTTTTTCGAGATCTTCCAATTGAGGTGGGTAGCCCAAGGTATTTTTCATGAGAAAGGACCTCTCTTATATGTCAAGGCATAGGGTAATGGCATTGTGGCAATTCCGATTAACCCCTTTACTCGAATGAGACGTCACTTTTGGCGAAGTTCACTTGTTGGCCGAAGTGGATTCATAAGAATGAAGTATGCTTTTGATAGCTTCGCGTTCCGAATATCTCGCATCACGTAAGATAATAGTATCGTCTCGCAAATAAAAGATGTGAGACGGCAGGGGTAGTGTTGCATATTCGATAACCTTTTAAAGCAAAGTCTTGGGTAGCTTTTCTAAGGAGAGCGAGATAGACTTTCAGAACAAAATAGGAAGAGGTAGGGAGAAAGGGGGTCTCCTTGTCGAATTCCCTTATTGGGAGTGATGTCCTCGGGGAAAGCCATTGATTAAGAATGAGAAGGAGGCAAATCTGATACACTGCATAACCGATTCCACCCAGACTGAAAGCCCATACGAATCATAGTGGCTGATAGAAAAGTCCACTCTACCCAATCAAAAGCTTTGGCCATATCTAGCTTCAAGGCCATGGAACCATTTGAGGAGTTATCGTTCCACATAGCATGGAAGATTTCGAAGGCAATATGGATGTTATCGGTAATGAGTCTTCCTCGGGTCAACGCACTTTGGGTTTCGAGATGATTTGGGGCAGCAAGGGTTTTAGCCTATTGGAAATGACCTTGGTGATCAATTTATAGGTCACATTATAGAGGCTAGTGAGATGCTATTCGGAAATTTTTGAAGGGTGGGGCTTTTTGGGATGAGAGCAACGAAAGCATGGTTAAGGTGAAGGAGGAACGGGTGTCCATTGAGGACAAGCAATAACAATGGCAGAGGCATCATCACCAACAACATCCTAAAATTTCCGATTAAAGAGGGAATTCAATCCGTCAAGACCAGGAGTCTTATGGGGGTGCATTTGACTGAGGGCTACTTCTACCTCCATTTTAGAATAGGGTTTGCATAAACTTTCATTCATATCATCCAAAACACAAGGGGCAATGCAGGAAGTTACGTCATCAATATTTGTGGGGTTACGAGGAGGAAAAGAGGTTGGAGAAATAATTGACAATAATACCTTCCATCTCTTGGATGCCGAGTGTTTGATGCCATTTTCGTCCTCTAGTGTATCAATGAAGTTGCGGGCTCTACGCGTATTAGCTCGGCGTGGAACCACTTAGTTTTGGAGTCACCATGCTTGAGGTAATCCGATCAAGCTCGTTGCCACCACAAAATTTCTTCTTTTTTTGCCATTCGCGGATTTGACTCAGCAGTTCTCGCCTGATTATGGGGTTCCACTGATTTTTGAGTTAGAGTTCCGGGTTTTTGATCTCTTTGCCTACATTACCAAAGGTGGTTCGGTTCCATGTTCTCAAGTTTGAGGTGCAAGCTTCAAGTTTTCCTGTTTATTTGTGGACGACATCGTTATCCGAGATTGAAGACCAAGTAGCTAAGATGACGTCCTTGTAGGAAGGATCGAGTTAACCACATTTTCAAAATGGAATCGACGCTGTTGCATGGAAGTACGAGAAGTACGGGGCAGCAATGAATAAGGATAGGGAGGTGATCGGTGAAGTCGAATCCACATGAGTGACTTGTGCGTTTGGGAAAAGAAGGGACCACTGCAGTATCGGTGTAGAAGCGATCAAGGCGTTCCTCAATAATCGGACCATTAGTCTTGGTTGTGCACCAAGTGAAATCATGCCCAGTGTATCCAATATCAAAGAGTCCAGCGTCCGTAAAGGCGAGTGCGAAAGTTGTCTAGAGCGAGATAAAGATTTTGGTGGACTACCCCGTTTCTCGGTGTTGTAGAAGATTTCATTTAAATCGCCTCCAATGAGCCAAGGCAAATCCGAGTGGGCACAGAGGTCCGTCACCATAAGTCCTGTTCTCCATTTATCCTCGGCTGCAGGCCATCCGTAAATGCCGGTGAACCGCGAGTCGGTTTCTTCATTTTTCCAGCGCATAGAGGAGTCAATGTGGCGCATGGAAGAAGAAAGAACAGAAAGAGTAACGTCTTCTTTCCATAAAATAGCCAGTCCCCAGCTCTACCCACGGCGTCCACGGAGAATCCAATAAGGTCTTCAAGTCGGGGAATGATAGCATCCATTTCTAGGGAACTACGTTTGATCTCCGACAAGAAGACCACTTTTGGCGAAAGTCTTCTTAAAAGGTTACGAAGATCTTTAACTGCTCGGGTATTGCCAAGCCCCGGCAGTTAATACATAAGAGAATCATGGCTCCGGGCGGGGTTGCACTGCAACCTCCGCAAGCATGGGTTTGTTATGGGCAACTGGGTACCGGTGATGACTCTAACTTTGCTTCCATTATTGTGGGCCAAACGTGAGTCCCCTAGTTTCCTTTTGAAAATTTCTATCCCAGTAGAGATAAGAATATCTTCATCAATGGCCATCTGAGCTGCATTGATTATAGTATTCATAAAAACGGCGGAAGACATTTCGAAGTCAAAGTTCAGTCTCGCTCGGGCTTTACTAGCAGCCTTACTATTCTGGAAAGCCAAAAATAATTTTTTCTCTTCCTTTATTTCAGCTTCTGTAGTATATTTACGGCAAGATTTCATTGGGGAGGCTCTAAGACTATCACCATATGGCGACTGTGTTTCATCTACACAAGTATCATAAAGAGTACAACCTGCAAGCACATGTTCCAGCATGCCACAAGCATAACAGAAATCCTAAAGTTTCACATATTTGAGATCAATCCAGATTGCTTCTTTACCGACCAAGATTTTAATTCCTCTTTTTAAAGGTTTACTGATATTCACATCGACTCGGAAACATACTGATTTGTCTAACCCAAAAAGTGCAGTTTCCTCACAGCCAACGGAAGTGCCGATCTTGGCGCCGATGAGTTGGGCTAGAGCCACTGTTTGCTTTTTGGCCGGGACGTCGTATGCTTTGACCCATTGAACATCTAAAGGTTTTTCCAGTCCACAAACTGCTTGAAGGAGGAGAAGTTTCTCATCAAAGAACCAAGGTCCTTCGTTGAGAACATGGTTTTTGTCAGCAGGTGAGAAGAATTGGAAAGAGAAGAGGTTGGAGTCTAAATCACGAATAACCACGCCTTTCTCAGGTTTCCAGACGCCTTTTAGAATGTTTTTCATTGTTATAGGGCTGATGGTCTTTTCCGTCAATAGTTTTCTGAATAAGTAAAGGGCTATGTCGTCTGCTTTGTCATCAAAATCATCATCATCAGGGGCTACAATAATGTCGTCTTCCGCTTCAGCGAGCTGCAATTTGCGATAGGCTTCTTCTAATTCAGACGCCATGGATCGACAGAGTAACCTTGAAGGGCAGGGAAGCGAGTGTAATCGCTAGAAAGCGGGAGATCCAAGGCGGTTAAGATCCAGGAGTACAAGGAGCAGCACAGGGGCTGAAGGCAAAGACCTACGAAGAGGTAGAAAGATCAATCCAAGACCTTACGAAGAATCGAGGGTAGAAGCTCTCACGTCAATGGGGAACCCTACGGCGGGGAGAGTTAGTTTAGGAATCATTTATTTGCTTGCCGCTAATCTTAGATCTGTTTTTGTATTTTGACAATAATAATTCTATCTTTAGAGTATTAGATGGGAAATAATCCCACTTTGCAAGTAGGAGATCGTACCTACCTTTAACCTAACAAAACTTGCAATCAACGGAGGTGTGACGTAGATGGTCATTTTGCTAAAGCAAACCATGAGGTGAAGGCTTTAAAACTCGATTAAGATTAAATTGAAGGGTTCAAAGAAACTAACAGAAAAATTGTGGTAAAGCAATTAACTTATTATTATTATCTCATTTCTTCAACAAACAACCAGAAGATTTCAGAATCAAGTCCCATCCTCTTCCCTTCAGGTTTCACTCATGATTTCGTGTGCTCCATTTCTGGTAAATCAAACGTAATTACCACCACAATGATGCACACTTTTTTTTTTTTTTTGGGATTCTTATATATTAGTTGTTAAATACCCAAGAAGGTGCATGAATTTTTTTTTAATATATCTGCGGGCAATGTTAAGAGAACCAATTTGATAACTAACCCGGTTGGAGAAGTGGATCAATGGGTCAACAAGTCAGTACCGTTTAGACCCGCTAAATCGGTTTACCATCAAACTTCAGCATATCCTACAGTCATTAACAAATTATCAAATAAAAAAAGAGGAAATCTTATATTTTAGAAAAACACCAACAGCTTCAACGGTTTTGCCGAGTTTGCTGCAGTCTGCTGGCTTCAACGGTTTTTACATTTTAAAGACCGGCGGACAAAGCAACCCTGTTAAACCAGATGGACCAACGAGTCCATTGCAGTTATCGTAATATTGCAAACCCCTACAAGAAAATTATTTAAAGTTCACGTGTGTGATACTCTATCCAACCACCAAGCTTGGTTCTAATTGCACTGAACTCAAATTCCAATCCCCAAAAACCAATTAAAAAGGATTTTTTTTTTTTTTTGGCGTCCATGCAGCTTGAACTCTAATTTTAGGCTTGAAGGTTCTCATCTTTAATACTTGAACGATCAACCCGAAAAAGACTTGTTGATCATTCCAATTTTCTGCTATCAACCGCGAGGTTCATCAGCTCAAGCCTACAATTTGCAGCACCGCTCATGAACCCATCAACAGCAAGCGTATTAAACTTAAATAGGAGGATGATACCCATCACTGTTCCTTTAAGGGGAGGGCCTAATTAAATTCCTCCAAAACCAAAGTAATATTCATGTTAGCAGAATAGAAGTGCTTACCTACAGCATAGATTACACACCTGAATGCACAGTTGAATTACGAAACATACACGATCTACAAACTACTTGATAGATGTAAATAAAAGACATTTGGGACAAAAGGATGAACACAAAATGCAATGCCCGTGGTGAAGGCATGGCATGAAGAGCTACCTCCTACACGATTAGCAGAATTCCCGTCTAGGGTTTAAGTTCAATGGATGTGACGCAACTAACCATCTTCAAAACAGAGCGTCAAGGCCTGGCTCGTTTGTTGCTGCATGATGGGCATTTGTACTGTTTGATGTGTTCAGCCCTAGCAGGAGTGATCTTCACACACTTTCCATGGAACCATCTTTCACATATGTCACAGCAAATCCAGAACTCATCTGAAGCGTAGTTGTCGCCACAAGCACCGCACAAAGTATCTCCATGCTCATCTTCTTCTTCCTCCTCAGCTCCCTCATCTTCATCCTTTGTTGGTGCCCCTTTTGAGTAATTTTTAGACTGCTATTCAAAGATACTAACATCAATCCTCAAACACCAGATCAGAACAGCTTAACAATGCAACTTCGAGCATTTTAATCACATTGCAATTTGGATAGTTGTATCCCAAAAAATCTAACGTGCATGCATAGCAACCACATGAATCATCAAACATCTAGTGCAAGCAGATATAATAGTCACCTAGCGCACTCCAAGCTCAATATCCGTCACAAACTGGTTGACAATAAAATCACGACAAAAAATCTACAATCAGATGTCGACATTCCAAATAGCCTGAGTTATCAAAATCACAAGAGATTGAAACACAAATGAATTTTCATCAACTGAAAGATCAGCCAACTAAAAGTTTCATGACATTTGGTAAGAATATATGATGAAACTGCAAATCTTGAGCAAGAAGAAGATACCCATTTGTAGCAATCAAACCAAGAGAAACAAATCCAGCATCACCGAAGATATGAGAAATATACATTAGCAAATTCTAACTTCGAAAGTGAAAGCCAAGTGAGCAGTAAGCAAGCAAACAGATACTTGAAAAATAAACTGCTCCGCAATACACAACATTAACGAAGTAACT
Source organism: Talinum fruticosum (assembly GCA_021018815.1). Taxonomy (NCBI): domain Eukaryota; kingdom Viridiplantae; phylum Streptophyta; class Magnoliopsida; order Caryophyllales; family Talinaceae; genus Talinum; species Talinum fruticosum. The sequence goes on along the minus strand of JAITYX010000036.1, from coordinate 4,886,133 downwards.
ATTAACTATTTTTAACACATGTTTTTTGCATTTATTTCTGAGTACCATTACATTATAACATTGTTGTACTTCAGGCCTAAAATTACACCTCCTAACTTTTATCTCTCACAACTTAACCTTTGCAACCCCTCCCGCACCATAAGCATCAGCATCTACACACCCCTAACAGCCATAGGCAGGCCGTCTGCAGACTAACAATCAGTCGAACTCAGAAACACAAATCACCAGGGTTGCCTGCCACCAGCAAATCCACCAATGGTCCTGACACAAACCCCTCTCCTCCCACCCCTACATCCTCCATTCTTTGTCAGTCTCTCAACACCACTGTTAACTCCCTTTCTCTTATTCTCTCCCCTTCCACACACAAACTAAAACACAATTCAAGAGAAATAGATCAGCTTAGCCTTTTATGAAAGGGCTGCAGATTTGCTAGTTTACTTAATTTGTGAAAGAAACAAGCAAAAGCCACCTGAAATTAAACTTTGTAAGGAATAGAAACAAAAAAAAAAAAGATAAAAAGATAGAATGGTTTTGTTTGCTTAATTGCCCTCTGAAACCCTTTTTCCTAATTCCATAATGAGGCAAACAAATCCTTTTTCTCTCTTCATCCTCATACTACAAGCTAAATTAATCCTGACTGTGACTCCTGCTTCTTCCCCATTCTTGCTCTTCTCCCAAGTACAACATTGATCTGTTTCGGACAATAAAGAATCAACACTTAGGCCCTTGTACCATTTAGCTAGAAGAAGTTGTAAGGTTGTAAAGAGCTATAAGATAGTTGTAAAGTTAGTTATAAAAAGTTCTAAGCAGTTGTTAGGACAGTTTGTAAGGAGCTATAAGTAGTTGTAACGAGCTATAAGTTTGTAAGCTATGACCTTAATCTATTTATCTTCCTCGGGTTCAATTCAAAAATCTGCCTTCATGCATTCAAATAAACCCCTGAGACACATGAAGGCTCTGAATAGCAACATTCCATAGAGGATAGCTTTGTGGATCAAGGATGAGGGAAATGGCTATTGTCGGTGTAGTCTAATTGTTTTCAGCATAACTCATAAAACTGGATTTTAATATAGTAATTTTCTTCTGTTTAAAGTGGGGAGAGTGCAGAGTGCATAATGGCATTTCTTGATTGCAATTAAAATTTCACCACTTTCTTACATGAGGGGGGTTGGAATGGAATAATTGAAATGGATTGAAAAGAAAAAGATTCAAATTTTAGGGATGTGTAGTCTTTAGGAGAAAATTGTTTCACTGAATTTGGTCAATGGAAGAATGGCGAGATGATTATTTTTCTGCTATATCACCGGCTAAGCTTGCTCTCTCTCTACCACTCTGGAATTGTTTGTTTTGAGTGTAAGAAGAGACACAATCAAAGACAGGCAGACAGATGGAGGTCGGGCTGTGCTAATTCCATCAACAGTCTCACCGGTGGCTTGTAGCCTCAGTAGTGGTGTTTCCGGCCACTGATCAGCCCCCTGGTGGCCTACAGCTGGCAGTTAAAGGGTGGGTGTGGTGATGCTTAAGGTGGGAGAAGAGTAGGGAAGAAGTGGTACTTTTTCTTACAAAAAACAAAAGGTAGAAAAAAATTCAGAAGGTGTCTTGATCAGTTTAGGTGTGTAAATATGACAAGATCAATATGATAGTGTACTATGCAAAGAACATGAGATTAAAAATATTGATTACACCTAACTGCTATGTACAAAAATGTTAATAGTTCTAAAATGAGGGCGGATGCCCATGGAAAATGCAAATATACATACCTCTGCTTTCTAACCACAACAGTGCCGCCACAACCACCCCCCAACCCCCAGAAAAACCCTACCCCCAAAAGAACAAACAAAAAATAGGGAGGGGATAAAAGAAACCACCAAACCAAGAGGATGGTAAAAGACATATGACGAAAATCCAGCGGAACCTTTTTTTCTTTTCTTTTTCTCCCCAATAGCCTCGCTATAAGAGTAATTATGAACCGAGAAAACCTTAGTACATTAGGTTGACTCATTTCCCTTCCATATCATCAAATAGCATCAGGACCCATGCCTAGTGATACTTATGACTAGCCGTTTTACCAGTTGATCCACTGCTGGATACACCATGAGACAGATAGGACAAGAGGTACATGGTGGACATGGGTTCAAACTCTAGACTACCGAGAATAGAAAAAGTCTAGAATACATACAAAGATCCTTCTTGTGTTTAGCATGGTGGTGTATGATTCGAACATTGCATATCGTATGCATGTGCACATTTTTCCCTGGTGGAAGGGGGGCGCCTTGTAAATGAATGTGGTGGTTGGATTTAAGATTCAATTATTGCTATTTTCTAAGATTAAATTGAGAAGTAAAATAAGTAACAACTATATTTTCATTTCATAATTCTGGAAAAATGTTCCTGTGTCTTGGGTTGATATTTTTGATGAGTCTTAACGAGGAGATCCATATCCATAGGTTGTCACTAACTCACTTGTCAGTTGTCACACAATGTGCCCAGGTCTATGCAACATAATCCACACAAAAAGCTCGGGTGCCTTCTTTCAGTAGGCTACATGAGGAAACCCCTTGAAGGTTAGTGAAGACCCTATTAACTATAAATAGAAAATCATACTGCCATTTTGAACCCTTCCTCTATTGGGGGCCCTTAAGGTGGCTGAAACTTTGAAACAAGTTTTGATCTCCCATCCAATCTTCTCTCTATGGCACTGCCTCTTCCCCATCCCCCTCCCGCCCCAGAAAAAAAGGGCAGTAAAGAAAAGAAAAGAAAACCAGAATAGTGAATCCTAACCACTTGACAGGGAAGGAAGTTCCAATCTATTCACAAGATGAGATATAAGAAATGGAAGGATCTAATTACTTAGAATAAGCAACAGAATAAGACTCTACTGACTAGAAAAGATTACATAAAAGTTATGCAACGGGAAACATAACACATTAACAAAAGTTGAGAAATATTATAATCCTGGTACGAAAGAAAGAATGCATCCCAGATAAGTCACTTTATCCCACCCCTGAACCAGCCTAAATAGGCAAAGTATTTAAGTTACTAAAAGATAAAACTAAAACCATATCTCCTCTTGCTGGAAGTTCATGATTTGACTATGATAAATAACATAGAGCTGAGTTTTACTCCCACGGTGAATTCTTTTTCAATCTACAATTAGCATGTATGACACTCAGTCACTGACCTTCTAGAAATACCGCTATCCACCACACATGAGTGATCTCCAATGATAAATTACCGACATGTACATACATCAAATGCCATCAAGCTGAGTGCACATACACGCAAGGAGCAATTTTCTTATCATGATAGCAATATGAGACTGAGCTGCTCGTCTTGGTCAAGTTCAACTATTTGCCATATATGATTAATCTCCAATGATAAACAACATAAATGAACGTTGTGCAGTAGCGCAGTTAATGGATGTATTCTCTCTCAATCCTCTCGAGAAAATACAGAGATTAAACAGGACTTACTGATTTTGAGTTTTTCGGTTTGCTGCTGCTGTTGTTTGAAACTGATGACTTCTCTTTTGATTGTTTTTTAGCAGTCCCATTCACAATCTCAAATACCGTAGGCAGTTCATTGATCATATTGAATAGGCGTTTCCTGCAACATCATAACAATGCAAAATTATAAACAAAAAGTAATATTATGCAAGATATTAATTATGACAATGGTCGCCATGGGCAACTGTACAAATTCCATGAGATGCACGGAGTCCTCGAAGAGGCAGAAAGTTCATAAACTGAATCATCAAATGAGCATCAATAATAGACTGAAAGGGACAGACAGAAAAGGCTAGTAGACAGAATAGCAGCTCCCAAGAATAAATGCTCTAGTTATAAAATGTTCTCGTACCAAAAAAGAAAAATATCCCGTCTATCCAAAAGGGGTAAATAGTAGGTTACAAATTGCAGGAAAAACTATAGTCAGAATTTAGATGCAAAACCAATGACATGCAAATCAACCATTACTCAAAGAATTGACTTCAATTGAGAAGAAAAAACACATGGACATTCAGCATCATATTAAAGAAATGAAGTAAATCTGGGATGCAAACGTGCAAGACCATCTAGATATGCTCTGAACAGAAAGTGATAAATTGTAAAAAGCAAGTAGCAAACCAGAAAAGAATGTTACCGGTCTGTTTTATCGAATCCAAATCTTGCACCAAAGTAGAAAGCAACAGAAAGCAACCAAGCATCACTGTGAACAGCAACAAGTGAGAGCCAGTCCTTGGTTTGCATTCCATCCCTGGCAAAGTTAATGCCCAGAGCAGGCTCAGGAAGCTCTGGAGGCACCTCTTCAGCGGGCAAGTTGACCTCCCATTGCTCATTTGGGAATCCATACAGACAGAGGTTCTCTTTCTCTAAACAGGGGAGAAAAAGAATGCAGCACTTAAACAAAGCTAAAAAACTTCCTGGCACAACAGGTAAACACTGAAAGCAAATCATCTCACAGAAGAGGCCAAGGTTGTGAAAATTATACAACCCAATGCATATATTTTGTGTGTGTGCGTGTGCAACTTTTCTCTGTTTTGGATACAGATATGCTGTGTACACATGTAGACCCAATAATAGAGGTTAGATTCCAAATAAACACCACAACCATTATCCTTCAAAGGCACCCTTATCCAGTGAAAAATCTATTATGGGCCTACAGGGTGTCCTCTTATTCAAGGACGCAAGTATGACTAACTTGTGGTTGGCAACCAACTGAAAATTTGGGTACATGTGTCAGTGGATCAGCCATCATAAAGACATTCTCACAACTCAACTCTACAGTTTTTTGATGCTTAGATATGCGCAGAATAATGAAGCAATTTGAAACTCAGTTGGATATGGTTAGAATTCTTCATGCTTAAACCTACTGCAGCTGCTTGAGATTTTACAGATACTGAAATCTTCAAAGAATAAACCAACAAATTAAAACAGCTCTAAGAAGATCCTCGATGATTGAAGAAGACTGATTAAATTACTCCAAACAAAATATTCTCATTGCAAAGTGCAATTTCAAAACTAAGACCACACAATTGACATCACACGACATTGGATTCACAGTCTAATCTCACTATTTTAAAAAATTGGTTAAAAAAAAAGAAGAAAAAGGAACCCAACCCATAAACCTTTCAGCTGAGTGCTGACACAAGAGCAATGTGAACAATTTAAAAAGTTTTCAAGATAACTTCCCAGGGCAAGGTGAAACAATGAAATAAGCTCCTTCTTCAACCAAGGAAATGTAAATTTTAAACCCAGCCAGAACTTAAGAACTTTTAGTGGCATCGAATATTATAAGATCAACCCAAAATAGAATCCACAAAGCAATGTAAGCTCCTCCTTGTATACACATACTAAAACACTATAGTTTCAGTCGTGTTTTTCCCCATCTCTCTCTCTCTCTCTCTCTCTCTCTCTCTCGGGGGAGGGGAGGGGATTGAATCCAACCTTATTAGCCCCTGTCCTCACCACAAGATAACAATTATCTCAAGCACTATCCAAATGTAAGTCCGTCCTTTCTTTCAAAAAAGCAAATCCTCAAACGAGCAACCAATTGCAGCATCGACAGAAAATTTAGCCATAAACCCTCAACTAAACATTAAAATTAAGCAGCAACGAAACATTAAACTCCAAACAAGTAAAGATAAGAACCCTAACCAGGATCGCACTGCTGGAAGAATTCCTCAACATCTGCAAATAAAAACCAAACCCGAAATCGAAAACAAAATACTCAAATATATTAGAACTCTAGATAAATCCAAGTACAAAAATGCAAACAAAAACAATTTGAAATTCGAAACCGAAAAACAAAAAAAAGGGACAATCGAACGAACCAGTAGTGAGAGCTTTGATCATGCCAGCTCTTCGGCCTTTGAAATCCCTAAAAACCTCCTCAACGGTTCGCGGATTGTACTGAGCTCCACCGTCCATGGCCGTACAGTGAGAGAAAGAACTTCGTTCAACACAGTCAACCAGAAGAAGGAAAGTATGAGAAGAGAGGGAGCGAGCGGGAGTGCGGAGAAGTCAGTAATAATACTAGTTTTTTAAGAGGAAGGCGAAAAGGAGGAAAATAAAAAAATAGAATAACAGACAACCAAACAATTGTGTTTTTTAAAAAGAAAAATTCTTTCTTGTTCAGGTTGAAAGCATAGCGGCCGGCCCGGGAGGAAGGGAGGTCCTCGAGGTGGAAACTGAAATTTGACAATGATTTTAAGGGTAATCGATGAAAACCGACTCGATCCGAAAATTCGATTTGAATTTGCTTCGAAATTTTGAGTTTTGAATACGATTTTTTCGACTCAAATTCGAAAAATTTGTAAATTATTGGGTCAAACCTCGACTCGAACTCGTTCGACTCATTGGATGAAAGTTATAAAAACAACAATTTTACCTTTTTGGCCTATTGATCGATTGTTTTATATCATTATATGATTTTCCTTATATTTTTATCACTCTTTTACTAGTGGTTATTTATTATATCACATTGTTCGGAGGGACGTTACATATTTATAACAATTATTTTTACAAACGAACACTAATATTATTTCATATTTCAACTTCTTTCTTATAAAAAGGATTATATACATAAATTATACATAATTAATTACAATAAAATATGCATGAATTCAAATAGTGTGATATATTAAAATACAAAAATGCACAAGTTATATTGTTGTATTTTTGGTGAAGTAAATATACCTAACCATATCTTAAATAATATACTTTTATTTTTTAGAAATAAGATTATCATAATGATGTAAAATTTTGATATTTTAATTAAAATAAATTTTAGTTTATTATAAATTTCTAATTCTCATTTATTTGAAACCGTTTTAACCGTACTTGAACCATAACACTTAGGATAGGCAATGAGTCGAGTTCAAACAAAGTCAAAATTTTCCTACTCGAATAAAATGAGACAGCTTGCGCCTATCCGAGTCAACCCTTGATCTATTTTAAAATGCAGTAAACATGCGTATAAATCTCCTTATTATAATAGAATATGTGAAATAAATATTGGAACTTTAAACGAATCATTAACATAACAAACATTATTATTCAACACATTATTAGCCTTATTTAAACCGATTTATGAGTCAAGCCGCTTGACTTAATGGGGTCTTCACACAAATATTATAATGAAAATTTTGAATATTTTTTGATTTTTTCAGAAAATACAAATACCGTACTTTTCATTGAATTATGGTTAATTTTAAGCAAAAAATATGTTGAATTATTATAATTAAAAAAAGAAAAATAACCGATAAAAAGGTGCTCACGACCCTTTGGGTCGACCCAAACTCGTATAACCCTATATACGATCGCCCGTATTTTACCCGAACTCGAAATACACCCGACTTGTATTTCATTCGAACCCGAATACACCCGACTCGTATTTAACCCATCCGCCTTAATTAACGGGTCTAATTTTAACTATTCATTTAAAAAAATATTCACTTATTTAAAATTTTTTTATAAAAAGTCACTATTTATGTTTTATCAAAATTGAAGTTTTTAACAGGATGATAGTGACTATGACTTCTAAGGCACACAACCCATAGAAGATAATGCCTTTAGGGGAGAACCAAAGACATACGAAGTCTAGTTCTTAATAAGATCCGGATGGCACCATGCACCGATGAGTCCCGAACAGATCGAAAAGGTCCCAAAAGAGAAGGAGACTATCAAAGAAGACGATCTTGTCCTCAAACAGACTTCGAAGCCAAAGTTGACGTATCAATCTAGCAATTGATATCGCTCATCGATAGTACGCCATGCTTTCACTGCGGGTTTCTTTTCAAGTGGCCCATTTTCATTATTGTCCTACTACTCGGACCATTGTGCTTTACTTATATATTTTAGGAAGTGGGTGCTAGAAGTGAACAGTGGTACATTTGTTTTTAGAATAGAGTCTTGCATTCATCTCCTTACATGGATACCAAATGAAGGTTTGCTCTTGGAGAGTCTAAGCCACCCTAGAGGGGGTGAATAGGGTGATGAGGAAATTTGAACAAATTTAGAAATTTTTTGCTTAGAAAAAGATAAACAATCGAGTATGGGTCTAAATTGGACTCGTAAAAGTAAACACTCAAAAATACGTAGAAACCCTCCTAGGGCGGAAAACCACGGACAGTGCTAATCCAAACACCAAGTTAAATCCACTATTTTAAGTGCTCAAAATACAACGGACTAACTCTACCAGAATTGTTTCCTTAGACAATTCCTTATAATGTTTTCTTAGATTCGAAGTTCCCTTATCTCGATCTAATAATTTCTAATTGAGATAACCTTTACGAGTTAGGGACAACCGAGTTGGGTTAACCCTTACAGCTCAGTCAAGGGACCTTACTCGAAAGTAAGAGAAGTATGTAATTGATTACAAGACTTTACGACTCGAAAAATATTAATTACAAGTCGTGAGTTGTAAATACAAGATTGAATATGAAAACAATGACTTTTGCTTAAGTAATGTGTTTTAGCAATAATTCCAAGCAATATTCAAGTCTTGTGAAGTGGCTTCTATTTATAGATGACCAAGCGGAATGACCGTTGTGTCTTGGTTCCGAATAGAAGTATTTATTGACCATTGTAACGACTCTTCCGAGTCACTCGTAAAAGATCCGTTGGGATGTAAACACCGTGCAACGGCTCTTGGCCGCTAAAGGTGCTCCAATCAACCGGTGATGTCCGAAAAGTAAGGTGGAAACCACCGTTGAGCTTAGCATTGGAGTTTTTAGTTTTGAAAACAGTACAACCGCGACATGGTGTCCGATCCCTATTCGAAGTAGATAAAGTTTGTCTCGCTGGTGATCGACGGCTAGAAGCTAGCTACTTTTGTATTTTAAAAATGAGATAACCTTGTTTGAATAACCTACAAAAGTAAACCACTTTGGTTCTCAAAGTGTAAAATACTTTGGTCTAAAATTAGGCACGAGATAATAATTAAATCAGGATAATTAAGTGCATAATTATTTTAGGTCTAAAAAGTGGAATTTTCTGAGTCTAATATTCAATATACTCAAATTCGATCGTAGTCAATCCTAAGAATGATCGGTTAGAAAGAGTAGAATTATCGAGTATAAAGACTTGATCCGGACAAACAATTCTCAAACAACCAAACTAACTTATAAAAAGGAATTAATATTGTAATTCACTTTGCGTTGAAATATGCAGTTAGAACTCGGAATAAAAGAGTTAGAGAAATTATTTGAACAAGCGATAGTTCCGAGTGATGTTTGAGTGAGTCGAAACATCAATGTAGAAAATATATAAGAATGTGTTTTCCGAGTCGATCGAAATGAATGAAAACTTATATAGGAGTTTTTATATTACTCGTAATGACTTGAAATCAAAACTTAGGAGGGATGAGATTTATACCGAGTTTTCATTTAATACTCGGAGTGTCTTAGAGTTAGAATCCGAGTCTTCGACTCTCCCTTTTGATGAAAGGCATTTGTGTAAGACCCAGGAATTTCAGGTGTTTACTTGCTAGTGAATTAAATTATTAAAAGTTAAGTGAAAGATTCGAAATTATTAAATTAAGTGAATTAGAATTTTTCCGAGTCGGAATTAGAAAACCGAGAATCGAAACCGGGCATGGGTTAGCTTATTGGGCCTCTTGAAATTGAAGTTGGGCCTAATTAAAATAAAAAGAAAAGGAAAAGAGAAATGGAGATTGCTGGCATTCTAAGGGAGAGTTGGCAGATTACTAAGCAAGAATGAGCAAGGGGTCTAATTGAAGGAGAGCACCAAGCTAATTAGGTGGAATAAGGAAATTATGAGAGAGAAACCCAAACTGGGATGAAGAGGAACCGGGCAGAGGGAGGAAGCAGAGCAGAAACGTAAACGAGAGGAAAACGAAAAGAAGAAGCAGAGGCAGAGCGAGAGAGGAAGCGAGAGGAAGCGAACGGAGCGAGAGAGGGAGAGAGCGCGAGAAGCCGGTGGCCGGTGGCCGCCTGAACGGCGAAGGCGCCGCTGTCGGTGGGCAAGGGAAAGCAAGAGATCGGGAGGCCGAGCAGAGCGAAGAAAGAGAAGAGTAGAGAGACCGAGTGAGAGAGACAAAGAACCAAAACAGAGATAGGCGGAAGAGGAAGAAATCAAGAGGTAGAAGAAGGAAAGGGAACCCGGAAGGGAGAAGAAGGAAGAGCAAAAACACCCAATTCGAAACCTTCCAAAACCGAAATTCTTAGAACCTCTAAGAATCTAAGGTGAGTAATTCAAATTTATCCTCAAGAAATAAAATGAATCAGGTGGATTGAATATGAATTCAAAGCATGAAATTGGAAACCCTAGGTTTAATTGAAGAAGTCGAAGACTTAAATTCACTAATTAGCCACTCACGAATCAAGAGCATGTTGTGATTATGTGATATCTAGTTTTGTATTTGTGATGTTTAAGTATTACTGAGCATGATTGTTGAGAATTAGATGAGATTAGCTTGAGCAGAATTAGGGGAAAAATCGGAAAGTTAATTTCATGATTCATGTGCAGATTTCTATGAATTAAGCACGCTGTCCGAATTTTTGTGAATTCATGTGTAGCCCAAATTTCCTGAAAATTTTACTGCAACTTCGTGGCAATTTATGGAAATTTCCTGTAAAATTTGGTAGGCATTGGATGAGTAGATTGGGAGATATGCAATTTTAAGTGAAAATGTGCTGTTTTGGGCTAAATCGCATCTAAGTGAGTAACTGAATTGAAAACTGAAATTTAAGAAGCTGTATGGCTAGATTAAAAGATATATATCGATTGAGAAAAGTTATAGAACCATTAACCACTTATACGCGATAATACGCGATCATGAAACGATAAGTTCGTTGATTAGAAATCCTAATTGACATGTTTTTGTGATTATATGTTTATCCCGAATTGCATTGATTATAAATGATATAAGCATGCGTATGTGAAATGAATTAATTATACTTGAGTTGGAACTTGCTTATGTGAATTGCTTATTTTGAAGAAGTTACGCATGAGCATGTTGAGCATGAATTATATGAATTAAGTATATCTTATGTATAAGTAATAAGAAGATAATGCGAAAATAAGAAACATAAAGAACTAAAGAAGGGAGAAAGGATTGTGTTATTGATCTAAGACCCCATAAATTAAAGAACCCTCTCGAAGCTATGGCCATAGAAGTGTCTCGTCAACCCGAAGCCACGAATTGAATTGCTTCCAAGAATTGTTGACAGTATGCGTCCTTCGGGGAAGGGAGGCCGCCTCGAGACCACGAATTATTTTGCCTCGAGGCCACAAATTGTATGCCTCCGTGAACCGAGCCCACGAATTGTTTTGGCTCCAAGAACTGGGTCTTTAGAGTAGAACATAAATCTTCTTTCCATTCGAACTAAGAAGACTTAAAAGAATTATGATATGAAGAATCGAATGATCATGTGTGACGAACAAGAAAGAATGAATCGATGATTTATGAAATGCATGATTGAACTCAAGAAAAAGAATGAGAAGAAGAGCGAATCCCGATTTCATATGAGATGAATACGATAAGAACTAAGATATGATTTACGTGATGAATGATTTGCTTCATGAATGATTCCGTGACTTACTTGCATAGAAAGACGAATGAAGCATGTTTGATTGAATTCATGAGTAAAATGATGTCATTGTACTTCTTGGTAAGTTGGTAAGTTAGAATCTCGCATGTCTTAAGCATGTATGATCCGAATCGCATGTTATGATACGTGTGTTTGTTAATGAATTAATATGCAAAGTGAAACTCGGGGTTGGGTTTGGGTTATTCACTGGTCTAGTGAGCTCATGACATCACCAACATTTCAGTACGAAGTTAAGACTCGCAGGAGTTGCCTTTGGCTTTTAGAAATAGCGATCGGATAGAAGATGCCGGACTTACTCGCATGTTTATTTGTCTTTTGTTTGTAAGGATGTTGTAAAGATCGGTTGTATTTGAACTTAAGTTTTGACCATGAATGTAAAAGCCCTATGTGAATACTCCGAGTGTGTGGCTCATTGAGTTGTGTTGTGTTTCTCCGAGCGTGTGGCTCGTTGAGTTTAAGATTGTGTTTCATGCAGGGTCAAGGCTTTAAGCCTATGGGATTAGCCATATTATAGAGGAAACTCTGCCGAAATTTTCAAGAAAACATTCGAAAACCTAGAATTACGCTTCCGCCAATCCAAGAAAGGGTTATTAACCCCAAGTGAGATCTTAAGCAGCCTTAGGGGTTCCTCTCGGGAATCCTCGGCATGTAACACTCCTAGGGTGGGTCTAGGGGTGTTACAATTTGATACTTAGATAGAAACTTGTTAGTGTAAAACATGAGTTTTCATTCTTACTAAACAGTAACATATCGGAGCAAGAAGTAATGATTGCAAAATATTTCATACTTAGAGAACGTATTGTAGATACCATCATTACTTATATCAGTTATGCGGATAACATATTAGCATAGAGATTTTGAACAGATTATATCGAGTAGAAAAAAAATATATATGAGATATTGAACTCGAAATAAGTACTGTTCAAGTAAAAGAAAATTCATTCATATATATATATAAAGAAAATAGGGTGAGCTCCCCTAAACACAACAACATCAATTTTTCTATATTTCTCTCCCTTGCATTTCATAAAAAACAGGGAAGAAAAATATAAAAAAATACAGATTGATGTTGGAAAAAAATAAAAACAAAGAAAATAAAGAAAATAAAGAAGATAAACTAAGAAAGGGAGGCTTGCGGTGTTGAGGTGGATGAACGAGCGATCCGCCAAGACTGGTAAGCTTGAGACGACGTCGATGATCGTGGTGGCAAGCAACACAGGGATGTCGAGACGGTGGCTCCGGTCCGGCTGTTTGACCCAGGGCCACATCATCCTCGGGCTCATCCTCCTAGAAGACAGCGGAGGGAGGTGCTTGTGACGTGACAACCGTTGGATCGACCAAAGTCCGCAGCGTCTTCGACCCACTCGGACTATCATCCGAGCTTATCAATTCCGGTTCGGAGACTAAAGCACCTTGTCCCTCGGTCTAAGCCGCTTCCTTTTTCTCCTTTTCTTCTTCCTCCTTCACCTCTTCCTTATCTTCCTCCTTTTCTTCCTCAGCCGAGTCTGCTTCAGCCGTAGCTTCTTCTTCTTCAACTAAGCCGAGGGGGACTTGGCTGGGCTGGAGGACTCCTCAAAAGTGTCCGAACTTTCGGGTCTCGCGCAGCCTTAGATCTGCGTTCTTGGAGGAGCCGGAGTTGTTGTGCTGCTCCTTGATTAGGCCATTCATCTCGATGAGCGGATCCCGGTGCTCTCGGATCCGAGATTGAGCCATTTTCCGGTTGATCACCGGACTCGAAGGACAGTCTTGAGAGAGCGGGGAATGCTCCGAAGTTCTTCGGACACGAGAGGAGAGTTTGTCTATCAAAACAGTAGACAAAGCAGTAGAGTTGCTTGTAGAAGGTGGTTTAGAAGTGGATGGACCACCCGATGGAGGAGGGAGTGGTAAAAGAATTTGAGTCCGAGTGGGAGGAGGTGAAGGGGGCTTTAACTCGGACTCGTGGACCCAAACACTAGGCTTGATTTTCTAATATCCGTACATTTGAAGACACTTTTGGAGATGACAGTAAGGGCAAGATAATTGGAATTGGCAAGATTGGGAAAGGAGACAACCTAGCCGGTCTAATTTATCTTGTCAAGGGATTGAAGTACAATATGCTCAAGCATCTCTCGGTTGTGTGACAAAAGTCAAGAGGTAAGGTTCACTCAAACCAATTGCTACATTTATGATGCAACTACCAAAGAAACTAAGCTCTTAGGTAAGAGGTCGGGTAATACCTATACTATTCATCTCTCCGATCCAAGGCAGAATTTATCTTGTTTAAAAGCATCACCGCATGATGATTCTTGGACATGGCATCATAGACTATGTCATGTTAGCATACACACTATCAAAAAGCTTGCATCTCATGGTTTAGTTAGGGGTTTACCTAACTGTGCATTTAAAAAGATAAAATCTATTAAGCATGCACAAAGGGAAACAAGTTAGATCATTTTTCAAACCTCTTAAAACTGTTTCCACATCCAAAGTACTTGAATTGCTTTATATGGATTTATGTGGTCAAATCTCTGTGAAAAACCTTGGAGGTAATTCATATGTACTTGTGATTGTTGATGATTTTTCACGATTTACCTAGGTTTGTTTTCTTAAGAACAAGAATGAAGCTTTGAATTGATGATTTTTCACGATTTACCTAGGTTTGTTTTCTTAAGAACAAGAATGAAGCTTTCAAAGAGTTCAGCAAGCTCTCCGGAAAAATTCAAGCGGAGTCTCGGACTCATATTAAAAGAATTCGAACCGACTATGGAAGGGAGTTTGACTACGGAGAACTTGCAGAGTTCTATGACAAGAACGGTATCTCCCACAACTTCTCAGCACCTATAACTCCTCAACAGAATGGAGTAGTGGAGAGAAAGAACCGAACTCTTGAGAAAATAGGAAGGACAAGTGATGATTGAAAATGATCTACCCTACTATTTCCGGGCTAAGACAATCAACACAGATGAACTACACACTCGAACGGATGCCTTATCGGACCCATCTTGAAGAAAACTCCCTATGAGCTTTACAAGGAAAAGAAGCCTAGCATCTCATACTTCAAACCCTTTGGATGTAAGTGCTTTGTTCACAATAACAATGAAGGATCGCCTAACCAAGTTTGATGCTAGGTCGGATAAAGGTATATTTTTGGGCTACTCATCTTACATTAAAGCTTATCGTGTCTTTAACAAAAGAACTTACAAAGTGGAAGAAAGTATCCACGTTTTGTTTGATGAGATAGATCAGGGAAAAACAAGCGAGTCAACCTTCTCGGATCTAAAACTCAGTCGAGATGAAGATGATCTTGCTGAAGCCGAGCTCAAGAAGAGTTAGAAGAAAGCAACTCGGAATGAGGCAACTCGTAACATCGTGACTCAAACCGAACCAGCTCAAGAGATAGCTCGGAATGCTCGAAGGACAAGAAAATAAGGAGACTCAGTAAGTTCAAACCGAAGATCAGCCAGTTCAACCAACAAATTTGGTGAACCGAGAGAACAATTAGAGCATTTAAATATGCAACCGAGTCACCCACTCTAGAACAGTCTATCCGACATTAGCAAGTGGGGTAAGAACTCATTCTTCTTTGTAAAATCTATATGCATTCACTATATTCATACCATTAACGTAACCCAAAAATGCATTGGAGGCCTTAAATGAACCTCGAATGGGTAGAGGCCATGTAAGAAGAGCTTAATCAATTTGAAAGAAACCAAGTCTAGACTTTGACCAAATGACCTTCGACCACCCAGTTATAGGAACCAAATGGGTTTTCAAAAACAATTTGGAGGAGGATGGGTTGGTAGTAAAAAATAAGGCTAGACTTGTGGCTCAAGGGTGTATATTAAAGAAGAAGGGATTGGTTGTGGGGAAACCTTTGCACCGGTTACTACGATCGAAGCAATCGGAATCCTATTGGCATTTGCATCCGGCATGAATATTAAATTATATCAAATCGATGTTAAATGTGCTTTTTGAATGGTTTCATTCAAGAGGAAGTTTATGTTGAGCAACCCCTGGATTTGAAAACTCGTAATTTTCAAATCACGTTTTCAAATTGCAAAAAGCTTTATATGGTCTTAAACAAGCTCCCGTAGCTTGGTATGAAAAGACCGAGCAGTTTCTTAGTTGAAAATGATTTCAAAAGAGGTCAAATTGACAAAACTCTTTTTATAAAAACCAAGGGGAAAGATTTCCTTATTGCTGATATTTATGTTGATGATATTATTTTTGGAGCTACTAATGAAAATCTATGTCGAGAGTTTTCCGAGTTCATGAAATAGGAGTTCCAAATGAGCATGATTAGAGAGCTTAATTTCTTTCTTGGTCTACAAATCAGACAAGACAAAGATGGACTCTATGTCCATCAATCTAAGTATACCAAGGAGTTATTGAAGAAGTACAAGCTTCAAGATGTGAAACATGCCGCCACACCTATGAGTAGCGAGCATGAAACCGGACTCGGACAAAAAAGGTAAAGCAGTAGATCGAAACTCTATAGAGGTATGATTGGATCAATACTATATCTCACATCCAATAGGCCGGACATTATGTTTAGTGTATGTTTGTGTGCAAGATTTCAAGCTAATCTAAAAGAATCGCATCTTCACTGCAGGTGAAGAGGATTTTCGGATATCTTGCAGGGACTCAAAATCTTGGTCTATGGTTTTCAAGAGACTCGGAACCGACCCTCACTCGGATACTCGGATGCCGACTATGCTGTTACAAAGTTGATAGAAAGAGCACAACAGGAGCATGCCAATTTCGGGTCAATCCCTCATATCTTGGCACTCAAAGAAATAGAACTCGGTTGCTTTATCAACTCGCTGAAGTTGAGTACATTGCAGCTGGAGCGTGCTCGTGCTCGGATTATGTGGATCAAGCAACACTTGAAGGATCTTGAACTTTCATTCAAATCAATCCCAATCAAGTGTGACAATAAAAGTACAACGAGCACCACTAAGAATCTAGTTCAAGCACTCAAAAACAAAACATATTGAGATCGGGTATCATTTTCCGAGAGACCATTTTGAGAAAGGTGATATTGAACTCGAATTCATTCCTACGAAATTTCGGTTAGCTTATATTTTCACTAAGCCATTTAGTGAGGATCAATTTTATTTTATTAGGAATGAGGTTGGAATGATTAATGCATGATTATGTGATTTTATAAGAGAAATTTTGTTGCATGATTATGTGTTATATGTTTTTTTTTTAACAAATGGTTCGATTGACCAAGTAAAGCCGAGATATGAGTTATTAGGTCTCCGAGTGTTCCGAGTCACTCGAAACCATATTGAGCGAAATGGATATCAAACTTCGAAATCATCTCTAGATAAATGGAGAATTTCGAAATATTTTTGAAAAGTCTTTCTTCTCTCTCTCTCGCCGCACACATTAATCGAGAAAACTAGCCGTTGGAAGAAAGCGCTGGAATTCTAACCATTGGAGAGCGAAACGTCACACCTGTCTCGAGACGCCCGTTAGAGCTTCGGGTCAAACCGAAGGCTAAAGAACATTTCTTTTCGCTATAAATAGCACCCCTTTACCTTCATTTCGTTACTTTACTCACTTGCTTTCCTACTTTCTAAACATTCTCGCTCACTCTCGAATTCTAAGCACTCTCATTCTCTTTACCCTCTCTTTCTCTCTCAAGTCCACTCTATTTCTTCTAAAAAATTCTCACCATGCCTAAAAAGGGTTCTCGCACAAGATTTTCCGGGGTTTGCTACCAAGAAGCCCCGCACCAAAACTCTTAAAGAGGGTACCTCTAACCCCTCTAAAGTCTTCGTCACCTAACACCTAACACCTAACGTTGGATGACAAAATAAATTCTTCCCAACCACCTCGTTTTCGTGATTGCAACACATAAAGAGCACTAGAGTATACAATTTTCCGTGCTTCGGTGAGTTTATCTATCTTGAACTCATTGTCGAGTTATACTCCAACATGTCTTACTCGAGGGAGTCATTACCTCACGAGTTCAAGACAAGGTTGCTCGCATCAACCTCTCTCTCCCCTTTACAAACTTTTCAAAGTCTCTTCTCTCTTTTTGAATTGCAATCCCATCCCATTCACGGAGATTGTAGATGAATTCTTTGAGAAATACGCCAAAGAGGTCCCCGAGTCACGCAAAAACTTCTCTCGTGACCCGGATGAAGACCGAGGCCAGGTTACTCTGTTTTCTCTTGATGAGAACTTTCTTTTCTCATCACTTTAGCAAGGAGAACCCCAACTCTAAGATTCTCAAAGTTTTTTTGACATTCTAGAGGGCTACGACGTAGACCTCTTCCCCGTTATTCTTGAGCAAATGGCTTCTATGTCACTCAATCCAAAAAATCTAATCCATTCCCCTTCGGAGCCCTTCCGACTATTGTCTTCAAACACTTTAAGGTTCCCCACCCCTCAAATCCAAATACAGTTTCTAAGGCTGCCATAGTGGTAGGCGGGAAGGAGCTTCTAGGCTACGGATATCGGGAAGTCAAGTCTAGTGTCCGAGTCCATGAGTTTGAGTCGAAGCCCCCTTCACCCCCTCCCACTCGGACTCGGATTCCTCTATCACTCCTTCCTCCATCAGGTGGTCCATCCACTTCTCAACCACCTTCTACAACCTCTCGAGGCTATGTTTACCGTTTTGGTAGACAAACTCTCCTTTGTATCCGAAGAACTTCGGGGCACCCTCCGCTTGCTAAAAACCCGATGATCAACCAAAAGACAGGTCGAGTCTCGGATCCGGGAGAATCGGGATCCGTTGATCGAGCTAAAGGGCATCATCGGTGAGCAGCGCGAGCAGCTCTAACTCCTCTAAGAACGCCGATCTAAGGCTGCCAAGGACCTAAAAGGTTCGGACACTTCGAGGAGTCCTCCAGCTCGACCAAGTCTCCTTCGACCGAGGTTGAAGAAGAAGAAGCTACGGCTGAAGCGAAGCACAGCTCGAGGAGGAGAAGTAAGAGGAGAAAAAGAGGAGAAGGAAGAAGAGGAGAAGGAAGAGGAAGCCACTCAAACCGAGGGACAAGGTGTCAATAGGGGTGAGCGGTTCCAGTACCCTGTACCATAATTAGGAACCTTACCCTTACCCTGTTTGACCAGGTTCCTAAATTTAGGAACCTTACCCTTACCCTCGAGTTCCGGTTCCTAAATTTTAGGAACCTTAACCTTAACCTTAGGTTCCGGTTCGGATTCCAGGGTACCTCGTTTACAACAAGATATTAAGAAATTACCTATTTCGTAATGAGAGCACCGATGAGGACGAAGCCGCAAGGGAGAGTTGGGACTGGGACCGGGAGGAAGGAAGGAGGCGACGCCAACACCAACGAGGACTGGGAGGAGGTCAACGAGCAGCAACACAGAGAGAGAGCGAGCAACGGGAAATGAAGGAGCGGAACGGAGCAACGCGAAATGAAGGAGTAGAGCGAGCAACGCGAAACGAAGTTTGATTCCTCGAGAGAGCGGACAACGCGAGTCAATGAGCAGCAGCAAAGAAAGAGCAGAGCAACGCGAGGGAGAGAGAGCAGAGCAACGTGAGAGAGGCGAAATGAAGGAACGCGAAATGGAGCAAGGCGAAATGACGAGGATGAAGGAGATTAGGGTTTCTAATAAGTTGGGCCACACATTAGAAATTCAAAATTAAAAATTTCATGGGCCTTAAAACTGAAAATTTCGAAAATTTTAGTAACGGGTTCGAGTACCCACGATTCTAGGTTCCAGGTTCCGGTTCCGGGGTTTGATTTTAGGAACCGGTTCCAGTGGTTTGATTTTAGGAACCTTACCCTTACCCGTTTGACAGGTTCCTAAATTTTAGGAACCTTACCCTTACCCGTTTGACCGGTTCCGGTTCCAGAACCTTACCCGTTTGACCGGTTTCGGTCTCGATTTCGAGGTACCCGTTAGTTGTGCTCACCCCTAGGTGTCAAGTCGAAGCACCTCGATCCGTTGTCTTCCGGGAGGATGAGCCCGAGGATGATATAGCCCTGGGTCAAATGACCAAATTGGAGCCACTTCCGGACATCCCCGTCGCTGTCGCCGCCACGATCATCAACTTCGTCCCAATCTTACCAGTGCGGCGCACTACTCTTCCCTCCACCTCCCGACAGCAAGCCCCCTTCTCAGTCTATTTTCTTTTCTTCTTTTATTTTTTTGTCCAACATCAAGTGTACTTCATTGCTATTTTTCGTCCCTCTTTTTGATGAAATGCAAGGGGAGAAATATAGAAATCTGATGTTGTTGTGTTTAGGGGTAGCTCACCCCCCTTCTTTTTAGCACAAGAATGAATGAATTTTCTTTTCCGAACGGACTTATTTCGAGGTACTTCTTTCCGAGTTGGATATCTCATATTATTTGTTTGCCATGATAAAATCTGTTCATTTTTTTGATCTAATGTGTTATCCGCATAATCGTTATGAGTAATGATAGTATATGCAATGCATTTTATAAGTATGGAATATTTCTCAATCATTACTCCTCACTCGATATGTTCCGCTTAGTGAGAATGAAAACTCATGTTTTGCACTAACAAGTTTCTATCCAAGTATGGAATGCCTTTCATAAAAAGGGGAGATTGAAGACTCGGATTCTAACTCTAAGTCATTCCGTGTACCACATGAAGATTCAGTATAAAACTTATCTCTCCTAAGTTTTAATTTCAAGTCATTCCGAGTGTTATACAAACTCTCGTATAAGTTTTCATTCGTTTATGACTGGCTCAGAAATTAAAATATGGTATATCTTCTACCTTGATGTTTTTGACTTACTCGGACATCACTCAAAACTATCGCATGCTCAAATATTTTCTCTAACATTTTTATTCCGAGTACTGGCTGCAAATCTCAACATAAAGTGAATTACGAGTGTTAATTCCTTTTTCTAAGTTAGTTTGCTAGTTTGAGAATTATTTGTCCAAATCAAGTTATCATACACTCGATGATTCTATTCTTTTTAACTTGATCATCCTTAGGATTGACTCGATGGAATTTGAGTATATTGAATATCGGACTCGGAAAATTCCACTTTTCTAGGCCTAAGATAATAATACACTTAATTATCTTAATTTAATTATTATCTCGTGCCTAATTTTGGGCCTAAGTATTTTATACTTTGAGAACCAAAGTGGTTTACTTTTGTAGGTTATTCAAACGAGATTATCTCATTTTTGAAATACAAAAGTATCCGACTTCTTACTATCAATCATCGACAGACAAGCTTTATCTACTTCCGAACAGGGGCTCAAACACCATGTCGGGGTTGTTCTGTTTCCAAAACTAGAAAACTCTAATGCTAGGTTCAACAAGTGGTTTCCACCTTGCTTTTCAAACATCACCAGTTGATCGGAGTACCTTTTGGAGCCAAGAGCCGTTGCACAACGTTTACATCCCAATGGATCTTTTCGAGTAACTCAAAACAGCCAGTTACAAAGGCCAATAAAGACTTCCATTCAGAACCAAGACTCCACTCGTCACTCGCTTGGTCATCTATAAATAGAAGCCACTTCACAAGACTTGAAGATTGCTTGGAATCATTGCTGAATATTATTGCAAAACACATTACTTGAGCAAAAGTCATTGTTTTCACATTCAATGTTCTACTTACAACTCCCAACTTGTAATTAATATTTTCTTACTTTCCGAGTAAAGTCCCTTGACCGAGCTATAAGGGTTAATTTAGCTCGGTTGCCTCTAACTATAAAGGTTATCTCGGTTAGGAAGTACTAGTTCGGATAAGGGAACTTCTAAGTCTAGGAAACATTGTAAGGAATTGTCTAAGGGAGCAATTCGGTAGAGTCGATCCTTTGTATTTTGAGGATTTAAAATAGTGGATTTGACTTGGTGCTTGGATTAGCACTTTTCGTGGTTTTCTACCCTAGGAGGGTTTCCACGTATTTCGGTTGTCTACAATTCCGAGTGTAATCTAGACTCGGACTCAATCGTTTTTCTCTTTCAAAGCATAAATTGTCTAAGTTTGCCTAAATTTCCTCATCACCCTATTCACCCCCTCTAGGGCGACTTAGACTCTCCGAGAGCAAACCTTATATATATATATATATATATATATATATATATATATATATATATATATATATATATATATATATAATTGGCTAATGTAACAATGGACTCATCATAAAAATTGAAATTTAACATTGGCTAAATGTGACAAAAATAAAAAATGCAATTATGCGAAGAAAAAAAGCAGAAAAGAGGATTAGAACGTATGACTTACTTGGAGCACGAAATGGGTCCATGGAAAGATCCAACTTGAAAAGTAAACGGGTTGCCGATGCCGGTTAGGCTTGACGACTATGGTCGTTCGGAATTCTTTTTGAGACCGAGACTAAGAGGAAATTGGACTGACTTGGAAAATGCAATAAATGGACTAACCTTAAAGAGAAAAGGTAAATTTGACTTCGAAAATGCACACAAATGGACCGACTTAAGAATGTTTATTATTTTATTTTTATTTTTTACACCCACACAGGGATTATTTAACGAACCCAAGTTGCCTAACCTACTAAGTTAAAGGCTCAAAAGAAGGTTAAATACTAAAACATCGACATTCATTCAAGCATGCAAACGATAAATGGTACAACGTAGATTGCCAAGGTTTTATGTCCATAACAAAATTCTAGGTAGGATAAACATGGTGGCTCATAGTCTAAAAATTTTATCCCCGTAGGATGCATAGTGAGACCTTAATTACCGGTGTCTCTCAATCGGAGATCAAGAGAGCGTGATATGAGTTGAGAGTAATCATACCTCAATGTTAAGTCGAGTGGACCTACCAAGATAATGATTCGACCTCTCCGAAAAAGGTTCTTAAGGGCTAAAGCTTATAGGTCCAAAAAGAGAAATTATGTTCAAGGTCGCCTAAATGCAAAAATGTCAAATGCAAATGCAATAAAAACTCACCATTCAAATTTTCAAGTCTCACCCTCTTAATAAATGATCTCCCCAACGGGAGTCGCCACTATAGGAACCACAACTCCGCCCTGCAGAGGGATCTAGGCTGGATTGTGTTTACGTACGAAGCATTGGTTCTCTCTCTCTCTCTCTCTTTCTGTTTAATTTTGGAATTGATTTTAATTTAGAAGTGAGGTGGATATCTTATTATGATGATTTTAGAATTAGACTTTTTTAAATAATTTTAGGTGAAAGATTTGATTGGTGATTTTTATTAATCATTTTATTTTCGAAACTGATTTTTAGAGAAGGCTCATGATATTATTTCAAAAGTAAATGAATTAGAAAAAATAAAAGAAACTCATTTTGTCGCAAAGCTTTTGGGCCAGGCGGTTCTGGACCAAGAGCTAAGCCCTATTACTAGTTGGCGTCGGCTGATACCTACTCCGACTGGTAACCGAGTTGGGTATCCGGCCAATACCGAGTGAAGACTCATACTACGAATTTATATAATTGTGAGTACTATCAAGGACTCAGGTACAAACCTCATCCCTCCTAAGTTTTTATTACAAGTCATTCGAGTAATATAGAAACTATTGCATATGTTTTCATTCGATTCTAACCGACTCGGAATACACATTCTTGTTCATCAACTCACACCGATGTTTCGAGTCACTCAAATACTACTTAGTTTTATCACATGTTCAAATAATCTCTCTAACATTTTTAATCTAAGCTCGACTTCATATTCGAGCTAAAGTGAATTACAACGTTAATTCATCTTTCCAAGTCGACATATTTGTTCGAGAATTATTTGTCTAGATCAAGTACTTATACTCGATATTTTCTTTATAACTTTGATATTTCCTAAGACTGAATCGATGGATTCCGAGTGTAATGAATATTAGACTCGGAAAATTCCACTCCTTTAGGCCTAAGATAATTTTGCACTTTATCTTAATTAAATTATTATCTCGTGCCCAATCTTGGACAAAAGTATTTTATACTTTGAAAATCAAAATTGTTTACTTTTGTAGGTTATCTAAACGAGGTTATCCTATTTTTAAATTACAAAAGTAAGTGGTTTCAAGTTGTCAATCACCAGCGAGACAAGGCTTTTCTACTTCGAACAAGGCTCACACACTCGTGTCGGGGTTGTCTGTTTCCAAAACTGGAAATCTTCAATGCTAATATCAATGGTGGTTTCCACCTTACTTTTCGAGATACCACCAGCTGATTGGAGCACCTTTTGGAGTCAAGATTCGTTGCATAACGTTCACATCTCAACGAATCTTTTCCGAGCGACTCGAGAAAAGCTGTTACAACGGTCACAAAGGACTTCTATTCGGAAGATAGTTACAATGGCTAATCTGCTTGGTTATCTATAAATAGAAACCAACTCTTAAGACTTGAAGATTGCTGAACACATTGCTAAAATTATATCTCTTTGTATAATACTCATTCAATCTTATATTTACAACTCCCAACTTGTAATTCATACTTTCGAGTTGTAAAGTCTTGTAATCCGTCACATACTCTTTCTTACTTTCTAAGTAAGGTCCCTTGACCGAGCTGTAAGGGTTAACTCAACTCAATTGTCCCTAGCTGTAAAGGTTACCTCGGTTAGGAAGTACTAGATCGGATAAGAGAACTTCGAGTCTAGGAAAACTCTGTAAGGAGTTGTTTAAGAGAGCAATTCTGGTTGAGTCAATCTGTTGTATTTTGTGGATTCAAAATAGTGGATTTGACTTGGTGCTTGGATTAGCATTGGCCGTAGTTTTCTGCCCCGGGAGGGTTTCCACGTATATCCGAGTTCACACTTTTACGAGTCCAATCTAGACTCATATTGTCTAGATTACTCCTTTCAAGCTTTGATCTTCCAAATTTGTTAAAATTTCCTCATCACCCTATTCGCCCCCTCTAGGGTGACTAAGAGCAAACCTTCACCGAGGAATTAGTCTTGGTTAGATAGCTTAAGGTGTCAAAATGACCCATTTTTTAATTTTTTGCTTGAAATGCCGAGTGGAAATTTAAGAATAAAATGTCAAAAACAAAGGAGTTACTAGTTAGTTTTGAAAAATAAAAACTAATAAAAATACAAAAATACATTTTTAAATTTAGTATAAAAACTAAGCTCAAAAAGTTTTAAAAAGTGACTCCCTTATAAAGCCAAAAACAAAGGAGTTTCCAGTCGGTTTTAAGAAATAAAAACTAATAAAAAGACAGAAATGCTTTTTAAATTCAGCATAAAAAACTAAGCTCAAAAAAGTTTTAAAAAGAGACTCCTTTAAAAAGCCATAAATAAAGGAGTCGCCAATCAATTTTAAGAAATAAAAACTAACAAAAATACAGAAATAGTTTTTAAATTCAATATAAAAAACTAAACTCAAAAAGGGTTCTAAAAAGGGACTCTCTCATTCTTAAACCAAGGATACGGTGTTTGGGGACGAAGGTGGAAATAAGGATGAGTGTTTCTCATTCATACCATCAACAGACAACCCCTACTAACCTAAACTGTGAGTTAAAATTATGTTAAATCAATGATGCAACCAGCATGTTAATTTACTAAATTGAAGTACTCAAAACATGCATTGAAAACGATAAATAAAGTAGTAAATAAAGCAATAAATAAAGCTATAAAAGAAAGCGGAAAATAAATGAAAATTACATCGAGCTAGGAGTAATTAAATGTAATACAACTTCAATCCACAATACAAAAGCGACAAATAAATGATAAATTAAAAAATCAGTAAAACAAACTCGGAAAGGGGATGGATGGCGCCTTCAGGTTGACTCACTTGCTTGGACTTGAGCCACGAGCGGACTTCGACAATGACACAAAAATTGGTGCAAAGAAGGCCTTTTGTGCGGGTTCGAAATGGACATCCGAGTGGAGTGAGTCGGAGATAGAGAGAAGAGAGTGTGGGAGAGAGTAAGGGAAATAAATTTTCAACGTATGAGGGCTTTTTCAGCTGAAAATGGTACAAAAAATGAAGGGGAAAAGACCCTTATTTATAGTAATTTTTAGGGTTTGAAAAACCCTAAAAATCAATCGTCGGTTTAGCTTGAACCAGGCCCGAATTTGCCAAAAATGAATAAAACAAAAATCTGGATATCCGTTTGGCCAAACCGACGTCGTTTCAAGAGTCCTAAAAGCGGCGGTAGTCAAAACGTCGTCGTACGGACGTTATGATGCACATGTCACATTAAGCCGCTGAAGTAGAGTAAAACGTTGCGTTTTAAGTAGGCTTGGTGGATCGACGTCGGTTCGGATCTTGGTTGGGAGTCTCGAACTCGCCGAAGGAAAAGGCTTGTGGGCCGGCCCAAGCAAATATGGGTTAATTTTGTGCTTCTAAGCGGTCTTTTTATGGTTTACTAGCTTCCATCATGCCACTTTCAGTCCGATCATGACCCTAGTTCGCAAACGAGATCGGGATTTCATCACCGGGAAAACAAAAGTAAATAACATAAATTAAAAGAAAACGACGATACATTTCTAGTGTCTATAGTAGCATTCTCGTGCCATCTCTAGATCTTTCCCATGGTACAGTCAAGCTTGTATTTGCAGACACTTAAAAAGTGTTGTCCTTTTCTCTCGTTTTTTATTTGTTTGCCCGATGATGAAGTTCCAAGTCCTGTTTAAGGACCTGGATCATGGACTATGTCCGATTGGTGCGACGGAAGCTAATAAACCACAAAGAACCCCTAGCACCACATAAATAACCTTCTACCTTAGATCGATCCAAAAATCCCCTTTTCTTTCTAGTGATCAAAAATACGGCCAAGCCTCCAAAGACGACGGAGTCCAATGCCGCATACCAGGAAATTCCAGGCTCGAGACATCGCATTTCACTTCGATCCAACCGGACATGAAGTTGAAGACCTCAAGACGACGTTAGACGTTGCATTTCATGATCACAAGCATCAAAGTGTTGCGTTCTAGCTCCAAGACAGTCCACCCGAGATTAGGAGCACGCATCCCGCATCAAAAATGAAACCCGACAAAAATAGAAACCCGCCAAAAATGGAAACCTGCCAAAAATGAAAACTTTTCGTTTTTGTAAAGCTGCTATGGTCGGCGCTTGCCACCCCAAAATAGTAAGTGCAACACTGCGTTTTCCTCGGAGACTCCCTTGGAAGCACGCTAGGGCACAAAACCCTAGGTAACCTCTTGTGGCCGGCGGCAGTGAATCGACTCCTATCCGGTTTTATCCCTTCTTTATCCGGTTCAATCTTCATAATATCCTACCCGATTTTTGTTGTTGTTTTTGGACGGCTGGCCGAGCTAACCCTAGGTCACTTCCTTGACCTAACCTCTCCCTATAAATAGAGAGCCTAGGCTCTCATTCACACAAGGCTTCCTGCCTTAGCATCATACTACTAAAACTCGCCTAAGAGCTACTGAATACTCTCTTTGGTATTCCGATCTCTTGGTCCTTTTCAGCCTATTCCTTCTCGACTTCCATCATAATCCCTACATCCGATCCATAAACTCAATCAGTCACACATCTACCTACCTATCCCCTACAAAACTCACAAAAGCCTTCCTTGATTCACCACCGTCGTATCAAGAGATCCAGCTTCAGCGAGTTAGGACAACCTCGAGGGCACGGATTCAATCCTCACAACAGCTTTATTTTATTTTATGATTTTTTTATTGCTTTCAGTATTGTGGACAAATGATGTATCACTTTTAATTCCTCTTCGCCCGATGTAATCTTTTAATTTTTCGTTTTCTTTTCTTTTCGTTTTGCCTTTTCTTTTGTTTTCATTTTGTTTTTCTTTTTGCTTTTCCGCTTTCTTTATTTCTCCCTTTATCGCTTTCATAATTACGTCTTGGTTGCTTTAATTTTGCTTAGCATGTTTCTTGCTTGCTTGTTTTACATTATGTCAATTCACTACTCAAACTAGGAATGGCCGTCTCCGGACGGGCGGAACGAGAGGGTTTATCCTTACCTTTCGTGCCCTCGCCCCTAAATTTGATTCTCGATTCAAAGACCAATGGAGTCATTTTTAGCTTTTTTCAGTCTTAGTTTTCCCATACTAGGATTGAGAGTGCGTTTATTTTGTTTTTGTTAGTTTTTCTTTCCTAAAACCGACGTGCGACTCCCTTTTATTTATTTATTCTAAAATTGCATCCCGACTACTTTTTACCGCACGATAAGAAAACAGGATCTAATTCCGCCAAACCGGGGCAAAGGCCAAGGCTGATCTCCTCGCCGCGGCCTCCGGCTGATGCCGGCCACCACCGGGTGCAGGTCGCCACCGCACTAAGTGGTCGAGTAGCGGGCTTCGGTCCAGATTGGTGTTTTCACACCGATCTAGCCCTAAAGCCTCACTGCGATTTAGAACCCTAATTTTATTTAAGAGCTAATATCCCAGGACTTTTGAAAATAATTTCTAAAATAAAACAATTAATAAAACCGCCATTCAACTTTGCTTAATTCACTTATTAATCAATTTAATAAAATTTAAAAATCTTAGTAAAAAGGTTCATCCCCACATTCCAAAATCGACTTCCTAAAACCATCTTCAAAATCAATCTTTAAAAAAGAGACCCGACATAAGTGGGGAAGCTTGGCGAGCCCCGGCTGGCTGTGGTTCCTACGAGTGGCGACTCCATGTGGGATAAATCATTTATTAAGAGTATGAAACTTGAAAATTCGAGTAGTGAGTTTTAATGATGTGCTTGCATTAGGCATCCTGCATTTAGCAACCTTTGAACTAGTTTAAATACTATTTTGGACAACTAGGAAAACTTTATTGTACCCCCTGCTACCCTTATGGAGAGAGGCTCCCACTAGTTCCTTTAGGCGGGCCCAACTAGGCTTGATTGCCCGAGGAAACGGTACCTCCTCCCTCGTAGCACGCAATCTTAGGCTAAACCCTTTGGTCCACCGAGAGGCACCGAGAATTTTGGCTTATATCCTTATCCATGCAATCCATGGGGAACCAAATTCTCGGACTACGTGTCACCATTTATCCAAACTCTTGAACTCTTTGACCATAGACCCTTTGACTTTTAGGTCACCTTGCCTTCATTTGCATGCTTGAATGAGTGTGTGTGTTTTATGCATTAGCCAAATCATAGAATCATCCCAGATTAAGGCATAGCATCGATGCATACATATCATTCCATTTATTTTGCATTCCATTATTTGCATCCAAATAAAAATGCATATCATTTTCTTTTCTCCTAGGATCGATCGTTCCTCGGGTTTAGCACTTAAGCCCCATCTCCCCAAGAAGTTCTTCCACGAGTCAAACCTAATCTTGATCCCAATTTTCATCTCCAATTTTCCCAAATTCAAAGCCACCTTGTCTTACTCAAAGGAGCAAAAGTCAATCAGGAAGCATGCCATTCTTATTCACCAAACCGTTAGGAACATGGTCCACCAGCAGCAAGCACATCGCAATTCAAGCAACCTACTTTTTAGGCTCTACTTTAGGGAGTGAAGGCTAAAGTGCAGTTTTTGTCTTTGTCTTTTTGAACTTTTTGCATCTTAATAAAAGAATGCATTTGTTCTTAGAACGAGTCTTGCATTCATCTCCTTTGCATGAGTTAAACTTCTAAAAACACAAAAATTAAATAACAAAGCACCCTACAAGGAATTATTCAATCAAGCATCAAGCAGCATTAAGCATTAAGCATCAAGTTAGCATCGAGGAGGTCACCAGCACCGTCACCTTTAAATAGGATCTCCCATGCCATCAATTAATCGGAGCTAGTTCCAATATTCAAGAAGAGCTAGACACAAGCACCCAAGAAGAACGTGGGGGCTTAAGATTGAAAGGGTCATACAATCACAACAATTCTAAGAATACTCGGGGAAGACACCAATCTTCTACCATACAAACAAAGGAGCTATTAGCACACAAACTAAAGCTCAAATTTAGAATGAGGCACATAATCTCAAGGAACATCATATTTTCAAGCAAGCGTTCCCTAGACTTCAGGTCATCCAACGACCATGTCTAGATAAGAATTTCTACATAAAGGTATGCCTTCGTCCCTATTCCGACGAAAGTGGATAGAAGTCTAGCTTTAGACCCAAGAGCGGTCAAGGTTCGGACACAATTCCGTCGAGCTTTAGGCCCAATAGCGGTCAAGGTTCGGACACAAGTTAGTTGAGTCTCAAGCCCAATAGCGGTCAAGGTTCGGATACAATTTAGTCGAGCTTCGGACCCAACAACGATAAAGGTTCAAACATAACTTAGTCGAGCTTCGGCCCACCAACGGTCAAGGTTCGGACACTACTTAGTCGAGCTTCGAGCCTAGCAGCGGTCAAGGTTCGGACACTACTTAGTTGAGCTTCGGGCCTAGCAGCGGTCAAGGTTCAAACACAACTTAGTCAAGGTTCGAGCCCGAGCAGCAGTTAAGGTTCAGGCATGACTTGGTCAAGCTTCGGGCCTAGCAGTGGCCAAGGTTCGAGACACAACTTAGTCGAGGTTCGAGCCCAACAGCGGTCAAGGTTCGGGCATGACTCGGTCGAGCTTCGAGCCCAGGCAGCGGCCAACGTTTAGACACAACTCAAGACTTCGAGACCGCTCCATGGCCAAATCAAGGAACCACATTTGAAACATGATCTAATTACAAATTATCTTCGGTAGCACTTAAAACCATTTCCATTCGATTATTGGCTAACAAAACTATTAGTGTAAAAATTTCAACTAAGCTTCGGACCAAGAAAGGTCAAGTTTAAGCATACCCAGCCGAACTTTAGATCCAAGAGGCGGTCAAGTTCAAGCACCCTAGGTGGGCTTCAAACTTTACTACCCGAGTTAAGTTCAAGCTCCCCGCTAAGCTTCGGACTAAGCACATGGTCAAGTTTGAGCACACCCATCCGAACTTTAGGTCTCTAAGCGGCTAAGTTTAGGAATCAACAACCCGGATTTCGGACTCCATCAGTCAAGTCCGGGCCCCTTGTTAGAGTTCAAGTCAAAAGATACCAAATTTCAAATGCATCAATTCAATCAAATTTTGAAGCAATGCCAGCACTCGGTAAGTACCCTTTAATCGTCTACTTTGACCATCGTCTTTCGGACTCGGTCAAAGTGGGGGATAACTATAGACACCTAAAAAGTGTCATCCTTTTTTCTTTTTTTATTTGTTAGCCCGATGATGAAACCCCAAGTCTTATTTGAGAACCTGGATCATGGATCGTGTCTAAGTGGTGCAACTGAAGCCGATAAACCACAAAAACCCTTAGTATCACATAAATAGCCTTTTGCCTTAGGTTGATCCAAAAATCCCTTTTTTCTGGACGATCCAAAACCGGGTCAAACCTCCATAGACTATGGAGTCCAGGTGCCGCGTACCTGAAAATTCCAGGCTCGGAATACTACGTTTCATTTCAGTCCGACCGGATAAAGAGTCGAAGACCTCAAGACGATGTTAGACGTTGCATTTCATGATCACAAGCATCAAAGTGTTGCATTCTAGCTCTAAGACAGTCCACCCGAGACTAGGAGCACGCATCCCGCATCAAAAATGAAACTTGCCAAAAATAGAAACCCGCCAAAAATAAAAATTTTCCATTTTTGGAAAGCTACTATGGTTGGCGCCTGCCACCCTAAAATAGTAAGTGGAACGCTGCGTTTTGCCCCGGAGAGTCCCTTGGAAGCACGCTAGGGCATGAAACCCTTGGCAACCTCTTATGGTCGGCGTAGTGAACTAGCTCCTATCCGGTTTTTCCCTTCTTTATCCGAGTTCAATCTTCATAATATCCTGCCGGATTTTTGCTACATGTTTTGGACGGCTGGCCGAGCTAACCCGAGGTCACTTCCTTGACCTAACCTCATCCTATAAATAGAGAGTCTTGGCTCTCATTCCTACACTGGCTTCTCGCCTTAACATAATGCTTGCTTGAAACTCGCCTAAGAGCTACCGAATACTCTCTTTGGTATTCCGATCTCTTGGTCCCTTTTCGAGTTATTCCTTCTCTACTTCCATCATACTCTCTACATCCGATCCATAAACTCCATCAGTCACACATCCGCCTACCTATCTCCACAAAAACTTACAAAAAGCCTTCCTTGATTCACCACCGTTGCATTAAGAGATCCAAATCAGCAGATTGGACAACTTGAGGGCACGAATTCAATCCTTACAACGGTTTTTTTTATTTTATGCTTTTTATTGCTTTTCGTATTGTGGACAAATGGTGTATCGCTTTTAATTCCTCCTCGCCCGATGTAATCTTTTAGTTTTCCGCTTTCTTTTCTTTTAGCTTTGCCTTTTCTTTCGTTTTCATTTTGTTTTTCTTTTCGCTTTTCCGCTTTCTTTATTTTTGCCTTTATCGCTTTTATAATTACATTTTGGTTGCTTTAATTTCGCTTAGCATGTTGCTTACTTGCTTGTTTTACATTATTTTAATTCACTACTCAAACTAGTAATGGCCGTCTTCGGACGGGCGGAACAGGAGGGTTTATCCCTACGTTTCGTACCCTTGTCCCCAAATCCGATTCACGGCTCAAAGACCGATGAAGTCATTTTTAGCTCCTTTCAGTCTTAGTTTTCCCATACTAAGATTGAGAGAGCATTTATTTTGTTTTTATTAGTTTTTCTTTCCTAAAAGCCGACTTGTAACTCCCTTTTATTTATTTGTTCTAACTTTACATCTCGGCTATTTTTTGACTGCAAGATAAGAAAACAGGATCTAGTTTTGCAAAACCGGGACAGAGGCCGAGGCTGATCTCCACAGCCGCGGCCTTTGGCTAGTGCCGGCCACTCACCGGGTGCAGGTCACCACCGCACCGAGTGGTCGATAGGGGGCTTTGGTCCGGATTGATGTTTTCACATCGATCGGCCCTAAAGCCTCACGGCAGATTTAGAACCCTAATTTTATTTATCTTTCGGTTAAAAGATAATATCTTGGGACTTCTAAAAATAATTACTAAAATAAAACAATTAATAAAACCGCCATTCAACTTTGCTTAATTCGTTTTTAATCAATTCATTAAAATTCGGAAATCTTAATAAAATGCTCATCCCTACATTCCAAAATTGACTTTCTAAAACCATCTTCAAAATCAATCTTTAAAAAAGAGACCTGACACAAGTGGGGAAGCTCGGCGGGCCCCGACCGGCCGTGGTTCCTTTAGTATTGCATGAGCAAGACATATGGGGCAATGACGGCTTTGACCTTATGAAGAGTTAATCATCCTAAAATGACATCGTATGTCGAAGTAATATCTATTGCCAAGAAATAGACTTCAATGTTTCGCCCTTAGTCTTTTCAACCATTCGAATAAGTAAACATATCATGCCTATGGGATAGATTGTCCGCCCTTGAATCCAAGGATGAGATTACCGAGGAGAATGAGATCTTGTGCTTGAGTACTTCAGCTGGCTCGAACTCGTCCATGGTAATGATGATATCTACCGAACTCCCCATATCCACAAGAATCATCCTTACTTATGTCATCGAGAACGTTCAATTTGATGACCACCGGGTCATCGTGGGGGTAACCATGCCTTTCAAGTCTTATTCTCCAAAGTCATAGTTGGAACCTTTATGGATGGAGGTTTTCCCAACTATCGGGATTTGCTTGAGCGCTTCTAAGATGAGCCTTCTAAGAGGATTAAGTGAGGACTCCTATGAAGCCTCCGACAATTGGTGGAATCTTCTTCATCTTGTTGCTTGTCCCTGAAGCTTGAAAGGTCCCTTTGAGTTCCTCTAAAGCTCCTCTTGAGGAAGCGATCAATCTAGCCATTATCAACAAGCACCTCGAGTGCTTTCTTTAGTGCTTGGGGGTGTCATGTCCCGTTTGCTCATTAAACTCGCAATATTTATTGGAACTCCACAACTTGTATGGATTCATCATAAGAGTGGGCTTCTTTAACACGGGGTGACCTTTGATCTCTATTAGGATGCTTTTTGGGTCGGTGTTGAAGAGATGATCAACTTCAATCCCCTGGATTTCTTGTCGATCTTGTGATTAGGCTTTCTATCTCGCTCCCTTCTTCTTTGATTTTTCTCCATCTTCGGCACATATCTCGATATCCTGGATGAAGTCTCATGCCTTTTGAAGTGCCTCTGCCAAAGTACATATCTTTTTCGCGGCTGAGAACATGAACCTTCCTCCCTTAAGCTCGTTGAGGAAGGCGGTGTAAGCCACTCCATCTTGTAAATCGGGATGAAGATAATATCTCAGTGGAACCTTTGGACATAGTCTTTGAGAGGTTCATTTCTTCCTTTACTTTAGAGAGGTGAATACTTGTCCTTTTTGCCTACAACTTGTAATAAATTATCCCACAAAATTCTCAAATAACTCTTCAAAGGAGGATATTCTTCCCGAGGAAGACCATTGAACCACTTTTTCGAGACTCCCTTCAAGGTGGCGAGGAAGTATTGGTAATATGTGGCATCATCTCCATTTAATACATGTGTATCATATTTATAGTACAACAAATTATCTTATGGATCTATGGTTCCATCATAAGGATTAATATCTCGCCACTCGATCTTCTTGAGGTGGGGTGCATTCATGATCTGTTTTGAGAAAGAAGTGGCAAAGGTCGACGAAGTTGGGTGCGAGGATGGGCATGATACATATCGGGATATTTGGACAATATTGATGTCTCTAAACCTCTCCCAAGGATGGACCTTTCCTCTACTCGGAGCGCGGGGAGTATGCCTTGTTCTTTCCGATCGCTTGCTACTCTTCATGGCTGATAGCTCCCATCTCCTTTCGATCGACCTCTCACATTCCTTTACAAGTATCCACTCTTGGTCTTGCCCGGGAGTCTTCACAACGTGATCTCGCTCTTACTATGGTCACAAGTGATGCAACGTGTCGGGCCGACTAATCTTCTCCTTCCTTGGCACCTCCACTCCTTGCTCGGGCATAGAGTGTCCTTGCAATCTTCAAACCATGCTAATCGTGTGCTATGAGTAGGATAGGGAGTTAAGGCGATGTCTAAAATGGCGATCTTTTCGGTGGCTCTTTGAAGTCCTCTCTTGGCCTTGATGATTCCATGACGTCTCCCTCAACGTGGCACTTGGTCGGAGGAGCATTCAATTGCCTTGTTGGAGGAGCATTTGGGTGCTTAGTGGAAGGAACATTTGGCTACTTAGTTGAAATAGCATTTGGTAGTTCTGTTTGTGGGACTTTGACAGCATTAAAGGGCATCCTTTTTCGAGAAGCACCCGAGAAGCTAGCCTCTTTAGGTGGGTGCACTACATCCCGGAGTTAGATTATAGTTGAATGGCATAATTGGTAGGCTTTGATCCATAGTCGCCTTAACTTGCTCCTATACTTGTTGAAGCACAATGCTCTTGAAGGAGTCGATGAGGTTTTGTAGCGCCCCAAGGGTAACTCATTACCCCTGGAACAATGCCATGACTCCATGTCATCTCGCTAAGAGACGCCATCGGATTAGCCCCCGTAGGCAAAGAATGAGGTGGAGGAGGATCAGCTCTGTCCTTTCTCATTCGGAGTGGGATCGAGTTCTACTAACGACCATCAATTACCACCCACCCCATAGACAGGTGTCAATATGTTTCGGGCTGAAACTTTCGGTGATTATATAAATGATAAGTCGGAAAGAATGGAATTACATCACGGCTATATGCGAAAAGGCTCGGAGTTTCGAACTTTGTCTTTGGTGTCCTCAGTCCTCCAAAATGAATGTCTCGGGCTTAGATCCCGGAAATGTCTCTCCAACGCTCAAGTCGGTGATCGAAAGTAAGGAGAGTTAGTGCATCAAGACAAAAATTAGGGCTAATCTTCCTCGATGTACGTGAAAGAGGTGGCTCGGGAATATGTGTAGTGCCACCCGAGTAAAGGATGATTCTCTTGTTCTTTAGCAGTAGAGAGAGAATTAAAGAGTTAGGTGAGTTATGGACTTTTGTGAGTTATGACCTTCCCCCTTGTGAAGGAGCTATGGGGGTCTTTATAGGATAAATAAATGAGGGGCAGAATGGTCATTTATTACAATTATATAATAAATCCTAACCTCAACTGGCTTTGGCATTACCTTGCCTTACACGAATGAGGGTTTTGACTGATGTCTCATTAACTTAGCTGCTAGAAAGAATTGTTCTAGGAAGTGGCAAATGAAGTGGCAGCAATTGAGAATTTGCCACATCATAGAAGATTGGCTCTCATATGGTCGAAGAACCCATGTTTGTAGCAGTCCAAGTAAATTGTTTTGTATAAGCATTCTCTCGGGAATTTTGCCAAAGGAGTGTTGGGAGTTCTGATGGTTGAGACATGGCATAACAAATCAAGAAATTAAAGGGGATAGAAAGATTTAGAAAAAGGGATGTAAATGGATTTATGCTTTTAATGGTAGCTCTACGTATAGTATGGATAGAAAGAAAGTGAGAAAAGGAATGCAATATAATTGAGCTTACGGGGCTCAGTTCATGTGGAGAAGGTAAGATCTTTGCTATTCCCTGATGTTTGGCAGTTTGGCTTGGGTGGCATGAGGTGTCAATGTCATTTTCAGGTGGAAAAGCATGCTTGTGATTTTGTGGAATTTAATTTAGCTAACACATGTGCCTTGTTGTTTGTTTTAGCTAAACATTGAAGGGCATCTCCAGTGTCGACGGAATGGTTGGGGAAGCATTGAAGGGCATCTCCGATGTCGATGAATGAAGATAGTTCACGTAATTTGGGCAAATCGACGGTCATTAAAATTGAACAAAATCCGAAAGCCTCTGAGGGTTCGATTTACCGAACCACCGGGAAGCTGAGGTAATGATGAAGCCGTCTTTGCTAGTGGAGAGGACATATGCTTCGTTGCCGACAGCCAAGCCGATGATACCCGCCTCCCTCTCCCTCTCTCGCTCTCTCTCTCTTTCTCTCTTTCTCTCTCTTGGAAAGTCTATGACCTGAGTAATTGAGATATGATTGTTGGCATTATTTTCCCCCTTTTTCAAAAAATAAAAATTGATCCATCAGGGATGGGGATTTGATCCCCTCGTAAGTGGGAGGTTTAAGTTTCCTTATGTTGGGGACTTCAACTCCTTATATTTTAAATTGCTACTTTAAAATAACACAATCAAACAATTGAAAACAAAACTTAAAACCTTCTGGTTTTCTACTACTAAAATATAAACATATGGCTGTCCTGTCTTTTTTAAAGGATTGTTAGTTTGTATTATCTTTGTAGGTCTTTTGTATCTAACTACATAATGAAAAAAAAAGAAAGACCACTGCGTGTGTGGGGTCTGTTTTTCGTTTGCGGGGAGGGGGACGAGATAGTTCTCTCCTCTATGGATCATAATTTCAAACTTTCTGTAGAATATGTAAAAGTTTCCTACATCTTTACAGTATGAAACCTACAGTAGCGCCCTAAAGATAGTCAAGCTTGCATTCAAACTGAAATGAATATACAGAATTCCAATCAATAAGCACACATTATAAAATTAATAGAATTTTAAGGCTAGGCTTCACAAGAGATCAAAAGCAAGCGATTTCCTGCATTTTTTTCGTCTATGCTCAGCTGGAATGTATTAAGTAGAAGGCCTTCGATTGTGAGCTTTGGCTCAGCTAGTTAAACCACATCTTCTTGGCTTAAGATTGAGATGAAATCCATGTCATTTGGTCATTGGTGCATTGCAAATTGTGAAGCACAAGTAGAGCATATGACAAATGCAATTTTTGCATTTACTTCAAAGTCTTGAATACATACATTTTTCCCCTTTACAACAGATAATGATCTCCCAAAACCAAAAAAATAAATAAAACCCAAAAAAAAGGAATCAGCTGCCTGTAGGTATATAATTCAACCAAGCACTACAATACTTGCAAGCCTACGAAAAACTCACACTTCTCAAAATGTACCTCCCCTTTTTGTGGGAGGTGTGACACCAAGGAAGAATCTTGCCACAAAATTTGCACCCTTAATTTGCATGGAGCATATAGACATTCGGAATACAAAGAATACCCGTCATACTTCATGAAAGTGACAGGAAAAGAATCAATATACTCGTGTGCAGGCAAACTATGGATGCCTTCCTATGTATAAAGAATAATGAAACTCCCTGTGAATAGATATGCACAAGATTTGACATGCTTAAAAGACGCGTGGTGTACTCGGCACGAAGCCCGAGGAATACGGAGTTGAGTTGAGAATACACGCTTCTCTATCACTCTGGATTGTGAGCCAAGAACTGAAAACCGGAGTGTTCACGCAATAGTTCAGGAGGGTCTATATCACTTGCCCCAAGCAGTTGCATTGAGTTGGAGATATCATCCAGAGAGAAAGGAATGCTGCAATTTTGGGGAAGATACATTTAGAAAACCCAAAAATTAAATAAAAAAAGGAAACCCGACTTTTGGAATGGAATACGCAACGCAGT
Organism: Talinum fruticosum; assembly: GCA_021018815.1. Taxonomy (NCBI): domain Eukaryota; kingdom Viridiplantae; phylum Streptophyta; class Magnoliopsida; order Caryophyllales; family Talinaceae; genus Talinum; species Talinum fruticosum. Next base: position 4,848,379 of record JAITYX010000036.1, on the reverse strand, counting down.
AGAGTGTGACATGGAATTTGCATAGGAGAATTTACCTCGAGTCATCATCTAGTAAGAATGAACTGCTAACAGCATTGTTAGCATCCTCGGTCATCTGGACTCTCATACTTGAGATAACCTGAATTATTTCACTATGTTAGGGAAATTCTACACGGATGTGGGTTTAAATGATTGTAAAGCATGCGACAAACATCCAGTGCAGTCTCAGGTTAAGGTTAAAGGATGAGACTGACACCTGGATATCATGGCCAGATGCTCAAATTTATTTCTTTCCCAATGTTCGCCTCCTCTACCCCCTCCCCCAAACCAAAAATAAGAATAAAGATATGCACGGGAAATATAGATTCTGACTTACATCAGAAGACACGGTATGAGTTCCATACTTGTCATCCCAATACATTGTGCTGATTCTATACAATTGCTGTACGCTAAGAGCCTGCAAAATTTTGTGGATGAGTATCACAAATGACAGAATCAAGAACAGAAATGAAGCCAGCAGGATTTATGTGAAGATGTGGAGATCGTTGAGAAAGAGAGAGTTCAATTGACATAAGGGGTAGTTCTTACAGGACAAAGGTCTTTTGTTATTTCGTTCAATGTTTTCTTGGACTTCTGATGTATGACCTGAATATGGCAAATTGCAGGAAGGTCAAACAGGTAAAAAAGCTACTTATTTAAACCATTTTCATACAAGGAAAAAGTGTGCCTAAGCCCAAACTTACAAGGAATTCAACCGCTTGTCTAATATGCTTCAATTCATCCCAAGCTGAACCAGCATACTGCAGAGTGATAATTTAGATTAGCACATGAAACCATACAATTGGTAGAAGAAAACGAATATTTCAAGCTACTGAAGCTTACCTCCTTGGATGCATCACTCCAGAGTTCCAACTCTGCCAGACCCGCTTTTACATACTCACCGTTACTAAAGGAGCAGCATTCACGTCGTAGAAGAAGACTGGAATTCAACAAAAAGTGTCATTTTTCCAGACGAATATCAGCCAGGGATCATGAAATGTGAAAGAAATATCAAATGACATTTGAAACAGAAATGCAAACCTGTTGAACAGCTGGACATTGATAAATGAGAATATTTGGGAAAATACTTTTCGCATTAAAAGGGAGGCACCTGTGAAACTCATCAAGCATTAGAAATCCTGAGACTTAAAAGCAGTTATGACAACCCAAATTAGATCAACTTTTGCAACTTACATAATTATTTTTCATTATCTCTAAGTAATTATCTAGGCTCTTAACAATGCTTTGCCAGTGCGCTTTCAGAGCCTCTTGATCAACAACATAGGTATGAGCACGTCCTTTCATCAAAACCCGTGCTGTCCGAGGTGCCTGCATGTTGCTCAAAAACTTACGTGATTAAAGAGGACTTTCTGGGATTACCTAAAGGATCATAACAGGGAAATGTATTCCCCAGAGGCCCAATGCATCCAGTACTGCACTCCCCCCAAAAGAAAAAAACAAGGTGAATTTCCCAAGAGAATCCCAATAATTGGAGGGATAAACAGTTGTTCTTGTACACAGCAGGCCAAAGGACAATATCCAAATTCTTTCAATCAAATTCTATCGTTTCAGGAAGAAGTTATATTAGGACACTTTGAATAGGTAATTGTTCCCTTTCACTTCTCTTTAATGAGCAATACTAAGCCTAAATTGGGTATAAGTTTTACCTGGATGCATAATCCTAGCAATGGAGAGATCTCTTTTTCAGATTGTCTCTTATCATTCCATATATCTTCTCCAGGAATGCAGTAAGCTGCTGTTTGAATAGTAAAGCAGGATATTTGGCTTCAACTTGACGAATATCATTTGGTTTGCTGAGGAGGCTGTTCAGGGTACTTTGAGGAGGTGCTCGCAGCTACAAATGAGCAGAAAAAGAAATGTAAGTAAAAGAGTACTACAAATGAGCCAAAAAAACAATAAGTAGCATGCGCCACTATGAACATAATTATTAACCATTAAAAGAAACAAAGCAACCCCCTCCCCATCCCCCCAAAAAAAAAAAGAAAGAAAGGATAGCAGATGCGAGGAGGAAGCAAAGCAGAGAGGGTTATCAGTGCATACGGATGCCATCCTTGCAAATATAGAGGTCGACATGGACCTCCGTCGCTGTGGAACAATGCCAGCTGCACCAGTGGCTTTAAGTGTGTGTTGGAGTAGCAACAACAGCATGGATGTATTAGATAACCAGTACGCCAACATGTCATTGTTCTCCTGGACCTTCAATAAGATGATGCAAAGATAATGACCCAAAAGTGAACTAACCAAAGACACATAGTTCACTGCTGTCAGCAGATGTGTTAAAAGGCCAATGCCATACCTCTATGGCTGAACCAATTGTCTGTACTATGCGATCAAAGATGCTGGTTTTTTCAACTTCAAAGGACTTCCAGTGAAGAAGACATTTGTATATAACACAAGCAGCACTAGGTTTGCCCTTGGAAAATCCAAGATTCTCGGATATGCATCTGATCAGCATATCCTGGTACTCCTGAATTGAGATACCATATTATGTACATTGTAAGAGTTACAGCTCAGACCAAGAAAAGCCACATCATTGAAATAATGCTAAGCTGTTTCATGCATACTAGAAGGCAGCAGCCAGCTCACCTGCTGTTTCTCATTAAGGGATTTTTGTGGTTTGTCTTCTGGTGAATTTTCCTCAACGGCTAAGACCTGCAAATATACATCAAGCGATAACACAAATCATAAGCCTGTAACCCTTGCCAACAAGGCGTGAGAAATGAGACTGGTACAAGAGGTAATGTTTGGATAGCTGCCAAGCAGCAGGAACTCTAGAATGGAGTTCCTACTTCATTCAAATAAAATGCCTATAAATTAATATGCAAAAAACTTTGAAATCAAATGCTTGTTAATTACCGGTGAGAACAAGTTTTTGCTTCTCCATTTTGCATATGCCCATTCTGCGGAATCCTCTGTTAATAGACAAGAAAAGCCAAGGACATGCTGTTAAAAGCCCTATAAGGAACAGTGATGTAAACAGAGCAGTTTCTCAACTGAATATTTGTAGCTACCTGAACCATTGTCTTCGAACGAACTGGAGCTGACTTTGCAGCAGGTGTCATTGTCAGCGCCTGTTGGCGAAGTGACCGGATTTCTGACTCTGCGTTAGAAAGTTTTTGAGTCATCTCTTGAATTTCTGCCTCTGCACTAGAGAGCTTTTGAGTCATCTCCAGCGATTTTTGTCGAAGTACTTGTGACTCTGACTCAGCATTAGACAGTTTTTCTTCCATTCTGATAAAGAAAAAAAAATGACACCACCCACTTAAGAACAAATAAATGCACTACAAAGATTAATAGGTGAACACAACAGAGAGAGCAAGCTGATTAGTTGTCTCGTATATAGCTAAATAAAAATAAGCAAGCACAGTTACAATGCTCAGCTAAGCATGGGAAGTCAAGCATTTAAAGATCTCAATTATCAACAGAACTGAAATAAAAGTTAGGGACTAGCCTTTAACATTTTTCACCTTTTCATCAATTTGAAAATGTTCTCAAGTGAACTGACCATCTAGACAGCATAATGTGTTTTAAGGAAAATCTGACAAATAATTAGAGTGATTAATGCATCACTGATTACAAGTTCGAATAAACAGACCTCTGAACAAATTCTTTAAGTTGATTTATTTTGTCATCTGAAACTTCCAACTTTTTAAGCAGCTCTGCGTTTTGTGCTTCAGTTTCGGAACATGCCTTCCTGGCCTCTTCTGCAGCCTCCTTTTCTGTGCCTAGTAAGGCCTGCAGTGATATGAAACACTCCATCAAGTTAGTGAGGCAATCAATTCTGATAAGAGTTTTCTGGTTCAAGGATTAACCACTGCAGCTATTCCAATACAGTACAAAATAAAATTTATTGGCACCAGCAAAACACAACCTCTGGTTCCAGTCAAACAAAAGAGTGTCCCCCATAGATCCTAAGAGTGAAACGCAGAATCAGAGTTCCTTTTACATTTCTCTCCTTTCGCTTAAGACATCATGAAATTGACGAAGTACAGAGGGAGGCAAATGGAAGTCAAATCCAGATTCATAGTTCTAATCTTGAGTGAATTTTTTTTTCCTAATGTAGGTAATAACCTTTTTCCAGCATTTAACTTCAGTAATGTAGTATCAGTCCAAACTACAAAGAAAAGGGGAGCAAGAAAAAGGATAACAGAAACGGCATTCACCTTCAGATTCTCCACTTCAGTTGCCAATGATTCAACCTTCTGAGTATCTTCAACCATAACAGGGACCTCTTTAACTACCGGGGTGCTTCTTCTACAGCTTTCTTAGCTGCCTCTTGTTCTTTGATAATGCGAGCATTTGCTTCTTCAACCTGCATTTTCATGGCTTGCAAAGCTTCCTGTAGCTTGGCAACTTCTTGAGCTTTTTCTTCTTCCAAATTTTTCTGGTCAGATTTCTTATCATATTAGTCATCAATGATCCACTCAAGTAATACAATTTACTGTATGAAAGCTGAATATCATTTAAGACGGTGACAGATGATATAAGAACCAAGCTAGTCATACCCTTAATTGACCCTCAAACTGCAAGCGATATGTAAGCTCTTCCACACGCTTCTCCAGCTTGTCTTTTGCATCTTTGAGAGCACCTGTTTCTCTGGCAGCCTGGGGAAAAAGGGGGAAAATAAAACAAGAAGAGCATCATAACTAGTTTAACATAAGTCCCATAAATGTACAGAAAAGTGAGCTCATATCAAACCATTTTGAGCTTTCTGAGTTCTCTCCTCGCAACCCTCTGCCTCCAACCACACTGTGTTGCAAGAGCAGCCTTCTGAAGGCTCTTGTAATAAGAATAAGCCACATGGCAACGCAGGCGAGTCTGCAATGCAGAAAAGAATCCCAAATTATAGCAAGTTATTCCAATTTGCGATGTTGATTATGAAGAGATAAACAAGAAAAAAACAAAAATAAGACCTGTATAATAATTGCAGCCTTAGTTTCTTTTCTGAATCTGAATATATTGTGGGCATCCATTGCCCTTAATCCTGTCTGCAGCACAACAGCAGAAGACTGTAATCTCAGGTAGGATGTCCTAGCAACGTAGCAATGGAAGTTCTTCTGGATTTTAATGGCTGCTGCTTGTCTTCGCAATTCTTCATGAACCTTGCATGCTAGCATACCTGATAGGACACCAAAATGGCTTCATAAATGTTCATAACTTGTCTAGCTAAAGCTCAAACTTCAAGAAAAGTAGAAGCCAGGTAAGACTATAATGAAGATATAGGTATCTGGAATATCAAAATTTGGAATTATGGCTGACTAGTGCGCAACCCTCTCATTAGCCTACATGAATAAATGGAAATTTCCCCTACAAAATGGACTTTAACCATGTCACAATAGCTCAATACAACAGTGACACTAAATACCCAATGTAGATAGCGTTGCTTCATATTTCCATAGCCAAATAGAATGAAATAATAGCTCCTGAAAAACTACTTGGTTTACTAATGCTGATGCTGGGCTCTAAGAAAAATAGGTAGTATACACTATGTCCTAGCGAACCCCAAGGTTCAAGAAGATGGTTGTGAAGACTCAGGTATGACTGACTAACCCCTTGAATGTGTTTTGATTTCATGCATTCATCTAGGGGTGAGCATGACTGATGGGTACCTTGGCACTGAACCGGAACCAGTCAAACGGGTAAGGTTCCGGAACCGGAACCGGTCAAACGGGTAAGGGTAAGGTTCCTAAAATTTATAAATCGGTCAAACGGGTAAGGGTAAGGTTCTTAAAATGAAATCATGGAACCGGATCCTGGAACCATTCAAAGGGTATTTTATTTTATATTTCATAGATCTTACCGACGGTGATGGATAAGTTATTGATGTTGAAGATGCAATGGAAGTTTAAAGGTTGCATTATTTTTATTTAAATTTAGTTAATGAACTTGAGACATTTGGTTGTATTAGTTTTTGAAGAGACTTTGTAAGATTTTGATCACATTCCCTTTAAGAACGTTGTTTCTACTACCAACTTTGATTTTGTAAAAAATTGTTAAAAATTGTGGTATTTAATTGTTTGCTTATTGAACTTTAGCTAATTAAATGATTAATGTGAGTTGATGTTTGTAAGTTTTTAAAGGCTTAAAAAAATTTCATAAGAATAATGGTGTGAACAGGGTGCCCTGGAATTGGAACCGGAACTTGAGGTTCGAGTAAGGTTCCTAAAATTTAGGAACCGGTCAAACAGAGTAACGGTAAGGTTCCTAAAATTCAGGACCCGGTCAAATAGGGTAACGGTAAGGTTCCCGATTTTGGGACAGGTATCCAGAACCGCTCACCCCTACATTCATCTAAATTTAGGATAAAACAAGAAGTATCCTAAAAGAAATTCATTTAACTAATTCTTGACTAAGTCTCGAGACTCGAAAGTAGAATCCGAGTTAGTTATGACAGATCGAGTTAGATTTACCTACTCGGATCTCGGATTCTGACCTACCAAGTCAAACTCGGACATTTAGTTTGCCTACGTTATTATTTGTTTAATCATGCGTAATCGTAAAATGTCTAAATAACTCTTGTGCCCATTATGATTGAATGATTTATTTATGAGTTTTGGCACACCTGGAATCTGAGTATATTGAATATCGGACTTGAAATATTCCAGATTAATAGATTAAGGTAATTAGTCATTAAATGTTTTATTTAGACTAATCCTTATCTAATTATGGACCAAAGTATATTTATATTTTGAGAACCGTGGTGCTTAATGTTTTTAGAGATTTTTCTAACATCAATTATCTAAAGAAAAAGCAAAAACAAAAGGCTTTTGACCGTTAAAGCACTCGCCGGACAAAAAGCTGGAATTTCGGAAAAGCTCGGTTCTACCAGCCTTGTCCATTACTTGTTTTGGGTAATATTTTATTTCGAGTCTAACGGTCTTTTCTTTCTACTTTTTCGAGTTTACACAAGTTGGAAAAAGAGTTGTTGGAAGCTAGGATCAAGGCACAACGGTTATTTTAAGGTGGTCCAGAAATCTGCGTGACTCGGACTATCCGTTACAACGGCTAGTTGACTCGCAATGAAAGACGTCGGAGGCTCGCGGCTATCTCTTTAAGGCAAACTATTTATAGAAGCCTTAGCACGAGATTTCAACCGACGAATGGAAGAAAAAGAGAGACCATATTGAACATCTTCTCTAGCATAGAACTCACAAACCGTAATTCTAATATTCCGAGTTGTATTATTCCGAGTTAGTTCTTACTACTCTTCTACTCTTTCTCTCGATCGAGAACCGAGGGTTACCTCGGTTTGGAAGTACCAGATTAGATAAGGGAATTTCTAACCTTGGGAAAAATTGGAGGATCCCAAGTTGATAAGATAACTTCAACTTGGAAGTACTAGGTTAATTCCGAGCTCGGGAAAATTGTAATAGATTTGTTTGGGAACAAATCTGGGTACTCATATTCATTGTAATTGAGGATTCAATTAGTGGATTTGACTTGGTGTCTAAATTGACACTCGTGCGTGGTTTTCTACCCCAGGAGGGTTTCCACGTATTTCTTTGTGTTTTGCACTTTCTGAGTCCAATCTAGACTCAAAATCTGTTTCTAACTCTATTCTGTGCAAAAGAGTTTGATTTTTTAAAAATCTTCCATCACCCTATTCACCTCCCCTCTAGGGTGACTTAACTTCTCCAAGAGCAAACCTTCGGGTTAAGGACCTAAGGTACTTAGCATGTTAACATATTCTCCAATTAGACAGATTCACTAAGCATAAAGTTATATGATCATGTTCTCACATAAAGTGGAATAAAATCATTTCACAACAGGAGCAAAAGGAAGTTAGTTACTACTATCATGATTGAAAATCAACCAAAAAGAAGAACTAATACCTCTACAGCAGCTTTGAATTTGAATAGCAGCATCACGCAAGGCAATGAATTCCCTACGAGCAATATAAGTACGTCCACATCTTTGGATTTTCCTTGCAGCATTTCCTAAAACCTCCGCTCTCCTAGCATCCAACTCCGCCATCTGGCCAGCTCTTAGGAAAACCTTTGTCTTTCCAATCTGTCATGCCAACCACAACAGGTAATGTTTAAGGCCTAGAGGCTGTGCTTGCTCAAATCAGCCATATAGTTGACGACCTCAAGAAATAAACTTTATATATGAAAACAAAATAGCTTATACTCTCTTCGGCTCAAAAGAGATGCCCCTCACAGAAATAACGGCCCAAATTTTGTGAGAGAAGAAGTGGCCTCTTGAAGATAAGTGGGCTCTTATTTCTGGAGGGGCACTTTTTTTTAGGATGGAAGGAGTATAATTCTGCATTTCAACTGCACACACAGTTCATCACAGAAGAAGGGACTCACTGAGCCAGGATCATTAACTAATACTAATTTAGTTGAAAATAATATAACAGAAAAAAAAAAACTTTCTTTCCTATATAGTTTTCCCAATATTTTAGAAATACTTCAGGATACGTATTCAATTAGTCAAAATAACAATGACAGTGTAATGGAAACTTTATAAACACTAAAAATCACCTGGTAGCCTTTCAATCCCATTTTATCTAGTATCTTCTGACATGCAACCTTTTCATCAAATCTGATATGGAAGAAAAAAGGTGATACAAATTCAGAAAAATAAATAAGAGAAATGGTTGAATTTGGTAAAAAGGAAAACCCAAAAAGAAAAAAAGAGAATGCACAGCATGCTAAATGAGTTGACTAGTGATAAAAGGATGAAAAATATGAACGTAGAATAGAGGGAAACGGCACAGGGGGACATTGCGGCCTTCTCATAGTATCAAAAAGGTCAGAGAATCAAGAGCTTGACAAAAACTTACTTTCCATCCAAGACTTCTGGAGCTAAAACACCAAACCGGAGAAGAAAATCAACAAATGTTCGCCTGGTAGGATAGCCAGCACAGCTAATCCTGATAGCCTCCAGAACACCCTGCAGAACACCAATTTTAAAATTAAAAAAATAATCAACAATTCAACTCAAACAGCTACTACAATCACACTGTGAGGACCAAAGCTTAACTCATAATACTCAATCAGCAGAATAATGTGAGACTTGATCATCTGACAGTATTAACCGTAAAGGGAATAAGCAACTATGCTACTATACTTACACCACAGCGTAATTGGTTAAGGACATTAACATTCTCAAAAATAGAAGGCTTCAGGACATTGTTTGGCTTCACACATCTGATGTAATGGGGCTCTGTTGAATTTAGGGTCTCCATCAGTTGTTGAAGTTGCAGCTGCACCAATAAAATAGATCAATTACTCACAGCAATCAACAATGTAGTAAAAATTATCATCCACTAGATATTAAGAAGTCACATAATTAACCGCAGACTGTGCACCAGACTGCTCCAGAAACCAGAGCTTCAAATAGCTCGTCTGAAAGTAAAGCTAAATAATTTGCAGAGTGCTCAATATTTCAAATTCAAGATGTCAGCCTCACATATCAGTTAAGTTCAAATTACAAAAGAACCCTTGAAGACACAAAGCAGAGACGTTCGTGTGTCAAAATTTAAAGCTCCGCAAAGGCAGAGACAAATTGCTTTATAGAAGCAAATCCAAATCTCAATATGCCCTGTAGACAACCATATTAAACAGTCAAGGACAGTTCTTTTTTTCCAAGAATGAACTAGCCCAGCCATAAACTCTGTAAGTAATAATAGTGCTTGGAAATTCAATATCAAAAAAAGGAAAAAAAGGAAAAAAAGAGACATGCTACGGAACCATGGGACCTATAATGCAATAGACGCCACTAGTCTGAACCATGCATCTCATTTGCTTGTATAAATATGCTTTTGCATATCTGTTTGAAAGCAGGTTAAAACGAAGTGAAGGGGCATAGATTCAGCTTATTTTCTCCAGTTTGGCTAAGTAGATTATTATGAAACCCTTGGAAGTAAAGATTTGATTATGCAGAATAGCAAGTTGGCATATCACCATCCAACAATGACGAATTCAGTAACATCGGTAGCAATGTGTCTCTTCCGATAATTTCAATCTCTTTGAAATGACTTCAGTTACTCCATTCTCATAGTACTTCTTGGTACAAGTGTAATAGTGAAATCTGTAACTTTAAACCAGCAAACATTGAATTTTTTTGTTTAGTGGATGGACAATAGGATGAGCATTAATTAAATACCTTGAAGCGAGTTCCTATAGAAGAAAATTTGGATTGCTTCGATGTTTCCTCGGGACTTGGAGGGAAAAGAGCAGCTACAAAAGGACATTTTGAGGCTTGCAGAAGATCTTGATGCTCTGCCACTACATAATCTTTATTTTTGTCAAGAAACTGATCAGCTTGATATGTTACCTGAATCAGTCGAAAACCGTTAGAAATGATTTACATGTGAAGTGCAGAAGGATCTTTCAGTGACTTCCAGTTACCTCTCCTGCATAGTGAGCAATGTTAAAGCTGGTACGAGAAAGCTTTGGCTTCTGAAAGCGGTTGTTCTTCTGGAATGTCTGATATAGCTTTTGAGCAAAAGTTTCATGTGTAGATTTGGGAAACATACTGAATTTTAAAATGAAAACAAGGACTGGTCAGTACAGTTTGAACCAGATGTTTGAATATAGGGTCCAGAATATATAAACAAAGAAATGCAAGACAGCAACGCCTTTGAGGAAATTAAAACAAGTCACATACCATGCCTCATCAAGAAGGGCGATGATTCCTCCAGGTTTCTGTAGAAGGTTGCAAAATGGTCATCATCTCAGCTTAATTCTTTTAATTTTTACTCTACTCATACATACAAAAGGAGTCAATGACTAGGATAAACTCCTACAGGTAGAAAGACAGTAATGCACTCACCTTCTCAATCAGATCCAAAACATCCTGATTATCAACAAATTCTATGTAGCTCCAGTTTATTTCTTCTTTTGTATACTCCTCTTGCTCCATCTTGAAGACATGCTGTATTAAACAAATTGAAAAATCATTATTATTCAAGTATGCAAAAATTGCATTTTCAAAGTTGGGAACCAATGATCTTGGAGCAAGCAAAAACCTGGTTAAAATGTTGCTGCAACTTTTCATTAGTAAAGTTAATACAGAACTGCTCAAAGCTACATTATTAAAAAATTAAAAGTAGTTAGCAAATTAAAATTAATTATTTACTAAGCTGCCAAAACATGCAAGATTAAGTCACATGCTTTACCTGTTGAACTTAAAACTCTCAAAACCATATATATCTAGAACCCCAATAATTGATTTCGATGTTGGATCCTGCCCAATTGAATTGTTGATCTTGTCAACAAGCCTGCAAACAAGAACAGAATTTTCTCAAAGGTAACCTTGTACAACACATCAATCTTCTTATGCATATAAGGAAGACAATGTATCTGCTATCCACTGACTAATTTTGAGAAGATACAATACAATAAGCTACACCACCCATGTTGTAAGTTTACAACTTCTTTAGGCAACTATCAACCTGACTAAAGGAGTGTTCCTAATGTTTGTATTTTGGTTGTGTATAGCCTTTTATATGATGCTAGCTTTGAATCCTTCTCTTTATTTCATTCATTATAGAGACTACTTTTTCCTTATCAAAAACAATAGCCAGCCTGTGCACCATGATTTGCAACGGACTTCAAATAATTTCAACCACCATAGAAGTTTTAACAATACACTAATACTACACAGAAAATAGGCCCTTAATGATCAATTCTACCATTCCAGACCATCTAATGCCAACCCACCCTTATTAAGGAGGAAGAGAAAACACTTGAAATATGTCACAATCATCTTCAAGGTCTGCCATCTTTTTTATTTTTTTGATAAGAAAAAAATCTTCAAGGTTTGCCATCTTTAAAAAGGTAACTGTAGCTCTCAATGGGAAAATGTACAGAGTGATGTATATTAATTCTCCAGCTAAACACATTATCATCAGAAAGATTTTTGTCATATAAGAAGAGTTTGTTACCAATCAAATAAACGTGAATATACAGTTTTGGCTAGTGCATCTCTGCTAAGTGTTGCAGAATCAGGATCTAAAGTTCTTGTAATTACTTCTTCTGGGGTCACCATGACACGTTTAATAAGTGCATCTTCCAGACCCTTAGCATCACACCTGTCATTTAACATTATTAATTGAATCAGTAATAAGATTTAAATCCTAGAAAGAATTCAGACTGGCAGGCGAGTATTACTTAAGAAGTTCAGCGGTTGTGCTCAGATGAAATCTTGATTTCTCGTCCTTCAAAACAGAAGAGTCTACCTCCTCTCCTTTAGCAAAGTTAATGTTACCCAGATGAAGAACTGCAGCGACAACTCTGAAAATTGCATCCTGAAAACAAATTTTAATGTTTAAATTGAGATTAGCAGCATAAAATGTCATACAAAATACAGATTAGCAAAGCAATACCAACCTGATCTTCTGCACTGATCCCAACTATATCCATAGCCCTTCTGGTTGCGAGATACTCCTCAGTATCATCAACTCCGTCCAATTTATAGCAATTGCTTTGATTCAAGTAGTGGTACTTGTCTGGGCTATCTAGCTTATATTTTTCTCTAACCTGCAAATATCCAGGGAAATTAGTTGTGTACGTGAAGCATTTATCATTATCTTTAATATCTATGAACTATTTATCTTTAGTTTTTCATCAGGTATGAAACTAGTTATCTCTGCTTGGGCTAAATTGCTTACGCCTTGATCAATTTACTAGGGAAAGTTCAGCACATGAAATAGAATTATCTATGCCACTAGAAAGAATATACAATACCTCGCGAGGTGCCGCACAAAGAAGATAAAAACAGTGGTAATTTCTTTCAGGATCTGAAACCTGACAGACACGAGATCTTTCAAGCAGGTACGTCCGAATAGCAGCACCAGATATCTTCCCATTCTTGTCAAATTGGATCTCCACAAATTTCCCAAAACGACTAAAATATATGACAGGGGAAAGAGGCAAACACAAAAATTAGATCACTTTCTTGACATAGCTACAAAAACAAAACAAAAATTCCTGTGCTAAAGCTAAGGTATGAAGATATATTAATCACAAAAACAATATGCTATTAAACAAAGTGCATTCAAAAGGAGATCATCGGTACTAACCTGGAATTGTTATTCCTTACAGTTTTGGCATTGCCAAATGCTTCAAGTACTGGGTTGGACTGTCAAAACAATGAATAGTCAAACCAAGGGAACTCAGTCAGGATGCAAAATACTCCCTCTTGTTGTAATGAGACGCAAGAAAAACAGCCCTACCTAAGCAACACCCAATAATATACACAGTACAACCCTATATTATGCTTCTGGACCACATACTCCCACAAACCACGTAAGCACTAATGTGTTAAAATTAGACATACGACAAGTACATATGGAAAAACTATAAATATGTAGCACCTGGAAGCACATGCTACCAAGTGCGTGGAAGACTAGCAAGTCCACTCTGAAGTTGAGTTGGACTCTCACATGGTGAACAGAAAATGATTGCAATACATCCAAGGGGCTATGTTACATCCTATTTTTTAGTTAGATGCAAGCAGACAGTAAGAAAGACAGCTCAAACAAGTAAAAGCATTCACTAAAGCTCTGCTATTCAACAAACAAAAAAAGGCATTATATAGAATAGCATATTGTCAACAAGGTTGAACACCTGAACATATTCAATGATGAACTTGATGAGAAAAGCAGAAAGACTTACCTCTAGTACTTGTTGTTCAACTGTACGCCCTTCTACACCAGAACGGCCCCCAAGTATGCAAGATATCTCATAAGCATCTTGGTTGTCTCAGTCTTACCAGCCCCACTTTCTCCACTAACTAGGATTGAATTGCTCTTTCCCTCATTGATCATAGCCCTTTTACAAGAAATACATATATAAGTAAAATGCAAGCTCTTAATATGAAGAAGTAGAATACATGGCTGCTGGATGTCACCTGTAAGAAGCATCTGCTATTGCAAAAACATGAGGACTGAGCTCCCCGAGTGGTGCTCCCTTATATTGCTCCATCATGTGGGTATCATATAGATGAGGTAATTTTTGAAATGGATTTACAGCAATGAGAATATTTCCTGTGTATGTCTGCAAAAGGATATTCAAACAGGGCATCACCAACTTGTGCCAGCATATTTGAACTATAACTCTTTCTTTTCCTTTCTTTTTATTTCTCTGTTTCTTTGGCAGGGAGGATGCTGCATATCTAATCCATAAACAGTGCAAAAGAAAATGGTATAATGCATCTTACATAGATTTCATTAATGGAATATCTGAGGGCCAAGTTATGAAGAACTCCTGGTTCATGCAAGTATGAAAGCTTTGTCATGTCATCAACACCTCCAGCAGGAGCTTCCTCATCCTTTGGATAGACTTTTGAAATCTCTGTAACAACCTAAAGACAAGAATTCAGGTAAGTACAACTGGACAGCCTACAGTGGACAAGCAACATAGTAATTGCTTTTTGGGGGAAATCAGAAACAAAGAAATAGAGTAAACTCAAAACTTTTCAGCTAAAGTTATAAGAAAAATCAGGAGCTATATCAATGAAGAAATGACTTAAAGGCTCACTAATTAGTATTAGGAACTTCGTTAGCTAGCAAAAATAGCATCCATTCATGGTACTCAGCAAAATGGTATAACTTCTATGCTATCGCACTCAAGGTTGGAACGTTGACAACAAATCACATCAAATTAGTTATGACACAGATTATCATATCAAGAAGTGTTGCTATTTTTCCAAATTTCAAAAACTGAACTGACTTGAGCTTTGGACATAAAGGGGCAGCAGCGGGTTTCTGTCCTAGTTAATTACTGAACTCCATTCCTCCCCAGTAAGAGGATAACTTTTAACGACAGAAGGTGATGTCACAGGCATTCGTGAGTCAAACAGGCTGTGGCACTCATTATGATATAGCGCCAGCATGTTCTCACAAAAGCAAGAATTCATACAAAATCAGATGCCTCACAATCATTTGATTCGATATATCCACATATATTTGATGATTCTTACCGATTTTCCATTTGTGGTTTGGATATGAATTTCCTGACCGTTGACTCGTGTGACTTCCCCATCTACCCACGCTAATTTTGGATCTTCAACCCATACCTTTGAGCCCACTATGACGTTTTCAGGGGTCGCCTGCAGAGAGGATAGAAGAACAGTCAGCAAAGCTATATGCAAGATTTAAATTCAAGTTAGTCTACGAGGAAAGAGTACTTATCAAACATCATAAATGCAAACATGCCAGCAATCTAGTAAAATTCTCAAAAAGCAAGCCCTGTACAGTCCTAAAATCAAGCATCTATCCAAGTCCACACTTGCAGATCCTTCTGTGATCGCCCAATACCAATACACAAACAAGCATGAGGAAATAAGAAAAGGAGGAGGGGAGGAAGGGACA
Source organism: Talinum fruticosum (assembly GCA_021018815.1). NCBI lineage: Eukaryota > Viridiplantae > Streptophyta > Magnoliopsida > Caryophyllales > Talinaceae > Talinum > Talinum fruticosum. The sequence continues at coordinate 4,833,015 of JAITYX010000036.1, read as the reverse complement.
TGTCGGATGATGGAGATGAAGAACAGATGAAACATCCAATCACTTAATATTCCACACTGTTGGAGCAAAGTAACCATCAAACCAAACCAAATCAATACCCTACAGCCACAATAGGAAGTTTGTAGGGTCTCAAATATATATACCTTAAACCCCTAATTTGTAAAGAGGGTGTTTCTGCTCACTTAAAACTTAAAAAACGTTGACTACCTACCACTTAAGAGCGGACAGTTCATAGAGGTATAGCGCGCTATCAGTTTGCTATATTCCAAAGCCCAAAAAGATTACCAGAAGTATCTTTCAAAAGAATGCCCAAAGATGACTTTCTCTAGCCGAAGCAGTGGACAACAAACTTGTTACTTATGTTACTCAAAGCTTAGCCATAAATCAATAGCTTGCTCCTGTATGTATTTGTCTATTTCCTAAAAATTTTGCATCTTTCTGGTCCAAAATAAAGAGTCAAGCGCCCATCTCCGCATTCCATGTAGCTACTTAACGAGGCATTGTGCTTCAGTCTGCTATAACTCGGAGCAAACAATTTCCGAGCAATGACCTTCTCAACTGTCTGAAAAGGGGCCAACAAATCTGTTATTTATTTTGCACAGAGCTTATACCTAAGGTGTCTAACCCAAGTACAAATTCATGAACTTGCCCAATTTCTAAAACTTTTGCTATCTATTTTTTTTTTTTTGGAACAAGGAAATAAGATTTCATTGCTCCACTTGAAAAATAATTACAAAACCAACTTGGGCATACCTAAGTATTAGCAACTATAAACTCAGTCACTAACCCTCCAGCAAACTAACTCTCAATTCAAACACATACAGTATATAGGATTCTTTGGGTGATGGCTTGAGTAGAGAGGTGCTTCTTCTGAAATTTAACCAAATTTCGAGCTAGCCGTAGGAAATAAACTGGAGCATTAAAGGCACATTTTAATGCTCTAGCTTTTCTGGATTTACCCCTGACCTTTTGGAAAACCAATCAATTTCATGCTTCCACGTCCAATTTTGTTCCTAAACTCCAAACCCATGAAGTACACCCCCTTCCAGGCCTGGCTGCTATAGGGGCACTTGAAAAAGAGGTGATTGGTGGTTTCAACTTCATTGCAGCAAAACCAGCACTTGCCAGCTCCTGCATGAAATATTTGCACTAATCTGTCCTCAGCTGCTTACTTATTGAGAGCTGCGAGCCATGAAATAAATGAACGTCTAGGCGTAGCAGACACTGTCCAGACAGTTTTAGCCCACTGCATCTTCCTTCCATGAGGTCTTAGCATAGAATAGTATATGCTCAGCATGGAAAATCTGTCACTTTTTGTGCAAGCATCAATGGCTTCAACTGTTTCGGCAACTCCACCTAGTGACCCATACAGGTCCTCTGTAAACTGAATAATTTTTCTCCACATCCAAGAATCAGCTGAGGACGTTTTTGCATGCCAAATATCCACTTTCTTCAGATGAGAGTGTTGAACCCACTCCCCCATGCTCCTCCTTTCCGATATGATAGTGCTGAATAACTTTTCATCTTTTTGGTCTAATATTTAGTGTCAACTGTCCATCTCCATGTTCAACATAGGTGCTTGAGTTGTAAAAAGAGTCCAACAACCTTTGTGCAGTAAAATAAAACAAGTGGGTTCTGAACTCAAAACACTTCAGCCTCCAAGCTCATCATCAAGAAGAGCAAACCAAGTGCCGAATCTGCAGAATGCAGATGCCTTTAGTCCATTTGATACCCTAAGTACCTCTCAAGATTGACAATTTCAGAATCGACGGCAGAAGTACACTGCACTTTGATCAATGCCAATTTGAATTTCTGAGGGAAAACACTAAATTTCACCAGAATCCCATCCCATCTCCCAGTTCAACAGTCATCCATTACCCGACCAACGAGAGTACACTTTCATCATCACTCAACTAATCCTCCACCTACATGTTAAACTGCTAACCAAGGATCCATTAACTCACACAGAAGACATATTAAACGAACATCTAGCCACTGAGAGCATCCATTCCCACCTCTCCCTTTTGTTTTCAGGCTAAATTTGCTGTAAGCAAATAAACTTAAGGTCCTGAGGATGAATAAACAACCAAGTTTCCTTCATTATCTCAGTGAAACCAATCCGTTGCTGCTTGATTACAAAATCCAAATGGAACAGAGTCATAAAATAGAAGTTCTCGCATAAAACTCATCCATTGAATTTAACTCTATAACCAGCACTAGGACCCCCTGTAGCTAAAAGTCAATTCATTGACCATTTCCCTCCATTCTTTTAATTCCAAAATTTCTCCAGAACTCTCATGACTCATGAATATAAATTGAAATACTAGCACTTCAATCCACCATTTTGCCAAAAGCCTCCAACAATTTCATCTGAAACGAAGTCCACCACTCAGCCGCCACCTAATCTCAAAGTCAAAACCAATTGAACTTCAATAAAATTCAATTTTGAACAATTCAAAACTCTCTATAAACCCCGTCAACAATCATCTTCCTCTCTTCAATCATCAGATCATCAATACAATCATCATCATCATCATCATCATCATGAAAAAATCAAAACAAAACAATTCGAAAAACTGTACTACTACAGCTGAAACACAAAAATCGAAAATAAACACAAGCAGAAGCAAAACTAAAAATTCAGCACAAGTTTGACTTACCATTTACAGAAATTCAACGGCGCCCTCTGTACAAATAATCAAAAGATCAATCAACGACAAACTAACTGATGAACAAACTCGATTATCGTCGTTTTCTCTGGATTAGTAAACAAGACAAGAAAGTAGAGAGAGAGAGAGAGAGAGAGAGAAGAGGATTTTCTCGTCTTTTCAATTTGACTGAGTTGAAAGAATGAAAGAATGATGGAAATAAATTGGGGGGACGAAAATTTCAGAAAATGCAAGCTTTTATATGCAAAAGCGCGGACAGAGAGAGAGCTGAAGGAGAGGGAGGAAGCTGCTTGTTTCTCGTTCTCTTTTTGTGTTCCTTTTTTTTTTTTTTGGAGGGGGGTTTCTGGTGGACGAAAATGAATACGGTGGCGTGGCGTGTTTCTCTCTCTAAGAGGGTGAGAGTTTCTCTCTCTAGGGAAAATGTTTGCAGGGAGGGGGTCAGGGCAGCTGGGGTCCGCCTCTCCTATGGCTATGGAGTATGCAGAGAGAGAGAGAGAGCGGGGGGGAAGGATCTTCGTGGTCTCCCACATTCTCTTATCTATGAACCGACTTTTCTTTTCTCTTTTTTTTTTTTTTTCTTCAAGAGTGTTTTCAAAGGAATTTATTTTCTCTGTTTTTCCTTTTTTGGTTTGTTTTCTAAGTAGATTCTTTTGTTTTTTGGATTTAGAAGTGAATTTTCTTGGTAATCCGAGTAATCCCCCAGTGACTCAAAAAAGAGAAGAAAAAGGAAAGAAAATGAAAGATTTTTTCTCTCAATATATGAAAAATAATTTTGTGATAGTCTCAATTAATTAGTACTAAGTGTTGAGAACAGATAATAATCAAACTCATATAAATAAGTCCATATTGTGTTGATTATTCTTTATGTGTTAGGTTATCGATAAATAGATTTGGCAAAAAAATTTAATCAATTCAAATATGTCCGAAAAAGTTAGGGTCTTGGAGAAAAATTTGAAAAACCCGCTTACGATTAGGGTTGACCCGTTTGGATTAGGCTTATATTTTTAAGGTTTTTCTTTTACATAAAATTTCTATCTATCCAATTATTTTTTTTAGTATTTCGTCTTTTAATATTTATAAGCAACCATCAAATTTAATTTCAAAAAAGAAAAACACATTAGTTTCCCCTTTCAAGTTTATTGCTATCTTTCCTCTATCATAAGTCACTATTATAATAATTGTTAAGTATTTTACTGTTAGAAGTTAGGTGCCTAGATATCTATGTAATTTTCTTTTCTATAGATTGATTTTTGTTAACATGTTTAATATCAACACTACTACAATAACCATCTTTTGCCATGGTTGAAAAAGACCTTTTATTATGGTTATTTGACGTCGTGTATACGGGCAAAGTAGTAGATGGAAATCTTTTACAACGGTTGTTGAATCGTAGTAAAAGACAACTTATTACTAGTGTAACCTATACTGACACAAATAACATATATTAAAATATAATTATTAAACCACTAGAACTTCATTTAAATTATTTGTGCAGTTATTCCTCAATGAACGGTGCCAAGTAACATGTTTTTTACGTCGCTTTCAAGAGGTTCGAGATAAATCTGGATCGGGGCACAGTTGCGTGCCCTAATGCTTGAATGGCATTATGAGAAATTGAGCACACTCGATTCCTATCTCGTTCAGTCACCTATTACATATTAATTGTACATATTATTAGTTAGAAATGAAAATTAACTGTTAAATAAACTTATATATATATAACAGCTGCACCAATCTCTTGCATATGCAAAAATTGCAATATATCATATAAGAAATCCCCATCTAATACCCCAAATACGTGATTTGGCGTTTTGATTTCAAATATTTTGTCTTCTGGCAAAGTCTTCACAAAACTTTGTAGAAGAAAACACCAATCCTAAGGTGACTCGTGATTGGATTAGAGAGGGGATAGCTCTGGACAACGATCGGGTGCCGCTAAGTACTTGCCGATGCCAACTGAGGACATGGGAGGGCCCATCCTCCCACTCTCGGCTCTGGCCACGACATATTAGATCACAGAGGGTTATAATACACAAATTAGAAATATATAAACGTGATATTAACAATCAATAATCTAATATTTTCAAATAAAATACCTTCAATATAGAGAAGATGACCAAACTCTTGGGCCAAGCAATAAAATTGTTAACCACTTCGTCAACAACGTGGAGATTCGGTGATTGGATCGGCAACTCACATGTGCCTTTTCCTTGCACACTATCACCTTCACCTTCACCTTCACCTGATCAACTAAGATCGGTACCCCATGAACGATGACACCTGGCTGCATAGGGTAAACAACACCCGTTACCACAATGTGGTCTAGGGGAGGATGATGAGAAGATAGTGTGCACCGCATCGACTACTCAAGAGAATTAGCATAAGAATTAAAATCACAGGCTAATCCTTAAGAGACAACTTAAATTATCAAAAATCATCAAAGAAAAACGGACATAGTTTCCCTTAAAAGTATACATTTTCCCGGGATAAGGCCCTCATCCGAAACAATAAAAATAAATAACTAATTACTCAACGGCCACATGCCGGAGTTCTATAACAACTAAAGTATATACACCATTCATTCAACTAGTATACACCAATAACTAGTCAAAATAAAAACATGCATTCTAATTAGGTAGCAAAAATCTTAACTACCTCGACATATCTTTGAATTGGTCGACGGTTGACCTCGGGTTCATGCTAGCCGGTATCTTGGGTGAGAAATGACCCTCACATAAATCTTCCAAATTGGGTGCCGAGATACCCATCTTAGTCAAGTGCATCGTGAAGCGGGGCATCATCTGGGCATTCATCTTTTCCATCTGTGCAGCCATTTGAGACTCCATTTGGGCAGACAATCGAGATTCCGCTTGAGACATGATTGCTTCGATATTCACTTGGTTGGAAGAGACGAGGCGCTTCTTTATAGCCCTGAAGTGCTCAAGTATCACCATCCTCACACCGATGGCTCGAACATGACCGAGATGCTCATCTCTTTGTAGGGTTAGGTTAACTTGTCCCTCCTCCGGGTGACGTCAACAACTTTTGAAGTCGAGGTCTGTGATAAAGACTCCTTGTAATGCCCCCAAAACCCATAATCACCATTTAGTCATAATGACTGACTAACAAGTAATTAGCGCAGCGGAAAAGAGAATTAGAAGCGTTACGGCCGCTCTTTAACAAGAGCAAGGCAACTACCTAATTGACATACAAACATAACTTACTAGGTTGAGGTTCATAATACGTAGGACGCCCAACTTATAATAACATAACGAGTAACAAGTTATCGAGCACCATCATGACTATAACTTATTAACCAAAGCATACACGACTCCCATACATCACGTTCTTGACTATCACTGTGAGCCTCTAAGTTTTGATGACCAAAATGAACTCGTTTGTTTTCTTTTGCATTAGCCTTACCTAAAACAAAACAGAGAAAAACATTTCGAAATAATGAGCCGGAGCTCAGCACATCTATCCATGTACTGTAAATAATTTATGTGAAGATATATTGATTTGAGTGCATGCATTTCAATTCATTTATAAATTAGATAGGAAGAATATAGTAAAATAATTATTCATTGATTATCTGAGTGGCTCCTTACGATCATCGGTTTCCCTAAATATGCGCATACCCAAACCGATCGGCAAAGTCTGGTTGATAATGGCCAAATATATATGATATGATATGATCATTATATAACATGATTGATATGGGGCGGGCCACATAATTAGGTGACAAATAATATTTGAAATGGTTCATTTCATTAAGCAAACCATTTGATATTGTTATGTATAAACATATGGATTTTCGTAAGGTACAAGCAATAAACGTACCTTAAATCGTGGAAATATTCTTTCTGATTCCTTTGAAGTTGCGGACTCGGATGAACGACGTGGATGCCTTAACAAAATAAGGTGTTTCATTAATAGGTTCAATACTCTTAGTAATCAAATTTATTATCATTATTATTGTCATCGCTATCGTTATTACTATTATTATCATTTACATTATTCCCCTTTTTTTTCTTTATAACTTCCCATGATTAGATGAATTTATGAAGGCAAAAATCACTTCTTTCCTTCAACCCTCAAAATGACTTATTTTCTTTAATCTTCCCAAAATCACTCATTGTCTTCAACTTCTTACAATCATTCAACTTACCTATTCTCCTTAATTCACAATTTTAATTTATATCCTCATAGCACAACAAGCATGCCCACTTTAGTTAATCTCTTTCTCCACAATTTTCTAATAAACTCGAGTCATCACGAAAACCAAATTTCCTTTGCTTTGGAAGTCATCACGGACCTCCCCACGGCCAGTGGGGGTGAATGGTTGGTTGTAGAGGTCATCAAGGGCCTTCCCACAGTCGGTGGGGACTTCTGGTGGCCACCGTGGGTTATCCCACGGCCTGTGGGAGCACCCGTGGTGGGTGTTTTGGGTAAATTAACTCACTGCTGGGCACCATGTCCTGTCCCACAGGTTGTGGGGACACCCTTGGTGGGTGGCAGAGTCTTCCAACTCCACTTTCTTATACTCTACGACTTTTTTGTCTTGTGATATCTCTATGAAAGGTTTACTTTACACATTTTTCATCATTTTAAGTATCATATTAGCCTACTAAAATCCATTAAAAGTACATGCAAGATAATCACTTCTCATACCAAGATTTGGGCAACCCGAGTTAACGTTTCCAATCAACGATCCCCAAAAGCATAATACTAACTATGTAATCTGATTTTACACAATAATCCCTTGCATCAACATCTAACTAATTATTTCTAAAATTAAAGGAATTGATTAGTTAAAGGTTGAGGTTTTTTACCCAAAACCCACAAGAAAAATGAGGGTTTTTATGGTGGAAGGGGTGGCTGATCGGAGCTCCGGTGACTGGTGGTGGTTGGCGGCTGTGGGAAGCGGCGACCGGCGGTCATGGTGGCTGCCTGGCGGCAGGTGCAGTAACAGGCAGCAAGTGCAGCAGCAGGCAGCAGGCAGCAGGCAGCAGGTGCAGCAGCAGCTACAGCAGCGGTGGGTGGCTTCGCGGTGGCCGGCAGCTGGTGGCTCTGGTGACGGCACCCGGAGGAGCTGCTGGTGGTGGTGGTCAGTCTGGCTGGGCAGTGAAGGGGTTGAGTGAGGGAGGTGAGTTTTGTTGGGAAGGGAAACAATGATGAATGTGAGGTTTTTGGAGATGTTTGGGGTTTAAATAGGCATAATTGAATCTGAAAATCTCTCTCCTCAATCCGAATCCAGCCCTCTTTTTTATTTTTATTTTTTATTAGCTTGGTTATTGGGCCCTTCACTCTACTAAGCCCAATTACCCTAATATCCAAGCCCAAGTTAAAAGAATGTCGATTTTAGAAATTCCCGACTTGAATAATTATTACAAACTTTAGGCGTATGAATTATTGTTATTATGATTCTAACAATGTCTTATTATTATTATTATTATTATTATTATTATTATTATTATTATTATTATTATTATTATTATTTCTTGAATCATCACAAAGCATACTTTATTTGCGTATTTATTTATTTACTTATTTTTGTCCAAGCGTCGTTATCATCATCCGAGTCCTGCAACACATAAAATTGTTACTTGTACAAGTACATAATATTAATATATATATATATATATATATATATGATCATGAAAAATAAAAGTGTGAATTGAAGTGCACGCGCTCATTAATATTTATTAGTCTTTGTTAATGTATTGGTTTAAGGTCGAGGCATTACACTCCTATAAGAAGGAAATAAATTAATCATTGGGAAATTCATATATTAAACCCGATAAGTTCTCAAAATAAATAAAGAAATAGTAAAAAACTCATGAGTCACTGTACAATACATTGTATGTCTGTTGTAGTGAAGGTGTCATCTTTTTCTTTCTTCCTTCGACCCATAACTCGTCCCTTTCGACAGTGAGCTGCAAAGGATATACGATGACACGTTCATCGGATCCTCTTTGTTTTCAAGATTCTACTTGTACAACTTCTCCTACACCTTTGTGTATTTCCCACGGGATATCATATGTGGATACACATTACTTTGAATCCTCTTCCAGTTGGATTCACCTCGTGCTTGTGTAAGTAATTAATACAACAAAATATCTGTAAATAAGACTATAAATATAAAGAAATTTTAAAGAAATTAACTCTAAAAAAATTTCAATAAATAAGACCTATAAAAAAAGAGAACAAATGTTAAATTACCTTGTATTCCGAAGAGAAGACATATGCTTCAAAATTCTTTCAATCCTCCTCGGTTATGAAGTTGTAGACCTCCCAGGATCTACCTTCTATCGAGATGTCCCTTGTCTTGTAGACCCAAACAGTGGCAATATAAAACTTGAAGTTTCTCAATTTCTCTGTCGCTGACATGAAGGTCTTGTGTTTCACCGATGAGATATATGATTCGTTAACGTAAATAAATTAAAGTAAAAATTTTCAAATAAATTAAAGTAAACAAAAGAGAGGGAGAGAGAAGTTGCATATTGGCGGAAGCGACGACAGTGAGAGTGAGTGAGAGGGAGCAGCAACCAATCAGCGAGAGGCGAGAGGCGAGAGTAGAGTGAATAGAGTAGAAAGTGAGAGCGGCGACGACGGCGAGGAGAGAGCAAAGAGACGAGAGTAAGAGTGGAGAGCGAGAGTAAGAGTGAGAGTAGAAAGCACAAAGTGAAGGTGGAAAGCAGATTGCTAGTGGTTTTTTTTTCTCGACAAACTTTTTATTACAGTTCAATAAAAGAGAATCTATTATTACGGTTCTTTCACAGAACCGTAGTAAAAAGTGGACATATCCACCGATTACGACTGTTCAATGAAAGAACCGTAATAATAGGCGTAGTAAAAGACCGATTATTTATAAAAATATCACCGCCCTCATTTTGTAAAATGATTTTTGTTTTTAACCGTTGTAAAACGCCTGTAATAAAAAGCCACATATGTAGTAGTACAAATAGAGAAATTCAATACATTAGATCATTCTTTATTTAGGAAAATCATTATTTAATGCTTATAAAATTGTAGAAGAAAAAAACCATTAAGGTCACTTCTAACCCGTTGGGTTGATTTGAACCCGAAACTTTAGGTTTAAAGTTTAGCATTTTACCTGTCCACCTGAATCACAGGTTTATCTATAAATATGTGTTCTTTAATTATTTTTTACGAGGTATTTACTAAAATGTTAATTGATGAGTTAGCTAGTACATAAATGTTATTAAAGTTTAAAAGTTTTCTCCTTTTGTCACCAAAGTATCCTTTTGTCACCAAAGTATCCACCTTCATGCATGTTTTACTTGAGTTTCCTTTTTATCAAACATATTAGTGGATGACCAAATGACTTAGTACAACTGATTTTTTTGATTTTTTTTGATAAAACAACTGAAAAATTTAAATTTTAAACGAATTTTACACTACTGTATTATTTTTTGAGGGAAAGGTGACTAAGGCGAGTCTTAATTAATTCAAAAAATGGGGAAAGAATTAGAAATAATTGGCGTTAAAGTCAATTTCCTCTTGCCAATTAGAATTTGAAAACCCAAAAATGCTAGTCAAAAATAAAATATAGAAATTTTGAAGAGAACAAGTGAATTGTGTGCTTCATTTAACCATAATTCCTCGAAATAGGAGGGCCTCACAATTATGATGTGTGTATCAATCAAAATCCTAATCAAACCAGACAAAATTGTACTCAACTAAAAACAAAAACTTTTGAATATACAAATCAAGAACCAAAATTTACATGGACCCAAAATAGACCGAACCGAAGATCAAATGAGGCATTTTTAAACTTACATATAAAACACACATAACCATAAACATAAATAGAAATGAAAATAAACGAACATAAATAAACATAAAAGAGCAGAAACGAACATAAAATTAAACAAATAGAAATGAGTTGTTAAAATAAGAAATGAACAAACATAAAAGAACATAAATAAATATAAAAGAACATAAACGAACATAAACAAACATAAATAAACATAAACAAACATCAATAGATTTCGTTTTCATGTAATTTCGAACACACCCTGAGTTGAAATGGACCAGATTAAATGGACCTATTATTTATTCTCTATTGTTAACAACTAAATGATAGGCACAGAAGGGAGCAGAAGCACATAATGGCAATTAACATAACAAAATTTTTATTTAAAAAAATACCAATATTACAAAATCCAAGAGAGGTCTAATGAGTCTTGGATTATTTCTCTAATTGGTACATGGTATATAACAAGCTCTATTTTGCAAAACATAAGGAGGGACAGATTGTACAATGAAGGTTAGATGGTGAACAGTGAGACTGCATTCTAATGTATTATTCCGTATAATATCAAAAAAATAACTCCAGAGAAAAGAAAAAGAAAGGGTGCAATTAGGTTACAACAGGTTTAGACCGAACCTCCTGAAAACTCAAAATTAATAGGTATAAAGTGCAACCGGTTTAATTCAGTCTATTTTTTGAGTTGGACCGGAATCTATACATCCTTACTCACAATGTTGAGCTCAAATAAAAGGTCTTACCAAGTCATGCAGGAGTTGATGTTATTTTATCAATAGTGACAGGCTTTGTGATAGGCATATGAGTCCTACAAATGGTTACAGAGTGCTCTTTAGTTGGAAGGAATGCTTACTAAATATTACTTTGAACTCCATAACTTCAATTGGCATCCTTCTAAGAGGCATTTAACATATCTGACATAGTCATATCCTTTCGCAATTTTCCAATGGTCTAGAGCTTTATTAATACGCACATATCCGTAATATGCATCCATCCCTGTCAACAGATTTTGCACCCAAACACATCTAGGACAAGTACCAAGCTCAAATATAAGGAAATTAGGAATTGGGTTCTCTTTCTAAATTGACCATCATTATCTTCTCCCTAATTTAAATTAGGAATTTTAAGATTTGAAACATTTGTGAAATTTACGTCTAAAACATTCTCATCAACTTCAATTAAATATATTTAAAACTTTTATTATTATTATTATTATTATTATTATTATTTTTGATAAATAAGTCCTCAAAGAGGGAAGTTCTGGTTATAATCCACAAACAAACTAAAGAAACAAAAGAAGCTAAGGAGTCGAGTCCATCAAGGAGACAAATTCCCTAAAATTGTGGCTAGCCACGTGATTTCAACAGCAATAAGAGTAATTAAGTTCAGGAATTTCCATGCTTTACTCTTCACTCCTCCTTCTTTCCACTGGTTAGACCACTACTCCGTTCCACGACTTCACAATTGCTTCACCATCTCTCTCCTCAACAATTTGCTTCAGCAGAGGTAATGCCGACTTGGGTCCAACTCAACGCTTTGGTTAACTTGACGACCTCCATAGTTTCTACATCAAACAGTTTGCTTTTCTTGGACGTACTTATGGCCTCCCTTTTTCCCACCTCCGTGCTCGCCTCTCACCGCCATGGTTGCCCACTGAAAAGACAATTTCTTCTCCTACAATCTATGAATTCTGTTCGTCATCCCCTCACTCCATCTCTGATCAGAATTTCGATTTTTGTGGGATTCAACAGCTTACTGCATCACACTTGTACCAGCTCTCCAGATGCTGCTCCCTTGAAGATCAAGGTTCAGGCCTTTGAGGTTGTTACTATGCACTTTAAGGAGTGTAAAGATAAGTTTGCAACTATAAATTATCCACAAAAATTAGACGATTCAACTTCAATCCTTTACATCTAGTACAATATCTAAAATACTGTCTTGCCCAATAAACTTCAAGATTTTGGAGAACTAATCCATCTCTACTACAAAGCCCTCCAAAACTAGTAATTTTTTTTTAAAAAAGTGGCACAATTCTCCTCCATAGTTCGAGGAAGATGATGCAATATTAATGCATATCCGACATGTAATAAACAAATCAAGATATGTCACTTCTCTCAAGTGATGGTATCATAGGCATATTAATAAAATTACTTTAAAACTTTAAATCCTTACAGAACAAGAGATCTATGCCTAATAATTTTAATAAAAGGATTGACATGCATTCTACTGTTTTTCATTAACACTTAAAAATCTCTTCACTATCGCACTCCAAATAAAAGCTCTGATGGCTTCTAAACTTGGGGATTTTCTTAAGTTAGAAGTAGGAAGGTGTAGAGAAATGGTAATCTATAGGTACAGACGGAGCTATCTTCTTGATAATTACGGCAGATAAAAAGTCTCCATAAATACTATTTAATTATGGGCATTATGAGCCTATTAACCCCTTCAATAAGTGTATGATTTAATCATGGACATTATGAGGCTAATCACAATTCATGTAGACACTATTCTAACCAATGATCATTAAACATGTGTGCTAAAACCGCAGCAGCTATATAGTCATGTAGTCATGTACTTAAATTACAAACCAAGAATGTGTTTGGTTGCGGTAAAAATATTTTCCAAGGAAATTATTCTTCATGGGAAAATGAATTTTAAAGGAAAATCATTTTCCACCCACATTTTCCTTCGTTTGGTAGAAGAAAAATAATTTTTTAAAATACATACTTTAATGCAAAAACCAACCATAAAAATCCCATAAATATGAAAAGAAAAAGTAAATAATTAATTCAACTTCAAAACCCAATATATATATATATATATATATATATGTTGAGCACCTAAATTTGATAAGTTTGTACAGTCTCCCTATGATCAAACTTTTCTATTTACCAGGTTTGTGGTATGGCGTCGGTTCAGAACATTACTTAGGAGTCCAAACCTATTTTGGGCTACCTGGGAAATTTATTTGTGGACTAACTCAGCCTAAGGAAAATCACTTTGGGTAGTTTTGTGGTGTTGGTTGGTTTTTATGAGCTAAACTCGCTTTCGCCATTCTACTTTAATTTGGTCTAGACCCGAACTTGCAAATGAGAATGAGTTTTCAGCGCTAGGCTCAATAAAAATAAAATAAACGAAAAAGGACAACACTTTTTAGGTATCTCCAGTTAGCCCCAGTTTGACTATGTATTGAAATATGAAGGTCAAAATATACACTAAAAGGTACTTATTTGTTTTGCTCTCTCTTGAGATGTCGATCGAATTTACTGGCGTTTGAAACTGGTTGTTTTAGGCACCTAAAAAGTGTCATCCCTTTTCAATTTATTTATTTATTTATTTTTTGGCCTGGTGATGAAATCCCAATCCCGTTTACGAACTCGGATTATGATCGGATTACAATCGGCGTTACGGAATCCGAGTAAACCACGGAAAACCCGTTAGCGTGACAAAATAAGCCTATTTTTGCTTGGGCCAGCCCACAACCATTTCTTTCGGTCGAACCAAGCCATGTTCGGACTCCCAACTAGGATCTGAACCGGCGCCGGTTAGGATACGCTTCCGTAAACGCAGCGTTTCACTACTTTTCAGCGGCCAAACGTAGCACACGTCGTGAACATCTACATGACTACATTTTAACAGGCGTCAGTCTCCAGGACTTTGCGGATGACGTTGTTTTGGCCAGGAAAATATCTAATTTATTTCTTTATCTAATAGCTTTTACGGTTTCATTTTGACGTAATCTTTTTTCCTATAACTAGGGCCTCCCCTTGTATTTGGTTGCACCATTTTTTAGTTGGAAAAACCCCCTATGCTGAGATTCTCTCCTACTCTCTTTTCTCTCCATCTCTTATTAACAATACTCAACTCTCCATTTCTTAACTCACACAAAAGGCCTTCTTTGCACCTCGTTGGTGCTCATTGCCCTACCGTTACCCCACCGAAATCCGACCGTGATTCAAGATCGGTAGGTGGGATAACGTGAAGGCCCCATATTCACTTTTCAAGTTTGCCTTTACGATTTTTATTTTAATTTCAGTTATTAAATCGCTTTGCATATTGTTGTTTGAAGTTGTATCGCATTTAATTCCTCCTTGCCTGATATAATTTTTTAATTTCTTTTCCGCTTTCTTTATGGCTTTCGAAGCATGTTGGGTGTTTTAATTCAGTTATTTGCATGTTGGTTGCGTGCTTGATTTAAACACAATTTCAACTCACATTTTATATCGAGTAAAGGTCATCTATCAACAGTCAGAATGAAGAGTATCCCTCTTTGTTTCATATCTTCACCCCGAGCACCGGATTATTGGTTTAAGACTAATGGAGTCTCTTTTAAAACATTTTCTAAAAATCGAATTATTGGTTTAAGACCGATATGAGTCTCTTTTAAAACCTTTTCTAAGTTTACTTTTTCCATACTAAATTTAGAAATGTATTTTCTGTATTTTTGTTAGTTTTTATTTCCTAAAACTTAATGATTACTCCTTAGTTTTTAGATTTTATTCTTAAAATTGCTTCTCGGCATTTCAGGCTAAAAAATAGAAAATTTCAGATCATTTTGACAACCGAAGTTATATGACTGAGACTGACTTCTTAGTCTCAGCCATACAATTTGCGTCGGTTTCAAGCCGATATTGGCATCGGTTAGCACTAAACATGAACTAGGCTCAGCTCTTTGTCCAAGCAGATTTTTCTGTTTGGTCCGGAACCTTTGCAGTAAAATGTACTCTTTTGTTTATTTCTTTACCTTTTGAAATAATATCTTGAGACTTCTCTAAAATTAATTTTGAAAAATAAAACGATTAATAATAATCTCCAATCACCTCTTCCTTCAAAACTATCTTAAAAAGTCTAATTCTAAAAGCTATCTTAGTGAGAGACGCATCCTACTTTTAAAATAAAAATTAACTTTTAAAAATAGTCAAATGTACAAAGGCCTAGTTTTACCTGAATATGTCGACGAAAAAACGGATTTGATGGAGATAAGTTCTGGATGCTGGACATATGTAGTGAGAGAGTGTTGATGATTGGCCGTTATAGATGACCTGAAGCCTAACAATAGGCTTGAACTTGACTGATCGAGTCTGAAGTTCGGTTGGGTGATTCCTGAACTTGGCTAATTAAAGTCATAAACACATGGTTGGTGTGCCAAAACTTTACCAAGTATTTAGTCTGAAGTTTGGCAATAGGCTTGAACTTGACTCGGGTAGTGAAGTCCGAAGTCCAGTGGAGGTGCCTAAACTTGACCTTTTCTAAGATTTGAAGTTCGACGAGGTGTCCTAATCTTGGCTTAATCAATGTCCTAAAGCTCGGACGAGGGGTTTAAACTTGATTGGTTCTCGATCTGAAGCTTGGCTACAAACTTTTCTGCACTAACATTTTTGTAAGTAAATAATTTGAGTGTTAATTGTTCAGAGGTTCAATGATCTAGAGCTAGATCGCATTTCAAAGATTCTACCTTGACTTGGCCATTGGGGAGGACCCGAAGCCTTGGCGGGGTATCTGAACCTTGACCTCTCTTGGGCTTGAAGCTCGACGAGGTGTCCGAACCTTAACCACTCTTAGGTTTGAAGCTCGACGGGGTGTCCGAACTTTGACTACTCTTGTGTCCGAAGCTGAATGAGGTATCTAAACCTTGACCGCTCTTGGGTGCGAAGCTCGACAGAGCATTTGAACCTTGACTGCTCTTGATCCTAAAGTTGGATGAGGTGTCTGAACCTTGACCGCTCTTAGGCTTGAAGCTCGACGAGGTGTCTAAACCTTGACCGCTCTTAGGCCTAAAGGTCGAGGGCATATTAGAACCGTGGCCATTCTTGATTCTGAAGCTCAACTTTTGCTAAGTATGTGATCATAGAGGTGCTCAAATTTAGATGGTGTATCCCTCACTTTGAGTGAGTTAGAATGTTGTGTAAGATCATTATTGCGGCACCAACAAGGTTAGTTGATTGTTTGTCAAGGTTTTATGCCCTTGCTTGTTAACTTTGAGCTTTTAGTTTGTGTGCTAATAGCTCCCTCGTTTGCGGGGTGGATAATCTCTATCTCCTCCTGAGTATTTTTGATGTTGTTGCGCCCGTATAATCATTTTAAATGACCATCTAATCTATATAGCTCATCATACTATGAGCCCCCAAGTTTTTCTTGGGTGCTTAGGTCTAGCTCTTCTCAAGTATTGGTGAGTCGGCGAGCTTCAAATGGGTTGGTGATATGGGGATTATTTCTTTAAAGGTGGTGATGCTAGTGTCCTTCTTATTGTTGATGATGATTGAATAATTCTGGTTTGGTGTTTTATTTATTAAATATTTTATTTTTAGGATTTTGACTCATGCAAGGTGATGAATACAAGACTCTTTGCTAAGAGCAAATCCAATCTTTTATTAATATGATGCAAAAAAATACGAAAAGATAAAAACAAAATTGCATTTTTAGTCCCTATTCCCTAAAGTAAAGCATAATGGTCTGAGTAGTATATAATGAAGATGGACCACTTGAAATAAGGCACAACACAATGCACCTCTGCTGAATAATGAAACATGGGTTTGATGGTTTGGAGTCGGGTCGGAGCGGCGTGCTTCCCGATTATCTTCTTGATTTTATGAAATTGGAAAGGGAAAAAATGGATTTCGGATTTTGGAATTGGTACTTAGAACAAAATTAAGATTGGGGTCAGACCTCATTGGCTTCCTACGTATCCCCTATAGTGGAAATAAGCCCTATGTAGTTCAAAAATACTAATTTGGTTTTATTTTTGAAAAAGGAAAAGAGAATAAGACTTAGGATGGATCTGAAATAGGGAAGTCCACATTTATTGTCATCCTTGATGAGTGATGGTCTCATTGGATGGTGAAGTGCTTCACAAGGCAGTTACCCGAACCTACACAAATCCTCTTAGTTGGTCGCGACTTTTGTGGCCGTGGAAGCTTGCTCTTCTTCTATATCTATTCCAACATATTATAGTGTTTTGAAGTCCATGAAAGGTAAGAACCTCAAATATTGTTGATAGGAAGGTTTCAAGTTTTTGAGGATAAGTTCAGCCTGATTTATTTAAGAGAGTTAGTCCACCATGTGGGCGGCCTTTGCTCTCCAGCGAGTGATGAAATCAGTTAAACTTTCTTTGTCTCCTTACTTAATCAGCTCTAGATCCCAAAGAGTGGCTGGTAGATAAATATTGTATGAGTTGTTGATGTAAGAACTCCTTGTAAAGAATCTGTCGGTTTGTGACCTTACGTGGGTCAACAACATTGTAATATTTCATGACGTCTTTATCAAATGTCCATGGAAAGATAACATGGTATCTTTCCTCTGGTACATTCTTCAAAGTCATTGCCCGTACAAAGTCCCTCATATGGTGATGAAGGTTTTCAGTCCAATAGAACTTGATGTCAAACTTGGCAAATTTTGGGGGCAATTTGCCTTTTGGGATTGAAGTTAATCTCGCGTGGGCCAAGTAGTAATTGTTGAACATGGAAGATTCCAGCAACATCTTCTCTATTTGATCTATCGGTGGATCAAAAGTAGGTTTCTTTTTAGCTTTACGGTCAACCCGTTTCCTTCTAGATTTTGGTTTCTTCTCTAGTTCTTTAAGTATGAAGTCAAGGGTTTCTGACATGGACTCAATTTTTTATGTTGGACCTCAATTCTGGCTTCCACTTTTGCAGCAGAATATTTAAACAAGGTGATGATGGGGGTTTGGTATGGTTCGTTGGCCATTTTTTGAGGAGGGTTACGCTTCGGTCTTATCTCGTAGGTGACATATCGGCGCTGACCATACCAATGTGGTACGTATTGATGTAGGATGTATCGGTGTTGAGTCCACTAAATTTGAACGTGCTAATGTTGAAGTAGACTCCTTACTTGCCGGTCGCTTCGTGTCGGGATTCCGACGATATTCAATTTCAATAGGCTTCCCTATACTCGTGTCCCAAAAGAGTAGGTGTTTAAGACTGATTTATTGCAATGTGAAAAATTTCAATAAGCCCTTTGGATATATAATGTCAATGTCATATTACAATAAAGACAATTATACTTAGGAGTATATTTTCATTCATGAGGGGCCTTTAAATAGTTATACCAAGCCTTAGGTTACCTTTGGATAATTTTTTGCAAAGGTTGGGGAACCTATGAGTTATTTTTTATACATGAAGGGTCTTAAAATAGTTACAACAAATCTGAGGGTACCTGTGAATAATTGTTTACAAATGTGAGTTACCTAAGAGTTATTTTTCATACTTGAGAGGCCTTAAAATAGTTATACTAAGTCTGATGATACTTCTGTATAATTTCCGAAAAGGGAAAAAACTTCGAGGAGGCTATCTACTAAATAGTCCAGGTATTATGATGAAAATTTCATAAAAGGACAAGAAATGATAGAGGTTTTTTATAATATCAACAACCACCAAGACGAAAATGATAATAATATTTATTATTATTACTATTATTATTATTATTATTATTGGCATTGCATGTTTGTTTTCAGAAGAATTTGCAAGGATGTTTTTGTAAACAACAATATAAAATGCAACTTTTGGAGATGAAATGTTTCATATATATATATATATATATATATATATATATATATATATATATATATATATATATATATAATGCAACAATATAAATAACGTTTTTAAAAGGTTATGATAAATACTATGATTATTTTTTACAGTAGCTAGTAGTATTTATTTAGTAATACTATTTAGTAAAAAACACTTGATAATTAAATAATACTGTTCAGTAAATTAGTAGACTAGTGTTGTAAGTAGTGTTTAACCTTTCAAGTAAAAAATCTAAAATTACTTTGAAAAAGATTAGCATTTTGCATGTTTTGGTTAAAATTACCTTTTATTAATTTTGTTTTAGGAAAAATATCAATATTTTTTTATGCCAATTTCATTAAGCCACCAAACACATTTTATTCAACCTCTCAAGTTAACATTTATCTACTAAAATTAGAACCATCAACTGCTACTTAAACAAATACCTTCTAGTCTTCTACATAAACAATTGATTTTGTCAAAATAGAGCCCATACACTACTGTCAAATGCTAATTTATTATAAATTGCAAGACATAGAGTTTATATAATCAAAATACTTAAAGCAACAAAAACACATTTATTTATGGAACATGGCCTACCAAAAATTAGTTTACTAAACACTATATTTCGCTAATTAATGCTTTGATTGGTCAAAAAGCCAAATGTTGCTTCAAATACACAATTTAACCTATAAATGAATTAAGCTACCTATTTTATTTTACTTTTTTAAGTGAAATGGTAAATACATAATACATTATACAACCTTCTCTCAAGGTTTAAGCTACCTAATTGTTTATAACAATTCGCTACTTTTCTTAGTTTCATTTTAATAGAAATTAATTTATCAAAGTAAATTGCTTTTTAATTGATTTAGATCCCTCAAATCAAAGTTTGGTAGTTAATATTATTTGGATGCAAGTTGGCATTTCTATTGATATCTGATATAAATGCTTAGTAATCGGTTATCCCCTTTCCAAATGGTATTATACTATAATGAAACTTCAAATAATAATATCTTTTAAAAGACTAACAAACTATACAAATAGGGTCCTTATCCCACCAACAAAATTATAATATCCTCTCTTAACCATTAAATTGAATACTGTATTCGATAATTTAATTATCAACATATAAGAATTGATCTTCCCAATACACCTCTAAACCTAATTTTGAAAAATAAGTTATTCATTGGGTAATATTCTCCTTAAAGATTTTCATATTCTAAATTAACTAATTCAATTGATAGTTTGACTCCATCAACCATTTACCATTTATGTGTGTATTACATGTGAACAACTCCAAAAAAAAATGGTAGCATTTTTCTTACTCTTTCGCTCTATAGTCTAACACAAGTAATGTAATTGATATTCAACTGTTAATCTTTGCATTAGATGGAAGCAAAAACTAATTTCTAACTAAAGCCAGCTTGCAATTAGGGATGGCAGAGAAACCCAAACCCGTTTAAAACCCGCAAAATCCGCCCCATTTAAAACCCGAATGGGTGTTAAAAAATTTTTAAAATGGGTATGGGGAGGGTATGTTTAAAATGGGTATGGGGCGGGTATGGGTATGGGTTTAGGCTTCACCCGCCCCATACCCGCCCCATATAACACCTATAACCCATACCCGCAATACCCGCCCCGTACCCGCCCCAAACCCGCCCCACTTAATACCCATAACCCGTTTTGTTAAATGGTTAAAAAAAAGTTGAGAAAAGTGGTTTATGAGAGACATAAGGACCAAATTTTGGATTATTTCGATTGTGAAATGTTTGTTAGTAAGGTGCTGCACATCTACAATCTGCAAGTTTGTGAATTGTTGATTTTTTTTTGTTTGAATTATGAGAACTATTAAATATGGGTTTAATATGAGTATTATTATTTTTAGTCTATTTATACCCAAATAAAACCCGCATACCCGCAAAACCCGATGGGTATGGGTATGGGTATGGATTTTTAACACCCAGTGGGTATGGGTATGGGTATGGGTACGTATTTTGAAAATGGGTATGGGTGTGGGTATAGGGAAACCCGACCTGTACCCGCCCCATTGCCATCCCTACTTGCAATGATGGTAGGAGCTTGGAAGTAGACTCGGGTATTGGACTGGGTGTCCAATAGGTTTAATTGGGTGGCCTGAAAAAATGGGTCAAAACCCATTTAATGATTTAAATGGATTGGGCATGAAGTGGGCCGCCAATTAAGGGAATTTTCGGGCCGGGATTGGGTGGGTAACCGGGCACCATTAACCCTCTCTCTGTCCATCATGTTTGACGAGGCAACTCTATCTCTCTCTCTGTCTCCACTGTCCCCCTCCCCGCTCTCTCTCTCTCGTCGTTGCTCTTGCGCCATCTCGCCGGTGAATCGGAGCCGGAAGCCTTTCCGCACCCCGCTCTTCTTCCATCGCCCGGTGAATCAGCTCTTTCTCTCTCTCTGCTTCCGCCGAAACCCTAATTTGGCATTTGCTGATTGATTCTTCACTAGTTATCCACATAGAGGTATTGGAATTCTTGCTCTCAACTTCGATGATTAATTGGTTTCTAGGTCTAGAAATTTCTAATCTTAAGGTCTTGGGAATTTTTGCATGTTTAAAATTAACACAAATTGGGCTTTAGATGTCATAGGGTAAATATGGTGGGTTTAAGGAGACATCTTTCCTTGGAATTTTCATGTCCGACCATATGAAAGTTGAGCAATTCCATCCTCTCTCTTTGAGAACCAAGGTATGATTGCTTTCCCTTGTTAATTTGAAGTTTTCTAGATTAATTTGCTCAAGGTTTCCCTTGTAGCTTCAAAAAGTGATTAGTTTCTTTGCAATTTACTCAAGGTTAAAACCTCCGATTAGAAATTTGGGCTTTTTTTTCCACTTACACACATATACTTGTATAGTGTATATAGAAGAGTTTGAGATGAATGATTAAGGTATTTCCACGTTTGCCAAAAAAATTCGAACAATGTTTGATTGGCTCTTCAATGTACACTTGGATATGCTCATGAGTCATGACTATGGACAGGGCCAAAAATCTGCAAACTTATGCGAGAATCGATTAAATCTGAATTTTGAAAACATACCCATGTTGGCTGCTTATGTTGTTTTGGTGTAGCGTGGATCTTTTAGCCTTGGAACCCAACATTTTAATGTTCTCCTTTTTGTCTTAGTTATGGTTTAATATGAAATGGAAAGAAGGAAATACTTTATCTGTAAATCTAAATTTTCCTTGCCCAAAATTTATTTGAATCTGTTTTGGAATATGTGGAAGATACAAGTGTAGAGCCATTGCTTGAGGATCTAGTTGAGGTACATGTTTAGTGTTGGTGGATGGGGCACTAGTTTCACGAGTACTCAAGTTTCTGTTGCATATGTTTATATTAATATGACAAATTTCAAAAAAAAAAAGAAAAAAAGAAAACAAAACCTGATGTTCTTATCTGCGTGCTTTTCTATTCGAGCACTTATACTACTCGTGCCTTCCTGCTGGTGGATAGTGTCTAAATATGTATGTCCTCTCTTCGAAGTTCTAACTAGTGTTATTGTGTTCTTGTACTTCAGAAAATGGGATCTTTTAGCCTTGTGTTCTTTTGTAAACATCTCATTCAGTCATTTTTGTTGAGATTTTTGTTTCCTGACTTAGAAATGTTTTGACACCCCTGCCTCCTGGGGTAATGGTGCATAGACCGTAGTCAATGCTCCTTGTTATGATCCACTTGATGCATTTGACTTAGATCTAAATATGCATGTTATTAATTGTTGTTTCTATAGCTGTTGTTGTTGATGCTAATGTCTGCTGCTGAGGCAACTGTTGTGAGCTAACTGGATTTTGCAATAGTCTGTTCGTTGTTGTGAAGCCGAAGTCTGTTGCTTGTTGAGACCCGGTTGTAAGTTGCTCGTTGTAATTGACCCATTTGGGTATGTCGAGTTGTTTTATTGAATTGGATATTTGCCAAGTTATGTGTATTTTTCCTAGAGGCAACTTAGATTTTAAGCCTTATTGGGTCTCAGCTAGTAGCTTAACATACATGTTTTCGTTTTGAAACTTGAAATTATTACTCAAATTGGGTGGATTGCCTTTTTAAAGTTTAACATTTGCTTCAATCACTCAAATTGGGTGGGCCTTGGGTGGTCGGGGTCATTTGATCCATGACCCGGCCCAACCCATTAAAAAAGTGGCTGCCTAGCCCGGCCCGTTAAGTTAGTGGGCGGGCCCAACCCGACCCAACCCAACCCGTTGCCCAATTGTAATTGGAAGATGTTTGTTTTTTGGGGGCGTGGAAGCTTAAGTTAGAATAATTGAAGAGAATGATATTTAATTAAAGAAGAAAAAATCTCAATTAAAGGAAAAAATTCCGAAGAAAAGTAAAAAGAAAAGGGGAAAAACTTCTAACACAAAGTTATTAAAGGAAAGGACTACAATTGAAGAAAACCATGATAAACTATCACGTCACCGCTCCATAATTAGGGAAGAAGTCAGTGGCGGATGCAGAAATTTAAGAAAGGGGGTCAAAATGGACAAAATAGTGTACACAATACAAAAATTAACAATAGTTTTAAATTTAATATTATTACATAATGATAACATTTTCGTATACCCTAATTCCATAATCCCAATGCAAAATTTAAAAATTAAGCCTAAAAAAGTAAAATTAATGTATAAAATGAAGTATTTCTAATGAACTAACATAAATTAAGAATAAAATCAAAGAAATATAACCTAATACCACACAAATTAAACCTTGAATTGTAATGAAATTGAAAAATTTATACGTTAGTAAACTTACGGATCTAAAAGAGTAAGAGACAGGGTGTGAAGGGTCAGGCTGGGTGGCTGGTAATGACGGGATGAAGGGCTAGGTTGGGCTACTGGTAGTGGCGGACTCCGACAAGCTGCGACTCCGGAGGTTTGGGGGCAGCGGCCACTGGCCGATGGGTTGAGAATCATTCGTGATGTGAGGAAGTAGGGAGAGGAGCAAAATAATGAAAAACTCTAATTCCATAATCCCAAATCCACAATAAAAAAATCAAGCCTAAAGTAGTACAATTAATCTATGAAATGAAGTAATTATAATGAAATTAAAGAAACTAAAACTACAGATTTGGGAGAAAAATTAAACCTTGAATTGAAATAAAATTGAAAATTTATAAGTTAGTAACTTACAGAGGGAAAATGAGGGAGAGGGCGTGAAGGGGCTGGGTTGGGTGGCGAGCTCCGGTGACGGCAGTTGCAGAGATTTGGAGGGCATTGGCCACCGTCCGTGATGTGAGGGAGTCCGGAGAGGAGCAAAATTATGAAAGGGAATAGCAAATAAAAGGAAGCTGACAGGGTTTTTTTTTTAAAAAAAAAGATGGTCTCGTTAGGCATTAAACTCCTAACCTCTCGCTCTGCTCCGGAACACACTTACCAGTTGACCTAGAAGACCTTCTATATAACATTTTGCTACATAAAAGTTTTATTTATTTTTTAAAGGGGGTCAACTTACCCCACTGACCCCACATTGGCTTCGCCAATGGGAAAAGTCCATTATGCCCTAAAGTAAATGCATCCAATTAAGGCTCTGCAGATCTGTTTGTATGTCCGCTCCTTTTTACCAAACTTTTTGGCTTGATATTGTTGATATGATTTTTGGGACTTTTTAGAGGACAAGGACAAAGGTTAATGATATAATTTTAATTGTATAATTACTCTTATAAATATAGCGTAAGGGCTTTTAGATTAAGCAAGTCGCATAAACCTATTTATATCATATAGTATCGAGTCATTTATCCCATCATTTCAAAAAAGAGGGAAGCATAATTCAGAAAAAAAAAATAGCCACATGCCAAGCATGCCATCTATGCAGTCGCCGGCTAGCCTGCCGCCTCAACTCTTCACATCGATAGTCGTTGCTAGTCTACCTAATGGCTCGCTTCGGTTAGGGTCTCTGCCTTGCCCTCGGGGTCGTTTGGGCTTCTCTCACCGCTACCCTCTTTTCTTGCTGTAATTGTTTATGGTGAGACCATGTGGAATGTCGCCTCCTCTCTCCTCCCGGTCTTCTTCCAATAAAGCCTAACTTCTGGACTTTGAACATTAGAACTTCATTACAACGGTTTTAAAAAAATTGATGATTTTTTGTCCTGGAAAACCCAAGTGGTTTCATTTTTAGTCATGCACCAACTTCTTGGTTTTTGGATGGATCAATCACTCAACCTTTTTCATTCGTGGCTTTCTCTTTGCGGTTGTAGCTTCCTAATCCTGCCTATTCATTCTGGATTTGCCACCATCATAACTCATACAATTATAGAAATAGTGTGACAATATGTTTGGGTATCAAAAGGTAAATATTAGTAGGAAAAGGAATAATATATGATTGGTAGATATTGAGTTATAGATGACAATAAATATCATTATGTCACAAATTAATATTACAATACAAAGTACATCAAATCAATAAAAGAATATCAAACTTATAACTCATAACTCTTTACAACAAAGTCAATACTAATTTAACTTAATAGACGCCTAGATAAATATTTATATGCAACCAATCTACTAAAACATCATTGACTTAAATATTACACGAACTCTTAAAAAGTATACATATACCCATAATGGAATCTCATTTTTAAAAAATTATAAGGTGAATATAATGATTTATCCATTCTTACCTATATCTCGCACACAAAGATAATTAAACATATAATAACTACCTATATTGAGATTAATAGTGAAAAATGTTATAATGATATGAGTGATCCAAAAATATATAACAATAATAGATAATTTGCATCATAGTAAAGGGCATGATAGGTTAATTCACGGCGTAGGGTAATAAAATCATATGTTTTGTACTTAAATTGAAAATTGATCGCGATTTTAGTAGTGAATCAATTGGGCAAAAATATTGATACAATTGAGATGTTATAAATACATATTTTACTCGATTAACAACCAATTGCTTCCCTTGAGACACCACTCTTCCTCTCAAGTAAGTAAAATAATAAAAGTAACATGAAGTTCTATTTCAAGATGGCGGGGAGGTTTTATGGCAAATACTCATGTTTTAATAATTTAGAAAACTTACAATAACAAAAGATATGATTTAAATATTTTTGTCAATAATAAGTCAAAGATAGACATGTTAGGAAGAAAGTAAAATAAAATGTATTTGTAACAACAACAAAAAATGATCCGTATGTTGTGCAAAAATTTTGAGACAAATGAATTTATTCAAAATCCTATGGGCTTAATAGAAGTTGGCATATTAAGTTTGTAATCCTTTAAACATAACACAAATTACGAACTGAAAATACACAAATTACGAACTGAAGCAATATAATTCCTAACTTTTTATTTATTACATTTTATTCCACAATATATTTGAATAATAATTTTCTATCTTGTAGGCATTTTTAATTATTAATATCAAGTATATATGTATTTTTTATATTTTTATTATATTAATTTATAATTTATTAAGGTTTATTAAATCATTACGTACATAGGATGAAGGTAATAACCAAATTGCTTCCTCGAGATAGTTAAATATTTAAATATTATTTTTATAACATGTTCCTATTAATTTTAATTTAAAAAATTTTTATAATAAATATATTTTGAACTAATACAATTTTTATGACACCAAGTCAAAAAACACTATCAACAATCAAAAAATTAATAATGTTAGACAAAATTATCATATTTCAGGCCCAAAATAATATTGTATATCAATATACATAAAAATAAATGAGAGCTAATATACAATCCAAACCCTAAATAAATAAATACATAACTATGCATATTAATTTTATTTTATGTCTTTATATATTTTAATTTTCACATTATTTTTCTTTTCGTTTTTGTTATTTTTTAGTCAGTTTGTTAGAAGTTAGAATAAAATTAGTCTTCTTCGGTTAATTTTATTTTTATATTATTATAGGATTTAGTTAGAATCTTTTTAATCTGTTCGTATTAATTTTTTACTTTCTATAATTGATTTGATAATTTTTTAGATTTTTTTCTAATTTAGGTTAAAGCAGGTCTTTAATTTAATAAATTTATAAATTTAATTTTTTCATTTTGATTTTAGGTGTTTAGGATATATCAGGTCCAAAAACTAATTTTAATATTCTGGTAATTTAATTATTTATTTTCTCATTTGTTTAGTGCAGTTTATTATTTGTTTTACTTTCTATTTAAAATTATATTTTTATTTTGTTATTTTTAATTCTGTTTAATTTTTCTGGAAAACTATAAAAAAGTTTTAGGTTACTTTTATATTTTTCCATATTTTTGATTTAATTTATTAAATAATTTTGTATATTTTTTATTTATTAATTTTCTACTTAGTTTTGTTTTTCTATTTTATATTTTCATGAATTAATTAGGATGATTAATTATTATTTAATTTTCATATTAAGATTAGATAATTTTATAATATATAACTAATTTGATAATTTTTCAGACTTATTTACTAATTTAGATTAAAGCATGTTTTAATTTAATAAAATTTATAACTTTAGTTTTTTCATTTTTATTGTAGATTTTTAGGCTATTAAGTCCATAAAATAGTTTTAATAATTTGGTAAGTTAATTATTTATTTTCGTATTTATTTAGTGCATTTTATTTTTTGTTTAAGATTATGTTTTTATTTTATTTTTTTAATTTTGTTTAATTTTTCTGAAAAATTATTATTATTATTATTATTATTATTATTATATTTATTTTAGCATGGAGTAAAAAAGAGTGCCTATATGAGTGGAAACCTATTTTTTTCAATGATAAATTATTATTTTTATTGGACGAAACTCCTAAATTTACTCTCATACCGCCATATCGTTTTTAAAAAAGATTGACATTATATAGTGTATAGATAAGTCCATAAAATAGTTTTAATATTTTGGTAAGTTAATTATTTATTTTCGTATTTATTTAGGGCATTTTATTATTGGTTTTACTTTTTATTTAAGATTATGTTTTTATTTGATTATTTTTAATTTTGTTTAATTTTTCTGAAAAATTATTATTATTCTTATTATTATTATTATTATTATTATTATTATTATTATTATTATTATTATTATTATTATTATTATTATTTTGGCATGGAGTAAAAAAGAGTCCATATATGAGTGGAAACCTATTTTTTTAATGATAAATTATTATTTTTTATTGGACGAAACTCATAAATTCTCTCTCATACCGTCATGTCGTCTTTTTGAAAAGATTGACATTATATAGTGTATAGATATAGATATAGATTGTTATTATTATTATTATTATTATTATTATTATTATTATAGTTTAGCAAGGAGTAAAAGAGAGTCCATATATAAGAGAAAATATTTTTTTAAGAATAAATTATTATTTTTTATTAGACGAAACTACTAAATTAACTCTCGGTTCGCCATGTCGTACTTTTGAAAAGATTGCAGTATATAGATTATAAGGTGAACACAATGATTTATCTATTTTTACCTACCTCTTCACACAAAGATAATTAAACATATAATAACTACTTATACTAAGATTAATAGTGAAAAATATTATAATGATAGAAGTGATCCAAATATATTTAACAATAATAGGTAATTTGTATCATAGTAAAGGGCATGATAGGTCAATTCGTGGCGTATGGTAACAAAATCATCCGTGTTTTGTACTTATATTGAAAATCGATCGCGATTTTAGTAGTGAATCAATGGGGAAAAATATTGATACAATCGAGATTTTATAAATACATATTTTACTCGATTAATAACCAATTGCTTCCCTCGATACACAACTCTTACTCTCAATTAATTAACATAATAAGAGTAACATGAATTCTATTTCAAGATGGTGGGCAGGTTTTATAACAAATACTCATCTTTTAATAATTTAGAAAACTTACAATAGTAAAAGATATGATTTAAATATTTTTATCAATAATAAGTCACATATAGACATGTTAAGAAGAAATTGAAATAAATTGTATTTGTAACAAAAAAAAAATGATCCGTATGTTGCACAAAAATTTTGAGACAAATAAATTTATTCGAAGTCCTATGGGATTAATAGAAGTTGGCATATTAAGTTTGCAATCCTTTGAACATAACACAAATTACGAACTTAAAGTACACAAATTACGAACTGAAGCAATATAATTTCTAACTTTTTATTCATTACGTTTTATTGCACAACATATTTGAATCATAATTTTTTATCTTTTATGCATTTTTAATTATTAATATCAAGTATATATGTAATTGTTACATTTTTATTATATTAATTTATGATTTATTAAGGTTTATTAAATCATTCTATATATAGGATAAAGGTAATAACTAAATTACTTCCTCGGATAGTTAAATATTTAAATATTATTTTTATAACATGTTCCTATTGATTTTAATTTTAAAAATTTTTATAATAAATATATTTTGAACTAATACAATTTTATGACACCAAGTCAAAAAAACACCATCAACAATGAAAAATTAATAATGTTAGACAAAATTATTATATTTCAAGCCCAAAATAATATTGCATATCAATATAGATAAAAATAAATGAGAGCTAATATACAATCTAAACCTTAAATAAATAAATACATAACTATATATATTAATTTTATTTTATGTCTTAATATATTTTAATTTTCAGATTACTTTTCTTTTCGTTTTTGTTGTTTTTTAGTCAATTTGTTAGAAGTTAGAATAAAATTAGTCTTTTTCAGTTAATTTTATTTTTATATCACTATAGGGTTTAGTTATAATCTTTTTAATCTGTTAGTGTTAATTTTCTTAGTTTTTATAACTGCTTTGATAATTTAGATTATATTTTTATTTTATTATTTTTAATTCTATTTAATTTTTCTGAAAAACTATAAATTTTTTTTTGGGTTTTAGGTTAATTTTATATTTTTTATATTTTTGATTTAATTAATTATATTTTTGATTTATTAATTTTCTATTTAGTTTTGTTTTTATTTTCTGTTTTATATTTTTATGAATCAATTAGGATGATTAATTATTATTTAATTTTTATACTAAGATTAGATAATTTTATAATATATAACTGATTTGATAATTTTTAGACTTATTTACTAATTTAGGTTAAGTCATGTTTTTAATTTAATAAATTTATAAATTTAGTTTTTTCATTTTTATTTTAGGTTTTTAGGTTATTAGGTCCATAAAATAGTTTTAATATTTTGGTAATTTAATTATTTATTTTCGTATTTGTTTAGTGCAATTTATTATTTGTTTAACTTTTTGTTTAAGATTATGTTCTTATTTTATTATTTTAAATTTTGTTTAATTTTTCTGAAAATTATATATTATTATTATTATTATTATTATTATTATTATTATTATTATTATTATTATTATTATTATTTTGGTATGGAGTAAAAAAGAGTCCATATATTAGTGGAAACCTATTTTTTTCAATGATAAATTATTTTTTTTATTAGACGAAACTCCTAAATTCACTCTCATACCGTCATGTCATCTTTTTGAAAAGATTGGCATTATATAGTGTATAGATTATTATTATTATTATTATTATTATTATTATTATTATTATTATTATTATTATTATTATTATTATTATTACTGTTATTGTTATTATTGTTATTATTATTATTATTATTATTAGTATTATTATCATTATGATTATGATTATCATTATGATTATTATTATGATGATGATGTATTATTATTATTATTATTATTATTATTATTATTATTATTATTATTATTATTATTATTATTATTAGAGTCCATAGATGAGTGGAAACTTTTTTTAAATAATAAATTATTTATTTTTTTATTGGACGAAACTCCTTAATTCACTCTAGTTGCAGCATTTCAAAATTTGAAAAGATTGGCATTATATAGTGTATAGATTATTTTTAAGTAAATTATTATAATATTAAATAGTATTCCCTCATTTTCATAATATATGTCACTTTAAATAATATTTTTTATTTAGTATCATCAATAATGACTTAATAATAATAATAATAATAATAATAATATTATTATTATTATTATTATTATTATTAATCTATACTATATATAATAGCAATCTTTTCAAAAAGATGACATGGCGATCTAGGAGTAAATTTAGGAGTTTCGTCCAATAAGAAATTAATAATTTATCGTTGAAAAAATAGGTTTCCACTCATACATGGACTCTTTTTTACTCCATGCCAAAATAAATATAATAATAATAATATTAATATTAATAAATAATAATAATAATAATAATAATAATAATATAATTTTTCAAAAAATTAAACAAAATTAAAAATCATAAAATAAAAACATCACCTTAAACAAAAAGTTAAACAAATAATAAAATGCACTAAATAAATACAAAACAAATAATTAAATTACAAAAATATTAAAACTATTTTCTAGACCTAATCACCTAAAACCTAAAATAAAAATGAAAAAACTAAATTTATAAATTTATTAAATTAAAAACATGCTTTAACCTAAATTAGTAAATATGTTTAAAAATTATCAAATTAGTCTTATTATAAAATTATCTAATCATAATATAAAAATTAAATAATAATTAATCATCCTAATTAATTCACAAAAATATAAAACAGAAAATAAAAACAAAACTAAGTAGAAAATAAATAAATAACAAATATACAAAATTATATAACAAATTAAATCAAAAATCTGAAAAAACATAAAAGTAACCTTAAATCAAAAAATATTTTTTGTAGTTTTTCCAAAAAATTAAATAGAATTAAAAATAATAAAATAAAAATATAATCTTAAACATAAAGTGAAACAAATAATAAACTGCACTAAGTAAATGAGAAAATAAATAATTAAATTACCAGAATATTAAAATTATTTTTTGAACTTGAATATATCCTAAACACCTAAAATAAAAATAAAAAAACTAAATTTATAAATTTATTAAATTAAAGACTTGCTTTAACCTAAATTAGAAAAAAATCTAAAAATTATCAAATCAGTTATAAAAACTAAGAAAATTAATACTAATAGATTAAAAAGACTCTAACTAAACCCTATAATAATATAAAAATAAAATTAACTGAAGAAGAATAATTTTATTCTAACTTTTAACAATGTGACTAAAAAATAACAAAAACGAATAGAAAAGTAATCTGAAAATTAAAATATATGAAGACATAAAATAAAATTAATATATATAGTTATGTATTTATTTATTTAGGATTTGGATTGTATATCAGCTCTCATTTATTTTTATGTATATTGATATATAATATTATTTTGGGTCTGAAATATAATAATTTTGTCTAACATTATTATTTTTTCATTGTTGATGGTGTTTTTTGACTTGGTGCCATAAAATTGTATTAGTTCAAAATATATTTATTGTAAGTTTTTTTAAACTAAAATCAATAGGAGTGTGTTGTAAAAATAATATTTAAATATTTAACTATCCGAGGAAGTAATTTTGTTATTACATTCATCTTATGTAAGAATGATTTAATAAACCTTAAGAAATCATAAATTAATATAATAAAAATATAACAACTATATATAAAGTTGATATTAATAATTAAAAATGCCTACAAGATAGAAAGTTATGATTCAAATATGTTGTGGAATAAAACATAATGAATAAAAAGTTAGGAATTATATTGATTCATATCGTAATTTGTGAACTTTAAGTTTTTAATTTGTATTATGTTTAAAGGATTGCAAAATGTCAACTTCTATTAAACCCATATGACTTTGAATAAATTCATTTGTCTCAAAATTTTTGCACAACATACGAGATCATTTTTTTTGTTACAAATACAGTTTATTTTAGTTTCTTCCTAACATGTCTATCTCGTGACTTATTATTAATAAACATATTTAAATCATATCTTTTACTATTTTAAGTTTTCTAAATTATTAAAAGATCGAGTATTTGCCATCAAACCTTCCTCGCCATCTTGAAATAGAATTTCATGTTACTCTTATTGTGTTAATTAATTAAGAGGAAGAGTTGTGTCTCGAGGGAAGCAATTGGTTGTTAATCGAGTAAAACATGTATTTATAAAACATCAATTTTATCAATATTTTTGCCCATTGATTTACTACTAAAATCGCGATTAATTTTCAATATAAGTAGAAAACACAAATGATTTTATTACCCTAAGTCGCGAATTGACCTATCATGCCCTTTGCTATGATACAAATTACCTATTATTGTTAAATATATTTGGATCACTTCTATCATATAATATTTTTCACTATTAATCTCGAGTATAAGTAGTTATTATATGTTTTGTGTGCAGAGGTAGGTAAGAATGGATAAATCATTATATTCACCTTATAATTTAAAAAAATGAGATCCCATTATGGGTATATGTATACTTTTTAAGAGTTCGTGTAATATTTAAGTCAATGATATTTTAGTAGGTTGGTTGCATATAAATATTTATCTAGGCGTCTATTAAGTTAAATTAGTATTGACTTTGTAGAGAGTTATGAGTTATAAGTTTGATATTCTTTTATTGATTTGATGTGCTTTATGTTGTAATATTAATTCGTGACATAATTATATTTATTGTCATATATAGGTTATTTAACTCAATATTTACCAATCATATATTATTGCTTTTCCTACTAATATTTACCTTTTGATACCCAAACATATTGTCACATTATTTCTATAATTGTATAAGTTAGGATTAGCGGTGGCAAAAATTCGGGTTCGGGTCTTATCGGGTTCGTCAATTCGGACATTCGGACACATCACCCTTACCCGAACCCTGTCCGAATTTCAATTCGGACGCACTTTCCTAACCCGGATGTCCGATGACCGAACCCGATTGTCCATTTGACCGAATTTGTTATCCGAGTAATTTAGCAGATTTTAAGTGTGTTTCATACTTTTGTGCCGCAAACTAGTTGATAGAGAAGCTCTATCGCACAAATACACAACCAAACACAATTATTGTGGTAGAAAAAATATTGTAGACAAACAACCAACAACCACAAGGTGATTTACAACACTACAAATTGTAAAATCGAAAAAATTA
This sequence comes from Talinum fruticosum, assembly GCA_021018815.1. Lineage (NCBI taxonomy): Eukaryota > Viridiplantae > Streptophyta > Magnoliopsida > Caryophyllales > Talinaceae > Talinum > Talinum fruticosum. The sequence continues at coordinate 4,799,022 of JAITYX010000036.1, read as the reverse complement.
CGAATTCATAAAGTTTTAAAATTACAGATCTAAACTCGAACGATATCTCTTGCCTGAATTGCCTCCATGAGTCCACCGTTGAGGATGGATTTCTCGGTTCTCACTGCCTGAAATGCCTCCACAAGTCCACCATTGTCACCTTTCTTGGTTCACACTTGCCATGAATTTGGATGAATTACAACGAATCCACCATTAGAGAAGAGAGAGAGGGAGAGAGAGAGAGAACAGACATGCCACCGAGGAGAGAGAGGAAGGGAAGCGGAGGAAGAGGAAGATTGAAAGGAGAGTACGCGAAGGAGGAGACCGTATGGGCGCCGTCGAGGAGAGAGAAAGGGAAGGGGAGGAAGAGAGAGAGAAAGCGAGAGAGAGTAAATGAAAGAAGTTAGGGTTTTTGGTTTTATAGTTCCAAAACCCTATCATCTAACCATTCGGCCCAGAACCCGAAGCCCAAACCCCTCATTGATTTATCAAATCAGCCCGAAGCGCGAAGCCCGGAGCCGAGAAAGTAGGGAGAGTAAACGAAAATTCGGGTTCGGACATGTCCGAATTTGTCCGGACCGAATTTTATTAAAAATTCGAACAATCCGAATTTTCGACGAGTAAACCCGAACCCGAACCCGATTTCACATTCGGACACGTCCGGATGTCCGAATTTTAAATTCGGACAAAAATTGTTGACCGGACCCGGTTTTATTCGGGTCGGACAAATTCGGATATTCGGATCGGACACATTTTTGTCGGCGCTAGTTAGGATTATTTAAATTGTTTGATTCTTAGAGGGGCTTGGCTTCTTAATATTTCAAATCACGACTATAATCTTAAAACCTTGATGATATTTTTTAGCATTTTTTTATTTATTATTTTAGATTATTTATTTATTCTTTTGAAATTTAGAATGATTGTAAGATGAATGTGTATAGGGCTCTAATGATTTGTATGTGTTGGCTTCGATAACTTTGATAAGTCACGAAAGCGTTTTTGTTATGAGAGGATAACATGTACAAGAATGTTGTTGAAAGTGAAATCATTCAATAAAATCAAATGATCGAGAAAAAGAAACTCACAAGTATAATATTGCTTCGTAATTTAATAATTTCTTAAGTTATGCATTATATAATATTATTCCGTGCATAGCACGAGTCCGGACTAGTAATAATAATAACTCATTACTCCAATATTTTTCTTTTGACTATTGTTTTGATATTTCAACTATTACTATTTTAAAAATTATTTTGTTTTTTTAATATCCTAAGAAATTTAAAGACATAATAATAATTGTGTAATAAATGGGGTATTACAAAAAGTTTTGATAATGTCCATTACAAAAAGAAAATAAAAAATAAAGTTAACCAATGGTGATGTGCCAAATGTCAATCTTCCATCAAAGTACTCATTTGAAGTATATTTATATGATATGATATGACAACCTAGGTTCTGATACTAGATAAAACAACTCTCTTGATAATTTTAAAACATAATATAATAATAATAATAATAATAATAATAATAATAATAATAACGCATATAATATAACATATATAATTAACATAATATTAACATGAAAAAACTAAAAAGTTAGAGGTAACAAATAAAAATTTTAAAAACTTAGGAGCTGAAGATGTAAATAGAAATATTGAATTTCAGTTCATTTTATAGTTTACACCAAAAAATAAGGGAATCTTAGATTATTTTTGAAAACTTTGCATTTATTAAATAGATGACAATATAACTTAGGGTTATTTTTGTTATTTCACCGGGAAGAAGCAACACTAATGGCTTAGGGGTTGGGGTCAATGTCCGGCTGGTAACTCTTTTTCTTCTTTTCCTTCTTTTTTTTTTTTTCCTCCTTTTCTTTTATGGTTGCTTCCCGTAACTCCTCTTTTTATTTTCTTTTCACATTATTTTTTTCCAAAAACAAATAGCTAAATTGTTTTTCTACATATTTATTGAAATTATTTATATTTTAAATAATAAGATTTAAATTTTAATAAAATTTGTAAATGATATTACATCATACCATATAAACGAGTTAAGGTTGTGGGAATTAACATATCTACCGTCATTGTCGTTTTGTGGAAACGACCTTACTTATTGAGATCAAATAGATACATATTTTTTAAAAAATCTCTCGTAGCAAATTTTCTTTATTTTTAAGATTTGAATATAAAACTATTTAAGCCAATTTGTGTTGATAACGAGACCTAATTTTATTTAGTTAAAACTAAAACGAAAAAGGAAATTGTGAAGAAAAATTATGGCTCATGAAAATGGAATACGATGCCAAAAGAAGCTTAAATAATTTATGATGCCAAAGATACGATGACGACGAAGTTTTCAATAATTATAATTAAGTATAAAAATCATTGAAAATGAACTTTTTCAAATATTATATTGGTTATTACACTATTTTCTATAGCTTGTAACGTAATTTTTTAATAAAAAAACTCAATGATTCTTTTACACATCATAGAAAAAAATACTACAAAGTAATTTATATTTTATTTTTTTAAAATAACAAATGCAAGCTATTTATATTTGACCTTTATCTCAACGATATACAACCAAGTCTAACGGCCCAAGGGGAATGGAGGGAATTATGCCCAAAGAAGTGATTGCATATGGACAAAAATTTCAACGACAGTTAGAGCTTACCCTTCCTTTTGAAGCCTGAAATGTTGTAAATCCAACAAGTACGGTCGTGGGAGCCTGTTGACTCTATTTTTTAAAATTAAATTGGACATAAATGATAATGCTGTATATAACACAACAAGAAGGGAAAGAATAATACAATGATGCTTTTTTTTCCCCCTTTTTTAAGCTAAAAATAAGACAAATAAAAGAAAAATTGTGGGACATGAAAATGGAATCCCTTCTCCATCAAAAAAAGAAAAGAAAAGAAAATGGAATCCCTTCACCTCCACTGGCAATAGAAGAGGATTGGGAGGAGTGGTCAGCATGTTCGACCCCACCACTCCACCCGTCGCTCTATTGACTTCCCACCTCTTTCTTCCTCTGCTGATTCATCCTCCTCAGCTCCTTCAGACCTTCTTGCTTCAACCTCTCTGTCTCTGTCTCTGTCTCTCTCTCTCTCTCTCTCTGCTCCTACTCGTCAATGGGTTCTTCCTTCCTCCACCCCGCTCCTCCCTCCTCCCTCTTCCAAAACCCCAAACTCAGCCCCAAACACAAACTCCTTAAACCCCTCTCCTCCTTCCCCACCACTACCATCGCCTCCTCCTCCTCCTCCTCAGCCACCATCCGCGAGGAAGCTCGCCGCCATGCTCCCTCTTCCACCCACGGTTTCTCTGCCAAGTACGTCCCCTTCAACGCCCCTCCTTCCTCCACCGAGTCCTACTCCCTCGACGATGTTGTCTACCGCTCCCAATCTGGGGGCCTTCTCGACGTTCAACACGACATGGAGTCTCTCTCCAAGTTCGACGGCCATTACTGGAGAAACCTCTTTGATTCTCGCGTGGGAAAGACCACCTGGCCTTATGGTTCCGGAGTTTGGTCCAAAAAGAGTGGGTTCTCCCCGAAATTCACGCCGACGATATCGTCTCTGCTTTCGAGGGCAATTCCAACCTCTTTTGGGCTGAGAGATTTGGGAAACAATTTCTGAGTATGAACGATTTGTGGGTTAAACATTGTGGGATTAGCCATACTGGGAGCTTCAAAGACCTTGGAATGACAGTTCTGGTTAGTCAGGTGAATAGATTACGAAAAATGAAGCGCCCTTTGGTGGGCGTTGGCTGCGCTTCTACCGGCGACACTTCCGCTGCACTATCCGCTTATTGCGCCGCCGCGGGTATTCCTTCAATTGTGTTCTTACCGGCTAATAAGATTTCAATGGCTCAGCTCGTTCAGCCAATCGCAAATGGCGCTTTTGTTTTGAGTATCGATACCGATTTCGATGGGTGTATGCAGTTGATTAGGGAGGTTACTGCTGAATTGCCCATTTATTTGGCTAACTCTTTGAATAGTTTGAGGCTTGAGGGTCAGAAAACCGCGGCCATCGAGATTTTGCAGCAGTTTGATTGGGAGGTTCCTGATTGGGTTATTGTTCCTGGTGGAAATTTGGGGAATATTTATGCATTTTACAAGGGTTTTAAGATGTGTTTCGATTTGGGTCTTGTCGATAGGATTCCTAGGCTGGTTTGTGCTCAGGCTGCTAATGCTAATCCTCTGTATTTGTACTATAAGTCCGGTTGGAATGACTTTAAGCCTGTCAAGGCTAGTACCACATTTGCTTCTGCCATTCAGATTGGCGACCCTGTTTCGATCGATAGGGCGGTTTTTGCCCTGAAGAATGCAAATGGCATTGTCGAGGAGGCCACTGAGGAGGAGCTGATGGATGCCATGGCTCAGGCTGATTCCACTGGGATGTTTATATGCCCACATACCGGTGTTGCTTTGACCGCCCTGATTAAGTTGAGGAATCGCGGGGTTATAGGACCCAATGATAGGACGGTTGTGGTGAGCACCGCTCATGGGCTCAAGTTCACGCAGTCTAAGATTGATTACCATTCGAAAAAGATATCTGATATGGCTTGTAGGTTTGCTAATCCACCTGTCCAAGTGAAAGCGGATTTTGGGGCTGTAATGGATGTCCTGAAGGGCTATTTGGATAAGGCACCCAAGCTATAAGCTGAGTTGGTAAATCCAATTCTTCACTTTTCATTACACTTGCCGTGGTAAGCTTTCTATTTGTCGTATCGTATGTTCGTTCTTTTTATCTCTTTGTTACGAGGGTTTGGATTAGATTGAGCCTAGTTAAATTATTTGTTGCTAATTTAGAGCAAAAGGCATGGTAAAGCTGTATCTTTGGACCTTCCCATAGGTAATGATTGCTATGTTCAAAATTGGACCTTTAGCTCTCATAATCATTAGAAAGGTGTGCTTTTAGTCCAGTTTGATGTGATCCTTAACCTATTTTTACTTTCTACACCAACTTTATATGAAATGATAGGATCTGACAATTTCCATGCTTAGATAACTGGCTGACTTCCCTGATGAGAGAGAATAGTGTGCCCCTTGTCAATATTTAGAAATTATCCACTTTGATAAGTAAACAGTGGTTGTACATAACTTCAGTTATATTGCATGGTGCAAGTGTTCGAACACCCTGGTCGGCCTTTTTTGTTGTAGGGGGAGGTGATCGCATCTTGATTGACAAATCCGAAGGCATTTCAAGTCATTTGTTGACTCTTTTGAACCTGTCTTGCTGCATTTCTCTTGGAAATTACAGTTGTGGCTGTTGTATGTTGTGAACTTATGCTGCAAACATTATTTGTTTTATTTCTAGTACCATATTGGGTATTGATATGGACCTTGACACTTGCTTTAAGACCACGCGAAAGTAAAGGGGCCAAATTATCAGAAAATGAGGTTTGTGGTAACTGTATGGATTGGTGGATACATACTAGCTGTGTGACCTTTCTCTAAAACCAGGCTCTACTCTGTGGACTGTGGGGCTAGGGTTAGTAAAGAGCGGGCTCTCAAATTTTTAACAGCAGGGTTGGGCTTAAGTCTAGCCCTTCTCAACCCCACCCCTGCCCCTGGGAGTCGGGACTTTGGAGGGAAGGCAAGCTTGAACCAGTGATCTAGAAGTCTAAGCTGCTAGCTCTATAATCTTGACTTATCATTATATAGCAGTACATCTGGTTTCATTTCTGCTTTCCTAAATGAGCTTCCTCTATTCTTGCAGGGTAGTGATTGATTTATACTTACATATACAACAAACTGATAGCGAGTTAAGAGCATGTGATGGTAATACGATTTTCTCTTTCCTTTTGTTCTTTATGATAGAATTTTTCGTTCTTTTGGGCTACTTTTTTGTGGGTGTTGTTAAAAGTGCGAGGTTGACAACAACAAGAACGATGTTTATCTTCATGATAAACAACATTTGGACAAACTTGGTTGAGCTTCTCGATCCAAACTATGTTAGTGGTCCTTATTGCTGGTCTATCCGAATCATGCTTTGGTTGCTCAGCCATGAAAAAATGCGACATGATAATGTGTAAAACTAATCCTTCTTGTAAGATATGTGCATAGCTGGGGGCACATTACATGGTTTATTCTCCACTAAACGATTCCATTCCATCGCTTTCTGTAAATTTTGGATATATTCTGTGATTCCTGTCCCTTCATTTTGACAGTTGTGGGGACAAATCTCTACCAGATCATCCCGAGTTTATTCGATACTCTAGTTTTTAAGCCCATGCCATGCAAAATCTCCTGTTGTAATAATTTTTTTATTTAAAAATATTATGAGCTTTTATCTGCTGCCAGTGTAGTTGTATTTCATTTTATTTATAGGAGATTTCTATTTGCATTCCAAGTATCATTATTTTATTACGCACAAGCTTCAGAAGAGATCGTTTTGTTCAAGAGACGAGACATGGTGTGAGACATTTTTAGGTCTGCATTTTCTCCGTTTCTGCAATATTTGTCATTTTTGAATTATAGGGAGTATAAAGAAAGCACAAAATTTATAATTAAGTTTGTGTAAAAGACCACATTAAGATTTTATTGGTTAAAAGTAATTAACAAAAGATAAATTTGGTAAATTAGTCGAGTATGTCATTAAGATTATAAAGTGATAGATAAAGTAAAAACAAAAAAATTAGTTAAAATGATATATAATTAAAGTGACATGTATTATAAACGGGGAGTATTTTATAAGACATTGGAGCAATTAATAAGTTATTTTGTGTCAACTTACTTTTGATTTTAGGGATTACTAATATATCTTTTTGTTTCGGGGGATTTGATATTTTATTTTATGATTTGAGGTGTTCTTATTTCATTATATATATTTTAACATCTTCTAGGGCAACACCTCTATAATATTTCCAGGAGCTGCCCTTAAAATTTGCAAAATACTAGCTTTGTTATTTGATTAGTTTTTTTATTTTCAAACCTATCATTAATCATATGAAAACATTCAAATATACCTTTAGGTTCACAACTTACCGATTGTAGCCGTTTTCTGACTTTTTTCCCTTTTTTTGTTGTGAGCCCTATGGTAGAAATCGGCTACAGTAGGTAAGTTGTGGATCCTAAGGTCAAATTTGAATATTTTCTAATGACTAATGGTAAGTTTGAACAAAACATCAACAAAAAATACACTTAGGACAAAAAAATTAGATATATGACAAATGAGAGCATAAGCTCCTAAGCGTGCGCGCGCGTGCGTGCGCGTGGGCGTGGGCATGCGAGTGCGTGCGTGCGAGTGCGCGTGGGCGTGGGCGTGCGCGTGCGCGCGAGATTATGAAAAATAAAAATCGAAAAACAAAGCTGAAAATTCGAAAACTAACGAAGAAATCCATTAAACAATAGTTTCTAAAAGAAAACAGAAATTTATCTGACCATCTAAAAGAAAACGAAATTTGTTTGACCATTTGGAATATAGGTTAATCAAAATTAGAATAAGATCTTGCCAAAGTGTTACTCTTTGAATGAATCTTTATGGAATTTGTTTTATACATATCCGAGAATATGTGTTATTCGTCATATATCACGAAATGGTTGGACGAACAAGAAAATAAGAGGATTTTATGGGTCTAGTCTTTCTTTCTCTCTTACGGTAGTATATGCTCCCAAGAGCATTTCGAATTTGCAATCTTCATGTGGTACGTTATTGGAAAAAAAAATCTTAAAATTTTGTCACCATATATTGATAGATTAATTAATTAATTAATATTAATATCTATTTTCATAATAATGGTAATAATAATTGCTCGTATTTTTCGATGCCAAATGTACTACTAAATGATTTTTTCAAAGCAACAATTATATACACAAGATAATGTTGCACATAAAATGTTAGGATCGGAGCTCATTCAAACAATGAAACTTTGAACAAAAGAAATAACAAAGATTGTAACACAAGATTTTTAACGTGGAAAAACTCAAATCGGAAAAAATTACGAACCGATGCACTATAAAATCTAGTAGTTTACAAAGATTTACCCCCAAGCTCTCACTAGTTTACGCTTTGTAATTCACTACTCTCTTATTCAACACTCTGGAGGATTTGTACTCCATTATATAACCATAACTAAGCACAAACCGAGCATTTATAAGCCTTAAACACGCATTAACACACAAAGAAACTGAAGAAAACAGCCAAAACCGAGGAAACCGTGAGCTGGATAGCCGGCACGGGCTGTGCCAGCCAACTACCAGCCCATGTTGGCTGCTGCTCGGACCAACTTTTTGTTTTCCATTCGAAACATCCCAGGCTTATTGCCTCTCGCCCGTGTTTGCCGTTTCTTGTCCCGTAATTCAATTTTCACGAGTACAAAGTACCCATTAGGGTACATATACCCAACAATCTCCCACTTGGTGATTAATGGCTTACCTCCTTATTGCATCCATCTAGCCCACCAAAACCCGTCTCCTTCAACATGAGAGACGAACCGAGGTTGTGCACCGCCTCACATTTCCGTACCTTCTTCTTGGACTAGCTCCTTTTCTGGATTCCCGCTATCCAAGCTTTTAGGCTCATCTTCATCACCACTCGACGTGAACTCCCACTCGAATTGATCAACCTCTTGCACACATTTACCATGTAAAGCTGGCTCACCGACGGTTGTCAACAAAACATAATGAAGAAAGAGTTTATACCTCCGGGCTTTATCTTCCGTTGACAACACCGCCTTCTTCATTACCCCTTGTTCTTGCAATTTACCTTGTGGAGCACCCCATGACCCGTTTGTATACCCAACAAATAACTGGTCATCCTTTCCAACTCCCACTACAGTAGAATCCATTTCAAGTCTTTCACCCAGAAGACTCCCACTATGACAACCCATCTCAACATTTGTAACTAAACCACTACACCCGTAGTGTACAACGAGCCAAATTTCAAACCCTTAGCTATAATGAATGGCCCCATTACGATTTTCTAGCCAACATTGCAAAATTTTATTCGGTATCCCGACTCATCCAATTAACTTACCGAAATCATATTTTTGACAACCCCGGGATATACCTAGCCCCTTGCAAATTCCAAAACCCACACTTGGGGATGACAATAGGTTGGCTCTAGGTCGGGTCCGGCTGGACCCATACCCATTTAACGTTTTTGGACCTAGACCCATACCTGACCCGGACCGGTGGGTCTGTAAAATTTGGACCCGGACCGGCGAGTCCACGGAGTCTGCTGTATTTTTATCATAAATGAGTTTAAAAATCGGTATTTTGTGCCCTGTTTAATATTATTGTAAATTTCCAAATAATTTTGCTGCATATATCCTCTTTAACATCATACTAACCTATCTATCAACCAACCTATTATACAAACTAGATACTTAGTTCGTACTAACCAAATACACCAATATATTAAACACAAAGTCCATCAAAGTTTAACACCACAAAGTCTAAAGTCCATCAAAGCTTAACAACAAAAAGACCATCAAAGTTTAACACAAATTTTTTTTAAAAAATAAAATTAGTGTTCGCGTCTTAAACGGGTCTCGGGTCGGGTTTGGGTCTTAATTTTTGAGACCCGGACCCGAGATAGTTAGAACCGGACTCGACCCGGACCCACCGGGTCCAAATTTATTGGACCTAGACCCGATTAAATGGGTCGGGTCTGGATTGTCCGGGTCGGGTTTAAGACCCACTGCCATCCCTACCCACACTTGAGGTTTTGATCCTCACATCCCACTTGCCTAGTGTCCAAACTTTTCCCATTTGCCACAAATACTTTCCCAAAGTTTCCCGCAACAAAATTATGGAATAAACTTCGTTGAACCCGGAATGAAATGTTGCCCCAGGATCCATTACCCAAGACTCAATAGGATTTTCCGTACTCACCACAAGTGCATCACCTACATCTTCCATAGAATTTATACTATTTCGCTCATTAAACGTTTTAGGATACATTTTCTTAAAATTTCTGTTGTCACCATAGCTCCAACAAACAATCTCCCCTGGGTTTTGGATGACCTCTTGCTTTGGATTTTTCTCGACCATCTTTCACATGCTTCTCCCTACTCCTTATATGAAATGCATTCGTCGATGACTCAATAGTATCTTTCTTGCGAATACTCTCGCTCAAGATAACACCCCATACCTTATCATATTTTAATGCATTTGAACCGCTAGCACTACTAACCGCAAACGCTATGATACCCCATGACTCGGGTAATGAAGACAACAATGTTAAAGTCTTAACCTCATTCTCAAGATTGATTTTTATCGAAAGAAGATTAGAAATGATCATATTAAACTCATTAATATGATCTGCTACACTAGTGCCATCAACCATTTTTAAGTAAAGCAACCGACGCATGAGATATATCTTATTCATCGCCGAAGGTTTCTTGTATAAGTTGGACAACACCGCCAACAACCCTTTCGTCATTGTTTGCTCCATCATGTGGTCAACGTTCCGCGCCAACGTCAATCTCATCGTTCTAAGAGCTTGCCGATCCAGCAACTCCCATTTGTTTTACTCCATATTAGTGGGCTTTTCTCCGTGTAGTTGAAACAACTCCTTCTGGTATAACAAATCCTCGAATTGCATTTTCCACAGCATGAAGTCCTTGCCATCGAACCTCTCAATTTTCACTTTTTCGCTCTTCATGTTTAATGAACTCGTAACCTCACCTTCTTCGATACCAATTGTTAGGATCATACCTCACTCAAATAAGCAAATTTTGAACAAAAGAAATAACACATATTGTAACATAAAATTTTTAACGTGGAAAACCCAAACCATAAAAAAAAACTATGAACCGATGCACTAGAAAACTGAGAATAGTTTACAAAGATTTACCCTCAAGGTCTCACTAGCTTACACTTTTTAATTCACTACTCTCTTATTCAACAATGGAGGATTTGTATTGTATTATATAGTCATAACCAAGCACAAAGCGAGCATTTACAAGCCTTAAACATGCATTAACACACAAAGAAAACGAAGAAAATGACCGAGGAAATCGAAAGCTGAGCAGCCGGCACGGGCCGTGCAAGCCACCATGACCAGCCCGTGTTGGCTGCTACCCAAACCAACTTTTTGTTTTCCGTCTGAAACGTCCCGTGCTCGTTGCCTCTCACATGTGTTTGCCGTTTCATGTCCCGTAACGTGATTTTTTCGAGCCCAAATTACCCATTAGACTCTATATACCCAATATAAAATACCACCAACATATACCAAATTGGTTTCAATTTTCAAAGCATAACAGTCCAAACGAATATTAGTAATTTTTTGGGTGGCATTTGTACTCTATAGATAACATATTTATTCTTTTTTTAGCATGTTAGTGAAACTCGGAAAGTCAGAATATTAATAGAAATGTTAATAAATTTGTAATATTGTATTAAGTTATTTTGATTATAATCTTTTGTTTCCTTATTTATATGTTCCGTTTATTTTCATTCATTTGTGAGTTGCATTATGTTAATGTTATAGAAATAATCGTATAATAGTACCTTTAAGAAGTATATTGGTGACTGTATAATGAAGTTTAATATAATGTTTTTTTTTGGGTTTATAAATGTGAATTTTTTGGGCATGTATATCTATGACTGAATGTTGAAGACAATTTATAATTGAGTAATAAAAGTAGTTGCAATTTATATGGGAGATCTGTTTGGTAAAATTAAGCGATGAACTTTTTGTATTCATATTGATGGCTTTTGTGACAACTTGTAAAGATGTATGTATATCTGTGACTGAACGTTAAGATTGACGCATTGATAGTATATGTCAAGATTGATGAAGTAATAAGTAGTACTTAATTTTGAAGTAGTTAATTATACAGTGATAAGTTTGCATCTTAATGGATGCACTAGCAAAAGTGATTATCTTTAAAAACCTCATACAAAACAGTTATGACAAATTTGACTTAAAACTTTAATTCTGTTTGGTATGAAAAATTGGAATGAAATGAAATTAGGGAATGATACCTGAAGAGTTAGGTATGAAATTTGAATATTTTCTTCAAGTATTTGGTAGAGAACAGGAACGAAATCAAGTTTCAATTTTTATTGTATAGTTGTTAACCATGGAATGAAATTAAAATTGTTTTATTTTTTAAATTATTTTATGTCGTTGTAAATTATTGTTGTTGTTGTTGTTGTTGTTGTTGTTGTTATTATTATTATTATTATTATTATTATTATTATTATTATTATTATTATTATTATTATTATCATCATCATCATCATCATCATCATCATCATCATCATCATCATCATTTATTCAATAAAAGTTGAAGCTCATTATCATATTTGCTGATAAGTGAGTCTTATATTATTTAATTTTTTAATTAACTATTTTCAAAGTATAGTATTCTATCAAACAATATGACCAAAAAAATATAAAAATATAAAAATAACTAAATTAATAAATAATAATAATAATAAGAACAACAACAACAACAAAATACCCAACCTAATAACTACAACAATAATAATAATTATTATTATATAGCAAAATTTTCAATATTAGGCTAATTTTCTTTTTTTAATAATCATAAATTGATTCCCGAGAGATAGAGAATTGATCCCCTCCTATTTGGAGGGATTCAAAACCTATAAATTTCAAGTTCCACCTTCAAATATCCCAAACAAACAACTGAAAAAGGAACTTGAAAGCAGAGAATTCAAGTTACATTTCAGTTTTGCCTAACCAAACAGGTCTAATATTAGATTGATACTAGTCTAGACAGTTAGTATTCACTTCAATGTGGCGCCATGTTGGGGGAACATGATTTGCATTTTGAAGTATGCCTCCGACATTGAAGTTGATTAGATTTCCTTAGCACTCTTGAGGATTGTAAAATGGATGGATATGCATAGGCAATAGAGCTGGATATGATAAGGTTGTAGTTAAGGAGGAATTATATGAGGATTATCAGTAATGAAGATTGACACCATGCAGGTGCATTTCGTAAGGCAACAAAGATCGGTCCTGGGGGTGGTTATGGAAAAACGCACCGCTGTAGCATTCTGCCCTACCAAACATGAAGACATCCCCATTCCTGTCTTACTATACTCAAGTCTATGTGTGAGGGTAAGATAGTCGTTATCTAGTCGTCATCTAATCTAGTGTTAATAACTTCCTCCCAGTACTGCATTATAGCTTGATTTCTTTCAGCTTCTATTTCACCATAAGGCTAACTCTTGGCATCTTCACAACTGTATTAATGGGTTGGAAGATAGTGAGGGTGTCAGAAGAACTAATCCGAAAGCGATGGAAAATATCACTACAAGCTATTTTGGGGAGTTATTTTCTACTAATGGGCCAACAAATATTGATAACTCTCTTGCTGAAATCGAGCCTAAGGTCACTGATCAAATGCATGAAAACCAATAATGATTGCCGAATAATGAGGAAATTAGTAAAGCTTTATTTGATAATTACCCGACAAAAGCCCCATGATCAGATGAGTTTAAGGTAATTTTTTTATCAAGACTTTTGGGGAATTGTATGAGATGATGTGTGTTCTTTGGTGAGAAGAGCTTGGCGAGGGAAGCTAGATTTGGGTGAAATCAACATAACTAATGTGGCTCTTATGCCCAACGTTAAAGAGTCTAAGAACATCACACAATGTAGGGCAATTGCGCTTCATAATATGATGTATAAGATACTCTCAAAGACTATGGCAAACAAATTGAAAGCGATCTTCCCCAAGGTAATTCGGAGTTCCAAAGTGCATTTTAGTTAATTACGGACAATGCTTTAGTAACTTTTTAGACTTTTTCATTACCTGAAGAGGAGGAAATATGGTAATGAAGGGATGTGCTCTGAAGTTAGATAAGAGTAAAACCTACAATTGAATCGAGTGGGAGTTTTTACAAGCTACTATGACCAAAATGGAATTTAGATGTCAGTGGATTGATCTTGTTATGATATGCCCGTTTTCAATTTCTTTCAAATTCTTTATGAACTAGTGTTTATGAAATTTGGAGGCGTTACGGTGAGTCGGAGGTGCAAGGGTGGGAAAATGATGCTCGGAGGAGGATTGAGACGAAGTTGAAGAAGACGTTGGAGAATTCGGATTCTTTTATTAATGTCCAAACGTACAACTGTACCACAGGAGAATTTGGTGTATAGTTAACCAACTTTAAGGGGTTGAAGATCAACCATATGGTCAATAGGACTGGTCTAAGTAGAGAGCAAAGTATTTCTGAAGGAAATCGGATTATAACAATTAATTCAAGAATGAAACATTGAACATTTTATAAAGAGATTTAAAACATGTAAGGAATAATCTAATAAAGTTATTGACTATGTAACTATTTACTTAAGTAGAAGAAGAGGATCCTCTAACGTTTGTCAAGCCAATGCACATCATTAAATATCGGGAAGGGATATCAAGACTAAGGTACGTTATTACTTGCGCCTCATAAAATTCACATGTTTATCTAATACCAAAATAGTTTTCTAAATGTAAAAGGACCATTTCAAATAATATTTGTCATATAATAATATGGCCCGAACCATACCAATATGATCATATCATGATCATATCATTTATATTTGACCATTATCAACTGGACTTATCGATCGGTCTAGGTTTGCGTAGGGAAATCGATGATCGTAAGTGTTCCACTTAGTTAATAAACTAACAACTATTTTATTATTTCTCTCCATGTCTTGTTTATAAATAAATTGAAATAAAGTGCTCACTAATAATTTTACATAATATTCATTTACAGCACATGGATAAATGTACTAAGCGAGCAGTTCACCATTTTGAAATTTTTTCTTTATTTTCTTTTAGGTAAGGCTAACGTTGATAGAAGGAAAAAGTAGATATATTTATTTTGGTCAACTGATAGTGAGGAATATGATATTTGGGAGCCATCTATTTTTTGATTAAATAAGTTATAATCATAATGGTATTGCTAAACTTGACTTGTTGTTTATGTTGTACGAGATTAGCGTCTTAGATGTTTTCAACTTCATTTTAGCAATTGCATTTGTGGGGTTCTTGTTCGTACATTTTTTTGGCAGTTGCCTTACTCTTTTGTTTAGGGTGGTAGTAACGTTCCTAATCCTCTTTTTCGCTGAGTTCGAGTACTAATTAATGAGTAATTAATACTAAACTGGTCATTCCGAGATGTATATCTTTGGTTTCTTTCAATTCCTTATAAACTGGTGATTATGAGATTTGAGGGTGTTACGAGTAAGTCGGAGGTACAAGGGTGGGAAAATGATGTTGGGTCGAGGATAAAGAAGAAGTTGAAAAAGACGTTGGAGAAGTCGGCTTCTTTTTATTGATGTCCAAATGCACAATCGTGCCACATGGTAATTTTGTGTACAGTTAACCAACTTTAAGTGATTGAAGATCAACCATAGTCAGGTCTAAATAGAGAGTGGACTATTTCCTAAGACAATTGAATTATAACAATTAATCCAAGAATAAAACATTGAACATTTTATAAAGTGATTTAAAACATGTAGGGAATAATCTAATGAAGTTATTAACCACGTAACTATTTACTTGAGTTGTAGAAGAGGATCCTCCAACGGTCATCAAGCCAATGCACATCATTAAATATCAGTAAGGGACATCAAGACTAAGGTACGTTTATTGCTTATGCTTTATAAACACTCATATGTTTAGATAATATCAAAATGGTTTTCCGAATGTAAAAAGATCATTCCAAATAATATTTGTCACATAATATTATGAGCCCCAACCATATCAATATTATCATATCATGATCATATTATTTATATTTGGTCATTATCAACTAAACTTATTGATCGATCCGGGTTTCCACATATGTAGGGAAAGCGATGATCGTAAGGGTTCCAGATTAGATAATGAACTAGCAACTATTTTATTATTTCTCTTCATGTTTTGTTTATAAATAAATTAAAATGTACACGCCTTTAATAGTTTTACATAAAATTCATTTACGACACATGGATAAATTTACCGAGCTTCAGCTCACCATTTCGAAATGTGTTTCCTTATTTTGTTTTAGTTAAGGCTAATGGAAGTAATAAGCACACATATTTATTTTAGTCAACAAGACTTAGAAGCTCATAGTGGTAGTAAGGTATGTGATGTTTGAGAGTCATCTATTTTTTGATTAAATAAATTGTAATCATGATGGTATTCCTAACTGGACTTATTGTTTATGTTGTACAAGATTAGCTTCTTAGATGTTTAGACTTTATTTTAGCAGTTGGTGTTTAACTATTTTTTTTGGAAGTTGCCTCGCCCTTTTGTTTTAGGATAGTGGTAGCTCTCCTAATCTTTTTCCCGCTTCAGTAAGTACTCATTAATGAGTCATTCAGACTAAACTAATTATTATGGGATTTTGGGGGTGTTACAGTAAGTCAAAGGTGTAAGGGTTGGATAATGATGTCGAAAGAGGATTGAGAAAAAGTTGAAGAAGACGTTGGAGAAGTCGAGTTCTTTTAATGATCTCCGGATGTACAACCGTACCACAAGTGAATTTAGTGTACAGTTAACCAACTTTCGGTGGTTGAAGATCAACCTCATAAATTATACATACATTTATAGGCGGTGACAAATACATGGTGCACCCATGCGATGACATTGATTGAGAAGTAGAAGTTTTGGGTTTATGACTACGTGAACCCCTATTATAATGTCGAAGCACAAAAGATAGTTTGCATGAATGTTGTACACCCCATGGCGATGCATGACATGACGATCGCTGATGACAACACAGGCCATGTTGTGGGAGGACTTTAACCGATGCATATTTCCTCCAACAAATGCACGACCTAGTGTACGACTAAGGGTCAAGACATACGAATCTCAAACTCAAGGCTTAAAAGTGAAGAGGTGCTCGAAATGTGGCAAAGGTGTACACCATAAGAGCACTTGTTTGAATGCTCAAGCCGACTTTGATTCGGACACCTAGGTGACATTGTCTCTGTTGAAAAATTATTTTTCGGGTGAACATCAACCTGATCTTGGAATTAATAAATAAGTTATGATCAGTTCCAATGCCATTCGTACACTTTTTGTTTTCGATATTACACAATCTTTTGCACGGATGTTGTTTTTTGGATACATAATTATTTTCGAAAGATTATGACTTAAAAAGTAAGGTGTATTCATTGTAGAATGCTTTGGAATTATCCCATTATTATTTTCAAAATACAATGTCTCAAACCACATGGCGTGTCATTTTTGTACTCCCTTTTGGGTAGTCAACATTATGGTCATTGTTTTCTTATATATGATGTTGCTAACTAGTTTGAATGTTGGTAAGCACTTTCAATGTGCGTACGTATTACGAATGTTAAGGATGTGAAGCACATAATGTGAAAGTGTTCTAAGTTGGGACATGCTTATATTATAAAAACACTTCAGCAATATAGGGATGTCGACAATATAACCCCGGGATGTTATCTACAATTCTTTATCATTTTCTTTGAACACAAACACGGTCCGTGGTTTAATGCCTCATCTTGGGATAACAACACTAGAAAATCCAGGGTGTTTTCATAAATTTTCAAGTCAGTTCCATTGGACACAAACATGGAGTAAATTTCTTATATATATGTAAATTAGTTCATTAATTATTAACTAATTAATTTAAGTAATTAATTAACCAATTACATGTATCCTACAACAACTGCCTTTAGATAATACTAAAGTTTGGAATTTATTTTTACCTTTTTTGATAAGAGAAACCTAATGTAAAACGGCGGTTACAACAAGTACGAAATACTGCCCAATGCCACGATCAGCATGATGGTCGTGGTGCTAACCATAGTGGCTAGAAATACTATGACAGTTTACACCGCTCTCCGTTGTGGCTACCGTGGTAGCCAGTGACCTTGCCATGCCTACCAACAACCTGACCGTGGTGATTAAGCCACCTCGGTGATGAAGAAGCGATCTATGGTCGTCATTTTTCCAATCCTCTTTGCTCATAGCTCTAAGATATCAATCCTTCTTCCGAGTTTTACTCCATTAAGCAATAACCACAACTATATAACAAAAGTAAATGATCGAAACCCTACAACCACAACGTATGAACGTAACACGTGGTCGTTAGTTTCACTACATTAGGCTTCATCGGAGGGAAGCATTTTAGGGTTCTAAACCGTACAACCACAACCTACCAACATAGCGCTATGAACACAATAAATACAAAGTATTGTGAAATAAATAAAAGAAAAAATTGTTCAGGATATATGTGAAGGTCTTCTTTCCTTTTCACCCTTGTTATTTGTTGTTATGCCCGCACTGCTTGAATCCCCTTCAAAGTAAGGTAAATATGTGTTATGTGTGTTAAGTGTTACAATGGGAGGTGGAATATGCAATTTATATGTGAAATAAATAATGGATAACAAATTGAGACTTACATTGAAAACAAAAGATACATGGTTCTCGTCATTGGTGATAATACTAACATCCACTTCGATGGGGTACCATAACACAGTGACTCCTCCAACGGAATCCATTGTTTTACTATAAAAGGACTCCATATCAAGTACATTGCCTAATAGTATTCTTGAATTCAATACGTAAATAAGAATGTCGTCATGTGGTACACCTTCTGCTACCAGTTGAGGAACCCCACCATCGATGGTTGTTGTTATTGCTTGCACATCATAAAGGACGTCGTTCACCTTTGGTATGGTGGTAAGATAAATATCTATATGAGCACGTTGGTGCCCTTTCAGTAGGACAAACTAGTAAGTATTGTCCGTCCAACCATCGTACTAGATGCCTTTGACATTAGTGGGTATAAAACACATCCTTTGGGAAGTGTACATTTGTGCCAGGATGGGATCAATGTCAAACACTTGCAACATATCATCACCTTGGCACATGCGTTCTAGACGTAATGCCCATCTCGTTGTGCTCCCACATACTAGCTTTCAATTCAGGTAACCAGTGCTCATCAAATTCTCTTATGATAGGTATTTGCCGTGAAACCATGTGGCCAGAGGAAAGTTAACATTTCAAATTTAGGAGATGTCTCAGATCACTTGAGCTAAGGTCACCATCCTAACACCTTACAGGGCAATCCATGAAAGATTGAAGGATCGAGTTTGGTAGAGGAGTAATGTTCCCACCATCAACCCAACCAATATTAATGATGTCACTTGAATCGTGTCCACCCATATTTATCCTTCCGAACAAGGCCTAAGTTTGGTAGAGGAGTAATGTTCCGACCATCTTCATAATATGTGATCTTCACCTATAACGTTATATATATTGATCATATGAAATTAGGTTTTATTCAATTAACGTAGTTACTTCAATGAATGTATGAAACAATACAATATATTTTTAAGTCATATGCACTAATAGTCCCTACTTCTCCCCAACCACAATGTCACGTTTTGTAATAAGTAAATCATTTATGGGAGAACGAACTTGTGACTTCTTTAATCAATGAATCATTTATTACCCCAAACCACCTTTTTATATAAAAATGGGAGGATTATAAGCGATGCACCAAACCACATGTTCAATTATTCATGTGTAGATTGAAAGTACACTACTAAACAATAACACCCTCATTTATTACTCGAAACCACCTTTTTTATATTAAAATGGGAGGACAATAAGAAATGCTCCCAACCACATATTCATATGCAAAATATGATGATGAAGAATAATTCCCTTAGTTTCCATTAATCAATTTGAATAATGGTTATATACTGTCATTGTCATATGGAAGTCGTCCAATTGGAGACCTGAGATGATTACCGCCGACATTACTTGGGGTGTCCCAAGAAATTAACTTTGATGATCACATCTTCTTTTTCATAATTATTCCATGTCTTATGCTCCATTTCCTATCCTTACATGTGTTATGTTCTTATTGCTAATTATTCAAACTCATATATTGCCTTCCTAGTTTTTCAATGTCATATATGGATCACATGTACGTATCTATTGGGATAATGTTCCGTGTGGTTTCTATCAGTATATTGACACTGAATATCCCCAACAAGCTTAGTATGTGATCAATGATTTAGTTGCTGAAATGAGAGAAATTCGAGACACAATGATCGAAGAACACAATTTGTTCAACTGGTCTCGTGAAGCAAACAGGAAAGTGGACATAACCTTAAGAGAAAATATGCGAAAGTTGATTGCCTAACTCAGAATCGCATACATTGTCATCATAGTTTTTGTAACCGTCGTTGTCATTTAAATGGTATTTTGAAATAATTTATCTGTTTCCATTAATTAGTTTGTCTCGTACTTTTAATATTACTTAACTTGTAATTTTCTCCTCCTATTCGTTCGGGTTACACAACTTATGCCACTCTTGTACAATTATGTCATTATTACATAATGATCTTCACTTAAGTTGCCAGTTTGGAAATACTTTTTGTATGATTATACCATGAATTGTTGATGACAATCTAGGTAATATGCTTTTTAAATCGGAGGATAATATGAAAGGTATGGGTAACCTCCAATTTATTTATATTTTGTTCACAATGAAATGAAAAACCAATTAACATGTTTTCTCTATGAGTAGTTTATTAAAACAAAATTTTCCACTTTTAGCATATATTGTATATCTAATTAGGTTTCTAGGTCGAGTTCATGTTTTTTAAAGTTTGAGGTCCATACTCAAATATGAACACACGTAATCATAATATTGTGAATGCAACACACTGAAAACAATACTATTGAAGATGGAAATCCCTAACTTGTTTTCCCTAACAAATATGCCAACAATTGTATATTGAGACAATGGCTAAATATCATTTTATAAGAACTTACACAAGTTTAACAAGTGTTGTGCACTTATAGTGCTTGGAGGCAAGAAAATGTGAACAGATGGAGATAACTTCTATCTTTTTCGGACACGTGCTTCGAATTTTGCGCTAATTCGGATGGAAATTAATATTTTGTTTTTCCTAACAAATATGCCAACACATATATTTTGACAACGGCTAAATATCATTTCATAAGAACTTACATGAGCTAAAGAAGTGTTATGCACGTGTAGTGTTTACTGAGCAAGAAAACATGAGCAGATGGGGATAACTCCTGCCTTTGTCGGACATGTGCTCCTAATCCTGCCCTAATTCACCATAAATATTAGTCTCATACCACATATCTCTTCACAATTACTTATCTCTCAACAACCTCCCCTTATTCCTATTCAGATACGTTCAACTTTTGCATTAAAGACAAGTTCTTGTAAGTAGTTGGCAATTATGGCAATTGAAGATCATGACATGTTTGATGTTCCAATGCTCTCTCACCATGGGTTCCCCGTGGACATAATATCTGATAGGTTTGACCAATTTCGATGACCTTTAATATGTCATAAGGTTAGTTTCATCATTTACTTTAAGTTTCATCGGTTACTTTCAATTACACAAGTGTAATATTTTCAATCACCATTATGTTCAATTAGTTGTACTAAATTTGTTTTCCTAAATCGTTTAGGGTTTATTCAATATTATGTGCATAAACATGTGTTCATACATGGTTGTCTTTGTAACTTTAATGTGGAGGGCTTGCAATAATTTTGTTTATGTGGATGACCCACTGACAAGAACTAAGAAGGTTTTCATTCTAAATCTTGAAAAACAAAACCATAAATTGATCGCTGACATGTTGGTCGTGAAGGTGGCCCTTAGTTCATAGTTCGAAAATCAAGCAAGGCAGAACAAAGACATAAACAATGACACATGCTGGGAGTTACTAAGGCTATTGCTTGTGTGCATGTGCTTTGGGGTGTTCCACATGATGAAAAAGTTGGACATTCCTGTGGAGAGACCATCGTTGTCCTCATATAGGAGGGAGCAACTTTTGTTGGTGTTATACCCTTTTTAGAGGTCATTTCAATATGAATGTGCAACTTTTGATTATGTATAAGAATTTGACATAGTCCACGTTACGAGTTGTTTGAAGGTAATGTGCCTCTTGTAAGTTGGGATATGTCCGGATTACTTGCATGTGTAGTAAGTAATCAACAACTAAGGACGAAGGAAGGGTAGTCATCTTTAACAGTATGGAATCACTTTTTGTTGAAAATATTTGTATAAGGGTGACCTAATATGTGGCATAATACAAGTCACTTTGTTTGCAATAACTATTGGGGGAACGTATTTCATTTTGCACATATGTTCCTCAATGGTGGTCACATGAATTGCTATTAATATGGCCATAATATTGAAACAATATTGTGTATTCTTCTCATGTTAGATAATGGAAGTACTCTCATTATCGAGTGTTCATTATTTTCAGTTATGATTGACTTGTATATTGGGGTAAAGGTACATATTCAATAATACTCATAAGTAACGGTATGAACTAACAATGACACAGTCAAAAATTTTTCCCTTAGGTCTCGTAACAAATAACACAAAAAAAGTGTCGCAGCTTGTTGTAAGTAGCTTTTGTAAACCTAGGATGATGAACCCTATATCCCGAGATGGCTTGTGGGTAATCATGTAATGGTGAAGCAATATATGATCACTTCCAATATAATACAAATATGCTCGCTAGGCAGAGACCTAACAGTCCCACACATTGGGATGAGCTCAATATTCACAAACACCATAAATTTTAAATACCAATTCATGAAACCCATGAGTTTTAAATATTCATCTAATACACTTTCTAATATGAGCAATTTTTCGATGAATTGGTGTTTAATAGTTTGCGTAAACGGCCATTACTTGGAAAGTTAGGTTAGATTACAAAATGAAACTCATAATGTCTTCAAGCAACTTGTAACGTCTACCTAGTGAGGTCAGATTGAAACTATGATTATTTCATTTTTATGTAATTAACTTGTATGAAATAGGTTATGCCCATCTTCGTTTAGTAAATTTATAGCTCTAAGTCATCAAGTTCAAGCCTGTCGTGTCCTCGCTAGTTGTCTTCTTCACCCGTGTCATTGCTTTCTCAACCTACACATTAAGCGAAGTGAAGATTCACAATATAGTTCGTGGATTAGCACATGTTAATTTAAGTGATATACACTTATTTCAATTGAGTAAAGTCTTAGGTTTGAGAATTATGAATAAAAAAATATGTGATTAAAAAATTTAACTCATTATGAACCAACAATAATTCGATTTAAGTTAAATAGAGAATTACATGAAAAAAAACACAACATAGCTTGTAGTAATATTAAATGGAGATATTCTTAAACATTCCATTATGATTTTTATTCTTTTAGCTTTTATAACATCAATCTTTCATGTTAAGTTAAATAGAGAATTACATGAAAAAAAAAAAGTCTGGTGGAATTCTTATAGTTGCTAAAAAGTCGTTGTCTATTTCTGTAGTTACTTATTGTAAGAATTATGTAATCTGTAGTATCAATGAAAAGGGAGGTTTATGGTATGTTGTGTTTGTCTATAGAGCACCACAAGCTCGGAATAGAAAAGCAATATGGGAAGCTTTAGCCTATGAAATCCGCAAGCTAGTAGATTGTCGTTGTCCTGGTTGGAAATTTTAATCAGGTTGATGATTTTAATGACAAGATGGGAGGAAGCTCTCGGGTAAGGGGATGGGACGATTTTTGTTCTTTTGAAAACCTTACTTAACCTTAAGGATGTTAACTTTATTGGACCAAGATTTTCATGGACTAACAATAGAAATGATGAAGGTTTGATGTTTGAAAGATTAGATAAAGCAATTGCGATGGAGGATTGGTTTGTCAAATTTCGTTCGCAAAATCTTGCTATTTAAGCATCCGATCATGGACCCATCATTCTCCATGTCGGTTAAATAGAGAATTACATGAAAAAAAGTCCGAGGTTATTCCCGTAGTTGCTAAGAAGTCGTTGTCTATTTTTGTAGTTACTTGTTGTAAGAATTATGTAATCTGTAGTTTCAATGAAAAGGGAGGTTTATGGTATACTCGTGTTTGTCTATGGAGCACCACAAGCTCGGAATAGAAAAGCAATGTGGGAAGCTTTAGCCTATGAAATACGCAAGCTAGGAGATTGTGTTGTCCTTATTGGAGATTTTAATCGGGTTGATGATTTTAATGACAAGATGAGAGGGAGCTCTCGGGTAAGGGGATGGGACGATTTCGTTCTATTGAAAATGTTACTTAACCTCGGGGATGTTAACTTCATTGGGACAAGATTTACGTGGACTAACACCAGAAAGGATGAAGGTTTGATGTTTGAAAGATTAGATAAAGCAATTGCGATAGAGGATTGGTTTGTCGATTCCCAAATTTTTCTCGCAAAATTTGCCTATTCAAGCATCTCGATCATGGACCCATCATTCTCCACGTCGGTGGAGATTCCGCTCAAAGAAAGAAACTGTTCTATGATGTTGAAGCTTGGTGCCTAGGAATGGAAGAGGCTCAACAGCGCATTAAATAGGTATGGTCATGTTACGATGAAAGAAATCCTCGGAAACTTAGGATTTGAGGCAATCGAGATACGAATGTAAAGACTGGTGTCTCCAATGGCGAAGGAAAGATAACTTTAACATCCAGGATCCCCATGACGAGATCGGTGCTACACTTCATGACCTTGAGAAAGTGGGGTTGTAGGATTCCATTTTAGCAAGGTTACGGGCCGATAGGAAGCAAATGGAAGACGCGTTGGAAGTTGCTTGATACTTACTGGAAACAGACAGGGGAAAATCAAATGGAGGCAGCAAAGTAATCGAGCAACTCGGTTTTTCTTCAAGAGTTTAAAGCCAAAAAGTCTTCGCTTATATTAAAAGCTTAAAGGATTCCCTAGGAGCTTAAACTCAAGACGTTTCTAAAATGAAGATTATTGCTCGGGATTACTTCCACAATCTCTTTAAGGACCCTCAGGTGCAGCCGGAAGGAGCTTTATGATTAATAACTTCCTCATTCATTTCGGAAGCGAATATCGAAGAAGAAGTACTAGAGCTTAATACGGACACACAGGGGTCGAAATCCTTTCTTAGGTCAAATAAACCTCGCAAGATCAGCCTAGTCCTGCTGAAGGACCGGGTGCGCCTAGTCCTGCTGAAGGATCGAGTGCTTCAAGAAGAGAGATTATTGAGGAAATAAGGAGGAATCCCTCATTTTCGGAAGAATATCGAATGTTCTCGTCCTTCAAGAAGATATTAGTTCCCTTATGGAAGAACTCTTAAAGCAGACAGGGCATAGAATTTGAAATTAAAGATATCCAGTAAGGCGGTCGATATTGTTTTGATAACACTTTATATTTTAATAGAACGAACTCGGACGTAGAAGTCTAATAAGGATTGGCGCATGTGTTGACTTTCTCTAAACGAGTTGGGAAGTGAAGCAACTACTTTTATTTTAAGAATTAGTTGCTACCGAGTGTAGAGCTCGCTTTTGGCGGCTCATGAACCAGTCGAAGGAGGAGTTTACTCTGCTGCTTGGGCTTTGAGGAATGGGAGCAGACTTTGGAATCAACGTAAGTAGAAATAGGTCGCCCCATGGTTTTTATATATGGGGCATTCTCGTGATAAGTTGTTATCCATTTAAATTTCTATAACCTTGAAGTTCTTAGGTGATCAAAAATTTTGCACTAAAAGTAATTATTTTCGGTATTACTACCGAAGCAAATAAGCTACACCGTAACATAAAAAAGTCGATACTTATTTTTAGTAGCATAAATTGTACAAATCTTAATATTTCATCCTCTATATTTTTTTCTCTTTTTTAAATTGTTGGACTGCTACTAGCTTAGGTACAATTAATAGTATGCTCCTTTTACTTCAATTTCTTTAATCAAACTAATATTTAGAGGTATTTTTTCTAATAAATTTTGTGTCCTTGTACAAATTTGTGTTTCTCTTCTTTTTATTAGAGTTAAGGTTTATCTCCTTCTTATGAGAGTTTTATTTCTTGCATTTGAGTAATTTATTTGTCTTGTCTATATGTACGTTTATCGGAGTTGCTAATTCGATTGTGGAGGTATATTTATGATATTTTTAATCGGTTAATTTGATTGATTTTAATTGAACATGATTCAGCCATGGAATTCTATATGGTTTGACCAAGATGTTTTCTTCAAGTTAAATTTATTATATCACACATATATCTATTCTATTAAATTATAGTATAACTCATTAACATTCGGAAAACGAAAGAGCAAGGAGCATGCGCATTCATGCCGGACTGCCCAAATACCTATGGGCAGATGCAGTCAACACAGCCGCCTATTTAATCAATAGGGGACCATCCGTACCATTGGGAAACAAAATTCGGAAGAGGTTTGGAGTGGTAAGGATATAATTTTATCCCATCTACGAGTTTTTGGTTGTGTTGCATATCTTATGATTGAGCCTAACAAGAGGGACAAGCTTGATGCTAAGTCCAAGAAATGTTATTTTTGGGTTATGGAGATAACTTGTTTGGGTATCGGGTTTGGGATGGACAAAAGGTATTTAGACATGTTGATATTGTCTTCGATGAGACTGTTTTGTACAAAGACAGGTTGAATGAGAGTGTGGAAGAAGATAAAGATGTTAAAGTCTCTTTGGAGGGAAAGCTCCACAAGTTGATGTACCAGTTGATGAACCATCACTTGAACCAGAAATCTCTCATGAAGCTGAGCCCCAAACTCCTCCCACCTTGAGAAGGTCGGCACGGTCAACTAAAGGTATACCGACTAACGATTTTCTCCCTCTTTCCATTACCTTTTGTTGACCGATGTCTGGTGAGCCAGAATCCTACACCGAGGCTATGCAAGTTAGTGATTGGTCCAAGTGGGAGCAAGCCATGGATGAGGAAATGGCTTCATTGGACAAGAATCAAACTTGGGAGTTGGCTGAGTTACCAGTTGGTAAGAAAGCTCTCTTGAACAAATGGGTGTATAGGATTAAGAGTGAGCCTAGTGGTCATACCAGATTTAAGGCTTGATTAGTGGTTAAGGGTTTTTCACAAAAGAAAGGGGTTGACTACTCTGAAATTTTTTCTCCTGTTGTGAAACTAACCACTATTAGGATCATTTTGAGTATGGTTGCAGCTAATGATCTTCACTTGGAACAAATGGATGTGAAAACGGCATTTTTACATGGGGATTTAGAGGAAGATCTCTACATGCTACAACCGGAGGGATATGAGGTTCCAGGCAAGGAACATTTGGTTTGTAGGCTCACAAAGAGCCTATATGGTTTGAAGCAAGCACCGAGACAGTGGTATCTCAAGTTTGACACCTTCATGTGCAACAACGGGTTCCTAAGAAGTGATAAGGATCAGTCTTTGTTATTTCAAGAACTTCATTGATTCTTATGTCATTTTACTTCTCTACGTGGATGATATGTTGATTGCAGGTTCTAACTTAAATGAGATCAACAAGTTAAAGGAGAAGATGTCTAGAGAGTTTGAGATGAAAGATTTGGGCCAGCAAAGGAAATTCTCGGAATGAGAATAACAAGAGATAGGCCCAAAGGAATCTTGAAGTCTGTCTCAAGAGGAGTATGTGCTGAAAGTCTTGGAGCGGTATAATGTTTGTGATGCCAAACCAAGGAACACCCGCTTCCAAATCATGTAAAGTTGACCAAGGAGCAATGTCCAAAGACAAGAGAGGAGAAAGAACATATGCTCAAGGTTCCTTACGCCTCCACCATTGGGAGCCTCATGTATGCAATGGTTTGCACAAGACCGGACATAGCTTTTGCGGTGGGAGCAGTGGCAAGATTTATGTCCAATCCTGGAGAAGAGCATTGGGAAGCTGTGAAATGGCTTCTAAGATACTTGAAGGGAACATCTAACACCTCGTTAGTGTTCGAAGAAAGTAGTCTTAATCTTGAAGGTTTTGTAGATGCTGACTTGAGCGGAGATTTTGACACAAGCAAAAGTACTATGGGCTATGTTTTCACACTTGGAGGCACAGCTGTGAGTTGGATGTCAAAGCTTTAGAAATGCATTGCTTTGTCCACGACCGAGTCCGAGTATGTGGCCATGTCGGAAGCTGGTAAGGAGATGGTGTGGTTGCAAGACTTCTTGGAAGTTTTGGGCCAAAGACAAGGGAACGGAGTGCTCTATGGTGATAGTCAAAGTGCAATCCAATTGAGCAAGAATCCTGTCTTGCATTCAAAAACCAAGCACATCCAACGCAAGTTCCACTTTGTTCGAAGTTTGGTTGAAAGTGGAGAGTTGAAACTTGAGAAAATCATGGGTAGCAAAAATCCAGCGAGATATGCTAACCAAGGGAGTGGATGCCGTGAAATTGAGGTTGTGCAAAACCTCAATTGGCCTTTCTTGCTAAAACAAAGGAGGGTGGTTGATATACTAGATGTGTACAAGGTGAAGTGGTTGATTAATCTTCAAGTGGGAGTTTGTTAGGAGTGAAGACTAATCAAAGCAAGGCTCGGAGACACCTCTCGCACGCGTTTGCAGGCAACACGGGCTGGTTTCAATGAGCTGGTTTCAATGAGCACGGGCCGTGCTCACCACGAGAACCGAAGCTGGAACTTCCAGCAAGCTACACGGCCTGCCCGTGTCCAAGGACACGGGCCGTGTTGGCAGCACGGGCAGACCGTGCTGCTTTGGCACGGGTCGTGCCAGATGTCAACCTTTGATATTCGCTGTTTTCGGGCCGTTTTGCGTTAGTTAATGCTCGGTTAATGCTGTATTAATGTATTGTACATGAGCTATGGCTATATAATGGAGGTTGCAGACCTCCATGGATGTTATCCCATACAAACACAAAAGCTTCTTGTAATCCAAATCTTATAGTGGATTGTTCGTGGTTTTTCCGGTTTTGGGTTTTTCCACGTTAAAATTTGTGTCTCGTTTTTCTCTCTTTCTCTTTACCTTTATTTCTGTTGGTTGTTGTGACTCCAATTCCTAACAGACTAGACCGAATTTCAATCTATTAAAGGCTTAACTAATTAATCTAACTCACACCTGCCTTATGGATGCTTATGCTACCTCTGTTTCGAATAGTCTACCAGCTACAACCATCCCCAGCTAGAGCGGACTTTATTTAAGATAGTTAAATGAATGTAACAGAAACAAATAGTTCGCAAACAGAGCAGATTATATTCAAAAAAAAAAAAAAAGAAAAGGAAAATACCTCAGCATTCCAATTTGTTCTGCAAGTTATGACGATGAGAACTGCTGTTTGGCAGAGTATACCAATTATAATCCCCCACCATATTCCCTATTGCAAAATTAGAAAGTTCATTAGTGGAATTAATCATATTTCAAAAAAAAAAAAGAAAAATGAACAACTTCCTCGTTTCATCTTATGGAATATTTATTGGTTCGAAATTTTAATTTGATCAATTAATTTTACATTTAAAGAGTTTCTCCATTTTATTAACGAGGTCTTAGTCTAAAACTTAATATTGAGATTCAGCTCTTCTTCCTTTATACTATACTATTTTTTATAACTCTTCCGAATCCAAAAAACAAAAAAGATTTTCTTTATTCTCAAAAGTTACAAATATTTACGAAGATGTTTCACGTCAAGATCCGTTGCTCAAACCGAATCACACCAATGTTATGAAAGTTCCTGGATTGTGTGAAATAAGAGTAGTACCAAAGGCAACACCTTTTGATTTCATAATTCAAAATGGAAATTGGCTATGGAGATTCTGTGCGGTCAGAAATTAATCGAAATATAGTTTTATTTTGATATTTTAAATTTATTTGTTTTAGTAAATTATCTTTATAGATATTGAATTGGGTTTCATTAATAAAATTTTTTAATCTATAAAATAGCGAAATATACACACAATTAAAGGAATAGGAATTAATAGACTTACCACCACACCTAAGCTAGTCTTGAAGCCCAAAGCACAACCAATAGGAATGCCAACAATGTAGTAACAAGCTAAGTTAACATATGCCACCACATTCTGCCATCCACTCCCAATAGCAACTCCTGCAATGATATCATCCATAATATACACAGAAACTCGGATATATTTAGCTTTTCTTTTTCTTTTTTTTTTTCAAATGAGATAAAAAAGACAATATAATATAAATAAAAAAGGAAATTAAATATAGAATGTAATGTTCATAAGATCTCAATTTTAATCACTAAATCAACACCTCACTGTTATATTATTTAGCTTTATAATGGAAATAGTTCAAAGCTTATAAAATAGGACTTTTTTTAACAAAAAATAGAAATGTTTACCAAACCAGCAAATCTAGTCTTTTTTTTTTGTTTTTTTGTATAAAAGCGATATAGTCTTAGGCTTAGCTCATCCATAAGTAGCCTTTGGGGCTTATGTGTTAATGCTTTCCCAAAGTGAATTGATTGAATTAGAATTGTTAAAGAGACTTTTGTGAAATCAAGTGTTAATTCATTCTATTGTATTTATGTAAAAGTTCGTTTCTACATTATCATTGCCTTTCTTTGAGTCTTTGGAAGAGACTTTTGTGAAATCAAGTGTTTGTTAGAGGATAAGTGTAATCCTTGTGACGTAAACTTCGTCCGAGTATAGAAGAAGTAGAGGATAATCCTAAGGAAAGGATCCTTAGGGGTTACTAACCCATATTTAAATATAGGTCAAGATCGTGAATAATCAAACGTATTTTATCTCATACTTTACTTTCGCACAATTTATCTTGTTTAACATTTGAATTTATCTAGAACGAAGATTTGAGACTCAAACAGAATTTTCATTACCCTATTCACTCCCTAGAGTAATCTCAGCCTACTAGGACTAACACAAGCTTCCATGGACACAAATGGTCTAAAAGTGTCGTCGGTCGACCAAAAGACTCGTTGTCACTCTCGTACCTCAAGTGGCCGTGTTGCTAAAATCTACCTCCACTACCTCACTTGTTTCGATTCATGCTATCCCTTGATTGGGTTGATGTTTCCCTGCTTTTGTCCCCTTTTCTTTTGGGCTTTTATTTTTTCCGCTGGAAAATTATTCAATCAGGAAATCTCGGGTGAATTTTGAGTCTTGCAAGACAAGAAAGTCGATTGTGAAAGGTTTGATGAAATTTGGGACAAAAGCAGCCTTTCGCAACCACCGACGAACTCCAATTGGGGTTTGATGGTTATTCATGAGCCTGTTGATGTTTGATTGGATATTAAGAGTGAATGTTAGGCTGGCTATGTTTGGAGGAAGAAGTGGCAGCTACCAAAGTCCGTATAACTTCTAGTGAACTCTTGTCAAGTCTCCAGTTACACAGAACCCATGTCAGGGGTTTTTGTCATCAGTGAACCTGATAAGCGTTGTCGGGAATATGGCTAATATTGAACTCAGCTGTGTTTTAGGGTAAAATAAATAAATAAATAAGTCTGATTTGGCATTAGTGTCTCATTTTGTGCATCACATTTCTATGTAAATAGAATGATTGATTTTTAAATACAACCATTCAAAATGCACTAACAAAATGAAAATCAAATTGACACTTACATGACGTGGCGTAATTATATAAAATATATCACCATGAATATAGGGGTTTTAAGAATAAAAATAAAATCAATCGATCAAAATGTATAATGTACTTTTAGTATATATTTTGTTGATGCAATTATACTTTTTATTTTAAATAATATGAAATTTGACCGGTATCTACAAATTTGTGAGTGCTCTTTATTTTATTTTTTTCGAACGGGAGGGGATCTTTAAAGACTAGTAAAAAATGGTAAATCAATGAGAAATATGTCCAAAACTTAAAGATATATACAGGTTTAACTATAATTAGGCGAAGATGATACTACTTGGTAAAAATGAAGAAAAGGGAGGAGTAATTACCAGAGAGAATGGGTTGAATCCCATTCAAGAAGACAGAGATGGCCAACAAGCGCATGAGATGGGACACAGCTTGAAGGACCACAGCGTCGCTTGTGAAAGCCTCGCTAAGTCCCGTTGGGAAAATGAGCACAATCGCTGCGAAAACTGTGCTTATAACCACGCTCGTGCTTGTCACTACCACCACTGCAAATTTTGCCACTCTTGCATGACCTGCCCCTAGCTCGTTGCTTATTCGGATGCTACATTATTTATTATAAAAACAAACTTTCATGTTAGATCGATCTGAATTACGTATGACATTGATAAGTTAGTAGTCATTATAAGAAACAAGAACTTCCATATCAGATCGATCAGAATTATTTATTACATAGATATATTAATACTAATTATAAGAAACAAAAACTTTTACGCCAAATCGATTTGAGTATTTGTAAATTTTATGCATGAATGATAAGTCACTCAGCTCATTTGTGTTAATTTTTTGTTTGTTCTACATAGCTTGAAGTGGTTCATGATGCCATGTGAGGTGTGAACAACCACATTGCAATGAGCATCCTACAAATATGATGTAAAAGAATGCCAAGTTTGTTGTTTAATTACTTTTGCACACATTTAAGAGATTCCGATTGTCAAAAGTGAGAACTTGGATATCCTAAGTTCAAGGAAGTAAGTGTATGCTTATTATGATGCTAAGTTGTAGCATATTATTAGGCATGTCAAAAGGGTCTAACAAGATATGGTTTTATGTCTCGTCCAAATTTAATATTAATTCATGTTACAAGCTATCTTATTTCGAGTAGAGTATGATAAAATAAATATAGAATTAATCTGCAAATTATGCGTAGATTATTTTTTTATTCAATTAACTATTCCTAAATTCGTAATAATATAACAATAAGTTTTGTTCGGGTCAAAAAGTTATTTTAAATATAAACCAGTACTTATATATGTTAGCTAGTATCATTATCAAATTCGAATAATCATATTTGGGTTCCCATTAAAAATTGAAGTATTACTAGCATTGAATAGTGTACCATACCTGGCTCCGTTGCTGAGGCCTAAAACAAACATCACATCCCAGTTATAGTAGTTCATGCTGAAAATACAGTACAATTAGAGGGCATTAGTTCTTAATGTTCTAGCTAAGGTGGAATCCAACAACTCAAATTAATTAGTTTTGAAGAAGATGTAATGTTTGGCCTTACCAAACAGAAATTGCATCCAAGGAGATAGTAGAATTGGGCAGCAACCCTGTTATGAGAATCAGAGCTCCTACGTACCATATCTCCAAGCTACATTAACTCAAGTGTAAGAAATACAATTTTTTTTCCCCAAAAATAGTTTAAAATTAGGACAAAATGTAAAATTTAAAATCAAGGTCTAATTATTTAAGCCGTTACAATATTAAGAGGAAACCCAATACAAAAAAAGAGGACAAATTAATGATAATATGAGCAAATCAGTTTAAGTCATTCCATAATCAAAGCGCTAGCTATAAGAAAACAAGATTTATGAAGACTACTTGGCAGCCCGATTAAGTTAAAACCAATCTATTTCTAATTAAATATATTAGAGCAGTTTAGAAGGTTGTATGATGAAATGACAATCGAATAGAAGAAAAGCGTTCAAAAGGTTATTTTAGTTATGAATTTTTTTGAATTTGATTTTTATTTTAAATGTCGTATGATTTTCAATTAATGAAATTCATCCATTATTTTTAAAAAATATATATTAGAGCAGTTAGGGCTAATCTATTAATGACCTCTACATCATTGTCTTTCTTGATTGATATTATTTTTATAGGCTACGGGGAGGGTTGGACCTTTTCTTTTATTTTTCGCACAAGGTAAGTCATGGGCAACCACGAGACCTTCAATCTTAAAGAAAATAAGTGGGTTATCCGCTCCCATTCTCGGAGCTGAGAATTTGAGACATCTCGGAGCTGAGAATTGAGACATTTAAGGCTCGAACCCTAGACGGGATACTAACTGAGCTATTTCCCAATGGGTTGGGAAGGGGGGGCTTGGTTGCAAAGATTGTTGTACGTACCATAGCATAACAGCAGAGCCCAAAGTGAGTTTGAAATAAGGCCAAATTCCATGAAAGGCCCTCCTTGAGAAGCCAGTCCAAGTCTCCTTACAAGATGGGCTAAACACTATATACAAAGCATTCAATATGGTCAAAACCCACCAGGAGAAGCTCAAGGTAAGAGCAGCCCCAAGGAGTCCATAATCCAACACATAGAGAACCACCCAAGTAAGGAGAATATGGAGCAAGAACACCCCCACGGACATATAGGCTAAGGGGTTCACTATGTTTTGGGCTTGTAGGAACCTTTGCAAGGGGCAACTTAGGGTGAAGGCATAGAGTTGGGGGATCATCCCCGGGCGAAGATTTGCCCTTGATCGGCCACATTGTCTGACTGGCCAATCAACTTTAGAAAAGGTGCCGAAAACCAATAGAGGAAGGTTAGGAGAACGGCCGCCCCCAAGTGGAGGATGATGGCTCTTTGGCATACCACCCCCATTGCAGAGTACTTCTTTGCTCCATATACTTGCCCACATACTGTTTGCACCGCGCTTGCCATGCCCAACTGTGAAAACATAGTGGTGCATAGTACAACATTAATATACATTTGCACTGACTTTACCTCCTTACTTATAATTAAGTCTTTAAAGAGATATACCATCGTAAATTGCTAGGAGTTTTTCATGTCATTTCACTCTCAATGTCAACTATGCAATTTAAATTCCGAATTTTACTCTTCCTTAAATATTGTGTAAATAAAGAAAATTATAATTAGCTGGAGAAAAATGATTTATTAACATAATGGTCCAATATTTTCTCAAAGGTATAGTCGTAAAATAATTTTATTTATTTGAAAACGTAATAATTCATAGTTCTATGATGATATGTTCATTCAAGTTAGGAATATTTGTCAGGATCTATCCTTATTATCATCCTTCTCACTTAATATTGGAAAACAAAATTTAAAAAAATGTCATATGACAGTGATATTTGACAAGTATTAATTATACAAGGTCTTTTGCCACAGTAGATATTGACATAGAACATTCTTATTCTTTCACCAAAAAATAAATAAATAGAACATTCTTATTCATTATTGTGTTTGGATTTTTCATAATTCATAGTGTATTATTAAAGGTATCAAAGGAAATTATATCGTTAAGGATATTATGTAACTGTTGACAAAGTTTGTGAGCTGCAACATTAATCAAAGAAGCAAATAGTGCAACTGATTGGTTGACGGACTATGGACATTCGGTTCTCTCTCCGACCATTTGGGAATATTGTCCCTCCCCTTCCCTCTTGAGTATCCCGACGGACGATAATTTAATTAAAACCCTTATAAAAAGAATTGCCTAAATTTATCTTGTTCTTATTATTTATCCTTTGTGAAAAAAAGGTAAACCGAGTAATTTACAATTCTTACTTACAAGTCAACCAAGAACTTATTTATTGGATACCTTCTTTTTTCCCTCCTTGTTTTTTCTTATGATATATAAAAAACACCAAATTAATACATACAAAATTTAAATTCTAAAATATAATATCGCATCACTCAATTATATAGTTGACCAACTAATTTTAATTAACATCCACAACTAAACTATGGTACACTTAACTACACTATACATAAATTAAGGTCTTGTTTGAATTTAGAAAAATACCATGGAGAGAAAATTTATAGGAAAAAATGTTACAAGAAAAAAAAATAGATGAAAATTTACTTTTTTCTCGTTTGATTTCAGGAAAAGAAAGATAAATAAGAAAACAAATACAAAAACAAAAGGGAAGAGAATATGCTTGTGTTGTTTTCTATGAACTGAAGGATTTCTTCGGCATCTCTCTCTCGATCATTCCATCTGAAACTTCACATATATCTATCTAACTTGAGACTTTCACCTTTACACAAAATCTATCTTACAACCCGGTGGATCTAGCACCATACACCCTCCCCACCTCTCACGTGCAGCTCACACTTGTTTACTCTCTCTCCCATACACCCCATGTTGGACATATGGGTCAGTGATTGGGCCGAATGATATATGTTTCTTATCATGTTGTGTATCCCGGGTTTGAAGCTTGCTACAAGTATTTATTTTGTATAGCTTTATTTCTTTTTTTCATTCCTTTTTTTCCCTGCTAATTTTTTTTTAAGTTTTACTTATTTTTTGATTTATAAAAATTAATGTTTGATTATATATTTAAATGAATTTATTTTTGTATATTTATATGAATTTTTTTACATAATTGACAAATCTTATTTCTAACTCTTTTTATTTTAAATTTTGACAAATTAATTTTATTATTGATTATAGTGATCAATTTCTTAAATTTCTATCACAACTACACCCCTGTCAAACTCACCCACAATTAAATTAAAATATGATGGACGTGAAGCCATGGGGTACAACATATCCTGAGTAGGAGCTCACCCAAGACTTATCTAAGCTGGGCCAAAAGCCTCTTTGCAGCAAGCTACAAGCGCTAGTCAACCTGGCAGGATGTGGCGCCTGAAGGGCCAATTTCATGGGGCAATTAGTCACTCATGGCCTAGTATTTGAACATCAAATTTTGCATGGAAGCACCTCAAGATGTCCTCTATCTAGGAAAATTATGGTCATTTTGGTGTTTGGCGGAGATAATAAATGAGGAAGCATTTAGTCAACATTGGTCGTATCTTCATTCAGTTTGACACATGCACGTTATTTGGGTCATATCTTCTACTCCACGACTCCAATCTCAACTCATGATATATGGTTGGAAAGAGGACTTCCTAATCTTTCCAACCATATCTTAAACATCCAATTTGGAGCTAGAAATCACAAGTTATGGGCATTTTAAATTAGATTAGAACTATTGGAACAACAAGCAGCTATGGCGCTACGTCAAATTCAAAAGCCAGATCAGTCAACCATGGAATGGAACTTGGTCTCCAATTTTGGAAAGGGTGTTCCTGAAGATTTCTAAGTTAATGCTTGTTTATGGGCATTTTCATTTAGGTCGTAAATAATAAAGGAAGAAAGTCTGAACATCCAACCGGGTTAAATGCTAAGCCGCTTTGACCTTTGCTGCTTGTTTCAATCATATCTTTTGACTCAATGATCCTACGGCTACAAACACTATATGGATGGAAATCTGACTTCTCAAGCTTTCCAACCATATATAATACACCAAATTTGGAGTTTGCAGCTGGGAGATACAAGCTTTTGCAGTTCAGGTTGCTGCAATGAAAGCGATTGAAAATGACCTGGTCGACTGTCATTTTCAGCCTTGTCTTTGCTCGTTTGAAGCTGCGTTTTGGAGTTGATTTTCAGCTTGCTTTCTGCATTTTTATTTGTATCTTAGCCCTTGATGTTTTAGATCCATTTTATACCCTCGGATTAGATGTTTGTAACCCTAGTATGATGGCACTATATATACAAGTGCCCTTAGCTTGTAAAAGTTAGTTTTTGTTAATGAATGCTTATGCATGTTAAGTTGAGCTAAGTTACTTACTCCTCAAATTCTTGTTTGCTTATCTTCGTGTGGCTAACCTTGTTTTTTAAATGATTAACCTTTTATTGAAAATGATGAATTTTTTTCCGAGATTATATCTACTATCATACATCTGCGTGTGTAATGGACGCATTGAGGAAATGGGTTAAGACCAGGAGAGAGATTGGCGGAGAAAGATTTATGAGTTGGAGATTAAAAAAATTTCTACAAATTTTTCTCTTGCTTTTGGAAAGAAAGTCAACGTGCCTAAATTTACGCCATTTTTCATTAACTTTTCCACGTAATTTTTTTCTTATCAATTTCCTTAATTCAAACACGAGAAAAATTTTAACTTTTAAAAAATAAAATTCTTTTCATGGTATTTTTCTATGTTTTTCCTAGTTAATTATATATTTTATTCGGTTATGTTAGCATAATTTTTTTCCCAAATTAAAAATAGAAGGATTTCCTTCTTTTATTATTATTATTATTAGTTAAAAGGAAACAGGATTCCATTTCAGGAAAGTTCCCACCAGAGTATTAGAGTCCACCAACTATTTTCCTAAGAGTAGTAGCTCCCTCCATTACAATCTACAACTTATTAAAGTTCTAATAACTTAATTGTCATTTTAAATATCAATTGGATGTACTGATTATGTTTAATATTAAAGTATATAATTTAATTTCAAAATTAAAATTTAAGGATAAGCAGTCAAAATAAACCAATCAAAATACTCCATAATAAATATTAAGAATTTTTTTATGCTTATATACTTTTGTGCGATCATTAATATTTGTATATACTTAATAATAGTAAGAAACTAAAAGCAGAGAAAGAAGTCAACATTGCCAATTATAAGTCAAAGATTACTAATAGCTGTGCTTACCATTACACCATAAGCAAGGCCTTGGATACCTATATTGGCAATGGATGCTCCAGCAAGCTCATCAGCCCCCAAGTGACCAGTAAACATGAGAGTCACGAAACTAAGCATGTAGTTGAACACCGATAGCACTATCGAGGACCCCGAGACTCGCCACAACAGCCTCGATTCCCACGCCACTAGCCTCGGCCACTGGCTAAGGCCGATGGGCTCATCGTGAGCCAGGTACTCCTCCACCTTATCCGAGGTCAAGTCACGTAGCCGGGTGGATCCGCCCAGCAACGGGGACTCATAAAACTCACTTGGGAAAGAGCCCATTGCTTTGTTTTTTTCCGTTATTTTTTGGGGGTGGGGGGGATGTGATCGAGTGATGTTGACGAAATGGCTAGGGAAATGTGGGCGGAAGCTGGAATTTGAAGTAAATAAGGAGGGTATAAAAGAATTCGATCAAGAAAAAGAAGGTAAAACTAAATAAGGCAACTACCTTTCAAAAGGGGAAGGTCCTGTGAGTCGTATTGTTTGAGTTGGTAGATATGTTAGAGCAAGAACATTAGTTGAGAGGGAAACAAAACTGCCGTATAATATATATCATCAGTTATTTTTCCTCCAATTAATTGTGTGCCTAAGAATCGAAAGTACGTTTCCTAAAAGGAGGTAAGAGCATTTACCTAACTATATAGATAGGATGGATTGACCTCGTACATAGAAGCTGCAAGATATCCAAATTTAATGATATATATATATATATATATATATATATATATATATATATATATCCAATCAAACACGTGAAATATGACAATTACAATAGTTAAAGAAACAATTTTAACGAGAACTACAATTGATTCGAGGAAACTAAATTCATCTAAATTGTTTCTTTGAAATTGTTTTTTATATAAGATAAATTTATTAAACCAAATATTTACATATCTTAAATCAAAACTGAATCAAAATGACCCCTAACAAATTGAAATTTCACTAATCCAAAACCTAACATATTGAACTTTGCCCTGCCCGAATTCAAACCAAATATTTCATTTACAATGCTCTACTATTATATGTGCATTTTAGAGCCTTATACGTACCAGAATCTTGTGTTGTCTTACTACTACCTCGGCTTTTATTCAATCTTGAATTTGGATATATCTTGTGCATGATTTAATATTACTACCAACACTGGCATTATAAATTTAACCCCGACAAATAGACAATTTGCTTTAGTTACGAATTAGGTTAAGTTCGGATCGTTCGGTTTGGATTTTAAATTACAAGTCAAGTACGAATACAGGCCGATATGTACATGTTGGGCGGTGTCCCAAAATCTCGTGTTCAAGTCCAGTTGACAATCCCGGATTGAAACTCAAAGTGATCGGGTGTTCGCATCTACTGTTCGGTTTGATGAAAGAATCCCGATCCTAATTGTATTATTTAGATAAGAGTTTATTTCCAATTTATATTACGTAATTGTTACCTATTAGAATTAGCAGTTAGAGTTTTGGTAGGTTTTGATGAAAGAATTCTTTAAAAGGACTAATATCTTGATGCCCTTCTTTGGAGGACGGTCAAAAATGATGAGTTAAAATGAGGTCACATATTGAAAACTATTAAGCTCATTGTAAAGAAGAATAATGTTCATCGAATTTAATCCGTCGGTGAGTATTCATAAAAAGCAGTAGAAGTCATTATTGTTTAATTCATACCGTTTAATACTCCTTCAATCTCAAAAAACTGTCTTTTTGATATTTTGTAATTTCTAATATATTATTTTGACCATCGATTTTCAAAATTATTTAATAGAAAAAATTACAAATTATATTATAATGAAAGTTTTTTTTTAAAGAAATCTATTGATGATTGTTTCATATTATAAATCAATATATATTTTGATTAAATATTGGTCAAAATTTACAAAGTTAGACCTCAAAAGTAAAAAACAAGTAATTTTTTAAGACGGAGGAAGTAATCAATTAGCATTTACCAGGATATCTGCGACAAGTGTTTGTAAGACCTCTAAACAAGCATCTCGGTAGTTGCTGTTGTATCCCATTAATTATTTATTTTGCACCTTCAATATTTTTAATTACATTTGAGAAATATATGATGTTCTTTCACTGTTTTTAAATTGGCGAATGTTTAGTTTCTTTGGTTTTCAGCTCAATATTGCTTATTATCTTTTAAGAAAATATAATTTTCTTATTTTACTATTTTTAACATTAGTGAACATTCACTTCAAAAACATAATGAGCATTTTTAATGTGTTAATGAACATTCTGAAATGATTATAAAATCAACAATAATAGTAAGGCCCACATGTTTCCGGAGAAAACCGAGTTGATGATGTGGATTGATGATTCGGAGAGAGGAAGGATTTATCGCTTCGGTTTTGAGGACGTGGCACGATCGATCCGAGTCCGAGTGGCGACCGCTTGAACTCCGCAAAAGGCGAAGCCCCTGGTGGTGGATCCCGGGAACGCCTCTCCGACGCTCAAGTTAGTAGTGAACTAAGTTGAATGGATCGAGGAGATCTTCCTCGATATGCGTGAGGGATTCCTTGGGAGACGAGAAGATTTCCAAAGATGGAAGTTCTCGGGGATGAATGTGTGTCGATGAACACCGATGAACGTTGTGAAAATTGAGAGCTTAGAAGCTTGAGTGATTATCTTCAAATGAGATGTCTTGTCAAATGAGCATAAGAGCATGCCTTGGGATTGAGGAAAGATGGGTATTTATAGAGGATTTTAAAGGGGTAAAACGGTACTTTACCATGGTTTAGGGAAACCCTAGCCCTAGTGGGCTTTGGGGCTTTACCTGGCCCGTTAAGGGTTATCTTGGGCCGATTCCTCCTTTATCCAACTAATTAGGCCCGGTCGGCTCGCGACGTGTCGGTTGAGCTGGAACTGTCCGGAAATACCCGAATCACCACATAAATTAGATAGATATGAAACGGACCAAAAAAACGTGACAATAATAGAAATTTAAAACAAAGAAACAATAAATCAACCAAATATTTTTTTTATTTTTAAAAGAAGACAAGGGAAAAATACTAAAATGTACAAGAAAAAAAATAGTACTGTCTAGTTTCCTATCTTCTTTTCCTATGGAGCTATGGGGTTTAGAAATGTTGGTAAGAAGCGTGGTGTTTAGGTGCCTTGTATTGAGGAGGTACCTTTTGCTTGCACAAAACAAGGGGAACTTACAAATAGGTCACTCTCCAATTTACAATTACAGCTCGACTCATTAATTTTACCACCAAGTCATGCTTTATGTGGGCCCCATCTGCCCAAGTTGCATTGGTTGTGGTAAGGGAAAAATACCAAAATGTCCTTACTTATATTGCTTTGATGTTTGGTGCGGATGTAGGCTGGGGGAAGCGTGTTATGGAAGGGTTCAAGACCGGTGAGGCAGAGAGCGGGAAGAGAGAAAAACAAAGAGAGAGCACAGCAGAAGAGTGAGAAGAAGAAGTAGAAGAAGAGGGAGAAGAAGGGCGATAAAAAGTGCACCGAGCGAGAAGGAGAGGGAGAAGAATGGCGAGAAGGACATCGACAAGAAGACAAAGAAGAAGTACACGAAGGAGAACATCGAGAAGAACTAGACCGAGAAGAAGAGGGAGAAGAAGAAGCAGACAACATCGGAAGAGAAAGAGAGTTCATTGAACGATGTGAGGAAGAAGATCGAAGTCGATTTCAACCGGAGTAAGTTACGTGCGTTTTTGAGGTTTTCGTTGAAACGGTTTGTATTGGGTGGGGGTATAATTTGTTTCAAAATTGGTCTCATTTTTTGGAATTGGAATGAAATATGATCTCAATTTTGAATTTGTTTTTATGTTGGAAGGGGGATACTATTTATTTGAAAATGGATTAAATTCCGTTTGCATGGAATGAAATTGTTGTGAATGTTATTTTGTTGAGTGAAATTTTAATTTCAATATCGGGAGAGAAGATTGCTCGGTGGTGGCAAGTTTTATATTGGTTCGATTCTCGCAGACAATTTTCCTCAATTTCTTTTTCTTTTTTGTTTTAAATTTGAAGATAGAATAATTTTTCATGCAAATTATTACCTAGTTCCGTTTAATAATTTATTTATCGGAAAATGTCATTTGATGAATCCCATTATATAATGGGTAATTTG
The DNA here is from genome assembly GCA_021018815.1 of Talinum fruticosum. Taxonomy (NCBI): domain Eukaryota; kingdom Viridiplantae; phylum Streptophyta; class Magnoliopsida; order Caryophyllales; family Talinaceae; genus Talinum; species Talinum fruticosum. The sequence continues at coordinate 4,756,919 of JAITYX010000036.1, read as the reverse complement.
CATCCGATTCTATTCCATGATGCTTGTTATTTTCACCTTGAAGAACTGATGCTTTATTGCCTCCATTTTATGCATAACTTATTTTTGCTTTGTTTCTTTTTGAAAAATGACTTTTTTATTTATTTAGGGGTTGAATAAAAATCAATTAAAATATTGGTAAATTTTCCATTTAGATTTTTTTAGTACTCGGGATTGCAATGATGATAACATGCTCCCTCTTCTAGAAAAGAAAGTTAAGGAAAATTGTTGGTAGAATCGAACCAATATAAAACTTGTTGAGCAATCTTCTCTCCTAATATTGAAATTGAAATTGAGAATTTTTCAATTTATATTTAATACTTACTAATATTTTTATGTCATATTTTTGGGGATATTGAGATAAAGAGGTACCAAGTGATGAAATATGGAAAAAAATCTTAGGACACCTTCCAACACAACCTTTATTTGGGATGTGGATGAGAAAGAAAATCCACTCGATGACGGCTTCTAACTAGTAGTAGACATAATTTATGTTATATAGTGTTTAGTCTTTGTGAGTTGAATTACATTCGATAAGAATATTTGCATTATTCTTAGAAGGGATGATATATAATACGGGAGGTTGAGCAAATCTCGTACTTACGACATGTATGCAAGTCTTTCGATACTTATAGAGGTGATCTTTAGATTATCCTAGATAAGCTGTAAAGTGAGGAATACTTACCTTAAGTTGATATTTCGATTAAAAAATTATAATATAAAATTCAACCCCAATGTTATTAATACGGAAATCACCAAAGGAGAGGGTTGTGCTAGGTACCATCACTATAAAAAAAATTTCATTTTAGAAACAAAATTAGAGATAATTTAAATTTTCGTTTCAAAAATTGAGATACCATTTAGAAACGAAATAATTCTTCTCCGATTGAAACTAAATTACAAACGAAATCAAATTTTTGTTTCAAATTTTCGTCTCTCTTTGAAACAAAATCCGAGTTTCGTTTCAAATTTTTGTCTCCATAGATTTCTCCGAGCGAGTAAAATCGGACCCCCTCCCCCGCCCAATTTTGTTTTTCGTGGTCTCGGTTCTTCCTTTCGCCGGCGAGATATGTCTCTTGAAACTCGCCACTAGATGCTTTGATTGTGTAGGTTATTACTTTGTTGATTTGGTGAATCAATTGATCTAGGGTTCAATTTACGGAGAACCCAAGGCGATTTGGTGGATTCATGTTTTACGTGTACTCGCCACTACTCAATCCGTGCTTGTCTCGGTTCTTTGTTGCCACCTGGTTTGTAGCTCGTTGCTACCCTGACGATTTGCTTCGTCCTCTGTCCGGTTCATCCTCTATAAGGACTTACATTGTTCATGTGTTGAATTGTGTCAAGTTTTTCCGGTTGCTTTTGTCGATTTTGCTGCTCATAGATTCTTTTTTGTGTTTGAGATTTAAGAATTTTGAGTCATATCTCGTAACGCCCCAAACCCGTAATCACCGGTTTTAGTCTAAATAAACCGCTAGCCGATGATTAGCGCGAGTGGCAAGTATGTCGAGGGCATTACCGCCGCCCTTACCGGAGGAAAGGGCAAGGCTATAACAAAATATCAAATTATCGACCAGTATTATCGACCGTTTTAATTCATAAAATGGTCGGTGAAAAAGTCTCCAACCGTTTTTCCAACCATTTTTAGTGGTGGGAAAAACCTTGGTCAAAATTTTTATCGACCGATTATATAAAACAGTCGGTAATTTAAATTTGTTTTTTAATTAGTTTTTTATTTTAATAAAATAAAATCAGAAGTTAAACTCTGTTTAACGTAATTTAAGAATAATCTAATATCAAACAAAACAAGATATAAATATAAAATCATATACCCGAAATATAATATAGTTTTGATTCATATATAAATAGAGTTCATAAATAAAAGTATAATATAATATTTTTGATTAAATAAGAGAAACATATTCATGTTTAAAGAAAGTACATACGATAAACAAGAACACAAAGTTATTAGTTCTCATTATCATTCCCAAATTCATTACCTTCAAATAGAGTCATGTTCAACTTTTCAAATAGAACTTCCAGACTTCTTGTTCTTTTTCTTCAATCACTTCATCTCCTTTTTCCTTGTCCTCGTTTACCTTTTGGACACCTCCTACATGTTTGGTTTTCTAGGGTTTTGTGCCCTTCTATACTACCCCAGGAGTCTTCCGGCCAAAACACAGATGTTTTGGGGAATTGTGTGCTCCTAGTCTCGAGTGTACTTGTCTTGAAGCTTAAACGCAGACACTTTGATGCTCATGATCATGAAATGCAGCGTCTAACATCGTTTTAAGGTCTTCAACTCCTTGTCTAGTTGGACTAAAGTGAAATGCGGTGTTACGAGGCTGGAATTTCCCGGTATACGGCAGTGGACTTCCGTTGACTCTGGAAGCTTGGCTCGGGCTTGGGCCGTCCAGAAAGAAAAAGGTATTTTTGGACCAATCCAAGGCAAAAAGACTATTTATTTGGTGTTGGGGGTTCTTTGTGGTTTACTCGGCTTCCGTCGCACCAACCAAACTCAATCCGTGATCTAAATCCTCAAACAGGACTCTGGATTTCATCATCGGGCCAACAATAAATAAAATAGAAAAGACATGATACTTTTTAGGTGTCTACAATAATTCGGACTTATTATACCTTTTTAAGCCTATGTTTGTTGGGATGTAGATGCTATTAGGGTTGGTCTTAATGATCTTATACGAGATCTCTATGACCATATGATTTAACTCATTTTCATAAGTTGACTCATTAATAGTTCTTGTCTTGTTATCAATTATCTTTCGGCCTAAACAGATGCTTCCATCCATACTTCATCTTGCAATTTCAAAACTCATGCTACTTATTTCACTTGGTCATACTAATTGTGTCATTTACTTTAGAGAATGTTCCTTCTCCCATTCAGGTTTTGTGCTTATACTTCTTGTCGAGAAAAGGTTTTATCATCTCATTTAGACCTACTACTCAAACCTCTTAATAGTTGGAGTTTTATAATTATTTTCCCATTCCCATCAATTTTAATACTCTCTCTATTTCAAAATACTTGTGGCCTTGAGGTTATGAGGGAATACCAAGGAAATATAAAATTTATGATAAAATTTATGTTAAAAGACCAAATTGCTTCAATATTTCATTAGAAATAAAGAAAATCAATGGAAAAAGAGAGACAGAAAAAGTAATTAATAATTATAAAATTTGTAAATAAGTCATTAACACGTCATTGAAATTATAAAGTGATAGATATAGTGAAACGAAAAAAGTTAGTTAAAGTGACATGTATTTTGAAATGGAGGAAGTAACATTTTTCTTGTTATTATTAATCTTTATGGGATTGGAGAAACTATTAATCTTTATGGGATTAGAGAAACTACTAATCCATTGCATGTCTATTTTTATTTCTTTAGAATTTTTTTTTATCATTTGGATAGTTTGCTTAGGCGTAGGATAGTCAAATTTCTTGGCATCTATCATAGTTACCTTAGTTTTTGGGTATGTATTGTTATCCAATTTTTGTTGATGATTTTTCAAAATATTCTCAAAGGATAACTATCTCTTTTCATGTACATTCCTACTGTTTCTATTTTGAGGGATAAGAAATTCTTAACAAATTTATCCTTTAGGATTACATAATATCCAAGTCGATAATTGAAACGAACAAAACCATTACACAAGTTTGTCTTTATTTATGTGATTATTTGATTATTAAACTTGGTGTGTCTAATATCACAAAGTAAAACATAAATGCTAATATCTCCGTTGTACTATTGCAATGGCGTGATTTGCACTTTCACACTCCCAACATGGATATATATATATATTTTTTTATACTTATTATGTTGAAGAATATTATCCTAATTAATTCCCATCATTTCAGTCACATATTTACTCTTAGATTGAAATAAAGACTTCTTGTATATCATATCTTTGGGGATGATTGGAATTATATTCAATCTCCTTTAGCTTCTACATTTTCATTTTTATTCTCTACAATGAAATCTTCTCCTTGTAAATCTCCAAGGGCGATTTGATTACTTTCTACCATAAAACTATTTTCTTCATATTCATTGTCTATATATTTATCTTCCATAACAAGTTCAAGTATTCCTTTGTCGTTTTTAAATGTAAGGTCTAACGCTTCATCTTCGCTATGCTCAACATCCGAGCTTCCTAATGTGTCAATGAGCTTGTTATTTTTTTCTAATGTTTGCATTCGTTGGCATAATACCCTATTTCTCTACATGCCCAACACTTACAACTACTTTCTCATGTTGGATAATAAGCAGCCTTTTTAAAAAATTTCTTAGTTTGTGATTTTCAACAATTTATTATAATATTTTCTTTTATATTTTTCGCCTCTTCACTTATTAAAGCCCTTTTTCTAATAAAACTTTTTTTCTTCTTTCATGCTCTTTTCCCCACTAATGTGGAGCATCCCAAAATTCAAGAAATTGTTTCTTCATTTTTTTACTTTTGGATATCTAGACATTGGTCACTAACCTATTTCTTTAAGAAAGATATTCGTGTTCCTAGGGTATGTACGACATCTTTCTTTTCAATTCATACAACATATTTTTCATTAATTATTGAATTAATAAGGTATGATAGTTTATCATACAAAATACCTAAGTTGGTATCGTTATGACCAATTTTGTAGTAGTACTAATTAAATTTAGCTACATAATTTTTCAAATACCTCATGTTTAATAATTTTATATTACTAATTTTTTTTGCCACTCTCTAGTATTTTTTTTCATAGTTCAATTTCGCTTCTATAATTTTATTTTTAATTTCCTTGTATAAAACTTTAAACATAGCAACTGGTAATCCATTACTCTTAATTCATTTTTTCCTTTTTCACTTAGTGAATCATTTTAGTCGACAGCAGTGCGGAAAAGTTATCTTCAATATAATTAAGGAAATTTCCTACAGTTCAAATGGTATTCACATTTAAGACCCTGTTCCTTACTCTTTTCCAATATTCTAATACTTCTCTATTACAGGCTCCATCTATGTTTAACATATAACTAGTTTGGCTAATAGGAGTAAGGCTAATTTTTTATAATGTAGTTGTTTTCTTTGGAATGAACCCAAAAGAAAAGCTTGTTATCCTTACAGATAGGACATACATTGATCTTAAAAAATTTGTATTTCTTATAGATGATTGTCCAAAATTTTCAAGTTTAGGGACTACGTTCATCAAAATGGATTCAACCTTTTCATCATTAAGTTCTTCTTCAATCTCATTAAACTTACTTTCTTTGACCATTTTTTCATATTTTCTATTTAGTTTTCTTTTAACCTTTTCTAATGGTAGGGTGTTAATTTCACTAATTTAATCAGGTTCATTTGTTGATAGATTTCTTCTTCTAGATAGAGATAATTCGTTTCTTCTTCGGAAATATTTATTTTTTGTTTATCAACAATGACACTCATTATATTATTTAATACTTGTAGATCTTGTTCATTCTCAAACATATGTCGAAGTTTATTCAAGTTATATTCTGTAAACTCCATGTTTTTTTTTTGCGGTTTCTTCAACGGTCGACTTTTCTTCAATTTTTTAGGGTTTTTAATTCTTGCAAAGGAAATGAATTTTCGCTTTTTGGGTTTTGAAATTGATATTTATGCTCAAAAGGAATACTTTTACTGAGATAGGACTTACCAACATGCCTTACTTCACTAATTAAAGAGAGATGCATGTGTGATAATTGATTCTTAATTTTCTTAATCTCAACTTTAATACTTTTTAATTCATCTTTTAATTTTAAAACTATCTATAATATATAGTTTAATTATGGTGTTACAGAAGTAGATTATTGAGGAATATGCACAATATAAACAAATTTTAAATAAGTCTTTTAACAAAGATAAATTAATTCGTATTGTAATTTCATGACACAAAATATAATATAAATATATATAATATTAAAGAACATATTAATATAATACTACAATCAAATATGTAAATAAGAAAAATTTTGTACCAATTTTCTTAAGAAGTTGGCTGACAAAAATTATTTGTTTGTTTGACTCGCGCTTCCTTTGCTGATGCTCGTTTCGTGATACATGGTCGGGGCTGCCATTGAAGTAGGCAGGCAGAGCTCAAATTAGAGAAGAGAGAGAGAGAGAGAGAGAGAGATGGGAAACCCGAAGCAGAAGTGGACGTCAGAAGAAGAAGAAGCCTTACGAGCAGGCGTCGCCAAATACGGTCCTGGCAAATGGAAAGTCATCCAGAAGGATCCCGAATTCAATCTCTTCCTCCATTCTCGCTCCAACATTGACCTCAAGGTCCTTTCCTTTTCTCTCTGTTTTTTTCTTTCTTGTCCGGAGATTTACTCTCTTTCATTTGTCCACAATTGACTTCGGCGTTGTTTGACGCCACTCAATTCTGGGCACCCAAGATATGGGAGAATCCAGAAAGAACGCCTCAAATTCTTAAGTTGATATACATATTATAAAATCTCTCACTTGTCCATCTTTTAGAAATTGGGGGATTAGCGTAAGGTTTTGGCTCTGTGAATAGGGTTTAAGCTACTTGATTCCCTTGGTTGAAGGGGGAGTAGGAAATTATGGATTAGGTTAAGGTGTTGCTTCTGTAAATAGGGTATTGGAATTAGCGTAAGGTTTTGGTTCTGTAGGGTATTGAAATTAGGGTAAGGTTTTGGTTATGTGAATAGGCTTTAAGCTAGGTGATTCGCTAAGCTGGAAGAAGGCGGGGGGTTTAAGAAATTGGGAATTAGGTTAAGTATTTTGTTATTTTAATCGCTGGGAATCAGGTTAGGGTTTTGGTTCTGTGAATGGGCTTTTAGCTAGTTGATTTTCTAAGTTCTGATTACACAGCCTGGAAGAGAATGGCGCCACCAAATGCAGAAGGTTTTACCTGCCTGTGGCTGGAAGTAAGCTGTGCCGTCCTAGGATTTGGGAATGGAGCAGGAGAAAAGGAAAATGTCAAAATAGGGAGAGAAGGCAACCAGAAATGATTAGGGATATTAAGAAAATTTCATAAGTAGTTGGTATGCCAGGGATAGTAAAAATATTTCTTATTTATGTTCGCCCCGCTTAATTTTTATTTGATTTGATCGGGGTGGAGTATGCTGTCTGATTGAAAGTGCAACTGTGAGGGAATGCATGGTTTAGAACCGTGAAAAAAGGCTGATATCATTCCTGGAAATTCATGTGCTTAGGAAATGAAGTTCTTGATGATAAAACTAACTGAAATATGCTTATTGAAAAGCTATTAAGCTAATGGTTTTGCCTAGGTAGGACAAGGTTAATGTTCATATGTGGGCCAATAATTCTCACATATATGAGGTATGGTATGAACATTATAACATAAATATGTATCTTTCAATATGCACTCCAGGTGAGTCATTAATCAGACCCGGCTTCTTCCTTAGTCCCTTCGGATCATGATTCAGCATGTATCCTTTTCGTACATATCAAATAATTTTTATTCCTCAACATAATGCTCGATCTTCTGAGCACATTGGGTGGACAAATCTTGCTTGCAAATGCTACTTTTGTGATTACTCATTAGATCACTTTAACATCAACATCTTCTCATAGTGTGGAACTCTTCGAAGCAAGGTTGATGTATGTTACCCTTGACAAGTAAAGAGGTTGTTAGTGAGTGGCTTGAATAACTCTTTTGAGAATGCTTTGATGAAGTTAGAAGCATTTTTATGAAAGAGGCTTGCAAGGAAGGCATAGAAGAGCAGTAATTTGTTTAATGCTTGTTAATACTACAATAGAAGAACTCAAAGCATATATAACTAAGACATATAGGGATGGGTGGGAACATTATGTATAGAATCGTTAAAGCATATGGGCATTAAAGGAATGAACATTGGAAATTATACTTGAAAACTCATCACTAAGAAACATACATTCTAGAAGCCCAAGCGAGTGTCTAGTAATTATAGCATATAGAAAAGCTTGCAAATGATTCTTATCTACAGCCCACATTGCTAATCTATTCAACTACAAGCTTGTACTCAGTTATAAATGGGTCAAATCTTGTCCATTGACCTCCCCTCCTCCTCATCCCGCCAATTCCCGGTCTTCCTCTCTTATGTTCCAAAGGAATAATCTTCTCATACCTTCCAACCACTGTGAATGGATAGTTCATCTAAATGTGTCCAAGCCATCAAGGGTTTTGTGCTGCTCATCTTGTTTATAAAAGGGCGCCATGTAGATGTAGCCAATGTGATGCATCACTAATTTAGAGCTTACACTTTGGGTTTAATTGAGATCTTTTTGTCACACTCGAACTCTTGAAGAGTACAGCCACCTATGTGGTGAATAATGTTATCCTCAAGTGCTTGGTTTACATTGCATGCACAACCCCTTATATTTGAGCTCTTTTGTTTTCAATGTTAATTAAACGCCGTGTGTGATTTCACATCAATATTAATGATGCGGTCTTGAACCTGTTCAATGTGGAAACGTTAATGTATCCCCTCGAAATTCCAATTAGGCATTATTTGTTCCCTAGTCCGATTAATCATAACTATATCAACAAAAATGCATACCCAATGACACATAATCTTAAATAAATTTCATGAGCTCATTTGTAATTACTCGCAAAGAGGATTGGGCTCCGTATGCAAAGCATGTAACACTACTTTCTGCTCCTTATGTATCTTTAATAACTTGTAGACTTATCAATTCGGGCGGGCGGGTAAAATACGGGTTGGGTGTATTCGGGTTCGGGTAAAATACAGGTCGGGTGTATTTCGGGTTCGGGTAAAATACGGGCGGTTATATATCGGGTTATACGGGTTTCGTTGGGTCAAGACCGCCTTTTTATCTCGTTATTTTTCTTTTTTAATTATAACATTCAATATGGTTTTTGCTTAAAATTACCAATAGTTCTACGAAAAAGTATAGTATTTGTATTTTCTAAAAGAATATTAGAAAATATTCAAAACTTTCATTATCATATTTGTGTGAAGATCTCATTGAGTCGAGCGGGTATACCACTTGACCCGTTTAAATAAGGTCAATGAAAGATTGGGTCAATAATGAGTTGAACAATGTTACGTTAATGATTCGTTTAAGATTCCGATGTTTATTTCACCTCTTCTATTATACTAAGGAGGTTTACATATTTACATAATTTTAAAACACATCGAGAAAGGGTTGACCTAGATAGGCATAACCGACACATTTTATCTACTAGCAAAAATTTAACTTTATTTTAATCGGCCCATTATGGTTCAAGTTCAGCTAAAACAATTTTAAATAAATAAAAATTGGAGATTTACAATAAACTAAAATTATTATTTTTAGTTATAACATCAAAATGTTACATCATTATAGTAATATTGTTTCTACAAAACAAAAATATCATATATATATTAAAAGTTAAGTTGCAATGTATGAGCGACATGTAGGATGCCACACGAGATACCATGTAGGATGCTAAATAGGTAGATTAAATGCAATTTTAATTCAATTTAATGTTGGGACTACTCACATTAATATTAAATATAATGGATATTAAGAATAAAAAGTATATTACTCAAAATAGAAAAAAATAAAGAGACATGTTTATTATTGTTATTTGAAAAAATAACTATTTTTTAACTTATAATTAATTTTTATTGTTATAAATTAATTAGAAATAATAAAATTAAAAAATTTAATTAATGCCCTTGCATAACAAGGGGTATAACCCTAGTTTTATTTAAGATATGACTAGGTATATTCAATTCACTAAATACAACAAGTAAATAACTTGTGCACTTTTAGTATTTTCAATATATCATGTCATTTGAATCCGGATATATTTTTATTGAAATTAACTATGCATAAATTTTGTATATAATGGTTTTTTTATAAGGAAGAAGTTGAGAAATGAACAAGTATTAGTCTACGTTTGTAAACGATTGCGACAAATATTTATTGTCTCTACAAATTATGTGATATGACTAATAACCATTGTTAAAAGAGTGATAAAGTGAAGGAAAAATTATATAACGTGCATAAAACATTCAATCAACAAGCCACAAAGCTAACAGGACGAACGCGTTTGGGTCGGGTTTGACCCGCTAATTTGCGGGTTTTTTAGGTTCGGGTTGAGAAAATCATGTCCAAAACCCAAAATTTTCGAGCGGGTTCGGATCAGGTTTTGAGGTCGGGTCAGTTTTTGCCAGGTCTAAACTTGTGTATAACCAGACTTCCTTCGTTTCTAAGCATCTTCATAATAGATATTTTGTCTTAGGTTTTCAATAAAGGATTGTCATTTTTCCCGCTTGTGAAATTAAGATTTTAACGGACTCTACAAAAAAACCTGGAAGTTGAAGTATGAAAATGGAGAATACTATGGTGCTAATAGGTCCCCCTTTCTAGTTAGAACAGCGTTCTTGGTGCCCCAAGCCCAATTGTGATGTTGGAACTTTCTAAGGGTTCCAGCATGTGATGTCCAATGTGATGCCTAATTTATATGACTCCGTATTAATCTATAAATGGAACCTCTCTCTGAGGATTCCATCAAGAGTTCCTGCCCATATTGACTCATTGCTTTTGGTTAAACCATCATGACAACAGAAAATGAATGGCAATCATCACCTAACATGGATACTGCCAAATCAGACTCCGTGGAGGACCTACAATACTGTTATTCTATTGATTGCACTGATTAAAAAAAAAAAAAAAGCAGACTATGAATCAAAGGACAATGTGAGGCACGGCTCTTTCTTTGCATACCATATGAGGGTAATCTGATTGTCAAAGTGAAAGCAACATCAAAGTGGATTCCTAAGTGAGATCACATAAGCATCTAGTGTTTTCTGTTAAAACTAAACCTTAAAGAAATGTGGCACGTAGATCCCTTGCACTGGTGGAATTTTTCTGAAAAAACTGCTTAAGAGAATTTGAATTGTAGGTCTCAGTAAAAGCTTCTATCTGCGAAATCTGAACTTTAAATCACGACCATGAATGCAATTCTATGTGCATTTAATTCTGTTGGGCATATGCTCAACTATTAATTAATGTGTTCATATTCAACTACAAATTCACTTGCTACTCCTTGTATGTCGTTTGTGTTTAATATCATTGTTGGGAAAAACAAGCATTCTCTTACATTGGTTGTTCAAGATGTTTTCTTTGCTTGTACAGGACAAATGGAGGAACATGAGTGCTGCTGGCCAAGGTTCTAGAGACAAAGTAAGGACTTCCAAGGCCAAGGCCACTCAGGATGCTCCTGCTACTCCCACAGTTAATGTGCAGACTCCTGCTTCTGGTCTTGTTGTTAGACATGAGTCTCCAGCTCAGCATGTCAAGGATGATCCTGCCAAAGAATTACCTGATGGAAAAAGTGGCCCCAGGTACTGAAGTGTCCCTTATATCTTGGGTGTGATGTGATTCCATCAATTGTGGAATGGTGGGGGCTGGCTAAATGCTTAGGACATAATTTTTGGTATGTGTTAAGACATCTCTAAAGCGGGTAGCAAATTTATTCTTGGAATAACCACAAGTATATGGGAAAAATTAAGAACGTGGAACAAAATATTTAGGGTTTGGGGTATATCATGTATGGTGAAGAAAGAAGGGGATATAGATAATAGGACTCTTACTCAAGCATGCATTCTGGGAAGGCAAACAGTTGTAGATTTTGCAGAAACCGAAAGAAACCAAAAGGATTGGCTATTTCAAGTTCTTTAAAATCAAGTCTAGATGCTACCCCTATGGAAGGTAGGTGAAAGGTAGCAGCTATATGATGTGTCTAGGAGCAACAAAAACTAGCTTATAAAAGTAGGCATTTGGGAAAGAAAAAGTGATAAAGTAGCTAGATGCCACATTGATGAACCGTATGTGAACTTCTCACATCTTTGATTCTAAGCACAGTAATCTATCCTACCATGTGAAAGCTTTTAGAGCAAGTGGTGTGTTTGTTGAACAAATGTCATGCTAGCTATAAAGATAGGATAGGGGATGCTCCTGCGAACTTCCATATGACACTAAAAGGAAATTCCGTACAGATAGGTTAGGCTGTTCAAGGGGTGTTCACTTGCAGTGGAAAATGAGCCTGTAGCTTCTTGCAAACAGTTTTTTTATCATTTCTTGCAAACATACTCTCGTATTATTTCCTTCTGGTTCAACATCCATCCTGGAAAATAACTCATCAATGTATAAATGCCTTTTTCCATCTAGTCGTTAGGGTTCCTTTGGAAAATTAAGTATCTGGTTTTAGTCATCATTTCATAATACTACTTCGCATTATATAATCATTTTGCATTGTGCCATATGAAGAGATCTAGAAACACAATTTTCTCTTTGTGATTCTTCTTATGGAATTTGGTATGGATGTTGAGGAGAATTTTGAGACAGATGTTGGGGAATAAAAAGAAGGATAATCTACAAGGTAATGTAAGATAAAGATTGCCATTGTGGGTGAATGATTGTGGGGGTCTTTTCTAACTATGTAGAAGTACTTCGTGAAAATGTAAAGTCAATTCATTAACTTTTCTGATTCTATTCTCATTTGTGTTAAACTTGTTAAACTTGATCTTCAAATTAGTGGTGACATCCGTTATCCCCTTAGGTCAATGTTTCCACTGAATGAAGCAAACCCATGTTCTTTATATCTGTCGAGACAGACCACCATAACCTGTGTAATCAGTTTCTTGTTGCTAACTTATTCCTTATTGGAACCCATGAAGTCACTTTTTTTCTCTTTTCTTTATGGGTGTTTCGGGGAGGGGGGCGAAAGGGGACATGGGGTGTGCACATCTTTCAGTTACACCCTCTCTTCCTCAGCTTTAGTAGGGAGAGGTTGGAAGGGCAGGGAGACCAGGTGGAAATCTACTTTCAAAAGCCCCTATGTGATTTAAACCGAATGCCTTAATGGGATATGAGCCACAATCCGCTTTGGTGGTTATAATACTTACATATATGGATTTTTTTATGAGTAATCAAAATTTGTATAGTATAAATAAGACACCAAGGGATATCGCCCGTGTACAAAAGGAGCCACAACAAAAACACCACGCCCTCAAGCTCTTGTGCATAATGTTATCTACAAAATCCAAAAAATAAAATTTGTACCAACATTGAGCATTCGACACGGAGATTTTGCCCATGTTTAGAAGGGGCCAAAACAAAAAATCATGCCCTCAAGCTCTGGCGCATAATAGTATCTACAAAATTCGAAAAGTCAAATTTGTACCACCATTAAGCATTCGACACCAACTATACAAAATTCCTAGAAAATAGAGCTTGAAATTTTGATAAGACATCTCTTTGCCCTAAAAATCAGTCGGTTCCTTTCCTTCCATGCGGTCCACCAAATAGCAAAAAATCATCTTCCAAACTCCTAAAACCCAATTTTTCTTCATCCTTGAGCGGTTGAACCCAACTCACCCCCATCAAGATGAGAACCAAATGCCAAAGCGAGGGGAACCATCAACAATGCACAAGGAGGTGGTGAACTGGTTCTTCCTCCTCAAGGCACAAAGAACACCTATTAGGCCCATAAAAGCCTTTTCTTTGAAGCATATTCTCCATGGGCATTTTGCCTTTAGTAGCCAAGCAAAAAAAAAAAAAAAAAACTTTCAGAGGAGTTTTAGACTTCCAAATGGCCTTGGCAAGAAAATCTAGACCATCCGCCCCTTCATGAAAAATATTACAAAATCCATGGATGGTGAAGGATCCCTTAGAATCATGAGGCCAAACAATTACATCATTGCCTTGAGGCATAATGTTCACGCTAGCAAGTTAAGGTGAGAAAATTGCAAACACTTTGTTGTTCCCAACCATTAGGCCTTCTAAGAAGAGACAAGTTCCAATGGCTCTAGTAATCCTTCCAGACCACCACTTCCTCCACCACTTCCTTCCTGCACTGTTGCCTCTTTTGAAGCAAGCCATCCAAAAAAGACCCGGAAATTTAGTTTTAAGCGGACGATCCCCACACCACACGTCATGCCAAAGCAACACCCTAAAGTATTTATGAAGATAGAGTACTTTTTTTGAATCAGATATCAGATTGTCAACCAATTTACATTTATGGGTTTCCTTTTCAACATCCTTTTGTCAGAATTCTAAATCACACATGTCTTGATCCTTTGCTCCATACAGATGGATGATTCCCAAGGTCCTCTAGAATTGTGCATTTGTGAAGAGAGAGTACTTTTTTCTTTTAAAATCCTCTTATGATACATGCTAAAAATCCCCAATGAAGTGGGCTTTTTCCCTGGGCCGCTGGATGGATTCATTTCTTCCCTCTTTTTCTGTTGTCCCTGTCTTTGTAAGGCTGTGATTAAGAGGGTAAGTTGCCCCTTTTTTATAATTAGTGCTGTTTTTTCTTTTTTCTGCATGTCTTTTTGGTGAAATTGGTAGCAAATTCAGTATGTTACCACAATCTAAAACTCTGTGTGGTTTTTTCATAGTTACAATGATATCTAATCATGTATTCACGTCATCATCTAGAATATTCGACCAAAAATATTGCTTAATAATGATTTTTAAACATTTTTTAGTAAGTGCGCTCCGTTCCAAGAAATCCATGTCTTTGCCTCGAAGCCCAAGCCCGAGGCACCAAGACACTTTGCGCTTTGTGCGCCTTGAGCTTTTATGAACTAAGCTAGCGACTTAATCAAAAAAGACAAAGTAACCAAACTCCTTCTCCAGCAACATAAGCAAAACTCCTTCCACAAGCAACTCTTCTAAACCACATAATTTTCCTTATTGTTTTAAAAATTATTCCTAAAATAAACTTTTGTGATTACATAAAAAGGTTGACTACCCAGGTTAGAAAATAGGAAAGAGAAAGCAGTGGACCCTAAAATCTTGTTAGCTCTTAGTGGCATTTGGCTATATTCGACCAACGGCTTTAGGGCTTTACAGGGAAGCAGAAGGTTGGTTGGAACCAAGAAGGGAGAATGGTAGTCCCTCTGCATCCTTAAATAATCTTATGTTTATCGTTTTCGTGAGAGGTTTATATGGAATTTTAAACATTTCGGAGTAAAACAATTATCTAGTTTAGGATGAATGGGTGAACTTAAGTGAAATGAATATTTTAAAAACTAGGATGCTTTTGACTTGATCTTCAAAATATTTCAGTATACTGAATGACTAGAACTGTATTCATCTTAATTCTGGTTAGGTTTCTGTATGCTAAGTTTCAATAGTTGCCAATGCATTATTGTGATATTTAATATATTGAGTTTTTTAATTTTTCATGGGAATTGTTTTAAATATTGGATTTTTTAGCTGTGTACAATTTTTCCCCACGAATACTACATGCAAAATTGGTTTCCATAGGCAAGTAACCTAATCTTCTTCTATAAATATCTTGGTTGTGCAGAGTATGGATATGCTTTGCAGATTATTTGCTTATATTTGGAAAAATTGGTGAACTAGTACAGTTGTATGTTCTGTGATTTGATTCTTTTGCCTCTATAATAGGTACAATGACATGATCTTTGAAGCCCTGTCGGCTGTCAAAGACCCTAATGGGCTTGAAATTGGTTCCATTGTCACCTATATCGAGGTTTGATTAGTACCTTTCACCTTCTTTTCCAATTCTCTACTTGCTGTCCAGATGGACCAAACATTCTATGAGTAATGGAAACACACGGCAAACTCTGGGGAGGCATTTATATTACATCTTAGTCTATGAAGTTTTCGGCTGTGGAAGTGAAACTTACTTAAACAAGTTTTTGTATGTTATTTTCCTAATGTGGCCTTTCCTGTGTTATATCAAATATCAATGTGCTTGAAGCCGTAGAAAGGTTACTGGGAACTTGGGAGCGAAAAATTTACTCTTATCTTAAGTTCTGAATGTTGCCTTTTAAGGGTCATATCAATCATGAATGTGCATAAAGCTATGGTGTAATCTAACCAAGCCAAGCATCAGCAAAGCTATGCTTGGCCCAGGTTTTACTCAGGTATCAGGTTCTTGTTGTATTCATTTTTTGGCTGCTAGTCAGGATTGTTTGCTTCTAGCCTTTCACTCCCAACTCCGAAACAAAAAGAATGAAATATGTGCTCCAAATTTGAGCACCATGCATCCAAATATTGACAAAATCAAGGCTTGTTTGTGGTTTTGGCCTTTGTTGTGGCGGAAAAGAAATAGAAGA
Organism: Talinum fruticosum; assembly: GCA_021018815.1. Taxonomy (NCBI): domain Eukaryota; kingdom Viridiplantae; phylum Streptophyta; class Magnoliopsida; order Caryophyllales; family Talinaceae; genus Talinum; species Talinum fruticosum. Next base: position 4,740,822 of record JAITYX010000036.1, on the reverse strand, counting down.
AGATACAAGCCTAGATGAGCGAAGTTGAGCTTCCTTAGGTTCAGGATCAGCTCTGTAAGCATCTGAGATCGCTTACTCTAGTCAAAAGCTCGTTTGAGTTGACCTGAGCTCAACTCAGTCTTTGACCAATCTGCAGGGAAGGGCACCTCAACATTGACATGGAGAGATTGTGCAGTACCCTATTATCCCATCTTGTTACAGGGTCTAGTTGGATGTTCAAAGTTGATCTGTTCTTGCACCTTGTTGCTACTATTTTATGGACTGGAAAGTAAATTTTCCTTCATTAAATCGTGCAGCAAAGGACTGAAGTGCCACAAAATTTTAGGAAACAGTTGGGCTCAAAATTGAGGAGACTTGTTCAACAAGAGAAACTTGAAAAAGTAAGCCTTTTTCACTTGTAATGCCTACTGCTTTCTCGCTTGTAATGCCTACTGCTATCTGGAAATTTTGTTGAGTTTGGGGTCAAGAGTATTTATTTATTTTGTTCGCTCATTTTTGGACTCTGATATGTGCTTTCCATGTGGTACGAACTCTGGCTGTCTATGTGTTCCCTCTTTTACATGGCTACAACTTACTAATTCATTGCTATTTTGAACAATGAATATTGCATAGAGACGTGCGTAATTCTAATGATGCCTTTCTGTAAAACTAGAGATGCAATTCAAGGGTCTAATGGTCGAGTCATAAAACAATATGGTTTTACATCATGTAGGTTCTTCTACATGGTAGTTACATAGATTTGACATTGGTGGTTGCTTCTAGGGACGAGATCTATTACCATCAAAATTTATGCCAAGTTGTGTAACAGCTATCGACTGCCTCAGGGAACCAAAACTGCATTTGGAATCCCTGAAGAACACCAAGTAGGGACTCCCCATTATGGTACAAAACATGCCACAGGGCCTTGTGCATGTTTTTCTTCGTTTTTTGGTTTGGGAGGGGGGAAGGGTTGGGGATTGGAGCTTAGTTTGAAAAAGCTTAATGTGCAGAAAAATGCAAAGGGCCCTGGGCCTAGGGCACAGGTTTCGAGGCCAATGTGCGGGCTTTTTTGAACGAGGCACACTTACTAAAATATGCTTGGAAATCATTACCAAGTAATATTTTTGGTCGAATATGCTAGATGATGACATCAATTAAGTGATTAGATATCATTGTAAATTTGTAATTACAAAAATACCACAAAGTGTCTGTAACACAATAAATTCGCTACGATTTTCACCAAAAAAGCAAGCAGAAAAATTAAGAAAACAGCATAAATTGAAAAAAGGGGCAACTTACCCCCTTACTCACAGTCTAACAAAGACAGAGACAAGACAAAGAGGGGAGGGGGATAGAAAGAGAGAAAAATAGCAAAAAAAAAAAAAACAGGAAAAAGCCTAGCACACTCGCTGAGGTGCAGACTACCTCAGAGGGTTTTTAGAGGGGGACCCCTAGCAAGGCGCAAGGGGTCCCCTAGCAAGGCGCAAGGGGTGGGCTTCACACTTTCCTACGCTCCCTGGGCGCAGCAGTGCTCTTTTAAACTAAGGATTGGAGTAGAGCCCCTTACTCACACCTCTGTGAAAATCTCTGCTAGATGGTCGTGAATTATGTCCCCCCCAGTGTCATATTTCCTTTCAGTAACTTCTATAAATTCTCTGCTTGTTGGTGCTGAACTACTGAATTCTGCTACATTGCAATTGACTTGAAGTGCAGTATATATATGTGTCGGACTGCCCATTTATTGATCACTTGTCATGTTTTTGATCTGGAATGAAGGGTCAAATATATACCCATGTCCAACTGACAAGTTTCTGACATAGGTACTTGAAGTAAGATCAGCGGTCTGAATACATAGATGGTGATATCAAAGAGGTTATACCTAGTAGTTTGATAAGTGTCTTGAAAATAACTGAAGTTTCGGATAGTCATTGGATTTCTGACAAATGAGCAGTAAGCCTTACAGTATAAAATTGCAGGTCGAAAGCTACTACAGGATAAAGAACAGCTCGTTATCAGAGGCAAACACAAATCTTCGAAAAGACAACACGCCCAGGCAGCCATTGAGTGTAGCACAGATGAAGGTTGGCGAGTCATTAGAAGAAGCTGCAAAGACTGCAGCCTACAAGGTTGTTGAAGCTGAAAACAAGTCATTCGTGGCAGCTGAAGCTGTGAAGGAAGCTGAGAGGATCTCCAGGATGGCAGAAGAAACGGATTCAATTTTACAGCTTGCAAAAGAGATATTTGAAAGATGTGAGGTTTTAAAATAACAATGCTCTCTTTTTTTCTTTTGTTTTGTTGGGGGGGAGTTTGTCTAGAGATTGGTTTACCTTTTACATAAGCTCATCTTTCCTATCCTGTTGTATTGGCAGGTTCTCGAGGTGAGATTGCACTAGTTGCATGATATTTAAACTGGGATTCATACTTCGGTCAAGATGGGGATTCCTTGAACTCTGCTCAGGTGGGATTCCCAATGCTGGTAGTGATGGTGCTTTGTAACAGGTTGTCTTTTGGAAATATGTGATCATGGTATGGATGGACTTATGTAATCATGGTCCTGTCCTAGAGTGCTGTCACTAGGGAATCAAAAGTTCTCATTGTGGTCGAGACATGAAAGTGCGCTGCTGATTGAATGTAGTTGGATGTGTTCATGTTCTCTGTCAATAGTTAGTCATCGTGTTTTGGTGGTTTCTAGTCTACTCCAAGCCTGCCACTCTAGATGTTTGGTGCATGCAAATATTGGTATATGTAAATATTGAACGTAGACCGTCGGAAATTTGAACTGTAGAGTGTCTTGTGCAATGCAGATATTGGTGTTCGCTAGTTCTTTTGCCCTGTTGCAATTAATTGATGAATATAAGACGTTCTTATTTTAATTTTGTAAGCATTACGCTAGACGTTCTTAATAATTTATTTTGACGAGGGCAAATAAATCAGAGCCGATTATTTTAAGTCCGAATAAGTAGAATGGATCATTTCACCATCATCATGCACTAATATCAAATAATAATGGGGTTTTGGATTAACATAAAGTTTACTTTAGGGGTATTGGACGTTTATATACAAATTATAAAGTTGACTTATCATGCACTCGTACTTTAGGGGTGATTTTTTCTAAATCACCACCTATTTAGAGGCGTCAATTCGGTTGCTTTACGACTTGTCAAGTTATGAAAAGGGAAATTACTTTACTACACCTTACTAAATCAGTTATTCTTAACTTGACACATTATAAAACAACTAAATTGGTGCCCCTAAAAAGCTAATAATTTAGAAAAGAAAATCATCCTTAAAGTACGATGCATGATCGGTTAACTTTATACTTTGGTATATAAACGTCCAATATCTCCAAAATATAGTTTATTTTAATCCAATAATAATCAATAAGTTGTCAAGGTTTTGGACTTCTTTCCCATGTAAAATAAAAAGCCTTTGTAAGATATAGATTGGCCTATTTAAAAATCTAAGCCGACACGACATCGAAAGTAATCCGAATTGATTTCTACCCTACTTGCCTGACCGAGTTAAGCTTTGGGGCAGTATTTTATTTGACATTTTCTGTTTAGAAATACAGCCCGAGACTTATGAAACCTCTTTCGAAAATGAAAGGATTTTCTAAAAATCACCAATCAACCCTTCTTTTAAAAATCTCTCTTTCAAAAGCTTGATCGCTCTCTTGATACACACCTAAAATATTATATGTTTTATATTCATTTGGAGAAGTTTCATATCTTATGTGTTTATTCTCTTCATGTCATTTATATGTGTAGTTTTATGATTTTTCCTTTACTATGAGAATTGAGTCATTATGCTTCTTTATTCATATATGCTTATGTGACTATATGTCATGGAAATTCCTCTCTCTTTTATGTCATTATCATATGCTTAATATTCTACCTTAACATGAATTGAGGGAAAACCCTCTCTTAGAATTAATGAGTTCCTTGAGTAGTTGTAGAAATTTAAAGATTTTGTAATTAAGGGACATGAAATTAAGCTTCAATGTTAAAGACATAATTGATTCATGAAATTACTCCACTCCAAATATCTTGAGAAAAATTCAGATCTTGATAGCAATTTGCAATGAGAAATCTAGTATGAGAATACAAGGCAATACTTCAAAGTCAACTTGAAGGAAATTAGGGTTTACTATAGGAAAATTGAAGACATGTAGAAAAATATCAGTGTCACTCAAACAAACACTGAAACTGGATTTTGAACAGTAAAGATAATCCTCCATTACACATCAAGAAGAAATAATACAATAATGTAAATGAGGATTCAATTCAAACCATACATGTTTTTTAATGACTTGCACTCATAGCTCATGATATGGTTGCAAAATTTAGACCTTGAAATTGGATAGTCAAGAAACTGAAAATCAGGTTAGAAAGTATATTTACAGTTTTTAATCATAGATCATGGTTATGCATTATGCTTACATGTTTCCTTCTTCCATTTATTGATCAACTTGCTATATGTTTCTATGCTTGAATTAATTTTTTAAAGGCAGAGCGATGATATGCTTTATTCTTACTTTTTATCTTTTGGTCATATGCATGATTAATGATTTAGTTATTGATATGCTCATATTTGAATGCACAATCCTTCATGATTACACTCTTAGTGCATACCTTGACATTCATCTTTCAATTATCATTCTATTGTAGTGCATGATTGTCATTAATGAGTATATGCATGTGTGAGTTATAGCATGATTAATTTTGACTCCATGCTCTATGATATTAGTTCATGGTTTAGACTTTCATGTTTACATTTTTATCCTTAGATATGCTTCGTATACTAGCTACATGTTCTTATGAGATATTTTCTGCTGTGTTACTATATAACTTCATTTCATATATTTCATACTATTGATATGAATTATTTATGACATGAATTGAAGGGGATCCCTCTCCTAGATCTGGTGAAGTTGTTTAAGTCAATGGAGTAAAATTAAACACAGAAAAATTCAGTGTTGGTCGACCCAGACAAAAATCTGAACTAAGCACTATACTCAGAAAATAACCTTAAGGGGCACTGAAAAATTAAAATTTAAGACCAATGCTGAAATTGTTGAGTTTCAAGAAATTTGAAATGATAAAATAACTCTTCAGTCTCAATAATAAGTGGATCTTTGAACCTAGATGTGGTAACAATCAGTTTAACATCTATTACAAATAGGTTAAGTATAATTTCTCTTTATGTTTGCATAAATTACTTGAACCAATTTGATATGGAGTATGATAATTTGTTCTCAATCTTATCTTTCATGCTTATACACGATCCTCCCATCCTTTATCTATGTGCAAATTATTAATGAAATCATTGCATGCTGTCATTGAACTACTTGGCATAAATTCCCTACTCATGAAATCTTTTGCAATTCATTTATTCATGTTGTATTTTTCCCTACCCCTTTTAAATGATGACAAAGAGGGGGTGGGAAATGCATGATTAGTAAGTGGGAGAATATATGTTGTGCTATATGTTACTTATGCTTGTATGCTTTATTTTTCAATTGGTTGTCATCATTAAGAAGGGGAGGGGAGGTTGTTGATTACATGCTTGAATATGTTGTCCCATTGATTTTTTTATGACCACCCAATTGAGAGATAATTATGTATTTCTTATACTTGTTGCATGCTTAGTATCTTGGTGTCATATTTAGACACTGAATTAGTTTGCTATCTTACTTGTCACTGATTCATTTTTTGAGATGAAAATCTAAGTCTTTTCTTTCAAGGATCCTGAATATTTATCAGTGTCATCTAACCGATTCTCACCTATTTTGAATATTTATGGTTTATTTCTTGCCTTGCTTAAACTTATTTTATTGGCCTCGATATTTATTATTTTCTAAGATATTATTTCCTTAATTGTTCCATAATATCCTTGAGCTATTTTTTTAGAATCGTAATCTGAGTTGAGTATTTTCAGGGACATTGAAAATCTATTAGTGTTGTTCTCTAGAATCTTCCTTTTATAGCGCCTATTGCCTTAAACGTTATCTCTGATTTTTTGTGATATATTTTCGCCTAAATTGAGCTACTATATTATTGATATTATTAGTCATGATATGGCCTATTATTCCCTCAATCAAAATAGCATAAAATATGGGGATATAAACCTTCTATTTATGGAATGAATATCAAAGACCCTGATTTGGGGAAAGCAGCTACCCAAAAAAGGGCAAAAAAAAAAAAAGGTTGGATGGTTTTCTGGCATATTTTTAGTGGATATCAACAAAGATTTCAGAAGGAAACTCAAAAAGGAAAGTCATGCAAGAAATCAAAGGCAAGTATGGCAAATCGGTGAGAGATTCAAGGTTTATCCAAATTAAACAAGAGTAAGGACAAACGGCTAGAACATATCATCCATATTCCCAGCAAGTGTCCAACAACAAAATGCCTTATTCAAGAAATCCTCTCCAAGTTATTTAAGAACTCCAAGTGCCAACAGCAAGTGACACAACCACGAACTATCCTTAAGCCTTTACGTTTGTGTACTCTTGTAATCAAAATTCTCAATATTCTTAGTGTGTTGTAGCAAGTGAGAAAGTGTACTTGCTTGTGAGGTTGTCTTACGTCTAATGAAGTGTAAAGAGTGCCACAAAAGTAAATGGACTTGAGTGGGTCACCAAGAACTACGTGAAAAGTCCTTGTGTGAAATAACACCCTTAGGCGATCATTAACTTAGAATTTGGTATAAACCAAGTTCCTGAACAAATCCTTGTGTTATGCCTATACTTTATTTTCATCTCTTACTTTACTTTTCTTTGTATCTCGTTTCGAGCCTTGGACATTTCCAATGTTGTATCCCTCAACCCCGACTTTTGTCAAGTATTATAATATGGATAGTGAACTTTTCTGATAGTTCAATTTGGAGAAGTGAATCACCCTAAAGGGGGATGAATAGTGTGATGAAAGATTTTGTAGATTTTAAAAGTTCAAGTTAAACTGAGCACTCAAAAAGTTAAGATAAATTCTAAACGTAGCTCGGTTTAGGATCGAACAACTCGAGCCAAGAATGACTTGACATAAAAATAAAAAGAGACAAGGCAATTTTACAAGGAAATCCTCCTATGATAGAAAACCTCGGACAATGCTAATTCAAGTACTAAGTTAAATCCACTAATTGAATCCTCAATTAAAATGAATAAGACTATCGAGATTTATTTCCTAATAAATAGGAATAAGACTACCCGGGATTTGTTCCCTAACAAATTGGTTATAATTTTCCCAAGTCCGAAGTTCCCTTATCCGACTCGGTACTTCTAAGTTGAAGTTCCCTTGTCAACTTGGGACTTGCGAGTTAAAGTTCCCTTATCAACCCAAGACAACCTTTCCTATGTAAGAAGTTCTCTTATCTTCCAAGTTGAAATTACCTTATCGGCTTGAGACAAATGACTTGAAGTTACCTTATCAACTCAACCAAGTAGAAAGCATATAGAAAGATGTACAAGGATTAGAAGATTTTTGACTAGGAAGTATAAGTCAAAATAATAAGAGTACAGAGTAGGAGTTATATGTTAGAGGAAATATTCGATTCAGTCTCTCCTTTTCTTCCATTTGTCAATCAAAATCATATGCTAAGGCTTCCTTAAATAGCCTGTCTTGGATAGTTAGCTGTTAAATATTCAACGTCTTTCAACTGGAGCTTTCAAAGGCAGCTAGTCATTATAACGAGATAGTCCGAGGGCTCAAATTTCTGGACCTTCATGAAATAGTCATTGAGCCTTAATCCTAACTTCCAACAAATTTTTTACCAACTTTTCCAAACTGAAAAATCAAATAGGAAATAACGTTATAGGCTCGGATATATATTACCCAAAATAGCAACAAAACTCGTTGTTAGTCGGTTCTCAGCAATTCCACAATTTCCGACTTTTTGTCTCGCAAATTCCAATGGTTATGAAGCCTTTGCCTTTTCTTTTTTTTTTTTTGAATTGATTGAACTTTAGAAAACTTGCAAAAATAATAGAGGATGTTTCTCAAAGTATAAAAATACTTTGGTCCATAAATATATTAGGATTAGTGTAAATAAAGTGTTTAATGACTAATTATTTTTAATCTATTAATCTGAAAATTTTCAAGTTTAACATTCAATGTATTCAAGTTTGAGATAAGTCAAAACTCATAAATAGTAAGTTCAAACTTAATGGGCTATAAATTATATTAGACAATTACCCAACTTAAGCACAATATTGCGTAAAACATTCTATGTAATAAAAAATTAAAGCGATTAAATTTAGATCATTTTTTTATGTTTGTCATGATAAAATTGACATGTTAATGAAGAAATATCTTAGGCAAACTACATGTCCGAATCTAGCTGAGCGAGTCGGTTAACTAGAATTGAGTGGGTCGGTTAGACTCAATTTTGATGATCGAGTTAGTTTCTACTTTTAGAATGATTTTCATAACATATGACTAAGTGTTATGACTTTCTTTTAGAATTTTTCTTGGTTAATTATAAATTTAAATGAATGATTTGAATTCAAAATATATAACAGATAAGGACAGTCATATCTAAGTCTTCATTTACTCATCTCCAAAAAATTAATTAAAAGTCATGACCTTATTTAGTCCCCTTTTAGGGTAATATCAGCCCCTTTGGACCTTCAACAAACCTTTTTAAAAAGTAAAATAATGCTTCATAACATAAATATGCATTTTCATTACTAGCACTTGTGTGATGGTGAGCAATTAAAAAATACTAATACTGTGAAAATAGATAAAATTATATTTTATTTACTTTACTGAAATTCAAAATATGTCCTTTTTGAGTTATATTCTTATATGATGAGCCCATTTCATTACGCATTTCTGTTGTATTATTGTTACTTACTATTGTTATAACTTTTGTTTAAATATCTAGAAACTGATGTAACATACATTATAAGAATGTAATCTAGTGAAATTCGATAGTATAATATTGTAAGTATGAACATATTAAGTAGAATCACTTCGTATAATATCATATGCATTTCCTTAATTAACTATACATCATCAACTTATTCTTTATCTCTTGATGATTTATACAAACTTTTGTAGTTTGATCCTCGATTAGTTTTCAAGATTTGACCATTACAAGCTGACATTTTAATTTCTTTTCTTAATTTCTAAGACACCGAATCAATTTTTTATTATTTATTTATTTTTGCTTACAACTTTCTTTTTCTGACATTGTCGACCATTCCACCAATGATATTATATTTTTGCACTCTAGGAATTGTTCTTTTTTCCTTTTCTATTTGACGCGTTATATAAGGATTGATAAATTCTCTGCCTACTCTGCTGAGTCAACTATCGTCTGGCACAACCATGCACGTTCTCATCCATGCTTTCTCTCAGCAGAATCCAGCTGTGTCATTTAACTTATCAAATCAGGGACTAACATGTTAAATTTTATTAATTGGGGTTCAATTCATACCAAAATTAATTGATAATAGGAGGAGTAACTTATAAACTTATAAAAAATCGTCGCTTTTAAAAAATTATATCATACGCCTTTGGGTACGATATTATGATACACACTCAAGGGAATGGCACACACATGCTTTTTAGCTAAGGCCTATTAGTTTTGTCTCCTCTTCACAAATGTTTATATGTATTTGTATCCGAAATTATCATGAATTGTTGTAGTTGTGCTATTGGCTTGAGCTTTTGGGTTGTGAACTGATAAGTTAGGGGTTTAATCCTCTTCCAAAATTTTGTTAAAGATATTTATCACCTTTTTTTCAAAAAAAAAAATAGATTCTCACTTGGATTTGTATTATGTTGTAATTCCTTCTCATTTTTTATTTTGTTGAAATTTTTTACTACTATTTTAAAAACTTATTGTCCACTTAATTAAATTAATTTGAACTAGGTCACTTTATACATTAAAATATATGTAACGTTTATTAAATTCAATTAATTTTGGCTAAGGTCGATTTACACATTGAAAATATATATGTAATGTTCATTAAATTAAATTTAAATATTTGCCAAAAGAATACAATAACTATGACATGAGATTAATTTTATAAGTATACAATTTAAAGCATATGGTATTAGTGTTGAGCTTTATATCATAATTACTATCTCATCATGTTTTAGTTTTTATTAGACCTGGTAAAAAGTCACCTCACTCAAAAACTTGACCCGAACATGCTCGAAAATTTTGTGTTTTGATTTTGAACATGATTTTCTTGATCCGAACCCAAAAACCCGCAAATTAGTGGGTCAAATATGATGTGAACCCGTTCGACCCCGTTGGGTCAAGGTAATAAAAATAACAATTTTAGCCTTGTGACTTGTTGATTGAATGTTTTATGCCTATTATATGATTTTTCTTTCACTTTATCACACTTTTAATAATGATTATTTATTATATCACATTGTTTGGAGAGACGTTGGATAACTTTCGCAATAATTTACAAATAAACACTAATATTAGTTCTTTCAAAAACTACGTTGTGATACCTCAAGATCCTGGGCAACTAGTGTTTAGATCTAACGTTATTCAAAAATGATTTTGAAGTACCTTAATTATGGGATAAACTATATTTAAGGCCCAATTCCGACCAATTACGTTAGAAAATCGGGTGTTTAGAAGAAATTTTTGAAAATTACACTTAAAAGCCCCAAATTATCCTTAATATGTTTGGAAAGCTGAAATTAATTCCCTTCTCTCTCACTAAAAAAAAAAGCTCTTTTAGAAATGAAATGTCTTGTTTCAAAAGTATAAATTTTCGTCTCTAAATGAGTTTAGAAACGAAAACTCTTTCGTTTCTAAATCCATCGTCGTAGAAATTTCGTTTCAATTAGAAACGAAATTTAGAGACGAAATGCATTCGTCTCGGATAGAGACAAAACATTCGTCTCTAAATATGAATATTTCGTTTCCATTTGAAACGAAAATAGAAATGAAATGATTTTCGTCTCAGTTAGAGACGAAAATTTCGTTTCTAAATTAGTGTATTTCGTTTCTAATCAAAACAAATTTAGAAATTTTTTTTTTGTTTCAATGGAGACGAATGATTTCGTTTCTAAATTAATGCATTGCAGCTTGGAGATTCTCTTCTAATTTTCGCAAACGACTTTCCAATTGGACCACCATAGAAGGGGTGTAAGCTATAGATGAGGATGATGAGTGACCCGAAGGTGGCCTTTGGAATCTGGATTGCGAAAGGCTCACAAGCCTATAAGCCAAACCCTTTTTGTTGACTCCTCCAGGAGGTTGAAGAAAAAGCTCATCCTCATTAACCTCGATTCCCGATTGAAAAGCATTAACCTTTAAACACTCAAACTCATCCTGCAAAAAAGTCAACAAAATATTAAAATCAAATTATAAAATTAGAACTATTTCATCAGCATATTTACTTCAAATTTAGCTTAATTTTGACTTCAGATTTACAAGCATTTGCAGGAACTTCGCCACTGTGATCTAAAAGATTCTGAAGATTCCCCTCAATCTTTTGGAAAAGAAGTGCCACTTGCATTTATGTTTATTGAGCAATGTACAACTGTAGTTTATGTTGTCAACAAAAAGCCACTGTGGCTTTAATACTGATCAAACCGTCAACCTGCTACTTTGAGAAACAAGAGCAAAACGGTAGGTTGTTTTGCAAACATAAATTACAACAGTTCTAACCATATAAATTTCTAACTCATATTATGACATGCAACAACACAAGCTACAGAAGCATGCATAATTATAAATGACTATCTAATTACATCGTCTTCTACATTGCAACATACATAGGAAGAGAATTATGCTTAATATAATCATTTTCTAGTTTCGCCCAAAATGAGAGAGAGTGAAGGATGAAGGGCAATTGTTCAACTACTCAGCAATGTTCCTATATCTCAATATTAGTTACATGTTCCAACTATGCAAAAACAGAGTTCAAGAAAGCGTAAATAGATGACCAAAAAACACGTATATAAACATGCATATAAATATATAAAACATAAAATATAAATATCCATGTCATCTGCAGGCTTACAAGAGAGAATAAAAAGGCGAAATATCCATAACATTATGTGCAATAATCCATACATTTATCATACAAGACATGTTATCAATTCTAGGAAGCAATTAGAGCATTTTGTGGATTGTATGTTAGAATAAGCCAACCACTGCAGCTTAGGTACAGAGTAGAGGTATATCAGCCGCAGTTGATGAATATGTCTTCTGTGGTAGAGGAGTCAATTATGCATCTGCTGCTGCTGGGATTAGGGAAGAAACTGGCCGGCAATTGGTAATTAAGTTTTCTTAGTTTCGACATTAATCAAGAAATTCATTTAAATCAACCAACTATATGTGTATTTCTCACTTCATATGCATGTAAAATATGAATGAAAATGGTAAATGAATAATTATGACATGAGATTAATTTTATAAGTATATAATTAAAATCATATGGTATTAGTGTTGAGTTTTATACCAACATTACAAATTTATCAAACTTTAGTTTTTGAGTGGGGTATGGTGGTAGTCGCAAAATGGTAACCTGGTAACCATGATAACTCTTACAACATGGACCATACAAGTTGAAGACTCGGATATGTTAACCGATCCCTTACTTTATTTTGAATAAAGGACATTTATCTAAATTTAGGATTAGCCAAGAAGAATTCTAAAGAAATGCATGAGATAAAGTCATTTGATGTAATAATCATTTATTTGACATGACTTATATATGAGTGACCCAAGACTTAAATCTCAAAATATTACTTATAAAAGTCTTAGACTTAGTTCTACTTCACAAATTAGAAACTAACTCAGTCATATTTATAGAGTCCGATCGAGGTTCTCAGTTGTTCTCATATTCCGATCAACTCATTGTGAGTCAAGCATTAAGTTTGCCAAAGTAATTTCATATTTAAAATATCACTTTAAAACATCACTTTAAATATGACATGCTTCATGAAATAAACAAGAATTAATTGTCTTCATTCTACTTAAGCCAGGTCCATTATATTGAAATTATTTTACATGGCAAAAACTAAAAATGTCTAAATAACTCATGTATCTATTAAAGGCTAAATATATTAATTATAAGTTTAGATATATCTAGAACTTGAACAGATTGAATATTAGATCTAAAAATCTCCAGATTCAATGATTAAAGATAATTGATCTTTAATAGATTTATTTAGACTAGTCCTAATCTAATTGTAGACCAAAGTATTTGTATACTTTGATAACCATTATCTAATTTGTTTCTGCAAGTTTTCTAAAGCATATTTATCTCTAAGAAAAGCAAAAACAAAGGCTTAATACTTGTTGAAGATCTGCAGACAGTAAAAATCGAAAAATCCGAAACAGACTCAAACTTAGCATGCATGCTTGTTTGTTGCCATTTTGGGTAACTTCTCATTTATGAGTCTAACAAGTTTTTTTTCCTGATTTTTCAGACTCTTAGAGTTGGTAGAATAGCTTTTGGAAGTTAGGACCTAGGCTCAACGGTTAATTCAAAATGGTTTAGAAATTAAGTCCTTAGACTATCCGTTGCAACGACTAGTTGCCTAATTCTTCTAGGTAAAGACTCAATGGCCTTCCCTCAAAGCAGACCATAAATAGAAGTCTTAATACAAGACTCTCACTACTCGAAAACAGAGCTGAAATTATCATACATACTTCTAGCTTACAAATCCCAATTATAATTTCTTATTTTCTTAGTTCTAACCCTTTGTTAGAAAAGTCTAGTAAACACTCTCTTTATTTCAAACACTTTTCTATTCTTCCCTTGACTCGGGTTGATATGAACTCAGGTATAACTCTCTCTCTCTTTCTATCGTTTTGAATTCAAGTCATTCTTACATCTTGAGAAGCTCATCTTTAAGCTTTTATTACTGTCTCGACCCACTCATAAAGTATCTCATGATTAAAATGTTTATCTCTAGATTTCTAACTCACTCAAATGTAACTCAGACAGTTGTCGTGCCTAAATAATTTCACATACATAACTTATTCCGAATTCGACTTATTGCATTCACTCGAAAAATAATTACCGCCATAATTCATCTCGCTAAGTCGGACTTATTCACTGAAATTATTTATTTGGAAAATTTGATGAAATATGTCTATACAATTTTAATTATTCATTCATCTAAAAAGATGGATACAAAAGGGAATTAGAACCTATTAAATATTAGACTCGGAAAATTCCATTTATTCGAGTTAAGGATAATTAAGTGCTTAATTATTTGATTTAATTTTTATCCTTGCCTAATCTTGGACCAAAATATTTTTATATTTTGAGTACCATTTTTATTTTCTCTTTCAAGTTGATTAAAGTATTTTAATCTCATTTTGAAAAGTAAAAGCAACCGATTTCTAAACGTTAAACACCAGTAGACAGTAAAAATCATTATTTTAGGATAGGCTTAGATACCGTATCAAGGTTGTTTGTTTCCATTTTTGGTAAACTTCAACTTTGAGTCTAATAAATTTCAGTCACAATTAGTGGGTTGGACCACCTTTTGAGCCAAGGACCAAAGCATAACGTTCATATCTACAACGACTCCTTTTCCGAGGGACTTAGACTATCCGTTATAATGGCTAGTAAAACTTCCCATTCCGGAACCAGTCACAATGGCTAATCTGCCCTACCGAGTATATATAGAAGCCATCCTACAAGACTTGAAGATTGATGAACGATTGCTGAATAATACTCAAATCTTATTCTTTCAATCTGTTCTATCGTTCAACTTTGTACTTAAGTTTTCTCAACCTCTAAATTGAAAAGAAGAAGTCTTGTAGCCACTCTTACTTATCATTCCTCTATAATATCCATTGACTCGATCTATAAAGATTAACTCAACTTAGTTGTCCCTAACTCGTAAAGGGTATCTCGGTTAGAAAGTACTAAAACAGATAAAGGAACTTCGTACCTAGGAAAATCTGTATTGAATTGTCTAAGGGAGCAATTCGGAAGAGTCGACCCTTATATTTTGTGGATTCAAAATAGTGGATTTGACTTGGTGTCCGGATAAAGACTGTCTCGTGGTTTTCTACCCCGGGAGGGTTTCCACATATTTTTCCGTGTTCTATCTTTCTTAGTTCATTTTAGACTCGAACTATTTTTTGAGCTCATACTTTGCAGAAAAATCTCTCATTCCACAAAATTTTCTTCTCACCCTACCCCCTAGGGTAATTCGGACTCTCAAGAGCAAACCTTCAACGTAACTTTAACTTAATTGTCCTAAATTGACAAGAGAATTTCAACTTGGAAGTACTAGGTCGGATAAGGGACTTTCTAAGTGCTGGGAAAACTTGTAATAGATTTGTCTAAGAGAACAAACATAGGTATTCATTATCTTTGTATTTGAGGATTCAAATAGTAGATTTTAACTTGGTGATTGGATTAGCATCTGTCCGAGGTTTTCTAAACAAATATGGGTATTCATTTCCGAGTCACTCTAGACACGAGTTTAAATTTTTGAGTAGTCAACTTTCTTTTGAACTTTAAATTTTAGCCATAATACTTCCACACAGTATTCACACCCTCTCTAGGGTGATTATCCTCTCTATTTGAACTTTCACAAGTGTCTTTGATCTAATCTCAAGCATTAAACTTTTCAACCTTTAATTTGGTTAAAAAAATTTAATAATTTAGAAAAGTATAATAAAATAAATAAAAATTAATTTTTTTTATGAAGGTCGTGTTAAGATGAATCCTCCCCTAAAAAAACCCACCCACACCACTTCTTCTGCAAAGATTAGAAACAAGGCCCCTCCCCAAAAAAACCCACCCATCCCAACTCTAGGACGATGCACACAATTTTCATAGATGATACCTGGATTCTTTTTCCAGCGACCACCCAAGTCATGCTTTCCACCGCAGAACGTCCCCACCTTAACTTCTTCAAAGATTAAAAAACAAACTCCCCCAGTCCCTGAATGCACCAACCCTAACTCCAGAATGCGACACACCATTTTTTCCTACGACATAGAGGTTTTTTCCGGACACTACCCCAGAACGCCCCTCACCCCACTTTTCCCTTCCCCTTTATCTCATATGAATGAATTGAGGATGCCCAAATCTCCTCTGTTCCCCTGTCCACCATCTATCAAAAGCCTTCTAGCTGTGAGGTTATCGAGACCGGCATCGGCGATCTGCTCAAGAATTGTGGTTGTGCATGTCACTGTATTTTTGCCAAATTAGATGCCATGTCTCCATATTTTTCATGGGGAAATATCCCTCCCTCCGTCTAACAATGTCTTATGTTGTCGAGTCATGAGCCGATGATGACCAGGAGGATCGTGGGTTGCTTGCAAGTAGTCAAGTTCAATTTTTTCAAAGTTTTTCTTTATGAAATTATTATAATTTACTACGTTTTATGTGACAATACAAATCAGTGGTTGGTGTAATGGATTCAAACACTAATCTTATGTGAAGTCTCGGTTCAAATAAGCATAGCGGCATGATCTTTTAATTTTCACTCCTAATTTTTCCCCTAATTTTGCATAAACTTGGCTAAGTAACTGTAGCCCCATTTTGTTATTGCTCGCACAAATGCACAGTGCTTCCTTCCCTCGCCGACTCCAACCCACAAATCACCACGATGTCGTTGCTTTGCCGCATAACGAAGCCAGGCCGTAGCCACCCTTCTCCAGCACCACAAGTAGCCACTTTCCACAAGGTACAAACCCTAACTCTACTACTTTTAGGTTTAGTTATAGCCATTGTTTATCAGTTTATCAGTTTTTCCATTATATGGCCTTTAAATTGGCTTTGTTAATTACAGCCGTAGTTTATCAATTTTTCAAAACTGTTTGGCCCTATTATATTTTAACGCACTTCATCATTACTATTTGATATGTTGTTCTGTTAGCTTCGGTAAGATTGACTGTAATGACTTTGGCAGATAATGCTCTCACTAATGTTGTTGTCGAATTTGCGTTGTATTCAATTGATACAGTCAAAACTTGGCTGCAGGCAAGTGTACGTGCTAAATGTGGGCCTCCAAAATTTTTGTATTAGAAGATTAAAGTCATATACTTTAATTTTGGGCTATGGGGCATAGGTTTGTTTTAAGTTGTTATTTAAAATGCTTTAGTGAAAGGTGTGAAGAAAGTAACTTATGTTTGTTTGGTCATTTTTCTTGGCTTGCCCTAATTTTCCTAATAGTTTAGTTCTCTTCTGAATTGTAGTGTATCAAGATCTTTGTGATACAAGTTAGGTGGCGAAATTAGTTGATGTAAAGGGATTTTCTTACCTCTTGATTCTATTTTGAGATATGAGTTGAGATTTTACTTTCAAAAGTAGCATTTTTGGAGATTTATTTTTCTTTGTTTTTTCATTTGATTCCTAGAAATTTGGTTAATTACTTCTAATTTTCGGTTCACTTCCTATAGCTAGTTGATTTTCATAAATACCCTTTAATCGCATTTTATAAAAGTTTGATTGAATAAAATTAATTTACACGCAAATCAAATTTAAAAAGATCAAGAACGAAAGAAGTTTATATTAATTGACATTATGTAGGCCATTATGGACGTGAGTAATAATGAGAGTAATTTTGAGTATGTAGAGACATACGGAAAAATTTATGTTGATTTTGACAAGCAAGAAAACTCGACAATGATGATGTCGAAATGTAGTTAAATTTATTTTTTGATTTGAAGAGTGAGATCATTATGATTGACGATTTAGAAGATCTAAAGGACCCGATGTTCTAGGAATCATTTGACAAAAATATTCAGAACTTTACTATGGAAGATACAATGAAATTGAGATTCAAAATCTGGAGTTATGTGAATTTTATAAAACTTTATGCAAAAACCAAAGATGTTGGTGTGCGGGAAAAAGGTCACGCAAAAGTAGAATATCGGTCAAAATTTATTTTACAATTTATTGTTCAACATTTTGCGTAACAGACATTACGCTTAGTTTTTAGTGTGCATTACAACATTGTTCATTGTACTCGTGGAATAAAATTTAGAGTTGAACCTTATATCAACGGTAATGTGGTTTTATTTTTTAATTTTAGTGTATATGAGAATATTGTTTAGTGTATGACAAATCACCGTGTTAAACTTTAGATCAATGATATTGTGGTTTAGTATTTATAAGAACAATGATAAGTGTATGATAGATCGGTGTTTAATGTTTTGGATAAAAGACTTGAATATTATATAAATCATCAGTATTGTAAATTAGTTTTTATTTTTAGTGTATGTCATAATTCATAATATTGTTTATTGTATAATAGATCACTATTTAGTGTTGAGTTTTAATCGGATGTAGTTTTAGTTCTTAATTTATTTTTAGAATGATGTTTAGTGTATTATATATATTAGTGTATACTATTTTGATAAAAGGTTTGAGTGCTTTACAATACTTGATCACTTAACTAATAAAACATTAAAAATATAGTATCTACTTAATTACTTGGCATAAAAATTTTAGAGTACATTAATTTCTTGAACATAATTATTAAATATAATGTACCGAAACTAAACAAATGCTGAAAAAACCCTCCATAATATATATATATATATATATATATATATATATATATATATATATATATATATATATAATAAAAAACTTAGCAAATGTTGAAAAAACAAATTTACATCATATTATACTCATAGTAAACTGCTTCACAGGGTCGCACTTGGTCTTGTTTATTTGTGCCTGGGACCGGCATTATGTATAATCCACTTGGGCTTAAGTTGGGCAATGGGCTGGCCCGGTCGGGTTAGGGTCGACTCGACACTATAAGGGTCAGGGTGGGTCAGCAAAAAGTAAATGGATCATATTGGGTCATGGGCCAATCGACCCTGACCCGTCTATGACCGAAATAGTTTCTAAAAAATAGTAGCGTAGCTTCACCTTTATTCTTTCCTTTTTTAGTTGATTTTTTCCTCTTAATTTTTCCTCTTCCCCCTTTTTCCTCTCCTCAAATCCTCTTCATCCTGTTGAACTTCAACCACATGTACACAATTTTCTCTTTCATCTTCCCACTTGTACTTCTTCAAACCAAAACCATTTCCAGACAATTTGCACTGCCACCAGTCGGAATTCTCTCTCTGCCTCCAATGCCTCCACCAAGTTCATCCCAGGAGCCTCTTTGTGCTCCTGGTCCCCTTCAAGGTCATTGACTAATACGTCGTCATTTTCGTCCTCTGCAAACGGAGGAGACAGAGATATCTGAACTGCAACAATCGAGGGTGAATATGAGCCATTCCTTGAAAGCCCTCCATGGGCTTGAGGCTCGATCGTTGTCATATTTGTCAGAGGCAAGGAGGTGAGAAAGCTTGATCGTCATCAGATTTCTCTTTCTCATTGATTGATTAGTGCAGAAGGATTGTAGTTGAGAAGAGAAAAATTAAGGCCTACTTCATTTGGGTAGATTGAGAAGAAATTGAACTTCGAGGGATTGAGCGGAGGGAATTACGTTAAAAGAAGAAGGCAGGTGTTCTATCTGGCCCTTTTTGTGGACGGCTCATAAAACCCTAACCCTTTCAAACATTAAATGGATTTTGACCCTTTTTTAAATTACCTTAACCCTATAAGCCCATAGGGCTCCCTTCCGAATGCTCAGGCCTAGCGGAGAGCGATAATTTTATACTTGTGCTTGCGTGGTACAAGAAGTGGTAACAATTCCATACCATATTAAATTTTTATGAATGAAACTTTAATTCAATTGAGCAATGCTTACAAAGTTATGGATAAAGTTTATAAACATACGTAAAGTCTATTAATTTTTCAATATGAGACTTCCTTATTATTATACCTACAACATAACAAAAACGTTCCTTGAAGTTTCACTTAAATGAAGACGTAATTGGTATTGGTGGCTATGAAATTACCTGAGGATTTCTTCGAAAGTCAAGAGCCCCAAACGAAACCAGGGCAGGCTCGTTCTAATGTTCTACCACAATTTTAGATTAATTAGACAAATTAAATTTCCACCTTATAATATGTTTCCCAAGTCCACTGAAATAATGAAACCACGCAAACGAACAAATAAAGACCAGGAAAATGTCAACTATAAGTATTGAACAAGCAATAGATTAGCAAGTCAAATTCCGGCAACTCGGAAAATTGTTAAAAAGTATTTTCATACCAACCTATATGCTGAGAACTTCCCAATAGCTCAGTCGTATATATATATATATATATATGAACTTCTTCTGCCAAAATATCACCACCCAGTTCCTGTCCTTCATTGTGATCCCCCAACGGCCCTACCCTCCAACTCAAGTTCTTTTAGGGTATGCAACCGCTTGGCTGACGTTTGAAATTGGAAAAAGGTTCTTGAACCTGATACCCAGTATATTTGGTAGAACTCAAATTTCAATTCATCATGTTTAGAGTAGCGAGTGCATCAGAGTATTTGGTGATAACGGGGGTAGGGATCCGGGACATTAAGTTGGCGAAGAAGGCATGGGTCTTACCTGGACAGTCGTGCACCAGATTCGATCTCTCCCCTGTCAACTACACCTTCGAGGTGCAGGCAATGAGCTCTGAGAAGCTCCCCTTCATCCTGCCCGCTGTTTTCACCGTTGGGCCCAGGTCGGATGACCAAGAAAGCCTAATCAAGTACGCGAGACTCCTCGCCCCACGACAAGCTCTCTCATCAGGTGACGGAGCTTGTTCAGGGGGTGATTGAGGGAGAGACGCGTGTCCTTGCAGCCTCCATGACCATGGAGGAGATCTTTAGGGGGACTAAGGAGTTTAAGCAACAAGTGTTTGCCAAGGTTCAACTCGAGCTTGACCAATTTGGGCTTGTTATCTATAATGCTAATATCAAACAGTTGGTGGATATTCCTGGCCATGAATACTTCTCTTATTTGGGTCAGAAAACCCAAATGGAGGCTGCAAATCAGGTTAAATTCCCACCCCAAACTTTTTTTCCTTTGTGTGGGACTTGTTCCCTTTGCTGGCTTTGGTTTTCACTTTATTTCAATCAAGCAAGAAAATTAAAGTAGATTGGAATAATTTCTATGCAAATTCTAGCGAACATTAACGAATGACATTGTATATACTCATAGTTGAAATGAAGAAAAATTTATATTTTTTTCCGATGAGTTTTTTGCACAATAAAAAATAGGGTATTACACCGTTGGAAAAAATAAATAAAAAAATATGTCGGTAATAATTTATCTTTACAAGACCTAAAAAATTTCTGATCCCATAATGTGTCTTGAATGAAAACACTCTTAAATGTCTTGTCTTAACGTATATTAATGTATTTTATGATATAAAATTATTATTTTTTAAGTAATTATGATTAAATATGAATGTGAAACTTTAATAATCGTCGACTGACACCAACAAGTATCAAATGACACTCTAATCGTATCAACTCTATCCAAAATGTGTGTCATACGAATAATTTTATTATATGAAAATTTAAAAATAAAATAGTGTTTTTACATACTTTTTAAGTTGTAACACAATTCTACTATTCAATCATACAATTATTTTTCAATTTATTGCATGATATTGTAATTTTTTAAATCGAGAAAACACACTTGAAGTGTATTCTTGTGTAAGACATATCATTTCACTTTTTTGATACCCTAGGATAGTAAAGTGTCAATTATTGTGTAAAAATAGATTATAGCTCATAGGATTATCTTGCTGAGGATTATATTGAATTTTTAGACAAGGGCCTATGCAAAACAGTATGAACCATTACTATTCACATATTATTCTGTAGTATTTTTAGAATTCAACACTATGAGGTATGGTATTGAGTCAATATCTATTGAATGTTCGAAACAGGCCAAGATCGATGTGGCAGAAGCAAAGAAGAAAGGAGAAATTGGAGCAAAATCAAGGCAAGGGAAACTTTGCAAAACGCAGCAAAGATCGATGCAGAAACAAAGATAATATCAGTACAAAGGGTTGGAGAAGCCAAGAAGGAGGAGATAAAGGTGGAGGCAGAGGTGAAGATATATGAAAACGAAAGGGTAGCGGAGGTAGCAGAGGCAAACGCTAACCTGACAATGAAGAAAGCCGGGTGGACGAAGGAGGCTCAGGTGGCGGAGGTGGAAGCCGACAAGGCGGTCAAGCTAAGAGAAGCCGAGCTGCAAAGGGAGGTGGAGAGGATGAACGCCTTGACACAGACCGAAAAACTAAAGGCTGAATTCTTGAGTAAAGCTAGTGTTGAGTATGAGACCAAGGTGAGTCCCTATATTATTTTAAAAAGTTTGTAAGATGCAGGAAAGACAGCTTGCACCATCTGATTAAGCGGAGAGACTGATTCCGTTGAACGTTAAAAGACAATTTAAAAATAAATAAAATTAAATTGACAGACCGAATTCATTAATAGAAAAATTAAACAATGTTTTTAATATTGACAAATAAGTCAATCAAATCGGTTTTCAATATAAATTTATTGATGACACTTTCTCTTACACAAAGATATGTGGAGGCTAGAGTCTTTTAAAGAGAAGGCCAAGTAGTTACTAAGGCTCCATTAATGATTTTTTTGGTAATAGAGGAGGATTTTCATTACCAACAACCATCAACACCCCAAGGTGGGGAGATAATTACAACTTTTTCAGCTCACACTGTAGAAAACTTTGACCAATTTTCATATTTCTTTCTAAATTTTGCCAAGAACTCAAATCTCAGAGTGATCTCTTTTTTGACCTCCTTCACAATCTGCTCTGCATCCTGTTTTCCTTCCTCGAACTTTATGTTATTCCTTTTCAACCATATGGAGTATTGTCCTACAGTATAAGTTGTGCAGGCAAGCTGTTTGTGGGTTTTCTTTCCTTTCCATTTGAGCAACCAGCTATGCATTTCCAATAGATTTTGTGCCATGTAACTGAATTGTCCAATTGAAAAGTCCTCTGATTTGTTTAGCAACTAAACATTCCCAAAACAGGTGTTCTGCTGTCTCTTCTCCATCATTACACCATACACAGGTGGTTTCCATACCCTCAATAAACTG
This sequence comes from Talinum fruticosum, assembly GCA_021018815.1. Taxonomy (NCBI): domain Eukaryota; kingdom Viridiplantae; phylum Streptophyta; class Magnoliopsida; order Caryophyllales; family Talinaceae; genus Talinum; species Talinum fruticosum. The sequence goes on along the minus strand of JAITYX010000036.1, from coordinate 4,717,930 downwards.
AGACAATCTTGCAGTTGTAGATAGCTTGTTCTGTAGCAAGATCCAATTTATACAAGAGTGTTTTGGGATGTTTGTGTTGTTCCATACTAGTTTAGCCCAGTCTACTTTATTTTGGTCCCTTAGGAGCCATGCATACCAAGATTTTGCAATGTATTTGCCCTCAATTCCATGTTGCCAAGACCATTGTATTGAGGAACCTAGTTTTACCTCCTCTTTAACTTTACATAGTTTCTTCCAATACCAACAAGTGTCTTCCCACCAAGTTGACTTTTGGAGGTATTGGCCATGTATCCACTTAACCCACAAATTGTCAGCCTTCCTGCCAATATCCTAATAAGCATACTTTGCAATCAGTGCTTTATTACATATCTGAATGTTTCTTAGTCCCAGGCCTCCAAATTTCTTTGGCTTGCATGGTTTCTCCCAAACTACTAACACTACTAAAGAAATCACTTTTAACTACGGTTAAAAATGACCTTTAATTACAGTTAATTTTAACTACGGTTAACCGTTGTTATATGTAAACTGTAGTAAAAGATTACCTATGACGACGGTTCAGATGGAAAACCGTAGTCATAGGTCACTCTATGACGACGGTTTTCCAAAGAACCGTCGTCATATAGTTACCTATGACGACAGTTCTTACATTAGAACCGTCGTCATAAGTCCTGAAAAAATGCTTCATCTTTGAAAATAGAATGTATATTGTGCTACATTTATTTTTTAAGATTCATAGCGGATGTATTAATTTTTTAAGAAATAAAAATAGGCTTCATATACAATATATAATACTTCTTTAAATATTAATCTACATACTTTATCATAATTATTCTATAGGTTTCATGTGTTAATGTTTAAATTGTTTTTTAAAGAATATGTTAGCATGCTAATTAGTACAAACTATTAAATATTAATTTAAATTACAAAGCATCATTATCATCAACACCTTAAAATCTTGTGGAACACATATAAGCATAGTAATATTCACATTGACATAAAATTATTTTTTCAGGTTCTATATTTTGCTTGGTCTTCCTTTTTGTTCAAATTTATCACATAAAATTATTTTTTATAATTTATAAGAGTTTGCAAATAGATAATAACTAAATAAATATTATTTTTAATTTTAAAGGTAAGTAGAAGTATGATCACATAAAAAGAAAAATGATGTCCCAGGTAGTAGAAATAGATTTACCTCATTCCAAGAAAAAGGACTTTGTGCCTTATATTCTTTATTTATAAGTTCTTTTCATATTACTAATAATGATTAAGGAAAGAAGAAAGAAACAAAAAAAAAAAAAAATGGTAAAAACATAAAATGGCACTTGATTTACAAAATAACTCAAGTCATAAAACGAAGAGTAAAAGTGCATATAAACTATGGAACAAGAACAAAGCATTGGCCAAAAAAACTTGATTAACATAAAATGGGTAGAGAAGCAGGTTAAACTTACATAAATTTTCAAAAAAAAAACACTCAATGACAAGTTTCTCTAGAAATAAAAAGAAAGGGTTTATAAATGTGGAAGCATTAACGAAACAACATGCTTGAAAAATATAAAGCCACTAATTGCAATTGATAATTAAGAATTGATAACATTTCAATCATAAAAAAACGAATAATATTTATTGAACGTAAAAAATTCTACACAAATACTACAAATAAAATGAAAGAAAAGGAGAAGGAAAAATGAAAAATATAAGAAGATGATGAACAAAGATATATAAAAAGCTTATGAAGAAAAACAAAAACTTAAAGCAAAATCTATCTATTCTATATAATTTCTTGATTAATCTATTTAAAAAATAATTTACTGATTGAATTACTCTATATATCCCCCTTTTATAACATATTGCTCTCCACCTTCAATAAATTTCTAATCAATAATTTAGACAGTTCAATTGCTAAACCGTTTTGAAACATAAAAGAGGTGGCATTTTATGAAGATAATGATGAGTTAGTCGATATTAATGCAGTTGCAATAATGATACTTTCTTTACTTGATATATTGATGCTAATGCATGATTCGATATGCTATTGATTTATGATGATGATGATGACGATATTAAAAAGAATTTACTAATATAGGCATGAACTTCTTGGCCTATAATAGTTAGATTTATAAAAAAATATTTTAAGTTGATAAGTAGAACAAATTTTGTATAAAAATAAAATAAACTATTTCAGAATAATGAGTTTTTTTTAATTATTAAGTGTAAAAAAAAACTCAATCAGATACTAAATAAAAATAATAAGATACTTTGTTTGCTTGCTCATGAATAACTCTACCCTAATATTATCAAACTAAAAAAAGAAAACAAAACAAAAATAGCTATTTCAATACAAAAATTAACTATAAAATCCATAAATATAAAAAGAAAAATAAAGAGGTACTTTAATGTATCTTCTAAATCCAAATTTAAAACCCAAATATATATATATATAAACCATATCAATATAATGGTACTTGTAAGATTATAAAATATAGGAAACAAACATATCTATAAATATATATATATATATATATATATATATATATATATATATATATATATATATATATATATATATATATATATATATATATATATATATATATATATATATATATATATATATATATATATATATATATAAAAGAAGATATGGTTTAGACATATTTCTTCTTTTCTCAAGAGTTAGTGTTTTTTAATTTAATTTTCTTAATATTCAAACTAAACTTTGACTGTTCATATTAATAAACAACTAGTAAAGGAATGAAAAATACAAGTTCGCAGGGCCTAGTCACAATTTGCCAATTAATTAATAATTTTATAGGTTCTTTTTTAGAGTAAAAATAAAGGTCACCTAATTAAGTTCAGTTGGATTTGAAGGCCAAAGAAAATAAGTGATACTAAACTTAAACTTAAATTACCCTAATTCTTTTGTACAATCAGAAAGAGAATTATCTCCCCCAAGGTTTGAATGAGTTCTTGCTCACAAATTCCATTAAACTTTCTAACGTATTAAAAAACGCCACTAACCTCTTTTTCAGTTAAAAATACCATTGAATTTTACTAAATATTTAAAGTATCATTAAGACAGTGGCACTTTTGATTTTTTTTTTAAAATTTAAGTGGTGTATTATTTTTAAGTAAGTTTTGTGGTATTTTTAACTGAAAAAAATTAACATTTTTAAATATTTGAAAAAATATAGTGGTATTTTTAAGAAAAACTCTGTGCATGATAGTGCGAAATGTTGGCCTACCAACTAATTTTATGGGCTCTTAGCCCTTAGCTAACATACTAATTTTGTATTTTAATTATAGGAATTATATATAAGCTCCGTCAATAAGAATCCACCCTCTTTCAACCATTTTTTGTTTTTGTTTCCCTATTTAAAACTAGCAATTGTAATATTTTTTTGTTGAACGGATAAATTTTATGCATACATATATATTATAGATAATTCAACTCTAGGGACATTATAAAAACTAGTTATTTTATTATTAAACTATTCTTAAAGACGACACTAGTTATTCTACTATTAATACTAGGTTTATACCCCTTACTCTGTAAGGATTGAAGATGATTTTCTTTTTTAATTTTACCAATATCTTCATACAAAATTTTTAAAAAATGTATTTAAGTTTTTATTATTTTAATTTAAATTGTTACTATATGAACCTTTTTATGAGCAATTATAGAAAGGTTATAATAATTAAGTGTACTTTTCTTCATATCAAGGAGTCTTATATATGAATTACATCATATATATTAAAATATGAATTACCTATTATTGGTATTCCTTTATAATCTACTAAATCGTAATATGAATTATATTATATATATTAAAATATCTTAAATATATTGGACCCAGCACAATTAAAGTTGTGTTCTTCATAAATTTGTATACTTCTTTTTTAAAAATAATTTACTTAATTACTTATTTATAGCATATAAATAATTATTACAGTACTATTATAGATTTTTAAAAAGTTGATAGTCTTTTTTAATATAATTTAATAATTTATCATACTTATCTTTTAAAATTTGCATGATCAATTATATTTATTTTGTTATTTATACAATCATTAATTATCCACCTTATGACATATTACATGACAATCTTAGGTATCATTTATACATGAACTCTATCCAACTTTTAATATATATACTAGGGTTATACCCCTTTCTATGCAAGGGCATTAATTAAATTTTAATAATTTTTTTAAATTTTAAATTTTATTATTTCTAATTAATTTATAATAATTAAAATTAATTATAAGTTTAAAAAATAATTATTTATTCTAGTAACCATAATGAATTGATATATTATTATATAATTTATTATAAACATTAATTATATATGTCTATTTATTTTTTCTATTTTGATTAATATACTTTTTATTCTTAATGTCTAGTTATATTTAATGTTAATGTTAATAGTCCTAACATTAAATTGAATTAAAATTGCATTGAATCTACCTACCTGGCATTCTATGTGTCGCTCATACATTGGTTCAACTCAATTTTTAATATATATATATATATATACTAGGGTTATACCCCTTTCTATGCAAGGGTATTAATTAATTTTATTTTTATAATTAGTTTTTTAGTCATATTTTTATAATTAGTTATTTTTTAATTTATATTTTTAGTTAATTTATATCAATAAAAACTAAAAATAAGTTAAAAGAAAATAAGTGGATATAGTTTCTTTAAATAGTTAGTAAAAAATATTTATTTTAATTTTTTATAACTTATTTTGATAACTTATTGTCATTATTTATAAATTTAACTCATTATTTGTTTTTTTGTCCTGTTTAAACTTTGAAATCCCAATTTCTTTTAAAAAATGTTCATAAGATAAAGATGATATTTTATCTAAATTCACAATATTACTCAATATTATTCACAAAATTAAAATAAATTAGTTTTAGAAATATACACATTGAACATAATAAACATCTAATAAGTAATTTTATAAAAAATAGTCAATGTTTAATTTAATTAAACATCCTAAAAATTGGATAGAATTAATGTATGATTGATATGTAAGAGGCTTATGTGACATTGATATAACTATATTACATTATTAAAATGCCGCATAAGCATCGTACGTGTTAAGCATATATTAATTTTACCGACTTTTAGTATATATATATATATATATATATATATATATACATTTGAAACATTTTGTTGAAGAAGACAATCACAACAATAAGGAGAAACGGAAAGAACAACAACGACAATAAACAAAAAAATTGACGTTGTAGTACTTCCATTTGTGTACCTGGATTACAGAGCAGCAATCTTAGCAACATTTTTATTTTGGATAATTTCTATTCCTAAGTTTCAATTTGTTTTGTCATTTTGAAGTTCCTGATAAATATTAGTGGAGATAATTTTAACACAAATTAGTGATTAAAAAGATCAAAGTACACCTAAAAGTTTGTTGGAAAGTTGGAGAAGAAAAATAATTAATTAGAAAAAGATAAGTAAATTAGTCATTAATAAGTGGTTAAACTGTAATTAAAGTGACAGAGTTATGAAATAAAAAAATTAGTTAGAGCAATAAAAAAATTAAAATAGATTGAGTGTATTGTTTAATACTCCATCGTTTATATTTGTCGATTGATAATTAAAATTTTAAAGTAATATTGTTATTGAGAGTATACTAAGCATAGATGTGTCAAAACTTGCCTATACAATAAATACATACTGTAAAGAGTATGACGTGTCTTATAAGAATAAATACTCCTAGAAATATGATATACATTATAATTTTCTAAAGATAAGTCGAAATTTTTACCTTTAATTTATGATTTATTTGTGGGATTCAAAAAGCTAAATTTATGGGCATATTGAATCAAATTTTTAGATTGGCTCAGTTTTTGATAGGAAGATGCGGTTGTTTTAAACAAGCGTAGATATTTATCTAAGATGATACCAGTCATAATTTTTGCTTCCAATCCAATCCAGTGATAAATTAACATTATTAAGCATTACATAAAAACAGGTGCAAGAAGCAAACTGGGAGCTATACCAACAACAAAAGGCAGCAGAAGCAACTCTCTTCAAGAAAGAGAAAGAGGCTGCTGCTCAAAAGGCACTTGCCGAGGCAGCCTTCTACACCCGCCAACAAGGCGCCGATGCTGAACTCTACGCAAAGAAAAAAGAGGCAGAAGGAATAGTAGCCTTGGCTCAAGCCCAAGGCGTGTATTTGAAAACATTGCTAGAGGCCTTGGGCCACAACTACGGGGCCCTAAGGGACTACTTGATGATCAACAATGGGATGTTTCAAGAGATTGCCAAGCTCAATGCTGAGGCAATCAAGGGCTTGCAGCCTAAGATTAGCGTTTGGACCAATGACGATGGTAGGGGTGGGGGTGATGGTCTTGCTAACGGTGGTGGTGCTATGGCCGAGGTGGCTAATTTGTATCGAACTCTGCCGCCGTTGCTTAAGACAGTACAAGAACAGACAGGAATGGTGCCCCCACCTTGGTTGGGTGTGCTCAAGGATGAGGGGCCTCGTGCGCGTACATTTGATTAAGGCTATGGACACATGAAGATATATATGTATAACAATGTCGTATGCTTTACGATATGTTAGTTCAATATGTATGTATTTACTTTTTATAACCACCTTTTAAAAGTGTGCATTGTTTAAAAAAGTCTGTGATTTGAAAAATTATGTATTTTCGTCATTAATATTTCTTATATGATGTTCAGCAATTAAATAATACTAATATTGTGAAATAGACTACATTGTATATTTTTATTTTTTTGAAAGAGTTCTACATATTTTCCTTCCGAGTTATTTAAATATGATCATATGCCGTTAAGTATATGCATTAGAAGATTTCATAAAGCATCCAATGTGTAGATTTGGAATGAAAGATTAACATAATGATTCGTTTGGTTGGATGTAATTAACTATGTGATGTAAATAAAATTACAAAGCTAATAACATTACCACATTTGGTTTACTAAAAGGCAATATAATGAAATTTGTATTGCAATTAGAATTTAATCAAAGGATATGTTTGGTTGGATGTAATAAATGTGGTACTGTAATCAAATTGGTAATTGTCATTATATTACCATATTTGGTTACAACTTTATAATGAAATCAAAATTACATTATAATAACATTTATTAAACAATCATGATTGCATCCCTTAGTGTCAAAAAATTTTATTTTATATATTTTAAATTATTGTTAAAGTTTCTTTATATAGTTAAAAAACGACTCTTCGATTAAAAGTTGTGAATGGTAATTGTTTTAGCAATGGAGGGTATGCTTTAAAAACAAAATAATATTTATTTTTATTTTAAAAAATTATTTTACAGAAATATATGAAAGAGAGAGAGGGGAGAGGGGGAGAGTGGGGGAGGAGAGAGAGAGGGGAGAGGAGAGGGACTCAGAGATATAGGGGGAGGAGAGAGAAACTGAGAGAGACAGAGGACCGCCACCCGAATTAAAAGCTATTTGTCTAAAGAAAAAAATCAATAAATTCTTTACAAATTGAATAAACACGCTCTATGGTCAAAACCCCGATAAGGATGCCTGCTATATTGGTGCTACTATGCCTGGAGGTGACTACCGAAGTTGGCTGCAGGAGGCACCAGTCAGGCAGAACTCGAATTAGAGGCAGAGAGAGATGGGAAACCCGAAGCAGAAGTGGACGTCGGAAGAGGAAGAAGCATTAAGAGCAGGCGTTGCCAAATACGGTCCTGGAAAATGGAAATTTATCCAAAAAGATCCCGAATTCAACCAGTTCCTCCATTCTCGCTCCAACATCGACCTCAAGGTCCTTTCCTTTTCTCTCTCTTTCTTATTTTCTTCTTTCGCGTAGATTGACTTCAGACTTTGCTTTCTTTTTGCTTTCCTTCAATTTACGGCATGCTATTTGAGGCATGGGCAGAAAAATATGGGAGGGTTTGGTAGAGAATGTTTGAAAATCCTTAGTTTGAGGTACTTATGACAAAATCTGCCATGTTCAAAACCAGTTTCGAAGATATCTTAGCCAAAAGTGCAGTTAAGCTTTACAATTTATTAAAAAATGCGACAGACTTAGTTTGCTAACTTTAAATGCCGTTAAACTTGATAGAGTACAATTAAAATGCCATTTAGCGGCAGTTGCCTTTTTAAATAGTAAAGGAAGTGAAAAAAATGGAAAACTTTAACTGGATTTTGTCAACTTAAAGAGGGGAAAAAAGGAAATGAGCAATGAGAGAGAGAGACAAATTCAAATTGAAATCCCGAGGTTGCTTTTGCTTCTATTTCCTTACATTTTAAATAAAAATCCCAAAAATAAATAAAAATACCATAAAACCAAGTACTTGTCGGTTCAAAAGTCATAAACGGGCATACTTAAACACATAAATTAAGTTTAATTGCATTTTAAGGTAGCGAAATAAGTTTATAGCATTTTTGAATAAATTGTAAAGTTCAAAGGCACCTTTGACTAAGATCTCCTGTTTGAGATGTTAAAGTTTCCGGATCAATCTAGGGTTTTGGTTCTTCATTAGGGTTTACGATAGTTGATTTTTAAAGCTTTGGTTGCAAGCTCGAACTAGGAGAGAATGCCGTCTCAGAATGGATAAGGACACTAAATGTAAAATGTAGGTGGGAACTAGGAAAGAGTAGGGATGCCAAGATAATTTCATAACTAGTTGGTAGTGTCCAAATAATTAGAAGTTCTAATTGTACATCTTTGATCTATAGGATCTATATAATCAATATATTTTGTTCTTATTTGATTCAACTTGAGTGCACCATCAGATTGTTTCTGCAAAGTAATGCCATGGTTTGGATCCTGAAAAGGCTAATGTTTTTTTCAGAACCTACATACGTCTATGAAATGAAGTTCTTGATGGTAAAAACTGGTTAAAATGTGGCAGTGTCACGCAATGGTTATTCAACACGTAGATTTTCTTTATGCAGGACAAATGGAGGAACATGAGTGCTGCGGGCCAAGGCTCTAGAGACAAATTAAGGACTACCAAGATCAAGGTCATTCAGGATGCTCCGGCTACTCCCTCACTCAACGTTCAGACTCCTACTCTCTCTGTTAAGCATGAATCGCCGGCAGACAATGTCAAGGATGATCCTGCTAAGGAATTACCCGATGGAAAAAATGGCCCCAGGTATCAAATGTCTCCCTTGGATCTTGTGTTTTCTCCAAGGATTGTGGAATTATGGGCGCTGGATAATTGCTGAAGATGCTCTTGTACCTATATGTGGCATGTGCAAGGCATCTCTGAAGTGAGTAGTGTGTTTAATACTGTAACGATCCCAAGTATGTGGAAAACTAAAGAGCATGTAACACACATTTCAATCCTGTCCTAGTGGGTAGGTTAGGCAGTTTGCTTAATGAGTGTCTGAATATTCGTCTTCATTGTGTGTGGGTTGCCTCTCTTTTGATTTCTTTTCCTGCTGGGGACTTTTAGGAGTTTTGCTCAACCTCACAAAGTGGGCTCTGTGTGCAAGACGGGATGCTGTTGATTGGATTGTTACTCTGGAATTGCTCTTGCTTTTGACTGTTTCATGCTTTTTGGGGAAGCCTGCTATCTCGAGTTTTTACGAAAAACTTTAAACATTGGCTATTCCAAAAGCTTTGGATTTTGGAAATGCTTTCCTCTTTGGTAAAAGCTGAGACCTTATACTTGTGGGCCATAGCTTTGGTTTTTGAAAACAAAATATAGCCTAGAAAAGGTAGATGAAAGGTAGCAGCTTTTTGCTGTGTTTGAGAGGAAAAAAGCTGGCGTATAAGTGGGTGTTATAAAAGTAAAAGGGAGCGGCGTTGTAATATATGCCTCCAATATCTAGATATTCAGTATGTAGTCAATCTTATGTTTATGGAGAGAGCTGGGGAGGGATTGGAAAGTAGTGAACATGACTAACTTAAATTATGCAATCTTATGTTTATGTTTATGGATATTTCAAAATTGGTAGGCTATTCCCAATTCTAACTCCAACATATCAAACAGAGGATTTGTAATTGCAACGACGTTGCAAATCCTCAAAAATAAATGTCCACTATTTATTGTGCTAAAAATGCTAATATGGGCTGATTTTTTAGTTTTGGTTCTAGTGGACTAAAGCAAATTGCTTTTCTAAAGCATCCTATGCTTCTTCTTTATAGTGTAGTACGTAGTCAATGGTTTTTCATCTAAGCACTAGGGGAATTAGCCTCTCTGCAATTCAACCCCCCTCGGGTCTAGGTGGGACTCTTAGGTATGGATATCCTGCTTTGAACTCCCATTAATGAATTTTGATAGACTGATCATTACACTTGCGAAGTCTTATACTAACTTGAAAGAGCTTTGACAATAATAGGAAGGTTATTGAAGAACTAAAACGGTCGCTTTACCAAACAAATTTGATGCTTGAAAATATGAATCTAATCATGCATTGCTGCATATAATTGATGATCTAAGAGAAGAAAGTTTGCATAGAATTAAGTGACAATGATTTTTAGGTCTTTAGTCATAATGTCCAAATAAAAGTAGGGTTGTTATGGACAATTTCAACAGTGAAGGATGTTTGAGATGGTTTAGTGGTGAGCTAAACCAAATAATACTCTAGTGACAAAGAGCAAATTTCAATTTATATTTAAGGTAATGGTTAAGGTAGTTTGACGAAGTTCAGTGGGAGATAGATAATAATACTTGGTGTATTTTCTCTATGTGAAGCTGTTGTGACCAAAAGAACAAAAAAAACAAAAGAAGATATAGATAAGCCAATGCTGCCTATGGAGCTTTGTTACTGGATTACGTTGATAATATCCAAAAGTCATGCGTGTAGAATATACTGAAATAATACCAATGGAGGTGATATCGAGGGTGATAAGAAAGGGTGGGAGTATTCTTTATTGCAACCTAATTTGATCCTATGGAGCTTTGTTACTCTATTATTCAGCAAGAAAGGTAGAGGTGGCTATTCTTTTTGCCCCCTTGGATATTTTATGGAGCAACATGTCTCCTATTCTGAGGTACTTGATAAAAAACTAGAAGCACACGTTTTGGAATTTGTAGAGGGTTTTGAAAAGGCCTAGTAAGACTATCCCCAATGAGGGGTTGAGAAGTTGAAAAACATTAAAAAATATTAGAGAGAGAGTAAAAGCAGTGGATGGGACCATGCTCGGGCACCTCACATGATATTAGGAGTGTGTAGCACACACTAGCACTAAACCCCATGCATAACATGCACTTGCTGGGCATGAGAAGCAAAAAGAGTGGATAGAGTGAGTGAGGGATGCTGAATACTGCATCCCCTATTCATTCTTCTCTCTCCAATTTTCTCACTCCCTCTCTCTTTAATATATTTTAATGCCTTTTAAAATTTTTCTCAACTTCTCTTGATGCAAGTCTAAGTCACAAAGATATATAGGACAGCTAGGTCTGACCCATTTACAGGAGAAGAGTAAAACCATTTTGTGATATTTTATCTAAATCTTAAGTTGACTAGGCCTGCTTACAATTTAGGATTGAGCTCCAACTAACCTCTTTGTCTCAAATGTATTAGACTTCCTAGTAAATTGCTTCCTTTGGTGGTTATTTATGGATTCCCTTTTCACCCTCCATGTATTGGAATTCTGAAGTTAGTATTGATGTGCCAAAATGATAGGCTACACCGATCCGTAGTAAGACAAGTGCAGTTCTGAGTGGCTCGTAAGGGACTCGAAATGACCAATAAGGTAGTAAACACCAATAATAGGAGCTAATCACTTGATGAAGGTGATTAACTCAGTAACCAACACTAAAAACAACAAGAATAAGATAAACTAGAAATACCCAAGGATATAGATATCACCACCAAGGATAAGTCTAGGGTACTAATCACACTCGGAGATACGAGATATCACCACTCTAAGTATAATTAGACTCTTCGAACACAGCCTAATTACGCTATTAATTAGACAAGCAAAAGAGAATTTTGGGGTTGAAAGGAGCTTAGTTCAACTTTACTTAGCATATAGCCAATATCAAAATCGGAGTTGTTTTTTACCACAAGAGAACCCATGCATATTTATAGGCCTCTTACTTAGGTTACATCATTCTAATTCAAGGGTTATAAATCCCCCGTGATGTAATTCAGCAAAATAAAGGACAAAAATAAGAACAAAAGGTAGAATAATTACAGAAAAAAAGGAAGGGGACCACAACATCACGTGAGTTGTACTATCGTACAGGTGACAAAATAGTTCACACCTGCAATCGTTATCAGCACATTCTTCCGCATTCCGATCCTTAAATTTTCCGTTTCTAACTCTGCCGATGATGCCTAGATGATGTCCAAGTGGATTTGAGTGTATCCACAAAACTAGTCCGAGCTCATGACTCGAAATGATCAACTCGGACTTATTATCTCCGAATTTTTCTGACTTGTCTGGCTCCCTTATACTTATCCGAGGAGGCGGACAAGTATTTCTGAGCGTGGCCAAAACTCCCTTAAAGCTTGTGTTAGCAGTGAGGGAACAAGTATATTATGAGGACTCCGTAGTGGATTCTGAGGGCTCAGTGCTGATTGGTTCTCATTATCATTCAGAGTTTGGCTTGGGGTCTTCTCCCCATCAAGTAGGCCTTTATCCACTTGCTCCATATGGATAGACAATTTTCAAGGCTATCCCTAAACTCACACATTTTCAAGGATAGACAATCTAAACTCACATATGGATAGACAATAGTTAGTATGCCTTTATCCACTTGCTCCATATGGATAAACAATCTTCAACAATCTTATTTTATCTTTTGTTAAGAGGCTTTTTTTTTTTTTTTTGTAAAACTTTATCTTTTGGGATTTGGGAACAAGGAAATTATCTTGGGACGTCTGAACTGCAAGTGAAACAGATATTCTAAAAATTTACTAAGGATGCTTGTGACTCAATTTCCAAATTATTTCAATATGTTGAATGACCATAAACTGTCAATGATAATTGTGGATGCTAAGAAACAATGTTTGTCAATGTATTATAGTGAATTGATTAAAATTTTGAGTTTTCTTAAATTTGGATCAGAAGGGTTATAGATATCCAATTTATTTACTTATGCTTTGCACAACTTATTCCCTTAACTTTAAATCCAAAATTAAAATCTGTTGTCCATTGCTTTCCATGGGAAATTGACCCAATCTTCTTTTGTTAATATCTTTGTTACTATATGATGTAATACGCTTAACACTTTGCAGATCATGTGCTTATCTTCAGAGGAATTGTTGATCTACTGGAGGTTTGTTTTCTGTAATCTGATTCCTTTGCCTCTGTGATAGGTACAATGATATGATCTTTGAAGCGCTTTCAGCTGTCAAAGAGCCTAATGGACTGGATATCAGTTCCATTGTCGCCTATATTGAGGTTTGATTAGTTCTATTACCATCTGTTCTTCCCTCCTGTCAGGTTTCATACATAATGAAGGGAACCATTTGAAAAATACAGACCCTGGGAAATGGGTTTATACGCCTTACTGGTCTTAGTCTAATAGATTTTTCTGTTTTGACACTGGAACCTTAGTAAAAAACAGTTTCTCAATGTTGTTTGTCCTAATGTTGCCTGTTATGTTTCATGTGAATAATCCATATGCATGAAGCTAGGTGTTTTATCCAGCCAAGTCAAGCGTAATTTCTGTTCAGCTTGGGTGCTGATTCTCTGCCAGGCTTTTGCTGCTGTGTGTGAAAATTGTTCGCTCCTAACCTTTTACTCCCAAGTCAAAAGCCAACAAAATCAGATATATGCTCCAAATTTGAGCACTGGATGTCCCAATTGAGACAAATCAAGATTTGATTATTGGCCCTTGCCTTTGCCACAGTTTCAGGATCGACTCAAGCATGTGAGAAGGCTTGCTTAGGTCAAAAGCTTAGTGTGAGTTGATTTGAGCTTGAACCTAGCTTTGGCTGATATGAGATTAAGAGCTTGTTAGAAGTTACATAAAAAACAAACAGAAACAGAAATGGACAAAAATGCACAGAAAAGAGCATAAACGAGTTACAGAAAAGAGAAATGAACAGAAACAAAAAATAAACAGAAAATAGAAATAGATGATGAATTTTATGTAACTTCGAACAAGCATAAGGGCTCCTTGACCCTGCTGAGCTTAATTACATCCCTACAGGAATTGTTCTCTTCCTTAACTGGTTGATTGGAATAGATGTGACATATTGTAGCCATCTAGATTTGAAAATATGTTTTGATCAGTTTTATGTTCTAATTAAGAGTTGGTAATTGGTACTGTGGAGATTTTCGCCCTATTCGTTAAAAAGTAGAAATTTGTGATTCCTCCTCTCAATTCAGACATGGCTATTGAGCTTCATGATGAAGATGGTGGGGAGGCTATGTGAATTATGTAAGGATCATGAAGAACAAGGTGGGTGATTGGCCAATACACCTTATAAAAGTTTATCAAAAACAAATGCATGTCATTATGTTCGTAATAGTTTCAATGGTTCACCAATAAATGAATCTCGGCCTACCCAAACCTCCGAGTTATGGAGAGGCTGGTTGATGGAGGAGGGATTCAAAATGCGGTTTCGGTTGCGATATAGAAAACTCACTTTAATGCGGCAATCGCGTTTCATTTAGCGGGGTGAAAACATGATTTCGATACTGAGTGTGTCATCATGGAATTTGGACGTTTCAAATCCATGCCACCCTTTGTGCTTTTAGACTCAACTTATCTGTTAAGGAGGAGTTTGGAAGATGATTTATTATAGAGTTGGGGATTCTGAAGTAATGGAGTGAAAACACGGTTCCGATGCGGCCGTTTCATCACGAAATTTGGACCTTTCGAATCCATGCCACCCTTTGTGCTTTTAGACTCAACTTATTTGTTAAGGAGGATTTTGGAAGATGATTTGTTATAGAGTTAGGGATTATGAAGTAGGACGCTCATAGAGCTATTCTACATGAGACAGAGTAATGATATAGGATGCTTCCTGATCAATTGTACAAATAAGGGCTCATACATACACAAAGAATTATCGCAAAAGGATTCTCAATAAACTCAATTCTCATATCATGTAATTTATGTTTGATCTCACAATGACACGAGGGATTTAAATAGGTAGAATTCAGACAAAGAAGAGCAAAAGTCTTGACCAAAAACGAACAGTCTTGATTGATCTGTAATTGATGCTGTGCAGAAACAGCACTGCAGAAACAGTCTTTAACAATTGCTGACGGATAACGCCAGTGAGTGTGTCAAAATTTTTTCCGCCTTCCTCTCAAAGAAGCTCTCCTATACCAATTATAGTTAGAAATTTATGCCCTGCCTGTGAACGTTGGTGATTAATGGATTCCTAACCCCAATTGCGCATGTAATATTGGTCACCAAGATCTTTCCTCTCATTCTCAAATTATGGGAAGTCAAAAAGTTTTACATGTGCTGGTTCCCAATCAAACAAGCTTTACGAGGGAGTAATGAACCTTAAAATACTTCTAACATAATTGGTCATATGAAATTCAAGCAGTTGGGCAAAAACTAGACTGAGGTACCTCAAGTTTTTGCACAATTATTTTTAGACCCAATGTTCTCGAAAATAATTTTGAAGGACCTTAAATTATGGGGTAAACTATATTTAAGGCCCGGTTCCTGCCCGGAGGGTAAACGGAGGTGTAAAATGTCTATAATACCATTATTTCTCTCTCTTTGTTGGCTCTCCCTATCTCTCTCTTTCTCTCTCTCTCTCTCTCTCTTTTATCTCTATGCTGTGCTGTAGCCTCGCTCCGGCTCTTTGGCTCTTTCTCTCTCTCGATAGCCTCTCGCTCTCTCTGTTTATCTTCTCTCGCTTCTTTTCTTCGCTCTCTCGTCCCCTGCTCTCTGTTTCTCTCATTCTCTCATTCTCTCGCCCTTTGTCTCGTTCTCGGTCTCCCTCTTCACTTTTCTCTCTCTCGTCCTTGTCGCTCATTGTTCTCGCTCTTCCTCACTCTCGTCACTCGCTCTCACTTGCTCCCTCTCTATTTCTCGCCTCTTCGTTCTCCCTTTTTCCCATTTTTTGTTGCTCTCGTTCACCGCCGGCACTTCTCCCCGACCGGAAATGCTCGTCGGAGCTCTTTGAGGCCATTTCCATGGGAGACCAAGAGAGAGGATCGTTTTTAGAACTTTGGGTCTAAAAATAGTTGTCCAAGAAGTTGAGGTAACTCAACGTAGTTTTTTGCCAAACTTAGGGTAACTAAGAGCTTTTAAGTGTAATTTTCAAAAATTCCGCCTAAACACCTGGTTTTTTGTCGTCATTGGCTGGAATTGGGCCTTAAATATAGTTTACCCCATAATTTAAGGTACTTTAAAATAATTTTTGAGAACATTGGGTCTAAAAATAGTTGCCCACGAACTTGAGGTACCTCAACATAGTTTCCCAAGAACTTGAGGTACCTCAACGTAGTTTTTGGCTATTGGGGGCAGAAAAGTTGGGCTGAAGCTTCCAAAATGTGGTGGGAGTGGACATGACAGATAACCTTCCATTGGGTGCTCCAATTTCATCTAACCATGTCAGGAGAAGAGTCTCTCTCCAACTGAAGGCATTAAGGTTGCTGTAGTTGTGAGGCAATCATGATACAGCAATCATCATACAAGAAAGCCTTCCAATAGAAATAGGAAAGCAAACTTGAGCCATGTGGTTAATCAAGCATGATGGATCAATTGATTGATGTTTGGTCAAATGTTTACAAGCACAAGCTTCGCAGTGCTAATGAATGATGCTAATGATGCTGGTACACTTGCTTTCAGCGAGAGGGAACTATAATGGAAGCCTTTTGCTATTCAATTTGGTTTTGCGTTATCAGAATCATTAGAACGTGTAACTTAATGACCCATCTGTTGTCTGCCACTAAACAAACAATAGCCGAAAGTGGCAAGAATTAATCGTCTCTTTTTCTTCCAAAAAAAAAACTCCGAGGTACCATAAATTTTGAGCCAACTATTTTTGGGACTCATAGTTATCAAAAATTAAATTAAGGCGCCTTAAATAATTAGGCCAATTATATACACGGTCCAATTCCGGGCCGGGCTTGAACGGAGTTGTTAAAAGTCCAAAAGCCCTTCTTCTTCTTCTTCTTCTTCTTGAAAGGGGTTGTGGGCAAGGGTTGTGGAGAGAGAAAATTGAAGAACAAAAACTCATGGATATGGAGGGCCTCGGTGCCGAGAGTGGAGAAACAGAGGAGAGAGAGAGAGAGAGAGAGGATGAAGAATTCCGAGCTTGAGCTTCGCTTTGTTTTTGAATTTGAACTTGCGGAGGGCCTCGGTGCCGAGAAAGTGGAGATAGATGACTTCAAATTAAATCTACCATTTTGCATTTTCTCCTAGAAATTGGGTTCAGTGGAGTGAATTGAACGGTTTACTGGAGTTAGTAGAAGATAATTGGGCCTTTGGGTACAACAAACTCGTCGCTTTATGGAATAGTAGCGAGAGGGAGACCGAAGGCAAGAGGAGGAAAAAGAAGAAGAAGAAGAAGAAGAAGAAGAAGAAGAAGAGAGAGAGCTTCGAGTAGGCAGCGAGAGATTGAGCGAGAGGAAGAAAGGGACTGAAAGACTCAAAGCCGAAATCGAGGGAGAAGCGGAGCCTCCCGGAAGGAGGAAGAAGAAGATCGACAAGCAAATGGGAGAGCGAAAATCAAACCGATAAGAGGAAAGAAATCGAGAGGGAAACTAGAAGCGAAGCGTAACGAGAAGAAGAAGATGGGAAAGAAATCAAAGAAGAAGAAAGGGGAAACTCAGTTTCAAGAAACAAAAAATCAATGCAATAATTTTTAGAAACAAAAAAATCGATGCAACACAAAGCAAGGGAAGAAAGAAACAGAGGAGAGAGAAAATTGAAGAACAAAAACTCATGGATATGGAGGTGAAGGGGGAGGAGGAAGAAGGAAGAAGGAGGAACCCTAAGAGGAAGAGGAAGAGGATGATTGGAAAGGGGGAAAATAACAAACAAAAAAAATCATTCTTTTAGGTTCCAATAAGGGTAATATGGGATGTTCAAGTCACACTTTTCAATTTCCCGCACAAACAGTTGGAAAAGTCAAACTCAGGCGAAATTGGATCATGGAAATAGTTGGCCTAATTATTTAAGGCGCCTTAATTTAATTTTTGATAACTATGGGTCCAAAAATAGATGGCCTAAAATTTAAAGTACCTCGGAGTTTTTTTTGTGACAAGGATAGTTGAGGGTATTTCTGTACGTATAGCTTGAAAGTTAGTAAGAGAGAGGTTAGAAAGTATAAATAATCCATTCTCCTTTTCTTACATAATGAATTCAGTTGCAATAATTTAGATACACAATTACAAAAATAATACAATGTTCTTTCATCTCTCTTTTCTCTCTCTCATACTTCAATTGATTCCTTCTGGTTCATCAATGGTGGTTAGCTCTTCTAACATGATATCAGAGCTTGGTTTTCTTGTTCTGCTGATTGCTGCAATTTGCATCTTGTTGAATCAGAGAGCTCGTTCAGGTGAATCCTTCTTCACTTTTCTAAGATTGATTCTTCGAGATTGTTCTCGCTTTTTTTTTTTCAATTATTCTTAATCTGGATGGAAAATCATTGTATTATTTATGTAATTGTGTATCTAAAATATTACAACTGAATTCATTATGTAAGAAAAGGAGAAAGGATTATTTATACTTTCTAACCTCTCTTGCTAACTTTCGAGCTATATTTACAGAAATACCATCAATTGTCCTTATCACTTGTACTCATATGAAGATATGTCTCATTTATCCGTTACCGAGTATTTTACTCATACGAAGATGTGGGACATTTACAATAATCTTGCTTCTTTTTCCATCTTGTGGTACTTGTGGTGATACTTGTACAAGTTTTATAGCTGCCAAGAAACTTATACAAGATCAGCATCTAATGCAATTTCTAGTGGGGTTGAGTGATGACGATAAGAATATAAGGGGAGTATTATGATGTTAAAGCCCCTGCAAAGTGTAGATCAGGTGTTTCAAATGGTTTTACATGAAGGGAAGCAGAGAGCAGACAAGTCACCTAACTACTTTCCATGTTTTTAAGCATGATTCTAGTTATGATGGTGTTGCTTTGGCTGCTCAATATAGAGCAAATAATCAAGGTTATATCAATCCTGGCAAATATGTTCAAGGATCTCAAAGAAACTTTCCAAGAAATGGTCAAGGTTTTTAGGGTTCTTTAGGGTTTCAGTGCAGTAATCAGGGTTCTCAGTACAACAATCAGGGATCTAAACCACCCTTTGAAGTTGAAACTAGGATAAAGCAAGAATGTTTTTGTGATCATTATCAATATCGTTGGTCATACTGTTCAAAAATGTTTCAAACTCCATGGATATCCTCCTGGATACAGGCTGGAGTAGCTCCACTTTCATAAACTGGATTGCCTAACATCTTCAGTTCAACAAATTGAACATCTTCTTTTGCTTCTAATGCCCCTGCTATCCTGTAGTACAACAGCACAATATGATCAGCTAATCCAACTTTTGCAGAAACATGCTTCAGATTTTGGAAGATTATGAAAGGTCTACTAACACTGGTTTATTTGAGGTAAGTCATTTTGTTTTCTTACTAAAGCTAACAATGATGTCACTTAGGTTATTGAAAGTGGTGCTACAAATCATATTACCTATGACATCCTTACTTCTTGATGTTCAGACAGTTTCTAAACCCTGTTTTATCACTATGTCTTATGGGAAGCAAGCTCCTATAACTTATACCGGTTCTATATACTTAAGAGATACAGTTGAGCGTAGCTTCACAATGTTTTGTGTATTCCTACAAGCCTTTGGATGTCTTTGCTATGCTTCCACTTTAAAAAGATATAGGGATAACTTCAACTAAGAGCCAATCCTTGCATTTTTCTTGGCTGTCCATTCAGTCAGAAGGCATGTAACTCTACGATTTAAAATCAGACTGGGTGATATTTCCAGAGATGCCCTTTTTATGAAAGGGTTTTTCCATATCACACTCTACCTCATGCTGCTGATATCCCCCTGCCTCATGTGTCAGAGTTTGTATCTGACGCTGATTTTCATCCTTCACCTGATTCTGTGTCGGGGGGTCTCTCATTGAGATTGATGGTTTTATTTTTTACGGGATTCCTTCACACATTCTACTATTCACACTTAATCTGTTGTGTTGCTTCTGCTGCTGATTCTGCCTGTTCCTCCTTGGATACCAATCAGAAAGTCGAGTAGACATCATAAGCCACCAGTTATCTTAAGGACTATTTCTGTGGGTTAGTTGATCTTGACATATTGCCTCCTACTAATTTTTCTTTTCAGTCACACCTTACCTATCTCACTGAATGTGAGGCTGCTTCTAAACATCCAGAATGGGTTGAGGCTATGACTAAAGAGATAGATGCTCTAAATAACAACCATACTTGGGATCTAGTAGATCTTCCTGAAGGTGAGAAAGCAATTTCTAGAGAGATACAAAGCCAAACTTGTAATTCGGGATTTACACAACAATGTAGCATTGACTACCAAGAAGTGTTTTCCCAGTGTTCAAAAAGAACCATAAGGGCAGTTATTTCCCTAGCCATTTCCAAAGGATGAGATCTTTATCAATTGGATGCCAACAATGTATTTATGCACGGCAAGTTAGATGAAGAAGTTTATATGGAAGTCCCTAAAGGGATACTTAACCCTTCCAACAAAGTTTGTAAATTGAAGAAGTCTCTATGGTTTGAAGCAAGCTAGTCTGACAATGATTTTCTAAGCTCAGTACTACTCTTATTTCCATGGGATATCAACAATCGAAGAACAATTACTCTCTTACTAATATTACCATTGTTAGTGTTTGTTAATGATATCATGGTTCTAAAGTTTCTCATCTCAAACATCATCTTAATTCTTTTTTGGAATCAAGGATTTAGGTTCTTTTCACTACTTCTTGGGATTAGACATTACCTCCACTACTGGCTGGCAATGAGCTTCTGAAAGAGTGTCCATCTTGACACAACAGTTATTGCCTCTACTCCTCTACCCTTGAATTATAAGTTGCTCCCTAATGAGGGAGGGTTATTATCTGATCCTTTGAAGTATAGTTTCTTGTTGGGGTCGATTTTCTTACCAACACTAGACGAGATCTTTTATACACAACACAAACCTTGAGTCAGTGTATGCAGACTCCTAGAACATCTCACATGAAGGCTTTGCAACATACACTCAAGTATATTCAGAACACACTAGGGTTTGGCATCCTTCTCATTTCAAGCCTACAGTGACTGGGCTGTGCTTGTCCACACACTAGGAAATCGATTACAGGTTATTGGTGTTGTTTGGCTCTTCTCCTATTAGCTGGAAAAGTAAGAAACAGAGCACAATGTCTAGATCATCATTAGAGGCTGGATACATATCAGTGTCATCTCTTGGTTAGTCAGACTGGGGGTACATTTCCTGGCAGCTCAATATAGTGCGGAAAAGATGTGCCCAATCTCTGCCGCTATGTCACCACAATTATAATCTCTAATATCAATCATGAGGATGCCTTTTAAATGAAACTTATTAAAAGACTTCTTTTGTCCTTTTCGTGGATGGACAGTATAAGGTTTGCGATAAGGACTAGTTTATCCATGCTAATTGCTAGTCTCTTCTTCCAGTGACTAGGAGTCTCTGATCATGCCTCTTGCTCCTGGTCATTCCTCTTTCAGCATCCTATCATATTTTTTTTTATTGTGGACATGGACTAGTAGTTCATGGAGCAACATTTAGTGTTCATGTAGAAACAATGTTCAGGTATTTAGGAACAAGTTCGAGGAACACACATTATCAGCATTTTATGCAACTAGTGCAAGAGCTCAATATACTTTCAGCATCTAATGCATAAAGTACAACCTTATGCTTAATGCACATTTGAAACTTCAACTTCAACATTGCATATGAACAGTTACATGTAATGTCCCATTGTCCTGTTTTGTGACAGGGTTCAATTAAATATTTGAAGCTGATGTTTTCTGATTGTTGCATCTTGTTATACATGTATCTATATTATCTACTTGAGAATAAAGTTGCCTTCACAAAATTGTGCAGCAAAGGACTGAAGTGCCTCAAAATTTTAGGAAACAGTTGGGCTCAAAATTGAGAAGGCTTGTTCAGCAGGAGAAACTCGAAAAGGTTAGGCTGCTTTGCTTGTTATGCATATTGATTTGCCATTTTGTTGCTAGAGTCCCCCCAACCCCCTTTTCTGTTTTGCTGAGCTGTGCATTGCAAGTGTTCGTGACCATTGCATGTATCTATTTTGTTTATTGGAGCTTTTGGAATCTCTGAAATCTGTTTTATATGCAGCGGATACTTGGCATATTCCCTGTTTTACAGCTACAAATATTTTGTTGATGTTATTTTTTCAGCATTGCAATTAATTTATCATTATATTTCACAGTTCATATTTCAGAGCAAAGCTATGCAATTCAAATGATCGCCTTTCTGGGTAACCAGAACTACCCCTGTAAATGATCCTTTTTTGACAATCCAAGGGTCTAGTACCTTAGTGATAAAACAATCTGATTTTTTTCTTATATGGGGTTCTTCAACATGGATTACATAGTTTTGAAATCAGTTGTTGCTTCTGGAGGGTTCTTTTATCATCAATATGAATTTTGTGCTTTTATCCTAATGTTGAGTGCCCTATGGAAACCCATGATCTTGTGGAGAACACCCCAAGTAGGGATGCTGTAGTGGGGTTCAAAACCCACCAGTGCACCTTTTGTGTTTGGGAGTTGTGCAAGTCGGGCTGGGAGCCGGGGGACCAATCCCTCTTCCCTTCCTCCAGTCATTACGCTTTAGAAAGAAAATCTCTGTTGGTTGGTGGTAAACTATATTTACTTGAAATTGGAAGTGTTAGACTTGAGAATGTGTAACATGCTGGACCTGCTCGTTTACTGAATATTTTGTATGTTTTTTGGTCTAAAATTAAGTGTCAAGTTTCGATATCCATGTCCAAATGACAAGTTTCAAATGTACGAAATGAAGCTCTTGAAAATAAATGAAGTTAGGATGACCATTGGCCATTGTGTTTGGACAAATGAATAAGATAAATTATGCTTTTTCTGTAATTCTTATGTTCTGAGATTGCAGGTGGAAAACTGCTATAGTTTAAAGAACAACTCAGTGGTGGAGGCAAACACAAATATCAAGAAAGATAATGGGTCCAGGCAGCCATTCAGCACGGCTCACATAAAGGCCAGTGAGTCATTAGAAGAAGCTGCAAAGACTGCAGCCTACAAGGTCGTTGAAGCGGAGAACACGTCAGTTCTGGCAGCTGAAGCTGTGAAAGAGGCTGAGAGGATCTCAAAGATGGCAGAAGAAACAGATTCAATTTTGCAGCTTGCTAAAGATATCTGTGAAAGATGTAAGTTCCCAAAGTAGCAAATCTCTTTTTCTTTTTTTTTTTCTTGTTTTTTTTGGGGGGTGTGTTGAGGGAAGGCAAACTGGCCCATATGAATAGGATTTAAAACTAGGTGCTCAATATCAACCTGAGCTTGTTTATCCTTTCTCTGCTTTAACAGAAGCTCATTTTATTCTGTTATTTTGGCAGGTTCTCGTGGTGAAATTGCACTAGTTGCTTGACAGTAAAAGTGTGACTCATTTTTATGTTCAATACCAGCTCCTCTTCTGAAAATACACAATCATGGTACAGTCCTTGCTAACTTGGATTTTGGTGCTTTCATGAGCATTTTGTCCCTTGTAGAATGCCATCCTGAGGAAACAAATTTTGATTGGCCAAACCATGGAAGCACACAGCGAGCGATGTATATGAGAAGTCACTGATATCAGTTGAATTCCAGAACTGTTCGTGTTTCTCAAACTCAATAGTAATTTGCTGCAGAGTTTGGGTGTTTTCTCGTCTTCTCAAACATTGCCAGTTCCAGAAATTACTACTGTTTTATTTAATGTAAGATCATAAACCACCAGAAACTTTGAACTGCATTGCTGATATTTAGGCATTGTGATGTATTCATTGTCTGTTCACTCATTTATCTTCTGCATTTTTGCAATTATTATTTGATGACAATTTGGTGTTCTTAATAATGTACTTGCAATTTTGTGGATCTGATTCCCTTTCATATGGAGTTTTAATCAGTTTCAAGCTGCATAATGAGTCGAAGGTTTTCCAGGAAAAGGGCTTTACGTATGAAAGGGAATCAGATCCACAATGTTGTCAAATTTAACTCAGTTTGTTGGTACTTCATCGAGTTAAATTTAGAAGTAAACTAGTGTGAATCATGTGTTTGGCACAGGCATGTGCTGATATTGTAGTAAATTTAGAAGTGAACTAGTCTGAATCATGTGTTTGGCACAGACATGTGCTGATATTGTCGTGTATTTTTACTTTCTTGGTTTAAACTTTATGAAGCATACATATGAAAATTCGTATTTTGTATGTATGGTTACAATAATGCAAGAACACAACACCTTTAGCCTTGATGAATGTTTTAAATGATGAATGTATTATCAGCAACACAAAATTGCAAAAAATAAAATATTATACATGGAGCATTAGATAAGGTTAAGATTAATTGAAATCTTGAGTAGTCTTGAATCAATAGTCGATAGTGAAATTCGGACTCTAACTACACCATCTAAACAAAAACGAATCAAAGGGAGGCATTGATTTTCAGAACCAACGAGATTCAAAAAAAAAAAAAAGATCTTGGTCATGGAAATAGGAGAAAAATCAAAGGGGGACATTGATCTTCAGAACCAACGAGATTGAAAAAAAAAAAAAAGATCTTGGTCATGGAAATAGGAGAAGAATCGAACTGAAGAAAATATTTAAAGTAAAGTGAAAGTACACTCTTTTTGTGAAAATTCAAAAACATATTTGAAGTGTGATTAAAAAACATATTTGAAGTGAAGTTAAACAACTCAGAATAAATCAAACAAGTACACCCGTTTTGTGAGAATTCAAAAATATATTTGAAGCAAAATGAAAGCCGAACTACTGTCTGTACGCATCTACTACCTACTTCCTACTTCCTACTTCCTACTTATCTCCGTCGTTGACTTGCTTGCTTATATTTATAGCCCTAGTCAAACCCTGACCATCATCAATTTTGAATTTGAATTTTGTAATCACTTGCCATTCGATGCCAACTTCAATTGAAAAAAGATGAAGGGCAAATTACAGGCCGTATAACGATGGAGGAATTCATGATGACAATGATGGGGGATTCAAGTGAATGTAAGAGGGGTTTTTTAATAGGGAAATTGACCAATGGGTGTTAGGTCAATTTTCCAAAGACCTAAAACACTACAAAGACCAATGAGTGTTACTTTGCACGAACACATGCTAGACACAGACCACTTAATAATGATCAATTATCATTCTACCTATACTCGACACCCACCCATTTCTCTGTGTAATTGAAGAGAAGGAGGAGAGAGAGAGAAGCAAATAGAGGGGGAGTGAAATACAGAGACACAAGCGGGAAAAAGTGTTGCTTTCGGTGAACAGGAGGGAAGAAGAAGAGCAATTGCGCTAGCTTCAAGTCGAAGAAGAGCAAGAATACAAGGAAGAAGAAGAAGTAGCAGACAATAACATTTGACATGGAGCGAGAAACTTTTGTTAAATCGGTAAGTGTAGAAATTGATTCAATTTTGGTTTGTTTGTGAGG
The DNA here is from genome assembly GCA_021018815.1 of Talinum fruticosum. Lineage (NCBI taxonomy): Eukaryota > Viridiplantae > Streptophyta > Magnoliopsida > Caryophyllales > Talinaceae > Talinum > Talinum fruticosum. Next base: position 4,692,359 of record JAITYX010000036.1, on the reverse strand, counting down.
GTTGTTTGCGTAATGTGTTTGGGAATATGATGAAGTTTGTTGAAATTGGACTAATTTTATCTGAATGTGGGTTGTGGTCTGTAGCGCAGTTTTATTTTTTCAATGGTATGGTGTGTTTGGGGTTTATAATTTGTTACGAAATTGAATTGAAGGAAATTCTTTTGTGTGTTTGGTTTTGTTGAGTTATTTGAGTTCTAAATTTGTGGTGTATAATTTGATGGGAGTTCAACCGTGGGGCAAATTTTGGGGCAAATTGTGGTTCATTACTATTTAAGTTATCTCGTATAATAACCGTTGTTATCCCGGGATGTCCATGAGAACAATGTGGTATTATCTAAAATTGAGTTTGATTTGCAATGAGTAATGCATGTATTTGAGTCACATTCTCTAGATTGTAGATGGCCATGAGTTTGGTTATGTTATGTGTTTGCGTTATCCCGATGCATTTTGTTTGATATTCCAGGATGGTGACTTTGCACTTGTGGTATTACTTAGTGTAGTTGGTGTTTGGTTAGCTTGGTTGGTTATGTTGTTGTGAGGTTTGGTTAAAATATGGTTGTGTTTTTGTTTTTTTGTTATAATGTTATACATAACTTTGTTGGTAATGGTTTGTTGTGTTTGGGGTTTATAATTTGTTAGAGAATTGAATTGAAGGAAATTCTTTTGTGTTTTTGTTTTTGTTGAGTTATTTGTATTCTGGATTTATGGTGTATAATGTGGTAGGAGTTTAGTTGTAGGGCAAATTGTGGTTCATTACTATTTAGGTTATCCCTTGTAATGACCGTTGTTATCCCGGGATCTCCATGAGAACAATGTGGTATTATCTAAAATTGAGTGTTTGATTTGCAATGAATAATGCATGTAGTCATATTCTCCGGATTGTAGATGGCCATGAGTTTGGTTATATTATGTTTTTGAGTTATCCTAATGCATTGTGTTTGATATCCCAGGATGGTGACTTTGCATTTGCGGTATTACTTGGTGTAGTTGGTGTTTGTTTAGCTTAGTTGGTTATGTCTGTTGTGAGGTTTGATGAAAAGATGGATGTCTTTATTTTTTTGTTATAATGTTATGCATAACTTTGTTGGTAATGATTTAATGTGTTTGGGGTTTATAATTTGTTAGTGAATTGAATTGAAGGAAATTCTTTTTTGTTTTTGTTTTTGTTTTGTTATTTGGGTTCTGGATTTGTGGTGTATAATGTGGTGGGAGTTCAGTTGTAGGGCAAATTGTGGTTCATTACTATTTAGGTTATCCCTTGTAATGACTCGTTGTTATCTCGGGATGTCCATGAGAACAATGTGGTATTACCTAAAATTGAGTGTTTGATTTGCAATGAATAATCCATGTAATTGTCACATTCTTTGGATTGTAGATGACCATGAGTTTGGTTATGTTATGTGTTTGAGTTATCCCGATGCATTGTGTTTGATATCCCGCGATGATAACTTTGCAATTGCGGTATTACTTGGTGTAGTTGGTGTTTGGTTATCTTGGTTGGTTCTCGTTGTTGTGAGGTTTGATTAAAAGATTGTTGTGTTTTTATTTATTTTTTTTTTGGTTATAATGTTATGCATAACTTTGTTGGTATTATTGTTATCGTTTGTATGTTAGTAATTGATATTTGATATTATACGTAGTGTTTATTATTATTATTGTCGATAAAACTTCAAATTGTTGGTGGAACGGTTCGCACATTGAAGGAGTTACTTGTATATGTGTCAGTGGACCTAGAAGATGGAGTGAGCGGATTAATGAAGTATGTTGGAGGGATGAACCATTGTGTGTGGATGACGGAGGATATGGGTTTTAATGCGGTTTATAAGTCGGTGGAAGAGGCAATTGGTGATGATTTGGGGAGTGTAAGTTATGGTACAATCTGAAATTTGATAGGAGGATATTACTACCTTTAATTAGAGATTATAATATTGTGAACATAATGAAGGGAAACGAGAATCATGCATATTTGTATGTTCGTCGGGGAAGAAGGTCCATGTGTTAGGTTGTTGGTAGAGAACTTGGATGGAAGGGTTGGTGATTTGCATGCATCTTGTTCTCGTTAGTGTTTATGGTATGGTTAGAGGGTGCAGTAATTAATCTAATGCTATGGTATTGAAAGTTAATGGACGAACATGCCTTGGCGATTTGGAAATGTAAGTCGTATTGTGTTGTGCATGTTTTCACTTTTAGTATCCAAAGTGCACATTAAGTTATTGAATTATATGTTTTGTTATGAATTGGTTATGGTGAAGAAGGGAGTTGGGCAACAAGCGGGGCCTTCACTAGGGGACATAGGAAAAAAGCTACTCGCTTACGTGAGGACGACACGGATGAGTCACTATCGTAGTATAGATCGAATCGGATCATGAACGAGTGGTGTGGCCCCGGTCCGAATTAGAATCTGAGTATTATCGTTGGAGGTTGGGTATATGGAGTAATTTAATTAAAGGAAAAGAGCAAGTATTTGTCTTAGCTGATAGCTTTAGATGTAACATATGGAAGTATGCAATTGTAAATAAGTTTGAGTATCTGTTTCACGAGGAATTACAAACAACGCATAGTCGTAGTGTGTGATGCTGAAGGTTGTGAGTTTTGCATTTGTGTTCTGGGGTGTTAAAGGAAGGGACGAGGTGATAGTAAAAGACTTCAAAGGCGAGCACAGACACAGATGTTGGTGAGCAATGTCGGATGGGGCTATGGGGATACGAAGAATGAGAGCGAAGATGTTATCACGGTTGATTGACTCAAAGGTTCAACTGTCAGCCGATTATGCACCAACGGAGATCATGAAAGACTTGGCGCTTGAGATGGGGATGCAATTGACATACAAACAAGCGTAGCGGGCTCGTGAGTATGTGCGTATGTTAGTGATGGGACGGTCGGAGGATCGAGACAAGCTTTTGCCTTGGATGTGTGTGGTTATAGTCCTGGGCAAATCTTGATTTGAGGGCATTTTGTGAGTTAGGAAGGGGTGAGGTTTAAGTGTATGTTTTTGGGTATGACGCATCGTTAAATGGATTCATTATGGGGTGTCGGAAAGTGTTGTTTGTGGATGCAACACATTTGAGTGGTCCATATAATGGGACGTTGATGGTCAGCAGTAGCCCTAGATACTGGACAACAACCTCTTTGACATTGCATACGGTATTGTATCTGCTGAGAACAATGAGGAATGGTTGTGGTTCTTGAGTGTCTTGTCGAGTGTTTGTGGGGCTTGAAGCCGCTCATTATGACGGATAGGCACTAGTGACTGTCGTATGCTCGTCCCGAGGGTATTTGGGTTTGAGAACCATAGCTATTGTGTTAGGCATTTGAGGGAGAACTTTGTTAGTGCAACTGCGAAGTTAGGCATCCGTAAAGACGCACCGAAGGAGCTAATCAAGGAAATGTTTAACAGAGTAGCATACGCACCCACACCTTTGGAGTACGATTTGGCACCGAATGTGTTAAGATCGTATAAATCGGAATTGGTCGCATGGATAGAATGTAATGACCCCGAGCATTGGGCTGCGTCAAAGTTCACTAAAGAACTGTGGGGTAAGATGAACATTAACGCAATGGAGAGTTGAGACAATTGCATGTGTCATATGAGACCATTGTCTATCCTCGTGGCTTGTGTCCGATCATCTTCGAAGTTGGGAAAGAAGATGAACATGAGTAAGTCCAAAGTGCAAGGGTGGAAAAATGATGTGGGGAAGAGGATTGAGAAGAAGTTGAAGAAGACGTTGGAAAAGTGCGGTTGTGTTATTGATATTCAAATGTACAACCGTAGCACAGGGGAATATGGTGTATAGTTGACTAATTTTAAGTGCTTGAAGATCAATCCGACAAATCACACGTGTACTTGTTAGTAGTGGTAAATACACGGGTTTCCATGTGCCCATGCATTGGCCGTGTTTGAGAAGCGGATGTTCTAGGTTTATGATTACGTGAACCCTTACTACAAGGCCTAAGCACAAAAGATAATTTACATGAATGTTATGCACCCCATGGAGACGCACGACATGGGAATCGTTGATGACAAAGCACAATTGAAGTTGTGGGAGGGGAAGACCTTAACGAGGACTCCAACCGACGCATACTTCCTCCAACAAATGCATGATCTACTAAACGACCAAGGGTGAAGAAGTACGAATCTCAAACTCAAGGGTTAAAAGTTAAGAGGTGCTCCAAATGCGGCGAAGGTGGACATTACAAGAACACTTGCATGAATGCGCGAGCGGACTTTGATTCGGATTACCCTAGTGACTTTGTCTCTTTGGAAGACTTGTTTTCGTGTAAACACCGAACCTGATTTTGGAATGAATGCTTGTGTCGGTGTTGGCAAAGGCGTTGGTTACCGTGTATGGACGTATGAATGGATTCTCCAACTATTAATTATTTGGTAATGTAACATTTTTATGCAAACAAGCAGGTTTTGTATGTCTTCATGTATGGATGTATGATGTTGGTTAATGCTTGCAGTGTTAGTAATTAGTTTTATTGTTGTCATTGTGAAGCACATTATGTGGAGGTGTTCGGTCATTTTTGTGTAATTTCCCATTGCAAGCACCTTGAACATTCATGTCTAATTTGTAGTAAAATTCTCCAATGAAAACCACTCATTTTTGTGGGTCTAAAATTTGGAGAAAAACTAAAGACAAGGGGGAAAAACAAAAATCAATGGCATTAGTGCATCTAAGATAAATCAATAGCATTAGTGCATCTAAGGTGGTCATTAAGATTGCAAAAGTAATGAAAAGCCTCCAACCACTTTTACCCTCCCGTCATCTAAATGGGGATGTTTTGGTTTGGGATTTTGGCAATAATTAAAACAGAGCATGAAGTGAAATGCTTGAAATTAGCATCAAAGTAAAGGAAATTTGCAAAGGAATGAAATGAAAATAAAAAGCTTAAACTTGCATAGATTTGAACTCAAAACATTAAGAGAATTTAGAGAGAGTTTACACGTAAAGTCGCTAATAAAACCCTAAAAAAATAGAAAAATGAACTTCTAGGCTATTTCTTCATGGCTTGTTGTTGTCTTCCTTGGGCCTGAACCTCAAACCTTCATTTGCCTCCTTAAATCGTTGATGGTACCCAAGTTTTCGCTCCTTTCATTCATTACCTAATAAAGTAAAAAACACATAAGAATCCTAAGTTACAATTTATTAAGAGCTAAAATTGAGTGTTGAGAGTGGCAAAAATGTCTCGTGGGGGAAAGTTGGAGTGGGGGAAAAGGCACTCACAAACTCATGGGCTCCCATCGGGGCGGGGCGGGGCGGGGCCGGGGTGGGGTCCAATCTGCTGGAGCGTACGTCGGGTGGGGTCAAATTATATTATTATTTACAATTAATTATCAATTGTTAATTATGAGTATGCATGATATAATCTATATACTATAGGAACAAGTAACACCCTTTAACTATCTAGTCCCACACTGTGGTGCAGCTTAAAAATCTCTCAAACGAGCCCCTTTTTCATGCAGGAAACGGAACTCCGAAGGCTCTTATAGTTGTAATTTAATTTGTAAGCTATTGTTTGGTGTGTATTAGAGATATGTCTTCAATGACTAATGCAAATACTTATTTTTTAATTTATAAACTTTATTGTGATTGTGATGGAATGGATTAATCGGTCGTAATCGATCTATATGATCGGTATGGCATGGCCCGATAATGTTAGTCACCAAAGCGGTCAAAGAATATATAACTAAGTTAGGCACAAAAGCGGTCACAAAATAGCATAAAATTAAGTTAGTCACAAAAGCCGTCACAACTAGTTTTCAGTCATACTATTCGGTCACAATTATAAGAGTAGGATGTGTCCCTTCTTTGCCCCTAGTCAACCACGGACATCTTCATCGCCCCGGCAAGCCTCCCACTCGTCCACCTTTTGTCACGTGTGCCGGTATTCTTCTCTTCAACTCCGCATGTTCATCCCAATTTTTGGTAATGATTTGTTTGTCTTTTCTCTTGCATTTGCTTCTATTGGTATTTTTTCGGTTATTTCTTTATCTCTACATTTTTGGTAGCTGGATAATGATATCTCATCCAATAATTTTCACTAATATTAGAATTATGTTTACTAGGGAATTGGATTCTATTTCTACGGTTACTAGATATTGTGAGTTTGATCTTCATTAGTATTGGAACACGATCAGCGACTTGAATTTTAGTGTGATTTTACCCACAACCTATAGGTATGCCTTTACATGATTCTCGGTGTTATGAAGTGGAATCTACATTTAGGAGTAGGAATCATGTTAGATCCTAAAGGAGTAACATTGAGGTAGTGAGTATGATTCTTTGTTATATATTTATTGTACACAATATTTCTTGTAGAGTTGAGAGGTTTTCTGCAAAATTATAGAAAAAATTAGAGGGGTTTTACTCATCCTAATTTTGTGGTAATGAGGAGGGATTTATTAACTTGGTGTTGGTATCTCAAATTTTGTGATATATGAAATATGTTTGCTTTAACTTTTCTTCCAATTTCTCTGGGTATAAACGCTATATTTTTGGTACCTATGATTTGTTATTTGTTATGTTTATGTGCTTTTTTTAGTACTTGGTGTTGCCTTTTCTTTCCCTTTTTTTTTCTTATCCGGGTAGAAAGCGTAGTATCTCGAACTAAAAATTTTTCATTCCTAAAAAGTTTGGAACTAAAATGAGGAGAGATTTGTTAACTTGGTGTTCGTATCTCAAATTTGTTTTAGCCAAGTAATTTGCTTGTTGGTGGTATATCAAGTATGTTTATTTCAAATTTGCTTCAATGTTACTCTGGGTATAAACTCTATGTTTTTTACTTTTTTCTTGAGAGGTGTCTTTTCTATCCTTTTTGTAGGGGACAACGAATGAAATAATATCTTCAATTGAGCTTAATGATGAAAACAATGACAATAAAAATACCATGAATTTGAAAAGGATGATGTTGCGGATGAAGGGGAACAAAATGAAGGGGGAGAAGATGAAGATGATGACCCATATGAATAATAAGACAATATAGTATAGTTCGTATTTTCTTAAATTACGAAGCGTATGGTTTGAATTTTAACACTAGTTAGTATGCTTTTGTAAAGACTAAATAACCATTCTTTATAAACTTTTATAATTCAATTGTGACAAAAATTCAAATTATTGTGTGAATATATTTTTTTGTTTCATGTGTATAATGTGATGTTAAGTTATGTAAAAATAGTGATAGATGTTTAGGTTACCATTTCCGATAGTTTGTAATAAATTTTTTTGCAAAAGATATTCTTGATTGGAAAAATTAAATTTTACCAACGGATAACGTGTTGATTAAATATTTTTTACCAACAGGTGATGTCTTCATAGAACATTTTTTACCAACAGAACATGTTGGAGGAATGGGTTTTTACTAACGGATATAAATCGTAGGAAGTTTTAATACCAACAAATACTTATGTTCGATATGATTATGGTGCCAACCTGACCATTACCAATTTATATATTTGTTAGTATTAGCACATAACACCAACATACCAACACTTTAGTAACAAATATTTATCTATTGGCAAAACCATTTACCAGCAAAAAAGTAGCTTATACCAATAGAAATGACCATGTTGGTAAAAGTCACTTTTTGTAGAAATTTGTTTAATGTATTGGATTTTAAAATAAATACTTCTAGTTATTTTTCTAGTTAAACTCTTTTTGTCTTCAATGTATAAACTTGTAAGTAAATGTACAATTTTTTTTTATCATGTAACTTAAATATAAACTACGTAGCTTGTTTAATATTTTATAATCAAAACATATAATTAATATTTTAGAATTTAATTTTTAGAATTTTAAGATATTACTTGAAAACTTAATTATAATTTAATATTATTATATACTTGATAAATATATGAATATCGGCGTTTGCAATTTTATATTATAGGTTGGTACAAAACTGCTGCGATTTATTAAATAATCATCTATATTAAATGTAAAACATTGTATTTCAGCCATGTCTTTTTCATGGGGAAAAAGTAGGGAGTAGAGAGCAGTGAATGTGAGAGAATTGAGGGCTCATTTGGTTAAACTACCGTATACACGTAATGTAAGAACTACAGTCGTAGGATCGACTCAGACCGAGTTTCCCCATGAATGTTGGGTGACTTTTTTAAAGAATGATTTTTGAAGATAGTTTTTGCAAGTTTATTAAAAAATTGGGAATGAACCTTTTATTAATATTTTCGAATTTTATTAAATCAAGTTAAAACGGACTAAATTAAGTTGAAATGAATTAAATTAAATTGAGTGGCAGTTTAATTAATTATTTTATTTTAGGAATTATTTTCGAAGTCCCGTGATATTATTTCTTAACTAAACAAAATAAAGAAAGTTAGGGTTTTGAATCCGCCATGATGCTTTAGGGCCACACCGATGTGAAAACGCTAGTCCGGACCCAAGCCACGACTACTAACCACTCCGTGTTGGCCAAAACAAATACGTAGTGGTCGGCGGCGCCGGCCAGGGGCCACGGCCGAGGAAGTCAGCCTCGGACTTTGGCTTGGTTGTCGGGTTCGAAACTCTATTTATTTTTATCCTACAACATGAAAAACCGAGAAGCAATTGATAGAAATAAATCATTCATAGTTAAATTTGTTGAAAGAAATTGTTGAAATTAAAATAAATGTTGTTTGTGATTTATGTGCAATTGTTTGTGGTTTATTTATAAATTTATTGAACTTTTGACAATTTATCAATAGATAGTGGTTAATTGTGTGAAATTATAAATAAAATTATTGTTGTAAATTTTGAAATAATTTTATAAATTATATTTGTGTGTGAGTTCATTTATATTAATTAGGTAGAAATAATGTAATAAATTTTATTTGCGTGAGTTCCTTTATACTAATTAGGTATGATTAGTTTAGTGATGAAATTAATAATTAAAAGTAAAATATAAAAATTAAAGAAATTTATGTATAAGAAAAGTATATGTTCAATGCATAATGGTTATACATTATGTTCATTAGACTAAACAAAAGTAATCATAACATCTCCATGTATTGATTAATAAACTAAGAATTGAATAAATTGTTAAATATCAATCAAAATATATATGGACGGTCCTACGCATCGTAGATAGATGTGTCGTAAGTTATTACCTCGATAGAGTTGGATATAGACAAGAGTTTTTAGACGGGTTAAGGAGTTTGATGCACATGCTAGAAGTCAATCGAATTTGTACATAATCAAAATATAGGTGTCCATGTCGCAAATGCAAAAATCGAAGTACAAGGATCCCGAAGAAGTTAAGTTACACCTTTATCAATATGGTTTTCTTCCAAAATATTAGTATTGGACAAGTCATGGAAAAATAGATCCTCATGTATATGAGGATGGTGGTATTACTTCTAACATATACAAGGTCAAAAGTAGCTCCAATCATATGAATTACGGCGATGTAGAATCAAATGTTGACCGTATGAATAATATGGTCACGTATGCCATGATGTCAAATCAAGGCTCTACAAGTGAGCCTCCAAATACCAATGCCCAATCTTTCTTTAATACGGTTGAGGCTGCACAACGACTTTTATGGGAAGGAAGTGAAACTCACACTCGAGTTGTCTATAACCGTTAGACTGTTCAAGCATCAAGTCCAACTACAACATGCCTCAAAATTGTTTTAATGAGATTGCACAACTTATGAAGGAGATTTGTCCCCTTGATAATCGGGTTCCTCATGACATTCACCATGCAAAGAAGGTCATTAAAAATCTTGGGATGGATGTTCAAAAATTGATTGTTGTTGAAAAGGTTGCATGTTGTTCTACAAAGAGGACATTAATTTTGAATCATGCAAGTTTTGTGGCCATGCGAGATGGAAGCGTGAAAGGGAAAGACAAGGAAAACCCCAAGGACTCTGTTTGTAAGGATGCATTACTTGCCATTAATACCAAGACTTTAGCGCTTGTTTGCTTCAAAAACCACAAGACAACACATGAGATGGTATTATGAGAATATAAGAGAGGATGATGTCTTTTGTCATCCTTCGGATGGTGAAGCATGGAAACATTTTGATAAAGTTTACCCCGATTTTGCTACCGAGCCTATAAATATTAGACTTGATTTGTGCGCGGATGAGTTTAATCCATTCACCCAACTTTCAAGGTCTTATTCAATCTGGCAGTCATTGTTACGCCCTATAATCGACCACCGAATTATGCATGACGACGCTTTATATGTTCTTGACATGCATCATACCAGGGCTACAAATCCGAAAAATAAAATTGATGTGTATTTGCAGCTTCTTATTGACGAGTTGAAAACACTATGGGAAAATGGTATAGAAACATATGATATTTCAAAAGGTGAGAATTTTCTCATAAAGGTTACGTTGATGTGGACCATTAGTGATTTCCCGACATACGGTATGTTATCTAGATGGAGTACTTATGGTGCCATGTCATGCCCAAGTATGTATAAATTAACAAAAAGCATTGAAACTTAGTAATGGGTGAAAATTTTCATGGTTTGATTTCCATCGGCGGTTTTTGCCACGAAGTCATGTTTTTCGAAGGAATACAACAACTTTTACAAAAGGAAAAATCGTACATTCGGGTCCTCCTCGTCGATATGTGGGGAAAAAATAAAATAATGGGTTGAGAACTTTCCCAAAATAACGGAAAAGTAGGAAATCAACATTTCGGGGTTCAAAAAGGATTATAATTAGACAAAACAAAACATATTTTGGGGGGCTTCCATATTGGAAAGATCAATTGTTTCGCCACAACTTAGATGTGATGTACATTGAAAAGAACTTTTTGAAAATATAATTAATACTATTATGGATATTGCAAGGAAAACAAAGGATGATATCAAGGCAAGAATGGATGTGGCAGAGTTGTGTGATCGTAAAGAGTTGAAAATATTCTCTATGTGATATTAATAAATATTTAAACTCGGTCTCTTCGAGCACAAAAAATGAGCTATGTATACCGATGTTAGTGATGTGGCAATTGATGCAATTGTGGAAAATGAGTTCGAAGATTGGTTCGGATGAGTTGTGAGTATCATACATTAGAATTTAGTGGTCATTAAAAAGTTTATTAAAATGGGTTCTTCAATTTCAATGAACTAAATTATACCGTTATTGACACGCATTCATTGTTATCGAGTATATCATGATAAAAAGCATTTTTACTTGATGCAATTAGCTCAAGGACCTTTAAGGAGAGTGAAAACATGGACAAGCATACACAAGTGAATGGAATGTTTTTTCATATTGAGGCTCAAAATAAGGAAGGATGACCTTTAATTATGGTGGTTGTGTGAAAGGAACCAATGGAGGACATGTTGAAAATAATTACTACGGCATTTTGCAAGTGGTAGTTGAAGTCGAATATATAGGGGAACCAATAAAAGGTGTGTGTTGTTTAGATGCGATTGGTTTGACCCTAATCGTCCTCGTGGTACTCGGTGCCATAAATTTAGTTTGTATGTTGAAGTGCATCGTACAAGGCATTATCGTAAGTACGATCCTTTCATATTTGCTGGTGTTGCAACTCAGGTGTATTATATATGTCATATCCACAAGGCGTCCCTAGAAAAAAATGAGTTGGTTCGTCGTAGTGGCAGCAGAAACCTAGGGCCGGAGTTGATGACCAATATACTATTCTAACCTCCAATGGGTACAACTCCAAACATCCCGCACATCCCTCACATACAAACTCCAATGGGGGAAGGTCTATACAACTCATTTCCACATTCTCAGCATGCTTCTTTGTACTTGAACCCGCCCCATACATACTCATATAACCAATATGATATAACATTTGTACCACGAATCAATATTGGAGCCGAACAAAGATCACCACAAAGGCCTACCAATAATGGTGCAACCGATGCAGGCGATGAGCATGCTAGTGAGCTTGAATCAAGCAATGCTAGTAGCCGATTAAAGATTTTCATTGAGCTAGATGGTGAAGGATAAGTGTGATAATAAGTAATAAAATGAAATAACCTTAATAGAAGAATATTATAACTAATTGTTTTGTACGCTTCTTGATTAGGTTCTTTCCCATTGATAAAGTGGTGAGCATAATTTCCTACATCTTTCAAAGCAAGTATGATGGATCATGGCCTACATGGGGTAAAGTTACTCGATCACAACGAGATCTGTGGTTTTTTGAGTTTAAGGTAATGACAAATCTTTAGTTTTCTGAATTTGAGGTAACATAATGACTTATTGTGTATGTTTGAGCATTATATTATATTTTTATAACTTATAAATTACTTTTTTATTTATACAGAAATTTTACACTTGGTCTCCAGCCAATGAAGTCCAAATCAGACGAAATTTTGAGACGGAAGTGATCAATTGAACGATTTCATGCTAAAAGCAAAAAACTAAAAAAAGCCGATATGAGTTGGGTGACAACTCTTGGAAAGAGTTGTTAGAATATTGGGAAACTACCGAGTACAAGAAGTTCCGTGAGCAGTGCTCGTAAAAACCGCAATGCTCGATCAAGGTGGACTTGGTTCATCGCTTCATACTTGTGACTCAATACCTATGACGGAGCATAAGCGGCAATTGGTACATACCTTTTAATGATTACGCATACAACTACTAACATGTTCAAATTAGCAAATTGAATGTCTAATAACTTTTTTGTATTTAGATGAAGGAGTTTAAAGGAGTTCTTCCTCTAGCGAGCCAACTCTTTTCACGAACCCACAAGACCAAAAAGGACCAATGGGTTGATCGTAAATCCAAGGCCATTTGTCCGAGTTACTTTATATATGCAATTTTCAAGTTTTTCAATATAAGGTCTTCTTTTACCACCTTTGATAATTACATGTCTTAAAAATTTATATATTATGCAGAAAAGTTTAAAAAGAATGGGAAATGTTGCAAAACACTCGAACTCACTCAACCTTGTACCGACGATCCTAACTCGTAAGAAGATCCTATATTCGCCCCTTTACAACATAAGTTGTGGGTAAAAGCTAATGCGAACAAGAAAGGTTGACATTTATGGACTTGGATTTGAGGCAAAAACTTAAAAAACACCATGTCCATGTCCTTTAAATCAACGAAAGTCGCTACTCTAGATGATTCAAATTTGAGAGTAATAGTGTAAAACTTAACTTATGAGTTAAATCAATGGATTGAGCATGCTCATGTGCTTGGGTTGGAAAATAAGGAGCTCAAAGAAAAGGTTGAGAGTTTCGTTGGGCCAATAGCACGCTTCACCGCATTAATGAAATCTCAAGCAAGCATCCGGATCTCACCTTAGAGCAAGTACAAGGACAAGAGGAAAAGGAAGAGTGAGGACCCTTAATTCATTATGATCGAACTTGTGTTTATCGGTGAACAATTTGCGAACTTTTGGATTATGTGTTTATGGTTGTTTGTGAACTTTTATATGGTTATTTTTGTGAACTTGTGAACTGGTTCTAAACGTGTTTGGATTGTTTATGGTTGTGAAATGTATGTTGGATTTGTATATCCAACTTGGAGGAACACCTTGTGTGTAGTGTACGTTGTGGCATATATAAATGTCAAATGCAATTGTGACAAATGTGAATGCTGGATTTGTATATCCATTCACATTTTTTTATACTAGGTTGCCAAAAAATAGGAAAAAATATTGCCGATTTCTATCCAAATAGCGACGGAATAACGACGGAATTCGTGACATCGCCGACGGATTTCGTGACGTCAACGACAAGTCGGCGACGAAATTTCTAAATATTCCGTCGCCGACTTCAGCGATGGAATGTGATCTTCCGTCGCCGATTTTAGCGATGGAATACACTTTTCCGTTGTTGATCGGAACGACTACGGGAATGTTATCCCGTCACTGTTCCGCCGTTAATTAGCGACGGATTCGGAAAATTTCGTCACCGATTTTTAGCAACCCGGTAAATAACGACGGATGTGTTCCGTCGATAATTTCAAAATTCCGTTGCTATTTTAAATTTTTCCGTCGCTATTCGTCGCTTTTTACTAGTGATTCCATAAACAAAGTAGGGCAAAATCCCTTCATAGCATACACATTGCGATAAGATGTGCTCGAGACAAGCACAATCAAAATAATCAATTAATTTAATCAACCAACCAATCATGATTAAGTCGAAACGATAAAACTAAAATATCGAATGAACAAACTAAAAAGAATTATTTATGGGAAAGCCACTCATTTTAAAATTTAAACAAGACAAAACAAAGATGAAGTTTGGAAAAGTACAAGGTTACATTGGATAACTCAGGTGGAGGTGTTATCCCTTAAATACCCTTAGTAGATCTTATGTTTTCCTCTCATATCCTCACTCTATTTGCTATAAGTGTCACTTTTCTCTCATTGTTTGGAGTCGGAGACTATAACATCTCTCATCCCCTCCTGTCATAACTTTTTCTCCCTTTCCCTCCTCTCAGCTTCTCTATCCCTCTTCTCCCCTCTCTCCCATTTGTTCATCCATAACCATCAAAATAAGAACCACGACAAAAATCAACAGAGCCAAGCAAAAATCGAACCGGTAAGGACCTTTATGTCTCTATAGCGCTGCCACTTGACTTTTTCCTTGTTTCTTCTTCATCAACTTCTCTCTCTCCCTATCCTAGAGATCAATTGCTATACCCCACCTCCCCGGGCAATGTTGTGACCTATATATATTTGTGTGTGCGAGCATTAGAAAGGCCAATATAATTAAATGTTGCATATAAAAGGTATATTCATGCAATTGTACTAAATATATGAAAGAATTTTACAATTATTTTTTAGAAAGTTGTTTACTATATTATTACTTTTTATAATTTTTTAAGGTCTATTATTTTTATTGCACATGTTATTTAGACAAATATTAAATTCTTTTACGTTACATTAATTTTTTTCTTAATGTGTGTAATGTTCCCCATCAAACATATGTCAAACTTTTAACTCTAATCCCCTTGCCTAAACCTAAACTCTATGCCTTTTATTGTTATCCATGAAACTAAATTATGAACCTATACTGCGAATATTGATGCTTTAACCCTAAACTTAAAACTTCTACCTTCATCATAAACCTTAATAAATCATCACAGCTTATAGTCTCAATATGGTCCAAAGAAGGACATGATGCCATTAACCAATATTATTAGCTATTCATACCATAAATTTTGATCCCATTGGGACCATATGGGAACCTTCACAAAATATAAGGCATATTACAAATTTGGGAAAATGCTAACACTTCACACAACCTTGATCGAGAATTCGCACAACCCGAATGAGAGAACCCCTTAACATTGCTAAAAGGCATTCCGAAAACTAAAGCATTTACTCATACCACCTTCCACATGTACTCACACCAAGAAGGTAAAATTCAATGTTCAGATTAAAGTGGGTTCATGCAGTTTGAAACTAAAAGTATCCTTTGCTACATTTCAATTCAAAACATTAGCAAAACTATTTACTCAACTCTCTTGAGTAAAACACACTTAGTTTCGAAATATGTCTTGATACTAGCACCCTCTTCACTCGGGTGACTCTAACACGTTGACATTTAGATTCTCCGTAACTATCAAAGTCAATGAGGAACTCAATTAGCCTAGTCAAAATAACAATAAACCAATCTAGACTATATCAGGCTAATTAGGAAACTCAAACCGCATCAGGAGGCCTATGGTCGAAGCGCATCGACTTAACTCCCCGTTAGCATTACAACATTAACCTAGACCACAATAGGTTAATTAGGAAACATGGACCGCATAAGGACTTGTGTGGTAGTAGACTTCCTAACTCTTAAAATTACTCAACACTAAGAGACTCACTTTAAGAGGGTACTTTGAAAAGAATCTCATTTTCGAATTCCTTAAAGTCACACTTCGTAAGAAATAGCTCAATTTAACTAATAATCAATTTTCCCAACAAAAAGACGTAAACATTTAAAAATTATAAACCAACGTCATCTTGCAACTCGTTAATAATAACAAACAATTACTTAAAAATTCCCATCGTCATTCAAATACCTTTTTCATTTTTACAAAGTCAAGTATCACATACAACACATAACGAAAATCAATATGCAAACATTCAAGTCAAGGTTCTATTTGATTCAGATATAGTTTGCTTCATATTTGGTTCAAATCCAAAATTAACTCAACTTAAATTTCAATTAACTCGAGTTCAATTTAGTTCGGACTCAGCCAACTTTATGATTCATTTGATACACGCTCATTTCATTCATCTCGGATAAAGTTTGTTTCAGTTCAGGTGGTTTATGTTCACCTCGGTCTCGGGTTTCGGCTCCAAATTCACATTAAACAGATAGCTAAACAAAACCAATTTGTTGTCCCCCCCTAATTTAATTCAATTCAAGCTCCCTAAGCATCATCTTGCTTGTTCCCAGCCTTATTTTAAGTGTCTATTGATCTAACTTCACACCCTCGCACTCCAAGTTTATGATTCTTAATATGTAATCCAATCGAATTCCAAACCATGGTGTTCATGGAGCATGTGATTACAAAATAACTAACACCGAAAAATATTTATTCTTAATTTCACTACCTAATAACATTCAACTCCCAGTAATGCAATCACAAACTAAAGTCAATCTGAAACCCTAGCAAAACCCATATTTCCTATCTCTTCATAATCAAATTCAAAATATCACAAATTTGCCCCAAATTCACTCCATCTCATAATTATACAACACCCATATCAAAATTCATTTGGCTTTCACAACTACTATTAGAGGGTGTTTGGCCTAGATTTTAAAACTATTTTTGGATTCTAAAAATTGAAATTAGGTCAAACACTAATTTTTTAAAAATTAAAACTATTTTTCAAAAGTGATTTTGGCAAAAATTCTCGAAAACGGAAATAGCAAATAGCTATTTCTGTTTCTAATTTCTGAAAGATCATGAAAGAACCACCAAGAATCCAATTCGTCTGTCTCCTTTCTCTCTCCTCTTTTATTTTACGTTATTTTATCTTTTCAATCAACTCTATCTCTCTCTCTCTCTTTTATTTTACATTATTTTATCTTTTCGATCACCTCTATCTCTATCTCTCTCTCTCCTCTATCTTTATCTCTCTCCTTTTTCTCTCTTATTTTGTTTTATCTCTATCTCTTACTTTAACAAATAAATAAATATTATCTTATGTAAAAATAAAGATTAAATAATAATTATTATGCAAATAAAAAAATAATATCAAATTATACTATAATAAATAATGTAAACAAAATTAAGCCAAATAACTTGTTATTCAAAAATATTTTCACATAAATTAGGTCAAATATTTTATAACTTTTTCAAAAACTACTTTAAGAAAAACTGTTTTTTAAAAACAAAACAGCTTTTTTATAAATCGCGCCAAACAAAGACCTTAATTTAGAGCGAAATATTACCCACCTCGATTTCTTAGGGTTGGCATGATTCGGAACTAAAACGGAAGATTTCCTTACTTGGTTTCCTCTTCCTCCCCCTCGGTTCTCCTCCTCCCTAGTCAGCTGCTGCTTCTTCCTTCTACCTTCACTGCTTCTTCATCTTCTTCTCTTTCCCTCGCTCTCATTCTCCTCCTCTATGTCTTGTTCTCTTCCTCTCTTTCTCTCTCTCTCTCTCTTTCTTTTTCGTTCTTCTGCTGCTCTTCCTCTCTCATTGTAATTCTCTCTGTCTCTCGCCTTTCACCATTTGGGCAACTGGTATATCACAATATTTTTAAAAAATTCTAAATACTCCACCTATTTAAAAAGGAAAAATCCATCTCATCTATTTAAACAAATTGTCACGTATTGTGAGAAAATTCTTAGATGGCCCAGGAACAGCTCCCCTCACACAAATCAGCATAAAATAAATTCAGATCAGCTGGCCTAAAGAGAAAGGCGTGAGATTTAAAAGAAAAAAAAAAAAAAACAAACAGGTGACTAAATGAAGCAATTTGCTTCTTCCTTATTTTTCTCACTTATTTATACTTTTATTTCTTATTTTATAGCAAAAATTGTTCAATATCTCTATTTGTGTCGTTTATTGTGACAATAGTTGTTGTTCAACTTTAAAACATATTTTTTTCAACAATTTTTTCTCAACTTATACATTATCTATTATCAAATTTTCAAAGACTCGTCAATATAATTTCAAAAAGTTATTTGAAATTTGTTCACTAAGTATATAATGTTTACTACTAAAAAACTCGTAACACTAAAAATGCAAACTATATAACTGAAAATCTACCATTATGTTCATCAATACAATTATATTTGTTAATTAGTTTTACTAAGCATTATTTACTACATCTTTTCTTATTGTGTTCCTTCATTTATATATCTTCATATGTTTCTATCACTTCCACTCCCATTTAATTGTAAGGAGTTATAAAATATTTGTAAAGCTAATTACAAAAAGTTATAAAGAATTGTAAGATTGTAAAATAAATCTAAAAGAAATAAGGTCATATCCATCTCAATAATTATTAGAAATCGCCATACAACGATGGGTCCTCATAAGATATTTCAGACAAGACTTACTAGTTTGACAATCATCCTCTCCTTTTTCCACCTACAGTCGAAGTTGTTTCCATTTTTCAAATATTATGTTGAACGCTAAAAAATGTTTACAAAATCCCATCTTTACAAAAATATCATTTTTAAAAGAAAACTATTTACCTAGAAACCTATTATCTTTGCAACCAAATATATGTCCCAACTGTTACTAGTTCTCATTGAGCAGCCAGAGACGAAAACCAAAACTACAATTCCTCCAAAGACAAAAACAAAGACATCAAACACATGTTGTAATAATTGGCCTTGATAGTTTTTGGAGATTAATTTGGGTAAAGAGACATGTTGCGGTAACCGATCTCTCAAATGTTATACGCATAAATGTTTACAAAGATAATGCTGCCTACAATTGAATCTCCTCACACCCCACGCAAGCAAGAACCTTAATAAAAATAGTTCTAGCATATTTAAGAGACAAATTTCGAATATACTCGCAACAATATTGCTTCCTTTTTCTCTTTCCTTTTTTGGTCAAAAGGATTCTACATTTTTCTATCATAAAACTTCATTGGAAATGGTTGAAAGGAGGTCATGTAAGCAAGTCAGAGCCACAATTGTAAAGGAACAAGAGTCTTCGCAACTCAACTGTCACTCTATGTTAAAAGAACCGACTCAACCATCAACCCGGTTGGAAGAGTGAGTGGATCAATGGGTCAACCTGGTCGAATCGTTTAAACTAGATTAAATAGGTTGACCCAATTTTTGTTGGATTTGGTTAAACCGCCCGACCCGATTTACTATAGAATTATTTCTCTATTTATTTTTAGTTATTTTTTCATTGTTAATGTATTTTCTATATTTAATAAAAAGAATGATACATTTCATTAAAAAGAAGTATAAAAACTAATAAATTATATTATATAATCCAAGAAAAAAGCCCATTTATATTTGCATTCCCTAAAAAAAATCTTTCAAAAAGTAAATTTAACGAAAACCCTAATTTAAGCTTCATATGTTCTTATTAGCCGCATGCACAACCACCCCTCCCTCTTTCCCTCTCCTCTAGCCCTTTTCTGCTCCTCCTCCTCAATCCTCCCCCCTTCTCTCTCCTCTACCCCTTTTCTGTTGCTTCTTCTCAATCCTCTCTACACTGCCCCTTCGTCTCCTTCTCTGCTCCTCTCTTTCTTGCTGCTTCTCCTCCTCACTCCTCTCTTCTCTATCTAGCCCTTCTTCTCTACTCCTCTTCTCCTCTTCTCCTCTACTCATCTCACTCACATAGTCTCTCTCCCCTTCTGTCCCGAGGAGCACCACAAAAATAGGCAAAAGGCCAGAGAAGAGAAAAACAGAGGCACCAGCGAGCATCACCACCGAGGCAAGGCCGACGTCGAGGAAGGCAAGGAGTAGAGATGAGGCAGGGACCAGCACAGCGAGAGAGACAGGAAGACTAAGTGAGGAGAGCTACAAGATGAAGAACACCGAAGATTTAGAGTTAGGGTTTTTAAATCACGATCAAACAGTGGGTCGGCCGACCGGTTCATCCGACTCGAGCAGGTTGACGAGTCCTTTTTCCGACTCGATATTCTAAACGAGTGTATAAAATCACCGTCCGACAGGTCGAACCGACTGGTAAGATAAGGTCCAGTTTTCGTAACATAGCTAGCACTGTGACCCAATAAAGTAACTCGATCAAAAATTAGACAAGCTAAATATGCAAGTAAATTCAATTTAACAAGAATAAATAAATTGATGATGTGCAAGTCGGGCTCATAAATATGGTGCACTATTCTTTCTGACACCAACAAGAGGCAGTGAGCTACAATGCAAACATGGAGGTGACTATGTAGCTAGGCGTTAAACTACAACTTGATTTGCAACAAATTCTCTCAAGACAGTAGCCACCTCCTCTACCACTCCCAAACTCTTAAACCACCCAACTAATACCTGAGAAGTTTCTTTGCCAATCACGAAACCTTCTCTTTCTAGATTTACCAAGAAATTCATAGCAGTGCTAACCTTATTCTCCTTCTCATATGCTGCCAACACGAGCGCCACACATTTATCACTAGGTTCTATGCTAGCCTTTCCCATATTTTCAAATGCAAGCCGAGCTTTCTGACTTTGACCCGCCAACAAATACGCATTGATGAGGAGACCACAAAACTTAGTGTCAAGACAAATGCCAGCGACTTGGATTGCATCAAAAACCCTCTGAGCTCCTTCAGCATCACCCTTCATAGAGTATGTTCTCAATAATGCCTTGTAAACTTCTTTACCAGCATAGATTTGTTGCTGTTCCATTTCCTTTATTAATGCCTCTCCTTTATTAGGCATGCCAGCCCTGATGTAAGCCATAATCATTGCACCATATGACCTTCTATCTAATGACTCGCCAAGAAGTTTCATCTCCTCAAACATTTCTTCAGCGAGCTTAACGTTACCAGCTTTGCTGTACATGTGAATCATTGTGGTTAATGTAACCTGGTCCCAAGTCAAACCTCTTGTACTCATGGCTGCCAGTGTATTTTCAGCATCTTGAAGTTGGCCACAGTTAGCATAGAGATGTATCATCTTAGTATAATCGCGAACATTGGCTTCAAAAGATTCTTCAGAAAGTGCAAATTCACATATCTAGTAAAAACCATCAAAACCAAACAGAATTTAATACTGAAAGCATATTTCAATATATTTCCCAACTTCTTAAACTGTTTTATATAAACAAAGCTAGAGCCATTTGAGCTATTTCATCCAACTACCTACATCAGTCCTACAATAGTCCAATACCATGTACACTATGAAGTGTGCCCCATATGAAAGGGGCAGGGAAAGTATGCAATTTTATTAACTTTTCGGGGATTACGGTGAGAGTCAAATTCCAAAACAGTCACCAAGAACTGTTATTGCATGTGAATAGTCTACTTCTGACAACACATGGTAGAAGCTAATACCCAAATTAAACCATGTTCATATTTCTTTTATTCCATTAGGAGGATGCCTCGACTAAATAGAAAAGGAGGAGAGTGAGTAAAATACCTCAATAAACAAAGGATGATCCATCCTCCTCAATTCCTTAAGCACAGCTAGCCACTCAGCCCTTCTGGGTTTCATAATCCTAGACCAAGCAGCCAATAATTCAGACAAGCTGCCCTTTTCAGAAGAGAAGCAGATAATCTGCCTCATCAAGGCCTTACATCTTTTCTCCATTTTTCTAGGCAGTCCAGAAATTGCCACTCTCTGGCCTTCGGTAAGTCTATCTGGGTTCACCATAGTCCACCTAAACTTGGGTTGCTCTTTTTCTTCTACATTGGCAATGGCTAAATTCAAACTGGATTGAGTTTCGAATGCCCAAATTTTCTGAGGGTTTTGACGAAATAGGTTTGTGAGTGGGAATTTTTCCTTCATCAAGGAGTGACGATAATAACAAGAGAGCAAGCATGGAGAAGAACAGGGCATCGATTCCATAAACAAAGTAGGGCAAAATCCCTTCATAACCTACACATTGCAATAAGACGTGCTAAGACAAGCACAATCAAAATAATCAATTAATTTAATCAACCAACCAATCATGATCAAGTCAGAAACGATAAAACTGAAAGTTAAAATATCAGAAAGAGCAAACTAAAAAGAATTATTTGTGGGAAAGTGTTGGAGTGAATTTAGTGGGTACGGAGATTTGTTGAACCACACAAATGGACTAAATCAAATTCAGATTGCAAACACGACTCAAAGACTTAATACATGACAATTAAACTAGCCTAAACTAACATTATCTTAAAACAAATTAACCAGAGATTAAACTAAACATTCCAACGAGCAGAAGCATTAATTTCCACAACAGTAAATACCAGCAAACTAAGTGCAAATATAACTAAATTAGGATCAACAAAACAGAATCGAAAACTTAAACAAAATAAACCCATAACTACATCAGAATCAGAATCGGAAGGGGCAAAGTTACGAAATTATACCAGCACAATTGAATGTCCTCAATGCAATTCCACAAATTCACAGTCCAGCTTCGAATAATCGAATGCCCAGATTCAGCCAGGCAACTCAACAATCCAAAATCAAACCCAAATTCTGATAAAGTCATAAAACCGAAAATCCAAAAACCTAAAATTGAAATTTAAGAACTAAAACTAAAATCTGAAACTAAGTACTGAACCTTTGAGAAACTAAACTAAGTTTTTGAAGAACTGAAACTAAAAATTGAAGAATTAAACCTAAATTTGGACCTTGGCGCGGCTCCGGTCTGTCACACCTTTGCCAACCGCCGTACGCCCGCTCTGTTCGTCGTCTAGCCCTTTTATACTGTCGGTCCTTGCCTTCTTGTCTTGTCCAGATCCCGACTTCCTCGGCCCAGATTTCGATTGTGGATAGACTTTGAGGGAATATTGAGTTCTATTCGTGGAGGAAGACCGAAGACGAGAGAGAGAGAGTTGAGATGGAAACGGGCCTTCGGTTAGGGTTTCTGGTGGAGAACCGAAGAAGAAGAAGGTGGCGTGAAGTGGTCTTTACGGGCTTCGGACAGCAACAAGAGGCGTGGATAGCTAGGGATTTCGTGAGGCAGCAGCAGCGAGAGAGATACCGAAGAGAGGAGAAGCGCTAGAGCTTCTAGAGTGGTTATGGAGGACCGAAGATGAGGGACTGAATTAGAGACAGTGCGAAAGATAATGACGAATGACTCATCCAATACGGGAGCATGACGTTTTATATATATAGAAAATATAGAAAAATAATTTACAATTATTTTATGTACAATAATATCTCTAATACTCTATTACGCCCTTAGGCTGATCGGAAGACGTACGGACAACTTGGACTTAAGAAATTGAAATTGTAGAGATGACAACCCTTTAGTGAACATATCCGCAATCCGAGAAATAGTAGGAATATATCACATAATGAGATCTCCATCGACAACCCGTTCTCGAACAAAATGATAATCCACAACTATATGTTTGCTACGGTCGTGATTGATCGAATTGGCAGTCATATATGTAGCACCGATATTGTCACAATATAACCGCACAGGAGTGGTAAGGGTGATACCAACATCAAACAAAAGCGTGTGAAGCCAAAGTGTCTCGAAGAATCGTATAACCAAGAGCACGATACTCGGCTTCAGTGGATGATTTAGAGATTGTGGGTTACATTTTAGAACGCCAAGATATCATATAAGGACCAAAATAAACAAGATAGCTCGTGGTAGAGCGACATGTGTCACGACAACCAACCCGAGTCAAGCATCGAATAGGCAATAATGACTGACAAGTGAAGAGGCAAGACAAAGAAAAAGCCCATGGTCAAGAGTCCCCTGCAGATACCGAAAATACGCTTCACAAGCATGCGGATGAGTAGTACGGGAGTGTGCATAAATTGAGAAACTACATGCACTCGCATAAGCAATATACCTTTTTGGACCAAGGTACAAATCCTTCATCGTGCATAAGCTACCTTCACGCAGATGAGATGGATATTCAATAGTATGACAATGAGAAAGTTACTCATATTAAGAGTATTTTTATGGTGATGAATTTAATGTTACAAAATTAAGAGTGGATGTATTATTTTTTGTTCATTGGGAAGGAAGAGTAAATATATTAATAACACAATTTCAATTTCAATGGTAAAAAACCTATCTGTTTTGGATCTTCTAATCTAACTGAATATATTAGCCCTTTAGCCTATCATAATTGACATTTTATTTAGGTAACCTATTATAATTGTTTGAGTTATCAATTTGGTGTAACTTATCTCTTGTGGTCTTCCTCTATAATGCATATATTAATAATATTAGTATTGGTTTCCAAATAAATTTTGGATGCCCTAATTTAATAATTTTCTAACAATTGGTAAAATGGTTCAAAGGTTATAAAGACAATTATGTTTGTAATATAGGGTCAAAAATATTGGCAATCATGAATGTGATGAATGAGCATGATGATGCTCAATGGCTAAAATTTGAGAGGAGAGAGAATTATGACATTAAAGTATCCGCATCTATGATCCAAAATTTTGGATCACATATGGAGCCTACATCCTCCACATTATTTTACAATTCAATTTTTTGAACTCAATCCATTTCCTATTATTTTTAACTTTCTAATTTATCTACTATGTATATATTAGTATAATAATATGGTATACCCATATTGATTTATCTCCTATTATTTTTATCTTGTACATTTAAATTTTAACATAAAATAAGTTTCCAAAACAAAAAAGTAAATTATTTTTATATAACTAGTTTGTTTCAAAACTTGATACTTTTTTCCTCTAGCATAGTATTGTTCGGACTTTGTTTTTTTTTCTTTTCTTCTAATTTTTTAATTTTCTCATAAATTAGAAACTAAAATAAAAATTAATTACATTTAATTCTATTAAAACAAATCAAAACAGTTGTGAAACATATAGATATAATACTAATAATGATATAGAAGACTAATCAATCAAGGACATAAACTACCATATTATTACAAATATTTTTTATTGTATTATCAAAAGTATTTTATTACTAAATTAGCAGTATATTGTAATTAGAAATATAATTTTTATATCACCGATGTATTATTTTAGAGCCAAGTAAATATTGTTACAAACCATAACAATATTACTTGTAAGAAATTTATTTTAATATTTAATTTAATTGAAATAAAAAAATAATATATTTTTTATTGCTAATATATTATTTGGAACATTATTGCAACACAAATATAATTAACTAGTTTTTAACCCGTGCTAATGTATGAGTTATGTTTATAATATTTGTCTAGAAATTACAAAATGTATATCATATTATTTCTTTTTTTTATCTAATCTTTTTTAAAAAAGTATATTGGTTTGATCATAAAAAATTAATATAATTTAACAGTTAGTTATATGCATACGAGACCAACAAAAAATAGTTTAATTATGAGCTACATATAAATGAGTGAGCTTAATTTTTTAAATTTAAAAATTATTTTTAGTAAGATATCATTACTTTTAAAAAATAATATTTTAATTCAAAAAATCTTACTAATAGCACAAAATTTTAAATTATTAGATTATATTATATAATAATCATATAACAATCGTATTATATTTCTATTATATCATAAATTATTATTTTGATTTATTTCACATTGTTTAAGTAATGATTATTTATTTCTATTAATACAAACTTATTAGTTTTTTAATATTTATATTTTTATTAATAATAATTCATAAACACTCCATTAAAAAAATCAACTAATAAATGTAACATTTAATAACAACCTATTATGCAATCTCATAACCGAATACATTATGTCATATTTTCTTTTCAAGATTCATAGTACATGTATTAATTTTGTAAAAAATATAATGAACTGGCTTCATATACAATATATAATACTTCTTAATTAAATATTAATCAACATACTTTATCATAATTATTTTTGAGACTTTATGTATTAAATTTTAAATTGTATTCTAAAGGATATGTTAGCATGTCAATTAGTACAAATTATTGAATGTTACTTTAAATTACAAAATATTATTATGGTCAACACTTTAAAAGCTTATTAGACACATGTGAACACCATAGTGGCTTCTTTTAAAACACTTATTTAAATTTTTTTAATTTTATATTTTGACTTATCTTCCTTCTTGTTCAAATTTATCACATAAATATATTTTTAAAATAGATTTATAATTTATAAGAGAATACAAATAGATAATAAATATTATTTTTAAAAGGTATAAATAAATATGATTAAAGAGAAATAAAAATGATGTCCTTGACAATAGAAACATATTTACCTCATTCCAAAAAAGGGAATTTATGCGTTATATTTTGTATTTATAATTTTTTTATATTACTAATGATTAAGGAAAGACGAAAGAAATAAAAAATAATATTACAAACATAAAATGACCCTTGATTTACAAAATAACTCAACTCGTAAAACGAAGAGAAAAAGTCTACATAAAGTGTAGAATTAGGACAAAGTATTAACAAAAAAATGATTAACATAAAATGGTTATAGAAACACATTAAACTTCCATAAATTTTTTAAAAAAAAAAATCAATGGCAAGTTTCTTGAGAAACATAAAGAAAAGGCTATAGAGGTAGAAGTATTAGTGAAACAACATGCTTTAGAAAATGTATAGCCACCAATTGCAATTGTTAAGAATTGATAACATCTCAATCATAAAACAACAAATAATATTTGTTAAACATAAAGAAAAATATCTAAACAAATACCACCATTAAAATGAAAGAAATAGAGAAGGAGAAAGGAAAAATATAAGAAGAAGATGAAAAATGATACAATTATGAAGAAAAATAAAAACTTATAGCTGAATTTATTAATCTATCAAAAAACAATTTGTTGATCGAACTACTCCTTTTTATAGCATATTGCTCTCCTTCTTTAATGAATTTTTAATTAATAATTTAGACCGTTCAGTTGCTAAACCGTTTCAAAAGACAAAAGAGATGGCATTTGACGAAGATAAAGTTCAATTAGCTGACATTAATGGAGTTGTGGTAATGATACTTTATTTGCTTGATCTATTGATACTAATGCATAATTTGATATTTTGTTGATTTATGATGATGATGATGACGATTTTAAAAAGAGTGTACTAATATAGGCTTGAACTTCTTGGCTTATAACTATCATATTTATAAAGGAATATTTTAAATTAATAATTAGAATAAATTTTGCATAAGAATACAATAAATTGTTTCAAAAGGAGGTTTTTTAATTATTAATTATAAAGAAAAAAATTAATCGGCATACTAAATAAAAATAATAAGATACTTCAATAGTCATTTACTAAATTAGTTATTTTCTTATTTATGGATAAACTCTACCTTAATATTATCAAATTAAAAAAAGCAAAAGAAAACAATATTGGTAAGATCAATCAAGCATTTTTTTTTCAATCCCAACCAAGGGTGATCAATTCATTGCCAAATCCAAACTTACAAGAGAACCGATTTGGGATGGACACACACCAACCCGATTTTCTCCTATCCAACATTACAGGTTTTAGCAAGGAAGTGTGCTACAGACATTCGAGGCTCTCCTCACATGAGACCGGGAGCAATATTTAAACCGATTACTAACATAAAGCAAGTCTCCTAAAACAACATCAAAATCACACAAGAAAGACACAACACTTTGGACTCTAGATATCAACTGGAGGGAATTCGACTCGAGGATAACTCTGTCAAAATCGAATCCGTGAGCTAGCGTCAGCCCATAAATTGCTACTTTTCCTTCGCAACGCTAGGGACCATCTTGCACGGATCCTTTTGCACGCAGCTAGTAAGACATTACCTTCATTGTCTCTCAACGCCATCCCCAAACCTGTCCGAGTCGTCCTTTCCACTCGCTGCATCCGTATTTATTTTGACCCATGTGCTCCCCGGAGGGCACCATCTAGCCGGTCCTGCTCGAGCTACCTTGGGCTATTGTGAACTGGCCTTAGTCGTCAAGGTCATCAATTCCACCATCTTCAAACATCTCTCCTTCAAGATTAGGTTTGATGTTTTTGTTTGCTAGAAACATTCCTCATTCCTTGCAAGATCAATCTAAGCATTTAATTTCATCTTGAAGTGTATACTTTAGGAATTACACGTAAACTTCAATCAAGCATTTAACTTCAAAAATGTTCATATTTTTCATCTTATATGTTGGTGAGATCTTTAAGAATTTACACTTTAAAAAATACAATACGAGTTTTAAAAATTAGGTTAGCTTTTAAAGGTCAATAATTAATTGAAAATATTAATTATGCATTAATCGCCAAAAAGGTCCTTAAGATGTTACTTAACATTTTATTTTAAAATTTGACTATACATATCAAAATATATATATACATTGGGTGAGAATTAGGAACTTTTAATTTGCACCCTCTATTTATAATCTAATGGTTGAGATTAACCAATATTTTTTACCCTACTAATTTAGTCATTTAGCCCATTTCCTCCCTTTTTCTCTCTCCTCATCTAGACAATAGTCAATAGGGCACCTCCATCTTCGTCGGAGTACCGTTATCTTCGCCAGAGCACGCCATCTTCACTGGAACCCTTTCTCCCCAGCCCACACTCATCCAATTCTCCACTGCACCCTCGCCGCACCACCACCCATCGCCGACCATCCCAACCTTTTCAGCGAGCCATGATTGAAGTCCCATGTGGCCACCACCTCACGACTCGTCGGAGAATGGTGAAACCAGATTAAGGGTTGTTCTCCATCGACGAGCATCGTGGTGACCATCATTGGTCACTTTGAGTACTCGTTCACTCCTTACAACTCTCTTTTTCATCCCCGTGTTAGCTACCATTGTTGAATTTTAATGCTTTGCCGGACGGGGTTTACAGACTTCTCTTTTGTGTTTTTCAGAATGCATAATCGGCATTTTCTTGTTGCTTATGGTTGTGCCCAAATCGTGAGGAGAGAGCCGGGCGACCACCACAATGGTCGCGATGGCCGGCGAACTCAAGTAAGCACCCTCCTTTAGGTACACTCCACTCTTTAAGTAAGCACTCGTCAATCTTGACCATTGAATTTTGATTTAACGGCTTAAATTAAAAGACATTTTTATCATTTAAAAAAATAAAAATTAAAAAAATCGGGGAGGGAGAGTGTCTCGACATTTCAAGCAAACTCCCTCCCACTTCCATCCTTGCTTCATCTCTCTCTCTTATTCATTCTTCCTCTCTCTCTCCTATTGTCGGCGTTAACCCTCCTGCCTCCCAGCCTTCTTGGCCACCCTCTCGCCAATGACAGGGTAGAGACAGAGAGGAGGTATGAACGAGCGAGAGACACCTCTCACCGGCCTCTCGTTGTCTCTCTCTCTTTCTCTCCCTCTACCGAAGTTCTCCATCTTCTATGGCCACTTCAAGATCTCTTCCAATGCTCGTCGACTCCAAGTTTCATCTTTTTTGGCCGCTCCACGGTCCATCTCTCTCCTTCATATTTTTTCAAGCGAAATTAGGATTTGATTGGGAATTCAGGTTCTAATTAGGTAATATTTTTCTTCTCATTCAATTTTTAGGAAATTAAGTACAAATTATTCTTCAAATCGTGTGAATTCAGGTTTTAATTTATGAAGTTGGCTTAGGTGCTATTGTTTCGATTGTGGCATATTTTGTATCTCTGAAGAAATTTCTTGTATGAGTGATATTGGTTGTGTATAACAATGAGTTTGCCCATGGTATGAATTTCTAAACGTGTTGAACGATGTCATTTCGTTAGGCTACTTGTTACTACGGATGATGTGGGTTCGAATCCCATATAGGCTATGTATTCCCTAAGTAACTTTCACGGAAAATGTCACATGACTAGTCCATTTGTGCTCACAATTCAGGTAGCAACTATGCTTTGAAAGAAATCAATATGGAAATAGGACCATATCTCATTAATGCTTGTAATTTGAACAGCTTTTCAAATATATTCGAGTAGTTTCATAAAGTATTGTGTTTCTAATTCAATGTTACTTATTACTATTCTACAATTGCCCAACACTTGTCATTCAAAGTTTTTCCTAATACCCTATTATAATTCATGTAGACTATGTGAGATTTGAACTCACATCTTCGTGTAAGTACACAAATGCTTTGTCACTTGAACTAATAGGATTAAAAACCTCAATTCAATTTGTCTATACAACTCATTTTTACTTGCACAACTCAGGTTCAATATAATCTAAGAAACAAGAAGATTTATGCTAGACACCTTTGATAGCAAAATCAAATATGGGATAGTCTTTTGCCTATTAAAGAAGTTCTGCGTAATTTTGCCACAATTTATGAAGATTGACAAAGTAGAAAGCTCGGCAAACTATGGAATGTATCACAAACACAATTTAAACTACCCCAATACAACTCAATACAATTTGGCATGAGATGACAGACCTATGTGGGCTATTTGTTCTTAATTCAATACCATCTCAAAATCTCATGTCCGATATTTGAAGGTTTGCTCTTAGATAGTCTTAGTCACTCTAAAGGGGGAGGGTGAATAGGATGATGAGGAAATTTTAACGAACTTGGAAGATTTAAGCTTGAAAAGAATGAATCGGACAATTTGAGTCTAGATTGGACTCGGAAAAATATAAACTCGGATATACGTGGAAACCCTCATGGGGCAGAAAACGAGTGCTAGTCCAAGCACCAAGTCAAATCCACTATTTTTAATCCACGAAATACAGCAGATCGACTCAACCGAATTGCTCCCTTAAACAATTACTTACAAAGTTTTCTTAGACTCAAAAATTCCCTTATCCGATCTAGTACTTCCTAACTCAGGTAACCTTTACAGTTAGGGACAATTGAGCTGAGTTAACCCTTACAGCTCGGTTAAGGGACCTAACTCAGAAAGTAAGAAAGAGTATGTAATCGATTATAAGACTTTACAACTCATAAAGTATGAATTACAAGTTGGGAGTTGTAAAATAGAAGATTGAGTATGAATACAATGACTTTTGCTTAAGTAATGTGTATCAACAATAATTCCAGCAATCTTTAAGTCTTGAGAGTTGGCTTCTATTTATAGATGACCAAGCAGATTAGCCGTTGTGACTAATTTACGAACGAAGTCCTTCTTGATCTGTTGTAGCTCGTTCTTCAAAGTCGCTCGGAAAAGATCCATTGGAATGTGAACATTGTGCAACGGCTCTTGGCTCATAAAGGTGTTCCAGTCAGCTGGTGATGTTTGAAAAGTAAGGTGGGAACCACCATTGAGCTTAGCGTTGAAGTTTTCCGGTTTTGGAAATAGACAACCCCGACACAACGTCCGGGCCTTGTTCGAAGTAGAAAAGCCTTGTCTGTTGGTGATTGACGACTTGAAGCCGGTTACTTTTGTAATTCAAAAATAAGATTACCTCGTTTGGATAACCTACAAAAGTAAATAATTTTGGTTCTCAAAGTATAAAATACTTTGGTCCAAGATTAGGCACGAGATAATAATTTAATTAAGATAATTAGGTGCATAATTATCTCGGGCATAGAAGAGTGGAATTTTACGAGTCTAATATCCATTATACTCAAATTCCATCCGAGTCGATCCTAAGAAAGATCAAGTTATAAGAGTGATAACATCGGAGTATAAGCACTTGATGCGGATAAATAATTCTCAATCAAACGTATCGACTTATAAAGATGAATTAACAATGTAATTCACTTTACTTTAAGATATGCAATCGGAACTCGGATAAGAAATGTTAGAGAGATTATTTGAACATGCGATAAATTTGAGTGATGTTTGAGTGACTCGAAATGTCAATGTGAGAGGATAAACAAGAATGTAATTTACGAGTCGATCGGAATCGAATGAAAACTTATGCGGGAGTTTCTATAACACTCGGAATGACATGTAATCAAAACTTAGGAGGGATGAAGTTTGTACACGAGTCCTTAGGTAGTACTCAAAATGATCTAGTTTCGAGTCCGAGTCTTCAACATTGATTTTGCGAATTCGGAGTTGATTAGAGAACAACCATAGAATCTGCAAAGGGTTCTAATGCACTTTTTTGTTTCCAATGGATGGCATATCATATTAAGACTCCACGATCACGTGAAAACAAGCTTGTATACTTGTATAGTGAAGTAGGTTTGGAAGCCTATCTAATTGCAATTCTTTTTCCTTTTCATTTTGGGAGGTAATCAAAGCAACTAACAATTTCCTAATTCAAAGCAAGAATCAAGAAAGCAACTTCACACATAAATAAACAAAAATTCACCCTTAACCGACCAAATTCATCCACAAAATATCAAAATGAGCCAAAAATCATCCCCTCATAACCGATATATCATGTTTCACTAGCATGATCCACAAATTTCTCATATTGAGCCAAGAATCAATAACTCAGGCGCCTTTCGACACATTGTTTTGAAAATTTTATCCCGTTATTCGATTACAAACCTAAAAATCCAAAAAAAGAAGAAAAATCGGGTGAGACCAATAGCAAAACCGACCACACATCTCACTTCCTGCTTCGGATGTGCTTCCCAAGAACTAGAGATATAACAACACCAAATTCCCTTATAAACACAAAATTCGTCCAAAAACTCCATAATTTAGCCAACAATCATCACCCATAAACAATATATGACAAGTTTACTAACAAACCGATCCAAAATTTCAACCGCAAAAACACCTACATCATCCACAAATTCCCTAATTGAGCCAATTATTCGGGAACCCAGGTGTATCACAATTTATTGGCAAATTTATCCAAATACAACCCCAAAAATTCAAAAAATAAGTGAAATAAGCAAAAAAAAAAAAATAAAATCACTTGTTAGGGTTCTTCGAGTGATGAGTTCGACGCCGAAGAAAGTCGAATTTACTGATTCGGATAGCTGAGAATAAGGATGGAGACAGATATATTAGATGGAGGGGCAAATTATGACATTAGAGAACAAAATTCACAATTTAAGAAAAGAAAGTCGTTGTTGTTGTTGGTTTCTAGGTTAGAGTTTTGCAAGTAGAGAAGAGGGGCGAGGGCTGGTCGACGGTATAGAGAGAGTAAGGCCGGGACGGATAGAGAGAAAGGGGATGCCAACGAGAGAGAAGGGCGACCGACGAGATGAACGGAGAAGGGGGAGTTGGTTGCCTGGCAAGAGAGAGGGAAGAGAGGTGAGAGGTAGAGAGAGAGAGTAACCAAACTGGGAAAAGAAAAACTATAGGGGCTGAGTAACACCCTCCCTCCTTGATTTTTATTATTATTTTTTTAATGATAAAAACACCTTTTAATTTGAGCCGTTAGATCAAGATTTAATGATTAGGATCGACAGTGTTTACCTAAAGAGTGGAGTATATCTAAAAGAGGTGCTTACTTGAACCCTTATATATATATATATATATATATATATATATATATATATATATATATATATATATATATATTTTGATATGTGTAGTCAAATTTTAAAATAAAATGTTAACTAAACATCTTGTGGACCTTTTTTGGCAACTAATGCGTAATTAATATTTTCAATTAATTATTGGCCTTTAAAAGCTAATGCGTTTTTTTAAACTCGTATTGTATTTTTGAAAGTATAAATTCTTAAAGATCTCACCAATATATAAGATGAAAAATATAAACACTTTTGAAATTAAATGTTTGAAAGTATAAATTCTTAAAGATCTCACCAATATATAAGATGAAAAATACAAACACTTTTGAAATTAAATATTTGATTGAAGTTTACGTGTAATTCCTAAAGTATACATTTCAAGACGAATTATATATCTCCCTCCAGTCCCTAGTAGGTGGTTGAAGGGTCATGAAGTTGGTGTTTATCATAAAATATAGATCCCCTATACAAATTTATGAGTATGGATTGTGGTCCTAAGGGGACCGAGTCTCAACATCAGCCAAGCCAAATTTAAGTTTGAACAATGCAGATGAAATTCACTATCTAAAAGTTTAGTTCATATTCAAATTCTGCCTAATTTTCGTGTGAATATTTGAAGTCGGTACAAATCCGAGAGAAATAAGCCTATGTATGAATCAAGTTACAACTCAACTGGACCAAATTTGAGCCCTTAAATCAGCAACTAAAGTCAAGTGGTTGCCTCTCTTCTCTATCCCATTTTACAGAGCTGCATATATTGGACAGACCCACTTATAATTAGCGAGTCTAGTTTCAAGGCTAATTGAGATTTGTAGGCCAAGTTCATCTTTTATGGGCAAATTAAGCCAAATTTTCAAAGTGACTCAAATTGTCCAAACAAGCCCCAATATAGTACTCAGTCGTCAATAGTATTTGTTTGGTTTTATGTATCTCAAAATGGTAAGGGCAGTTATGGAAAATATTTTTGACCGTACTCCAAGAGTTCGTAACTTTTTTTAATTTAAATTTATAACTTGATTGTAAATGATCCTAAGGCTAGATTTCGATGTATGTTTAGGGTAGACATAAATGGATCTAGAGTTAACAGCCGAAAAATTGTCTACTCCTCTATGTTTAGGCTAGATTTTGATGTTCCTATTAAGGAGTTTACAAGTGACAACTTTTTCTCAATTAGAAGATAACGCTCAAACATTTCTTCTTAATTTTTATTATTAGATTTGAACAAGTAACAAGGGAGAATACAGTTTCCTAAATCTAGCCAACAAAAATTCACGAAGAAAAATGAAACATTTGTATTATCTATACTGTACATCTCATTTGAATTTGGCCATATGAGTTTTTTTTTAAAGTTCTTTTTAGTTGAATATAAACGCTCCTAAGGCCTCCCTTGATGTAAATAGGGTACTTGACGATTTTTGTTGACACACTAGTGCGTGAGTATTAAATATTGACACTTTTCTTTCCCAAGATCTCTTATTTTTATCCCTCATTTTAGATGGTATTTAGTATTTACAATGATTTCTTTAAGCTAGTATTTGACGATGTTTTTTTTTTTTTTTTTTTTTTGCAATGGTAAGTGAGTCCATTAATCAGATTTCTCCACAAAGGTGTAAGTCTAGTAATCTCATAGTAAGGGAAGAGGATGCACAATCACCGGACAAGGCTCAAGAGATGATAATCTTGTATTTAGGTCCATAAGGGAGCCTATTAGAAGTGCACAACTTCGCCAAATAAATTGTGACCGGGATTCGAACTTTGTTGAAGAATATAAAACTCACCAATTAAGCTATATACTCTTAGTTATATTTGGTAACATGCCTACATAAAATAATGGATGAAATTTTAGATTTGATGGTCTATCGTCTCTATCTAAGTTATGTACAATTAACTTATTTAGTTGTTACTTTGTCTCTCCTTAAACCGAAATATCACAATTAATAAGTTTGTAATCATTGCTTGAAGAACATTAGTGCATAGCCTAATGTGGCAAATATCACAAAACACAATACTAAACTTGTGTTTACCCCTTATCATGGTGGAAATCAAACATGAATAAAGAATATTTGTGTTAAGATTTTAAACAATTTAATAAAATAGATTGATATGTACAATATATTCAATCAAATTGGTTCAATAAAAGGTGAAATTTTTTGACATAAAATTGACATTTTTTGGTCTATCTATATCTATATAAAGAATTTTTTTTTTTGGTGATTTTATAAGGAAATAATACATGAAAATCAATTATTGAATAAAAATTTAATTTATTTTTTAATAGTTGAGTTTCGAATGGACATGTGACTCCAAATGTTTTGTGCAAAGTCACAACAATTTCATTTTGATCCTCATAATAATAAGGTTAATTTACAATTAAATCATATTCTAATTTTATAATTACACTTTAGCCATTTAATAAAAATAAAATGACAATTATACCTTTTTTTCTGTCTCTCAGTCTCTCTCTCTCAGCGTCTATCTCCCTCTTTCTCAGCGTCGATCTCCCCTCTCTCTCTCTCATGTCTCTTTAAAAAAATTTCTAAAATAAAATAAAAAGTTATTTTTATTTTAAAGCATTATTTTTTAAAAAATTTATATTTTTCTTTAAGATAGTTTATTAATTATTTATACTATAGGTAATTTTTTAAAAGTTTTTTAATAAAGAAATTATTTCACATTTTAAATTTTACTTTTATTATTCATTTCTCTTAATTTTAGTACCATTATACGTATTATAAATGGATTAACTTATTTCGCATAAAAAATATATTTATTTTTATGATATAATTTTAAATAAAATTTAAATTCTAAGTAAAATCATAATTTCGATTCATTATTATAAAATTTAAAATTTTAAGTTTTTAGTTTTTTCTTATTTCAATTAAAATTATTTTGATTAAAAAATATAAAAATAATATTTAAATCCTAAACCTTAATTACTCAATTCGAAATATTATATTAACAAAGCTAAGTATAGATAGTCATCCTGTGATGACATAAAAAGTCGTTCGGGATAACCTTGAATTTATCCGGTTTTATACTTCCACTTAAAATAAACAGATCATTCATGAATAACATCATAGTTGAGCCTTGTATGATTGTCCATGTATAATGTCACGTGTCAGTATGATGTATATGATAATGTATTATAGGTGGTGACCTAAAAATATTCCTAAGTTAGTATAAGCAGTTTTATATATATAATTATATGTTTAGCCTTATTAATTTAATATTTTGGGTTAATCAATTACGGTTTAGGATTTAAATAATATTTTGAATAAAAATTAAAAAATAATTTTACTTGAAATAAGAAAACTCAAAACTAAAAAATTAAAACTTTATAATAATAAACTTAAAATTATAATTTTACTTAAAATTTAAATTTTATTTACAATTAGATATTAAAAATTTATGCTAATTTTTTAAAAACTAAAATTTAAAATATGAAATAATTTTTTCATTGAGAAAATTTTAAAAAATTTATCTATAATATAAATAATTAATTTTTTGTACAAAAGCGAAAAATATAAAATCTTTTTAAAAATCTATTTAAAAATAAAATAATTTTTTTATTTAAATAATTATTTAAGGAGAGAGAAGATAGAGAGAGAGAGAGAAAGAAAAAGAGAGAGAAAGAGAGAAAGGAGGGCCAAGGATTTGACAGTAGGGGAGGGGGAGAGAGAGTGACAGAGATAGAGAGAGGGAGGGGGGCAGTATGAGGTGTGAGGTTTAATGGGGGATGAGAGAGACAAGGAAGAGAAAAGGATGTAATTGTCATTTAGGTCACTAAAATGTAAAAATATGGCTGAAAGCGCGTGTATAAATTAGAATAGTAATAATTTCTTTTTTTGTAATAGTAATAATAATAATTTCTTTTTTTGTGGGCAAATGTCAACAAACCCCCACCTGCTGCCTCACTTGTGATACGCACTTTGGGTGGGGAGGGGGAGAGTTGGGGAGGTGGGGCATACGGTACTAGGCTAGCCCGGGGGATGCATGGTATCTAAAATCCAGTAAACAGTCCGTTAGCTTCCCGCAAACTTCTCCAAATAAAAGGAAATTTATACATCCTAAGATTGAGACCTATAACCTCAGAGGTAAAGCCTTAAAAGAAAAATTGATAACTATTGTACTAAAGGTATTTTGGTTAAATATTTTTTTTTTTGAGTCAAAAGATTACATGGCTAAAGAGAGTAACTCGAGTAGATAAGTTAAGTTCAGATTACGATATTATGATGGATCTGTTCGACTTATATAAAAAATAGAATGTATTTATGTTTTATGTTCGTTTATGTTCTTTTATGTTTTTTTAATGTTCGGATTTGTTTTTTATGTTCGTTTCTAATTTAACAACTCATTTATGTTTATTTATGTTCTTTAATATTCGTTTTGTTCGTTTTGTTCTTTTATATTTATGTTCGTTTCGTTTATGTGTATTTTGTATGTAATATATGAGTAACTTAAAAAATACTTTTTAAAAAAAATTATGCTCATTTAAACAAGTGTGTAGATTGAAAACATATTATCTAATTATTTCGTAGAAGAATTTATCTAATTATTAAGTATGAAGGGTTTAAAATCATGTAAAGCATCTTCAACATACCAACTAAATAAATAAAGTTTAAATCGATATTTTATCTAATTAAAGCATATATAAATCAATTTTCTCATTCTTATCAACAAAAGCGTATATATGAGATTTTATCTATAATTAAAGCATATATAAATAAATTCAGCATGGGTTTGTAACCTATCAATTTCCAACAATATATGCGTTTTCTTTTCCATGATTGGTTTATAATGAGAAAAATTATTTGTTGTTATTGCTGAAATTTGCTGAAAATTACTAAAAGTTACTACAACTCACTTAAAGTTGCTTAATGATATTGTGTTAATAAGGATATAATTTATTTATAATATAATTAGGAACTAAAACATGTAAATAATTAAATTTACTTGTAGATGCCGTAAATAATTAATTATAATTGTCTAATTTTTCTGACTTGTATATTTAATTTGTTTAATACAAATGTATGATTTTTTTTATTGAAGTATGAATTTTTATATAAAGGTAAATGCATGAATTATATATTTTTATTTACATAGATGTACATAGTATACTAATAAATTCTTATTATGTTTGAAATAGTAGTAAAATATTAGCGATAAAAAAATAGTTATAAAATATTAACTATGTATTTTTTTAAATTAATTTTTTCCTCTATACTTATTATCTACTTTCATAAAAACCAGCGGAATTTGTTTCATCATTAACATACCTTTTATTATTACTTACCGCATCCTACTTCTCCTCATCAGTCTTTCATATAATTTTTAGAATTATTTATTACTCCTTACTACTTCTCGATCATTGCTTACGCTCTTTGTAAATAATTGCTATTATTACTGACAATTTATACCTTTGCTACGTTCATATATTAAATAAATTAATTTCAAATCAATATTTTCTTTAATTTATGTAAACCATCACACAAATATGAAGACAACCCGGATCAACCCATTTTCCATATAAAACATAGGATCCTTAACCCTCCACCTCTATCTCCCCAACACTCATTGCACTCGATTGAGTTCTGGCAAGCAATTTGAGGACACGTGAGGGGAGCAAACAGGAGTGGGTTTCGACCACGACGACCTGCACCTTCCCCATAAGCTGGCGTCGTTCTTCGCTGACGCCAACTCATTTAAATGCACATCATTTACCTGAAAAATTGACCCCCACTCTTGTGGCTCGCATCACACCCTCTAGCTTTCTCCTCGTCTTTTCAACGTCCCACACCTCTCTCTCTCTCTCTCTCCTCATTCTCCCTCTACCTCGCGGCAAGCTTTTGGAAATATCTCAAAAACCACCCAAATCCCCCAAAAAGAAAAACCAAAAAACACCGAATTTCCGTTAAAATGATAAAATCCCTCTTTCCTTCTCTCTCTCCTGACAAAATTATTTTATTAAATTTTGCATAAATTGGTAATAATATTACCGCCTTCATTCACCAATCTCTAATTTCCTTCCCGAAATTTCTTTTTTATTCTTTTAAAACCTTTTGGGATTATTTGGCAAATCGAATCTTATCACTTTCCGTCTTTTAAACCTTTGCATGACTCGCTCTCTCGGTCTCTCTAAACATCTAATTGTTTTTGGGATTACGCTTCTGCTATAAATTCATCCTTTTGTTCTTTACTTCTGAAATTTCTAGAACTAAATTTCTCTCTCCTATGGTGATCTCGGATTCGCCGGAGGGCGTCAGGACGGCGACGGAGATAGGCCATGGCAGCTGCGGCGATCGCGGCAGCTACACTGTTCGCCGGCGTCCGAGCGCGAGTTTCAGAGCGGATGAATCGGAGGGTTTGAAGGTCTCCAATGGTGGTGCTGGTGCTACTGATGAGGTTGACGGGATTGTCGATGGAGGGGATAATAATGATCGGATAAATTCGGAGACCTTGTTAGGGAGTACTAGCAATGGCGTTGGTGGTGAGTCAAAGGTTGCAAATGGAGGTGGAGCTCAAGATTTTGAAACGGCGATTAAGCACGTGTATCGGCCATCTTCTCCTGCTCATCGGAAGATCAAGGAGAGTCCTCTGAGCTCAGACGCCATTTTCAAACAGGTTTTAACCATTCTTACAAACAA
This sequence comes from Talinum fruticosum, assembly GCA_021018815.1. Classification (NCBI taxonomy): domain Eukaryota; kingdom Viridiplantae; phylum Streptophyta; class Magnoliopsida; order Caryophyllales; family Talinaceae; genus Talinum; species Talinum fruticosum. The sequence goes on along the minus strand of JAITYX010000036.1, from coordinate 4,652,447 downwards.
TCGAGTTGGATTGAATTTGAGCTTTTATTTCTTGGTTACTATGAGTTTAATTTTGTCGAAGAAGAATAAGGATGAAGTTGATTTTTGATCAAAAAAAAAAGGATGAAGTTGAATTGGATTACTATGTACGGTTTTGGAATGATTCCGAGAATCTTGAAGATGGTTTAGCTGGGTTTTGTACCCTTTCCTCAAAATGAGAAGTTTATAGTACTTCATCTCTTTCTAGGGTGTTCATACTAGGAAATTAATTAATGGAAAAAGTTGGTCAGTGACTTGTGAATTTGGTGGAGGGGTTGCATTAATTGCGTAAGTGATAGTGGAAAACTTGTTGACGCTATTCCATTTGATTGATAGTTTAGGACAATCAATGCAAGATGGATAAAAATAGAGAAAAGACAATTTACTTAACAATGGAGGTTATAACATGATAAGTATATGTGTCAAAAGGGAAAATTGATGAGATCGTCTGGAGCAGTTTGCTGGTATCTTCTTTTTGTGAATTTATGCTCAGAGATTCCAAATTTGGGGTCCGTCCATTTCAAGAATACTAGAAATTTAAGTGGCCCGTGGAATTATGTGTCTTGGGCTAATGGCATTTTTAGCATCAGCTTATTAGCTACAAGTAAGAAGCATGAACAGCAGAAAGATTAAAAGCGAAAGGTTATGGATTAAAGTATTCATCATGTGGGTGAATTAATGTACATGGACTTCAAAATTTAGAGCTGAATCCGTTGTAAGAAAATACAAAATTATAGTAGCAATTTAGATATAAGCTAAAAATCACCGAAACTCTCTTTTCCTAATCGCGCTAGCTTCAAATTCATTCAGCATCAATATTCCTAACACATGAATCATTTATGCTCCTAACAATTTGTGATCGTCACATTTGCACTGTCATTTTCTTTTTGGGTAGGGGGAAATGTTTGGCCTGACTGACATTTTCAACTCATCTGTGCTGTTTCAAAGCTTTTATAGGGGAGTGGAATCATGTAGGAAGGTAAACCCTAAAAACGCATCAGTTTAAGCTAATGGGTCATGTTACTTTTCAAAAACAGAATGCATGTGTTTCCATGCACCTCTTTCCCATAGTTTGGGGATGATGTAAGGAAACCAAAACCTAAAAGGGGAGTGGGATTAAAATGGACAAGACTATATGGATAATTAAATAACAAATAAATTTTTTCCGGTACTTGTCCATTGACATGTCATATCCTTCTTCCCTTTCCCCATTCCACCCCTTGAAACATCACAAATTGATGTTATGCCCATGGTTTGAACTTTACATAGTCGAAGGCATTTTATCCTATGGAAATACTTTAATGTGCTTGATAGTCTAGGGCTTGTTTTAACAAAATATTATTTCTTTTATCACAATAATATTTCCTATGGAAAGACTTTAATGTGCTTGATAGTCTAAGGCTTGTTTTAACAAAATATTATTTCTTTTATCACAATAATATTTCCCTATTTGTGAGGGCGTTCAAATTCTGGAAATTGAGCTTCCTATGTCCAAAGCAGGACACATACTGTTCCTGGTCATAGAAAAAGGTGAAATAGAAATGCTGCATATTAATCATGCCTCTAGATGCTGAATCTGATGCATGAATGCATCCTTATCATCTGTCTTGCGTTGATTGAAGACTATCGGGAGGACCGATCTTTGATTTTAGGCACTTGAATACCATGTGCATTTGGGCGCTTCAAATTTAACATAAACATAGGAAGTCCTCAGGTTGCGTCTCTGATTTATGCATACATACTTGTACAATGTGCTCAATCCTTGTCCATGAGTGCTAGCTCGCTACAATTGTGGGCTATAATCTTCCCACATCTTTATGGTCCTGTTATATAAAAAGAGAAGTGTCGGTGCCTGTCAAGTCTAAGGTCTTTCACAGGGGAGTCAAAAACACCTAACTGTTTGTGCTTGATTGTGTACATCAAGCAGAAACTTAGAAGTTATACAATTTGTTATCTGCTGGTTCAATGTGGAATGGGCAGTTCTATGGCCTAAAGTTACGGTCAAGAACACGTTAAACCTGTAGGAACACCCTTAGTTGACGGAGTACCATCCACAGGTCCAGCATATCCTGTGCTCTTTGAATTGACATGAATTTAAGAAGCCCCTTATGAAGCCTCCCGGAATTAAATTGATTTATTTATTCCCTTTCTACATGCGGAAGAAGAAAACTAGCCGGGACTTCTTTTCGCACTATTATGGATACGAAACTAATGGGAAAATTTGGATTCAATTGTCTTAGTTGGGGGAAGAATCCGTACGAATCGGAATTTTTGAGGAACGTATCGAGAGAGAATTTCAGGCTGCTAATGTGCCAGTTGTGATCCTTGTATCACATTGATATTCTCGTTGATTTCCATATACCCTGGAGAGTTTTTTTTTTTTTTTTGGGTTTCGTTTTGGTAGGGCTGTGGATTTTGAAATATTTCTATGCAACATGTTATCTTACCCACCAAAAGTGAAGCATCAAAATTTTCTGAATTCGCAAACTTTTATTTCTGTGATTTTAGACCTCATGAAAATGATTCATTGCAGAGTCATGCGGGTCTCTTCAATCTCTGTGTAGTAGTACTTGTTGCAGTAAATAGCCGGCTTATCATTGAGAATCTCATGAAGGTTAGTATTGTCAAATTGCACAAATTCTTTTAACTGTTTGATTTCTTGATTTGGATAATTTGAAGTTTCCGTTTCATATAAGGGTGCTATCTGATTTGTTTATTGGCTTAAAATTTGCAGTATGGTCTGCTAATTCAAGCTGGTTTCTGGTTTAGTTCCAAATCACTAAGGGATTGGCCTCTTTTCATGTGCTGGTAATATTCTTTTACCATCAATGTCATCGACCAATAAGTGCTGTCTATATTTCTCTTTTTGGGTGCAAGCAGAATCTCCATTTTATTTTGGAAATTAATGTTGTTTCCCTTCTTGAATTCTAGTCTCACGCTTCCAGTTTTTCCTTTGGCTACTTTTCTCGTGGAGAAATTGGCACAGAAGAGGCGTATCTCTGATCCAGTAAGTGTTCTAAAAACCCACTGGTGACATCCTAGGATTTTGTTTCGTTTATTAGATGTCCTTTGTTTTATCATACTGCACATTGTCTTACCTTAGACCGCATTACTACTTCTAGTTAAGGTGTTTGGATGAGGGCATGTAGAAGTAAACATTCAGCCTCTTTCAATTACTGACTATTGAACATAAAATGGCTGGAAAAAATCCACTGTCCCCAGGTCTCTTACATAGAAGCACGAGGGTTTTTCCTTTTTAGCTCATGTTATGCTGGTTGATTCACCAAACTTTATTCACTCTTGTGTTCTCCAGTTTATTTTTATATTCATCTCCTGGAAGTCCTGGTGTGCATATCATATTTTTGCTCATGCATTCACTACAGGATGGTCAATTAGAACTGGACAAGCAATATTTCCCCATCTTCTTTTTTGGATAGTTTCTTTTATCAGCGACTATAGCCTTATGACATTAAATGGTAGCCTCCCTGAATTTATTTAGCATCTTATGCCTTGATGTTTTGTGTTGTTCCTTATGTGATTAGTTTGTTGTATTAACTGTGCGTTGGTTGTACAGGTTGTTGTTATGCTTCATGCAATAATCACTACAGCTTCCATTTTATATCCAGTTTTTGTAATTCTCAGGTTGGTTTCTATTTTCTTATAATCTGTAGTATCCGTGTATTATTGTATGTGGTTGATATTGTTTTGATTTTATGTGGCCTTTGGGTTTTAATTTAATATACGTGTATCTGTCAGTGACAGAAGACGAAACACAAATTGACCCATAACTTATTTGTCAACCATTAGGTGACCAGAATCCCAGGGTTGTGGTCTGAGTGATGGCAGCAGTGCGACTATTCTGTTGTGTTAACTATTATAGTAAAAAAATTAACAAGCTTTATTGAGCCACAAACTTTTTGTGCTTAACCGTTCTCTGGCTCAGGCAGATATAGAGTTTTTACTCCCCTGCCAAGAGTCACTGTTTGTGAGTTTATGTTCAGTTGCTTCAGTGGCAAATAGGCTCTCGCGTGGGTTGCTGTGCTAACTGTAATGCTGGTGGGCAGAACTCTTGTCAAAATCACATTGTTTAAGGTGTTTTCAAAGCAGTATTGAATGATAACGATCCTCACCCAAAACAAAAAAGGAAACAGAAAAAAGCTATTGAATGATAACTATAGAATTGCTACCACACTGTCCATTTTTTGATCAGAAATGAACCTTGAATGCTCTTAGTAAAGCTAGATTCTTTTCTGGATTGTGGAACTGGTAGCAAGTTATGTGATTCAAGCATGTTTTAGCAACTTACTTAAATGTGAGTTTCATGTAAACAGATCTTTTATTTTGACAGGTCTGATATAATAATGCGATGATATAGTTAACAAATGGAGATGTAACAAAATGCTGTTGTTCTATCATATTGAGAATTGTGGTGGTGGGTCAAACAAGTTTATAGGCATTTGCTGTTTAGCTTCATGTATTGGCTTTTAAGTGTGTCATAGTGTATGAGTCGTCTACTGGCATTCTGCCTTTTGGGTTTATTTGAGGTTAAATTTTCAAAGAAATTGAGAAACCTATAGTATCAGTGCTCAATACAACAACTACAACAACCCTTATTGTGGGTCCTGCTTGCGTTGGGTATGGGGAGATTTAAATGTAGGCAGCCTTACCTTTGTAAGCATCTCTACCCACATAAAGATTTATGCCAAGAGATCCACATGAAAGCTTTTTGAGAAAACATTTTTGGAGTTGATAGTCTTTGGATATATAGCTTTAATGTTGAATCAGAAAATATTTCATAGAGGAGCAAAAATCCTTATTTTATAGCAAAATACATCCTTTATAAGTTTCTGCAGCTCTTAACTGAAGCTGAGAAATCGACATGAACCCATGCCAAATCGTTGTCTATAAATCATAAACATGTATCCTTTCTTTTTCCTCAAGTTTTGATGTAGAACCTTTACAACAAATACAACTCAATTTTATTCCACGATGAACCCTTTGGGAATACTAAAGCATAATTGGGGTACGTATACCTTAGAAGCTACTAACAAGATAAGGAAAATAATCTAATAACCTAATAAAGCTAAGATACTACTTAATGTTGATATCACTAATATTTTTAGATTTACTATATGGAGCCGGTGGTCAGCCGTCACCAACTCATAGTCTGCCAAAGGCATTGATTCCCACTTTAGAATTGTTCCAGAAAGCAGTTCGAAAGACACAATTCTGTTCAGCTCAGCTTTGACATGCTTCACTATCCTAGAAATATCACCCTTAAATATAAATCCAAAAATGAAAAATATCAAGATAGGTTATTATCTAAGCTATAAATTATAACATAAAATATTATGGTCTTCTCTTGCACACAGCCACAGGGAAGGATTGGGGAAGAATTAGGGGGACTTGGAAGTAATGATTCATGCATAATTAACATCAGGATCAATTATAGTGCAAGTATGGAATCTTTCAATTAAGAGGATTTGAAAATTGTAGGTCCTCGCATATCCAGTAGTACTGTAGCCTTCAGGAAATCCAATCTTCTTCATAATAGAGTTAGTAAGAATGTTGGCATCATCCTCTTGAATGTCTGGAACTAGTTGTTCCACCATCAATACTAAATCTCCAAACTGGTGCCTTTTCTCCTTATGGACACCAAGAACACTTCGCACAGTCTTTTCTTTTGCTTTAGGAGCAGTTACAAGTATGACCAGACTCTTTGTGATACAAAATATTTGAATTCTGTTAGACTGTCCTCAGGTACTATAGAGCCTTCAGTAGTTCTTATTTTCAAGTTAATTTTCTACTCAGTAACTGCAAGCATCAGATTGGCATCTCCAGAAGGATCAATAATAACATCTCCACTGACTAATGATTTGGAATCTTGTAAATCAATGGAGGTATGTCCTTCCAGTTTGCATGACATGTTATCATGGCTGCATTTTGGGTAAAGTGATATGTTTTTGAGTTGTTTTGGGTAAAAGCTACAGATTGGTGGTGAATCTAGATGCTTTGCCTATAAGAAATGATATTTTTTTAATGTGTTTTGGGGAGAGGGGAGGGCGGGAGGGGGTGTTAGGGTTCATTGAGACTTGTGGGTATGTGATAATGTGGTATAGATGGCTTGATGATGGATTTGGTCTGTTCTAAATTTGCTTTTTAGATTTGACCAATATAACAATATTGCCCATTACGTGGTGGTTATGGGAAACTAGGCATTCTGTTAAACCTTTGTGCTTTTACTGCTAGCAAGACTATCAAAATAATGCCTTTTGTGAGACATTTGGTTGTTGTATTGCACAAATTTTTATCAGCTCAGAGAGGAATTCATGAATCAGCCCAACAATGATAAGTCTTAAATAGATTTGAATCTAGTGGGATTAAATCAGCTTGATCTGTGACAATGGAACTAATGAGTCGCAGAATGATTTTTAGCCAACCAAATATGAGTTTAACCTCCACTTTTTTTATCATGTTCTTCCAAAAAAAAAAAAAAAAAAGGAAGAAAAGAAGTCCCTCAACATCATTTGTGCTACCTTACTCTATATTTCCCTCTCTTGAAAATGATATCAGAAGCGTGGATGTTGATATGAGACTTGGACACGAGTTCTTTAATTTTGAAAATGTTGACTGGTCAAGGAGAATTTGAGAAATCTCTGGACTTGTAAATCTGCTTGGAGCATAAAATTTCAGTGCAATTTGATGCATAGTGGAAATTATATTCTATGAGTAAAAGAATTACTTTTGGCTCATGGAATGTATGAGTCTTTATCTACCAATTGTTCTGTTGATTCTGCTGATTAATACTAAGAGATGGGCAGAAGTAATTTATAATGGGATTTAGCATCTTTGCAGGTGTGACTCGGCAGTTCTTTCTGGTGTTGTGTTGATGCTCTTTGCTTGCACTTTGTGGTTGAAGTTGGTATCATATGCTCATACGAACTATGATATGAGAGCAATTGCTAAGGCATCCATTACGGTAATGACAAGGAATACTTTCCCTTTTTGTGTTTTTTTTCCAATTTCTTTTTTGTTTTTGAAGTGATCTGACACTTCCTATTGCCAAAATTACTGAATGCAATCGCAGAAAGAGTATGCTTTAATTTATGATAAGCGACAGCCCATAGATGTCACTACCTCTGCTCTGAATTGTGATCAATACTAGCATTTTTATTGTCAATTTTCTGAACGTTCTTCGAAAATATGTCGAATGACTACGAATTGTTGTCGATCAATGTTTAAGCTTTTAATGTTGATTCTGTTCTTTTAAAGACCCTATATGATGTGGCATATTATTTATGTTCTCTCTTATTGGATTTTTAGTTTGGTTTCAGGAAGATGATTCGAATAAGGATCTTCCTTATGACGTCAACTTCAAGAGTCTGTTGTACTTCATGGTTGCTCCAACACTTTGTTACCAGGTGATTGAGATTCTGCTGCTTTCATCTGAAATGCTGCTTGTGGTTGATTAAGTGTTTCATTTAAGGAGTTTAAAGTTAACTCATGTATGGGCCCCCTGGACCCTGAGGAGAGTTTGTTTTATTTTCTTCTGTCTCTATGTTGCAAGCTTACAAGTTGAGCAACTTTTTGTTATCAATTGATGCATTTTGCGAATTTGGCAATTTATGTCCACTTTTCGTACAGTTGAAAAGATCCAATTTGGCCCTTTTTTAGGTTGGAATATAGTGAACAAAAGCAAAGTGTCCACTGTCCATTTATACAGTCATATGCTTCCTATCTATGGTGTAGTATGGTTTTTAATTTAGGGTTTGCTGAAACCAGCTTCTCTGCAATTGAAGGGTAAGGCTATTGTAATCCACCCCCCCAAAAAAAAAAGCATTAATAATCTAAATCTTACTAAAATACTAAATTATATATTTATTTTTGCTACCCTAGAAGATGCTGTAAAATTAAATACGAAATTTTTTTAAAAAATGATAACTTACTAAAAGTTAGAATTTTTACTTATGCTATGTGAAGTTTCTTCCTTTAGTCTTATAATGCATCATTTTCCTTGTGGAGAGTGTTGTATGTATAATGTATATCCTGTAGTTTGACCATTCCACTTATGTTAAAATAGCTGTCTGGCATGTTGCTTCAAATTTAATTCGTTGGTAGCTTTTCTGCTTCAAAATCATAAAATTATTTTAAGACAAAAAGTGAATGTGCCTTTTCTCAAAGAAAGGCAACTCAACGGATTGAGTAAGACTTGTTTGAGCGTCTTTTATGATGTTATTGATAATGCTTATTTTTACACATCAGCGAAGTATGCTTACGTCATTTCTGGCTTTTATTTTGCAGACAAGTTATCCGAGGACTGCTTACATTCGGAAGGGGTGGGTGGCTCGGCAGCTTGTGAAATTGGTTATATTTACTGGTTTGATGGGGTTCATCATAGAACAAGTTTGTACCTTGTTTCTAATAACTTCTCTCTTTTGATTAGCAGATTAGATAGTCTGTTAACATCATGTACTTTTTGCAATTTTTGTAGTATATCAACCCCATTGTAAAGAATTCGAGCACCCTTTGAAAGGCAACTTTTTATATGCAATAGAGAGGGTTTTGAAGCTCTCAGTCCCCACTTTGTATGTGTGGTTGTGCATGTTCTATTGCTTTTTCCACCTCTGGTAAGTCACCTTGTTTACTCTTTTGTTGCTTAAGTGCTTAATCAAGTAAGGTTGCATAAACTTAGATCCTCTTAGAGAACTTTTCTTCGTAGGAAAGCTTTGGAAGTTGAGTCTATTCTTTAAATGTCTTAGCGTAGAACTCTTATTGTTTAGGTTGCTGTCCCTTGGTTGATGTATTAAACAATGTCTGTGAAGTTAACTTCTGAAGTAGATGCTTACGCAATGTTTGGTTCAAGCTTCTTACTTTCGTAATTAAGATAGTTCTGCTACGCTTTTCCTGTTTGTCCCTTAGGCCTTAGTCATGAATGCACTTACATCTACAGTCTTGAATTCTACCATTTAACTGTAAGCTCAGGTGACTTTCTACATGTATATTCTTTTATCATAGGTTGAACATATTGGCTGAGATTCTTCGGTTTGGTGATCGTGAGTTTTATAAAGATTGGTGGAATGCAAGAACATTTGAAGAGGTACCTTCCGTCGCTGGAATTGAATTTTAGCACTTACACACAAACAATTGAATATCCCTTTCTGTTTTGGTTGTATGTACGTGCTGCATTGGAAATCCATCAGTATTGGAGAATGTGGAATATGGTATGGCCTCTCACTGTAAAATGATTTTGCACTCTGTTTAACTGAAGTATATATGGTTAATTCTGGGATTTGTATATTTTTGTGGTAGAAAAATGAAGTAGCAAGTGTACATATCATTGTCGGATAGTTGAGCCATCGGGTGTCTGGAATGTATACCTTTGTGACCATATTCAACTGTAGCTGGGGTTGAATTGAAAAACTCAGTTAGATATTTTATGTCTCAGTTCCTACAAATAGAGCTTTAATATATTAAGAAAATTGTATTTAGTATTTGTGAGTTTGCCTTCCTATCTTTCTTCCTTTATGCAGTGCTATTGACCTGTTATGGTCTCACGAGAAACTCAAGCCTGATCCTTATCAATGCAATTCTGTCTGTAGGCAGAGTTTACAATCTTTTGTACCATTGTCTGTGATGGTGATTATAAAAATTAAAGCCTCATTTCTGTGCCTGCAAGGTTAAAATAGTAATAGACGCTCTGTAAAGGAGCAAGTTTGAGGTAATGTTGTTGAAGCATAGTTCATTTGATCTCTGATAGTATGAAGTTTATGCAATCATTGATTCAGTGAAGCCAGGGATCATACTGTAGGCACTTAGATTTAGCAGCTGCTACAAATGTCTCCGCAATTGTGATTGTACTTTTTAAAAATTTTTGTTTTTGTGGTTAATCATTTTTTCCCCCTTGCAGCCTGTACATAAATGGATGGTTCGTCATATTTATTTTCCTTGCTTGCGCAATGGGATACCAAAGGTTAGGTCTTTACATTGTTGTATTAAGAATGTCAAATTAGGTTTCTTGTTCCTTGAACTGGGTAGTTTGTAGAGTCAACTGTTGATGAAAGTATAATTCCACAATGAATTTAGTAACTGGTTTATTTAGTCACTTTTCCTTGATTCATGATTGCTATGTGAGCAGCCTTCCTATATCCTGGTGTACTCATATCTGTCATATGCTCCTATAGCATTCGATAAGAACCCCCCCAAAACAATGAACACTGTACCCTGAGACCTGGGAAATGCGTAGTTCGGTTTGGTTCCAGGTCTTGTTAATTTTTGATTGGGTGGTTTTCAAGTCAAGAAGATCTGTTTTGATTTTGGTTTCGGTTTTTAATCGGATTGACGTCGGTCATTTTTGGTTCGGGTTGACTTCAGTCGCTTGATTTTGAGTTCTAATAAGATTGTCTTGCAAAGGACAATAAGTTTGGAGAAAAATGTTACAATCAGGCAGGCGTGATTCAATTCAAATCAATTTTGATTTTAGGTGCACTTCTGGTTGGCTGTTTCTGGTGTCAACTAGGGAATGGATTTGTGTCATTCTGTTCGGGTTTTTGGTTTCGGGTTAGTTTTTCCTGGTCAATTGTCTTATTTGAAAAGCTAACAGAATATGCAAGTGAAAAGGCGTAGTTTTGTCTATAAGGTGAAGAACTTGTTACAACAAGAATTGTATTCAACATGCAAGTCATCTATCTGGTGTTTTTGACATTTAATTGTTTCTATCCAGGGAGTTGCTGTATTGATTGCATTCCTCATATCTGCCATATTTCACGAGGTAGGAAGAACTTTAATGCTGAGAATTACTTAAGCATATGTCAATGCGATGTTTCAGTGCTGAAACCCCTGATGTTGTCTTGATTATACAGCAAAACTCTTATATTGATTGCACATTGTGAAAATTAATTGGTAGAAATTCTTATGCTTGATCTTCATGTTAGCATAAAACTTGTTGGAATGTCCACCGGTTCGAACCTGGATGACTGAATCTATCCTATCCACCTAGTATAAAGGATCTCAAGTTTCAGAGAAACACAATATCTAGTGTTGCTTTTGTTTGCTAATTGTTTTTTATGTTGGAAAGCACAATAGTAATGAATATGGAATGTTCTAAGAGTATGTAGAAGTTGTTATTATCCTTGGACATTTTGTCTTTGCTTGGATGATTATTGTCTCCAAATTTTAGTAGCACTCATAAATATTTATACTATATTGTCTGCGTGTAGATAATGGTACACTGAATGCTACTTTTTTGTTTTTGGGGAAAAGGTAAATATTTTCATTAATTATCCCCCGAAAAGAGAGTATAGGAATGACAAAATACAATGATCATGAAATCAAGTCACTCCATCTTAAGACATAAGAACTAGCCCAAACGCAACAAATGTACTGGATATGTCTCACAATTGCCTCTATGCATCTGCTTTTACCTTGAAATTTTCTGAAACACCTCACCCTCCGCATCTCATATACTGCCAGCTAGCACTATCCTTAGCCACTTGTTGCTGTATGAATTACTTTTACAATGTTTCCTGAACCAGGTTTTTTCTTGCTGAAAGCTCCAGCTTCTGCCTTTTGGCGTAGACCATAATAGTATTTGGTTCTGCACTTCATTAGAGACTTAACAGCTATTTTTTGACTGAATAGAGCACATCTATTTTTTGCTGTTATCCCCTACTAATTAACATAGGAGAAGTGGCAAGTCTGTCATGACAGGCAAGCCAAAATACCAATTTGTGTCTTTCCCAAGCACAACTTTTCCAAACCATTTTATGCCAACAGGTTCAACAATTTTATGGAATAACTTGTAACCATCTCTCATATTGAATTTCAGATGAGTCTTCTGTGCCAACCACTGCTGTGCTCCCTCAGGTCCTCCACAGAGGAGGCTCAGTTCATTTCTTACTTCCATTAGCTTCCTCCAAACGTTTGTATTTGGTTCCTTTTGACTTAGACCATAATAGTATTTGGTTCCACACCTCATTAGAGACAGACAGGGCAGCTGCAGCTGAAGAATAAATGATTGTAGTTGTCTTTTGTCTTCTCGTAGTTGCCTGCATGGAGCACATCTATTTTGTGCTGTTATCCCCCTACTAATTAACATAGGAGAAGTGGCAAGTATTTTGTGCTGTTATCCCCCTACTTCCTCCATCCCTTTGTATTTGGTTCCTTTTGACTTAGACCATAATAGTATTTGGTTCTGCAACTCATTAGAGACAGGGCAGCGGAAGAATAAATGATTGCAATTACTTCTCCTTGTTGACTGCATAGAGCACATCTATTTTGTGCTGCTATCCCCTTACTAATTAACACAGGAGAAATGGCAAGTCTGTCATGATAGGCAAGCCAAAATACCAATTTGTTGCTCCCAAGCCCAACTTTTCCACACCATTTTATGCGAACAGGTTCAACAATTTTATGGAATAACTTGTAACCGTCTCTCATATTGAACTTTGGATGAGTCCTGTTTTGTGCCAACCACTGCAGTGCTCCCTCAGGTCCTCCACAAAGGAGGCTCAGTTCATTTCTTACTTCCATTAGCTTCCTCCAACCCCAAGCATCCCCTATTAGGGCTTGCACACTGAATAGATCTTGCCCCTGAACATGTAAGCTTTAGCCCATATAGTAAAAAGAGAAGAGACATGTAGCAACTTCCACAGCCTTTTGACATAAAAGGTTTGTTCCAAGCAAGAATTTCCTTAAAATTCAAACCACCATTGAGATAAGACTGACATACTGTAGACCAGCTCACCGATGCTAATTTCTTACCTTCCAGCCACCACTCCAAAGGAATCAACTACACATTGATTCAATAGTATAAATTGTATGCTTGGGCAAAAGAAATACTTGGGATCAGAAAGAGATCAGACCAGATGTCTCAATCATGAGGAGTTTTCTTCCTGCACAGGAAACTGTCTTGCTAGGCCAAGAAGACATTTTTTGTTTAATTTTATCAATAAATGGCTGGCAGATAAAATGAGTAAGTCTTTTGGTAGAGAGTGTAACCCCAAATATCTAAAAGGGAACAACCCAAGTGAGAATCTGAGAATCCAAGAATCCACTAGCTGTAAGAATTTCTTCTTAAACGGATTCATTGATTCCAAAATAGAGCTTAGATTTGTCAGCATTGACATACAGTCCAGACATCCTTGAGAAGTAAGTGCTGAAAACAGTCCCATAAACAATAAATAGAAGACAGATCCCCTCTAGAGAAGAGTAATACATCATCAACAAATGCAAGGTGGACTCATTCAATTCTAGCACATTTTGGGTGGAAAGAAATCAACTTATGTGTGACCGCTAAGTTCAGGCCTCCAGTGAGTACTTCCATAACTGCTAGAATTTGAGGATGGGGGATACTGTGAACTTTCGGATAATGTGAACTTTCATAGATGTAGCATACTCGTTATCCTGGATATTACTGTCTTTGTAAGCTAGTGTTTTTTCAAATCTTTATTTTTGGTGCTGCTCGTTTTGATGTTTGCATGCAACTAACAGCCATTGTGTTTTGCAGCTCTGTATTGCTGTTCCCTGCCACATATTCAAACTGTGGGCCTTCCTTGGTATTATGTTTCAGGTAAAATGTCCATACTGCTGGTCAGACTATTTCTTAGTTTCCTTGATCAGACAACTAACCTTTGTTGATTGTGTGTTATTTTCTGAACCAGGTTCCCTTGGTTTTGCTTACAAATTACCTGCAAAAAAAGTTCCAAAATTCAATGGTATGCCTCTTTTGACAGAATTACCTTTTCTGTATGTAAGCCCTTGTATCGTTTCTGCACCTGGCCGAACCGACCATTATCTGACTGTTGGACCTGCTTGGCTCAAATCAAGCCTAACTTGATACCAAAATTGCATACTTGATTTTGACGGGAGACTTGAAGTAAACTGAAATTTTGCTAAGCAGTATTGTTTGCATTTTCGAGAAAATTGTTGAACGAAGAAATAGAAGCTAAGAAATGACCAGCCAAATTACTATAAGCCGCATCTGGACTGGTCCTAAGTTAATGTGCCCAAAGACAAGTTTGGTTATTTGCCATGTTACAATTTTCGTATCAGGAAGAGTACTAGTGCCTTTGTTATTCTTTCCGTCTCCTTTTGATTAGATATCATGTAACAGCTAACCGTAGCCAATCCATCCTTCTCTTGGCATTTTAAGTCAAAAGCTTGCTTTATCACTTGCAGGTAGGAAACATGATCTTTTGGTTCATCTTCAGCATTTTTGGTCAACCGATGTGTATTCTCCTTTATTACCATGATTTGATGAATCGCAAGGGCAAATCCTCATGAGTATTTCAAAACAAGGAATTGGTGAATTACTCAAGGAGACCAAGATACACAAATCAATCCTCTATTTGCATGCAAATAGTTGTGCCATGTTCTGCGACAACACTAGTGTCTTTGTTCTGTATAAGCAGATTTTGACTTCACCAGGAAATGAATTGCACACTTCATTAGGACTAGAGCTTTGAAGAAACAGCAAAAAGGAAGAAGAAAAAAATGTATATGTGCTTTTTCTTTCCGTTCGAAAGAAGTTGGTCTTTTGTGTAGTTATGGTGCCCCTTGATCACCACCTGAAGGTATCATGTAAAGATTCTGAATCATTGTTGTACATTGTTTGCTTTAGTTTTAACAACAATAAAAGAAAACTGTTATTGGGGGCAGAAGAGTGTGTGTTAAGTTTTGTTTGTATGTTGAAATAAAGTGCAGCAAGGATTTGATGCTGTGAACCTTTGTGGTTCAAGGATTTCAGCTTCGTTTTCCTTGATTAAGGGTCTGTCCTTTTGGAACTGATGATAAACTGTGTTAAGAGAATCGATCCGGTGATCGACCCGGTCAGGAAAGTGGGTCAATGGTTTAATTGGTCGGACCGTTTAACTTGGATTAAACTGGTTGACCCGGTTAATGGTTGAGCCGGGTTAAACCGATCAAGCCCGGTAAGATATTTTATAAAAATAAATATGGGCCTTTTTCCCATCAAAATTTCAGCTCTTTAAACCCTTAAAAACCTATTTACTAGTCCCTCTTCCCTCCCCTCTCCCATTTTCTCTCTCCTCAACTATACTCTCCATGCCGTGCCCTCTCCCTCTCCCTTGCTCCTTCAGCCTCCCCTCAACCTTTCTCTCCCCTTTGCTCCATCTCTGTATTCCTTCAACCTTCTCTCTCGCCTCTCCTCTGTTCCTTTATATTTTGGATCATTCTATGATGTATTTACGCTTATACTCTCAGCCGCCCATCTCTCTCCCTCAACCTCCCTCACTTCTTTATACTCTCAGCCTCCCATCCCCAGTGCTCTTCTACGCTTTTTTTTTTTTTTTTTTTTTGGGATCATTTGTGATGTATCCAAACAATGAAATGGGAAAATCCCGGTCTGACCCCATCATTTGTGATGTATCTAAACAATGAAATGCGAAAATCTCGGTCTGACCGCGGGTTGGCTAGGTTGCTCAAGTCACCCAGGTTAGACCGGTTTTTTCCGGTTCATTGTTTAAAACGAGTATTGATAGTAACCGGACCATTGAACTGGTCAGGTTCCCGGTCCAACCGGTTGAACCGGCTGATCCGGTTTTCTTAACACATATGATAAGGTCAATAATAAGTGGTAATGATACTGAAAAGTCCTGCAAAAATAGTAATACTGAAAAATATTGCCAAATGGTAATACCAATGATAAGTGCAGCAAGGATTGGATGTAAGGGTGAGCAAAAAACCGTAACCGAAAAATTGAAAAACCGAACCGAAATTATGGTTAACCGTTCAATTTTTAGGTAAAAATCGGTTCGGTTAATCGAACCGATTTTTTTCGGTTAACGGTTCGGTTTCAGTTCAACCGGTGAAATTTTTGGTTAATCGAAAACCGAACCGAGTTTTAAATGGCCGGTTTTTTTCATTAAGAGAAACCCTAATAATCGAACCTGACTTAACAAGCCCGCTAAATTAAAATTGTAAAAAACAGGTTAATCGTGAACCGAACCAAATTATTGTTTAACCGAAACGAAAACCCGGTTAACCGATAATTCGGTTCGGTTCATGGTTCACAGCTTTGCCCGAACTGAATTTTCGGTTAACTGAAATTTTTGGTTCGGTTACGGTTCACGTTTTTCGAACCGAATATTCGGTTAACCGATACCGAAAATCCGGTTAACTAACTATGCTCACCCCTAATTGGATGTAATTAATAATGTATATAAATAAGTTTAAAATTGTATTTTGATTACCTTGTTTAGTTGTATGAGAATATTACAATAGAACTACACTAATAATAATAATAATAATAATAATAATAATAATAATAATAATAATAATAATAATAATAATAATAATAATAATGATGATGATGATGATGATGATGTTCATTGATGAGCAAGACAATATGGTTATTCAAGGAGTAGAGTTTGAATGGCTCTCGAAAAAATGTTCAAAATGCGGAATGTTTGGCCATTTGGAGGATAAATGTAGGAAAAGGATTAAGCGACTTTGGAGGTCAAAGTTGAAAACATCAATGCAACCCCAAGATGTTGCTGATCAGGAACAACAAGACACCACTGCACTGTCAAATTATGCAAGGATCAATTGTACACCATCTAGAAGGTATAAATTAGGATAACGGTTTTGCTATGTTAGAATCTGTGTTGGAGTGTATTGTTCATGTAATAGATAATCTAGGGGTTTGGAATATGAAGGCATGAATAGCCCTTAAAGCAAGAAGAAATCATCATTTTCTTAAAGAATAAAGGAATTAAGCTGGCAGGGTTGTTGGAGATAAAGATTAGTAAGCAAAATGTGGACAAGGTGGTTGCAGTGATGTGCAATAATTGGAGTTTCAGTACAAATGCAATTGATAAAAAATAAAATAAAATATGGATTCTTTGGAAGCCCGACATTTTTAGTGTAGATATTTTACAAGTAAACTCAAAGTATATTCACGTGATGGTGAAATCAAGTGGTATACAGAAAAGTTTCAGCTTCACAGTTGTCTGTGCATCTAATAATGACTAATAATGATGAAAAAAAGAGAGCTATGGGATTTTATGACTGCAACTACTGGGTTGGGATTTTATGATTTTAACTGTGTCATGCAAGATAATGAGAGAATTGGTGGTGCAGAGGTTCAATTCTAAGAATTTGTGGAATTTCAGCAGTGTGTGGAGGATTGTCAAATCCAAGAAATGAGATGTATAGGTGTTACATACACTTGGACGAATAAGCAGAATACATTGGGCAGGGTTTTCTCTCGACTTGACAAAGTGTTATGGTTAGAAACTTACCCTGAGATAGATTGCAATGTCATATCTGTTGTGGTCTCGGATCATTGCTTCTTACTTATAAGTGATCATCATGAAAGGGACCTTCTTTTAATTTCCTGAACATTTGGTGTTCTCATGAGAAGTTCTCATCTATTGTGGAGGATAATTGGTTTCCAAGTGTTACAGGATCTCAGATGTATGTTTTCGACACAAGCCGAAAGACATGAAGAAAGCTCTAAAAAGACTGCACAAGGACAATTTTATAGAGTTAGAAGTACAGGCGGAGTAGGGAAGAAGGAAACTGTATGCAATTCAGGAGGAAATATTTAATGGCTAAGGAACTACTAAGCTTTATGAGAATGAGAGAAAGGTCTTTGTTAAGTCTCAAGAACTAAGAAAGATCATAAGGGAAACACACATTCAAAGGAGCCAAGTTAGGTGGCCTAAATAAGGTGATTTAAATATAGCCTATTTTCATGTTGTAGTGAGACTCAAGCTTTACAAATCTAGGATTTTACCCATTCTCAATGAATTGGATTATCCCTACATATGATCAAGCTGAGATAGAGGCCATTTCCCCGAAGTATTTCACATACATTTTGACTCCAAAACAAAGGAAGGGCTCTCTGTCAATTAGTCAATCATTCACAGAGGGGATTGTTTTACAGCTGAGCAAAGTCAAGGCCCTATGGAGAACTTTACTATTTCATATGTCAAAGATGCTTTCCGGCCTATTAGCTGTGTTAAGAGCCCTAGCCTTGGTTGACTTGGGAGCAAGTTTTGCCAAGCTGCTTGGTCCATTGTAGGAGAGGACATGTGTGATGCCATTATGGATTTTTACAAATCAGGCAAAATGTTAAAGCAATTGAATTCCACTGCAATTTCCCTTGTTCCAAAAACTGAAAACCCCTAACAAGCATCTAGTTACCGACTAATCTCGTGCTACTATGTGATCTACAAAACTCTATCCAAATTCCTTTGCACATGAGTGAAAAAGGTACTGCCAAATATTATTATGATGAATCAATCTAAATTTGTGGTCAATAGTTCCATACTCCATAATATCATGATTGGCCTAGATTTAGTGAGACATTATAACAGAAGGAAGATCTCTCATAGATGTGTCATCAAAATTGACATTAGAAAGGCCTATGATATAATTGACTGGAACGTTGTAAAGGAGATGCTATATAGGCTTGGATTCCCTGGGAAATTTGCTCAAGGGACTTGTGAATGCTTAAACA
The DNA here is from genome assembly GCA_021018815.1 of Talinum fruticosum. Lineage (NCBI taxonomy): Eukaryota > Viridiplantae > Streptophyta > Magnoliopsida > Caryophyllales > Talinaceae > Talinum > Talinum fruticosum. The sequence continues at coordinate 4,633,948 of JAITYX010000036.1, read as the reverse complement.
CGACAAGTTTCTCTTTGAGTTATCATGGAGCTTTACATGGTTTTTTTTTTTTTTTTCCAATAGTAGTAGAGGATTGAGACAAGGGGACCCCATATTCCCCTTACTTTTTGTGCTTGGTATGAAGTACTTGTATAGGTTGCTCATGCAAGTTACTAAGGATCTAAGGTTCAAATTTCATCTGGGGTGTAAAGATATGAAGCTAAAACATCTTATATTAGTCGATGATTTGCTTGGTTTCTGCAAAGCTGAACCTTACTCTATCGAATGTATAATGCAAGCACTCACAAATTTTTCTGAAGTCTCTCAATTGGAGGAAAATGTCCAGAAATGTCACATCTATGTTGCAAACATTACTGAAGCTGTAGAAGATGAAATATTGATAATGATCGGGTTTGAAAAGGGCACCTTACCAATGAAAAACCTTGGAGTACCATTGAAATAAGGAAAACTAAACTCTAGTGACTATAATCTCCTAGCTAGTAAGATTACAACTAGAATCAGAGGTTTTGGGGGGGAGGGTGAAAAAGCTAAGCTATGCAAGTAGAACCCAATTAGTGTTCTATGATGTTGAATATGCACATGTACCGGAGTTCAAGTTTCATCTTACCCGAACAGGTTATTAAGCAAGTCGAAAAGACTTGTAGGAGTTGTTTATGGATTGGGGAGGAAGGAAAGAGATGATATATACATGTAGCATGAGAAGATGCATGCTCCCCAAGACAACAAGGAGGTGTGGAAATTATGAGAAGTAGGGATTAGAACAATGCTCTAATTGCAAAGAATCTATGGTATATTTCAAACAGTCAAGAAAGTCTATGAGTGAAGTGGATTCATAACAACTATATTCAAAGACAAGATTGGAAAACTACCCCATGCAAATTGGGAGTAAGTTGGTACTTCAAGAAATTGATGAGCTTAAGGAAATACTTAATTGCAAGGTATAGCCAACAATTGGAGATTTGGAAAGTGCTAAAATGTGGAAAGTTCAATGTCAAAGTTGCTTATGAGTAGACCCGGAAAAACTAACCCGAACCGAACGGGTCGAACCGAATGACTCGAAACCCAAACCGAACCGACATTCGAAATCGTTGAACCGATTTTGACCCGAACCCCGAAAGTGAACCGACCCGAAATCTAATTAATGAACCCGATTCATACCCGAATCAAAATGACCCAACCTGAAACAAAACCGACCCGAAATATACTTGACCCGATTAAGAAATGACTCGAACCGAATCGGACCCGAAAGATTCAACCCGAATGAAAGTGACCTGAACCCGAACCGACTCAAATCCGAATTTGACCTAACCCACATTAGATGGGTCTTTGCAATTTTTTTAATTTTTTTGGTGGGTCTCCGAGGATGGACTTTACTAGCAATGACTAACTGACCAAGCTGATCCAGAAAGGAAGAGGAAGAACGCACGGAAAGATAGACCAAACGAAAGAGAGAATAGACATGCGTAAAAAATGCTGCACTTCAAGCTTCCTGTAATATTGTTGTGCCCTAAGGTAGGTTAACGTAAGAGGGTGTGAAAATGAAAAGAAGCTATTATGGTTTTTTTAAGATTTATCAATCACTTATACTTTCCTAGAATAAAAGGTAGGGAAATCAATGCTTCACACCTTTTTATTAGTAAGGTAGGGAGGAAGCCATTTTTAAGCTTAAGCGGAGAAAGATAGTATTCTCATGTCCTGAAAAGAGCATATTCTAGGCATCCGGTTCAATGGTTGCTGGAGTGCTCCATTGTATTATACTTGTAGTGGTACAATTTTGACCAACCCCAAATCTTATTCAAGCGGATCCATACCAAGGGATGTTGATAGATCCGATATTCTATATGGTTCTCTAAACCATACTCGAAACCATCCCCGAAACCTACCCGAATCGGCATTGACCCTATCCGAATCGAAAATGATCCAAATTAACTTCACCCGAAGTTGACCTGATCTGAAATTAACCCGAATCGAATCCGAAACCCGACCCAAAAAGATTGACCCGAAGTTGAACCGAACCCAAGTTGACCTCGAACCGACAAACCCGACTCGAACGAGATCTACCCGAAGTTGACCCGAGCATAAGTTGACCCAAACCGAAACCAAACCCCACCCAAACAAGTTTGACCCGAAGTTAACCGAAATCGAATGACCCGATTGTCATGTCTACTTATGAGGCTATTGGGTTTTTCTCTTGATTACTTCTCTTGTAGATAAGATTAGTGGCCTCCCAACCCTAACCCATAAAATAAATCATCATAAAATAAATATTTTATGACTCATTATTTTTGGACCGACATCATATATTATCTTGAAAACTCGTTAGCAATTAAAATCCGCTTTTAACTCTTCTCTTCTCCGCTTTATTAATCAATTTCTTAAAAATAAAGAAATAAGGTAAACTAGATAAAATAAACTATGATACCCACTGGCATCTAAAAGAGGAACATTGATCTCCACCTTCCTTATTGTATCTAAAACTCGTTGGTGTGTCTTATTTAGCTTAAGAGTTGTGCCTATCAATCTACTAGGGAAAGGTGGCACCGGCTTATAAGGTTCCTTATAAATTTCACCTGTTTCATTAGCATTAGAAGGGTGTGCTCTCTCTCTCTCTCTCCTCTCCTCCCTCTCGTCTCGCATGCTCTCCTCTCCTCTGTCTCGCTCACCGTGGTCTCTCGCTCGCCGTGGTCTCTCGCTCGCCGTGGTCTCTCGCTCCTCCCTCTCGTCCGTGCTCTGCTCTCTCTCCCCCTCTCATCTCGTCGTGCTCGCTTCTCTCTCACCTCCGGTGAAGGCGGGAAAGCGGGGCCCCGGTGGAGATTGGATACCGGCGGGGGCGGGGAAGGGGCGGGGGCGGAGGCAGGAGCGGGGGTGTCCCCCGACCCCGACCCGCCCCGTTGCCATCCCTATTAGGTGCTGCCAGCACATGCTCGTTTTAACACTAATCCTTCTAGCTCTAATTACCCCAGCACCTAGCTCCCCTCTTCCCTTTTTTTTTGGGAGGGGGGTAAAATAGGAATAGGTAAACATAAGTTCCCCCGGGTTTCTATTTTATTTAATAGCAACGAAACTAGCAATCACCTTAATTAATTAAACTATATAAGCACATAAGCACATAGTAATTGCGTAAAATAAATTACGTATAAATACTTAGCTTAATTTAACTATATAATTAATCTACTCAAAATTTTCAGGTCTCACACTATACCCTCATTTCCTTAGGTTTTCTTATCCTTCAAATTGAGGGTGAACAGAGGGGAGAGGAAGATTTTTAATAAATTTACTATCCTTCCCCTCCAGTTTCTTACATTCTAATTCAAATCTAGTGAAGGTTTATCACTTCCTTTCTCCTTCCTTTCGCTCCATTTCCCTCCCCTTAGTTAATCTACATTTCCTTCCTTTTCATAAAATCCAAACATATGATTAATCAACACCACCCATCACTACGTTGATCATAATTCAATACCACCCATCACTAACTATTTCTTTTCCTTAACCCACGCCATAACCATCTCCATATTCTTCAATTTATCATATTATCCACTTCTTCTTTTACCAGCCCACGTACGCAACCATCTTCATCAGTTAATCAACGTCTTCATCGATGACCTCGTATACGGAAAAATCAATATTGGTGGTTTTTATTAGTATTATAATTTTTATTATTCAAAGTATCTATTTTTATTTTTAATTTAATATTAAAGATATATTTTTATTTTGTTTATATGTTTTAATTTATAATAAGTGTGAGCAGTGTTTTTTACATTTATATACTGTAACGTCCTATTGATTTTTATTCCATGGTTCTATAATGATTTGTGTTTATTGTTTAATTAAAGTGCACGCTAATTAATTTAATATAAATTTTTGTATGATAGTTTCAAAGACTTAAGTATGTAAACGTTGTGGTATTTTAGATATAAGTATCATCCTAGTAGATCATGGACGACTCATCTTATATCTATCACTCTTAATTAGGAAATAATTATGGATATTTATTAAATTAGTTTGTTAATAGATTGATTACAAGGTGTTAGATGATATTTTTCTAATACTTAATACTCTAATTTGATTAAGTTCTAGTGTTAGTGTTAGAGTTATCAATACTAGTAGGGTTTATATCCGGTTAGACCTAATTGAACTAATTATTAAGGAAAAATAAGGAAGATCTGCAGGTGGTTGTATTCTATAGTTTAGCTCATGGTAAATCAATTTATGTGTTAATAATAAATATTAATTTTTATAGTGGATATAGATTATATTAAGTGTTTCTATAAATTCTTTATCTTTGATAATTATTTATTTTCTTTTTAGTTGTTTCTTTAGTTTGTCAATTTTATATACAACTTTATAGTTTTTAATATTAATTTCGTTTACGTACCCCCCAAGAAAAATATTAGTATTTTAGGTGAATTTTAGTCATTTTAGTTTAATTTAATTTTTATTTTAATATACTTTAGTTTTCATATTTATTTTTTTGTCTTTTTTTACTATTTTTGATCGATCTGTTAGAAATTAATTTTAAAATAGTTTCTTTTATTTATTTTAGTATTTTATGTGTTTATAGGGTTTATATAGATTCCTAATTTGTTTTGATTAAGTTTTTAAATTTTGGAAATTTATTTGATAATTATTTAGCTTTAATTCTTAAATTTAATTACTGCATGTTTTTAGTTTAATAAATCTGTAAATTCGATTTTTAATTTTAATTTTATAGTTTTAGGGTTATTTAGGTTTAGAAAATTATTTTTTATATTTATATTAATTTTATTATTTACTTTCGTATTTATTTTAGTGCAGTTTATTATTTATTTAATTTTCTATTTTAGATTTTGTTTTGTTTTACTACTTTTATTTTCAGTTTTATTTATTCAAAATTATACAGAAATATTTATGGGTTATTAAAATTTTGTATCTTCTGTCTACATTATTTATTTAATTTGTCAGATAATTTTTTGTGATATTTAGTTATTAATTTTATGATTTATATTTGCTGTTTTGATTTTAAGAATCGTAAATTTAATTAGATTAAAATTTATATATTATCATCTTTTCTCGTGGATTCCATCCCTACTTCCCTATACTATATTGTTAATTATAAACCTAAGTAGTAATTTAATTTATAATTGTATGACAAGCTAACAATTTCACAAATCAAACATATCAGAGGCTTCAATATCTATATTATGTTCTACTTAATATTATATTTCATCATATTCTAGTAAAGAATTTATCTATACAAATATTTTAATTTTGCTCTTGTTTATGTTCATATGATAAAAATTATCTGAATTGTTATGTAATTGATTTGAATTAATGATATAGGAAATAATGTGCTCAAATTTTTAATATTCATATGTGTATATATTAATAAATTTTCTCCCATCACTTATGCTATGCACTAATTTCCAAAAATCATGAAAAGTTACAAATATAGAAACACATGCATGTATTTGAGCGGATTTAGTTGAAGAAATATTTACGCGATACAGAAATAGGTCACCCGGTCTATTTTAATTAAATTGTGAGATTTAGAATGTATTGTGGTTTGGTTTGGAATTTCTTTGCTTTTTAGTGCTGTAATGTTTTTAATATGAATTTTCGTATTTTATTTTCCCCAAAATATATGTGTTGTATTTGTAATGTCAAAGATATGCTTCGATGTGCCGACCTTCGCTTATTTACTAATATTATTAATAAAGTTTCTAATATTAATTTGCAACCACAAAATATTTATTTGAATTTTCGGCATTTTTTTGTAATTATTCTTATATCTTATAAAAATAAAAATAATATAAAATAAAAGAGATAAATTATTTTAAAAAATATTAAATAAGTAGACTCGATAAGAAATATTTCAACGGGTTAACCAAGTAGGTGAGCCTTATATTGTAAAAATAAAGATTTATAAGAGAGAAAAAAGTGACCCTTAAATAACGATGACGAAGACAACGATGATCGATAATAGTACTCCTTCCATCCTTGAAAAACATGTCAAAATCTCATTTTTAAATGTCTCATATTGCTTGGAAGTATCGCATTGTAAACATACACTTTATCCTATATCATTAGCTAAAAATCGTATATTTATTTACTGCAATAATAATATGAAAAATTTTATCTAAACATATGATGTAGACATTAATTACTACATAAAAAATACAAATAACAAATAAATTTTAAATTTTTTTTTTTGCAAGAGTCAAGTTAAATTTATAATTTTTAATCTTAATAATGGTTGGCAACAAACGAACAAATAATTTTTCCTTATTTTGTATTCTCTTTATATTGGCAACTTTTAGGGACAGTTAGTCGTAGTAATAAGGTTAAGGAGAGAGTACTTAAAACTAAGACTAACAAATAAATATCTAGTAGTTCGAAAATACAAGAAAAAAACAAATGTATGCACTTCATCGACCTAGAAGCCACCATGCATTTAGAACAACCAACTAATCATGAAGACTAGAAAAGTAGAAAGCATATCGTACCTAAACTTTACAACCTTAATTCTAAACCTCCAAATACCTTTTTATCTTGGGCCATGGCTTCTACAAGAGTACAAGGGTCAAATTTAATTTGATAACCTCACTCGATTTTTATTAGGTTTACCTTCATAGTTGTACCTCTCTTACTTTTTAAAATGTGAATCCTCTTACGCGAGTCACATCTACTTATGGGAGCATATAAGCTCCTCCTCTTAATGTGAAAAAAATATATATCATCCGAGTCTTACCTCTTGTATCATATCCTCAATTGGTGCAACCCCTGCCCTCTCTGATCATATTATTTCCCATTTGATCTATTTTTGTAAGGCCATCTTTGTTACCATCATCCTTTGAATTTGTGTTTTTTTATTTTTTTATTTTACGAGCCACCACTCTAAGCCATATAGCAGAGGCTAATCTAACCATGAATTTTCCCTTTAGTTTGGCGAGGATTCCTTTTTCACATAAAACTTCATATGATTGTCTCCATTTCTACCAGCCTACTCTTATATAATGAACAATGTCCTGATATCTCCTGCATCTTCAATTACTGGACCTAAGTATGCAAACTTTTTAAACTTTGTGACTGCCATATCGCCAATGATGATTTTTGAAAAATGTTGGAATTTTTAATTACTCGTCTAGAGCTATCTATCTATCCACAAAATATAAAAAACATACGAAATCTAGAAAGCCCACAAAATATAAAGAACATACAAAATCTAGAAAGCACAGCGTTCCTTTTTCGACCTCAAATGTTCCCTTTTTAAGAACTTGTACGTTTTAGTTGTTATAAGTGCTATAAACATCAAAACAAACAAACCCTTAAACAATTGAAAGAATCATTTGTGCTGAAAAAACAGTTCGGTCATACTTAAATAAATTATAGCAAGATACATTTTCAAATTGTTCTCTATTTTTATTTTTACTTTTCATACTAGGCGAGAAAAATATTGACCTAGGATTTATTGAAATCAACTTATTTGTGCTTACAGACCAGAGTTACACTTACACCTCATATCCGCATTCTTTGGAAAATTCTTACCAGTAATAGACAAGGGTTCATAAAGATGAAAGGAAACTCACCTTAACACTCATCCCAACCCCACTGCCCCAAAATAACCAAACACATACACTAAATAGCTTCTTATTCACCAACTAATCAATTTAACAGGAAGAAAACGGATGTAAATGAAAACAATGAGGCAGCCAGGGACAAAGATGTACACTGTACACATCATAAACACAACTACACACGAAAAAGATCTCTCAAATCCCTCCTCAGGAAACATTGATTAGGCAGTATCCTTCTCAAACAAATATAACCTGATGTGTTTGTTCTCTTACTCGCATTTAAAAAACAAGAGAGTACTATATATGAAAAGATGTACACAAGATAAAAAGACAATTACATATATGAAAGCCCATAATACACCAAAACCAGTAAACTGATATAACCAACTGACAATATGATACATCACCACACTAAAACATTCTTTTTCAACATCCTGTTCACTTCACTGTTCAGCGCACCGCCACCCAAATCCCAAGTGGGATAACAAGCATCAGCAAATAATCGTTGGACATACATAGAGAGAAGCATCACCTCAACTTCCCCATTAGTATTTGTTCATTGCTTCTCAGACAGCCTTCTGCAATTGTCCTTTGCTTCGATTCTGTATGTGCTTCTAAGTCCACTCAACAGTTCTTTTGATGTCGACGAGTTGATGAAAACTCCAAGAAACTAAGGGGATCCATCACTTAGTATAATTTGCACACAATTTATAGTAGTAATATTATCACAACAATGTGGTCTGGGTATGAGGGAAGTTAATGGACCCTCTCATCATCAAAATGCAAGCTCTCAATGCCTCTGAGGGTGGATTCATAGTTTTTGCTGGTGATCCTTCCAGAGGACGGCTGCTTGGCATCTGAAGATACCACGGGTGAACTCCTCTGACCGCTTGAGAACCTCTGCATCGTGCCTGGGCTTGCCTCTGCAGTACGAGGCTGGGAGGGATCAGAGTCATTTCCTCCTGTAAGAGCTTCACGACTGCTGGGAATAGCAGCTCGCCTTAACAAGCCACCGGACCGCCCCACAAGGTTTGAGCTTGACAACTGAATACAGAAATGGTCACTTTTACCCCTAATAATAGGTTAACCACCAAAAAAAAGAAAAAAAACTCCCCTTTTTACAAAGTAATCCGCACATGAAGGATGATACTATATATATATATATATATATATATAATCAAGCTATTGTGTTTGGAGAGGTGAATAGATAGGACTACTAGTCGCTTGATAAAGTTTCAGCTCAAGTGAAAATTGTTGTGTGTGTATATATGTATACACAACTCTAATCTAGAAGGTAACCTAACCCAAAAACATTGACAAACTAGACTTACGAGGTAGTCAATAGTGAATACTTTTCAAGTAATGAATTGGCAGGTACCATTAACAGCAGTGAAACTCAACATAGGAAAGACTCTCATGCGTTTGTACCACTGAAATCACATTTGTGTCACGTTCAATATTTTTCCATCATCTTCGTGTTATTACTCTATATGTCCCACAAAACTTCAATTTTCATTTGATGACTCAAGGATCATTCTAAATACATCTTTTAGAAGATCAGCAAAGCACATTCATGATAAAAAGGTAGAGCAACCAACAAACCAACCAAAGTTCTATCCAATGTAGGTTTCTTTCTCTTTTTTCCTTTTCTATTCTCAGGGAACAAAGCAGAGGTTCAAATGTATGCAGCTTTATTCGTTTACTAAAATTGAAGAGCAGTTCAATTAAAAATAAGAAAATAGAAAAAGGAGCCCTAGTTTCAGTTTTACCTAAAAGTTTGATTTGTTCTTACCCTTTCAAAGTTTGACACGTTTTATAGAAGGGTGGATCAGTCAGGTCCATAGGAGTGTCGCAAAAATCACTAGAAATTTTCCTTCCAATCAGAAAGTGAAAATAGAAATGGCGTCCTTAGTAATATTGAGTTAAACCAGAGTTGATCAGTAGGCAGGCAGCCTTGGGCAATTTGTTGTTTTAAACCCATCTTGCCTATTTTGCACATCTTCCTGTAACTGGACATAAGTTCCTTGTAACATCCGGGAAACACAAAGAAAGCAGGAGAAGATATGGGACCAGAATGAGGGTAAACTGTATTAACAGTATCCATGTCTGATAGTACATCATGGTATTTCACTGACAAAGTCCAAAAAGAGCAACATAAAAAATCAACCCGAGCAGAGACAACAGCATAGGACACAGATTCTCCGGACAAGTACATCCATTATAAAGTCAGAACATACCATAGCATCTGTGCTTAGAGTTGGATCATTCACTAGAGGACTCTTCTGCTTCAAAAGATTTCCAGAATTCAAAAGTGATCCTGACATTCTCCGTCGGGAATTATCTACAGAAGACAGACCACTTGGATGGGCCTCCTCTTCACCTGCCAAAATTAAAGACAAGGAAATCCAATATGGTCTGTTAACATAATGGGCTAATGACTTCTTTTGTAAAACTTCTGACTTTCCCTTGTATCTCCAACCAAGAAAAAATGCATTACCAAAACCCTGCAATATAACATGGAATGCTGACCTGAATTTCTTTCAGCATTAGCAATTGGAGGGGCCACACCTGCACTAGCGCCAGCACCAGCACCCTAATATGACACAGCCATACACACCAGACGGGAGGATGATTAAAAATAAGAAAAAGTAAAGCAAAGCAGCTGATGCTCATGAACATCATCTCATGTAACCACACTTACAAGAGCACGAGATGGAGTCACTAGTTGTGATTGTTGATACTTCAAAATGGTCCAGTCAAACACATAGTCAAATTGAAAACCTGCAGTGAAATTTGTATCAGAACAGCACATGTGGATGTCTTCTGGGTTGACATAGAGATGTGGAGGATCAGAAAGCTACAGAAGGGAGACTAATGGAAGATAGCACACCTTCCCGAATGAAGAGATCCCGAAATATTCTCTTCAGGTAGGCATAGTCTGGTTTATCATCGAACCGTAATGAGCGGCAGTAATGAAAGTACGAAGCAAATTCAGTTGGATAGCCGCGACATAGAGCCTGACAATAAGTGATTGAATCCAGACTGTCTAAGACAATGACAAATGATGAACAAAGCTTCTAGTAAACTAATGACCATACCTCAATTGATGTGGAAACCTTCTTCTCGCTAATTCTCTCATACTTCTGTTTCTTATTTCCAGCCTTCAGCCCCTGCCAAGGAAGACTAGAGAACAAGTCCTTGAAGAAGTTAGCTCATTTTGATCACACAGAACAAATCTTTACAAGATAAGTTAGCCACATTTACCTGCCCCTCAGGAAGTACATCAGAACATATCCAAGAGATTCCAAGTCATCGCGACGGCTTTGTTCTACATAATACCAAAATAAAAGAAATGACAAATGGTGGAGCAGAAGTACCAAAAAATATAATTGGTCCTACACCAAAGGATGAAGCACCATACCGATTCCAAGATGAGTGTTGACGCTAGCATATCTTGCAGTACCTGTCAAATTCTTGTTTTCTCTGCATGTTTGCAAAAAAATATGATCAAGATAAGTAGGTTGCATTTTCAACCACTATCAAATAGAATTAGTCCTCTTATAACTAGCCATAGCAGGCTAGAAGCATAATCAAATGATAATGCAATCACAATAGAGAGTAGTAAAGCAGATACAAAACTTTTCTCGCCAATAAATTCCATATCATCTCAAGGTATAGAAACTTAAGTGAGTTCAATATTAGCACCTTCTCAACTTTGGGCTGCAGAAGGCAGATGAAATTTCTAACGCAGCTATCCCTTAATTTTTATTTCTTTTAAGGTATCAGTCCATTTCAGGCATTTTCATTTAACAGTCAAAGAATTCAATGGAAATAACCTCTTTAATTTCCACAATGATGGCCACGTTCGATTATGAATCTGATTCTAATCTCAACCATCATAGAGAGCCTCATGCACTGGGTCTCGGGTTCATTCAGTTAACCGGAAATGGAGAGACTGAACTTCTTTCCTTTCATGGTCGTATTCTTTAAAGGGGGTGTTCGGCAACGAGCTTCATCATTACTTTCTGAAGAAAATTAGCTTTTGGGCTCTAGCTTCTAGGTCAAACAGATAATTTACATGTTTGGTGAATTAGATTTCAAAATTAGATTTTGAGGTCAAAAATCAAATTTGCAAATAAATTAAGACATGACCTTGTAGGATGAGAACACATACCTAATTCAGAGTCTCAGACTAGTACAAACAACTAGTAAAATCATTTAATAGCTAACACCCTAATGCCAATGCAATCAGGCAATCAATTAACAACTGAGTGCCAAACACCCCAAAATATTACACTTTCTTCCTCTCATGCATTTGCCCAAACAAGAACTCATAACTAATACAGGCAACTTCTGACATTTGGATCAACTAATGCCCCTAGCAAAGAATAAAAATTCAAAGCCCGGAAACAGCCACAAGAACGAAACACCCAAAACAAAGGTCCAGTCTAAAATAAGGTAGCAACAGATTCCTTTTCCTTCTTTCGAAAGACATTCTTGCAGATTCCTACATTTTCATATGAAATCAGCAGCATCACTCAAACAACTATGTAAAAATCATCATACCTGTATGGAATATGTTGATGAGTCGTTGTATCTCTGTATTTCTTGGCCAAGCCAAAGTCGATAATGTAAACCTGGACACGTGAAACAACAAAGCTATAGAATTAACGAAAATATTCTTAGGTTGTTTACAGGAGGACAAAATCAAAATCTATAACAAAAACCTGATTTGCTCGCCTGCCCAAGCCCATGAGAAAGTTGTCCGGCTTAATATCACGGTGCAAGAAGGATTTTGAGTGGACAAACTCAATTCGGTTGATCTAAGTAGAAAATCTTGCATTACTAAGATTCTATAATATATAAAGAGCCAGCCAAATCAAACAGACCACACAAATAAAAAACTACAACTACCATTTGATCTGCAAGCATGAGAACTGTCTTCAAAGAAAATTTCCTGCTGCAGAAGTTGAATAGATCTTCAAGACTAGGGCCCAGTAAATCCATCACTAGGACATTATAATCACCCTCTACACCAAACCATCTGACATTTGGAATCCCAGCTACAAAAATAAGCCCAATGGCCAGAACAGAATAAGTCATTTTTGTCATGTTAATAGAAATAATAGAAAAGTCACCAAATTGTAATTTCAGAAGATCTGAAACAGAATCTTACTTCCTCCCTGAAGTATTCTGTACAGTTTTGCTTCATATAGCAACTGTGGATGCTTTGTCTTGACATTTTCCTAAAAAGCAATGAAACGCACCATAAAATGAGACATAAGACCCTCCAAAACGTCTATGAACCACATCAGGCACACAAGCCACACAACAGAATCAAGGGTTGGCTACTGGAGAAAGCAAAAGGGAAAAACTGAGAGGAATATAAAAACAAACAGATCAAACTAATCCTTGCATCCGGTGGAAGGAGAGACTTATTTAAATATATATCATTCTGCACTGTTTGTTTTAATTGACAATTAGAATTACTCCGCTCTCCCTGAAGCCACCCATCAAAAACAACAACAACCTGTCCCCCCAACCCCCCCAAAAAGGAATTGCTCCTCCGTCATCATCAGCATGCCCTACCTCCCTCAAATAACAGCAAATAATGGATCAGACAAGCCAATTTGGAAATCAAATGCTTAAATAAATATCTTTGGGTGCAGAAACTTGGTTAGTTGCCCAATATCAACTCTCCAATACTAACTAGATAATATATTACTGTTCTAGATAAGAAAGGAGGAGACCAAAAAAACAAACAAACATAAGATATAATGATTATTTGACCAGGCTCTCATCTTTATTAATACCTTCATTATTCACACTCTAAAAATATAATCCCATTTTATGCTTTTCCCCCTTATTCCTTGCAACGTGACCTTTTTAGCTCAATATTTTGTTGAGCATGAGAGATCAAGCCATCACAACCTATAATAGAGCGATACAATGTCTATCCCCAACAAGACATCAGTAAGAACACTGAAAGGAGGAGTCTACTGAAGACAAGGCACACCAAAAATTATCTAGCCAAAATAAAGAGGCCCGAGTAAAAAATTCACCCCAAATGGACGTGTCCACATTATGTTTGTAAGCAATAAATGGGAACTAAAACTATTCATTGTCTCACGAAGAATTACCTCTGGAAAACATTAACAATCAAATAAAAGGCATATATATCTAATCAAACAAAACCTACTAGGAATTCAAAGTCCCCTGAAAGAGTTTCAATAACTCTCCTATGTCACGAATCAAAATTTGGACAAGGCAACTATTTGCCCCCATTGGTAGCACATTGTGAAGAAATTCAGGTTGCCAAATAGGAAAGCTCTATAAATAGCTAACTTCACTAACTCAACTTGTTCATCATCCCCAAACTCACGCTCACCCTATTAACATATCAAATTCACAAGAAACCTGGAAATCCTGGTTCTGAATGTAAAACATGGTGAACAGATTGTGCTCCAACTAAACAAGAATGAAAGTTAGCTACTAATGGACCACGATAAGTAAGAATCGAATGCAAACACCACCGCCATAATTATGGAATAATATCAGTAGCGTCACTCAAAGAAACAAAATTAGCACCCAAACCACAATTAACCAACACTTACGAGCTTAATTGCGACTTCTTCGTTAGTCTGGATATTAGTGCCTACAAAGGGACAAATAAAAACATTAAATAAAACTCGGCAAAAAAAAACTAAGAATCAAACAAAACACGCAGAGAGAGAGAGAGAGAGACAGAGAGAGATTCTGACAAAGAGCAGACCTAGATAGATCTCTCCAAATGAGCCGCTTCCGATCTTCCGACCAAGCCGATACTTATTACCAACACGAGGCTCCATATAACCCAAAAGAGAGCAACCAAAAACCCTAACTCCAAACAAAGAAGAAGACGATTGTTGAAGTAGAGCAAATTGAAGTTCTGCTTTAGCCAAAACGCCAACTGCAACTCAGCAGATGATAAACCCTAACATCGACGGCCATAGCTTCGACTGCCCACCACTCAGAGAGAGAGAGAGAGAGAGAGAGGAGCTGGTGAATTTGGCGTAACTTGCGCTTACTCAATTTGCAAAAGCGTCGGATTAGGGTTTGATTAATGAAGGTTTTGGTAGGAGAGAGGAGAGAGAAAGAGAAAGAGAGAAGCGGAAGGGGGAATATGATAGTGGCCGGTTAGGTGGGCTGGAGGAGGAAAGTACCGAGTCCGTCTCTCTGTCCCTATCTTCTCTCCTCCCTGGCAAAAATGGACATTCCATTCCACGTCTCCCTCCAAATTAATTTTGGTACCAATATTGTTCGACATTATAATCTTCTTCTTCTTCCCCCTCCCCCTCTTTGTCAGTGTGCTCCATATTTTCATAAGTGAAGTCAATAAACATTATTAGTTTCAGCATTCACAATTAACGTTTAGCAGTCTGCATTACTTTTAAAGCAATCTACAACAATTAGGATTAGACGTTTGTCTATTCGAGTGGATGAAAGCATTTTGGAGTATTTAGGGTTAGTAATTGACAATATTTTGGGAAGTGTAGTAGTTTGAAGTGTTTCATAGTGTTTTAAATCATTTGAAATACCGTAAAAAATGACAAAACAAATAAAATTAAATATCCAATCATCATATATATATATATATTTAAAATTGAATGTTTCTGTTGTATGCCATTTGGCGTATCATTATTGGCTCCTTTTGTTTTACTATTTTTACTTTTTTTTTATATTATCAAAACCTTTTTGTAACACCCATTTTATTATCTATAAATTTTAATTATAAATAAAGTAAATTTTATTTACTACTCTTGAATGACTATGACCACCAATTACACTTTATTACCTATAAATTTTGATTATAATCATAATTAATATTATATTTTATTACATGTACTTTTTTATTTGAATGATTATTCCATTACTTCAACGGTTATAAAATTAAAAATTTTAAAAAATATACTTAATAAAAAATAATATTTATTGTATATGATTAATCTAACTGTTATAAAAAAATATAATATAATATATCTATTAATTTCAGTATTAAAACTAATATAAATTAAATAAATTATAATACTTATGATAATTATATTCGAAATTCACCTAAGGTAGATTACTATTTTTTATTTTCAGCAAAAAAATAAATAAATTAACAATTAATAGGGAAATTATATTGATTATCTATAATATTTTTTGCTATTATGATCAATAATTTTGGTCAAAGTTATTACATATGTCATATTTATTGAGTATATTTATTCAAAGTTTTATTATTTGTTTTATAAAAAATTACAACATATGGCATTAAAAGAAGTTATGACTAATCCCTTGTTTTTTTTTAATCAAAATTTGAGGTATTGAGTATTTGGCCAACAAAACACTATATGCCATTTTTTTCCAACAAAAATTTCCTTTACAATAAGGCAATCAGCTACTACTCAATTGAATGATTAATCCCTAATGACACTCTTCATCTCCATCGTCAACCTAGGGGATTGTATAACAATATAACATCGAGAAAAAAAGAAGGTTGGCAAATATAGGACACTATTTTCAAAAGAAATTAATAGTTGTGTCTTTCATTATTTTGATGTTTAATTTTTGCTATTATATATGTAATTAAATGTGTTTATTTTATTTATAGTGAGTAATCATATAATTATAATATGTTCAAATTCTAGATTAATCGAGTAGGACCCTGTGAGATATTTCTATAAACAATATATCCAACAATAAACACATATATTTAAAGGAGTTTAGCGCTAGCAAAGTCGGACCGATACATATCAATTCTAAAATATGGTGGGAGAAAATGATGAGTTGGGAAACTATTTTATAGGTTCACATCATTAAGAATTTTTTTAACATTAACTAAATCAAAATTTATATTTTTCCTCCTAATAATTACCTTTAGATTATAAAGCCTCTATTTGTATTCTAAGGTTAATGTTTCTAATTTTATAAGAAATATATATTTAATATTTATAAAATATATCAACTAATTAAATAATAGTACATGCCCGTGCGAAGTACGGGATTTACACTAGTCTTTTGAAGAATTAAAAGTAGTGGTCAACCAGCGGTGGATCCAAAATTCGACGTAGTAAAAATGAAATGAGACATGGTAGTGGGGTAAATAAATCTTAAAACTCAATTGATAGCACACTAATATATCAAACTCATTAAAACAACAAGAAGTAGAGTAAAAACTTGTATGTCTTGGTAATTTAGGCCCAAAAAGTCAAAAATTTTCTAATTAATTCTACAATAATGAATCAATAATGAGTAAAACTCTATCAACAAGTAACAACAACAACAAATAATTAGACAATTTCTAATTACACTCTGAGGTGCGTTTGGACCTTAGAAAATTTGATGGAAAAAAATAATTTAAAAAGTAATTTTTTTTATATGTTTGGCTTGAAGATAATTATAAAAAAAAATACCAAGGAAAATTTGGGGGAAAATACTAAAAACAAGTGATAAAATTTTCCTCACAAACGTGAGGAAAGTCGGGGAAAAATCACGTCAAAAAGTCCGTCCTTCCTCCAAGTTAAACTTCACATTCATCAAAGTTATTCAGTTGAACTCTCTTCATAATTGAATCCTACATAAAGGAATACGAGGGGAGAGATAAACAGGCTACTTATTAATGGATTCAAAGCCCAGATTCACACAAGACGGACAAAATCAATCTTAGAGTCCCTGAATTCGACGTTGGCAGCCCCTGTTAAGAATTCACCCCACTTTAAACCTCACTTGTTAGGTGAAGTTAGAACAAAGATGCGGAAGCGATTTAAGATGACGAAACAATATCAAAAAATTAGATGGAAATCGAAAAATAGGAACGAGACAAGAATTTAACGTAGAAAACTCAAATCGAGAAAAATCACGAACGGCACAAGCACGATGATTTCATTATTATTATGAGAGAGTACAATAGGATCTCAAACCCGGAGATTTTTCCAAACCCGAGATATCCCAATCTCACAACACTCTCCTCACAATAACTCCTTTGATGTTTACAATGGAGGCCAACCCTCCTTTAAATATGAAAGAAATCCTAATCCAATAGAATCTCTTAAACCTACCAAAACTCTTACTCCTAATTGTAACAGGTAACAATTACCTACTACAAACAAGAAACAAACTCTTATCCGAATACAATTAGGTTTAGGATATTCAATTTTATAAGGAAACAATCTTTCCTAAAATATGAGATTTTGGGACACCACCCAATAGCCCCCAATTTCAATATTGGCAAGGTCGTTTGTCGGAAGCTAGGGTTTTCGAAGGAACCCTAGTCGATTGGATTTAACTGGAAAATGAAGAATTGGAGATTCTAGCTTTTTCTGCCATGGCTGGATTTTATTGAGAGAAAGAGGTGGGAAACGAGGAGAGAGAAAGGTAGAAAAGTCGAGGAAGATAGAGACAGAGAGCTGGATAGTACAACATTCAATGATACAATCGACCACAAACAATTTATATGCAAAATGAAAGCAAAATTTAACGTGTTGAAAAAAAGTTAAAACTGGGAGTCAAACACAAGCACATGGGTCACACGATGAACCACTACACCAAAACACAAACAATTAATCAACTGAAGCCCGAACGACTACACCAGCCAAAGCATTGTAATTTCAAACGGTGTCAAATGCTATATATCTAAACTATGTTAAAAAAATTTCATATAATTTTCTTTTCAAAAAAGAGTGGTGTCAAGTGAAACCACTCTCTTGTACATAGATTCGCCCCTATGGTCAACAGTAGTATGCAATTAAATCACCAATTAATTGATCGAAGCTCGAACCACTACACCAGCCAATGCATTGTTATTTCAAACGATGTCAAATGCTATATATCTAAACTATTTTAAAATTTTTTCATATAATTTTCTTTTCAAAAACAGAGTGGTGTCAAGTGACACTACTCTCTTGTACATAGATCCGCCCCTATGGTCAACAGTATGCAATTAAATCACCAATTAGCGTTTTGCAATATTTACTGATAATTAATTAAAATTATTGGATAAAATTATACAACAATAAGAATGGAACAACATCGATTGCTAAAAAATTTACAAATAATAGTAGAACAACATTGTTATGATAATAGTCGAAGAATTACATTAGTATAAAAGTTACAAAATGAAACTTTAATTTCTGTTCATTGATGACTAAATCATATTAGTCAATTCAACCAAAGTTTTCCAGACCTTATTATAGTAGTCACATATGCTTAAATTAGGTGCTTGAATTTGTATATTTTTTTCTCTATAACAAACAAAATCACATTTATATCACACCTTTTTTAAATAGTTCTCTTTTAGTAAGTGCCTTTTTAATCATTATGTTGACAAGATGTACCAAAGTATCTTTACTAAGCTAGAGTTGATCCTTAATAGTTTATGGTGAAGAATCTATTTATGGATTGTTCTCCACATTCACCGAGTATTAAGTATTATGGATTTTTCATATGCTTCGATAGAACATGTTTAAAATTATAAAGAAAAATAACATAAGTTGCAATATCTTTGTCACTCATTCGAGTACAAATCACATAAAAGACCCAAATTTATTGTGCCAACTATTTAAAAGACCCTTTGTTTTTCAAAATTAACAACTACGTACCTCGACTTTTGATGTAAACTATAAAAATGACTATTAGCCGCTACTTGTGTTCACATTTGATGCCCTCAACTTTTTATATTTTGCATATTTGACCTCAATCTTATGTTGATTTGTATTTTAATATTGTATGCTTTAATATTGGTGGTTTGTGCCTTATTCTCGAGTTTCCTTACATGATGGATACTCCTAAAGGATCAATTTCCGTTACACCAAATTATATCATACATATAGTTTTAGAACTACAATCTAAATTAGAGAGTATTGAAGTTGAGATATAAGGAAGTTAAGAAGTGATTATCTTGAATACATCTCTTTTTAATCAGTACGAGTTAGACATTGTGCTAAGTCTGACCTAGGTATCGATGATTCTTTTTAATATAAATGTCCTTTTCAAAACCCTATAAATAAAAAATAAAAAAGCTAGAAAAAGAAGATGGAGTATAAAGCAAAACTTGGATAATCAGCAACATTTCGAAAAACTAAACATGATAATAGAAACATTGATAAGCAAGAAGTATTCAATGCATTTGAAAAACAGACAAATTATGTCCTGCTCAAAGAAAAAAATTATCAACAAATGAATATAACTAAAGTGGAAGATATTATCACTCTACTATTAGAAGAAGTCAAAAGAAAAATAGACAAAATATAAAAAATGGTAGAAGAAAATAAGTTTAATAAATTGGTGAAGAGTTCAATAATGAAGATTTAGGTCTAATCTGGTTAATAACATAGTTCCTAAACTTAAATACTTTGGTCAATTGTAAAGAGGAAACATAAATTTCTGAAGACTAAAGTATATCCTAACCTGTAGAATACCGAACTTTTTTCTTTTTTTGGATTCATTCTAAAGAAAATAATTTTATTTGAAGATATTAGTCTTACTCTTATGATCCAGACCAGTTATAATTAAACATAGATGAAATTCATAATAGAGAAGAAATATTTAAATATTGAAAAGGAGGAATAAACAGTGTTAAATTTAAATACCACTTAAATTGCTGAAAATTTGTGGTACTATTGCTTATTAGTATGATTTTGATTAGATAGAGGAGGAAAAGGTAAGCTGAGAACAATGGACTCGCCATATGTTATGTTTAAAATATAATGTCAAGAAATTATAAATGAGTTCACAATAGCTAAAATTGATTTTGAAGGGAAAAAAAATAGAGAAAGACAAAGAAAGATTAATAATATAAAACTTTGAGATATAAGATAATTGAAAAATTGTTACAACACTACATTTAGGCTGTGTTCGATGCTAGTGTTTTAGGTGGTATTTTAATTAAATCATATCACTACTAACTTTTATAATAAATGTTCGCCAAAGTAGTGTTTAACACTAGAGTTTAGTGACATGGGTAGTATTTTGCAAACGTTAAGCCAAGGAGTGGGCCATTGCTTCATATCAATTTTTCATGTATGTCCTTCACTTGATCGTGTCTAATAATTGCCATAAGAAGTTGGTATTGATTGACTTTGTAAATTACAAAATCATCCTCGTATGTTTCTATCATTTGTTGCGGCAATGCTTCATTTGAGAGATCCACCAACAATGTTAATGGGACTTGTGGCGTTAATTTTGGCTTTTCAATTTCTTATTAAAAGCTACTAGACTGTATCGTTCTATCATTTTATAAATCAAGAGTCATTACTTACAATATCAAAAAATTGTCCACATAATAATATTATTATTAAGTAGTACATTGACCAATATATATATACACGTCCTTTAGGTCATTTTATATCAATCATCTATCTTAAAAACTACTTTTTCTAAACATTTATATATTAACTAACAAGTTCAACAGACTAACCGCTAGTTACTATATATTTGATCGCTAATAACTACTAAACATAGCTAACAACTACGAAACAATTTACCATAACCAAAACAACTAGGTTTATCAAACACAAACTTAGCCAGCTTTATTACGAAATTGGACATAACAACACTTTCTATATGACAGACTACCATATCCCATTAATTATATAATTAATGAGAAATATATTGCATGACTTAAAAAGGCACATGTCATAGATTCCCTAAGTATAAGAATTTTCTTTTTTTCTATATAAAAAAAAAAGAATTTCCTTCTTAAGAAAATGTATAAGTGACCGATGCCTTGATATCTAGAAGTAGAAGAAAATGAAGAAGCAATTCCTTTCATGTTAGTATGCTCTATGTTAGAGGGGAAAAGTGACCTAGGAGAAGAAGAAAAATGAAGATTCTATAAGAAAAAGAGTTTTAACAAGTAAAGAGGTGGAAAGTTGTAGATGTCTAAAAAGTGTCATGCCTTTTCTATTTTATTTATTTGTGGACTCGATGATGAGATCCCTAATCCTGTTTGAGGATTTGGATCACGGTATGTGTCCGATTGGTGTGACGGAAGTCGATAAATCACAAAGAACCCCCAACACCAAGTAAATAGCCTTTTGCTTGGGTCGGTCCAAAAATCCCTTTTCTTTTGACGGTTCATGCCCGAACCAAGCCTCTAGAGTCGGCGGAAATCCGATGCTGCTTACGGGAAATTCCAAGCTTAGAATTCTGCGTTTTATTCTTTTGTCCAACCGGACACGGAGTTGAAGACTCGAAGACAACATAAGCGCCGCATTTCATGATCACAAGCATCAAAATGATGTGTTTTGCTCCAAGACAGTCCGCTCGAGACACGGAGCATACATCCCCTAAACAACGTCGTGTGTGCCCGGCACCCCTACCAATGTATTTCACTCAAAACGTTGCATTTTGGTCGAGATTCTTGTTACAAGCACGGAAAGGGTATGAAACCTTAGAATGACACTACATGGCCGACGCCCTCTATCATTTTTTCTCACCTTAAAATGTCTGCGTTTTGGGCTAAGGAATCCTGTTGCAACACGGAAAGCTCAAAACCCTAGGGCAGCCCCGATCGCTGGCACCCCGACCCCGGTTATATTCGGTTTTATCCTGTTTTTATCCGGTTCAATCTCCTTATCATTTTCTTGTCCCGGTTTTGCACCTTGCTCGTGGACTGGCTGGCCGAGCATAAACCCTAGGTCATTTAAGACATACTCTTCTCCCTATAAATAGAGAGTTAGGACTCTCATTTCAAGCAATGGCTCATCCTTCAAGCATCACGCTGCTGAAACCCGATTAAGAGCGATTGAATACTCTTCTTCGTATTTTGATCTCTTGGTCTCTTTTCAACCTATTCCTACTCGTATTCTCCATTCCAACCAACATCCGAACCCGAAAACTCCATCATTCATACATCCTTTATCTACCTATACTCAAAACTCACAAAATCCTCTCTCTATTCACCACTATCGCATCACCGGATCCGGATATGAGATCCGGATCGTAAGTGGGACAACCCGAGGGCACCGATTCGATCTTCACAACAGGTTTACTTATTTATTATGCCTTTATCATTTTTAACATTGTGGAGAAAATTATATCGCTTTTAATTTCTCCTCGTCCGATGTAACCTTTTAATTTCTCGCTTTCTTTTCTTTTCGTTTTGTTTTTCCTTTTGCTTCGCTTTATTTTATCGCTTTCGTTTCCACCTTTATTGCTTTCATTATTATGTTGTGGTTGTTTTAACTTTCGTATCGCATGTTGTTTGCTTGTGTTTTGTGTATTATTTTGATTCACAACTCAAACTAGTAATGACCATTGTTTGACGGGTGGAACGGAAGGCTTATCCCTACGTTTTGTACCCTCGGCTCCGAATCCGATTCTCGGTTCAAAGACCGATAGAGTCATTTTTAATCTTTTTAGTCTTAGTTTCTCCCATACTAAGATTGGAAAAGTAAACTTTATTTTGTTTTTGTTAGTTTTTCTTTCCTAAAACCGACTGGCGACTCCTATTTTTACTTTATTTCTTCAATATTGCTTCTCGGCTTTTTCCGATCGCAGGATAAAAAAAAAGGATTTTGAATTTACTAGCCAGGCCAGTGGCCGAGGCTGATTTCCTCAGCCATGGCTACCTTGCCGGCACCACCGATCTCCAGGTGCAAGCCGCCGCCTGCATCGGGTGGTCAACCGGTGAGGCTCGAGTCCAAACCGGTGTCTTCATACCGGTTTGGCCCTAAAGCCTTACGGTAGAAACAGAAACCCCAATTTTATATATCTTTTGGTTAAGTAACTATATCCCAAAAATAAAATAATAATTAAAATCGTCATTCAAACTTTACCTAATCCATTTCAATTCGATTTATAAAATTCGGAAACCTTAATAAGAGGTTCATCTCCACATTTCAAAACCATCTTCAAAACCCTAAATCATTCTTTAAAATTTCTAAAACCCGACATTCGTGGGGAAGCTCGGTCGGCCCCGCTGGCTGTGGTTCCTACAAAAGTACAAAAAAACATCATAACAAAATCGAACAAAATTTCAAACGAAGAAAGTTTTTTAGAAAGCTACTTCTTGTCTAACAGGAAAAAATAGTCACAAACGTTAAACTTGTAAAGAAATAGGACATTATTCGAATCAATATAAGAATCGAAAAACAAGAAGCTCATAGAAACACTAGGGAACCTAGATTTTGTTGAGATTAGTGAAAATGAAGTGTTAGATCTTGTATAGAAAAATAGCAAGGAAGTAGTTGAATTGTTATGGATGATGAATTAAGCAGACAATAAATATAAAGATATAATCATCACAGTAAGTTTTAGCAAGCAAGAGACAATAAAGAAATTAGCTTTAGAAAATGTGGTGTATATATATACTAATCACAACAGAAAATAGCATAAATTTGAGAAAAGAAATCAAATAGTATCAATCTAAACTATAGTAATGCTTGTATCCAAATATAATAATGATTGTAGCCAAATATCAAAATATATTAATACAGTTCGCTAAGGAATAGAAACCAAAATCATATGGACAAAAAGTAAAAAAAAAAGATCAAACAAAACATGTATAGACGATAAAGGAACTTGATTGCTCAAGCATCTTCAAAAGCTAAAGACAAGGATCAAACCAAAGAGGAGAGCACTAGTAGACAACTTGAGGCTATCTCAAATGGGAGCTACTCTCATTGAATTGCTCCAAGTGTCACATAGGTAAGGGAGTTGCTCCTTTTGAATTTCTGTTATCAACGATAACAATTCATAAGAGTTGCTCCATAATAGTTTATGTAGTAAATGATTCTCACTTGGAATATTTTATCAATCTAATTGTTGTGTTATATTTATTTTAGATTTTGTTAATAATTGAATAATTTTACAAAAATAATTAAATGATTGATTTATTATTTTTAGGTGTGTGTTAATAATTTTTTAATGAACAGTTGTATTATAATTTAATGATGTGTAATAATATTGAACTTGATTAATTATTTTTTATTAAGAAGCTTATTAAAAAAATTAAAAAATAAAAAAGAAATAGTTATTAATTATTGTAGAACAAGCTCATACAACGGTTCTTAAAATAATTTTCTAAAAAATTATGAAAATGTTAATAAAAAATTTAAAAATAAAAAACAAAAACAACCTATTCCTACTATTCTCCTACGTAACTGTAGTAATAGGTTGTTTGTTTGTATTTTTTTGTATTTTTTATTAATATTTTTAATTAAGTAATTTTTCAATCCATTGAAAGTAGTTTAGGGACACATTTAAATAAAGTCCAAATTAAAAATATAATTTATATTCGATTAAAGAATTTTTTAATCCACTTAAAATAGTTTAGGGACAATAATATTCAATTAAATAATTTTCCTATCTACATTGATAACAAACGTAATATAGATAAAAACAAGTGCATAACAATTAAAAAGTCAATTTATTAACTATTACATTGATAAGAATATTAAACTTAAATAGGTAGAAATTAAACTTTACTTTATACAATTACACTAACTTATTGCTTATAGTTATCCTATTTCTTAATGATCTCTTTCCGTTGAGCATAATACCATTCTTTATCTTCATCATCCTATCTGTCACATTCATTGACATGATTGCCCTTTCATATTCTCTCGTCTTTCAATTCTACGTTGCTGGCCGTTTTTTCAGCATCCCTATCTTCAATTGCAACTTCCCTTTGGATAATTTCTAATTTCATTACCTTACACCCCAATTCTTGTGCCTTCATATCAACAAGTCTATGAAGCGTATCTATTTTTCTTGTTTCCGCCTTTTTAACCTTGCCAATTCCTCTAGAGTTTTAGCATTGGAGACATTAGTTTCGAGATGAAGTCGTTGTGGCTTTTCCTTTTTGAGACTTTTGGCAGCATCCCTTCCAATGGGTCGGCTGACAATTGGTTGGGATAACTCTTCGATGGGTAACTCGAACATCCTCTAGCCGATCGAATTTGAGGAAAAACTATAATCTCCTGTGAAAGTTCAATAGGAGAAGTAAATAACCCTATAAGGGGTATGGGTGAATAGGGTGTTGAAGGATTTTTGCGAAATTAAAGTTTAGAGGATCTAAGTGCTCAAAAACAAGAACTAAGTCTACAATGGCTTAGATAGGAGGTGAAATCATAGACAAGTGATACTATAAGGAAACCCTCCTTAACGTAAAATCTCGGACAAGTGCTAATTCAAGTATCAAGTTAAATCCACTAATTGAGTCTTCAATTACAATGAATATGACTACTAAAATTTTTTCCCTTCAACAAATCAATTACAATTTTTCCCAAGCCCAAAAATTCCCTTATCTAATTTAGTACTTATACGTTCAAGTTCCCTTATCAACTTGGGATAATTGAGTTGAAGTTATGTTATCAGCTCGATCAAGAGAAGATAGAAGCATTTGAAGAGTAAAGAGTGATTCCCAACGCTTTCTTCTCTTAGAAAGTCCGACAAATCCCCGCAAAACCTTATTCCAAGTAAGCAAATCCCAAAATCCCGAAATTCCCTTTCGTGCACATCGAGGAAGATTTTCCTCGATTCGCTCATTTAGTTCGCCACACTAACTTAAGCGTCGGAGGGCGTTCCCGGGATCCACCCCAAGGGCTTCACCTTTTGCAAGTTCCGCAGCTGCCACATGGATTCCATCCGATCAAGCCACGCCCTCATAACCGGAGTAGTAAATCCTCTCTCCCTCCGAATCATCATCCACATCATCACACTCATTTTCCTCCGGAAACAAAATGTATAAACTTTTTTATATGTTTAACTAAATGCATTTTGATTAGAGTTTTGGATGATCATCATGTTGTTTTATTGTTATTATAATACTTGATGTGTACTCAATACTTCTTTTTCTCTTTTTAAGAGGTGTGGTCGTGGTGCTACAGGACTTGACTGAATGTTTGTCATAGACAAATATAAATATACTAATTGAGTTCTTGACACTATCAAGTTGAGTAGCAAGAATTTTATGTTTCCCCTCATGTTCATCATTTTTCTTAAGGACATGTTTGGTTGGATATAATTAAAGTGGTAATGTAATCAAAGTGGTAATGGTTATTACATTACTATGTTTGGTTACAAATTTGTAATGCAATCAAAATTGCATTGTAATCACATTAACCTTTACCTATGCAATTACAATTACTTAGACATTTACTAAACAATAATTTCAGTTGATATTTTTTATCAATGAAAAAAATTTAAAACTTAATTATATAATTAAAAAGATTAAAAAAAGCTCAAATATAAATTTAGAGTTGAAAACTTTGTTATTTGGATAACATTTATCTTCACTACGACAAATATTTATCTCCACTAGAATAATCCAATTGATCTTTTTTACCACTAAAAAATTTAAAATTAAGAAATATGATAGAAAAGTTAAAAAAATCTCAAATATGATTTTGAATTTAAAATATTTTCGTGTGGATTACATTTATCTCTATTACGCTATTTATTGCCATTAGAATAATATAGTTAATATTTGTCATAAAAAAATAAAACTTGATTATTTGATAGAAAATATTTAAAAAGTCCAAATGTAAATATGTAGATCAAATTTTTATTTAGATAACATTTATCTCCATTACAATAATTTAATTACTATTTTTTGCCATTGAAATAATTCATTACCTTTGTGATTACATTACACTTTTTATATAACCAAACATAGTAATGTAATTGTTGTCTCATTATATTGCATACCTAATTATATTACATAGTTAATTACATTACATCCCTATTGTATTACATCAAACGCCACATAAAAAGGGAAAGGAAGAATCAAATTGGCCATTGACAATTTATTAGGATAGATAATCACGTATTTATTTATTAAGATTCGGATTATGAGCTCTCATTTATTT
This sequence comes from Talinum fruticosum, assembly GCA_021018815.1. Classification (NCBI taxonomy): domain Eukaryota; kingdom Viridiplantae; phylum Streptophyta; class Magnoliopsida; order Caryophyllales; family Talinaceae; genus Talinum; species Talinum fruticosum. The sequence continues at coordinate 4,606,560 of JAITYX010000036.1, read as the reverse complement.
TTGTGTATAGTATGTAATATTATTCTAAATGTGAAATATAATAATTTCCTGTAACATTTTTACTTTTTTATTCTTTGATGGTTCTTTTTTTTTTTTTTTACTTTGTATTATAATAAAATTGCAAGTACTTCTAAAATGAAAATTAATACAAACATGTTATGAAAATAATTTTTAATATTTGACAAAACAATTTGGCTATTACTAATATGGATTCGGGACCTTAAGAAATTACAAATTAGGAAAGTAAACATACGATAACTACATACATACTTGAGATTAATCGTTGAAAATACATATAATGATTAAAATATATGATTCAAATATGTTGGAGGACAAAACGTAATAAATTGAATGGTAAAAATTATATCACTTTAAGTTTGTAATTCGCAGACTTTAAGTTTGTAATTTGTGTCATGTTTGAAGAGATGAAAACTCAATATTCCAACTTTTGTAACCCGTAGGACTTTAAATAAATTCATCTATCTCAAAAATTTTGTACAATTATAGATCATTATTTTTGTTATAAATAACATTTATTTTAACGTATTCCTAACATTATTTATGTCATAACAACGAAAATAAACTTGGACTAATCATGCCTTTACCATAATATAATTTTCAACTACTTAATGCATTTTATTGTCGAATATATTGGATGACTTTTATAATTGTAGTATTTTCGATTATTATTCTCATTTATAAATATAGTTTTTAAATGTTTACTTTCTTAATTTGTAACTTTTTAAGACTGTATTTCATGCATGACATAGGTCCAAATTAATAATAATGAAACGAAATGTATCTACAACCATTTTACTTGTTCATTTTTAGAAAATCTTTTTCCATATGTAATATTTTACATTTTTATTTCGTGAAATTCTATGTCGGTTAATAAATTTGGACAACCTCTGTAATAAAAATAAAATAAATTTGTACAACTATTAATAATTGAACTCCTTATTTCCATTAAAAAACTCAAAAACACAAGAAAAAATGAATCAGAAATTTCCCTCCTGCTCCTCCATTCAATCCATCTGCTGGCCACGTCGGAAAACGACAGGGCCAATTGAACTTCTTCAACACCTTCCCCCGTAACCAAATCAATCGAGTCTCTCTCTCTCTCTCTCTCTCTCTCTCTCTCTCTCTCCCGAAGAAAACTCCCCTGGCCCCTTTCTTCCATTTCCTCTTTCCTCTTCCAATCCAAACAATTGAAACGCTCTCTCTCTCTCCTCCATTGGTAGGGCTTCGTCTTAGTCTAGATCGAATCTCAACTCCATGAACAGAAATGCGTTGCCGCCATCTCTGGTTGCCAATCTTCAGCAAGTCTTGACATCTCGCAAGAACACTACACCACCACCACCTGAAGAAGAACAAGTTGCTCCTGAGTCGACCGAGTTGACTGAGTCCAATGAAGATGCAGCTCAACATCCTCCCTCTTCTTCTCTCTCCTCTGAGACCAATTCGGAGGAGAAGAGCTCGAAGCCGGTGATTCTGGTCACCAATGGCGACGGCATCGACTCGCCGGGGCTTGCCTCGCTGGTTGATGCTCTTGTTCGTGATGGCCGTTTTGATGTTCACGTTTGTGCTCCTCAATTGTTAGTGCCATTTCATACAAATTTCCCCTTTGGGGTTTTCGTCTTTGATTTTTTGTTGGTGGAAAAATTATAGCGATGCTCGATATATGAATTGGTGTTTTGCAGTGATAAATCTGCGTCTGGTCATTCGTTCACAGTTAGAGAGACAGTTGAGGTTACCTCTACTGAAATCAATGGTGCCACTGCCTTTGAAGTTTCTGGTAATCTCTTGTGCCATTTATCCGAAATTTTCGCATATTGAAGCTTTTTCCTTTATTATTCTTTGATTTTTGCTCCTTCCCTGCAAAATGGGCAGGGCAATAAACTGCTCATATTGTAATTAAGTTGCCATTTGATTCATATCAATGTGTTACTATTTAATTTTGTACGGTAAATTTCAAGTTTGATTGGTTGGATGAATGATACTTGAATCTGTTCGTATTGTCCTACTTTCTCTCCTCCACATGCTCCAGCCCCAAAAGTGCTCTTATATTAGTGTATATAGTTCTAAAATGTTTTCCCATGTTAGCGGGTTGCAATTGAGCAGTGACATAAATAGCATACCATCAACTGTTGGCTAAGATGTGGTGTTGAAGTGATAAAATAGAGAACGATATATTGAAATTTGTTTTGCCAAAAGGTGAAGTGTTTTGATATTCGAATTTGGGTTTTAGTTGTTTGATCAGGTTGCTGCTTGAAATGAACCCTGGAATATTTAGTTGTTATTTGGCTCGAACAATTGATAATTGAGTTTCAGGATCCTTGTCTTCCCTGATCTTTGTGATCTTGTACATCTCTTACTAGTATTTTGGTGGATTGATGTTCATGCTTGCTTTTACCTCTTTTAATTTATTTCGAAAGATTTGGCATCAATTTTTTGAGCTGTTTGTTTTGTGTTATTCCAGGTACACCAGCAGATTGTGTGTCATTAGCTTTATCTCAGACTTTGTTTTCTTGGTTAAAGCCTGTATTGGTATGTTCTCTATCATGATCGCTTGAATTAATAGCAATATTTTAGAATACTAATAATATTGATGCAATTTCAGGTAATTAGTGGAATTAATAGGGGATCAAGTTGTGGCCAAAACATGTAAGTACTTAGCTTCATCCATCATGCTTGACACTTTCTTATGAGTATCCTCATCTATGTAATGTAACATCATGTGATCCAAATTATGAATCCTATGTATTCCTTCTTTCAAATGGAAATTTATGATCAATATTACGAATATGAACTTTCTATCTGTGTGGTTGGTGGGAAGATATTGAGCAAAATAGCATTCTTTTTATTTCTATGTCTTCTATATGACATGCCATTTTTCCATGACTAATGCTTGAAGTTTGACATTGCACATGAATAGGCTGTATTCTGGAGCAATTGCTGGTGCTAGAGAGGCATTGATATACGGTGTCCCATCCCTTTGTATATCATTGGATTGGTAATTATCCTTCTTGATGTTTATGTTTCCCTTGGTCATATTCCACCTGCGTGAAAGTCACTATGAATTGGGATGCAGGAAAAAGGATGTAAGTTCTGAAAATGATTTCAAGGATGCTGTTGAAATTTGCCTTCCGTTAATAAATGCAGCAATAAGAGATACTGAGAAGGGATTTTTCCAGAAAGCTGCTTTTTGAACATAGAGGTTCCAGTTTCTCCATCTATAAACAAGGTTTGTCTATTCTGGTATCCTATGCTATTTTCTTTTTGTCACTGTTATATATCTTCCGAATATAATTGAAATATGGACCTATTTGCAGGAGACAATGAAAATTTGGGTTCCAACTTGTTGTGAACTTTGTTTGAAGATCAAATTTTGACCCTTTTGGTGTTGTATGAAACTTTATTATGAGTCTCTGTCTCTAGGTAAAAGAGAAATCATAATTCAGAATGTAACTGTTGGTGTAACTTGCTTTATGTATGTGATCCACTAATTGTTATTTCGGAGATTATAGAAAAAGAGTGATAATTGCATGGCTGTCGTGTTTAATTTATAACTAAAAAGCTTTGGAATTTACAAATTTGCAGTAAATATACAAACCTCTCATGTCAAAAGTATCCTCTTACAGCTATTTTTATGAGGTGTACACTAGTGAAAAAGGAAAACCAAAAACTTGACCTGGCTACCACCAATAACTAGCAGAACCTCCTATAGGTGGCACTACAACTGATACCACTGCTACATAGCCATCCGTTCTCTCATCCTAAAGACACCAATATCACCATTAATCCATGATCACACCATCTTAGACCCACCCATCCATAACTTAAGGGGTTTCCAACTGCCACTGGACTTCATCACCAACCATTAGCCAGTGATGCTAAAAGTTGAGGCTGGGTTCTTGTGAATTTGGGTGACCTCTTTAAGGAAAAAAGAATAGGATTACTTTTGCAGTAACTATAGATTGGATTATTTAGGGCGCACGGGGGGTGTGGAGGGAGATTGAGGGGTTGAAGGACATGGAGAACAAATCATATGGGAAAGGAAAATTTTCATTAGCCTCAATCACTTTGTAAGATTAAGAGAAAGGGAAGGAAGAAGACTAGCATTCATGAACTTAAGTCCCTGTTCTAGACAGGATTTGTGCAACCTGAAATAAGGTAGGTGAAGGAGGGCCAATGTAATATACTCGTCTATGAGCTTTGCCTATCTGGTGGATATGGTGACATAGTAGATCACCATATCTTCACGTATACAACTATCTCCCGTAATCTGCACATACCTTCGCATCTGGATTTCTTTTATATCTTTACTGCAAGCGACCTATCGACATATGGGGCTGTCTATTGACTGATAGAAATAAGCAATGCTAGAAGCTCTGCACTCATGCACAATGCTTCGATCTCTTGAGTGGGGTTTTATGTGCCGATATACACAGTTGGAATTTCAGCATGGTTTCTTCCAAGGTCCGCCTTCAGCCCTTGAATTTTGATGCTACTTCGTAAGGATTTATCTGTTTTCTCGGGTCCAACTTTCCATTATCACACAAGTGGAAATATGATGTTTCACAAGTATAAGGAGAGAATAGGATGTCAGAATTTTTAACGTGTACAGTGTACCACATTTCCCATACAAGGGGAACAACCCTAAATAGAAAAATCTACTAACATTGACATAGGATGTTTGCATTGGATAAAGACGTTAATGCTCGTGGTTGTTACGCCAGTCTTTTTATAAATGCAGACTCTTAATTGATTAAGGATAGAAAGGTTTAAAAGACGATTGTAAAATAAATTAGGATGACACCCTAGATATGCAACCATGCAATTTTGAATTTTATGAGGAATTTAGTCATAAAAGATGAAGTGGGAATAATGCCTATAGAGGATGAGATGCTGGAAATGATGCTCAAGTTGTGTAAACATGTGAACAGTTATATATGATGCACAATAAGGAGATATGAGAAGGTTAACATCTTGGACAATGAGAGGAGGGGAAGTTCTAAGAAGAATCAAAATCACTTTATGTGACTAGATCTGACTCACGTACAACATAGAGACGGCATGGCCATTGATAGGAGTATGTGTCTGTATATAATTAGGGTTGTTGGCCTTAGGTAAGAGCCACCTTAGGCTTTAACCATTATATGCTACTTAAGTACACATTAATTTCTCCATAACACATTAACAAATATTGTTAATGGTATTTTATATTTGTTTTCTTAGGTCCTAGTACCACATTGTCCTTTAAATTGTTAATGTGGATCATGTATGCTGTGGTTCCTTTGATTTGTTACCATGCCTACTATAGTAGTCTAGCACCACCTAATTCTCATTTTACGAGTGTAATCTAACATTGTCTGACTGGTGTATTTTTATTTTGTCATTATCAAAAAGGGTCTTTTTGCCTGGAAGGATCAGTGAAAAATTGCCTGTTGTTGGATCACCCCACATTTATTTCGGGAAGTTCCAGGCTGGGTGCTGTTGTGTTCTGTTACCTAAAGTTTGTTGTACACTCCTTTGGCTCACTTTTGCTCCTTCAACTAGGTGGACTACCATCCACCTCACCATGGCTGTTTCTTTTTAAAGAGAGCACAAGGCTACAAGTCCTCTCCTCTTTTGTGGCCCGCTTTATGTAGAATTGTATATTACCTGATCTCCTCAGCTATATCATGGTATATATGTTGTCCATAAGAAATTTTCTACCAAGTTTTGTGGTTGTTATATCCTTACATTTATTGCTAGGGTTTTGGGGCTGTTATTAGTGTATATATAGGGTATTTACATAACTGAAGGCTTTCATAAAAATTGCTCTGCTTGACCCAAGTTCCTTGGGAATCCTTGAAAATGTTATTGGGCTTTGGGTAAAGGCCTTGTGGAATCTGACTATTGTTTTTATACACGTAGGCTTTCGAGTCAATGGCCTGAGTTCCAGGTTATGGTTGATAAATTCTAGGAACTTCTATTGGAGATTTAGTTAAAACTTTATTTCAAATCAAAAGTCAGAATAGCTTCTATTCTTATGATTGGTGTAATTTTACACTCTTGTCCAATTGTAGGACGCAAGTCAAATTTCCTAATGTCCAAGTTTTATGGCATATCGTATTAAAAATTCTCATATCTGTAACTGATGTCTGTATCCAGGCCTAGATGGCATAGTTGGAAAGACATCAGATGGGTTTCAACCAATGTAAATTGTCAAGCCATGTCCTGTCCCACTTGACTCAAGAAAAGCATATTTACCTGTGCTTGAAATTTTTTCAGTTCATGTGCTTATAATTTCATGTCCTTGCATGTTGAAATGCTTGTAGGGCAAAGATTGTCGACATCTAGGTTTCCCCAAACCCTTTCGAAGTGGGACCCCCAATGGGAGTACTTGCATGTTTATATTTGAAGTTTCTCAGAAACAGATGTCTCTCTTTGAAGACATTATTCAACATGCTTTAAAAATGCAGTGGTTTCTTCCCATGTTTGTATGGCATCTGAATGTTTTCTGTGCCAAGTCCATTATTTGCTCACATATGTTCTTTCATGTAACAGTAGCGTGATCTTTTCAGTCACAATTAAGCAAATGTCAGTTCTGATAGCAATAGCACCAATTGTCTAGAAGTTGAAAATGACTTGGGCTCATGCATCATGATCCTGAAAAAGCAAGCTTCTAATTGGAAATGCCCCTCCCCTTCATCTTTTAAACTTTGGAATCACCTGTTTGAATGGGCTGTAATTAAATTGTCGTTTTATGTTATACAGTAAAAAGTAAGTTGCTTTTATTTCTGTTCTCCCCAAAATTTCGTTGATTTTCCCCAGTTTGTTCTTGGTGTGTTAGCATTAAATATGACTATTTTGTTAGATACCCTGTAAGGTCTGAAGCATTGTTACTCTCAATGAATATTGAATGGCTGCACAAGTGCAACCTGCATGATACATCCATCTCCATTTTGTATGCTTTTGCTTGATGTTAGAGGTTTTGTAGTTCTGAATTACAGTTTTGGCAAATGAGGATTAAAATTTTTTGGCATACTCACTAGTTAATCTCTTGTTGCCTCCATCTTATTAACCTGCTTCTGTCTGGCCCCGCTGCCTAAATTCTGGTTCAGTTTTATCCCCGCGTTTGTGGGGAAGTTCAGATGTTTATTGAACAAATTAATAAAGCATCACGCAATGTTTGGTAAACTTAAGTTTATCAATATATTTTTGTGTGTTGGCAGGGTTTCAAATTGACAAGGCAGAGCCTGTGGAGATCTGGTCTAACCTGGCGGGCTGTTTCTTCATATAAGCATCCTTCTACGATGAATTTTATGGCCAATCAGCAGAGCCTTGGCATCCAGCTAGCTCAGCTAGGACGGGATGCTTCAGCAGCTGTGAGTACTCTTTAATTTGTCTTTGTTTGATGAATTGCTATTGTGTTCTGTGAATGTAAGTTCATAGATGGTTTTGCTACTTGTTTTCAGGGTGCAGCACGTTGGCTAAATAAAAATAAGAAGAATGTGGAGATAGAATCTGTTGGGGTTGCAGGAAAACAAAATTCGGAACAAACAATTAGAAAACAATACCGTCTTGAGGTACTTCAAACCAATCTGAGATGTAGCCCTTTTCTTCAGCACATGTATTCTCTAATTGCACATAGGTTATGTACCTGTATGTGCTTTGTTGCCTGTGATTTTCAATGAGAAGTTTGACTAAATTTGCAGTTTTTAGACGAGGAAAAGGATGATGCAGATGAGGATTTTGATTTCAAAGCTCTGCAAAATGGATTTGTAAGCTCTTATCTTTGGTGGTCTATGAATTTGTAGGTCTATCGTTTCCTTTGTTGTCAATAACATCAATATATCTGGAATGACAGGTTGCTGTTACTCCGCTGGCTCTCTCTTCAGAGGTTCAATTGGAGATTCATTCATCTGTGTCAAACTGGTTGTCATTAGCACTAGCCGGGGAGCACTAATGCTTTGTCCAGTATATGCTCGCAAGCTAATTTTTTGCACTGAAAGACGGGCATTCAACTAATGCACACTCCAGTTGTTTTTCTCCTGTCGTTGAAGAAAGCATGAATAGTTCAGTTTATTGTTCTTTCTGTTTTTTGTTCCTCTGACTTAGATAGTGCTGTGTCTTGATAAAAAAAAAAAAGGGAAAAAGGGTTTTGCGTGAGTGAGCACTTTACAATTTTCTTGATTCCTTTAGTTCTGGATGTTTTGAGGGGTTTTCCTACATTTGGGTTATTTTTTGTGTTCCCTTTTATTTGAAGAGGAGAGCGAGGTGGATGGGGGTTTGGTTTATTAGGATTTGGGTTTGAGATTGCCTTGAACATGGTGTTCTCTGGTGTACAGGTTCTGGTGGTAGGGGGCCTTTCTCTCCGAGTGGTTGAAGTTGTAAATGCACATTAATTGTTAACACTGTCTACGTAATATGGTTTGTTGTAAGTTATAACAATGCAACACTTTTCTGTTTCCATGTTTTTGCTGCTTCCCCCGCTTTGCCCCACCCACACCCCAAAAACAACAAAAACAAGAAAAAAAGAGAAAAAAAGGGGTTTGATTTCCCACTTGAGGAAGGCATGGGAGAGGTTTGAAGTTGGAATACACAAGGGGAAGCTCTCCCGCACCTCTACTAGTGTTCAAATAGACATAGCAAAATTGACTCAAATGTCTTGTATTGTAACTAGACCTGTGAATTCGGGGCAGGTTAAATACGGGTCGGGTGTATTTGGGTTTGGATAAAATATGGGTCCAGTGTATTTGGGTTCGGGTAAAATACGGGCGGTTGTATATTGGATTATACGGGTTTTGGGTCAACCTAACCGGTTGAGACCGCCATTTTTATCAATTTTTTTTGTAAATTATAAAAATCCGACATATTTTTACTTAAAAATTATCCATAATTCTATAGAAAAATATAGTGTTTGTATTTCCTAAAAAGATATTTAAAAATTCAAAACTTCCGTCATGCTACTTGCGTGAAGACTACATTTAGTCGAACAACTTGATCGCTTTATCCGTTCAAATAATAGTAATGAAAGGTTGGGCTAATAATGGGCTCGATAATAATGAGTTATTCTATTAATAACTTAAGGATCTAATGTTTGTTTCAACTCTTCTATTATACTAATTCACATGTTATACTTTATTAAATTTATTACCAATAGTAATAAAGATTCATATTATAAGGAAATTTTATGCATATCTACTCCATTTTAAAATATATCGAGTCAACTCTGATTGGCTAACCGACCCATTTTATTCGTTAGGAAAATTTCGACTTTGACTTAACTCCATCCAAGTGCCCATCTTAGGCGCTATGATTAAAGTACGATTAGAATAATTTTAAATAAATGAGAATTAGAGATTTACAAAAAAATTAAAATTATTATTTTTATTTATAAAATCAAAATTTATATTATTATAATAAGATTATCGGTTTTGCTAAACATCGCCTTTAGGGCGATGGATAAGGACTATCATAATTTGTTGTTTATAGAATCTTTCCTATTTTTATTTATGTTTTTATGTATAAGATATAAATGTTATTGCTTTCCAAAATTAATGGATATGCTATTCTAAAATACCTCCCCAAATATTTTTGATTTGTTTTTGTAAGAGCTAATATAACATCCTATACAACACTTAGATTCGTCTCCTGGATTATAATTAAAAAAAATTATGAGTAAAGTAATGTAAAGGCAACATATATATACCTGGCAATCGGGTCATTCGGTTCGGGTTCGGTTCGGGTTAACTTCGGGTCGATCTTGTTCGGGTCCGGTTCGGTTTCGGGTTCGGGTCAACTTCGGTTCGGGTAAACTTCGGGTCGATCTCGTTCGGGTTCATTCGGTTTCGGTTCAGGTCAACTTCGGTTCGGTTCAACTTCGGGTCAATCTCGTTCGGGTTCGATTCGGGTTAATTTCGGATCTAGTCGTAATCGGGTCACTTTTTGGGTCAAAATCGATTCAAAATTGTATCACTATAGGCACAAAAGTACATCCTGAGAGACCCAACAAAAAAAATGTGGGTTGGGTCACTTTTATTGGGGTTAAATCGATTCGGATATGATTCGGTTTGGGTCATTTTGGGTTCGGTTCGGTTTCGGTTCGGGTCATTTTGCATTCGGGTCGGTTTCGGTTCGGGTCATTTCGGGTCGGTTCGGTTCGGGTCGGTTCATTTCGGTTTTCGGGTCAAAATCGGTTCAACTGCTTTCGGATGTCGGTTCGGTTTGGGTTTCGGGTCGTTCGGGTTGACCCGTTCGGTTCGGGTCGGCTTTGCCGTGTCTAAACATATATCCCAAGTCTATAAATATTAATGGAATTGGCCTTCTTGGAAATGTAAGCTATTCAAATATGCATTGGAATTTATTTGGTCGAGTTCAAACACTAAATTTAGATAAAAAAACACTAAATTTCACTTTGGAGCATTGTAAAGCACCTTTTTTTTAAAAAAATAATAGATGAATTTCATTAATTAAAGGTCATACGACATTTACAACAAAAATTAAACTCAAACAAATTAAATCTTTCAATTGACATAACTAATTAAAACTCTTCTAAACGCTCTTCTTCCAATCAATATCATTGTTTCATCATACAACTTCTAACGAGGAGATTCATAAATCTTATAGAATAGATTTATTTGTTGCAGGAGTACTGAGTTTGTGGGAGGATGAACGCGTAATTCATTTGAGACTACAATGGTGATGAATGCGTATTTAGGAAGTTAATTACATTAGAAAATTGAAAAACTTATCGACTTATTTTTTAAAATATTATTCATATCCTTTAATTTTGGAAAGTAATAACATACATATCTTATATATAAAAATATAAATAAAAATAGGAAAGATTCTATAAATAACAAATTATGATAGTTCTTATCCATGGCCCTAAGGGCGAAGTTTAGCAAAACCGTAATACTATTTCTATAAAAAAATATATTATTTAAGATGTGATCAGGCATATTCAATTCACCAAAAATACAACAATATAACTTGTGTATTTTTAATATTTTTAATATATAACGCCATTTAAATCCATACATATTTTGTTGAAATTTTATTATATATAGTTTTTGTACATACTTTTTTTTAATGAGAAATAAGTTGAGAAAAGAAATAGTATCGGTGTTTGTTTGTAAGTTATTACAATAATTATGCAATGACTCTACAAACAATGTGATATAATAAATAATCATCACTAAAAATGTGATAAAGTGAAAGCAAAATCATATAAAAGGCATAAAACGTTCAATAAAAAAGCCACAAAGTTAAAATTGTCGTTTTTATTGCCTTGACCCAACAGTAAAACGAGTTCGGGTCGGGTTTGACCCACTATTTTGCGGGTTTTTCATGTTCGGGTCAAGAAAATCGTATTCAAAATCCAAAATTATTGGGCGGGTTTGGATCGGGTTTCCGAGTCGGATCAATTTTTGTGAGATCTAATTGTAACCATATCCATGCCTAACATGACATCTAAAATCGGCTTTCCTAATTGAAACATGAATGATGAATGAATCCAAATTGAATACAATTTGAAATTTCCTTCCAAGTTGCCTTTTTTATTCGCTAAAACAAATTTATTGGATCAAACAGACCAATGCCTCGCTGCTTCATCCGAGAGAAAAGAATCATAGATATTAAGGTCATTAGAAGGAAGAATCTCCACGAAAAGATCCCTTGTGAAATATTAGCTGACATGAAATTGATCTAAACTGAAAATAACTCGACCTAAATTCAAATTGACCCAAAATATCGTTAACTCAAAACATAACCTAGACCTAACCTAATTCAAATTGTGTCTAAATCGAAAAATCTATTTAGTAGATCTAGTTCAAAACCCTTGCCTCCCCTTTGACAGAACAATCCTTTGATGAATCCTACATAACAATGCTTTTGGTGTTTAAGTTTACTTCTTCAAATGGCTATCATTTGGATGAATCCTACAAAGGAAGGAAACCCATACGCCATACTAGTTGGTGGTCTTTGAATGCTATCATTTGTACTTTTTTGCCTTTTGCCTTGATGAAAATGACAAATCCTATGAGTTCATGTTTTATCGTGGTCAGGCTTATGTTTCTTAATGTTGTCATTTTCCTCATTTAATTTTGACTATAATCAAGAATGTTAAGCTCGCATTTTTAGGCACTTATCGCATGAATTAGTTTTTTTAAATAAAAATAATGTTAACAAGTGTTTTCTTACAATTAGAAAAGTAGTCTTAGCAACAACTTTGTTATTATTATTAGGAAAGTAGTAGTTGGTTACAAGTAGTAGTAGTTGGTTAACTAGTAGTTGTTGGTTACAATTAGAAAAGTCAATTGAAGACCAAGAAGTTGTTTAGGAGTTTTCCTTTGCTATGTATATATATTTCACGAATGTGATACAACAAAAGACATAAGAAAAGATGAGTTTTTTTTTAATTTTTTATCTCAAATCACATCTTTCTTCCAAAAATTTATCAACGATGTTTGACAAAACCTCTTGTGTTATACAAGACCACACTATAAAGATTCCGATTGATATGGGTCAACAGCGAGACGGGGTTTATTATTACGAAGAAAAGGAAAGGAAGAAGCTTTAAGTCAATGCGAGTCAACACCGGGCAACTGTGGCACAAGCGAATGGGCCATCCCTCTTCCGGAGTCATGAGTTTGTCTTCTAGTGTTCTAGATTGCTTTAGCATGCAAAAATTGAATGATGTGTGTGAGATTTGTCTTCGTGCAAAACAAACAAGAAGTAGTTTTCCGTTAAGCAAAAATAAAGCCGAAAATTGAATGATGTGTGTGAGATTTGTCTTCGGGTATGTGTTATCCTTTACATAAGTATGTCACGTACGCTAATTTTTCTCCTTCATATCAAAAGTTTTTAGCAGCAAATATGAATATTCACGAACCACGCTTTTACGATGAGGTCATGAAGGACGAGTCTTGGAGAAAGGCGATGAATGTTGAAATTGCCGCCCTGGACAAAAACAAGACGTGAAACGTAGTTGATCTTCCCTACCGGAAAAAAACCCATTAGCGATGAAGTGGGTCTATCGAGTAAAGTACAATTCGATGGTAGCATTCAGCGCTACAAGGTGCGCCTAGTTGTGCGGGAGATCACTAAGTAGAAGGAATTGATTACAAGGAGACGTCCGCATCCGTGGCCAAAATGACTAGTGTACGTTGCTTTCTTGATGTTGATGTCGCAAAAGGGTGGGATTTACATCAAATGGATATTAATAATGCATTCCTTCATGGAGAATTGAATGAAGAGGTGTACATAAATTGCTGCCCGGGTACATAACGGTCAGCCCTAACAAGGTTTGTAAGCTGAAAAAATCATTGTATGGGTTGCGACAGGCACCTCATTAATGGTTTGCCAAACTGTGCTCTAAACTCGTGAGTACGGATTTACCAAGTCTTATGCGGACTACTCCCTTTTACCTATCGACAGGGAGATGTCTTTATGCTATTTTAGGAATCAAGGTAGCAAAAGGAACGCTCCTACTCTCCCACCTTTTCTTTACTCGATGATGCTTTGTTCTTTACCGAGGTATCTTTGGGTGCAATATTAAATTTGAGGAATTTGTTGGGAATTTTTTTGTGAAGATTTGGGGCAAATGGTCAACTATGAAAAACTTGCAATTATACTTTCTCAAAATATCACAAAAGAAGAGATTAAGGGGCTCAAACTAATCTTCAATTTTAAAGTAGTAAAAGGATTTGGTAAATGTCTACACTCCACGCCACTTACTCCCGAAAACAAAACTTCACATTTTTATTTCCTTATTGATAGGGTTTAGAAATGAATGCGGAACTGGGAGGTGGACATGCTTTCACCGGCTGGGCATCTTGTCCTCATAAATGTGATTCTACAATTGTTGAATCAACATATTTTTTAATGTTTAAGATGCCAAAAAAGTCACCATCATTTTGAACTCTTCTGGGGAACAACAGGAGAGAGAAGGAAGGTCCACTGGAAAAGACAGAAAATTCTAAGCCTCCCTAAAGGAATGGGAGGATTAGGAATTAGGAAAGTGGCCAAATTCAATTAAGCTCTTCTAAGAAGCAAGCATGGAGATCGCATTCCAATAATGTTGGCTAAAGTTTACAAAGCGAAATATGGATTAACTTCTCCCATCTAGGATATACAAGGGAATCAAAGGAGATGCACATAGACATGGGGATAAAAGGGATTATGTGGGGCAATTGAATCTTTTAAATAGGGATTGTTGTGGAAAGTGGAGAAGGAAAATATGATAAGAGTCACAAAGGATAAATGGTTTCCTAGGAGAGAGATCAAGTTTGGAGAAAACAATTATAGGCAACAAAGTGAAAAGGAAATGGTTTCATGCGTGTTATAAGGAGAAATTGTAGAATTGTATATGGGAAAACTAAGACAACTATTCATGTGGGAGGATGTGCAAACAAAATTCTTTCTACATGGACAAGGAAGGATAAAAGTGAGGATCGGTTGATGTGGGAAATGTCTAAAATTGGTAAGTATATGGTTGAGTCAGGCCATGCCTTTCTGAATTCCCTAGGTTAACAACCATTTAAGCAATGATAAGGGATGAAGGTGAGGTTCTAGATAGTAAATCTACCTCCCAAAGTCAAAATTACGGATGGGAGGTTTTTAGTAATGCTTCACCGAGTAGGGGAGATTTTGTGCAAGAGGGGTATTGTGACACGGTTGAGGTGTAATTTGTGTGGTGAAAGTAAGGAAACAACCAAACATCTCTTTACGGAATATGAAGTTATCAAGAGGATCTAGACTCGTGGGGATATGGGATTATGGGTGGAACGATCTAATTCAATAGAGTTTAGCAAATGGATGTGGGATTGGACGATTCGACAAAGGACTCTACTAAGAGAAAGATCAAAGTAACATTATAGTTCTTGGTCACCTTCAAAGAAATTTGAAAGGAGAGAATTGAAATTATTTTTAGAGGGAAAAAATTGAACTTGGAAGGAGTCATCACGGACATATACTCTAATATTATTGATTGGACAAGAGTCAATGCTATGATTAAGGATATCGTAAGGAATAAACAAAATAATCTAAGAGAGAATGAACTTAATGTAGTGCTAAAATTTAATTAGGGAAGAAGACAGACTAGACCAACGAGTAGTCACCATAATTATGGATGGGGGCATGGAACAAGTATATCACTAGCAGTAGGGGCCACATGGGTAGCGAGAGGTCAATGGTTTGAATCTAACAACATATTAATAGAAAGATTATGTAAAGTGCACTACATACGGAATATTGCGCTTTTGAACTAGCACTACAACAGATATTTACAAAAGGGTGCAATATGTTTAATCAAAACGTACTCTTTCCTACTAGTGAAGGAACTTAGAGCAAACGACAAGTTTTTCAAGAAGAATGTTTAAATTAGGAATGAGGTTTCACTTTATCTTATTTTGTATCATGTTCTATTATTAAGATAAGTAGGAATATGGTGAGAGGGCACACCAATTGGCTATAAAAACTAAAAGAAGAACGCTCCTATCTTTTTATTTCTTTCCTTTCTCCTTTGTAAACACAAGAAAAGAAAAACATACTGTCATGACACACCCATCTAGCAATTATCCCAATAATAAATCACCAAATGTCATGCAATAAAAAAGGAGAAACCAAAAATCGTACGCCGGATATTGCTCCAAATGGCAAGCCCTCCCTTCTCCAATGGCCACCTTTTCCCACCCTCCCTTTCCTTTTTTACTCGCCTCCCCACCCACCGCCTCCTGCCCCCTCACTCCTCTCTCTCTCTCTCTCTCTCCAGTTCAAACCCCAATAACCCAAACACAACCCCCTTTAAGAATTTACCGGAATGGAAATGGGTTCAATCCCTGACGAAGTGCTCTCGCTCAAACCCAACTGCAATTTGGAGGAGAGAGAAAATGATGATAATAAGCCCACCATTGTTGCCGTTAAAGAGGAAGAAGAGGACGATCAAGAGGTGCTGGTGCTTGAAAACGGAGGAGGGTGGTTTAATTCGAATTCTCCGCCGAAGCCGCTGGAGAGATTGTATGAAGTTGGGCCACCGCCGTTTCTTACGAAAACGTTTGAGATGGTGGAAGACCCGGAAACTGACCGGATTGTCTCTTGGGGCCCGACTTCTGATAGTTTTGTTGTTTGGGATCCTCACAAATTCTCCACCAATTTGCTCCCCAAATACTTCAAGCACAGCAATTTCTCTAGCTTCATTCGTCAGCTCAACACCTACGTATGCCCCCTTTTTTACTTTAGTTTTTATGCTAAATCGTTGGGTAAATGCTAGTTTGTCTGGAGTATCGTTTTGATTTTGAGCGTATTTAACCAGAAGTCGGTCTACTCGTCGCTTATAGAAGGGCTACTGCTCTCTTGTCTCCGATTTCTCGGTTCATAAAAATCGAACGTAAAATCTTATTTTTAAATAAGTGTGGAATTAGAGGTTGCTTATGTGGACACTCGTTGATCTTTTAAATTTAAATGTAACATTTTTTAATATTTTTTTTGGTGAGGATGGTTATTTATTAATGAATCGGTTTTAAAACTAAATTATAGTTTGTGAAGGAAAGGGTGATTTTTTTACTTTTATTCCTTCCAAAAAAAAAAAGGAAAGAACAATAGTGTGCATAAATTCTTTTGGTGAGCATTTTTTTGTTTATGGTATGAGAGGCAAATAAGATTGGATAAAGTTCGATCCAAATTAAAATCAGATTTAGATAGCATATTTGTTTATTGAAAAATTCTCATGTCTGATCTGTATTTGAAATTTGGAGAAAACAATTCAGGGTTATAATATATTTAACTTTGGGCCAACATTTCATGATCATGCTGGTTTCTACTTTTTCTATTAAAAAATTTTTAAAAAAATTGTTGGTGGTTGTGGTCGGACAAGATCACAAGATTTTGCTGTCCCTTTTAGTTGGGGTCGGGCACTTTGAGAAATCCAGATCTACAAGGAAATAAATGATGCTATTATTGATTTTGCCATTCTTCTGTAGATGGATAACATTTGCCAACTGGTTAAAGCCAACTCATCTCCTCATAAGTGGTATCCTACTGTTCTTTTAGGCTGTTCGCTAGCATTTTCTTTGGGAATGAGCTAGGAATTTTTTAAATTTATGTTGAGTAGAATTTATTCCTTTTAAGAGTCGAAACACATCAAAGAGGCATAAAGGTCAATTTCGGCTTTGATTTGAACTCGGATATGAGATAACAGTTTCAGATTCAGTTGAGCTAATTGGCACCACAAGAATGTGTCTATGAAGTTACAAAAGCATTATAACCTTCTTTTGTTACCTTAAGTTATTTCAAATTAGGGAAAAAAACAATGGCAAGATGATGAAAAAATCCTTAGAAATATGCATTTGTGTCGTACCATTTGTTAGTGTTCCAAGCAATTGAGTTAATTGGCTATTATCCTGTGTTCCTATTTCTGTTGTGAACTGATCTTTCGTCGAGATTTATGGAGTGTGTTAACTTTTGAAGTGTTGACGTCCATTAACCCGACTGATTTCATAGGGTTTTAGAAAAGTCCATCTTGATCGATGGGAGTTTGCGAATTCTGGGTTTCGAAGAGGCAAAAACATCTGCTGAAGACGATAAAGAGGAGAAATCATGGTGGCAACAATCATGCTAGAATGGTGCAGCTCGAAAGAGAGACTGAACTAGACAACCTTAGAAAAGAGCACGAGGCGCTGAAAGTTGAAATCCATGACCTAAAGCAGCAGCAACAGAACTCAGACAAGCGTTTGGCTGCTATTGAAGAGCGGGTAAAATATGCAGAGTGGAAGCATCGCCAATTCGTTGTTCTTATAGCCAAGCTCATGAGAAGATCCTCCTCTTTCCAGCAGTTACTTGACAATTATAAGCAAACGAAATTGCTGGGCAACCAAGAAATATGCAAGAAACGGAGATTAGCCTCAAGTGAGAGCCTTGATGATGGCTTATTTCTAGAACAGGACGCTGCCCAGAATGCTGATCAATGTCATGAAGAAGATATGATAGGTATTCAAACAGAAATGAATTTGTTTCTGTGCTCTCCGCCCATGCATGATGTCGGTGCTGACCCTTTGCAAGACCGGAAATCCAGCGAGACATCTGAGACTAGTAGCCGAGACTTGTCCTCTGGAAACTACATAATGTGGGAGAAGCTAATGGAGGACGATGTGATTTGTGAGGACAACGAAGATGATGAAGCATTAGCTGCCAGTCAGTCCAAGTTTGTTCATGTTCTTGAAGATTTGATCACAAAGCCACCAAGTTGGGGCTCCTTAGCCAGCGTTGGTGAAGTGGCTTGCCCCATAGGTATAGATCTCAATCCCTTTCAAATTATGGAAATGTCCACCCTACTGTTCATATGTAGGGATAAGGATGTGCAGGGCTAAGGTTGCATGCATCCGACCTGTCCTCCCTAAGCATCCCACATGAGGTGGGATTTTGGTTCATGATTTTGTTTGGTTTGGCACTAAACCAAAATGTCATTGATCAATTCCTTTCAAATATGGTAATGTCCTCGCTACAATTCATCTTTAGGGGTAAGGCTGCATGCATCCGATTTGACCTCCCTAAACATCCCACATGATATGGGATTTCAGTTCATGGTTTAGTTTCAGTTGGCACTCCGAGTTAAATCAAATCGGATATTTATGTTGTTGGTTTTATTTTTATGCAGGGCAATAAGGAAGAAGAAAGGTGCAGCATGATCAAGATTCAAGAACAACCCTAATTGACAATGGGGTGGGGTGTCCACAATTTCATGCCCATTGTTTTCCTCCTTTGTTTTAGGTTAGCTAGGCTTGATGATGTTGATGATGCTTCTTCAGTACCTGGCAGTTGTAGCATGTTTTTAGTCAAGGTCATACATAATGTTCTGGATTGATACTCAGTATTTCGGTGGGATTTTCATTGGATGGTTGTAAAGTTGCACATTTGTTGTTTCAATGAAGGAATCTTTTTTCCACTAAAAAATAAAAATAAAAATCAATCAAGCGATCTCTTTCTTGTCGCGGTTGAATTTACCAAATATACAACAATTTTTATGATGATTTTTGAGTTCACTCCCTTCAAGGTATTTATAAATTCAGATAGTGTGCTAGAATCAAATGTAGTTAAGGGAGAAGTTAGTTTAGGACTTGCCACATGTGAACGATATATCCGAAAAGTACAATTTTCCCAATTTTCAATTAACAAATGATAAATAGGTTAATGGTAAACGATTCACCTGTTTAATTTATTTATAATTAAATAGATAATTCATGTGTTTTTTTACGTTGAAATTCATTTATAATTAAATAGATTAAATATGTGTTTTTATGTCGAAATTGTCAATCTAAACTTAACCTAATTAATTAAATGGGTTGATCATATTAACCCAATTAATTAAATGACTCGAAAAATTTGACCGAAAGTCACTTAATTTCATGCAAGATTCGAGTCAATAGGTTGTGGTGCCGGAGTAGCTGTGAAAAGTTTGGTGCTTAATTTTTCTGAAAATAATTTATGCAATAATTTTATTTAGTAACTTTTTATGTTGTTATTTCTTAAACTTAATAGTTTACTAAAGATTTGAAGATTTTATCTTTATTTAGTTTTTTATAATTTAATAAGTTTTTAAAAGAATCTCTATATTTTAAATATTTTTCTGTTCTCTCTCAATGTCAAAATTCACCTTCATTTTGTGTTAGGTAATCTTTTATTAATATTAATAATTTTTAATATATCAATCCAAATCTCTTATTTTTATTTTATGTTGTGTGATCTCAATAGTTTTTTATTTTTTATTGTTTATCCCTTGATTTATAATTCAAAGATAAAAGATATTGTTATAAATTTATACGTTCATGATTGATTTATAAAATATAAAGGGATTAAAAATTAATTATAAAAAGCTCAAAGGAATATATGCCTGAGTATCTCATCTCATACTATTTACTGATTAAAATTTAAATTGGCATGTATTCTTTAGCAGTAAAAACAAACATTCATTGTGATAAAATAATATGAAGAAATTCAACTATGAATAAATATATGATTTCTTGTCAAATTCAACTCTTCTCTAATTCTTTAAAAATTTCAAAACCTTATAATTCTAGCCCAATAGGCCACCTTACAATTCTTCAATTATTTTTCAAATAAATGCAGCCTAAAATTAACAAGGTAGGTGACTTATTTTTCCATTGAAAGTAAAAATCATTTTCCTTCTAAAGATGGCCATGCAGGAGACAAGGATAACTCTGCCTCACAAATCCAGGACAAAGGGGATCGAATCTGTGTGCTGCTTTTTTTTTTTTATAATTAAAGTAATAAGATTAACTGATTTTGATTAAGAAATCACTAGAAAAAATCCAACATTCTGTGATCAAACATGTTGACACTTGGTTAGCTATGCTTGATTCTGGAACTAATTATACTTTTGGTGGGTCCAAAACTGTGAATGAAGAATTTAGGGTTGGATGTAACCAGAAATAGGAGGAGTTGAGATTGTGTTTTCCAAACCAATCATATTTTTGGATTAAAAAAGTAAAATTATATTTAGTTTTTTTGTTTATGGAATGAAAAGGTTAGATTCAGGTGAAATTTATATTCCAATTTTTTTATAATACCTTTTAAAAGATTTTATCAATTACAGTAATCGTACACATAATAATAATTAAGTGTATTTATTTAACTGGTAAAGTTCTGTCAATTATTTTTTGAGATATGAATTCAAATGCACTTAATTACTTTTAAGTCTTGCACCTGCTTTTATGATAAAGGCATCCTAGTTATTAATTAAAAGTAATAATATGGAGTAATTAGTTATGGTGGGTGTCCATTAGCACAGCACCATAGATAAAAAGAAAATGATGAATATTGGTTAAATGATTAGTCACTGTAATTGTTAATTACAAGATTAATACCGTAGTTAAAAGTGAGAGGACATATTGAGTAGAGAGCATCAGTATCTCTGTGCAGATAGGTCATTTTAGGCTTTTCTTTCACAATCAATTAGTAAACACAGGGGCCCTAGAAGCATCTCTTTATTTTGTTGTATGGAAGGTCATGAATTGCGGCTATGATACGACATGAGTACTCTCGTTGCACCATAAATTATGACACCAAACACCAAAAAAAGAGTAAATTATGACCATAGAACAGGTAAATGCAGATATAAAATGTTCTTTTCATATTTAGTTTTAAAATAATTTATAGACATATTGAAAAAATTATTTATCATATCTAAAATGAAGGAGAAATATTAACATTGGAAAGCATAAAGTTACCCATCCCCAACCCCAGGATCGGTTTGTTATCTCCTTCTCAAACGACAAGTCCATACTTGCTCAATCACTGTCCAGCCCAATTTCCACAATGGATACCTCACCCCATCCCCAGACCCTTTGCATGAGATTCCCACTTCCAACTCTGTTGTAGCACAACCCTCGAATAATCACCATCTTGTGCGGATATGATCCAAATCTAGCATTTTAAATGTAAATCCTAAAAGTATACTTTCATGAATGGTCGAATATGGATCGTGATTTTACACGTTTTTTTTTTCCAGGATGTTAAACACTCTAATTGTCTGTCAAGCCATATCGAAAGAGTTTCATATTGTAGATGTCAAGGTATTTTTCTAACGCTTTGTTTTATTTTTATTGTTACTCCGTTGATGAAATTTAGCTTCACTGTTTCTTCTAAGTTAGATCGGATCTAGGCCATGTGGCTTTCTTTTTCCAATCCAAAAACCAAACAATTAGCAATTTCACAACCAGAAAAACATAAAGCATCCCACAAAACGACCCAACTAACCCATGTCGACCACACAACCTCGAGCTTTGGACCGTGCCAAAGCTATGCACGAATCCCCACTCCATGCAATGATTGGTGTTGGTCACATTTCCACCTAGAATGCATCATCTTGATCCGTTCAACACGGCAAGACTCCAGCCCAACTCATGCCTATCACCTAGGGTTTTAGAATGCATCGTTTTGACTCGGTCGGTGTTGGTAGATTTTTAGCTGATTTTCTAGTGCGAGTTTTTGCTGATTTCCAACTGAAATGAGGCTTAAAAAGGAAACTCTAACCCTACTTCATTTTTATAAATAGGGGGCTTCAGCCCTCATTTCCATACACCATTCGATTGAATCGACACCCCCATTTTGTTGAATTTTGACTTCCATATCCCTCTCTATTCTCTTCACTTATACCTTCACTTGCCACTCATAAAAAGCCTTCAAGAAGAGGAAGTTTACTTCTTCCTCCCTTCATTTTCCTACCATTAAACTACTCAGTAGGAACCACGGCCGACGGAAAATCGCCACACTTTTTAGGTGTCTACAACCGGCGAAATCCAATCAAACCCCAAGGTCGACAAGTGGTCTACTCGAGGGCATGAGATGTAGATCTCCTGACTTGACTTTGTACATTTATTGCTTTACTTCAATCCTTGCATTCTAGTTCTTCATTTCAATTTTGTATTCTAGTTTTGGAAGCGACATAATTTAATTTACTTTCCTCCTCGCACATTGTAATAGCTTAGATTTATTGTTTTCTTTATTACTTTCTTTACTTGCTTTATTTATCGCTTTTAAGCTTGCTTGGTTGATTCAATTTCCGCATTAGCTTGATGTTTGCTTGTTTTCTTTAACGTAATTTTATATTGTCATTTGAATTAGTAAATGCCATTTTGAATGGGCGAGAATGAGGAGTAACGCTTCTCATTTTGTATCACCCTCAACACCGGATCATTGATTTTGACCAATGGGGTTCTTTTTGAAAACCTTTCTTAGTTTGAGCTTTTTGTCCCTTTTAGTTGTCCATTCGACATAAACTCTAATTAGGAAAATGAATTTTATTTTGTTGGTTTTTCATCAAAACTGGCTGGAGAATCCTATTCTTAATCTCTTTTGTTTTGAATAATGCCTCTTGGTTTTTTAGAAATTAAGCTATTTTGAATTAATTTTAGCAATGTGGACCGTCCGACCAAGACTGCTTTTGTAATCTTGGTCAAAGGACCCACGCTAGTCGCCATGGTGGATTCCGAGCTTGGCTCCTGGCCAAGCAGCCCCACTACTTGGCCTAGTGAGTCTCGCTACAAATTAAGTCCAGAAAGTTGTTTGATATTCTGGTACTTATCCCAAGAACTCTAAAATGCATTTCGAAAACAAAATGATTTCTAAAACCACTAATCAACTTAAAAATAAAAATCCTTATTATCTTGATAAGCACACCTTCCGTTAAACCCACATTTGTGGGGAACACAATTTGATCCCGCTCCTTTTAGTTATAGTGGCAACTCCACTAGGGACATTATTAAGCGGGTGAAACTTAAAAATTAAATGGGAACTTTTAATTGTGTTTGGATTTGGAATTCGTGCATTTCTTAAGCAACTCGTGGACATAGATGTTGGACCTTTAGCTTTTACCTTTAGTCACCCTTTTTGGATAAATCGAATTACTATATGGCTGGGTCCACTTGACTTATAAACCGAGGTGTGGTTGCTTTTTCACTCGTAGCACGCTCTCTTGATCCTTGATTAAGAAGAGCATTGAATGTTCTTGCCATGGGAGATAAAATGTTCGGACTGTGAGCCACCACATTTATTTGACTCTTTGATTCCTTGTGAACATGGAGCCTTTCTTTAGGTAAGAACTTCATTTATGTGCTTGAATAAATGTGTTCGTTATCATTTAATCCCTTTATTTGATCCTTTGTATAATTTAGGTAATTAGATCCCATCAGCCCAAAAATTATTGCATTAGTGCCAAAATAAATTAAAAAGAGACTTGAGTCGATCTTCATTGCATTTTAGCCAAATAAAATTCCTTTCCTTTTAAGGTTAGTCCGTTCTAGTTTTTCCCAGAATCAAGGTTAATTTTTCCTTCGCCTATGACCCACGTCGGTCACGAGTGGACCGGTCAAAGTCGGATCTCGTTGTGCGGTCCATTCCTTTTCCTTTGAAGCCTGTGACCCACGCTGGTCACACATGGCTTATTTCCCAAGTCGAATCTTGTCGTTGAGGTCCAATCCTTTTTCTTGTCTCGATCAGTCCATTTCTCGAGCATTTTCCTACATCCAAGTAAATAATTCTAAACATTTTTTTTTTAATTTAGGATGAGTCTTGTTAGAAGGTATCGGGTCTAGTACTTAACTCCCAAACTCCCCTTTGATCTCTTTAGAACTAGTTACGAGTAGTTAATTCTTTCCATAGGACACGATAGGGAAGCCTATTTGAACATGGTATCATCGAAACCTTGGCACGAAGCGACTAGAGAAATTAGGAAGCCCGGATTTGGGGCTCGATTTGCGCTAACCGCAAGTGGACATCCCAAATATTCAATTTTCTCGCTCTTCTTACTATTTTTCAAATTTATCCACACCTCCTACCAAAATAAAATAAATTGAATTAAAAATCCTCATTTATTAATTATTACAAACAAAATAAGATACAAAAAGGTATTAAAAATATCACCTTTTTAGACTCAACAAATACCCCAACACCTAAATTTTACTCATCCCGAAGTAAAATAAAACTAGAAAAAGAAAATAAGAAATCCTAACTCACTTTCGTAGGAATCACGATTGCATTTAGTGCATGCAACAAACCCTTGAAATCCCTTGGTAGCACAAGTGGACAAGTAAGGCCTTGTGAGGGTTTATAGCAGATATACCCATAAAATCTAGAAAAGAAAATAAAAGAAGATGGAAAAAGAAAAATTGAAAAGATTTTTATAAAAATTATTTACAATAGGGAGACGTATATACATATCAAGATCAATCATGTCACCTTTGGAACTCAGGTATCAACTTGTATCTAGGTACATCAATGTTTCCACCTCTTTATTCCATTAAGAATAGTGAATCCGACCTAGTACGTTATGTTCAAGTGTACTTTTAGGCTTACATAATTGACTCAACCAACTTGACTAGTAATTTTTTTTTTTTCATTTGGGAAGCAAGTCTTGCCATTAGCAACTATTGTCTCAAAGGGTAGCCCCTAATAGCGCATGCCTCAAAGGGTTCTTGTCATTCCCGATTTTCTTTCTTTTTTTGTTTTTCTTTCTTTTTTTTTCTTTTCTTTCTTTCGATGAAAAATATAACAACATGAAATTTATTTTTGTACTCAAGACAAGTGGGTGAATAAATTAATGACAACTTTAGATCTAAGAGCAAATTACTCGTCATAAAGGTAGATGCAGATTTTACAAATTCTCATGATATGCTAAAGTTAGAAAAAAATGTTAATTTGTCATACTAAGAGGTGAATGTCATCATGTATATTTCTCTTTTTATAATATAATAATTAAGTCGTAATGGTTCAAAAATTAATCAAAATATATATAATATCTTCCAAAATAAAATAAAATCTTTTTGGATTTTTCGAAAAGGAATATTTCCTCATCCCACACCTAAACTTGACAATGTCCTCATCGTAAGTGGGAAGAACCTCAAAGACAAATAAAAGTAAAAAGAAAACAAATATTTACAAAATAAAAAGAAGACTCAAAAACAAGTAAAGAAAATGACATGACTCAAAAAGAAAAACAAAATAAAGCATCAAATATGTACAAAAGAAAATAAAATGGAAAGAGAAAAAGGAGGAGAATGATTACACTAAGTTAGGTGTGGGGTACACATAAGCTAAAGTCTCTTGAAATCAGTTCAAATGGAGACTCATGGAGCATCAACCACTCTATCAATTCAAGCTACTATCTCAATTTAAATCTCATTAAAACACGTAGCAATTTATCAAATCTACTAGAAGAACTTTCAGCCAAATACGGATAATAAAAACTCGAGAGTTGGTGCCAAAAAATACATCCATAATATCGATTGCAACACCATTAAGGGTCCGTTTTAACTTGTCAAATTGTGAAACAATAGGTTCAGAAATTTTATACTCATAAAGCATGGACTCGGAAAGTTCAAATTGATGGTTACTCGTGATCGGGTCAATAGAAAAGGACTCAAGATGAACTAAGAAATTATCATGGTCAATGTGCTAAAAAAAGCACCCTTTCTATTGAGATCTTTGATTCCATAAGAATATCGTGTTCATTCTCACAACTAACATGCATTTCAAGCACATGATCTCGTTCAACAATAGGAGTGGAAGAGTCCGTAGGAGGTGAAGGTTCTACTCTGTATCGGTAGTTTCTTTCTCCTTAGTTTCCTCTATTTAAAAAAAAATCGAGCAAAGGTTTACGCGTAACACCATCAATAGTGTCCTTAGAAGTACTTGGATGAACCAGTCTCTCGAGAAGAAGAGTGGAAAAATGAATTTTGGACAACAATGCGAGGATATAATTCTTGGTCACTCACATGATTATCAATTTCTTGTTCTGACCTAAGGGATATATCATTCACAAACGGCTCCCCGGAAGAGGAAGGGTCAATGTTCTTGGATTTTACCTCCGGATGACTAAGAAAAGTTCTTTTAAGTTGGGTCAACTGCTCGATCATAATTTTCACCATTTTCTCCAGGTTGTTAACTTTCTTATCAACATCGGTGTAACCGGAAGGGGGTTGGGTATGAGCAATGGGAGGTGATGGTATAGCTGCATTGGGCATAGCTGGATAAGTCGGTCCCTGGTGGGATCTAGAATGAAACAAAGTAGGTTAGGACATGTGTTTGACCTACAACATTAGGTTTACTACTCCAAGAAAAATTAGGGTGATGGTTCTACCCTTCATTAAAGGTAGAAAAGTAAGAGACAAACTTAGATCTTTGAAATGTAATGTTGACTTGCACTTGCTCTTAGCTCGTGACCAAATAAGGGCAAGTATCAAAAAGGTGATCTAAATCTTGACAATGAGAACATGAAACCAAAGAAGTATAGGAAGATTGGGGGTTCAACAGTTAATCCCCTTATCATATTTTCAAGCATAGCAACTTTGGACTCAAGGTGACTTACATCGAAACAACATGAATAGCCCCTCTCGCATTATTTATCTTAGAACTCGGATTCTCATCTCTATTGGTTTCCCATTGCATAATTTTTCTACTAAGTCCTCTAAAAATTCTCGGACAAGCTGTAGGATTTTTAGAAAGAAAACCATCTTGATACATGGACTCTAGCATGGTCTTAGTTTGTTGGTCAAGTCCTTTGTAAGCAATTTGGCACAGACGCCACTAGTCTAATCTATTATGGGGACATTAGGCCAACAAATTCCCAAATCTTTCAAAGTAATTCCAAAATAATTCTTTATCCAACTCGAATAAATTGGTTAATTTTATTCCTTAATTTCATGGTTTTGCTATTAGGAAAATATTTTCTCAAAAACATTCTAACAAAATCATCCCAACTAGAAATAGAGTTAGCAGTTAAGCTATACATCCATCTTTTAGCAGCATCTTGTAAAGGGAAAGAAATTAATTTTATTCTTATTTCATCATCATAGATATTAGGAAAATGCATCATAGAAATAATTTCATCAAATTTCATCAAAAACATATACGCATCTTCATAACAATGAAATTTTGGGAGCATATGAATATAATGTGGTTCAATTAGAAAAGTCATATCGGATCCCAAATTAGGCAAGTTGAAACATGATGAGTTTAATCTCCTAGGAGGATAAAAAAGATCGCTCAAGGTTTTCTCATATGGCCAAAATTTAGTCATTTTTTTCTTGATTAGATTTGGGTTCCATTTTAATTGGAAGTTCAATTCTAATAAATCTTTTTAGGTTCCTTAACCCAATAACTCATGCACCAAACAAAACCACAAATATATTTTTGGTCTTTTTATTTTTCTATTTTTTTAAAAAAATTAAAACTAAAACAAAAATTAAGAAAAATTTAAACTAAGACATAAAACAACTACACTAAAACTAAATCATAACTACAACTAAAACTAAATCAAAAATAAAAAAAATAGACTCCAAATAAAACTAAACTTACTAACTAATTAAACCAAACGAAAAAAAAAAAAAACTAAGACACTAAGAAAAAATATGAGTCTAAAACAAAAACTAAAATTTAAACTAAGACTCAAACAAAAATTGACAGACTCAATTTGCAACCTAATTTTAATTAACGCCATCCCCGACAACGACGCCATTGTTGGAGTGTTTTTAGGGGAATAAGGGAATTGTCGAACGAAAGAGATGGAACTAAATTGAGATCAAATTGCAAAACGAGACTCAAAAACTGGAAACTAACACTCTCCTATTAACTAACCTATTAACCTAAATTCAAAACTGAACTATTAACCTAATTTACACGAACACGAATTTAGAAATTTAATAAAAATATGACTGATTTATCCACATTACTAACAATCGGGAGCATTTTGGGATATTTTAACATGGAGAGTCAGATTTTAGGGTTACGTTTTAAATAGATTTTGCCTATTTTGTGGGGTTTTGAGGGTGTTTTGTAGCTAGGAAGTATATTTGGGAATTTAGGATTTTTGTGGACTAAATTAAGAAATAAGAGAAACTTTGAAACTAAAAGGAAAATGAAATCAAATCAAAGACAAAGGTTGAAGATATGATGCTTGATATTTGTGCTTTGATACCAATTGAACTGGGAGAGAAATATATCGGTCAAATAAAGGCTTAAAACTCTTTAAAACTTGAAGAGCTCAAAAGGTGATGATTGCAAACCCAACTTGACAATCCAAGAGAAAACCCATAATAACATACAAATAGTTAACAATCAAAAGTATTCTTGGATATATCAACCTAGCAACTAATTTTATAAAGCCTAAGCACCAAGAATTAGTATAAAAGGAAGAATAAAATTACCACTCTCATTGAGAGATAAAGACATGAGATTTTAGAGAGAAAAGATATCCACAAGCTTCTTTGATTTCAAACATGCATATATGAAAATTTACATTACACTAAAAACCATATAAGGCTCTAACACTTGTGGTTGCTTCTCTCTAAAGTCCTACTCACCAATAGGAATACAGGAGATACTAACCAATGAGGATAGAGTTTACAAATACTTCCAAAATATGACCACTATATGAGCTGAAAATTTTCCATAACTTTTCTCTTAGGGGACGATTCATTACCCATTTTTTGAGTGAATTTGCTAGATATCTTCAAGGGGGAATTATTTTAGAATATCCAATAATTGCCCAAAATCATTAACCACCGAATCAACCTTTAGGTGGCTATTTGAAGCCCATAATTAAAATGTAGCAACTTCATACCTACACTTACCCTTGAACGATATTCTTCACCACATAACATATAATATACTTGGAATTTGGAGACAAACTATAGTTTGTTAAAAATAGACATTTGAGGCTTGCCCTTCACATAAAATTAATCAAAACGGGAGCCCATTTGTATGCTCAAAAAGAGCTAGAATTTGACCTAAAATTCTTAATAGAAACTAGGAATAGACTTCGAGAGTGGCATTAGAGGAAAAATACGTAAACTCCTTATTTATAGTCACTAATTTCCTTACCACAATTCTTTGACTTACTTAGATCCTTTAAAGGTCCCAAGTTAACAGGGACCTTGGAGGACTAACTCCTAGTGCCCAATCTTCTTGAGTCATCAAAGGCACTATTTGCACTAAGGCTTTGACCAACTCCTAGTGCCGATCTTCTTGAATCATCAAAGGCACTATTTGCACCAAGGGCATGTTCGAAATTACATGAAAAGCGGAATCTATTTATGTTTATGTTCGTTTATGTTCTTTTATGTTCGTTTATGTTTTTGATGTTTTTTATGTTCGTTTATGTTTTTTATGTTCGATTATGTTCGTTTATGTTCTTTTATATTCATTTATGTTTGTTTCTTTTTTATTTTAACAACTTATTTCTATTCGCTATGTTCGTTTCTGTTTGTTTATGCTCGTTTATGTTCGTTTCTACTCTATTATATTCGTTTTGCTCTTTTATGTTCGTTTCGTTTATGTTTATGTTTACGTGCGTTTTATATGTAACTTCAAACAGGCCCCAAGACTTTGACATTGTGAATTAAATTGAGCTTGGTAGCTTGCTCCGCAGCACTAGGAAAACACTACTAATCGTCATAATCGGACCTTTGGTTCAATATCACACTAGCAGATTCCCAAACATAGCACACTAGCAGATTCCCAAAATCGGACCTTTGGTTCAATATCGTCCAAATCAGTTTTGGTAAACATTATATCATGCTCTTTCTAAAGTTGAACATAACTGAATTTGTGACCAACATTTCTCAACCTAGAAATGTCAAAATTTTCCCAAACAGAAAGTTCGGGGTTACCTAAAACCATTGTAGTCATCGGATTCATCTTTGTATTGAGCACACCCTGAGCTTATGGACGAATTTGCACTGAAGCACTCGCAACTATCAGAATCATTAGATTAATTGTCCATCAAATACCAACTTGAACTCCATAAGTACCGCTAGGGATTGCAGCTGAGGCAGCCGTGAAGGAGTCAAGCTTGAGGAAGGTTCTCCTGACGTCTTAGATCTCCCACGTTGTGCCATGGCTGGAGAGAGCTCTCCCAGTTAGAAAGAGAAAGAAGTCATTATCTTGAACTCGCATGTTTGAACTACATGCAAACAACCTAATTTTATTTAGTCTCTGTTTTTGTGTTTTTACTAGAATTTAATGGAATGTCCATTCTAACTTCGAGCAAATCCCCTTGCAAATTAGTTCTCTATTTTGAAGTTTCAAAGTCAGATTTACAAAATTGTAAACTATCATCATAAAGAGGAGATCGCTAAAGATGTCTTCTACAGTACGACATACAACAGTCCAATTCTATATTTTTTCAATAGCTACAACATGTAATCTTTTAACGAGGACGTCGATGCATATAAAAATAAACAAATGGGGAAAGCAGATCACCTTGACAAATCCTTCTCGAGAGTTGAATACAACTACATCACGATTATATGACTCATCATTACCAATTATAGGATAAGTAATAATTCTAAATTTATAATACACTCACATACCTATATAATTCATATATCATGAACTTCTAAATCTTTTAGACGAGAAAATAAAAGCCCATCTAAATCTTTCATAAGTTTTTTTCATACCTAATTTGAGAGTTATATAAGTTTTGCTTACTTTACATGTTAAAGTTGTTCATAATCTCATGTGCTACAACAAGTATATTGTCATGAATCACTCTTTTCGGAATAAAAGCACTTGGAAGGGTTCAGTTCCTTGATCGTCTACTTCTGTTAACAAGCATTTTGGAAATGATTTTATATAAATTACTGCAAAGATGAATGAGTTGAAATTGACCTGTCATAATAGGATTGTCTACTTCCGCAACCAGTGGAATAAGGCTATCCTTGACTTCCTACAGCAATTTCCCAGCTTATAAAAAACATTCAGAATACGACATGTAAAATTATTACCAATGATTCAATAAAGATTTTGCAAATACCAAACTATTAGAATCTGAAGCTTTAGAAGTATCCATTTGAAATCCACGTCTTTTATTTTCGAGGGAGCGCCTGCATATGTTTTTTTAAAGATAAAAGTC
The DNA here is from genome assembly GCA_021018815.1 of Talinum fruticosum. Classification (NCBI taxonomy): domain Eukaryota; kingdom Viridiplantae; phylum Streptophyta; class Magnoliopsida; order Caryophyllales; family Talinaceae; genus Talinum; species Talinum fruticosum. Next base: position 4,575,146 of record JAITYX010000036.1, on the reverse strand, counting down.
GAAAGTGTATACATTTCTCGTTTCCAAATGAAGCAGAATGATAAGGAATCGCCCACAGACAAAAGATCACGACAATTGAATGAAAATTAACATTTGTAAACAATGAATAAAAGCGAATACCTTTTTTTTTTTTTTTGGGGGGAGGGAGTATTCATGTGCCATACAAGTTTTTGTTAATATTAGTTCTAAAGTCATACGCGATTAAATCGACGTGATTCTTATGAAATGGGAGTTATTGGCTTCAGTCCAGCATTTTTATCTTACCAAAGCAAGCTATCAAGGACTTTGAGGCAGTTTGCAAGAGTTTTCTCTGGGGAGGAAAAGAACGCAACACAAGAACACCACTCATTGCTAGGACAAAGTCTGCCAACTTAAGGGCAATGGTGGCTTATTCCTGAGAAACGCCCAGCTTTAAAACAAAGCTGTAATTGCAAAATACGTATGGGATATTGCTAGAAAAGCAACAATTTGATAAATGGGTGCAATGGGCGCGTGGACACTACTTAAAAACTATGTCGTGGTGGGAGCACCTTCCAGCACCTAATACATGTTGGTAATTGAAGAAACTATGTAAGGTTAAAGAGGAGTTTAAAAGAGCATATACAAGAGGATGACAGTCCATCGTGCAACGAGCTTACAATGTTAGGAGTGGATATAGTTGATTGCACGGGGCAAGAAGCAAAGTGGAGTGGGATAAGCTAGTTTGGGATAGAACCAACATACTGAAACATTCCTGTATCATTTGGATACTGATACTCAACAGTATTCCAACCACTACAGGTTGGCTCGATTTATGGAAGGCCGCCTGTGTTTTGTGCAATGAACATGAGGAGACAACAGAACATTTGTTCTAGCTGTGTAACTTTACAGTGGAAGTCAGATTCAGGCGGTTTAATCAGTTCAAGTGTAACTGCAATGCTATGAGTCTTGAACAGATGCACACCTGGCTGATTGATTGGAAAGGTAGGGAATTGCAAAGACAGGTGATCTACACTACTTATGCGGCTTGCCAATATTTCATTTGGATGGAAAGAAATGCCAGAATCTTCAGAGGATGCAATCAGAGCATGGGGAAGAATATAAAAGAAGTCAAAAGAGAAATTAGTCTCAGATTTGATTCTTTGACTAAATTTAATAGAAAATTCGAAACATGGAGAGAGTTCTGTCTGAAACAGTGAGACAAATGACGTAACTATCTTCCCTAATATTACTTAATATTTGGTAATAAAAAAATCAACAAGATTACACAAGTAGGTGAAATTGAAAGTAACAACGATAAATGATTAACTATTGTTAAGACTTGTTTGTTAATGATAGATAAGAACTTCATGGATATTTGAAAAACCTAAGCCCATAAAAGTTACCACATTGTCCATGCACAGGTAGAGGGGATAGGGTAGTTGCACTCACACGAAAGCAACCATTAAATACGTTTTTCATGTGACAAAAGCAATCATTAAATAAGTTTTTTCATGTGTACATAGAGTTGTTGCCTTTATGTTAAACTATACACTATCCATATGCATGACTATGCTTGACTAATTGATAAAAATAAAAAATAAAAAAAACAATGTTACTATGGTTGTTCAATCAAGTCTACAATACATTTATATTATTTTAAGTCATTACCAACATGCATTCGAGTGCTTCGAGACTTGCTCCCTATAAACAAGGTTCAATGGAGAAAATCCATATGAAAAAGTTCTGCTCCTTGCATGCTAATAATAGCTCTATTCCAGTGAAATGGAGGATGAAACCCCCCGGGGCTCCCAAAAAAGAACAGGGAAAACTAAGAAATAGTTATTCATGCAGGGTGTAATATAGTTACAATATAATTTCCAAAAACACAACTTTTGCAACACTCTCATGCGCAAATGAGCAAAGATCATGCATTTCCTTTTTCCTAATCAATGCAGGACAAAAATTCAGCATGCTTCCCCGCATGTGGACTACAGACTCAACAAGTGACACAATATGACACGATAAATCATACGATGAACAGCATTTTACCTAGCAAGCAAACACGCTTTAATGCAATATTAAACTTTATACCTTAATTGATACACGAGTCAAAGAGTTTCATCTCAAAACAGATTGATAATGGATGAATAATTCACTACCTCACACTGCATCGTTAAAGCTATTTATTTTCCCAGTACAACGCCCTCAATATTCCACTGAGAAGAAGGTACAGAGAGCATGTGCTATGTATCACAATTCACAACATAATTTGATTGCCCCTTTACCAGCAAATATACGGCAGACAAGCCACAGATTATATACAAGGAAAAGAAGAGGAAAGTATCTAATGTTCCGACAGTCTGTGTATCTGAAGGAGAGTTGTAGAAACACTTGTGATTATGATTATAGACTACAAAAGTGTTGTACAAGCAGAATTCTACTGTCTTATTGTAAGCAAACTTATCAATTTGGACAAAAATTATGGTACAAACTAAAAAGGATGAATCAAAAACAGGAAAAGGAAAAAGAAAGTGATATATAAATTTATAATTATACAAGTGCAGCCGTAGGCGAATTTACTTGTTGAGCAGTCACCTCTTTAAATTGAACTTACCAGGAGCCTTGCCAATGGGAGTCGAGGATGAAGAAGATGATAACGTGGAGTTTTCAAACTCCACTTTGTCCTCTGTGAATGCCTTTTCTAGAGCCTCTTGGAGCTCAACGTATCGCCTCTTCTTCCGTTGTCGTTCCTCTGGAGTATCGTTTCCGATGAAGGCAAGCTGAGACAAATCTTCGGCGTCCATAATATTATTGAGTACCTCGGAGCAACGAGGGAAGAAGCGCTTCCCAAGCTCAACTGCCAATACAGAATTCACTAGTATGAAAACTCTATTATGGATGCTTTTCTCCATAGGAAGCCATGGAAAATGCTACTTAAGTCAACTGGACCAGGCATATGGGTGTTCAAGCTGCCTTAGATCAAATTAATTCCAGATAAGGACCAAAACATGTTGATAACTTATTTCATCCAATTGGGCATATTTGTGACCACACTAATGACTAAAATAAAGTCCCTTTTGAACTAAATAGAGATCACAACAAAACAAAAGTACTTCGTCGTCTTGAGTTGAATTTAGTGGGCTTAACTCTGAATTGCAAACATTTGTGTGAGACCCTAATTTAGAAACCTTAGACGGCTTAATACTCCAAATGAGAAGAGAGGGAGAGAATAGATGACAGTCTAGTAGTAGAGAATAATTGGGGGTCTTCAAAGAACATTTACTGAGGATGGAAAACTAAAGGTAAGACAACTTTTTGGTATCAAGCTTGAATGATAAGAAAACATGGCAACCTAAATATTCAAAGCAATCTCACTATTGAGTGCTGATAGTGACCAAACAAAGCTAGTACTCTCAAGAACAAGTAATCGTCTATACCAGTCTTAGAAAGTGCTTTCATCCGTTGTAAATGCTCGTCTTTCAATATGAATGGTGCCTCATTCAAGTCCACAGCATTTCTTCGAGCATTAGCTATGTTTTTAGACAAAGTGAACTCGGATGTGCCATCCACCTGAGCAATATCCATAGCGACTTTTGCTTCTCTGGGAAAGAGTAATCTTGCAAGTGCAACTGTCAAAAGATCCGCACAAGTAAGGAATAACCACTTTTATCATTTAATGCATGCCCAACAAAAAAAAAGGAGCAACTGAAGGATGCCAGATTAAAGGAAAAAATTGTTAAGACACGAGTTTCCTGATCCTCTCCCCCCGTCCCACCCTTTTCTTCAATTTCCCCTCTTAGTGGCTGGGACAGAGTTTGATATTTAATGCCAAATGAACATATCGACAATGTAAAATTAATTTGGATTCAATCAGAACAGACCTCTATTTTCAAGATATAGCAACTTCATGCGCAGGTCTTCCCCTGCCTTGGCAAGGGAAACAGATCCTTCTCCAAGCAATGGCTCTCTTCTTTCTGCCTGTTCTAATATCTCAATGCACAAGCGATCCTTTGGGGCATCTTTTCCTTGTTCTGTAGATTTATAGAAGTCCACAGCCTTCGTCAGTCTCTTCGCTATCTGCAGTGCTTTTCTTCCATCTAATGTTACATCTGTTGGCTGTGCTCCCTTGGTTAGCAGAGAGACAATAATCTTGGGCTCTTTCCTCATTGCTGCAACATGTAGCACTGTATAATTTCTTTGATTTCTGCGATTAACATCAGCAAGCCCAAGATCAAGAAGTTCCATTGTTGTCTTGGCATCGCAATGTGCCACAGCATAATGAAGAGCATACGCATCATTTAGATTAGTATGACCCTCTTTTAAAAGCATTCTAACTAGTTCAACATCGTCAGATTCCAGAGCTCGGTGTATTCTCTTCACATGCTTATCAGGATATTCAATGCATTCAGACTCAGTCAAACCAAGCTCCTTCCGTCTGTCAATGATTTGTTTCACAGTATGCTGTGGCAAGGATTTATCAAGGGTTGTTACATCAACATCAGACTTAACAATGATGTTCGTGCACCTTGCCAGCAGTCTCTCACATGAATTCCCACAAATGTTGGCCACAGATAACACTATTAAAAGGTCATCTGGTGCAACCTTATCAAGAATTTCCAATAGATGCCTCTGCATGCACCTATGATTGTTAAGAAAATATTCAAACCAAACAAGACAAGATGACAACTAATTACTGAATAGAAAAACATAGCCAGACGAATATTTTTTAAGACCAGTATTCTTGTGCATACTGCCAACTAAAATCATCACTTTCCCTAGCATAAATGAAACAAAGAAAATTATCACAAGCTTAATGCCTTTTCACCCTGAAACAGGTTTTCCTTCTGTAAAACTAGCCATGTAGCATCTACAATTAAGATTAAAATGGCCTAAATACATATTTTTTATTAAAAAAGCCACAATCATTTTTCTACAATGTTAACCAGAAGCATGTTGATGAGTAACTTCCACGCCATAGCCAGTCCCATATTATGGCTTTTCAGATGACTTGCAAGCTGACTTTTTAATTAAGAGAATGAATTGATCAGATGTGATATCCATCGTAGAGCTACGTAGATCAAAATAGAAAATCGCCCCAAATATTGAGCCAATTTAAAAGAGTCTTCCCCCTCCCGGGACCAATAGAGAGGATTGTATGTGACATGAGAGATGTGAAACACAGATCAAAGCCATTACATTGCAGTTCAATTTGAATTCACTTTCTATCAACTTTAATCAGCCCACCCTGTCCGCACCATATTTCCCCCTCCGCCCCCAACCAGCCAACCTATCCCGTCCACCATTTCATCAGACTCTCGGAGCACCAACCCAATGATGTTCGCACTCGAACTGCAAAGCCTGATGGGGGCTCTGCTGACCGCCGACAAAGATCATGTGGCCTGTTCCCACTGCCCCACCCTCATCTCCTCATCCAACAACTCAGGTCTCTCTCTCAACCACCCCACTGTGACCCTATTTCTTTCTCCCCTCCTGTAGGCTGATCTTCATGGAGTGAACGCCCACCTACTTCTAACCCCTGCAACAATTTTGCTCACTCACTCTTCAATTTGCATTATTTTCCCTTTTCGCAATTGTCTGCCACCTGCATTCTCTTTTGATAGAGTTCAACACTTCTCAGCTCATCACTGGCATGCATATCCCCTGCATTCAGTTCTATGGACCATAATTACAATCTGTTACTGTGATTTCTCTAAACTAAACCATCCGCTATTTTCAGGGAACGATGAATGACTTAGAAGAGATAAGGAAATTTGGAGCAAAAGATGAGGTGAAGGGTGAACTGTGCAGCAGTGAGTAGTTAACCACCATTGGCAGGCTAGGGGATTAGCAATGAAGCCCTGCCAAAATTGGCAGGTGGTCAGTGAGCCCAGTGGTGGTAGCGATGGCTAGTGTAAAGTGCAAGCCCAGTTGTAGTAAAGAGGAGAGAGAAAAAGAAGTGGGATGGGGCTTGAGTGGATTGGTCTTATCTCAACCTTTAGATTGTAATTCTAAGGCTGAGTTAAAGCTTCTAATCTCTCACCCAAATACCCACTCAACATTAGATATCTTCCTCTGGATATCTGCAAGCACGCGGATGTGTTCTGTGCATACTTGAATTATATATTTACCCTCAGACACATAGCAAAAAGTTGCAAACATTGCGCGATGATGGCACACATCAAAAAAGGGATATGAAATCTCACAATCAAATAGTCTAATTTTATTGGAATGAAAACCCAAATTGAAGTCGAAAATAAAGAGGAATCCGTTGTAAAAGCAAGTTTTAAGATTAGTTATAAAAAGTTGTTCCCGTAAGTGGCTGTGAGCTTCAAGCTAGAAAGAACATGGCCAAACCCTAGTGACAATGACCAACTGCCCCTTAGAAATCATGAAGGACTGTTTTTTAATTATTTTTAAAAAATAAAAGATAGAAAGAAAGAGAAAGGAGCGCAAGGTCTAACCCAAACTCATAAGCATAGTATCTGAAAAAGTGGTTCATCATTGAAAGAAAACACTTCAGCTCAGCCCAGATAATTTGAGATTCGTTTCTACTTTTCCCCTACCATGACATTACCAATAGAGTATAGAGAAAAGTTTGCTCTAAGCAAAGAACTTGCACAGATTGCAAGGATAATTTTGCAGAGCTCCAATTCAGTGAGTTTTAAGAAAAGCATAAGGACATCTAGGCATTTCAAGTCTCTAAAATTATCAGAATCAACACAATAATTATCAGCAAGCAGGATTTATGATTATTGAATAATCATATACATAAAGAAATAAGTAGTTGCACGTTAAACACAATGAATCAGTATTTATATTTGCTGCACTGCAACCTTCCTGATTTACAAGTACAATCTAGTACTACAGCTCATCAAGCCCATTTCAGATTAAAAACTAAAAAATCAATTAAATGGAAATATTTTGTTACGATAGAAGTATATAAAAGTGAGCTACAATTCAACACAAAGTTTCCCCACAGAAGGACCGTATCCATAAGGACCAATCTGATGCAGGTTAGACAGGTTAAATTTTTGAAACATTTAGAGTGATAATAGGCATTTTATCTTCTATGAGATCCGACTCATATCAATGCTCCAAAAACATTTCACAGCTCTACTAAAAGTTTGTTGTCAGATGGTAAGTAGCCTGTTAAGAAAGTTATCCTCCAAGTTCGAATGTAGCTTGTTTAATACAAAGTTAAGAATCAATGCATCTGTCTAGTGGTTGTTTAGAGCACATCGGATGGTTTCCATGTCTTGGTAGGGGGTCCTTCAAATACCATTCAAATGAACACTCATTCCCTACTTCTAGAAACTCCAAGTTGGGCTGCTTGTTGTCCAAGGTGGCCATATAGCATTTTATTGAACCTAGACACTCTAAATATTCTAGATACTACCAGCTGATCTTTTATGAAATCTCCAGGACTCATGTCAATGCTCCAGAAAGAATTTCACAACTCTGCTAAAAAATTCAAAATTCTACACATTGTGGGGCTCCACCACAAACTATAAAACTTGTTCTTATAGTAAAAATCTTAGAGATCCTAAGTTTCAGGGCTCTTCACCAACACCATGTACAATTCTAAAGGTTTCAGACATCTAATCAAAATTCTTAGGCCCTCCGCAAATATCCCAGAAAATCCAGATAAATAAGATGAAGTGAACATTTCCATTGAGGCATAAAGATTGTGTAGAAAACTCAGCTGTCAGAAGAAACAGAGATAAGAGATTGGAGCTTTGCTGAAGAAGGTTCCAGCAGTTTGCCCCCCATTGTGGAAGCATGCCAACATCAGTTACTACACCGAAAAAAGCATAAAATCCTCATAAGCCAATCCAAACGCTTAGACACCCCAAACACGAATAGAAGCACATGAAGATAATCTGCAACCTCCAGTTCTCCCCACCCCCAGGGTTTCTCGGGTATCCAGCCCGCCAGAGTGTCAAAGGAGGATTCAGTAAAGATTTGGGAATTTGGATACATCCATTACGCTAAGAAGTCAACCTTGCTTTATCAAAGTTCATGCTTTGTGAAGCTTAATTTAAAGTAAGCCAATCATATTATCCTAAAGCACACACAAAGAATCATACAAAACCAGTGGCCACCCGGAGTTTATGATCGCTAGTATCATTGATAGAGGTCTAGACATGAGCAAATCTGTTCTTACCAGAAAATTTCCAAAGATTTTATTCACTTCAGAGCAGAGGAAGCTATAAATTCAAGGTTGGCTCAGCTAACTCCATTTCAATCTCAAGCAATTAGTAAAGAAATTAATCGACTGAAATCAAAACCAATTTCATATACCTGGTAAAGGGCAACCAATTCGGCGATCTGGAAAGTATGAGAGAGATACAAAACCTCAACCATAAAATCAACCGCAGGACGGCAAGCAAAGTGGCAGCAATCATCATCAACACAAACGCAAACCCCTTTTGGCAACGGCCGTACCTTCCCACTGTACAGATACCCTAGCACCGCCACCAACGAATCAAACCCAACCTCAAACTCCTTGGCCAACTCCTCCAGCTGAAGCTTCACTACTTTCTCTCTCTCCTTCTCTCTCTCCCTCTCCCTCGCCTTGGCGGCGAACTGAGCGCGGAAGAAGGGGCTGCGAGCAGAGAGGATGCAACGGTGGACGGCGACTTCTCGGTCGCCGGCGACGACGATTTTGGCGTCGGCGTAGTAGTCGCCGGAGGCGTCGAAGACGGAGTCGAGATTGTCGGAGAGACGGCGGAGGGCGGCGGAGTCAGCTGCAGCGGTGGCGGTGCTTTCAGAGAGGACGATGTCGGAGACGGCGGCGGCTGTGGTGGTGGCGACGCAGCAGATGCTACTTCCGTTGCTGAGGTCGTTGGAATCGGAGAACGCTGTCCGAGAATCCATCGCCGGAAAGTGGGACTCAGATGTCGCCGGAATCGGACATTGAAGACGAAGAGAGAAAGAAGTCAAAGGAGAGGGAGATTTGGACACATTTCTTTTGACGCTTTTGAAAGGGGACACAGCGCCCGCGTAGGAGAGAGAGACGGAGAGATAGAGGGGTGACGACTTGACTCTGGAGTGGAGACTGACAAGTGAATCCGAAGGGAAAAAGCCTATGAGGGGAGGAGTTGTTGGGTACAGTCAGGTGTATACTACCGATAGAAAATCGCGACGATTTGAACCGTTGATGAAAGATCAGATAGTTTCAGGTTGGAGGAAAGAGAATATCTAAGGGTCGGTATGATGTGACTAGACCTGTCAATAAGTGTCGGTGTATTTGGGTTTGCGTAAAATACGGGTCGGGTATATTTTAGGTTCGGGAAAAATATAAATGGTCGTATATCGTGTTATACGGGTTTCGAGTCATCCCAACGGGTCCCAAACGTCTTTTTATCAATTATTTTTCTTTTTTAATTATAACAATCCAATATATTTTTACTTAAAATTGTCCATAATTCAACGAAAAAGTATAGTATTTGTTTTTTCGAAAAATATCAAAACATATTCAAAACTTTCATTATAATATGTGTGTGAAAACCTCATTGAGTCGAGCGGTTTGACCCTTAAACCCGCTTAAATAATGTCAACGATAGGTTGAATAATAATGACTTGTTATGTTATCGATTCGTTTAAGATTCGATGTTTATTTCATCTCTTCCATTATAATAAGGGGATTTATATGCATATTTATTGTATTTTAAAACATATCAAGAAAAGGGTTTATCCGGATAGACTCAACCATTCCATTTTATTAAGTAGAAAAATTTTGACTTTATTTGAACCCGACCCATTACCCATTCTAGGCGTTATGGTTCAAGTACAATTAAATCGGTTTCAAATAAATGAGAATTAAGGATTAATAATAAACTAAATTTTATTTTAATTAAAACACCAAAATTTTAAATCATTATGATAATATTATTTCTAAAAAATAAAAATATATTATTTAAGATATGGTTAGGTATACTTACTTCACAAAAAATAAACAAGTATAACTTGTACATTTTTAGTATTTTAATATATCACATCATTTGAATCCATACATATTTTATTGAAATTAACAATGTATAATTTTGTATATAATATTTTTATGAGAAAGAAGTTGAGCTAATGAAATAATATTAGTGTTGTTTGTAAAAATAATTGTGGTAAATATGTAACGTCCCTCTAAATAATGTGATAACATGAAAGAAAAATTGTTATTTTTATAGCCTTGACCCAATAGGTCGAACAGGTTCGAGTCGGATTTGCTCCAATAATTTACGGGTTTTTCGGGTTCGGATCGAAAAAATCGTGTCCAAAATCTAAAAAATTCGGGCGCGTTTGGATTGGGTTTTCGGATGGAGTCGGTTTTGCCAGGTTTAAATGTGACGCAGGCCGCGCAGAGAGTTACGTTGCAGTTATTTTACATTATTTTTTATGAAGTCACAAGCTGATTTTATTTTTTATTTATTTTAACTGAAGCTGATTTATATTAGGTTCAAGGTCAAGATGTTCTGGATGTGAGTTATAGTTGTGGATATTATGGGCAACGTAGCACAAAAAATCGATATATAAAAACTAATTTTCAGTTTTTGTTTTTAAATGGGTTACAAAAAGTATCTCTAATTTTCAGTTTTTGTTTTTAAATGGGTTACAAAAAGCAATATGATACAATTACTATATGACGAAAGATGAAAAAATCATACTTAAGGCCTAATGTATCTAATATCAAGGCCTCATTGGCTAGTTTCATAATTTTTTGCACAAGCATATATTTACGTAACAAATCAGATTATCACCACTATAAATATGACTTTTTATTACGGTCGATTTATAGCGGTTAAAAGCAAAACCTGTCATGAAAAATGAGGCGGTGGTATTTTTATAAATAAGCAGTCTTTTATTATACCTATTACTAAGGTTCTTTCATTAAACCGTATTAATAGGTCGAGTCATCAACTTTTTACTACGGTTTATTGGAAGAAGCTGTGGTAATAGATATTCTCTATTACTACGGTTCTTTTAATTAATGGTAACAAAAAGTCTAATAAATTTTTACTACGGTTCAATTAAATAAGCTGTAATAATATATAATATCTATTACTATGGTTCTCTTTTGAACCGTAATAAAAAGCCAACCATATTTTTAGGGTCAAGTCTTTTTCATTTCCGGAACTCTACTAACACATAAACTTACCCCTTCTTTGTGTCTTTCTCTCTTCCTCTCTCTTTCTCTCCCATTGAATGCGAGTTGAAAATATCCTCCCTCCCCCTCTCTCGGTCTCCCATTGAACGCCACTGAAAATCTCCTCTCTCTCTCTCTGTCTCTCCGAAATGACTGCTTGAAAGATCTCCTTGGCGAGGAGGGGGCTTGGCCCTCCATGAGGGTAGGGGCTTGTGGTCGACGACCTAGCTGGCGTGTTCTTCACCGAGGGGACATTGGGTGCTTCGACGCTGGAAGAGGACTCGAGAGTGAGCACCTTCGTCGGGGAAAGGGAGACAATTGTCTTGACTCCGAGTCGTCGTCCTCGTCGGAGATAGCATAGTAGCGAGTGGCTTAGTGGGCGAGTAGCAGCAGCGGCTCAAATTCTTTCTCCTCCCTACTATCGTCTAATTCAAGTTGGAGTCAAAGCAAACCGGTGAAGATCTCCGGTTCTACAATCATCAATGCAAAATATTCCCAATAGTAAGTGTTGATTTTTGTCGTTTAAATGATTGATAGTGTGAGTGTGTCTTTTGAAGCTATTGAATTCTTTGATTGGATAACATTTTGCATTTTGAAGCAATTCATATGCAAAATGGATATTTCAGATTTGGCTTGTTATCGTCATCGACATTGGCATCGAATTCGTGGCTAAACTCTCATTCTTCTCATCGGCTTTTAGTTTTTAGATGTGACTTGTTTTTCTTCGTTTGTTTTTCTAGTGTTCAAATCTATTCTAGTGTCGAATCTGGGCTTGATTTCATTTGTCTAATATGAACTGGGGACTATTTTTGTTGTTGGAGTAATTTTTTGTTTATTTGCTTGATAATTGTGTTTTGCTATTGGACTCTTAAAAGTTGTATAATTTGAACAATTTTCAACTTCTTGGTAGGCGTTCCCTTCAACTAGGAATTTGAGCCTGGAGTTCCCGAAACGTCTTTCTTCCTAATTTAATTTTTTAAATGATTGTATTTATTACTATGGTTTTGGAGAAAGAAGCGTAGTAATAGATGTACCTATTATTACACTTCTTTTTACGAAACGTAGTAATAGGATACCTATTACTACGGTTCTACAAATGAACCGCAATAATAGGTTTTCTTTTAATACGATTTTGAACCGTTGTAAAAAATGCTCATCTACAATTACGATCACATACACGACACTAGATAACCGTAATAAAAGGTATTTCGGAACCCTAGTTAAAGATGGTTCCTGTATTAGTGTATGAGACTAAAATTATGAGAAGAGTTCATATATATACATTGAATCTCGGATATGCGATCCAAATCGGCTTGTTCCATAATACCGATAGACTTGATGATAGTTTGGCCTAATGTGCTAACTATGATGGGTCACTCAAGCCACCGATGTATAAGAAATTAATTTATTAAATAGAACATATAGGGAGTGTTTGGTTTCCCATAAAATCATTTTTCACTCACATTTTTCTTTATTTGGTAGAAGGAAAAATAATTTTCTAAAAATTTATTTTCCATTGTTTGGTAAGAAGGAAATTAATACCATAACCTTATACCCTAAACCTATACCCTAAATCTCATGCCCTAATAACCCTAGAGAGAAAAACAAGAAAGGAAGACTTGTTCGAGTTTCTCTCTCCTCACCCTACCGAAGGTTTTCTTTTCTTTTTCTGCCACTTTTACGGCGACAATCTTAGATTAGTTACTCAACTATCTCTTTCTTCACTTCATCGATATTGACAATGGCTCGCTCTCTGTCTAATGATAGGGTTTTTGTCTCTCTCGTTGCCGATAATCTCTCCATTACTCTCAACATGTAAGAAGAAACTTAGAACAACTGATACACATAAAGAATCTCATCTCCTCGCCATTTCAATCGTCATTTTGCACGATTTTGCATTTTGGCGTTTTGATTTGACTTAGTTGAATTAGATTGGAAAAATTAACTTTTCCCTTAAATGGAAAAAAATATTTTCTCCTAATTAGGGAAAATATTTTTCCTTGGAAAAATATTTTAAGACCTTTATTATGGTGCCAAACACCAAAAAATAGAATCTTAATTTTTCAAAAAATACTTTCACCCTCAACTAAAGGCATCCATAAAATAATGGATGACTTAATAGAGAAAACAAAAACACTAGAACAAGATATAAAACCAGAAAATTGAATCTTGCTAGCAATAATATCATAAAATTTACGTATATGTAGAACTGTGCTTAGAAAACGAATTCAATAATATTTTATAGTGATACCATCTAGCTATATATGCATGGAGAATAAGGAAAACTAGAACTAAAGCCCTATCCGACAACGAGTGTTTGGAGTAACTTGTTGTTAAGCTTGTCGTACAGACAACAAATTAAACCACTATTTAGGCTTATAATAAACAATATAGTAAGGGCAAGTAGGGATCGAATCCACGAGGAAAAATACTGTAAAAAATCAAACTTCCAATCTAATTAAACTAAATATTCTAGTTATTTACCTTATAAAATTCAAACAAATCAAATTAACTACTAAATTTCTAATTTTAATTCTAAGAAAAACTTCTGAGATTATGCACTATTATTCTAATAATCTAAATTTAACAAAACTATCCTAATTAATTCTGGAAAAATCAAAACAGAAAATCAAATAAAAACTTAAACAGAAAATCAAAACATAGAATAATTCAGAATTAAATAACTAAAAATAACAGAAAATTGTCTAATAATATAAATAAATATCCCAGGCAGAATATAAAGTTTATAATAACCCAGAAATATTTTTCAGAATAATTAAAAAAGAAAACTAAAGCAGAAAATAAATAAATTCTAAAACAGAAAATTAAATAAATAATATTCTGCACTAAATTAATTCCGAAAATAAATACTAAAATTATCCAAAATAATAATAATAATTTTCTAAACCTAAACAGACCCTAAAAATATAAAAATAAATTTTAAAACCGAATTTACGAATTTATTTCACTAAAAATCTGCAGTAATTAAATTCAAGAATTAAATCTGAAAAAAATATCAAATTAATTCCAAAAATTCTAAAATTTAATCACAGCAAATTAGGACTCTATCTAAACCCTAAAAGAAAATAAAACACAAAAAATAACAAAAGAAACTATTTTTAAACTAATTTCTAACAAACTGACTCAAAAATAATAAAAACTGACAGAAAATTAAATCTGAAAATTAAAATATATAAAGACTCAAAATACAATTAAATTAAAATTACTAAAACTAACCTAAAATACTGATCTTTAGGGGGTTTAATGAAATTGATAATAAAAGACTATAACTTTATAAGTAAAAATTAATAAACTCAAGAAAATAACTAAAAGCAAACAAATAATTATCAAAGATAGCAAATTTATAAAAACACTTAGTATAATCTATATCCACCATGCGAATTATTATTTATCATTAACACACAAATTGATCTACCCATGAGCTAAACTGTAGAAGACAACCACTAGCGGATCTTCCCCGTTTTTCCTTAGTTATTAGTTTACTTAGGCCTAGCCCTAATATAAACCCTACTAATATTGATAACCCTAGCACTAGCACTAGAATTTAACCAAATTAGAGTATGAAGCAATAGAAAAACATTATCTAGCACCTAATAACCAATCTACTAGCAAATTGATTTAAGAAGGATCTATGATAATTTCCTAATTAAAAGAGATGGGTATGAGTCATCCATGATTAACTAGGGTGATACTAACATCTAAAAGATCAAGCAATTACGTACTTAAACCTTTTAAACTATCACATGAATTTATATAAAACTAAGTAGCGTGCACTCTAATTAATTAGACATAAATTCATAAACATTAAACACAAATTATCATAGAATCACGGATCGAATCAATAAGACAATAAAAATCAAAAATTTGTTTCAAAATACATAATTTAACATGGCTTCAAGTAGATTATACTAAGTATAAGAAAAACTACTCACACATAATGTAATTTAAAACATGTAAACTAAATAAAACTAGCATCTTTAATATTAATCTAACAATAAAAACTCAATCTTTTCTAATAAAAATTACAAAACTAAATTATACTACCGATATTAGTTTCTTTGACCCGGGAAGATGAAGAAGATGATGATGGATGGTGGCTGGCTGGGCAGTGGACAGCAGCAGCCAGCAAGGAGCAGCAGCAGCAGTACGGTGCAGCCAGGAACAAGCAGCAGCGGCAGCAAGCAGTGGTGGCTGGGTGGCTGCACTGGTGGAAAGCAGCAAGGTGCAGGCGGCAGCAGGTAAGTGTGGGTGCCGTGGACAGCAAAGGAAAGAGGTGGTGATTGTATGTGGGTGCTAGGTCTCCTTGTCCATGATGATAATAAGTAGTATATATAGGGTGAAAGAGTTAGGGTTTATTTATCTTTCTTCTCTTCTAAGTTTCCTTTTCTATTCCAATTAGGATTTCCTAAAATATAATATCCTAAAATAAATATTTTATTACATATTATATTTATGGACCGACTTCATATATTTTCTTGGATGCTTGTCGGTAGCTAAAAATCCACTTTTAACGACTTTTCTTCTCTTCTCCACTTTATTCGATAATTACCTATAAATAGACAAAATAGAATAAATTACATAAAATAAACTATATAATATAAACTAAATAACTTCTAAAAATACGTATAAAATACGACTTAACACTTGTTGTATTTTGACCAAGTTAAAACACTAATCAACCAATATTAGTGTTCGGTAAGGTAGTGTTTCAATTAGCGTTTGTAATAGTTTATAGCGTTTTAAGTAGTATTTATGAAAAGTTAAGAATATTAACTTTTTATATTTAAAAGTATCGTTTCATAATTTTTTGTCAAAACATCACTTCATTAATTTATATTTGGCAAATTAACTATAATCTTTTACTTTTATTTACAATAATCAACTAACTCAACAACTAAATTTACTCGAATACATTTATTCAACTACTTGGGTTGAACAACTATCCGCTAACGAGATAAAATCTAACATCTATTAGCTACCTAAACAGTTATAGTTATACAAATAGTTATTCGTTACTCAAATAGTTCATTTTGCCGAATAGGGCCTAACTCCATTTAATTTTGTATTTTAATGTTAAATAGTAGTATCCGTATGAAACTAAGGAATTTTGATTAAAAATTTGAAATGAATAAATTATAATGAATCTGTGTATTTTTAATATATTTTTGGTTGATTCAAATATAATTTCTCTTACACTTAGTTTATAGGCAATAGAAATTAAAGTAATCATTTTTTAATGTATTTATTGTATTACCAATAAATCAATAATCAATAGTGATAAAAATATAAATCAATAACCAATAAAATGTTAAATTAATCATACAAACTTTTTGTAACACCCCAAAACACCCCCTAGGAGTATTACATCGCCCCCAACTCTCGCTCGTCTGTCTCTGTTTCGGGTCTCTCCTTCGCCCTTCACTCTGCCCCGGTCTCTAGCCTTCTTCCTCGCTCGTCCCCCACTCGTGTCGCCGGCCGTTGTTTTCCGGGTCTGCGGTGGTCGTCGGCACCCTCCCGGGTCTCCTGCACCGCTCGCCTCCTCTGTCTCTCTTTTCCCCGTCCGGTGTTCCCTCTTTCCCCTTCCTCTCGCTTTGCTTCTTTCCTTCGCCTTCGTCCGCCACCCGCCCGCGTTCGTCGCTCCACTCGCCGGCCTCCGGCCTCCGCTCGGTTCCCACGCGCCCTCCCTCTCTTTCCCGGTTCCCTTTCTCGCTTTTCCCTTTTCTTTTCCTCTGCTCGAGCCCCGTACCTTCTTCTTTGCTTCCCTCTTTCTCCACCGACTAACTGTCGGTCTCCCCTATTGGGCCGAAGTCATCCTTCCTTATCCCCTTTTAGTTCCCTCTCTTTTTTTTTTTGTTAAGCCATAACTAGAGTAGGCCCAAATAAGCAGCGTACATGGTCTCGGGTTTTTATTTAGCTAATTCGGGCGGACGGTTCGCGAGGAGGAATTAATACACGCTATTAGTTTTAGTTACGGGAACTAATAATAACTCGATCAAATAAATTACGAATATCTAACCACATATAACTTGGTCTCTCGACCTACTCTATTTAATCAAGGCTAAATAATTAGCTCTACCTCGTAAGACCACCTAACCCCAAAACTACGGGTCTTACACTTTTCCTCGAAACATATATGTGTTGTGGGGTTGTTCACACAGCTTTTCCCCGACAACACAATTTAAAAAGATGTAAATCTTTGATATAAATCTTAATTTTAAAAAACGGTTTTGCTAACTATCGCCCTAAGGGCGATGGTTAAAGACTATTTATATCCATTTAAAATAAAATCTTATCTTAATATAATTACTAATATATTTTCTTTCTAAATAAAATCTTTTTATTATTCTATTAAATCTAATTATCCAATTCTTTCTAAATTATTTATTTATTTTTAATAAAAATTTACCTAAATGAAAACTCTAAATTTTTTTATCAAAATTCATATCACCTCGTAATTAAAAAATCCTTCTTTTTTTTTTATCAATAAATTAAATTAAGAAACTAATAATGTTTTATCGCGATTCTCATAATTTATGACTCTTAACTACAGTTTCATCATCACAGGGCAACGCCCAACTATATAATAATGTTGAAAAATCATTTCGCCAAAATCATCAAAACTTTTACATATGAGTTCTTTTATTAATATTTTTTTAAGTAAATATCATTCTATCTACTATTTTTATTTAAATTTAGAAGGGATAAAACAAGAGTTTATAAGTTTCGAACTTTGGCGGGAGTGTGACACCCGACTTTCATGCCAATTAAGCAAAATACTTTCGGTAAAGAAAATAATGCATATAGTTGTAGAGTCCGGGTGAGCGTGTATGAAAATTGAACAAGTATAATTTTTTGATTAAAAAAATGGATGACTTTTTAATTAAAGGGTGAGGTGAATTTTGATTAAAAAATGGTAGAGGTTTTAGTTAGGTAAATTTCTATTAAAAAATAAATAAATAATTTGGAAAGAATTAGATAGTTAGATTTAATAGGATAATAAAAAAATTCTTTTAGAAAGAAAAATATTAGTAATTATATTAAGATAAAATTTCATTTTAAATGGATAGCGCTCTTAGGGCGACGGTTAGCAAAACCGTTTAAAAAAGGCAAAAACCTTCATCAATGGATGATTGATTTTTCCATGGATTCTTTGTCACCATTGGTGTATTCTCAAGCTTCCCCTTGCTAGCGGAGACAACATTTAAAATTCGTCCATAAAGAAGGAAGATGAGTAGAAAATGAAGGAGAAGGGGAGATACGACTCTGCAGTTGGAGGAGGAGAAGATAAGTAGAATATGAATTTTACAAGGGTGTTGGAGGTAGTTTTTACTATCTCACTTACCCTCTCTCTCTGTCTCTCTAACATGCTGCAGTAATTGAAAAAGGAAGGGGTCGACTGATTAAAGAAGGAGGAGGGGTTGTAGTAATTTAAGAGGGGTTAAAAGGCAAAGAATTTTTCTTTTAGATGAGCTTTGTTTAAAAAGCCATATTTTTTAAAACTCTTTCTCTCTCTTTATATATATATATATATATATATATATATATATATATATATATATATATATATATATTCTATCATAGTTGAAACTTCTTTCAACTATAGTAATTGAATAATCCGAGACGTTAAGCTACTCAAGTTAGATCCGAGTATTAAAAATCATAATCTATTACTTGAATAACAAGTTAACCGAAAGAAATTATTTTCACTCTCTTTATGAGTCCCGACACTGCCCCATTTTCATGCTTTTATCCGATGCCCACTTCTCTCAATCTCTCATCTCCTTTTTATGCACCTTCTCGCATGGGCCAATAAAATAATCAGTTTTGGAGAACTTGAGAAAGTATTCAAATACCTCATGCAGATTTGTCTCCTCGATTGTGCGAGTTGTCGACATCTAACTCGGATTTAGTTTCGAGTCTGTTAGTGCCATTAGATACTTTGAGTCATCGGAATCATCTTCATCTTCAGATGAGTCATCATCGCTCCATGTGGCTATCATAGCCTTTTTCTTTCTGTCCTTCTTTCTCTTCGGACGAGTCTTTGACTGTGTGATCTTTCTTGCACATTTAAAACAGACTGAGTTCTTATTAGTTAAAGATAACTTTGAAGGAGAAGAATATTTACCTTTTCTATCCTCCTTACCTTTCTTGTGGAACTCTTCCTTTGGCCTCTTTTCCCACTTCTCATGCTTTATCATTCTTTTGAAGCCTCGGGCAATGAGTGCCATCGGATCCTCTTCCGAGTCCGAAGAGGTTAGACTTTCCCTTCTACTTTCCGAGGCCTTCGACGCAATGTTCTTTTTGGTGTTGACCTCGGCATCCTCTTCTTCTAGATGAATCTCATGAGTAAGCGGTTTCCCGATCAGTTCATCGGCTTTAGTGATAAGAGGTTCTAAGCTTCCTTGATGGCTATCACCTTGGGACACTATCTCTTCTTTGGTAGACTTCTCATAATTTTTTTGCACTTTTCTTCGTGAGAAATTTTCTACCCACGATTTGAGATTGTTTGTAATCTCGATGAAGTGAATCAACATCCGACTGGTGTTTTCATTTGGCTCCATCTTGAACTGCTCATATTTGTGAAGATATTGGCTTATCTTCGCCTATTTGACTTAGCTTGTTCCTTCATATGTGTTGACAAGAGTGTCCCACACATCTTTGGTCGTGTCACGGTCGACACTCTGTTGTACTCTTATGAGCTGATAGCACACATTAGTATGTTCATTGCTTTGAAGTTCTTTCTAAACTTCTCTGTTTCTTCACTTGTGTACTCGAATTTTTATTTACACACAGATCTTGTTCCTTCCGTCTTCATCGGGATGTAGTTGCCTTCTTGGATGATGTTCCGGACATCTTCATCGTTGTCCAGCAGAAAGCACTCCATTAGTTTCTTTTAATGCAAAAAGTTTGATCCTTTGAACTTTGGTGGTTTGGTGGATAATCTTCCTTCATCGAACTCTCCAATGTTCACGAGCCATCCGATCTTTATACCTTTGGATTGTTAGATCCTTCTTGAAAGGTTAGGCGCCGATATCGTAACGCCCTCGATTACCGTCACCTAATAACTCCCTAATCCGAGAATGTTAGGTAAGGTCGCAGCGGAAGTTAATAGCTGAAGGCGTTACCGCCGCCCTAACAAAAGGATAAGGCTGACTTAAAATACCATAATAAACGAGTGTCTAGTGGTTATGCCTCAGCTGTGTCGCAAGGTGTCATCCCGACAACTTAAGTAGCTAATCCCAAGCACAGTTTTGCTACGTATTTACAAACATTAGTGACCATTACAACGGACTATAATAGGAAATACGCAATGCTTAATTACAACCCGAAGTCAAACCCAAAATTAGCGAGGATGAGCATCACTTGTGAGCATCTAACCCATCACGAGAACAATGGCAATGAAATATCCGGCTAAGTCTTGCTCCCGCCGAGCTGTTTAGGCGAAGGGCTGTTCACGGATGCTTTTCCTAAAAACAAAAACATCAAAGTAATTCAAAGAATGAGTCGAAACTCAGTACGAACATTCCTGCATCTGTAAAATAACTTGAAGAATATTTTGATTGAGCGTGCGCATTTCAATTCATTTTAGTTTGAAATCGGGGGAGAGAATATAAGTAAAATTGCTTGCCGGTTATTATCCGGAAGTGGAACCCCTTGGTAATTGATACGATCGTTGAACAGGTGTCACCCCGGGCCGATCGATAACCCGAGTTGAAGCCGCGCACGGGTATAATTGGCGGGCCTAAGCCCTTGGTAATTGATAATTGGGCGGGGACCACTTAATTAGGTGGCAAAACTTGCCTTGTAAATGATTCATTATTAATTGCATATATGAGAAATGTTGAGATTTGATGAAACATGTGAGTTTTCGAAAGGTACGGGCAATGAACGTACTCGAACCGAGGATGTTTGCTTTCTCCCCTTTTTATGAAAATTTAAGTTACTAGCTTTCCGACAACCGAAGTGGCCTCGGTTCGATTCTAATAGATTTCCATTGTTAATGAGGTTTTTCTTGAGTTTTAATACTTGAATTCGCATAAGTATGGGTGCCTTACTTCATTTTCTATATTTGTTGCTCAATCGGGTAACTACGTCTCCCTTACATAACTTCACTGCATTAGTTACGTTTTGATCATGGACAACAACGTCTACTAATTAGAGAAATCGATTAAGCTAATCGAGATAACTAATGTTATTTATGTAGTTCGAGTGCATTTGTTGGCGTGAATGGAAAAGGTGTATATATATACATGCATGATCAATCACTTATCGTTATTATATTTATTAAAAAGATGTGAAACACGCTCTTAATAATTCTTATGATTGCTACCCACATTGTTGTCGTCATTACTATTAGCATTATTATTATTATTCTTATTTGATGCCACTAATTCGATTAATCTGCCAGCTCAACTTATCTTTCGATCCTCATTCCCAACGTAATTTCTTTATTCTTTCTTTCATCGAATTCAAACTCATAGCCAAGTGATTGCTTAATCCGCCAATGCCTTCCCATAGGAAGGCTTCACCATTAACCAAATTGCTCAAACTCCATACCCATATCAATTTAAGGTCATGAGCATTACTTTCACAACAAAATTCACATTCACGATCACAATTAGACAACTTAATGCTCCAAGTTTTCTTTACGTCTCTACATTTACACACTAGCTAGTTTAGTTTCTACATGTACTCGCCTTCGTTTGCTCGATATATTCATTCCCCAAAATCTCGGAATCCATCCGAGTTACTCAATTACATAACCCAACATCCCTAATTTCGTTCTCTACATTATAATTCCTTAAAAGAAATTACCTCTATACACAATCAATCCATCCACTTGCCATAACTCGAGTCATTCATACCAGTTTGAATATTCTCAAATCAATCCTCAATTTCACTCAACAACACAATTCTAAATAATACACTTCAATTTATAGTTACAATTGCCTAAATAAATCGAAACTTGATAATTTAGGGTTTAGCGTGTTTACCTTCGATTCGAAGAGGAGAAGTCGAAGAGGTCGAGCAGGGGTGGTGGTGGTCGGCAGTTGCACCAGCAACCACTCGGCAGAGGCGGCGATGAACTCCGGCTGGTGGTTGGCCGTCGAGTGGCCGGGCGAGGGAATCTGCAGCGCCTAGCGGGAGGCGAGAGAGACGGCAAGAGCGCGAGAGAGGAGGAAGCGAGACAAAGAGGAACGGGGACGACCGGCACCGGTCTCCGCCGGCGTCGCCCGCTGTGCTTGGCCGGAGAAGGTGCTTGCGAGAAAGAGGAAGCGAGGGAAGATGGGAGGAGCGAGGGAAGTAGGGGGACGGGTGGAGCAGAAGGAGAAGCAATTGAGGAAATTGACATTGAGTTGCCCGATTATTTGATCTTAACCGCCTCTCTCTCTGTTTTTTTCCTACTAATTCCGAGATAAATCTATGTCTGGATTTTTCTTAAAAAAATCTGGTTAATTTATTTCATTTTCATTTTTTTCTTTTCTACATTTGTTTTTGTATATTTATTCAGTTACTTATTTATTTATTTATTATTATTATTATTATTATTATTATTATTATTATTATTATTACTTTTTAATTTTATTTTAATAATGACGTTAACAAATTATAACTTTATGATGAGATTTTTATTAGGGCCACTTCGTCGCCTTAACTTCATAACGCATGTATAAAAATACTTTAAATATAAAATATCGAATTGAAGTGCACGCGCTCAATCGTATAAATCTTATAATTAATGAATTAATTAAATAAACAATGCGGTTTAGGGTCGGGTTGTAACGGATACCAAATGAAGGTTCACTCTTGGGAGTCTAAGTCACCCTAGAGGGGGTGAATAGGGTGATGAGGAAATTTAAGGAACTTAGACACTTTTTATTTGGAAAGTGATAAACAACAGATTCTAAATCTAGATTGGACTCGTAAATGCAAGCACTCGAAATACGTGGAAACCCTCCTTGGGCGGAAAACCACGGTTAGTGCTAATCCAAGCACCAAGTCAAATCCACTATTTTGAAACCTCAAAATACAACGGATCGACTCTACCAGAATTGCACCCTTAAACAATTCCTTACAATGTTTTCCTAGACTCGAAGGTCCCTTATCCGATCTAGTCCTTCCTGACCGAGGTAACCTTTACAATCGGGGACAAATGAGCTGAGTTAACCCTTACAGCTCGGTCAAGGAACCTTACTCGGAAAAGTAAGAGAAGAATGTGACTGATTACAAGACTTTACAACTCGGAAAGTATTAAATACAAATTAATAAGAGTTGTAAATAGAAGATTGAATATGAAAACAATGACTTATGCTCAAGTAATGTGTTTTGGAATGATATTCAACAATCTTCTAGTCTTGTGAGGTGGCTTCTATTTATATCCAACCAAGCGAGTGATCGTTGCATCTTGGTTCCGAACAAAAGTTTTCACCGGCCGTTATAACGGCTCTTCTAAGTCACTCGAAAAGATCTGCTGGGATGTGAACGTTGTGCAATGGCTCCGGCCTCCAAAAGGTGTTCCGATCAGCTGGAGTTGTCCGAAAAGCAAGGTGGAAACCACCGTTGAGCCTAGTGTTGGAGTTTTCTAGTTTTGGAAACAGACAACCTTGACATGGTGTCCGAGCTCGTTCATAAGTAAATAAAGCTTGTCTGTCGGTGATCGACAACTAGAAGCCGGCTACTTTTGTATTTCGAAAATGAGTTAGCCTCATTTGAATAACCTACAAAAGTAAATCACTTTCATTCTCAAAGTATAAAATACTTTGGTCCAAGATTAGGCACGAGATAATAATTAAATTAGGATAATTAAGTGTTTAATTATCTTAGGCCTAGAGAAGTAGAATTTTATGAGTCTAATATTCAATATACTCAAATTCCATCGAGTCAATCCTAAAGATGATCAAGTTAGAAGAATAGAACATCGAGTATACCAACTTGATCCGGACAAATAATTCTCAAGGAGATAAATTGACTTAGAATTAGGAATTAACACTCGTAATTCTCTTTGCATTGAAATATGCAGTCGAGTACTCAGAATAAAAGTGTTAGAGAAATTATTTGAGCATGCGATAGTTTTGAGTGATGTTTGAGTGAGTCGAAACATCAGTGTAGAAGATATACGATAATGTGCTTTCGAGTCGGTCGAAATGAATGAAAACTTATACAAGAGTTTCTATAATGCTCGGAATGACTTGACATCAAAAGTTAGGAGAAGTAAGATTTGTACCTGAGTTCTCTTTGTGTAGTACTCAGAATAACTTAGAGTTAGAATCCGAGTCTTTAAATTGGACCCACCCCGGGTTAAAAAATCGTGCCCTACGCAAAACTTTGTGCAAATCAAAGAGAATTTCCCAATGCTTGCAACTCTCTTTGAAGGTTTGCTCGGGAGAGTCCGAGTCACCCTAGAGGGGGTGAATAGGGTGATGGAGGATTTTCTTAGAAAATCGAACTCTTTTGCCAAAGAAGAGACAGAAATGATTCCGAGTCAAAAGAGTAGTCGAAAAATATGGACTCGGAGATGTCTGTAAAGAGTACGAAGCAAATTAAGCAAAAGCTTTGAGGTCGTCTCGAGTCTAGATTGAACTCGGAAAGTAAACACTCGGAGATTACGTGGAAACCCTCCTGGGCGAGAAAACCACGGACCGTAATAGTGCAAGCAAGAAATCAAATCCACTATTTTGAGTCCACAAAATACCGTAGACTGACCGAACTCGAGTTGCTCCCTTAGACAACTCTTTACAAGTTTTCTAGACTCAGAAATTCCCTTATTTGATCTAGTACTTCCTAGCTGAGATAACCCTTAAAGCTAGGGACAACTAAGCTGAGTTAACCTTTACAGTTTAGTCAAGGGACCTTACTCAAAAAGTAAGAAACTGTTTGTAACTAAGTACAAGATCTTACAACCCGGAAAGTAATGAATTATAGAGTGGGAGTTGTAAGTAGAAGATTGAGAGTAAATACAATGACTTTTCTCAAGTATGTGAATTAACAATAGGTTCGGCAATCTTCAAGTCTTGTGAGTTGGATTCTATTTATAGACGACCAACCAGCATAGCCGTTATCTCCAACTTCGACGGGAAGTCCTTTGTGACCGTTGATAAGGGCTTTACGAGTCACTCGGAAAGTATCCGTTGTGATATGAATGTTGGACAACGGTTCTTAACTTCTCTTGGAAGTCCCAAAACCACTCGGCGGTGTCTTGAAAGATAAGGTGGAAACCACCGTTAAACTTGGCGTTCTAGTTTTCCAGATTTGGAAACAGACAGCCACGACACAATCTTCTAGGACTGGGACGAGAGAAGAAGAAAAGCCATGTCTGCTTGGTGATTTGACATTTGAAGCTAGGTTACTTTTGTATTTCGAAAAGTGTACCCTCGTTTGAATAACCTACAAAAGTAAATCAATTTTGGTTCTCAAAGTATAAAATACTTTGGTCCAAGATTAGACACGAGATAATAAGATAATTACGATGATTAAGCAACTAATTATCCGAGTCGAGAAAGTGAGTGGAATTTTACGAGTCTAATATTCATGAAACTCAAAATTCCATCTGACTTAGTCTAAGCGAAGAATCAAGTTATAAGAAGAATATCGAGGGAAATGACTTGATATAGACTAAGCTCAATTAAGACTAGACACACTGACTCCAACGGAATAGAACTTATATCATGAAGTCGGATCCGAGTGCGATAAAAGTGAAAAACAAGTCTATTAAGCAAGCGATATATCTAAATGATGAGGGACTCGGAACCGAGTGAGATATGCGGATTTGTTTTCCGAGTCACTTAGAGACAAGTAAGAAATGCATGAAGTAACTGCTATATCACTTAGAGATGATACCACTCGAGAAAAGTTTCTAGAGTACAGAGAATGCCTTGGAATCAAAACTCTATAAGTGAGAAATTCTTATACCTAATTCCTTTGTTAGAACTCGGAATTGGGCAAACCGGTGTCCGAGTCTTCAATCTCCCCTTTTTGATGAAAGGCATTCTATACTTAGACAAAAACTTTGTTAGTGAAAAAGATCCGGTTTTGGATACTTGCGCTTGAAGTTGGATGAGTAAAGCCGACTTAATGTATCGAGAGAAAAAAATATGCTTAACAAAGAAATAATGTTAACTCGAAATGGTTCGTTGTAAACACGGATAGAATTGAAAAGAAAGCGAGTAATTCATTGAAATTAAAAAGAGAGTACACAGATTGAGAGGGAAAGCTTCCCTAAACAAGACAACAAGTTTTTGAGACTCTAGTTCTCCCCCTTGCCTTTCAGCAAAAACAACAAAGAAAGTGGGAAGAAAAGAACAATTAGTACAAATTTGATGTCCGGACCAAAGAAAGAAGTAAAAATCTCTCGGGAAGAAGAAGAATCGCGGAGCGAGGAATTGTGACTCGGTGCATGGCGCCTACGAGGGAGAGGGGATGCCCGAGTGGAAGCGGAGGGATTGGAGGTACGCCGGCGCTGGTAGGATCTTGATGATGTGCTTGGGCGCGGCGGAGGGAGAACCGGGATCGCCGTTAAGGGCTCGGCTTTGAGTGGCCGACCCGAACGAGAGGATCTAGGGGTGCGTCCCTGTGGACCTCGATAGGCTGGAGGGGCTGCTTTGTCGACCCGTTGCATGTTGTCGTAGCACAGCTGGGCCTTCGACCCACTCGGACGCTGCGTCCGAGCTGAGTCTCGCCACTTGAGCTTGAGGAGCAGCTCGACCCTCAGCGAGTTCCGCTGCCTCTTTTTGTGTTCCACCCCTTGCCCGGATGGAGCTGCCTCAGTGGAGGCTCCTCGGCGTCTGCCGCTTCGTTGTCTGCGCTTCGTTGTCTGCTGCTTCTTCTTCTTCTTCCCCATCTGCTCGAGGAGGTCGGGCTGGGCTCGAAGACGCTTCGGACGCGTCCGAGTCGCCACGGTCTTGAGCCGCCTTAGACCTTCTCTCTACGAGAAGCTCGACCAGCTCCTTCTGCTCCTTCACCAGCTCCCTCATCTCAAGAACCATTGCTTGCTTGCTCTCGGATTTGGGATTGGGCGGTTTTTGGTCGAGGAACAAGGAATGATAGATAGACTTGAGTGAGTCGAGCGAGTGTCTTGAATTCGGAGGATATAGAGCTGATTTTGTCCAAGAAAATGGGGGACAAAATAGCGGAGAGAGATTTGGAGGCACCTGAGGTGGAAGCACCAACAGGTGGGGCAGGGAGAGAAAGAGGGGTTTCTTTACGAGTCCGAGGCGGAGAAGGAGGCCTCGGCTACGAGTTGTGCACCCGGACACCGGGTTGAGTTTCCTGGTATCAGTACCCTCGGAGTTCCTTCTTGCCAACAACAATGGCAGCCTCGGACACAGCGAGTGGGGTGCGAGGGGAGAGGAACCTTGAATTGTTTGAAAATAAGGGTAAGAAGAGCACCGAAGGGAAGAGAGGTGTTCTTCTTGTTTTGGAGTTGAGCTGGCACAGCTGCCATCCGCTCAATTATTGAAGGGAGGAGGTCTACTTCGTAGCCCTCAAGAATGTCAAAAAGGGATTTGAGGTGCTTGGAGTTAGGGTTCTCCTTGCTAGAATGCTTGAAAGAAAAAGGTTCTCATCGGCAGGAAGCACGTAAGGTGTGCTTCGACTTCAACCGAGTCACGAAAAGTTTTTCCGTGACTCGGGGAACTCTTTAGCGTACTTTTCAAAGAAGTCGTCCGCGACTTCGGTGAAGGGAATGGGGTTGCTTGTTCAAGAACGAGAGAAAACCTTGAACGAGGCGGTGGAGGAGAGAGGTGTTGATGCGAACGAGTCACATTTTGAACGCTGGAGGTTAGGACACCTTCGAGTGAGTGAGGTGGGTGTAAAACTCGAAACGAGTTCAGGATAGATGAACTCACTGAAACAAAGAAAGTTATACGCTCCGGTGGTTTGAATGTGAGCCAACCAAGAAAATTTGGTTGTAGGGAAGAACTTGTCGTCCGGCAGCGAGATCTTTGGGTGACAATGGGTTTAGAAGGGGTTGAGCTTTACGGGTTTTTGGTGCGAGGCTTTTTGGAGGAGGAGGAGACCTGAAAGTCCGGATGATTACCTCTCTTAGGCATTTTGTGAGAAAGAGAAAAGAAGAATGAAACTTTTGAGGAAGGGAAGAGAAGAGTAGGTAGACGAGATCAAAAGAAAAGTAGTAGAAGAAAGAGATGAGAGCGAGTGAACTTACTTGAGATGGCCTTTACGTCACTTGAAGAAGTTCAAAGATCACTGTGTACGTAGAAAGCTTCCGCGAAAAGTTTCGTTTGAGAGAGAGATGAAATGTAGAGTATCGAGACGAAGATGAATAGGAGCTATTTATAGAAGAAATACATGCCCGTCAACTATCCGTTAAGTATAACTCCGTTCGACTCGGCTTGTCCATCGGTCATCGTAGACTCGTGTGATGGTTCTCTCCTTCGACGGTTAGGATTCAGTGCGGTTTGAGATCCACGGCTAGCGTTTCATCACGAGATCTCGAGAGAGCGGGAGAGAGAAAAGAAAATTTGAAAAACATATTATGAAATTCTCCACTTATCTAGAGATAATTCTAGAAAAATTTGAAGTCCAATTTTTCTCGACGTTTGAGTCCGACTCGGATTGGTTTCTAAGTGACTCGAAACTAGCAGCTATTGGCTCGGTATCACCAAATCAACCGAACTAATAGCCAGCAAAAGAGCATAAACACATTTAGCACATAAACAAGAACACATAGTTATGCATTTAACATACCAAGCTCATTCCGAATAAAACAAAGCTGATCTTCACCAAGAGGCTTAGTAAAGATATCGGCTAATTGAAGATTAGTAAGAATGAATTTAAGTTCAATATCACCTTTCTCAGAATGGTCTCGTAAGAAGTGATATCCGACCTCAATATGCTTTGTCTTTGAGTGCTTGGATTGGATTCTTTATGATGCTGATTGCACTACGATTGTCACACTTGATTAGAACTGATTTGAAAGAAAGTCCAAGATCTCTCAAGTGTTGCTTTATCCATAGAATCCGAGCGCAACACGCTCTAGCTGCAATATACTCGGCTTCGGCGGTTGATAGAGCCACTTGAATTTTGCTTCTTTGAGTGCCAAGATATTAGGGATTGACCCGAGAAATTGGCAAGCTCCGAAGTACTCTTTCTATCAACTTTGTATCCAACGTAGTCCGCATCCGAGTATCCAATAAGGGTCAGTTATGAGTCTCTTGAGTACCAAAGACCCAAGTTACGAGTTCCTGCAAGATATCTCGAATATTCTCTTCACCGCGAGTGAGATGTGATTCTTTTGGATTAGCTTGGAATCTTGCGCATAAACAAACACTGAACATTATATCTGGCCGGCTTGAAGTAAGATATAACAAAGATCCAATCATACCTCGATAGAGTTTCGATCTATTGCTTTACCTTTCTTGTCCGAGTCAAGCTTTATACTGCTTTGCTCATGGGTGTAGATGCGTGCTTTGCATCTTGAAGTTTGTATTTCTTCAGCGGCTCCTTGGTATACTTGGATTGATGGACGTAGATCCCATCTTTGTCTTGTTTGATTAGTAGACCAAGGAAGAAGTTGAGTTCTCCCATCATACTCATTTGGAATTCCTGACTCATCAACTCGAGAAAATTCTCGACACGAGATATTCATTAGTAGCTCCGAAGATAATATCATCAACATAGATTTGAACAATAAGGAAATCTTTCCCTTTGGTTTTTATAAAGAGAGTCTTGTTGATCTGACCTCTTTTGAAATCATTTTGAACTAAGAAATTGCTCGAGTCTTTCATACCAAGCTCGAGGAGCTTGTTTAAGACCATAGAGAGTCTTTTGAAGTTTGAAAACATGATCCGGAAATTCCGAGTTTTCAAAACCCGGAGGTTGCTCGACATAGACTTCCTCTTCAATAAAACCATTGAGAAATGCACACTTAACATCCATTTGATATAATTTAATATGCATGCTTTGGATGCAAATGCCAACAAAATTCTAATAGCTTCGATTCGGCCACAGGTGCAAAGGTTTCCCCACAATCAATTCCTTCTTCTTAATTGTAACCTTGAGCCACAAGTCTAGCCTTGTTTCGACTACCACTCCACCCTCATCCAGTTTGTTTTTGAAGACCCATTTGGTTTCTATAACTGGGTGGTCGGAAAGTCGGTTGGTCGGAGTCCGGACTTGGTTTCTTTCGAATTGATTGAGTTCCTCTTGCATGGCCTCTACCCATTCAGGTTCATTTAGGGCCTCTAGTGCATTTTTGGGTTCGAGTTAATAAGATGAATGCGGTAAATGCACATAGATTTTGAAGAGAGGAACGAGTTCTTACCCCACTTGTTGATATCGGATATTATGTTCTCTAGTGGATGACTAGAAGTAAACTTGAACGCTTTATCTGTTCTCTAATTCACAAGATTTGTGGGCTGAGCTACCCGATCTTCGAAGCTTGTTACGAGTGATCTTCCTAATTCGCTTGTTCGTTATGAGCAAGCCCTTGAGTTGTCTCATTCTAAGTCACTTCGTTCGAGTGACTTCATTCGAGCCGGTTGAGTTTGAGTCTTTGTGGGCTCGGTTTCATCATTTTCTCTCTTGAGCTTCAATTCCGAGTATGAAGACTCGCTTGGTTTCTCCTGTTCAAGCTCATCAAACACAACGTGGATGCTTTCTTCCACTTTGTTAGTTTTCTTGTTGAAAATGCGATAAGCTTTGTTGTGAGAAGAATAAACCGGAAAAATACCTTCATCTGACCGAGCATCGAACTTGGTCGAGTGGTCCTTACCATTGTTGTGAACAAAACACTTACATCCAAATGGTTTGAAGTAGGAAATATTTGGTTTCTTCCCTTTGTAGAGCTCATAAGGTGTTTTCTTCATAATGGGTCCGATGAGGCATCTATTCGAGTATAGTTGGCTGTGTTGACTGCCTCGGCCCAGAAATAGTAAGGCAAGTTGTGCTCAATCATCATAGTCCTTGCTATTTCTTCAAGGGTTCTGTTCTTTCTCTCCACTAGTCCATTTTCTTGAGGAGTCCTTGGTGCTGAGAAGTTGTGAGAGATACCATTCTTGTCACAAAACTCGAGAATTCCGAGTAGTCGAACTCCCTTCCATGGTTAGTTCGAATTCTCCGGATCCGAGTTTGAGACTCAACTTGGATTTTTCTACAGAGCTTGCTGAACTCCTTAAATGCTTCATTTTTGTGCTTAAGAAAGCACACCCAGGTAAATCGTGAATAATCATCAATAATAACAAATATATAAGATTTACCTCTAAGGCTCTTAACGAGGATTTCACCACATAAATCCATATGCAATAGCTCAAACACTTTGGATGTGGAAACTATCTTCAGAGATTTGAATGAAGATCTAACTTGTTTCTCTCTTGTGCATGCTTCACAAACTTTATCCTTCTCAAAAGCACAGATTAGGTAAGCCCCTAACCAGACCATGAGATGCCAAATTTTTGATAAATATGGCCTAATCTACGATGCCATGTCCAAGAGTCATCATGAAGAGATCCTTTTAAGCAAGATAAATTCGACTTGGGTCGAAAGAGGAATAATATAAGTGTTACCCGATCTTTTACCTGAAAGCTTGATCTCTTTGGTGGTAACATCGAAATGTAACAATTGGTCCGAGTGAATCTTACCTCCGACCTTTATCGCACGGTTGAGAGATGCTTGAGCGGATTGTACTTTAATCCTTTGACCGAGATAAACTGGGCTGACCAGATTGCATCCTTTTCCAATCTTGCCTATCCCAACTATCTTGCCTTTGCTGTCATCTCCAAACGTGACCTTTCCTCCTTTATGTTTTTCTAACTCGAGAAAAGAGTCCTGCGTCTCCGACATGTGGCGTGAACATCCACTGTCAAGGTACCGGTGACCTTTTGATCTCTTCTGAGTGACCTACAAAACAGAAGCAGTCTAACCCTTCTCACTCCCTCTAACGAACCTAATAACATTCTTTACTTGTGGTCCTTTTCTGAGGAAGAAGGTTTTTCGGAACCAGATTTGAATGACTTTGGGTTTAGTCCAATTTTGAGTCTTCCTTGCAAAGAACTAAGTCTGTGTCTCTTTCTTTTTGAAAACCTTTCCTTTTGACACTTGGAGAAAATGGTTTCTTTTTGTAAATAGTTCAGGCTTAGTCCTTCCTTCATTTACGTGAATGGGACCATGCTCAACTTTTACGAACTTCACGGTTACGGAATCCTTTTAAATAGTTACGAGTAGGAATTGGATTCCTCCTCTTTGTTAAAACCAAGACCTTCTTTCCTGAAAGGAGACACATTGTGATCTTAAGAGCATGTCAAGGTTTTTCGACCTTGAGTAAATTTTAAGACCAGATCTTGAGACTCAATTAGCTTACGCTTTAGTTGCTCATTTTCTTTTACGAGTAACTTAGACTCGGTCTTATTGGATTGAGTACTAGCCTTGAGTTCTCCGAGTGTAAGTCTCGGTTTTCCAATTCATTTTTAAAAGATATGCTCTCGGAAGAAATTGACTCAAGTTGTTCTTTGAATCGAGAGGAGTCGAATTGGACTTTTCTTCCAAAGTAAAAATGTATATAGCTAGATCAACTTTGGAGAATTTGAGAAAGTATTCAATTACCTCTTGAGGATTAGTTTCCTCATTGTCTGAGTCCGAGTCCGACTCTCTTTCGGCTTCCGAGTCAGAGATTGCCATCGGACAATTCGAGTCGTCCGAATCCTCGTCATCTTCTGATGAGTCCTCATCGCTCCATGTTGCCATCATAGCCTTTTTCTTCTTTTTGTCCCTTTTTCTCTTTGGACGAGTCTTTGACTATGTGGTCTTTGCTTGCCACACTCAAAACATCCAGAATTCTTAGATGAAGATAACTTTGAGGGAGAAGAATACTTACCTTTTCTATCCCTCTTATCTTTCTTGTAGAATTCTTCTTTTGGTCTTTTGTCCCATCTTTTGTGCTTCATTATTCTCTTGAAGCCTCTTGCAATGAGTGCCATGGGGTCCTCTTACGAGTTAGATTTGCTTCTTTGGATTCCGAGGCTTTCGAGTGCAATGTTCTTTTTGGTACTACCCTCAGCATCCTCCTCTTCTAGGTGGATTTCGTGAGTGAGAAGCTTGCTCGTCCGGCTTTAAGAGTGAGAGGTTCCGAGCCTCCTCTATGGCAGTCACCTTGGGACCCCATCTTCTCTTGGGTAGGCTTACGAATATCTTTTTGCACATTTCCTCGTGTGAAATCTTCTTACCCGAGTTATTTGAGATTGTTGGTAATCTCGATAAATCGAATGAACATCCGAGTGATGTTTTCTTCGGCTCCATCTTAAATAGCTCATATTTATGAAGATACTTGGCTGATCTTCGCTTGTCTAACCTGGCTAGTGCCCTCGTAAGTGTTGATGAGAGTGTCCCACACTTCTTTTGCTGAGTCACGAGCGAGTCACTCGATTGTATTCCTACGAGCTGATGGCGCACATTAGAATGTTCATTGCCTTGAAGTTCTTCCTGAACTTCTACGCTTCGCCGGAGTAAATTCAGCCTTTGTCTTGGGAATGATTACGAATTCTTCTGTCTTCATTGGAATGTAGTTTCCTTGTTGTATGATTTTCCATACATTTTCATCATGATCCATAAGGAAACATTCCATAAGTTTCTTCCGAGTGCCCAAAGTTTGATCCTTTGAATTTAGGTGGTCTCGCTGGAAGATCTTCCTTCATCGAACTCTCCGTTGTTACGAGTCATTTGATCTTTAGACCTTTGGATGGTTAGATCATTTACGAAAGGCTAGGCTCGATACCAATTGAAGGTTTGCTCGGGAGAGTCCGAATCACCCTAGAGGGGGTGAATAGGGTGATGGAGGATTTTGTTAGAAAATCAAACTCTTTTGCTAAAGAAGAGACAAAAACAGATTACGAGTCAAAAGTGTAGTCGGAAAAATATGGACTCGGAGATGCTTTGTAAAGAGTACGAAGCAAATTAAACAAAAGCTTTGAGGCCATCTCGAGTCTAGAATGAACTCGGAAAGTAAACACTCGAGAGATTACGTGGAAACCCTCCTGGGCGGAAAACCACGGACCGTGCTAGTCCAAGCACGAAGTCAAATCCACTATTTTGAGTCCACAAAATACAGTAGATCGACTAAACCTGAGTTGCTCCCTTAGACAACTCTTTACAAGTTTTCCTAGACTCGAAATTCCCTTATCCGATCTAGTACTTCCTATCCGAGATAACCCTTACAGCTAGGGACAACTAAGCTGAGTTAACTTTACGGCTTAGTCAAGGGACCTTACTCAAAAAGTAAGAAACTGTTTGTAACTAAGTACAAGACCTTACAACTCGAAAGTAATGAATTACGAGTGGGAGTTGTAAGTAGAAGATTGAGAGTAAATACAATGACTTTTCTCAAGTATGTGAATTAACAATAGGTTCGGCAATCTTCAAGTCTTGTGAGTTGGCTTCTATTTATAGATGACCAAGCAGCATAGCCGTTATCTCCAACTTCGACGGGAAGTCCTTTGTGATCATTGATAAAGGCTTTACGAGTCACTCGAAAGTATCCGTTGTGATATGAACGTTGGACAACGGTTCTTAACTTCTCTTGGAAGTCCCAAAACCACTTGGCGGTGTCTTGAAAGATAAGGTGGAAACCACCATTAAACTTGGCGTTCCAGTTTTCCAGATTTGGAAACAGACGGCCACGACACAATCTTCTAGGACTGGGACGAGAGAAGAGGAAAAGCCATGTCTCGTTGGTGATTTGACATTTTGAAACCGGTTACTTTTGTATTTCGAAAAGTGTATCCTCATTTGAATAACCTACAAAAGTAAATCAATTTTGGTTCTCAAAGCATAAAATACTTTGGTCCAAGATTAGACACGAGATAATAAGATAATTACGATGATTAAGCAACTAATTATCCGAGTCGGAAAGTGAGTGGAATTTTCTGAGTCTAATATTCATGAAACTCAAAATTCCATCCGACTTAGTCTAAGCGAAGAATCAAGTTACAAGAAGAATATCGAGGGAAATGACTTGATATAGACTAAGCTCAATTAAGACTAGACACACTGACTCCAACGAGAATAGAACTTATATCATGAAGTCAAATCTGAGTGCGATAAAAGCGAAAAACAAGTCTATTAAGCAAGCGATATATCTAAGTGATGAGGGACTCGGAACCGAGTGAGATATGCGGATCTATTTTCCGAGTCACTTAGAGACAAGTAAGAAATGCATGAAGTAACTGCTATATCACTTAGAGATGATACCACTCAGAAAAGTTTCTAGAGTACGAGAGAATGCCTTGGAATCAAAACTCTATAAGTGAGAAATTCTTATACTCGATTCCTTTGTTAGAACTCGGAATTGGGCAAGCCGGTGTCCGAGTCTTCACTCTTCTCAAACAAATGAACTTCATGACCTACTTATCTCGTTGGATGTATGAGATGACCAATACTGAAAGAGTAGGTTTATCATAATATGGGTTGAATACGTTATTCGATATTCGCCAAGTGAAAGTCTATTGGACTTTTTAAGGGCCGTTGTGGTCTTTTGGGATCCTCACTACCACGTCTTCGAGGTTTAGGGATAAGGAACTATGCCCCTTACCGAAGAATTTGATGCTATACTTGGGCATCTAATGGCATGTTAAACCTGTCATGCCTAAATCTTCGAAACCCTACACGAGACCTACAAGCATCTTCTTAAATTGAGAAATAGAAATCTAGGGTGGATTCTTATTGGTAATTAGGTGAATCTGATGAACCTTATGAAGCATTATTATTAGATGTACACGTTCTCCGAAGCGATAATTATCCCGGAGCGATGAGCCGTTATTACCTGCCGGATAGGTGGATTTACTGCTGGTAGGAGGCGACGGGGATATCGCGGCGATGACGCTTTTAAGATTAGTGGAGCATTTAGAGAATTATTCTTCCCTAACACCACTGGTAGTTGTTGAAACGATTATAGGCCTAGACCGCATTGAGGCCAACTCCGAGGAAGACTTCGTCGAGAGCCCCTATTGTTGCGGGTAAACAAATAACGGCTGATGAGACCAAACATTGTGGATCGATCGGCGGGGCCGACGATAGCTTGCTGTCCCATGTTGTCGAGGTTGAATTACCTCTCGGTTTTTCGCTCTTTTCGTTACATTTCATCGGTTTTTTTAAATTTTGGATCCTATTGGGGCTGGAAAAAGGTTGAATTTTGAGCGTGCATGACACTTATTTTTTATTATACTGTGATGTAAAAATTTGGCTAATGGAGCATCTAAAGCTACTTCATGCCCCAACAGATGTTGAAGCGTACCTAGCGATGACGCTCACGTCAGCAAACGGGAAGAGGTGGTAACCGATCACCCTGCTTCCTTGTGGGAGTAGTACCTTAAGAATTGTAGTAACGATATTATATGGTATATCATCCGAGTGGAAAGTGTCCCAATTTAGGACACATACCATACAACATCTTTTCACACACTGTCTGGGCCTAGAAATCAGCACCTATTACTTCTCCGACCGTGTGTTGTGGCGAGATAGGAAGAGAGCAAGTAATTCCTCTATTGGACTGTATCCGGCCCACTACCTTTGAATTATTTAAAGGATTTGGTAACTCTAATCGAACGAAGTCGTGGCCCAAATACTTGATGAATATGCCGAAGCTGTTAACACTCGCGAGTAAACCAAATATTACTCGTATCTACCTATTATTTGGAGTGGATAATAGAAGTGGATTCCCAACGGCATAAGGCACCGAGAGCGCGAGAGATGGATCCTGAAGAAGTTGTCCCTGCTGCTGCACCGCTCCAAATTCACGAAACAAACCCTCGGGTAGCTGAACGTGTTCGCCGAAGAGAATCTTGAGCTAAGAAAGTCGAAGAGAGGAGGACTCGTAAATTGAGGAAATGAAGAAGCGTAGCCATGATGAGGGGCTGAGTCTAGTGACCCCAAAGGAAAGAAGGTAAAGATAGACTAGGGCTTGGATTTTAGGTGAAATTTTTAGGAAGGAATAAAAAAATAGGAGAATTAGTTTTTGCCTCTTTAGAACAATTTATTGTTTTATTTCCCTTTATAGCTATGTACTCGGGTAAGTAGTAGGCTTACCTTTTATTAAATAAAAGCAAGTATTATGTTATACTTTTATATTTTATATTTTATCGCTCACCTAGAGGTAAAAATAAATCGGACCGCTTAATTAGACCGCCTTTAAAATTAATAAAAATAAAGTACACAAGCGAACCACCTAATTGGATTATCCAATAAATAAATAAGGAGACCATATATTTGGATGGCTAAAAATAAATTACGAAGTTCAAAATTAAAAGGGGATGTTCCGGCTCGGCCAGCCCACCGTTGTCCGGATGGTGGTTGGTGCCTGCCATGGCATGGCCTAGTTGGGCCAAGCTTGGCCCACCATCTAGGGTCGTGATAAACGTATTATTTTTTCGATTGATCCAAGTTTGCGTCTTGAAAAATATCTTCACCATCTAAATCAGTTAATTTCACTGCTCCGCCCAGCAATATCCGAGTAAACATAAATGGACCTTGCCAATTAGGCCTAAACTTCCTTTGTGGATCCTGAATTAGCGCTTTAATCTCTTTAAGGACCAAATCTCCTATTTGTAGTTTCAAGGTTTCCCTCTTTTGTTGAATGTCCTTGATATACGTGCCTCGTATATTTGGACATTATGTAGGGCATTGAGGCGCCTTTCATCTAGCAACACCAACTCTTCGTAACATGCTTTAGCCCACTCAGCTTCAGAATTCAACTTTCAGCGATTATTCTTACCAAGGAGTAAGATGTTGCTCCTATAAAGGTTCTAATGGAGGTTTAAGAACGACAAGGAGTAAGATGTTGCTCCTATAGAGTTTTGAGGAGAATCTCTAAACTTATGGTGCTTGATCTTGTATCTATCCAATAAGTCTGCTACCTCCTTCTTAAAATTAGTGCCATGGTCGATGATTAACTCATGAGGCACCCTATAACCGGAAATGATGTTTCAAGAGATGAACTTAGCCACCTATTTTGATGTTAGAGTCGCGTAAGAGGCTGCTTCTACCCACTTGGTGAAGTAGTCGATTGCTACTAATACAAATTCATGACCACTAGTTCTTTTAGAGGTCACCTTGCCAATAATGTCTATGCCCCAAATCGAGAATGGCCAGGGAGATGCTAGTGTTGTGAGAAATGATGGTGGTTGGTGTTGTAAATATGCATACACTTGACACTTATGGCATTTTCTAATAACCTCATGGCGATCTCATCGCCATGGTCAGCTAGTAATATCCGAGTCTCCGAATCTTTTGGACCAACATCTTACCATTCATATGAGATCTGCACTCCCCACATGAATCTCGTCCATAAGGCACTTTGCTTCATGTTGATTGACACAAAGTAAGCTAATTCTAGTGTTGGTTTTCTTGTACAGTTTCCCTTGATTAATGAAGAATTAGGTAGCCAACATCCCGATGGCTCGTTGGGCTGTAGGTGTCAAGTCCAATAGGTATTCTTGCTTATCCGGATATTACTAAAGGTCATCATACCAACTGGTTTGGTCGGTATTATACACTCTTAACGCGTAAATGTCAGCGGGTTAACGCCTTCGCTCGATGCGAACGACCATTGAATGAATGCGGTTAAGGATATTAATCATGGACGCTAATTTGGCTAACTCATCCGCGAATTGGTTGTTGTCCCTAGGAAGGTAGGTGAAAGAAACATTCTTAAAATGCTTTGATAGTTCGACTAAGTGTGCTTAGTAAAGTGCAAAGGCTTCACTACATACCTTCCATTTTTACGAAATCTAATTAATGATTAGACTGAAGTCACCAAAACCCCGATATTCTTTACCCCAATCTCTACAGTGACTTCTAATCACGTGATACACGCTTCATACTATGTGGCATTGTTGGTAACCTCAAAATCTAATTTGACTATAATGGGAGTGTGTGCTCCCTCCTATGAGACTAGAAAAATCCCTACTTTGAAGCCCTTCTTATTAGAAGTGCCGTTAAAGTACATTTTCCAAACGTCCACCTTTACTTGTAAGATATTTTCGTCTAAAAAGTCAACGTGTTTGGGTTGTGATTCAGTTATAAGCGGATCGGTTAAGAATTCTAACACTACCTTTCCTTTGATCGCTTTTGCGGGACATACTTGAGTTCAAATTCCGACAGACATTACAGTCCATCTTGCTATCTTATTACTGGTGGTTAGTTGCTTAAGTATATAATTAATGGGATCCATAGGTGCTACCACATGTACCGTGTGGGCTAACATGTAGTGCCGAAGCTTCTTGGTAGCCTAGACTAATGCCAACGATGTCTTCCCTAATGGCGTGTATCTAGTCTCATAATCTATGAACTTCTTTTTAGGCAATAAATCACATGCTCTTCCTTTCTATCTCATTGAGCTAGCATGGCTCCCATAGCTGTCTCTATCGTGGTGAGGTATAGAAGTAAAGGTTTCCCTGGTTGGGGCGGAACTAGCATTGGAGGTTTAGCTAGGTATTCCTTAACCGTCTCGAATGGTTATTAGCACTTGCCATCCCAAATGGGCCTTGACCCTTTCTTCAACTTCTTAAAAATAGGTTCACAAACCGTAGTCGGTTTGATATGAAACGACTAATGTACTATAAACATCATAGGAAACCCCTTATCTCTTTTTCTGTATTTAGCGATAGAATCTCCGTAATGGCTTTGATCTTGGATGGATCAACTTCAATTCCCTTAAGATTGACAACATAGCCTAATAGTTTGTCTAAGGTTACCCCAAAGGTACACTTTTGAGGATTAAGGTGCATGTATTTTCCGAGTCTTTCAAACAACTTTCTTAGGCTAGGTAGGTGCCTTGCCCTATCTTTAGACTTTATGATCATGTCATCCATATAGACCTCAACTTCTTTATGAATCATGTCATGCAATAATGTTGTAGCTGTCCACTTATATGTTGCACCGGTGTTATTGAGCCTAAATGGCATCAGCACATAACAATATGTCCCCATAAAGTGACAAAAGTCGTTTTTTCCATATCTTCTTTGACCATCTTCACCTAATTATACCCAGCATAGATGTCCATGAAGGAAAGAAAAGTGTGACCCGTTGTGTTATCTATAAGGATGTCGATATGGGGCAGCGAAAATCATCTTTAGGGCTTTCCTTGTTAAGATCTCTGAAGTCAATGCACATCCGAACTTTGCCATCCTTCTTCGGAGCCGGTACTATATTTGCTACCCATTGAGGATAGTGCACTACCTTTATGAACCCAACCTCTAACTATTTCTAGACTTCTTCCTTAATCTTCAGTGCCCATTCACGTTTCATCCTTCTTAGCTTTTGCTTAACTAGCTTAGCGTCTTCATAAAGTGGAATTTTGTGTTCTACTATACTTGGATCTATCCCAGCATATCTTTGTAGGACCATGCAAAGACATCTATAAACTTCTGTAAGGAGCGAAGCGAATTGCTTCGCTATTCTGGATCCAATGTTTTCCCCATCTTAACCTTTTGAGGTTGATCAACCGATCCTGGATTAATTATTATTGTTTCCTCTATTATTGGTGAGCAATTTTCATGATCTTCTACAACTTTTATTAATTCTTTAGGGATTTCTTGTTCATCATTGGAGGCAAAACAATTGAAAACAACAAGAGGCAAAGAGTAAGCGAGAATGGTTTGCTTAATTGAACGAGGCAACAAGTACATTAGACTCAGAAACATAAAATGCAGAACTGGAAGTAATAGAATTAGGAAAAGAACTAGAAACAATAGAAGAAGAATTAAAAGCCCTAGTACTAGACTCGAGGCGGGAGATGTGCTCCTAAGCTAACGATGAATTTCTGGCCCTCCTCGGCGTCAATCCAAGTAACATGCTTGGACCCTTTATTATCAATGTCGGTGATTAATCTAGACGGATCGAACTATGGGCGCAACATGGCTCGTGAAAGTATCGAGATCGAATTCCCTTCTAAGTTCTTCTCTTGCCCGAACGAAGACCGAAAAGATTATTCCCGATCAAGTTGATCCGAGTCTGGTGTGGACTGTCCCTCTTCGAGGAGGTAGAATGCCTCCTTTTCTAGTATGCAATAGTCACTGAAAATCGCCAAGCAAGGTGCCAATACACCCTTCTCTTTAAGGTAGTAGGGTTCAGGAAATCCATAATAGGGAAAGTCATCCCCTTCTCCTAGGAACTGCCCATTTACGAGTATAGGGAAAAGGCTTAATAGAACGGATCTGTGTGAGGTGTAGTCCTCTTAGTCTGAATCTCCCTCTTGGCTTATGCTACTTCCTTAGTGGTGGGTTGATAGCCTAGCCCAAATTTGTAGTTATTAGTCGGTTCAAGAGGTGGAAAAATACGTTGGTATGCCCTTCTTCCTGGAGTTAGATCCGGAAAGTACCCCTTTTTCCTAAGCATCGAATGGACACTAGGGTTGCCATAAGGGTTGAAGTTAAGAGTGATTCATTCTTAGCTAAGGCAACGACAATCTCAAATCCATATAGTTCCTCGTCATTGGCATCGTACTCGATCTCGACTACGATTCCTTAGATGTGATAATATTGCAGAGATTATGCCCGTTGATAGTTATGACTTGACCTTTGATGATCATCTTAACTTTTTGATGCGATGTAGAGGGCACTCGCTTGATGATCATGCAACCAAGGGTATCCTAGGAGTAGATTGAATGTAGCTGGGATATCTAGTACTTGGAATTCAATGTTCCTTTCTACTGGCTTATATTGATTAGTAAGGTCAATGTTCGCAAGACTGTTATTTTAGAATTATCGTAAGCTCGGAGATGGACAGATCTGTTTAGAGAGTTGTTGTTCTCCAATTCCTAATCTTATGGTGGTCCTCTAGGGACAAACATTCACAACCGATCCGTTGTCTACTAAGGTTAAGGAAACAAATTTGTTGATGCAAGTGACAGTTAAATAAAGGGTATTGTTGTGTGTAACACCTTCTTCGAGGAGATCCTTTTGATCAAAAGTAATGGTCCCGTCCCCACTATTAACCAATCTTATTACTTCCTCTGGCGTGTTTTCGGGAGAGACTTCGATCTTGCTAAGCGTGTCAATTAAAGCCCGTCTATGTTCCGGGAAGCGAGATATAATTTGCCAAATTGAGATATTAGCTTTTAACTTTTGAAGTTGTCTAAGGATTGCGTATTCTTCTTTAACAACTTTAGTTTCTTTTGAGGTCTCTTGAGTCTGTTGTGTACCCGAGGGTGCATTATATCGTCCGGATCTAGTAAGAAATTGGATTTCTGCACCTTTAGGTTCTCCCCAAAAGTCTTCTTCTTCTAAGGATTGTGTGCCCCAGAAGTCATCATCGTTGTCATCACTCGTTGTTTCTTGTTTCGTAGACATCTTCTTCATCACTTAACCATAGCCCACAGACTTCTAGATCTAATAGAGGCAAGCTAAGAAGTGGTTTGGACTCATCAATATCTTGAATGAAGATAGACAAGTCCGATCGACCTAGGATGGGTTCAATAAAAATAGCTAGGGTGCCGCTGAAAGAATTTTTTGTTAGTTTTGGGCAGCTTTAGGTAGAGGGAGTTGACCATTTCGAAACATACTTTCTATTTTGTTCTTGAATGTCCAAAATTGCTCGATGTCGTGTCCTCGTGCAGGATGGTATTTGCAAAATTTTCCCATGTCCTAATTTTTAGATTGTTTCGTGGTTTCGATTCTCGCTCTAATGGGTGGCAATTTTATCTTTCCCTTAGCCAGTAGATAGTCAAGGGCTTGAGTATGGGTTGTATGAATAGGAGTGTAGTCGGTATACCTATTGAGGGCATTGACTTCTACACCCTTGCTAGTATTGCTCGTATTGGAGGTTTCTTATCTTTGGATTGATAATTACCTCTATACCCTACCACGACTTTTATGGTTGTAGTAGACAACTCCTCTTCTATTAGCAAGTCGCCATCTCTAAGAGTTGAGAAGTTCATCATTGGTAAAAATTTGAGATGTTGATTGTAGGTAGGTTGAAGGTTCTTCACGATGATCCCGACTTGGTCCTTCTCGAAGGGTCGATCTACCATGTGGGCAGCCTTTGCTCTCCATGTGGTGAGAAAGTTTGTGAAGCTTTCTTTCTTATCTTGTTTGATTAATTCCAAGTCTCTAAGAGTAACTGGCAGATAAGTGTTATAGGAGCATTGATGTTGGAATTCATTGCACGGATCCGTCCAATTAGCGACCTTGCATAGGTCAACCGCATTATACCACTTCATTACATCGGTATCCAAAATCCATGGCACGATGATGTGGTAAGTGTCTTCCACAATGTTCTTAAGAGTCATTGCTCCCAAGAAGTTGCAAACATGATGATGGGGATTTTCGGAACCTCTAAACTTGATATTAAGCATGGTAAAATTAGGGGATAGTTTTCCTTTAGGTATTGAAGTGAATCTCTTAAGATCAAAATAGAGATTACTGAACATGGATGACTCCCTTAACATTTGTTTTATATGATCTACACGTGGATCAAGCTGAGGTTTGGATTCATTTTTAGGGGATTCGTGTTTGGGATCTGTTTGGAGGTGATAAACTAGGTGAAGGTGGAGGACCTACTCTCCAGCCTCTTATTAAGCATTCTACTTCCTCGTCTC
This sequence comes from Talinum fruticosum, assembly GCA_021018815.1. NCBI lineage: Eukaryota > Viridiplantae > Streptophyta > Magnoliopsida > Caryophyllales > Talinaceae > Talinum > Talinum fruticosum. Next base: position 4,531,488 of record JAITYX010000036.1, on the reverse strand, counting down.
TCTTATTGTCCTTAATAGCTTTCAAAATAGCCTTAAGATCACTTGATATATATTATATCTTCTCATCTTGAGCATTCATCCTAGTTTCCACCCTTTCTAAGTTCTTATTAAGCAAAGTGAGAACAGGAGACTATTCTGGGGTTAAATCCATTGGAAGGGAATTCTTTCTAGGTACTCGTCTTACGACGAGAAGTAGACCGAACCGGTGTGGTGTGCACCCAAATATGTCGCACCAATGTAGACCATGGAGTAGAATGTAATGTAGATTAGGGAGAAGACGTGTTGGACTCCATGTTTAGGCATTCTAACCTTTTGGAGTTTGGATTTCAACGATACTCAATTGTCGTAGACTTCCCTATTCTGCAGCCTAAAGGATGAGTCTCGGGAACATGTGAAAGAAAATCACTTTTTGGAGGAAGGGACTTAAGTACAAGACCCGAAGAGACTAAGAATGTTTTTATTTGGATGCAAATAAGGAATGCAATAGAAAATGAAGTGTATGACCTAATTAGGGATGATTTTTATGATTTGGCTAATGCATAATTGGAATGCATGAATAATTACTCCTTAATGGAAGATGTATTTATCTTGGCTAAATGAAACATGATAATGCCTTTTCCTAAGTTTCGAATGAATTTGCTTTGGCTAAAATGCAATGCAAAACGGACTCACCTAATTTGAGATGAATTTATATTGGCTAAATAAAATGCGAAACGGACTCACCTGATTTGAGATAAATTTATTTTGGCTAAATGAAATGCGAAAATGCAAAAGCAGACTCACCTAATTTGAGATGAATTTATTTTGGCTAAATGAAATGCAAAAATACAAAATGGTAATGTAGATAAATAATAAAGTCAAAAACAATCTAGAAACCTATGACTTAGAAGGATAGAAGGAACCTTGGTAGATTCCTTCCGGACCGAGTGGCGGTGATTACCTAAACTGCTTAAAGAAAATTTTAGTATGACTTTGAAGTACAAATAGTGGACTAACCTAAAAGGAAAAGGTAGTTTGACTTTTGGCTAAATGCACATAATGGACCGACTCTAGAAAATTTTATTAAGGTATTTTATTCACACCTATGCAAGGGCTAATCAGCACTCATCACCTATTCCTAAAGGCTCACAAGCAGAGAATTAAATCTAAAACAAACACACTCATTCAAGCATGAAAATGAAGGTAAGGTGCCACCTAATAGTCAAAAGATCTATGGTCAAAAGAGGTTTATATTAGGTAGGAAACATGGTGACTCATAGTCCGAGGATCCGGTCTTCCGTGTGGGGTACAACATGAAAAAAGGTCAGAATCCTCGGTGCTTCTCGGTAAACCAAGAGTGTGTGCTATGAACGAAGAGGTATTGCCTTTGTTGGCAATCAAGCCTAGTTGGGCTTGCTTGGGATGCAGCGAGAGCCTCTTACCGAAGTGTTAATAGGGGGTAAAATAAATTTGTCCTATTGTCCAATAACGAAATAAACTATGTTCAAGGGTTGCTAAATGTAGGATGCCTAATGCAAATACATTATTAAAACACACTACTCAAATTTTCAAGTTTCTCCCTCTTAATAAGTGATTGATCCCCAGTGGAATCACCACTCGTAGGAACCACGACTGGCGGCCGCCCGAACCGGGGCGGACCCGACCGACCTTCCCCACAAATTGCGTTTGGTGTAGGGTTTTTAGAAAGGATTTTTTAAGAATAATTTTAGGGTTTTGAAAATGACTTTTTTAAAGTGGGAATTGATTTCTTATTTAGAGTTCCGAATTTTATTAAATTGAGTCAAAGATGGATTAAATTGAATTGATTGGCGTTTTATTAACTACTTTATTTTAGGAAATTATTTTCGAGGTCTCGGGATGTCATTTCATAGCTGAACAAGATAAATTAAATTTAGAATTTTAAATCTATTGTGAGGCTTTAGGGTCGGATCGGTATGAAAACATCAATATAGATCGAAGCCAACATTTGGCGGTCAAGGGCGCCGACCATAGGTCACGATTAAAGGAATCGGCGCAGCCTTTGGCCTAGCAGGCGGGTTCGAAGCCCAAATTTATTTACCTACAGTCAGAAAAACAGAGATGCAATTTGAATACAAATAAAGCACGAAAAGAGGAGTTTCCAATCAATTTTTACGGAAGAAAAACTAACAAAAACAAAAATGAAAATCTGATCTTCCAATCTTAGTATGGGAAACCTAAGACCGAAAAAGGATAAAAATGACTCCATTGGTCTTAAAACCATGAATTGAATCGGGAGGCGAGGGTACGAAACATAGGGAAAACCCTTTCGTTCCGCCCTGTCCGAAGACGACCATTACTAGTTTGAGTAGTGCATTAAAATAGCGTACTAAACACAAGCACACAACATATTAAATGAAATTAAAGCGGCCAAAACATGAACGAAAGCAATAAAAGCAAATAAAAGGAAAGCGGTAAAGGAAAATAACAGCGACATAAAAGAAAAGTGAGAAACTTTAAAGGTTACATCGGGGGAGGAAATAAAAGCGATACAACTCGATCCACAATACGGAAAGCGACGGAAAGCATAAAATGAAAGAACCATTTAAAAGGATGAATTGATGCCCTCATGTTATCCCACTTGCTGATCCGAATCTCAACGAGTGGATCTCTTGATGCGACGACGGCGAATCGAAGAAAGGGAGGCTCTTTTATGAGTTTTGTGGGGGTAAGTTTGTGAGGAATGCGAAAGATCACCTGAATAAATGCCAAGAGATTGGAATAACTGAATATTTGTTAGCTTTTTTCAAGGATTCAGCGTGATGTTTAGGAGAAACACTTTTGAGGTTATTTTTTAGTAGAGTAACACTTAGGAAAAGGTTTGTTTATGGTTAGCTTTCTGCAAGCATAACGCATACGAAAAATCCGTGTGTAAATGAGAGCTAAGGCTCTCTATTTATAGGGAGAAACCTAGGTAAAAAATGATCTATGGTTTTCCCTCGGTTAGCTGTCAAAAGCCGAGCGTAAATGGCAACAAAAACTGGACCGAGAATCGAAAAGATAAGACCGGATAGAATCGGATAAGATCCCGATCGGGGCGTTAGCCACCTGGGGATACTTAGGGTTTCATGTCCTCACGAGTTGAAAAGTGAGTCTCCAAGCCAAAAAGCAGCGTTTCACTTAAAGAATCCACTTAGGGAGCACCGGCCATACGACGTCGTCTTGCGGGAAAAAGCTCTTAGTCTCGGGCGGATCGACTTGGAGCTTAAACGCGACACTTTGATACCGGTGATCATGAAATGCAACGTTTTATGCCACCGTGAGGTCTTCGACTTCGTGTATGATTGGAAGAAAGTGAGATGCAACATTCTGAGCCCGGAATTCCCTAGTACGTGGCACTAGACTCCGTTGTCTCTTGAAGCTTGGCTCGGGCTTAGACCATCGGAAAGAAAAGGGGATTTTTTATCAGTCCAAGGAAAAAGGCTAATTATGTGGTGTTAGGTGTTCTTTGTGGTTTACTTGGTTTTCATCACATCGATCAAATCTAGTCCGTGATCCAAATCCTCAAACAGGACTTGGGATTTCATCATCGGGCCGATAAATAAATTACAAAATTAAAGGAGATAAGGGACGACATTTTTTAGGTGTGTACACTAATGAAATTCTATGTCAAGAGTTTTTGAGTTGATGAGATCAATTCCAAATAAGTATGATGGGAGAACTCAACTTTTTCTTAGACTACAAATAAAATAAGAAAAGGATGGCATTTTTGTTCACCAGTCCAAATAAACAAAGGAGTTACTCAAGAAGTACAAGGTACAAGATATCAAATATGCAGCAACTCCAATGAGTAGCAAGTATCAAACTGGACTTAGATAAGAAAGGTAAAGTTGTAGATCGAAGCTCCGGAGAGATATGATTGGTTCACTACTTTATCTTACATGTAGTAGATCAGATATAATGTTTAGTGTCTGTCTATGTGTAAGATTTCAAGCTAATCTAAAAGAATCACATCTTATTGCGGTAAAGAGAATATTCGGATGTCTTACAGGAACTCGGACACTTGGTCTCCGGTATTCAAAAGACTGAAGTTTGACCCTCCGTGCATACTTAGATGCTGATTATGTTGGATACAAGGTTGATAGAAAAAGTACATCAAGAGCATGTCAATTTTTAGGTCAATCACTCATCTCCCGACACTCAAAGAAGCAAAACTCGGTTGCTCTATCAACAGCTAAGGTAAAGTACATAGCAGCTAAAGCCTGTTGTGCTTAGATTTTATGGATAAAGTAACACCTGAAGGATCTAGTACTCGTCATTTACTGCCATCCCTATCAAGTGTGATAATCAAAGTGTCATCAGCATCACAAAGAACCCAGTCCAACATTTAAAACAAAACACATTGAGGTCGGATATCATCTTTTCAGAGATCACTCGAAAAAGGTGATATTGAACTTGAATGTATTCCTACTAAATTTCAATTAGCTGATATCTTTACAAAACCTCTCAAGTAAAGATCAATTTTGTTTTATTAGAAATGAACTTGGTATGTTGAATGCATGATTAATTGAATGATTGCATGAGAATTTATGTGATTTATTGCTTATTACTTGATCCGAGAAAATGACTAGTGGTTCAGTTGAGATATCATGAAACCGAGTTGTATTTATTCATTTCGAGTGTGTTCTAAGCACCTCAAACAAGTTCACTAAGTCGGACGTAGTTATGAGAAAAATGGACATTAAAATTCTGAGATTATGTCTAATTCAATGGAGAATCTTGGAAATATTTTTAAAAATTTCTTTTTCTCTATATGGGAAGCAAATAGTCAAGAAACTAGCCGTTAAAAGGTCGCACTTTCAAGAAGTAAGCTGTTAGAGGATGCTTTGGAAGGCCAAATGGTCGGCTAGTCGTTACTCCGCAAACTAAGTCGAGTTGAGGTTTTGTTCCTTGAGTGCCTCTTTCACTATAAATAGCCTTTGATCATCTTCATTCTTTCACTTTGCTATTTTCACTCTCTCACTCTCACTTCTCAAACTCGAACTCTCACTCGGACAATCTTTCGGACTCATAATTCTTATTCTCATCTCTTTACTCTCCCACTCTTGGCCCTTAGTCATTCAATTCTTCACTCTTGTGTCAAATTTTGTACTTCTCTAGACATGCCGAAGAGAGGAAGTATTGCTCAAGGAGGGTTTGCCACCAAAAACACAAGAACCCGAGTTTCTCAGCTGGCGAGCCAAAAAGGACCCCTCAAAAGGCAAAGCTATTTCTTTCGAGGAACCAAAACATTCAATCATAGCCCAACATTACTTTCTAGAATAAAAATTCTTCCTTTTTACAAAAATCTTGTGGATCGAACCAATCATCAAAACAAGAGTTTTCAAATATCCGTGTTTACGTGACTATATCTATCCCGAGCTAGTCTCGGAGTTCTATCGAACATGTCCTCGAAGGACAATGTTGTCTATTATGGATAAACAAACGTAGTAATAGGTATATCTATTACTACAGCTTTTCTTCATAACCGTAGTAATACCTACAATCATTTAAAAAATTGAGAGAGAAAGAGATTATCCGAAGGTTTGGGAACTCCAGGCTTACAAGGTCATTGCAACTTATAACCAACATCCAAATCGAGATATACATTAGTAGCAACTAACAAATCAACACAATCAGCAAAAACATTATACGATACGAATGTGAGACAGATCTCGAAGGTTACTCGTATAATGAACATCTTTTATCATTTCTCATCTTATCATCACTAAACAACTAGAAGAATAGACATAGATCTATACCATACATCAAATTCATCAACCACGACTTAGTAAACGAAATACAAAAGCGGATAAAAAAGAATATCAATATAGAAGGGGATAAAAGTGAAAAATCGTTGAAGATTTACATCCAAAAACCAAATGCATGATCAAATATGACACAAACTCATCGGATCTTACCCAGAAAAATCACTTACACAACCAAACAAAAAAATAACCAAACCTTTGGAATCCGAAATGGAGTCGAATAAAGAAGCAAGGTCGATATTCGCATCATTCCGAACCTTCCAATTCTTGTGAAACAATCGATCCTCCCATGGAAGTTTCTGCGCCTCCTTCAATAACTTCTCATTCTCCGACATTTTCAATAGACCAAATCAATTTCCTTAGGGAAAAAAACCCTTCAGCTCCATCTACAATCTATACGCTCTAGGTCTTTTTGCCACTCCTTTTCGAGTCAGTAGAGGAGAAGAGAACAGAAAAGTGATGAGGGTGAGAATGCCGATCTATAAAAATGGAATATCATCTCATCGGGAACGTCTGTTGTTGAGGGGCTCATAACTATTTTTCCCCGGAACAGAAAAGTTATGAGGGTGAGAACACCGGTCTATAAAAATGGAATGTCGTCTCATCGGGAATACTGCTATTGAGGGGCTCCTAACTATTTTTCCCCATACCCATGGTTGGATCACACCTCTGTTGCCTCGAATCAAACCAAATATTGCAGATCTCAAAAACAAACGATGAATAAAGAGGAAGAGAGCGAGAAAGAGAGGAAGGAAAATTTTGAGTTTTCATAAGGAGAGAGGAAGGAACCGAATATTGCCTCGAATCGAATATTGCAACTCAGTAAATGATTTTGAAACTTGAACACTTGTTGAGGGAAAAGAGAGAGAGACGGGAGGGGAGAGAGTATTTAAGGGTGGAGAATTGAGTGGGTTTTTGAGAGAGAGAGAGAGAGAGAGAGAGAGAGAGTGATAAATGGAGAACTGGAGATGTGCTAGCCATACTCGCATTCGTGGGTTTTTTTTTCTGAAGACTTTTGATGACGGTTCAATTAAAGAACCGTCATCATATATGCACCTTTCACCATGGTTCTTTCGAGTGAACTGTAGTTAAAAATGGACTTCCACATTTGACGACGGTTCAATTAAAGAACCGTTATCATATATGCACCTTTAACGACGGTTCTTTCAGTGAACTGTAGTTAAAAGGGACTTTCCACCTTTGACGATGGTTTAATTAAAGAACTGTCATCATATATGCATTAAAAGACCGCTTATTTCACAAAATTGTCAACTGCGTTAGTTTTTACAAAGGTTTTCGTTATAACAGCTTGTTAAAGGTTGTCGTTAAAAGTCGTTCCTGTAGAAGTATAGGGATAGGTATCGAGGTCAATCTAATACGGACCGTTTTTCTTAGAAGAAACCTAGTTTATCCTAGGAACCAAACTCGTGATGATCCTTATGATGTAACTCAAAACGTCAAAGCGAATGTTCCTAATTTTTATGGCAAACATGATCCTAATGTATTTGTTAATTGGTTAGATCATCTAGTGTATTACTTTGAATGTTATAGCATGATTGATATTTATAGTTTGTTTTGCTAATAAGAAACTTGTTAGGTCTACTAAGAAATACTAGCAAACCGTGCAAAGAGAGATCGACCTTCTAGATCAACCACCCATATCTATATAGTATGAAAAGAAACACATATTAAAAGATAAATATTTTCCTACATTTCATATAAAGCAGATGATGAATAACTTATTGAACTTGAAATAGTTAAATTACATTGTCGTTGACTATTATGCCCAATTTAAGGAGATGAACCTTAGATGTGCTTTTAGATAGAAATAATGGATTACTATCACTAGTTAGTAATGGACTAAGTGAGAACATTAGATATGATTCCATAATAACCTCGAATCTTTAATAGAGGTTACCAAAGGGACTCGAGACACTAAGTTTGGAAAGGGTAACACTTATATGCTCCTTCATAATGGAAAGAGGATTAAGTTAGCTCTTGCTAGACCTTTAGCGTGGTACATTCAAAGGAACTAACTCTACAACCTCTCATTCTAAGCAAAAGCCTAAAAATTAAATTTTGTATCTAGATATAAATATGAAATAGAAGGATGGTAGTCTGACAAGTTGCTAGCTTTCGTAGCCAAAGCTCAACCTATGTTTCCTTGTGTCACTATATGTGAAGTATCCCATGACCGTAACGAACTTCTTAGTGAATTTAAGGATGTGTCTCTTGATGAACTTCCAGCTCAATTACCTTCCATGAGGGATATTCAACATACTATATAGAGCTTGTTCCAAGATTGTCCTTAGCCAACCTACCTTATTCAAGGATGGATCCTAGTGAACTTAAGGAACAAGTTGATGGCCTTTTTTAAAAGGGGTTTTATTCGACATAGTCTTAGTCCCTATGTTGTTCCGTCCCTCCTAACTCTTAAGAAAAATTATTCTTGGACGACGTGCATTGATAGTAAAGTCATTGATAAGATCATTGTGAAATATAGGTTTCCTATACCTAGGCTTGATGACATATTAGATTATACGTCGTGATTTAAGTGGTTTTCTAAATTGACCTCGGGCAGGATACCATAAGTTGAGAATTATACCTGGAGATGAATGGAAAAGCGCTTTAAGACTCCTAACGGACTTATTGAGCGAGTTACTTATACCCTTTGGGTTAACAAATGCTCATCATACTTCTAGGAGAGCGATGACACGTATCCTTCATCCTTCTATTGGGATTTCTTGGTAGTTTACTTTGAGGACATTCCAATATACAACCCTTCTAGGGAAGAACACCTGGAACATTTGAGGTTGATCTTTGAGGTTATTCAAGCTGAAAGGTTATGCATTAACTTGGCTAAGTGTTTTTGCTTATAATCTCAGGTTGTTTTCCTTAGGTTTGTTGTTTCTATTAAAGGAATTTCGATTAATTCTAAAAAGGTTAGAGTTATAGTCGAATGGCCTAAACCTAAAACCATTTTCTAGTGTGAGAAGTTTTCATAGGTTAGCTACTTTTTATAGGTGCTTTATCAGATATTTTAGTTCCATTTGGGCACCTATTATTGATTGTTTGAGAAAGGGTGAGTTTAAATGGACCCAATATGCAAAGAAAAAGCTTTTAATCTGGTTATATAAGAAAAATGATTAAGGCCCCTATTTTGCGTCACCATGTGTTCCTCGCAATGTCCACGACTCACAAATAAATGACTCTTGGGTGACTACTCGGGTGTTGAAAAATAGGGATAAAGGCTTCAATTACCGGAGTCTTTTCGAGAACCTCAAGCTAAGCCAAATCATAAATATGAAAATTTTTGAACAATGAAAACCAAACCAAAGAAACTGATTAAAAATATGGCTCGGTTGCGATTTTGCCAATTAATGAACTAAATAGCCAAGACGAGGTCGTAATATACCCAACTTAAGCTAGCAAATTGAGATGGTAGGTTGCGCTGAGAAACATTAGTAAGCTCACTTTCATGGGTTGTGAGCTAATCTAAGTGGTCTAATCACATATTTTCATGGGGTTGGCCTAAATAGACCACAAGATTAGTGACCCTCGGACCTAAGTCAGGTCCAGGTTATTTTTATGTCCAAAATCCTGGCTATTCAATTCTCCTACATTAGCAAATCGACCTCACCTTTTGTCATAAGTCAATCCCTAAAAATGTGAAAGAAATCTCTTTCAGGAATTTCATTAAACAAGTTTACAAGGACAAATTGGGTGTGGCTAAGCCTAACACATGACTAAATAACTATGAAAAGGCTAATCACAATAAAAGCCATAAAAATTAGCCATTAATCCACATAAAAACACAACAAAACCTAAATTAGCAATATAGAAAACAACCATAAACAAGAAAGGGAAAATAGATCAAACTAACATAAAACAAAGAAATAAATATGAATCAATAATAAAAACAAGAAATTTGAGCTAAACATAAACATAACTAACACTAGTCTAACAAATTAAACAAGCATAAAACAAGAGAGAGAGATAGAGAGAGAGAGAGAACTTAGTGGATTAGTCGCTTGGAAAGAAAAACCTTGAGTCTTATACAAAAATTTACACTAATCTAAGGTAATTACTCCCTAACTATAATCCTAATGTAAATCCTAAACCCTAAGAAAGACTTTTTCCAAGTGGCCTCCCCAACTCAACTAAAAATGCCTTATATAAGCAATAAAAGTCAAAAAAAAAGTCAAAAATGCAACTCGGAGCTCCAACCTAGTGACAAAGGCTTGTCAAAATGACATGGGTAATGACACGATCATCTCAAGTGACAAGGGCTTGCCAGTGTTGCTTTTTGGACGAAATAAGAAAACATCCCATAAAACAAGGTTCCAATTGGTCTAACCATGAGCAATGGGACAAGTCGTGGGCCCTGCCACGGTCGTAAGCCACCCCTAGTCAACCCTTGGGCCTTCTTCTTAAGCTCTTCTCACTTTTGTGTTTTAGGCAACATAGGGACATCTTGCCAATGTGTATATGTATCGGTTCATGTTGTTAGACATTAATGATTGGATGCTTGAGGCTCTAAAACTTGATCTCGAATAGACGTAGTCTTAGCGAAGCTCGTTGAAACTAGCGGTAGTTACTTGACTTGCATAAACGAAACCCTATTTTTGTTACATCTTTTTTGCTCCATTTTTGCAACTTATCATGTTTAGCTTTTTCCTACTAGAGTGAATAAAACAAATACAAATCCTAAAATTATATTATTTACAAGGCAAAAACAACTTATTATGCACCTCACCCCGTGGTTTTAGTAAAATGTTTGACTTGCTTGTGATTCTTACGAGATTAGAAAAGGAGGATTTTAAGTCAAGGATATCCAATAGCGTACTTTAGTGAAAAAAAAAAAACTCATTGATTCTAGGAGAGAAAATTGCTCCACTTCGAGAAAGAGTTTTATGCTCTAGTGCGTTGTTTAGAACAATAGAGATAATATTTCCTTTCTAAGGAGTTTGTTTTTGGAGTGATCATGATACGTTGAAATTCATTATTGACCAAAAGAAGCTTAAATAAAAATCTGCTAAGTGGGTCGAGTTTCCTCGGGTTTACGCCTTTGTGCTTAAACACTGTTGCGGTGTTGAGAACGTTGTTGCGGATGAATTAGGTAGAGTTGGACTTCTATTTCCTAGATGGATTACAACTGTTATGAGATTTGATAAATTGAAAGACAATTACGCCTCATGTCCAAGATTTATGATGAGGTTTTGCATGGTAACCGTCGGGACTTTGTTGATTGTATAAGATTTGATAAACTAAAAAGATATAAGTACAATCGAGTCGTATGATTGTATGTGATCTTGAAAACACTCTTGAAAATTTTCAATCTACAAAATGAATAAAGCCAATGCAGTCATTGTGAAAATTTTCCTTCCAAAGTGAAAATTGTAAAAAATTAAATGAACCACTTGAAGTCATTAACTGTAACACACAATACATTTCTGTAAGCCTTGCAACCCATTCCACACCTTCACGCCCAAGATGCAATCTTGTTGGAAACCAAGTCAAAACATGCACAAACTCAATCAAATATGAAAGGGATATATGTAGTTACACATATCCAAGTGCATTAGTCTTCTTTCTTGATACTCCATGGAGCACACACTTTCTGTAACCCTTGTGCTAAAGAAGTTACACAATCATCTTCCTTTGTGGTTGATTGAATCATGTCGACAGCACCAGTGGCTTCTTCCCTTGCTTGATCGACTACATTGGATGCTTCAACTTCACCAATCGGTGTCTTCTCATTAATGTCTTTGCTTCTCCCACGAATTTCCCTGTCAAAGACTTCCTTAGCTCTGTCTTTGAGCTCCTCCATAGTTTTCCCGCGAATTTCCTTGTCGTAGACTTTCGTAGCTGTCTCCACACCGGCTTTAGCTTTGTCCTTGAGCTCTTCCATGGTTTTCTCCAGTCCGTCCATAGCTTTGTCAAGGTAGTTAAACTTCTTCTCTTTTATTTCTGTATTAACCATATCAACGCTTACATTTATTCCTAGATCGTAAGAACTTTCTTTTGTTTAAAGAAAATTAACAAGTATATGACCCACTAAAAATGAGTTTCATAATAATAATTTGGAGACAATATTCACATTACATATTTATTTTCAGAATGTATATAATTATATAAAGGCAATATCAGATATTTACCTGTGAAAGATTCTACGGATTTAGCTACCGAGTTAACTTCATCCCTGCGAGATCGTTAGGGCATCAATCAATGTCATCGAAAAGTCACCATGCAGTTCTAAGTACGGTTCTTTCTTGTTCTTCAAAGCAATTTAGAAAATTATTCTCCATCTTAATATTAAGGAATTTTAAATTATTAGCGAATAACTCATGCAGTATTGAATTACAACTATCTAAGCAGTTGTTAATGTATGATTCTAGTCTATATGGACACACCTACATGGACACACACACAAGTAAATAAATACATAAAGATGAATCGAGTCGACTATTACTTCATTTGTGTCAAAGCTTGGGCCGATTTTTCGTCGACTACATCTTTGACGACTTGAATAGCATCAGTTACTGAATCAATCAAGCTTGAAGGATTAATCTCTCTACCCTCAGCCTCAGCTTCGTCAGGGGCGTTTGATCCTCTTCCCGACTCTGATTCTCCCTTAGTTGACAATCCTACATTAACATTGTACATTTATTTATATATATTATCTATAAGCAAATGTTTTCACCCCATCTAAAACTAGAAATGAGATCAAATTTTAAATGCTGGGTAGTTTTGTTTTTTTTTTTAATGATGCATAATAGTCGATGAATGTAGGATTTGAACTCCAACGTTTGATAACACTTCTCAAAAGTATTATCATTAAGCTAACTAACACCCACGAAATATTGAATGTCAAATGATTGAATTTGTATACATAGAGATGCCTAGGTGTTACCATCTACCACACAAAAGTTTTGAGCAAAAACATGTCTTTTTAACTCGTGAAAGTTAAATTTCAACCACAAGACTTTTAAACTCATGCTTGAACGACTAAGAAAAATATGAGGAAAAAATTGAAAAAAAATTTTCTTTTTACGTAAGAGAAAACTTTATATATAACTGCCAGATAGAGTTTTTCCTTCTGAAATAGAGCAGGTTTGACTTAACATATATGTCTTATAACAATTAGGAACTATGTACTCATAGATTCATTATAAAAAATAAATAAATAAATAAACCAGTTGCTACTTATTCATATTACTCGTCTTCTTTTCCAGTTTATTATTTCCCTTCCTATCAAATCTTCTAATTTCCAATACACCCAAAAAAGAATTATATCCTCTTTTAATGAAAAAAAAAGGAAATCTTTGATAAAAAAGCAGTTCTTGTGTGTTTTTTTTTTATGGAAGTTCTTGTGTTATTATTATTTTTTATGGAATTGTGTTATTATTTTTTTTTTTTTTTTTGTGGAGAGGGTAGCTAGTAGGGCTTTTCATAAAGTGGCTCAAACTTTAAAGTTCAAACTATGAATAAAATTGCACCACATAGTAATTTTGTCCTTTGATTTGGTTTAACTATAGAATGTATTCTTTGGTTTTTGAGGGTCCGTTTGGACCTTGTAAAATGGGGTGGAAAGAAATATAAATTAGAAAATAACTTTTTTTTTGTGTTTGAATTAAAGAAACTTATAAAGAAAAAAAGTAAATAGAAAATCAGATAGAAATTTTTTTATTTTACTTTATTAAATTTTTCTTTCGAAAAATGAGAAAAAAGTTTGGGAAAGTTATTGTTTTAACATCCCAATCTATATCAAACTACCATAGTCACTCACCTCTCTCTCACTATTCTCTCCAATAATCTCCCTCGTTCACTTGCTAACAATGGCTTCCATCTCAAATCAGAAACCATCACCATTTTTCAACACCATCGAGATGGCCGGAGCTGATGACAAACGTCAAAAATCTCGCTTTTATATCGAGCAGTTTGAGTTTTAACACATGAATTGAGAAGAAGAAGAACATGAGGGATTGAACAGGGAAATTCGGACAATAGGCTGTAAAAGAATGAAGGGGGACAAGGGATTCATAGAGCTAATGTGCAAAGAGGAAAGAGAAAGTTTGACGTGGGAGGGTGGCTTGCTGCAGCCTTTGAGTGTGTTCGGCAAGTAGCATTTGAGGTAGTGATTAGTGTTTTGGAGGATGTAAAACACTACTTATCTAAAAATGTAAGTGTTCAAGCAAAGTAATGTTTGACATAGTGAGTAGAGTTTTAGGTAGTGTTTTCGAAAAGTTACTCAAAGTAACGTTTTCAAAAACACTACCTAGTGTTTGCACATAATTTCCAAAATTCTCCTTTTTATTTTCTAAAATCTTTTATCAATTATGTCCTTTTAAGTCATTTTATATAACTCGCTACTTAAATAGCTACTATTACCGAACACACCTGATCTCAAATCACTAGCTGAACATCTAGCCACTAACCACTAGTCAAGTAATAGCTAATAGCTAATAAAATAGCTAACAACTATTAAAATAACTAACCACTACTAAAACAACTAATTTTACCGAACACGCCCTTTGGGTGTGTGTGCCGTGGGTGGTGGGGTTAGATAAGGTTATCACAAATAATAGATTAATTGAGATTTTTTTCCTCTCAATTTTTTTTTAATTCAAACAGTAAAACTATTTTGATTTTTCTTACACTTTTTCCTTTGAAATTTTTTCGGTTATATTTTCTTAAGTCCAAATAAGGCCTAAAGCTTTTAAAATTTCACCAAATCTTATATCAATGAAATTAGTGAAGTTAAATTGAGTCAAGTTGAGCTCAACATCGACTCAATGCTCATTAAATTTAAAGTTCAGTTTCAGGCTTGGACTCAAATATGTATTACTTGATTCGGAATCAAATCATGTGTCTTCTTTTCTTTCGTTGAAATAGTACCAAATTCAACATTAAATTAATCATAATTAGATTTCAAATTTAGTATAGATTAATCAAGAAACAAAGAGGGGCAGGAAGATTACAAAGAAAAAATTGCAAATGTAAATTCAAAATATAAATTGGAACGATAAGAAAATCAATCACAATACTTTTAATTTCGTGCTTGCACGACTAAGAAAATCTAAGGTGAAAAATTGAAAAAAAAAAAACAGATTTCTTCTATAAAAGACAAAAACTTTATAAATACTGACAGTTGCCACTAATTCATATTGCAGGTCTTGTTTTTCAGTTTATTATTTTCCTTCCTATCAAATTTTCTAATTTACATTAAACCCTAAAAAGTTGATTTCTTTTATGAAAATCTAAGGGGATTTCTTGTGTTATTATTGTTTTCTTTTTTTCTTTTTTTTTGGTGGAGAGAGTTAGCCAGTGGGGTTACTCACAAACTGGTTCAAACTTCAAGCCATGAATTTGGTTTCTGAAATTTTAAAATTTGACCAAATTGTAAATCATTCAAATTAAAGAAGTAAAGTTAAACCAAGTCGAGCTTGAGCTCAAGCTTAGTAGCTCGATTCATTGCTCACTAAGCTTAAAAGTCTAATTTTAAGATTGGTTTAATTATACATTACTCGGCTTGTGATTGACTTAGTTTTATCTCTTTTTTTTTTTAAAATTAGGCATTAAATTAATTACAATTAGATTAAAAATTTATCCATGGATTAATCAAGAAAACATAGAGGGAACAGGAAGATTACAAAGAAAAATTTGCAAATCCAAATTCAAACTATGAATTTGACGACTGAACCTATATATTTCAAGAATGAATGCCCTTTGATCATATTCAATATCAGAGAAGTTTTGTATCTTGAAAAACCAAAAATGCAAATTTCTCTTGTAAGCAAATATTAAAAAAGAGAAATCAAGCCAATCAAGTTTAGTCCTGCCAGGCTGAGCTACACTAAGTTTTCCTCACTTCGTAAAGTCAACAAGCTGGATAGGGTCATTATTAACTCTAGCTCGAGCTCATCTTTAAGCTCAAGGTTGGCCGAGCTAATTTGGTTTAAATACAACTCTAATTTAGACCACAATATTACATAACACTACTACAGAAACCACTTTTAATGACGGGTCTTTAACGATGGTTAAAAGGACAAACGGTCATGAAAAATAGATCGGTGGTATTTTTGTAAAAAATGTGATTTTTATCGTGTGTATGACGACAGTTCAAACGAACAACCGTCGTCTAATGGTTGAACTGAACCTTAGACTACGGTTAAGTAATTGAACCATTGTCATAAAGAACTTTAGACGACGATTCTTGGTTGTGAACCGTCGTCTAAAGTGCTGCACCAAAACCCCCCGTAACCCCTCGTTGTTCCATTCCCACCATATCGCTTCTCTCATCTCCTCTTGAGCTCTCCTCTTCTCCTCTACCGGCGTCCTTCTCCGCCTCGAGTTTTCTAGTGCCTAAGTTCTTCTCCTTGGAGCCCCTTTCCTCTCACTTTCACTCGCCTCAACCGAGTGAATTCAATCCCCCTCTCGCTGTTTGCTGTTCGCTCTCTCCTCTCGGGCTCTCCTCTTCTCCTCCACCGGCGTTCTTCTCTCGCCTGCGTTCTTTCATCCGGTAAATCTATCTATCTATCTCTCTTTCTCCCCCTGGTACCCCGTCCCCTTCTCATATATCTTAAACTAGGGTTTTAGGGTTCAATCTGGATTCAACCGTTTTGGGTTCAATTGGACAATTTGAATTTGTGGGAACTTGATGTTGTGTGTTCTATTGAGTGGATTTATGCATCCGAAGAGAATTTGTTAATTTGGTCGTTTCATCTGGACCTTAGATTGTTTAACTTGTATTTTGTTACATGTAGAAATTTAATCTTATATTTGAGAAATGTGAATGTATAAAATATGAAAATAAGACAAGAGACAAAAAATGACCAAAATTGAGGACCATGGTTCTAGGTAGCCAACACGAGCCATGCCGGACTACACGGTCAGCCCGTGTTGGCTGCTGCCATGCCCAACTTATGTGTTTTCGGCCGAAAATTGTTGTACATGTTTATTTATCAAGAGTTGTATAATTGCTTGCAGTCTAAGATGGATTCTTCCAAAAGTACAAAGAAATGGAGGAGACGAACTGTGATGAATAAGGAGAAGTTGGTCCGGAGTAGAGATGATCCAACTCTCCTTACACGGGTTGATTTTGATAGCCACGGAAATGTTGTAGGTGGGAAGAAATCTACCTTTATGAGCTATGTTGGTACGGCAACCCGTTGCCACGTGAACATCAGGCCGACGTCCCTAATTCCATTAAGGACAACATATGGAACGATATTCGAGTAAATGAATACATCTCAACTTAGTATTGTAACTTATATTATAAATGGTTAATATATATGTACTAATGCATATCGTTCTTGTGTTTCGAGAGAACATTCAACTTGAACATTAATGAATCTCGGATCCCCTCCGTGAAACACAAGACCCTCATGTCGGCGGAAGAAAGGTTTACGAGACTACAAAAATCGCATTGCCGCTATATGGGTCTTCAAAACAAAGCGAGATAAAACAATAAGGTAGATCCTGGGAGGTCTACAATTGTATCACGGAGAAGGACTGGAGATCGTTTGAGTCATATGTTACCTCTCCGGATACAAGGTTATTTCATTCAATATTCAATCTCATGTACATATAGTGTGATGTTGGTTGTCGAATTGATATAAAAATGAAGAAATGAAAGTTATGCACCGATATTTTCGTTTCTTAATATTACTTGCACAGCGATAGGTGAAGCCAACTGGAAGAGGATTAAGAGCAATCCGTACCCTCATGTGTTGTCCCGTGGGGATACGCAAAGTTGGAGGAGAGGTTGTACAAACAAAAACTTGAACAACTTCGGGGCACATCCGGTGAAGGGTCCAACATAGATACTTCGCAGCTCGTTGTTGATAGGGACGAGCCGTGGATCGAAGGAAGAAGGAAGAAATATGGAACCTTCACTATGCCCAATGTAGAAGCCATTTCTCACCGACTCATGAGTTTTTTACTATTTTCGTTTTTTATTTTGAGAACTTATCGGTTTATTTTTCTGAATTTGTCAAATGATAATATTTTTTCTTCTTACAGCGAGTCATTGTCACGGACATCGACTTCGCATACTCGACACCATCGGGAGGAGGGACAAGCTAGCCGTGACCCTACAAAGAGATGAGCATCCTGGTCGTGTTCGAGCCGTCATTAGGTGGGTGGGGATAGTTGAGCACTTTGGAATTAGGAAGAAGCGCCCCGTCCGTTCGAGCGATGCACATATGGAGGCCCAAATGGCCCAAATGCAATCCCAAATACAGTCCCAACAATCCCAAATCGCCGAGCGGATCGAAGATATGAGGGCGTAGATGTGGATAGAGATGCAGTCCCATATGAGGACGTACTTCACCAACATGGGTATACCATTACCTAGCAACTTTGATGATGTACATCCTTTCTCACCCCACACACTCGGCCAGCGTGAACGCCGACTCACCCGTCGACCAATTCGAAGATCTCGCGGAGCTAATTAAGGTTTTGCAACCTAATTATATTTACATGCATGCATATTTATATTTTGACTAATTAATGTATAATGTTGTTGAATAATTACTCACAAGTATGTTTTTGTTGTTGCGTAACTCCGGCGTGTGGTCGTTGAGTAATTACTTATTTAGTATGTGTTTGTTGTTTCATATGAGGGCCGTTATCACGAGAAAATGTTTACTTTAAAGGGAAACTCTATCGTTTTATTTTCATCGTTTTTAGTTCATTTAACTTCTATGTCAAATGTGTACTTATTCATATGCAGCCTGGCGAATTGCAAGTTAGCTTCTCATCACCCTCTCCTAGAGCATGTTGCAACATTAGGCGTTGTTTTCCCGTGGAGGGCATATGTTGTCGTTCACGGGACACCCTTTGCAGCTGATGAGGTCGGGGTGAGTGTCAAAGAGGTCATACACGGGAAAGATGAGTGTGAGTTGCCAATCCGGGGAACGGACCTCCACACTCGTTGACGATGCAGATCAATGTTTTTCTTCGTTGGCCCAAGAGTTTGGTCATCCTCACTACGGTAATTCATTTGTATTAAAAATATTAAATTTAGCCGTTGTTAATATCACGTACATATATTTCTCATTTTTGTATTGATTATTCACTAGAATATCTGGGAAAGATCCGAGGGTGGGATGAAGGGCGCTAGTGGCACAAGCAAATGTTCAATGGCGTTCGTTCGTAGTCCGAAGAATTCTCTCAAATCCATTAAGGAGTCTCGTATAGATTGGTGTGCTACTCTAGAAAGTTGTGTGCGGACTCTATCAACAGAGGACCAGATCATCCGTATCACGCTAGGTCACGTGTTAAGCCTACGTGAAGCGGATATGTCGGTCTTTGTCTTCCCGGACGGAATATTGCAATTTTGCGCACGGAGGAAATCGGCGTATTCACTATTACGCTTGGCATGATGTTAGTTAATATATTCTTAGTCATTTTTTTTACTAATTAATTTCAATTTCTACCTATATATTAATATGTAAGGTGGCTGCACGAGATTGGGAAGGATTTCGTTCGGCTTCGAACCCTACTTCCGTTATTCAAGGAGTTGGGTTGAATCATGACGAACGAGTCTCCTATATCTTCGACATCATGAAAGATACCGCGGATAAAAAACATTGTTTCGGCGGCATTCAATGAGAGGTAAGTGGACAAATAATGAACTAACTAATTGATGAAGTTTTTATATGGCGTTATCTTATATAAAAATGTGTTATTTTTTAGCCACCATTGGATACTTGCTGCCATATTTCCAAGGGCTAATATGGCCTACTTTCTTGACCCTCCGGGTCATGATGTCGTGGAAGATATCGGGGACATCGTCGAGGTGTGAGTTCATACTTTTTAATCATTTTATGTTGTTTTGTTAAGTAATCGTTCAATGATATGTTTAACTTGAATTTTATTTTTTCTAATTGAAAAATAGTGCTCTAGTCTCGTTACTATTATGGCGGAGGTCCCAAACGAGTGAAGAAAGCACAACCACTAATTGTCTCCATCAAGGTGAGGTTCTCTTGATTATTACAAGTGTACTTTAGATGTTTTTCATTTCATATTACCTGCTAGATACATAAGTACTAATTAGTTCTCTATGTGTTAGAAATCTATTTTTATTATTGTAGTGTCATAAACAAGCGGGGAACGTAGAGTGCAGTTTCTATATTCTCCAAGTACATGAAAGAGATTGTGACTAAACTCGAAAAGAATGCTAGTCCCAAAGAGGTATAGCTGCACTTTTAATTGATTATTTTTGTATTCTTTTTTCAGCTTGATTATCACTTGCATTGACCTAATTAATATGTCTTTTACAAGCATTGGTCATCATAATATTTCCCGGAAAGAAGCCATCCATTCCCTATACAAATGAAGTGCTCAACGAGTTAAAACAAGGTTAGGCGTAGTTCGTATACAACCGTATAAAGGAATAGGTATATATATTACAATTATTCTTCATTATTTAATAGGTCAAGTTTGTGATTTTAGTAGTAATACACAGGTATAGGTATAAATATGTACATAGGATTGTGGTTTGTATATGTGTTTGTTGTTTTGTATATATTTTGGTGAAGATTGTATTGGGATGGTGCTTTGTATATGTTTTTTTTTTTTTTTGTAGTGTACAGAGGGGGCAAGCAAATATGAAAAAATAATTTAAAAATCAGACTTATGACAACGGTTCTTAACACGTAATTGTAGTCATAGGCTCATCTATGACGACGGTTCAAATAAAGGAACTATCGTCATAGGTGCTCTTTAATAAGTTTTTCCAACTATAGAAGAAGGCATATGACGACAGCTCGGATGAAGAAACCGTCGTCATAAGTTAACCTATGACTATGGTTTTTCTATCCGAACCGTCGTTATATAGTGACCTATGACTACGGTTTTGAATCGTAGTCAAAGGTGGTATATACAACGACACCCAAATACATGACGCCTGTTAACCATCGTTAAATGTCGTTTTTAACCGTAGTTAAAAGTGGTTCATGTAGTAGTGTAAATAAATAAAGTTTTGTTGAATCTAATGTAAAAAGAATGACATTCTATTGCAAACATATGAGAATATTATTCTAATATAAAAACTTTTGCAGAACAATTGTTTTCTTTTGTGTGCCAAATAAAATATTATGAGAAATACATGCATTTGATCATAGTAATATGTATATAGTAGAATAATAACACAAGTAACACCAGTATTAATTAAAAAACAAGAGAATACTGATAAATTGCACCTGAATTCTTGCGAGAGAAGAGCTTTGCAGGATTAAGGCGGCTGAGAGGACTTGATGAAGTAGACTTTGATTTGGAAGAGGAGGTACGTGAGGGACTCCTTAGGATTTTTGTGAAGCTGTTCACCCTCGTCACCTTTTTATCCTCACTTCCTCCTGTTCATTATCACAACATTGTACGAATTAATAAAATGAAAGGCAAACTGTTATATCCATTATAAACAAGTATAATAATATTTTACCACAATATGACACATTTGTTTTAAAATTAAGGTAAGTTCTATGTGATGGAAATGCTTTAAAGTGAGAGAGAAAAATTTTCTTGCCACTATTATTTTTGTCCCACACAAAAAGATTGGAAATTTTTCCTTGAGTTTATAAATACTTCTCTCTTATTTAGACTCCTAGAAAGTTTGATAGAGGGAGAGTCTCTACACCACACGTGCACCGCCTACTTGGTCGGGTCGGGTTACGGGCATGGGTCTTATTTGATTATATTTTTAGTCAAATATGGTATTAATTTCCTTTGCGACAATCAACATTTATTCTCGGCACGTTTCCGTTAGTATCCTTTATAGCCGAAATAATTCATTCAATCACTTGATTTTAGCTTTGCTTGATTTTCTCCTCCAATTAAGCCTTCTCTTATTCTTGCCTTGTTTTATTCTAATGCCTGCTATATATATTGTTGGTTTTCTCTTAGTTTCATGACACACAGAGAAACACAATAAAATTTATTCATATCTAAAATCATTCTAGATAATTGTTCGAGGTTCCTCACTATTGTTCATTCCAAGACAACATTTGGACGGCTTGCTATATATCCCCGGAGTTCGATTGCTCATGAGTCCCTAGTGTACTCGCATAAGGGAGAAAATTTGGTTTTAGGCAATGGATTACCACGTCACGACTATCAAATAAGTTTGATTAATTTAGTCATTAGTCACATCTCGTATTATTTTTCTAACAATCTAAAATCGAATTTATTTTTCATTACTTGTTGTGGCTAATGGCTATATTCACAAAGATGTTTGTTATTATGTGTCTTCCTGATATGCCTAAACTTGATAGACAAAATTTTTACATGTGGTATGATAAGTAAGAATTCTTGTATGCACAATCTGGGATTTATTATTGTCTTCAAACATTTGAACCTCCTAAGGGTAGTAATAGAAATTCTAAAAGGGACAATAAGACATGTCATGGGAGTTTGAGGCGGGAAGTGACGGGCAGGGAATTGTAAGGTTAAGTTGAGTTTAGAATGTATCTAACTCCTTGAGATGAAAGTAAGTTGGAAGATGAACCTAGCAAGAGGAACTTAAGCGATAAAGTGAGATTAAGAGTCGTGTGGTTGAGTATGGGCAAAAGAAGTTGAGTTATAAAGTAGACCTAAAATGAGGAATTGAGGTAAAGACAATGAATTGTGAGAAGTGAAATGTTGAATTAGGTGGTAGCTACTTGTGGTTATTGTGGCTCGAAAAGGAATCAATCTTACTAATTTGGGAATTGAGAAAGGTATGGTTGGGAATGGAGTTGAGAATGACTATATGTGATTGAATCATAACTATTTGTGCAAGTGATTGTGTTAAACAGTTGTTCAAATGTAGTTTTGAAAGGAGTTATGTATTTTACGCGAATGATTCTTAAATGCAATTTCTTGAGAACTACTTTTCAAACGTGAATATGTTTTAAAGAAGCGAAACTTATTTGAGAAAGTAAATCAGATTTGAGAAAGTGAATTTATAAGGGTGACACGTGGTATCATGCCTTCCTTGATATTAAACCAACTTAAAAAAGCTAATTGAAACAGATGTGATGAATGATTATGTGCAAATCGTTTTGAATCGACTAGCTAAGGATCGTTTAGCATACCGAAGGGTTTGAACCGGGGTCCTCATTCGTTAGGATGCTTGGCTAGAAACTTCGAGGGGAGGGTTCTAATAGGGGTTCTCGCGGGCAGGATGCCCGATCTAAGACTTCCTAGAAGATAGGTCCCGGAAGCTTTTGGGGTCGCGCCCGCAGAAATCGAGAGAAACTAAGAGAAATTATGAGAAATGAAGTCCTAGTTCGGATCCCCGAAGGCCCGTAAAATTGATTCAGTTAGAAAAAGAGAATTGTGATGATTGTGAAATCGTGCTTTTAAATGATTAAAGAGTTCTAATCTTTACGTTGCAAGAGATTTCATTGAAAGTATATAGATTTGTGTTATGTTATTATGTTTTCACCATTTTCATTATTATGAGTAGTATGTGTAAAGAATTTTCATTTTAAGGGTATAAGACTCCGGTGAGCCCGTGGTTTATTACTCAACCCCACAAATTTCCCTATTTTCCCTCCCCATTGTTGCAGGTACACTTTCGGAAGGTACGATCTACACCTAGCATAATCCGGACTCTTGCTGATCGCTAATTGGTGACTCGTTGAAGTAACTCAAGTGGTTGTCGTGCGTTCTTATGTTTCTAAACATCGTACTTGTAATTAGTTCATATAGTTGCACCCGATATATCATAAACCATTTAGATTATTTTAAGTTTTGCCGCATGATTGGTTGAACTCCGGCGTGTGGTCGTTGACCTATGTATTCCGAGCGTGTGGCTTGTCGAGTTATATTGTGGTTTTATGCGGGGTTCTAAGGCTTTGAACCTATGGGATAGTCCACATTACAAACAAAACTCGTCGAAATTTTTAGGAAATCTCAATTCTCTTAGAAAACCACTTTTATTATCTTTAAGTTGTATTTAGACAGCCGAATCGACACCGGAAAGAGTCTTGGGAGTTCCTCTAAGGAACTCCGCCAATGTAATACTCCTAGGAGGTGTTTTTGAAAAAAATTAATATAACTATGATATGAAAACCAAAAAAATTAAAAAATATATAAAAAGGATAATTATATTTGTGATAAAATTATCATCTACTTTTAAAATTATATATTTATTATTTATTTATATTAATAAAAGTAAAATAACTAAACCCCTCGCAAGAGTTTGACGCTAGTTGATTATTATATTTGAATATGAGTACTTATTGAATCAATTAATAATAAAAATGAAAACTTCTATAGGGTTTAAAAGGAGCTACAAAATCGATATAGACGGAACTTGAATGCAAGAATTAATAATAATTTTTAAAAAGTTTACGAGTTAAATTTAATGACACCCACGTAATAAACACGAATGACCTGACCTTAACATAATAATTAACCAATTTGTTGGCCAAAAAGAGAGAAAACGGGGCAGGGAGGGGGTGTTCCTTTATAGTATACTATATGCCCAATACTTATTTTCACTTTCATAGTAAAACTATTTCCAATATACTGTACATTATAGCAGAATGTTCTAGAATATGTTCAAAGTTGTAAAATAAGCGCCGGAGAAGCGTACCTGAAGATGATTCGTCCATTTAAGCAAATGAGAAAAGGGAGGAGGATCCAAGTGACCTTATTTATAGATAGAGAGAGAGAAAGAGAGAGGCCGAGAGGGGGAGGGGAGCAGTTTGCAGTTCTCCTGCTATGCCCTTGTATGTATTGCACGTACAGAAAGAGGAGAGAGAAAAGAGAGAGTTCTCGACCAGGCCAAAGAATTATCAGAAAAAGTACTGAAGAAAGACGAAAAACAAGAAGAGGAAGAAGAAAGGATCAAAATGAAGGCAGCTAGCAATCAGGTTGCTTATGAATGTTATCAGTTACTTGTTAAGCACTATGCACGTTTTTTAATTTTATTATTTAGGTTGGTAGTAATAATATAATTTGCCAGAGGGGAGGTGATCCCCATGAAAGCTACTCCTCTTTTATTTTCCAACGGCGTGAAGGCACGCTCTCTCGCTCCCCTCTCTCTCGCTTTCCCTCTCTTTCTCTCTATATCAGTATATTTAGCACCATCAGTCCATTATCAATGCCAGAAATTTTTAACTTTTACAAGTAAACGAAAGGATTGTTTATTTCAACAAAATGAACGGTTTATTCTAAAAAAAATGATTATATATATATATATATGCACACATTCAAATCTCAAAGAACGGCATATATCTATATATATGCCTTTCTTTGAGATTTGAATGTGTGCATATATATACGTGTTTTACATGGTCAAAACCCAGATTTTATTGGTGGGGGCAATGGGTCAGGTGTGGGGATCTTCATTGGGTCAAATTCGGACCAGATCAATTTGAACTTAAAATTGAATTAAAGAAATCGGCCGATCGAGTATCGGATTGAATAACTTTCGGTCCGAACCCTGGACCGGACTGAATAGAGATTATCGCTTAGATATGAACCAACTTTAATTTTAGAGAGAGAATTGAGTATCAAATTGACCAAATTTAAGACAGTAAGAGAACTAGAATATATTCCCAACTAGAAATCCTAATTAGCCATATATATAAATATGTTAGGTAGTGGGACTTGGATTTTTTTTGTAACTTTTATTCTTTGGTCCAAACCGAAAACCAGCTTGGTTCGGATCGAACTGGACCAGAAATCGAATAAGAAAATTTTGTGGACCATGAACCGGACTGAATATAATCTTCAAAATTTATCCCTATACTCATACTCATAAGGGATTTCGTGTATATCGGGTATTATTCGGGTATGCATAAATGGAAACGAAACTGATAAGAAAAACAAAAACTAGAAAAAACGATTGCTAGAGAGCACAAACTAGAAGACACAATTGCCGGAGAGCAAAAACATACGAATAAAAAAACAGAAAAACGATTCAAGCACATGACCATGAGTAAGAAAGCGAGCCGGAGAGAATGGAAACGAAAACTAGGGTTTCTAATCGCTAGCTAATAGTACACCGAGGAGTCGCAAACGAGGAGTTAAAGCGACGACGAGGGACCAACAGCCAACCGGAGAGGTCATCGACGAGCGACGAAAAGTAAGAGCAGACGACGAGAGGGTTTCTAGAGAGGTCGTCGATGGAGAGAGAGTGAGAGAAAGACGGTTGCCAGAGAGGTCGAGCATCAACGACAAGGGAAAAGCAGCCAACCAAAGAAGAGAGAGGGGTGAGCCTCGAGCGAGAGGCTGGAAACGAAAACTAGAGTTTTCAAGAGAGAGGGGCGAGCGAGAGGCCAGACAGGAGAGAGGGGGCGAGAGAGAAAGAGAGGTTGTTACTTTTTGCCTAAATGAAATTAGCTCGTTAGTTGGCCTAGCAGTCTTTCGCCCATAAAAATACTTTGTTTTTTCAAGCTTGACATCAACAATAGGCATTAGTATCTCATATCATGAACACACGTCTGTTTATGGGAGTTTATTAAATACCAATCACGTTTTGACTCAATGGTCAAGACTCTTGGATACATCAGGAGAGTCAAATTTGATTTTCCTCTCTCCCTTTGTAACGTACTTCGTATCTTATCTGGACAAAAAAATAAAAGAGGTCACTAAATGGTATTAATATGGCTACTTAATATATTGTTTTGTTTATCTATATCTTATATTATCAATGCTTGAAAAAAAAACACACAACCAAGAACATGTTTTAAGACCAAAAAATTAAAAAAAAGTCACATGATTTAGTTGATCAAAAGATGAAATTAATGTGATAAGATAGCATAGCATGGATGTACTGAGTCCGTTCGAAATAACCATTAAAATTAGTTGTTATAAGCTGCTATAATTGAAAAATGAGTTTAAATGATTACAACGAGTTGAAATGACTAGCTATTATACCTATTATAGTTATTATGAGTTTAAATAAGTTACAATACTAGAAAATCGTCATATAGTGACGGAAAAACGTAATTTAGCGACGGAATTTCACAATTAGCGACGGAAAAATTCGTCACCGATTTTCGTGTCGCTAAAAATTAGCAACGGAATTCTGCGATTCCGTCGCTGATTCATCGCCAATTTTTTAAAAAAATTAACAATTTTCTGTATTTTTGAGTATTTAATACAAAAATCTTGAACGAAATACAAATTCAAATAATCCGGCAGACATAACAACCTCAAATTCAACTTCAATTCAAACATAAAAATCATATACAAACACAAAAGTCATAAATAATCCAACTTCAATTCACCATCCATAAAAACTAATTGAAAAAAAAAAAGAGTATTACATTATTTACAAACACAAGTTATGTTCTTCATCCTCCTTTTCCTCTTCTTCTTCCTCTTTCTCATTATCTTCACCTTCTACCTCATTTTCATTCCAACCATGCCTATCAAAATAAGTTATATCAAATCCTCTAAAATCTGAAATTTTATAGTAAACAAAGTAAATTATAAATACAACCAACAATGACGGAGGATGGAGAAAGCATACCTACAAGATGATAAAGGTGGTTAGTTGGTGACGTGTACGGAGGTAGCGGTGGCGGCCTCTTGCTCTCTCACACTCTCACTTCTCTCTAATTCTCAATCTATCTCTCCTTATGATTTTGCCAAACCTCATTGAAGTCGGGCTTTTATTTGCAACATAATGATGGATCGACGACAGATGCAATCCGTTACTACTTAAAAAAATTTAGTTAGCGACGGAATTAGCGACAAAATCCATCCGTCGCTAATTAAAAATTTTTAAATTTCAAAACTGGAGAAAATTTAATAGCCGCCAACGTAAAATTTTTCAAATTTTGAGTTAGCGACGGAATTAGCAACAGATCGGTCGATCGCTAACTAAAAATTTGAAAAATTTTATATATTTGAAAAATGAAAATAGGCGGCACATTTAAATTTTGAAAATTTTGGATTAGCAATGGAATTAACGATGGAAAATTCCGTCGCTAATTTAAATTTGAAAATTTTTATATTTTTTCAGATTAAAATAGGCGGCAAATTTAAAATTAATTAGCGACGGAATAATTCCGTAGCTAACAAAAAAATTAAAAATTAGATTTAGTGACAGATCGATTCCGTCGCTAAGTAAAAAAAATTAAAAAATGAGATTTAGCAACGGAATCGACGACGATTGATTCCGTCGCTAAATTAAAAAAATTAAAAAATTAATTTCAAAAATCCGTCACTATTTTTTCCATTTCCGTCGTTAGGTCCGTCGCTAATAAGTAAAATAGCGACGGAATTTTTGTCTGTCGCTAAGTTAATTTTATCTCGACAAATGTCGGTTTCCATCGCTAGTTAGCGACGGACTCGTTTTCCGTCGCTAATTTCCATTGCTATATAACATTTTTGTAGTAGTGTTGAATAGTTAGGTGCTATCAGTCAAATGAGCTGAAATGGATTGAAATGAGTTGAAAGTTGTTATAAATCTTCGGTATAAATGTCATTTTAAACATGCCTTAAAAATTATAAAAACTTTCTAACAAGGGCATGTTTTGTTGGAGGTATTTTAAACTCATATTTTCCGTTATTTGGTAGGTATGAAAACAACTTTTAACTCATATTTCACATCGTTTTATTTGTTGTATATATGATGATAAACGTTAATAAATAAACAATTTTAACACAAAAATTTTAAAATTGAACTTTTTTTCAATATTTTTTAAAATCAAGTTTCGATTCAGGTCATTACCATCACCCTTATTCGGAATATCAAATATCACCTAAAAATAATTGAGAGGTGACGCATGATTCTACGGTTAAAGACAAGCGTGATGATGTAGCAATAGCCTCGATTCATCCATGTGCTCCTTACTACATTTCAATTGGAAAGGCTTTTAAGCGTTTGTTTATTGTATTTTTTATTTCAACAATATGTTTCAATATTTTTTGTATTTTTTTATTGTATTTTTTTGGACTGTTGCTTTGCTTTCAACAGTTTTTTTTTTCTTTGTCGGCCAATTATTAATCCAAAATCAATGAAAACTGAAAGAGAGATAATGTCACAAGAATAAACAACTTGCACGGCAAATTCTTATACGCATTCAAAACACATGATTCCGTCATTTCATGGATGAATTTTAACGTACAGGGGTGTTTGTTTTGTATTTCTGAATTTATTCTTCATACAACTTGCACGGCAAATTCTTATACGCATTCAAAACACATCCTTCCGGATTCTTAATATGTATTCACCATTTATTTATTTTTTACATTATATCTACAGGTATAGCTCTTAAAATATGTACTCCTATAAGCCTGATATACAGTTTAGATTTGCATAATTTTTGTAATTTAGATTGTATGTAGCAAAATATTTCACATAAAATAGCCTTATTATGTGATGCAAATGGGTCAAAATGGCTCCGTTTCATGGGTTGATGCAAGACAACAACAACTTGATGTCACTGAACACTCTGGACAATCCGAAATTCTGTAGAATTTTTTATGTTATTCCATAGGTTATGCAATCTTTTATAATGTTCCACACTTGTACAAAAATAGGGATATTTGTGTAGAGGATAAATTTAGACAACATGATCAAATCAATCTCCATCGTTCATTGAGGAGGTGGGAGCCTATATAAAACCCCAAAGGCTCATTCGTAAGACTTCCAAGAGTAATCCATAAAAATCTTCTAAGCAAAGTAATATATAAGCATCCTCCCAAAATCTCTCTAAGTGTTCTCCTGCTTCCTCATCTTCTTCCAAGATTAAGTCAAGCAATCTCCAAAGTTTACTAGCAAACTAAAGAAGGGTTCCTAGTATAGTTTGCTAGCATGTTAAGGTTAAGTGAATTATCATCCCGTGATTGTTGGTATTAGAGCCAAAGTTTGTGAAAGGATGTCGAGCGTCATCAAGAGAAGCCAACAACAAGGTGGCAAGAAGGGCGGTGAAAAGTCCTAGGAGGTGATCGTTGTACTCGAGAAAAGGCTTGCTTAATTGCATACCTCCATGGTTGACTTAAAGGAATTAGTCCACACCATGGACCAATGTGTCTAGGAGCTCGAATCCAAGGTGGAGAACTCAAGGCTCAAGGAGGAGATGTAAGGGCCTTGAATGTAGTGGCCACAGACTTTAGAAAGGAGATGGAAAGCCTTAAAGCCACGGTTGCAGCTAGGGATGGTGAACTTGAGGCATGTAAGGCTGCTCTTATTGACCAACGGGAGAAAGTGGAGGAACTCAAATTCAGTCTGTGATCCAAATCCTTAAACAGGACTCGAGATTTTATTATCGGGCTAACAAATAAATAAAAAGAAAAGGGATGACACTTGTTAGGTGTCTACACTCTCTAAACTTCATTGTGTTCATCTCATTGTTGTAGTTTTGTCACTGTTTCATTGCAAATGTCGTGTATTTTATGTAGTTTGTTCATTGCCTTTACATCTGTAAATCTTCCTCGCATTGTGGTCATCAAGTCTTGGGGGGGTTATGATTTGTTTCTGTGGATGTATATATACAATCATGAGTTCTTGCAATCTGTGATTGATCGTCCCCTTTATTTCAGTTGTTTTCCTATTGTCTATGTTCCTTGACTACTTGCAAATCATGGGTATGTATCCGAGTCTCAGTGTCAAACTTATCGATTTTCTTAAAGTTTTGCTAATATTTGGTTTAAGTGAAGCATCAAATTTCTTTACCTATGTAAAAATCATGAGTTTTCAACTTGAATGCTAGAGATGAACTGAAAAGCGTGAGTAGGATAGTTGTTATGCCTAGATCGTCCTTCTTTACAAGCTCTACAAGCTCTGTCGCTCATATTTATTTGTTAACATTTAAAGCCTCTACAAGTTCTGACGCTCATCGCTTGGAATCGGAGGTGGATGTAACTGGAGTGGAAAGACTTTCTTTACAAGCCTTGCTCTGTGATGACATGTTTTGTCTACTAGAATGTAATAGCTAGATTAGATCGTTCATGTGTTTGTACTATGTTTTATACGCATATTTGCGACTTTCATTTAACTAAAGATAAAAAAGCTGTCATATTGGATAAGTTACGGCTCTAAAATCTTCAGTAGCTTTGACACCCCTTTTTGGGGGTGGTTGTTAGTGACATTGAAGCTCATCATTGAAGAGTTTGACTTCTGAGTTTATCGATGGGCGCTCCAAATTGAAGCTCTTTGTAACTTCATGTTTATTTATTAACTAGTTAAGACCGCGCGTTGCTCCGGAAGTAATTTTTTAAATAATTATATTATATGTTCAAAGTATAATAATTAAGTGTTCAATATGAACAAATAATTGATAGATTTATTATTCTTCGGAGGTGAGTTGCTGAAAGTACATTACAAGTTGAAATTATTTGTACCTTACATATTCAATGTGAGGGCATGTTTGGTTGGATGTAATCAAAGTGGTAATGCAATCAAAGTGGTAATGGTCATTACATTACCATGTTTGGTTACAAGTTTGTAATGCAATTAAAATTGGATTGTAATCACATTAACCTCTACCTATGCAATTACAATTACTTGAACATTTACTAAACAATCATGATTACATCCATCTTTATGATCAAATTTTAACACACTTCCAATAATTTTCTCTCTCTTTCCCTCTCTCTCTCCATTCTATATCCTTTTTCTCCCTCCTCCTTCGCAAGCAAAAAATTCATCAATTTAAGAAAAAACTTGATTTTCTTTCTTTTATTATCTTAATATATAATAAGATCGGTTGGTCATTAAGAGAAAAATCTAACTTCAACATTTTGAGCTTAAAATTTAACTATTCAATTAAAAAGATAAAAAAGCTTAGATTAAATTTTTTTGATCTTTTACTTGTTAACATTTATCTTTAATTTTTTTAATTTATCTTTAATTCAATAAATATTTATCATCAATAAAATAATTTTAGTTAGTATTCTTTTATCAATGAAAAAAAATTCAAAACTTAATTATATGATAGAAAAGATTAAAAAAATCTCAAATATAAATTTAGAGTTTGAAATTTTGTTATTTGGATACATTTATCTTCACCACGACAAACATTTATCGCCATTATAGAATAATCCGGTTATTCTTTTTTGCCACCAAAAAATTTAAAATTGGAAAATATGATAGAAAAGATTAAAAAATCTCAAATATGATTTCGAATTTAAAATATTTTCGTGTGGATAACATTTATCTTTGTTACGATATTTATAGCCATTAGAATAATATAATTGATATTTGTCACGAAAGAAATAAAACTTGATTATTTATAAAAAATATTTTAAAAAGCTCAAATTTAAATATCTTGCTCAAATATTTATTTAGATAACATTTACCCCCACTACAATAATTTAATTACTATTTTCTTCCATTAAAATAATCCATTGCCTTTGTGATTACATTACACTTTTTATGTAACCAAACATGGTAATATAATTGTTATCCTATTATATTACATACCTAATTACATTATATAGTTGATTACATTACACCTCTATTGCATTACATCCAACCAAACGCCATATAATAGTTAGCTAGGAGCTTAAGGTTGATGCACATTTCTTAAGTTGTATGTAATAAGCAATCGTGATTTTAGCGTATAACATTTCATTTTTCAAACAACTTGATACTACGTAGCAAGAGTTTTTCTAATTATCTGACGACTCGATAATAGGTTTAAAGAAGCAATTTATAAAGCTTAATATAATGTTCAATTATTTGTTCATATTGAACACTTATTTAATTATTTTACTTTGAACATATAATATAATTATTTAAAAAATTAATTTCAGGGCAATGCACAAATTTTAGCTAGTTTTACTAGAATAAAAAGGAAGCTAAACGTAGAAGGTTACAATGCTAGTAGATGTCTATTATTAACTTCATCCAACCATTTCGCATTTTGGCAATGTACAGTGCTAAAATCATTGAATGGGTAAATCACTACTCCCTAAAGGCTAAACAAGCTTCTGACAAAATGAGGGCTTGCTTTCATAATGCTAGTAGATGTCTATTAAAAAAACAAATCAATTTGCCACGCAACAACAATTTCATCTTCATAAGGCAAAGTAATATCAAAGTATACCAAAATTCTTGCATTGGAAAATCTATCCTAATGAACTGCGAAGAGATCAACATTATATAGGGGCCCCAGTGCTTTCCTCGTCCTGCTCAAATATCCTCAGTCCATCAGTCCAAGTCCACTAACCTCACTCAAGATGGGATATTCCATTTCTTCCTTGAAAGTGAAATCCTTTGCCCACGCCTTCAGTATAAGAGGCCTATAGTCGAACACGGTCGGTGCCATTTCTAGAATGCAGTCTCTATATTCAGCTGAATTAAACCGGAACCAAAAAAAAAGTCCTTTTCAAGCATAATTGATGGCAATGCAACACAGGATCAAAAATCAGTAACTTATGTAAAATGGATCAAACCCCCACTACAAAGCCAGCTAATGTATGTTTCCACCGCTGGAGCTTAAATCACAATTTCCTTTCCACATATATATAACCAGTGCATAAATCCAAGTTGCAAAGCTTTTTGATGCTTCTGAATTTGGAGTTAAATGCATCAAATTCAATTTTCCCCAACCAGTTGTAGAGGATGCAATATTGCACCTGTGGAGGAAATGTGCAGCCCAGAGTCCAGAGATCTGATACCATCATTGCGATCATCAATCACGGCATTTCTCATGAATTTCTGCCCTGTTCTGCCATTGGAGCACAAACCACATGCATATTAACAAGTTTCGCTTGTCATGTGCTGGGAGAGCTCTAAAGGATGTTAATTTTGATGAGAATGTGTGCACCTTTATGAATTCAGTTACACTCTGATCCTTCCATAAAGACTGATCGAATTACATATTTCTAAAGAATTAATTTCTTGCTTGCTTATCCCTCCAAACGCACCCGTGGTCCAATATCTGTAAGCTTAGGACAACCTGCAAATAAATTGACAATAACGAACAGTAAACCCGTCAGTCCAAGGTTAGACAAGTATCATATTCATTGAATACCAGCAACGATTAAAACCCGGCTTGGATCTATTGTTGTCTCTTCCTCATTAGCAATCTTTTAGGTCAAAGTGTCAAACATGTTATTTTCTAGTATGATGACCTTATTTGACAATCACTGTTAGTTATTAAGCTGTTTGACTTAACTGTTTACTAATAGATGTTTGAGGAAAAAGTATTTGGTCAAATTAGTTGATTGTAATAAATTTATATGGTACAATTCTATTTAGGATATGCTTATAACGGTGATCGTTATACAATAATCAATATAACTAAAAACATCTACACCGTACATGTGTCATTTATAATAATCGAATTCATAAAAATCATTATTGAAATTAAAAATATATTTACTAAATATAGAAAGGAATAATTCCGTTAAAGATTTATTTGGTACCAAATTTTTTAATAATCGAATTCATAAAAACCATTGTTGAAATTAAAAGAAGATACTTTGCTTTTAACAGAATTCGCACTCCTTCGTTTTCTCAATTCCGTTCAAACATCCTCCACCCCCGTTTTTTCCAGCCAAGCGCTTTGTTTTCTGGCCAAGCACACCCCGCGCCTTACCCTTTTTCCGACCATTTATGTCGCAAAACAGCAAATCTTAACCGAAACCCTACCATTAAAGATGGATTATGTCGCCATAAACCCTACCATTAAACAGCAAATCACCTGGTAGAATTTGTTCGATGCAACTTTCGGAAAAAGTACAGGAGGTAACAGATGGAGAGTCGCCAGAGAACCAGACTCCAGTGGTCGTCAAAAAATAGCCGGAAAATTGTGCGTTGGCTACCGGCGACAATGGGAATGGGAACGAACAAGGGGGCTGGGGTGGGGTGGAAGCCAACAGAGTCTTGCTTTTATTTTTATTTTTTTACAAAAAATTCCTATTCTTCTAATGGATGAGTATCGATAATACCAAATATAGCTTCATTTATGAATTCTAATCAAATTTTTCAAAATTTATTTTGTCTTACAAATGTATTTTTAATTTAATTAAAAGTGAAAAAAATTAATGATTGTGATTAATTCGAACTAAATATACGGTTCGGATCTAAGTTATGATAATTATTAGTATATCGACAATCGTTATAAGTTTTTCCATTCTATTTATGCCCATAACTCAATTTCATTTATACATTATAATTATTTTTATTCTATATTTATCTTTCTTCTCAACATTAATTAAGAATTATATGATGTGTAAAATTAAATTTATATCTTATACACAATTTTAATTATGTATATCTTTTTAAAGTTTATTTTCAATAATATATTTGACATTTATGTGATAAAACTATTTATTTATTATGATAGACTAAATTATTTATTAAAATACAAAAAATATTGAACTACAAAAACATTAACTTAAATATTTATAATCATCCTCTATTATTGTTTCAAAAGTAAAAAAATATAAATTAAAAAAACCTAACACATAAACGTTCCTGTGGGGGTTGTTTTTTTAGTTGGGTTGCTGGTGTCCACCACTGTTTACCCCACAGTGGTGGAGCCAGTGGTGAGATTTATGGCTCAAATTGTATTTTCTTTTTATGTCAAATCTTTAATTTTGTAACCATTGAAAAATAATTTTTAAGCTCATTATTATTATTATTATTATTATTATTATTATTATTATTATTATTATTATTATTATTATTATTATTATATACATGTATTTTTTAACCATTGATCAATTTAGGTACTTATGAATATGCATAATGACGAAAATAGATGACAAAAGTAAGATCAATCTTAAACAAAAGCATTGTTTAGAAATAATTATCATCCAATTGTTTTGTCCAAAGAAATAGGATAAAGAAAACCAATCAATAAATTAAAACATAAGTACCCACAATTTAAAATTATTTCATAAGATAAGATATCAACCAAGTCTAAAATTATATTATAAGATTTACAACAAAATAAGGTAAATATGAAAGGGATGACAATTATTGTAATTACTGTCAACTTTTTATCAACAAAAATAATTTTACATAAAGATTGGAAAAGTCAATCCTAAAAAATTAATCAAAATAACTTTTAAAAAATGGCTTTTTAGGATAAAAAGTCATTGCAAAAATTCAAACCACCAACAACCTCATATGACTTTTTGAATGAGTCAAACAGCCAAACTACCCAAAAAGCCATTTTGGATGAACAAGCCATTGAAAAAGTCAACTTTCAAACATGGCCGATATCTTTTCCCCAAAAGCAAAGGTCAAACACCTTGCAGATGTTTCTGGTGAAACCCTAAAAGCAATATACCAATAGCACCTGAAACAAATCTAAACATAGCCTCAGTCTCCACCTGAAACCTAGTAAATATGCTGACATTATGTAATATACAAGGTTGATGGTAACTCTGAAAAGCATTCACAAACTTTGATGATTTTATAAGTTACTTGGAGCAGCAAACGAATTGGATGATGAGTTTTGTGTTGCGGATCTGTTCATGGGCTTCTACAGATGTTGCAGCACAATTGGTTTTGCACTGCCTAAGAAAGTAGGGGTAAAAATGCCGCCCATAATTACCTAAGTTCTTCCAGTCCCATGAACAGGCAGGTTCATTAAACATGTACAGCTCCTTCATTTGCAGCTTGAAAAAGAATGAATTGAATACCTTCCATCTAAGTTTGAGTATACATGATGAAGAATAGTATCATGAGAAGCAGCATTTTTGTGGATCCTCATCTTTGAGTTGTACAACCAAGTTTCAATTTAGCTACAACAACTACAACCCAGTATGACTCCACTTAAGGCGTCAGTTTGACCAGGTTTAGGTGTTTGCCACCTCAGCCCTGTTCCCAAGAAACCTTAGCCTTATTTCCATCCAACTTAGTTTCCAGATAAATTAGCATAGCCACTCCTTGACAACCTTTCCTTTGGCAATAAAACAGCCAATGTTCTTCCGGTCAATCCTTAGAGGGCTTCTAGCACGAAGCATGATCTCTCTAACCAAAGCTTTGACAGGCGATTCACCTCTGACACTGCTGTGTTTTCCTGATCCACATACCACTGTTATATCAGCAGGTATCTTATGTTGCCCAGAGGTAAATCTGCAATGGAGCTCCTCCATCCACTGTAACAATACTAAGTAGGATGTCCCCATATGCATTCCATGCAAATCCAGCTTTGATTCCAAAGAATCCCAGGTGAGTATTCCCTCCACAAAGGGTGACCCAGTCAATTCTTCTACCAATTTTCCCTCATTGCCTTTTAGCTCTGCAAGTAGTTCTCTCAATGCAACAGGGGCAGTTTTGAGATCTTGTAACAATGACATAACAGTTGGGCATGAGTTCAGCACTGTGTTATAAGTCCTCATAGAGAACCCAACACCTGAATCTCTCATCTTTTGCAGCCAAAAATACATCTGGCTGAGCTCATTATGCTGGCCATATGAAGAAAGGACCATGTTTGAGGTGACTGTATCCAATGCAAATCCGCTCTGGTGCATTTCAGCAACAGACTGTAGCATTTCTTTAAATAATCCTAACCTCCCATATGATTCCACTACAGACCTAAACTCAAAAGCTGAGGGTTTTATGCCCTGGTTTTGCATTGCATTAAACAAATTCTTGGCTTCATGAGGCTGGTCCATAGCACAGAGCCCTTGAACTAGTGACTCATAAGCTCTTTTCCTGACATAAACAGAAGATGAACTCAGTAACATCTCGTTCAAACAGGCACAAGTACTGCACAATCCATTCTCTGTTTTCAGTTTTATAAGAGACTCCACCAGATTGCAGTGAAATAGGACAAGATCTCGTTCCTTTGGGCATTTTGTAGAAATAGTTAGCAAAATCAGGCTCTCGGCATCTTCTATTTGCCCTTGCTTGTATAATAATGCAATAACATTGGCAACAAGTTTGGAGTTCCAAGAGAACCAAGATGCTTCTGTAATTTTTGTGTATAACTGCAATGTCAAATGAAAACATACATAGTCAGCTCAAAAATATACCAGAAGGTACTCTCCCCAAGTAGCAATTCCACATATTTTAAAGGCCTTTTAGGTAAATGTGTCAGAATCCAGCTAGGAGTGTGGGAGGATAATGTAGTACACTTAGGCCCTGCCTACAAGAATTTTTTGTAACAGCCTTACCCTAGATAGTTAAACATCCATAACCAACACAATCTCCTTGCCACACAAGGCCATAGCCTTAGCTAATTAAGTTGTAGAGGCTTCTTCTATGAGCTTAAATTTCAAAGCATGGCCTACCTACTGCATTACAACAAAAGAATTAGAGGATCATTTCATTAGGCGTTTTCCATTCCTCCATTGCAATCCAAAGTTGGGGAGACAGAAAAAGAAAAGTGGTTCATTCAACTGCCTCGAAAGTGGACATAATGATTCATTAGAAACCTTGAAGAAGGTAATTTAGTTCGCATCTCAATTTCAGACTC
The DNA here is from genome assembly GCA_021018815.1 of Talinum fruticosum. NCBI lineage: Eukaryota > Viridiplantae > Streptophyta > Magnoliopsida > Caryophyllales > Talinaceae > Talinum > Talinum fruticosum. The sequence goes on along the minus strand of JAITYX010000036.1, from coordinate 4,493,387 downwards.
AACTGGAGTAAAGGTTTCTTCCCATGATTGTTTGTGTAATAGAAGTCACAAGATAACATCATATACGACAACTTATCATGATCAGAGCCACGTTGAAGAAACTGTGGTCCTGGGACCCCATAGAGAGAAAAAAATATCTAATTTTACTATATAATAGTGTTAAAAAAAACAGTCATAGCTAGGAAAGGACCCAATAAGCTCATCCTGATTTGTGAAGCAAGATTATCCCGTTTCTACCAATCTGAATAACTTTCTTTAATTTGTTATTGTATTAGTAATACTCTCCACTTTCCATAAGCATTTCGCCCTTCTCTACTTGTAGTCTTTTTACCATGTAAATTTTCTTTTCCTTCTTTTAACAGACATTACATTGTAAACAAGCAAAACAAATCAAGCAACCCTTCCTCCCTTCCCTTCCATGTTTTTGTTGTTCTTCTTACATTGTTTTCTTTTTGTTTGATGTATCTGCTAAAACAAATTCTAAATTGAAAAATCCACTTTACTAAATTGCATCAATCTTATTCTTTTAAACAAAAGACTAACTTTCTATAATTTTCCTATTAGTTGTCTGTTATTCATATTTTCACCACACATACGAATATATTGCGTAATTAACCCACTATAATAACGTCACATTGATTTTGACTTGGTTTTCCATTTTCACAAAATTTAAGAGAATAGAGTGTCTTGCATATCATAATACTTTTTTAAACATGTATATATTGCAATACTAACTTCGAGGCATAGCAAGTAAAGCTTAGTGTAACTTGGTCAGCTAGTCATGATAAGTAATTGCTATTATGATTCTCCTCAACAAATTTTATGACATTTGATATACGTAATCCTACTTCAATTGGTACAATTGGTACAATTGGTACATCAGATCTTTGATTTTTCTATATATTAGACCATAAATGTTGGTTTCAATTAGTTGCTTAAATTACAACTTTTTTGGGTTGCTAAAATTGATATCTTTCCACATTCAATTCTTATAAGAGAATCTAATATAGGGACAACATAAAGAAAATTTTCTGGATCCACCACTGATCACGATGCATCCACTATGCATTTGCATAAACATGACATGTATGTATCAAAGAAAAGAATTCTATACAAAGCGTTTATCAAATTTTCAACTAAGTTATTGGTTAACGACGGAGGGTTTTTTATTATTATTAGCATGAGAATCAAAGAGGAGTTATGTACTGAGTTTTCATATATCGTTACTCTTGGCTCATGGGTTCGAATTACCCCATCACTCTTGCTATTTTGCTTCCCCAAGCAAATGAATTTGACACAAAGATCACACCAAATCCCAAGCCAAGCCAATTCATCGCAAAATCCGTCAAAAATTTTTTTAAAAAAGTAAACAATTTAAAGGGTACTTTTTACTGCAATTTCGCTTCACGGTGATAATTCTTCAAAATTAAAAGTTGGATTGGACTTACGGGGACAACAAGCCAGGAGAGCTGGGGTTGAGAGGTAGCAGCATGAGGAGAGAGAAGATGGTAGAGGGTGCTCAAAACGACGGAATTCGGAGAAGATGCGACGAATTTGGAGATTAAACGATCAGCTGATGCAAAAGGGTCTCGGCTGGAGGACGCCATTGTTGTTGTTACAATTGAGCTTAGAAATCGCTCACCTTGTTTTGTGAGTGCGCTTCGTGTTAACAATGAAGGTGATTTGATTGAATTCGGTGGATTAGAGCAAATCGATTGGGCTCCAAGGTGGAGATAATGGAGGCAAAGGCAGCCATTGAAATTCAATGCTGGTTGTCGCCATGGACGAAGGCTTTGAATTGGGACCATATTTTCGAATTTCAGGGATATTAAGGGTTTGGAATCGGATGAAGGGAAAATTAAAATGGGTTTAGGCTCAAATCTTTGGCTATGGCCTATGAGGGAGAGGATTGTGTCCAACCGTATTGAGATTGAGGTTCACGAGGGTGAAGCCTAAAGGCAAATGCATGTAAATAGATCTGTTAAGTCAGATAGACGGGTTAACTACAGGGCGGATATATTTGAGTTCGATACAAAATGAGTCAGGGTGTATTTTGGATTGTTAAAATAAGCAGCGGTCGTATATCGAGTTATATGAATTTTGAGATGACACAACGGGTTACAACCTCCTTTTTATTAATTATTTTTCTTTTGTAAATTATAAAAATACAACATATTTTTGCTTAAAATTGCCTATAATTATACCAAAAAGTATAGTATTTGCACTTTTTAAAAAGAATATTGAAAAAATTCAAAATTTTTATTATAATATTTGCGTGAGGATTACGTTAAGTCGAACGACTTGACCACTTTACTCGTTTAAATAACACCAATGAATTTAAGATTCTCATGTTTATTTCTACTCTTCTATTATATTAATTCACATGTCACGCTTTGTTAAATTTATTGTCAAGATTAATATTATAAAGATGTTTTACTCCATTTTAAAATAGATCGAAATAGTCAACCCTGGTCGGCTAACCGATCCATTTTATTCATTAGAAAAATTTTGACTCATCTTAACCTAACCTAATGTACATCGTAGGCGTTATGGTTCAAGTACGGCTAGAACAATTTCAAATAAATGAGAATTAGAGAGTTACAATAAATTAAAATTATTATTTTTAATTATAACATCAAATTTTTATATTATTATAGTAATATTATTTCTATATAAAATATATTATTTAAGATGTGACTTGGCATATTTAATTCACCAAAAACACAACAATATAACTTATGTATTTTTAATATTTTTATTATATCATGTCATTTTAATTTGTACATATTTTGTTGAAATTTTATTGTACATAATTTTTGTATATATTTTTTATGAGACATAAGTTAAAAAAATATTATTAGTATTTTGTTTGTAAATTATTGCGATAGTTATGTAATATCTCTCTTAACCATGTGATATAATAAATAAACATTTCTAAAAGTGTGACAAAGTGAAAGAAAAATCATATAATATGCATAAAACATTCAATCAACAAGTCACAAATCTAAAATTATTATTTTTATTGACTTGACTCAACTGGTCGAATAAGTTCAGGTCGGATTTGACCCACTAATTTACGAGTTTTTCAGGTTCGATTTTTGTTTTGGTTTGGGTCGAGAAAATCATGTTCAAAATTCAAAATTTTCGGGCGAATTCAGGTCGATTTTCGAGTCAAATCAGTTTTTTCGAGGTTTACATGCAAGGAATCAATGTCTATATTAACATAGATTGGTTTAAGGGAGTGTGTTTTGTGACGGAAAGTGAAATGAAACTTAAACTATCGCGTTTTTAAATTATCTTTCTTATTTTTTGATGAGGGTTTTCAAGGGAAGGGACTTGATAGTTGGGATTATCAACTTAAAGGCCTTGAACCCCTCAAGCATCATAGGCACATTCATCGGCTAGTACAAAGGAAATAGGTTGATGTCTGATCTCTTCCTCTTTCCTACCTTATAGGTGAGCTCATTCCCTCACCCTAAGTGGTGCTCAACACACAGGACATAGAAGAAGAGGAAAAGGAATCGTCACAACTTCAAAGTCCTTCATTGAGTATAATTTTCATAAATTCTCTCATTGAAGTCAAGATTATAGCATCAATGAAGAGGAAATCAACGACATTTTGACATTAGAGCAGAAATCTGATTTTAATTTTTATGGTTTGAGCTTCGATTCTACCATTGTTGCCTAAAGTATGAATTCTAGGGTTTGAGCTTTCTTTATCATTTTTTGGCATCGTTCTTTTCCACTTTGCCTATTTATTTTTTCTCACCAAACACTTGATTTCAAAGTTCAAATCTATCCCAACAGGATGCATACTGAGGATTCATCCTCGCTTTTAAGTCCAAAGAGTTTCCTCTTCACCCATAGCAGGACGACTTGGCCATTTATTACTTGAGTGAGTCAAACACTGAGCTTAATGTGTTAGGGTTACATATATTTTTCTTTCCCCAAAGGATGACCAATTTATGCATGTCTTCTAGTGGTACCAACCTAGGATTATCTATTTTTGACATGTGGTATAAATTCAAGTCAATTTGGGTGTTGTTAACCTATCGTAAACTCCTAGGAGTATCCTTAACTAACCAAGGAGCTAATGATAAGTGGCAGTTTTTCCTTTTGAGCTATTGGACCACTTCTATAAGGTTAAAAGATAAGAATATAAAGTTTTCAAAATTACAGCTTATATTTAACTTATAATTAGCTAGTCTCTTGGTGTATTAGTTGTAGATCTAAGAACTCACATTTCCCTTTGTCCGCCGTCACAAACCATGTGTTTAGGTGTTTATAAACTCAACTTCCTTAGGAAAAAAATCAAATTTTGATGAACATAACGCCCCACCTTTAAGTAAGCAGTTGCATCACTGTCGTAAACATCCTACTCTAAAATCTACAAGGCTAGTTTTTTATTTATTATTTAAAAGTAATGTAGTTCAAAGGGTCCAGTAAATTGTAAAGCATGCATTTATTCATAATCAATCATATCCAAAAGTGTCTTATATAATTTTACACGAAATATATTGAAGACTCAAGTATAACTCTCTATCTCTTTATAATTTTGAATTCAAGTCATTCTCACTCTATAAGACGCTCATCTTTAAGTTTTCAATACCGTCCGACCTACTCGTAAAGTATTCCTTGAGTAAAACACTTGTCTCTAGGTTTCGGATCTACTCGGATGTAACTCGGATAGTTGTCATGAGTAAATAATGTCACATGCATAACTTATTCTAAGTTCTTACTTATTATAATCACTAGAAAAGAATTACTACGTTAACTTATCTTTCTAAGTCAAAATTATTAACTCGAAATTATTTATCCGACAAATTTTATGCGAAATTATTTATCCGACAAATTTTATGCAATGTGTCTATACATTTTTAATTCTTCACTCATCTAAAAGATAGACACAAAATAGAATTAGAACCTATTGAATATTAGACACGTAAAATTCCATTTATTCGAGTTTATTTGAATTAATTTTATATCCTTGTCTAATCTTGGACCAAAAGATTCTTATACTTTGAGTATCATTTTGATAAGGTTGATTAAAGTATTTTAATCTCATTTTGAAAAGTAAAAGCAACCGGTTTCTAACCATTAAATACTAGCGACATGTAAAAGTACTCGTTTTAGGAAAACTCGGACACCGTATCATGGTTATTTGTTTCCAAATCCAATAAACATCAAATTTGAGTCTAACGGTTGTTTCCACCCCAGATTTTAGTCACAACTAGTGGATTGAATTAACTTTCAAGCCAAGGACCAAAGCACAATTTTCATATCTCGCAACAACTCCTTTTTTGAGATACTTACACCATCTATTACAACAGACTAGTGAAGCTTCCCAGTCCAAAATCAGTCACAATGGCTATTATCCCTTGCTGAGTATAAATAGAAGTCATCCTATAAGACTTTAAGATTGATGAACGAATTGCTCGAACACTTATTCGGATCTCACTCTCTCAATCTTTAGCTTTCAACTCGTACTTAAGTTTTCTTACTTTCCGAGTTGAAAAGAAGAAGTCTTGTAATCACTCTTACTTACTTCAATTCTTTGTAACATCCCTTGACTGAGATGTAAAGGTTAACTCAGCTTAATTGTCCCTAACTCGTAAAGGTTATCTCAATTAGGAAGTATTAAAACAGATAAGGGAATTTCGTGTGTAGGAAAATTTGTCTTGAATTGTCTTAGGGGGCAATTTTATAAGAGTCGATCTTTATATTTTGTGGATTCAAAATAGTGGATTTGACTTGGTGTCCGGATTGACAATGTCTCGTGGTTTTCTATCCCGGGAGGGTTTCCACGTATTTTCTATGTTTTGTCTTTCCGAGTTCATTCTACAATGAGAACTATTTTTCCGAGCTCATACTTTGTAGAAAAGTTTCTTATTTAGTAAAATTTCCTTCTCACCCTATTCACCCCCTCTAGGGTGATTTAGACTCTCAAGAAAAACCTTTAATTGGTATACGAGCCTAGCCTTGTTAAAGGATCTAACAATCTAAGGTTTAAAGATCAGATGACTCTTAATTATGGAGAGTTCGATGAAGGAAGATCTTTCACCGGACCACCCAAGTTCAAGTGATCAAACTTCGCTCACTAGAAGAAGATCATAGAGTGCCTCATCCAGGATTATGATGAAGATGTCCGTAACATCATCCGCAATGGCAATTACATTCCTACGAAGATAAAAGGCACTCGTACAATACCCAAAGTGAAGTCTAAGTTCACCGCTGAAGGAAATGAGAAATACAGAAAGAATTTCAAGGCAATGAACACACTGATGTGTGCAATTGACTCAGCAGAATACAATCAAGTATCTCGCTTGTGATACTTCCAAAGAAGTCCGGGACACACCGATTACTACTTATGAAGGTACCAATCAATTAAAGCATGGCATGATAAGTCAAGTATTCTACAAGTATGAGATGTTCAAGATGGAGGCTGATAAGAACATAACTTAGATGTACATTCGCTTCACTCGAGATTGTCAATAATCTCAAGTCCCTTGGAAGGAATATGTCACATGAACAAATTGTCGAAAGATTCTGAAGAGTCTACCAAAGAGAAGATGGGGTCCCAACATGATAGCTATTGAGGAAGCTTAGGACCTTTCTCAACTAAAGCCGGATGAGGTCATTGGGAAATTACTCACCCATGAGGTGTATCTAGAGGAAGAAGAATCCGAGGTCATCACAAAAAGAAATGAAGGTTTGCTCTTAGAGAGTCTCGTCACCCTAGAGGGGGTGAATAGGTGATGAGGAAATTTTAACAAACTTGGACGATTAAAGCTTGAAGAGAATAATCAAGACAATTTGAGTCTAGATTGGACTCGTAAAAGTATGAACACAGATTTACGTGGAAACCCTCCTAGGCGGAAAACCACGGCCAGTGCTAATCCAAGCACCAAGTCAAATCCACTATTTTGAATCCACAAAATACAAGCATACCGACTCAACCGTAATTACTCCCTTAGACAATTCCTTACAGAATTTTCCTAAACTCGAAGTTCCTTTATCCGATCTAGTACTTCCTAATTGAGGTAACCTTTACAAGTTAGGGACAACCGAGCTGAGTTAACCCTTACAGCTCAGTCAAGGGATCTTACTTAGAGAGTAAGAAAGAGTATGTGACTCGATTACAAGACTTTACAACTCGTAAAATATGAATTACAAGCTAGGAGTTGTAAGTAGAAGATTGAGTATGAATACAAAGACTTTCGCTTAAGTAATGTGTATTGATAATAATTCCAGCAAGTCTCAAAGCAATCTTCAAGTCTTGAGAGTTGGATTCTATTTATAAATGACCAAGTAGATTAGCCGTTGTGACTATCTTCCGAATAGAAGTCCTTTGTGACCGTTGTACCTGGTTCTTCTAAGTCGCTTAGAAAAGATCCGTTGAGATATGAACGTTGTGCAAAGGCTCTTGACTCCATAGGATGGCCCAATCCACTGGTGGTGTCTCGAAAAGGAGGGTGGAAACCACCGTTGAACTTAGCGTTGAAGATTTTCGCTTTGGAAACAGACAACCCGACACAAGATTCGAGCCCCGTTAGAAGTAGAAAAACCTTGTCTCGCTGGTGATTGACGACTTGAAGCCGGTTACTTTTTTAATTCAAAAATAGGATAACCTCGTTTAGATAACCTACAAAAGTAAACAAATTTTGGTTCTTAAAGTATAAAATACTTTGGTCCAAGATTAGGCACGTATAATAATTTAATTAAGATAATTAAGTGCATAATTATCTCGAGGCCTAGAAGAGTGGAATTTTCTAAGTCTAATATTCATTATACTAAAATTCCATCCGAGTCGATCTTAAGAAATATCAAGTTATAAAGAGAATATCGTAGTATGAGTACTTGATCTTAGACAAATAATTCTCGAACAAACATGCTAACTTAGAAAGTTGAATTAACGCTCGTAATTCACTTTATCTCGAATATGAAGTCAAAACTTAGATTAAAAGTGTTAGAGAGATTGTTTGAACATACAATAAATCTGAGTGGTGTCCGAGTGACTCGAAGCATCGGCGTGAGTTGATGAACATGAATGTGATTTCCGAGTCGGCTTAGAATCGAATGAAAACATATGCAATAGTTTCTATAACACTCGTAATGGCTTGTAATCAAAATCTAAGAGGGATGAGGTCTCGTGTCCTTGATAGTACTCAGAATGATATAAATTCGAGTTTGAGTCTTCAATCTCCCCTTTTTGATGAAAGGCATTCCATACTTAGATAGAAACTTTGTTAGTGAAATAATCAAAAGTTTTCATTCTTACTCATTTGGCGGAGAATATATCGTAGATTAGAATAAAAATTATCGGAGAAATAGAATAATAAATGAAGCGATTCGGACTTAGAATATTTCTGCAGGTAGCTCATTTGACGAAAAATAGTGAGTAGTTAAATAAGAGTTAAGATGAAGACTCAAGTATGACTCGACTAACCCCTTGAATGTGTTTTGATTTCATGCATTCATCTAAATTTAGGATAAAGCAAGAAGCATCCTAAAAGAAATTCATTTAACTAAGTCATATGCTTTATAATTCATCATTTCAATATGACTTATTCTTGACTCGAACTAAGTCGACTCGGACTTAGAAAGTAGAATCCGAGTTAGTTATGACAGATCGAGTAAGTCCGACCTACTCGTAACTCGGATCTCGGCCCACTCGGATCCGACCCACTCGGATCCGAGACTCGGATCTAACCCACTCAAAACCAGATTCCGACCCACTCAAAACTCGATTCTGACCCACTAAGTCAAACTCGGACATTTAGTTTGCCTACGCTATTATCTGTTTAATCATGCGTAATTGTAAAATGTCTATATAACTCATGTGTCCATTAAGATTGAATGGTTTATTTATGAGTTTTAGCATATCTGGAATCTAAGTATATTGAATATTAGACTAAAAATATTTCGGATTAATAGATTAAGGTAATTAGTCATTAAATGTTTTATTTAGACTAATCCTTATCTAATTATGGACCAAAGTATATTTATACTTTGAGAACCATTGTGCTTAATGTTTTTGCAGGTTTTTCTAATGTCAATTATATGAAGAAAAAGAAAAACAAAATGCTTCGACCGTTAAAGCACTCGCCGGACAAAAGGTCGGAATTTCTAGAAAAGCTCGTAACTTGTTAACGACTTGTCTGCTATCGTTTTGGGTAATATTTTATTTCCGAGTCTAACGGTCTTTTCGTTCTAATTTTTCAGTTTACAAAAGGTGGACAAAGAGTTGTTGGAAGCTAGGACCAAGGCACAACGGCTATTTCTAGGTGGTCCGGAAACTGAGTGACTCGGACTATCCTTTACAACGGCTAGTTGACTCGCACAACTTCAACGAGAAAGACGTTGGAGGCTCAATGGCTATCTCTTCAAGGCAGATTATTTATAGAAGCCTTAGCACAAGATTTCAACCGACGAATGGAAAAAGAGAGAGACCATATTGAACATCTTCTCGACATACAACTCAAAACCGTAATTCTAATATTCCGAGTTGCATTTTTCTCGAGTCGGTTGTATTGCAATTCTTACTACTCTTTCTCTCTCGATCGAGTTGTAAAGGTTACCTCAACCCAGCTTGTCCCAAACTATAAAGGTTACCTCAATTTGGAAGTACCAGGTTAGATAAGGGAACTTCTAACCCTAGAAAAATTTGAGGATCCTAAGTTGATAAGGTAACTTCAACTTGGAAGTACTAGGTCGATCGGATAAGATAAATTCCGAGCCTGGGAAAATTGTAATAGATTTGTTTGGGAACAAATCTGGGTACTCATATTCATTGTAATTGAGGATTCAACTAGTGGATTTGACTTGGTGTCCGGATTGACACTCGTCCGTGGTTTTCCGCCCCATGAGGGTTTCCACGTAAATCCGAGTCCATACTTTTTGAGTCCAATCTAGACTCGGAATCTGTTTCGTCTCTATTCTCGTGCAAAAGAGTATGTTTTTCTCAAAAATCTTCCATCACCTTATTCACCCCCTCTAGGGTGACTTAACTTCTCCAAGAGCAAGCCTTCATAAGATAAATACATGAGCCGATACATCGAGCAAAATAAAGTGAGAAATTTAAAACTCGTAAAGAAGTAATACCGAGAAGTCAATAAGCAGGAAATCATAAACTTCATTCGTATATACATAAACACAAAAATATATACAAACGAAAGGGTGAGAAAACTCCCCTAAAGAAGACAACAAATTTTCTAATTATTCTCCCCTTTCCTTTCAACAAAACAAAAAACAAAATGTGGAAGAATGTATCAAGTGCATACAATTTGTTTGTCTAGGAAAAATAAAAAAATGAAAACAAAAACAAGAAAGAAAAGAAAAAATTAAGACGGTGGAGTGGGTGCAGTTTGAGTTAAAGCGGATGAACGTGTCGTGTGCCTTCGCTGATATGAACGTGCGGACGTTGAAGATTTGGGCGGTGGTAGCACCAATATCTCTCGGAATGGGCTCAACTCGAGTGGCTGACCTAGAACAAGGTCGTCCAAAGGTTCGTCCTCTTGAAATTCCACGGAGGGTGGTGCTTCCTCCGGCTTGACTCGTTGCTGATTGACCAGCGTCAGCAGGGTCTTCCGATTTACTTAGACTACCTGTCCGAGCCAATCGGTTCCGGTTGAGGAGCGAGAGCACCTTGTCCCTCGCCTTCTTCCTTCTCTCCTTCTTCCTTCTCCTCGGAAGAGGGTGCTTCAGCTTGCAACCTCCTCTTCTTCTTCTTCGCTTGCCTCTCCGTAAGCGGATTTGGCGGGGCTCGAAGACTCTTCGGATGTTTCGAGCCGTCCGGTCCCGAGCCGCTTTGGAGCGCCTTTCTCCGAGGAGCTCAATCAGCTCCTGCTGCCCCTTAACCAAGGCCTTCATCTCGAGAAGCACATCTTGTTGCTCTCGAATTTGAGATAGGGCGGTCTTTTGGTTGATTATCATAGACCGAAGGACGAGTCTTGAAGGAGCGGAGGGTGTCCTTGATTTCTGTGGACACCGAGGAGAGCTTGTCTATCATTGTGGTAGACAAAGTCTGTAGTGACAGAGGAAGGGGCACCTGAGGTGGAAGCACCACCAGGTAGAGGAGGAGTGACAGAGGAGTCTCGAGTCCGAGGCGGAGGAGAAGGTTACCTCGGTTCGAGCCGTGGACCCATACACCCGGTTGGGTTTCTTGGTATCCATAGCCTAGAAGCTCTTTTCCGCCAACTACTATGGCAGCCTCATAAACCTCGTTAGGATCCGAGATGAGTGGGACCTTGAATTGTTTGAAAATAAAGGTGAGGAGGGCTCCAAAAGGTAGAGGTGTGGATTTCTTGGTATGAGCTGGCACAAAGGCCATTTGCTCGATAATTGCTAGGAAGAGGTCTACGTCATAGCCCTCAAAAATTTCAAATAAAGCCTTGAGAATCTTTGAGTTTGGATTCTCTTTGCTGGAATGCTCGAGACAAAAGGTTCTCATCAGCAGGAAACAGAGAAGACGTGTCTCGCTCTTCATCCGAATCATAGAAAAGTTTTTGCGTGACTTAGGGATTTCTTTGGCATACTTTTTAAAGAATTCATCAGCAACCTCGTTAAATGGGATAAGGTTGTCTGTTGAGGAAGAGGGATGAAACTTTGAATAAGCGGTGGAGGAGGCAGACATTGATACGAAATACTACGTCATGAACTCGGAGGTGAGAATCCCCTCGGAGCCGGAAAGGTTGGAGTAGAACTCAGCGATGAGTTCTGGGTAAATGAATTCGCTAAAATAGAGGAAATTGTAGACCCTCGTAGTTTTGATGTGGTTCAACCACGATAATTTTGTGATTGGGAAGAATTTGTCATCCAACGTCGGTGTTAGGTGACAAGGATCTTAGAGGGGTTAGAAAGACCCTCTTGACTTTTGGTTCTAGGTTTATTGGTTGCGAGAACCAAGAAAATCTGGAGCGGAACCTCTTTTCGGCATGGTTATGGAATTTTTGAGAAGAAAGAGAAGCTATTAAGAAGACGACGAGTTAGCTCAAAGAAGAGAGAGAGAGAGTACCGAGAGCTTAAGAGTGCTTGAATGTACCGAGCTTGCTTGAGGGCGAGAATACAAGAGTAAGTAAGCGAGAGTGTATGTGAGCAGAGAGTAAAGTATCGAAATGAAGGAAAATAGATGCTATTTATAGAGAAAGAAATGTCCTTCGAGTATCCTTTCGACCCAACTCTCCAACGGTCGCCTCGGACCGATGTGTCTATTCCGCTCTCCAACGGTTAGAATTCCAGTGTTCTGTCTCCCAACGGCTAGTTCTCTAATCGATACGCGCAAGGGAGAGAGAGAAGAAGAGAGATTTTAAAAGAAATTTCTGAAATTCTCCACTAATCTAGAGATAATTTCGAAGTTTGATGTCTAATTTTCTCAAAACCGAGTCCGACTAAGTAAAGTTTCCGAGTGACTCATGAACCGCAAACAGATAACAACTTCTAACTCAGTATCACCGGGTCAACTGAACTAATTGTTATTAAGACATAGAAAGAAAACATATAACACATAATCATGCAAGGTAAATTCACTTAGAAAAACACATAATCATGCATTTATCGGGCCAAGTTTATTCCTAATAAAGCAAAACCGATATTCACTAAGTGGCTTAGTAAAGATATCAGCTAATTGAAGTTTTGTAGGAATGAATTCAAGTTCAATATCACCTTTCTCGTAATGGTCTAGCAAATGATACCTGACCTCAATATGCTTTGTCTTTGAGTGCTCGAACTGGATTCTTAGTGATGTTGATTGCACTCGATTATCACATTGATTGGAATTGATTTGAATGAAAGTCCAAGGTCTTTCAAGTGTTGCTTGATCCATAGAATCTTAGCACAAGCATGCTCCAACTGCTATGTACTCGGCTTCAGCAGTTGATAGAGCAACCGAGTTCCGCTTCTTTAAGTGCCAAGATATAAGGGATTGACCCGAAACCGGCATGCTCCTGAGGTGCTCTTTCTATCAACCTTGTATCCAAGCATAGTCAGCATCCGAGTATACAGTGAGGGTCAGTGCTGAGTCTTTTGAAAACCATAGACCTAGATTCTAAGTTCCTGTAAGATATCTAAAAATCCTCTTCATCACAAAGTGAGATGTGATTCTTTTGGATTAGCTTGGAATCTTGCACACGGACATACACTAAACATTATGTCCGGCCTCACTGGATGTGAGATATAGCAGAGATCCAATCATACCTCGATAGAGTTTTTCATCTACTGCTTTACCTTTTTCGTCCGAGTCTAGTTTTATGTTGTCTGCTCATTGGTGTTGCTGCATGTTTTGCATCTTGAAGCTTGTACTTCTTCAACGAACTCCTTAGTATACCAAATCCACGTCTCTTCCTTTCTCCGTCCTCTTGTGCCTCTGCATCCTAACTTATTTTAATACGCCGACCACACAACAATTCCTAACCGTGCAAAGGTTCAGCTCAATAAAAAGAGAGGCAATTTCCTTGGTTTAATTTATTCAACAACGAGCCTCCAAAGGGATACTAAAGTAATATATCTAGCCGTAAATAAAATCAGTCACTCATCCCTTAGATGTGCGAGAATAGTACTCAATAATTCTACGCTTTACAGTGCTTTTCGTTAAAATTACGGGTATTACACCACATCCATAAGAACTTCACCATAATTTGATCATCGTTTGTCAAAGGTGATCTTATCAACCATCAAATGTCATCCTACCAAATTTCCACCTTGCTTAGGCCATCCACACCCCAAAACTTAGGATGTAATTTATGAAATTGAACCCAAATAGGGATAAAATTCACCTAAATATCGAAATCATCTCCCAATGACCATTTCTTAACACTCAATGGTTTCGATCAAAATAGTGGATGTGTTGTTTTATTACCTTATCTCGATCCAATATAGCAAGAAAACAAGCAATATGAGTGCAGATTCCCAGTATTTCTCCATGATTTAATATCATCTCTCAATGACCATTTTCTTTCTCACTACTACAGAAATCACTTTTAACGACGGGTCTTTAACGATGGTTAAAAGGACAAACCGTCATGAAAAATGCACCGGTGACATTTTTGTAAATAAGTGGCGTTGTTTACCACCTATTACGACGGTTGTTTCAATGAATCATCATCATATGTTAGGCTGTGAACATATTACTACGGTTCATTGAAAGAACCGTAGTTGTAGATAATACCTATTACTACGGTTCTTTCAATGAACCGTAGTTAAAAGTCGATTTCTAACTTTAAAACCCTAAATTTCCTTGCCTCCTAACTTTAAATCTATTACTATCTCTCTCTCCTTCTCCTCCTCCTTCCTCTCGTTTTCGTCTCCTCTCTCTCACCCCTCCTCCTTCTCCTTCAAATCTCGTTTAATGGAGTGACTAGAGTAACCAATTTTCATTCCATTGGAGCTATTCGTTTCAATTCCACCATTAAATTGTGTTCTATCCCCTCAACATTTTTTGCTCACTCTATTTTTTTCTTCCCACTCGTTATACTCTATCTCTCTCTCTATGTCTTCCCCACTCATCAACGATTATGGCGATGAAGTCATTCATTCAAGTCTCCCGCAGTCTCACTTCTCCATTCAGAACCTCCCCGTGGAGTTTTCAAGCCCCTCACCCGAATTCATAGCCTCGTCTCGGCGTCGCAATCGACGGCTATGTCTTGGACCTTTTGTATTTGCCCACGTCGGCCTCTTCCACGGCCCTCTCCTTAGTGTCTTCGACTGCTTCAATCAGTCTTCTCTCTCTCTCTCTCTCTCTCTCTCTTTCTCTCTCTCTCTTACTGCTTTTCTATTGAGATCTTGTTGTGTAAATCTTAATTTTTCAAAGTATCATCCAATCTTTATTATGGGATATTTTCAGGTACTCGATAGCCTCACACACAACGGACTATGAAAACCCGATGCTTTTCTTCAACACTCGTTGTTTTTATTCTAGTGGTTGCCAAATTCCTCATATGCACAAGGTTTGTATTTTCGGGATCAATGGGGAGCATTAGTTCAATGTGTTTCCAACTGAAAGGGCTCTCGGTTTCTAGCTATGTAAGATTATTCAATCATCTTTGCACATAGTGATTAAATTGTTGTAGCAGAAAATGGTGTATTAAATTGGGAATATATAATATACAAATAGAGATGAGTAGTTTTTTTAGATCTAGGACTGTTTCTATTGTTTTTTTTTTGTTTTTCGTCGTTTGTATTTCTAGCGTTCAAATCTACTCTAGTGTTCGAACTTGGGACTATTTCTGTTCAAATCTACTCTAGTAATTTTCTATTCATTTTCTTGGTGATTGTGTTTTATTATTGGACTCTTAAAAGTTGTATAATTTGAACAATTTGAGCTTGGAGTCCGAAACTTCTCTCTCCCTGAATAGTTTAATTTTTTAAAAAATAATTGTACCTATAACTATGGTTCTAGAGTAAGAACCATCATTATAGGTCACCTATGACGACGGTTCTTTTCTTTTACTATAGTTTTAACCGTAGTAAAAATACCCACTTACAACAATGGCTGATAACCGTAATTAAAGGTCATTTTTAATCGTAGTTAAAAGTGGTTTTCGTAGTAGTGTCTTTAGTACCTTTCAATGATTGTGCTACCCCAAATCCTGCCGAGAAACCCTTTGATGGAAATATTCTTCCATCATCTTTTAAGATTTCTAAAACTTTTATGCAGGGTGTTCCCGGGGAGAACCACGCTCAATTAGAAGGTAGGAAAGTAGAGGTAGGACAAGCTCAAACACTACTTGATGGTGACAATAGAATCTTACACACAACCCGGCCGATTCCATTATTCTAAGTTTTGCTGAGAGCTTATAATCAAGCAACGAATCTTAGTCTAAGCCACAAGCCAAAGGGAAGAAAGATAAGAGGTTAACCTTGCAGGTTAAGGGCAAGATGGAGGTGTTCAAGGCATATGTGTTGGAAAAGAAGCACAACGAGGAGACGTTTCGTTCCCTAACTCCAAGTCGGACAAAGCATTTCGAGTCAACCAAGAAGCAGCCCAAATTTCCATCCTTGTTGCTCAAATGCAAAGAAGGAAAGCACTCTTCCCAGCTACCTCAGCTTAATCCCTACTCATAACCAGCCCCACTCAATTTCTGAGTGACTTTTGTTGTTGTTAATTGATTCGTGAACAATTTTATTCATTTGGTGAACAATGGTGGTTTGTAATAATTAGAGACAATTTGTATGATGTTATTTTACATTTCATTGGATAGAATACTATGTATGTTTTGCGTAAGAAGTTGTTTCGACTCGGTCGAAAAGTTATTGCCACACTCCCTTCTAATAAGATATGGCAGTGAGACAGTTCCGCTCGAGTCCGGAGCTTCGAAGCACCAAATCCAAAGGAAGAAAAATCAGATTAGTTTCTTAGTCGAGGAGACAGATTTTCAGATCCGTGTGTTTTACAAGGACTTCATTGATAGCAGGAATTATTAATGATAAAGATTTCCTTCAAGACCAAGAAGTTTGAGTCTAAGAGTATTCCAAGCCTCTGCAAGAACAAAGAGATATCAGGTGAACAAGACTCTTTCTTATTCATAGTATTTCGAGTCTCGTAAACTAGCCACTTGCAAAGCTAGTTCCTAGGCTGCAGACCTACCTTCCGAACGGTCCAATAAGGAGTCTTCAAGTGGGTTGTTAAGGCTTTTCAAGTCTTCTCAACCAATTGCAACTTTCCAAGAGGAGAAACGAGTTATAATTAGTTCAGTGAATTGCCCCTGTTAGAATCGAAGTAGAACAACTTGCAGCTTCAGCGTTTCGTTCTTAGTTAAGATTAATCTTGTAATTAGTACTAATTAATTATGATTAGTCATAACCTTTTCTTAATGATTAGGAAAGCTATTTTGGTGGAAAATGGCCAGCTATAAAAGGCCTTTCCACTAATGTACAAGTTGAACTTTTGAATGAATTAAGCCCCTTTGATATACTTTGTGTTTCAACTCAAAAAGTTTTGAGTGAATCAACTTTCTACCCAAAAATCTCATACCTATTGTATCTTGGTTTGGCAACCAAGTGGTGATCTTATAAGTTTTAGAATACGAACCCTGCTGAATCTTTCCATGGCTAGTTTCTAAGCTGCCCCTTATTGGCTTCGAAGTGGACCTAGTCCTTCCCGAGTCGGCTTGGTTCTATCCTCCTACCAAACACCACCTACCAACTTACTTATCCTCCACTTTATCCAACCCCCTTATCCCTTATTTCTTCTCCAATTGTTTATCAATTGTGGAGGATATCTACCATCATAGATAAGCTTCTCACCCCTATGCTACCTTAGCTTAGCTAAGATCCATCATTTGGTTTCTGAGTTGGGCTTGGTGTCCATCACCCTTCCATCACATGCATGGGGGATTGGCTCCTAAAACATGATAAATGAGTGCAGATTTCCAGTATTTCACCTTGATATAATATCAGTCAATTCAATCTTTTATATCAATCACCCATTCTGGTCAATCGGATGGATATATTCCAATCTAAACCCCATATTTGGAACTTTAGAAAAATTAATCTCATCCATCCCAACATTAGTGTGAATCCTAGAAGTAGTGTGCATACGTTTAGCCATTCTGTCTAGGATAATTGTTCTTGACTCTCCCTACGATAGAACCATTTTGTCCTATCGGCAGTGTTCCATTTTGTTGTGGCTTGCAATTGTGAACCCACCAGATTAACCACCGTATCAACTGGAGTTATTAGGAGCGGCGTATTAGCACGTGTTACCATAGTTGATTGCTTCGAAGGTGGTGCCTTTGTCTTCCTCGCCATTGATAAAGATGAAGCTCCTCTTTCTAGACTTTCTTTCTCATTTATTTTTTTTCTTCTTCCTGTATTTGCTATAGTAGTATTTCATGTATGGATCCTATTAGGGTAAAAGTTTACACCAAAAAAAAAAAGAAAAATGAGGAAGGATTGAAATATTACAAAATAAGAGGGTGAGAGGTCACATGGAAGGGAGTATGTAAGAAAGAATTAGGCTGCTATTTAGGCTGGAGACAAATGAGATACTCTTTTTCCTTTTCTTTAGATCCAACCTTCAATTCATGCACTTTGGGCAACTTTTATTTTTTAGAATTTATATGCAAAATAATAAAAATTATATCAAAATCCTAATTTCAATATTTATTTGAAGCCAATATTAGATTAAAGACTAATAAAATTGTATCAAATTTTATTAGTACATGTATTTAGTCTAAAATTATATCAAATTTGACTTTTACATATACATTCTTAAAAAATTTCAAATCAAAGATTTAAAAATAAAATTTCTATGTATCACATCTAAAAAATTCAAAGAATTATAGCACCTTTTATCGCAAATAAATATGATGAAAATTATAAGGTATAAAATTTATAATATTCAAAATTTTAGGTTATTACTAATTTTAATAAGTCTACTGTGAATTTGATATTTTTTATTTTATATAATTTTTAATCAAAATTTCACATAAAGTTTAAGGTGGGGGAATGTGAAAGCATATGATCAAATCCATTAATAGTTTTGTTTTCTTGATCATTTTCACTAGTGATTATTAATTAATCATTAATTAATAATATGATTAGTGCATACATTTTTTTTTCATTTGCATTGTGAAAAATCTTGGCATCTTTTATTAGTAACCTCTTCACCATTTTGTAAGACCAATGAAAATGTTTGATAGTGATTAATCATTAATTGATAATATAATTAGTGCATATATATTTATTTTTATTTGCATTGTGAAAACTCTTGGCATCTTTTATTGGTAACCACTTCACCATTGCGTAGGACCAATGAAAATGTGCCCCTTTTCGAAAGCATAACGAAAACACTCAATTTTATTGATAGATAGATAATAAATAAATATTTCCTCCGTTTTAAAATATTTGTCACTTTAAGGTTATGAGGAAATATAAAAAAATTTACAATATAATTTTTATTAAAAGATCAAATTGCCCTAAAATTTCATTAGAAATAAAGAATGAACAAAAAGAAAGTAATTAACAAGTATAAAATTGATAAAGTAGTTATTAATAAGTCAATGAAATTATAAAGTGATCAATATTATAAAATAAAAAATATTAATTAAAGTGATATGTATTTTAATATGGACAGTAGATACACAAAATAATAATAATAATAATAATAATAATAATAATAATAATAATAAAAATAATAATAATAATACGAAGCTCATGAAAGCAGCTAAGAGCAATTGTAATGCAAGATCATGTGATCCAATTTTGTTCATGTGATTCAATCCATTTTGCTGTAATACACATTCTATTTAATCCAAGCTTGATCCACCCACGTAGTTGCTCGTGTACTCAATTCGCTTACGTATCCATATTGCATCATTTTTTTTGTTTTATTTTTGTCAATGTTTCCATATTTAAAGAACAAAACTAATTAATTATATACATTTGTAGGCTCCATCAGAAATATTTTATCTGACGATCCAATTTGATAATCAAAGGGTGTAGAGGTGATGAATTGAGTTTCAAAAATTAATTTGTAAGATAATGTGGAAGATGTATGTGATCCAAAATTTTGAATCATGGATGCAGATGCTCTAAGAGCAACCACAGCCCTCGGCGCGTCCGGGAAGCGCGCCGCCCGAGACACGGCGTCCCACAGCAGGCTCGCTGCTTCCTGAGGCGCCCGCGAAAGCTCGAGCAGAAGGGCCTGGGAGAGAAAACTCGCGGATGATGTGGCCGCTTGTGAATGGTCAATGGGCTGTAATTAATTACCATAAAAAGTTGAGTTGATTTAATTAATTCTCTTTGAGTGAATACAACCTATTTAATTTGACTGATATTTTTGTAATTTTTTGTACAACGGCTATTTTATTAGCCGTTGTAATTTTTTTTTAACGGTAATTTTTTAACTGTTATTTTTGTAATTTTTTTTTGTGTATTTTTACTGTATAAATACCTATTAATTTGACAACTTATTTACATTATTTCATTCTCACATTGTTAAAAATTAAAGATCTTAATTGAAGGTAATTTGTGAAAATTGAAGTGAAGAAAATATATTAAGATTTTCTTATCCAATTCTAAATTGTTTTTTATTTCATATTGCTATATTTTGATGAGATGAATATTTTGTTAACTATGGGTGTGTTTGGTTGAATGGAAAATATTTTCCCAAGAAAATATTTTTCATGGGAAAATGAATTTCCAAGGAAAACCATTTTCCATCCACATTTTCCTTTGTTTGGTAGAAGAAAAATAATTATCTAAAATAATTACTTAAATACAAAAACCAACCATAAAAACCCAATAAATATGAAAAGAAAAAGTAAATAACTAATTCAACTTCAAAACCCAAATATATATATATATATATATATATATATATGTTGAGCACCTAAATTTGATAAGTTTGTACATCTCCCTATAATCAAACTTTTCTATGTATAAAATAATAGAAATTAAAAAAAGAAACAAATACTGTAATAAAAAATTTTCATCTATGAACTTTACAACAAAAAAGGAAAAAAATAAGGACAAAACTTGAAAAAATAAAATGAAGGTGGCAAAAAAATGTAGGTGCAAATAATTGTATTGGTTGGCCAGCACCACCACAGGCAGTTGTAAAAACTGTGGCAGCATTTTTGCCACCACGGTATGCACCACGGCCTGTGGTGGTGCCTGTGATGCTTGGCAGAAAATGATACCTCTTTAGCTTATGATTTGCTTCGGTTCCTCTTATACAAATGGACTAAAATAACTTTCAAATGACTTTTTAATGATTTTTTAGAGTAAAGTTTAGTGAGGTTATGGTTAAATATATTACTTTATGGTTAGAGGTTATATATTACTTTATGATTAATTGAACATAAGTTAGAACTTATTTACATATTAATTAGCTTTATTTAGAAGTGGACATAAACATCTTAACATGTTAGAAAAAAAAATATGTGAATTAATTTAGAAGTTGACGTAAATTTTCTTTATGTAAATTCAACAAATGTTACATGGATATTTACTTATATATCTTAGTGGTTATAGATTACTTTATGGTTAGTTGAGCGTATGTTAAAACTTATCTATATATTCATTAATTATAAAAATGGACATGAATATATTAATATATTAGAAAAATTTATGGAATTAGTTTAGAAATTGACATAAATATATTATTTATAATAACAAATATTGACAATTAATGTGACTTAACTTCAAATTAATTATATTTCATTCCGTGTAGGTGTTAATTGTGATCGAATATGGATAATAATTTGGGCTCATTTACAAATTTACTAAATGAGGAAGACAACGAAGCACACCATTCACGAAATAGTAACACAAATATGTCTTCTCATGCTCCAAAATGGTCTTATCCACCACCACCTCCCCAATATCCATACATGCATTATCCAATGCAAAGTGGTGGATCATAAATACCCCCACCATATTACCCCTTTCTACCTCATCATAATTATGTATCGGGGCAAGTAACTCCACCATATCTTCAACCCCAACCCGATCATTGAGAAATTCAGAATCTCCTATTAACCCAAACAATGATGAAATCGAAGTGCTTGAGGAGGATCCCTCATTGGGAGGGAGAAGAAAGTGGAGAGATGATGAAGATCGTCGTTTGATTAGTGCTTGGATGAACACAAGCATAAACCCCATTGTGCGGGTAGACCAAAAGAAGGAATGGTTTTGGAAGAATGTGGCCAAAGCCTTCAATGAGCACCTTCCTTCAGGAGCTGCTCGACGATCCTAGAAGACTTGTAATGGACGTTGGAGGAGGTGTGCCCTTTGACATCTAAGTGGACGGGGATTGTGGATAAAGTTTACCGTCTCAATTAAAGTGGGACATGTATGGAAGACGTTATTGACAAAGCACAAGAGTTGTATTCTCAAAGAATGGATGGGAAAAGGTTTGAACATATGGTATGGTGGTGACTACTCCTTGAACACCCGAAATGGACGACTTTCTGCTTCGGAAGTAATGATGGTTGCCCAAAACGAATAAGGCTTAATGAAATAGGGGAGCACTCTAACTCATCTACCCCTATCAGTGAGGATCAATCCGGTGAGGATAGGGGTGGTCTTTTTCGCTTTATTGGTAGAAAAGCGGCCAAGAGGAAACTGAAAGAGAAGGAAACAAGCACAACTGATTTGGTGGCTAATTAACTATCTACAATGACCACAACTGTAAAGGAGAGGAGCGAGATATTGCGTGACTATGTGAAAGAGCAGGCAAGGAAGGCAGATGCAGCTGAAGAGTCGGTTCGCCTCGACGTGAATATGAGCAGTGTAAACAATTTGAATGGGAGACAAATGTTATGAGGATGAACCTTGATAGCATGTCTTACAGAGAAGTAGAATATTTTAGAGGCGTGCAGGAGAATATTTTGAGCAATTATCGTCAAACGTCCGAGTAAATCTTTCTCCTTACCTTGAATATGATTAGTCGTAGAATTAATTTTAGTTGTAGTTGAAGTTAGATATGGCATAACTTTATGTATGTTTCTTAACTTCTAAGTAATTTTCTCAGCTTTATTTGTGTGAAAACTTTTGTAACAACTTTTATTTGTGTAATGAAAATTTTCAATTTGCTTTTCATCATATCTTTCATCTAATATTATTTTAACTATTAATATTATATTTGCACATGTGTCAGACAATGGATCATCTATCTTCATCTTTATCACCATCTTCGGACGGCTTGACATGGATAATTGAAGAGTCCGATGATGATATGCCTTTTTAGAAGAATTACTTGACGATGAGAATGAATTCCAACATATGCTTAAGATTTTACAAGCTGCAGAATCGATGGAACCTTCATCTTCATCCAAGCCACGTAAGAAAAAAAGATATATTCGAAGAAATCGAGAAGAAGCTCACAATCGCTTGTATCAAGATTATTTTGCAGATGAACCCGTGTTTACAGAGCAATAATTTCGTCGTAGATTCCGAATGCGAAAAAATTTATTTGTTCGCATAGTACAAGCCCTCGAGAATTACTCTTATTACTTTAAGTTAAGGTATGATGCACTTGGTCGCCCAGGGTTGTCACCGCTAATTAAGTGTACCGCAACCATAAGGATGTTGGCGTATTGTATATCTCGTTGATTGTGCGGATCAATACTTGAAAATAGGTGAGAGTACAAGTACTTGAGTGCATGAAGAAGTTCGCGGAATGCGTCATTAATATTTTTGGACATGAGTACTTGAGAAAGCCAACTCAAGTTGATTTCGATAGTCTCTTAGCCGTAAGGGATGCCCGTGATTTCCCAGGAATGTTGGGAAGTATTGATTGTATGCATTGGGAGTAGAAAAATTGTCCAACGGCATGGAAAGCAGCGTTCACTAAAGGTATATACAAAGTGCTAACAATTATTCTTGAAGCATGGGTTTCATACGATCTTTGGATATGGCATGCCTTCTTCGGATGCCCAAGAAGTCTCAATGACATCAACGTCCTCGATCGGTCCCCAGTGTTCCAAGAGTTGTATCAAGATCACGCTCCGAAATGCGAATATGTTGTCAATGGTCATATGTATACCATCCCATATTTTCTCGTCGGATGGTATATATCCGAAATGGGCTGCGTTTGTCAAAACGATCTCACTACCACAAGGTCCAAAAGCAAAATTATTTGCTGAATGACAAGAGGGTGTAAGGAAGGATGTGGAACGAGCGTTTGGTGTCTTACAAGCTCGTTTTGGAATTATTCGTGGCCCTTGTCGCTTAATGGAAAAAAGATGATATAGGTAAAGTAATGAAAGCTTTTATAATACTCCACAACATGATCATCGAAGATGAGCGAGATCAATACAACATTACTTATGATTATGATTATGAGCAAGTGGAGGGATGCACCCGACATCTAATGTTCAACATGACCATCACCCATGTTATGCAACTTACTTCCGAAAATCACTGAAGTTAGAGACAACGGAACTCATGCACGTATGCGAACGGACTTGGTTGAAGAAATATGGAAACGAAATTTGGCGCGACAGAGAAATGGGTGATCATTTTTTTTCATATTGTCCGTATTTCGTTAGCGTTGTTTTTTTTTCGTATTTTATTTTCCCCATATTTACGTGTTGCATTATTGTAGTAACATTGCAATTATTATTGTATCTTTTTTATTTAATTTAATTTTAAATATTATTGTATCACTTGTTTAAAAATTTTCATAACCTAAATTAATTAATTCAATTTCATAGTGCACCAAATAATTCTTTTTATATATTTATAAAAATAAAAAATAATACAAAATATAAGATGTGAAAATAATTAAATATGTTAATAAGTGGGCTTTATGAGAAATATTTAAATAAAGTGAGACTTGTTGGTGAGTCTTATATTGTGAAAATAAAGATTTAGGAGAAATAAAAAGTAAACCCTTTCGCTAATGTATATAGTGCTCCACTGAATGAACCTAAAATAGACTCACCCACTCGAAGATATTCTAAAGTAATACGATGGGTAGCGTATACTACCGAAATAACAATACTATAATTTTTGCGATATATAATGTCCAATGAGGTGAGAGAGAGAGAGAGAGCGATGCGAGATGCTGTATGGTTTGCGTTTAACCTTATCGGGAAGGGCACAGCTGGCATTTTACATCGTAGAGAAAAAATTGAACAAGGGTCTTCTTCCTGTCCAAACAGTATCATCCATCCATCTCAGTTGGCCGATTTTCTGGGCTCCTATTTATTTCATTTCAATCAGTATTTTTGGTGCTTGGGTGGGTTGGTTCTGTAGACTAGATGGGCAGCTCTAGATTTTAATTAGGTTTGGTGATCTTGAAAGAAACCAAACACTCTTTCAAGCAGAATTTGTATTCTTTTTTCCTTTTTTTGGAGGGTTGGAGAGAGAGAGAGAGGGGGAGAGCCAGTGGAAGGGAGGATAGCCTCAGATCTGGGTAACAATCTGTGGACTTTAACTGGGTGGACATTCTTGTGATTTCTGAACCCTTTTTGTCCTCATCATCTCCTTCTTTTTCATGACTCCAAACCACCACTATCCTTTTCTTAGCTTTCCCTTCTTTATTCAATAAATTTTGATTAGTTTGCCTTTCTGGGTCCTTGTAAAAATTTCTGGATCACAAGTTAGGTGAAAGAGAAATAGATAGATAGATACTTAGATAGATAGATAGAGAGAGAGAGATAGAGAGAAGAGAGAGAAAAGGGAATCGATATTCTTTCGCTGTTCATTTCAATGGGCTGTTCATTGGTGAAACATTTATGAGTAGGGCTAAGAGAGCATGAGATTCTCATTGTGAGAAGCCGGATTTGGGTGCCCACTTACTGCTTCCTCACCGTCTTTGCTTGTAGCCCTCTTGCTTTGGTAAATTTCCCAGAAATTAGAAGCTGGGAAGTTGGAATCAGTACATTTTCTTCAGATTTGTGGGTGCCCACTTGACTGTTCATACTGTTCTATGGTTGTTTTTCCTCAAGCGGGTCCAAATCGAGTGATTCTGCTGATTTTATGGTTCTTTGAGACCTAATCTCTATTGGGTCAGGAAACCCTAGGGGAAAGATAAGAGAAAAAGATAAGATATATATATATATATATCTATATATATATATATATATCTATATCTATATATATATATATATATATATATATATATATATATAAATATATATATATATATAATTAGAGAGAGCAAGAGAGAGGTAAAGTTTTGTAACTTGTATCGGAGGATTTGGCTAGCTCAGATTGATGGTCATGGAGCAAAGGTCGTGGGCAATTTGTAATGGGTAGTGAAGTGAAGATACTTCTAGCTCATATATCAGATCACTGGGGTGAGAGCAGATTTAGGGTTAGGTTTTCGTATAGTATAAGGTAGTTTTTCAATGAAGACCGAGGATTCTCCTTTGACAGGAGTGGATGGCTCCTGCTGTGAGACCCCAATAGTGAAACTGGGATTGGTGATGGAGCCCTTGTGCACAAAAGAGAGTGATGGGGAGCCTGATTCTTCAAGAGGGTCAGCTGAAAATGATAGTTGTTGTGCTTTTAGTGATAACGTTGATCAGGAGAGTAGTGAGGAAGGTTTCTTTTCGAGCTCACAGTCAGTGGCTAGTGAGATAAGTAGTATCAATGGGGAGGAACTCTTGGCTCCTGAGGCTAACTCAGTGCCCCATTCGCCAGGTTCTATGGATCTGGAGAAGACTGCTCGAGAACCTCAAGTTGTTGTTGAGTCTAGTAAGTTGGAATTGAATGCTGGTTTGGAGCCCATTGCAGATGTGTTGGCCGTGGCAGAGGATCTTGATGTGGAGGAGGGTATTGGAGGCCGGGATCCCAACTTGGTGAATGTTGAGGGAGCACAACAGGAAAAGATAGCCAGAACAATGAGCACCCAATGTGTATTTGACATGGATTCTGTGCCCTTGTGGGGATTCACGTCTATCCGTGGTAGAAGGCCTGAGATGGAAGATGCGGTTGCAGCTGTGCCATGTTTTCAGAGACTTCCTGCTAAAATGTTGATAGGCAGAAATGGGTTGAATGGAATCAGCGAAAGCTTGAGTCAGATTGTGCACTTCTATGGTGTCTATGATGGACATGGAGGCTGCCAGGTAGATGCAATGTCTCTTCTCTTCAATTCCCTTTGTATTAATAATGGTTAACTTTGACTGGATTGGAGTGTATATATATAAGTCTGTGTTTATTAGAGAATGGGCTGCTAGAACTCCCAAATCTAGGGTCAAATCCTTCAAACAAGAATGCACCTGCTAGAGCAGTAAAGTTGTCTATTTTGTGAAAATGCCAAATTGATTTTGTGATGCTTCTTTTCAGGTTGCCAATTATTGCCGTGATCGTCTTCACTTGGCATTGGCAGAAGAAATTGAAGTTGTGAAGGCGGGCTTAGGAAGTGGAATTAATGGGGAGAATTTGCAACAACAATGGGAAGGAGCTTTCTCCCGCTGTTTTCTGAAAGTCGATGCTGAGGTTGGGGGAGCCAGGCAAGGGCAATCAGGAGGAGAAGCTAATGTAGAACCCATTGCCCCTGAAACTGTTGGGTCAACTGCTGTTGTGGCCATTGTTTGTCCTACCCATATCATAGTGGCTAATTGTGGTGATTCCAGAGCTGTTCTTTGTCATGGAAAAGCACCTATGCCACTATCTGTGGATCACAAAGTACGTCACAAACTGGTTCCTGGGTTTCTTTTCCTTTCAATAATTTTCGTCTTTGTTGTAGTTGGAAGCTGAAACCATGAAGCTAACCTAGGTTGTGTTGCTTTTTAGCCTGATCGTAAGGATGAATGGGAAAGGATAGAAGCTGCAGATGGCAAAGTTATACAGTGGAATGGGTACCGTGTTTTTGGGGTTCTTGCAATGTCAAGATCCATTGGTAAGAATCTCTTACTGAAGATCTACACTAACGTCTTGAAATAATTGCCTTTTACGTGACTGTCATAAAAGAAGCAAATAAGCAATAGGGCCTTTATATGTTGTGATTTATGTACGTTATGTGCTTAAGTTATTTTTACGCTTTCATGTTTTTTCTCAAGCACTGTACTCTGTCCTTGGATATGTAATTGAATAATTATTCTATGAGATCCATTCTGTGTGTATTGGTGTTACTTCGTGTAGGTGGTGGTGACCAAGATGGCTGCAGTGGCCCTTTTTGTCGTAGGTTGTGGGTAGCATTATTAGGTGTTAATGATTGTAAGAAGAGATTACTATTGATATTCATTGTGAACAGAACAAGAGGATTTAATTTGATGGACAATGTTTTCATCTCATATTGATATGGCTTTGACAATTAATGGAAAAGGTGTGTTCACGAGGAAACAGGGATTGTGTGTGCAAAGAGAAAGGTGCCATGTGACTTTTGGCATGCAGTTTTCTCAGATGTGTTTGTTAACCTCTGTTTTGGGTGTTGTAATTTTCTCGAAATATTCTCTTAATGACCATATACTCTTATCTTCAGTCATTGGTATATGTTGAGCTAACTGTGTCACATTCCCTTGTATGTATCCACCAAGTTGCATAATCGGAGATGAGACTTTTTCTAGGTTTTGTGGTGAAAATTGGGCTAACAGCTTGCATGGGGTGAACTCTGAGGATCTCTTATGGTTTGAATATTTTTTTGGGTAAAGTTGATATGGTGTTCGGCTGATTCATATGGATTCATAATAAGATGGGTAGAGAAAGGCTTGGAAGAAAACCTGCCGGCGTTGTTGTCTTCTTTATTCTTGCTCTCTCAACATAGACCAATGGTCTATATTGGCCGATAAAGGTAGTGGGATGAGATTCCCTGCCCCAATTTTCCCTCTAAGTTAAAGATTCTTTGTGGCCAATGTCATTGGTGCTATTAGAATGACACCAAAGGAGCTAATAGCCAATAATATTGTGGGATACGAACTGATCTGCTTTGATTTTGTATGATTTTGCTTTTGATGATGAACTAGTAGATTGATCTTTTTAAATATAAATTTTTAAAATTTTTTGTGCTACTTTGGTGAGTGAGATGCTCTATTTGAGGGCCCCATCACTCATGGAGACACTGTAATGAGGGAGGGTTGGGAGGTAAAAAGATTTGTTTGTGTGTGATTGTGTGTGTATGGTGGGGGAGATGAAGGACGCTTCCCCTCCCAAATGAACCACATAGCATTTGTCAATCTATTATCTATATGCTTTCCTGTCTTGAAAAGAGGACACAAATTGTTTCTAAGTGTTGGCCCTCATAAAATGAAAAGCTGTTTAAATAATGTTGGTCTTTGGAATCTCTAAGGTGAAGATACAAGGATCATTGAATTGAAACATGAAAAATTGTAGTAATATGTCATTTTGCCAAGTGGTATCTCATCAAACTTGAATGACAGAATAGACAGCTGATAGTACATGATATTATCTGATTGTGCAAATTATGATCCACTTGTTATTTTAAACTGAGTGTTCAACATTGCTGAAATTTGTCCTTGGTGGTACAGTTGTTGTGTGGGCTCCTTAAGGTAGTTCTGTTGATGTGCTTTGTTATTGCGGCCCTGTTGTCATATCTGTGATTTGACCTGATTCTTGTGGATTTGGTACAGAAGTCTTAATCTGACACAGTATTATACAACTACTTCAAGGTCTTGATCAGCATTAAAGATCGACTTTTGAATAGGCTTCCTAGACTTGAAAATGTCCTGGATCTATCATGTAGCCTTGCTCTCTCACTCAAGCATATGATGGAGTGTTGGGTACCCAACAAGTCTGGTTGTTGGACTTGGCGGCCATTTCTGAAAATAGCCAGATTTTAGTCAATTAGAATCCTTGTCAAAGTATTCTTGATGGTTACTTTGGCAAAATGAGGGACCGAGCCTAATTTGACTGTGATTTAAACTGTAGAATCATGATTTAACTTGTCAATTGTTTACATTTCATGCTTAATAAAGGATGTCACATGATTAGAGTTATTCAGAGAGTAGCCAAGTAGGATAAACTTTGTCATTTGCCACTTCTGCTGAAATTTTGGAAGGAAATAATATTGAACAGGATAAGCTATTTGTTATAGGAGTCTAAGTACTGGTATGCTGAGAGCATAACAGAAATGCAGTTGCATGGATCATAAACCAACTAAGCATACACGAACAAATCATGCAAAATTTTACTTGGGAGCAATTGTATTAGCATGGTGAAGGAATAATATACCATGGTGCTCTGAATATGAGACATAGAAGTTACCTGCTTTGTTACTCCAACTCTTCATTTTACCCTACCACACCCACGTCAGACCCTCAAGACTTGGAGAAGGGTACGACATTTGACATTTCAAATGAAGATTTTCTTGAAAATAGTTGAGTCTGACACTTGGATACGTATCCATATTAGACAACCGTACGTGAGTCTTTGTAAATACCTGTAAGATGTGTGGAATTGACTATATTTGGTCATGAACAGGGAGGAAATTCTGAACTGGTTAACTTTTCAAGAATTGTATTTAGTGGATCAGCAAAATTATCTCAGCAAATTGTCCTCTAATGCTTTTGTTATGAAGCAGTAGTTAGCCTATTAAATCTGGAGTGCAACAGAAACACCTTTATAATCCAAGTGCGGTGATTAGGCTGCATACACCCCCAACCTTTGTTTTTTTTTTTTTATCTTTTCGTTTCCTCAAGACTTCCCCTGTCCTGACTGGATCCTGCTGTACTGTTTTCTGTTTTACAATTGACGATAACTTAAAACTTGTGGATGTAGAGCACAACATCGAAAAAGGATGCATGTGAAGTTTGGTTTTACTTAGATTAGTTTGATGTGTCCATCAATAATTTACTGTAGCAATGGACATCAAAAACATTCTGTGAACTATTTTCTGTGATTAGGCTGAGTTCTTCTGTTGTAACATAGAGGAGTATATGTGAAAGTAAGATGTGTACTCGGGCTTATTGGCCAATGAATGGTGATGCAAGATGCAGATTGCTTGTGTCAGTTGATCCAGTGACCTAGGGTCTGTTCTTCTCAACTTATTTTCTAACTATTTACTTCCTTTCAGTTCTTTCCAGTTCCTTCCAGTCTTTCAACTTAACTAAACTTATTTTCAACAAGTTTTTCACTTTCTTGCTGGTTCCATCTCGTTTCAGTTCCAGTTTCTCTCATTTCTTTCTAGTCTGCTAACTAAGGTAAACTAAACTACACCTATTTTTCCTGTCTAAAGGAAGAGGCCTTTGATCGATTTAAACATGATAAGTGACCCAAGGACATGATTAAGACCTTAAATTCAGTGTTTTCCATCTACTCCGTCACTTGTGCATGAACATGAATGAAGTACTCTGAAACATGCATGAAGAGTTTATAGCAACACTTCAAGACCACAAAGGTTATTGGACATAGCCAAGTAAATGGCGCACAATGGCATAGCATAGCATACATGTGGGCTCCTTAAAACTC
The DNA here is from genome assembly GCA_021018815.1 of Talinum fruticosum. Classification (NCBI taxonomy): domain Eukaryota; kingdom Viridiplantae; phylum Streptophyta; class Magnoliopsida; order Caryophyllales; family Talinaceae; genus Talinum; species Talinum fruticosum. The sequence goes on along the minus strand of JAITYX010000036.1, from coordinate 4,462,571 downwards.
CATCCAAGAAAAAGAAAGGGTAACTTTTGCACATTTCTTTCCTTCAACCCCATGAAACCAGCTAGGCCTTTTGTCTCTCAAGCTGCTGTTTGTTCTCTCATTGGCTGCATTACTCGTTTCCTGCTGTTGCATCTGTAGTTTAGATCTGTAAAAACTCAATCATCTTCTTTCCCTCTGTTTATTTACCCATGCCTGAAAAAAAAAAAAGAAAGTTATGTGTCTTGAATGTAGAAAATAATGCTAAAATGTTTAAACAATATTTTTGGTTTTGTGATTGCCAATTCCCTGTTTCTTACTGTTTGTTTTCCGTTCCTCTTCCTATCCTAAAGTTTATGACTCTCCATGCAAAATTGTTGAAAACTATACTAATCTACATTGTATGAAACAATCATAAGCTAGGCAATGTCCTCAATCGTGGATTTTAGTGGACTATAATTGAGGCCAAAAATTCCATCTAGAATGTATACAAATGCTCATTTTTTCCTGAGGTATGAAGCTTAGTTTGACATTCCTTCATTTATTCTTATTCAGGGGATCGATATTTGAAGCCATGGATCATACCAGATCCAGAAGTGAAGATTGTCCAACGAGCAAAGGACGATGACTGTCTCATTCTTGCCAGCGATGGGTTATGGGATGTCCTGTCAAATGAAGAAGCTTGTGATGCAGCCCGAAGGAGAATTCTTCTGTGGCATAAGAAAAATGGTGCTAGTATCCCTTCAGACCGAGGCAAATCTGTTGATCCGGCATCTCAAGCAGCTGCAGATTACCTCTCCAAGCTTGCTCTTCAAAAGGAAGCAAGGACAACATTACTGTCATTGTGGTTGATTTGAAACCTAATAGGAAGTTTAAAACCAAAACCTGAAAGGTAAGTTGACCTCATTTTGGCAGATGTTAATTCTTTTTCATTTCTTTTTTTCCCCTTATTCTCTTCCTTTTTTTTTTTTTCCTCTTTGGGGCTTCGTATGATGTGTAGCTATATGACGTAGAAATATCTTCAGCCGCAGAATTACATAATTACGGATTGTAACATATTAATTTTAAGCCCTTTTATGTTTTTTTTTTAAAGTGGGCTGATTGTAGTTCCAAGAGGAGGTTCAAGAACATGTATAGTATATTTTACATTTCTCGAATTTAAGCCAAGAACCGACAAGAACATCCTAGTCTTTGTTGACATATAAAGTCTCAAGTAGATTTGTCGTTGGTTTGTGAATACTGGTTGTGCGCTTTATTTCGCATTTTCTTGCGCTCTGTGAAGAACCACTTTGTTTTTTCTTTTATTGATAAGACTGCATCTATGTACACTCGATGATGGCGATATTTATACTAGAATTGTCATTGTAATATCTTTGTAATTTACATTATTATTGGCCAATTGTGAAGTATCATTGGTTTTTGATGGAGTGTTTCTTTGTAAATTTGGCAACTTTTTCCCCCATTTGACAGTTCTATACGAGTGAGATCAGGAGGTTTCTAAAGAGTGAAGAGTTCATCTGTAAGAACATATGCATGAGAAGCTCAATGCTTCATGCATCTTTGCTTTTGTTTTGTTTGATTTGATAACTTATCTTTTATTTATATTTGCTTTTTAAGTGATGCTGTTTTCCTTGGAGCATTCTTGATGCGTTTGCTTTTAGGAAATTATTATATATTCTTCACTCATACTTCAAAAGCACGTATTATTCGATCTATGAAAAATTATGTTGTCATTCAATACTGTTTGTAACAATGTCAAAAAGTTCAAGATAAGATTGAGCTTCGATTCTGACTAATGCATTGGGAAAAGGATATCTGAATCATGTCTTTCACTGGCAAAGAGAGGGTTTTTAGTCGAAAATTGTAACTTACAAATTTATAGACAGAGGATAAGACTCAAATTTATCATGTTGGATGTTTAATACGATGGGTAACATGTATTTTTAACCTAGGATACCTAAGAACTTGCTAGAATTAGAAAAAATATATAATTCTCCACCTGCCCAACTACCCTTACCTCTATGTTACGAGAATCGAATCGAACCGGCTAGTTCATCGGGTTCAATTGAGAATTGGACATGCATCCTGTCTGGACACGCTAGTTGGCCCACTTGAGCATTGAACTGGATCCACTCGATCAAAAGCGCTCAACCAGGCTATGTTTGACCCAGTCAAGTCGCGGTGAATTGGAATTATAAACCTTAATAAAAAAATGAAAAAAAAAATTGAATCGTCACGTCAATGGCTGGATTCGTCCGTGGATTCTTTGCCCCCATTGAAGAATTCTCAAGCTTCCTCTAACTAGCAACGAGAGAATTTAAAGTTCGTCCACTGCAGAGGAAAAACAAGTAGAAGATAAAGGAGAAGGAGAGATTCGCACAACCGTCGGAGGAGGAAGAGGAGTATAAGATGAAAGACAAGAGAGTACGACTCGCTTTGAGGAGGAGGAAGAGCAGCGGCGACAACATTGAAGCATTCTCTCTCTCTCACTCTCTCCAGGAGCACGAGAATCAATTGAGAGGGGGTGCTAAAAGCAGCTTAGGATTTCTATTTTTTATTTTCCAAGAGGCAAAATGGCCAAAAAAAAAAAGGGTTTGCCTACGAGTCAATTTTTTTTATTTTTGAGTTGAAGTTTGGATGAACTTTTTAGACAAGGTTTATATATATATATAGTTTTGGAACAAGGTTGGAAACGAACCGAAACGCCGAGTCCGATGTGCAAGTGTCAATAATCTACCAAGTCAAAATGGTCATTTCTTTTGGTTAGTGACATGGAAGTTGACAATGATAGTTCAAACTCATCAAACACATAGAAACCCTCGGGAGGAGTCCCCATTTGTCGGCGGGAGTAAGTCCCGCTGCTAATGATTGTATTTCTCTTCATGATAGGAATCAAGACAAGGATAAGGAAGATATGATTACACTCTCCAATAAACGTCGATCGAGATGCCTTATCAAAATTTGAAGGAGGGACTGCGAAAGACTCATAAATGGTAAGAAAATATGATTTGTTAATGCATCCAAGTTTGAGGTCATGACTATTCGGGTAGTTAGAGATGAGAGAAATAATTGTCCGCTAAACCAAACGTATGAAAAAGTGAATGAAATGCTAACTTCCCCTTCGCTGAAAAGGGGCAAGCCGACATGGAAGATGATACTTTTTCAACGAGTTAAGGACCAATCATCAATCCAAACAGACAGATCGAGAAAGAAGGAAGAGGAAGCCACAAACATGTTTATGTTCTCAACCCAACACATAGCATGCATTGAAAGGGGAAGAAGCAAGTCACCAAGAAAGTGGTCAAGATGAATTCAAAAAAAAGTTGCCCTAAGGAGGAATCTGTGGCAAGAAGCAAGAAAGAGGCAATTGAGTCTTTTATGAAGTTTTACTAACCTTATTTTTTAGTGCGTAAAAGATCATGAATAAAAGATGGCCACAAAAGACGGTTAGGAACATAGCATTCACCAAAATGAAAGTGATGAAGGAAATGTTAGGATAAAGCGGAAAGTCGGGACAACCAAGTAAGGGAAGATCAAATGTTAACAACCAAAAAAAGAATCATCATCGGAAAGAAAATGATTGGAGGACAATTAGATGAAATTTTTTCTTCTTTTATTAAAAATGAACTTTTTATCAGCTTTAAACATTAATAGAGATATGGTAAGGGAGAAGTAGATGTATCCATGTCCATGTTCCCATATCAATCCTGTCATGTTTAATTATTTGTGTTTTCTATCTCCTTTGTTAAAACAAAAAAAAAAAAAAACAAAAGAACGGAGCTTTGATCAATATGATATGCAGTATATTTTTCTATTTAAAAAACATGTACAAGGAGGATCCGACAACTTTAAACATGGAAGATTGGAACATGCATTGAGCTACAGAAGAGAGAGAGAGTCTCACTCTTCTGTTCCTCTCTCTATGTTTGCACCATTTTTTTGTCTTTCCCTCTATTTTTCAGTTTACCTATTTTGTCTTGATCGGTACATATTTAGGTTTAGATTTAAAAATTCTTCGCAATCATCATTGATTTTGATTGTGATTTCAGATTTAATAATGATAGGTTGCGATTTCGACTTATTTCGTACGGGTGATTTTTTATATGGTGAGAAAATCTCATTTTTGTTAAGATATTTCTAAGTTGAAGATAGAACTTGAAATAAATGGTGATTTTAGGGTAGAAAATTTCCTTAAAAAGGTAATTTCATTATTAAACTCTAGAATTCTAAGATTTTTTTGTGTATTTGTTCATATTTGAGTAGTTAGAGTAATTTTTTAATAATTGTAGTTTAATCATTAACGAATTGCTTGTTGCACATCAATTCCCATGAAATATATTGCTTAAATGTGATATTTAATGTGTTTTTTTATGAGTTGTTAATTTGTATGTTATTGCTTTTGAAGTAATTGAACTATTAGTGTATTCATTTGATTTGTTTTTGGTGTCATTATTTTATGTTTTAGTGTACATAGGTTTTTAGTAAAGAATTTCAATGCATCATTTAATTTAATTGTATTTTTATTTTTATTGTACATTTGTTGTTTAGAAAGCATGTAATTATGAATTAACGGTGTAGATGCATGTGTACCTTAGATTGTTTTTTATTTTTAATGAACATGTTTTTCATTAAAAAAAAAAAAATTATGTCTTGGATTTAGTTGAACTTTCACTTTCCATGTACATTAGAAGCATGGTTAGCGTATTAAAAATATTGTACACTTTCTGATTATTGTATTATTCTTCGTGTTCATACTCATGATACTTTCTTTCTTTCTTTCTTTTTTTCTTTTTCTTGTAGACTATTATATGTCATCTTGAAAACTGTTGTACACTACCTAGTGGACAAAATATTATGGAGAAAACAAATGTGCACTATTCTAAAGACTGGTATGCATTACTTGGTAGATAAAGTGTAGTAATGAAGAATATTATTTACTACCCTAAAGATTACTGTACATTATGTACTAGACAATTGTAAACTTTTGTATTTTTCTTTTGTTTTTAATTGCACACTATTTATTGGACTGTTACAAATTAATCTTGAAACTATGTTCCCGAAAAACCTTATATTTTATTTTTAGTGTACATGACAAGTAGACCTAGCAAAAACTAACCCGACCCGAACTCGCCTGAAAGTTTTGGGTTTTGGACACAATTTTCTCGACCCGAACCCGAAAAAACCAAACCCGAAAAACCCGCAAATTAGCGGGTCAAATTCGACTCGAACCCGTTTGACCCGTTGGGTCAAGGCAATAAAAACAACCATTTTAGTTTTGTGGCTTGTTGATTGAATGTTTCATACACGTTATATGATTTTTCCTTCAATTTATCACTCTTTTAATAATGGCAATAAAAACCCGACAAAAACACCCGACTCGTATTTTACCCGAACCCGAATACACCCGACCCGTTATTAATCCGCCCGCCCGAATTAACAGGTCTAATGACAAGTATGTTATAAATTAGATTGTTGTATACTGATCGTTCACTATTGTTTACTAAACTTGAGTTACTATTATTTTTTGTTCCCATTAATATTGCTTTTCTTTATTTTTTCCCCTAATAGAGAATGATACCATGCCATCTTGAAGACTGACTATTCTACAATACTTAGTAGAAAATACTACAGTGAAGATTATTGTAGACCATTCTATAGACCCGTTATGCATTACTTAATAAACGAAATGCGATAGTAAAGACTACTGTACATAATCTTAAAAATTATTGTATATTTCTAAGTAGACAATTGTATATTATTAATTAGAATGTTACACATCAAATTTTCTTTATTGCATACTATTCATTATGCTATTGTATACTGAGGATGAGACTATTGTTCATAAAAAATTTTCCACCAAAAATTGTTTATAAAGTAGTGATCTATTATTGTTCACCAAAAAGAACTTGTTGTACATTAAGTTCTAACAATGTGTGTTTTGAACTTGACAAAAAAACAAAATATCAATCTTCAATTATATTGAAATTAGACTTTTCGGGAAATAACTAAATGTAAGCAGGTAACACAAACACTTAATCTAATCGGCCAATAGCATGTGCTCCGAAACCAAGCCGGACTAGCCGGTTGAACCAGAGCCCGGTCAACCTAATGGGCGGTTAAATATATAAGCTAGTTTGAGCCTTCGAACCGGAGATATTCAATCAAATTAGGGATGACAATGGGTCGGATTTGGGTCGGGTCCGACTGGACCCAAACCCATTTAAGTTTTTTAGACTTGGACCCGGACCCGACCGAGACCGGACGGATTTGTAAAATTTGGACCCGGACCCGGTAGGTCCACGGGTCTTAAACGGGTCTACTATATTTTTATCATAAATGAGTTTAAAAATCAAGATTTTGTGCCCTATTTTAATATTATTGTAAATTTACAAACAATTTTGTTACATATAACCTCTTTAGCATTATACTAACCTATATATCAACCACTCTATTGTACAAACCAAAAACTTAGTTCATACAAATCAAATACACCAATATATTAAACACAAAGTTCATCAAAGTTTGACAACACAAAGTTCAAAGTCCATCAAAGTTTAACAACAAATTGTAGGAAGGGTTTCCAAATTGCACCGGGTCCAAATTTGCATAAATACTCGCTGTTAGAATTTTTTAAAAAACTAAAATTAGTGTTCGGGTCTTAAATGGGTCTTAAACGAGTCTCTGGTCGGGTCTAGGTCTTATTTTTGAGACCCGGACTCGACCCGGACCCGGGACAATTAGACCCGGATCCGACCCGGACCCATCGGGTTTTGGACCCAAACCCGATTAAATGGGTCGAGTCCGGGTCGGGTCCAGGACCCACCGCAATCCCTAAGTCAAATCCAGTCAACTCGGGCAAATTGGTCGACTGCAGGAACCGCGGTCCGACCGGGATTTTCGCCATTAAATGGAAGCTTCAGAGAGAGAGAGAGAGGCACGAGAGGAGAGGAAAGTCACGAGAGAGAGAGAGAGAGAGACGTGGCCCGAGACGAGAGGCGCCGAGAGAAGAGAGAGAGAGGCCCGAGAGAGGAAAGGCGTGAGAGGAGAGAGAGACAGACAGATTTGAGAAAAGAGGCTTCGCCCGAGAGGAGACTCGAGAGAGGAAAGGCATGAGAATAGAGGGGGAGAGGCTTGGAGAGTAGCGAGAGGAGCGAGAGAGGCTACTCTAGTAATGTGAGGGGAGACGCCGATAGAGTAATTAGGGTTTTATTTTTATAAGAGATAAAAGAGTTAAAAATATTAGGGTTTAGATGAGCTTTTTAGATAAGACTCATAATTTTATTTTATTTTTTATAAATATGGGCTGAGATGACTTTGATTTTTACTCAAGTATATACTTGGTTCCACCGATCTAATCCAGCTTCAACCATCAAACAGGTCAACCGATCTAATCCAAGTTAAATGGTCCAACCAGTCAAACCATTGACTCACTTTATTAACCATGTCGATCACCGGACCGATTCTCTCAACATAGCCAATAAATAATAACAAATTCAATCAACTAATAGGTAACAATTTGAAAAATGTATTTTGTAACTGTAAGTTGTTGCACTTGGGGTGATTCTTTTTGTCCTTTTCTTTTCAGCAGGTCTTGCATAAGACCCACATTTTTCATAAGGCATCATTAGGCGGATACTTGTATAGTGATATTTAATAATAATTAGGGTGACCATAAGTTCATTTAAAATGACGGTATAAAAGTTGCTTCTCAATGAATTATCAATCACCTCCAAATTAAAAATAACATTCTAAAACATACTACTAGTTATCTAATACAAAACCTTTAGGAAGTTACACCTAAAGGAATCCATTTCACAATATTACTTACGTGAGATAGTCTCATTCAAGAATTTGTGTTTTTCCCGCCCCAGGGAGGGGAGCAAATGATCTTCACTTCAGATAACCCAAAGGCTCAACATAGATGGAAAAACTGTTCGATATAAAAATTCATGCTTCAGATAATCGAAATAGTGATTTTTCCAGAGCGCCCACAATCTAACAATACATATCTGCATCTGCAGTCAAGAATTCAGAAGTTGATGTCTATAATGATTGAAAACGTAAGATTAGAAGCACCGCGGTTAGGCTCATGAGGGGAGCAAATCGATCAAGAACAAAAAAATGGATACTTCTTCAATGCTCCCCGGCAACCTTCATCACATCAGCAGCCTTTGCAGTTTCAAATTCTTAGAACTGCCGGAGGGTCATATCCGGGCTTGAGTCTTTATACTTCTTTCAAACCAACAACATGCTTGCAAATTTCACTCATTTCTACGGACTCCGTACCTACTGTATAAGAAAGTTTAAAGAAATCAATTCTTTTAGCTAAACTAGACAATGGGTCATTTTCATGATGATTATGGCTTGGGTCCAATTTAGGTCATTGTAGGCTTAGGTACATTTGAGTTATGTTTCCAAAAAGCCAGAAAATTACAGGTTGGCCCTCTTTAGATTGAGTCAAAGTTGAGTTGCCTTATTTTTTGTTGTTTAATTAGTTCATTAGACAAATTTCTTCATAAACAAAAGTTTCATCAGAAACCAACCTCAGCCTTCCATGAAAATCCTATAAGGTTGTGAGGGGAGATCCAGCATTGGCGAAGTATGATGCAAGATCAATATCCAAATCGTCATACTTTTTGAGGAAAGGATGTTCCTGAATTATTTGTCAAGAAAATTAGCAAGCAATTCAAATTAACAGTTGAGCAAGCAAACGGAGGATAGTAGAACACCACACTGGACAAAAAAGTGTATCCTCTTTCTTGGGGGACTTTTTACACTTTTTTTTGAGGGGGGTGGGGGCGGGGGTGTTGGGAAAAATTATTACAACTTACCAGTAGTCGTTGTGCTGATAGCCTAGCCTTTGGGTCCTTCTGTAAGCTGTGTATATTATATATATGAAAAAAAGATGAGAAGCCAAGTAATCAACTTCAATGTTTCAGTGACGAGTGACCATAAAACAGAAATGCAGTCTCAAACAGAATGATTGTGCAAAGCCGCTTCAGAATCCTCCCTCTGCAACTTTCTGACACAAAATCATACTTTCTAGACAAAGTTAGGTTGCTGTAGCACATAGATATTATATTAAAATATTGTTTAGTTGAAGCAACTTGTCCAAGAATGGTCTTGTAGATGCAGATAATGAAGACACTTCAGGATGATTCGGTTCGTGATCACTTTCTTTAGGATTCATACGAGAACCGCCCCCACCCCAAACACCAACGTGCATGGAGGGATTGAGGCTGGTTTTTTACTTCAATGGATCAAATACATCACCATGCCTAAGCCCTTGATTCATGAGCTTGTGGCTGAAATGCCATTTGCAATCTTGGGAGTGTCATGTTATTATTATCAAAACAACCTCAAAAGAAATAAAATAAAAAGCAAACAGGAGCTGTGTTAATGGGTTTGATTAGTTAAGGGAGAAAATGACGTCATTGTGACCTTTGGGGATTAAATCAAAATTTGGGGAAGCTTAACTCCAATCTGATCAGATTCAGATTGGACATTTTTTCCCCACTTGGATTTAGTCATCTACTTTGGCTCAGGTCAGATGAGGCATGCATTTGGTTGTATTCTTTACCGTCCCTACTTCCATCCCAATGACATCAATTCTTTGCTACCAATGAAATGGAAATGCTATGGAAGCATCAAACCCAGAGCATGAAAAGTTTGACTAGGTTGATGACAACAAAATCTAGGTTGGTCGCTCAGAGAGCACCAATGAGATCTATTGATTCTTCATGGTTAATGATGGCAACAACGAAATCGCCAGCGGACGGTGAACGATAATCGATGTTCGCCCTTAGCCGCCATCCCTGTGGTGTCCCTGTCAGCTCAAAACTCATGGTCATTGGCAAGCTGCTGTGGCTAGGCCCTTATGATAGGGTGGTTAGGGATGGGAGATTGGGGTTTGACTAGGTTGATGACATGACACTATCTAAGCCGTTAGATTATAAATCAAAGACCCAAATGCATAGTTCACAATTTTGATATGTTTATATATATATATATACACAACATGGGGTGGTTAGGGATGAGAGATTGGGGTTTGACTAGGTTGATGACATGACACTATCTAAGCTATTAGATTAAAAATCAAAGACCCAAATGCATAGTTCACGGTTTTGATATGGTCCTCTTTTTTTTTTTTTTCGATGCACAGAGGAGAGGGGGTGATGTTATTAATTAGAGGATAAAAATATATCATAGTCCATCACCGCCGGATCCAAGATATGATCTGGTCCATCTCCATGCCATAACCTCACAGATGGGTCATATGGCTCATATGGCTGAAGATGAGCTAAGCTATGTGCAACTCGATTCCCCTCCCTTTTGACAAATGAGAAAGATACAAAATCAAAAGACGAACAAAGCCGTAAAATGTCCTCAATAATCAAACCAACACTAGAAGATAAAGAAGTCTTCCTATTAATCTTCGAGATGAGGGACAAACAATCTCCTTCGATCATCACGTTCCTGAAGCCCCTCTTGATCACTTCCGTCATAGCATGCCTAACAGCCGAGCCTCTTCAAGTTCCGGCCCAAGAAAGCCTGTCCCTTGCTGAACCCCGGAGAGGACCACGTTGCCGCTGCTATCACGCACCTCCCACGCCCAACCGTGATCCCACTCACCCAACTTAGCTGCATCAACACTAACCTTGAGAGTGCCAGCAATTGGTGTGGCTGGCTTCCACACTCGCTGCTGTTGGTGTTTGTCAATCCCTTGCTTCCACACTCGCTGCTGTTGGTGTTTGTCAATCCCGGTAATGGACAGCTGCTCTTTATACTCATTAATCATCCCAATAGCCCATTCAGCAATCCTTTCCGGTTGAACTCTTTCGCCTCCAAAGAGAGCCTTGTTTCGGGCAAACCAAACCCCCACGTAACACCCACAAACTCCTCCCATTCCATAACCGATAGCATCTCCTTAGTTTTAAAGAGAATGTCCCTCAAACCCAACCCCTTAACCTGCAAGAGGACATGAGCAAACTTACTACATTCCCAAATGTTGCATGCAGTTGGACAGAAATACAATGCATGTGTATCACTTTCCTCAGCCCAACTGTACAGATTACAACGTATAGAAAATGCAGGAATTCTTGTAACCGGGTACCCAGTCGAAGGGCAGTAGGTAACACCCCAGCACAGCACCTCCATGCAAAAGCTATAATCCGAGGAGGTACATTCATACCCCAAATATTGTTCCTGCCCAACTTTTGCTCTTCACTCCCCCGCCTCTTCAACTCTCTTACTAGAAACAACAAATTGGTAGGCAAGTTTAGCCTTGAGATCGCCACTAGCTGAATTAAACCAAACCAGTGAATCAGGTGGCGAATTGATACTCAGTGGAAAATTCGGAATATTCTTGATCACATCTGCATGTACTGGGAGAAAAATAGAATCCACTAAAGGTCCATTCCATTCTTTTGTATCCAAATCAATTAGGTCCCCCACCCTAAATAAAGAGTAATCCAGGTTGCGAGGCGTAATTACCTTAAAAGAATATGACCGTGGAATCCGTTTATCATCCCAAATATCCAGAGCCATTCCATCCCCTACACACCAGTAGCTGCCCTTCTCTAGAACCCATCTCACTCCCCATAGGCTTCTCCACATGTAGTTAGGTCGTTGTCCCAACGTAGCGTCCGTTAACCCACAATTCGGAAAATATTTTGACTTCGAAGCCTCCAAACTAGTGAGTCTCCGCTCCTGGACAATCTCCAATCCAAGACAATCTCCAAAGTTGCGTTGCTAAGAGTGTCGAATTAAAAGAATCAAGATCTCGGAACCCCATTCCACCATCCTCCTTCGAATGGCAAAGATGCTCCTTACCCACAAGGTGAACCTTTCTAGATTGAATCGAAGTATGCCCCCACCAAAACCGATTTATAAGCGATTGAATATCATCACAAAGATCCTTTAGAAGTTTGAAAATACTCATGGAATAGGTTGGGATAGCTTGTGCAACAGCTTTAATGAGCACTTCCCGCCAGCCCAAGAGAGACCTTTCCCCATCCAATTAGAGATCCTTTTTCTTGGAGCGCCCGATGGTTGTAGGCAAGCCTAAGTATTTGTCATGGGCAAGAACTTCTCGGATATCCATAGTAAGTAGAACATTGTCTCTCCTAGTTTGAGGCACTCCATTATCGAACGAGACATTTGTCTTCGTATAATTGATAATATCCATCACCACCCCGGCTTGTTCAACATATGCTTTGCGGAAGATGAGCAAATAGAAGGTGAGAAATAGTCGGGCACCAGAAAAAAATGCTATGACCAATTAGTCTCCCATCCTCCACGGCTTTAGATAACGAGATAAGAAAGCCCCTCAACACAAAATAAGAACAGGTATGGGAAATCGGGTCTCCCTAACGAAGCCCTCCGGATGGCACAACGTAACCTCTCGGCTCACCATTGATAATAAAAGACAAGGATGTAGATTGGACACAACGCATCACCACGTTAACCCCGTTCTCACTAAACCCCATCTTCAACATAACAAGCCCGAGGAAAGTCCATTCCAACCTGTCGTACGCTTTCTCCATGTCTAATTTGATAGCCATGCTCCCTTCCGAACCCGAGTAGCACTTCATCGAATGGAAAATTTCAAATGCTATTAACACGTTGTCCGAGATCAAATGTCTTGGAGTAAAGGCATTTTGATAAGGGGAAATGATGTGCGGTAGAATCGTCTTAAGCCTATTAGTAATGACCTTCGTTATCAATTTATAAATCACATTACACAAACCGATATTTGTCGGCTTGTTCTTTTTGGGATCAAAACAACATGAGTGTGGTTTAACTCATTTGGGATAGGCGCCCCATGCAAAATATCAATCACCGCACAAGCCACATCCTCCCCTACAATTACCCAATATTTTTGAAAGAAAAAGGACTAAGACCATCGAGAGCCTTACCCGGTGCATTTGATGAAGAGCATTGTACACTTCCTCCTTAGAAAAAGGCTTCATTAACATCTCATTCATCTCTCGCAGTAACCAACGTAGGTATAATATTTAACACATGTGCCCTGTTAGAAGAATTTGAAGAAGAAAAAGCTCTCCGTAAAAGTCAACCACAATAGATTCGAACTCATCATTCTTTGATGCCATAGTCCCGTCCGGTTTCAACAGTTCGGTGATGTGGTTAGTTAGATGCTTTTCTCGCCATTAGCTTTGAGGTGAAACCACCTAGAATTGTGATCACCAAATTTCGTGGAATTAATTTTGGACCTCTCGCCACCAAACCAAAGTATATCTTCTTTTTGGCCCAACCATTAATTTCTTTCAAGATTCTTTTACATTGCCCAACGATCATCAACGATCTTCGACTCCTCGCATTTCTCTCTAATGTTTCTTTGCACATTGCCAAATTCTTCTAAGTTCCACTTCCACGCTTTTACGTAAGCACCGAATAATTGCATCCCCATGCACAGTCTCTTCCCACACTCCTTTAATAACATCTTCACACCTTCCATCCTCAGCCGGCCGCCGCACCCTACGCCGTCCTCTCGCGCTCGTCTACTCTAAGCCAACACCGAAGATGGAGGGAAACATGATAAGAGATATCCTCATCTAAGTGTCGCACGGCAGCTGAGGGGAACAAGAGAGCCAGTCGGTAGTAGCACAACGTAAGCGATCCAGCTCTTTCCTCAACCGATTCATCCCCATCTTGCCCGTTCCACCAGGTGTAAGGTCTTCCCCAAAACCGACATCAATTAATCCACAACTTAGCATCATATCGTTAAATGTGTCCAAGGTAGCTTGGTTCTTTGGAGGTCCCCCTTGTTTCTCCGAATTGAAAAATATTTCATTAATATCTCCCCTAGCAATCGGGATGGGCTTGCAAGATCGGTGATGAGGTCACACGTTCAACCTTTATTAGGTGTTTCGTGCCACCAGTAAATCCCCGTAAACCTCCATTCGGGGTCCTCATCTTTCCACCGAACGAAACATCCAAGTGATGAAGGGATGAAGATAGATGTTGAATACACACGTCCCTAACCCATAATAGTGCTAGTCCTCCACCTCCAGCCCGGCCTCTAGCATCAACAAAAAGACCTTTCAAACTCGTGACCTGCGATTATCGGTCCGCTCTCCACTACTTTCCTCATTTCAAGCAACACTCGGCTTAGAGAGAAAGACTAAATGCGGCCTAGTCCTTCATAGCAACTTACGAAGGTCCTCGACTCCTCGGGTCGACCGAGCCCGCGGCACTGAGACTTAGGACACTCATTGTCCTTCACGAGGCTGTCCCGCAGCCTCCGCTACTTCATTTATGTGCTCGGCATTGTCGTCAACCAATCTCACTTTTCTTTCCCCCACCTTCCTACCCTTAATCTCACTAAGCTTGCTTTTGGAACTTCACCGCCACCCCCCTTCCCACCCTCTTCAACCACCATGTCCGTCCAATCCACACTCACTTCTCTAGAATTCTTACCATGAAGATGACTAGAATTCCCCTTATCAAATGTGAGTTTAGCCTCGAACCCTACTCCCACTCGCTCCCCCTCAACTCCATAAGTTTCCTCTTCTCCTCTTTCCAGCCATCATCCACTCCTCTTCTTTTCCGCTCCTCTTCTTTTCCGCTGATAGGAGAGCCCCTTCACTTTGGCCCATAAGGTAGATCTTCGTCCGCCATGCTTTCATAATAGAGATCACACCCCTATACACATGCCCGAGAGTAGAGTGCACTACTCGGGAGTTTAACATATTTAATATCAACCCACTTTGGTATCCCATTCATGCTTATTCTCATCCCCCTTCTCAATGGTTTATAGATATCAATTTCAACTCGCAGCTTCAAATATTTCGATGGGGCTAGTATGTCCTGTTGATCCTCATCAATATAGGTTCCTAACTTTGATCCCGTAAAAGCAAATGTTTTTTTCTTCATTGGAAGGTCATAGACTTTTATCCGGAATTGAGCTTTAGAGAAATCTATTTCAAAGGGTTGTTCGTCCCCATTCATTTGCTTTAATAGGAGCACACAACCATCAAAAGCCCAAGGGCCTTCATTCATCACCGCCTCCTTGTCTACTGGTCGAAAAAATTGAAAAACGAATAGATTCGGAGCCAAATTTTTGCAATAACTCCTTTTGGAGGGCGCCATATATTTTTCATCGTGCTTTTTAGCGCCTCGGGATTGAACGGATGGTTAGTATTGAGTTTGCCCGCTAGACACGAAATCTCCATGTCCTCCCCATCGATTCGACATCATCAATGATCTCTTCCTCGTGAGCACAATTAGGTTCGGCTTCATCAAGCCCGACTCTAATTCTTGCGCCATTGGTAAAATCACACAATCGTAACTTCCTCTACATGGCGTAACACACCAAGGACACTAAGACCTCACACCGAGATCCGAAGGACTCCAGCAGAGGTGACGCAGTCTACCAAATCCCTACACAAAGAGGCTACACAAAGAGGGCAAGAGACTCGCACGAGCCAAGAAAAGCTAGGGTACGCAGCCTAGGGCTTTTGCCCGGAGAGGAGGTAAAACTAGTCAAGCTTAAAGAATATTTTAATATGTTCCTAATATATATAAATATATATAGTCCATATCCAAGTGAGAACTGTAATTAGAATAGAAACTAAGAACTATTAATCTAAGCCATCAAAATAAAATCCAACGACCAAATTGTCCCACGTCATCATTCAATTAAACCACCTACACCCACCCTCCCACAATCCACCCCACCTACCGGCACCTTCATTGTGCCATCGCCCAAGCGCCGCCATCACATGTCTCTTGCTCGGAGGGTATCATCCGCCTTTGGTGACGTTTGTGGTTGCCACCGTTGGTCAATTCGTGAAGTTGTTGCCTTGGCGTTCTCTCTCTCTCTCTCTCTCATCGACCACTTTTCTCGCCGTAATTGTTGCCTCGGTTGCCCTTGCCTATGGGTTCATATACTCTCCTCTAGGGTTTTCATCAATTTCCGGACCACCTGAAAAAGGGCTTGAGCGAAAACGGGCGGTGCAACAGTGGCGAGACGCATAGATCCGGACGGGGAGAGAGAATGTCACCCAACCGGGGAAGGGTTTCAGTGCCTAACGGGGGCCACCACAACGAGACTCGCCGATGGATAAGAAACGCCGGTTGTCGTTAGGCCCGGACTCACGGGTAGCATTGAATTGAATTGAATTTGAAGGCTCCCGACGCCGGTGGTGGGATATTGAAACCAATTGTAACCAAAAGGTGGGGAGTGTGGGGAGAAGGGAGTGGGTGACGTGGCACATCTATGATCTTTGGATAAGAAATAAAGGGGTCGGATGTAAAGTTCTTAGTTCTCACCCTAAAACCTAATTCTCACTAAATATCTTCCCTACATATATATATATATATATATATATATATATATATATACACACACACATATTGAGAGAGAGTTAGAACGAGATCTTACAATCGGAACTAGGAACTATAAATCTACACCATAAAATTTAATCCAAATGCTTAGAATTTGCCACATCATCATCTATCGTAACCACCCACTCTACCTCTAGCCATCGCTGCAAATGCATATATATATATATATATATAGTAAGAACGAGACCTTACAATTAGAATTAGGAATTATATATATAGAGAGAGAGACACACACAAGTAAGAACGAGACCTTACAATGAGAATTAGGAATTACAAATCTCCATAAAATTTAATCCAAATTCTTAGAATTTGCCACATCATCATCTATCGTAACCACCCACTCCCAACCCCCATCGGCCCTCTAGTCATCGCTGCCATGATTGGAAGCCGCAATGGCACCACCAAATGGCTCGTCGAAGAACGATGGACTCAAATTAAGGGTTGTTGTAAACTAAAGAGCACCGTGGTGGTCATCTTTGGTCACTTTGAGTACTCACTCCCTCACCTCTCTCTCTCTCCTTTCTGCATTGACCAACATTGCTGAATTTTAATTCTTTATTGAAACTGGCTCACGGCTTTTCCTTAGGGATTTTTGTAGCTGTAAAATGCATAGAAACGCTGGAATTGCTCTGTTTTTGCAAAATTCGGGTTGGTTGGTTGTGGAGCACCAACGAGATCTATTGGTTCTCCATGGTTAACAATGGCACCGCGGAATCCCAGCAGACAATGAACAATAAACGGTGTGCACCCTCGCCAGTGACGTGACTGTTAGCCCCAAACTCTTGGTGCCGACGTGTTGCTATGGCAATGGCTCTGCCCAGATTGTGTGGTGGTCGGGGATGGCAGATTGGGTCTATGAATGAGTTGATGATGAGGCACAATCTAAGCTATAGATTAAAAATCAAAAGTGCACGTGCATAATTCTTAGTTCTCACCCTATGTGCTCATTATCACTTAATATCTTCCCTCTACACACACACACACACACACACACACACACACACACACACATATATATATATATATATAGAGAGAGAGAGAGAGAGAGAGCACTAGGCTTTATAGTGAAAATTAAGAATTATGCATTTGAACCATTCATTTACAATCCAATCCAACGACTCAGATAGCGCCACATCATCAATCCAACCACAATGTCAATCCCCCAACCCCACGCTCCCCATGATCTGTTCGTTCTCAAAACTGATCTTCTTGTAATAATGGCCAGGGCTCACAGCAGCACAACTCACAACTCGCATCACTGGAAAACAGCCAGCACCAACCGGTGGTTGACGTTCATCAGCGATCCCAGCGGTGCCGCCTTTAGCATGGGTGAGCCACTCGCTTGCCCTAAATAATTCATCTCTCTACCCATATAACCACAATTGGGTCAAGCATTTGTCAAAATTCAAAACACCTGGGAAAGGGTGAAATTAGCGGCAAGGTTAACCCAACCCAAGGGGAGCCTTTTATTTTCTAGCGGTGGTGGTTATGGAACACATATGGAAGGTGGCACTGCAGAAGCAAGATAAAGAGGGCGGAGGGGGCAGGGGTTTCGCCGGGTGACCACCAAGGTGCTCGTCGATGGCCAAAAAATTAGCAACGGCTTCGCTGCCTATTAATAGCTGCCAACAGTGGAGGGGAGGTACTGTGCCAACACAGTGGGTCTGGTGGCTGAGTGTTGCGAAGGTAGGAGCGAGAATGGGGCTGGGGGGCTAAATTTGGGGAGATGGGTATTAGTTGACGTGGCATATTTTTAAAGGTCACTTGGATTACAATTTAAAGGTCAAGATTAAGAGTTCCTAGTTCTTATTATAATTAAGAGTTCTCATTGATATCATCTCTCTCTCTCTCTCTCAATCTATATATATATATATATATATATTTCTTGCAAATAGCCCATAGCCTCCAAAGTATCACCATTCACACTCACTTGCTGGAAGATGCTATCTTCAGGTAAATAGTGACGGCAAGAACACAGTGCGAATTTAGGGCCCCAAATAGGAACCCTTGAAGACAGACTTGATGCCAGGGAGAAGTCACACGATAAAGGGATGAAAAATTTTCAATATTGTTCTGGCGAAGAAAACAAGGGGCTGTGTGAAGGACTGATTTTCAGGATGGCAGTCACTAGTTCCAATATCGGTTTCTTTAACAAGAGAAATAAAATTCTTGGTCACCTCATATTAGAAACAACCTAATCCATGATAAGCAATGGTACCAAAATCTAACAGATAAATTCTCTGCTGCTCCAGGACTTTACAAAAATATTATTCTAAGGAGATCTTATCAACAAATGTTCAATAACACTCCAGATGGGGGTTCTAATGGGATTTACCCCACTTCCCAACAAGGAAAACCCCGCTAGAGCTATGGAACGGCTTCTGATGTATCTCACCTTAAAGGATTATGAAAGTCTGAGAAAAAGGAAAACAAATGAGCATAAACTGAATTGCAGTGCATGATGAATCAACCAGACTCAAGTGTTACAGCCAAAGCACCAAGCAAACTCGGACTATCTCTTAGGCCCTTAACGACAAAGAATCACCCTTTTAGAGACATAAGGGAACTAAAGAACATCACACCAAGGCTAACCACATCTAGAATAGAACAGCTACAGTAGATATTTAGAGAAAGAGCTCTAGAGAGAGAGAGAGAACAAAGCCTGAGTTATAATCTAATATACTAAGGGCAACACACACACACACACACACGTATATATATATATATATATATATATAGAGAGAGAGAGAGAGAGAGAGAGAGAGAGAGAGAGGTCCCATTGAAATTGAGATATCTAGAGTCTGGCACTTGCTTGCCGCATTGCTTTACTTTAGGATTTGATTTCTTTTGGGGATCTTAATCCAACATAGGTTGATTTAATTTATTGCATCCTACCAACAAAGTTGGTTGAGGTGGTATCAATTTCATCCTAATAAGGAGGAAAATACAAGTTTAAATACCCAGAACCGCACTTGTTATGAGAACTTTTACCTTAAACACTTGGGGTCAGAAAGAGATTAAACCCTTGTTAAACCTAAAAAAATTATTCGACCCTAAAATTGACTCCTCTTCGTATCCTAGAACCTAAATTGCCAGCCTCTAAATGCATTTTAAGCTCAGGCGATTAGGTACATAAAACCGGGCTTCTCTTTTGGTGAACAAGCAGGTTGTCACTATGGATTTGTTGGGCCAGTTTCAGCACTCTCGGCTTATCACCCAAGTCCCTTGGATCCCTAGGGGCTGAGTTTGATCATTGAAATGAGGAGTAGGATCTTGATCACCATCATCCTCCCCGGCTTGGAAGGAGTGTCCTCAAACTTAATAGCTTTTCATCCTCAAAGTACAGGCAAAGATCAGTAACATTAAGGCATTGTTTGATGAGCAAAACTGGAATGCAATCAAGTTTGAATCAAGTTTCAATCCTTGTTGTTTACAAGACAAATATGGAATGTAATCAAACCTGTTCTATTTTAAAATATTTTCATGCAATTGTAAGTTTATCTTCTCTGATTTTATAATTAACTACTTTTGTAATGTATTGATATTTCAATTCTATATTGTAAGTTATTATTTTTGTATTTTTACTTGATTAAGGAAATTAATTTTGTAAACCCATAATTTTAAAATAAATTACATTAACAAACTGAGGATAAACGCATAATTTTTTTAGATAAAATGAACCCATAATTTTGCTTCATATATTAATATAGCGCCTCCTCACCAGAAAAATAAATAATATAGTACCTCAAAGGGGGAAAAAAAAGAATTGCTTCAATCAAAAGTCAGCGATTTCTCATTCGTCGCAAATCCTCTCGGTGTCCTCTATTCTTCGGCTTTTCTTCTGGTCAGTCACTCAGGTTTGTCCATTGCTTAGATATGCAAATTGTCCACATGAAACAAACGGGAGGAAGAACCAAGAATGTGAAGCTAACAAAAAGGAGGAAGAAATACAGAAAAGTTTTCCAATGTCCTACGACCACCGGCAGTGCCACCTTCCTCTCACCACGGTTAGGTCTTGGGTAATGGGCATGAATGAAGAACTCAACAGATGAATTGCGCAAAATAAAATTTTAGTTAATATTTTTCTTTTATTGTTTGGTCATTAATTTAACCTGTGGGGCTTGGGGACTTGCAACCCCTTGGTTGGGCCTCAGGCCCATCCCCCTTAAAATGCTAACGAAACACTAAGGGAACTTGATGCCCGAGGGTGTCAAGTTCTATCCCATTTCCTCTCACCATACAGACCCTTAAGGTTGTGAAAACTCAATAATGCCTAGGAATATCAACACTCTCTAGGTATTTGGACCAATCTTCTCCATAATCTCAAAGGGAACCTTGGATCTTGACATGAGCTTGGACTTCCTTTCCCTTGGATTTTTCACTTTGCCAGGTGAATCCATACCAAATCCCTGGGCAAAAATTGAATCTCTCTCCTATGTTTGCTGGCTTAGCACTTGCTTTGCTCATTGAACTTCTCATTTCTTTCCCTTACCTTGATATAGAGGCCACAGATTTTCGTGCCCCTTCCCTCGGCTTCACAAGTGAATTGGTGCGAGTGGCTATTGGAACAAGATTAATAGGCACCTTTGAGTTCTAGCCATACACCGATGGAATAGGAAGCAACCACTAGATTTGGTTGGAGCTCTAAAGAGAACCCATTCGACATGGCTAAGAGTTCATTCTTTTAGGTTCTTCATTACAAATGTAACTGAAAGCCTCATTAAGAAGCAACTTGATGTAGGACGCTTTGAAAGCAATTCCTACAAAGGGATAAATGTAGGACACTCGAGAGCAATTCCTATGAAAAAGGGGTGGCTCACACGGACCAATCAATCTCACATAGAGAAACTCAAAATTCAATATCAATTCTCATTCATAGTCTTAATTCTCCAATTACATAAAGGGGTTTACATAGTTAAGAGATTAACTAATATTAGGAAACCTAAACATAAGATGTAGAATATAAAAGGATAGAAACATATAACCTAATATTATCCTAATGGACTAGGAAACTAAATCTTGATAAAATAATACTAAATATCTTTATTTTTCCTATCTTAAAATATATCAATAATAAACCTACGAAAATAATAAAAATAACAAAATATATTTCACATCTACTAATATAGAGATATATCCATATATCTCCTTTATTCTTATCTTGCATCATTCTCCTCCGGTTGCAAAAAACTCGACCTCGAGTTTTGAAATGAACTAAAATTGGGGACGAAGAAGATAGAATTGATTCAACTTCATGATAGATGTTTTGAAATTCAATCCTTAAAATATACTCCCATGCTAGTAACCTTATAAAAATTGGATGAAGTTCAATTTTCACTAAGAAGTCTTTAGGAATGAAGAAGTCAACATGTTCAACTCCTTGTGTCAAACTACAATCTTCTGGCAACGGTTCCAAAACAGTCTGCACTTGCATACTTGCACTTCTTTTTCAACTGGTTGCACATCCACTTTAATGACTTCTCTTGAAAAAGCTTCATCATCAATATCTAGAGTGGCTGCTTCCTTTTTAATTCCCTCATCCACAAAACAAGAGTCAACTTGACGAACTTCAATGTTTGAAACATTGACATTATTGTCTACAATTTGTTTCTTTGTCATTCGGAAATCTTCTTTGCTAGACTCCTCAAAGGTGTCCTTATCATCCTCAATGAAGGCTCGCCCATAATCTGTATCATGGTAGGTTGGATGTTCAACTAAATAATAAGGTTCCCTAGGAAACCTGGAAGTTAAATCTACATAATCATTCGTGGGAATTCACCAAGGTATCAAAGGAGCTCTAGGAGGTTTATAGTTGAACATATATCTAGGAATGTAGGGTCTGCAACCACATATAAGCTCAATAGCAAAATAGAGATCCAATTCACAACCTTCATAAAATTTGACGCCCTTAGAGCCTGCAAAAGGCATATACAACATCTTCATGGGAATAAAAATTCACTCGAGCATGGAAATCACCCATTGTTCGAAACATAGCTATGTTTTCCACATCCCCGTAAAGATAGAAAACGCGGTACAAAACGTTCTTTGTTATTGAAAATTCTTTATCAATAATATACAACATCTTCATGGGAATAAAAATTCACTTGAGCATGGAAATCACCCATTGTTCGAAACATAGCTATGTTTTCCACATCCCCGTAAGGAGAGAAAACACGGTACAAAACATTCTTTGTAATAGGAAATTCTTTATCAAGAATGATTACGCATAAAGCTGGGTGATGTTTTTCACACCAATCCATTGTTGCTGTCAGCAATAGCTTTAAGCAACGGAAAAACCACCAAACAGTTGCATATGAACAGCATATGAGCACCAGGAGAATCAACGGGGGCAGTAGGTCTGGATTTTTTTTTTTTGTGGCAGGTTCTTTTTTGGAAAATTTGGAAATCAAACAGAACGAAAAGATGTAACCGTATATGGGATCAAAAGGCTCTAATACCAAATTTGATGTAGGACGCTCTTAGAGCAATTCCTACAAAGGGATAAATGTAGGACGCTCCGAGAGCAATTCCTACGAAAAGGGGTGACTCACACGGAACCAATCAATCTCACATAGAGAAACTCAAAATTCATTTTCAACTATCATTCATAGTCTCAATTCTCCAATTACATAAAGGGGTTTATGTAGTTAAGAGATTAACTAATACTAGGAAACCTAAACATAAGATATAGAATATAAAAGGATAGAAATATATAACCTAATATTATCCTAATGGACTAGGAAACTAAATCTTGATAAAATACTACATATCTTTATTTTGCCTATCTTAAAATATGTCAATAATAAACCTACAAAAATAAAAAAAAATAACAAAATATATTTCACATCTACTAATATAGAGATATATCCATATATCTCCTTTATTCTTATCTTGCATCACAACTCTTTTAGGTTGATTCATAGATGCATATGTGAGCGCCTTTAAATAGGTAGACATTCTCAACATGAATCAACTCATGAACATGATTAACACATAAGCAAACATCCCACCGAAATCCTTAAAATTAGCATACATGTGTTTGATCAACTCAAAAATAAAACTCTAGAATCGACGAGTAGAAAGTAAAAGATACCTCCCAGAGTGCATTCACCCCTTTGTTTAACTTGCTGGACCTATTGTGAATGACAAAGTGGAAAAATTAGAATTATTCCACCCACTTGGCACGCCTAGGGTTGAATTTATACTGGCATTGAATGTACTTGAGGGCTTCATGATTCGATTGTACGATGATTCCCCACAATCGCACCTAACAAGATGGTAACTCCAATATCCTAATGCTCAAACTATGCCATAGAACTCTTATCTTAGATGGAACATCTCTTGGCATGATTGAGCTTCTCGATAAAGAAGGTTAGATTCCTTCTTGAGTGTAGAGAACATCAATCTCCACCCTACAGTGGATGACAGAAAATCAAACATCTTGGCTAAGCTACACAAGACAAGGTAAAGGAAACTCTAACTCTAATCCACTTCTCTTCCCTTGGCCAAGAACACAAACCTAATGAACATCAATATATGGTAAAATATTGTGACTTTCTTAAGGTTCCCATACAGCATTTCTTCACTACTTGTCTCCTCCTCTCTACAACCATACACCAAAATGTCATCAACTATGCCACTACAAACTAGCTAATGAAAGGAGTAAGGACTTCTTTCATAATCCTCATAAAAGTTTTTATAGCATTAGTCATTTGTACTATCAAGGCATTGACCCTGGGCTTCACTGTGGAAAGAGCAAGAGATGCCATTTGTACTATCAAGGCATTGACCTACTTTTTTTTTGGGTCATGTACGTCTATAATATTGCTATGGTACTGCAAAATCGTGGAATCTGCATTTTTTGACTTGGGATCTTTTGAAACATGGTGGGTTTTTGAAGAATTATGGAAGATTCATACACTACATCCTGCAAAATATGAATATTTGCCACAAAAGGGGGCTGTTGGGCTCATATTGACCAAATGGTCTGAACACTATCAATCAACACAAGAAAAAACAAACTGAAAAGCATCTTTTGAATGTTGAAATCCTCGCAAATTAGTTTTACTTATTCATATTTGAACTCAAATCACATTAAAACTTCTTCCGATGTAAGATATTTCTAAAATCCATTAATAAAAAGTCAAATTTCAAATGTGATGGACGATACTTCTTTTTCGTCTTTCCTGACATATTCCCTAATGTTTAAACATGTGGAGTTTTTCAATAACCAGGTTGAAACTCAATTTGTTACAAGATAAGCATTTTGAAATTCCAATTCCATAAAAATTTCTCTTATATGGGCAGACACTTCCGTCACATTGTTTAAGGAGAAGAAGATCGTTTAAATATATCATTGTCTTTTTTATGTTTTTTCTCTTTTGTCTCATGGGCTAACTCGGTAGCTACACAATTTAATTATTATTAACTAAGGTTCCCAGTTTGGTTTACCGGAAAATCAAGTTATTTTTTCAGCCTCTCTAGGCTCTTTTGGTTTTAGTTTTCTTTTAACAGACGATTACAATTACCATAACAACTTTCACAATGATAATGCAGGGATCCTTAGACAAAGGAATATCATAGCAAAGCTCATAAATCATCAACTTCCTCAGCATCTATAGTACAAATTCTTGTATGAGACTGTATCATGAAAGTGTTTCTATAAGAGGGACTCCAGGAAGGATGACTAGTCTTTAGGTGACTATTTAGAGTAACTATCTTATTTGTGGATGATTAATCATGTTAGTCTAAAAAGAGTCAACTTAAATGAGTAATTAGTCACCCAAATCAGTATAAAAAGTCAGTATTAGCATGTCCGTCTCACAATCTCTCTTAAAAAGATGGCCCTATACAAGACCAACTGATATACATTTTAACAAGGTTGTCCTGTTACTAAAGTAATAAATTTTTATTGACCACTTTATATAGCTCAGGAACCTATTTGCTTTCCTAAGATAACTTGCTGCCTCTAGGAGCAATACTATGCTTCTGCACAGCCCAAACTCCTTGTCAATTGGAATACTAAAAAGCCTCATAATAATTTGATACATTTGGCAACCAAGTCAAGATAGAAAATTACCATGATGATATAAAAGAGCAGAACTCAGAAGAATGCTCGGGAGAAGCATGAGGCGGTGGCTGTTCAACAATTGTTTGCATAATTGAAAAATAGTTTATCCAACCATCCTCTTGATCTGGTAGGTCATAGGGGAATTGACCAGTTGCACACTCTAGCATAACCAAGCCAAAGCTCCAAATGTCACTTTTATAGCCATATGTCTCTTCACTAAATCTCTCAGGCTGATGAACACACACACACACACACACACACAAGGTAATTGAGGGATATCAATTGCAAACAAGGTTTGACTCATCAGCAAAACATAAAATTTAAAACAAAATGGAACAACTTACAGCCATATAATGATATGTCCCAATTTTAGTATTTGCCTGAGCAGAGGTACTTGAGACTATTGCACTAACACCAAAATCAGTAATCTTCACTTCTCCTCTATGATTTATCAACAGATTGGAAGGCTTTAGGTCTCTGTGAATTACGTGTTTCTCATGATGAAGATAACACAAGCCTTTTACTACCTAAACCCAAAAAAATAAAAAATAAGAAACAAAAGAACAAGAAAAAACAAAAAAGTGCAGAACAAAATTAAGTGACCTAGAATAACTTAGAAGGAAGAACAGTGATATATCATAATGATGATGCTCAATTTATGATTGCAGTGTACACACCTGCTTACATATGGCAGAAAGATATTCTTCTGGTATTGTCCTGACTTTTCTCAAGAAATCTAGAAGTGATCCACCATCCATGTACTCCAAAAGTATTGAGAAAGCATCATTTTGAAAAAAACATTGGTAGCAAGCAACCGCATAAGGGCATTCCAGTGACTGATTAATTTTCAGTTCTTTGCCTATCTGTCTACGAGCAGAGTCTTCAATATTCATCTGTACAACCTGAAACAATTATTTTCAAAAATTATAGTCAAAGAGCAACACCCTATAATAACATAAATAAACAAAGGGGGTTTTTTGTGCAAAAAAAAAGAAACAGCAGCATACAGATCTTGAAAACAAAATCTAAAAATGAAGGCTGAAAAAGAATCAAGTGAATTATAAAATCTGAAGGGATGCAAAGTTGCATCTTAAGATAAATACTATATGATCAAGCCATTTAAGATTCTTCTACTGATTACAACTCCAGCTCGTAACTTGGAGATCATGGATTTCAAAGATAAAGTCATGAAAAGGCTGGTAACTGAACTAATCGACATGGACTACATGAGAATAATACAATAACAAGTGGGCTGATCCTACGAGGACGGCAAAAAGATGTACATGTCAACCAAAAAATATAGTATGGAATCTAAAAAGAACCTATATACCCTTCCAAAGTCAAGTAGCAACATGTGATCCTATGAGAGGCAGCTAAACAGAAAATGCAAAACAAAATTACAGCAATCAACTGGGAACAAAGATAAACAAGCATGTGAATATTGAACCGTGAATTGTGGTAGTTATTCAAGAAATTTATTTCCAGCGTGAGCAGGATGAGAAGAATAGGCCAACAAAGATCAGATAATTTTTTTTTTGGGAAGAGGGGTAGGGATGCAGTTGTAAAGTGAGAAAGACTACAGAGATAATAGTGTTAGAACCCTGGAGTAACAGGTAGTTTTTTTTTTTTTTTTAATTTTTTAAGGGGAGCGTTTAGATGATGCAAGCAGCTTTCCGAACAGAATAATAGAGACACTGTTTTAAAAGGGTCTTAGATATTAAAGGCATTGGACTGCCAGCCTAATTCGCAACAAAAGAAGCATGAACAAGTTAATGAGACATTTTACTTTATTCCACAATATCCAAAGCCGAAACTGTCTAATAATGAATCTTTTTGGGTAGTGACTTTGTGCCTCTTCTGCACCAAATTTTATTTTTCAAAAAAGGAATTTCTCCAGGTAAATGGACAACATGGGGGCAAGAGAGACCATAGGAAGTTAAAACGTCTGCTTAAGCCTTGGAGAGGAGCCATTAAGAGACGAGCTAATGAAAAGCAATGAATGAGGGACAGAACTTAAAGATGAGGGACATGATCATGGATTCATGATAGCATAAGAGCCTAAGTAAGGAAAGAACCTCATCACGAAGATGATTTAGTTTTGTGGTTTTAAACATATATTACAATTCTTTTATAACAAGATTTTCTCAGCTAGCAGAAGTTAGAAGACAACTAAAGACAACTTGAAACACAATGCTTTGCAGATTCAACCATAATCTGAATGATTTATTTTATGGGTGCGATAATCTGAGTGATAAATAAGCAGTACACCTGCTTTTGAAGAAAATAATACAGTTTCAAGTTCGTTTAGCCCTTTTGCTACAGATCCGCTGTATGGATTGAACAAAATTAAATGACTTGCATCTCCAGTTGCACAATTCTATATTACATTTTTATAAATATAAATTTTGCATAAATGTCTTATGCTACTGAAGTTGCATAAATAAGAAAGCAGAACTTATCCAGCCCACAAGAAGGATGGCGATATGAAGCCAGAAAAACCCAAATCTGCGAGAGCAGAGCGGCAGTGATGAAGATCGAGATAGCAAAAGACAAAAGAAGTGCATTTTCCTAAGAACATGTGATGGAGATGAAGGATAAAGGAAAGATAGCCAATATTAAGAATATGAGATATATTTTGGTATTTGGAAATATGTTGTATTTTGATTTTTTATGTAATTTTCATAGAATATTACACAGTATTTTAAAAGAGTCTAGATAGGGTTATTTAATTGTATTCTAGTAGTATTTAGTTTGCTATACTATTTAAGGTAGGTTTAGGTTCAAGTCATAGAGTCTCATAGCTTGATCCCGAAGTCATAGTCTTCCAGCTTGCTCCCCAAGTCATGGTCTTATAAATAGATTATTTGTCCTATGTTATTAAAAATGACATCAAATATTAAATGAATATGAATCAAGAACTTAGATGCTAATTTCCTCCTCTCTTGTCCTCTAATCTTCCTCTTTCCCTCTCTAATTATTCTCTCCCCTCTAAATTCCCTCTTCTTCTCCCTTTTACCGTTCCCGTTCTCTATTAACATGACTATGTATCCATCGTCAATGGAGTGACTAATGCTGGCTCATTGATATTTGACAGTGAATCGGATGTAACACAGGCAACTTGGTGGTATTCATCCAGTGCTTTAGCACATTGACGATTTACAATCTCACAGAGGAAATAACATGAAGCATAAAATCTTTTTCTCACTGAAAAAGTTCAGTAGGGATCAAAATTTCAAAAGAAGTGGATACGAAAAAATTAGCCCATATATAACACCATCCCATAAAAAGCTACCAGCAATTCTACAACTTTTAGCAAAGGAAAACAAAGTTTCAATATCCCAAAAGACCAACTTGAATACAGTTATATTTTAAGTACTGAGGATAATTTTTCTCACTCTCAATGATCCTTCTATTTCTCAAGTTTTAAACAGTATAGAAAACAGCATAAAAGATAATCCTAGCAGCCTTTTGTCTAATCCTTTCCCAATGAAACCTATGAAGCCAATAGATAGTGTTTTTACTATTAAGTGCCAAGCAATTGAAAGCCAACTCCCAAAGAGTTCCAGCAGACTGAGAACGACACAGCAAGTGGCCAGTGGATTCTAAGTCCCCTTTTCCCATGAAACATTTATTCACCAATATTTCAACCCTCTTTTATAACTTTTTTATGTGTCAACAATCTCCCCCATGCTTCTCTTTAAAATGAAAAACTAGGATACTTTACACGAGCCATATGCTTCCACATAACTATCCAACGGATCCATTCACCTGCATTTGACAAATTAGGCGGAGGAAGGAAAAAGAAGTTCAAAAACATAGAACCAGACAGTAGATTCCCCATTAGAGTTAAGATTCCATCTAACTTTGTCAATAGATGTGCCCCACAGTGCAAACTCATCAAGCTTCTTGACAAGATAAAAATAAATAAAAAGGTAAAATCAAATAAGGCTAGATACAAACAGCAAAGGAAGCTGAAGCGATGCATAGGTAAATCTCAACAGTCCTCTCACCTCCAAAACCTACTCTGCCCACCACATAAATAAGGATAAATAGACAGAAGCATGCACAAGCATGAATGACATGGGGAACAAATATTCGAACAAAAAAAGCAAAACAAAGGTAGGAAACAGAGTTAGCACCCTTAGAATACTGCAACTAAATTTTCTGAGAATAACATAGAATGTAGGTATGTATGCCTATAAACTACTTGTAAGGTAACAAAAATAATTTAAATCTCCCACTAAAGTTAGTTCCTTTATTTGGGGGCGGGGGCTAAAGGTAATAGATTCCCAGAGGATATAACAGAAGAAATTTTAATTCAGCAATTAGGTGTAGTATGGTACCTATAGTAGGAAGAATTGCCCCAACCACCGCCCATTGCATTTTTGTCGGTTTCTTCCCTTTGTTGTCATTCTTTCACTTTGATCCAGGTTATTGACTACAACTAAAAAGGTCAAGGATGATTTGATGCCTTGACAAGAAGGATGAGAAGAGTAGGGATGCAGAAGATGATTTCCATGATTATTTGGAGGACTCCTTCGATGGAAAGGAATTGGCATACATTTTTGTGGCAAAGTATTCCTTATCAAGCATTCAAACTAACCTTTGTGAGAATTTTTTATAGCTGGAATGAAGTGCACAACCATTTGAAAAAATGTGGATAATATCATTCATGACGCTTGATGCTTGACAGCATGATGATTTTAGTATTTGCTACTCTAGTACGTAATTGACATACTCTATGTTTCCTTTTATACATCTATCAGTTACTCATTACAAAAATATTCAAAAATTTCTCATTCTAATAAAATACTGGTTAAAATAAATCCAAAAATTTTTAAAAATTCTTCTCAAATTTACAACTATTTCCCAAAACGATTAACTATGTGTCACAAATTTTCCAATTCCTTTCTTGTTATCCACACCAAGGAAAGAGATCCTTTTGGTGAATGCTTAAATCTTACAAGGCATGCATCTGCCAAATGCTGAACACAATAGAGATGTACTGGCACTAAGCAGTCCTTAAACCTCCCCCTCCAGGTGGTAGAGAACGTACACCAATAAGGTTACTTTAGCTGGTCTTTCATTAAAATCCCTTTATCAGAGAAGTATGCATCATCTGCTACGTCCCTTCCCTTGTGCTGTGGATGTTGTTGAAGAAGTTAAAGGACAAGAAGGAGCTTAATCATGGCTTTAGGATGCTCAAGTGTGTCACCATTTGGAGGGCTCTACTGTTAAGATAAGAATTCAAGCTGTACAAATTTGGGTCAGTTCATCTGCCAATAGATCAGCCAATCGAGTAAAGTAGTCAACTTTTGGCTTCAATATCTAAAGATCAAGTTATGCATGTGTTTGGTAATCAAGACAGTGTCAGATTCTGCATACATGTTAAGTACACTGCATTTCAACAGGTGAAGCACCTGTCGCAAAAATTCTTCTAAGGAATCAAGCTAAATCAATGGTTTTAAGAGGACTATATTCTCACTATACTGTCAGGCCGTGTATCTGGCAGAGTGCGCATAGAGGATTCGGCAAAAGTTCT
Source organism: Talinum fruticosum (assembly GCA_021018815.1). Classification (NCBI taxonomy): domain Eukaryota; kingdom Viridiplantae; phylum Streptophyta; class Magnoliopsida; order Caryophyllales; family Talinaceae; genus Talinum; species Talinum fruticosum. The sequence goes on along the minus strand of JAITYX010000036.1, from coordinate 4,431,615 downwards.
GTTCTTAAATTCATGCAAATCCATACCCCCAAAAATCCCACCAATTGGGGGAGGGGAGGTCCTGCGCACAGCCTTACTTTTGCATTGCATGATTGCACAGAGGCTAGTTCTGTTCTTAGATTCATGCTTACTAATTACTCCTTCTGTCCGTCCCAAAAAGAATGTCCTTTCTTTCTTTTCAGGATGCCCCAAAATAATGTCTGCCTTTTAAAAATGGAAGCTTCAAAATTATGAATATTCCCAAAATACACTTATTTTGAATTTAAAAACACAATTATAGGAAGGAGGAATATTTAAAATTACATATTTAAAATACCAAGGATATTATTGGTATTCTATTCATAAAAGAGGTTAGTTCATTAAGATTTCTTAAAATGCATGTTAAAGTCAAAGGGGACATTCCTTTCGGAGAAAGAGGTAGTCATGAAAAGCTAAATGGAACATTCTTTTCAGGATGGAGGTAGTAGCATAAGAAAACTTCTTATTTACTCCATGCTATGAAGCCTTGCAAACCTTAGAAATCAATAAAATTGAATGAAACACTGTTTATTAATTGTCAGCCAGTCGGTTTAAAAACAGATGAAAACAATCAATAAGGTTCACTTTAGTATTCTACATTGAAATTTCATTAATGATAGAGAGGGACCTAGACTATAGAGTATAAACATATCAATTACCAAACTTTCCATCCAAAAAGAAAACAGAATGAAGTCTACCAAATGGAGGAAGCAGAATATTAAACCTCCCTTATGTTGCTTGAAACATAAACGTGAAAATCGAAGCGCATAAGGCATAAATACTTTGTTGAATTAAAGATGAAAGTAGCAATAAGTCATGTAATTCTGGAACTCCTTTTAGGTGTTAAAAAGTCAGTAAATGTGGTGAACATATCATTTTCTTCTAATGATCCCTACCTTCAGGGCAAAAAACTGTTTAGTAATTTTATGCCGCACCAGCTGCACAATTCCACCACTACCACTGCCAATCATTTTAATCGTGTCCACGTCAGCTAAGCTTATTTGGTTGTCCAATGGCTTGATAGGAGATGGCTGAATGAAACAAACACATTACCAAATAAGTAAACAACCACTTTGGAAACAAACAAGAATAACTTGTCACATTTAGAATACGTAAAAAATGGCACTAGAAAGAACAATCTCTAACATATCCCTGAACTCATTATTGCACCAAGCAGTCATGCTTAAAACTGCAACTCTTAAAGGTGAAATCGTTACTACTCTCAAAAGATGTCCACATGCAGAAACATGTATCTTTAATTCCATATCAATTGCGCATTTATAAATGAGATAGTGGATCAGGAAAAATATAAAGGATGAAGTTTCTCCTGTGCAAAAACATAATTCCTAGTAGAGATTTGCACTTTTCCATATCACCCATTATTTAAAATGTTTTCCCATGCTCATTCAGCACATCTTTTTGTCATTTAAAACATCTTTTCCTACACATTGCACTTCTTAATAACTGAGCTATCATCCGTTACCACGAATTCAATAGTTTAATGCAGCATTTATTATTGCTGAAAAGATTGCTATTGCTGCTTGGTATAGTAATACTGTTATTAGCTAGGAATATTGGTATTCTTAGACATGTTTCTGTTATTTGCTGAGACCCTCCAGTTTTTCTTATTCCAATATTCTTAGATAAGGAAGTGAAGGAAGCATCAGAAAATTGTGGTAGCACATCAAATGTATAATATGGTGCTGCAACGATCAGGAGTTGCAACTTGCCATTATGAGTTCTATTTTCAGTCCTAACCTCGTCCAACTTTCAAGCAACTAAACAAGTCACTCTAGGACAAACTTTTTGGTAGTAATCCATAATGGAACTAATCACTACATTGTCTCAAATTTGTTTGACGTGGTTTAGTAGGCACTCAACTCCTTCAAATATATTATCTAATGCAAACAGGACAAGAATGCACAAGGCAGGTGATTTAAAAAAAATTAAAAGGGAGAAACTAGGTTTTTTGGATCAACTCTCCCCCTGCATCCATCCCGAAACAAGGCTACCTAGGTGGGCGCTGTCAGGGGGAGGGAAGAGGGGGATACACCAGGAAACCAGGTGGTAGAGACATTGACCCCACAAAGCCCCCAGGACTCTACCCTTGGCATAAATGCCATTGCAGGATTGCGCCACAGGTGTGTTGATGGCAAAACTAGAAATTGTGCAAGCAATTTCTACAATATTGCACCAGTAAAAAGTTATCTTCTTCAAGTATGTACATGAAAATCAAGTTGCATGCCATATTTGGTAGTTATCTTACTTCTTTAAGGATGAAGCCAAAAAGTTATCTACATTCCAAGGGTAATAATATCTTGCTCTTCACCCTCGTAGCACTCTTCAAAAGCTAAGAATTTTCCAACAAAAAGGTAACCATAATCCAAGGGTCATAATATCTTACTCTTCACCCCTGTAGCACTCTTCAAAAGCTATGAATTTTCCTACAAGAGCATACTAGATAGAGTATTTTGCTGAGATCTCCCTTGCTCATTAATCAGTCAATAACAATGGCTATTATCTTTCAAAATTAAACATCTGCTGAAAAGGTTCCCCATGAACATCTCATGCATAACTCACAAAAACTTCCCTTATAGCCTTTCAATATTTGCTTTTACATATATGCAAATCAAAGAAAGTAAATATCAACAAGCAAGTAAACTCATACGGGCCGAAGTCTTTTCTCATGCCCCCTACAAATAATCTTCTCTTTTACACATCAAATTTATAGTAGTGGTTATCAATGTCATATGGACTCTTGGGTGCAGCTTAATTGCCCAAATTGAATACTGGAGCATGAACACCTGCACAAATTGATTTTCGCCCAGAACAAGACAATTTCCTGATAATTGCCAAATATTGACATCTAGACACTAACCCATGCCGGATATTACCGGAGAGATGGAGTACACTAGCTACTCAGCATAGATACCCACTACTGCTATATGATGTCTTGATCAACGAATGGCATAAGAATCCCATATCTCGATGGTCCAAACTTTACATTTCCAATCCTAAAGCCAACGTAAATGTTGACGGGGCAAAATTTCCATTTCTAGATCAAAGGGGTAAAATGCAGTCCTTAGTTAAGACATTATATTAACTTATTAAGCCACAAGTGGGTAACATCAATCCTGGGCCCTGAACAACGCCAACATTGAAGAGAGAGAAAATACTCACAGCCTGGACTTCATTTTGGGGGACAATTCTAACTCCATCCTTGTTGACCAGAAGATCTCCATCTTTAAATGTGCCACTTTGAGTTCTAAATACCAAACAAAATCACCCAAATCAAAATTCAGCAAAAACAAAAAAAACAATAAATCCACGAATCCAGTTCAAGTAAATTCTGAAATAAATCATACAGAAATTTAGCGAGAGAATCTTCGTCGGTTGGAACAGAGAGCCTGAGATTAAATGCACCATTATTCATCATGGGCACTGCTCTTTCAGCTTTGTGACGCTAAATCCCCTTGTGCTGACTGCCAAAGCTTGGCGCTGATGGAGGGGGCGGGGAGGGGAAGGGAGAGAGAGAGGAGAGAGAGGGGAGGGGGAGTCGTTGTAAAGTCGTCCCTAATTTATTTGCATTGAATTTAAATTGTTTGTTGGGTCACGAGTCAAGACATATCACTGTGTCTTCGGTGAGTCCCATGGACTAAAGATTAATATACTTTGGTGGCAACTCGAGAATTTCTCATGCAGAACTTCGTTCAGATGACTTTTTCTGTATGGTATATCATAGCCCGGTTCTCAATTCTCCACTCATCTATACAGAATGTAACTTTCTTTTCAGTCTCCTTTTCCCTTCGCAGGCTTAGTTAGCCCGAGGCCAAGTGTAGGTGGAGTAATTTTATGAAATTATAAATTAAAATTGAACTTAAATTTATTCAATTTATAGTATTGTATATTGAAAAATAGTTTGTATAGAGAGAAGAGAGAGTTTGGGAGAGAAATTTTAAGTAAAATAACGGGTTTTTCTAGCTGAAAATGAAGTGAATGAGGAGGAAACTTCCTGTTAAACGAACTTTTGGGGTTCGAAAAACCCTAGAAATCCCTTCCAATCACGAGCTAAAGGATTGAACCGGGTTCGAATTTTTCGGAAAAGGATAAAAAACCCCTAAGATTCGAACAGTCAAAACGACACGGTTCAAATGATTCCGAGATTCAGCGTACGATCCAAAATGACGTCATTTGGACGTTTGGGAGCACGTGTCGGGCTCGGTCGCTAAAAAGGGCAAAATGTTGCGTTTTGAACAACTAGAAGGTCCAGTATTGGTTCAACTCCAAGCTTGGGAGTCCAAACCGGCTTGGGTCGGCCGAAGCATTGGTTTGCATGCCGACCCTATCGTAGAATAATGATGTCGCTATTTTGTGGTGTTGATTGGCTTTTTATGGGTTAAACCGGCTTTCGTCACTCTGCTTTAGTCCGACCATGACCCGAACTTGCAAACGAGACTCGGTTTTCATTATCGGGCTAACAAAATATAAATAAATAAATAAATAAAAAGATAAGAGAGACACGTTTTAGGTGTCTACAATTAGCCCTCACTTTGAGCGAGTCTAAAAGATGAAGTGTCAAAGTAGACAAGTAAAGGGTACTTATTTTATCGGGTGTCGCTCGAATATTGATTAAATTAAGGGGTCCGGAATCGGTCGTTTCTTGGCCCGAACTACGACAAAATGGGGGTCCGGACTTGATCACTGCATGTTCTTTGAAATCCGGCTAGAAAACTCCCGAGCTTGGCTTGATCGAGTCCTAAAACTCAGCGATATGTTGAAGATTGATCGTTTCTTGTTCTCAAGCTTAGCTAATAATTTTGTTGTACTAAAATTTTGTCAATAAATAACTAGATGTACGAAAGTTCGATATTTTATCTAAATAATTAAGTCAAAAGATACTTGAAAAGTAAGTCTGGAAAAAAGTTGAATAAGTGGGCCCCACAAGGCACTTGCTTGATGGGCTGCTTAGGTTGGTCTGCCCGCCGTGGGGTCGACGTGCTTCTGGCCACGCCTTTAATGTTGTAGCATTGTCGGAACCATGACCCATCCCCGTAGGGAGCAAGCGTGTCGCGCTTACCCGGGAAGCGTCGACTCTTTGATTTATGTGAAGTAAGGCTCTTATTAAGTTGATTTTAAAATTAGATTTTGAAGTAGGTTTAGATGTAAATTTGATTGGTGTTTTAATAATCATTTGATTTTCGAAACTAATTTTGGAAGTCTCGGGATGTTATTTCAAGAGAAAAAGAATTAGAAAATTAAATAAATCATTCTACTCGCAAAACCGCTGGATCAGAGCGGTGGAACTACGTGGGTCGGGAGCTAAGCACTGGTTACCAATTAGAGTCGGCTGCTGCCTGCTCTAACGGGTGACCGCATCCGATCATCCGGGTAGGACCGAGGAGTGAGTCTCGATTAGATGATTTAGGCTACCAAAATGACCCATTTTTTCTAATTTTTCTCAAAAATGTCAAGAGGCAATTTTGAGAATAAAAATTTAAAAATAAAAGAGTCGCCAGTTTATTTTGAGAAATAAAAGCTAACAAAAAGAAAAGAAATACTTTTCCAAATTCATCATAAAGAACTAAATCAAAAAAGATTTTTAAAAAACGACTCCATTGGTCAAACTAATATCCAGGTGTTCAGCAGATGATGGTACGAAATAAGGAAGATTGCTCCTCATTCGGCCCGACCAATATATGGCCTCTACTAATCCAAATTGTGAGTTAAAATTACGTTAAATAAAACAAGCAACCAACATGCGAATTACAAAAATTAAAACAGTCAAAACATGCTTGAAAGCTATAAAAAAGCAATAAAGAAATGATTAGTAAATAAAGCAATAAAAAAATTAAAAAATAAATAAAAATTACATTGGGCGGGAGAAAAATAAATGCGATACAAATTCAATCTATAATACGGAAAGAGATAAAATGCAATAATTAAACAAAACTGTAAACATAAACTAAAGAATCAATGAGATGCGCACTCGAGTTAACCCACCTACCGATCGTGGACTTGAGCCAGAACAGACTTTGGCAATGTAACAAGAGGGCAACGACACCAAAAATGAAAAAGAAGGCTTTTTTTGAGTGGGTTTAGAAATGGGATTTGAAGTGAAGTGAAGTGAGTGAAGGAGAGAGTGAGAGAGTATAGAAGAAAGTGAATGAGAGATATTTTCAACAAATAGGGGTTTTCCAAGTTGAAATGGGGTGAAATGAGGAGGGGAACCCACTATTTATAGCAAAATTTAGGGTTCAAAGTAACCTTAAAATTGCTTTCGATCGTCGGGTTTTGATTAAACCGAGCCCGAAATTACCAAAAAGGATAAACGGAAAACCGGATATTCACCCTTATCAAAACAACACCATTTCAAGGTATATGTGGACCGGAGTCGATCGAAACGTCGTCATACGGATGTTCGTAAGCGCGTGCCATGTTTGGAAACCGACTCCAGTTTGGACCTCGATTTAGGCGTTCGAACCTATCTTGGGTTGGATAAATAAGTGGTTTGTGGGGTTGGCCTAATCCCAAAAAATGAAAATGGGTTGTGTTTCGTGGTGCTGAATGGTTTTTGTGGCTACTAGCTTCCGTCACGCTATTTTAGTCCGATCATAACTCGAGTTCACAAACAAGACCGAGATATCATCATCGAACTAACATAAATAAAAAGATAAGGACGACATGTTTCTAGTTTCTACAGTTAGCCCCTACTTTGACCGAGTTAGAAAGATGAAGGGTCACAATAGATATTAAAGGGTGCTTATCTCATTTACTCGACACCGCTTCGGATGCCGATTGATTTAAAAGGTCTAGAATTTGTCGTTTCTTGACCTTAACTTCGACGAATTAAGGTCCGGACTTTATCGCAACATATGTTTTGAAATCGACAAGAAAAATCTTAAGCTTGGCTTGATCAAAGTCCTAAAGCTTGAAGATATGCTCGAAACTTGAGCTTTCTTAATCGAAGCTTGGCTAAATAATTACGTTATACTAATATTTTGTCAAGTAAATAATTAGATGTACGAAAGTCCAAGTATTTTACCTAAATAATTCGATCAAAGAAACCGAAAAATAAACTAGAAAAGGCTAAAGTAGTGGGCCCTATGAGTCCACTTGCTTGTTGGGCTGCTCAGGCTTTCGGCCACGCTTCGGGAATCGAAGCTAGTTGCAAGTCACGACACCCGACACTTGCCGCATACGATCGGACCGTGCCAGTCCTTGGGAACCGGAGCTGGTCGGCATTTGCAGTGTCCGGTCGGGGAGCATGTTGCCAACCAATCAGGAAATGGCTTTGGTTTTTGCTTTATTTTTCATGCAACCGGATTTGCCTATAAAAGGGTAGGCTTGGATGCTTCATTTTTCACATCTTTACTCCTTTTCTTTTTCTTCCTCTTGCTTTTGAGCTTGTTCTTTTATTTCTTAAGAAAACTAGTGTGGGGCTGAGAGCTTAACCCAAGATTTGTTTGTGGAAAGGGATTGACATCCTCACCACGAATGGAATCTAAGGGATCTCTTAGTGAAGGCCGAAAGTCATGTTTTTCATCAGCGATCTCTACTGCATTAATTGTCATAACTTGGATTTCTTTTGTTTTATGCTAATGTGGCATTTAATTAAGACACTCTATCTCCTTTTTCTTTGTAAGGGGACACCATTAGAAGTAGCGGTTCCATCAAGAAATTCTTCGATACATTCAAAGAACGAGACTACCCATTGGAGCAAACCTTAATCAATGCCAGGTTTGGTCCACTCTTCACTAATTTAAGTCACTTATGCGATGTATTTTGGGACACCACTAACACTTTTCATCTTCCCTTTGGGGAAATGACTATTACTCCTTTGTACTTCACTGTCCTTAAGGACTAGACTTTTCGGGTGAACCCATAGTGTATGACCGAAACTTATACCAAAATCGTGACTATCGACGTCACTTTTTTGGTCCGATTGCTCTCCAGTTTCCCGAACCAACTCTTTTAAATACTCAATGCTCTTTTTCGCTTACACGAATGAAGAGTTGTGGGCCCGACATAATCCACAACAATAGGCTCAAATTGTGATAGCCCTCATGTTGAGCATGTCCATTTTCTCCGACCAAGGGTCCAAAGTCCACTTTCATTATCTAGCCAACTTAGTATACTTAGACCGAATAAAGACTTTAATAGAGGTGTGCCCACATATGCCTGCTTAATAAGGGGTTTACGAGCGAGTGCCCGACGTACTACGTCGGAGAAGGATTCGATCGACTATATACCTCTAACTCGGTTTGTGGAGGATTATTGAGGTTTGTTCTATTCCTCTTAGCCTTTTATTTATATCTTGTATGGATATCAAAATTTACTTGTGTGGTAAATTTGCAGCCATGGATGTACGAATATTTCCTTAACTTTTACCCAGCTTAATGAACCATGCGACGTTTTCGCCGACAATTGCATGGGCGAAAATCCACCTTGCTCGGCAGAAGGAAGTCGGGCTTGCTCGCTTGCATCCGACTCTCAATAAATTGTCTATGGTATGCTTTTTAAATTTTTAAGTTTCAGACTAGTATGGTCTAAAGTACGGTCATTTTACGACTTCTAATTCCGCCCTTACCTACGGTCTAGTGTGGACCATGGTCCGGGCCATGGTGGGACTAAAGTCGGCCCATAGTCGTGCCTCGTTGCTTCTATTCGGTTACTTAAATTTGATATTTGATGCTTACGAGGTTGAATTCGTATGCTTGGGGCGAGCCAAATTTTACCCGTGGCTTCTAAATCAACTTCCCCCATAACTTCGAGTCGCGAGATATCTTAGTAAGAACCGAGTTCTTTTGGAAGGCCCATTTGGCTTTTGTTGGTACCTTGGTGTAACAGACTGACCCTAACCCCGATTACTTATTTTACTAATTACAATTTATAAAGCGGAGCGCGCGCACTTCAATACGACATTTAAATTTTTTTGGGTGTTATATGGCTAAGACGACAAAGTGGCCTCCAACGGAAGTTTCATAATAATAATCGTAAATCCACACGTATGTTAGAAGTAAGAATTTAGAAATTTATGTACATATATAATAAACATAAATGTGAAGGTATTTGATAATAGGGTGGTTGAATATTATATTTTAAATGAATCATGTTATTTAAAATCGATCATATGATTTATATATTTACCAAGTCACTAAAATAAAATAAATTAATTTTAATTAAAATATATATATATATATATAATATAGTTTACATTAATAACATAAAGGAATTAAATTATAAATTAAAATTAGGGAACATAAGTGATGATTATTATTGTGAAATTTTAGCAAAGAATTTACAAAAGCAAAAAGGCCCAATTATTTTTCTAAGCTAGAGATTATTTGGGCTTGGAAGGAGCTGATTTTAAGAGGACGACAAAAAAATCGGGAGATTCTGGAATGTTTAAGAAGCAAGGGTTAAAAAAATCATCTTCAAATTGGTTCCAAAAGCAGGAACCAATTCATTTTCCCTCAAGTTTCCCTCTCTTCCCGTTGCCCCTGCCATTGCCCCTGCCGCTGTCTCGCTCTCTGTCCGGCCACCATCACCACCACCAAGAGCTTCGTCGGCGCCTCTAGGTGGTTGGCGGAGCTCACCCGCACCACCATCAACACTTTCCTCCTCTTGGCTTTCATCTTTTGGATCTTGAAGGTGAAACCCTAAACTCAATTTTCATCTCTTTTCATTATTTACTTGTTGATTTTAGTTAATAATTGAATTGTAGGGGTTTAAAAAGGTATTTGTGATGTAAATTTAAAGGTGGATGGTGAAAATTTGAATTGATGCGAATAGTTGTGGCTTGTTGTTCTTGGTGAAAGAATTGTAAATTGGGAGTGTATGATTGTGTTTGGATTATTAATTGGGATTTAGAGACGTAAATTTGAGGTGTTCTATAATTTTATATGAATTTAGTTGTCCCTCGTTATTTTGGATGTGATTTGGTATTTTGGTGAAATGATTGTGTTGTGAAAATGAATAATTGCGATTGTTCTTGTAAGATGGTGATTTAGCGAATTTGATCGGGGATATTTTGATGCAAATTTAGAATAAATTGATTGTTTTCATTGCATTTTGGGATTGGATATAATTGAGCAAAAAAGAGAAGTTGTGTAGAGATTGAGGTTAGGAAATAAGTAAGCTTAGAGGCATGGAAAAATTTGAGCATTAGAGTGCCTAATTATATATATGAATATGGTTTTTGTTGGGAAAAGATGTATATAAATTTGAATTAAGATGTTGTGTGATGTGTATAATTTGAGTAAGTTAATTAATCGGTGGATAGTTAACGAGATGAATGGTGACTTAATGATAAGGATTGAAAGCAATATTTAGGTTCGATATGATTAGTCGAGTTTAATGGTAGTTAATAAGTAAATAATAATCATAGTGGTAGTAGTAGTAGTAGCGATAACACTTGTTAGATTCATTTTTTTATATGTATACTAAACAAGTTGTAATGGCTAAAGTACGAACAAAATTATAAAATAAAAAAATATTTTTGTTCGAGTAAATTAACATATTACAATTATGTGAAAATCAATGACACTAGCTTAACCAATTTCTATGAAGTTATAAGCATTTATGCGAATTTAATTATAAATGATATTACCATAAAACTTAAATTTAAACATTATTAACAATAAAGACCTATGTGAACAGCGAGTGAGGCCACTATTGTCGTCGACGAGCCGCTTAATCAATATTTCATAAAAGGGAGGAAAGTATTTTAAATTCAAGGACGTTCATTGCCGGTACCTTTCGAAAATTCACATATTTCAAGCAAATCTCAACATTTCTTATATAAATAACTAATAATGAAGCATTTGCAAATCAAGTTTTTCAGCTAATTAAGTGGTCCCCGATCAATTATCAATTATCAATTATCGGGGTTAAGCCTTTCAATTTCACCCGCGGCTTCAACTCGGTTTCTCGATCGGCCGGGAGGTGTGCACCTTATTCAAAGACCGCATCAATTATACAAGGGGCTCCACTTCGGATAATAACCTAGCAAGCAAGTTTAACTCATATTCTCTCCCTCTCGATCTCGAACTAAAACGAATTGAAATGCGCGCGCTAAATTAAAATGTTTTCAAAGCAATTTGACTATACAGGAATGTTCGTGCTAAGTTTCGACTCACTTTTCGAAATATTTTACTGTTTTTGTTTTAGGAAAAGCATTGCTGAACAGATCAATTACCTACCAAGACCGATGAAGGCAAAATATAGCTGGACATGTTGCATTTGTGGTTCCGATGGTGTATAGATGCTCCCGAGTGATTTCTCCTCAATCATGGCTTGGGACTAATTTTGAAGATCATTAGAGGTTGCGTAAGTTCTCACATTAAAGAAGTATATGAGATTGTATTGAAATATACGCAAGCAAGCCTCTAAGTTATATTGTGGGTCTCGTTTAAACACTATGTGTGCCTTAATCACTTGGGTTGTAAGTAGTTATCATCATAAGGACCCAACCCACATGTAACATTTAGATATGCAAATTGTATTTCATTTTTATTTCGTTTACTTAGCTCTGGTCCTATTCTTAGGACGACGGTAACGTCTCCGATCGTTACATTCCGTTGCGGCCTAAGTTAGAGATTATTAGGTAATGGTGATTGGGGGCGTTACGGTTGTGGTATCGGAGCCGGGTTTATCACTCGTGAGCAATAGGGTTCTAAGGTGTCATGATTTGAACTTTAGGAAAATTACGCGGCTATTATTTCCTTAAGTTGTCATTTTGGGACTTGTGTATATAGTGTAGTTAATGTAAGGGTTGATATATATACTTTTGGGTATGTTAGTATAAACGATGTACGTAATGACTTAAGTTGCTGACGTGCATTTCATATGCTTTTAAGTTTTGTAACTTGTAATTAAGTTCATATAGTTTGTTTCGGATGTATTGTGATCCATTTAGGTTGTTTTAAGCCTTAATGTATATTGGTTGGACTTCGGCGTGTGGCCATTGAGTTGTGTACTCCGAGCGTGTGGCTCGTTGAGTAATATTGTGGTCTTTATGCAGGGTTTTAAGGCTTCAAGCCTAGAGGATAAACTATACCTAACAAAATTGACCCAAACCGAACGGGTCAACCCGAACGACCCGAAACCCAAACCGAACCGACATCCGAAACAGCTTGAACCGATTTTGACCCGAAACCGAAATGAACCGACCCAAAATCTAATGAACTCGATTCGACCCAAACCAAAATGACCCGAACCGAAACCGAACCGAATCGGACTCGAATCGATTTAACCCAAATAAAAGTGACCCAACCCACATTTTTTTAGGATGCACTTTTGTGCCTATAGTGGTACAATTTTGAATCGATTTTTACCCAAAAGTGACCCGATTATAACTTGATCCGAAATTAACCCGAATCGAACCGGAACGAGATTGAACCGAAGTTGAATCGAACCGAAGTTGACCCGAACCGAAACCGAAGGAACCCAAACGAGATCGACCCGAAGTTTACCCGAACCGAAGTTGCCCCGAACCCGAAACCGAACCGGACTCGAACAAGATCGATCCGAAGTTAACCCGAACCGAACTAACTCGAACCGAACCCAAAACGAATGACCCGATTACTAGGTATAGGATAAACCATATTACAAACAGAACTCTGTCAAAATTTTTAGAAAATATCAAACTCTTTTAGAAAATTTCCTTTATTACCTTTAAGTTGGAATTAGAAAGCAAAAACGACACCTGAATGAGCCTAGGTGTTCCTTTAATTGAGGATTTCTCCACCTATGAAAATTTCCAGAATGACAATTTAACATACATTTGGTATTACTTATTATATAAACGCAATAAAAGTAGGAGTTAACTAAGTTTGTTTTATATTAAAAGTTGTTAGCAATTTGTTTCGTAGGAGAAGGAAAAAAATTAATTAAGAAAATTTATATTTATATGATGCAATATATCTTAGCTAGAAAGTAATAACGTAATTTCGAATTTAACTGTAGAGTTGGGCAATGATTGAGGACTTGCCGAATAGGCATTAGAAACTCCTCGCAACTCGCAACAAATCCTTAGTGAAACCCGATTTATACCCTTAGAAATTTTCACCGATACCATGAACCCAAACTATTGGAGGAATTTGGTGGCAGAGTTAATGAAAAGGATTCCTCCTACACCGATCGAATCCACTTATAAGCCTAACAAGTTAGCCGACAGAGTGACTCATCGTAATCCTAAGACTTACGATAAAAAGATTGATCTAGTGGAATTAGAAGAATAGATTAGGGGAATGAAAAATATATTATAGTTGTGAGGTACCTAAGGGAAAAAAAGGCGAATATAGGGACATATTACGTAACTAGTGAAGCGGACATTTGGAGGAGCGCAATGAAAAACAAATTTCGAGGTTGTGAGTTCATTTGGGGAAATTTTTAGAAGAGCTTACAGCTAAATTTCACTCAACTACAATTCGGCGACAAAAAGAAAAATAGTTTTTAGAGTTGAAAATGGACAACAACATGACGACAATGCAGTATGATAGTAAATTTATGGAGTTATCTAGATTTGCCCGGACTTTGTCGCTATCGATAGGATGAAAATGATAAGGTTTGAGGAGGGCTTGGCTTATTACATTCGACATTAACCTCTTGGCCAACCTATCAAAGATTATCAAAAATTGAATGAGAGAGCAGCAGAAGTGGAACGAGTAAAGAGTGAACCAAGTGCCTTAAATCCTAAAAACTCAAAAAGGAAGTGGAAGGAGTCGCCACTGTAGGAACCACGACCGGCCGGGGCTCGCCAAATTTCCCCACTTGTGTCGGGTCTTTTTTTAAACATTGATTTTGAAGATAGTTTTAGAAAGTCAATTTTGAAAAGTGGGGATGAACCTTTTATTAAGATTTTCGAGTTTTATTAAATTTAATTTAAAGAGAATTAAGCAAAGTTGAATGGGATTTTATTAATCTTTTTAATTTTAGAATTATTTTCAGAATGTCCGGGATATTGTTTACTAATCAAGGGATAAATAGAATTCGGGTTTAGGTTCCGTCGTGAGGCTTTAAGGCCGGATCGGTGTGAAGACACCAATCTGGACCGAAGCCTCACCGATCGACCCCAAGGAGCAGAGCCGTGGCTTGTACCTAAGGGTGGTCGAGCGTCGGCCAGAGGCTGTGGCCGATGGAATCAGCCTCGATCTCTACCTAGTTGGCGGATCCGTAACCTCAATTTTTTTATCCATGCATTCGAAAAACAACCGGGATGTAGATTCAATGATAATAAAGCATAAAATAAGGGGAGTCGCAATCAGCTTTTAGGAAACAAAACTAACAAAAACAAAAGTTTGCTCTTCCAATCTTAGTATAGGAAACTAAGACTAAAAATGTCTAAAAATAGACTCCATCAGTCTTTGAAGCGAGAATCAAATTCGAGGGCGAGGGTACGAAACGTGGGAAAAACCATTCCGTTACGCCCGTCCGAAGACGACCATTACTAATTCAAGTAGTGAATTAAAATAATGTAAAACAAACAAGCAAGCGGCATATTAAGATGATAAATAAAAGTAACAAAACATACCAAATAAAGCAATAAAGAAAGCGGTAAATAAAGCGATAAAGAAAAAAAAGCAAAACCTAAAAATACATCTAGCGGGGAGGAATTAAAAGGAGCGATTACATCTCTTAAACCATAATACGGAAAGCAATAAAAAGTATGAAAATAAATAAACTGTTTGAAGGCTGAATAATTGCTCTCGGGTTGTCCCACCTTACCGATCTAGATCTCCACACTCGGATCTCTTGATGCAACAAGTGACAAACAAAGGAAAAAAGGCTTGTTTTGTGAGATATGTGTGTAGGGTATACTAATGATCGGTTGAATAAGTGCCCAAAGATTATAATAATCGAATATTCTTTAACTCTTTGCACAGATCCAACGGCGATGAATAAAGAGAAGGTGAAAGGTGAGTAATGATTTCGGCAGAGTGACATTTAGGTATCGGTACTCGGGATAACTATATATCTTCTAATAATCACTATATATCTACTCGAGTATCCACAACAACTTATTCAAATAACAAGGACAATATCAACTAAAACAATTAAAACTATTATTAACATGTTAATAATGCTCAACCCTTTCTCGATCAACTTGTACATTATCTTTAATTAAACCAACTTGTACATCCTTATAATTCTTCTCTCAAACTCGGGTTTTTGATCAATCCATTTCAAGAACTTCTCACATATCGGGCACTTTATGTATTCCCTTCCTGGATTTTGTTTCGAATGCAACATTTTCCTTGTTCCTATCAATCCATTTCCTTGTTACTATCATATTGCTTCGAATGAACTTTGAAGCTTTAACAAGGCAACGAAGCTATGTTACGAGAACCGGATCGAACCGGCTGGTTCGGCCGATTGAACCGAGAACTGGACAATGATCCAGTCCAAAAATACATGTTGAATTGTTAGATTATCGAACCAGATCAAACCGGTGACAACCGTTCGAACCGGTGACAAGTTGACCCGGTCCAGTTGCGGTTAGACCGGAATTTTTTAAAAAAATAAAAATATTAAATAGATGAAGTTAGACCGGTTGGTGGAGGAGGAAGAAGAGGAATAGAAACCTTAAAGGTTGGAGGTAGGGCTGGCAAAAAACCCGTACCCATTTAAAACCCGTAAAACCCGTCCCATTTAAAACCCAAATGGGTGGTAAAGTTTTGAAAAAATGGATATGGGGCGGGTATGATTAAAATGGGTATGGGGCGACTATGGGTATGGGTTTAGGCTTCACCCGCCCCATACCCGCGCCATATAACACCCACAACTCGTACCGGAACACCCGCCCCGTACCTGCCCCATACCCGCCCACTTAACACCCACAACCCGTTTTATTAAAATGTTAAAAAAAAAGAAACTAAGGGCTGAATTTTAGGCTCATTTCAAAAGAAGAAGTCTTTGTTTATGGGTGTCTTTTGCCTACCCCTATCTTCCCGTCTCCTTCCGCGGTGTTTACTCGTCTATTTTTTGGGTTGAACGGTGAGAAATATTAAATATGGGTTTAATATGGGTATCATTATTTTTAGTCTATTTGTACTGAATAAAACCCACATACCCGTAAAACCCAATGGGTATGAGTATGAGTATGGATTTTTAACACCCGGTGGGTATGGGTATGGGTATGAATACGCATTTTGAAAATGAGTATGGATGTGGGTATAGGGAAACCCGCCCCATACCCGCCCCATTGCCAGTTGGAGGAGGTGGAGGAAGCAGAATAGAAACCAAGAAGAAGAGTAGAAACCTTGAATGTTGGAGGCAGTGGCGAATCCAAGAATTGAATTAAGTGGTTTCGGACTATACCATATTTAATATTCGTCTATTTGTGATGAAAAGTTTTAATACTTTTTTTCCTTTTTTTGTACTACACTATATATACATAATATTGGACTAAACTTATCAAGAATTCCAAATAAATCAAATTATTAAGTTTATCAATGTCAATTCCCATTTGACCATTTGTAAAATAATACTATGTAATAGAATTTTATTTTTGATAAAATATAATTGAATATTATTCACACCCAAATTTTAAAATTTTATATCTATATTTCAAATTCGACTCTTAAATTTTATAAACAAAATTTAAACCATATCTCCCAAATTTTATGTTTAAGAATCAATGCATTGTGGTGTCGCTTGACACCACTCCTCTTAATATGGATCCGCCCTGGCTGGAGGTGGAGGAGGAAGACCTTGAAGGCTAGAGGTGGAGGAGGAAGATATCTCCAATAAGTTGAATCTTTTATCTCCATCTCCGATCTCTCGATGAAGTTGGACCGGTTGAGTATATGATGAACAAGTTGGTGGAGGAGGAAGAAGAGGAATAGAAACCTCGAAGGTTGGAGGTGGAGGAGGAAGAGGAAGATATCTCCGAGTAAGTTGAATCTTTTATCTCTCTTTCTCTCTCTCTCTCCAAAAATCTATAGTGTCGGTGTAGAGGAGGGGTTAAGTTGGATTTTTGAGTTAGGGTTTTGTTTTTTGAGGCAAAAAGCCCATATTTATATACAATAAAAATGAATTTGAGCTTGTTGGACTTTTTAGACAAGGCCTATATTTATTTTTTTAAAAATGAATTTGCTTTGTTTTTTAATCTCATATATATATATATATTGTTTATCGGGTTTGACCGGTTTAATCCGGTTCAATCATTAATTGGGTCAACTAGTTTAATTGTATTCATCCTGTTTCTCTTAATATAAGGAGCAAGCAAAGACAAACGGGAGAGAAACAGGATAAATACAATTCATTGAAAAGGTAATAGAGCAACAAACCGTTGATGAAGATAGAAAAAGTAATAGCAAGAAGCAAAGTAAAATAAAAAAATCAGGAACAAGAAAGAGGGCAAACAAAGGAATGAAAAATGAAGAACAAAAATGAAGATGAATAATTGTAGGAATATATAACATCTGAAAATGACCGTCGGAGAGAGAGAATTTAGGGAATTAATTTCAGCTTTTAAAGGGGTAAATTGAGGCTTTTAATGTAATTTTCAAAAATCCAGCCTAAACACCCAAATTTCGACGTCATTGGCTGAAATTGGACCTTAAATGTAATTTACCTCATAATTTAAGGTATTTCAAAATCATTTTTGAAAACATTGAATCTAAAAAATAGTTACCCAAAAATTTAGGTACCTCAACATAGGTTTTTTGTTTTCACAAGTTGAAGGGTACATGCGAAATGCAAGCATGGCAAACAGATAGCTAGGATCATGAGAGGACCGTTGGCAGCTCACACATTCCGCTTAAATAATAGAAAATTTGTAATTTATAAGACATGTTCTTTTACCTATACACAGTAGGTAGAACTGTAAGAAAATATAATAAACTCGTAAAAAACATAAAGAAGTGTAAAAAATTGTAATACTATAAATTAAAGTTTAAGAAGAGCAAACTATCCCATAGTTATCATGACCAAGTCCACAGCACATCATCGCCCCAAGGTATTTTGTAGTCAATTGCGTCCCGACAATTTTCTGAAGATCGAATGGATTTCAACTAATATTGAAATGGAGGGGAAAAGTACACTACACACAATAGTGAAATCATATCATATCATATATATATATATATATATATATATATATATATATATATATATATATATATATATATATATATATAAAAGTGAGTGCAAGCGCTGTGGTTACGACATGTGGCGGGTAAGTAATAATTTTAAAATTTATTTATTTTAAGGTGATTTAAAGTCATGACATTATTATAATGCAAGCGTTGTGGTTGCGATGTGGCAAGTAAGTAATAATTTTAAAATTTAAATTTTTTGAAAGTGATTTAAAGTCATGCCATTATTGTTAGGAGGTTATTATAGGTGATTTATATGTAAAAATTTCATTATATATATTAATATCATATGACTTAAAATATAATTATTTTTAATTAATCATATCATATATAAATCCTCTAAAATACTGTGGTAAAATATTCATATTTATATTTATATTTTTGAATTATCAAATCACATCTTCTATTTAAATTTTGTTTTCTAAAAGGTATTTTTAAAGATACACACACACACACACACACATATATATATATATATATATATATATATATATATATATATATATATATATATAATGATTATTTTAATTATTTTAATTTTACTAATGCTTATTTTAAATACCCCTTTTGGTTTTTTTTTGTCACGTTAGATGCAATTTAGAAAAAATAGTATGTATAGTTAAATAATGAATTAATAATTTTATATGTATATTGAAAAGTTAAATTTTATAATAATTGTTTTTATTATTTTAATTTCACTAATGCTCATTTGAAGTGTCAATAGTTAAATTTTATAATAATTATTTTTATTATTTTAATTTTACTAATGCTTATTTTAAATACCCCTTTTGGTTTTTTTTTTTGTCAAAGTTAGATGCAATTTAGAAAAAATAGTATGTATAGTTAAGTAATGAATTAATAATTTTAATATGTATATTGAAAAGTTAAATTTTATAAGTAATTTTTATATAGAAAATTCAATTTTTTTACAATAAATGGGATTTTTTTGTAATTTTTATTGATGAATTTTAAAGTTTGACCTATATATTTGCAAAATAAAGACATTAATTGTTCAATATTAACAAGAAATGTCATCTTAAATAAATAAATAAAAAACAAACAAATAATGTCATCATCATTAGTGAAATTTTAATATTCATCCGTTACTATTCATTATTAAAAAACAATCCAATTAATAAAATTTAAAAGTAACAATTTAATAAATAGTCATTAGTGCAATTTAAAAGAAATTATTCATACGTTACTTTTAAGAAGTGTTTTAACGTTCAAGCATATTCTCATTAGTATGGGAAGAGTTTTTAGTATATTTAACGATGGTATTGAAAAGCAAAAAACCAAAAAATAAAAAAGAAAAACAAAGGTCACCGTTACAAGCAAGAAGAAGAATAGGCAAAGGATCCAACTTAACACTAATCACATAATTAATAAAATTTAATATTAAAATATATTAATTCCCCATATTATTATATAAAGGCTGAACGAGGTCATCTGTGTACTTCATCGAGATCCACACAATCGAAAAGAGTATTTTTTTTTGCAAAACATCGTAAACAAGTAATCATAATGTCTTATTCATTTCTCCACCAATTATCATGTGAAAGAGATGATTGGAAAATAAAAGTGAGAGTTTCTAGAGTTTGGAGGGCGTGCAATATAAATGAGATAATACATTTCTAAGCAAAGATATGGTGCTAATTGATAAGAAGGTATCGTGATATTATTTATTAGTTTTCATACTTTTTCACTTATTCAGTATTGTCTTACATGTATATATTGTTTTATGAAGGGAAACTATATTCATGCGAGCATCAAATCTAATTTTGCATCCCATTATAAGGATCGTTTGAAAGAAGATGACATTTATAAAATTGAAAGGTTTGCCGTAAAGCCCAACAAGCACACTTTTCGAGTTGTCGGTGATAGCAAAATAATGTTACAATTTTATGCAAATACAATTATCAAGGAAATCAAAGGTGATTCCATGCAAATACCAAGACACAAATTTAATTTCGTTAATTTTGATTATTTTTATATTTAATTATTCCATGCAAACACCAAGACACAAATACAATTATTTCCCGTTACCCATATACATCAGTCTATTATACAATCACTTCAAAACTAGCCACTTAGCTTCAGACCACTACGCTGTACATACTAAGCACCTGTCTAAGTTTATTCTTCACCAAAGAACCTTGCTGGATCGTCTCTATAATATTGTACAATCAGCTCAGGCTTGAATATAGTACAATCAGCTCAATCTCAGTCACAGAAGACGTATGACTCAGACCTCAATCATGTTGAATGAGAACTTTGACAGAAGCTGCGGAATCCCGGCAATGATGGGCCCGTATGTCTGCAAAAAGCAGAATTCAAACTCTTCATAGCATTCCAAAAACATAATATGGTAGCAGATCATGGGCAAATTCAACTGATCTTATAAAAGCTCTAACTGCAATTTAGACAATCATATCATATTTTACTTAGATATGCATTAACAGATAATACTTAGCATGCTTTCGGTGAAAACAGAATTACAAGATCAAGACATTCTCCATGCTGCTTTTTTGGTTCCCCATCTAAAGATACTTTTTCTCCTGGGTGTTTTTTCCTGGGTGTTTTTTTCTTTTTAGTTTTTTCTTTTTTTTTTTATTTTTTGGGGGGCGCGTTCATATCATTGATCTGAAGCTCAACATACTATCATACGAAGTATTAAACAAACTATCCTATTGGCATTCTGTAATTTATGAATCGTAATAGGATAAGTTTTGAACAACTAATTCAAAGCTTTTCCTTTAATCCTCATCCACCAATGAGTGGTTTCATGGATAAAGTGAGGCACGTTAACTAGGTAATATTTAGATGAAATTCATCAATAGTTGTCGAATTCATGGAAGGTAACCAGGTTAACTGATTCGGATCCTTCTTTGATCAACTTACACGAGCCTCCTCAAAAGGCCACAGCTAGTTGCCTCACCATCTCACCTAAACAGTGAAACAGGGTAGCCACCAAGGAAATTCACACCAAGTATAAAAGGTTTGAGAAAAGGACAGAAGAATATCATATTGTCATTCAAAATGTTCACAGAAACCAGTTGGTTACATGCTCACCATCTCATGCTATTTGTTTCCAAATACCAGTTGTTTACATGCTCAAGTAGAAAAAGGTTCATATTGTCATTCAAAATCCACAAAGGGATCTTAATTGAAATTTTTATGGGATTGGAAGATTAATTTATAATTACAATTAGAAAATTCAAAAATTTAACTCGCTTAAGATCTGCATAGTATGTCGATGTAGGTGTAAGTTGGCTTGACCGGTGAGCTTAAGATCTGCATAGTACGTGCATTCACACAAGCATCCAGTCAGCTTCCCACACCCCCCAAATATTGTTTTCAGTCTTTTTCATTTAATTTTCACTGCAGTACAAGAGGAAAATGTTCACAGAAGACATCGTACAATTATATACCTAGCCTCAAACTAAAGCCCGTCATCAAGACACAAATTGACCAAAAAGAACATAAGCTATGTTCTATCAATTTCAATGTCTTACTGGGAGGCCTAGCGACCTATCACAAAGGGAAAATTATCTTTCCGGCAGGGATGGTCTAACCAACAACCAAAATACGAGTTACCTTAACATCGCTGAAGGGAAAATTTTAAAGTTTTTAATTATCATGATCCATTTTTTGGCTATTGAGTGTTAATCCGCTAGCTAGTTAGGCTTCATACCCAGTTCAAGAGTCAAGACCCACCTATATCAGTCTTTACCCCACAACATGTTACCAGAAAAGGTCTATTTGAAAAGAATGAAATGGGATGGCTTTTAATAATTCGCTATATAAGAGGATTCAATTTGCTATATAAGAGGATTCTCTAGATAAAACTACAGGAACTCTCCAAGAGATGTCTAGTATTTACTGGGGAGAGGGGGGTTTTGAAAAACGCAACACTGGAAGTCATATAGTCACAAACTAGATTAAGCACATTACATACCTTGTGGTTTTCATGTATTTGGCAAAGAGGAACTGCAAGCAACTTCAGGTTCTTTGGCACAATGAATTTTTGGCTAACAGGCAACTTTACCAAAAACAGCTTGGTGCACTCCTATAGTTAAGAGTTAGTTTGAATAAGCACATTGAACCAGCTACCACTGTCAATTGCTAACAAATATGTAGAAGATCTCAGACAGTACCTTGGGCTTCTTGACACTTGGAGGCAAATATGGATAGAGCAATGTCTCAAAGTCTGGTCTCCACCACATTCCAAGGCACTCACCCACCTACATGAAAGAAATTAGCCACTTTAAAGTACAATTGGAGTGGGAACACAAATTCAAATGCCTAGCAGATATTTCAGTTACCTCCCACTCTGCCTCATCACTGCTTTGATCAAGAGACAGTTTTGTAGCAAGCTTTCGTCTCAATCCCTCAATATCTAAATTGGTATTTATACATACAAAGTAGAATAATCAGAGTAAATTTTAATGCAAAACAGCAAAACAAGTAATTCGAGGGGATGCCTATTACCTGATTCACCGGACCTTAAGCGGCCTCCAGGAAGCTTAAAAATAGAATTTCTCACTTGCAACAGTAAAAGATGCGGATGCTTGAACAACTCAACCTGAACAAGCAGTCACACTTTTGTAAGTGTAAATCAGGTGGTACTTGGAAAACAAGCAATCAGAAATAACAATACATAAGCTAAAAGTATCAGTGTCAAACAAATGATTAAACTTGATCATCTAGTAATAAGTGAAAGGCAAATATTGATCAACATCAAACACTTCCCTATCTTGATTCATTCAATGAAATCCCTACAGTACTCTGCTAAAACTACAACAGATGGGCAATCTCCACTCTATTATCTTTTCAATTAATAGAAAGTCGCACAACTGTCAATAAACAAAGAATAGAAAAACAAAAATGTATTTCAACTACGTGAAACACCATTACATCAACAGAAGATATTGAGTAGTTGCCCAACAAGGACTTGGAAGAAACATTTATAGTTCTTACATGTATTTTCTACTTACCAAACTAGACATACGTATGCAAGTTAGCACAACCCAGCAGAAAAGATCTACGTGCAGCAATTTGGAAGCAGTTTCACACTTTAACTACACACTCAGCAAGAGCAAGAATTTCTAGCAATAAATTCACTGGGGTGCCATTTTTTCCTCTTTATTCCCAATGGTAGGCTCGAAATTTGCTTCTTTTTTTGTTTTTTTGTTTATTCCTGCGGGGAGGGCTGTGAATAAAATATTTCTCATTTTCCTTTAATAAGGGTTATTTTTACTGGGGTAAGCAAATAGACGGGTTTTTTAGTATGAGTTAAATTTAACCCCACTTGGCCACTTATCACCAAAATTCAATTTCAACCCCGATCATATACCCCCCAAGCAAAAACAACAGAAAAAGGAAAAACTAACTACATATTGCGGTGGAGGATTTTTGTTTTTGGCCTCCTTTCAAAAACAAAACGTAATTTTCAAGAGACATGTTTTGGTAAGAGAAATATTTCACCATCCAATCAAAAGAAACTAAACAGTTCATGCCCGTAGTAATTAACAAACATCCGGAATCACAGTGGTGTATGAAGGGAGAGGGAGAGAGAGAATACCAGAATCACAGCTCCGACAGAAGTCCTCAATCCATGAGCTTCATAACTGTACACAAACAACAAACAACCCACAATCAAGATTCCACAAATTGCTGAAAATTAAAAAAAAACGAAGAACAACAAGGGAGAGAAGGAGAGAGAAAGTACTTAGCCTTCAAACGGTGAAGCATCTCCCCGATGGACTCATTTTTTAGGGCAAGGGCTTCTTTAGAGCCGAAATAGTAGCTGCTTAGTGGGTAGATATCCAAAACATAGGCGGCGACGGCGCCGTTCTCTGCTCTGCCGCCGCCTTCTTGATGATCCCCAGCACTGCCGTTAACGACCACCACCCCTTCTGCCCTCATCTTTTCTATCGCTTCTCTTCGATAGGAAGAAATTCAATGGCAACGATAATTGATCGAAATCACTGCGAGAGTTGCCTTTTAATCTTGATCTCGGAAAGAGAGAGAAAGGAGTGTCGACACTGCGAGAAGCTGCGGGAAGAGAGAGGGCTGTATTTGAATGTAGGAATTAAGAGTAGTTTCCGGAGAAACAGCAGGTCCACACTCAAAATTTCTGCCCTCCTTTTCTGGAAAACTGGGCAAAATTTCATGGTGATTTTTCACAAGCTAACATTTTTTTTATTGTGTACTCTATGTTGTTTCATGTTAGGATTAGTCAATTGAGTTACTTAAAATTGTTGGTGAGGATCTTTCCTCACATTTAAAATTAGTTAAGATCCGTGTATTATTTTGATATTAATTAATGTTTTATTTTTGGACAATAGCTATATAATACTTTGAAAGTATTATTTAATAATTTTTTAATTTATAAAATATTTAAATTAAAATATATGAATTTAAAACACAATTTATCCTGCATGGGTTAGCTAATATTCTTTATACTTATCTTTTCAAAATAAAAAAATTATCCTACATGGCATATAACAAACGTCTAATATTTTATTGTACAAACAACCGTTTAGGCTTATTAATCTATCTCTATATATAAATTATCAAGTACAAAAAACACTATATAATTATACTTTTACCATTCTTACATATAAACCTAACACGTTATGAGTTGTACTCATAAGAATTGTAGTAACATCTTGAAAAATGGTAAAAATTGTCGCATTTTATCTATTTATAATAACATTTCTAGACAAATATGTAAAATGTGAAAGGGATAATCTAAAAGTTTAAAATATAGTAGAATGTAAAATAAATATACCATAACTAAATTAGTGTTATATTTATGATATATTCCCTCCTTGTCCTCCCCCCAAACACTACAAATTATATCATCGACCCACATTTATAGACATAAGTTACCAATCATGATAGTTTATCTTAATTTTTAAAAATTCGACCCCTATTTTCATGGTCTTCTTTGAAAAAATATAGATTTTCTTTTTTAACAAATTATGAAATAAAATAACCATTATATATTAATTTTATTTTTTAAAAGAACTAAAAGCCCTTATTTTTCACTTGATTTTTCCAACAAAAAAGAAAAAAGTTTTTTATCATTCTCTCAAGAAAAAAACCCTCATATACTAAATACACAGAAAATCACATATTTTAGATCAATAAACCAAGATATGTAATATAACTAGTACTCTATCTTTCACTTTCTAGATAGTACTAACGTTGAATATAAACCCTGTTCAACAATCAATGTCCTCACTCTCTCATTTATAAGTAGTGAGATATACTAATTAAACATTATTAGTTAAAATAACTATTATCGATTATATATCTTAATTAATCAAATAACGATAATATAAATCTAACTAATGGACATAATAAAATCAAGTTTCAATACATTTGATATATTTTTAAAATGTACGTAATGAAAACAAATACACTCAATATTAAAAGGCCTTTAACATTTTTAATTTTCTTAGATTTTACTGTCAACAACAAAAGTAAAATTGAGAAAGTATTTCTGACTAGATTAATCATTATGTATGTAGTAAATTTGTTTTTTAAAAGAAATAAAGCTCTTATTTTTCACTTGATTGCCTGCGCATTGCCCCGAAATTGACTTTTCCAATAAATAAATAATAATTTTTTTGGGAGAGTAGCTATATAATATTTTGAAATTATCATTAAATAACTTTTCAATCTATAAAATATTTAAATTAAAATATATTAACATAAAACTCAATTTATCCTACATGGCATATAACAAAAGTATCGAGTAGACCAATAATAAATTTATTTTCTAAATCCCTAAAACTCATATATGTCACCTGATTTGTAGGTTTTCACTATAAAAAAAAGAGTAAACTTTTCCAATCAATAAATTTTTTCTATCACAAAAAATACAGTCAATATTATATGCATTCAATATAATATTGCTAAGAAATTTACAATCCATCCATAACACTTATACTTATAGTTTTTAGTTTACCCTCCCCCACCCCTACCCCTACTGGCCATCAGAACCTCTTTTACAAATATCATATACAACAATTTTATTTTTTTAATCCATAAAATGCCTCATATTCTTCCAATTTTATATAAAAATTCATTTTTTCCTCTCAAAAAATGTAACATGTTTAGAAGAAAGTCAAAATATTATATATTATTTTTGCCTTTTTTAAATAATAATACTACCCTGCCCACATCCCTACCCAACAATCAACCTTTTATACTTTACCATTTATAAGTACCTCATATGTAGCAAAATTAATTACGTTTTTGAAAAAAAGAATCATATATTCTATGTGATACCATGCAAAAAAAAAAATTATATAATTTTAAAAATAAAAATAAAAATTCCCACAAATTATATATTTCAAGCATCAACAAGAGGAAACATGTTTTTCAAAAAATAAAAAAATTGTTGAAAAAGAGTATTAAAAGTGGAAGAGAGAGATAGTTAATTGGAGTTTGGGAGGAGAAAGAGAGAAAGTCGGAGAGAGAAAACGAATGAGATGAGATTAATTGGAGTGAGGAGAGAGAAGGTTAAGAGGAGAGAGAGAGTCAATAAAATAATTAATAAATAAGATTAATTAGAAAATTTAATCAAAGATTTAAAATTAATTTAGTCCATAAAATTAAGGGGAGAACTTGGAGAAGAGTCAAAGCAACTCTTCTATTATATATTAATAGATTATAATTTAAAATTAGCTATTGAAGTATCAAATATATAATAAATATTAAGATTATAATTGTTTTAACACTATAATCTAAAATTAGTTATTGTTTTCATGTAATTGGCAAGAAAAAAATAGTTATTGTTATTATAAGTTAACATATACTATTATAAATATGACTTTTTATTACGGGAGATTTACAACGGTTAAAAGCAAAAACTATCATGAAAAATGAGGCTATTATATTTTTGTAAATAAGCGGTCTTTTATTATATCTATGACTATGGTTCTTTCACTTAACCGTATTCCACTTTTGACTACGGTTCTCTCACTGAACCGTAGTCATATGTCCTCTATATAACAATTCTTCAATTGAACCGTAATGAAAAGTATGTCCGAGAAAACCTAAAATACGAGAACTGCTACCTGCTGCTGTCTACCCCAGCTTCACAATCTACTCTACTCCCGCTCTAACTCTCCCTTTCCAGTTGCTCTCCTCCTCACTATTTCAAATCTGCTTGCTCTAATCTCCCTCATCGCCGGTCTCGCTTTTCCTCGCCTTCGTTGCCGGTGTCACTCTCATTATCGTTGTCTTTCCGTCACTCGTCGCTGCTCTTTCTCTCTCTTCTCGCTATCGTTGCGGTTGATGCTCCCTCTTTCCTCTCACTCACCCTCCTCGTGTTGTCGTCGTTCTTCCGGTATGATTTCTCTCCCTCTCTTATTTTTCGGTTTAAGTTATTTGCCAAATAAGTTAGTTAAATGTTGAATGTATTTGCGATACTTAGTTGAATGTTGGGAATATGGTTATGGATAATGTTTGAGATTGTTGAATTGTTGAATTTTTAATATTGAGAATGTGGGTAATATTTGTTTAGTTTGTGAAGTTGAAAATTCTTGAAATGTTTGAGATTTTGACAAATGAGTTTAACGGTTTAGGATTTAGTAATTTAGGGACATGGAATGATAGTTAGAGTTTATGGTTTATATGTTTTAGGTAAATCAAAATAGTTACAAGCATAGGGTTTATGGTTGAGGTAAATCGAAAGAGTTATAGCAAATGATTTAGGGTTTAGAGAAATGAAAAGATTTGTGGTTTAGGGTTTAGGAAAATGGAAAGATAGATGGGTTACGGTTTAGGTATGAAATAGAAGAAAATTTACGTAATTGGATAGATTATTGGATATATATCCTAAAAACTTGTCATTAAAATAAATTTGTCTTCAATTTGTTTATTTTGATGAGGTGATGTTGAGATGGGCTCATTTGTCCAATTATCAAAATTTTCGTTTTCCTTTTTATCGCAAATTTGTTGTATTATACATGATCGTAAACTAAAGTACATAATTTTTGGAATTTACGTAATGTATAAGACAATGAATATGAAGAAATGTCGAGGCCACCCTTGAATTTACTTTGATGACCCAAGACATATTATCACCCTTTTCTTCAATGAACACTTTACCTCTGTTTTCTTTCTTCATGAACCAATCCACATTACGGATAAACTCCAGCTTTGCCTTATGAACCCGACCTCATCGTTAAAAATAACAAGGATCATGAGAACTACAGTTCCTATTATGTTTTGGGTTGTTAAAGCAAACTCAAGGGTGACCTCAATATTTTTTTCATATTCATTATCCTTTGTATCCTGTAAACATAAAAAAATTTCAAGTCTAGTTTATGATAATGTATAATACATCAAAATTACAAATAAAAAGGAAATCCTTACATATATATACCTAAACACCCCTCTTAAAGAACAAATGGAGGGAAAAGGCTATATATGTATTTAAAAAAGAGAAATTTAACCAATATAAAAAATAAGAGCTTATAACCATTTAAAAAATAACTAAATATCACAACTATTAAAAAACTTACAATTGATTAATAAAACAGAGGAATTTACTAAACAACATAAAAAAATTCATGTCTAGGTTATGATATTGTGCTTATTTTTCTATCAATTTATGCTTTTATAAATCATCATATGCATTTCATAAGCTCAAAGAATCCATTCAAGAATCTGTACATAACAAGTTATTCTAGGTGGCGGTAGGTGCATAAATGTGCGTATAGTGCTTAGGATGTTAGCTTGGTATATATAGGTTTTTGAATTATCCGTGCTAGACAGTTTGAGAATAATATGATAATAGGTTGTGTGACTATTATAAATCTTATCATACATTTGATAAGATATCACGGTGCTCATTTTCCCTCTCGTTCTTCGGGTGAAATTATGATGATGATGGGTTTGATGTGTATGTCCTTACTTATGTTACCATACAATTAAGTAAGGATATACACATTAGCCATTTTGTCTTCAATATGTTGTACTTGGTGGACTAAGGGGAAATGCTCGATGAAATTTTGTGAAATGTATGATAAGATTTTGTTACACGGTCTAAAGTCATATTATTCTTGAATGGATTTAGGACCATCTATCCATGTAGAATGATCTTAGGTTCATATCATATTCTTTGGCGTAATATTAATGATTAAAGTATGTACTTTTGGAATAATATGAGGTTAGTTGCTTCTCATGTTTAAGGGTGAGGTATGGATCGAACATGGGTTTTTAGCAATAGGCATAGTGTAGAATATCATGATGGTGTTAACAACTTTTTGGATATTGCCATCAAACATACAACCAAATTCGAAGAACAATCCATATTTTATCCACATTTAAGGTGTTTTAACTCTTTAAGATTGCTCTCTAAGGTTGTGAAAGGACACATATTTTAGCATGGGTTTAACACAACTTATAAGGTTTGAGTATGACATGAGGAAGAGGAGTATGTGAATAATAACGTAGGAGAAGGGGAAGGGTATAATGAAAATTAAACTATAGCAAGTATAGAATTAGAAGATCGAACTCAAGATCTACTTCGCGAAGTAGAAGGTGAATTAGTCAAACAACCGCATGTATTGGAGTGGTCGTTAGTTGATTCAGAGAAGCCTCTATACTCGGGTTGTGATAAATATACTTGTTTATCGGTTGTGTTGAGGTTGATGAACTTGAAAATAGCTAATGGTTGAAGTGATAAGTGTTTCACGGACTTGTTGAATTTGCTCAATGATACATCTTAAAAGGCAATGTCCTTCCCAACCGTACATATAATGCGAAGAGCAATGTTGTGTGCTATGGGTATTGTAACGCCCCAACCCGTAATCACCGGTGTTAGACTAAACAAGCCGCTAGCCGATGATTAGCGCAGCGGAAAGGAAGGTCGGGAGTCGTCACCGCCGCCCATGTCCGTAGACAGGGCAAGACTTGGTCCGATGGTGTACATAAATATAACTTAGCGATGGGCAATTAATAAAAGATACGACTCGAAACTTATAAATATTTACAAACGATAACACGACTCTTGATCGACAGATGACTTTCCTAATTGCAAAACCAACCAACAGGTCTCCCTGCGAGCCGCTACGTCCGAGTATTTACATCCCGAGATTTCGAAAATTACCTAAAACAAAACAAGAAATAATTTCGCAATGTGAGTCGAAACTCAATACGCTCATTATTATGCTGTAAAATATAAGTTAGAAATATTTGGGTTGAGCACGTGCATTTCAATTCATTTTATAAATGAGGGAGAGTGAATAATGTAAAACTATTGCTAATTAATTATCCGTGTGGTTACCCTTGCGATCATCGGGTTTCCCCTAAATGTGTACACACTCGGACCGATCGGGAAGTCCAGGTTGGTGCGGCACGATTACGGTGTGTCGACTTTGAGCAATGGTAAAGTAACAATGGGCGGGTCCACTTTAACATGGCAAATCACTGTTGCAAATAATTCTTTGTTGGTTGTTAATGGCGGCCATATCCGGCCTCGATTTTTGAATAAAAACTTGAAAGGCATAATCCATGAACGTACTCGAAGATGTCGATGGTGTATTTGTTGGTGATATTTGCACAGGACCCGAACGGACTTGATTGGATGGCCCTTAACATAGATTTTTAAGACATAATTCATTAATAAGGATTTACATTCATTTGGTTTTGGTAATAATTACCTTATTTCATGGTAATTGATATGATTTATAAGTATTTGGATCATGTCTTATGTTATTAAAACTTATCTAAGCTATTTTACTTATGAATGTAAATAATTTTTAACATGAATTATTTTATAGAAATTAAGCATGCACTTTAGCCTAGCTAGTTACAAGTTAATAACTATACATTTATTCATTAAGTGATTATAGTTTATGCATGAATTTTACTAAGCATGCATTAAGACTTTAGGTCATTTATACATGCAATCATGTATTTATTACTAGTTTATTTACTACTTAAACATGCTTTAGGAATCAACTAATTACTTTAAGTTATAGCTAGGTTCATGTTTTGGTTAATCATTTAAACATGCACATAATAACTAAATAAGTTTTTAGTTTAACAATATTCATGTAATTAACATGCTACTTATTTAACATGCATGCAAGAATTTAATTATGAATCTATTATTAACATGCTAATTTATTTTTACTTAATCATCCATACAAGGTTTACTTTACAATTATACATGTATTAGTGTATTACTAACTATTACTTAACATGCATGCATAATTTGATTATTAATTTAAACATGAATTATTAATGAACCAATTATAAATTTTATTTACTTAACTACAAGGATTAGAACATGCATGCCTTAATTAAATTTTCATCATAACTAATCTGATCATAACTTTCTGTGTACTTCATATTTTATCTAATTTTTTAATTAGTTTTAAAAGCTAAATTAGGTTAAGGAAATCTTTAGGTTTAGGGTTTTTACCTAAGGAAGAAGAATAGAGCAAGGGTGGTGGTTGCAGGTGGAATCCGGCGGCGGCAGGCGGTGTTCCGGTGGCAGAGGTGGTGCCGGAGATTGGTGGTGGTCCTTGGCGGCGGTGGCGTGGCAGTGGTAGTGGTGGTGATGGTGGGTTTTTGAGGGAGTTGGTTTTAGGGCATATATAAGGGAGAGAGAGAAAGAGAGTGTGTATGTATGGGGGCTGCAGTGGTGGTGCTGGGTGGCTGCCGGCGGTGCCTGCAGGTGGCGGCGGTTAGGTTTCCGGTCGGTGGTCAGGTGGTGGTGGCCATGGGTGATGTGGCGTTGGTGGTGTTTGGAAGTGAAATGAAAGGGAGATTAGTAGAAGGTGGTGGTGAAAAGCTGATTGACGGAGGGGTTTCGGGAGCAATTTTCCGGCAACTGGGTCGTCGGAACGGTGCTCGGAAGGGTTCTTTTCGTTCAGTGCAGCATGGAGAGGGGTTATGATCAGTTGGGATCGAAGGTGGAGGTCGGTGATGGTCTGTGGAAGGGGCCAAAGTGGGGCTGGTGGTCAGCTGTAGGGAGGAGAGAGAAATGCTGAGATTTAGTGTTTTAGGCCCATTTTTGCTGCTAAACAGTCCTATTTATACTGAATTCTGATGATTATCTGCATGATCAAGCTGGCATGGGTTGGTTTTTGTTTTTGACAGATGGTAATTATACATGCTAAGCCAAGACTTGTCAATTGTTAAGCAATGCTTAGTGTGATTTGTGGTGTCCAAGCCCTATTTGACCCCAAAAAAATATCATAATTCAACTTTATTATTTTTATTAATTATTAACACTAATCTTTCTTAGCTGCCTACTTTCTAATATTATTATTATTATTTTTATTATTTTTCTCATAATTATTATATATTTTCTTTGTTAATATAAATTTTATCCTTGCTTTAGTTTTATTAAATAAAATTTGGCTAAGCTTATTATTAGCAACGTTAGAAGCTTATGTACTAAAAAAAAGTGTTCAATTTGTATGAATATATTTATATACACATATATGTGTATGAATAGCTATATAAAAAAATATTTATAAAAATTGGATTTATATTAAATATTTATACTTGGAGGAATTGGGTATGGATTATAAGCATAAATAACATTTGGGAGTTGACACTTTTTGAATTATATTATAAATATTAGCCATCTATCGTCGCCGTTTACGTTTGGGTCCTGCAAAAATAAATTTGATACACATATAGATATATAACATAATATGAAAATATCTTGGAATTGAAATGTACGTGCTCCTTATTATTGATGGATTATGTTAATACGTTATAT
Source organism: Talinum fruticosum (assembly GCA_021018815.1). NCBI lineage: Eukaryota > Viridiplantae > Streptophyta > Magnoliopsida > Caryophyllales > Talinaceae > Talinum > Talinum fruticosum. The sequence goes on along the minus strand of JAITYX010000036.1, from coordinate 4,398,729 downwards.
TTAGGGACGGGGTGTTACAGGTATGGAGTATAAGAAGATACATATCCGACCCAACAATTGCATATTATACCGAAAAGCACATGCATATAGACATGAATATCCTAAATATGTTGGACCTCGATACAATGAAAAAGATCGATTGAAGAGTATTGAGGGACCTCCCGCAAAGGTGCTATGGTACTTGTTGATAATACCGAGGTTTAAGCGCTTGTTTTCAAGTGCAAATGATGTCAAGAACTTGACGCGGCTCGCCGACGTAAGAATCTCCGATGACAAGCTATGTCACCCTGCTGATTCTCCTTAGTGAGAGAAGATAGATTCATTGTTCCTGGAATTCGGTAGGGAGGTACGAAATCTACGTCCGGGTCTTTGTACGGACGGAATAAACCCCCATGGTGACCCGAGTAACAAGCACAAGCACTTGCCTCGTTTTTATCTACAACCTACCATCCTCGTTGTGTATGAAACACAAGTACATTATGTTGTCAATGATCATATCCGGGCCTAAACAGGTAGGAAATGATATCGATGTGTACTTGGCGCCTCTTGTTGAAGATTTAAAGCTCTTGTGGGATGAAGGTGTTTTGGTTTTGATGCATATTGTCAAAAACAATTTACATTACGGGTTATGATCTTCATCACAATCAATGACTTCCCTGTATACGTAAACTTGTTCGTCTACACCGTCAAAGGCCATAAGGCATGCCCTATTTGTGCAGAGGGTACTTGCTCCTATTAACTTAAGCATGAAAAGAAGACGACTTATCTCGGACACCAAAAATTTCTTCCTTATTCCTATAATATCGTAAGAAAAGAAGGCTTTCAATGCTAAAACCGAGATGGATTCTCGCTCCAACTCCATTAAAAGGACATCAAATTTATGAACAAGTGAAGGATATTGATGTGGAGTTTGGAAGTCGTACCGACGTCAATCCGAAAACGGTATGCAGAAAAAGAGATCAATATTTTTTAATCTTCCATATTAGAAAGAATTGTATGTGAGATATAGTCTTGATATGTTATAGACACCTAAAATGTGTCATCCCTTATCTCTTTTATTTTTGTTTTTTATATTATTGGCCCGACGATGAAATCCCAAGTCCTATTTGAGGATTTGGATCACAAACGGTATTTGATTGGTGTGACGGAAGCTAGTAAACCACAAAGAACTCCTTAGCACCAAATAAATAGCTTTTTTCCTTGGGTCGGTCCAAAAATCCCTTTTCTTTCGGATAGTCCAAGCCCCGAGTCAAACCTCCAGAGTCACCGGAAGGCCGACGCCGCGCACGTAAAAATGAAGGTTTGCTCTTGAAGAGACTAAGTCACCCTAAGGGGGTAAATAGGGTGATGAAGAAATTTAATTAACATTGAATTCTTTTTGCACAAAACTTAGTAAAAACAAATTCCGAGTCTAGATTGGTCTCCGAAAGATAAACACACGTAAGTACATGGAAACCCTCCCAGGGCGGAAAACCACTGGACAAGTGCTAATCCAACCACCAAGTCAAATCCACTAATTGAATCCTCAATTACACATGATCGACTCTAACTAGAATTGCTCCCTTAGACAATTCCTTGCAAGATTTCCTAGACTCGAAGTTCCCTTATCCGATCTAGTACTTTCCGATTGAGTTAACCTTTACAATTAGGGACAACCGAGCCGAGTTAACCTTTACGGCTCAGTCAAGGGACTTACAAAGAAAGTAAGAAAAGAATGTAACTAATTACAAGACTTTCTTTACAATTCAGAAAATATGAAATAAAGAGTTGGAGTTGTAAGTAGAAGATTAAGTGGGTATGAGACCAACAATTGGTTCTATAATAAATTCGACAACCTTCAAGTCTTGCAAAGTGGATTCTATTTATAAACGTCCGGGCATAATGATAGTTGAGTCTTATTTCCGAATTGAAGTCTTCACTAGTCGTTGTAACGACTATTTTGAGTCACTTTGAAGAGATCCATTGGAATGTGAACATTGTGCAACGACTCTTGGCTCCAAAAGATGGTCCAATCATCCGGTGGTAATTGAAAACCGAGGTGGAAACAACCGTTAGACCTAGAGTTGGAGTTTTCCAGCTTTAGAAACAAACAACCCTAACACGGTGTGTGAGCCATGTCTAGAAGTAGATAATTTGTCTATCGGTGTTTAATGGCTAGAAGCCGATTACTTTTGTATTTCAAAAGTAGATTAGCCTTGTTTGACTAACTCCGCAAAAGCAAATCACATTGGTTCTCAAAGTATAAAATACTTTGGTCCAAGATTAGGCATAGATAAAAATTAAATCAAAGCAATTAAGTGTTTAATTATCGTTGGCCTAAAATAATGGAATTTTTGAGTCTAATATCCATTAAGACCAGATTCCATCTTGAGTCAATCATATAATTTTCCAAGAAATAAACCGACTCGTAACAAAGAAGTAACGCTTTAATTCATTTTAACTTGAAGTGCAATGTCGGTGCTTAGAATAAATGAATTAGAAAAATTATTTGAACATGCAACGGATGTGAGTGATGTCCGAGTGGGTCGAAGCATACTCTTTCTAGGTGTGGGGTAAAAAGTCATTCTATTTTAAAAATTAGGGACAAACTTGTCCTTTTACGATTCCGATTAGCCCTTCACCATTTTTTATGTTAAATATTTTTATCTCCAAATTCATGGTGGGTAAAAATAAATACCAATACCTGGAGGGTTTATAAATTATTTCCGAATACCTCGAGAGAGGTAAATGTTAATAACGCTATCATAAATTGTAAATTAATTGTAAATTTTTCAAAATTATGCTAACATTATATTGAACACCTAAACGTACAATTTGTAATATTGACTTCTTGTGTCTAACAACTATGTAATATGTAATCCTTTATGTCTAACAATTACGTAACATGATTGTATATTCTTGGCAGTTATTCTTACAAATTATTTTGAAAATTGAACTAGTTATGCAATCCCTTATATCTGGTAACACATAAAATTATTAAGTTAATAGTGAATCAACTTACGATTGTACATATATTGCAAATTAATTAATATATGATACATATTAATTAAAAAAACGTTATTAGACACTAATAATTTTACCTTAGGGGTATTGGTCACCAATAATTTCACATTTAGGGGTATTTGGACATAAGTAATCCTGCTTTGGAGATATTGAATGTCAATAATTTCACCTATTGAATTGAGCACCAATAATCTTACTTTTTACCATATTTGTTTTTTATGGATTGTTACCGTGTAAACTGAACCTTAATTCGGCAACAACGATGACATGTGAGGTAATATAACCCACAATCAAAGTGCTCTATATCTATATATTACCTCACACGTCATGATTGCCACAACATTAAGGATTTGTAAACTTGGTGGCAGTCTTAAATAAACAAATAGGGTCAAATTTGAGACTATTGACGTCCAATTTAAATGGTGACATTATTAGCGTATAATACATACAAAGGTGTGATTATTGGCGTTCAATTTGAAAGGTGAGATTGTTGGTATTTAATAACACTTAAAAGCGATTAACCTGTCAAACCCAATAATAATATGAAACTAATTCCATAAAGAAGATGAAACTAATCGCAATGTATTTATATTTTATCGCAAGAAAAATAAATACGCAATTATAATAATGAATTTTGATGTATACACTTAAACAACTTTATGGATACACATTTCTTAACCTAATTACAATTAAACCTTTAAACCTTTATAATATAAACCAATTCAATATGATTCGGTAAGTTTTTACATGATTCAATATGTTTCATCATATTTTATTATGATTCAGCGTGTTTAAGCTTGTTTCGACATGATTCAACATGTTTTGGTAATAAGTTCAATTAAGTACTTATCACAAGTTGAAAAGAATGTACTTATATATTGATAGTGTAAATAACAGCCTCTGGTACCTTTTTCCTAACTTTGAAAAAAGAAAAATTCTCGTAAATCCACTAAGTTGCGGAAAAATAATTTACAAAATTTATCTTTAAGAATAAATATTTTGAAACTACTTGTATTTGGGTAACAAATTGTTTGGATAAAATTTCAAGGGCAAAAATTTGCATTTTTATCCAAGAGTTTATGAAAATTTGGAGTTGCCCCCAAATAGGGTTCTAAATATAATTTTTCTATTTTATAAGATCAAGATATGGTGTTTTTTTTTTGTCAACAATGAGAAGTGTGTCAATTCACTATGCCGTATCTACATCAATAAGTCCGATTGGCTTGGTGGAGGCGGAGAGGATGCACAATAACCGGAATAGAGCCAGCTGCGACCAAGTCGTGTCATTAAGTCCACACAATGGAGCTTGTAAAAACCCATAAATTCCATTTAGGAAATTGTGCCTACCAAATTTGGTGAAGAATGTAAAACCAACTCCAATACTCATTTGAGCCTTTTTTTAGTCTTATAATTATCAAACTAGTACTAATTATCCAGATCTACTTCTTATATCATAAATATTATATTTTTAAATGGTTATATATGCATTTTTACTTCAAAAATAGCTAAACTTAATTAGAGTATTTTAGATATTACCTAACTTAGACACCGGATCTCGATATTCTTTTAGCTTCTAATTTACAATGATTGCTAATTCCAACAACACCTCCTTAGATAATGCACTCCACAAATATACTCCTTCCATCCAATATCCTTAGTCAAATTTTAAGCATATACAAACTAACAATATGTTTGGATTGAGATTAGACAGGTAGAGAGGAGGGAATGTAGGTTATTTACCTCTTTTTACCTTTGTTTAAAAAAAAATTAGAAGTAGGGGAAGGGAGAATAACATTTTACCCCTTTTCCCCCTCATTTCCTCAATTTTCTCCCCTCCTAATTGGGGTGAATGTAGGGAGGGGATCATTCCCTCCATTTTCCTATATTTTAATCTAAATTGGGTTGTACCAAATGAGGTTACCCTAGTGGTAAACACTCCACACTTCCATTCTGTCCACTAGGGTACGAAATTTAGTGGAGATAATTTCCTTACTAAGTGTGAAAGAAGTTAGGATGTGTTGTGCGCTTGAACTTTGAGCTTAGGCTTGGTATACTTTTCCTTTCCCCTTGGTTGACCTCTCTTCCTTCCCCACCATAAAATTCAAACAGGTTGTAAGTATTTAATGTAGTTTTACATTGAAAAAGTGTTTATTTAGCTAATGAATCTACTAATAAGCTATTGGAAAGAGAATTTTGACAATATTAGGAGACTTTACAAATGGTTGTTTTTGACAATGAAATGAGATGGAGGAAGTATTTCATTAATTACCTTAGCTCGAGTCACTAAGAAAGTTTTCATACTTTTAAAGAACTGTTGGTATTTTAATTAAGGAATCATAATACCTCATCCGAAACGTATAGTTGAATAACGTTTATTATCATAAAACTTTATCTCATTGAAAGCTTTAAAGCAAAAATATTATGGTTAAACTTTAGAGATGTTTGCTCTTATGTTGGAGAACCCAACTTTTCTTCATCTCAAGTATGTCAAATAATTGTTCCTTCTTTACTCACAACTTCTTTATTTGTAGAAGAGCTAACCAACCTAAGATACTCTTAGGTTTTATTTGATTCTAAGAAAATAGGTTGGAAAGAAAATTTAAATGGAAAAAAGTGATGAGGAAAAAAGTTAAGAGAAAATTAATTTTTTTCTTGTGTTTGGTTCAAGGAAAAATAGAGGGAAAAAAATTATAATCATCACATTGTCATGGAGAGCATAGAGAAAATACTCAATAGCATTGATTAATTGAGAGGAGAAAGAAAATTTTTAATGGCATTTCTTAATAGAATTCTCTCTTTTTTCATTTCTCTCTATTTGTGAAATTTTTCTTCCATTTTCCTCTCAATTTTGGAAGGAAAATATCATTGACCAAATTGACAAAATTTTCCATGAGTTTTTCCATCAAACTTTTTTTCTCTCATTTTTCTTCAATTCAAACAAGGGAAAGAAATTCATTTTCCACATTATTTTTCTTTCCTTCTAATTTTCTTAGAATCAAATAAAGCCTTATAGTTACAACTAAAACACTACTACATGATACCTATATGGAAACAATACATAACTTTTTTTCACATTGATTTGCTGCATTACATTCTAACAAGATTCTTAAAGCAACACACCTACTTTTATTAGAATGATGGTATGATATTTTATAGAATATCGTATGCTAATTGGGACTGATGATCTATAGAAAAGTTCTACATACCTTTATATCCATAATCTATCTCAATATCAAAATATTAATTCCATTGTTCAAATAGACTAATTGTGCTATGTAATTCTTATTTGTCTAGTATTATTACTACACATTATTTAGATAGAAGTCTTATAAAAAAAAATTCAAATCGGATATATCTAACCACTTTAAAAGGAAAAGGAAGAGATATTTAAATTATAAAATTCAAGTCACATGAATTTTTTCATGGTTGCAAAGTCACACGATATCCATGGCACTCCACTACCTAGAATCCAACTACAAGCTCACCAAACCTATGTGTATGATATCAGTTTCACCTAACTCTTAGTCCGCCGTTCATCTAAATTCAAATGTCCGAATCATCATATATATGTTATAGGTAGATTTAACAAAATAATTGTCTTATTTATGTTTGGATCGAGTCAATTTCAAGTTGATTCATATTCATATCATGATATTCCTATTTGTATCAAGTTCGACAAGACCATTTTCAATTTGGATCAACTTTGATTTGATCAATATTTAGTATGAAAAGTTTATCTTACAAAGAACACCTGTATTCCAAAAAGGTTTTAGTAAGGTCTAGCTTGAGTGTCATCGGTTTAAATTTTGAATTTAAATCAAGTTATTGTGTTTTGAGTGTTTTGGATTGTATTTGTATGGATAGAAATCATACAGTTTGAGTTGATGTCATTTTCTCAATTTAATTACCAATCTAATATATAACATTCAGCTTTTGGTCCAAATCGATTAATTTTGAATTATATTATGTTTTAAATCAACGCTATTTTGACTATATTAAGTTCAAATCAGGTTAACTTTAAGGTAACTTAAATTTTATTTGTCTTATAAAAAAACAATTACATTTTTTGATTCAAGTGAATTCGGATTTTTTCAATTCAAGGGAGAGCATGTGTTGGTTGTAAGGTTAGATTTGGTTTCGAGTTTCTGGCTCAATTGTGCCAGGTGTAATCAAACCATTGCCAAAAAAAAAAAAATGTAAAAAATTCAATCAAAAAAAAAAAAGAAACAGGGACCCAGGTAATATGCGGGCATCATTGCATGACCAGATTCCCATCGCGCTCTCTCTCTTTCTCTCTCCCCAGTTTTGGACCGGCTGTTAAAACTTTCCCACCACCACGAGCTCCTCCTTTCTGCTGTTTTCTCTTTCCTTTGTCCTCTACCTATTCATCACTCTCCCCCACCCTTCTCCCTCTCCTCTCTGCAAAACCCTCCCAATTTCCCCTCAATTTTATCGCCATCTTGCATTCATTCCAATTCGCCATCCTCATTCAACGAATTCCTGCATATTGCGTTTTTCATGAATCTCTCGAACCCTAATTTGATTTCGTGATCGATACGAGCTTGCTAATCACTTCAATGGGGGATCACAAGGAGGAGCAATCGGAGACGAGAATCGAGGAGGAAGTAGGAAGAGTGTTGGAACAGGTCAAGGAATTGCAAGAAGCAGCTGCATCCTTCATCTCTAAGTCGTCGAAAGAAGAGCAAAACATTCGACAACGCGCTGTTGCCCTCGATGGGTCCATTCTTAAGCTCCGTTCTGCCATTAATAATCTCCTCTTCAATCGCCATTTGGATCCCAAGCTCGCTGAAAAGGTTCGGTTGGATTTTTCATTCTGCTTCTGCTTCAATTTTAATCATTGCAATTGAAATTTGTTCGATTTTGGTGCAGTTGGAAGAAGACTTGAATAGGGCAAGATGCATTCTTGTTGATGGAGATGCTTCTTCGTTTCTTCCGGGCAAAGCCGAAAGTATGTTCCTGTTCTTCCCTTGTTCCCCCATTCCTTTTTATCTGTTTCCCGAATTGTATCGTTACCGTTTGTTTCGTTTTTTTTTTGGAATCTGAGACGTGTGGACGTAAAAGGGTCGGTGTCTTTTTTGAGTTTTACTTGATTTATTTACAAAATGTGAATACAGGTAAGTTCCTAAGAATGTTTCTGGGACCAGTTAATGTAAGGGCGACTAGGAAAGATGTGCAGCTGAAAGTCAAAGAGGAGTACAATAGTTACAAAGTATGCTTCTTTCTCATTACTCACTTGTTTTCCTACTCCATGTTTTTGGGGAGACTGGAAAGGTATTGGACTTGTGCCCACCTAACAGATGATGAAATTCTTGATCATTTTGATCAAATTTGGGAACGCTTAGAACATGGCCTAGTGTGTTCATGCATTGTTTGTTCCCCTGTCCCCTTCCCTTTTTGTTTTTGTAAGCAAGGGGTCCAGGCAAGCAAGGGTGTGTGTGTTGGAGGGGGATGTTTGGCTGGGGAAGGAGAAAGAACCAAATTATCCAATATGTTTTACTACCGTGGTGTGGTCGCAATCACGGCCAAACATCAAAGTCCTGGCATTAGGAGGTGATTGGTTGCCAATGCTTAAATCACTATAATCTGATTTCTCCTCTCTTTATATAATACAATATTATATTATGCCGTCACATTTCTTGTGGCTTTGGACTTGACCCTATGATGATTGTACAAAGTGTGTCATAGTTAAATGCTGGAAGGAGTAGCTATACCTGTCTGTGATTTTGCGACAATTACAAGGAAAAATACCTATTGGTGATGCAGTTAATTTGGTGGCTTACTGTTCCTAAATTGATTTGTCCAATTGTTTTTGTTGGCAATTTCAATCATATCCATCATGGTATCTAAGTAACTGTGTGCAATGCTGTTAAAAAACAAGTGAGTTGGAATTTGGAAAGGTGCTCAGTTTGGATACAAGTAGCTGAGAGTGGGTGAAACTTGTTGATGTGTTGGGTGGCTATGTCTTTAATTTGATTAGGCAAGACCTTTGGGTAAAAAAATGAATGAACTAAGTAGCCAATGGAGCACTGGTTTGTAAAAATTGTATCATGCTGATGCCAATTATAGAGTTACAGTGGGTGAAGCTTGCTGATGTGTTGGGTGGCTATGTCATTAGTTTGATTGGGTATGACCTTTGGGTAAAAACATGAATACGCTAAGTAGCCAATGGAAGACTGGTTTGTAAAAATTGCATTGTGGAGATGCCAATTAGAGATTTATATAGTGATATAACCCAGAGCTTGAGCAAAGAAATACAGTTAATGGATCAAGCTCCAAAGACGAAGGATATCAGTTGTCAGTCATTACTGAGAAAGAAAAGAAAAAAGGAGAAAAGGACTATTCATATTTGTTGCCTTGTCGAGAAAGACCTTTTGGTGATGCGGTTATCTGTGTCACGTGTTACTGTGATGGGGAAAATTGCGTGCCTCCAAATTAAATCACTGTGCATGGATCAGGGATTCAAAATGTGGTTTTGGTTGCGATACGGAGAACGCGCTCTAATGGGGCAATCACGTTTCTTATCGCAGCTGCTGCTGGGTTAAAATGCGGTTTGCTCAACTTGAAAACCTTTCCAATGCGTCCGTTTCGTTATGGAATGACCACATTTTGAATCCATGGTATGGATGATTTAAATTTTAAAGAACATTCAACACTTTAGTGTCCTGAGTATAGTTACCAAATAAATTAGTGTACAACTTTGTGAAAATAATATTTTACTACTGTGAGGTTTTAATGAAGTTGTAATTTGGTTGTTTTTGATAAAACATGTTAGAAATTATTTTTTACCCCAAAATGGGATTTTTTTGTACTTGACTATTTTTGTTTTTTTGTTGTTTTCGAGGAAGTTCTACACCCTACATGGAATTAACAATCACTTCAAGTAAATTCTGAAATAAACTAACAAAATGATAGTAAAAATTTCAAAACTATTCCTTTTTTTTTTGGGGGAGACATAATTTCTGCAACTTTTTGCCAAGAAGAGGACTAAAATTTTAATCTGTTAAAGTATCTGGGTACTAAGTTAATATTTGCACAAAAGTCTGGACTAGTTTATTCACCCGTGATACAGTACCTCAACTTACCAAAGTGTTAATTGTTCAATTTTAAAATTGGGTATGCTTTATGCATTTCTTTTCTTGCTTGCTTTGTTTCGTTTTGATTTTTCTTTTCTTTTTCTAGGGTAAATTGTTTATCGTTGTGGCACTTTGTCTTTTGAGCAGGATAGAACTGCTCTTTTGTTTCTTCTATTTCCAGCTATTTTGTTGGTGCTTAGATCTTGGATATGGGATGGCTGCATGCCAGCATTTCCGGTTCAGCTCTACCAGGTATAGGTTCACACTCATTCATACCATCAGATTGGCTTTAGCATGCGCTAAATAATTTACCGCTATTATTTTGCTTTGTCAGGCTTGGCTGTTATTCCTTTACACAGGTTTAGCACTGCGAGAAAACATCTTGAGAGTAAATGGTAGTGATATTCGTTCATGGTAATAACTTTAGCTCCTTCTATTCTTTGTAACTTTTGGCTCCTGATCCTTATAACTTTATTGATTTCTTGCTTCTTTTTCAGCATTTCCTGACAGCCTTCTAGTAGAAGTTCTATCTTTCAATGCTCGACGGATTTGACTCTATGACAAACAGTGAAGGGGTCCATTAATATATAAGATAGGAATTTGAGTTTATAATTTTTTACTACTTCTCCTTGACTTTGTGCTTTGCAGGCCTTTCAATCCCTGAGGGCCCCTTCTTAACATCATCCATAACTTAGACGCCCTGTTCTTAACAGCATCCAGAACTTAGAGGCCCTGTTCATAATAGCATCCAGAACTTTAGTGAAGAACATTTTTAGTTAAATCTATGTTGTGATGTGATGCTTATTTTTTTAAATGAGAATTTGCTAAATGTTAGCTGGTTTTTACCTTTATATGCTTCTTGCGACCCGCCTTTCATAAATGGACACTTTCCCTTTTAATAAAGCTTGTGAAGACACAATGGTAACTAGAGCCTGATTTGAAATCTATGTTCTACCTTTCAGCTTGAGTCAAATATTGCTTAAAGTAAGAGAAGATATTGGCTGCTTTATACGGTGGCAACAGAGAGATGATGTTCATTTTGCAATGTCTATGTAATGGTAAACTTTGATGAGAAAGTTCTTCTGAATTATGTAATAGGAAACTTTGGTGAGAATCTTCAATTGCTGTTTACTAGAAACTCGGAAGATCTAGCATATGAAAAAGGATATTTTCTTTACCAGACTATCAAGAAAACTGTTAGTCAAATTAATATATAGAAGCATACTGCAACTGCTATCTTCTCCATATCTGGAAATGAGTAGCATCCAGATGTCTTGAAAATAAGAATACAAAATACCTGATAAGAGTAAGCATGTGAGGTATGGGACCAGTAACATATGTTTATTGTGGTATAATAGTGCCTATCTAAGACAGACACTATCAGGACTGTTCTAGATGTTATGCTTATCACTATTACAACAGAGGCATAGTGGTGATGATGGAGATGGAGGTTCACAAGGTTTTAATTCTTTTTGGGCTTACGGTTGCCATGAAGAAAAAAGTCTCCAGAATAAAAAACTAGCAGAACAAAGTGGGAAATCTTGTTGGGTGGATTGCTCAGTTTTTACATCAAGCATGCTATAGGAAATTCACATGCTTTAGTAGAGATTTCACCCAAATTTGAAGGGATGTTAGTCTTCTAGAATAGGCAATTATGAGGAAACTTGCAAATCAAGCTGTAGTTAGTGCTTTAGTTTTGCCTTCTGCCAACACATAATCACACTCCTACTTTTGTCTTACCTGTGATTGAACAGTGCTCAACTTGTGGCTAGGTGACCGTGACTGCTATAGATGGCAAGTTAATTTGACCATGTCAAAGTTGTTGAATGATACACCTTCTAATACTTAGAAGGAAACTGGTGTTGCTTGCTTCCATCTGAAAGGGATTGGCTTTTACTCCTTTTTTTTTTTTTTCTTTTTTTCACTTGTAGTGTCTCTTTGAAATAGAATGGGTAGCAAATTTGGTGTGAATTATAATAGGAATCTCCATGAGGAATAGTGATGTAAGATTATCAGAAGGGAACTTTTTCAGACCTAAATGGAGTTTGGTTTGTTCGATGTAATTTTGGAAATCGTAGGACGACTATACAAGGCTGATTCCCTTGCAAGTGCCTGTAGGGGAAAAATATAATAATAATATATTTGATGATGTGTCAGGAAGGTATAGGCCTTAATTATGACATTATATCTTGCGATTATTTATAATGTATATCTCTGTTGTAAAAGGTGTATTTTATTTATTTATTTATTTAGAGGCTTGAAGTACTCTTTGTTTCCTTTTAACATGGTTTTGACTATTTTTTCAAAAAAATTATTTAAAATGTATTTCATAGGTTGTGTGAACATAGCCTCTCTGCTCACTGGAGTAGGTTGTTTACGTGTGATTTCCCTAGACCCTGCTTTGACATGCCTCTAGGTCATTTGCATATTGTGACTTTTAGCAGATAGACAGTTGATTGAGGAAGTTTACTTAATTTATCAGGTTTCTGATAGTCTCTTTCTCAGTTCTTACACTTGTCGGGGGTTCTTCGCCTTTTTATTGTTAGTTTTTGTCATTGTCGCCTGGATAATTTGGAGTTGCCATGTAAAATATGGATGATATTTCTTGAGGTGTTATATCAAAGTTTTGGATTGGAGAGACAGATTCTGGCTGAGAAAGATGCTAAGTTATGTACCTTACTCATTACCTGATTGCATGCTTTGAATTTAGGTGGCATTTTTCCCCTATACTAGAATATTGTAGAGCTTCTGAAAGAGCTTGTTCTGAAATGAGCTGTTACACTCAAAAGGCATTACAATTCCACTACAAAAGAAGAAAAGAAAGGGGTGGGATATTGAATATGAAAATCACTTGATCAGAATATGACTGAGATGAAAATTATGCAAATGATATGCAAGGGAATGCGCGTAAGTGGAAAAGGCAAATCAAAGTTCAAAATGAAGGGGAGCTTGAAAAGCTTCACACCTTTGACAAAACATGTGCAAATAACTCCCCAGAATTTGATGTCTTTGTGATTGTTTATTGTTGCCTGCAATGTCGAAGCATTAAAACCAATCATTGACCCCCAGCCTCCTTTCAGTGCTATGCCCCTCTCTCTTTTCGTATTCAACCTCTTACTCATGAATAACAACCCTGATATAATTTTACAGGTGGATATACCATCATTATTGTGCTATGGTGATGGCCCTAGTGAGTCTTACATGGGAAATCAAAGGGCAGCCTAACTGTACAGAAAAGCAGGTCCTTTTCTTCACTTGCTACTTAAAATAGATGGCTATACTTGACTCTGTTTCAAGTGGAAATTTATGTGCTGACTGACTGTCTCTTGGCTTTGTGGTGCTTGCTACTTATTGACCAACACCATCTAGGTTTAGTCAGGGTGGGCTTCAATTTCCTTGTGTGGAAATTGGGGGTGGCTAATAATCCCTTGGGCTTGAACTTAATGTGCCCGCACACCCCCATTTCAAGTAGTCAGAAGACTCAGACTATCATTATTGGTGGGGTGGGGTGATTAGTTTTTCCATAACTACAAAATGCAAATCGTACTACTTAGTACTTATTAGTCATCCTTCCAGATGTTAGTAATAGTCATCCATTTGAGCTGTATTTTACCATTTCAATGGATCTCACTTTAATATATATTATTATTTGTATAGTTGACTATTTATAGAATTTAGTATATATTTTTGCATTATTTTTAATTATAGTTCAAAATTTAGTTAATTAAATAAATAATTCCTTTCATGATTAAATTAATGGATTGTAATACTCTAATTAGAGCTTGTAAAGCTTAAATTCACATGATAACACTGCACCACGAACCAGACCTTGAATTACTAAGAGAAGCAGAAATATGTTCCAGTTATCTGAGTTGTTTCCAAGGCACACATAATTGACACAATTATTAAATTCGTTGATTTGGACCAATCCATTTGCCTGCTCTGAAATTTATAATAACCTAATACTAAAAATTAAAAATTAAAAATTAGTGGAAGTTTGCTAATAGGTAATATAGATATGAATATGACTGTATTTTTTTCAAAAATATCAGAAAGTAATGTGATTAGGTCAAAAGGCTATATTTTCTTAAGGAGAAAGAAAAAGAAGTTCTAACAAATGGCAAGAAGGCAACATCATCATTTGCCATAAAAAACCGAATAATAAATGAACATAAGTAAATACTTCCTCCATCTCATATTATTTATTCCCCTTAGAAACAAGGGTCTTATTTATGTCTCACAAAGACAGGCTCTTAGTTCTAGGAGGGAGAATTAATATGGTGGGACAGAGGGATTACTAAAGAAAAAACCGTCTTGAGAGCTGCATATGTGGATTACTGATTTACTTCACACTCGTTGCGCTCCTTGTTATTCAGACGCCAGAATTCCAGAGCTGGCCACAGGGCATGCACTTCATGCCCAACAAGTTCTCTTTTTCTAGTTTTTTTAAGAGTTGCCGATTTTTTGGTAACTTCTCCAAGTTATTAAATTTTCAGTCTCTCCCCTTCCTCCAAAGAAAACCGTTCTCTCCCTCCACTTTTAGTTCTTAGTTCCTCTCCGAATAATGAAAGTCTTGGTGTTACCTACAGTCGATGTGATGATATGTTTGGGTTATGTTGGGATTTCAGCATACAAGTATTGGTTTGAAAATGGACGATTCCAGATTTATAACACCACCTTCACCCTGTTCCATCAATTTCAGATCTGTGTTTGTTCCTTTGGAGTAAGGTCCCTCTTTTCTTTCATTCTTTAGGTTTTACCTTGTAACAATTTGTTTTATACTCCTACTTTCCTAGATATGGAGAGCTTAGCTTGTGCATTGCTCTAACTTAGTGAAACTTGAAATCATTGGTGGACCTCGACTTAGTCATCCAACAGTTCCACTGGAGCTCAGGACCTGAGTTGCAAATAGGTAAGATTAGCGTTGTAAACTGACTTTTAGAAATTTGAAAAATTATTGATTCAATCCTGAAACTGTGCTTTGTCCTTTTCATTTATCAGTTAGAAATGATTTGGGAAGGAATTGTTTGTTTTTCCCCATTTAAAAATTGTTAATAACTAGAAATCTTTTACTGCTATGATATGTTACTCATGTGGTCTTGTGCTTCTTGATAAAATGCTGTGGCATGAAGTGTGCAGGTTCTGAGTTTGAGTGAATACTGCTGAGTTGAAGTATCTTGGATAATTTATTTTATATTCTAGTACCTGCTAGAATTAGATCATAAATGACTTGGCATGAAGTGTTTGCACCTCGTTATTTGCCGAAGAACTCTATGTATTGATTTTATCCCGCCTCTCATTTTGTTGCTGAATGGTTGCTAGTTTTTCATGTCGTCTCTCACTAAGCTGGCTTTGCAAGTGGGCAGTTTCTTCTGGTCTTATTCTAGCGTGTTTCTGTATTTGTTGTTCCTTTGGTCCATTTTCCATGAATATAGAAGGTCATCAATGGAAGTAGTTAGTAAGTGTGAAACATGATTTGTGCTTCTCTATGGAATTATATACCATTCTTAGTGCAATAATTCCATTAATAAATCCACTGGTGGGGAAATGAATGAGAACAGACTCCATGTTCTTAAACCATCTTTTGGGGAATGTTCTGTTCTCTTTGGTTTAGATCGGCCAAGGCCATGGACGTTTTCCCTTTAAATCCTGTTTTTGATGGTTCGTCATTATTCTTAACGTGTGAGTAGCATCTGGTGAGGTATGGTTTTTGTCTTGTGATATAATTCCTCTTTAATGCTATGCAGGAGGGGTTAAGCTCTTTCTACAATGGGCTATGATGCAAGGAGTTGCAATGCTGTTGCAAAATCGGTATCAACGGCAGAGATTATACACTCGCATCGCACTTGGAAAGGTGCCTGCTTTTATGCCTGATCTTTCAAAGATTTTCTTAAAAGATTTGTGGATGAGTTGGAGTTTGTTGATGCTTTGGGGTTTATTCATGGCATAAGACTGAGCTGAACTGTGCACTATATACTCAAATCTCAGTATTTTGTGCATTGCTGGATTAGGAATAGGTTACAGTGCATAATATTTGTATCCAACTAAGTTTATATCAATTATATGTACGTTCTTTTTGCAAATTCTATGCAAAAGCATTAAACATTTAAGAAATGCATCAAGTTTGAATATATACGTGGTTGAATAAGACACGCAAACATAGAGATTAAGAGCAGCAATGAAAACCTTGCATGAGCCTTGGAGGTGCCCATTTCAGCTTATAATGTGGTTTCGCAAGGTGTTCTTTAGTTAGAATGTTAGATTGCCCATCATAGTATTATCATGATAGTTATGATGCCTTTCATATGAGTTAATATGAACATTATTGTTCTGTTTGTTTACCTTCCTACATTTATGAGTTCGTATCTCTTTGTTGTGTGTGTTGCCACCTTCATATCGTTACGTCTGAATTTTCACAGCCCTACCTTTATGACTTTGAATCTCTTTTTTGCCTTGCCACCTTCATAGCTTTACATCTGAATTTTCGCAAGCCCTTATGTTTGTGTGAATTTCCTTTTGATCGTTGGATTGTGTGCAATTTTTTGTTAATGGGATACAATTATTGTGGTATAGCATTCTCGAAAATATACCGAAGGAAATTAAAAAATACAAGAACAAATATCATTTGTCTTTAGTAAGAGTTTATATTGTTGCTGTTGCCTTGACACTAGGACTGGCAAAATTTTGACCGACCCAGTCACCTGAATTTGTTCGAACCAAAAAAACTGGGTCCAATCATGAATTTTTCGTCTGAATTTTAAATTCTGACTCAAGAGTTTTCCTAATTCTGTTGTCGGAACCCGATTTTGACCCAAATTTAGCCTTTTCCGCATAATCCAGCCCAAAAAACGGGTTCGGACCAAAAATTTCATCCGAATTTCAGACATTGACCTATTTGTCTGACCCGAAATTGACCCGAACCGAATTTTCACCAGTGCTACTTAAGACTTTTTAACTTGTTTATCTCAGGCTAAGAGAATGGATGTTGTATGGGGTGAAACAGCGGGAGTGGACGGCCAGCTTTGGCTCCTGTGTCCCATACTTTTCATTTTGCAGGTAAATGGATCTGTCCTTTTTATTATTCTCTATTGCTTCTATTATTAGTTCTAAATTTATTCATTTCGTATTTTACCTCCTATGTTTTTCTTACTTATTATATCACTTCTCTCCTCTAAAAGATTATGCCTGTAACGGGATCCTTATTTGGGCACTGTCATTCAATTACAATTGAAGGTTGTCACGCACGATCATGAGTTACAGAATTTTATGAGAAGTGTTGCATCTCTGCTTATTGTTGCATAATTTAGATTGTTGCATCTTGCATGGAAACTGGAGGATAAATAGTAAAGGCATACTTCCTGAGCATTTTATTACCAGCTCTTATAGAACTGCATTTCTTTATGACTTACATACATTTTTGACATCGAATTCATTTTGGAATTCTGGTGGATGACTGGATGTGAAGGGAAGGAGGATACTAGGTTGCCCTTATTTGGGAGTTTTGTGGAGGGTCAAGATAATGTAGTGATTTTCGTCGGAATTGGCCTCACTGTTAGCAGAAATGCTTACATGGGTAAGGGTAAGGCTGCCTATATTTGGATTTCCCTATATCTCGTGAAAGTGGGATCAATATTAGGAGTTGTACATAATCAGAGGGGGAATTGTTATTTCAATTTTTGTGGATAAATGAATTGGCTTTTTGTATTTCTGTAGGATTTCTTAGGCTTTCTTTTCAAGTTGCAGGTGTGTAGAAGAGAAAGGGGTTTTCATAGTCTGCTGAATACTCACTGGATTTTGACCCTACTAAGTCAAGGCTTCAAAAGAAGGATTGAACTTTTTGCCTTTCACACATACACACTCAGCCCCTTTCACCTCCCTCTGCCGCGAAACCACCAAAAAAAAAAAAAAAGAAAAACAGAAAAAGAAGAGCCTTGCACCATGCCATGGAACTTGTCACATTTCCCTCCAGTAGGTTTCCAAGATATAGTAAAAGTTCCTTTATTTGGTTTGAAAGAAAAGCCAATTTTCTTTCTTTTAAGAATATAGACAGAATGGTATAGCAAATTATGTTCCTTTTGCTCCATATATATATATATATATATATATATATATATATGTATATATATATATATATATGTATGTATGTATATGATGTTCCTATTCTTTTAACCTCCCCAATTTGAAGTTTGCTCCAAATATATATATATATATATATATATATATATATATATATACACGATATTCCTATCCTTTTAACATCCCCAGTTTGAAGGTTTCATAGGACCACAGGAGTTAATTGCAATCAAGAAGTTTCGATGGGTTTTAACATCTTCAGGATCCCATTGGAAAGCAAATGCCATACATTTCAATGAAGTTGCTAACATTTGGCTTTTTTATGTATTATTAATTTTTTTGTGTGAAAATGAATGCTGAACTGTGATTTCTTTGAGCTTTTGTGGTCTGACTATTGAGATCAAACTCAGTTGATGTTATATAGTTATGTTTGTTATCTATAAAATGCTTCAGGGATTTGAGGCATACGTTGGATTGTTATTGCTGCGAACAGCATTTGTTGGAGTTGTATCCGAATGGCAGGTCAGAGAGAATTTCCAGTTGTGTTCTGCGCCTTTTCTCCCCCTTCTTTCCTATATGAGTATTTCCGATACCAGAGTATTTACAAAAACTCTTTTGGTAGGTTGTTTTCTGTGGATTTCTCCTGGTCTTGATGGCAGTTGGGAATTTCGGTAACACGGTGCAAACTCTGGTGGCCAAATCACGGTTTAAGGCGAAGATGAAAAGGAGTAAGAGCAAGCAGGACTTATACAAAGAACAATAAATAATTTGTGGAGGTTTTGATATTCTAATGTTTATTCTTGTTATTATGTTGTCTGGGTTGCTTTAGGAAACTGTAGATGCTCTGCAGATTTTCATCATGTAGTTTGTGTTTTAAATAACTCATTGCTTATCTTCCACAAAAAAAAAAAAAAAAAAAAAAAAAAAAACTAGGAATCATTTTTTTGTACAATCACTGAAATTTTGACCGTTTGCTCTGGAGGAGATTTCCCTTTGGATTTGACCGTTATAAGTAAACAAGATTTTGCATACATCAGGATAATGTTTCCTTGTTTTTGCTTACAGCTCATACCAATCCTTGAACCCTTGACAGCTCTGTGCAATGATAGTAAATACCATCTACCACTTCACTGAGGAGCAAGGAAGCTGGTAGGATAATGTATTTTGCTTATAAGCCGAGATCTTGACCCCCTTCATTTTATTTGACACTGTATTTTATCTGATCTCTTTTCAGGTTATAATTGTTGTCAGAAAATATATATATATATAAAAGGAAGTTGCTTAGGATTTAGGATTTGTTCGAAGTTGCGGAGAAAACGAAAAGAAATAGTATATATAATAGAAACGAGCAGAAATGAATAACAAAAAGAGCAAAACGAACACATAAATGATAAAAAGCAACACCAATAACAACAATAATAATAGACTTGACAATCGGGTCATTCGGGTTGGGGTCGGTTTGGTTAGTTCGGTTCGGGTCATATTTGGGTCATTACAATTCGGTTAAGGTTCGGGTTGGGTCGGATTTGGGTTCGAGTCGGGTCGACTTCGGGTCAACTTATATTTGATTCAATAAGTTTATCTTGTAGAAACAAAACATTGGATTAGGTTTGGTTCGGGTTCAGGTCGGTTCGAGTCATCTCAATTTGAGTTTTTAAGTATTGGGTCGGGTTCGATTTTTGGGTCGTCGGTTCAGGTCGGGTCACTTTTTGCGGGTTTAAACAATAATAATAATAATAATAATAATAATAATAATAATAATAATAATAATTTTGCTCTTTAAAAGTTTTAACCTCTTCCTTCCACTCTAGTCCTTTCTCACAAATCTAAATTTTGCTAGTTAGGTTTAGACTTAGATCTCTCAAGAGCTATTTTTAGTTAATTAAACCTTTCCAAATTTTTTAGATTCATCTTCATGTACAAAAACATCAAGTGTTCTTAAAGTTTCTTGGTTATGTTTAGCTAGTGTTACTTAGTTTTCTCATGAACTAGTTAATCTACTTAAACCTTTTCAAGTCTTTTGATTTCAGTTTGTTAATGTATTTTCTTGCACATATATTTTGTTTTTTTCAGTAAAGAGTAGATTATCATTACCACTTTGAGAATCACCATCATCTACAAACATCAAACTGAAGGACATTTTGTCCTAGGCCTTTAATGTAAAATCAAAATGAAATACTCTTTTACTTTTGTTTTTCGTTTTTCCAACATTTCAATATATGGTTAATTCTAGCTTTAATTATCTACCTACAAGTTGCTAAGAGCATATTACTAATTTCTTGAATCCCCTGAAGACATTATAATTCCGAAGAGTCCGGAAGTCTGTATGTAATGGCGGGAGTGCTCGGATTAAAATGTCACTGAAATATCTCAAAATGTAAAAAAATGCCACAAATTAATTTGATGACCAACGATTACTATTCGGCTAATTATTAACGGCTAAAATTGCCATTGTAACTCTATTTTACTTGCTATAGTAGGTCAAAACCCATTTATTCGATTAAAAAATCCCATTTTTGAATATTTTTAACTAGCAAAATGCCTCCCGCCCCCTCCATTTGAATAACAAGAACCTAGAAAACTCCTCTCCCCCTTCGAATTTTCATTTGAAGTTAGATTTTTCACTTACCCCTAACCCTTTGATCCAAATTCCTCCACCAAGCTTTCTTTCTCCTATAGTTCTACTTGTATAGCCTTCAAATTCCACTAATTTGCAAATTTTAGATATATTTCTTTGACATTTGTATTTTCCGAATATCCTTTTCCAAGCACTAATGGTAAGCTCATTCTGAAGATTGCTTTAGATCTTCTCAATAGGACGTGAAGGTTTGCTATTAAGAGTCCGAGTCACCCTAGGGAGGGGGTGAATAGGGTGAGAAGGAAAATTTGTGGAGTAAAATAATTTACGCCAAGTCGGAACTCGGAAAAGCAATTCTAAGTCTAGAATGAAATCATAAAGTAAAAACATAAAAATACGGGAAACCCTCCCGAGGCGAGAAAACCATGGACAATATTAATCCGGACAACAAGTCAAATCCACTATTTTGAATCCAAAAATACAAGGATTGACTATTACAAAATTGCTTGCTTCGACAATTCAATACAAATTTTCTTTGGACAAAAGTTCCCTTATCTCGCCTTAGTACTTCCTAACCGAGTTACCCTTTACATGTAGAGACAACTTAGCTGAGTTAGCCCTTGTAGCTCGGTCGGGGATATTACAGAGAAAGTAAGTAAGAGTAAGACTGATTATAAGACTTCTTCTCGTTTCAACTCGGAAGTTGAGAAAAACTTAAGTACAAAGTTGAAAGTTAGAAATGATTGACGAGTAAGATTAGAGTTCCAAGCAATCTCTCCAGTCTTGTAGGATGACTTCTACTTATAATCGGCAGGCGAGATAACCATTGCGACCGATTCCGGACGGGAAACTTCACTAACCGTTGTAACGAATAGTCCGAGTCCTTTAAAAAAGAACCGTTGTAGAGATGAACGTTGTGCTTCGGTCCTTGGCTCAAAAGGTTATCCAACCCACTAGTTGTGATTGAAATCTAGGATGGAAATAGCTGTTAGACTCAAAGTTAAAGGTTACCGGAAATGGAAATAAACAACTCGACATGGTGTCCGAGCCTGTCATGAAACAGTGACTTTTTATCTGCTTGGTGTTTAACGGTTAGAAGTCGGTTGTCTGTTACTTTTCAAAAATGAGATTAAATCACTTTAATCATCCTGTAAAAGCAAATCAAAATGGTACTCAAAGTATAAAAATACTTTGGTCCAAGATTAGGCAAGGATAAAAATTAATTTAAATAATTAAGCATTTAATTATCCTTAATCCGAATAAATGTAATTTTCTTAGTCCAAAATTCAATAATTTCTAATTCCATTTTTTGTTTATCTTTTAGATGAATGAAGAATTAAAACTATATAGACCCAATGCATCAAGTTTCCCAAATAAATAATTTCAATTAATAAATCGACTTAGAATATGAATTAACACGAGTAATTCTTTTTCAACTTTTGTAATAAGTCGAGCTCGGAATAAGTTATGCTTATGAAATTATTTAGGCAAGACAACTGTCCGAGTTGCATTTGAGTGGGTCGGAAACCTAAAGATAAGCATTTTACTCAAGAGTCGATGAGGTCGACGGATATGAAAACTTAAAGATGAACTTCTTAAGATATGAGAATGAATTGAATTCAAATATATATATATATATATATATGAGAGAGAGAGAGAGAGAGAGAGAGAGAGAGAGTGTTATACTTGAGTCTTCAAGATGTTTGTATCCCATGGTATTTTGGGGCACCGTGTCTGTGGAAGCCCATATTCTCCCGTACTCGTTGTCGAGGGAAGATTTCTAGTTTGACTCTTTTTCTTTCTTAGAGTTTGTGATTTGTTCTTATCGATTTTGTAGATGTCGAGAAAAAGGGAACCCAGGATCGAAACTAAGGAAATGACAGGGAACCCTAAGAAGAACAAAAATCTTCATGGAAAGACAACCTACAAAGCTCATTTGTCAATTGTCCCTTCTATAAGAATAAGTGAAGGTGTTGAGCCTTCTGGTCCATAAATAAAAAGCAACATGAATATGCCCAGGCCCTCGTTTATTTTTGAAAGGGCAAAAGGAATTTAAGCTTTTAGTTAGATGTTGAAAAGGGTTTTGATGTTTAGGGTTTATTCAAGTTTTCGAAATTGAAGGCTATGTAAGCGTAACTAGAGAAGAAAGAAAGCTTGGTAGAGGAATTTGAGTCAAAGGGTTACGATAAGTGAAAAACATCACTTCAAATGAAAATTTGAAGGGGAGGAGGTTTCTTTGGGTTCTTGTCATTCAAGTAGAGGGAAGAGAGAGAGAGAGAACACATTTTGCTTGTTAAAAAATTTAAAAATGGGATTTTTATTGGATAAATGAATATTGACCTGATGTAGTAGGTAAAATAGAAGTATAGTGGAAATTTTAATCGTTAATGATTAGTCCAAGTAGGAATTGTTGATCATCAAATTAACTAGTGACATTTTTGATGTTTTGAGATAGTTTGGTGACATTTTAATTCAAGCACTCATAATGACAAGTGAGGCAGAGCACAAAAGTTAGTCTTTCTAACTTGTTCTTGAATTAGTGGACTATCTACTGAGCAAGTCTTTGACTTGAGATCACAAAAGTCTTGAACCCCATGGCAAACATGATGTTTTGACAGACTATCCGGCTAATAACACATTCAAGAACAAATGTGTATGTGTTTATGTGCTATTGTGACATAAAAGGCATATCTCACATACTTAGAGGTTATTGCTTTTAATCTATCCGGTTTGTAGCCTCCCTTCATTATTCTTCAAAAACAACAACTATGTTTTGGAACATTGAATTTTCTCCAATTATACTTTGCAATTGGGTTGATCCGTTGACCTTCCAACCACTTGATATAGTGTAGCTTCAGGGATGATGTGTCCAAGTATTACCTTGATAGCCATTTGTGAATAGATCTCTAAGCTTTAATATCTTCCTCCAATACCATGATGTATGAGCTGCTGGGATGATGTCTTTGATGTTACTCCCATTCATATAAACCTCATTGATCCATTTGACTCAAAGACACTCCTTATCTACATGCAAGTACCATAAATTGTTTGGCTAAGCTACCTGTTCCAGTTTTGAACATTTTTAATAACCAAGAAACCTGTCTTTTTTGGTTTGTATACTACCTCCCATGCAATAGGAGGAGACTTACCATAGGTTGATGTATGTTTCCATAGAAAGTTTTTTCCAAATACTCTCAATATCCTTTATAACACTTTTAGGAAGGATGAACAAAGATGTCCAATAAGTGTGAAGTAAGAAGAGGATTGAATTAATGAGTTGCAGCCTTCCAACATAAGAGAGGTGCCTAGACTACTAACATTTTATCCTGGTTGTGATTTTTTCAGTCAACAAGTTGCAATTTGCCTTAGTCTATCTCCTTGTAGTTAGAGGGATCCCTGAATATTTAATTGAAAATTCTCCAATACAAAAGCTAGTTAAATTGAGAATTTCTCCCTTTCTAGTTTGTGAAATCCTTGCAATAAAAGCATGTGACTTGTGTTTGTTTATAGTCAACCCAATAGCCCCGGAGACGTGGCTAAAAGCCTCCATAAGAATGTCAATAGTAGAGGTATGAGCCTTGGAGAGGATCATAAGGTCATCGATAAAACATAAGTTGATCATCTTCAAGGATTCGCACATAGGGTAAAATTTAAAATTTTTCTCTTGGACACCGAGCCAAAAATCTTGTCCAATAATCCATAATCAAGACAAAAATGAGTGGAGACTGTAAATACCTAAAAAGTGTCATCCTTTTCTCTTTTTTTTTTTATATTGTTGGCTCGATCATGAAATCCGGAGTCCTGTTTGAGGATTTGGATCGGGGATCTGTATTTGATTGGTGCGATGGAGACCATTAAACCTTAAAGAACCCCCAGACACCACATAAATAGTATTCTGCCTTGGGTCGATCCAAGACCGGACCAAGCCTCTAGAGACACTCTGGAGTCCGAGTGCCGCATACCGGAAATTCCAAGTTCGAATACCGTATTTCACTTTTGTCCAATCGGACAAGGAGATGAAGACCTCAAGACGACGTTAAACGTTGCATTTCATGGTCATAAGCATCAAAGTGTTGCGTTTTGGCTCCAAGACAGTCCACACGAGACTAAGAGCACACATCTTTAACAAAAAGCTTGAAGGCCGACGCCCCTACCTCAAAACGCTGTGCTTTGGGTTAAAGAATCTTGGGACAACACGGAAGGGCACGAAACCCTAGAAAGCTTCTTGTGACTGGTGCCTCCTACATATTTTATTCGGTTTTTTTATCTCGGTTCTATCCGGTTCAATCTCCACTTTATCCTAGGCCGGTTTTGCGGCTAAATTTGGACGGCTGGTCGAGCTAACCCTAGGTCATTTCCTTGACCTAACCTCTGCCTATAAATATAGAGCCTTGGCTCTCATTCCCACGCTGCTTCCTGCCTTAGTATCATGCTTCGCTGAAACTCGCCTATGAGCTACCGAACACCGTCGTCACGTATTATGATCTCTTGGACCCTTTTCGACTTATTCCTTCTCTACTTCCATCATACTCCCTACATTCGATCTCTAAACTCCATCATTCACCTACCTATACAAAAAAATCACAAAAAGTCCCTTTCATCTACCACCTTTGTATCACCAAATTTAGATCCAAGATCTAGATCAGCGAGTGGGACAACCTGGGGCACGAATTTAAGGTAAAAGTAAGCTTTGAAACGGTTGGTTGGCTTGCATGGTAAGAGGAATAAAATGAAAGTGATCGAAGAGGGAAAGGTAAGAGAACTGTAGAAGTACTAAAAAAGCCCAACAAAATGAAACAAAGAAACCCGAACACCAACACCAACTCCTTACTGATAGATAAGAAAATCACCAAAGATAGCAATAGTCCACAAAGTAGGTGAAATCCCAAAGGAAAGAGAAATAAATGTTCATCTTGACAAGGTACAACATACCACTATAAACCATGACATAAAATATATCTCCCACTTGAAAAAGCAACCCTACCTCCCATAAAACGCGTCTTCGCCGCTCTGAGTCGATATCTAAAACTACACTCCTTACTCTAATAGCTTCCCCACAACACTTGCTTCTCAAAGACTCTTTCAAAAATATACACCGAGTGATGAGAACATTGAAGACCAAAGAGTAGCACTAGAGGACCAACCAATAGTTAACAAGAGGCTAAAATAAAACCAGGACTTCGTGAAGGACCCACATCAACCGCAAAGGAAAGACATAAACTAAGGAAACAGAAGAGAGACAAAGGAACTAGAAATGAAGGAAGATGGAGAAGAGCGAGAAGAATGAACAGTAAAAGAATAATTGACAGGAGCCCCCTAGAGAGAATCTCTTTACTTTCTCTCACTAGGAGAGTCCCCAAAAGTAAAATGATAAGATTGAGTTGATAAATTGAAAAGATTGTCATAAATATGTAACATCTTTCGAAATGATATTATATGATAAATAACCATTACTAAAAAGTAATAAAGTGAAAGAAAAATCATACAATGAACATAAAACATTCAATAAGCAAGTCGCAAAGCTAAAATTGTTATTTTTATTACCTTTACCTAACGGATCAAACGGATTCGGTCTACTTTGACTTGCTAATTTGCGGGTTTTCAAGTTCGGTGTTTTTCAAGTTCAAAATCCAAAACTTTTTGACAGATTTGTATCTAATTTTTGGGTCAGGTTAGTTTTTTTTTCAGGTGTACTAATAATATAACAACTAATATCTTCAAATTTATCTGTTGACCTACCATCGTTTATGGTATGTTATCTTGTTCTTTCTGTTGATTATGTTCTTATTCATTATTTTTTTGATAGAATCTTCTTATTCATTATTGTTACTCGCTACTAAAATAAGAGCTCCTACATTGTTTCTTATTGCCTCCAATAATAAATTTACAGAGTATTTTATAGCTTCTTACAGAAGTTGGTTGATAAGTCTAAGTTAAATATAGTTTTTATGTGTAGTTCCTTTTTCGATTTGTTTTAATTGTTCTGTATAGAAGTCCATATCTGTCATTTTCTCTATAGAAGTCCATATCTATCATTCATTTTTGTTAGTCGTTTTTATGCATTATATCTGTCACTTCATTTTTCTTTGGATCAAAATCGGTTCATTTATTCGTAAAACTGATACATGACGTTGAATTATCTATCTATCAAACTATCGTCATTAATTTATTATCATTATTAATTTATTATCATATTGAATTATTTCTATTACCTATCAATTTTTTTTTAAAAAAATTAAATGATGTATTAGTTTTTTATTTTCTCCTTATCTGTCTTTTTAAATACATTAAATAATAAAAATTATCAAAAATAATTTAAATTAGATTCAGTTAATGAACATACTAATCATCTAACTGTATTTGTATGAGTCAAAATTCAATGAGATGTTCACTTAATTATTTACTTAAACTCAAATCATTAGTATATTACTTTGATATCTATTTGTTTTCGAGAGATTCATTTTTCTTTCTCTTATCTCATTGTATTATACTCATGATTCTTCTAAACAAAAAATTATTTTCTCTATCCCATTTTGTCTCCTTCTTTGACTAAAAAATGGCTCGAAGGTGACCTACATTATGTGAAAACTATTTAAAAGAGACAACGTTTTTGAGAATGTATTTAGAAGTTGTGTATATTTTGTGAAAACTATTTATAAGGTTCTTTTCGATTAATTATAAAGAAAAGACGAAAACTGTCTCATCTTCTTCGTTTTCTCTCTCCTCCATTTCTGATTCTTCATCATCTTCTTCTCTCTAAATAAGCAACAGAGCTTTCGAGGAGAGCAAATAGAGAGAGATTGGAGCCTAATAATTGATGGTGCAGCTATTACCGTTTCTTCTCTCTAAAAATTTCCAATTCAGCCTACCTAATGATGGAGGATAGAAACATTGAATTCGTGAAATTTTGAGGTTCATTTTTTTTTTTATGATCGTGAGAGAGGGTGGTTTTTTAGGAGAGAATTATTTTAAGAATTTTGAAAAACTGGCAAGTAAGGAGGAGGAACAAGGAGAAAGAGAAGAAGATGATGATAAAGAATCACAAATGGATGAGAGATAAAACAAAGAAGATGAGGGTATTGTTATCTTTTCCTTATAATTCATAGAAAATTTTAAAAAAAATTATTGGGAAAGACCATGTAAATAGTTTCAACAAAATGTACACAACTTTTGAATACATTCTCAAAATGATGCCTAGTTTAAATAGTTTCCACATAATATAGGTCATCTCTGAGTCTTTGATAACTATTTTGGTCCAAGAATAATAATTTTTTGTAAATGCTCATTAGATACATTGCTAATCAATAATTGTGCATTGTTTTCACCAAATTAAACCTCCCTCCATCTCTTAATTTCTTCCTAAAATAGACTTTTTGTCCACAAAATATTGTCTTCCATAGAATTATGACAATCTAATTTTCTTAATTTTTATAACTGATTTGATCATTTTTCAGATTTAATTTCTAATTTAGGTTAAAGTAAGTTTTTAATTTAATAAATTTATAAATTTAGTTTTTACAGTTTAATTTTAGATTTTTAGGGTATATTTAGGTCTGAAAAATAGTTTTAATATTATGATTTATTTATTTATTTATTTATTTTAATGTAAATTATTATTTGTTTAACTTTTTATTTTAAATTATAATTTTTTTCCTCTTTTTAATTCTGTTTATTTTTTGAAAAATTACAAAAAAGTATTTATGGGTTTATTAGTTATATTCTGTCCATATTTTTGATTTTATTTATTCTATACTTTTCTATAATTTTTATTTATTAATTTTCTGCTTAGTTTTGTTTTTATTTTATTTTTTATATTTTTCTGGATTAATTGGGCTGATTATTTACTATTTAATTTTTAAATTAAGATTAGATAATTTCATAATATTATTTATCATTTCAACAAGGGTCCCGATATTACCTAGATAGAGTTCACTTATAAAAAGAAACCTAGTTTTCTTTCCTTTAAATGAATTTTTTTATTTAATTATTTACATCAACAATTCATATTTAATGGACAAATAACGTTTATAATTAAAATTACACTAATCTTCTAAAATCACTTCCATTGTAATATTTGTTCAATTTAAAAGATACAATTTATTTAAGAAAATAAAAATGAGACGAATTAATATTTAATTATAATGTTCTTAAAAAGGGGTAATTATTCTATAAAAAAAGGGAGTAATTTTGTTTTTGGGTACTTTTGGGAACATAGAAGTGGGAACCAGGGAGTATAAAGGTTTGAAAATTAGGTGGGAGTAGAGAAGTCGGCGTCATATATAGGCAGGAGAGAGAAATTGAAATTAGACAAGTCAAACTAAGCTAGTAAATTTCCCCGCTGGACGCTCCATCCTCCTCGCCTTCGCATACGAGTAAACGTTTGCTTTGCTTACCTTGCACTTCTAATCAAACTTCTACAGCTATAAACCTCTCTCTCTCTCTCTCTCCGCCTCCTGAAGAAACTGCAGATCAACAAAGTCTTGAGCTTTTTCTTCGCATTTCTAAGGTGGTTAGTTCGTAACCTCCTTTTTCTTTTTTAATCGTTCATCGATTTAATGTTTTCTGTTTTTTGATTTTGGGCTGCGTAATTATAGCTGAATTGGGTACCCTTCTGATATTATTATGGGTATTGGTTGGAATTTTAGGGTTTTTGTCTGGAATGCCTTGACATTGATTTTGCCACCTATGTTAATAATTTGTTGAATTCAGGCAAGTCGATTATTTTTCTCATATAGTTACTCAATAAATTTGCAAAACGAGAGTACCGCCATTTCTTTAATTGAATAATTACGAAGTTTTCTTGTGCAATTTAGGTGTTGACTCTAGGTTTCTCTATGACCATGAAAATCTGTTCTTACTATCCAGCTATCAAATAGCATATTTGGTCGGTTTTTTTTGGGATTTAATGTTATAGTTTTTAATCAATTATTCAACGTAAGTACCATTATATGTGAAGAATGTTGGGTCTTGATTTGGAAAATGGGTCGTTCATGCCAGTTTGATTTAGGATTGATTACAGTACTTAATGGAATTTTTTAATGAGGTCAAATTTGGGTATGCTGGGTCGTTTATACGTAAGTTTATTGATCATATAGTTTAAAATTGTCTAGGGATATTATGGGTTGTTTTGGTTTCGGTTGGATATTCTCAAATTTGGATCAATAGGAACAGGTTCCCTTATTCATTTCCAAATTGGTTCTGGTTTGTATCATTCAGATAATCGGTTATGGGTAGTTTTGCTAGGTCTTGCTGGATCCACTGTCAGTTATACTTGCTTAAACTGGATTCTGAAGTTAAGAATATCGCTCAAGTTTGGAGGTAAAGTCATGGCATGCCCTCAGTGGTGTGGAATTGGTACTCAATAGGTGAACGCTATTTTGTTGATTTGTGGGAAACAACATAAGAGTATATTATAGCAGAAAATATTTACTTTAGAATTTTTTTTTCCTGGTGGAAAAGATAATCTTCCTCTGCTTTCCCATAATCTAGGCGTCAAAAGATACATAGCAGTTAATGCTAGTTGACATGTTCAGGAGCTTCTGCGAGGAACAAATTCAAGCAAATTCATTCTGACGTATTGACTAGGTGTCAATATATTACTGATATAAGGAGAGTCGAGTTAAGATGAAATTGCACTTGTTTTTGCAGCACTTACATTTTTTCCTTGTCTTTTGTTTTATGGTTGTTTTTCCAAATTGCGATTTCCTTGCAAGAGGAATGCTAATGAATCATGTGCTATTGTAGGAGTAGGATATGGTTCCTCTCTCTCTCTCTCTCTGTCCCTTTGGGGGGGAGAGGGTTTAATGAGGCTTTCACAACTTAAACAAAGGAAAGCTACAAACTTTAGATACTCGTGCTTTTCAGCATCCTGAAATTAAATTGCTAACTAAATCAAACCTTTCATGTATGTGTCTGCTCCTTAAAATCTTTGTGTTCGCGTTGAAGAGTTCAGTATGATGCCTGAAGTGCACTTTGTTTTTGCTAATGCAGAGATTAGAAGATTGTGGCACATTGAAGAATCAGTAGCTCAAGTCTGCTGTGCATCACTCATAATAATGGACAAGAGTATTGTATCTCCCTTGAATTTATCCTTTACCGGCATCAATTACCATAACATTTTGTCATTGTGACTGATTTTCTGCATGCTGCTCTCTTTAAAGGCTCAAATTCTGATCTACCAGCTTTTAACTGGTCATCTGTTTATCATTCCTCAATCAACATGCAAAACATGATATTTTTAAAAAAAAATAAGAACCTTTTCTAAGGATATCCCATGCTTCTGGTCAGTGGCCAGACTCGATTCTTATCTGTTTCATAATGGTTATTGGAGCTTCTGTCAAAAAAATGGTTATTGGAGCTGGTCTCATCTTGTCACATCTCTTAGTTTGCTGATTTCCACGGGTGCAATTAGTTCTATCCTCAAGATTTCCAACAACTGAAAGAAAGACTAGTTTTACTAGGATCTTAGTTTGAAATACTTAACAGTCTTCTTGGATCTGCTTATCCCTCTCCTTGTGAATGTGGAGATTGTAATTGAAACTTGCTAGGATCATAGTTTCTTAGTTCAATACCTGTGTGGCGTGGATTTTGCAAGCCAAGTAATATGAATACTGGATAGGGCTAAATCTCTGTGATGAGTACAAGCCAGCTGGACCACTCTCTGCCGAGGTGACCCGATAGGAATTCGTGTTAACATGGATGTCTTTCTAGTGACCGAGAGAAGAGCTTTCTTGTGACTTGTCATACTTTGCAAATCACAAAGAAGTTGGATTCTATCAGATTCCAGATAGTGGCCTCTTGTCTGCAGAATATGTGATATCTGTTCTGCAGGAAAAAAAAAAAAAACAAACTTTATATGTGTCTGACTGCGTATGCAGCAAATATCATTCATTATGAATTAGATTTTTACTAAATTTGAATGGCACTTGCTGCTCCAAAACAGACAATAATAGACTGAAATTTTGAAAAAAAATTGTGGTTCCAACTGTCAGCCCTCCCATATCCATTCTGGGTCCGTGAGTTGAACTTAGGCCCTATCTGACAATCTACTATTAATTGTTAGCTATTAGCTTATATTAGTAGCTGGTTGCTGTCCACATTGATTGTTTGTATTAGCTGCTCAAGAAAAAGTATCTGGTGAAAATGGTTTATGTGCAAGTTTCATGAAGTTGCTTCCCATGAGTCAGGATACTTAACTCTTAATGGGATTTCTAATTAAAGTTTTCTACCCCGTATTTCTAGTCACATTTTTGTAAATTCTATGATGCTAGATATAGAATTCCCACCCCACCTCCACCTCCACCCCCTCCCCTTTTCTTATTCTCTTTTACGTTTCTCTGCGATAAAATTGCTAAAGGGAAGTTCCTAGTGAAATTGAAACGGTCCATGGTATTGGAGAATGGATAACTAGATTTAGAGTAGAATTCATGAATGCTTTAGCTGGCTTGATTCGTGTCTATGTGCTCATGATTATACAAGTTTCTCATACTTGAATAATCATGTATGGGTTTGGTGCAACAGGTAATATTGTTGAAGCATCAGAGGCTTTAAGAGATGAATCTATATTGGTGAAATCAGTTTCAGATAAGCATCTTGATCTGTTGAGACCATCTTCTCGATACTTCTCCATATTTAAAGGTAACAGTGCAGATTTCAGTTTCATGTATGGTATATTATTGAATTGTGCGGTTGTGTTTTGGGTTCATTCAATGTAAGCTTCTATACTATTGTTTCTGAGTTGTGTGGTTACTTCAGATTCTATGTAAGTTTCTAAAGGTGTAAGGGCAAGCAGTGTCATGCCTGGTTTCTAGATTATTCTTCTGTAATTTCAGTTCGTCCAGGTCATGTTTTCATTTCATGTCAGATACTGCTTGCCATTTTCCACCTTTATTAGTGATGTGAGTCAATTGTTCCTGCTATTGTCAAGTTCACTTCCAGTCTTTTTGCCTATAAGAATTGGTGGAATAGTATTCGGCAAGGGTATGTTTTATGAAATCGTTCTTAGGATGTGTTTTATGACTTCTGTAGGGCGAGGAAAAGATGCTGCAGAATATGGGAAAGCTAAGTACACCCTTATTAAAGATGTAGAGGACTACCAACCTGGAATCTATGACAAGCCTCTTCCTTGCTTCGGCTGTGGAGTAGGATGGTTTTCGTAAGTAAATCTGTCTCCATCTTCCTATGAAGGATGCAATGTTCTTTCGAGTCAGCAACAGAACCAGGATTTTAGGATGCACTTGACTAGTGTTTTTAACCATTTAAAACATAAAATGGATTTAGTTGCTCCTTTTTCTTTTCAAATTATACATATATAACCCTAGTTCTGAGGCAACGAACCCTCTCTACTCAAGGTAGATCCAACCCGAGATATGGATGCATGTGTAGTTACTGGACTCTGAAGTTTTCCTGAGCCTTTAAGGTGAGGTAACTACAGACATCACAAACATGTGGCCGAATAATTCAGGAAGCATGGTCATCGACTCATTATTTACTTTTGTGTAGAATTTTTCGGGCCATTAGATATCTGTTTGGCAGCAATAAAGCTGTATATATCTTGACCTTCTCATACCTTGCCTCAGTATGATCTGTAATTAATTGTTTTGATTTCTTATAAAAGTTTAGTGTATATATATTTATATTTAGGAAATCTTTCAAATAAAAACAAATCAAACAAAGGCTATATGAAAGTCCGAATGTTATTTAAGATAATGTGAAGAGTGAATTATTTAACTCTTTTGGTGGTTGTGTAAAGACTTGTACTCCATACCATAATTCAATCTTCTTATAAACCCTTTCCTGAATACTTAGTCATAATTCCTTTCTCTTCAGTTTTCTTTTAGGGTTTCTGCTCCCCTTTATGTGGTTCTATGCAACATTCCTATATTTTGGGAACTATTACCGCAAAGATCCAAGAGAACGGGCTGGTCTTGCAGCATCTGCAATCGCTGTAAGTCTATGAATCATCATGTTTTCTTCACACTATCCTAAGAAACAGATTTTCCACTTTCTCATTCCATTTCTTTTGTTATTGCAGGCTTTGGGTTGCTCTCTTGTGGTATTAACCATACTACTCATTAGGCTATTTTAGTTCTTTCTACTCATCTCAAGCTAAGTAAATACATACGTTTGCAACTTACACATGCTTCAAGTATACGAGGTGAGGCAAAATAGAACATAGATACACTTGTTTGGTGTAGATAATGTCCTTGAACCTGAAATTCAGGAAATTTCTTCGGTGAGAGTGTTGCAATGTGGAGAATATTTGTGCCAAGCCAATTGTATATACTGATTTAAGGGGTCTCTAGAATGCAATACATGAGACGTTTTGGATTTGATATGTTATCATGTATGGTTGGTGATTTTTTGTTTAATATGTTCCTGGGTTATCTGTCGTTAGATCTTTGGTGGAATTGATGAATGAATAAAATGATGGAATTTGAGGCGTTTGCGTAATTTGGTTGGATGATTATTTTCAAGGAGTGCATAGATATAATATAAGAATTCCTAAATGTGTGCTCTAGTCTGTTTAGAATGCCTTTTTTCCCTGAATGTTCTGTACAACGGTATGTAGCAAAGAAATTGGTAAAATTAAATTAAAAAAATGCTTGATCTTAATTGATTTCGTTGGATGTTGATAGATAGGAATTAAGGGGTGGTGAAAATTAGGTCCGTGCTTATTTTGTGCCGAGCAAATTGGATAATATATAAAATTTGGACGCAATATGGTTTACGTTAGGTTTTTCTGGTTCAAGTAAATCTAAATTTGGGTTAAATTTTAATTAGGTTTTTCTGAGTCAAGTAAATCTAAATTTGGATTCGGGGAATAGGAGTAGGAAAAATTTTGTTTCGATTTAAAATTGGATGAAAAGTTTATGATTGTACCTAATTTTTTTAGGTAGGATAATTCGGAGAATCGGACTAAACGTTTGGACCAAATTTTGCCAACCTTGGGATTCTTTTGAATTAACTAATACTTTGCATGTTTTAGAATAGTGTATATATATTAATGAGATCTTTGTTTAGAGGTTAAAGCGTAAATTTCATAGTATTATCTAGAATATACAAGATGTTTGACAAGACTAACTCAAAGTCATGAGAAGACGACCACGCTCATAGTGTTATCACTACAATGAGCAATATGCTGTGTACAAAAGATCCCCAAAATGCCAAAAATTTTGTAGAAGAAAAACCAAAACTAAGTTCGAAGGATAAGATATCAAAACAGACACAGACAAATTTCTACATTTTTTATGACTCTTGAGAGCAAAAGAAACCAATTCCACCACCTCTCTTCTCTCTAGTATCATTTTTTTTTTTTTTTTGGGGATCAGTGTTTCTTTTCATTAGGTTAACTTGAATGCACATTAACCAAAGCCAAACTGACATGAAATTTAAACTAAATCAGATGAAATAAAATATCACGAGTTGTGTCTTAAATACGGTATTGAAAGTGAGATGTACTTAAGGCATACCCTTAGACTTCTAGTCGATTCAGAAAGTTGAAGACAAATTAATCGCAGATCCTTTTAGCCTTAGATTTCTTATTTGACATTCTCGTTTAATTAAACAAAGAGACAGACTACTTATATTTAACGAAAAATACGAGAGAAAATTCTGTAGGAAATAGTGGCTCACTAAAGACGATAGAAATTCAAAATTCTTTCACCTCTATTGTGCTTTCGAAATCAAAAATTGAATATCTTAAAAATTAAAGATGAATTAGGAGTATAGATTAATGACAAGAATTTTATTTAGCTGAAATTTGTGATAGATTTTTCTAACGATTTAAATTCCGGAAGAAATTTCCTAAATTTCGTCCATTGGCCACCCTGTCACCCCAACTCCGGCGACATTTCAACACGGGTCACAAGCAATGACCATTGCACTGAAAATTGCGGCCACTTGGACTTGTCATCATGGCTACATCGCCTGAAAATTGCTGCACCAACACCGAGGGCTCTATTGTTTTCGCGGGGAAAAAGCATGCCGGGTTCGTCAATGCTCGGAAACCAAAAGTAAGAATATATTTTTCCTGTAAAAAATTCAAGTTGGGGTGGGGGGCTATCTGTTTTTGTTTATATCGATTCGATTGGTTTTATGGATTATTCCTTTTGGTTAGTTCGATTGGTTTTATGGATTACCACAACGAAAGTTTAGTGATGGTTAAATAGGTTTCGTGGAGATTCAAGCTAATATTGATTAAGTTGTTAAGCTGTAATTGTGGGTACATCAATTCATTTTCATATTGAGGTTAATTTAGAGTATATGTTAATCTTGCTCTCTTGCTTTCACAACGAAATTATTAGTTTTTCGTAGTGATTACATTGAGCCATGTTGCTTTCATATCGGATGTCCTTTATTTGGCAAAATTTAGAGTATATGTTAATCTAGCTCTCTTACTATAGCAATAGATTAGGGACTTTTATAGATGATATGGAAGCAATGCTGAATTTAGATTGATGTTGAAATGATATGGTTGGATTATGACGTATAGTGCTAATTTTTAGTTCATTACTTTTGTAGATGATATGGAAGTAGCTCGAAAAAGGGTGAACAACATTGCATGCCTGAAAAATGGAAAAGTCCTACACCTATAACTAAAGAGTTAATACCTTTATGTGGGGACGAGTTGAAACCGAAGGAAGGATTAGAGTTTGCCAACTTGAAAGAATGTGAGAAATTTTATAAATCTTATAGTCATCATGTTGGTTTCAAGTATTCGGAAATGGTTATCTAAGAAGGATAAGGAAGGTGTTAAAAAGTATAAATACTTTGTGTGTTCTAAACAAGGTTTTAGAAGAGCTTATACTAATCCCAATCCCAATTGAAGAATGAAGTTGACTAGGGAAGGTTGTAATGCAATGATTGGTTTTAGAACAACAAAAAAATGGAGCATATATGCTTTTTAAGTTTCATGAAGATTATACATGTTTACTTTCCACTCCTAGAAAACATCATACGTTAAATTCTAATAGAGGGGTAAATAGTGTACATAGGACTTTATTCAAGTCTATCACTGGTGCTAATATTAGTCCTTCTAAAGCTCACCGCATCATTAAGAGCATGTTGGCTGTTTTGAAAACGTTGGATGTAATAAACAAGACTTAAAAACTTTCGGAGAGACTTAAAAAGCATTTATCAAGGATTCCAATGCCAAAATGTTCATTGAGAATTTTAAGAGGAAGCAAGACATTCATCCGTCCTTTTATTTTGCCAATGAGTTAGAAGTTGATGGTACACTCAAACATGTGTTTTGGGCAAATACTATTGCGAGATCAAATTATTCGCTATATGGTGATGTGGTTTCTTTTGATACAACATATGACACTAATCGATACAAAATGATATTTGTCCCATTCACATGGTTGGATAACTATAGGTTATGTGTTATATTTGGGGCTGCATTCTTGGGAGATGAAAAAGCGAAATCATTTATGTGGTTGTTTGATAAGTTTTTCAATGCAATGGGGGTCACATGCCTGTTTGCCTTATTACTAATCAATATTCTGCAATAAAGTGGCAATTGAATCAAAATTTCCGTCAACTACTCATAGATTTTGCATTTCGCATATCATGAGAAAATTGTCCGAGAAGGTGAAATTTTCCTTGAATAGTAACAATAATTTTCTTGCTTGATTTAAGTCGCGTGTGTACAATTTAGAGAATCAAATAGAATTGAAGAAAGGTGGCAAATTATTAATCAAGATTTTGGATTGCAAAATAATACGTGGTTGTCTCATTTGTATGATATTCGAGAATGGTGGATACCTGCATATTTTAGGGATTTATTATCGGGAGAAGTGTTGAGGACAACATTAAGATTTGAAAGTGAGAATCGATTTTTAGTAATTTTACCAATCCACACTTGAGTCCGGGTGAGTTCTGGATGCAATTTTAGAGTGGACTGGAGCTGGAAAGACATGGTAGTTACAGGCGGATAATAATACTTCTACTTCGAGTGCATATATTGAAGACCAACAAAGATTTAGAGCAAGCATACAGGTGAAATCTTTACTTATGGTAATTTTTATAAGTTTTAAGATGAGTTTTGGAATGTGTTTATGGCCTGTGAGATTGAGGATAAGCAAGTAATGGATGAGGGGCAAATACTTACTGTAGCGAGATAATAGTCGAAACGGAGCTTTGAAAAGGCAAGTGATATATGACTCCTCTCTTAATGTGGCATATTACTCATGTAAGATGTTTGAATGTTAAGGTATTCCTTGTTCCTTCATTTTATGTATTTTGAAGGGAAAGTCCTTACATGAATTGCTTTCCTATTATATTTTGAACCAATGGACTAAAGTGCCGACAAGCAAACCAAATTTTCATGTGGACAACACCATTTCGGAGGGATGCTCTCAAATGGACCGTGAACATACGAAAATTTCAAGAAATTGGTTAGATTTCTTTGATTGTATGCAAGTTGCCAGTAGAGACCTTGAAAAGTTTATAATTGTTGGCAAAAGAATTCAAAATATTATGACGGAGGTGAAGGAGTTGAGTGGTGATACAAGTTCAAGTAAAATAAGTGAGTTGAAATTGTTTATCGGATCAAGTGCTTGCGAGCAAATTGACATTCTCCCACCTAAACAATGTAACTAAAGGAAGCAGTAAATGGATTCAAGGTGGAAAAGAGAAGGCAATGGAGTAACAAGCGAAACGGTTCGGACTTTGTAAAATTTGTTGATAACACGCTCACCATGATGGTCGTAATTGTCCTACAAGAAGATTTTTCTAATTTATGGTAAAAAATAATTATGTTGTTTATAATCTTTGATAATATAATGTTTTTCATACTTTAATTGTTTGAATTTTTTAAGGTCAAATGGTGCTAGTGTGTTTGAAGATTGTCGAAGACTAATCATATTCCTTAACTATAGGTGTATTTTTTTCATTTGATTCGAATGTAACTAATGGTTGATTCGAATGTAATCCTTTTATCAATTCATTTGAATGTAAATAATGGTTGTAGCTACTCAATTCTATCTTCTTGGAAAGCTTGACTGTATGCACATTCTTTATTTCCAAGTTCTTTATTTCTTTTACTTACAAGTATGCATCCATTTTGCATGAATATTCAACCATTTGTTTATGTTTAGCAAAAATATGCAGCCATTGTGAACGAATATTCCATATTGAGATTACTGAATTTGTTTCGGGCAATTTCCGGCTATATTGAGCTTTTTGAATTTTTTTCATGCCATACTCGAGCTTTTTGTATTTATTTTAGTGGCTTCTGAATTTGTTTCAAGCATAAAAGCTTTCTAAATTTATTAGAAGCTAACGATGTGCGTAAAAGTTAGTGGTAATACAACTTGAGGCTACTAGGGCCTTGAACAATTGTAATATGTAGGAGATGATGCTAATCAATGAAGAGAGTGACTAGCCAAGCTTGAAAATAAAACTCAACATATTGAGTTCTTAGTTCCAGCAGAATTTCTTCTTTTTGGAACAATTTTTGCATTTTTATTCGATGTGTGCAGCAAATTCTTACAACCTATGTGGAATTCGAACTCACATCTTTGTGTTATTACACATTACTCTATTTTTAAGCTAATAGGCGTACAATATTTGTATGAATAAGAAGCACATGCAAGGCTCAAATCCACATAAGGGTAGGAAATGACATGTATACCATATTCCCAGTGTAGAAGCATTAAGAAGAAACCAAGACTCTTTTCCAACGAAATTTATTTGAAGCTAACGATGTGCGTAGAAGTTGGTGGTAGTCTAACTTGAGGTTGCTAGGGCCGTTGACAAGTGTAATATGTAGGAAAGGATACTAATCAATGAAGAGAATGACTAGCCAAGCTTGAACATAACATTCAACATATTGAGTTCTTAGTTCTAGCAAAATTTCTTATTTTTGGAACAATTTTTGTATTTTTATTCGATGTTTAGAGCAAACTCTTAGCCGCAAACAACCTATGTGGAATTCGAACTCACATCTTTGTTTTATTATACTTTGCTTTACCTTTGAGCTAATAGGCTTGCACATCTATACACTCGCGATTATCAAAGGGCTATAAGGAGTAACTAGTACATTCTTGGTCTTATTTGTAGAAATTAGGAAGAATTCAAAATGCTATGTGCAATTATGGCTTCCAGGAGCTTTATTCTTCTAGGAATGAGGATTAAGGAAGCAATGAAGCATCAACGTGAGCCATACCTACAATGCCTTATCGGTTGCAGCCTCGACACATCCACAAAGATTTACAAACTTCAAATTTTTGCAAAAGGTAGTCAAATATGCAAGTGCAGGTGTCACCAAAAGCAAGTACGACCACCGATGTTCGGCTTTGTGAGACTGGGACAACCATGAGCCAATGCATACAGAGAACGATTAGTTAGCTTAAAGCTCTTACTCAAGTCAAGCTCCTACAAGTCATGGCGAAGTTTGGTATTGCCTCCATAACATTGTCCTCCGGCTTGTGGTTTATCTTGCTCAAGTATCGTGGTGTGTAACTATGTGAATTTTGGCACGAGAGCAAAAGTACACAATAAGCACACAAATAATAAATTAGATTTAATCCTACTCATCTAAACCACATAGAGATAAGGCAGGACATTGATAATAAAAACAGCAAGTGAGTGAAATGTCATAGTGCGCAGTGAAATCCAAACATAAGAGAATATCTGTTCTTCAAGTAAAGTAAATTCTCATGAATAGATTGAACTATTTCTTCTACCTTTCTCGGTTCAAGTTCAACACCATACAATGTTGCGTTATGTCATAAATTATAATGTTCAACTCAAGGGCTCTCAGCCATGTACAGATCCAGAGAAGACCATTGTAATTATCATTTTGAATAAAGAACCTTGTATTTTATTGACTTGAAATTTTCCATCTGGACACAAACTTTTACTCATCCCGCACGAACCATTTTTCCTATTAATTCAACCAAGTAGTTGTGCTTCAATTCAAAAAAGCTCCAAAAAGGACCACATACGCCCATGACTTTTATGCACTCGCAATACTCCCTTAGACATTGGCTAAATATCATGCTCCTACGAGACCAAACATACATGTAGCACACACTCCATCAAGCACAAAATAATTTGCAGACATAAGCAAAGAACAATCTATATTGAATCCCTAGTTCAAACAACCATTTAAGCCCATATATGCTATTACCCTTAACTTCATTTTTGGTCGGGGCCAATTACCTAGAGATCAATGTTATAGGCATCATTTGTGTGTACCATCATGACTTCCAGACTCCAGTGTACATACTCAAAAATTCGGAAAAGGATCAATACTACCAACGCAAAACTTGTACGGCTATTATTTTTAAGGTGATCAATTGAATAATTGTCTTTGAAGATGAGAGGAAAAAAATTACCTCATCAAACTTGTGCAATTGGGTGAAAAACCCCTAATTTCAGCTCCCATTGAAATGCGGAATCGCTGGTGACAAAGAAGGAGGGAGATTGCTGGTGCGGTGCTCGAGCTGAGGAACAAGAGAGAGGGAGGCCACGAGAAGAAGAAGCAGGTCTAAAGAGAGAAGAGGGAGGGTGTTCGAGGCTTGCGACGGCAAATTCACGAGCCTCGTGACCCTTGCTAAAATGTCGCAGGAGTTGGGGCGACAGTGGTAGCCGGCGAGTGGAAGTAATTCACCGGCGACGAGTGGAGGCGGGTACCGGCGATGGAAAAGTGGCAATCGGCGGCGAGAGAGAATGCACTGGAGCCATGTGAAATGTTGATGGAATTGAAACCGAACCGCCCTTACTATTTTTTTGATGTTTTCTTTTTTTTTTTTAATTGTTAATAATAGCTAATTAATGTAAACCGTTGGACAACGATATAGCGGTTCGGATATAAGGTGCTTACCTATAGGGGTGCTTACTTGAACCATTCCCTATACACGTACACACATACACACACAGGGAAGTTTTCAAGTGAGCTCACCCCTTAAAGTGAGCTCACTTCATTAGGTGTACTCATCATATTTGACCCTTGGAATTTTAATCCAAGGGTCTAGATTAAAAGGAGTGAATTTAAGTATAAAAAAGGAAAAGCAAAATTTTTTTATTCTAAGGAGGAGGGATTGGAATTTGAATGTCATTTTGCTCATCTTTCAATCCCATGCTATCGTCTTTCTATCTCTACCCTTTCACAACTCCATCCCTCCACTTCTCCTCCCTCGTCATTTCTCCTCCCTCGGTGAAAAGTTCTCTTTGGATTCTATGATAGAGCGTTTGACACTAGAACCCCTCCCCTACCTTTCCTTCGGCAATCAAGCCTAGTTGAGATTCCATGGGTATAAATGAAATTCACCACAAGTTTTATTAGAAATAACTAATTTTATCAAACACCTTTTTCTCAAACAGACTCATATAAACGAGTTAAATCAAACAGTTAATACAAACAATTAACGGATAACAGCTAACAGCTAATACAAATAATTAACAGTTGATTATAATGGATGATCCAATCAAAGACTAGCAGCTTGCGGAAGCCGAGGAGTTGACTATATGCTATCCTTGGCCCATCAACGTCCAAAATCCTTCGCTCACAAATAAAAATTGAAAAAAGAATGAGATAATTAATATTATAATCAACACAAAGACGAAAAATAAAAAATAAAAGAAAAAAATTATTGTCATACAGGCATAAGAATCCATAAGAGAATATGAGATCTGATGATATAAAATCCTGAAACTTAATGCTTTCCATTTTTACAAAAAAGGTCAAACCATCCCCCTTTTCCATTGCCGCCCTCTCTCTCTCTATGGTGTCTATCTAATTCTGATTCCATTTGGAATAGTAAGACAATTTTTATTTGGCCGGCTACCTGGAGAAGAAGAAAAAGAAGAAGAAGAAGAAGCGGCAGCGATGACGACGGTGGCGGTGGCGGTGAACATCGGTGGCAATGGAAGAGGGAATGGTAGTAAACGCGCCGTCAAGTGGGCGGCGGAGAACCTCATGTCTCAGGCTGATCATTTTGTCTTAGTTCATGTCATGCCCACAATCACCCACATTCCTACTTCCAGTATGCTCCTTTCCTCCCTCCCTCCCCACCACCTTCCCTCTACCCCCACCCTCTTTCTCTCTTTCAACCCCCTCTCCCCCCCAAAAAAAACCCTCAAATTCTTTTTTTGATTCTTTGTTTGTTTTGCCATTGTTTAAATGAAGCATTAAAATCAGCATAATCTTGTACCTTCAAAAGGGATGCACATGAAGATTTTATTTGCAGCAATTCTTCTTTTTATTTAAAGTGCTTCGTTTTTCCTGATGCTTCATTTATAGCGGCATAAATGCGCAAACGTTTTTTCTTTTGCTTTTCTTTTTTTTTTTTTCATTCCTGGAGTTCATGCCTTGATTTTTTACTTTTTATACCTGAGGTATGATTGAGTTTTTTTATTTTTTATTTTTTTACCCTCTGGTATGTAAATTTATTATAAGATATCTTGAATTATAGTGAATTTATTCTTTTAACTCTCTAAAGTGTTAAGCAGGCAACCAAATTTTATAAATGACATTTTTATCCCTGTATTTTTTATAAAAAGAGCAAATTAAATAAGGAGGCTTATTCTTTTATATGCATAAAATTCTTTCAAATATTTATTTGTTATTTCTCTTCGTGTCTCCTCTCAATTTTTAATAAAAGAAAGAAACAAATAAAAAATAAGACTTTTTAATTTATAAAATTCTTCCAAATATTTATTACATAGCTGGCATAATTACACAAATTTAATATGGATTTTCTCTTTTCAATTTTTTTTTTAATAA
Source organism: Talinum fruticosum (assembly GCA_021018815.1). Taxonomy (NCBI): domain Eukaryota; kingdom Viridiplantae; phylum Streptophyta; class Magnoliopsida; order Caryophyllales; family Talinaceae; genus Talinum; species Talinum fruticosum. The sequence goes on along the minus strand of JAITYX010000036.1, from coordinate 4,355,246 downwards.
AATAACCCTATGAGGTTAGATGCTTAGGGATGAAAGATAGTGATTGTTAAGTTGCACTAATATAGATATATAGATTAAATAGATAACGTACTTACATGAGATTTGTCAAGCGACTAGTTATATTTTTCAAAATATACATTCGTGCCTCCCAAATAACTCCCAAAATAATTTTAAGTGTAATTTTATTTAGAATTGCCATGACTGCTGGAAAGCAACACAAACCCCCATGATGAACCTTGCTTAGGGGCATTATTTTTTAGGTATAATTGTTTTGGGAGTTATTTTAGGTGTATAAGTCTACATTTTGGAAAAATATAACTCATCATTTATAGGATAAAACTTATGTAATTACTTTATGCAATTGATCCATATATTGGCTCGGTAGGGCCTAACTTAATTCTTAATAAATTTACTTGATAATGATCTAATCTCTACTCAAACCTTCTTAATTGAATTCGATCTTTGTTATTTATTTAGTTAAAGCTTGTATAATTACGTTATCTATGTGATGAATATTTGGAAGAATTTTATAAATAAAAAAAAAGTCTTATTTTTTAATTTGTTTCTTTATTTTATTAGAAGAATTGAGAGGAGAAGAGAAGAGAAATAACAAATAAATATTTGAAGGAATTATATATATATATATATATATATATATATATATATATATAAGAAAAAAGAAGTCACCTTATTTAATTTGCTTTTCTTATAAAAAATGTTTGGGTGAAAATATCATTTACATAATTCGATTGCCTACTTGACACCTTAGAGGGTTAAAAATTAACTTATCATACTTCCGGATACCCTAAAATAAATTCACATATTAGAGGGTCAAAAAATAAATTTATCATATCTCAGGGAAAAAAATATAAAAATTCGATATGACTTAGATACTACAATCTCAATTTCAATTACTGAGTTCAACATTTATTTCATCCAAAAATATTTATAACCAAAAATGAAAATCAGTCTTTACCTTTCTTAAACGCAAAAACTGTGAAATTTTTAGTTTTCTACGTTAAATTTTTTCTTTCTCCAATTCTTGGTAAAAGAAAGGTTTCCTTCGGGCTCCTAGCTGCTTATTTTCTTTTGACTAGTGATAACTATCTTATAATAAGATGACTCTTAAGTGTCTTATCTTATCTTAAATTTATATGTTATATGTTTAAGTAGTGATTGAATTTCAATAAATAAATTAACTATCAATTATGAGTTTTATTATTCATCGACTATGCTAATGTGGTACAAATAATACTCTAATAGGATGAACCTTATCTACGAAAATATATATTATGTGTAATTTTGTTGATGAATAGTAACTAGAGATGGCGAAATGTGACCACGCCCACCTACTCAACCCAAAACCGGCCACCCGGCCTGAATTAAACTGAAAATTTAGTGAACATTTTGAAACCAGAATTAAAATGACTCCAACCTGAGTTGACCCAACACGATAGTGATATGACCTAAAAGTGACCCGATTTCCGAAAGTGACCTAATCTTAGGCTTATTGACTTGAAAATTAGCTTGATCCAAGTTGCCTATCATTGAATAATAGTAGTATGGAAACACAACAACTAGTAATAATACATTTGTTTTGCATATTATATTTTGACCGTAAATTTTCCATAGGTAAGCTTGAAAATAAAGGATCATGGTTAATGAAGTGCCGAAGGCTCATAAGTTGTAACTATGAAAACATAATAATAGTACGATTTGAGAATCAATGTACATTTCACCGGAATCCAGAGTGACTCAACCCAAACCCATCATGATCCAATAATATGCTGACCCAAGAGTAACCGATCCGTATGAGCAAACCCAAACCCGATAAAACTTTTTTCAAGTTCAATACATTGCAATATATTTTTTAGCCAAGGCAAGAGAGGTTTCCTGTAGCGAGACATTTAGCATTTTGCTTTTCATTATCCTATAGCTATAAGAGGCGTGCTATTAATTTTGTTATTTTTTTCTATCCAGATTCAAATGAATTTACTCTCATTTTTATGTATGCTAGCAAAACCGAGATTGGCTAAATAGATGGGCTTTATGGAATGGTGTTTGTGTATCATGATTTTCTGTTCAGTTCATCTTAAATTACGAGTGCTGGATACTAGACACTTGAAAACTAATATAGGAGTAGCCTTTACAAAAGCCTGAAAATTTTTCTAAGAAAACTGAATTTTTACTCAAAAACGTGCACTCATAGTGCATACACGCTGCGAAGTTCATGTTACGTATTGAGTATCGTTTGCTTCCTTCTGGAAGAGTAGTAAGCCATCAATAGTTGTTAGTAATCGAATGTCCAACCGAATCAACTTCTTTATAATACTACTATAATCCAATCCCTGAGGTGGAACTTTAGAGGTGTTCGAAACCAAACCTGGTACAGACTCAAACCCAGCCACATTCTCGTAGACTCCCTTCACAACGGAAGTTTAGCATCCTGAACAGGACTTGGGTTGCCTACTTGTAACAGCCTAAAGATGCTGTCACGGCAAGCACCGTACCATACTTGCAACAATGATGCTTACTTCTTAGTTCAATCCATGTTCCCAGCTGGAGATCGCATTCCCATTAAAGACTTAGATGAAGATGTCGTTGCAAAGCATATGATGGACGTTAGAGAAAAGGCTCAAGAAATGTTTTTACAGTACAAAAGACTTTGTAAGCCGATGGAGGTAATATTAACCCCCTCCCCTCTTCCCCCAAATTTCTCTATTTGGTTAATTAATGTTCTCTGATTATGAATATCTAACATCTTTCAGCTGGGGATTGAAACCTTGCTGCTTGAATACGACAATGTTCCACCTGCACTTGTGGATTACATAAGCAAGTGCAGGGTTAGAAGTTTCGTGATGGGTTCTGAATCGATAAATCGTTTCTGGAGGTAAAAACTGATCGAGTTTAGCTCATCAAACCGAAATTGTCAAATTATACTTTACCGATTTAGTCAAGTAGGCAGTACTTCGATTCTGGTCTTAAAATTTGTGTATTATTTGACCACCTTCTACTCTACTCTAGGAGGGACTCTGTGGTATCGATTTGGTTGATCTGGTTTGAAGGTTTATTGAATGATACATAATCCAATTCTAGTTCTCGAAACTGCTCATTCTCTTCTTCATAATCCATTTATGTACCTCTCATTTCATTAGATGTCTAAAGGTGTTTGTCCTTCATCTTCATTAACTTCCTTTCAACCATCTTGATTTCAGGAAGATAAGAGGTCCTGGAATACCACAAATCGTGTTGAAGAGTGCACCTGACACTTCTGATATCTTCGTGGTCTCCAAACGAAGAGTAAAGACGAAACTAGCTAGTTCTCTGACATCTAGCGGTATGTTCAGTAAATACCTTTGTTAGCATGTTATCTTTTCTTTGTGCATCGTTCAGAAGCAGTCTTTGTTTTTTTGGAAACCCTTCTGAGTTGCTGTCACTGTTGTTGTATTTGTTTTCTTGTTTTCTAATGCTATCTGGACGACTCTTCTTATTTGTGTTCCTGCAGTTCCTATATTGCCAATTGTGCAAATAACATCCACAGTTTCCACAACAGCTAATGAGAAGTTACCTATAGTGTTGACAACAGGCCAGACACCTTTGCACTCTTCCTCATCCATCGAAACAAGTACCGGACCCTCATTTTGGTCAGAAGTTAGCCCTGGGTCTAACACTTCATCGGAGGGAAATGAGGTCTTTAATACAGATGCTAGCTTTAACATTCGAACTGTTGATCAGCAAAGTTTTGCGACTTCTACAAACACTGACCTTTTTCAGGTGGGCAGATGTCCACAGCTGAGACTCATGTGTCCTATGAGCAGGTATGTTTCTCTTAATTCTCATTATTAAAACATTATTCCTTTTATTTGATATGTAGTTATGCTAATCAAACTCTTCATTTGACTTTCAAATACCAATGTCAGATTCTATGAACATATGAAACATTATTTTAGATTAAAAACATGCAAAATTTTGAGGAAAAAGTAGATAAGTTTGATACTTGGGATCTAATTGTGCTAGACACTTATTCCTTGGATTATGTAACACTTATCAAATCCTAGTGATAATAGCAAGAAAAGAAAACAAGAGGTTTATATAATTGCGGTGGTTATTCTCACCAATTGAGGAGTAATTTTTCCCTTACTAGGTCATCCATTTTTTATTGTTATTGAACTGCAGCTACTGACTATGACAGTGCTATACTGTGTAATCGGAGCGTCAACAACTTCATTTGAAATTTGAAGAGGTTTCTAGAGTTTCAACTTTCAACAGTCTTTCCAATTCAAATAGAGTGCTGTATATTCTATACTGACTATTTGTTCTGCTTCAATTACTCATACTCGACACTTGACATGCTAGCATAAGCTTAGAAACTCGATGCTGTATTAGATCCACAATAATGAAGCCAATATGGATCATAGTAGAGTAGAAATCTTGGAAAATCAACATGTACACCGTATTAATCCTAACAAAGATATATGGTTTTTGCATGTCCGACTAAAAATATTTTCAAGTTTTAGAAACACAATTTTCAAAAAAGAATAACTCCAATACATGGACAACTGCCCCTATGAGGCACCTATGGCCAAGTCAAGTTACATTCCCGCTCAGTTGTTTATATTATTTCAGGCTTCGTTAGCTGTGCACATCTGACAGCTTATACTTACAAATTATTTACGTGTATTTTCTGTTATAATCTGGCAGATAAAATGAGAGGTACAATAAAACATGTCCCTTGTTGACGTCTAATTATTAAATAAATTGATCATACTGTCATAGTCTCGATCCACAGCATGGTAATGTCGGATAATGACACTAGATATGATTCTTACATTTGAAAGCTGTACATTTGTTGGCAGTTTGATTTGAACAATGATGTAGAACAACTGCGGTTAGAGTTACATACTACCATTGCTTTATACAGTCAAGCTTGTGAAGATCTGGTCCACGCTCAGAAAAAGGTATGAGTAACCTTTATATTCAAACTTCAAAATTAATTTGAAAGGCTAATCTTGAACTATATACTTTTACCAAGGCATACATGTTAATTGCATCATTTAGATCAAGCCAACCCTAATATGGTCCAAATCTAAATACAAATTCATACCAAAGAGTCCCATCTAAGTGGGTTATTGCAGCTTCAGATGCAGTAGGCATACCTTTAATTGTAGGTAGGTTATTAGCCATTACATACGAATTTAGGAACATTTTTTACTACCTACTACCAAACGCAAACAGAAGTGCACCGTTTTGTGCGGTGGAGTTTACTATGCTCAGCTATAGTCTAAATTGGGAAAATTGGGTCACTTCAAGTCGCTTAGGTATAGATAACTATCGTGTCCATTTCCAGATGGATATTAAATAGCTGAGGTTAATAATGGGCCAAGCCATGTTCAGTCAAGTCATGGACATCTATTTGATGACCATGATCACAACAGATTGAGATTCCGATCAATTCAATTAGGGTTCTGTCAATTAAAGCATGAGTAACTATTGGATCAAACAATAATCAAATAGGGTTTTTTCAAGTTAGGTTTATACGATGTCTGATTCAGGCCTTACGTGCACTTCTTGATTGCAGGTAAAAGTTCTGTCTTCAGAATGTGAGGAGGAAGCAGAGAAAATAAACGCGGCCACAGAACGAGAAGAGACTCTAAGAAGAATTGCTGAGCAAGAGAAGTTGAAACATATGCTAGCCAAGAAAGAAGCTGAGGCAGCAAAAGATTTGCTGGCTAAAGAGTCACAGGAAAGGCAGAAAGCAGAACTTATTGCCCTCAAAGCGTCCAAGGAGAGGCAGAGAATTGTTGAGTCCCTAATGTCAAGTGAACGGGGAACTAGGAAGTACACGCCCGATGAGATCAAAATGGCAACAGATGGATTTTCCGAGAAAAAGATTGTCGGTGAAGGTGGCTACGGAAAAGTTTACAAGGGTATTCTTGATCATACACCAGTTGCAATTAAGGTGCTTCAGCAAGATGCAACTGACAAGAAAGAAGAGTTCTTGAGAGAGGTATTTCTAACCTTTGACTAAATAATATAGAAGAATTTTACCTTAGATGTATCCATCACACAAGGGTGCTGCCTAACTAGCAGGTTTAGGGGCACTGGCGCTCGATATAGCCGCCTTACCCATAAATTGCAAATCTATAAAGAGGGTAGTCTAATTTAAAAAACCATTGACTGAACATTATTTCATAAAAAGACAAGTTGATGATAGTTTAGAGAGACATATTGTTTTAAAATATTTTAGTTGTAGCCACACAAATTGTCAAATCGATTGTTTAATCTGTTTAAAAGGTGGACATGTTTCATTTAAAATACATAAGAGTTGATATCTGAAATATGAAAAAACATTATTGATGAATAAAGAATAACTTATAAGACCTGAAGAAACGCTAGTTATTCTAGGTTATTTGGCTATGGATAAATTAAGCAAAAGAGAACAGGCTACTAGATATGATATCCTAGTTCTCTTTATTTCCGTCTCACAAAATCTAGTATTAGTAATATGGGTAATTTACACATAGCACTTTGCAGGTTGGAATTTTAAGCCAATTGCGGCATCCAAACCTTGTGTTACTACTTGGAGTATGTCCCGAAATGGGTTGCCTTGTTTACGAATACATGGAAAATGGGAGCCTTGAAGAGCACATTTTCCGCCGCAATGGAAAAGCACCCCTTCCTTGGTTTGCAAGGTTCCGCATAGCTTTTGAAGTAGCTTGTGGACTGGCATTCCTACACAACAGAAAACCCGACCCCATTGTACATCGAGACCTGAAACCAGGCAATATCTTGTTAGGAAGAAACAACGTGAGCAAAATCAGTGATGTTGGGTTAGCTAAGCTTGTGTCAGACAATGTCCCTGATAGTGTCACTATGTTCGGGAATTCCCTGCTTGCTGGAACATTGTATTATATAGACCCGGAATATCAGAGAACTGGGACTGTGAGACCCAAATCAGACTTGTATTCTTTTGGGGTTATACTTTTACAGATGTTAACAGCTCGCCATCCAAATGGCCTTCTACTTGTCATGGAAAACGCAGTTGCCAGTGGATCGCTGGCATACATATTGGATGACTCAATCAAAGACTGGCCGCTTGCAGAAGCTGAGGAGTTGACTATGCTAGCCTTAGAATGTTGCAAGCTTAGATGTAGAGATAGACCGGACCTTGAAACAGGGGTTCTTCCTGTTCTGAAGAAGCTTGCTGATATTGCTGATGCTAGCATGAAGGTTGAAAAGAATAGCATCTTTGCCCCTAGCCACTACTTCTGCCCAATCCTTCATGTAAGTTTCATGGATACTTATTTGCAATTACTCTTGACTGTTTTTTCCAACTAGTACAAATGCAAAGTGGTATAAGTCTGAATTTATACCTGGAATCTCGCCTCTCTACAGTGTGAGGGGGTTAAATGTAGCAGACTCACCACTGAAATGCAGATAGGTTGTTTTGTTAGATCTAAATTGAAAATTACTAGGAAAAGGTTTGAGTTTCATTAAATATCTTGACCGGAAAAGAGTACTAGATGTTGGAATGATCCATACAAAATTACCCAAGACAAAGGACCTAACACCAAAGTTGAGCCAAATTGAAATGTGGCAAAATTATTTTCACTAGCACAAAATGGTCGAGCCCAAATTGAAAGACTTTACAGATTGTATACCTAGTTCTCTACAAAAAATAGTATTGGACATAGCAACATCAAACCCAAACTCAAAGAGATGCATGCCGAACCCAATCTGATCTGGATATACATTCTCTATCCCTTATATAAACCAAGCTCTGAAATTGACAGGAAGTACATGAATGCCTCACTTTTTAGGTCTATACCAAAACACAAAGGCATTATCCCTGGTTACCAATGGGCCTCATTGGTTCTTGTTTTTCTTTTAACGTTGCAGGAGATTATGGATGATCCATATGTCGCGGCAGATGGGTTCACATATGAGCGCAGAGCAATTGAAGCATGGCTCGAAAGGCGCGATGTATCACCAGTAACAAATCATAAATTAGAGCACTTCAATCTCACCCCAAACATTACATTGGTGACTGCTATACGAGACTGGAGATCTCGACTGGCCTCTAAGAACACCTGATGCAAGAACTTCCAGGTTGTATAGTTTGTAACTGGCATTAATTTTTTCGGGTTTTTTTTTTGCTTCTGTCTTTATTTATTTATTTATTTATTCATTTACGTATTAATCAAAGTACATAAGCTTAGATTATTGTGTATATGAGTAATTGGTTGATTGGGTGAGACAAATTCAATGATAGTTGAAATCATATTAAATAAGTTCCTAAGGCTTAGTCCAGCTGCTCTCATCGCAAAACTTCTGAAGATTGTAAATACATTGTATATATACAAATTGTGAAATAGTTATCTTCAATTTATGTGCACCTCAGCTTATGAACTATGCAAATAGGCTATTATAGATCTATTTTTCCACTTCCATTGGTTGCTTAATTTTTCCCCTCCCTGGACTATATCACACTACAAGGTGTGAAGGAATTGTGCTCCATGAATAAGGTTCAACAAAGAGAAACTGTCTTTCGTTTCTTTTCTTTTTTTTTTTTTTTATCTCTTTTGGGGTACATAGAATTTGTCTTCCGTGATAGTAAGTTACATGTTTTAAGGGAAGAATTCAACTGAAAAAAGAGAGTGAAAGAAGACAAGAGAGCTAAGCAAATGAATTGCTTGTTCTATTTCTCTGACTTGGCAATAGTAGTAACAAGTAGATTTGACAAAAGTGACCCGACCTAAATTGATGACCTGAAATCGAAGTGAGTCGAACCCAACCCGACACTTAAAAATTCAAATTGAGATGACTCGAACCGAACCGAACCTAACTCGACACGAATATTTTTCACTAAAGAGGTTTTGTTTATGAAAGATAAGTTTATTGAACAAAATATAAGATAAGCACGATCAAGTGAGAGGGCTCGAGTATAGAAAATTCATAATAAGTGGTTTTGTATTATTGACCCTTTTGCTTTGACCCATTAATGGCCCGTGATCGACCCTTTAATGGCCCATCTTCACATGACCTTTTCAGCTCAACTCTTTTATTACTAAATTTGGACTTTGACCTTTTTTTTTTGCTCGGCCGTATCGGCCCGATTGGTACCTTACCCACTGGCCTAACGCTAATTATGATGATAATCTAACATAAGTAATTAAACAATTTATATTTAAATTTAATAAAAATTTAATAGTGGCTAACCTGTTTGACCTTATTTTCATTCTGCATTTTAAGATTCATTACTATATAAAATTATTGAATCCAAATTTATCTTTTCTTTGAACCAAATGATAGTTAAATAATTTGAATTTAAATGTAATAAGATTTCCAAGATTTGAATTTAGTCTACATAATTTGACTTCGCCTTTTTCTTTTCCTTACATCTTCAAACCAACTTTCTGACAAAAAAGAAATCCAAACTTATCGAATAGTAAAAAAATCCAAATCCCAAATTCCCAATACTTCTATGAATAGCAATCTGATTTTTTTACATGATTGTCCCCATGACCCCACCCAAGAAACAATAAGTAAAAAAGATAAAGCAAAAAGGAAGTCATAAAAATCACAAAGTCGCCGTGGCGAAGATAGGCAAAGTCCCCACCACCCGAATCTTCCTACGCCGCGTTCATATTTCTGCACACGCTTCCTTCTTCCCCTACCCCCTTCCCTCTTCCCCATATATATATTCCCACCATTTTTCTTCCTTTCACATTTCAACCCAATTTCAAAATTCGTCTTTTTCTCGCTCTTAATTACCTATTTCATGGAAATCTCTTCATTCCCTAATTTTCTCTCATCACCCGACGATTTCTCTTCTCAGTTCTACTCCCCTTACTCTGAACTCGACGCAATTGTCCCCCTTAAACGGCGTCGCACTGACGATCACACCTTCGATCAAAATGTCGATGATCTTTTGAAGGAGAGCAATTCGACGGCGATTAAGGAGATTCTAGCATCTCTGCTTATGGCGGACGACGAAGAGGAGACAGAAAATCACCCGCAGCAGTGGGTGTTCCTGCCCTCTCACTTGGATCACCCATCAATCGGAGCCCACCTTGAATCGAATCCCGAACCAGTGAATAATTACTTCGATCCTGAATCCTCCGATTTCTCGAGGCAGAAAAACAAGAGAACCCGATTCTCCGACGCCGGTGGGTCAACCTCCCCTCTGCCGGAGTTGAGGCAGATTCCGGCGTTGCTCCGGCTACCCACCAGCGGCGGCTGTGGGTGAAGGACAGGTCTAAGGACTGGTGGGAGAAATGTATCCACCCGGATTTTCCGGAAGAGGAGTTTCGTAAGGCATTTCGGATGAGCAAAGCGACTTTCGATTTGATTTGTGAGGAGCTTGACCCTATAATTACCAAAAAGGACACCACTCTCCGAGCCGCCATTCCGGTTCGCCAACGTGTCGCTGTCTGCATTTGGCGGCTCGCAACTGGCGAACCGCTCCGACTCGTTTCGAAACGTTTTGGACTTGGGATCTCCACATGTCACAAACTTGTCCTCGAAGTCTGTGCCGCGATTAAGAACTCCCTGATGCCCAAATTTATCCAATGGCCTCAACCTACCCGGATGACTCAGATCAAAAAAGAGTTCGAATCTATATCCGGGATTCCAAACGTGGGCGGGTCAATGTACACGACCCATATACCCATCATCGCCCCGAAGACAAGTGTGGCTGCTTACTTCAACAAGCGCCACACTGACCGGAACCAGAAGCCGAGTTACTCAGTCACGATCCAGGGAGTGGTCGACCCTGATGGCGTTTTCACGGACGTGTGCATCGGGTGGCCCGGGTCCATGTCTGATGACCAAGTGCTCGAAAAATCGGCCCTATTCCAACGGGCGGCACGGGGGATGCTTACCAACATGTCTGTGGTGGGCACAACCGGGTACCCGCTTATGGATTGGGTGTTGGTGCCATACACGCGTCAGAACCTCACGTGGGCGCAACACACATTTAATGAAAAGATTGGGGAGATTCAAAAATAGCAAGAACGGCATTTTGGAGGTTAAAGGGGAGGTGGGGTTGCTTGCAAAAGAGGACTGAGGTAAAGCTCCAGGAACTGCCAGTTGTCTTGGGAGCTTGCTGTGTTCTTCACAACATTTGCGAGATGAGGAAGGAAGCCATCGATCCCGAACTCCAGGCAGCTTTCGAGCTCTTCGACGACGAGATGATGCTGGAAAATCCCGTCAGGTCAGCCACTGCGGCCCAGGCTAGAGATCACATTGCCCATAATCTATTGCATCATGGGCTTGGTGGTAGCCCTTTTCTCTAGCTCAATTATATATGAGGTTTAGATAATTGGTTTTTTAGGGCATTATTTTTCTCTGCCTTTTAGCAATATTTGTCATTCATTTCATACAGGGCTTTTTAGGTGATTATACAAGTGGGAATTGGTATAATTCATACTATAAATTGGGGTGCATGTTCAATTGATTTTCAGTAGCCAAGTAGGATTAATAAATGTATTAGTATACTTCAATATTAATTTAGAGTTCAATTTAAATGTTTTTCATCTCCATTGACTTTGACTTTATTTATTTATTTACTTCCTCTTTTGAAGCACAAGGTGGTTGGAGTTGCGTAGGTTGGATATATTATACAAACACCATTCATCATCTATCAATTTAAGCTTAACATACCAGTTACCAAAGGATCATTGAGGGAATTAAGCATAATAATAAGATAACAAGTGTGAAAATTGAAGCCGTATGATTAGTACTGTTTGGTTTAATTATGTCAAGAAATGAATTCAAGTTCCGTAATCCCTCTATTTTAAAATATTTGTTGTTTTTGGATTTGAGGATAATAATAAGAAAATACAAAATTATGATAAAATTTGTGTTAAAAGACTATCTTGTCCTAAAATTTTATTAGAAATGAAGAAAGTCAATGAAAAAAAAACAGAAAAAAAGGATAAAATTGATAAACTAATAATTAATATATCATTAGAATTGTAAAATGACGAATATTATAAAACGAAAAAGTTAGTTCAAGTGACATATATTATAAAATTGAGGGACTATTATTGAATGTGTAACTTCATTCAGTTTGATCATAAGTTCGACCTAATTTAATTTAGTGGATTAGATTATTTGAATACTCCACATATATTAATTTTAAAATTTAGAAGTAGTAATTATTTGTATATTGTTATTTTTAGGGTAATTCAAAAGGATCAAAAACTCGTTGTTTGTATTAACAAATCTTGTAGTGACTAATGGAGTTAAATGTATGATAAAAGAAGAATGTTGTATTGTTTTAGGGCTTATAAAAATTAGTATACTTTATTTACATTTTGGATTTAGGACATCCGCATCCATGATCTAAAATTTTGGATTAAATGTGAGAGTCGACACCCTTCACATCATCTTATAATCTAATTTTTGGAACTCAATTCATCACCTCTATAACCCTTGGATCATCAAATAGATATTATCCGGAGCCTACAAATATACATATTTAATTAGTTTTCTTCTTTAAATATAGAAACTCGGAAAAATAAAAACAAAAAAGAAGACTCGACGCAAGATGGAAAAGCGGGCGGAATGAGTACACGAGCGACCATGCAGGCGGATCGACCTCGGGTTGAATGAAACGTGCGTTCCGACAAGATGGATTAGATCTCATGGACAAATTTGGATCACTAGATTTTGCGATGCAATTGCTCTCTTCTTCCAACTTTTGCTTTTGCATTAGCCTGAATTACTTTATATAGCTAGCTTTTTTGGAATAGACTTTGGGGTTATAAATTATGTTAAAATCCTTTTTTCTTAAAAAACTACTGCTCTGCTCCCAATACAAATTGTTCCATAGTATCGGTTTTACGGTAATTAGTTTCAATTTTCTAAAATACATCATCTGTTTCTATAGTCCTCATTTCCTAAGGCTCCATTTGATTATAAGAAAATTATAAGGAAAGAAAAAAATGTGGAAAATGAATTTCTTTCCTTATTTGAATTGAAGAAAAAAGGAGAGAAAAAAGTTTGATTGAAAAACTCATGGAAAATTTGTCAATTTGGTCAATGATATTTTCCTTCCAAATTGAGAGGAAAATGGAAGAAAAAAACTCATAAAGAGAGAGAAATGGAGAAAAGATAGAGACTTCTATTAAGAAAGACCATTAAGAATTTTTTCTCTCGCTCTGTGGTGGATGGATAAGAGGTTGAAAAATGATTATAATTTTTTTCTCTCTATTTTTCCTTGAATCAAACACAAGAAAAAAATTAATTTTTCCTTTAACTTTTTTTCCCTCATTACTTTTTTTACATTTAAATTTTCTTTCCAACCTATTTTATTAGAATCAAATAGAGCCTAAAAAATAATAAATACATTTCTTCTTCGAAATATGTCATGTAATTGGATCTATAATCTCGAGTATTGCCCTAGCGGGAGATTGAGAATGTAGATCCTGTATTACTGTATAAGCATGGGGACAGAAGGATACAGTAAAAGATAGGATTCAATCTTCATTATGTTCCTATATATGTCTTCTTGAAAACATTTTGAAGCGTGCAAAGATTTTGATGTTTCCTGTGAAATTTGAGTAATCCTTTTCTAAAAAAGCCAGGCAGTTTCTAGCTCCTCTGGTATATATGAAAAAAAAAAAGGAGGGGGGTCCAGAGCTATGTGTTTATAATGTCTGACTTGTTTCTTTTTGGCTGAAATAGATGAGGCCTAATTACCACCCAGAGGGGCTATTTGATGAGAGAAAAGTTGCACAAAACCTATAGAAAGAAGCAATGCAATTAAACAACTTTGGCACTAGAATGGCAAATGCCCAGAAGGCGCTATCATAATTAGGAGGACCAAGGAAGATGAAATCTTAAGAGCAAGCTCCATTAAGAGATACAAAAGAAAGAAACACAAGAGCGTCCCCGAACCTAGGTATGTAGATCCCGACCTTGTGAATGAAAGTGGCCATCAGATGGCTTAACATTGATTCTTATGCCCTTTTTTTTTTTTGTAGCTAAAAGAGATGGATTAGAAAATAAAGTAGCTTGTGGCTGTGGTATTTTTCGATTTTCATCTATTTGATACAAAAATTTCGGAAAATTATTTCTAAGGAAAATGGGTTTTCCTATTGTCAAAGGAAAATATTTTCCAATTGAAAGAGCATAAGTTACATTTTCTTAGCTAGCTTCATTTTGCTCGACACATTTCTTTCTCTCTCTATCTCCAGTCATCATCATCCTTCCTCTCTGCATCAGACTCCATCGTCCTCCCTGCTGAAGACTCCCTCCCTCTCTCTCTCCCTCCCTGTTTACTACTACTAGTACTAGAAGAGGCACTGGCAATGGGAGTGGCAATTGAGTTTTCAACATTCTCTCCCTTCATTTTCATCATCGCTACTCCTTCCTTGGTAGTATACTCAATCTTACGAGCTCTGAGCTCTACTCGAGTTCAAGAAGGGGATTCACCATGACCCATTAGGTAAAATCAACATGGAATCACGCCGCCATTTCTGCCATCACAAATCTCAACTCTTGTCCTAATTACTTCTTCAATGTTATCTACAATGTTAACTCCCACTTTGTCGTGGCCATTGTTCTCGACTTCCTTAATCACACCGACAAGCTCAAATTCAACACCCTAATTGGGCTTAAGATGCTTTAGAAGCTCAAGTTGGCTAGGAACAACTTTACTAGTTGATTAATACATAAATTGATCTCAATGAGTAGCTTGTACCACTTGAATATGTCTGATACTAACTTCATTTGTTCGATCCCGGGTCAAATCCACAATCTTTGGGGCTTGGAATACTTCAATTTGTCGAATTATCAATTCTCAGGGGATACCCTTGTGGAATTAGGAACCTCCAACAACTTAGGTTTCTTGATGTGTATTCAAATGACTTGAGAGGTGATATTTAGAGTCTTCTTCTCGCCAAAAAAACTGAAAAAATCAGTTAAAAATGTATGTTATATTGAAAATCATTTCACAGGAAAATGATTTTGCCTCTCACCAAACACATTCGTAGTATGAAATTTGAGGCTATGACATGTATATATACTATTTCAAGCTTTATTTCTTGTGTTATGCATTAGTCTGTCTTTTTCGATTTTAGGATTGGTTTTGAATTGATCTTGTTTGATTGCATATCTTATTGCCTAGAAGTCATGGGTAAGTTGGGTTTTCTCGAGCCAACAATGATTCAAACTCAGGGTTGACCAATGGCTCTAAAGCATAGAGACCTCATTGGCATTGCTATACAATATTGACAAGAATAATTTGCTTAATTTTATTTTTTTAAGGTGAATAATGTGAAAAAGCATAGTTACAAGTAGTATTTCTGAATTTTTGATATGAATTTGAATGTGCAAGTATTTCCGAGACAAAGGTTGGAGATTTTAGTTTCTAGTTGCAAAATCCAGGCTGGCCAACACTTTAGGATTCCAAATATGGCATCCATCATTGGCAAATCCATAACATCTAATGTCACAACAATAACTCTATAGCAAGAAGAGGTTGATGATTCAAGGGTGGAGCCTCAAGGACCTTAACTTATGACCTAACCTAGGGTGTCAAGGAGCACAGTGACTAAGGCAGTGAAGGCACGTTGTGATTAATGCCATCATGTAGCTTACTACCTACATTGGGTATCTTATTTAGTTATGTACTTTTTGAGACCATCGCTTTGATTCTTGCTTTATTTTTTCTTATTTTTGTCCATCATAGACTTTAAATGTTGAGGCTATGAATTTTCAAACTAATGATATTGTTTAAAGTGAGAATCATCTGTTTGGCTTTGGTTCTTACAAGTTGTTATTCAATGTTAAACACTCTGATTATTCCTGCAAAAAGATAGAATAAGACAAAGCCTTCATTTTTTCTAGCAATAATCTACCCCTCCCCTCAACATAATAAAAACAAAGTAAAAAGAGTAATCATAATTGTGTATAATTACAAAACACGAAAAGGGTTAGAAGGTCAAGAGCTTGCTTTATAAAAACTGCACACTCAATTAAACTTGACTCTTTTACGCCTAAATTAAAATCTATTGGGTCAACTCGTATGAATCAAGTGTCGTATCAAATTAAACTAAACGATGATAAAACTTTATCTAAGTGACCTCATATACATTGTTTCTATCAGACAAAGTAGATATGCTACATTTTCAATATTGATCATTAACATGATTTGTAAGGGTAGAGGTGGAGGCACACTCATTAGTTAGTAAAAGCAAAAATATCTTATTTTTAATTAGATATATATAACAAAATATTAAGGAAAAAGAACTATAAGAATTATATATAAAAAGAAGTGAGATTTTCTTATAACTTACATTTCAAATGAACCAATATTGTGAACGCTTAAACCTAATTACTTCTACCAATAAAAAGGAAAATAGGGAATTATCAAATGAAGAAGGTTAGCTTTCAGGTTTTGTCCGGCTTGGACACGTTATGATGTTATTTGTTATAGTAACTAGTATATTTTTTTTTGGTAAGCGGCCACTTGTTAGACTCTCTATCTCGAGGAAAGTCCAACGAGCTAACATGCCAGTGGGATAGAGGAGTGTCAAACCCATTAACCTCCACCACACAATATCCTCACAAATGAATAATATTGCTCCTACCCGGATTCGAACGTGGGTGGGTTGGGTGGAGGATAGAACTAGTGGCCACCACGCCACTAGCCTCCTCAACTGTTATAGTAACTAGTATGTATATGAGCACCCTTGTAAAATGCAAGAGGCAAGCAAAAACTTGGAAAAGCTAAGTTGTTATCTGAAAGTAAGTTGTCATATTTTGAGTCTAGACAGTTTTAGTTTAATCCTAGACAGTCCATTTTGCTTGGCCGTAAAAAACACATATTTTACAAGTATTTTTATTATTCACTAATAAATTATTGGTTGATGTGGTAATAACCCTACGTTGATAAGAAGAAAAATACAAGTTTAAATTTCATGAAATATTTTTGTTAAAAATTTTTTTACCTTAATGCTCACGCTCCAAAAAAATTATATCCATAATCAAATAAAAAAGTATTTCTACTCATCCATCTCTTCTAATGTGTTCGTTATATATTGATACTTATTTTCAAAGGTTTCTTTGTAGGTCCAGGCTAATATTATGTTGTGTTTGGTAGCCCCTTGGGTATATTTTTTTAAAATAAATAATTTTTAAGGAAAATTATTTTGTAACGTTTTCTAATATTTGAGGCAAATATTATAGAAAATAATTTTTAATGAAGAAAATATCAACAAAATCTTGAATCAAAAGGTGTGATTAATTAATGGACAGAGAAAGCTAGAACGTAAGAGAAGCGACTCATGCCATTATCATTAGCATATGAAATAGAAAATAATTTCTTTCATTTTTCCAAGGGAAGTTGATAATTCCCTGAATGATACCGAAGATAATATTCCCTAAAATTATTTTTTGTTCGTTATCTTAAATTCGAACCTTATGTTTCTAACAAAAAAGATGATTTTTTCTACCATATACACTTCTACAAATTTTATCTACATATAATGATTATTTTTTTAAATTCAAATTGAACTAAATCTAAGTATAAAAAGAAAAATCTAAGTATAAAAAGAAAAAGAACAGAAGTTGAACGAGAGTACAACAATAAATAGGATAACTCTTCCTATGTGTCCTACTTATATAGAATATGAGAAAATTATGATATATACAATTTTATTTTTAAAAACATCTTTATAAACAAAAAGTAATTTTAATATGCCTACATAAAAAATTATACGGGATTGACTTTTTACTTCAATCTAAAGGCATTTCAGAATTTCTTTGCTATAAATCAGATGATTTTATATAATCAATATAAGAAAAATAATGAGATTCGATTTTATGTAACCGAGTTGAATATAATCGACCGGTCGAACCGGACTTTTATGGTCGGAGAAGGAATCTAAAACAGCCATGGAGGAAGATGACTGGAGAAGCGGGCCATCAGCATCACGTGGCTTGAGGTTGACTTTGACCAAGGAGAGGTTGAACCTACGAAAGAGAGAATTTCGGCTGTCAAAAACCAAGGAATCCAAGGTCCAGCGTTTACACGCTAGTCAAAACAGTGTCTCTTCCGTACATGGTCGGTGGTCTCCATATTTAGCAATTTTTTCCCCTTTTGTTGTAAAATCACATGAACAATATCGTATAGTATATGATTAATTTTCTTTTTGTTACATTTGTTATACATTGATGTTTTCATACTGAAGCTTAAAAATGATTATTAGCATATACATTTAAAATTAACTATCGAAATTTATATTTTCTAATTACCCAAGATTTAATTTGTAAGTTAAAACATATACATGCTTAAGATATAATAGAACATGCAAAAATGTATATATGACGATAGCATCTATGTTTAAAAAGCTGGTATGCCATAATTTTGTAATCATGTGCAATAGCATATGATTTAGTAAATTGAAAATAAGAGGCTAATGGTAGTGTTCCCTTGTAAATAAATAAAAAATTAATCAAAAAAATAAAATAAATAAAGTCTCATAGAAAAAGGACGATGTAAAACATTAACTACTTCAGTAGGACATAAAAGCGAAATTCTATCATACTTGGAAAAAAATAAACTATTCTAATTGATAAATCCCGATCGTTGATTGAATAAAACTAACCTCGAACCATTTATTAACATTACCTTTAACTTGCTTAGTAGGTTGACCCTCTCTTTTCTTTACAATCTCTCTCCTCTTCCCTGACCTATTCTTTTCAACCAGTTAAATTGAGCACAAGTTCCACCATCGCCAACTAATTTCATCGGTTGAGCTTTCCTAGTGCCGGAATTAAAGGTTTGTTCTTGAGAGTCCGAATCACCCTAGAGAGAGGGGTGAATAGGGTGTTTTTTTTTTTTTTTTGTAAAGAATGGACTTAGAAAACTATTCTGTTTTTAGATTGGACTCGAAATACGGAACTCGAAGTTACGTGAAAACCCTCCTGGGGCTAAACCTTCCTAGGGCAAAAACCACGGACAATGTCAATCTAAACACCAAGTCAAATTCACTATTTGAAATCCATAAAATACAAGGACTAACTCTTACAGAATTGTTCCCTTAAACAATTCAATACAAGTTTTTTCTAGACATAGAAGTTCCCTTATCTCGTTTTAGTACTTTGTAACTAAGATAACTCTTACGAGTTAGGGACAATTGAGTCGAGTTAACCCTTACGACTCATTCAAGGAACTTTACGAGATAATTGAAATAAGTAAGAGTGATTACAAGACTTTTCTCTTTATAACTCGTAAAGTAGAAACTTAAGTATAGAGTTCGAAAACTAGAGAAGATTGAGAGAGAATATATTTCGTTATGTTCCAAGCAATCTTCAAGTCTTGTAGGATGACTTTTCTATTTATACACGATGAAGGCGTAGTAGCCGTTGTGGCTCATTCTAGACTCGGGAACCTTCACTAGCCGTTGTGACGGGTAGTCCGAGTTCCTTAGAAAAGGAGTCATTACAAATGTGAACGTTGTGCTTTAGTCCTTAGCTCAAAAGGTGGTCCAATCCACTAGGTGTGACTGAGATTTAACTCAAAGTTAAAGTTTACCGAATTTGGAAACAACCAATCCCGACACAATGTATGAGTTTTGTCCCGAAATAGTGCTTGTCTATCTGCGATGTTTAACTAATGAAGCTGGTTGCTTTTGCTTTTTAAAATATGATTAAAATACTTTAATCAACCTGCAAAGGCAAATCAAAGTGGTACTCAAAGTATAAAAATATGATTAGGCAAGGATAATAATTAATTCATAATAATTAAGCTCTTAATTATCCTTAACATGAGACAATTGAATTTTCCGAGTCTAATATTCAATAAGTTCTAATTCCATCTTGTACCTATCTTTGTGATGATTAAGAGATTAAGATTGTATAGACACAACGCATCAAATTGATCAAGTAAATAATTTACGTTAATAACACTAACTTAGAAATAAAAAAATAACGCAATAATTATTTTCACGGTTAAACTATAAAATCGGAGCTTAGAATAATATATGCACGAGAAATTATTTACTTATGACAACTGTCTAAGTTGCATATGAGTGGGTCGAAACCTAGTGTTGTGTGTATTTACTTAAGAAATGTTTTCCGGGTCGGTCGGACGAGTAATAAAAACTTAAAGATGACCTTCTTAACAAGTGAGAATGACTTGAATTCAAAACTATAGAGAGATAGAGAGTTATACCCGAGTATTCAATCTCCCCCTTTTTGATGAAAGGCGGAATAAGAACTAGAATTTCGGATAGTTAAGTTTTCATGGATTAGAAACGAATGGCTATAAGATGTTCTTAGTAAGAAAAAGTCGAGTTCGTTATTAGAGCACATTGATGCAAAATTATTAGGGAGAAGGTATATATCACAATATTTATCGAGTAAATGAAATAGATGTGAGCAAGTATCGGAGCATAAAATCGAGTAAGAAAGAGATCTCAATAACACAAGTTGATGATGCTTAGAGAAAGCGAAATTTCATTACTCGGAAAATAAACACAAAGACATAAAATGAACTCTCCCTAAACCAAACATCTAGCTATTCTTTCTCTCCCCGTATGCATTTCATCAAAATAAACGAGAGGGAGGAAACGATATAGAAATGTTGGACAAAAGAAAAAAAAATTTGAAAAATCGGGAGGGAGGTGGAGTAGTGTGAGTGGAGGAGGAAGAGCGAGGACTCCTTCTTCTGCGACGATAGCCTTGAGTCGAGATTGTCTGGGCGAGGAAGAGGTGGCAAGAGAAAAGGTAGTCCTTGAACTTGAAGTGCGGACCTTCGAACTAGAGGTTCCGCTTCCTCTATTTCCTCTTTTGATCCCTCAACTTCTTCAGCTTCGGATGGTTGTGTAGAAGGCTCGGCACGGGATCGTCCAACATCCCCAAGCTTTTCGAGAGGAAGACTTAGAGTGCTCCGAAGAGATTACCTCAAGCTTTTCGGAGGAAGACTTAGAGTGCTTCTTCTTCTTCTTCGTGAGATTCCGAGTCCTCAACAGCCTTGGATTTACGCTCCTAAAGATGGCCGATCGGGTCTTGTTGCCACTTAATAACTTCCTTTAGGTCGGAGACCGGAGCTTGATCGTGATCTATCTCGCTTCGAGCCATGCTTTGAAGCCGAGTTAAGATAGGCATGAAAGCCTGGAAAGCACTAAGAGTTGATTGTAACTCTTTGGCGAGAGCAGACAAATTGAGATGCCACCTTCTAAAGCAAATCGTAGAAGGAGAAGGTTGGGAAAAAGATGGACCAACTATCGAAGAGGAGTTTCAATACTCTTTTGAGTCCGAGGAGGAGGAGGAAGCTCGGAAGAATGAACCCGGACACCGGAGGATATTTCCCGGTATCCTAGGCCAACTAGCTCAGCCTTGCCTATATAGACGGGTGACTTAAGGAATTTGAGTGGATTATCGGGAAGATCCACTTCGAAATGAGTAAAAACAAGCAGTGAGCAAAGCTTTGAAAGGAAGAGGTAGTTTCTTCGATCGGTAGGAACGAAAGCTATTTGCTTGAGGATGAAAGAAAGAGGTCAACCTTATATCCTTCAAGAATATCATATAAAACTTTGAGAACCTTGCTATTGGGGTTCTCTTTTAATGGATAGAATGAGAACACTGTTCTCATCGGAATAAAGCAAAGAAGTCTAGCTTCGGACTTCATCCGAGTCACAAAAAGTTCTTTCCGGACTTAGGAATAGTTCCGGCATACTTGTCAAAGAAATTGTCGGCGATTTCATTGAATGGAATGGGATTTAATTTCGGAAAGAGAGTCCGATCATCAAAGAGTTTATAAAGAAGAGAAAGGTTAATTCGAATAACCTTTGAACGAGAGAAGAGACTACGTTGTCTCTCGTAACCATGTTGGTATAGAATTTAGTGATGAGCCTGGGGTATATATAGTCATATAAACACCGGTACTTGAAGGTTCCTGTGTAGAGTATAGGCTTGATCCACCGGAGTTTGGCGGATGAAAAGAATTGTTCTTCAATGATGTAGTGTTGTGTAACAATTTTCTTTGGCTCATCAAAAGAGAGAGCCTTGCCTTTAGAAGGATCCTTTTAAGGATTCTTACGATGGGTGGTTCGGGTTCTAGCCTTTTGGTGGTCGACCCTCCTTCGGCAGCAGTTCCCTTCTTAGGCATTATGAGAGGAAGAGAAAGAGATTTGATTTGAGGAAGAGAAGGAGTACAAAGGTAAACAAGTGAGAGAAAGAAGAGAGTTAAGAGTTTGAAATTGAAGACTTTCTCAGCAAGGAATTATGAGTTTTAGTGCATAGAATGAGAGAGTGAGAGATAGAAAACTAAATGCATGAGGGTGAACAAGTGCTATTTATAGAACAACTCTAAAAGAACCAAAGCATTACTGACTCAAGCACTAAGAGTAACGCCTAGCGGACCATTTAGCGTTCTCGTGAGCAATAGTTATTTTTTGAAACTACTTCCTTCTAACGACTAATTTCTTAACAGTTCGCATGATAGAGAGAGAAAAAATATTTTCGAAAACACTTCCAAGATTCTCTATTGATTTAGAGATGATCTCAGAATTTTGATGTCCATTTTTCTCAAAGCTGAGTCGACTCAGCGATGTGTCCGAGATACTCATAACACACTAAAAACATAATAACTTGTAACTCCGTTTCATTATATTTCAACCGATCCACTAGTTATTCACTTAGAACATATAATAATTAATCAAACTCATAAGTTCTCATACAATCAATCAAATAATCATGTAATCAACATGCTAAGTTCCTCCCCGATAAAGCAACCGATCTTTACTCATAGGTTTTGTGAAGATATCAGCTAGTGGAAACTTGGTAGGAATAAACTCAAGTGCAATATGGCCTTTTCGAGTGGTCACTCGGAAAATCATATCCGACCTCGATATGCTTTGTTTTTGAATGGTGGACTGGATTCTTTATAATGCTAATGGCACATTGATTATCACACTTGATTCGGATAGATGTGAATGACAATCCTAGATCCTTCAAGTGTTGCTTGATCTATAAAATCCGAGCACGAGCAAGCTTTGGCTGCTATGTACTCTACCTATAAAATCTGAGCACGATAAGCTCCGGTCGCTACGTACTCTACCTCAGCTGTTGATAGAGCAACTGAATTTTGCTTCTTTTAGTGCCAGGAGATAAGTGATTGACCTAGAAATTAACATGCTTCTGAGGTGCTCTTTTTATCAACCTTGTATCCACTTTACTCGCTAAAAAGTAACCTCAAACACTCCTTTTTCTAAACATCACTCGTTAAATCCTTGCTAAGAGCTAACGAATATTCAGTTATTCCAATCTCTTGGCATTCATTCAGCTGATCATTCCTATTCTTTACAAACTTACCTTCACAAAACTCATAAAAAACCCCTTTCCTTATTCACCACCATCACATCACCGGATCTAGTGTGGAGATCCGGATCAACAGGTGGGACAACCTGAGCGTATCGATTCGGTCTTCAAATGGTTATTTATTTTATTCTTTTTATCATTTTCCGGAGAAAAGTTGTATCGCTTTTATTTCCTCCCGCTCTGATGTAATCTTTAAAATTTCTTGCTTTCCTTTTCTTTCACTTTTATTTTCATTACCGCTTTCTTTTTATTTGCTTTTATCACTTTCATTCATGTTTTGGTTGCTTTGATTTCATTTAGCATGTTGTTTGCTTGTGTTTACTACGTTATTTTCATTCACTACTCAAACTAGTAATGGTTGTCCTCGGACGGGCGGAACGGAAGGGTTTATCCCTACGTTTCGTACCCTTGCCCCGAATATGATTCTCCGTTCTAGGAACGATAGAGTCATTTTTTAGCATTTTTCAATCTTAGTTTTCCTATACAAAGATTGGAAGAGCATTTTTTATGTTTTTGTTAGTTTTTCTTTCCTAAAATTGACTGGTGACTTCTCGTTTTGCTTTATTTCTATTCATATTGCATCTAGGCTTTTTTGGTCGTAGGTAAAAATTTTAGGGTTTCGAACTCGCTCGCTAGGCCAAAGGCCAAGGCTGATTTCTTCAGCCATGGCTCGTGGCCGGCGCCACTAACCGCCATGTGGTGGCTTCAACCAACATCAAGTGGTCGGTGGTCGTGGCTTAGGTTCAAACCGGTGTTTTCGCACTAGTTTGGCCCTCAAGTTTCACGGCAGATTTGAAACCCTATCCTCTTTATTTTTTTCGGTTAATAAATAACATCCCGAGATTTTTAAAATAATTTCTAAAATAAAATAATTAATAAAACCGCCAATCAATTTGATTTAATTTATCTTTAACTTAATTTAATAAAATTCAGAACTCTAAATAAGAGGTTCATCCCCACTTTTAAAAATTAATCTTGAAAAGCCTTAAGTCATTCTTTTAAAAGCTTTCTAAAACCCTACGCCAAGCATTTCGGGAAGCGCGACCTTAGCCTATTCGGGCGGATGGTTGTGGTTCCTACACTCCACTATTGATGTTAGAAATGATGTTCTTATGTGGGTGACTAGATGCATATTTGGAGGCTTTACCTACACTCTAATTTACCATACTTGTTGGTTGAATGTTCCGATCTTCAGCTGGTTCAGCGTGTTGAACTTCTTCATTAGCTTGATCTTCGATAGTCCGAGCTGGTTCTTGAACCGGCTCATTATGAGTTGGCTCGGTTTCTTTGTTTTTGTTCATTCCGAGCTCAGCCTTTTCTATGTCATCTTCATCTCGATTGAGCTTGAGATTAAAGAAAGTGGATTCACTTATCCTGCCATGATCAATTTCATCAAAGATAACGTGGATACTTTCTTCTACTTTGTTAGTTCTCTTGTTAAAGATTTTATAGGCTTTTCTATGTGAAGAATAACCGAGAAAAATACCTTTATTTGACCTTGTATCAAATTTGGTCGGATGTTCCTTACCATTGTTATACATAAAGCACATAGGGTGTCTTCTTTAGAATGGGTCAAATGAGGCATTTGTTGAGAGTGTAGTTTGCTTTGTTAATTGCCTCAACCTAGAAATAATAAGGTAGATCATTTTCAATCATTATTGTCCTTCCTATTTCTTCAAGTGTCCTGTCCTTTTTCTCCACTACTTCATTCAGTTGAGGAGTTCTTGGCCCCGAGAAGTTCAGTTCATCCAACGATAAATAAAACCGAATCCAAATTATAGAGTTACGACACAATCAAACCCTTCTTGTCACGAAGTATGCAAATTCTTAGTAATCGAACTCCCTTCCATGGTCGAGCTTGAATTCTCCTAATCCGAGTCTTATACTCCACTTGTATTTTCCTGCAGATCTAAGTGAACTCTTTGAATGCTTCATTTTTGTTCTTCACAAAACCCACCGAGGTCAATCGTGAGTAACCATCAACAATAACTAACACATATGATTTACCTCCTAAAAATTTAACAGAATTTCACCGCAAAAATCCATATGAATCTATTCAAGCACTTTGGATGTAGATACTTGTCTTGAGTTTCTTAAACGATGATCTAACTTGTTTCCCTTTTGTACATGCATCCCAAATTTTATCTTTCTTAAAAGAACAACTAAGCGATCCTCTAACTAATCCATGAGATGCAAGTTTTTTATAGTATGTGTGCTAATATGACCTAGTCTACAATGTCATGTCTATGAATCATCATTTAAAGAAGCTTTTAAACATGATAAGTCATGACTAGAATCAGAAAGAGGAATAGTATAGGTGTTACCTAACCTAAGAGCTTTGTCTCTTTGGTGACTCGCATCGAAATGAAGTAGTTGGTCCGAGTGAACCTTACGTCTTGTCCTTCGTCACACGGTTGAGAGATATTTTGAAGGTTATATTTGAGCCCTTTGACAAGGTATACTTGGACTAGTTGAGTTGTCTTCTTGATCAATTTTGTCAATTCTAACTATCTTACCTTTACTATTATCTCCAAACTTGACTTTTCCTCCTTTCATCTCTTCAAGTTCCGAGAAGAGTCTTGAATCTCCGGACATGTGGCGTGAGCATCCACCGTCAAAGTATCAATGACCTTTTCGTTTCTATGTTACCTACAAGTATAGAAATAAACTAACTCTTCGCACTTCCTCTTATAAACCCAATAACTGTCTTTACTCGTGGTCATTTTCTAAGGAATAGAACATTTGAGAACCCAGATTTGAATGATTTTGGGTTTGGTCTAATTTTGAGTCTTCTTTCTTGAGGACTCGACTCGTGTCTCTTTCTTTTGAAAACCTCTCCTTTTGTAAACAAGGTTGAGAAGGCTTTTTATAAACACTTGTCTAGGCTCAGTCCCTTTCCTTTTTGAGTGAATGGGGCCATGCTCAGCCTTCCCGAACATGTTAGTTCGGAATCAGTTTTGAAAAGATTTTTGTAGGAATTATCTTCCTCTTCAAGCATTATATCCAAGACCTTTCTTTCGAAATGGGACACACCGAGAACCAAGTAATATGTCAAAGTTTTTCTGACCTTGTGTGAGTTTTAAAACCAACTCTTGAGACTCAATGAGCTTTTGTTTCAATTGCTCATTCTCTATTCCGAGACACTTAGACTTAGTCTCATTATCTTGAGTACTGGTCTTAAGTACTTTCGATTCTCGTCTCAAGTTTTCTAAATCATTTTTCAAAGAGGTGTTCTCAAGACTAAGAGACTTTAGTTTCTCTTTAAATTCGAAGATTCGAATTGGACTTCTCCTCCTAGGTAAAAATATATCTAGCAATATTATGCTTGGATAATTTTAAGAAGTAGTTGATTACCTCCCAAGGATTTGTTTCCTCGCATTCGATGCATCATTGTCCGACTCGGATCCAACTTCGAGTCCGATAGAGCCATTAGACACTTTGATTCATCATCAATGTCAGTATCTTCTTCGACTCATCATCACTCCAGGTAGCTACCATAACCTTTTTCTTCTTTTTGTCCATCTTTCTCTTTTGACAATCTTTGACTATGTGCTCTTTGCTGCCACACTCAAAACAACCAAAGTTCTTAGTTAAAGATAAATTTAAAGAGGATGAGAATTTTCCTTTTTATCATTCTTATAGAATTCTTGCTTAGGCTTCTTCTGTCTCATTTTGTATTTCATTATTTTCTTGAAACCTCGGGCTACAAGGGCCATGGGGTCTTCTTCAGAATCCAAGGAGCTTAGACTTAGACCTTGTTCCTCCGAGGCCTTGAGAGTAATGTTTCTTTTGGTGCTGAGCTCATCTTGTTCTTCCTCTAGATGTAGCTTATGGGTGAGAAGTTTCCTAATAAGCTCATCCGGCTTTAGTCGATAGAGATCCCGAGCTTCCTCTATTGTTGTCACCTTGGGACCCCATATTCTCTTGGGTAGACTCCTCATAATCTCTCTTACAACTTCTTTATGAGTCATCTTTCTTCCAAGAGATTTAAGATTGTTGACAATCTCAGTGAAGCAAATGTACATCCGAGTGATGTTCTCATCGACCTCCATCTTAAACATTTCAAACTTGTGGAGATACCATCTTATCTTGGCTTACTTCACTTGACTGGTACCTTCATAGGTAGTAACTAATGTATGCTAAGCTTCTTTGGTAGTGTCACATATAGATACTCGTTGTATTTTGCTACATCAATTGCACACATCGAGTGTGTTCATTGCCTTCAAGTTCTTTCTGTACTTCTTGTTCTCTCCAAGTAGTGAGCTTAGACTTTACCTTAGGTACTTGTTTGAGTCCCTTTTGTCTTCATAGATGTGTAATTGCCATTGCAAATGATGTTATAGACCTCCTCATCATAATCTTGGATGAAGCACTCCATAATCTTCTTCCAATGAGCGAAGTTTGATCCTTTGAACTTGGGTGGTCTCGGTGAAAGATCTTCCTTCATTGAACTCTCCATAGTTAAGAGCCATTTGATCTTTAAATCTTGGATTTGTTAGATCTTTTGAGAAGGATAAGTTTTGATACCAATTGAAGGTTTGTTCTTGAGAATCGAATCACCCTAGATGGAGCGGGTGTATAGGGTAAGGACATTTTGCGAAATACCAAAGTTTTCTCGCAAAGAATAAACTTAGAAAACTATTTTCAGTCTAGATTGGACTCGAAATGTAGAACTCGGAAGTTACATGGAAACCCTCCTGGGCGGAAACCCACGGATAGTGTCAATCCAGACACCAAGTTAAATGCTCTATTTTGAATCAACAAAATACAATGACTGATTCTTACATAATTGCTCAATTAGATAATTCAATACAAGTTTTTGCTAGACACAAAAGTTCCCTTATCTGTTTTAGTACTTCCTAACCGAGATAACCCTTATAGATAGGGACAACTAAGTTGAGTTAACCCTTATAATTGAGATCATAAGTAGCCTTAGGGGTTCCTCTGTGGGAACCCTGGTATGTAATACTCCTAGGGTGGATTTTGAGGTGTTACATCTAGTCTTAAGATAATTGTGCACTTAATTGTCTTAATTAAACTATTATCTCGTGTCTAATTTTAGACCAAAGTATTTTATACTTTGAGAACCAAAGTGGTTTACTTTTGTAGGTTATTCAAACGAGGTTATCTCATTTTTGAAATGCAAAAGTAGCCGGCTTCTAGCTATCAATCACCAGCAGACAAGCTTTATCTACTTCGAATAGGGCTCGGACACCGTATCGGGATTATCTCGTTTCCAAACCTGGAAACTCCAACTTTAAGCTCAATAGTGGTTTACGCCTTGCTTTTCGGACATCACCAGTTGACTAGAGTACTTTTAGTAGCCAAGAGCCATTGCACAATGTTCACATCCCAACAGATCATTTCGAGTGACTCGGAAGAGCCGTTACAACGATCAAGTAAAGACTTTTATTCGAACCAAAACACAACGGTCACTCTGTTCGATCATCTATAAATAGAAGCAACTTCACAAGACTTGAAGATTGCTGGAACTATTGTTGAAATACATTACTTAAGCAAAAGTCATTGATTTCATATTCAATCTTAAATTTACAACTTCCGACTTGTAATTAATACTTTCGGAGTTGTAAAGTCTTATAATCGATTACATACTTCTCTTACTTTCTGAGTAAGGTCCCTTGACTGAGCTGTAAGGTTAACTCAGCTCGGTTGTCCAGTAATCGTAAAGGTTACCTCATTAGGAAGAACTAGATCAAATAAGGGAACTTATGAGTGTAGGAAAACATTGTAAGGAATTGTCTAAGGGAGAAATTCTGGTAGAGTCGATCCGGTGTATTTTGAGGATTTAAAATAATGGATTTGACTTGGTGCTTGGATTAGCATTACCCGTGGTTTTCTGCCGCATGAGGGTTTCCACGTAATTCGAGTGTATACTTTTCTCGAGTCCAATCTAGACTCGGAATCAACTCGTTTTCAAGCAAAAAGTTTCAAAGTTTGTTCAATTCTCCTCATTGCCCTATTCACCCCCCTTAGGGTGACTTAGACTCTCCAAGAGCAAACTTCCAATTGGTATCGAGCCTAGCCTTTCAAGAAGAATGTAACAATCCAAAGGTCTAAAGATCGAGATGGCTCAAAACATTAGAGAGTTCGATGAAGAAAGGTCATCCACCGGACCACCAAAGTTCAAAGGATCAAACATCGTGCGCTGGAAGAAACTAATGGAGTGCTTTCTGTTGGACAACGATGAACATGTCTGGAACATCATCCAAGAAGGCAACTATATTCCGATAAAGATAGAAGGTACAAGATCCGTGCCTAAAGAAAAGTTCGAGTACACTAATGAGGAGTTAGAGAAGTTTAGAAAGAACTTCAAAGCAATGAACATCCTGATATGTGCTATCTAGACTCGGATTGTGTCGACTGCGACACAACCAAATATGTGTGGGAAACTCTTGTCAACACATACGAAGTTACAAGCCACTTTTTTGAGTCCAATCTAGACTCGGATTGTCTTGTTTATTCCTTTCAAGCTTAAAGTTTCTAAGTTTGCTAAAATTTCCTCATCACCCTATTCAGCCCCCTCTATGGTGACTAAGACTCTTCAAGAGCAAACCTTCAATCTTCTTCCAGTGGGTGAAGTTGAATTCCTTGAACTTTGGTGGCCTGATGAAAGATCTTCCTTCATCGAACTCTCCATAGTTAAGAGCCATCCGATCTTTAAACCTTGGATTATTAAATCCTTCAAAAAGGCTAGGCTCTAATACCAATTGAAGGTTTGAGCTTTGAGAGTTTGAAACACCCTATAGAGTGAATAGGGTGTGTTGGAAATTTTTGAAAATATAGAAACTTGATACTTAAGTCGAAACTAAAAAGGAAGAACTGAGTCTATATTGGACTCGGAAAGAATGAACACAAGATATTTTACGTTAAAACCCTCTCGGGCGAGAAAACCACGACTGGTATCAGCCCAAAACCAAGTTGAATCCACCATTTTGAATCCATAAAATACAAAGACTAACTCTATGAATTGTTCCCTTAGACAATTCAATACAAGTTTTTCCTAGGCACAAAAGATCCCTTGTCTTCCCTAGTACTTCCTAACCGAGATACCCTTTACAGACTAGATACAAGTGAGTTGAGTTACCTCTTACAGCTCACTCAAGGGAAATTATAGATGAATTAAATAAGTAAGAATGTAGCTTATTACAAGATTTCTTGTTTCAACTCGAAGTTGAGAAAACTAAGTACGAGTTGAAAAGTTATAAAAATTGAGTATATGAGTTGAGAGTTTTGTTCCGAAATCGTCTATGTCTTGTGAAGTGGCTTCTATTTATAATCAGCAAAGCGAGATAGTCCTTGTGGCTTAAGCTTGACTGAAGAGAATCATCAGCCGTAGGAACGGATAGTTTGAATCACTCATAAATAGAACCGTATCGAAGATAGACGTTGTACATTGATACTTGGCTTGAAAAGTGATCCAACCCACATGTTGTGATTGAAATCTTGGGTGGAAACAATTGTTAGACTCAAAGTTGAAGTTTACCGGAAATGATAACAAACAACCCCGACACGGTATTTTAGTCCGCCTAAAAATGTGGCTTTTCTATCTCGTCGGCATTTAATGGTGTAGACACCAAAAAAGTGTCATCCTTTTCTTTGTTTTTTATTTGTTGGCCTCGATGATGAAATCTCGAGTCCTGTTTGAGGATTTGGATCATGGATCGTGTTTGATTGGTGGGATGGAAACCAAGTAAACCACAAAGAACCCCAACACCACATAAATAGCCTTTTACCTCGGTCGATCCAAAAATCCCCCTTTCTTTTGGATGGTCCAAGAACCGGGCCAAGCCTTCAGAGATAACGGAGTCCGAGTGTCGCGTACGGGAATTCCAAGCTCGGAATACTCGTTTCACTTCGATCCAACCAAACAAGGAGTGAAGACCTAAAGACGATGTTAGATGCTTGTATTTCATGATCACGAGCATCAAAGTGCTGCATTTTGGCTCCAAGACAGTCCACCCAAGACTAGAAGCACACATCCCACACCAAAAATGAAACCCACCAAAAATAGAAACCCGCCGAAAATGGAAACTTGTAAAAAATAAAAACTTTTCATTTTTGGAAAGGTGCAATGGCCAGCGCTTGCCATCCCAAAACCTTAAGTGGAACGCTGCGTTTTGCCCCGAGACTCCCTTGGAAACATGCTAGGGCACAAAACCCTAGGCAACCCTTGATGGCCGAGTGTCCGCCTTCCCGTTCTATCCGGTTTTATCTCTTCTTATCCGGTTTAATCTTGTGATATCTTGGCCGAGTTTATTTTCAGCCGTTCGGACGACTAACCGTATGCAAACCCTAGGTCATTCCTTAACCTAATATCTTCCTATAAGTAGAGAGTTTTGGCTCTCATTCTCCCAATGGCTCAACCCTCAATGTTACTCTGTTAAATTTCGCCTAAGAGCTACCGAATACTCTATTCTTTATTCTAATCTCTTGGTCCCTTTTTAGCCTCTTCCCACTCTTCTCTCCATTAAAACCACATCTAAACCCGAGAACTCCATCGAGTCACACATCTGCCTACCTATTTTCACAAATACTCACAAAAACCTCTATCAATTTACCACCGTCGCATCAAGAGATCCAAATCCGAGATCCGGATCAGCAGGTGGGACAACCTAAGGGCACATATTCGATCTTCAATGGTTTATTATTTACTCTTATGCTTTCTTTTACTACTTTTCGTATTGTGGAATAATGATGTATCACTTTTAAATCCTCCCCGCCCGATGTAATCTTTTATTTCAGCTTTGCTTTCTTTTTCGCTTTTACTTTCTTTCTTGCTTTCTTTACTTTTTCTTTTATCGCTTTCTTTCATTATGTTCTATTGCTTTTAATTCTCATCGCATGTTGTTGGTTTCTTGCTTATTTTACATTTAATTCACCACTCGAACTAGTAAGGGTCGTCTTCGGACAGGCGGAACGAAAGGGTTTGTCCTTACATTCCGTACCCTAGCCCCCGAATCTGGTTCTCGCTTCAAAGACCGATGGAGTCATTTTTAGCCTCTTTTAGTCTTAGTTTTTCCCATACTAAGATTGGAAGAGCAAGTTTTTGTTTTTGTTAGTATTTTTTCCTAAAAACGTACTCGGCGACTCCTCTTATGCTTTATTTCTATTGCATTGCATCTCGATTTTTCTCACTCGCAAGATAAAAGAAAGAAGGGATTTTGGATCTGCCAACAATTCCGAAGTCGAGGCCGAATTACTTCAGCCACGACCACCGGCCGGTGCCGCTCACTATATAGCATTGGTTACGGCCGGTGCCGGACAGCTAGTGGGTGAGGCTTCGGTTCGGACTAGTGTTTTCACACTCGGTGCGGCCCTAAAGCCTCACGGCTGAAACAGAAACCCTTATTTTGTTTATCTTCTAGTTAAGAAATAATATCCCGAGACTTCTAAAAATAAAATGGTTAATAAAACCACCATTCAACTTTGCTTAATTCATTTCAACTTAATTTGATAAAATTCGAAAATCTTAATAAAAGGTTCATCCCCACATTCCAAAATCGACTTGTTAAAACTATTTTCAAAATCAATCTTTAAAAAAGAGACTCGACACAAGTGGGGAAGCTTGGCGGGTCCTAGCCGATCGTGGTTCCCGCAAACGGTAAGAAGCTGGTTGTTTTTTCTTATCAAATTGAGACAAATCAAGTTTTGTTAACCTGCAAAAACAAACCAAAGTGATACTCAAAGTATATAAATACTTTGGTCAAAGATTAGCTAAGGATATTAATTACTTTGAAATATTTAACCGTAGAACTTTCTTAATCAAATTAAATGAAATTTATTAAGTCTAATATTCAATATACTTCAATTACATTTATGCCTCTCATTGGATGATAAATTAGTTAGAGAATTATATACACACAATTCATCATTTGCCAATACAAAAAAATTTCAGTTAGTTAGAATTAATGCAATAATTCTGATTTGAATTTTGGAACAAGCCGATTGAAATATCAAGTTGAACTCAAGAAATTATTTAGGCAAGATTTTTCATCCGAGTCTATCTAAGTGGGTTAGAAAACCAAAATTAAGTGTTCACTCAAGAAGAGCTTTACGAGTGGATCTTAAGATCAAAGGAGAGGTTAGTTCACACCTGAGTTTTCAAATCTGATTCAGAGTAGCTCACCTTCAAACATGACATCTTCGTTGAATTATTGGCTTGTTGAAGGTATCTTACAATATTAAACAATATCTCACAGATTTTGTATCAAAATATGATAGTTGCAAATATTCTCAGAAAATATGTATGTCAAATTTAGTAAGTCGTCACATAAATAGAAACATATGATTGCAGCACATATATCCATGATTATATCCAACATAATATATTGAATCTTAATCAATTAAACAAGTTGTCATAAACTGGATTAATAAGAATAAAACAATGGGAAATATGGAATATATGGAAGTATATGAAATATTTTCACAACATATAATGAGATATATTCGAATAAAACAATCACCATAATCAAAGAGAATAAATTTGGGTCTAAATAAGAAAAGTATATCAAAAAATTATCTTTTACATCCATATGAAATCAATATTATTTTCTCAGCATATAATTAGTATATAAAGCATAAAGTAAAGTAAAGAAAATGCTAGAATATGATAGACCTAAATAACGGAAGAATGATTACCTTATTAGTTTACTCAGACAGTATATCTAGGTGTTCAAAATAAAATGTCTAGTTACTCAGAGTCTTTCAAGATTACAAAATGAAAATCCACTTACCATAAAATTATATATATACTCAAGTATAATATGTATCGATCTATAGAGATAACTTGTAAACTCAAACTTCAATGTCAAAGTCCTCAGATACAAAAGTTATAACTCAGATGTGAGATGTATGAGTTTATAGATCAAGGACGAATGAACTATCTAAGATTATATGAGATACACATCATGAAAATACAAGCATACTCAAGTAAGACATATATTAATGTAATACTAAGAGTATTATTCACTTCATATAAGCACCATAATCAAATACGCTAAGAACAATATATGACATAGATACATTATACAGATAACTATCAACTGTATTGTTATAACCAAAGTATTGCTACAAGACCATTGAATGCATATGACCAACATATAGTCTTCATGGAGGGAGTACAAGACTAAGTAAAACAAGATTTTGTTTTAATGATTTGATTTTCTAGATGGGAAACTTCCTTTTAGATACTTACGTGGTGTTTTGGTTGGATGTAATACA
This sequence comes from Talinum fruticosum, assembly GCA_021018815.1. Taxonomy (NCBI): domain Eukaryota; kingdom Viridiplantae; phylum Streptophyta; class Magnoliopsida; order Caryophyllales; family Talinaceae; genus Talinum; species Talinum fruticosum. The sequence continues at coordinate 4,320,668 of JAITYX010000036.1, read as the reverse complement.
ATAGGGGTGCATTGTAATCAACTATTTAATGTAATTAGGTATGCAATGTAATGGGACAATAATTATATTATCATGTTTGGTTATATAAAAAGTGTAATGTAATCACAAAGGTAATAGATCATTTCAATGACAAAAAATAGTAATTAAATTATTGTAGTGCAAATAAATGTTGTTTAAATAAAAATTTGAGTTACATATTTAGATTTGCGCTTTTTAAAATATTTTTTATCAAATAATCAAGTTTTATTTCTTTTTGTGGCAAATATCAACTATATTATTCTAATGGCAATAAATATCGTAATAAAGATAAATGTTATCCACATGAAAAAAATTTAAATTCAAAATCATATTTGATATTTTTTAATCTTTCTATCATATTCCTAATTTTAAATTTTTTGGTGGCAAAAAGATCAATTGGATCATTCTAGTAGCGATAAATGTTTATCGTAATGAAATAAATGTTATCCAAATAACAAAATTTTATACTCTAAATTTATATTTGAGCTTTTTTTAATCTCTTCTATCATATAATTAAGTTTTGAATTTTTTTCATTGATAACAAATACCAATTAAAATTATTTTATTGATGATAAATATTTATTAAAGTAAAGATAAATGTTAATAAGAAAAAAATTTAATCTAAAAATTTTAAGTCAAACTTCTTTTATCTTTTTAATTGAATAATTAAATTTTGAATCTAAAATATTGAAGTTGAATTTTTTCTTAATGACCAACCGATCATATCTATTAAGATAGTAGAAAAAAAAATCAAGTTTCTTACCAAATAGATGAACTTTGCTTGGCGAGGAGGGAGGAAAAAAGATATGGAAGGGAGAGAGAGAGAGAGAATTATTGCAAGTGTATTAAAAATTTGATCACAAGGATGAACGTAATCATGATTATTTAGTAAATATCTAAGTGATTGTAATTGCATATGTAGAGGTTAATGTGATTACAATGTAATTTTGATTGCATTATAAAGTTGTAATTAAACATGGTAATGTAATAACCATTACCACTTTGATTACATCCAACCAAATATGCCCTTAGATGTACCATTTACATCTGCTAGACTGTCAAAGAATGATTGTGCATGTTTAGTTGGAAAAATTTCACTTAAGATTAGAATCTGGAGTATTAGGCAACTCTCTAATGCTGAAATAGTGGTCTGATAAGCTCCGTTCTAATGGGGATTATTGGCTAATTATGTCTAGCATTTCATCCTTCCAAAACAAGTCATTAGGGATATTGATAAGGTTTGTACGAGGGTTCTCCTGGGAGGGAATGAAAGTAAATCAAAGATTCCTTCATGTTGCTTAGGATACAGTATGCAAGCTTAAGAAGAATGGAGGTTTGGGACTGAGAAGCATTCTTTTTATAGAACTTAGCCACTTAGCTATGTGTAGGACTTAACCTAAAAAGTTGATAATGTATGGTGAAATGGATACATAGGCAATGGGCATTATTTGAAAAACACAACTTGGTGGCATTATAGGTCAGCAATTGACATTTGTTAGCATTGAAAGAAATTATGCAGGGTCAAGGACAGAATGAAAGATGGGTATACTCTTGAGTGGAGCTGCCAATATATACCTTCAGCAAAATGCACAGTCCAGAATGGTTGTAGCTGGCTGTCGGAAACACATGGCGGAGTAGAATGGGATGAGCTGGCAAATATACCAAAATAGTCTTACGTTTTATGGATTCTATTCCATAATAGGATTCCACCTATTGCAAGAATGTTTCAATTTATGCATAGCCTGAACACCAGCTATCTGTTACGTATAATTCAAGAGGATGTCATTGAGCATTTGATCTGGCCATATTCTGAAACAGAATCAGTCATGTCAACACTACTACATTGGATCCACTATGATACTAATGTCCCTTCATTAGATCATATGCGTAATTGCTTACTAAAATGGAGTATATAGGGAGCTATTGTATACTATCTCTACACAGCAAGTCAATACTACATATAGCTAGAGAGGAACGCTGAGGACGGGCGCGGTCTTCAGAATACATCATACACGTTTGGGTTTTTGGCAAAGTACAAGAAGAAGATTAGGACATGAATTTTTTTATCTTGATCAGTGATTGATATTGTAATTCTTCCCCTTTCTTGTGGGATAGATAATTGTGGTAATAAAATGTCAACATTTAATTACTAAAAATTGACTTAACTTTATCCAATTTATACAATCATATAATCAAAAGATAGCTTGTATATAAAATTTTGAGGGAGTCGGCCACCTGCACCCCTTACATCCTTTACCCCTATGACCACTTTGTCCTTCCTAGGGACTACATAGAAAAACCAATAGTAAGTTTCAATATTTTGGGTTCTATTTGATTTTTGAAAAATTTGAGAGAAAGAACAAAAAAATTGAAAACTCAACCATGTCTGGATTGTAGAAAACTAGACAGAAAAAACATATTGATGAAAATGAGATAGAAAATGGTTTATTTTTTATGGTATAATTTTTCCTCTCAAAATAGTGAAGAAAATCATGAGAAAATTTACAAATTTTAACATTGACTCCCCAAATGCCGCTCCTTTCACTGCAAGAATTTTTTGTCACACTATTTCTCTCTCTCTCTCTCTCTTTTCCTCCTCGATCTTTGATAAATCCTAACAATTGTTGCCTCAATCGATCACTCAAAACCTTGATTGACATACACTTGGAGCCTGGAGAATCCAAAAATCGGCATTGAAGAAGTAAAATATGAGGATCAACAGCGATAATAGCAAATATGATCATGATCATAACTCAGATATGATGGCTGCGGCGACAAGAGCAATGAATGATCAACGGCAGAACCAGAGTGGGACCAAGGGGCCATGGTCTCCCATGATTTTTAAAATTTTTTTTTAAATTTATCCTAAAAAATAAAATATAAAAAATTATTTAGAAAAATTATTTTCATATTTTTTTAACTATCCAAATAAAATAAATTTTTATAATTATTTTTTTTGGGACAAAATCATGTTGATTTTATTCCACCAACTTGGCTTCCTGAAAAGAAGCATGATTATAAACATTTCAGCTCAAACATATTAGTGCAGCTTAGCTATTTCAGTACATACAGATGATAGTTTTTTACTGCAACAACCAAGGTATTCTGGCCTAGTCAGAATGTAATTTTTTATCTTGGCTCCAATAGCTTCCAGGTTTGGTTTCTCCTTCTTATACTGCATAGCATTCCTTTGAATCCAGATTTTATACAGTAGGGAAATCATGGATGCTCTTTGGACAATCTTCCTGCTCTCCCCCTTTTCAGCTTTAATAGCCAGTTCAGTAGGTCTAAGTGAGATTTGAACTGATGTTGTATGTTTAACCATCTTAGGATCACTTCCAGGATATTCTTGCTAAATGTACATTCAAAGTATAAATGGTCATGTGTTTCAGGAGTAGCATAGTAAAGCTGGCAAATAGTGTTTATGCCTAGAATATATGCAACCAGTCTATCTAACACTTGTTGTCGATCTTGAACTAGTATCCAGCACCAATATGAGTGTTTAGGAATGTTTCGCCTGCACCAAACCACTCAGTCCTGTTTGATCTTTGTGTCGTTTTGTAGCAGTGCATTTTATCTTGCTTTGACATATGTGTGCACGTCTGGTGACATATGGGTGCACATCTGGTGACAGATGTTTCACATAATGTTTGAGCTTTGCAAGCTTTTTGAGGCACCAACAACTGTCTGCCTGCGGAGTGTACTGTTCCCATGTCTGTTTCTTGAGGTAGAGCGAGTGGATCCATCTAACCCAAAGAGTATCATTTTTCATAGAGATAGCCCATACATGTTTCATCATTATAGCCATGTTCCACTGTTCTAGGTTCTTAAAACCCAGTCCACTTGCACTTTTAGGGGAGCAAGCTTGACTCCATGCAAAAAGTGGTTTTCTTGAGTAGGCTTCACTTCCAGACCAATAGAAGTTTCTGCAAATGGCCTCAACTCTTTTGATCCCTCTTTAGGGAGAATGAAACAGGATGCCCAAAATCCATACACTCTCATGAGCACATTATTGATGAGAATAGACCTACCTGCATAAGACATGTGTCTCGAGCCCTAGCATCTTATTTTTGACACAATTTTGTCTAATAATAGTTGAGAGTAAGATGATGAGAGTCTACCCGAGGTGTAGGGACACCAAGGTATCTAAAAGGGGTTTCCCTTCCTTGAAACTTGAAATGAGTAGCAAATCTTCCTTTGTACTAGCTTTTACACCCATGCTAGATTTCTTTTGGTTTATAGTCATTCCAGAAGATTGAGCAAACCTATCAAATGTTTTAAGAAGACAAGACACTGAGTTTGGTTCAGCTTTGAAGAATAGAAGTATATCATCAGCAAAAGCCAGTTGGCAAAGTTTCAAAGTTCTGCATCTTGGATGGTAATGAAACATACTTTGCTGAATTTGTGTTTTAACATATCTGTTAAAACACTCCATTACCAGCACAAAAAGTAAGGGAGAGATGGGATCACCCTGTTTTAGACCTCTTTCCCCTTTGAAAAAACCAAAGCTTGACCCATTGATGTTAATAGAAAAATATGCATTTCTAAGGTCAGCCATAATCCATGAGATAAACATAGGTGGGAAATGAAAGCCTCTCAATATCTCCTTTACAAAATTATGGCTAAGAGAGTCATAACCCTTCCTCATATCTACTTTCATGATGCATATGGGAGAGTTGTGCTTCCTGCCGTACCTTCTGGCGAGTTCTTGGCATAGCATGATTTTATGGATCATTTCTCTACCTAGTATAAATGCACATTGAGTTTCCTCTACTAAACTCCCCAAAACCTCTTTTAGTTAAGAAGTTTAGAAATGCATTTATAAATTACAATGCAACAAGCAATGGGTCTAAAGTCGCTTGCTTCTTTTGGTATAGGTATTTTAGGGATTAAAATAAGGCTTGTATGACTGACTTGTTTCAGCAGTTTACCTGTTTGGAAGAAGTCCAGAATAGCAACACTGAATAGTTCACTGATATACTCCCAACAGTCTTTGAAAAATCCGCTATTGAAACCATCTAGGCCAGGTGATTTCACATCTTGAATGCTAAACAGAGCTTGTTTGATCTCATCTTTGATGAACTTTTTACAAAGAGCCATTTGCTGTTCAATGTTGAGAACTGCGCCTGCATTGAAGACAGTGTTGATGCATGGAACTCTATCATTTTCAGCCACTCCCAACATGTTATGGAAGAAATCAAGCATGTGCAGATTTACATTTTCCCTTCTTTCAACTCTTTTATCTCCATCCATAAAAGAGTTGACATAACTAGCCTGTTTTCTTTGTTTGACTGTGGAAAAAAACCCTTGGTGCACTGGTCACCCCATGCCATCCAATCTCTTTTGCTTTGTTGGTGCATCATTGGAGTTGAGCTATGTAGGGCAGAACAATACTCATCTCTAGTAGTTTGATCTTCCATTTGTAGTTGTGTAGATGAAGGATTTTGATGTAATTTCCTTTGAGTGTCCTCTAACTTGAATTTCAGCAGCTCTCTCTATAGGTGAATATTATCATAATGAGTCCTGTGGAGTGTTTTCAGAGGATTCTTCATAAGCTTCAGCTTCTGAATCAGTTGGTACCCAATGCAACTTGTGATTTCAGTTTGTAAGGCGTCCTGGACTATCTGCAAGAATTGTGGATGTCTTGTCCACATGTTGCAAAATCTGAAAGATCCTTATTGGTGATGTACCTTGTCAAAGGTAAGGAGTATTGGGGAATGATCTGAGATTCCTTCTGGTAGAAACTCAGCAGTGACATTGACTTCCAGAATCCATCTTTGATTGACTAGGCACCTATCAATCTTTGTGTATACCCTACTGCCATCTTTATGCTTATTAGACTAGGTAAAAAAGCACATGTGGCTATGATATCAGTAACTTCATAAACATGGACACTCTCCCTGAAGTCAACAATTTAAGAAACATGTACTTTTCTACCAATTCTCTCTTCTGGGTGTAGAATATTATTGAAATCACCAAGTATTGCCCAGGGTTATTGCATTTGCTCAACTAGGCTTTTTAATATATCCCAAAGAGGGATTCTATGTGTGTCTATATTATGACCATATACAAAGGTCAAATAGAATACCATATCAGTCTTAGCTTGCACACATTTGCAGTGAACATGTTGTGCAGGGAAGTCAAGCATATCAAGTTCATATTCAGCTTCTCTCCAGTAGATAAGTATTCTTCCCCCCGGATGGGACCGATTATTATGAAATCTTTTCCAACCAAAGAAAATATGATCGCATACTTTTTCAATGTTGACATCCTTTATTTTATGCTCAACTAAGCATACCAAACGAGGTTTGATTCTGCTAAGGAAGGATTTAGTATCCTCCTGCTTATTTGGGCCATTTAGGCCTCGGATGTTCCAGCACAGAACACTCATGGAGGGGGATTGTGATCTTCACCCTCAGTTACCCTTGACAGTATTGAGTAAGAGCTTGTTGTCACAACAGGCTCAATGTGTTTGGTAATGTAATGGGGGATGTTTTCTTAGGAGCAATAAAATCATTGTCACTATCCTTGATTTGTGCAATAGATTCAGTGACGGTTTTAGTGGGCTTTTGGACTGGAACCCATACCTTCTTAGTAGTAGGTTGCTTCTTCCTACAATTCTCTTCCCCATGCCTAAAAAATTTACAATGGTTACATCTTGTCGACCTCCATTCATACTCCACTTTTTGAGTTCTCAGAATGTCTTTCTCAGTGGCAAACTCGATCACATCAGGTAAATGCTCACCAACTTTGACTTCAATCATCAAACGGGCATAACCCAGCTTGTCTTTTTCTTTTGTGGGCTTATCAGTCTTCAGCAGTTTCCCAATTATGCTCCCCAACTTACTAAGACCTTGTGGACTCCAATTTTTGAAGTCCAAGTCAGGAAACCTTACCCATATAGGTAGTCGTTCAATTTTTGATCTGTCAATAACCACATCCTCAGACCAAGCCTGCATCGAGACAGGTTTCTTATCAAAAACACTAGGCCCTTTCTCAGAAAGTTATATAATTATTGTATAAAATGTATTATTTTTCAGATATATTTTGAACATGTCTTATAATAGTTTAATAAATTAGGATGGAGAAAGTTATGGCATAGATTATATTATGGCAAATTAATAATACATATAACCATCTCAACATTTTTTTAATCTCTCTCTTGCTATCTTTCTGTCATCATTCCTTCCTCTCTCCAACCTATTAATATGTTGTGTTGTAAACTATAATACTACTTTTTCTCTCTACCTTTTAATGTGAAATAGTGTAAATTTCATTCCCAATTAGCAATTTTCAAAAGAATTAATAATTTTTTTGGCCTTCCAAGACTCCTAATTCAAACACCAGGTATGTTTTGCCTTAATATTATATTTCTTTTAGTGAGTTGATTATTATTAGATTATGTATTATTGTATTAGTTAATCTAATTTATTTCTCAAATGTTGACTGTATTAGATTTTGTGAGTGATTATTATTCAAGGGATAATTTTTATATTATTAGTTATGATATATGATTTCTTATTTATTTATTACGCAAATTTTCTTCATAATATTCTTATACCTAATGTTTGATATATGATAATAACTTATTTCATAACTTATATAAATAGTGATGGCATGGGTAGAAATTTTATTCGAGTGGTGCCCTTTTTTAGCATCATTGAATTTGTAAGTATTAATATTTTTATGGGCATCCCCTTTAACATTTTAGTGGATTTTTTGAGGATTTTTACTCATACACTCTAACAATTTATTTTGACACCGTTGACCAAATAGTAACTCTATATTCCCGATAAATAGTATTTTTTACCTTACTACCCAGCCCCCTTTTAAAACGTTTTCTGGTTCCGCTAAACGATGATGGAGAAGCTTGAGATGGGTGATTCTATGGTGGATCGAAGCGTAGTGAGAGTGAGAAATTGAAGATCAGGGCAAAGATTGCTTATTTCAAATAAGAAAGGAGAAAGAAAGAAGTAGGTGATGGATTGGGTAAATGGGGAGGCTTTTGGAGAAAGGAAGGGAGAAGTGAGAAAAAAATTATATTATTTTTTCTTTGTATGTTTTCTTTGATTCAAACCAAGGAAAGAAAAGTAGTTTTCTTCATTTTCTTTCCATCTAATTGTTTTTCTTTTTAAATATTTTTTTCTATTTAATTTTCTTACAATCATTTTTTTTTTAATTATCAGTCCACTAGGGACAAAAGGCCACAAGGCCAGGCAGTTCCACCCACTTTATACAGGAAAACATGAAGCCAAAATAAAATAATAAAATCAATACAAATAAAACCACTTTTCCCTCTCTCTCCTCATTTCTCCATGGAAGTTGTTCTTTCACCATATTGCGGAATTAGTATTCAAACTTATCTTTCCCCAAAACTCTTCCCAATTTCCACCATTGAAATTAATCCATCGATACCATCTCCTTTAATTCCTCATAAACCACCGGGTGTGGATCCCTTCAAATTGGCTATGGGAACAAAATTGGGATTAAGTCGAAATTCCTTGCCAATTCATCTAGGAAGTATGTGGTTTGCTCTTTCCATACCTTTGACGAAATAGCTATCCTCCACTTGATGGAAATTATCAGTCCTTCAACATCACAATTTTGATTGTGAAAGAGTATAGCGTTTCTATGCATCCATGAACTCCAAATTACCGCAAAGAAGCCGACAATCCATAGTTTCTTCTTGATTTTGTTGTGAAATTTCTTGCCTATCCACCACTCATATATCTCGCTCGATATTCCTCTCGTGATTGTGTGTGGATTCCAATATCAAATGATATACTAAGAACAATATTCCACGATAATTCATAGGTAACTAGCAAATGGTCAATGATTTCTATGTAATTGCTTGCAAAAAGTGTACGAATTACTTTAGGAAATTTACAGCCAAGTCACTCTTCAATTTTTTAATTACTTGTTTAGTGAGACTTTTTACATTTAAGTCATTAAAAGACAATAATACCCTTCCTCTCTCTTCTTCCCACTATCTCGTAAGCCCCCTCTCCCTCTCTTCTCCCTTTCCTCTCTCTCTCTCTCTCCTCTCTATGTGTCTCTCTTTCTCCTCCCCTCTCTGTCGGTCTGTCTCTCTCTTCCCCCTCTCTATGTGTCTCTCTCTCTCCTCCCTCCTCTCTCTTATATGTTAGGAATCGGGGTTCACAAGAGTGAGACTTAGGACAAAAGAAAATGAAGAAGATTTGAGACACAAGATTTTAACGTGGAAAAACCCAAACCCGGGAAAAACCACGAAACCGATGCACTAGAATTTGAGTAATTTACAAAGATTCTCCCTCAAGCACTCACTTGCTTCACTTTGCAATACACTACTCACTTCTCTATACAACAATGGAGGATAGCTCTAATATATAGCCATAGTCGCCAAACCGCATTTACAAGCCATAAACCGAGCATTAACACGCATTAACACAAAGAAAACCGCCGAAACGCTTCCGGCCGTGCAGCCCGAAAGCCACACACCCCGCACGGGCCGTGCCTCTGAACATGGCCAGCCCGAGTTCGGTGCTTGTCGTGGCTGGCTGCAACCGCTTCGTCTCGAAACGATCCGTGCTTGATGCCGCTTGCCCGTGTTCGCCGTTTCTTGCCCCGCAATGCGATTTCCCGAGCCTAAAACAACCATTAGACTCCATAATCCCAACAATCTCCCACTTGGAGACTAATGACTCACCTCCTTTTGTTGCATCCATCTAGCCACCGAAACCCCGGCCCTTCAACATGAGAGACCCACCAAGGCCTTGAACCGCCTCAATGTTTTGATACCTTTACCTTGGACTAGCTCCTTCACCGGATTTCCGCTATCCAAGCCTTCAAGCCCATTTTCATCACCCGACGTGAACTCCCACTCGGATCGATCCGCATCTTGCACACTTTCACCATGCACAACTGGCTCACCGGCGTTAGTCAATAAAACATAATGAAGACATAATTTGTACCTTTGGGCTTTACCTTCCGTAGACAACGCCGCATTCTTCATTACCATGGATTCTTGCAAATTTCCTTGTAGAGCACCCGATGACCCGTTTTTAGTACCAACAAACGCCCTGTCATCTTTATCAACTCCCACTACAACAGTAACCCACACCAAGTCCTTCATCTCGAAGACTTCCACTGGAATTGTTAACCCCGACATCCAAAGCTAAGTCACTACCATCCCCGGTATAGTATAAAGAGCCGATTTTATACCCTTAGCCACTACCATTGCCCCCTTAACAATTTTCCAGCCACCATTGCAAAACTTCATTAGATATCCCGACTCATCCAATTGACTTACCGAAATCAAGTTCTTTGCCAATCCCGAATATACCTAACACCTTGCAATGTCCAAAACCCCCACTTGAGATTTTGATCCTCACATCCCCCTTGCCTAGAATGTCCAAGCTCTTCCCATTTGCTACAAAAACTTTCCCCCAACAAAATTGTGAAACAAGCTTCTCCTAGACCCGAATGAAACGATGCCCCGGAATCAACCACCCAAGACTCAATAGGACTTTCCACACTAACCACAAGTGCATCACCTACATCTTCCATGGAATTTATAGAACTCCGGTCATCAAACTTTTTAGGACAATTTTTCTTAAAATGTCCCTTATCCCCACAGCCCCAACACACAACCTCCCCGGGTTTTGGGACTGTCCCCTTGCTTTGGATTTTCCCGGCCATTTTTCCTTTGTTTCTCTCTACCCCTTACATGTAATGCATTCCTCGATGACTCTAGAGTACCTCCCTTGCGAATGCTTTCGCTTAAGATCACATCTCGAACCTCATCAAACTTTAATGCATTTGAACCCCAAGCACTAGTAACTCGCAGACACTATGGTATCCCATGACTCGGGTAACGAAGATAACAAGATTAAGGCTTTAACTTCATCCTCAAAGTTTATACTTATCGAAGCAAGATTAGAGATAATCATATTAAAATCATTAATATGATCAGCTACACTAGTGCTAACACCCATTTTTAATTCAAACAATCGACGCATGAGATATACCTTATTTACCGCCGAAGGTTTCTCATAGAGATTGGACAACGCCTCCAACAATCCTTTCGTCGTCTTTTGTTCCATCACGTTGAAAGCCACATTCCGTGATAATGTCAATCTAATCATCCCAAGCGCTTGCCGATCAAGCAACTTCCAATCATTTTCTCGCCATGTTCGTGGGCTTCAATCCCAAGAGGGGTTGATACAACTCCTTCTGGTACAACAAGTCTTCCACTTGCATTTTCCGAACGCAAAGTCCTTTCTATCGAACCTCTCAATCTTTACTTTACCGCTCTCCATTTTATGAACTCTCAACCTCACCTCGCTCCGATACCAGCTGTTAGGAATCGGGGTTCACAAGAATGAGACTAGGACAAAAGAAAATGAAGAAGATTTGAGACACAAGATTTTAACGTGGAAAAACCCAAACCCGGAAAAACCACGAAACCGATGCGCTAGAATTTGAGTAATTTACAAAGATTTTCCCTCAAGCACTCACTTGCTTCACTTTGCAATACACTACTCACTTCTCTATACAACAATGGAGGATAGCTCTAAGATATAGCCATAGTCGATCAAACCGCATTTACAAGCCATAAATTGAGCATTAACACGCATTAACACAAAGAAAAACCGCGTAAACGCTTCCAGCCGTGCAACCCGAAAGCCACACACCCGGCACGGGCGGTGCTCAGGCAGCACTTGTCTACCCGTGCTGCTGGCACGGGCCGTGCCCCGAACACGGCCAGCCTGAGTTCGGTGCTAGTCGTGGTCGGCTGCAATCGCTTCGTCCGAAACGATCCGTGCTTGATGCTCGCTTGCCCGTGTTCGCCGTAATGCGATTTCCCGAGCCTAAAACAACCATTAGACTCCATTATCCCAACATTATATATAAAAGTAAAATTTTGAATAAATTTTACATTTTAAAATAAAAATAATTTTATTATCATAAAATTTTTAATTTTATTAATTTAATAATATTTTGGGATTAATTTTAATTAAAATAATTAAAATTATATTTTTATATTTGTTTAGTTAAAATAATTTTAATCAGAAAAGATAATTTTATATTTTTTAAATTTCATGACAATAATCCTAAATAACATAAAAATTAATCCAAAAATTACATCATTATTAACCGTGGATAATTATCCATGTTTACATTTATTAATTTAATATTTCAAGTTGAATAATTAAGGTTTAGAATAATATTTTTATATATTGTTTCAGTTAAAATAATTTTAATTAAAATTAAAAAATTAAAATTAAAAATTTTAAATTTTGTAATAATAAACTTAAAATTTAAATTTTATTTAAAATTAGATTAAAAATAAATTAATTTATTTATAATAAAAATAAATAAATAATGATACTAAAAGAAGTTTTTAATAACAAAAATAATTTTTATTATGAAATGTAAAATTATTTTTACTTTTATTTAAAAATTATTTTTATATATAAAAGAGAGGAGGTGAGGAGAGAGCGACACAAAGGGGGAGAGAGAGACACATAGAGAGGGGGAAGGAGAGAGATAGACTCACAAAGAGGGAGAGAGAGAGAGAGGAAGGGGAGGAGAGGGAAAATTATATAATATATCCGTATGTATATTTTAATATACATACGGACGGCACGTGACCTTCAATCACTAAAACACTTCGCTTCTCCCGCGCGCTCTCAGCTTTCTCTCTCCTCTCATTTCACTTTCTTCTTCGATCGAAAACGCTCTCCTTGCTCTCTCGAGGTTTCTTCTTCAATTGTGCCCTAATTTCTTCTACACTTCGTCTCTCGAGGTTTCGCGCGCTCATTCCACCTCGATTTCTTGCTCATCTCTTTCGTAAGTTTCAATTTCTTTGTATTTGGAGATGATTTTTCGGTTTCGAAGGTTTCGGGCTCAAATTTGCGGTTGTTTTTCATCTCTAATTTGTAGCTTGCTGCATAAGATGGATGTACCCGGGCCTTCTTCTCAAAATGCTGAAACGAGGTAAGAGATTTTTGAATTTTTATAGTTGTTCGATTTCACTTTCATTGTTCTCTGTTTTCAATTTTATATTCTAGGGTTTACAACTGGTGAAAATATCGGTAATTGAGTCTATGAAATTACCTGTTGTGATTCTAGAGTTCTAATTTGTTTGATTTTCATTTTTATTATTCTATTGTGGAATTTCCTGGTGTGATTTCATTTTTATTAAATTCAGCTATTTGATGTCATTTGAGGTCTAATTTGTGGAATTTTCCTGAGGAGTATCCGATGCTTCGCTGCAAGTACTCCTACTCGTGGCATGAAACTCCTTGCATCCATGTTCTAAGCATGAGAGAATTCCATCCCTAGAGATTCTAGGTCGGGGAGGGTTTTTGTCTCTTTTTTGTTGTGGAAGTTATGAGGCAAGAAACTTGTTGCTCGGGCACATAGTAAACACACGAGCACGATACGAGTATGCCAAGTTTAACATCTTAAAGCTACTCCGGCCATCCTATAATCACGCCTAGTTTCATAGATGAGAAAATAACAGTTTTATTAACAGTTCGGCTAGCATCATGCTTAGTTAGACAACGAGTTCTAGGGTTCAACATCTATAACTGTCATTTAGGTTTACATATAGTTTTGTAGCAGGATCGATGATATTCTATGGTATTGCTTATTCCTTCAACATCCGCTTCGAGAGCGAAGTCCGGATGCACATGTAGTCTACGTAGTTGGCCCGAATTATTCTCATCTCATCTGAATCTAGCTTTTTGTCTTTCCAATCTTGGTCAAGTTCTCCACATCAAATGTGTCTCCAGAGATTTCAACCGAACAAAATGTTTTCTGAAAATTTTTTATGTGGGTCTTCAGAATTTGTCTCTCTGCTAACAAAACGACAATTTTGAGTTCTAGTTTTCTAGAATCACCATAGTCAAATTAAGCATGCCAAGAAAAACCATTAGAAATGAGAAAGATTGCTCTGGCAAAACAAAGGGCTTACCTTAATTGACTGTTGAGTGTCCATTATTTGTTTGAAGAGGCTGAGATCATGATGCCATTTCAGCTTGAGAAAGATCAATGCCTTTTTGATAGAATAATATGTAATTCTAGTCTTTTATGTAGACAGTGCGTGCGCACATTACAAGACGAGACAGGAGACTGAGAATAAATCCATAGTGAGACAAAATTCTTAGTCAAATACCTTCACGACTGATGGAAACTTTTATAATTTTCCGCCGGAGGGTAAAAAGCAAGGACTGATATCATGAGAACTAGATTCAGCTTGTAGTGACTTGAGTTATCATGTCCAACAGGAAAAGGCTGAATATTTTGTGCACTACAATTTCCCCTTTACTGCATCTGCAATGTTTTGGCAGTTTAACTTCCATTCACATATCCCATTGCGAGAGATTAAGCATCGATCCGAAGCTATGAACTCAACAATTAAAATTAATAAGCATTAAAAATACCTGTATTACATTGGAAGGCAAATGTCACAACTCCGCACTTTTTCTTGAATAGGATAGCTTCTTATTCCATCCTGGACTCCTCGCCCCCAAAGAAAGAGAAACAAATAAATCAATCGATCAAACATAACACACATTCTGATGAAGAAAGCAGAAAAGACACCTTTGAGATACTACCACGGGGTTACCATTTACCGAGAGGACACACAAAAATGTAGGAAGAAGAAAAGATGCATTTAAGATAACTCCCATTGGTTGCCGGAGTTCTTCCGACCTTGCTGCAGAATTGTCGGTGAACTGATCTATGTGATTAAGGTTATAATAACCAGGAGAGAAGAACTGAATCTTGATGTGCGAGATATTCTCATAAACACATAAATCAGAATAAGAACAGAAAGTAGAAGCTGTTATGGGGTGGAGAAAAAAAAATCAAAAAACTATTGATCATATATATGCTCAGGCTATTCATACCCCTCATCCATCTTTAATTCTCTATCCCCTTTGTCCTCGTCTGTACTGCTGCAATCAGTAAGATGTAGTAGTGTGCAGGGGACCTTTTGTCCTGTACGAGGTACCTTTTCTGTTTTTCAGGAGTATCTTTCCTCATTTGCGGGGTACCTATTAGTTTATTGAAATTGAGTCTTTAATTATCTATTTTTCAGGGTTATATATTTTTTGTTATCTTATTAGCTTATTAAAGGTTGTTGTTTTCTTTCTTATGATAATAGCATGAGGAAAAAGCGATTCAAGACTTTTGCACATAAGAATTATAAAAGAACTCGTTCGGAAGTTTCACCGCAAGAAACTAATAATCCTGGTACGTTTAATTGCTATTTAATTTACTCTTTTAAATACTTTTTTTAATTAAGATTGTAATCAATCTTTATTGGTTGTTTAGGTGATAAAGATGTTTCGGTATGGAACATGATCCCATCAAACTCAAGAGAAGAATGTCTCCTTCTTCTTTAGTTAGCTTTCTTTCAAATGTATCGGTGGAACAGAAGAGAGATATTATTGAGCTGGGTTTTGGTTCTTTATTTAGTTTGAAAATTGATGCAATTCCGTCAAGGCTATCTAGATGGCTTGTTGAAAATTTCGACACTTGTAGACGATCATTGAAGTTGGAAAATGATGAATTGATCATTAGAGAAGAAGATGTGTATTTGACATTAGGCTTTCAAAGGGGACATAAAGACGTTGAAGAGGCAAAAAGAATGAACCAACTTTTTATAAGGAATATGTGAATCAGTGGAAGAGTCAATGGGATGGGAAATTTCCACCGACATATCAACTTGTTGAAAAATTGAAACATCGAAGCAAGGGGGTGATGATTTTAAGAGGAATTTTGTTGTTTATATGGTTACCTGCATTATTAAGGGACATCAAAGTCTGAAGGTTAATCATCTTGTGCTGAAAAGTGTTTTCAATTTACAAGAGGTGAAGAACCTGAATTGGTGTAAATATACATTGGATAGTTTGGTTAAGTGTACAGACACATGGAAGCTGAAACCAAATGGGATATTTAGAGGTCCAATTCTATTCTTGATGGTAAATACTCTAATTCATATAAATTTTTAGAGTACAATGTGTTTTTTATTGTAGAAATTCATATAAGTTCTAATGATCTGTTTTCTTCTTTATCTTAAATTATAGCTTTGCTATGTGGATCGTGTCTTCTTCAAAACAAGAGTGATTGGAAGGAGATTTCCTATTTTATCAAATTGGACTGGGAAAGATCTTTTGGACAGAATGAATTATGAAATTAAATCTGTTGGGTGCTTTGGGAAAGGTGTTGTAGATGATAGAATTGGGGTACCGGATTCAAGAGAATATGACATTCAAGATGAAGTTGATGAAGAGGTCAGGTCGAAAAAGGTATTGACAATGTATACTCTTTCATGTTATCTTTTTGTCTTTTTCAGTGTACCTTTTGTTATGTTCGAGGTACCTTTTCTGTTCTGCAGGGTCTTTTCTTATTTTTTTTTTTGTAGGCATGCATTCATAAAGTTTCTACGTCCGTGAAAAACTTTTCGAATGCTTTGGTGGATGTTGTTCGGTCGGTTGGTGAGGCGCGTAGGATGTTTCCAGTGAGTTCCGCCATGTCCAAAGTTGAAGGTACTTTGGTGGATGTATTAATTCAGTGCTCAAAATTGGAAGTTTTTAAGGATGTAGCTGGTCCATCTGCGCAAAGCGAAAATCTTCATGGTGGTGAACGTGAAAATCCTGATAGAGGAAAACAGGCACCTCCCTTAAGTCAAGATGACAACTTGTTCGCAGATGATCAAGGATTTTGGGAGGCTTGCATTGAATTGGCCAAGACTTATGATCGAACTTCTGGGCCAGCCAACTTTACACCTCCAAGCTTTGATTTAGGATTTGATTTCACCTCATCTCAGCCACCGCCTAATCAACCAAGTCATGCGGATGTGGAAGGTCATAATCAACCAAGTCCTGGGGTTGCTGAAGGTCATAATCAACGAAGTGATGGTGATGAAGGAGATCCTCGAAGCGGATCGAGTACTCATGTACAACGCAGCCCCAGTTGAGCCAAGATATCGGAAGTGTTCAACCACCAAGGAAGAAATTACGAGGGCTTTATTTGAGGTCACCATACTTCCAAAGGCACATTGATGCCTTGAAGTCTTTGACCGCGAAAGAGAAGCGCATTTCCGATTGGGGTTTTCTTCCAAATGATGAAATTCATCTTGAGAGGTAATCTTGTAAGAAGTTTTTATTCTAATAAATTTATTAGATGTTAATTTTTATTTTCAGTGAAATATTATTTGAGGTCACCATACATCCAATTTTTTTTCCAGTGAAATGTTATTTGCCGATGTACATTTCAAGGTTCCTAGATCGGTGATTAGAACTCTGGGGTGTGCGGATCATTTGGATCCTAATGTGATTGATTTATTCTCGTATTTACTAAATCATTCGGAGAAATTGAAGGATCCTCAATCACCGTCAAGGTTCTTTTTTGGGTGTACTCCATATGTAAGTAAATTGTTGTTTTAAAGATACTTTAGTTTGTGCTTGCTCTTTGTAGTCTATGTTTCAATTAATTTAAATGTTATGACGTAGATGGAGCTTAAAGGCGGGGGTGACGATAGTGAATATTCCATGGAGAAGTTTAAATCTTTTGAAAAAGTTATAGATGATGCGATTCAAATCACTTCCTGGCTTGACATTCTAAAGTCAAATCTGGTAAGATCTTTTCGTATTTGCATTTCAGTTGCTTGACTTGACGTTGCTTTCATATGATGTTTAAAGTTGTGTTGATTATGTGCAGATATTCTTTCCTATATTCCATGATAGGCGTTACTTTGTTGTGTGCTTCAATTTGTTGAGAAAGAAGGTGGAGATTATGGATAATGTTTCTCAGAAAAGTGAGAAAAGTCCTGGTGATTATACCATTGTTTACCTCTTGGTAATCTTCTATCTTAATTTTATCGTTTTTTTTTCTTTTTGAATTAGAACCACGTTATGACATTACAGTTAAAGATTATCTAAACCATAGTTAAAGATTATTTGAACCATAGTTAATTTTATCGTTTTTTTTGCCAGTGTCGTTGCTTTTCAGAATACTATCATCGTTGCATAAATAAAATCCCAAGATCAACAAGGGGTAAAGTTGTTTCTTTGGCTAGTTTCCAACTTGAACATTTGAAATTGCCATGGACAACTATTGCTTCAGACGAATCATATTATGATTCGGGGATTTATGCAATGCGACACATGGAGACGTACAAGGGAGATCCTGACAAATGGGATACTGGATTTAAGAAATGCAATGTAAGTTGAAATACTTTTTTGAGTTTATAAGATGTTATTGATTGAGTTTCTTATATTTCTTTTTTTCCCTCCACAGGATGCATTGTTGAAGAAATTGAGGGCCAAATATTGCTACAATATCATCGTCAATGATCAAAATGAACTTTCTTCTTTAAATGAAAATAAGTGTCAAAATTACCAAAATAGAATTATAAAAGAGGTGTCCTTCAGTGGTTTTCAATTGGAGAATGAACAGGAAGGTGCTCCTGCAAAAAGGAGAAGTGGGAGGCTACGTGCTAACATCAAGGGTTAGGTTAATCTTTCGTTTAGATTTTTTAGGGGTTGTTTTGTTTTATTTTAGTAGGAATTAATCTTGTGTTTTCTATTGGAGCCCGCAAATTATAGCATTATGCTATTTGTCGGTTTGAGCTGTATTGTATATCATCGAAACATCTACATTAAGAGATGATGTTCAACTTTAATTGCAACAGGTATATATTTTGGTATATATGTTTTTCATGCTTTTGTAAAGATCGGTGTATGTGAACTTAAGTTTTATTTTGAATGTAAAAGCCCTAAGTGAATACTCCGAGCGTGTGGCTCGTTGAGTTGTGTTTGTGATACTCCGAGCGTGTGGCTCGTTGAGTTTATAATTGTGTTTCATACAGGGTTAGGGCTTTAAGCCTATGGGATTAGTCATATTACGGAGGAAACTCGCCGAAATTTCAGAAAAACCTTCGGAAACCTAGAACCGCGCATCCGTCAATCTAAGAAAGGGTTATTAAACCCAAGTTGAGAAGATGAGAACTTAAGTAGCCTTAGGGTTATAAAATTAGAAGATTATATAATAAATTTGAAAAAGGTTCACTATAGTAGTAGAGAACGGCCGTGCGACTCATTGTTTCGGCGGTTATTTAAGTTTTTCTCTCAACAACCCTAGGACAAAGGTACACTCGCAATAGAGAAAAGGTTCACTGCAGTAGAGAAAAGGTTCACTGCGATAGAGAAAAAGTATACTAAAGTTCTATAAAAATTTCTTCAATGATCACAATCTATTACCGTGTAAGTTTTTAATAATAACCAATAAATGTACCATATATGTTTTAATAATATGAAGGTGCTCAAAAAAGTTATTCAATATCAACATCTTCAATGATCAATTTTGCAATCATCAATGAATTCCTTGTATGTTGTTCAACATTCACAACATGTCTTCACTCATTCTTTGGAATGTTTGGGCTTATGTTAAGAGGGCTAATGCTATTTGTGGCTTGCTTTGAAGCATTCTTCTTTCTTGCCTTCACTTGATTGCTCATCTTTTTAGCTATGCTCACTTTTCTTTTATTTCTTTGCCCTTTCTCCCTTGTCTTATTGGGATTTTGGACTATTCCTCTTGAGTTTGTATTTTCCTCTTCGATCCACAATTGTATATTGGGCCAATATCCTTTTCAAGAGCATCCTTAGCCTTTCCAAACAATTCGTCCCAAAAAGCTCTTGTTTTCTCATTTGTGGCGGATGCAATTATGAGGGTACTAAATTTTCGCGAGTGCTTGCAACCGCCAAACCGATGACGAAGTGCCTGGTAGATTTGCTTCGAAACATCTTGCATTATTATCACCTCCCCAAGCCTTGACGTTTTTCCTCCATCTATCCAATATATATTTCTCGGGTATCTTCTTGACACAATACATGTTAAATATCCTCAAGATATGGAAGCACGAGAATTCCCATTTCATCAAATTTTTTGCATGTACAAGAAGTCGTTTCATTGACCCAATTGATGTTAACAATGTGGAAAAAGTCATCAACTTGTTCCCTCCATACTCTATATGTTAAACATGAAGCGGTCTCTTGAATTTTGGCCTGTGCACAAGATACTCCTTTTTGTACTCTTGCTGAAAAATATGATACGCTTCAGCCGTATACACTTCCGTTGCATGAATCAATATATGTACATGGGCAAAACAGGTTTCGGCCGTCCATCCCAACAATCATAGTCTTTTCCGTTCTCTTTACTTCTCCACTCAGCTACCACATCAAGAAAGTTATTATAAAATTCACAAAGATCAGTAGTTGCTTGAAGTCCGCAAGAAATTGAGCGATTGGTTGATTCTACCCTCCGGGAAGATAAGATGCCTCCGGAAAAAAATCTTTACCAAAAGCCGGACACCAATGATGTCTACTTCTATGAAACTTCTTGAGCCAATCATTTTCAGCACAATTGTATTCTGTAGTCAACCCGGGAAAATCAAAAGAAAACAAAAGGATGCGGTGAGTGGTGATAAGGCAAATGTTTGAATAATGATTAATTAATTTGGAAAAGAAGCTACAATGAAGCTCTTGCCTAGTCCAATAATGATTAAACTCTTCTTCGATATCACAACCCATGAGTACATGGTTGAATTTGTCTGTGAAATTCTCCCGACATCTCAACATTCTTATATGATTCTTTGAATTTTCAATAATATGCCACACACATAGTCTGTGATGTGCTTGCGGAAATACCACTTTGATAGCAGCGAGCAATGGAAGGTGCTTGGTCCGTCATTATAGTCCTAGGATGCTTTCCACCCATTGATTCCAAGAAAGTTTTAAAAAGCCGGATAAATGACTCTATCCTTTCATTCAAAATGAACCCACATCCAAGCATTATATTCTTATTGTGATGGTTTATTCCAACAAACGGTGCACATATCATGTCGTATTTGTTGGTCCTGTATGTGGTGTCAAATATAATCACATCTCCAAAGAGATCATAATCTTCTCTCATCATGCTATCCCTCCAAAAATGCTAGTGAGACTTGATCCTTCGCCAAGTTCAAAGTCAAAGTAAAAGTTGACATCCTCAACTTTCCTTTTCCTCAATATTCCCATTAAAGTGTTACTATCGGTACCGGTCCAAGTGCTTTCTTTTATCTGCAGCAAGCATATTATATGCATCTCCGATGGTAAACCCGAGGGCGAGTGAACCGCCTACCTCCTTCTTCAATAATTTCACGGTATCGAAACTTTTATTCTACATGATTTCATTAGTTTTAGTAACTCTAATTCAGCACTAGTCACTTTTCGTTGAGATTTCATAAAGTGGCGTTTGTTCACATTGCAAAATGGATGATTGTGCAGCTTATCATGTCTCACGACAGTCCACGCACCATTTCGTCTCATCGAGAACCGAACCATTGCTTTGCAACCAACTCGTGTGACTTTCTTGACGTATGCCCTTTTGTCACCTTCGACTTCATTTTTCCCACTTTGTCTCTTACTTCCTTGTTTCGCACAACAATACCTCTTCATAGTTATACCGAGTGCCATCTGTTCTAGGTCCGTTATTGTGGCGACGAATGTTGAATCCCACCATTAAACCATAATTGTTATACGGATCATATGCTTCTTGCTCGAGTTGACCGTTTTCCCCATTAATTCAAATTCAACATTCTCTTCATATAATTTCTCAGTAAGATTTTGATTTTGAGGATCCGCAATTTAGGTTAATAACTTATAAGAGAAATAAAATAGAACAACTTGAATAGGTAAAAACCGTTATTAGTCGTTTATATTGTTTGTTAATCTAGTGTACCTTTAACGGTTCGAAGTGTATCTTTATCGAGCAAATTAATGTACTTTTAATGGTTCGAAGTGTATCTTTTTATACCTCGTGATTTAACTTTTAAGAATATTGTCTTTAAGGAATTTTATCAAACATGTAACGTGCAATAATATGAAAACTAACAAATTAACACAAGTTACACAACGAATGTAACTTCGAAGCATGATTCTAATAACTCATATATTTAGCATAAATCATACGTACCTTCGAGTTCAGTCGTTGTTCTCCTTCTTCAATTTCTTCTTCCATTGCATCGAGTTCAGTCTGTTGTTCAACTTCTAATTCAGCGAGTTCGGGTTCTTGTTCAACCTCTAATAATTGTAATTCATCAATCGGTAATAGCTCGCTTCGAGCAATTCTATTATCTTCGAATCCATCAATTGCTACTCGATTAGGGTTTGGTTTGCAGCAATTAAGTGTGATTTGGAAATCAATTAGAGAAATATTTATCTTCGGTGTAGTTGGGGGAATGGGCTTTGGAAAGCATCGGTGAGGATTGCTTGGAGCATGATATCACGGGAAAGCATCGGTTAGAATTGGGCTTTGGAAAATATCGGCGTGGCCCATTTATACTTTAGCTATTATTATATACCTATGCACAGTGCAAGGTACACACGGTTGTACCTTGCACTTTTTGGGAGGAGAGAGGGAGAGGGATGGTTGGCAGATAGTGGGAAGAAGAGAGAAGGAGGGTATTATAGTCTTTTACATAACCTAAATATAAAAAGCATTATCAAACATGTAATTAAAAATTGAAGAATGACGTAACTATAAATTTCCCAATTACTTTCCTTCTGTAGAATTCCTTTCCTGTATAGCATGTCTTTGGTGTTTAATCGCCCAAGCAAGGCCAACCATACCATGAATTCCACTTTTGGGGGTGGGGGTCTATGTTCATCAATACCGAGCCTGCCAGACTGCCAACCATCACTTCCTGTGTTGTTGATTCTAGGGTTCCTGCTATGAGTTTCATGACTGTAAATTAAGACCTCCCTCCCGATAGCACCGTGTCTTGTACATTACCTTGAGGTTGGCATAGTACCAGATGATTATTCAAATTTGACTGTTCTTGTTACTCAATCTCGTTTAGGTGCCTTTTCCATGCTAGTACCCATCTCCAGGTGCTCCCTTCAAACCATCCCATGTTGGCCACTGTTTCCTTCTGCTGTGTTGACAATTGGAACAAGGTTGGATATATGACTTTCAGAGGCTTCTTCAGTAACCAATTGTCCTCCCAAAACCTTGTGCGGTTTCCTTTTCCAACTTTCATTCGCAAATTTTAAAAGAAAGTATACTAAATTGGGCTTTCTTCATAAGCTATTCTCTTTATTTCTCTCCAAGGTCCTGTTGATTTGAGTTAGTGTTCTTGATGGTAGTGCTAGCCCATCTTCATTATGAATTGAGTTGACTACCTTTTTCCATAGTGCCCCTTCTTTGCACGCATACCTCCACCACCACTTGAACAGTAAAGCTGAATTCCTAAGTAACAGATCTCCCACTCCGAATCCCCCTTTCTCTTTGGGCAATTCTATGATTTCCCACTTCACAAATGCACAAGCTCTCCCCTCCTTATTTCCCTGCCATAGGATTCTTCTTTGGATAGAAATGATATTCTTGGCCACTCCCTTGGGCATTCTGAATATTGATAGGTAATATACTGGGAGGCTATTCAATACAGCCTTATTCAGTATTAGCCTTCCAGCTCTTGACAGACAGCTGGCTTTCCAAGTGCTGAGCCTATTTTGTCTTCTTTTTTTTTTTCTGTTATCGGTAGTCTAGATGTCGCTCTTCTCACGTTCGCTCCAAGGGGTACTCCTAGGTATGTAATAGGGAGTTTGGACAGACAGCTGGCTTTCCAAGTGCTGAGCCTTAATTTTATGATCAATATGCCCAAAAATTTCTTTGTTCCATTTTCTTGGTGGACCTTTAATCAGCTTTAACTTCTCTACAGTAGGCAAATGCGTGAGTTGAACCCACTCTTTCCTGAAGATCTTGATAAAGGTTGGATTTTCCAGCCAGTAGATAGGAACTGGACCCCAAGGTACTTTTGAGGTTGACATGATCAGGGGTAGTGGTCTGAAAGGTGTCTCTCCTTGCATCTTGCATTGATATTATGAAATTCCTCCAAAAACTCCTTTTGGACCAAGATCTTGTCTATTCTACTTGCTGCATTTATCCTCAAATAGGTGTACTTCTGATTCATATCTAAATCAATGAGCTCCAGATCTTGTATCATTTCCCCCAATTTTTCGCATGCTTGAGTTGAGATTTTCTGCTCCCCTTCTCTCATGAGGATGCAGTACTTCATTCAGATCCCCCATTAGCATTAGGGGTACAGTGAGGTTTTCCTTCAAAGCCCTTAGCTGACTCCAAACTTCCAATCTGTTTTGTCTGATCATTTGGGGCACATACCACACAATCTGTTTCTTACAATCAATCTGTTTCTTACAACTTCCAATATGTTTCTTACCATCAAACAGAGCCTTAATGTTTTTTCATCTTTCCTGTATTTATTCTTTCAGTTGATTATTTTGTTGTTTCTTGCGTTTGAAAAAAATCAATCACTCTAGTTTCTTGTCATTTGGTTTTGTTATACATGATTGAGTTAATAACTTATTATATTATAGACCTTAATGTACCTCAATTTACACATGACAACAAATAAATTTATTCACTACAGTAATCGATATGTTTTTAGAGGGTTATATAATGAATTAACGACTATATGAAAGATAAACATTCAAAAGTTTATTAAGTAGTTTTATTCAAGAAAATATAACTTATTATTTTAGTTATGTACTAATTTGAGTATCATATATATGTGAACGTTGTCCATCTTTCATTAATGAATTGACCTTTTATTTTTCAAAAGAACTTTGAATGTATTTTACGTAATAATGTGCTAGTGAAATGACTTTCCAATCAATAAAATATTGATCAGTTCTTAAAATTTTAAAAGAAGTTTTAATCAATAAAATATTAATAGACTCTTAAAATTTTAAATGCAATTCTAGTACCATTATAAGAGAATCGCCACATGGTTTACACTTTTTCATGGTTATAAAATTATAATGAATATTTTTTTTTTTTTTGGAAACTAGGTTTATCTATTAAGAGGGTTTCTTCTACGTCGAATTCTCCAAAACTAACAGTTTATAATTCATTGGTAAATAATGATATGTTAATTACAATACATAAATTTAAGTTATTTACTACATAAATTTCTCTTGAGGGACTCTATTTGTATTTAGAAATACGTCAGATTATGTTAGATTATAATCTCTCTGAACTATATATAAAAGGAGACTCACTAGTATTATTATTTTTCACGTAAATTAATATATAAGTTGTCAAAGTGGTATTGGCAGTGTGGCCAAAACACCTTTTGCCTTCCTCCTGCCCCAGGATCAAACCTAGGAAGGAGGAGTGGGAGCATATTTTTTCTTAACTGTGACGTGTTATGTGTGAATGAGTTGATGGACCTTAGTCTTTCTGTAAAATTTGTCATTCCCCCTCCTACCCTTTGTGATTTATTAAATTGTTCTGTAATAGAAACACAATGGATGGTCCCATTCATTATCTTAAAAAAAATAAAAAATAAAGTAAAAAGCTAAATGCCTAGTCCTATTGTTGATTAAAGAAGAAAACGATGGATATGGGACAAGTGTGTCATCATCCATTCATACGAGATCATGGAGGATATGGGTTACGTTGTCTAGTCCTCAAGTTGCTAATAATGTTTTACAGTGCACCAAAATTGAAAAGGTCATGGGACTAAATGGGAAAACAACTGAAAAGCACTTGAATAAGTCATTCGTCCAGGAAATTTTAGGACCATATGAAATGGTCGCCTAACCCCTTCCTTATACCTTATTTTATTGTATCTACCAAATAAATGTTTTCGTCAAGTCACCAAAATGCAATAATAGATCTAGACGAGGAATATATCTCCGTGATGGAAAAAAAAATCAAAAAAGAAAGGGGATACGAAATAAAAGGAGATATTCTAAATTGGAGAAAAAAATTCCTAGGCATCTTGCTGCAATAAAGCTACTTCATTTATAGTTTACAAATAGTGGCTAATCTTCATACTTGGAAGTTGGACGGCTAGCATAGCCGATGCAAAGGCGGCACTATTTCGAGTACAATTAGCAGGGAAGTTTCTGTATCAAAAGGTCATTATTGATTTTGATTGTCTCTCAGTCATAGAAAATTTGAACAGTTATTTCCTATATTACTGAGTTTGATTTTGTTCATGATAGTTTTCTTTTATTGGTAGCAATCTTTCACTTTGTGATTGTATGCATGTCAAAAGGGATAAAAATTTAGTGGTCAATCACCTCGCTAGAGTCATTTTTTCCGGGAGTCGCAAATTATGTAGTGATGGATTCTTTATTAATAAATTAATTATCTTATTCTTCCCTCAAAAGAAAAAAGTTAGTGGCTAATAAGACAAAAACCATTTTCAATTGTAGAGTTGAATTTTTCAATTTCTTTATCATGACTTACTAGTTTTAAAAATATATCTGTTTCTTTTTAAAATTTTCATACGAAAGTATGGACCGAAATTATCTTTCCCAATATTAATTGACTTTTTCTATCAAAACACATATTAATTAACTTATTTAAAAATATTATTATAGTTTTTTATGATGGGCGTTTACTTAAAAATTAGTTACGATATTTAAGTGTTTTTTTAAAAGGTGGGGCAAAGATCTTGAATTTAAATCTAGGTCTCTAACAAAATTAACTAAGATATCTAAATTGGATATAAACATTTTTATCGGTCTAATATAATTCTTATAAATGAAATAAACAAAGTTTCAATTTAAATCTTTAACATGACTTTTTTTTTTATGTGTTTTAGAACCAAATTGGTTCACTGAAATAAATCTTTCCAAAGTATGAGGAGGGATTTATCTATAAGTCAAATAAATTTATCACTGGGCTACCTTTATAACACTGTCACTAGGGCCACATTTTTAGCACTTAAGTTTTTTATTTTTATTTTTGTTTGTAAGTTATAAAATGAAGTATCTTAAAAAAAAAGAAAAATAAAAATTAATTGGAAGGATGGACCTCCCTTTTATTTTAAGTCAAACAATTTAATTTTATTTGTCAATTTTAAAAAAACATATAAAACCTACAACAACAGGCTATATGTGGGCCTCAATCAAATGAGTAAAAAGAATTTAATGATTAATGATACGTTCGAAATAAAATTGAGTTATAAAAAATTAATTTTTAAAAAATTCTAGTAATATATGCATAAATTATAATCACTCTGCTTTTCATATAAAAATAATTTCTAAATGATCCTATATTTTAATTATTAAGACGAATAAACTAAAAAAGGAGTCCTTAGTATCATTAATAATAATAATAATAATAATAATAATAATAATAATAATAGTAACTAGTGCCAAAAAAGAACAAGCTAAGGGGAGGAAATAGAGAGAGCGATGGCTGACCAGCTTCCTACCTTGACCCATTTCAAAATTCTCTCAAAAACATAGACTTTGACTGCTCATACTTTTCAATTCCAACCCTTACTACTACTCTTCTCTTATTGCATATATACCTTTCAAGTCGCTCTTTCTTCAGACAGAACATATGCAAACAACCTACTCTCTCTCTCTCTCCACTCCTCCCCCTCCACCCTCTACATATGTGACAGATGTTTCCTTGATTTGGTGGGTTCAGCAGTAATCTTTTTATTCCAAATCTAATTACTAGCACTGTTTTTCTAGAACATGTGAGTTATACTTTTCTTTTCTCGATCTTTGAACTTTTTACTTTTCAAGCGTTATTAGCTTCCTATGAATCTTCATAGCCTAAAAGGCACCCCTTATTCCACTTACTTCATCTTTCTTATCATCAACTCCTCTTATCATCAGCAACTTTTCTTCATCTTCCCACATCGTCCCGCCCTCTCTCTCTCTCTCTCTCTCTCTCTCTCTCTCTGTCTCTCTCCATATAGATTCATTAAAGACGCCATTTTACATGACATAGATGAGCTGTTCTTCAATCTAAATAAACCGAGCTCACTGCACGTCGATCATTATTAAGGCTGCATACATCTAACCTCCTAAACTCAAATGGACTCGGTCTTCAAACTCAGTAATGGAGACCGAGCCCACTACCTCCTGAATCTAATGCACCGCTTTGGTTGCTCGTACATTTGCCTTTGGGCATACTCGCTTAATCACAAGTATGATTTTTCTATCAACTTCATCCCTCTTCTTTGAACAAATTCATGAACCATTTCACCATGCTAACGGGCAAATATTTGCATCGTTTTGGGTTGCAGTTTCTTGTATTGTGAAGACGCTTACTACAACGAAGAAATCCCAGGCCAAGTAGGACCACCTAGTTCCTCGTCAGAATCTCCAGCTCGAAGGCTGCTCGACGAGTATAAAAATTCTGTTTTCCCCATTGATACTGAGTAGGTCTTTATTTTATTTATTTATTTTTGCATTATTGAATCAAGATTAATACAGTAGTTCTCAGGCTAATTATGTGCTATAATTTTAATTATACTTACATGTATCTGGATTGTAGCGGCCTTGTACCAGGACTTGCATTCAGGCATAGAAGACCTTACTTAGAGCTACAAGAATTTGAACTCCAAAGGCACACATCGAACCATTCTCAACGGGAATTTTACCAGGTAATGACCTCAAAGTTTTCATCTCGCAGCTTATATTTTTTGAGTTTTTATTTTATCTCTCTGACAGCTCATATTAATGAAAAGAGTAATTACAAACAATAGTAATCATTCTAATATTTAGTCCATTTTGCATGAGAACGTCTTTTAAACTGCATGCATATATGGGCTCTTAGTGATGATTGTGATTTGCTAATTTCTATTCCAATGGTTGTTTACAGGAAGCAAGGATAAAGGTTGGTTAATATTTGCTCCAAAAGTGTCCTCTTTTTCTTCTTCTTCTTGTTCTTGGGCATTTTCATGTGAAAATTGTTGCAGATTGCAGTGTTTTTGGGTTGTGAAAGAGGGGAGATGGAACTAGGAATGTCTTGCATACCACAAGTAAGTATGCTTCCTAAAAAGAAATAATACCATCACCCTAATTAATTAATTATCTAATATAATTATAATTTCCAATTTGATGTTTTTTTTTTCTCTTCTAGATGAGCTTGGAGATGGAAATTCAAACCCTGTTCCCAGGAGACTTTGCCAGGCAACAACATTCCTCTTCAATCGTGGAAATCCCGCCTATTTCTGACGAGAACTGGCCTTCCTCCTCCTCTTCTATGGACAGCCCTGAGTGCTCTTCCCTCTTATACAAAATTCCAAGTTCATCTACATATCTCCAGGAACAACTCCACAACATTCCCTTCCCTACTCCGGAGAGCACCGATGCCACCCTAACAAGGGCATATTTGGCCATCTTGTCTTCTCCTTCATCTTCTTCGACTTCACAACAAACAAGTGGGCAACAATCTACTACTAATTTGCCTCATGGCTACCAAGTAATCCAAAGGCCTAGTAGTGCTTTTACGAGATATGCTTTGGGCTTGGGACCGAGTAGCAGAGAGACTTTGAGAAGGCAAACGATGCTAAAACGAGCCATAGCGTATTTTAAAGCGCTGAATAATAGGAGGATGCAAGAGCAAGCGACTTTGCAAGGGAGTGCTCGCCCTACAAGCACTCAATTGCACCATATGATATCAGAAAGACGGAGAAGAGAGAAGATTAATGAGAGCTTCCAGGCTTTGAGATCCTTGCTCCCCCAAGGAACAAAGGTACATCTATTAACCCCCTCCCCCAAGGAAAAAAATCAAAAAAAGTGTGTTGAATGCACACGATTAGAATGGATAACTAGCGAACAATTAGCTAGTCGAGACCATTCAATTTACTACTTATGTAGTTTAAAATGTTGCTTCTAGCAGGTTTTCAGCTTTAGATTCAAACAAACTAAAGGAAAATATCATAAAACTGCCCTCTATTGTTGTAGAATGTCCATGCAATTTAGTGGCGGAACCAAATGCACTTGGAACACTCTCTCACATTCTATCTAGGAAGGGCATAATTAGGTTAATATTATAGGGTAAGCCTGGTAATTAACAAGTTGACATAGTAGAAAGAGGAAGTGTGTAATTAAATTGTTAGCTTAATTACTCTATTTTTGTAGTCCACTAAGGAAACACCTTTACTAATTTCAACTGAGAGTCTTAACATGATCTAACAATGCATTTTAATTTCATGAACTAAGCAGAAAGATAAAGCGTCTGTGCTACGAACAACAAAGGAGTACTTGAATTCATTGCAAGCTCAGCTCGAGAAGTTCAAGAGAAGGAACCAACACTTGGAGGCACAACTCCTCTCAAGGAATAAGGTTACGTCTCAGCAAGTAGATCATGCTCCTGCAAGCGTTGAAGAAAGACTCAATGTTTCCATCATGCCGGTGTCTGAATCAACATCTAGTGGTGAGAGAATGGTTGATTTGCGAGTAATCTTGATGGGAGATTATCCTGCAACAGATTTGATTATTAGGGTTTTGGAATTTCTCAAGCATGTTCGAGAAGCAAGCTTGGTGTCAATGGAAGCTCATGAAACTCATCGTCATGAAGGAGAAAGTCAAAATCCTACAAACTGGATGACCTTCAGGCTGAGAATTGAGGTATATTTAATAAATGTGCACTTTTGTTTCTGCATGTAATAATGACTCATGAACTGATTTGGTTTTAAGATGATCAGATAAGCGCTAGACACATAAGGCAACCTTATTTAATTTAAACACAAATCAAACTAGTTGGTCACATACGACTATAACCTTTAATTATTCATATATTGCATTTCATGACAAATATATTTGTTAAGCCTACTGATAGTTCATCTTATCAACATGAATACAAATTGTAATGAGTTAACACACATGATTATGGTCAAATACTGTTATATACGAAAACATGATCCAAATCAAACCTTACGTGAATCATTAGTTTGCACCTCCTTTGAGTTCTCCTTTTATTTATGGCATGAAAGTATTGACCGATTCTCTTGGATGATCTTTGAATGACTTATGAAATAGTTTATCCGTTACTAGTGCATGCATAAGTTGGTCACACAAAATGTTTATGTTATTAGTTTGATTGATTCTTCTAGAAATCTAATTCATATATGTATGGAGTTGATCCATTCTTCTAGAAATTTATGATCGATAATAATGTGTATAACTTATTATATGTATATGTATGAACATATATTGTTGAACAGGTTATTTATACTTAGTCTTATGTAAAGACGAGATCCTTCTAATTCATAAATTGAAAGGATGTTACATGAACAAAATAATTTTATGCTCAATCTAACTTGAATGTGATCTTTTAAAAGAAAGCCATTCAAAGTTGTAGGCCTTGTTAGTTTGTTCCTATACCCACCACTACATGAACCCCTATATATGCAAAATTTTGTTACATATTGAAAACCCATTGGGAAAGCCTGTGTAATTGAAATTTTAATGACATATATAAAATAAAAGAGTAAGCCACATACAATCCAACTTATGTGTTTAGTTTCATCAAAAATTTTGTGAGATAATATGATTTAATAAAGTCTTGTTACATAACATGTTTACTTTGCCATATTGTGTGTTCCGAAATCAATTTCAATTCTTCCTTTTTTATTGATTAACTCAGGAACGACACCAATTAGGCACACATTTATAAGTTTAAATTCATACCCCAATATTTTTACCATTAGACAGGATGTGGGACAAATGTAGCGGTCTTAATTTCCCCTAATTATTGAGTCCATTAGGGCCATAGATTTAGAAACAGTAGTGGACATACTTCGTGTCCCAAAAACTATAAATTCAAAATGAATCTTCTCACATCTCTCTTGAGGAGGAATCAAATAAACAAACTCTCACTTGTATTGCAGTTAAATTTTTACACCTCATTAACTTTTCTGCTAAAGTACATTACTTATGATGTTTCCCTAATTAGCAAATCATACCTATATCGATCGTGTTCCATTTAGGTCTAATGTACAGCTTACAACTCTTAAAACTCCTTATAATTTTTTATAATTAATTTTATAAGTTTATTTACAATTTCCTTATAACCTTATTTACAGCTTCCTTATAATTTTACTCACGTTTCCTTATAATCTTACTTATAACTCCGTACTAACCTTACAATTCTTTACATTTAAATGAAACAAACCCATAGTAAGTTTCTTTCATTTAAATCAGGAGAAGGAAAAAGAGAGAGGGCACACATATATAGAATTCATGTATTTACGTTGACTGGTGTGATGTCTTACATATTTTAATAGTCAACAATAGTGTATGGTTGGCTAAGAATGAAATATAATTAGTACGGCATGGAAAAAGACGATGGACTAACTAAAAAGTTGATGTTTGTAGGGGCCCGAATGGGACGAATCAAACTTCAAAGAGGCAGTCAAAAGAGTCCTGGCTGATTTTGGACAATGAAAGGAGGTTGAAATTAAATTTACCTTCGCTTCCCATCATGACTAGCTAGCTACCTCTACATCATTATGTTTCCTGACAAATTTATATATTACTTCAAATCTCTCAGGGTTATATTAGATCCATATACTAAAACAGGATTTTTTAAGTGTTATTTTAAATTATTTTAAAAGGGCAGCTTTTAACATTTAAGTTGGAGTTTCAAAAGTAATCACCCAAAAAATTTTAAAAGTTAATTCTAAAATATATGCATTCATCTATGAACATGACTCCAAATTGAAAGGACACTAATGTACAACTGTACAAGCAGTTTCGTTTTTATTATCACAATTTGTAAGAGCTTAACGGGCGGCTTTTTTTTTTTTTTTTTGTTTTATTCAATTCTTCTTTTTTGTTTTATGTTTGAGATCTTCACTTCTCTTTTTAGACAAAAATGCTGGTAGGAAATTATGGAACTTCAGAGTTACTTGTATGAGTCCCTCTCTTTTAATTCATTTGTTATGTTTGGAGTAATTAAGGAAATACTAATGTGAAATTAACATCAAGACGGGACTAACGCTCTCCACTTCTTTCTTTTTATCGAAGTTAAATCTTGGATGAGACAATTATTTTGCATTTTGTAGAGAAGTTGCGGTGGGCGTGGGTTTGGGCTTCATATCCTTGCCCATCTTGAATCGTCAAAACTCAGTTGGATTACCCCTAAAATATGGATTTAGGTGGGTAATTCCCACTCACCCTTACTAAAAAAATTGACTAACATACCAAAATATCTTCAGGATTTTAATGGAAATAAAGAAAGTAAGAAGATGAAAAATTATTAATAAGTACAAAAATAGTAAATTAGTCTTTAATGTATCATTCAAAGTATAAAACAAGTATATATTTTTAAACAAAAAATTAGTTAAAAGCGGCAAATAAATACGAACAAAGAGAGTATTACTTAAATTGTACAACACACTTAACCCACCAACTATCTCATTTATTCTCTTGTTGTTTAATTTAATTGGGTGGGAAAGCTTTATATATATATATATATATATATATATATATATAGTTAATTCAATTCTCATATAACAATAATAATAACTTTTATTGTGAATACTACAAGTATAAAATTTAAAAATTTTAAATTTGTGCAGTCTTTTCTTTACAAACACATCTATCAACAAAGAGACCGACGAATTCAATTCTCATACAACTATACAAATTTAATAGAGGATATATAGGGGTAAATATGTAATTTTGTTTGTATCCTGTTCTCGTGTATTGAGACCAGGCACCCATGTTTGGGTAAGCCATCAAACCACTAAATCTCACATGGTATCGTGAGCAAAATTGAAATTAAAAAAAAAAAAAGAAAAATTTTCTCATGTTTTTCTTTCTTTCTCACGCCACTAGGGTTTCACATGCTAGGTCAATTGCCCAGCCACGTGCTGCCCCAGCTGGCGTTCATGGCTTCTTCTTCTTCCGACCTTGGGCCACCTACATTGCTCCCACCTTCCGTTGCCCAGTTAGAATCGTCATGCGCGGTCCCTTCCGCCACCACTTCTTTCCCCCACCACCGTTTCGCCGCGTAACTCTCTCTCTCCAACCTTGCGCCTACTATGCCGGCACCATCGCTCCATTCCTCCCCACAGCCAGTCTCTACCCTACCCTTCCGTGTCTGTACTTTACCTAGACATCGACTCCTCTCGTCCTTTCCGCCTCTCTCTCTTCCCGATGTCTTCCCGGTGACAGGAGGCGCCGGCACTCCTTTGATGGGTGTTGTTCATGGGATGCCGGAATCGGGTTTCTTGACCCATATTGGACAACGCTAGGTTCCGCTCGGGTTCCTCCGGCGGTATACCCGCTCTCCCTTCAACACTTTGGACGAGTTAATATAACAACTTACGTTACTACTACGCTTGTCTCTGTTGATGATTTTTGACCTGACGTACTCAATGGACATCTTTTGTTGTTATGCACCAATTATATGGGATGTTGGATGGGTCGTCCATTATCCGACCACCGTTACATCTCCTACTTGCCAATGGGTCTCCACAATAGAATCCTGGTTTTAGTTGGTGGCTTCGGGTTGATCAATTGGTTTGAGTGTGGCTATTTTCCACAGCCTCAAAAGACACTCTTTGTGAAGTCCATAATTCGCCACATTCGGTTGACGTTTGGAAGCGACTTGAATCGCGTTTTAATCAAGCTAGTTTGGTACGTGCGCTCGATTTAAAACATATGCTTACTAATATTAGTATGGGTGATCGTTAGTCGATGGATGAGTATTTACATTCCATTAAATCAACTATTGATGCCCTAGCTGCGATTCGATCCCTTGTTACAAACTTAGAATTGATACAATTGACTACTGCACGGTTTGCTCGATGATTACGATGCATTTGTTGCCACCTTTTCTATGTTGCTTAGGAGTACTTCGTTTGATGACTTGTGCTCAAAATTAATCTTTTTGAGAAATGTCTTCACTACAAGCACGACCAGTCAACCTATCTCGCAACCTCGCCTTTATCGCCACTATATGGGATAAAAATGGTCATTCTATTGGCGGTTTGGGCTTCAAGGCTAACAATAGCACCAACAAGGGCAATCGCAACACTCATAATCGCGACCGTAACCGTAACAATCACAACAATCGGGGTTCAAATCAGCAACATCAGCAGACTTCGTAGACTCAATAGACTACTTCTAGGAGTATCTCTACAGTGCTTGTTTTATGTGATTCAGCTTGATTCGTTTGCTAATACTGTTAACTCTCCGACTCGTCTACTAATATTCTATCTGCAGTACTAGTCAATGTGAAGGGGTCTTAGGATCTCACCTTAATGTTGTATGTTAGACATATTATAGTCCAGGACATTCCGCTCGGACATGTCTTGATCGATATAACTCACATACCCTATCGGTGCTCCTAGCATATGCTACCTTTAATCCTATCAATGTTGATGAGCGGGTTTGGTACCTTGATTTAGCTGCAGCATCTCACATGACACCCGATGATGATAAGTTGTCTTCTAAATCACTTTACACTAGTTCTACTAAGGTTCAAGTAGGAAATGGTACATTACTTCCTATTACTCATGTTGGCACGTCATTGCTTTCCACTATGAACTCGTCCCTTTAACCTTAGGAATGTTCTTCATGTTTCTCAACTTCAACATAATTTGCTTTCTATTTGTTAATTGTGTCACGACAATAACTCGCAATGTCACTTTTGATTCTTCTTGTGTTCGTGTCCGGGACAAGCACCTCGGGTGATTTCTCGCTGCAGCTAGTAGTCCTAGCCCCGTCTACACTGTACTGCTTCCCCACATATTCCCGCCCAAGTCACCTAACTATTTATGGAGATCTTTGGCATCGTTGTCTAGGTTATCGTGGTGCTTAAGTTTTGGAAGTTTTGAAGAAAAATATTTTGCTAAATTTAATTCGGTTTTCTCGGACACTTGTACGACTTGTCATTTACCTAATCTCATAGGCTTTCTTTTACTTTCTGCAGAACATAGAACGATTTTCCCTTTAAAGTTGATTCATTTTGATGTTTGTCAGTCACCAGCTTTATCTCATAATGGTTACAAATATTATGTTTGTTTTATTGATGATTATTCTTGCTTTACTAGCTTTATCCCATGAAACACAAAAGTGAAGTCTGTGAGATTTTTACTAAATTTTAAGTATTAGTTGAAAACTTATTTAGCTGTAAGATTAAAATGTTTCAATTTGATGGGGGCGGGAATTTGATAACACTCCTATGCTTGAGTTGTTTCATGGAACAGTATTTACTTCCGAAAATCTTAGTGTACCTTTAATGGTTCAAAAGTGTATCTTTATAAGCAAATTAGTGTACCTTTTGTGAAAATTATAGGATCTTTTTATACATCGTGATTTAACTTTTAAGAATATTGTCTTTAAGGAATTTTATCAAACATGTAACATGCAATAATATGAAACCTAACAAATTAACAAAAGTTACACAACAATATAACTTCGAGTGTTTCTAATAATTCATATATTTAGCATAAATCATATGTACCTTCACCTGTAGTTGGGATAAATTGTTGTAGTTCTCCTTCTTCAATTTCTTCTTCCATTGCATCAAGTTCGGGTTGTTGTTCAATAATTCAACGAGGTTTAGGTTCTTGTTGAACCTCTAATAATTATAATTCTTCAATCAATAATAGTTATGCTTCATCAATTCTATTATCTTAAGAATCCATCAATTGCTACTCAATTGGGCATGGATTAGGGTTTGGGAAGCAGCAATTAAGTGTAATTCAGACATCAATTAGAAAAGATTTATCTTCAGTGTAATTGGGGGATTGGATTTTGGAAAGCAACAGGTAACCCATTTATAAATTTAGGTATATTATAGAGCGTATGTACAGTGCAAATTACACGCGATTGTACCTTGTCAATGCTAACGTCCCCCACCCTCTCTCACTTAATTTGTCTCTCTCCTCTTCCCTCATCTGCTGTCTTCCACCAGAATCTGGGCATCCACAGTCTGAGTTCGATTTTGATCTGCGTTCAAATCTGGGTATTCAAATGGCCGGTATAAATTCCTAATTCTGGCACTTTAGTTTTCTGTTTGATTTCTGATTTAGTGATAATTTCTTGCACTGTGATTCATGTTAGTTTCTAGTTTCTGAGTTGGTGATGAGTTGATGATTTACTCCCGAATTTCTATTGAATGTTTGTTAGTTTAGTTGCTGATATATTAATAATTTAGAATAGTTTAGTCTCATATCGTAGATTCAATTTGTTAGTCATTGCAATTTAGTTTAGGTTAGTATAAGTTTTTGAGTCTTTGAGTTGTGTTAAACAATCTGATTTCAATTTGGTTTCATCCCTATGGATAGACAAAAATCACATACTTGAAATTCACTTCAATTTCTACATATCTGGCTCACACCCTGCTTTGCCCCATATATATATATATATATATATATATATATTGCTTTTATAGCCTCAATCTATGGAATATTCACCTTTACCTACTTCGAGATATTTAGAGGTAATTTATTAACCCTCTTGGTATTCAGTTTTACCCACCTTGTACTTAGAGCTAAACGTCTACTGTTTCTCCCCTTTATCTCCCTCCTCACTGAACATTCAAAGTGAAGAATTCTCAATGTAGGGGGTTGGAGAAGAACAATATTGTTGAAGATTCATGTTTGCTTCAATTTATTGTTGAAGATTCATGTTTGCTTCAATTTTTAAGGGTGTGTCCAAGTCTAAAATTTCCCATTCACAAATCGAGGTCTCCATTTGGTTTTTTAGATCTTAAATTTCGGATATTGAATTTGAGTCTGTGGCCAATGGAGGTCTTCAATCACAATTAGAATTTTAAAAAGTACAAAAGAAAATAAAGTCTTACCAATTTTCTTCTTCAACTTGTCAATGGAGGTTCCCTTCACAATCGAAGAAGCAAGGAGGCAAACTAACTTTTTGTTAGGAGGGGAAGCCTTTTCTTTCACTCAAATGAATAAAGAAAACTAATGGAAAGGGGGCAATAGTGTTACTGTACATTTCTTTTTTATGCTATGTCTGCATACACATTGTCTTTGGACGTTTTTCATTATTAACAATTAAGGTCAATGCATTATTAACGGGTGCTGTCAGGGTGGTTAAAAATGAATACCAATACCTGGAGTGTTAAAAATTATTTCCAAATACCTCGAGGGAGGTAAAGGTGAATATCTCCTCAATCTATATATATTTATTTATAAACCATACTTAAGCGATCTTTGATTAGGTGGGTTGGTACTTTGAGATCACTCAGTAGATGATATTTTATTTTCCTCCATATGTATTTTTATATTTATTTAAAATAATTAATAAGTTTTACAAGAGAAATTACAATCGTGCCAACTGCAAACATATGTAATTCACACAGAATTATGACATATGCCTATGCAGCACATAGGAATGGCAATAGTTCAAACTAAAATCTGGTTGATTTTTTTCCCCAAACATATTATTTGTATTCTAACTATAAGAGAGAACATTATATATGTAAGTTTCCTGCCTCATTAATGATGCTTAACTTGGATCAAATCACTATGTTACAGTGACTCAGCCGCAGAAAATCATCAT
Source organism: Talinum fruticosum (assembly GCA_021018815.1). Taxonomy (NCBI): domain Eukaryota; kingdom Viridiplantae; phylum Streptophyta; class Magnoliopsida; order Caryophyllales; family Talinaceae; genus Talinum; species Talinum fruticosum. Next base: position 4,282,293 of record JAITYX010000036.1, on the reverse strand, counting down.
TCCCAATGACGATGTTGAGAAGCTTGTTGGGCTTCTACATGACACAGGTTCTAATGAGGTCGTCATTTTGTGCCATGGTTTCACGGCAAGTAAGGTTAGTAACAAGATGATGTATATGCTATTTTTCTTTGATATAGAGAGGATAATGCTATCTGAGAAATACAAATGTTTTTGAACTAAAAATGAGATATTAAACACCCCCTGCCACAAAAAAACAACAAAAAAAGGAAAAAAAGTAGAGCAGGAGATCATGATGCCAGCTGCAAAATGTCTGATATGTGGAAGTAATTGGCTGATTCTTTGTCAATGGTCATTTTCTTTGTTGGAACTGTCTCTACAAGGAACTCAACAGTAGAACTCTGGGATATCTTCTTTGTTTACAGCTCCTTTCTTGTTCCCAGTTTGACTTGAGCACTTGACATCCATAATCTCTCTCTCTCTCTCTCTCTCTCTCACTCTCTCTCTCTTTCACTCTCCATAGGAGCACAGAGTCATGGTAAGCATTTCTGTTGCACTGGAAAAGGAAGGGATATCTACATTTCGGTTTGATTTTTCTGGCAACGGGTAAGTAAAAATGTGTATGCTATTTGTTATAGAATTGTTTCATATGCCCTTATGATGAATTGTTATTTCAAATTGTCCGTGAATGATGTTGTAGAAACTTAATATCAAGGATTTAATTTGGTTATGAGAATAACCCTCAATATAGGCAGCACACAAATAAGAAGGCCAGTGTTTGCCCTTTTAAGCAAGCTGCTAATCCTATTGCGAAGATTTTACCATCATCAAACACTTGTTATTATTGAGCCTACTATCATATCCCCTGAGAAAGCCTCTTTAGTGGTGTCCATATAGAGAGAAACTGCAAGTATCCAATAAAGATGTCTGATTTTTGGGGATTGAGAAGTGAAGAACAATGTGCACTATACTTATTTAATTTTCATTACTTTCTATTTGCTATTTGCTACATCTATTTCTTGCTGTAGTAAACTGATTATATATGGTAAAAATGGTCTCATTTAAGGCACACGTATAAGAAGCTTTGAAACTGGTATGTTAAGCATGGAAGTGTATCTGGCTGTGTGCACAATTGCCTTTTGGCAGGATCTGTGAGTACCTAGGTAGATGTTGAGTCCTCCCCCTGCCCCTTCTCTCTTTGGCAGGATATCGTACCTGTGTGACTTCCTGTCTTTCTTATAAGCTCCATGATGTTCTGCAGAGAAAGTGATGGATCATTTTTATTTGGCAACTACATGAAAGAGGTTGAAGATTTGCGTGCTGTTGTCAAGCACTTCAATGGGACAAATCACATTGTGAGTGCAATTGTAGGTCATAGCAAAGGTTGGTGTTCATACTGAAGTATGGAAAGTTAATTGTGATGATCAAATGAAGATCTAATATAGATGCTCACTTCCACCACTTAATGTCTATTTCCATGTCCTTAATCCATCATTGTAACTCCAACTTTATTTGCAATCAATGAGGTGTAATTTGGTCCTCAATTTTCCAAAACAATCCACCCATGATTGTTCTCAATTAACCTCCGTCTCCCCCACCCAAAAGGAAAAATCAAAAGAAAAAATGTTCTACTTTTGTTTACCTAATCTTCTATTTATTCCTTAGTAGTCTTTTCTGTAAAGAGAATAAGTCAGTGATTATGCCTATTTACACTGGTTTATCTTATGCAAGCCCTCGTATGTTTCTTAGCAGGATGTAGAGTCAGGAATAATTCTGATAGATCATAGCAGCTTCATTTTTATTGACGATTACAATTATTTTATTACTTTATTCAAGCTAATTTTACTTTCTGACTATCTGTTTTTACTGAACTACAACTTTAATTAAAAATGATGCGGTAATTAAATCCTAACCCTTCATTTTACATTTGTTATTTGATATGTTTCAAGTGATTTAGTGACTATTTATCCGCACCAAAAAGAAAGTGAAACTTACTGAATAGGTGCCCTCAATAGGGCCCAAACCTTCAGGTAATAAAACTATAGGTGTAGCTTCCTTTTTGGCAGATGTTGCAGTTACAATTCAGTGAAAATTTCAGAAAATTTCTCCATAATCGATTTGTTGCACTATAGCTAGCTTAACGAGGATCTTTTAAAAGCCTTGTACTTTGGAGTCTGTTGATTCTTTTCTATGCTTGTCTTTAGCTTAAAGGCATTAGGGTCTTGCTGAGCTCCAAAATTTCTGTTGGTTTAAATTGTCTATTTTTATTAGAAAATGAATCAGCAAATGTGACGCTATAATTAAAATGATGAAGCTTGGTGTTACTGTATCACTCAGAATTGTTGAAGAGAGCTTACTGAAAGAAACATTCTTGCAGGGGGTGATGTTGTCTTATTGTATGCTTCAAGTATCATGATGTCTGCACAGTTGTCAATCTATCTGGACGTTATGACTTGAAGAAAGGAATAGCGGAAAAATTAGGTGAAGACTTCATGGAAAGAATCAAGGAAAAGGGATATGTTGATGTTAAAACAGGTAACGCTGTAGCTCTCTGTTGAGCACACGCATTGTTGTGATCTTGTGTATTTTATGTTATTACTTTCCTCGTTATTCACTACGATTTTTGTTGTTGACCCACATATATCTGCAGATTTAACTCCCTTCTTTTTTGTTATTTATTTATGTAGATCTATGCCGTTTCTTCTTCTGTTTTTAATTGATATTTGTTTCTGTTTTGGTGTAAGATTATGTAATTCTGACCTATAACACCTTGCTCTTGAGCAAGGTTTTATGGTATTATTAGTTTAGGTTTTGTGATATCATTAGTTTTGTACTCCAAATTCTAGAGATGCTAGTGTGCTGGTTTGTCTATGTAGATTACATAGGCCTGGGTGCAGTGATCAAGCTGTAGAATTTATCTATTCCCTTATAAGAATGCCACCCATCTGCATAGGCGGATATATGAAGGAGCAACAGCGATCATTCAACCCCGTCCTTTTGGGGAGAAAATTTTATGAAAAGAAAAACAGAAAAATTCCTAATATATGTCATTTGATCCCATTAGCTTCAAGAAGCATGCTATGGCCTAGTGGTCAGGGCGGCTACTCTTAACATAAGTTGGACACCTTAAGGTTGCGTGTTCGAGTCCATTCTGGAGCAAAATGTGTATTTTTTCCCAAGCTGCTGCTTCGTTCCTCAGTTGCCATTTTCAGCAATTTTTTTATTTCCTGACTCGAGTTAAACCCATTACTTTTTTAAAAAAAATTTCAACCTTATCTGTTTTATATCCAACCCCCATTGTGTTTTTTCTAGATCTGCCTATGCCCATCTGTAACTTCACTTACATATTATGTTAATGTTTGCATGGCATGTCGATTCGTGTAGGATAGTATCAATTGAACATGCTTGTGAATGTGTTGAAAGTTTTTCTTGGATTTTTGCAGAAAAAGTAATGCTTCATGTGACTGAGGAAGATTTGATGGACCGCTTGAATACTGATGTGCATGAGGCTTGCCTTAAAATTGATAAAGAATGCAGGTGTGAAAGTGAAATAATAGTATTATTTTGGTTTTCTTAAAATGTGCCTGTGTATATTTGTCAAGTTATTGTTGTAGTACTTCCACTGTCCAAACTATCCTTCTTGTCTAAATAGAGATCAACAACCCTGTTAGATGAGAAACCGTGCTTCTTTCATGTGGGTCCTACTGCATCTTGCCTTTTGGTTTTTGTTATATCATGCAAGCTCTGGCATTTCTTCAAACCCGTATTTTTGGTGGGATCTAAAGTGGTTCATGCCTTCTCTCCATCAAACATGTTTTCACATCATTTTTTTTTCGGATCAAAATTATCTTTAATTTGACAAAGCTAGTTCTCAGTTATTTCGTATTTTCTTGGCATGTCCCAAAATGAAAGTCGTCTTCATAATATTTTTTTGAAAAGAACCCCAAAAAAAAAAAAAAAATCTGCATCTGTTGTACATTCAATTTCTGGAACATACACCTGAGAAAATCTGTTGGGACCGAGAAATCGCCCTTACTATCTGCCTGATGTATTCATCATGCTCAGGGTATTGACAGTTCATGGATCTGCTGATGAAGTTATCCCAGTTGAGGATGCATACCAATTTTCTAAGATTATTCCGAGTCACAAACTACATATCATAGAAGGAGCAAATCATTGTTACACAGAGCACCAAGCTGAGTTAGCCTCGGCTGTCGTGGACTTCGTGAAGGCTTGCCTGCAACAAGATAAAGAAACCTCTTGCTAGTATTTTCTGCTACTGTTAGTAGCAAACAAGCAGGGTGGCTCGGTGTACACCAGGTATTAACTTTGATTTCTCCATCGCATGAGCCAGCATTGATTAGTGGATCATAGCTCAATCTAGTTCAGCTCATCTCAGTTTACTAAGTAACCTAATGACTTTGTCTGGGCATATGAAGTTGGTACTTTATTCAAGACCTCTGATGCAACTGTATGATTGGTACTTTATTCAAGCTCGTATGTTGTAAACTTGTATACTTGTGTGAGGTTGATTTTGAGATGGAAAAGGGGGGTTGGGTGTTATGGATTTTGAATCATAATGCTTACGAGGATTACAAAAATGTTGAGCAGTGTGGACCTCCCATACTATCACACCATGGTTTAATTACAAATTATACCATAATTCCAATTTATCATACATGATTATTTGTTTTAATCTTCTATAACTCAGCTATTTTTATGGCCCTTTTTCTCAAAAAAATATATTTCTTTTTCTAAAATGCACCATATCTTGACAAATTGTTCTTCATATTATATAGAGTTTTTGGATTAAAATAAATTGTACTTTGGGGTAGGGGTGTATTCGAGCCGAGCCGAGCCCGAACCTGTCAGGCTCGAAGCTCGGCTCGTGAGTATCATTTGTAGCTCGAGCCCGAGCTCGGCACAATCAAGCTCGAGCTCGGCTCGTCAAAAGCTCGAGCCCAACCTCGGCTCGCCAAAAGCTCGGTTCGTCATTGGCTCGTCAAAAGTTTCTATTAGACTCCTGTTTTTAGGTTCAAAGTCACCCTTTATAATATATATTTATTATAAAAACATAAACTTAAATTTAATTGAGACTCTTTTTTTCAACAATCATAATATACCACTTAAAAAAATAGTATAAAACATAAATAAAACATTTGAAGCTTTGATAATGAAATACAAATTACTAAACAACCTGAATTTTAATTTAAAATCCTTGTAACAATAACATCTATCATTCACTAAAAAAAAAAGGCTCTTTATTCCACATTTTCAATATAGTAAAATGGAATGCAATATAATGGAGGAAGAAAAAATTGAAGATGCTATATTTTTTTAAGATCTCCATGCTATACTTTTTTTAATCCGGATAAGTCATAAAGGGAATGCAATATAATGGAGGAAGAAAAAATCGAACATGGGACCTAATGTTCCCGGGACCTCAATATTGATCACTAGATTTACACCTTATTGGTAAAATTTTACGTTATATGCTATATGAGTAATATAGACCATTTGGGTCCAAACTTAGAATTACCAAACAATGAAAGACAAAAGGCGTAATTGAAACCAGGGGTAGTGACAACAATAGTTTCATTTTGTGGTAAGTATTCAAATCAAAAGTAATAGTGACTAAAATTCACCTAAAACCTTATAGATCACTTGAAAACACTTTCGATATATTTTACATATAGTTATTTTTAATAGACCATATTGTTCAATAAATATTAGAAAATATACACGTTTATGATGTCCTTTAGCTACTATAACAGTGGCTAATAATTTATTCAAACATGATTTCTTTTAAAATCATCCATAAATAAATTGTCATTAATTTTTAAATCAAATTAAGTTATTCGAAAATAAAGTATTACATGTTTATGTTCAATTGCTCCTATTATCAAGCATAACCAATTGAAAATTTTATATAAAAAATCTAAATTTATTAACTATTAAAATTCATCATTCTTAAATTTACATCAATTATATTTATTTTATATTTTTTTATTTATACGAAAAGTAAACTAGATTAATGTGAATCATATATTCATTATTAACATTTTATCTGTCTTGATTCCGGGTTTTCATGTATATAAATGTTAGTAATTGGTAAACAAAAGTTTTAATAGATTAGGTATAACCAAATGCTTTACTTAAGAAATATAAATCAAAATAATTATACTAAATAAAAAAATTTAAATTAATTGCTAGATCGATGATAAAAAAAGTTCTTCACATACTAATCTCCACAAATTTTAGCTCATTTGTTTCAATTTGTTTAGGTTCATTTGTAATTAGCTTGTGTAAGCTCGACGAGCTGAGCTTGTTTAGGCTCGTTTGGTAGGCTCGTTCGGCTCGTTTGCTTGGCTCGTTTACTCGTTCGTTCGTTCGGCTCGTTTGTAATGGGCTCGGCGAGCTTATGAGCTCCAACATTGCAAGCTCGAGCTCGGCTCGTATAACTATCCATGCTCGCCTTGGATAACTATCCGAGCTCACCTTGGGTTTGTCACAAGCTCGGTTTGGCAAGCTTTTATACGAGCCCTCGCAAGCCGGCTCAGCTCGGTACACCCCTACTTTGGGGACATTGGACGTTTATATACCAAATTATAAAGTTGATTAATCGTGCACTCGTAGTTTGGAGGTGATTTTCTTTTCTAAACTACGACATATTTAGGGGTGTCAATTCGGTTATTTTATGATGTGTCAAGTTGAGAATAACTAATTTAGTAGGGTGTAGCACGAGTGTAGGAACCATGGCTAGGACCCATCGAGGTTCCCAACGAATTGGCGGGGTTTTAAAATTCTCGCTTTTTAAAAATGATAATGATTTTAGGGTTTTGAAGATCGGATCTTTTAATATGGGGATCAACCTTTTATTAAAATTTTTGAATTTTATAAACTAAGTTAAAATGAATTAAATTGGATTAAGGGGTGGTTTTATTAATTATTTTATTTTAGAAATTATTTTCGAAATTACGGGATATTATTTATTAACCAAAAAATAAAGAAAACTAGAGTCTACCGATTTTGCCATGGAGTTTTAGGGCCAAGCTGGTGTGAAAACACTAATCCAAACCGAAGCCCCAAGTGGTCGACAGCGCCGGCTAAGGAGTCGTAGTTGAGGTGGTACGCCTCGGCCTCTAGCCTCGCGAGTCCAAAACCATCTTTTTTAATTTTTATTTTGGTCATAAATAACCGAGAGGCGATTAAGAGAAACAAATAAAAAATAGGAGTCGCTCGTGAGTTTTAAGAATAAAAACTAACAAAAAAAGTAAAAACGCTATTCATCTTAGTATGGGAAAACTAAGCTTGGAAGAGGTTAAAAATGATGCCATAGTTCGAGAATCGGATTCGGGAAAGGGTACGAAATGTAGGGATTAGCCCTTCAATTCCGCCCATCAAACGATGACAATTACTAGTTTGAGTAGTGAATTTAAATAACGTATTAAACACAAACATGCAACATAATACGGTACGGAATTAAAAGCAACCAAAACATGATAAGGAAAGCAATAACGAAAAGAAAAGAAACGCAAAAGGAAATGAAAGCGAGAAATAAAAGGTTACATCGGGCAGAAATGAATTAAATGCGATACAACCTTTTCTCCACAATACGTAAAGCGATAAAACATAAAGTAAATAAACCGTCGTGAAGGCCGAATTGGTGCCATCAAGTTATCCCACCTGCTAATCTGGATCTCGAAATTGTATCCGATGGTGCGTTGTGGCGAATCGAGAAGGCTTTTTCATGAATATTTGTGGAGATGAATAAAAAGATGCATGGAGAATTAAAAAGATCAATTGAAAGGAGACCAAGAGATCGGAATAACTCGAATATTTAGTAGCTCTTAGTCACGATTCAGCGGCGTAATGTTTAGGGGAATGGTTTTCTTTAGTTAATTCGGCAATATGGAGTTTAGGAGAGAAGTTGTGTGAAGTTCACTTTTAGCAGAGTAACGGCTAGGAAAAAGTCATTCAAGCATAATATTTAGCAACGTGATGCTATGGAATAAGCCCTTATTGAAATGAGAGTCTAAGCTCTCTATTTACAGGGAAAGATTAGGTCACAAAATGACCTAGGGTTAGGATTTAATAAGCCGTCTAGAGTAAGGCAAGAACCAACTCGAAATTCACAAAAACCCATATCGAAATGAAAGGATAGAACTGGATAGAATCGGATCTTGGGGTTGGCGACGCCAGCCATAACGGTATCGTTTTGGGTCGTCCAACTTCTTCCGTGTTGCAGCGAGACTCGGGAAAAATGCAACGTTTTAGGCGAACCGGAACCTAGTACGTGGTTCGGGACATAAATGGCGTCATTTTGAGGAAGTAAGCTCCATGTCTCGGGCATACGGCTTGGAACAAAACGCAACGCTTTGATGCTTCGATCATGAAACGCGGCACCGGACACTACGTCATTTTGATGTCTTTAGTCTCCGTGTTTAGGTTGGACACTGGTGATGAAACACGGTGTTTTGAGCGTGGAATCTCCCTGTACGTGGCGCCGGACATCCGTTGACTATGTAGGTTTGACTCGGGCTTGGATTGTTCGGAAGAAAAGGATTTTTGGACCGACCCAAGGCAAAAGGCTAATTATTTGGTGTTAAGGGTTTTTGTGGTTTATCGGCTTTCGTCGCATCAATTAAATACTGTCTATGATCCAAATCCTCAAACAAGACTCGAGATTTCATCATATGGCCAACAAAATAAAATATAAGAATAAAAGAGATAAGGGATGACACGTTTTAGGTGTCTACGGTTAGCCCCCACTTTTACCGAGTCCGGCGGACGAAGGGTCAAAGTAGTGTTCGGTACAAATATTACGTCATTTATACCCTTATTTACTTAGTTTTTGACTTGTAAAATAATTTAATTTTATGATTTTTACTTGTTTTTCTTACTTTTGTAGGTAATAAATCAAATCGAGACAATAGCAAAAAGTTTGAGCCAAAAAGGAAGCAAAACGAGCAAGATAATGGTGTGCACAGGGGCGGTGTAACTTCTGCACAGGCTGTGCGAAGTCGCACAGGAGGCGATGCAGAGTCGCACAGCTGTGCGAACCGACCGAAGCTATTCGAAGTCGCACGGGAGCCGTGCGGAACTTGCACGTCCGTGCAACTTCCCGGTTCGATTTTTCTCGGTTTTATAGGTTATAAAAGGATAATTTTGGTTCTAATTCGGGAGGGCTGCGTTTTTAGGGTTTTTAGGGACCTCTTAGGGTTCTTACTTAGCCAAAATAAAACCCCATTAGGGGGAGATTAGTGTAGAGATTTGTATAAGATTTTGGGATTCAAGCCTTCAATTTCAATTCAAGCATAAGTTTTCTCTTTCTCTCTTCTTCTTTACTTCTAGTTTAATACTTTGATTGTTTAATGTAGTTTCAAGATTCAATTTTTATTAGTCTAGATGTTAATTATAGTTAGATTTGTTACTTGTTTTCATGCTTGAGTTTAATTATCTAGTTTATGTTCTTGTTCAAGTCGGTTTATGTTAGTTTGTTCTTTAGTGTAGTTTTTATTTTTGTTTCATATTTTAATGTCAATTAGTTGCTAAAGTTGATTGCTTTGGTTGTGGTTAGCCTTCCTAATGGATAATTAATCTTGTTTAGGCCTTAACCCAACTAGTTTATGCTTGTTGTTTGGGATTGTTTCTCATGCCCACCACGTGTTCGATGAAATGCCCGAAAGGGATTTTCATCTTGATTTTTGGGTAATTGGTCTATCACTGAAAGGTGGAGTCAATTTACTAGCATGGGTAAAGAGGATAGTCGGGATTTTGGCATGAAAATAGCCCGAATCCTAGCTAGGTCCATAGGTTGCTTCTCTTGTAGTCGAATTGGATTAACCCCACGAAAGTAGGTGGTTAGAACAATTAGATTAGCTCATGACCCTCGAAAGTGTGGCTTGAGTGGCCTTTGATGGTGCAACCGACCACTCCTAAATGCTTGCATAGACTTGGTTAGGTGTAGGCTTGTCTTGATTAGTTAGTTTATTAAGTGGTAAAATCACAACCCGAGTATTTTATTTTTGTTACTTTCTAGATTAGTTTAATCACCATATCTTCCTCATCTGTGTTGATTCGCCTAGATAGAAAGTTTAGGTTAGCTTTGGTATTTGAAACGCAACTCTCTGTGGACACGACCCGTGCTTGCCGGCTAGCTACAACTACGCCGTGCACTTGCGGTATAGTATTTCTCTCAACAAGTTTTTGGCACCGTTGCTCGGGAGTTGTTTCGTTTCAGTATTGGAGCTTACTTAAGCATTCTAGATTAGACATTTAATTAAAAATTCCAAAAAAATTCAAAAAATCAAAAAAAAAAAAAATTGAAAGCATGTCTACTTACCATTATCCGCGAGTATGAGCATGAATTATTTTATCGGTACTTTGATCGACTTAATGCTTTTCTTGCTCTTTCGGTAGCTGTTTGGAGAAATGGGAAGTATTGAATGTTGTCTGTGAGGGTGTGAATAGTGAAACCCGTACTATTTTAGAGTATTGGGATTTTTGTGCTAAAAGTGTTGATGAAGCTTGGGATTTACTTGAATGGATTGCTTGGGATACTTGTGAATTTGAAAAGGCATGTACTGATTCTGGATTTTCTTGTCCCGACCCTTATGATTATCATGCTAGATCTTACATCCAATCCCCTTGTATTCCTGATCCTACCCCTCTTTGGTGTGAAAAGTGTAACTCTTCGATCATGATACTAGTTCTTGTCCTTATTATGATACTTTATCTCCTGAATGCTACGCTAATTGTTATAAAATGATAAGGGCTATGAATGACCAAATTGAGCAACTTACTTGTCTTAATAAGACTAGGGAGCCCGACCTATCACATGAAACTGATCTTAGTCTTGATTACTGCTAAAATTGAGGCATTTTTCTATGATGATGACGATGATGAGTCCTCCTTTTCTTTAGAATCCAGACTAGAGAAAGAGATTGACCCTCCCTTTACTACATTACCCACGGTTGCTCCATCCTTACCTAGTACACATAGGGACAACACTGAGTCTGCCTTTGGTGTTGATGCTAGTTTAGATGGTGAGGGTGATTTATATTGTGAATCGGAAGATATTTTAGTTGAGGTGTTTGATCGGGAGACTCCGTTAGAGGAGTCATGTGAGGTGGTTGTGGTCGAGGCATCGCCTACTAGTCTTGATGTTGATGATCATGTGTCCCCCAACCCACTTACTTTGATCCCTGCTTCCCCTATTTGTTCACTACCCTTCCCTTCCCCAAGTATCATTTTTCCGAGCCCACTACCTATGTGATTTGTGATTCGATTTAGATGTGGGCAATGTGAATTACTCATCTAGCATACTTGAGGCGGATGTGGTTGACAATATTGTGTCCCTAGGTACCTTTGGAGGTTACATTCCTTCCTTTGACCCTTTTGATGTTTACCTAGAGGACATGCCTAGAAAAATCATGTGGACTAGCTTCTTTGATCACTCTTTTGATTTTTCTAAGGCTTCGATAAATTTAAGAGATCACTGAATATCACCGACATATTTGTTGTTGTGTTCTCTTATTTACATTCATCCGAATTTTGTGCTCGGGAATTTGATAAGCTCCTTAGAGCTCGACGAGCATCCGAGTTAGAGCTTGATCTTGAAATGAGGAGGAGTGGCTGATGCTCCTCGAGCCTTCTTAGTACTATTTTAGGAGGCATTAGTTTAGGTGCACCTAGCACCTAACCCAGTATACTCGTTCCCTTTCTTTATCTTTTTCTTATTTTTTTCTTTCTTCTTTCTTTCTTCATTTTTTTTTCTTCTTTTTAGTTGTGGATATTTAGGGTTGTGTTTTTCTTTTTGCTTTTAGTGGTGGATTTTTAGGATTGTGTTTTTGTGGGGTGATCACTCTGACGATAAACTTTGGATATTGTTGAGCCATGATGGCTATGATCACCTACATGTATATTTTCTTATTTTGTTTTGCTTTTGCTTTTGGTGGTGGCGTTTTTGTACATAATTGAGTCTATTTTGTTGGTGTGGTTACTCCTTGGCTCCCAATGAGGACATTGTGAGATTTAGGTGTGGGGGCGGAGAAGCCATGCTTCAATATTTTGTAAAAGAAAAAAAAAGAGAAAAATTTTCAAAATTGCTAAAAGATTTTTGATTTTTAAAAAATTATTTTTGGGGAGTTTGTGGCATTTTGATTAATTTTAACCTCTTGTTACTTGGCTATTAGTTTGTGTGTATTTATGATGTATATAATAGACTTTGATCCAAAATATGTCATTCTTTGTCCCTTTTGAATCCCGACATTCAATTATTGAGTTTGTTTGACTTTGGTAGAGAAAGCTGTGAGATTTTGAGCCTTATAGACTAATTCATCAATTTTAGTCTCATATTTTATTTCGTGTGTGACTCTTCCTTAGTGTATTTCCTCTAGAACTTGTTCTGTCTCTCTTTGAGACTACATTTGGCATATGCATTATGTAATATGATAGAGGCATTCATTGATTTTTAAACTACATGAGCCAAAAAGCGACATTCAATTAATATTATAGCTTTGGTATTTGAAACGCAACTCTCTGTGGACACGACCCGTGCTTGCCGGCTAGTTACAACTACGCCGTGCACTTGCGGTATAATATTTCTCTCAACAAGTAGACACTAAAAGATACTTATCTCGCTTTCGTGCATTGTTTCAAATGTTGATTGTTGCATAACATCTAGAATTGGTTGCTGCAGAACTCGAACTCCGAGACAAGGCCCGCACTTGATCGCGGCACATGCGTTCGAAGTCCAAGTAAGAGGATCCTAAGCTTGGCTTGATTAGAGCCTAAAGCTCGGAGAATTTTTATGCTAAAACTTCAACTGTTCTTTGATCTGAAACTTGGCCTCATAATCTATCTGTACTAATATGTTTGTTAGTAAATAATTATATTGACGAAAGTTCGATATTTTACCTGCATAATTCAATCGAAAACAGATCGAAAATCTAATCCGTAAAAGCTAACATGGTGGGTCCAAGAGCTCCACTTGCATGCATATGGTGCCAAACATCCACTTGCCACGCCTGATGGGACTCCTCAAGCTAGGCCATCATCTAGGACTACAAAGCTGCCGCCGATGGGACGCCACCAGGCCTTGTGGCCGGCGCCGGCTAGCCTTTGGTAGGCCTGGCCCCGGCGTGCAAAGGCCTGGCCCCGGCGTGTCTGTCGGATTCTCTCTTTAGTCTCCTCTTGCTTCTTTGACTTTTGTCTTGCGTGTTTGGTTGCCTTGGCCGAATGGGTCTATATAAAAAGGAAGGAGGGGGAAAGGGGTTGGTGTGTTCATTTTGCACACTTCACTCATTCCTCTCTTTCTTTCTCTAGCTTTGCTCTTGTTGTGCTCTTGCTTTACTCTTTGAGAAAACTAGTTGGTTTTCAAATCATCTTTTCAAATTTGAACACTTCCTAAAGACAAAAACAAAGAAGTACACATTGTTTAACCTCAAAACCCAGATTGAAGTCTCAAAACCCAAGCAAGCAAGAAGCATCTTCTATAAATCCTTTTACTCCGACAAAAAGGAAAGTTCTTCAAGAACAAAATAGACAAAAATCTCATTCGAGAGTTTTATCACAAAAACAGTGTGGTCTCTTAGAAATCCTAAAAGACGAGCCTCGAACCTCTAAAAAATTATTCACAAAAACTTATAGTACAAGACTATTCGGACAATGATGAAGATGCTTGATTCAATCGCATCCTCCATACACGCTGATCTATTTGGAGATTCTTGTTCTTAGGACCCATTTGATCTATAAAAAACATAAAGTCCTGGCAAAAATAAGGGCTATTTTTACTCACCTTTGTCGCTTCGTATGTACATTATTAGTGCTAGTTTTTCGGAGCAATAAAAGTGGTATCCCTCTACGATCACCATACATTATCGATGTAGGCTTTTCGGAGCAATGCTATTATGTTAGGGCAATAAATGAAATACAGATTCCAAAGACAATAAATGATATTGAAAGACACGTGTCAAGTCATAAGTGACACAAAGTTGTGGATGAATGACATGGATGTGAATACATGAAGTGACATAAAGTCGTGGATGAATGACATGGATTGTCCTTGGAACATCCCACCCTGCCCGGGTCAGCATATTACATGCCGGGGTTCCCGAGAGGAACTCCTAAAGCTACTTAAGATCTCAACTTCGGTTTACTAGCTTTCTCTTAGGTTGGCGGAAGCGTGTTTTTATATTTTCCAAGGTTTTCCAAAAAACCGGTAGAGTTTCCTCCGTAATATGGCTATTCCCATAGGCTCAAAAGTCTTAACCCTACACAAAACATATTTATAAACTCAACGAGCCACACGCTCGGAGTATCCACAACACAAACTCAATGAGCCACACACTCGGAGTAAACACGTTGGTCTTTCATATTCATAGTCAAAACTTAAGTTCAACATACAAACAACTTTATTACAACTTGAAAATATAATACATGTAGTAAAATCGAGGCCCTTCCTATATGTTAGTATGCTACTCCCGAAACCCAAAAGCCACTCCAGGGAGTTTAACTTCATGAATCGAAAATATTGGTGAGGCCATGAGCTCCACGAGCCCAGTGAATAATCTAAACCCAACCCCTTGTTGCATTTTGCACATTAGTTCATTAGCAATCACACATAAGTTCAATATTCACTCATAACATGTGATTCGAGTATACATGCTCAAGATACACAAGATACTAAACTTACCGAACTTACCGAGGAACACATATGACATCATTCACTCATGAAATTAATCAACACATCCTTCATACGTTCTTTCTATTCGTATTCGTCATATATTCATTCATCTTTCTTCTATTCAAATCATCATACAATTATTCATCATGCAAATCATTCATCAAGCAAATTATATCATAGTTCTTGTCTTACATCATATTAATATCTTATGAAATCGGGATTCATTCCTCTCATTCTTCTTCTTGAGTTCATTCATGTATCTCATCATCATGTAAATCATTGATTCTTTCTTGTTCATCATGCATGTAACGCCCCCAATCATCATTACTTAATAATCCCTTCATTAGGGACTATTACGTAAGGTCGCAGCGGAAGGTAACGATCGAAGACGTTACCGCCGTCCGAAAAATAGGACAAGGCTAAATATATGAAATTAAATTGAAACTCAATTTATGCATCCACTGTTATATTTCCATTGATCCTGTTAGAAGTAACTACTCACTACCCAGGTAGCTAAATCATCCCAAAATACAGCTTACTCGATTTAGCAACATAATATTTATATAACCTACGGTAATTCTCCAAGGCCATACCTACCCCTGGTTGAAGGTAAAATCACCGTGAGCGTCTATATACCTTCGGATCTGCGAATGCCACGTGGCTGGCTAGGGTTTGCCTTCATCGGACTTAGGAAATTGTTGATTGTTCACCAATGCTTCTTCCTAAAACCAAAAACAAGTAAAATATTTGAAAGAGTGAGTCGAAACTCGATACGAACATTCCTGCATCTGTAAAACAACTTGAAGAATATTTTGATTGAGCGCGCGCATTTCAATTCATTTTAGTTTGAAATCGGGGAGAGAATATGAGTAAAACATGCTTGCTAGGTTATTATCCGGAAGTGGAGCCCCTTGGTAATTGATACGATCGTTGAACAGTGTCACCCCCGGCCGATCGATAACCCGGAGTTGACGCCGCGCGAGTATAATTGGCGGGCCTAAGCCCTTGGTAATTGATAATTGGGCGGGGACCACTTAATTAGGTGGCAAAACTTGCCTTGTAAATGATTCATTGTTATTTGTATATATGAGAAATGTTGAAATTTGATAAAACATGTGAATTTTTGAAAGGTACAGGCAATGAACGTACTCGAATTGAGAATATTTGTTTCTCCCCTTTTGCGGAAATTTGAGTCAGCGATGTTCGGCAACGAAGTGGCCTCGAGTTACGTTTCAAGTGGATTTCTATGGTTAATGATGTTTTCTTGAGTTTTAATGCTTGAATTTGTATAAGCTTTAACAATGTATTTCATTTCTTATGTTCGTATGAAAATCGATTAAACTTATGTTTGTATTACTTGGCTTCACTGCGTTTATCGAATATAATTTATATTAACTAAAGAAGTTGATTAGGCTATCTAGATACTCGATGATTTTGGTGTAATTCAGTTTATTAGCGGTTTGGAATTGAAAATGGTATATATATACATGTATATAAATATACCTAGCAAACACTTATTCTTAATTTATTCCTCACTTATTGAAGTTAAGCCCACAGACTAAGCGATTACTCGATCTACCGATGCCTTTCCATAGGTAGGCTTTATAATTACCCAAATTGCTCAAAATTTCATTCATATACTATACCAACTTAAGGTCATGAGCCTTATTCTCACAATATCATTCACATTCACAATCGCCATTAGGCAAACCTAATGCTCAATTATTTTCTATGCCTGTACACTTGTACATTATCAACTCTCAACTTCTACGCACACCTTCTCCTTCGTTTGCTCAATTATTTCCAAAATGTAATAGTTCCACCAAATTGTTCCATTTGCTAATAAAACCTCCTCAATCTCATTCGTTAATTCATAATTTCCCAAAAAGAACCACATTCATTCACATTCGTTCAATTAATTCACCACTAACACCAAACCCAAATCCTCCATGCCAATTCGAATTTTCTCCAAATTAATCTTTAAGTTCACTACACAATCATGTCTATAAATCGATAATTCGGTTTCACAACTACAACAAGCTGTGTAAATGACAAACTGTAATAATTTAGGGCTTGAGGTTTTACCTTCGAATTCACGGAGGAGGAGTCAAGGATGAGAGGCGAGAGATGGTGGCGCGTGGCGGCTGCACCGGCGACCACCGGGCGGGGACGGCGGCTGGCTCCGGCGGCCGCCGCTGCGGTGGTTAGCTTGTTAAGTGCCGCGGCTGGGGCAGGGGAGCAGGGCCGCGCGGAAAGGGAGAAGAAAAGCGATGGCGTGAGAGAGGGAGGCCGGCAGCCTCCGGCCGGTGCTAGCGCCGGCTTTCGTCCGGCGTTAGCGGTACCCGGTCGCCGGAACCGGCGTGACCGGGGCTTGGAGAGGCAGAGCAACGACAGGGGAGAGGCAGAGGAACGCGAGGGAGCGAGAGAGAGAGACCCCGCACGAGAGGCGAGCTCGCGCTGCCGGACAGGCGCCTAACGCCGACGTGTTGCCGGCGTTGGTGGCGCTTGGTGGCCGGGCCGTGAGCCGGCAACAGCAGAGCGAGAGGCGAGAGGGGGAAATGAAGGAGGAAACCAGAGGAAGCAGGGGAAGACGGGAGGAGCGGGAGCACGAGAGCGAAGGAATGAGCCCGAAATACATTTAAGTCTGCCTCAAAATCCGGAGAATTCCTTCTCTGGATTTTTCTTTAGAAAAATCTGATTAGGTTATTTTATTATTTTGATTTATTTATTTATTTACTTGTTTTGTTTTCTTTTATTGTTACTTTTAATTTTATTTTAATAATGATGTTCACAAATTAAAATCTTATTATGAGATTTTTATTAGGGCCACTTCGTCGCCTTAGCTGCATAACATACGGATAAAAATATAATTTAAATTTAAGATGCCGAATTGAAGTGCGCGCTCGATCATGTAAATCTTGTAATTAATAAAATAAATAATGTGATTTAAAATAAATAGGGTGATTTAGGGTCGGGTTGTTACAATGCATAATCATTTATTGCTTCATATCATAATTCTTGGTTCAAGTCATATTCATTCGAATGGAAAGAAGATTTATATTACGCTCTAAAGACCTAATTCTTTAATTCTTAGAGGCAAAATAATTCCCGACCTCGAGGCAAAATAATTTGTGGCCTCGAGGCCCGCCTCGGACTCGAAGGACACATACTCGTCAATAATTTGTGGAAGCAAAATAATTCGTGGTTTTAGTTGATAGACACTTCTATGGCCATAACTTTAGAAGGTTCTTTAATTCGTGAGGTCTTAGATCAATAACACAATCCTTTCTCCCTTCTTTAGTTTATGTTTCTTATTTTCTTATTATTTTCATATTACTTACATCTACCGACAAGATACACTTAATTAATATAAATCATGTTCAATAATTTCATAAGTAACATCTTCACAACTAGCAATTCACGTAAACAAGTTCTAACTTAAGTACAATCAATATAACTCATATAGACATGCTTATATCGTTTATAATTAATGTATTTTAAGATAAACACATCATAACATAAACATATCAATTAAGATTTCTAAATAACGAATTTATCGTTTCATGGTTGCGTATTATCGTGCATAGGTGGTTTATGGTTATGTAACTTTCCTTAATCATTATATCTCTCTTAACCTATCCATATTAGGGGTATGCAAAAAAACCGAAACCGAAAAACCGAACTAAATAATCGGTTAACCAAATAAAATTTTCAAAAAAATCGGATCGATTAACCAAACCAAAAAAATCGGTTAACGGTTCAATTTTGGTTCAAGTTTTTAAAACCGATTAACCGTGGTTAACCGAAATTTAAGTGTTTTATATTGTATTTTAAAACCCTAGCTATATATACTTCCCTGACCGTTCTTCTTAATTCTTGCCTCTGCTGTACTTTCCCACATGGATCCGAGCTCTCTCTCTCTCTCTCTCTCTCTCTCTCTCTCTCTCTCTCTCTCTCAACACCATCTCTCCCTTCAGACTTGTTTCCATTTCCTACCAAACAGATCCGAGCTCTCTCTCTCTCTCTCTCTCTATCCACCATCCCTCCCTTCAATTAATCCAATTCCCAAATCCCTTAAGACTCTCCAAGTTCCTGTCAAACTCCTTTCTTTCTCTCTCTCATGAATTTTACTTACTACTTAGAAAATAGAAGGCAAATGAATTTGAAGTAGGATACTGATTAAAAGATAATCAACTATTCTCATGAAGCTTGGTTCTTTTGGGCTGCCTTTCCTCTCTCCCAACGACAAATAATCGATTGGGGCTTCGACGGCGAGTCAGCTACGCGAGCAGTGGCCTAGATCGGGATCTCCTCTTCTCTCTTTTCAGGTCCGAGTGGTCTTCAACCCATGTCCGATTCGTTGATTTCTCTCGGTTGTATAGCTATTTTTCAATCTTTTCTAAACCAAAAAAATAGGGCAATTTAGTTGTAAATAGTTAACCAGCAACCGAACCAAATAATCGGGTAAACCGACCCGAAAATTCGGTTAACCGGTTTTTTCGGTTCGGTTATGATTCATATTTTTGTCGAACCGATTTTTTGGTTAACCAATTTTCAATTAACCGTTTTTCCGTTTCAGTTATGGTTCAACAAATTTTGAACCCAAAAATCGGTTAATCGATTTTCGGTTAACTGGTTTCGCACACCCCTAATTAATATACCTTCTTAAATTTAAGTTTTCAACCTAGTTACTCATTCAACCCCGATTTCACCAAAAACAACACATTTTCACTGAAAATTCATATCTTCCAATCTACTCATCCAATGCATACCAAAATTTACAGAAAATTCTCATAAATTATCAAGAAGTTATAGTAAAAGTTTCAGAAATTTCGCACTACACATGAATTTACAAAAGTCGGACAACATGAGTAACTACTCGAAAAATCTGCACCTAAAAGCATGAATTTAATTTTCTGATTTTTTTCACTAATTCTATTCAAATAGATTTCATCAAATTCTCAATATGCAGCTCAGTAATCATGCTCAATAATACTCAAACATCATTAAATTCATAAATTAAACCACATAAATCGTAACATGCTTTCCAATTCGTGAGTTGCTAATTTAGTGATTAGGCCACTAAATTCTTTAATTAAATCTAGGTTTTTCAATTTCATGAATCAATTTTAAATTTAATCCACCTATTAAATTTTAATTTAAAGGATGAATTCGAATTACTCACCTTAAATACTTAGAATTTTAATTTTGAATTAAATTTTAAATTTTGAATGGGGGTTTGCTTCTTCTTCTTTCTCCTCTTACTATTCTCTGTCTTAGTCCCTCTTGCTCTATACCTCGCTCTCCTTGCCCCTGGTCTCGGTTTTGTCTGGTCTTGCCGTCTTGCTGCTCTCGCTCGCCGGTCTTCGTTATTTTGCTTGTCGTTCAGGCACGTCGGAAGTGCCTCCTCTTCCTCTCTGTTTTGGGTCGACCTCTCACTCGGTTTCTCTGCTTCTATGGCTATCTCAACCTCTTGCTAACTCTAGCTCTCTCGCCATCTTCCATGCTCACTCTCTTCTTCTCACTTAATCTCTCGCTCTCGCTAACTCTACTTCTGATTCCTCTCTCTCGCTCTGCTTCCAATTTCCCTCTCTCGCTCTGCTTCAGTTTGCTTCTTCCCCTCTTACTTCCTCTCTGCTTCGGTCTTCTCCTCTCTCTCGTTCTCTTTCCGCTGCTCCCTCTATTTCTTCGTTCTCTGTTTCTGTTTCAGTCATGCTCTCCCTCTCTCCCTCTCTCCCTCTTTTGTTCTCTACTTCTCTGTTTCTTACCTTCCAGTCTCTGCTCCCTTTGGTTCTATTTCTAATTTCCACTCTTTCTTTCCTGTCTTTAGCCTGCTTCTCACTTAATCCCCCTCTTCTTGGTCTCTCTTTTTCTCCTCATTTCCTTTCAACACCTAATTGACCTTGCTGCTAAAATTCTATTGGACGCCCCTTTCTTCCAGGTTTAATTCACTGCCAGCTCCTCCTCTGAATTCCAGACAGCCCTTTCTCATTTTCATTCCTTTTTTTTTTATTTTAATTTTTTTATTTTGAATTTTGTGTAATATTGAGCCCAAATTAATATCACAAGCCCATCTTAATTAACTCATGCTCAAATTTCACTCCTCGGGTTTAATTTCGACTCGAAAAATTATAATTTACCTTAATTTAATAATTTTAAATTAATTTAACTTTTAATAATTTAATTCTTTTATTAAACAAGCACCTCAAATTTTCGGGCATTACAGTCCTATCGTATGATGTAGTTCCATTTATAAACAAAAGTATATTCCTTTCAATTTTCTATTTAAGGATGTAGTTTTTCATTAGGAGGCGTTAGTTTTCGTACAAGAGAGAGTTGAACGAAACTTAAGTGTATTGTCTCCTTTGTATTTTGAAGAATCGGTTTTAAAATTTTAAAGCAAGATTTCCTATTTCTATGACAAATACTGTAAGCATTCTATTTACAATTTTGTGTTACACACACACACATATAACGTAAAATTAATATTTGATTGACATGCTAGATATTTATATATGATTAAAGATTTAATATTTTTTTCTAAAATTGTATATTACATATTTATTATGTTAGATGTGTATATTCCTAAAGATAATTTATTTTAGGGTTTTGGATTAAAATAAACGGTACTTTGGGAGTATTGGATGTTTATATACCAAATAATAAAGTTGACTAATCATGCACCGTACTTTGAGGGTGATTTTCTTTTCTAAACTACGACCTATTTAGGGGCGATGATCGGTTGTTTTATCATGTATCAAGTTGAGAATAACTTTTTAGCGGTATGTAGCAAAGTAATTCCCTTTTTCTTAACTTGACACGTCATAAAATAATCGAATTGACGTCCCCTAAATAGATGGTGGTTTAGAAAAAAATGATACACAAAATACGGTGCATGATTGGTCAACTTTATAGTTCGGTGTGTAAACATTCAATACCCCTAAAGTACGGTTTATTTTAATCCAAAACCCCTTTATTTTAATATTGTGAATCATACTGTGTATATTATCAATTTAGATAAAATGCTATCTTGACCCTATGAACAATTTTTTTCAAGAAAATTGGGATTTTAAAATTTACAGTTACAAAAGAAGAAAAGACAAATAATGAATTAACCGTATAAATTATGAAAAGTAAGTAATGGGAAAATATTAAAATAAATATTTTTATTTAAATTATTTGAAAAAAATATATATCCATTCTTGTGTTTATAAATTGTTGTTAATTTTTATCATTAGAAATTTATGACAATAATAAAATTAACTAATTTAATTTTATCATTATGACAATAACAAAATTAACTAATTAAAAAATAAATTATTAAAGGTTGTACATATTAAAGGTATAACTCTAGTATAGGCTAATGTAGTGAAAATATTATACAATTGTCATATGTAGAGCTGGAAATGAGCCAAGTCTTAGATTCGGCTTGACTAAAGCTCGCCATGAGCTCGATTCGACTAAAACTAGACTCGGCTCATATGCTTAGTGAGCCAAGCCTAGGAATCAATTGAGCTCGTTTGCTTATTTTGATAGTAAACTATACTGAGTATTGATATTTTGACTTTAAATATATTGTTGATCCTTATTGTTTGAAGTTAACATTAGTGTCCATTGAAGTAAAAATATATTTCAAATTAATATGTGAATATTTTAATCATACACACACGAGTGTATAACTCAAAAGCTCGGCAAAGCTCGAACTCATCTCGGTTAAATTTGATTCGGTTAAAACTCTATTCGGACTTAGTTTGATTAAGCTTGACTCATGTTCGAGTAAGGCTATATTACTTATTGAGTCAAATCAAACTTGCCTAAACTCGGACTTAGCTCGACTCGGATATACCTTTATTCATATAATTTGGATCCCCAACCCCGAAAACACAAAAATTAGTAATTAATAATTAGAGAATGTTGAATTGTCTAAAAAGATAGAGTATGGAACTCAAGTGATCAAAGGAAATTTCCCAGAAAGGGCAAACATGTCCACTTTGATTTAAATACTCCGAAGTAGAGCTATAGGCGGCCGTTAGAAACAAAGACGATGTGGTCAAGTAAAAGCTTATCGCACAAGTAAAACACGCTATTCATTCCTCTTTCACACATTTACTCGCCACTCGCTAGTCTTCGGTCAAACACCCACCCCCGCCCCCTTCTGTCTCTCTCTCTCTCTCTCTCTCTCGCGCGCGCTTTCCTCTTCTTTCTCTCTCAGCCATCCATGGGGAGAAATTCGTGGCCACCGGGGTTTCGATTCCACCCTACCGACGAGGAGCTGATTCTTTATTATCTGAAGCGAAAGATCTGTCGGCAAAGATTGAAGCTTGATATCGTCGCCGAAATCGATGTTTACAAGCTGGAGCCTGAAGAACTTCCTGGTATATTTCTCCTTTTTAATTTTTGAATCATCGATTTCGGTACTTGATTAGTTGATTTGATCGATCTTGGTGATTCTTAATCGATTTATTGAATCTTGATATTGAATTGAAATGTTGGTTTCGGCATTTGGTTTGCAGGGCGTTGACTTCTTTGATCAGGGGTACGCAATTTAGGGTTTTGGTTATTAGAGTTTTTATTTTGGATGTTAAGTTGTCGGTTTTGTTTATTGGGTTCCCTGTTTCTCATAATCCAAGCTCTGGGTATGACCCTGATCTTGCTGTTCTCCTTTTTTCTGTTTTTTTTTTTTTTTTTTTCATAAGAGCTCTTCTGGTTCCCTGCCTCCCACCCACCCGCCCACCCAATCCTTTACCTTGAGGATTTTCTGAAGATTGACGAGTGACTTCTCAAAGGTACAAGTGCTAAGATTACGTGGTTGTAAGATGCTGTAGATATTTTCCCACCAGATTCCAATTGATACTTTTTGGGAAGGGTTTCATTTATTTAGTAGCAATGTTTAATAGATCAAGAAAATCAGGTTGTAAACGGGTATTTGAATGATGAGAGCCAAAATTCATACAATTAGCCACAGCAAGAGTAAAGGTGATTGTGATTTATGAGATTTCTTTCAGCAAAAGACTTTTAATTTCTTATGTAAATGTAAGATTATAGACTATAATTACTTTATTGATTTTCATGTACAAACTGGTGGAGGGGGAGGGGGTTAGCGGCTTCTCTAACTTAGTTTATCTTAGTCACCAAGACCCATAGGCATATCTGAGTAATAATTATAATCAAGACTAGGACATAAGCAACTTTTGTGATGAATCACCTTTTGGATTAAAGATTTTATCTATGAAAACGGGTTGATGTTATAAGGGTGATATTGATCTCTGCCATCCTTGTATTCTTCGTGTTATGATATTTGAAGGGGTGGTCTGACTTGATCAGATTGCTCATGCCTTATTTTTTGATCTCTCCTCTCAAAGCTGCTTCTTTTCAGAAAATATACATATGTTTGTGTCTTTATGTCTGGAGTTGTTTTTCGGCATGCGAAAGGATTGCATCTGAATGGGATTTTGGCCATGTTGAATCATACTTAATCGGCTTGCTCCTACTTTTTTGAGTTCTGTTATGAATGCTAGCTCTTCTCAAAATGGTAACCGCATGTTGCTGTGCTTTCACGTGTGTGTTCCCCTCTAATACCACCTTGGCTTTTGTCCTATTCGATTGAAGAGGTCATGCTTATGTTATTGAATACCAACATCAGATGAATTTAACAACATGTGAGCACAAATAAATAAAATAACCAAATCAATGTTAGTAAACTGGGAAGTTATATTCAAGAACTGCATCACCTGTTGTGGGGTCTGAGGAATGTCTTATTATCACTGCCAGCTCTCTGTCCTCTTCCATGAAAACGCCCTGATCAAACTCCACTGAACTTTGTAATGGTTAACCGAACATGTACAACACCTGTAGTATCACTTTCTTACAGTGAGGTTACAAATGTGTTTTTTTGATGTTATCTTTTGTGCAATCAGTAACTGCAGCTTTTGTGGTATTTTTTCCTGCGCTAGATCTACTTTTTACGTCTTATGGACTGATAATTCACGGCATTGTCAACATTACGTTCAGTCTCTTTTCAAAGTGGGGAGAATGTATTGCTGTCAGCTAAAAGTACAGTAATCCTGGGTTTCATGCCATACCATCTACTGAATTTGGGTTCACATGTGGTTTTAGAAAATTATTACCTGGAGTTATAAATGAAAGACTAATATACATTTGAAATCTGTGATGGCTTTAGATGTGTATTGTTGATAGTTTATGATTATGGGAACAGATCATCTGCACAATCTATCCTGTTACACGACTTACATATTCAACTATTCTCAATACCCTAATGATAATAATGGAACATGGTATTAACAGTTGTGAGTCAATTGTGATGCAGGGCTGTCTTTATTGAAGAGCAGAGATCGACAATGGTTCTTTTTCAGTCCCAGGGACAGAAAGTACCCGAATGGATTAAGGTCAAACAGATCCACAAGATATGGTTACTGGAAAGCGACCGGAAAAGATCGTATAATCACCTGTAATTCCAGGAATGTTGGTGTAAAGAAGACCCTAGTGTTTTACAAGGGTCGTGCCCCTTCTGGAGAGCGAACGGATTGGGTAATGCATGAGTATACACTGGATGAAGATGAGCTTAGAAGGTGTCAGAACGCTCAAGACTATTATGCACTTTACAAGTTGTTTAAGAAGAGCGGCCCTGGTCCTAAGAATGGTGAGCAGTATGGAGCCCTGTTTAGGGAGGAAGATTGGGTTGATGACGATGATTGCCATGAAATCACGTGCAATACGGACCAAGTAAATCATGCTCATGAGGTGAACAA
Organism: Talinum fruticosum; assembly: GCA_021018815.1. Lineage (NCBI taxonomy): Eukaryota > Viridiplantae > Streptophyta > Magnoliopsida > Caryophyllales > Talinaceae > Talinum > Talinum fruticosum. The sequence goes on along the minus strand of JAITYX010000036.1, from coordinate 4,256,877 downwards.
TGTCTCAGCTACGGTTAGTTGTAGAAATGAGCAAGCACATCTGTCACTGGATGATATTGATGAGGTTATGAACCGCATAATTGTTGAGACTGCACCACAACCAGCAGATGCATATGACTTTGAACAGGCATTGTCACAGGTGATTTATCCTTACATTTTTTGTGCTTTATTGTAAGAGATGGTGATATTTTTCTTCTCGTCAACATAGTTGCATTGCATGCTATATCAGCTATAAAGGTTGTGTCAATAAATTAAGACAATTCAGTTGAAGAATGTTTAACCACTGAGTTTGTTCATATTAACCTATTTCTGAATAACATTTGGTATTCTTGGTCCTTAATTATGAGTTTTCTCTGGGGAAAATGCCTTTTCTGTTCCCCACCTCCCCCAACGATAGAGCTCCTATAATTAACTTTATTTGTTATTTATGTTGCAGTTTGTTGGCGAAGAAGATACTCAAAGTACTGTGCTTCATGCATCTTTTGGTGAAGCCATTCATCCTGAGTCATGTGCAACATATGCTCTGGGCACCCGGCAAGATGGTCAAGAAGGAAGTTTTAATGTTTCACAGACAACTCGGGAGTACAATTGTGGGATGTGCCTGAAGTGGCTTCTGCCGCCTGCAAACCTGAGCTACCACAAGGTGTTGATGAGGACTTTCTTGAGATGGATGATCTTCTTGGATCAGACCCTTTGCAAGGCTCCGGTGAAGCTGTGCCTCCTCATATCAGTGGCAACAACATTTTAGAGGATCCACAGATGAGACAAGATGATGGATTGAGTGAATTCGATTTCTTTTATGATGCTGATTTTGGTATCCATGATCTCTTACCTAGTAATCAAACAATGCCGTCCAATTCATATCTGGAGTCACATGAAGGCGGATTAGCAGGCCAAGTGAGTAGCTTTGATATGCAGCTGTATCCAAATTCTGTTGATACTTTTGGGAATGAGATGTGTAGTTATGCCAACACTTATATTCCCACGACCACCGAGCTAAATCAGGAACCTGTACCACTACCAACAACAGGTACTGCTTTACAGTTCTATGGAAGCATTCAAACTTGACCATGGCTGGAGGTTAACTTAATTTTTGAATGCATAAAGTGGTTTCCACTTTTTATATACTTTTACAACTACAAATTCCTTTTTTTTTTTTGGTCCTCTGTGATATTCAACGTATCCCCCCCAACCTTCTGCTCCTTCCTGTCCTCTTTAAATAGAGAAGGGGGCAAAGAAGACTGTTTTAACTTGGAGAGTTAGTCCTGAGTGGACTTGGAGATTCCATTTTCCAGTCTCGCTCTAGGTTTTTATGATTTTGCTAATATTAGAATATGTGGGCACATTCAGGTGTTGTATCTGGTGGGAGTTCTACAACTATCTCTGCTGAGCCGAGCCAAAATCAAAGTGGCAAAGAGGGTGAAGGGGCTCAACCTTGGTTCTCTTCCACTTTATGGTCATTTGTCGAATCCATTCCTGCTGCCCCTGCTTCAGCTGCTGAGACTGCTATGGTCAACAAGGCATTTCAGCGGATGTCTAGTTTCAGTAGGTTAAGAATCAATGCCAAAAGCTTGAATGCCACAGCCAATAGCATTAAGGTGCCTTCAAGAGCAGCTGTAGGAAGCAGAATAAAGTGTCTCTTCATTTTTTCATTTTTGGTGATGGTATTCGCTATCATATGTGTGTTTATTGGTTCAAATGTCACTGTCTCTGGGAAGGTACATCATCGCATGAATTTGTAAACGTTTGTAGTAGTTCTCATTAGTGTACACCAGTAACCAAAATATATTGAGTGCTTTGGAACGGAGTAGCACCATCTCTGTTGATATTTTATCACAATTGGATATGTAGTGCTTTCTTCTTAACGTTCCTTTCCGTATTCTTTTCTATTTTCTCATAGTGCTGGATAGTAATAGGAGCTGGACCAAGTGTGCCTATAATGTGCATAATTTGTGGTAATACTTTAGAGAAGAAACGTGTTGTTCAGATATGAAATTACATGTGAATTAGGTAATCGTGATTTTGTGTTTAAGAAACACATCCACAATGATTAGGGATGTGGTTGGAATAACAATGGCATGCTAAGATTATTGGGAACTTGTGACAAAGTGGTACATTAAAGAAGGGGGGCCATTTTCAATCCAAACTGCTTTCCCCTTTTTGATCATTGAGTGAAAGTAAGCATGAACAAAATTCCTTGTTGACAAAGTGGGTACATTACAGGTTTATGAGATAGGAAAAACTACTTTTAGGTACACAATTATATTTACAAAAATTTTACACAAAGGTACCTTAAGTTATGGCGTAATTATTTACAAACTACTCGAGTTTGAAAAACTAATCCCAGGTACCATTTCCTTTGTAGTAATGTTTTACGTGACCCATTTTTGGCGTTGACGTCATATACTCTTATGCTCCTCAAGTTTGAAAAACTACTTCGATAAGTTAAGCATGAAATTCAAAATTTTTTATTGAATACCAATTTTACCTCATGTTTTTAATGACAAACTTAAAACATTGAATTTTTACCTTCTTCCCATTTAACAAGATAAAATTTTTAATTTTTTTTATTTTGTGATTTTTATAGTAAATACATGTGAAAAAATTTGAACTTAAAAATTTATAATTTTTTATGTTGTGATTTTTATGATTATTTTTACTTATTAAATTTAAAATTGAAAATTTTACGATTGTCTCCTTTGGTATGGTCATGTGAATGTGAAGTTAATGAAATGTGGTAACCGAGATATATAATTGAATTTTCTTTCATTGAAATAAAACGTAATATCAATTATAAATCTAAAATAGATATAATCCGACCAACCCCTAAAATAACACATGAAATCAATCATATTTTCCCATTTAATTAGGGGTTTGAATTACCTAGGAGATGGTAGAATGCATTGGCTTTGATTTTAGGGTTTAATTTGGGCTTAATCTTTATAACTTTGTTGATTTATGAATTTAAAATTTTGATTGATTAAAATTTTTAAATTACGTTTTGATTTGGGATTTGAATAATAGATACTATTTTAATAAATAATGTGATGATTTTTTTAGATATTTTATAATTGTTAGCAAATGCATTCTATCATTTCAAAGGCATTGAAAAAAATCAATATTTTATATTATTAGATGGTAATAAGGTAAAAAAAAAAATCGATGTTTTAAATTTTTGTCATTGAAAATAAGAGGTAAAATTGGTATTCAACAAAAAAGTTTTTGAATTTCTTGCTCAATTTATCGGATATATGACCTCAATGCTTGGAAATGAGTTGCGGAAAACATTACAACAAAAGCAAATGTACATATAAGTAATTTTTCAAACCTGAGGAGCTTGTAAATAGTTACATCACACCATACCTATATATAAGTTTTTGCTATTTAGGCCCATATGTATAAATATATAAAAGCATAATGAATTTTCTTCTCCAATGGTCAAGTGTTACTTTCACAAAATTTTTTATTTTCCATTTTTTAAAATATGTTTAAAATATTACTTTTATTTTTGGCAACTCCAGTTATCATTTTTTCTTTTTAATTTTCAAAAGATAATATATAAAATAAAATATTCTGATTTTTAATATCCTAAAACTTTTTTGCAACTGCTAGAAATACTAAAGTCAAGTGTTACTCTCACGCTTGTCGATTTGCTTTGTTGGAAGCCCTGAAGCGCTGTGTGATATATATATAATAAAAACTCTTAATTAAATGAATTTTGTGGTAGTTAAAATGAATTGAAATGTAATTAAAATGAATTGAAAGACGATCATGGGTGCTGCAAATAATCAAGATACACTCAACCCTTTTAATTCAATGACTTATTATATAAGCAAATACATAACTTTCAAATCTTAACAATGTTATTTATTTTTATTAAAGAATATTAAAATTTATCAATGTAATATGATTGGAATATTAACATAGAATACTACTATTGATAGATTAATTATACTGTAGATTATAGATTAACTTCCAAAATCACGAAATTAATATATCTTATGATATTATTTATTTTGATACCCATATTATGAAATATTTAGTGGCGATTCAGTTTTATAATTTTGAAAGTATAACTCAATTAGAAGCAACAGAGGAAAACAAAAAAACCTAATCCTTTAGAATAATTTAGATTATATGAGAGAAAATTAATCATTAGTCGACGGATCATATTTAATAAAATATAGAAAAATGATAAATGCACAAAGTAAACAATAAAAAATAATTCCTTTATTTATTTAAATTTAATTTAATTTAAATCGCCATTAGTTACTACTATTTGGTATCATAGCGAGTAACTTTCGAGGGGATCCTTGAAAAAAATTTAGATTTGATTGTCTCTTTTGTAAATCGGGTTCATCCTCCATATTTAAATATAAACACACGTTTCACAAAAAAAAATTTCAACCAAAAATTTAAAAATTCAATTTTAATTTCTCTTTCACTATACTCTCTCTTCATTGTAGAATTCAAACTTTCTCATTATACTTTTGATTACTTAAAATGATGATAAAGATTTTCAGTAAAACAAAACTTACAAATTAATATAAAATAAAAATTATTAATTAAATAAATTATTTAAAAACTTATAAAGAGTATTTGAATAACATTCACTACTTAAAATAATAAAATTTTTTTATAAAATTTAATTTATATACAGTATAAAATAAAAAATCTTCATTATTAAAAATATTTAAAAAATTTATAGAATTGTAATAAAACGCTGAATTTAACTCGCTCTACTACTCTCCTTGTTCTGTCATTGGCCGCAGTGCCGGCCTACCTCATTCACACCTCCCTCGTTTACACCCCCGCGCCTCTCCTGGTCTGTGCTCCAGGCTCCCTCTCTGCCTTCCTGGGCTCTCTCTCTCCGGCTCCCTCTTGCTCTCCGGCTACCTCCCGCTCTCCGGCTCTCTCTGGTCCTCCGGCTACCTCACGCTTTCCGACTCGCTCTCTCCATCGTTTTTAGGTATGTTCAATTGGATCTGAAAATGGTGCCTCTCTCCATCGTTTTTGGTATGTTCAATAATTACATCTATGTTTTATGTTTTATGTTTTACCTTTCGAAACGAAAGGTTCAGATGTATATAATAATGTGGGTTGGCCATAACATCTAAAATCCCGAATTGTTGTTCTGTGCTTCTGCCTCTTGCTGGAAATTTCATTCTCCCTCCCCCGTCTTCTCTCCTTTTACCCGAATTCTAGATTTTACTTTTGTAAACTGTGAGTTTGGATGAAATTAGATCTGTGGTGTCTTGTGAATGCTTGATTGGTTGAATTTCTAGAGCTCCTTTACAGATTTTAAACCAAAAAAAAGCTCAATTAACAAATAAATAACTGACGTGAATTGGTAATCAAATCCAAAAAAATAAATAAATGACTGAAATTATTTGTAGAAGATTGGTGACCAAATTTCTTCAGAAGATTCATGCTGGTTTGTTAAGAAGGAGATAGTTTAGAGAGAAAGGGGAAACTCAGGTGAAGAGAGGAAACTGATATGAAATAACTCTATGAGATAATTTTATCCTTTAATTTAATCTAAAAAGGGTAAATATGGTAAATTAAAATTTATACAACAATTCAATCATCTTTCCTTTATATATAACATAGATAAATAAAGTTGATTATATTTCAATTGTTTTTATTGTGATAACTGTAGTGAATTGTGTGATTATTATGATTTGATGTTCAATCACCTCCTCTACGGCTTTAGACCCCGAAAGAAAGTATGGCACACAAGATGAGAACAATATTTTAATGTTAGATTCCGGTTCTTAAGACTATGTGGTGCATTTAGTAGTTAAAATGTGGTCTAAACACTTTTTGATGTGTTATCTTTCTTATTTTTAAAAAATATGAGTTTGGAATGAATTTCAAGCATTTTTATGTAAAAAGTGTGCCTTGCTCCAAAAGCGCCGCCATTGCCTTGAAGCCCCGCCCGGGCTTCGGGACCCTGTGTGCTTTTTTGCCCCTGCGCTTTTTGAATCTAAGGTTTTAATACATCTATGAGATAGGTGGGATGATTGTGTCGCAAAGTTTGTGATTGACATTGTTTGTGATCACTAGTTGCTCTAGTCAAGATTCAAATCGGTGGGTTCTCATATACTCGGTAACATCTAACTTAATTACCAACCATAAAGTGATGCGTGATGCCCGGGTTAGTCATTGTGATGATCTATAATGTAGGTTAAATGATTTAAGAACCGTTTCCTTTCGAACATGAAAGCCATGCCTAATTCCCATTTTCCAAGAGAAGTGAGAACGTAGGACGGAGTTTGATTAAAGGTCACCGATCATCAAGCACACTCATTACTCATACGATGTTTCCGTCATCTTTCCCTTCCCTTTGCTCAATCACCCTTGGTCGTGTTACGCTCCGGCATTTTTCTCATATCATTCTTTTCTTCTCTCTTTTGTCCCCCTTTATTATTCTCTCTCCTTCACTCTTTTGCTTGCGTGCATTTCCTTCTTCGCAAAGCATCAACAGCCCCTACGAATCTCGGTAAGCGCCTTCGTTCATGTTATACCCAATTCGCTTTACCAATGCTTTACATTTCTGTTGATCATCATGTGCTCACTCGCATTTCTTTCTTTGTGAAGCACCAGCAAGCCCTCCCTTCGATTCTCGGTAAGCGCCCATTCGTTTTACCATTGCATTTCGATGATCATCACGTTTGATTTTAGTGCGTTTTTCACCTTTTTGTTGAGTTGGGGTTTTCTCAAATGAGGTTAATATGTATGGATAATGTGCTGAATTTAAAAAGTTTATAGTGTTCGACAATTGCGATTTTGCATGTAATTGATTTTGGTTCTTGGGCGTTGTTATTTGTCCGAAAGATTTTTGCTTCATTGAGTTTTCTCTTCTCTTTCATATATTCTTGCTTTCGAATGGTAATTGTTCACGATCTTTTATTTTGATTTTCAAAAATAGAAAAGGACGTTCTATTGAGATTCGCGGTGGTGAAATCAAGGAACTGTTGTACATTTGTTTTTTTCATTCAATTCATTTCGGGTACAATAGTTTTTGGAAGAGTCAATATTGGTGAATTTTTGAGTTTTTTTGAAATGGATTCAATGCTTGTTGTGTTTCATGAAGTAGCGAGGCAAGTCAATATCGGTCAATTTCGGAATTGCTAAGTACATATAAATGTTGTGTACTTATGTTTTAATATATCCATGAGATAGGTGGGATGATTGTGTTGTTAAGTTTGTGATTGACATTGTTCGCGGTCACTAGTTGCTCTAGTCGGGATTTAGGTGGGTGGGTTGGTTCTCGTGTATTCAATAATGTCTAACTTAACTGTTAACCATAAAGTGATGAGTTAGTCATTGTGATGATTTATAAGGTAGGTTAAATGATTGAAGAATTGTTTCCTTTCAGCCACGAAGGCCATGTCCAATTCCTATTTGCATTGACAATGAGACGTTGGGTATCATGGATTTTGCTGTTTACTTGTTTTTTTATTCACTGTGTGTGCTAAACTTGTGGAAAGTACTCCTGTGTTAACCTTTATGAATAGGAACTAGTTCATGCTGAGGACATTTGTTTATGCAGATTGTTGTGTCTTCTCATTTATATGTTTTTAGTTTTATGATGTTCATGAGTGATTTCAACTCCTTCATGAATTAAATTTTTACTTACATTACATGTGACTTTGATTCTAGCCATTTGGCTGCTACTGCAATTTTCATTGCCTTCTTAAATTACTGTTCTTAATTATATATTTCTTGACTTTGATGATATTTATATAGAAACCAATGCAGGAAAATAAGAAATAGAAGTAATGCTTGAGAGTTGAAACTTCTGAATAGAGGAAGTTGCTTTTCCATGCTTTAAATTTGTCAAATAGTTTATCTATTGCTTAGTTATAGATGCACTCCTCCTCTCCTAACCTTTTTTCCCCCTTGGAGGAGGGGGTGTATTGAGACAACAGATAGTAGTGGCTAATAAGATAGCTAAGCTTATGACTCAAGTATTATGCAACAAAGTCATATCAGGCTGGAAGGCTAATGTTTTACAACCATACTAAGATAGATCATCTTAGATATAGTTGTACAATTAGTATTTTGTAGATTCTTATGGTACCCATAAATTTGAAGACCTTCGGATAGGATAAGTTGCAATGTTCTCTGTATGTGGAAAACTACAAGCGGAAGCATATTGATTTCACCAAATTGAGAGCCCTGAAATTTTGAAGTTGCTCCATAATGATATGAGCATAATTATAGTCATAATTTCCTTGTTCACAGGGAAGGATCCTCTTTTTTCTTTTTTTCTTTTTAAAGGTATGAATAGTCGGTGGAGATGAGGTATGAGGATTTGATTTTTTATCTCTTGATGCAAATCCTATGACATCCCATGTCACAACTATTATGCCACAGGATACAAAGTGGTAAGGTATTGTGTATTACATAACATTCTTTCCACATATTTGCGAACCCGGGTGTTATCCTTCTAGTCTCTGAGTTGGTCCTGCATCTCACCCCCTCCCCCAAAAAAGAAGGGTTCCCTTTAATCTCCCATTTGGTTTCGATTTTTTATGATGAACTCCCCTTGACATGTGGTGAAACTATTGATTTCTGTTTTGCACGTTTTGTTGCATTATTGATATGTTCGTTCTTCTATTTGTAGTCATGGAGATGATCAGCTCCTGCCGTCCAACTCTTGGGGATGGCAATAGGGATATAGAATTGCTGTATGAAGCTTTTGGATCTGCTTTTTCACTTGAGGCCATAGCCTCGGCTTATTCCCAGGCAAGTCGCAATGTGGACATGGCAGGAGCTATTCTTTATGATTTGCAAGGACATAAGCCTTCAATGACCCAGCAGTTCAAAGATGTGGAGGCAGTTTCTGTATCAACATCTGATGGTGCTTCTGAGTGTCCACACACTGCAGATGGAAATGTTGCAAGTCTTGTGCCAAGCAACATTATATCAGGGGCCCCTGGACCAGAACTGAAGCCAATACTATGTTCAAGAAGTGTAACATCTAAAGTGGGCTTTAAGGAATCATTTGCTACCTCATGCAGTAATACTGGGAAGGAAGACAGTAGCATGAATCAAGACATGGAAGAATTTCTCTTTAAAATGCTTGGAGATGGGTTTAAGCTTGACAAAGAGATGATACATGAAGTCCTTGGTAAGTTGCATTTTATGCTTCAGTTTGACTGCTTGACTATTTCAAGTATAACACTAATGATATGGAATTTCTAGTAGTTCGTACTTTGTTCAATCACAGTTTAGCCATGTGCCCTATTAGCTGTTTTTCTTGTAAAAAATGTTTATGGTTTCTGAATATTTGTTAGATGAGGAGTTGGCTGTCAGTAAAATAGAGTCTCTTATGAGTTTTTGTTGGATTATGATCGAATATATTGCGGACTATGCCATGAATATACTAGAACTTGATAAGACCTCCTGGTGGATTCCTTTGAATCTATGTTGCCGAAGGAACTAGTAGGTTTAGGCTCTGTTAGATGTTGTTGACTTTTATTCTTATGCTATTATTTGATGTCTTAACCTTTTGATTGAAGTCATGTGAAGTGGTCCGTGTTTTGTTTAAATTTTTGTTTTAGAAGTATTTTTGGCTAGCATAGGCAGTAACATTTGATTAGAGTGTCATGCGCTCAGTTGTTTTACTGGGTCTGTCCGATGGTGAACGTTATTCCTAAAAGGAATTGCAGTATGCAAGGACCTTGTAACTTGGGATCGTATATCATGATTTCTCATGCTCAATGGTTTGCTTTGGTTGTGTTAAAAGATTTTTCTGTACCTTCCAACTTTTGACCCAGGGTTTAAAGGGACATTCTCTACACTTTAGTGGTAAGGGGTGAGGCTGGATGCTACATGAACTCTGCGGTTTGGATTTGGTTTTTTATTTCTTCAGCATACAATTTTCCATTTTGCAGTTTGGACTATGTAGTTTATTGTTTATATCATATTGATATGACAGTTGCTTCAGTAGGGCTTTTATTAATGACAGTCTTGCATGTAGAGCAGCTCTGTGCAATTTAAGTTTTGTACATTTAGAAGAACTTTGCTTATTATTATTTCTGTGAATCTGATGTTGATCTTCAACTAATTGGTCATCCTATTATTACCTTTTCTCATTCACTGGTTTCTGAAGTTTGTTTTATGATCTTGTGTGGTATCTGATCTGGTTAGCATGCTGCACTTGCAGGATTCTGTGGATATGATCTGGAAAAGGTACAGCTCATATTCATTTAAAGGTTGAAGACATTGATTTGAACTTTGAGTTTTCAGATATATGCCATTGTGTCATTTATTTTTCTTCATTGCTGTGAGTGTTTATAGTTTCCTATCCTTCTGTAAGGCTATGACTTCTGATGCTTACAGGATCCTTCATTAACATCATAAGTTTCCTCAAAATATTAGCATTAGCAGCTTTAAAAATCAAAAGCTACACACAGAGTTGTAACATCTCTGGTTGTGATTGACAGTTGTGGCCATTGCAAAAATTCCCTTAGTCCTAATGCTCTTGTGCCACTTTATGTGGCTTGATAAGTGAAATTAGTGGTGACTGAAGACTCTTGAGAAATGTTTGACAAATGATAGCTCATAGCTAAAAATATCTTCCTCTTCTTTTCTTCATTTCCTCCCCTCCCCACTTTTTTTAGGGGGTGGTGTTGTTTGAAAACTGAAAACATCATTATACTATCACTGCTAGCTCTAGGCAATCATGGTCTGCATGAACATGTTCTGTTGTTTCTTCGAACTAATTGCCTTTATCCCATTTTTAGTGATTTTGTATTTAACTAAAGATAATTGAGGAAATATTATTGGTAATTCAGGAATCTGTGTGGGAAGAGAAGTTCTGAGAAATTAGGTAAACCACTACTAAAGATTTCTTAAATAATATTTTCCCTTCTTTTTCTTTGTGAAAACTACAGAGTCATTGTACTGTGGTAACTTTTTTGACTAAGGTTTGTGAACCATTGGTTAGCCCCTACACTGTAATTATTGCTAATATTGGTAAGTCAGGAATCTGTGTGAGAAGAGAAGTGTCAGAAATTAGGTAAACCATTACTGAAGGTTTTTAAAAAAATATTTTTCCTTTCTTTTCTTGGTGAAAACTAGTCATTGTATTGTGGTAACTTGTTTGACTAAGGTATGTGAACCACTGGTTAGCCTCTACACTGTTATTGCTATATTCATGTATGGTACATGATGAGGCACAATAATTTTGTGACAAGATTTTCAAAGTTACTTTTTATGCACATGAAACATGTACCCTCTCTATTGACATGCCTGGTTGTACTTTTAAGCTTTAGAGGGCTTAGTAATCTCCCATTATCTCATTGTGAGAACCATTTCTTTTTATCTATGCTTTCAGTTGTTTTCTTTCACCTGAGGACACACATAAAAGTTCTTAGTTTGGGAAACAAATAACAGAAATCTTGATTCTGCAAAATTATAAGCAGGAATGCTCCACCAGAAGGTGATATTCTTTTCTGAGCTAAAAATTATAATATTTTCTACGAGTGTTAGGTCTTCTATCTATCTATGTATCTATATATCTATTTTAACAAATGTTTCAAATTCTTCTCATGCATTGGAAAGACGGGGAGTGGGGAGAGAAAATTGGAACTACATGCTATAATCATTTTGAAGATATTTTTCTTCTTCATTTGTTAGATAAAATGTGGAAATGACTTCATCTAGCAATTTTTCGACATTTAGCCTTTGGAATCAGTGAGTGAGTGCAGCTACAGGTAGGTTAATATGGAGCCATGCTTTGAAAAATTTCATACTGGATAATGAATATTTCCTCACCGTGATGCTATATATCGTTGATATAACAAGGCCATGGAAATTGGCTTTGTTTAGAATCATAATCAAGCACTTTTTACGCAAATGCATAAAAGCAGATCTTCCTAAGAGTGCAAATCGAATTCTTTTCAAGATGAAGGGCATGGAACTACGAAGGAAGCATAATATACAAAGCACTTAGAGCAAGAGAGAGAGAAGACAGTTGCAGTATTATAAAAGCTATGCTGTCTGGAATTGTCACTATCCCTCTTCCTTGTGCTATATAGTGGTCTTAAATCAGTTCTACATTTTTCATGTGTGCGTCTGCTTTTGAATTATGGGCCTTTTGAATAATGTCTGCCGTCTCCATCAAACAGTAGTAGCTTGACATTGTGCATAATTTTGTCATTGACTTTTCTTCTGTGTGTTTCTTCCTGTTCAAACAATGTTCACTTTTTAACTTCTATTAGTACTGCATTTTTCATGTGTATAACTTGTTTATGGATCCAGTCATTTCTTACTGCATTGATAACTTGTGGCCCTAGTGGCATGTTGTACTTGTTCGACATTGTGTATGTTGACTTTGACATTCCTCGATGCTTTTCTGCTGTAAACAGAGTATGGAAACTCTTGTTGACCTATCAGCTTCAAGCCTTGGAAAGAGTGATGATGTTGTAAGCAGAACTGCTGAAAGGGTAAATTCTGGATCTCCCTGACCCAACTGCTGTTTTGTGATCTTTTCATTTATGCCTCTAGTTTATGTAGTTCTTTCTGGTAAATATAACATGGGAAACATTCTTTCCTTGTTTCAACGAATAAAATGCCTTCTTTATGATTAATGAATTAACCAACGGAAGAGTCTCAATCTACCTATAACCTTTGTACTAATTGAATAGCACTAGTGCTGATGGGTACTTCTTTATGTTGAATCTGTTCCTCATTTGAGAAAAACATAAGGCCTTTATTCATATTGAAGGAAAGGGTCCAAGAGTTATCCATCCAGGTTGTACCTGTTTACCTGTTTGGTATGCAGGCAGGCCTCACAGATGAAAAGAACAGAGGTTGATCCCCTTCTATTTAGGGATGTCATCGCACTATGCTTGTCTCCTTAGTGCATTGCTAAAGATGGGGTATTAGCATTTCATTTCTGGTGAATTCTTCATACTATCTAAATATCACAACAAGCAAATGCACTCCCTCCTTGTTCTGGGTTGGAGGGAGGGGCTGCTAGGTGTGTGCAATCTTACCCCTACAATCAAATTGCATAGAGGCCATTTCCAAGAGGCCCTAAATTTGGAAGGCATGTTTGATCTATTACTTCAGACTACAATGAAAGTAATAGAGAACAGTTGTGTATGATGTTTTATTGCAGTTTACCAAATTCAAAACTAAAAATTTTTGTGCAATGGTGAGAATTGCCTAGAAAGTGGGCATCCATTCTATACAAATAATCACTCATAAAATATAAATGTAGTAACTACTAGCACAAGTCGTACTCCCTTCACATTCATAAGCTAATGTAAGCGAATCTAGAGCTACCGAAAGCTTTCCCGACATGATTATCAACATGAATCAAACACGAAATGAAACGTGTTTGGGTGGGAATTTTCAACCCATTTAATTAAATTGGTCGACATGTTTAATCCGTTTAATTAATTGAGTTAGTTTCAGGTTGGCAATTTCGACACAAAAAAAACCTATTTAACCCATTTATCCATTTCCCATTTATTTTTTTCAGAGTATTTTGAAAATTTGGGATTGAAAATTTTGATATAGCATTTGGATCTTAATAGTGTAGTAGTACATTTCTTTTAAAATTTTTGAAGGAAGGGGAGCTAAGCTTATTACCCTAAGCATTTATCATGGTTCATAGTTATGCTTTGGTTGAAATAGTATGTGGATTAATAGGTAACCGGATAACCTAAACCTGGCCCGTTTACATTAAAGGGGTAAGTGAACCCGGTTAAAAATAAACGGGTTCAGGTTGAGATTTTCAACCTGCGTAATAAATGAGTTCGGTTCAGGTTGGGGAATTTTCAGCTTGTTTAAGTTCAACAGGAACACAAATTTGATCAAACCTATTTTATTTGACAGCCGTAGGTGAATCTATCTAATAATGAAGTTCACCAATAGTGTCCTCTTATTATTAGTTGTGTGATAGGTAAAGAACTAAAGACGCTATATTTTTTCCTAAAGATATCATGTTTGATCTCTGAAGTGCCTACATATGCTGATTTATAGGCCATATTGTTCTGGTTAGTAAGGGTGTCTTACATGATTGTTTCAGACTCTTCTTTCTCTCTAACATTGTAATGTATGAATTTTCAGCTGGAATGTTCATTATGATTTCATGTAAGTGTAGGGCTATATATTACAAGAAGCATTTGCCTAGAAACTTAGCATTGTGAGTATGCTTTTCTGATTTAGATTCTTGTGAAATCTCAGGAGCAGCATCTGAAGGTTGGCTTGTGTGCAGGTACTGAGAGGTTAGAGTTACCAAGTTCTTCTCTAAGGCATATTGTTGTTCCTGCTCGCGTCCTTGTGAACATAATCTTAAATCATTGTAGTTTTTTCCCTGCTCCTTATCCCTCCCTTCAGGGTCATATTTCCTGGTTTGTAGCATATATATAACTGTAAAAGATGGCTAATAAAGTGATGACGCAGGTCTGTGAACCACAGTGGAGAAGAATCATGTAAGAAAAAGAAAGATAAGTATGATTTGCAGAGGGAAATTTTGGGTTCACTATTTACAGCTCCAGAAAGAACCCAGGAGCTGCCTAAACGAACTATCCCTCGAAATCGAGTTGCCAGCAGATCTAGTGCATTTGGGAGACCTGTGATTGAACCTTTGAAAGAGATAAAAATAGAGGAAACATTTGTTGCAATTAAACCACTAGTAACAGCTGGAGAAGGTTGGCATATTCTTTGTGCATATGTAGATCATTGAGTGAAACTTTTAATGTTGCCCTATTTCACTAGTTGTATTGACATGACAGTCCTCAGCCGTATCTTCTGTTTCTGATGTACCAAGTTTTGTGGATATAACCAGACATTAAGCTATTTAGCATTTACGTTGAAGTATTTGACTTGTTTATACTTTGTATTTATTGCAGCCTTCATGTTTCAGATTTGTATTGCAGTCGTTTTGCTTTCTGCTGTATTATTGGCATGAAAAACCTTCCATCCTTTTTGCAGTTGAAATAATGTTAGTTGTTGCCTAGTACCTTGCTTGATATTATCTAGTCTTTTAAGAAGATAGTGTTCCATTTCCTGATTCATCTTTGCATTTCTTTAACTAAATATTTGCATTTCCTGTGAACACACTCTGTCGTGACTGCGGATGTTTTGGGATGACTTTTTGTGAAGAGGAGGATGATGAAAATAGCTACCATGTCCTTCGCCAAGCTGTCAATGAATATTGGACTCTCATGAAAGAATATTACAAAGCCGTGAGTGAAAACAATGAAACTATTTATTTACTTCAACGTGGATATTATTATAACGTTCATGTATCTGCACCTTCGAAGTTACTGCTGGCTTTCTCTGGTTTGGGGATTTTGTACATGAGAGACAATATTCTGAAATTTTCAGGCTGCTGAGGCATATGCTAAGGGAGATCAAGTACGAGCTTTTAAACTTATGAAAGAGGTATGATTCTGATCCTAGTTACCGATGTGCATATCTGAAGATAAGATTAACAACCAATGCAATCTTCTCCTTTATCACATTCAATTTGTGTTCTCTTGGAATTCAGGGTCAATTTTACAAAACAAAGGCATTAGAAGCCGATGAAAAGTCTAATCAGAAGAATTTGGAAACACGGTTGGAACCCAGATTGGTCGCTGCCCTTTTGTCCTACATTGTTTAAGTCACTAGTCTAACAAGTTTAATCTAACCTTCAGCTGCAAGGAAGATGAAGTGTTGCTCAATATGAGTACCTATACACCAAGAGAAGCAGTTAAAAATCTCAGGCGTAACCTACTGATTTTTGCCGGCATACCAAGTATGTCACTCTTTTACCTCTTAACGTTAGTTGATTGTCTAATTGAATGGCTTACATAATTCTCTGGATTTTGTTCTCAGCTACTCGTTACCTTAAGCTCACAGTGGGGAATGACTATCCACAAAGCAAAAGAAGGGGTCGGAAACAACTGGTATGAGTTTTATGGTATATTGACTATGTAATTCCTGCTATGGTTGATAGAAGTATGTACTTGGCAAACTTTGATCAGAACCCGACCACCTGACTAACATGCATCCATTCCCAACCTGGACCCAGAATAATACAAGCCTGATGCTGACCTAGATACTGAATTGACCTTTAAGCAATGAATGACAGAGGTGGCTATTATAAACCAACCATGAAATGAGCCAATCATAACCCAATCAAAACATGAACCCAGCAACTTGTAGCCTACCTCTTCTCAGAGTTCATCTTAATTCTCAACAAGAACCCTCTTTTCTACAACTGAGATCAATACTTAAAGTTAGACGAGATGATAAGTGTCTTGATTCCGGGATTGCATTTGATAGAGTGGACCACTTGGGTGGAGCAAATATGAATGTTACTGTGCTTGCTCATATTGATATGCAGCGATTGCATGTCAAACACTCCCATTGCTGCTTGTGGTTTACCAGCTAGTATGTGAATCACATGAATTGCTTCTTTAGTGTTTGATTTATGTGGTATATTATAATGTAGGTTCTTCAAGAGCTGGAGAAGGAGTCGATTAAATGGACTGAAGAAGATGATGGGAAGATTATAGTGATTCAGCTCGTTGAAGTAGACCCGAAGAACTTGAGTTTTGCCGAAAAGTAGGGGTTCAAGCTAGATATGTTCGTTCTAGGAAAAGGGCATTATTTTTTGTGCCTTGGCTTGGTGATAGCTTAGGATGCAAAGTTATATATTGCTTAGTGGACCTCATTATCGCTTTGGATTTGAAGAAAATGGGAATGTAATTGAAGATATTATATTTGCTCTAGATTCAGTACCTCTAAAATTAAAAGTCTCTATCTATGGCAAAAAAAAAACTGGGTGCAATTTGTTTAACTAGTAAACTAGAGTTGCAAAGTTTATTGCACAACCATCTATAGTTATCTTGAAATAGAAAATGTTTTGTTTACAACAAAAGGTGTAGTAATCAGGTAGCATCTGGAAATTATGCAGTCATAAAAAATAAGGACAAAATGTTAATACAGTTTCAAAGGTATTCTATTATGATTTACCATGGTTAGTAATTATCCTTTGTGATAAATTATTGTTTGTTTTTGTTGATTCTATTGCGAAAAATAAAAATAATAAAAAAATGAGTGTATTACTTGTCTATTTTTGGGCTGACCTGTCGCCACCCATTATGGATGCTAATATCCCATGAAAAATTTATTTGTTGAGTTTTTGTCATCCCACTGATTCAGCTTTTATCTCATTTTGATTTGTCATTTTTCTGTCTTTAAGTTCTTTCTTCCTGTCTCATGAATTCTTCCCTTATATGCAAAATCTATTATACACTAGTTTAGCAATATAATCCAATCTGTAATTGATCTGGAGGTTCTAAAGCCATTGTTCTTATACTGTGGTCCGAGGAAGCATGCCAGGCTTGGATGCTAAAAAGAAATCAAAACATTGCGAGGCTTGGAGGTCGGTGTCGGTTCGAGAGATAGGCTTGGGAGTCCGAACCTAGTTTGGACCAACTAAAAGATTGGATTTTAGGTTGGTCCGACGAGGAAAAAGCGCTTTTAGTTGTGGCTATACCTGTCGATTCGGTCGAGGCGGGTTAAATACGGGTCGCAGTGTATTCGAGTTCGGATAAAATACGGGTTGGGAATATTTTGAATTCGGGTAACCTACATGCGGTTGTATATCGGATTACAAGGGTTTCGAGTCGACCGACACGTTAAGAGCGTTTTTATCAATTATGTTTCTTTTGTCAATTATAAAACCCAACATCTTTTTTACCAAAAATTATCCATAATTCTACAAAAAAAAAAATAAATAAAATTGTATTTTTTAAAAGAATATTCAAAATATTCAAAACTTTCATTATGACATTTTGTGAAAATCCTATTAAGTTGAGTAGTTTGACCACTTGACTCATTTAAATAAAGTCAATGAAAGGTTGAGTCAATAATGGGTTAGATAATAATAAATTATTCAATTATGATCCGTTTAAGGTTCTAGTATTTATTTCATCTCTTCTATACTAATTCACATGTTACATTTAGTTAAATTTATTATTAATGAGTTAAGTAATAAAAATTAATGTTATAAGGAGGTATTTGTACATATTTACTCCATTTGAAAACATATTGAGAAAGGGTTGACTCGCTCGACTCAATTAACCCATAGGTAAACCTAGGTCATCTCACTTGACCCATTTTATTCACTAGAAAAATTTGACTCCGTCGTAATCCAACCTATTATCCATCCTAGGCGCTATGGTTTAAATTAGTTATAAGAGTTTTAAATAAATAAGAATTAACAATAAACTAAAATTATTATTTTTAATTATAACATCAACATTATATATTATTGTAGTAATATTATTCCTATAGAAAAAATATATTATTTAAGATGTGACTCGACATATTTAATTTACCAAAAATACAACACTATAACTTATGCATTTTTAATATATCACACCATTTGAATTCATATATATTTTGTTAAAATTTTATTATATATAATTTTTATATATAATTTTTATGCCAAATAAGTTTAAAAAGGAAATAGTATTTAGCATTTGCCTTTAAATAACTGTACAACATCTTTTCAGACGATTTGATATAATAGAAATGAATCCATTACTAATGAGTATTAAAATGAAAGAAAAATCACATCTTAAACATAACTAAATTTGTTGTTTTTACTACCTTAACCCAACGGATTGAACAAAATCTTATTGGGTTTGACCATCTAATTTAAGGGTTTTTGATTCGATTTTTTCAGGTTTGAGTTGAAAAAATCATGTTCAAAACCCAAAAATTTTTGGGCGATTTCAACCGTTTGAATCGAGTTAGCTTTTGCCAAGTCGAACTATGACGCTGATTAGCTTTTGTTGGGCCAAAGTAGGTTTTATTACTATGCTTTATTCCGATCTTAAACCGAGCATATACATGAGGCTGGGTTTTTATCACCAAACTAACAAAATACATAAAATAAATAAGGAGGATACATTTTAGTTGTCCACAATTCCTTGAGCAAATATCTATTACATAATAAAAAAAAAAGAACTGTTTCCCATCTCTTACTACATATTACATTCTGCTGATTCACTTGAAAATCAATGTAAAAAGAAGATAAAATATCTTGCTCAGCATGAAAAGAAAATACAAGGAAATTAAAGACGCTAATTTTGCTTCAGCAAAAAATGTGGATGAAGAAGAATGTTACCCCTTCTAAAGTTTAAGAGCACACATTTGAGGGGAATATTCATTTCAATACCAAGAAAGAGCCGTAGCCCAGGAGGTGGAATATTTAGCTTCAAATAAGAAAGTCTCAAGTTCCAGCATTTATGTCAAAGAGATCTACACTACAGAGAAGAGTTCAATTTGGCCCATTTCTTAGCATTCCCAAATTGAACTACAGTTAATGCATTTTTATCAAAACATCAAGTACATAGAATAAGATACAACACATCAAAGAATTAGCACATAAATCATAAACATCTTTAGTCTACTTCGAACGAAGAGCCTTCAATTTCAACTGAAATCCCACACTTTTGACCAACGGCTTTTAATTTAATTGAATTTGAATCTCAAAAGAGAGATCCTTCACAAAGCTCTTATGCTTTGAACAACACTACCTACCTAGTAATCATTCAGATAATCAAACTGCAGAAGTTGAGATCAAGAATCAAAGCAATAACTCAAAATTTAACAAGAATGCTACTTCCATTCCAAATTAATTGAATCACTTCAAACAACATCTTTGCTTCGAACTAGACTCATCACAAATCAACCAATTGCACAATTTCGACCCCGAAAATCAAAGTAATGATTCAAAAATTTAATAAGAAAGAGGAAAGCTAACTTACAAACATCAGATTACAGAGGTCGATCGGATCCGAGGTGACAATAGCTCGAATCGAAGGCTACGAGGAGGCAGAATACGAAGCCGAAGCCGCATCCTTCAACGGCAACCTTTCACCCAACCAACCAGTGGCAGTGTACACCACGTGCGTTCCGCCCTCATCGTCGAAACATCCGGCCGCTGGGAGGTCATCGGTCCTCCTTACGGCGGCGTGAGCCACCACCACTACAACGCATACCGCAAGCGCCACCACGATATTGTTGGTGACGTTAGTGAGAAAAAGAAACGCCACCGTGAGCACCGCCAGCACGAAGAGCACGATACGGTCGTCGATTACGCGGCCAAGAACAACAAGCGGAGTATCGCGGAGGAAGTAGAGGAAGAGCCAGGAGGCCATCATTAGGAGGAGGACAATGAGAGAGACTGGGTGCCATAGAACAGAGAGGAAGAGGATTAATAGCATAACAATGGCGTAATTCATCCGAAAGAAGGCGAGATTCGTCCGAATCCGAAGCTGGGCGTCGTTAAGGGAGGTGGGGAAGGAGAGAGATTGGATCGCAAACATCTCCTTCCATGGCCGCCGAGACGCGAGTCCGGATTGGATCCGAGCCTTTGCCCGTGAAACGAATTCGAAGTTGGGAGATGGGTCGGAGGAGGGAGAGGAGCTCGTCGGGATTGTGCCGTACGTCGTCGACATTGGAGGCCGTGGATTCGATGATTCGCGAGGATTCTGAGTGTATCTGGGTAGAGGAGAGAACGACAGAGTGAAAGACGACGTTCATTTATTGGAAGGGAACTTTGTTACCAAATTATTCTAATATGTATTTTTTGCTACAAGATTGGTTCTCCTAATTTATTTTGTTTTATTTGAAAAAGCTATAATCTCTTCCGGATCACGAGAAGGTAAAAGCAGTTGGTCATTAACAGTTAAGATAAAAATTCTCCCAATAAATGCACTTCATATATTCGAACTTTTATTCTCCTCTTACCAATTAGTATATGGTCATCCTATGAGTACAAACTGTCATGTACTCACGGAATTAATTAATGTAAACTTGTATACTTATTAGTGTGCAATTCTATAGTGATTAATGTATACTTGTACACTAATCACTATACAATTATACACTAACTAGTACTCGAGAGTACATGACGTTATATACAATTGTACACTAATTAATATACAATTGTACACTAATTAAAACCGGAAGTACATGACGGTTTGTACTCCTGGGAGTACATTAGAATTTTTTCTCCTTACTAGGATGAGATCGCTTCCATGTCAACCACACTTTGTTAGTTAACTTAAAAGTTATTGATGTGGAATAATCCCGAGTTATCCACGTAAGATGCCACATTGATACTCGAATCGAATAAACAAGATCCGACGTCGAGTATTAGCCCATTCATGTGTCCTATAAATACTAACCCATTCATACACAAAATTCAAGTCACAATCATTATAGAAATAGTTTAAGAGAGGATACACTTTGTTCTCTCTAAAATCCATAATGATCTTCAATCAATCTCCCTTAATCTTCATAAAGATCACATCTTTATTTAATCTATTTAAAGGTTTGACCTTCCGGATCCGAAACCGATCTTCTTCAAAGATCGAGTTTTTCGTCGTCCTTAATTTTCTCTTCGACTTAAGCATCGGAGGTAGGGGTGGGCGAAAAAATGAAACCGAAAACCGAACCAAAAACCGAATCAAAATTGTCGTTAATGGAGAAAATTTTTAGGTAAAAGTTGGTTCGATTAATCTGGACCGAATTTTTTGGCTAACGATTCAATTTTGGTTCATCTTATGATATTTTCGGTTAACCACTGAACCGAACAAAATTTTCATTGTCGGGTTTTTTCATTAACATGAGAAACCCTAACTAATATCATTAGAACTCTTGTCCATTGCCTCATCTCTCGGCTCTCTCTTACCTCTTAGTATCTCTCATACTCGTGTCCTTAACTCTCTTACTCCTTTCTCGCCTCTGTCACTCTCTTACTCATCTCACTTCTCTCTTTCACTAACTCTTCTCACCTCTCTCACTCACTCGAATCGCTCTTGTACTCGGGTGTCTTGCATTTTCTTGCCAAACTTATCGCTCTCTTGTATTTTCCGGCGGTGGTGCCGATGATCTTCAATCCGGCGACGGCGGCGAGGCATTCATCTTCACAATTAGCAACACCTCCTATATCTTTTCCTTTCTCGAGATGGTCTTCTCTTCTTCGTTATGTAATTGGTTTTTTTTTCTATATGATTTTTAATTCCCGGATCCGAAGTGTTTTCTCGCACTTGAATCACTCTCCTGAATAGTTAAACTAGCGGTTTTACACAACTAGTTTGACGATGGTAATAATTAAAAACTAGTAAGATTTCTTCCCTTTCTTGCTTGCTTTTAATACCTTACAAGAACAGGGTGAAAATTGTCCGCTTAGTAATTACTTCCCTTGCTTGCGTGCAACGATAACAATTAAAAAACAAAAGACGTATAATCCCACAAGTTGTAGACACCGAAAACGTGTCACTCTTATCTCCTTTATTATCGTTATTTTATTTTGTCAGCCCGGTGATGAAATCCCAATCCTCTTTGCGGATTCAGATTACGGTTGGAGTCCTGTTTGGCGTGACGAAGCTAGTAAACCACAAAAACCCCTTAGCACCAAAAATCTGCTTTCTTTGCTTTGGGTCGTTCCACAAACCTATTTTTATTCGGCCGATCTAAGCTCGGGTTAACGCTCCTGGTTAACGCAAGGCCGGCGCCGCGCATAAGGTCTTGCTCGCTCGCTAAAGCATCGTTGCGTCTTCATTATCCCAGCAGTAACATGAAGCTCAATCATGTCTATATGACGTCGTGTAGGTCGACACCCTTCAAGGCTATTTCCGCCAAAGTGCTGCGTTTTGCTCCAAACATCCAACCGAGACACGTAAGCCAACTACACCAAATGACACCATACAAGGCTAGTGTCGCGCTCGTGGAATTTTTCGCCAAAGCGTTGCGTTTTATTCCGGAGACTAGCTGAAGCACGAAAGGTCTGTTTTCCTAGACGACATAGTTTTAAGATCGCGAGTGCGATCATTGGCCCTCCCTGGGGATTTCCTGTTCAAGCCGATTTTATCTTATTTTTTTCGATTTTCCGCCGGTCGAGTTCTACATTTTGGGCGGCTGGTCTGTATGCTTCTTAAGTCATTTTCTCGACCTAAACCATATAAATAGAGAGCTTTAGTCCTCATTTGGAGGATGACTATTCCTATACCTTATGCTTCGTCGCATTTTAAACCTAAAAAGTTGCTAAGTCGATACCACGGCTATACACCACCGAATTTAGGCTTATAGCTACTAAATGCTATTCGGTATTCCGATCTCTTGGCTCATTTTCAGCTAATCATCACTCCACCAAGTACTCTTATCATTTCCTACACTACTATACATCCACAAAATTCACAAAAAGCCTCCTTCAAACTTACGCATCCACCGTCACGCTTCTAGATCCGATTCACGATCAAGATCGGCAGGTGGAACAACCTGAGGGTACTCAACTCCTTTGCGGCCTCTAACGGTTTGTTTAAACTTATGAATTTTTATCGCTTTCCGTATTGTGGATTCAAGGACGTAATCATTTTTAATTCCTCCCCGCGCTACAATTTATTTTTATCACTTTTCGTTTTTGATTTCTATACTACTTTCTTATTTACTTTATCGCTTTCTTCACATGTTTGGTGGATTTAATTTCCGTATTCACGTGCAGTGTGCTTGTTTGAAACACATTTTTTAAACGCACAACTTAGTAAAGGTCGTCTGTTGACGGGCGGGCGAAATGGAATGGCTTATCCTTACATTTCGTACCTTCACCCCGAATCTAGATTCTCATTTGTAGACCGTTGGAGTCAATTTTGAACCTCTTTCAATCTTAGTTTTCCCATACTAAGATTGGAAGATATTGTTTTTATTTTTGTTAGTTTTTATTTCTCAATACTAATTAGCGACTCTTTTTTCTCTATTTTCATTTCTCCTTAAAGTGCTCATCGATATTTCTTATTTAAACCGGCAAAAATAAAATTTTATTTCGACGGCTTGAGCCATGGATTGAGACCGACCCCTTAGTCACGGCCCATGACCAGCGCCGACGACCGTATGTGGCCGACCAGTCCGGGGCAAGGCTTTGGTCCAAACCGGTGTTTTCACACTTGTTTTGGCCCAAAAGCCTTGCGCGGAATTGAATTTGAATTTTTTTATCTTCTTATATTATGAAATAACATCCCGAGGATTTTAAAATTAACTTTTAAAATTAGATTAATAAAATTGCCAATCATTATTCTATTTAAGCCGCTTTAATTGAATTATCAAAATCGAAAATCTCCATAAGAGATACATCCTCATCTTTAATAAAATTTCCAAATCATTTTCGAAAAGAATCTTCAAAATCAAAAGAGACCCGACATTCGTGAGGGAACATGATCCTTCGATCGGCTCCCTCCTTACGGGGCACACGGGTCAGGCTGCTGGTTCCTATAGTGGCAACTCCATTGGGGACTATTACTTATTAAGAGGGTGAGACTTGAAAAGTTAAGTTGTGAGCTTTCTTGATGTGTTTTGCATTAGGCATGTTGCATTTAAGTAACCTTGAACATAGTTGCTTTTAATTTCGAGCATTACGCTTTACCCTTAAGAACATCTTTTGGAAGAGGTTCGAGCTACTAATTCCAATGGACCCAACTAGGCTTGATTGGGACACACAACAATTTTGTGTGAGCAAATCCTTGAGCTTTGTGGTCGTTTGCAATTACGAGGACTCCAACGAATGCCACCGTATTTCATTGGCAAAGTACCAAATGGTGTATAACTAAGCTACCTATAAACACCCCGACATTAGGAAACTGTCATATGGAAACCAGTTTTCAGTTTTGCTTTAAGTTCCCCAAATAATGAATACTAAGACTTGCATTTCGAAAATCAAGTTTGTTTCCTAGATTTTTCCTCGTACCACATCAAGATGATCAAATAATGATAGTAGAAATCTATAAGCTCGTAATTTACGAATAGATATGGACATGGGATTGAGCGCGGTGGGGTGGGGTGGGGGAAACAAGGGTAAAAGATAGACGAGATGAAGCTTCTTTATATCGTAAAGGAAAATGAATGAAGAGAATTTTAGTGGCACAGCGTCAATACACATTCTTAGAAGCAGGATCCCATGATGGCAATGTCACTAATAGCAATCAAACTAGGAGTCCTGCCAAAATAGACAAAAAGGATGCCTGCAAACACAAACACAAGTAGAAGTGAAGTCTACAAAAATCAACTTGCCTAAACAAAAGAATTCTTAGTCTGACCCCAGACCAAAGAAAATAAAAGGTTATTAGATTAAAACAATATGTACTTTGGAGAGTTTAGACAATTATATACCATACTATAACATTAACCATCCGTGTATTGCACTCTAGGGATATTTATTGTTTCTAAACCATACCACTTATTTCTTGAACGGTTATATACTATATTTTAGTTTAAAGTTATCCAAACGAAAGTTGATTGATTTAGAGATGATAAATACCCCTCAAATATAGTACACGGATGATCAATGTTATAATATGATATATAATTATCCAAACCTCTCAAAGTGGAGTTTATTTTAATCCAATAACAAAAAACAAGGTGTTTGGCCACAATGTGCTCTGGAGTTGCATGAATTATTAGTTCCAAGCATAAAGTTCAAAAGTGGCTCAAGAGAATCTTTCTTTCGCTCTCTTCTGCTATTGAGAAAGTTAATAATCAATGGCTCCTCGCTAGTAAACATGAATGATTCAGTGACGTCCCTGAATCCTCATCTCTTGAGGTCACCTTAGCATATGCCCCATCAGGCTAAAAATAGTATCTTCCACTTCAAGTTGAGCCTCAATAAGACACTTCAGATATGCAGTTCTTGATTTAAAAAGGTTAAAAACAAGGTTACCAATTCCGGTTTAAGGTGCTAGCTCATCATCTAATGCCAAATTGTACTCTTCATTTCACCTCAAACACCCGATTTGTCTGAATGACCACCTGAAATGGAGGACATTAGACCCTTTAGTTTTGACAGAAAACACGCATTTGTTTTCAAATAAGAAAAGAATGACCGAGACATGAGTCAGATGCTTCCACTCACGCATGGGTATGGTTGAGTGGATGATAACATTTGGGCTCCATATATATTACATCAAACGGATTCTGTTGCAGCATTGCCATCATGGAATTCACTATTTTCCTTGCTCAGCCTGGACTTGGGTAAAGATGATGAAGCTTGTCTAGAAGTTGTTTTATTTGAGTGCTGATCTGAACCATGCAAATTAAGGTAAGTGTAGGCTGACATTCCCAAAAGAGCTGTGATTGCTCCACATAGACTGGTTAATCCTGGGTTTGAGCCAAAAAGAATGTAACCTCCAAGGAGGATAACACATGTTTTGAATTGGCCGAGAACAACATGGGTAATAGCAGATGTTGCCCTGCAGAAGTTAGAAGTTAGGAGTTAAAAATAAAAAATAAAAACTAAAAGACAATTAGGTTTATAACTGGAAAAAGACAAGTACCCATTTGAGGTATGGTCAAAATAAAAACTAATCGGCAACTATGTTTTAGTTGGAAAAAGATAAGTACCCATTTGAGGTATGTTCAAAAATAAAAACTGAAAGGCAACTAGGTTTTAGTTGGCAACATTTTACCATCCTTTATCCTTCTTCAATGGGAAATTTCTTGAAAATATGGCCTTTGGGGTGGCACAATTGGACTTAAGACCAGGGGAATATTGCAGAAAACTTACCCGAGTGCCAGAGCTCCAGACCACTGGAGCAAGAAGCCAAGAATAGCAGACATAAAAATCGCAGATGTGTTGCTGAAATCCCAATTGAAAGACAAGATGCCTGGGGGATCTAGCCAAGGCATAATCACCACCAAAAACAATAGAGTAATTGGTGTTGTTTTCCACATTAACCTGTCCATTAAATTTTCATCATGAGTACAGAATGAGAGGGAACCCAGCATTACAAATTTTACACAGTACCTGTCAAAAACTAGTATACAGCACTGGCCCAATACCGGCATGGCACAAACCCCAGAGAATCAATAAACAAAACTCGTGCTTTTCCATTCCAGTGAAGAAACTATAAAATAACCGGTATGGCACGTGCAGGGCGTGCACACACACACTAAGATTCACAGACACTCTCTCCAGCTTTGCTTATCCGTGCTGGATACCAACACTCTCGGACACGCATTGGAGTTTGGACCATAGATTAAAAAGCGCAAGGCGCAAAAAGCGCAGAGGGTCCTGGAGCCCGGGCGCGGGCTTTTTAGAGCGAGGCGCACTTTTTACATAAAAATACTTGAATAAGATAGCACATCAAAACAGTGTTTAAACAACATTTTACCCACTAAAAGCACCACATGGTCTTAAGAACCGGAATCCGACATTCAAATATCTCAAAACACACACTTGAAAATCTAAAAAACAAAACAAACATGCATAGTCATACAAATCAACACAACGCATAGTTTGTAAGCCCCCTCCCCATCGGTGAACTAAGCATCATCATCATCATCATCTAACACCACATGCTCCGTCTCCACATCATCATCATCATCTAATTCCAAATCTAACTCCTCTTTATCGTCATCTTCATCTTTTTCCTCTTCCTCTTGAAATTCCTCTTCCTCATCTTCATCAATCAATTCCAATCGAACTCAAGAAAATTTAGAACCAAAGGCTTGGGCATGACCTTTCCCTTTGTCCTTCGCCGATGCTCTAATGGTACTAGATGATCCTCTCGCCCCTCCTCGTGCCATAACGAGACTCATTTGCTCCGAAGCTTGAGCAACAGGTGCCAAGTCAAAGTATCCCCTCAAATATAAAATCATCACCATCTAAATCATCTTCCATCCTTCCCAACAACCATTCATTGCTATCATCAATTTCTCCCAAGAGAATAGGATCTTTGGAATTTTCTTGGCGTCTACGCTTTAGGTGATTTGATTTGACAAATACCAAATCATTCAATCGAGATTGTGCCAATCTATTTCTCTTCTTGGTGTGAAGTCATTAACAAAGTAGGCATAATTATTCACTAATAAACTAATTTATTTAATAGCCTAATATAAAAATTTTGAAAGTTATAACTTACGGGTTGAAAAACACCCCAATTCCTCTCGCATCTCGTTGCATTACAAGTGAGGTTAAGAATCCTAATGGCAAACTTCCTCAAATTTGGTGTCGATGATCCATATTGAGTCCACCATTCACCTATTCACAAAAACCTTAGTTTAATTAGCAACTTTATAAGGTTGATTTGTTGTGAAGATTAGCTTTGGCAATAAAATTTCTTACCAGCATGCATTCCTTTGCCTTATAGCCAATGACTTTCCAAAGAGACCCTCGGAATTTCCGTGTGATTGCAATTCGGAAATTCGAAGTCACCTTGTCTTGGATTGTGATATCCGGAATCATCCTTAAAATGCAATCAAACAAACCATCTTTCACTTCATGACTCTCTTCAATAGCACTTGTATTTGGATAATAAATCTCCGGATTCAAATAGTGGCCCACCGCATGTAAAGGTCGATGAAGTTGACATTTCCATCTTTAATCAATATACTTGAATGTCTCCTCATAGTCTCCTCCTTGTGTTGAAAGCTATTAACAATAACCTCCTTAGCTCTATCCATAGCCTTATATATATAACCTATGGGTGGTTTTTCTCTCCATCAACCATGCGAAAAACCTTGACAAAAGGCCCTGCCAATTTAAGAGCATAAAGGACATTCTTCCAATAGTTATCTTACAAGATTTAACTTGCTATCTTCTTTCCTCCACCATCCTCGTGCCCATTTGTTTATGCTCCACTCTTCGAAGTTACCATCTTCCTCAAATTGTTTTTTTATTCCTCAATAGTTGTGAATAGAAAAACCTTGAATAACCTTGACCCGGACCACATTCTCCTCTCCAATCTCTTCCGCCATCTAATCAAGAACGTTGAACAAAAGATTTGAATCTTGTACAACTTCAAAAATATCCATTGATCTAATGAAGACCGACCCTTTTGGAGAGTTCACAAGAAAATTAATATCCTTTTGGATGGTGGTATCACGTCATCCATCGGACAAGATAAAACAACCTACTTCGCATATTCTTTCTTATGCTCATTCATTGCCTTCCGAGTGTCCTCCACTTCTTTCTTAAGGAATGGAACTCTCAACTCATACATAAAAGGTGGTTTTAATCCAGGAGGAAACTGATTCCATGGCAATAGCAAAGCTATCAAGTGTGACCGCGTGGAAAGGAATGCTAGCATCATAAAACCACCTAACTAAGTCTTTGCAAGCCTTTTCTCTCAACTCTTTCTTGCATAGCTCATTAAGTGTTCTTTGACTCCCTTGACCCTTTTTACCCTTCACATTGGTCGGCTTAGGAGTAAAGTACATATCCATTGGACCTTTTTGCTTTGGTGTCTTATGAGGCATGCTATTACTTCTCTTCTTTGCCCCATTCTCACCACTTCTAAGATTCATCTCAATACATTCATCATCTTCATCATCATCAACATCGTAGCTTTGTTGCATTTTCCTCGACATTTCAAAACTCTCTTTCAATGATTTCTTTTTATCCATGAATTCTTGAATTTCTTCCCTAACATGCTCGAAGACCTTCTTACAACCTAATGTATTTCGATATCCACCAACCAAATGTTGTTTAAGTCGAAACACTCCCCCATGGTCTTAACTCCACAAAAGTTGCAAAAGAAACTATTTTTATTGCTCTCATCTTGTATGCCATACTTTCTTCCGGGGTCTAACGATCTAGAGGAGATTGAACCCGAACCCGAACTCGTATCGGGTCGATCCTCCATTCAAATGACAATAATGAACACAATTCACTTACTACAAACAATTATAACAATGAAAAACAATTAAAATATAACTTTTGACACTCTCGCATGCCAAATGCACAAATGACACAAAGAAGTTCGGTTTTGCTGTTGGTAGTTGTAGAACGTAGAACACACACCCTATGAGTAATTTATTAATGCTTTCAACCAAACAAGATCCTCTCCAAAGCTAAAACCTCAAAAAAAATTATGAACATATAGGTAATAGAATAAATTTTGATTATGTGTCTTGTACACGTGTCGTATCCTAATTTTTTGATAATCACATATGGGTGTCATAGGCGTTCGTGATACGTATCAGTATCCGTGCTTCTTAGTGAGTGTGTGTGTAGAGAGAGGGAGAGCAGCGATCACATAATAATCTAAAGAAAGGCAATACATACGCCAAGGCAGTCCAATTCTCCCGCTGCTGCATATTGGACCACATGATTTTATTCACTGCACTAGGAATTATCCATGCTAATGCTATACAAGCACCAAATAAGTGGAACTGTAGATCAGTCACCGTAGCCACAGCGACACCAATGGACACCACAGTGAGGGCAAGTACCTGGAAGTGAACCATCTTTTAGACAGACAAGAGTAAAAATAGGACATGCATGTAAATAGACACACAGAATGAAACGGTAGGGATAGAAGCCAAAATTTCCACTAGTTCTGATGAAAAATTAAAACACTCAGGTTGTTTTGGAAGCCAATCCCACAGAAACCAGTTTTTTTCCACCCAGAAAGGGGGAATTAGAAGAAACATCAGACACTAAATATATGTCATCAAGTAAAAGGCTTCCTTTTTTGAGCTAAACAGAAGACAGGTAACGGGCCTGAATACATAGTAGCCTCCTCAATGCATTCTATTTTGAGGTTGGGCCAGTTTGTCACAAGAGGAGAAAGAAAGAAAGGGAGAGATTGAAAGTGAAATGCAAAGTTGCTGATGTTATCTGAAGTTTCCGCAGACTAACTGAATAGGTTTTCTTTTGATTTTTCTGTCCCAAATGTAACTTCTTCAAGCAATTGTCATCTTGAAGAAGCCCTAAGGAATTTTTGCAGGTATAATCTTACATTTCTGGTACTATAGGACAAGGATGTGGCTGATAGATTCAATATTAACTCAAAAGTTCTGAACTCCTAGGCAATTAATCAAAAGAATAATCAAGCAGAAATTACATTATTGTATAAATGCTCTAGATTAGCAACATTATTAGCCCATGTTACTTGGATTCTTCACCCATTTTAAGTATCCACCTCAGACACTTCACATTCTGCCATGGACATGGACACTGCCATTCTTTCTAGATTAAAACAACATACATAATAAATAGAAGATGACTGAGCCCAACATTGAAACCATGTCCAACAGTCAACAGTCCAACACAGTATGGTAGAGTCCCAGCAAATTGATTTTTAAATTGGAAGAAACACAACTAATGTTTATGAGGAAAATTGCATATTTCCTTATTGTTTTTGTTATTTTTTTTTTATTTTGTTATTTTTTCGTTGTTATTGTTGTTTTTGTTCTTTTTGTTACTACTACTACTACAAACATATGGCTTTTTTTAACTACTGCCATTTTATTAGTTCGGGCTTCTTTTACCTAACATTTTTCAAAAGGTTCCAACACGTCGAAATGTTTTCAAAAACCTTTTCTTTGGAGTCTCTTAGAATCAGTAAGTTTGCCATCTGCCTACATCTAGATCTCTCCACACCTGAGAAAGCGGAACCCAAACTGGAACATGTTATTGCTGTACTTCCCTATTGTTTTTGGCTTTTACGAGATATACGGTAAAAAACAAATTGGATTTCCAAGTACTCATCTGAATGACAAAACAATCCCTCTTTTCCACCTTTTTCTTCTCCAATAAAAATGTGTTTTAAATTATGCATTGTACAAGAAAGATGCAACATGACAGATGTCAATTCTTACATAGATTAAAGGAGATATTAGGTGTTGTAAATCATGTCTTCACCTAACATTAGAAGACAATGATGATTACTAGATTTTATTAAAAGTAATGCTCATTTAACATTCTATTCTCATCTCTATCATAGTTATTCACAATAATGTATACAAAATGACACTGCAAAATCGACAATCAGCCTCTATGTTTCTTCATCTGCAAAGTTATGAATGTACTGGCACTGATAAGGAAGGAAAAACCATGCTCACTGAGGAATGTGAAAACCAGGGTCACTGATAGTGTTTAGGCTGCAGGTTACTGGGGGTTGGGAGTGTTCTCAGTAACTATAACTGAAAGCCAAGAGTAAAAACATTGGATCCCTACCAAAAAGGTTGAGGGATAGCAACACTTAGTATAGTGGGAAACACACTTTTACATGGCATTTAGAGAGAAAATATAGACTTCTCCACCACAAAAATTGTATGGACTATGGATAAACGATGAGTTGACAAGGAAAGGAAATAAGATGCTTCTAATTTAGGGCATAAATTAGCCATAAGAAATCATTGTATTCTCATATTTTAAATTTATTTAGGATTTTATTGTAGAAGTATTATTTATGATAGTACATTTTAGAATATAAGTCATATTAGGATCAAGAAAGTAGTATTTTAGGTTTATTACGATACTAAAATATTTTCTTGACCAACTTCGGTGTTTTGAGGCTAGAAATACCATCTATTAGTATTTTATTTTCGGAGTTGGGATATGAAAAAAGTTGAATTGTTAATTTTGGAGTGGTTCTCCATCAGTTTGGTGCACTGGAATTTCTGATACATGAGGGAATTGGTACAGGGCTTAGAATCTAGTGCAAAAATTACTGAACAGCAGATGTAAGTATACCAGTTGTATTAGCACTGTTACTACTAGTTTAAATCTTGACTCTTCTTTCTTAGTGTACAAAAATTAGCAGGTATGGTTTTGTTATGAGTGGCATCAGCCTTCAAGAAACAACCTATGGTTGCCATATATAAGTTTATTTGCCCTCACAGCCTTTAAGGTGTGCATAAGTTTATCACTTATCAGTCAATACCCTCCAAGGTAGAATGGAGGACCATGAGGCTCAAATTCCACAAGTGAAAACTAGTCATATGAAAATCTAGGCAGGTCTCAAATCCATCCATGATAGAGGAGAGTCAACACCTGAGGTATTCATACTTCAGTCTCAAGCTTATCACTCCAAGATTACTTCCACAAAGAGGATGTCAAGGATAAGTCAAGGTAGCACAAGGCTCAACCATCCCCAAATCAGCCCAAAAACCGTGATCAGCTAAAGCTGAACAAGAAAGATATGCAGGCTTGAAGTTCAGGGTTCTGCAGCTCAGATTTGCCAAAATTCCAGGACACAAGACCTGGCTTTGATATGCCATACCTCAGCTACTAAAAGGTCGTTTGGAGGTGAAACCAAAGCCTCGTGAAAGCTTTAGGAGTTAGCTTTCAAATAAATCAAGTGGCAAGAAAATCTGAGTTTGTTTGGATAGAGAAAGCAAGCGTCAAGTTCATACATGCATTTCTGACACCATGAATCACTCACATTTGTCCAGATCTTTGAGCTAAATTACAATATCAAATGAGGTCCAATTTGGGTGAAATGCTAGTCCAAATTCAAGTTTCAGAAGTAAGCTTTCATACGGCTATACATGCAGGAAATTTGGAGGCTATTTGATCGGAATCCGGGCCCCTTCCGGCCACTGACAGGAAATTCAGGGTTCAGGGCCCTTCCAGCCACTGACAGAAATTCAGGCCCCCTGCCCTTTCCATCAGCCACTGATATAGATTCAAGGGCCCTCCAACGGCCCCAAAGGGAAAACACAACTCAGAATTAGGTTCAAGACCTACTTACTTCAGCTCACATCAAGGCAACCTCACTCCTACTTTGTTCAGGGTCCTAGAAGCTGAACTGCCTTAGGAGAACAACCCTTGGCCGACCTTAATCACCAATTAGCTGAGCTTAAGGCTTGGAGGGATCCAACATCTGCCCTCCTTGAAAGTTCAAGGTGTTCTTTTGCTAATCTCCTTAGAAGGATTTTCTGATCGAGCCTTAAAAGTGCTAATCTGTTATAATCACCTCTTAAGCATCTCGTTAGGGAGTTAATGAGCAGGTTAAGGATGCCCTAAACTTGCCCAATAAGGGAGCAAGGTCGCTTCCTGTTTCAGCTGCTTTGGAAATAGTCAAGGATGATTCATCAAGGCCAGGACCTAGGGAGGCGCATGCTACATGGGTGGTCCAATAGCAAGAAAGCTTGTAAAGCTAAGTGTATTGGTTTGCAGCTTTCTAAGGGCAGCAACCATGCTAGGAGCAGCAAGAACAAGGCAAGCCAAGAAAAGACTTTATTTGCAGGTTTCAGGGTCCGGTTATTGGCCAGTTGTCAACTCAGACTGTACTTTTCCGTGCTGTAATTTTCTGTTAATTGAAATCCAACCCTGAATTACCATTAGCTTAAGATTAAGTTGTATTATGCTAGATTAATGTTTCCTAACCATGAAGGAAACACTTTTGAGAAGGAAAAAGGCCCATAAAAGCCTTCTTTTCTGTTTTTGTAAGAAACAAGTTGATGAATGAAAAGCTTTGAGTTTGTGGAAACAACCTTGACTCCCCTAAAACCCCTAGTTGTCGTATCTTGGATTGGCTATCGAAGGGATCTTCTAGGTCCTTATAGTTCTTGTTGGTGGTGTTTTCGTGTCCGACAAGAAGCTATTTGGCCAGCCCCTGAACATCTCTTAGTGTGGTGTTTCTGTATTACCCAGAAATTCAGGTTCTATCCCAATTATCTGAGCTCAGTTTGCTGAACTTCGATTCTACAAATCGAGCTCTTTTTGTTTTATCAAACACTTACCCTTTTGAACGAATCAGGCTCGCTAGAATGTGAGCTTGAATATCAAGTTCTCCTTTAAAATCCAAAATCAGGGCTCTTGCTCCTGGGGTCCTTTGTGTATGTTTTTGTGAGTTTAAGGCCTCCAAAAATTATACATCAAGACCATCCATGCTATAGGAATGAGACACCATAGCATGCAACGAACATGTCTCCTTTTGTCCCTTATTTCTTCTAACCACACTCTAATTTACTGTATCAAACAGTCTCCCTATTAGAGTATGTTAGATTGTATATAGTTATAATACAATCTACATATTCTGTTACGAATATCATTTAGTAGAGTAAAAATATAGATTGTATATGGTTATTCATGTTATGTTCATACAGCTTCAGTTAGTAGGTAGTCACTAAAGTAAAATGTCTCCATAAACTTCCTCTAGTTCCTTTATATGGTTTAGTAGGGAGTCCATGGCTTTCAAATCTAGAGTCTGACGGATCCAGTATTTCTGCAATTTTTCAATTCAGTTGCGAGGTTGCTATTTCATATCCTCATTCCCCCCGGAGACACACACACACACGATATGCCTAGTGGCAGGGCTTAGATGCATGGATTCGGATTTGCACTGGGACAGTTATTCATGTAGACAAATGCCTTTTTGCCATGTTTTTACTAAAAGACAACTGTTAAACATGTCTCTTGATATCAAAAGCCAAACATTTCATATATAAATTTAACTCTTTATAAATAGCAATCAAATATTCTCAAATATATGAAATGTTCCAACAATACTATTTAAAACAAGTTATATTTTCGTTTTGGGTCAAAACAGCCCCATCTAATCCTGTTTCATTAAAGGGTAGGCTGCATAAATTTTATCACCACAGAACCCATCCCCACCAAGACAAATACTAGGTATATCATAATCTCATTCGTCTGGTAGCATCATACCAGAAGACGCTATAATTTTGGTAATGTCACACTAGAACGCACTATATTCTGCATTCACTTGGGCGCTGCAATTCTACAGAAGAAATTCATGAGGAGAAAACATAAAGATGTGTCTCTATGCTTGACTGGCACAATAAAGCATAAGAGAAACTAACATCTTAACACCCTGATTTTTATCTATGACGTCATTGATTACAAGTATCCCTACGAACACAAGCGAGCATAATCATGATATTCTAACAACTATAAGTGCACTTAACATGATTGAAATTATCCATCTCTC
Organism: Talinum fruticosum; assembly: GCA_021018815.1. Lineage (NCBI taxonomy): Eukaryota > Viridiplantae > Streptophyta > Magnoliopsida > Caryophyllales > Talinaceae > Talinum > Talinum fruticosum. Next base: position 4,221,166 of record JAITYX010000036.1, on the reverse strand, counting down.
AGAACTATAAATGTGCTTATTCAAGAGACATTGACAGTAAGAATACAAGCAATCACCTTTTGAAATGAAACTTTCTTATGCAACAAAATGAACTCTGCGACCACTATAGAGGGGGTCACAGCAATCTTGGCCATCTGGTAAAATCCAACACTGTAAAAGAAAATGGAATTTAAGACAAAAGTGATACATATCTAATGGAATCACAAGAGTTTATTTTAGGAAAAAATTTAAGAACAATATTAGGAGATATTATTCGATGGACTATTCTATTTGGTTTATGATTATAGTTTGATTTAGACTATATTCCTATTAGTCTTAGGAATATTATAGTTTCCTCCTTCTATTAGGATTAATATTAGGAAGGTTGCACACCTATAAATAAGGGGTCTATGAACCTTTTTATTCATGTTTTACCTATAATTGAATATTGAATACATTGAGTTACTATTACTAAGCACAGTTATACTTATTTGCTCAACTCGAGGATGTTGATTTTCCTTCCTCTTCTTCTCTACACCCTTTTCCTCTTTTTCTCCCTTCCCCTTTTCTATCAATATCAAGGTACCTTCCTCAAGGGAAATTCCTACAAATCAAGCGAAAGCTAGCAAATAAAGGAGTTTTAGGCCGAAAACCCCAAAAATGTCAAATTACCCTAACGAGCAAGTCCAAGCGGTCAAGAAACGTCAAAAATGGTGAAATGAGCCCCGGGCAAGAAAGGCAAATTTTGGTTAATACGGGTAAAACCTTGGCCAAAGTTTAAGCCTTAACCATGGTCAAGACATCTATCTTGGGGAGCAATGAAGAAATTGACCACCTCATCGGTTGACATCTTTATCTTCACTTCACCATCTTTTTAATCTTATTAGGAATATGCTTAGAATCTTTCTTTTTCAAATTGCAAGTAATCATTGTTGTAAGCTTTCTATTGACTAGATTAGTTGCCTAATTCCTTTTTGGCCACACTAGCTTGCTAGGTGTTTATTTTCTAGTGATTAGAACTAGTAGGTTAGAGAATGGAAAAATTAATTGTATGGCTATAAATAGCCTTCTAGTATTATCTTGTAATTAGGCTAGACAAGATTTTGATGATGACTAGGGCTTAAGGTCACACTCTCTCTAAAAATCCTACAATCTTTATCTCATTTTGAGTGATGATTATAGGTCTTCACTTTAAATCTCTTACTTGGTGCTCATGTTTTAGAGTAAGGATTGGTAATGTGGTAGATCATTCATGTATTCATGATGTTTGTTTTGTTATTCGATTTTCCATCCTTCTTGTTGATTTTTCGGTTTTTATCTTGGGCTCATCATTTTCAAGACTAATCTCACCCAACAAGATCAATATTGTTCATAAAAGGGAAAGTAAAAACCCAAGAAATAAAAAACATAGTGTATGACAAGGCCATCACTTACCTATTATACTTCAAACTAACATTGGCTAGACCAGTAGAGAGGGACATGACTACACCAAGCGCAAACAATGCAGAGAACCGGGATGATTTTGCAGGTGATGCAGGGAGCATTGATAGAGCATTTAGAATAGCCATTAAGAACCAGCTCACCACATAGTGAATGAACGTGAGAAATATTGGATAGTTGAAACCAACCTTCCCAAGAACCTGTGTGTTCCATAGGGTTAGAGGCTGATAATTTTTAACTAACATGGCAGTTGACTCACAAATTGCTAGTTCAACAAAGATTTTGGAAAGGATAAGGACAAACCAGTTTGTTCGTCAAGATTATGCCAACAGAGACCAAAAATTGAATGTGAGTGCCACAGTAGGCCCACATATGCGTTGCTGATAGCGTCTCGCACCTTCTGAGGAACGCAATTCATTGAAAAGTGAAGAACGCAAATCTTCTAGAGCTTTCCCTGTTTAGGCAAATAAAGAAGGCAAGTGCATGTCATAAGTAAACAATGAAAATAAGAAAATAATTTGTGTTAAAGAAGCAACAGTTGCCGAACTAAAGGCAGCTTATTGAGACACAGTGTGATAAAATTGAGCCAAAAAGGGCAAGGACCCTGTTACTAATGTCATATAGAAGGGAATTCTTAATTTTATTAACAATAACCAGTGCAGATATTAAGATTAAAGTCATCATCTTCTAAGGTTATTGTGATTAAGATCAATGGACATTTATGGAACAAATCATGTAATAAAACTGCTACTGCACCAAGAAAACAAACTTGTGAAATTTCTCGGAAGCAGGGGGTTCACAGGGTAATGGAATGAAGGGTGTGGGTACAGCGAACAGCAAAGTTGTTTTGTGAACCACCTAATCCCATATCCAAAACATTTCCAATGCCAACTCAGTTTCCGAGAATCATATTTATTTGTTTTAAGCACCGTCATCTTTCTTTTTACTTTTTTTTATTCAGTGGTCAGCTTCCTTACATTGCCCCCTAACCCCCATGGCACCGTGAAAAATTCATGCTGTTGCGATGGAAAGATGCTGGAATATGAGCTCAGTAGTTTGTCTAGGATCCGATCGAAATCTTTATGATTCAAACTGAAGAGGTAAATATAAGCAAGTGAGTACATGAATAGATGCAATCCTAGGGTCTAAACTCATGAACTGCACTACAAACAAGGTACGCCAGCCCAGCTAGGTTTTTAATCAATCAAGTTACGCTCAAACATCATCACATAAAAAGGGGGACAATGCAAGCTCTCATATGCAACAAGGTAAAAGTTAGGAATAGAAAGGGCTTGCCTCAAAAAAAAAAAAAACCAAAAAAACAAAATGCAGTGCTTTGCTTAGCTTTACTACCCCTCACTCAATCACAAGGGATAAAACAGTACCTGACAACAAAAATCAACAATTTATATGCCTACTTCAATTTATTTCTAAATTTTTCTTCCACATGACCAACAGATCTTCTTTCTTTTCAATCAATTAGAGCTAGCTCTCACTCAAACATCATCCGATATAAAAAAAAGAGGACAATGTAAGCTCTTCATATGTTCCAAATAGAAAGGGCTTGCCCCAAAAAATAAAATGAAATAAATGTAGTACTTTTCTTAGCTTGCTAGCTTTACACCCCTTCAGTCTATACAAGGGATACAACAGTACCGATAACAAAAACCAACAATTTCTATGCCTAGTTCAATTATTTTTCAAAAATTTTCTGCCACATAATAAACAGATCTGTAAAGCAAACATTTTGTGCTCAAGAATCATCTTCAGTAAAAATGCATGTCGAAATTTTTAAAAAAAACATGCAAAACCAAAATGAAACCCCAAAATAAATGCATAGATAGATAAGAATAAAAGGGAATGTAATGAAAATATAAAAGCAGAGACAAAAAGACCTTTTTCACCGGCATCACTGTCCTTGCGCTTGAGAATCTTCCTCACATTCTTGCTCACCAAAAAATTGAACATTTTCCTGCTGCAAAGCATTCCCCACTCTAACCTCTTTTTGATATTCAGACTTTCGCCCAGCACCCAAGTAAAATCAACATAGATAGCATCAAACTTGTTTTTTGAATTTAGTAGGAAGAACAGAGAAAACTGACTTGGGATGGGAGACAAGTGAGCAGAAAAGAGGGGTATAGCAGAGAGGGAGGAGAGACAGCGGGGAAGTCCAACTAAGACAGTTAAGAGCAAACCAGGAGGTGAGATACACACTGGAGGTAACGGAACCACAGAGAAAAGAGGTCTCAGGGTAACTCGAGATTAGAGAGACTAGATACTGAGAGGGAGATGAGGTGGGGGGGAGGGGGCGGTGATTGCGGACAATTTAAAGTTTCGACGGATTATATACAAGTCTAGTGGAACACGTCTATGAAGATTACACAATGAATTTATGCTTATAAATTTAAGTTACTTTATATATTATTTTATTTCAATTGTTTAAATTTTATTTTCAATTTTTATAATCCTCTTTTTAAAGTAGATTAATTTTTTCTCAAATTATATCATATTATCATGTCTATACTATAAGTATTTATATTTTTCATTAGAAAAATTTTAAAAATCAGTTTTAATTTTTTTTATATTAACATTTTTTCATTACTCTTCATGAGGAGTTTTAGAATTAACTAAATTTACTACTTTTATCTTAAATATATAGTTGTTATTTTGTACAACCATTATCAATATGTGTATTTGTAAATGTTTGAAATAACTAAAATCACACTATACACGCACGGATTTAGGGCATTGTATGCAAGGTTGATGATTATATGAATTTTGTTGAATTAAAATATACTACACATTAGTTGCTTTGTTGGTTGAATGCATGGATTAAAATTCATTATTGCTTTTGCAATTCTCTTGCTTTCAATAAGGTCTTTTAAAGCTTTCGTGTGCTTAACTTTGTCTCTCAATTGTTGGAAATTTTATCGCTTCTTTCTCTTTTAAAGAATAATAACATTGGATTTTCTTTTTAATAGTTATACTTTTAATATTAATAGTTCATTTATTTATTTGTGTGGGATAAACTACATTATATATAATCTCAATATTAAAATTACATATTTAAGTTTATGAAAAAATATTTTTTATTTACATAATATAACAAATAACAACGTTATGACTCACTAAAAAAAACTTATTAGCTCAACCAAAATATATATATATATATATATATATATATATATATATATATATATATATATATATATATATATATATATATATATATATATATATATATATATGGCTCAATAAAACTCTAAGTGGTTGTAGTGAAAAACTATCCAACCAGATTCAACTTATTAAAAATAGTGTACATAACTCACTAAAAGTATAAACCGGTTACGTAGGAAAACTATCTAACTAGATTTTCACTTATTAAAAATATTGTATAGCTCACTAAAAATAATGCATAAGGGCATAGCTCACTACAGAAATACAAAGGGTTGTATGGAAAAACTATTCAACTAGATTTACAGACTTACTAAGAATACAATATACCTCACTAAAAAAAGTTTATAGTTCACTAAAGAGAATAATAAAATTAGGATCAATAAAAATTAAAAAATAAATAATAATTCTCTAGCATCCCCTTTCATCAAAATCGAGCACTCAAGTGCACTAATAGTTGTAAACACCTAAAATGTGTCATCCTTATTTGTTTTATTTATTTTATTTATTTGTGTCAACTCAGTGATGAAAACCTAGCATTATTTGCATTCTCGTGTCGAAATTGGACAAAGTCAAAGTGATAAATCCTAATTTAGCCTACAGAGAAAGCAAACCAACAGGAAAAACAACCCAAAGTGCATCTCTCTCGGTCGGATGTAGTCCACAATCTCATTTTCCACCCGAGTCCAAACCAGGTTCAAACTCCCCATCTTAGTCTTGAATCGGAATCAGCCTCCAAACACTGTAGAACATGGGCGTTTTGACAATTTTTAGCACCCGAACCTTGCATGCATCCCTGCACCACGAAACGTGGTCGTTTTGGTCCGAGATCCGGTCCATGGGGTCCTCGGAATGGTGTCGTCTTGCCTGGTTTGGTTTCTTGAAATTTCTTCTATCCATTTCCAATATTTTCGGCCCGACTCATCCTTTTAGCTTGCGGCTTGGGGCCTAGGTTTAGGTTTTTCTAAACCTAATTTTTTTTTTACAAAATGAAGGGGTTCCCTCCCCCATTTTACACACCAATTTCAACTTAAAAATCCCCTCATTTTGCTAAAATTATTCTTTACTCTCTTCTCTCTCGCTCTCCATCACAAACAATCACACTTACTTTCTTAAAACCTTTCTCGAAAAGCCCTCACTTTGCCACTTCAATTGCTATTTCGATCTACCATTACTTTATTGAAATCACATTGAGATTCAACCCTCACAGGTGGGTCAACTCGAGCGTTTTCACCTTTCGGGATTTTTAATTAATTTTTTTCATTTAATTTTAATTTTTAATCGCTTTTCGGATTGTGGCTTTTCAAGGATGGTAGTTCATTTAATTTCCCTCATGCCCGATGTAATAGTGTAGACACCAAAAATATGTCATCCTTATCTTTTTATTTTATTTTATTTGTTTTGTTACCCAAGTAATGAAATCCCAATCCTGTTTGCAAATTCGGGTCACGATTGGACTAAAATAGCGTGATGGAAGTCGATTTAGCTAACAAAAAGCCAACCAACACCACAAATTAGCCCAATTCAATTTTCTAGGACTGGCCAACTTAGAAACCATTTCTTTAGCGACCCAAGATAGGTTCGGACTCCCAAACTAGGATCCGAACCGACTCCAGTCTTCCAAGTTGCTCGAAACGCAACGTTTTACCTCTTTAAGCGGCCAAACACGACATGCACTCCCAAACATCCATAGGACACTCGTTTTGGACTGGTGCCGATTCCCGCATCCCTTTGAGTTGTGTCGTTTTGACCAGTTCAATTCCCAATTCAATCCAAACCCAATGGCTAGAAGCATTTTTAGGGTTTCTTTGAACCCTAAAAACTACTATAAATAGGGGTACCTCCTTCTCTCATTTGACCCCATTTCAAGCAAGAACCACCCCCTATTTTGTTGAAAATCCCTCCTTATCACTCTCTCCCTCACTCTCACTCACTCCACTCAAAACCTTACTTCAAAACCCTTTCAAAAGGCCTTTTTACATTTCCTTTTAGTCGTTGCCTTACCGTTACACTCGCTGAAGTCCATTCATGATTCAAGTTCGGCAGGTAGGTCAACCTCGAGGGCATTTTCCACTAATCTTGAGTTCGTGTTTTACGGTTTTATTTTAATTCTTGCATTTATTGCTTTCAGTATTGTGAGTTGAAAGTTGTGTAGCTTTATTTTTCCTCTCCATCCGATGTAAATTTTTTTATTTTTCGCTTCGTTATTGCTTTCTTTATCGCTTTCTTTTATTGCTTTTATTTATTGTTTTTAAGCATGCTTGGACTGTTTAATTTCTGTATTTCGTATGTTAGTTGTTTGCTTTATTTAACATAATTTAAGCTCACAATTTGAATTTTGTTGATGAACGGAATGAAGAGCAACCCTTCTCGTTTCATACCATTGCCCCGAACACGGGATCATTGGTTTGACCAATAAAGTCTCTTTTAAAAACCTTTTTGATTTTTGAGTTTTTATACTAAATTCAGAAAAGTGCTTCTTTTTATTTTTGTTAGCTCCCTTGTTTTAACTTTTTATTCTAATACTTGCATCTCGACATTTCTAGTAAATATTAGAGAAAATGAAACATTTTTTACAGCTTTAATCCATCTCTTGGCCGGATGGCCGGCGCCGGATATCATTTAAGGGAAACAGTGTTGACCCCGATTAATTCCGAGCTTAGCGCCCGAGCAGTCTAATTGCCTAGCTCAAGTAGCTTTGCGGCAAAATAATTCCTTTTATATTTTTTATTCTTTTGCTTATGAAATAATATCCCAAGATTTCAAAAAAAAAATTAATTTTGAAAATAAAATAATTAATAAAATTACTCATCAAATTTTCTCCTAAACTTATTTCAAAACCTAATTCTAAAAATCAACTTAATAAGAGACCCACCTCACCTAAAAGTCTACACTCTATGAGGAGGATGCACCCATTTTTCACATTGTCCATCCTCTCACGATGAAAGGGGGAACGAATTGCGGCGCGTGGCTCCTACAAGTAACAACTCCATTGGGGAAATCACTTATTAAGAGGTTTAAACTTGAAAATTTAAATTGTGTGTTTTTATCACGTTTGAATTGCGCATTTTTGCATTTAGGAGACCTTGAACATAGTTGCTTTTTGGACCTATAGGCTTCAACCCTCTTGAACCCTTTTTTAGGGAGGTCGAATCATTATTTTGGTGGGTCCACTCGACTTAACGCTGAGATGTGAATATTTTCCACTCATAACATGCTTTCTTGATTCCTAATTAAAAGGCATCGATTATTCAAATACCACTATGCACCCCATAGGGGACAAAATTTTCACACTATAAGCCGCCATATTATTCTCATCTAGAATTATCTTGTGAACATAAAACCCTGTGTAGACACGTAAAAAGTGTCATCCTCTTTTCTATTTTATTTATTTGTTGGCCTCGATATGATGAGATCCCAAATCCTATTTGAGGATCTAGATCACAAACTATATCCGATTGGTGCGACGAAAGTTAGTAAAACATGAAGAACCTAGCACCAAATAAAATAACCTCTTTCCTTGGGTCGGTCCAAAATCCCTTTTCTTTCGGACGGTCCAAGCTCGGGTCAAACCTCTAGAGTTAATGGAAGTCCGGTGTTGCGTACAGAATTTCTAAGTTCGGAATATCGCATTTTATTTTTGTCCAACCGCACAAGGAGTCGAAGACATCAAGACAAGCATTAAGTGTTACATTTCATGATCACAAGTATCAAAGTGCTGCGTTTTGCTCCAAAACAGTCCGCCCGAGACAAGGAGCACACAACCTTAAAATGGCACCGTATGGCCGGCGCCCTCTACCAGTGTATTTCACTCAAAACGTTGTGTTTTGGCCGAGATTCTTATTACAAAGCATAGAAAGGCCACGAAACCCTAGGATGGCACTCCATTGTCGACCACCCTAACCCGGGTTCTATCCAGCTTTATCCTCTCAATTTGTTAGACCGATTTTATAGTAGATTTTGGCTAAGTTACGGCTGGTTGAGAGTAACCCTAGGTCATTTGTGACCTACTCTCCTCCCTATAAATAAAGAGCTTAGCCTCTCATTTTCATAATGGCTTATCCCTCAAGCATCACAATGTTGAAGCCTCGATTAAGAGCTACTAAATACTCTTCTTTGTATTATGATCTCTTGGTCTCTTTTCAGCCTATTCCTATTCTACACCCTATTCCAACCACATCTCGAACCTGAAAACTCCATTAGTCGCACATCTTTTTACCTACCTACACTCAAAATTCACAAAAATCCCCTTCAATTCACCACTGTCACATCACCATACCCAGATTCGAGACCCGGATCAGCAAGTGGGACAACTTGAGGGCACCAAATTAATCTTCGGATCATGGTTTACTTATTTATTATGATTTATCGTTTTTCGTATTGTGGAGAAAGAATTGTATCGTATTAGTTTCCTCCCGACCTATTTAATTTTTCATTTGTTCGCTTTTGTTTCTTTTTGCTTTTCTTTTGCTTTCGTTTATCTCTTTTTCTTACTTGCTTTTTATCACTTTCTTTTATCATGTTTGGTTGCTTTTAATTTCGCTTCATGTTGCTTACTTGCTTGTGTTACATGCGTTATATAAAATCACTACTCGAACTAGTAATGGCGTCGTTTGGCGGGCGAAACGGAAAAGCTTATCCTTATATTTCGTACCCTCGCCCTCGAATCCGATTCTTGGTTCTAAGACCGACTGAGTCATTTTTAATCTTTTTCTGTCTTAGTTTCTCCCGGACTAAGATTGGAAAAGTAAACTTTATTTTGTTTTTGTTAGTTTTTCTTTCTTAAAAACCGATCGAGTACTCCTATTTTTGCTTTATTTCTCCAATATTGCTTCTCGACTTTTTCGACTACATGATAAAAAAAAAGGGGATTCTCGATTTGCTAGCCAAGGCAGGGGCCAAGGCTGATTTCCTCGGTCGTGGTTCCCCGGCCGCCGCCGACTGCCAGTGTAGGCTGCCTCCCGCATCGGGTGGTTAGCCGATGAAACTCGGGTTCAAGCCGGTGTTTTCGCACCGATTTGGCCCTAAAGTCTCACGGAAGAAACGAAAACCTTAATTTTATTTATCTTTCGCTTAAGAAATAATATCCCGGAATTCTGAAAAGAATTGTCAAAATAAAATAATTAATGAAACCGTCATTCAAAACTTTACCTAATTCATTTTAAATCAATTTATAAAATTCGAAAATCTTAATAAAAAGTTCATCCCCACTTTTTAAAATTCATCTTTCAAAACCCTAAAATCATCTTTTATCTTTGATAATCAAAAGCTTTTAAAAACCCGCCAGCTTCGTGGGGAAGCTCAGCCTGGCTCGGTCGGGCGAAGGTCGTGGTTCCTACAAGTGGCAACTCCACTGGATACAAATCACTTATTAAGAGGGTGAAACTTGAAAATTTGAGTACTAAGTTTTAATAATATATTTGCATTAGACATCCTGCAGCTTAGCAACCTTTGACCATAGTTTATTTCTGTTGGTGTACCATTAGGTTTGACCCCTTGAAAACCCTTTTGGTAAGAGGCTCCCATTGCATTCAGGCAGACCCAACTAGGCTTGATTGCCAACGGAGGCGGTACCTCTTCCCTCGTAGCACACGCTTTATTTTACCGAGAGGCACCGAGGATTCACCGCATTTTTCTTGTTGTGCATCCCACGAAAGAGTAAATCCTCGGATTATGAGACACCATGTATCCTACCTAGATTTAGCCCTCTTTTGACCATAGACCCTTAACTATTAGGTGGCACCTTGTCTCCTCATTTGCATGCTTGGATGAGAGTGATTGTTTTTAGATTTAATCATCTACTTGTGAGCCTTTAAGGAGAGGTGAGGAGTACAAAATAATCCTTGCATGGGTGCAAAAATAAACATAAATAATAAACCTTTTTCAGTCAGTCCAATTTGTGCATTCTAGCCAAAAGTCCAAAAATTATCTTCCCCTTTTACGGTTGTCCAATAATTATATTCTTTTTTTATTTAGTCAAGAAGAATAAATTTCATCTCAAATAGGTAAGTACATTCTTGCATTTAGCCAAAAATAAAAATGATCTCAAATAGGTGAGTCCGTTCACATCAAATCCATCGTTATCATAATTGCACCCGAAGAACGAGAAGGGAAATGGGCATCGTGATATCTTGTCAAATGTATGATAAGATTATAATAGCCACATAGCCTCGTTATCATATTATTCTCAAATTGTCGAACACGGACAATTCAAAATCTCATACATACCAAACTAATATTCTGAGCGCTATACACACATTTGTGCACGTACCGCGACCTAGGATAACTTGTTATGTATAAAATTTTGAACGATTTCTCTAAGCTTATGAAATGCAAATTAATTTATGAAAAAGTATAGATTGGTAAGCAAAATAAGCACAATTATACACAATTAAGCATGTCATTTATCAAATTACATGAAAACAAAAAATGTTGTTCTGTATGTATTCCTCTTTTTTTAAAAATGGTTATAAGTTCTTATTTTTTATAGTGGGTAAATTTATCTTTTCTTAAATATATATATAACCTTTTTCCCTCTATTTGGTGTGTAAGAGGGGTATTTAGGTGTGTGTGTGTGTGTGTGTCTATATATATATATATATAGTTTCCTTCTTACTTTCAATTTTGATGTATTATACATTATAATATACTAGACATGATATTTTTTAAGTTTTACATAATAAATAGGACAATTAATATGAATAAAATGTTGAGGCCATACCTTTAATTTACTTTAATTACCCAAGACATAACTAGAATTGGAGTTCCATAACCCTTTGTGTTTAACAACGAGGCCGGGTTCACAAGAAAAACATGGAGCGTACATGCAACATGGGTTGGTCCACAAAGAAAAGGAAGAGGGGTACAGGGTTGAAATGGAAAAATGTGATAAATAATGAGAAAATTAGTAATAATTCTCTATTGTTTATCACCTTTTTCCCATTTGAACCCTTTACCCTTCTTCCCATTCTCCGTGGACCGCCCCTTGTTACATGTACACTCTATGTTTTTCCTTAGAACCCGAACTTATTGTTAAACACAATAAGGGTTATGGGAACTTTGGTTCTAGTTATGTCTTGGGTTGGTAAAGCAAATTAAAAGGTGGCCTCAACATTTTATTCATATTCATTATTACCTTACACATTACGTAAACTTTAAAAAATCATATACTCTAGTTTACATCATGTATAATACAACAAATTTGCAACCAAAAAGGAAACTGAAAATTTAAATAACTTGATAAATTAGTCCATCTCAACATCACCTCATCAAACTAAACAAATTTGATAACAAATTTATCTTTATGACAAGTTTTTGGGGATATCCCTACATCCAAAAATCTTTCTAATTATTTACAATTTCTTAAATTTTCTTGCTTTTGATCCTTAAACACTAAATCATAAATATTTCCATTTTTCTCAACCATAAACAACAAATTTTTCCATTTTCCCAAACTCTTACCCATAAATCTTTCTATTTCTCTAAACCCTAACCAAATTTGAATATAAATTTTGATAATTGGATAAATGAGTCCATCCCAACATCACCTCATCAAAATAAACAAATTTGGATACATATTTATATTTATGACAAGTTTTTGGGGATGACCCTATATCCAAAAATCTTTGTAATTCTCTAAATTCTAAACAAATTCGGATACACTCTTTCTATTTACAATTCTAACTATCATTATATTTTCCTATATTAATTAAATCCTAAACTCCTAAACTCATTTCTCAAAATCTCAAACATTTAACGAATTTTCAACTTAACAAACTAAACAAATATTACCCACATTCTCTATAAATAATTCAACATTTGAATAATCTCAAACATTACCCACATTATCAGCATTCAAATAAGTACCGTAAATACATTCAACATTCAACCACCATATTTTACAAATAACTTAAAGCAAAAAATAAGAGAGGAGAGAGATTCATACCGGAATAACGACGACAATGGCAAGAGTGAGCGAGAGGCAAGAAAGAGAAACAACCACAACGAGAGCGAGAGCAGAGCTAACGACGCCTTGACAATGGCAAGGAGAGCAAGGGGTGAGCATGACTGATGGGTACCTCGAAACCGGACCGGAATCGGTCAAACGGGTAAGGGTAAGGTTCCTAAAATTTAAGAACTGGTCAAACAAGTAAGGTTAAGGTTCCTAAGCTGAAATCATGGAACCGGAACCCGCAACCTTTTAAAGGATATTTTATTTTATATTTCATATATCTTGCCGACGGTGATGGATAAGTTTTTGATGTTGAAGATGCAATGGAAGTTTAAAGGTTGCATTATTTTTATTTAAATTTAGATTTAGTTAATGAACTTGAGACATTTGGTTGTATTAGTTTTTGAAGAGACTTTGTAAGGTTTTGATCACATCTCCCTTTAAGAACATTGTTTCTACTACTAACTTTGATTTTATAAAAAAATTGCTAAAAATTGTGGTATTTAATTGTTTGTTTGTTGAACTTTAACTAATTAATAACGTGAGTTGATGTTTGTAAGTTTTTAAGGCCTTAAAGTTTTTTTTTTTTTTTTTCATAAGAATAATGGTGTGAACATGGTACCCTAGAACCGGAAACGGAACTTGAGGTTCAGGGTCAGGTTTCTAAAATTTAGGAATTGGTCAAACAGGGTAAGGGTCAAGTTCTAAAATTCAGGAACCGGTCAAATAGGGTAAGGGTCGGGTTCCTAGTTTTGGGACAGGGTGCCCGGAACTGTTCACCCCTAAGGAGAGCTACAACGGCAAGGAGAGCGTACCGACGACAAGGATGAGAGCGGCATATCTAGATCTAAGGTAGTGGACAAGAGAAACTAGAGAGGGAGAGTAAGAGCGAGAGTATAGAATAGATTCTGAAACTAGGCGTGGCCAAGCAACAAGTAGTAGTTGTCACGTTTTAGGTATCCGGACATACATTTCATTACTTTTCAATTGAATAACCGTTATAAAAGAGGACTTATGACTACGATTCTTTTAAATAACCATAGTCAAAAGTTGACAGCTTGACCTATGACTACGGTTTATGGAAGAACCATAGTCATAAGTGTAATAAAACACCACTTATTTTCAAAAATGCCACCACCTTATTTTTCATAATGATTTTTGCTTTTAACCGTCATAAATCGGTTGTAATAAAAAATCATATATGTAGTAGTGTTAAAGGTAAGAAATAAGATAGAAAGAAAGCAGGAGAATCATGGCTAGATGAGGAGAGAAAAATAAGAGCCGAAGACGGACAAGCATTTTCCAACCAAAGTTGGGAAAGAATATGTTGGAATCCATGAGAGAACCATAGAGAAGCATAGGAGGCAACTCTCAAGGAGTTTCACCAGAGAAGCCCAGCCAAAATTCATGGGTGCCAGCATCAATGGCTATGAAACTTTGAGATTAGCTGAGGTTGAGGTGAAGGGTTGACGGTGTTAGGCTTTTTCCCTCTAATGTATTGGTAATTAATCGATTACTAAAATTTTTGTAAATTTTTTTTCAATTTTAAAATTACGTTTTTCAACATAATTATACTTAAAATGAATAAATGGTTAGGATATAATCAATACACATGTATAGGGTGTTCATTGATCCAAATCCGGATTAGGTTAGACCAAACACCAAATAAAAGAAATTGGCGAATCGAGGACCAAATCAAATAACTTTAGGTCTAGACCTAGACCGAACCGGAAAAAACTCAAACCTAACCCGAACCGGACCAAAGTGGACCGAATAGAGATTATTTGCACAACTAGATATGAGCCAACTCCAAAAATGCTAAAACTTGGAGAAAGAATTGAGTTTCAAGTCAGCCAAACTTAAGACAGAAGAGAACTATAATATGTTCCCCACTAGAAATTCTAATTAGCTATATATATAAATATGCTAGATGGCAAGACTTGGATTTTTTAGCAACTTATTTGGTCCCGTGTCGGGACCCAAGACATGGTGGATCGAGTGAAAACCGCATAAGAAAATTTTGTGGACCATGTATCGGACTAATAATGATCAGTCCAGATCCGATCCAGTTTGATCTAAGTTGATCTTCGATCTGGTTCGATTTTGGACAGAGTGAAGACTCGCTTTTAACTCCAAGTCATTTTGAGTATTACAAAGACTCAGGTATAAATCTTATCTCTCTTAAGTTTTGATTTCAAGTCATTCCGAGCAATATAGAAACTCTTATTTAAGTTTTCATTCCGTTCGACCGACTCGTAAAGCACCTTATTACATGTCTCCTACACTCGGTGTTTCTAACTCACTCGGACATTACTCATAACTATCGCATGCTCAAATAATTTCTCTAACACTCTTATTCTCGAGCACTCGACTGTGTATCTCAACACAAAGATAATTATAACGTTAATTCTTTATTCTAAATCAGTTTATTTCCTTGAGAATTATTTGACTAGATCAAGTTGTTATATTCCGATGTTCTACTGTTTTAACTTGATCATCTTTAAGATTGACTCAAGATGAAATTTGAGTATATTGAATATTAGACTTACAAAATTTCACTCTTTTAGGCCAAAGATAATTAAGCATTTAATTATTCTAATTTAATTAATATATGTGCCTAATTTTGGACCAAAGTATTTTATACTTTGAGAACCAATGTGGTTTGCTTTTGTAGGTTATTCAAATGAGGCTAACCTATCTTTTTGAATTTTAAAAGCAACCGGTTTCTAACCGTTAACTACCGCCGGACAAGGTTTAGCTACTTCTAGACATGGCTCGGACAATCGTGTCGTGGTTGTTTGTTTCCAAAAGTGAAAAACTCCAACTCTAGACTTGGCGGTTGTTTCTACCACAACTTTTAGTCACCACCAAGTGATTAGACCACCTTTTGGAGCCAAGAGTCGTTGCACAACGTTCACATCCCAACGGATTTTTCCGAGCGACTCGGAAGAGCCGTTACAACGGCTAGTGAAGACTTCTGTCCGTAACCAAGAATCAACGGTCAATCCGCCTGGTTGGTTATAAATAGAAGCCACCTCAAAATACTAGAAGATTGCTAAACAGATTGTTAAAATTGAATTTATTGCTGAACTAATGTTATTCTCATTCTTAATCAATCTTTTATTTACAACTACAAGTCTATATTTAATATTTTTTGAGTTATAAAGAAAGTTTTATAATCGATTACATACTCCTCTTACTTTCTAAGTAAGGTCCTTTGATTGAGTCTGTAAAAGTTAACTCAGCTCAATTGTCCCCGATTGTAAAGGTTACCTCAATCGAGAAGTAATAAATCGGATAAGGTAACTTCGAGTCTAGGAAAATATTGTAAGAAATTGTTTAAGGAAGCAATTCTAGTTGAGTTAGCCCTCCGTATTTTGTGGATTCAAAATAGTGGATTTGACTTGGTGCTTGGATTAGCATTGTCCAGTGGTTTTCTCGCCCTGGAAGGGTTTTCACGTAAATCTGTGTTATTACTTTTCTAAATTTAATCTAGACTCGGAATCTGTTGTTGAGCTGAATTGTTGCAAAATTTGTTTAATTTTCTTCATCACCCTATTCACCCCCTTTAGGGTGACTTATACTCTCCACGAGCAAACCTTCACCGAGTAATGCACAACCCTATAGATGTATGGTGGAAATTTGTCACAATTATAGTGAGTAACTTGGAATTAGATGCAGTGCATGAAAGATTAATTTGACTTTATCAAAATTTACCTTTTAGTATTCCTTTATAGAAAAAGATATTTTTATGACTATGTTTCCATATATAAAACAATAAATTTGAGAATTATAATAACTTTTCATATAAAACTCTTGGATGTCCTAAGTATTATAATTCTTATATAAATTACTCTTGATAAACCGAATTATTTAGAAACATGTCTTTCTCAATCGCATTCGTATATAAGGTCAAGATCGTCAAGTGTAAATATGTAATAAGTAAATATAAATATTACGAGACATTACAATTATAATTTAAGAAAATGTTTTATCATACATGATTGAATGACAAAAAGGTATATAGGAGGTCATAAAGTAGATAAATAAAGTGATAATACAACTAACATCCATCGATACATATCAAAAACTACAAAATATAGTGTATAATAATAAATTTTATGAATTATTCTCTTTTGTATGTCAAATATTTGGATTCAAAGAATTTAAGTGTTCTAAATTGGGTGTTTATATTTAAACAATTTATATGATCTCCGAATTATATTATCAAATGAAAAAGGTAAAGATTATGGTTTCCATTATATTATTCAATTAATTACGACTAAATAATTTTTAACTTTCGAAACATTAAATTGTATTCTATAAAAGGAGAAAAAAAATATAAGACGAAGGAGAGAGAAAAAGTAATTTAAATAAAGTGATATTACAACTGAGATGTCATACATAATTTTTTATGAATTCTACATTATATACATTAAATAATCAAATTCATGAAATAATTTAATAAATGTTGCAATTTTCAAAGTAGATGCTTGTGCATAAACAATTGATATGATATAATGTAATAAAAAACCCAGGACCTTACTAGTGTCAAGCTAGCATTCACAAATAGTAGAAAAATTTGCTTTCCCTTTTCCCCCATAAATAATTAGTGTATTTTCCCTTGGGTTGACTTTATCATGAATAGCAAATAACAAAACCACATATTAAAAAAAAAAAAAAAGGCAAAATAAACGCTAAAAAGGAAGTACTACGGCATTGTGTACTTGCCCACCAGATTCAAAACACTCAACGCCACGTGTTGTTCAAAGCCTCCTCCGCCCCTGGTGGTACTCCTCTTAGTTATCTCCGTACATTTTCCATTTGATTCGTCTTTCCCTCTCTTCCCTTCCATATATAGCAGCCTCTTTGCTTCTTCAGCTCCCATTTACTTATCTCTCCTCAAAACCCATATTGTTTGTTTCCTTCTTTCCTCTCTCTCTCTCTCTCTCTCTCATCTCATCCTCCTCTCTTTGGCATTTTGTTGCTGACCATCCACCCAAACTGATCGTTTTCTAAGCTCTTTAATTAGGACTCGAAATTTGTGAGTACTTGTGTATACATTCAACAATTAAAAAAAAGGGAAAATGATGTACGAGCGGCAACAGGCGAGATTGGATTGGAGGAAAAATCATCATCATCTTCATCATAATAACAATGTTAATAATAACAATAACAGCAAGGATCAATTGAGAAGACAAGGGTCGTCATCGATTGAAGAAGAAAGGCTGGAGATTATTGATCTGAGTGGGATGTCCCTTCATTCTCTCCCTAATCCTCCTATTAATTTAGGGGCCATATGCAAGCTTGATC
The DNA here is from genome assembly GCA_021018815.1 of Talinum fruticosum. Taxonomy (NCBI): domain Eukaryota; kingdom Viridiplantae; phylum Streptophyta; class Magnoliopsida; order Caryophyllales; family Talinaceae; genus Talinum; species Talinum fruticosum. The sequence goes on along the minus strand of JAITYX010000036.1, from coordinate 4,203,309 downwards.
TTTCCAACAACAATCTTGAGGTAATTATATTCAATTACTGTCTTTTTTTTCCCTTTACATTCATATGATATTACGCCTCTTCGATTCACTCCTCCCTTCTCTGAGTTCTATCCTTTCCCAAGAACTCTTTTCCCCCTTCTCCATGTTGCCTTTTCTATTTCATGAAATTTCTCCGTACTTTAGTCGTAATATAGCGTAGTGTAGCTCTAGTATTCCTTTTAGGTGAAATTTTATGGTATTGATCTGAGTTTGATTTGTTGTCCTGATTTTTGCTGAAGATTCTTTCTAAATGTAAATAGAGCAGTTAGAATGATTGATAAGCTTATTACATACAAATATTTAAATTTAACTATGTAAAAGAAAAATGTTTACCGGTAATTTTCTCATGAAGTGAATAAGTTCAAAGGTAACATACTGTATACATATACTTATTTTAGTTTCTTTCCATTTTCATGAGTTACCTTCTATGTTTAATAAATTTGTTTAATATCGTTCATATATATATATATATATATATATATATATATGAGAGAGAGAGAGAGATTATGAAAAGGAGAAAAAGAAAAATGATACCTTTCTTTGAGGAATTTGTATTTTGATGGAAAATTAATTTTAACTATAGAAAGTGGTCAGATGATCTTCATGCTGTAATAGTTGAGCATTTGTAATATTGTTTAACATTAAAATTTACAATTGTTTTTTCCATTTAAAATCATCTGGAGTAATCATCTTACAACAGTTTTATTTGAGATCTCCATACCTTTTCAATCATCTTATATTTGTGTATGGTAGGTAATAGGAGGAGCCAAATATCGTGAAACGTTGACTAACGAAAATATGACTAATGATGATAAGTATATATATATATATATATATATATATTTCGCATGTATGATATCCTTATATAACACTATGTGCTAGTTTCATATGTTAAAATTTTTTAAGCCTTCAAAGATAAGGATATTAATAGGAAAAGCACAAGTGGCAGAAAGTAATGGAGTATTTGGTGAAATTAATGCATTGCTTATCGGAGTCAACTAGAGATAACTTGCTCCCTTAAAACTTCTATAGTTTCAGTTTTCAAGACGTACTTAAAACCATTTAAACCCCCTCTTATAATTTTTTTAATATGTTTTTATTTATGTGATGTTTTAAAATATATTCGCTCCATTTCAAAACATATATCACTTTAATTAACTTTTTCGTTTTACAATACTTATCACTTTATGATTTTAATAATGTATTAATGACTAATTTACCAATTTTGTCCTTATTAATTATTTTATTTTCTTCCTTTTTTCATTGATTTTCTTTATTTCCAGTAAAATATTAGGGCAATTTAATTTCCAATAATTTTAGGGTTGTAAGAAACCAGACTAAGTAAACCAGGCAAACTAGAGCCAAATCTTCCATATGTGTGCTTTAGACATGGTAAGTCAAAATGTACAAGTTATTTCTCCAAAATAAATTGTGGGGATTAAAAGTAGACTGTTAAGGTTCCAACAAGGTATGACACATCGCATAACTCGTCCTAGAACATCCCCGAATTGTCTATCTAAATGATGAAAATTTCAGAATTAAAATGAAGGAACAAGGCATGTTTTGAGATAGTTTCTGCCCAATTTTGGTAACAACCGCCTCCCTGATCAATAAAGTGACATTGATCACCTTCTTAGTCATTAGAGATGCCTTACTGTACAGCAACAACCTAATATAATTTCACCTTGTACGTATCTATTTAGTATTGATAGATCAACTTACATTCGCTACTTTAGTGATAAAACAACATAAACTTCCATTGTCGAATTATACTAAGTTAATCAAATTATCAAATGATTGATTGACAACTTAAGTTTGCCCTTCTTGGTACTCCATCTGTTCCATCCATAATAAATGTCAGTATAACTATTTTTTGTCGTTTTGTAATATCTACTATTTTATTTTACAATTCTAGTGAAATTAATTACTAGCTTATTAATTTCGTCCTTATTAATTACATTTTTCTTTCCTTTTTTTATTGACTTTCTTCACTTTCAATTAAACATTGGGTTAACTTGATCTTTGAATACATATCTTGTCTTAAATTTTGTATCTTGTGTCTCGTTAATATTCTCTCACAATTAAAAAATGACAAGTATTATAAAATGAATAGAATAGGTAATTAATCTCATGGATGCATTTCACGTATTTGATCTGATTAACTAGAAACAATAAGGAACAATTTCCCATTTTTAAGCTGACTAAAACCGAAATTATTTTTTTATTGCAGAATATACCGGAGTCAATAACGGCAAGGTTGTTAAATGTTGTGGTATTGGATGTGCACTCAAATCAACTCACATCACTTCCCAATTCAATTGGGTGTTTGTCAAAGCTTAAGATCCTAAATGTATCTGGAAACCTTCTCAGCTCTCTCCCCAAAACAATTGAGAATTGCAGGTTTACTTTCTCCTTTCTCTCCAACTCCGTATATTTTAGTTACTTATTCAATTTTGACTATAGGTAGCTATATAATGCTTGATACTCTTAGAATCAAACGTGTTATATATTTAGTTGGGTTTTGTCATTCATTTCATTTTATTTCTCGTCATGCCATCAGATGATCTATTTCATTCACCAAACTTTAGGCAAGTATTCTTCATCACACTTAAAACCAACATTCTAGTCAAGATATAAAATAGTGTAGCTAACACTACAACAATCCGGCCTGTTTGCGACCAGATTTAGAGACCGAAAAAAATCGGTCTCTAATTTATTTTAGAGGCTGAAAAATAGAGAACACATAAGCAATACCGGGTTCAAGTACTCGTAAGGCACCTACTATACTTCTATATTGAGATGGATCAGCAAGCAATTTACCATCCGTAAGGGATAAGGTGGTTCGAGCAGCAATTGGAGTTTTAATACAAGTACAAGTTTGAGGTTAGAATTTATGTAAGAGGTCTAAAATATATTTCTGCTGTGTCAAAAATAATCCGGAGGGGGATCGAACCGCTTGGATGCCAAGGAAATAGTTTAGGTTTCCATGATATTTCATAACAAACTTACTCGACAAGGGAGTCAATGAAAGATTGAAGGTGGATGAACTACCGATCAAAATAATGTTGTCCACATAAAGAAGGAGAATCAAGACATGACTACCAATGCGAAGAACAAATATAAAGGTGTCGGCATTGCTACATACAAAACCATGAGACAGAAAAAGCTGCCGAGGCACGAGGAGCGTGTTTCGAGCCATAGAGCGCCTTCTTAAGGCGGTAAACATAGGTAGGAAAATCAGGATGGATAAACTTAGGGGGTTGTTTCATATAAATAGTCTTAGTAAGATGGCCATGTAAAAAGACATTATTGACATCAAGGCTGGCGAATGGGCTAATGAAAAGAAACAACAGGAGTTAGAATTAAAGGAATAGTAGCGAGGCTTAACAACAAGGCTAGAAGTCTCATGGTAACCAATGATTATTAGTGAAATCCTTATGCTCCAAGTTGAGCTTTGTACCTCTCCATGGTCCCATTAGATTAGTATTTAATCTTGTAAACACATTTATCGCTAACCAAATTAAGATCCGGTTGGGATCAAATACCATATGCTATTGGCAATCAAAGCATTATACTCCTCGGCCATGACTTTCTTCCATTTAGAATGTTTGGAAGCTCGTGAAATACATGTAATCGTAGTTTCAGCAGATCCGCACTAAGGGACAGAAGACGTTTAGGTTTGATAATGCCGGACTTGGACCGAGACCGCATATGGTGAACATTAGTGAACCGAGACATAGGGATACATGAAGAGACAACAGGACTTGATGACCGACCCATAGAATCACTAGCATGAGCAAGGAGGTTCGACAATAGAGATGCCATAGGGGACGAGGTAGACACAAGATCAAAGGCAAAGGAATGAGGAGCTATTGTAGCGTCGAGCTTAGGAGACACGTGGGTTATAGAAACCGGGTTAGGGTCGAGACTCCACGAGGATAAAGAGGATATGGGAATAGGGTGAGACACTTCGGCAATAGAAGAAGCAAGCTTAGACAACGTGGGAGGGAGGACGAAAGACCCGGTCGGCCCAATCGACACAAGCCGGTATACAAGAGACCGGACCAAAAGGAGAGGGGGAAAACGGGACAACGGGAGCATGAATAGGAGTGAGATAGAGTAATATCCTTTAGCAAAAAGAAGGCATTAGGAGATGAACTAGAGATAAGTTTAGGAAAAAGACAAATGTTTTCATGAAATTATACATTTCTACTCACATAAACATGACCTGTTAGGTGATCCAAACAATGATAGCCCTTCTAATGAGGAGCATATCCGAGAAAAATGCAGTGAATAGACCGAGGAGAGAGTTTATTTGCCCGCCTTTGTAACAAAATTTGGAAAACATGAGCAACCAAAAGATTTAAGAAAACCATAATGAGGCGAAGGACCAAATAAAAGCTCAAATGGTGAGCGATTTTGCGGTAAAGGTGTAGGTAAATGGTTTATAATATAGACAACTATAAGATCAACATCAATCCAATATTGAGCGAGGCATGGAAGCATCATTAGAAATGCATGGGTCATTTCCAGAATGTGACGATGCTTATGCTCGAGCAACCCTATTTTATTGCTTGTGTATCGGGGTAAGATTTTTGAAAAAGAATCCCTGTTTGAAGATAATGAGAAAAAGAGGAGAATTATCAAACTCCTTGCCTCCATCACTCTAAAAAATTTTAATTTTGCAATAAAAAGGATTTTCAACTACAGACTGAAAATTGCAAAAAGTGAGTATACTTCATATTTTAATCACATGGGATAAATCCAGGTAAAATCATCAATACACTCAACAAGATATCTAGAACCTTTATGTGAAAGCCATGGTGATTGTCGAACATCCGAATCTATTAATTCAAGAACAAAAATATATCTATGTTTTGCTAATTTAAAAGGAAGAGTATGTGACTTTGTCAATCGACAAATCGTACAAGTATCATGAAAACGATTAGTAAATTTAACAAATTTATTTATCCTAAGGAAATCCAAACCTCGAGCTCCATAGTGTCTTAGTCTCTAATCCCAAGTATCGCTAATCTCACTCAAAGCTAAGTTAGCTGAAAGCTACGAGTGTCTCACTGGGCGAGACAAAAGGGATAGACATTGCCTACACTGGGGCCCGAAAAGGATGTCACTTGATGTGTTGACTTTTACGAAACATAATCGATATGAAAAGTGATATGACAATTATTATTCGACACAACTATTTGACGAGATAGGAGATTATGCTTGAAGCTGAGGCACATGATGAATAGGTTTTAAAAGAAGTGGCCTAGAAGCAGTTTACAATTTGATAGAACCAACATTAGAAATAGGCAATAAGGTTCCATTGTCAACACGAACCTAAATAGTTCTAGAGTAAACAAACTTAGAAGATAACTTACCCTCATCGGGCATCATGAGAAATGTCGCTACTAAATCAAGATACCACAGCTTGCTCACAAGTTTTAACCACATTGAAAATAACAAATGTAGAAAGAACTAGTTGCTGATGAGGTTGATAATGATTGGGGCAAGCTGTTAGCGAGAATGCCCCGAGACATGACAAATCCGGCAAACTACATTAGGATGGGAACTTAATATCCCTTCGAACGATTAGTGCCTACTTCAAAGGAGTTGGTACACAAAGTTGAGGGGAAAAAGTACAATATAACGGCCCAACTGAATTACTAAATACAATACACGGAGGCGCACTCTGACGAAGCTTGATCGGAGGAAGTGTAACGAGTGGAAGCGAGGTTGATTATTGTGATTGTTGTTGCGATTTTGATTGCGATTGTTCCGACAACCTTTACCTTTGTTATAGTTTCTAGAGTTGCCTTTTCAAGAATTAGAGGAGCCCGAAGATGCGCCCCAAGAATGAAAACCACTCGCTACCCTGTGCGGAAGAGGCTGAGAGAAGAATGGAAAATGCCCGATGTGTTGGGGGTCATGATCACGACCAAAATGGAGGCGTTGCTCATAGAAGACAAGTTTTGAGTGCAAATCATCAAATGTGTGAACATCGGGAGGTAGGAAATAAGCTGTAACATACTCGGAAGGGAGACCAGCCGTAGTAAAATGAATTAGCTCCTAGTGAGTAACAGGGGATTGAATGGTAGTAAGGGAGTTAACGATACTCTTAGTTGTTCGTAGATAGTCATCCATGGATTGGTTTTCACCCATTGAAACATGAGTGAGCATATGTTTAAGGTCTAAAGCCCTAGCTAAACTAGTAGTGTTAAACCGAGACTCTAGTTGCCAAATTTAAAGGGAATGAGGCAAAGTACGAACTTCGCTCAAGCTTTAAGGGAAATAGAGGCAAAAATCCAAGCATGAAGTAGCTGATCGACACGTAACCGATAGGAATAATTAGGATTAACAACTAAACAACCCAGGGCAACAAGCAAATGATATGATGGTTGAGAAATAGAACCATCAAGCATGCCACTAATCTAATGGAGAATAGTAAAGGAGGAAAATTGCTCACACCACAAAAAATAATCATCTACCAAGCGAAGGATGATAGTAACATAATTGGTAATATTTACTTGTATAAAGAAAGAAGGATAGGGGTAGCAAACCACCAGGGGAGGCGGAGTAGGTGGGCCACCGGAGAAGGCGTTAAAGACGACTGGTGATGTGCTATGATTGGGGGTTGCGGCTGAACCCACAAGCAAAGGAATAGGGCAATGTTGGGGACGACACGGGGCCAGGCAGAGGTTACGGAAAAGAAAGGCGGCAGCTGAGAGAACCCAGGACACAACAAGGGATACGGTGATGGAAAAACAAACCCGAGAGACGGCGGCGGTTGTAGCGGCATCACCGATGACGAGTAGTAGTAGGAGAAGAGGGAGAAACCACGGCCAAAGATGGCATGGATGAGTGAGCCAACGAGAAAGGGACACCATGGGCATCGGCGACGGTAGTAGGCGCGATAGAGGCGACGACGGTGGGTGATTAGAGAGGACAGCCATGGTAGGGAGTAGCAATGATAGCTAGGGTTTTCGGGCTAGGGTTTCGGTATGGGACGATGTTACTACTGATTTTTTTAATATATGACAGATAACAGTAGGAGAAGAGGGAGAAACCACGGTTGAGGACGGCAAGGCTAAATGGGCCAACGAGGAGAGGATGCCATGGGCATCGATGACGATAGTAGGCACGACGAGAGGTGACGATGGCGGGGTGGGGATCGGAGAAAACAACTATGGTAGGGAGGAGCAATAATGGTTAGGGTTTCGGGCTAGGGTTTTAGTGTCGGATGATCTTGCTTTGTCGATTTGCTTTTTTTTTTTTTAGTGTTTGGGCTGCTTGCTAGGGTTGGTTTCTTAAAGAAAAGGAAAAAGAATTTTAAATCGACCTTTGACTTTGATACCATGTGAAAAATATGTGTGGAATGACTCGTGAATGTGGGAGCCTAGCATTCTATATATATAGGAGATCATACAAAAAATAATTTATAATTATTTCATTTACAATAGTATCTCTAATACCCTATTATGTTTATTATTTGGAAAGTGTTCAAACTTCAAAGTCTCTGTGATAATCATTTAAATTAATCATGAAGAGTGCACAAATTTATGTAGAAACAATTACATATGGGTCTATTGAGGTTTGGTATAAGATCCTACAATTTTTGATAAATAATTCTAGAACCTTTGAGGTTTAGGTAAATGTTAAAGGGGCTCAAATCCAGCGAATATGTCATTTTCCGGGCTGAAAAATGATGTGGCACCTAGAAATGACGTAAATGGCCCACCTCATCGAAAAACTTACATATGGCTCTATTGAGGTTTGATAAAATAATTTAGGGAACCTATAAATACATAAATAATTTTGGTACCTTTGTGGTATGGGTAAACATAAAGGGATGGTTGGGGGAGGGAGGGGTGGGTTTTATTTTGTATTAAATCTATTTAATCTTAACCATTAATTTTTAATTAAGGGTTAATATTTTTATCTCTCATTTTAACCCTGCAAAATTTGATTTTTTTTTTTCTACTTCCACCAAAAAATAATTTCAACTTTTATTATCAATTAACCAACTTAATAATAATAATAATAGTATTATTATTATCATTATTATTATTATTATTATTACCATTATTATTATTATTATTATTATTATTATATATATTTCTTATTACATCATCACATAATAAAAATGGGAAGGAATATGCGTCATTTCATGGGTCACGTCATTTTTCAGCACAAAAAAATCAACTTTCTCGTCAAATTTGGGCCCCAAATACATTTATCTAAATCTCAAAAGTTTCAGAATTATTTATCTAAAGTTGTAGGTTTTGTAAATTATCATACCAAATCACAATAGAACCATATATAAATTTTCTATTTATATGATACATCAAGTCCAAATTTATTCAAATTGACCCATATATCAAGGATTAAAGCATAGGGGCAAGAATATGTCTATAAATATGACCAATCACACCTTCCATATGAATTGAATTTATGATCATTTTTAAAATGTTAGGAAGGCCAAATAATATTACAAAAGGTGACGGTATAAAAATATTCAAACGTTTACAAATATATGGCATAATATTACAAGAAAAATGTCTGGATAAGCACAAATCGAATAGCGTGTAAAGGTGACATAATGCCATTATAATGGCATCTAATCTAATACAAGTCGACATCATTGACCAAACAAAAAAAGCTCGTGAATATTGCACCCACTAACCAACATGTTTTAAGCAGCTAAAAAAATCTATAATATATGAATTTGAAATCTTATGTTTAGTTGATTATTTGCTTTCACCAAATTAAATATACATAAAGCTTAATATAGATTTGACTGGTCACATGTAACCTCCCCCAAATGCTGGTTAAACATAAATTTAAATTAGAATTATTTAAGTACACTTAAACTTTAAATAATTAGTTTTTGTAATTTCGAATATAATATATCTAGTTATAGTGTAATTCATATGGTTTTATTCTAACGTTTTTGTTACATAAACTAATTCTGCTAGAAACTTAAAGTTGATGGTCGAAGGTTCAAATATAAGTTTATACTCTAACACTGACTCCAAACAAATGTATATTGGGTTCAAAGCGTTGATATATCATATCAAAGACTTTCTTTACCTTATGCAATAATCAATAGTAATGTTGAAATTTAAATCTAAAAGATTATGATAATATGTTTAAGAACAAACTCAATACAATATTTAAGCAAATAATTAAAGACGCATAAATAGATTTATTAACAGTTTCAAACCTCTTAGTGCACTAGTTGTGGAATAAATAATAAACCAACTCCATGATCAATTATGTTTGGGCAATGAAGCCACCCAAAAAAAGGGTTTATGTGCTGGTAATCACGTTTTATACAGTACTTTCTCGTCAAGCGCTTAACTAACTTCCTTTTTTATTTGGAGGGTGGGCAATTATTTACAAATTTCACTTAATCACCAAGTTTGATGGTTGATCTGTGTAAACTAGGCAAAAACTGACCCGATCCGAAAATTCGACCTGAATCCATCTGAAATTTTTGAGTTTTGAACACGATTTTTCGACCTGAACCTGAAAAACCGAACCCAAAAGCCCGCAAATTAGTAAGTCAAACTCAACCCGAACTCGTTCCACCCCGTTGGGTCAAGGTAATAAAAATAATAATTTTAGCGTTGTCACTTGTTGATTGAATCTTTTATGAACATTATATGATTTTGCCTTCACTTTATCACTCTTTTAATAGTGATTATTTATCATATCACATCATTTGTAAAGACATTACATATTTATTAGAATCATTTACAAATGAAGACTAATACTTGTTTCATTTCTCAACTTCTTCCTCATAAAAAACCATTATATAGAAAAATTATGCATAGTTAATTTCGATAAAAGTATATCTCGATTCGTAAGGCGTGATACATTAAAAATACTAAAAGTACACAAGTTATACTCGTTGTATTTTTGGTGAACTTGAATATATCTAGTCACATATTAAATAATATACTTTTGTTTTGTAGAAATAATATTACTATAATGGTGTAAAATTTTTATGTTATAGTTAAAAATAATAATTTTTAGTTTATCATAAAGCTCTAATTCTTATTTATTTGAAATTGCTTTAGATGAACATGAACCGTAACTCCTAGGATGGACAATGGGTCGGGTTAAAACACAATTAAATTTTTTATAATGAATAAAATGGGTCGGTTACGCTACCCGGGTAACCCTTTCTCGATGTGTTTTAGAATGATGTAAATATGCATATAAACTTCCTTAGTATAATAGAAGATATGAAATAAACATCAAAACCTTGAATGAATAATTAGTAGAACAAGTTATTATTATTCAACACATAATTCACCCAATCTTTCATTGACCTTATTTAAACGGGTCAAGCGGTCAAGCCACTCGACTCAATGGAGTCTTCACACAAATATGATAATGAAAGTTTTGAATATTTTTTATAGAAAATAGAAATACTATACTTTTTCGTAGAACTATTGGCAATTCTAAGAAAAACCATGCCGAATTTTATAATAAAAAAAGAAAAGTAACTTATAAAAAGGCGAGTCTCAATCCCAATATACGACCGCCCGTATTTTCGAACTTGAAATACACCCGACCCTTATTTTACCCGAACCCGAATACACCCGACTCGTATTTAACCCATCCGTTCAAATTGACAGGTCTACCTGAGTGCCATATATGTTGAATTTATCATGTGATAAAATTTTACAATAAAGAGATGAATTTTTTTAAACATGATGAATTCTCTAATGTATTGATGAATTTTTCTGTTTTAATAAATTTTACAATAATATTAATGAATTTGTATATATATATATATGCTTTTTTTGAAGGAATAATTTTCTTAATTAAAAATTTAATTACTAATTGATCCTTGTTATTTGCATTTAACTCAAAATTATGTATAATGATAACTTTAATATAAATGTGATGAATATATCAATTAAATATATATTTCTTTAATTTTTTAAAAATTCTTATAAATACAAATATTTATTCATTTCGTAAAATGTATACAAATATAAAGAATCGAATACATAAAAAAATGTACAGATAAATTTGTACAAACTAATGAATTTCACAATAATACTAATGAATTTTAAACAATATTAATGAATATTTAGAAAATGTCTACACTTGTCAATGTTTATCATCATTTCCTTCATATTCATCTTTTTTTCTTCAGGATTTGTGCTAATTTTTCTGCTTTGTTCTCTTTATAAATTTATCAATTATTAGTAAATATTGGTCAGAAATAATTAGCATGTTCATCACTAAATTTCACATATTTTCATATAAAAATGCACATTTAATATGAAACTGTCCAAACATATAAAAATGAATAAATATTCATTCATAAAATAGTTAATTTATACAAAAGATTCTAGTAATAAATGTATTTTATTTAACATAAGATAATCTCATAAGGATAAGTAAATATTCATTAGCAATAGTTAACGTATTCATCACAAAAGTTCACATATTCATTAAAAAAGTATATATTTAATATAATTTTTTTAAATGACATATCAAAAAATTGATAATCCACATGATTAAAAAAATACAAATCCATCTAGAAAACATGAATTTATCAACCAAAAACATCGTACTTATCAATACATAAGCATATCATACCTAAAGAATATAAATTCATCAATATAGTTGATAAATTGATAAAAAAAAAGCATCATTTTCATCAATATAAAAAACAAATTCATCAAAAAAATATCATATTCATTATTACAGAATATATCATACTTAAAAACTCACGTTTATCAATATAGAAGACACATTTACTAAAAAAATTCATCAAAACATACCAGATTTAACCTAAAAAGTGCATCTTTTACGTTTTTAAAACTTCAATAACCATGAAATAAAACTTTAACATCAATTAACAATAAAATATAAATTAAAAAAGAAATTAGAAGAAATCTTGCCAAATTAAACATCTTCAATATCAATTGTAATTGAGAAGTAAAATAATTAATCGAGCCAAATTTGATAAAATGAAAGTTGAACGAGATGAAATATGAAGAAAATTGGATATAAATCGAAGAAAAGAAGTAATTTAACGATTGAAAATCAAAATCAAAGAATAAATTCAAAGAAATTAGGAAAAGGAAAAAGGGAAAGGTAGCGAAAGACACATAATACCATAGGGAGAGACAGGAGTGAAAAAGGGAGAGTGTCTGGATTGGAGGGAGAGAGAATGCTCAAAATGACAGAAGAGAGAATATGCAAGATAATTATATAAATTTAAATAAGATATTTTTTATTTAAATTATCTACTATCATATAAAAATTGGGTGTTAGATGCTCATGCTCTTATCTAGCACAACTCAATTAATTATATTTTAACATGATGGTCTATTCACCATAATTCTTTTTTACATTGTTGTTCCCCAATTGCTAATGGGAAGGGAAGGCTAGGCTTTAAAAATGAAGATGATAATTGAAACACAAGTCCTCAGACAGCTCACCGTTATGATAATCTTAATGTTGATAACTCAATTATCATAGAGTATAATTTATCTTTTGAGTTTGGTACGTCTATTATTTATGTTCTAATCTATAATATCCTTGCATAGGTTAGCCTGACAATATGATATGTGATGATATATGTCTCGTAATAAAATATCTTACATTGTCTTATTTTAATTTAAATTTATATATTATAAGACTTTAATTACCGAACTTTCAATAATTATAATCATAAAGTTTAAGTACCTGCGAATGTATTATAAACGTGATTTTATAATTGTGAAAAATTGTAAGTAAAAAAATCATTTTATACAAACTGTAAGTTGTAACATTATTATAATCTTTAATCAACTATAAGAGAAGACATTTAAAAATATTTTATAGCAAAATGCATATCATTTTGCCAGGCAAGAGAAAGAGGCTAATTTTACTATCCTAATAATATCTACATCTAGCATTGGCTTGGGGATCTACAAAGTTGTCCATACAAAAACCAAAGAGTAGATTATATGAGTCTCATTCTCTACGCGGTTTCAATAGTATTTTGCTGTCAGACATCTTAGTCCATAGTATTCGTCCATCGTAGGACTACAAATTTAGTGACCTGTTTTCTTATTCTCTTTTCTTGTTGGCACGCACAGATCATTGGAGGAACTAAATGCCAACTTCAACAAGCTCTTCATGTTACCTGACACCATAGGGTTTGAACTCCTAAGTCTTAAGAGGCTATCCGTAAACTCGAACAAGCTTGTCTTGCTTCCATACTCGCTCTCTCATGCGACATCATTGCGTGTGTTAGACGTGCGCCTGAATTGCCTACGGTGCCTCCCAGATGACCTAGAGAACCTTGTCAACTTGGAAGTCCTCAATGTGAGCCAAAACTTTCAGTACCTAGTTGAGCTGCCCTACTCCGTTGGCCTTCTCATGTCACTTGTGGAGCTTGATGTGAGCTACAACAGAATCTCATCCTTGCCGACCTCTATTGGGTGCCTCAGGAAGCTTCGGAAGCTAAGGGTTGAGGGAAACCCCGTTGTCTCTCCTCCCATGGAGGTGATTGAGAAAGGACTGCAATCTGTAAGAGAATACATGAGTGAAAAGATTAATGGTTACCATGACGACTGCCCCAAGAAGAAGACGAGTTGGTTTAAGCAGCTGAAAAAATATGCAACCTATAATGGCTATTCCACCCCTCGTAGGGAGGTTGAACGAGGCCTCGTGTTGCCTGAGTATCGCCCTATCGAGGCCCTTGCCTCCCCAGATACAACTTTGGGATCTTTTCTCCGAAGAGATTTTTCTCTTCACCTCGTAATTATTTCTCAAGGTTAGGTTCATGTCGATCATCCTAGAGTGATCATGAATGAGGCCACATCTCAAATGATCAATGATAGCTGAAGATGGAGGGAAGATCGTGTGAATGTATATAAAGAGATTATATATTTCATTAAAGTCCTTTTTTTTTATGTATATTGGTTTGCCACATTAGCCTGCATGGAACTTCAAACTCATGTACTTATCCTGGTTTTTCATCTAAAAGTGAGATCCTAGATTAGATAATGAATCAATTTTGTTAGGATGTTAAATGTGTCTGCGACGTGATGCATATATTTTACTCTGCTGAGGCCTTTTTCATGCGTGATATGTACCAAGACTTGGCATTCTTTGTTCAAGTGGCTCGAACTCTACTCCTGCTAGTCAAATGCATTATTATAGTACGTGACTGATAGTAATAATAATAGCAGAAGTCACTACTACAAAAATGGTCTATCACAATGGTTATAAACGATTCTAGCAACAGTTTACAACTGTTATTTAGGTGAGCGTTTTTATAATTCAGTATATTTGACAATGATTCTACAGCAATTGTCAAAGACTACTTCTAACAACGATTCTATATTACAACCATTGTCATAGGTGAGGACTATGACAAAGGTTGTTATAAAATAACCGTTATTAGTACACCTGAACAAATCAGGTCTGATCACAATAGTACATCCAAAATTCACCAAAAAATAGAAAAAAATTGATATACATTCACACGAATTTATAGTAAAAATTTCAAGAATTTTGGCATGTAGTCACGAAAATTCAAATATTGAGCAAAATTTTGAAAAAATTTGCATATAAAGTCAAACTTGCATATTCTAAATTTTTATTCATTTGAAAGGAAATCGAATTACACTAAATCAAAATTTAAAACTGAAATTTTGAAATCTAAAACTAAAATTTGAAGAATAAAGTGAAATCTAAAACTTATAACTTGATGCCTCTCGCCATCCGCTCTCAGTCTCCTTCTCGCAGTATGCTCTCCGTCTCATTCTCGCCCTTTGCCTTCTCCTCTTTAAATTCCTTGTTTGAACCCTAAAATGCATGCCCTAATGCCGATGTCAGCTGCCGATAACAAGCCGGATCTAAAACAAAAGGTCAAATTTTACATATTAAAAAATACAAGGAAAACATAAAATGTAGAAAAACTAGTTTTATAGATCCGAAACAACCTATGAAAGAGCCTAAAAATTTTATAGATCTCTTTAAAATATCTCAGGATCGACATTTAAAGATAGATCTAAACATCTACCGAGACAAGGGCTGGTGAGGATGGAGAAGATGAAGATGGATAAGGGTGGAGATGGAGATGAGAGAGAGACCTGGAAAACGAACGGAGAGCGAACAAGTGAGAGAGAAAGGGATTCTTGCACTCGTTGATGAGGAATGAGGTACGAGATCCGAGGAGAGAAAAAGACAAAATTATTTTCGAAGCAAGAGATGGGCAAACATAATAGAAAAAGAGAGAAAGACGATAGGTCCGAATAGATAGAGAACAAGAAAGACATTGTTTTTAAAAATAAATGATATATTACAACAGCTTGCTAGACGAGTCGTTGTTATAGGTTATGTTTGGACCTCAACAAAACTTTACGCTTGCAAAATAGAATAATTTTTTACAAAAATTCATAACACAAAACCTACATATCCAAAATTCACCAAAAATACAGGAACTTTCCCTAAGTTTATATGAATTTGTCGTAAAAACTTTAGGAATTTTGGATCATCTATTGAGTCACCAAATTCAAACGAGTGCGCAAAAGCGGGAAAAATCTGCACACCATAGTAATAGGACTTATAAAAACCATTTGTCATCGGTGACCTATGACAACGGTTTCTGACCCCCTAAACAAAACTTTCTACTTGCAAAACCGAACAATTTCCTTCAAAAATTCATAACAAAGAATCTATTCATGCAAAATTCACCAAAAAATACGGAAAATTGCCATAACTTCATATGGATATGCAGCCATAATTTTAGAACTTTTGGATCATTCGTGGAGCCACAAAAATTTAAATAACGAGTGAAAATGGGAAAAATCTGCACACTTTACTAATAGGACCTATGAAAATAGTTCCTATAAAGAACCGTTCTCATAGGTGACATATGACAACGGTTCGCTACCAACCGTTGCCATAGGTCTCACCCCCTTTTTTGATAGAAAGGAAATTTCATTAATTAAAAGTCATACGATGTCTACAAAGATAATTTTCTCATAAGAATAAATATAAAATATCAAAGTAGATCTCTATTTCGACAAATTAACGGTAATTATTCTTTCGTTCAGCTCTATACTTGCAGCATCAATCTAGCCACGAACGTGTTCTTCAACTTCAATATGTCTTTCCCGAACATCGGCGAACTATTGTATAACTTCAAAGAATAGCTCTGTGTGATATAATAGATCCAACCTAAAGGAAACATCACTTTCATCGAGTTATATGAAATGGCGTTATTGAATCATTCCCAACAAAAATCAATGGAATTAATTGATAAAAATATACCCTCTAATTGAATCAACAACCCTAAAAAATTTGCACGTATTGACAAGAGAAATAAATTGCACAAAAGCGAGAAATAAGACTCTCATCGAAGGAAAGAAACCCTAACTCTCACAAAAAAAGGAGAGAAACCCGAACTCTCACAAGAAAGAAAAAAACTCAAATCCTCACAAGAAAAGAGAAACTCAAACTCTTACAAGAAAGAAAGAAAATTTGTTAGAAAGAAACTACAATACCTTTAGATCTTGATTCGATTGAAGAAATTGAAATAAAAGGGGCTTACCACTAACTATAGGTAGACTAGTAGCAGCCTAACAATTTAAAAAAAGAAAAAAGTGGTGGATACAAATTAGGGTTTAAAAAGGAGGAAGGGAGAAGGTAGGCCAGTAGCCCCCTAAACAAATCTTTATGCTTATAAAATAGAACAATTTTCTTTCAATAATTTATAACACAAAATTTACTCATCTAAAATTCACCAAAATATATAGAAAATCTTCATAAATTCATATGAATCTATAGATTTCGGGAATTTTGTATCATCGATGGACTCACAAAAAATCAAATAGTTAGAAAAATGGGAAAAATCCGCACATCATAGTACTAGGATCTACGACAATGATTCTTGTAAAGAACCATTGTCATAGTTCACGATGGTTCTTTCATGGAATCGTAGTTAAAAGTTAGTTCTTTTTTCTGATTATTACAAAAATGCCATAGCCTTATTTTTTACAACAGATTTCTTTAGAAACGTTGTTAAAGACCCGTTGTTAGAAGTCATTATTGTAGTAGTGAGCATTTAATATGAATAAAGCTACTAGTGAATTACTCATCCTTAACTAGATAAGTTAAGCTTTATCTTGAAAATTGGACATATGAGACGATGTAAAAAGAGCAAGTTTACAAACCTAAATTGATATATGAGATGATGTTCTCGGGAGGATGATTAGAAGCATATTTGAAAGCTTTTCTGCCCGGTATCATGCAAGTGCAAAGCATGAGATTACATTAGGAAATGAAATGATTTCCCAACCAACACTTTCTTAAAAAGTACAAAAGACTAGACTCGAAGTTCTTTTATCCGATCTAGTATTTCCTAATTGAGTTAACCTTTATAATTAGGGACAACCGAGTTGAGTTAACACTTACAGCTCAGTCAAGGGACTTACAAAGAAAGTAAGAGAAGAATGTAACTGATTACAAGACTTTCTTTACAACTCAAAAAATATGAAATACACGAGTTGGAGTTATAAGTAGAAGATTATGTGAGTATGAGACCAGCAATTGGTTCTACAATAAATTCGACAATTATTAGCAATCTTCAAGTCTTGTGAAGTGACTTCTATTTATAAGCACCTAGGAAAAATGATTGTTGAGACTGGTTCGGACTCGAAATCTTCACTAGCTGTTGTAATGGCTATTTTGAGTCACTCGGAAGAAATTCATTGGGATGTGTACGTTGTGCAACGGCTCTTGGCTCCAAAAGATGGTCCAATTATCCGGTGGTGATTGAAAACTGAGGTGGAAACAACTATTAGACCTAGAATTGGAGTTTTCCAATTTTGGAAACAAACAACCCCGACACGGTGTCCGAGCTATGTCTAGAAGTAGCTAAATCTTGTCTCGCTGGTGTTTAACGGGTTAGAAGCCGGTTGCTTTTGAATGTCAAAAGTAGATTGGCCTTGTTTGAATAACCTACAAAAGCAAACCACATTGGTTCTCAAAGTATAAAATACTTTGGTCCAAGATTAGGCACAAATAATAATTAAATTAGAGAAATTAAGTGCTTAATTATCTTTAGCCTAAAAGAATGGAATTTTCCGAGTCTAACATCTATTAGGACTAGATTACATCTTGAGTCAATCCTTAAAAGATCAAGTTTGAAAAGAAATAAACTTACTTAGAACAAAGAATTAACGTTGTGATTCATTTTAACTTGAAGTGCAAATTTAGTGCTCGAGAATAAATGAGTTAGAGAAATTATTTGAACATGTGACAGCTTACGAGTGATGTCCGATTTGGTTAGAAGCGAAGGTGAGAGATATGCAATGAAGTGCTTCTCGAGCAAGTCGAACATAATGAAAACTTAAATACGAGTTTATATAAGGTTCGAATGACTTAGAATCAAAACCTAAGAGAGATAGAGAGTTATACCCGAGTCTTCAATGTCCCACTTTTTGATGAAAGGCATTCCATACTTAAGATAGAAACTTGTTAGTTCAAAAGTAAGTTTTCATATCGAATTGATCACAACAAAAAGAAATATATTCTTAAAAGAACCTTATAACGTGCGGCTTAGATCATAACATAACTCGTAACAGGATTGTTGATAACGAATTAGAGCAAGAGTTATAGTCGAGCATATATTTTAAAGAGTCAAGTGTCAAAGATGAAAAAATGTAATCGAAAAACAAATATGCTCGAGAAAAGAAAAATTCATTCATTGCTCGAAACATATATGCACAAAACAAATAAAATAGTTAAACTCGAGACGAAGGGAAAAGAACTCCCCTAAACCAAACATCCAAGTTTATATTTTTCTCCCCTATGCATTTCATAAAATATAGGGAGAAATTAGCAGAAAAAGTACATCACATGTTGGACAAAATAAAATTTTCGTTTAAAAAAACAGACTAAGAAGTAGGAGCTGGTTGTGCTGGAGGAGGAGGGACGAGCAGATGCGCCTTTGCCTATAAGCTTGTGTTGACTAAGATGAGCGAGGAGGCTGTAGAACCGGCATGTCGGGAATTTGAGCGATCCCGATTTTAGGAATCAAATCCATATCATCATCGGCTTCTTCGTCTTCCTCAAAGACAGCTTGTTGTTTGTGCTTCGAGGTAGGGGCCTTTGATCGACCTACATCGCTAGCCTCTTCCGAGTCGCTCGAGCATGATCGGAAGAGATTAGCTCTGGTTTTTCTACGCCTTGGCCCTCGGGTTGAGCAGCCATATCTCCTTCTTTTTCTTCCTTTTCCTCAACTTCTTCTTTTTGTCTTCTTTCTCTTCGACTTCTCCTTCATTGGCCTTGGCTTCTTCCTCGGCTTTTTCTTCAACTTCAATTTGAAATTGACTTAGCCAGGCTGGAGGACTCCTCGAAGTATCGGATCTTTCCGAGTCCTCGGCAGCTTTGGATCTGCACTCTTGGAGGTGTCGGATCGAGATCACATTGTTCTTAGATGATCTCCTTGAGCTCGAGATATCATCTCTTGGTTCTCCCGAATCCGAGACTATACGATTTTATATAGCGAGAACTAAGTTTGGAATAGAAGATTTGAAGATTTTCGAGTTGCTTGAAAATCCTCGGTCAAAGAAGCAAATTTATTTACCATTTCAGTAAACACTTTAGTAGAGGGAGGAGGTTGAGAAGCGGAAGGTCCAGCGGTCGAAGTGGTGCCGCTTGTAGAGTCCGAGTATGAGTAGGAGGAGGAGGTAGCTCGGGCGCATGAATCCGGATACCGGGCTTGACTTCCTAGTACCCTAGACCCAATAGCTCATTCTTGCCTAGACAAACAACATGTTCCAAGCATGCTTTAAGGTCGAGAGGAAGAGGGACCTTGAACTCGCTTAAAGACAGGCAGATCGGAAGAGCCTTGAAAGGAAAAGGAGCGAACTTCTTAGAATGAGTAGGCACAATTGCCATTTGCTCGAGAATAGTAAGAAAGAGGTCTACTTCGTAACCCTCAAGAATGTTAAAAACAACTTTGAGAATCTTGGAATTGGGATTCTCCTTGCTAGAATGATGAGAAAAGAAGGTCCTCATCGAGGATGAAACAAGGAAGTCTTACTTCATATTTCAAGCTTCAAAATGTGAAACATGCAGCCACACCTATGAGTAGCGATAAGAAAGGTAAAGATGTAGATCGAAACTCTACAGAGGTATGATTGGATCTCTACTTTATCTCACATCTAGTAGGCCGGATATCATGTTCGGTGTCTACCTATGTGCAAGATTTCAGGCTAATCCAAAAGAATCACATCTCCCTATGGTGAAGAGGATTTTCGGATATCTTACGGGGACTCGGAATCTTAGTCTATGGTTTTCAAAAGACTCGGAACCGACCCTCACTTGGATACTCAAATGCTGATTATGCTGGATACAAAGTTGATAGAAAGAGCACATCAGGAACATGCCAATTTCTGGGTCAATCCCTCATATCTTGCCACTCAAAGAAACAAAACTCGGTTGCTTTATCAACTACTGAAGCTGAGTACATTGCAGTGGAGCTTACTCGTGCTCGGATCGTGTAGATCAAGCGAGCACTTGAAGGATCTTGGACTCTCATTCAAACCCATCCCGATCAAGTGTGACAATTAAAGTGCAATCAACATCACTAAGTGTAACGCCCCAGTTACCATTACTTAATAATTCCCCGACCCGAGAGTATTAGGTAAGGTTGCAGCGGAAGCTAACGACCGAAGGCGTTACCGCCGTCCTAACCACAAGGACAAGGCCGAATCAAAACGCCATAACAAACGAGTGTCTAGAGGTCCGCCTTAGCTACATCACAGGGTGTCATGTATTGGTATAAAATGCGCAGATTTAGTAAGCCGGTCGACAATAACCCAAATGGCATTTTTCTTCGAAGCGATAAGGGGTAATCCCATAACAAAGTCCATTGAAATTGAGTCCCATTTCCAAGTAGGTATCTCTAAGGGTCTCAACTCGCCCACAGGGCGTTGATGCTCAGCCTTAACCATTTGGCAAGTTAAGCACTTATCCACATACTCTGCGATGTCCTTCTTCATGTTATTCCACCAAAAATATTGCCTCAAGTCCTTGTACATTTTTGTTCCTCCTGGATGTACTCGAGTATCGGGTGTTATGAGCTTCCTCAAGGATCTTTCTCTTCAATTCTTCTTTATTCGGTACACATAACCGGTTCGAAACCTTAGGGTTCCATCTTCACGTATTTCGAACCCGGGGATTTTCCCTTCTTAATATTCTGTTTAATCCTTTCCAAATCAACATCCTCATTTTGGCATATTTGGATTTCTTTTATTATAGTAGGTCGTACCTCTATTCTCGCCAGGAATCCATCTATGTGTCCCTCCGAGACTAATTCAACATTCATATTCGAAGGTCCTGTAATACCACAGGTTGAGTTACTATCATTGCGTTCAAAGCTGTGTTGTGTCTTTACGCTCAATGCATCAGCCACGACATTGGCTTTCCCTGGATGGTATTGTATTTGTAAGTCATAATCTTTAAGTAACTCTAACCAGCGGCGTTGCCTTAAATTGATTTCCTTTTGGGTAAAAATGTACTTCAAACTCGATGATCGGTATAAATCTTGCAAGTTGCCCCATATAGGTAATGCCTCCAAATTTTTAGAGCAAAAACAACAGCGAGCCAATTCCAAATCATGGGTTGGATAATTCCTTTCATATGGTTTGAGTTGTCGGGATGCATAAGCTATGACCCTATCATCCTGCATTAACACGCATCCTAACCCATTTTTAGAGGCATCACTATAGACAAGTGTACTCTTCACCTTCAACTGGTAAGGTAAGAATAGGGGCTGTGGTTAACCTTTTTCAACTCCTGAAAGGCCTCTTCACACTTATCCGACCACGAAATTTTGTTGTTTTCTTCAACAAATTGGTCAATGGTGTAGCTATTTTTGAAAAATCTTGTACAAATCTCCTATAATATCCTGCCAACCCAAGAAAACTTCTCACTTCGTAACATTGGTTGGTCTAGGCCATTCGGTTACCGCCTTCACTTTGTGAGGGTCGACCTTAATCCCTTCTTTAGACACAACGTGCCCTAAAAATGCCACCTCTTCTAACCAAAATTCACATTTTTGTAATTTAGCATACAGTTGGTGTTCTCTCAAAGTTTGTAATGCTATCATTAGGTGCTCAGCATGTTCTCGCTTATCCTTCGAATATATGAGAATGTCGTCAATAAATACCACCACAAATTTATCCAGGTAAGGCACTGAAAATTCGTTCATGAGATCCATGAATGCCGCGAGGGCATTGGTAAGTCCAAAGGGCATCACCGTATATTCATAATGCCCATACCTTGTTCTAAAGGCAGTTTTGGGTATATCTTCTTGTTTAATTCTAAGTTGGTGATACCCAGATTTCAGGTCTATTTTCGAAAACACTCCAGCCCCTTGCGGTTGGTCAAACAAATCGTCAATTCTAGGTAGGGGATATTTATTCTTGACGAGTTATCTTGTTTAACTCCCTATAATCCACACATAGTCTCAAAGTTCCATCCTTCTTTTTCACAAATAGGACTGGAGCTCCCCAAGGCGACACGCTCGGCCTAATGAATCCTTTTGTAGCAATTCATCAAGTTGGGCCTTCAACTCTTTAAGTTCTGCTTGGGGCCATTCTATATGGTGCTTTAGAGATAGGTTGTGCGCGGGAATTAGTTCAATTTCAAAATCAATCTCCCTTTGAGGAGGTAGGCCGGGTAGATCCTCGGGAAATACATCTGGAAACTCACATACTATAGGTATATCTTCTATGTTTATCTTATCCTTCCTATCCTCAGTAACATAACATAGGTATCCCGTACAACCATGTCTTAGTAGTTTGTTAACCTTCATAACCGAAATTACGGAATATTTCTTTGTATCTTTTTCACCATGAAAGCATATTTTCTTCCCTCTTGGCCCCTTTAAAATAACCGTACCACCTTTACAATCTATTTTCGCTTCATGGGTTGCCAACCAATCCATTCCTAGAATCACATCAAATTCCGAAAGGTCTAATTGGATTAAGTTTACGGGAAGTAACTCTCAGCTTATGACTAGGGGTACACGTTGGTAGAGAATCAAACATTCTACTACTTTTCCGTTTGGTAACCCAATGTGACACTCAATTGGAGTTTTATGATTTTCTAAATGTAGCTGGGAGGCAGCACGGGTAGATATAAATGAATGGGTAGCACCCGAATCAAATAAAACATAAAAAGGCTTTGAGTTTAGAAAGAGTGTACCAGTAACAAGCTGTTCCCGAGGCAGCCGCTTCCTTCCTGTTCATCACGTATGCTCGCCCTACGGTCACTCGGTTTTGGAGGTGGAGCAGGTCCCCGACGTGGCGGCATCGGGGCGTCGCAGCTCCCTTTTCTACGGCTTTTCGCCTTCTTGGGCAAGCGGTTACTAGATGTTCGGGGCTACCGCACCAAACACACTTATTGGTACCGACTCGACAATCGATGTGATATGGTTAGTCCGGCCGTACTTGCCACAAGGTCCTGGGGTAGCTACGGTGCGACTCTTGCTAAAGCCGGTAGCTGGTTTCTTTTGAGCTACACCCTCACTTGTGTTGTCCCCTTTCCTCTTCGGGTTCCCAAGATTTGAGGCCCTCAATTCACTCTTAACTCGTTCAACCTCGGCGGCTCTCTCATACGGTTCTTGGTAATCTTTGATAGGTTGACCGGCAAGTTGATGTCGAATATAGTGGGCCAAGCCTTCCTCAAATCTTAACATCTTCATCCGCTCGGTAGCCACAAAGTCCGGGGCAAATCTGGATAGCTTCATGAATTGAGTCGCGTCTTGCATCATCTGTCATGTTATTATTCATTCTCGGTTCCGAAACTCCTTTTCTTTCGACGTCGGACTGAGGTTGGGTAGAACTTTGCTCTCGGCTCTTCTAGAAATTTCTCCCAAGTCAACTCACAGTCTTGAAATTTGTTTTTCGTTGTGCTCCACCAAATATCCGCTTCACCGGTCGGGTAATAAGTCCCTATATTGACCCTTTTTCTTCGGGAACCTCAACGATTGCAAATATCTTTTCCATCTCTCTAATCCATTCTTCTAACTCCACTGGTTCGACTTTCCCGTCGTAAGTTTTAGGATTGCGTCGAGCAACTCTATCGACTAACTTGTCGGGCTTAGAGGTGGATTCAAGAGGCGTAGGAGGGATCCTTTTCATTAACTCGTTACTAAATTTCTCCAGTGAGTCCGGGTCATTAGGGTCGGTGGAATCCCCTAAGGACACGAGGTTGGGTCTCACCACGACTTTGCTTGTGGGTTGGGAGGAGTTTCTAATGTTGGGTCTTTACTACCTTGATCGTTGCCCACGTGTGCCGCCACATTCGAGTGATGTTGTTACTTTACGCCTCGGACATGCTTGAATCACATAAATACAAATTTGCTTAATAATGTCCACATATATGTACATATATATACATGTTTTTCCTTCAAAACAAAATGCTACCTACTCAAAACATCACAACATTTAGTTAAACTATTCTCATTGAACTTACATACACAAATAGCACCAAAATTACATGTTAGGTTTCACCCCGCAACATCCACCCTAGATTAAGTTTTGTACTTTTCTCCCCCTTTTTTTTTTTTGTCCCTCCTTCTATACAAAAGAGGTCATAGTTAGCCACGATCGAAGTCGCTCGGTAACCCCAAAATTAGGCGACACCACTGTTTAAGTTAAGTTGGTTGGCCTGCCCTATGTACATACATCATTTACACAACCATATCCAAAATTATGCCAATCCTAGGCTAACCGCCCTATATACACAAGTTTCCAACAAAGCAAGACAACGAGTCACATAATACTAATGACCTGTGCGGGGCCATGGTCAAGGTTTCCCGATCTTCATCGGCTTCGACTCGAAGCCGATATAAATCAACTCTACTTCATCTTGCTCCTCTCCGCCGCTCCCATACTCTTGTATCTCGGGGTCCTCTTCCACATCGGCCTCCTCGTCAGAGCTCAATATGACAAGCTCGGGCGACTCTGGTATGTTTATAACAACATGAACTCCCCATAATCCTCGGGGCCGTCACATGGATCGTGCATGGGCTCAACTTCCAGGCTATCCTCGGAATCGACTGCGGAGGGAAGCGGGTGGCTGCTGGGGACCAGGTGCGGGTGGGGGTGATGGTGATCCCTCTACGAGGCTCGGGTAAGGGAGGGGGTGATGGGTCGTGCGGTAGGGGAAAGAAAAGCTGTAATGTCTCGTAATTAACCCCCTATGCTCCAGATTCTCTCTAACTAGGAGTTCATTGGTAATGGTGGCCCAAATCCCCGTATTTGAAACCTAGGCTGTGTCGGCTCCAGGGTCCCCTGTCACCATGAAGTCATGATATCGAGACCTAAACTCATCCCACGGGGCTACAGGTGGCGGGGACCACGAAGCCGACGTGCTCGCACAAGTGAGCTGTGAAACTCGATAAAGGGTCCTGCATATGTTCTAGCATGCTAGCGTAAAGATGAGATATGTGTGCAGCCACGGGGTGCCTGGCAGCATGTAGACGGCATAGGGATCCAAAGGAGCTCCTGCGTGATTCATCTAAACAAGCAAAGAAAATCATCCGAACCAAGCTGGGGTTTATAGATCTTCAATAAATAACATAATCGATAATCATATAATTGTCCACAACATCAAATCGCGACACTTTAAAATCCTATATGTTAGTTTATCAACCTCCGAAACTTTCATCGGTTGAAAAATCCCCTATTACAGGAAAACCCAAGGCTCATTCGGGCGTCGGTTACGCTTTCTAATTCCAACTTGAAGGTAATAAAGGAAATTTTTCTAAAAGAGTTCGTTATTTTTCTAAAAATTTCGGCGAGTTTTGTTTGTAATATGGTCTATTCCCTAAACTCACGGCCTTAAAATCCTGCATAAAAACACAATATCACTCAACGAGCCACACGCTCGGAGTACACAACTCAACGGCCACACGCCGGAGTCCAACCAATATACATTAGAGTTGGAAACAACATAAATAATCCATAATGCATCCGAAACAAATTATATGAACTTAATTACAAGCTGCAAAACTTAAAAGCGTAGGATAGGCATGTCGGCGACTTAAGTCAATCCAATATTAACTATACTACATCCACAAGTCCTAAAACGACAATTTGAGTAAATAATAGCCACGTAATCTTCCTAAAGGTCAAATCCCGACACCTTAGGATCCTATTGCTCACGAGTGATTTCTAAACCTGGCTCCGATACCACAAGCTGTAACGCCCCGAGTTACCATTACTTAATAATTCCCTGACCCGAGAGTATTAGGTAAGGTTGCAGCGGAAGCTAACGGCTGAAGGCGTTACCGCCGTCCTAACCACAAGGACAAGGCCGAATCAAAACGCCATAACAAACGAGTGTCTAGAGGTCGCGCCTTAGCTACATCACGGGGTGTCATCCTAACTACTTAAGTAACCAAACCCAAGCACAATTCTGCTACCTATTTACAAACGTTAGTGACCATTACAACGATCCGCAATAGAAAATGCGCAATACTTAATTACAACCCAAAGTCAACCCAAATTTAGCGTGGACGAGAATCACTTGTGAGCATCTAATCCCGCACATGACAATGATAATGGAATGTCCAGCTAAGTCCTGCTCCCGTCAGGCTTCTTATGCAATGGGTACATTCGTTGATGCTTTTCCTAAAAACAAAACATCAAAATGATTCAAAGAATGAGTCGAAACTCGGTACGAACATTCCCGCACGGTTAAATAAATTTGAAACACATTGATTGAGCGCGCGCATTTCAATTCATTTTAGTTTGGAAACGAGGGGAGAGAATATAATTAAAACTTGCTTGCCGGTTATTATCCGAAAGTGGAACCCCTTGATGATTGATACGATCTTAGTAAGGTGCACACCTCCGGGCCGACCGAGAACCCGAGTTGAAGCCGCGCGGGTTGGGCATACGCCCGATGATTGATAATTGATGGGCATAAGCCCCGATAATTGATGATTGAGCGGGGACCACTTGATTAGGTGGCAAAACTTGATTTGCAAATGATTCATTATTAATTATATATATGAGAAATGTTGAGATTTGATGAAACATGTGGATTTTCGAAAGGTACGAGGCAATGAACGTACTCGAGCTGAGGATGTTTGCTTTCTCCCCTTTTTATGAAAATTTAAGTTACTAACTTTCCGGCAATCGAAGTGGCCTCGGTTCTGTTTCAAATAGATTTCCCTTGTTAATAAGGTTTTTCTTGAGTTTTAATACTTAAATTCGCATAATCGTTGGTACTTTGATTTATTTCCTTTATTTGTTATGTAACCAATTAAGCTAAGATTTTTGTTACTCCACTCCCTTGCACTAATTCTGTTTAGATCATGATTGAGTATATACTCGTTAAAGTAGTCGACCAGATCAAGCAGTGATATTCGCACGATGTGATGCGTTACGGACTCAAATTAAGAAATGAAATTACGCATGTACATGTATATATATACTTATGCATATATACAAGTACCTAAACACTTCCTAGTTAATATTGTTATTGTTATTATTACCGTTGTTATTGTTATAAATAGATGCAACTAATTCAATTAGTTACGGCTAACTTATCTTCAACCCTTATTCCTAACGTAATTTCTTTATTTCTCACTTCATCGAGTTCAAACCCATAACTAAGTGATTACTCAATCTACCAATGCCTTTCTACATGGAGGCTTCACAATTAACCATGTTGCTCAAATACCTACATATATCAATTTAAGGTCGGGGCATTACTTCCCCACAACTCACATTCGCAATCACAATTACGCAAGCTTAACATTTGAACTATTTTCTCAAATTTCTGCAGTTACACATTAGCCAGTTCAACCTATGCATATACTCGTCCTACGTTTGCTCAATACGGTCATTCTCCAAAATCTCGGAATTCATCCAATTACTCAATTACATAACCAAGTATCTCTAATTTTGTTCTCTACGTTAAAATTCTCTAAAAGAAATTACATTTATACATAATTAACCCATTAACTACCACACCTTCATCATCCATTCCAATCCGAAATTTCCCAAATATATCCTCAAATTTCCTCAACCACGTATTTCTAAATCATACTTTTCAATTTTAAACTGCAATTACTTAAATAAGGAATTTGATAGCTTAGGGTTTAACGTTTACCTTCAAACTCGGAAAGGAGCGATCGAGAGGGATGAGCGAGCGAGTGGCGGTGGACGGCGGCTGCACCGGCAACTACCGGGCGGGGCGGCGACGAACACCGGCAGCCGCTGCGACCGTGGTTGGCCGGTAGGTGGCCCGCGTCGGAGGAATCGGGCGCAGGGAGCGAGCGTGAACGAAAGGAAGAGGAAGGTAGCGAGCGCGGCAGGGGAGACGGGAGGGAGAGCGAAGGCCGGCGCCGGTTCTCGGCCGGCGTCGGTCACGCTAGTGGTCGGGAAGCCGCTTGCGAGGAGGGAAAGCGAGGGAAGGAGGGGAAGCAAAGGAACGGGAGGAGCGAGAGGAATGAAGCGAATGAGGATTTGAAGCCGAGCTTGCCTTAACCGCCTTCCTCTTTTTTTTTTTTTTTTTTTCCAGATTATTCTATGTACTGGATTTTTCTTAAAAAAATCTGGCTTATTTATTTTATTTTTTTTTACTTTTATTTATTATTATTATTATTGTTACTTTTAAATTTTACTTTAATAATGACGTTCATAAATTATAACTTTATTATGAGATTTTTATTAGGGCCACTTCGTTGCCTTAACGGCATAATGCATGTATAAAAACTTTAAATATAAAATGTCGAATTGAAGTGCACGCGCTCAATCATATAAATCTTATAATTAATGAATTAATTAAATAAACAATGTGGTTTAGGGTCGGGTTGTTACACTAAGAATCCGAGTTCAGCAATCAAAGACAAAGCATATTAAGGCCAGGTATCATTTTTGAGAGACCATTCTAAGAAAGGTGATATTTTAATTGAATTTATTCCTACTAAGCTTCAATTAGTCGATATTTTCACTAAGCCTCTTAGTGAGGATTAGTTTTCTTTCATTAGGAATGGCTTGGTATAATTAATGCATGATACATGTTTACTTGATTATTCTTGCATGATTATAGCTTATACTTGTTTTTAACAAATGGATCGGGTGACTCAAAAATGACATCTGCGTCTGTAAGTTAATTGCTTTACGAGTCACTCAAAAACAATATCGAGTCGGACTCATAATTTAAGCAAAATGGACATCAAACTTTTGAGATCATCTCTAGATAAATGGAGAATCTTAAAAAGATATTTTGAAAATTTTCTTTTCTCTCTCGGCACACGTCTACGGCACACGTTAGGCTGTTGTACGTCATGTCATGTCGAGAGTTCCATTTGAACGTCAAGTAAGAAAGATGGTTGACGGAAATTTCCGTCTTCTCTATTTATAGCATCTCTCTGCATTCATTTCTTTACTTTGCCCCTTACTATTCTCGCTCGAAATATTCTGCTCTCTCATACTCTCTCCTTGCATTCAAATGTCTCTCTTTCTCTCTCCTCTCCAGTAACTTCTCGTTTCTCTCTTCTCACCATGCCTAAAAGAGGTTCTGCATCCGAGTTCATGGGGTTTGCAACTAAGAAGGCCTAAAAGAATGCTCAAGAGGGTACATCCGAACCTCCAAAAGTGTTTGTCGTCCAACACTTTACATTGGATGACAAGTTCTTCAAGACAACATCGTTCTTGTGGCTCAAATACATTTAAGAAATTGGAGTATACAATTACTTATGCTTCGATGACTTTATCTATCCGGAACTCGTTGCTTGAGTTCTATGCCAACAAATCTTTCTCTGGAGGTGTCATCACCTCAAAAGTTCAAGGTACGATTGTTAGGATCAACCTCCCTCTTCTCCATAACCTTTTCAACGTCACCTCTCTTTTTCTCAATCCCAATCATATTCCATTTCTGGAAATTGTCGATGACTTTTTTGACAAATTCGCTAAAGAAGTACATGAGCAGCGGAAGAAGTTTTCGCGACTCGGATGAAGAGCGAAGTCGGATTACTTTGCTATATTCGATGAGGACTTCCTTTGCTCACTACTCGAGCAAGGAGAACCCAAACTCGAAGGTTCTTAAAGTTCTTTTTGATATCATGGAGAGCTAAGACGTAGACCTCTTTCCGTTCATCATCGAGCAAATGGCTCAAGTGCCTGCTCAATCCAAAAAATCTGCTCCTTTTCCTTTTGGAGCTCTTCGACTTCTGTTTTCAAACAATTCAAGATCACCCCTCCCTCGGATCCCACTATCGTTTTTGAGTCCGCCATAGTTCTTGGCGAGAAAGAACTTCCGGGTTATGGATACCAGGAAGTAAAAGCGGTGTGCGGGTTCACTCTTATGAGTTGGAACTTGCCTCTTCTCCTCCCGCCCGGACTCGGATTCAACTAGTACATCCATCTACCTCTGCTGGTCCCTCTACTCCTCAACCCCTCTCTCTGCTGGAGCTTTCGCCACCTTGGTCGAAACGCTCGCTTCTACGGCTGAGCAACTTCGGTCGGTTGTTTGCTCCCTTAAGCCCATCTATCGTGGCATGGTCATTAACCAAAAGACCAGCCAATCTCGGATTCAGGAGTGTCAATCTCTTATGCTTGAGTTCAAGGGCATTCTTAGCGAGCGGCGTGAACAACTTCAACTCCTTAGGAGTGAAGGACAAAAGCTGCGCATGACTCACAATCCTCCAACACATCCGAGGAGTCCTCTAGCACGGCCAAGTCTACCTCCGATGAGGTAGAAGAAGAAGAAGAAGCCGAGGCCAAAGTCGAGGCGAGCAAGGCTCATCTTGAAGAGAAGAATGAGGAAGAAGAAGGAGCAAAAGACGAGGCCACTCCAACAAAAGACCAGGGTGCTATGGAACCTGAACCTAAACTTATCTCCTCGGATCGGGATCCGGGTGGGTCGAAGAAGTTGGGGACATTAGACAGTCGAAACCAGCTAACTCGAAGCATCACACCTTGTTGTCTTTCGAAGGATGAGCCGGAGGATGATATTATCCTGACTCGGCCACCCAAGATTGAGCCACTTCTTAACATCCCTATGCTGCCGCCACCGCGATCTACAACCTCCTCCCAGACATATCGGCGCAAGCGCACTGCTCGTCCATCCTCTTCCGGCCAACCAGCTCCACCCTCCTAATCTATTTCTTCTCTTGTTTTACATTTTTTTTATCTAACATTAAATGTACTTGCTTCTAAATTTTCTTCTCTCCTTTTTGATGAAATGCTAGGGGAGAAAATATAGAAACCTTGATGTTGTTTTTAGGGGAGTTCCTCCCTTTTTGTTGTATATATTTTTGTATATATATGAATGAATGTTATGACTATCTTCTTAAGTTCGATATTCTTATCATTTCGAGTTTCTTTTAACACTTATCTTATCTACTCGTAAATCTAAATTGGTTATGATATCCGCTATTTACTTTTAAGTCATGCTTTGATCCGGAATTTTTTAACTTTATATTCTACATGCTCGATACATAAGAAAACACATATGATTAACACTAAAAACTTATATTTTGTACTAAAAAGTTTCTATCTTAAGAATGGAATGCCTTTCATAAAAAAGGGGAGATTGAAGACTCGGATTGTAACTATAAGTATTTTATGAAAAACTCAAGTATAACTTTTATCTCTCTTAAGTTTTGATTGTAAGTCATTCCGAGTTACATAGAAACTCCTATCTAAGTTTTCGTCACTGTTACGAGTGACTCAAATAGCACTTTGTTTGATATCCTCTCTATTGAGGTATTCGACCTACTCGGAATCTACTCGGAACCATCGCATGATCAAATAATTCTTTTAACGCATTTTTCCGAGTACTAACGAGTACTTGCTAAGTTAAAATGAATTACAACGTTAATTCGATCTTCTAAGTCGGTTTATTTCTTAGACAATTATTTGTTAGATCAAGTTCACTCACTCGATGTTTATCCTTTAACTTGATCTTTCTAAGATTTATTCCGAGCTCACTTTGAACCTATTAGATATTAGATTCAGAATATTTCACTCTTTTAGGCCTAAGATAATTAAGCTCTTAATTACTCAAATTTAATTATTATTTTTGCCTAATCTTAGACCAAAGTATTTTATACTTTGAGAATAAATGTGACTTTTGTAGGTTATTCAAACAAGGTTGAGTTTCCTAACTGCCCTAAAATAACTTGTAATGACCAAAATGAGTTGAACAGTGAAGAATTCTATTAATTTTTAAGATGTATAGATATTATATAAATTTAGCAATTAATTAATATACTTTTGAAGTATTATATAGCTATTGAAAAATTTAATTCCAAAATAATGCCCCGATCTTAACTCGTTGATAATAAAAACTCAAATGGAACAATCGTGCTTGCCCATTTGGCATTTGGGATGTAGATATAGTCTTACAAGAATGTTTGTCAGATTTATTTTGGTAAGGCAGACTAGGTGACTGACGGCTGCGTCTTGATGGAATGTACAAGCCCAATCATGCACGCCTGGAGCAATGGCTACATTGGAATCAAACCCAGAGTAGGAGAGAGAATTCCTCTTAATCTTCTTCCGAGACTCAAATCTCCAACACCCTTAAAAACCATTATCAATTCCCTCTCTCGTCGGCAGAGTTTCACTTCTTCAGCGGAAGAATCAACCCGTAAGCTCGTGTATGAATTTGATCAGAACATCCCAGTAGAAGAAGCCGTCACTCCACCCAGCTCGTGGTACACTGATCCCTCTTTCTACTCCTTTGAGCTCAATCGGGTCTTTTACCAGGGATGGCAAGCTGTCGGTAAGAAAATCGTTTTCCCCTTGCAAGCCGATTTTTGCTTGAGCCCAGGAAAAATAAATAATAAAAAAGAAGACAAGAAAAAACTGTGGGTCTGTTCAAAGTTAAATAAAAATTATCATCAATTTCTGTTTACTGTTAATTTCTCTTCGTGTCTGTTCATTTATTTTCTATACTGTTATTCGTTTCTTCTTCTATTTCTGTTTCTGTGTGCTTTCTATTTAACTTCGAACAGGCAATATATGTAGAATATGCTATTCAATTATGTTGATATGAAGCAAATCATCGTTTTTTAAAACATGAAATTGAAAACAAGGAAAGCTTCGGACAAAGATCCGTAGATACTTTTTATGGCCTTTTCTTTAGTCACTGCTTAATGATAAGAAAAACACTACTAATTAACAAGTCTAACGGGTTAACATTTTGAATCTTGACTGTCCTTTTAATGTGTGGCTGAAAGAAAAGTTTCTAACATGTGATTTATAATTGATCGGGAGCATAATTCCCAGGATCATGGATTGTCCTAGTAGTGTATTGAAGTATGGGGACTTGAATTTCCTCTAACTTGGGCTTCCATACATTGGATGGTGATGTGCACATTGTTCAGGGTTCCTGGTACCATGGCTGAGACCTGAGAGCATAATTCTATTTAGAGATTAACTATAGGAAAAGCTATTATTTTTAATGGAATATGAGGTTGTGTTTAGGTCT
Organism: Talinum fruticosum; assembly: GCA_021018815.1. Classification (NCBI taxonomy): domain Eukaryota; kingdom Viridiplantae; phylum Streptophyta; class Magnoliopsida; order Caryophyllales; family Talinaceae; genus Talinum; species Talinum fruticosum. The sequence continues at coordinate 4,169,769 of JAITYX010000036.1, read as the reverse complement.
ATCATGTGACAAAATATTTCCAATTTAATCATGTCTGTACTAGGGGACCCTTACCATTGGTGGATAGTATACTTCAATTTTTAGGCCAGTAAAATGAGTGTAACTGGTTGGACTCCTTTAATCTCCTCCAGTTGTTGTTGGTGGTACAAATGGGGTTGTGATGCTTCTGATGGAAGTCTAGTTTCATTTGGTGGTCCACTTTTGTTCTGCTTTAATATGTAACATCCGAAACCTTAGCCTTTTGATGTATTAAATAGTGCGGTTAATGGTATTCGGCACAATAGCACCTTGGCTGAAAATTTGAAAATGAGGGAGGCTTGGAATAGGATGTTCTTTTCTTGGGGTGTAAGTCTTTCAAATTAACTGGGGCGGAAAGGTGTTCACTATCTATGCAATGTCAGGGGGAAAAAAAGGAACCAGACACCTAGACTAAATATATGTTAGATATGTAAACTAAATTCAAGTATTTCTGGTACCTTAATTGCACTGGATGGCAATGGGAAAAGATTTTTTTAGGGGGAAGGGGAATGGATGTTGAAAAAATCTTTTAAGCAGCAACTGAGGCGAAAACCCTAAAACCTCCTGGATTAAGAAAGGATATGTTGGGTCGGGGTCTTTTGACCCATTTGGGATCTCGTCTCTGAGTAATTGATAGAAGAGCTGGAAGATATTATTTGAGGGCACTTCAGTTGGAACGAAAGACAGATAATCCTGCAATTTTTAAATCTTTGGCAGTGAATTGTTTTCAAGCTGTTTTCTCCGGTTACAATCAGTAACTGATCAAGGATCCAATAAAGACATTCTTGAGATGATTTCTGCAAGGATTTGGTCCTATTTGCTTTTAAGTATTTCTTTACAGCAAAGTCAGAGCTCCTCAGCTGGATATCTCTACTATGGGCAGTGAACATTTTGTGAAACTTGCTCTTTCCCAAAAAGAATCACTTTGCCAACAGACAAAGAATATTAATTTCGACATTAGAGAAGCCGTATTTGCCTTTTCTAGAATCATGGATACAAGATTGGTCTTATTGCCAATGAACTTTAGTTTCTCAAGTCCCAACATGTACAAGGCTGCTGGTTTGATTTTAAGGTGACTAATTTACGGCTGGGATTCTCTCAAAAATGTTATTCTGTCGGTGAATACTGGTGAAGGTAAAGGAAGTGGGTTTATGCTTTTTATGTGCCAAAGAAGGTTACACATAGTTATGAAAACCGAGGACTTTAAAAAGAATCTTACAGTAGGATCTCCTGTACCCTTTTTCCTTTTCAGTGCTGCCTGAAGCTTTCCTTGTCTTATTTGGAGTCCTTATTCAAGAAAGTGTGATTGTTGGAGAGGGGACACATGCATCTACTTTATGCTCGTTCTTTCTCTTGACATACATGGTCAAAACTTCTAGTTTGGTGACAGATAGCTTCATATCGATCTGATGGACCTCTTGATTAAGTTGGGCAGACGCTTGATTCATGCCTTTATAAAGCAGATATGAGACATTGTATTTTTCTTGTTCCCAGAAGCTTGCAGAGTCTCTACAGCTTCATAGACACCGACACTCTCGGACACTCTTTGGGCACTCCCAAGTGCATGTGGAATACACAAATGACACAAAGAAGTTGGGTTTTTGTTGCTGATAGTTGTAGAGCGCACACACTATGAACAATTTAATGATGTTATCATCCAAACAAGATCCTCCCCAAGATATAGAACAAATTATGAACACATAGGTGTTATAATAAACATTTTCTCATAACATGTCCATTGTGCGTGTTGTATTCTACACGTCTGAAAAATCATATGCCCATGTTGATGCCTTGTCATGTTGTGTATAAGTGTTGTTGCTTCTTAGTTGGTGTTCTATGATCAATTCGATTGGATAGGATAATATTTTTTCTTTCAAAAATTCTTCCTATCATCACATTGTTTAGATAATATCTTATCCGTTGCCCCAATGATTCGTGCCTGCTTTTTCAGACTGTGAGTAGAGCTTTGATAGTCATCCCATCTTGGGATGGGTAGAGGTACAATAGATGCAGACGTGATATGAGTTCTGTTGTCAGAGTTTTAAATTAAAGTATCATATAACCTCAATGGGCGACTCATACCTATTTGTGCTCTATAGACCCTCGCTTGGACTCACCCCCTCCCTCCTTGCCTATAATTCCACAATGGTTATTAGAACTATGAGCTCCTTCCCTTTGGTTGGATCAAACTCAGATTTGATCAATCTTCTTTGTATGAACCAGGACATTTAGGTACTTTTTCTATTTTCTTTTTATGTGTTTTTTTCTTTTTTTTTTTCTTGGGGGCCTTGGGAAGGTTGAGGGTTTAAACTTCGGTAAATGTTGAGGAATATTCTTGCTGGAAGAATCACTGTGACACTGCTTAATTTGGTGATGCTATTGAATATATCCTGAATAATTTCTTAGTGCCTATAGCTTGTCACATTGAGGGGTCCCACTTATGGATCTATAATCGAATACATGTTCTATTTATTTTAGCCATGTGAGACTGAGAAAACTTCTTTTAGGTAATTCTTTAGTGTTTATTTTGTACTAACTGAGGTCTTGCACTTCATAACTAATGCAGCGCAACAATGGGTTAGCATTAAAAGAACATCTTCAGCAACTAGCAGAATTGTGTAAATGAGTACTTGGGTCTTTTCTTTTTTTTTTTTTTTCAAATAGGTCTAACTTTTTTGGTAGTTCTTTTGAAGAGAAAATAAGCTCGCACGTGAACAACATGATAGCCTGGGTCACAGAACATTTGAACGAGTTTGGGATTGTAGTTCGCTACTTAGAAAGGATCTGAGGTCGAATGTGGTGCCCTGGAAAAATTTTGGATAAATATTCATTGTTGAAACAGGCAAATGTTATAACATTTGTTTTTTCAAGTCCAAAATTAATACCCATTTCCAAAAGCGTTTGTGATATCTTACTAAAAACCATTTATGTAATATTTCAAGCAATGACAAGATGGATATGCATAGAATGTTTTGTCTCACAAGCCAGCTTTTTCAATTAATTCTTGTCTACGTCAAATTTTGGGAATGGAACGTGATCCAGGGCATTTCAGATTGCAAAGGGAGTACACAGGAGTTTGAGATCACTGATCACAGTTTTAGGGGGTGAAAGGGAATTGGATGGCTATTGGAACAAGGCTTGGTAGGATATGCATAGAATATTTCTGATTGGGTGTTTATCCCAAGAGTTTCAATGGTTTTGTAGTGTCTTTGTGAAAGGTATATTTTGCTTTTAATTTAAAATACAGCCATCCAAAAATTTAGGGTGGCAAGAGAAGTTTTCAGAAAGATCTCTTCGGCTGCAGGAGGATGTAACTAATGTTGGCATAACTATAGAAGGTTGTGCACTAGATAATTTTCTGTTTCGAAGTTGTGGTTGAAGCCTTTGGACCATGGTATTGCTTTGCTCCTGGGATTCAACGTGCTGTTTCTTTTTCTTCCCCACTGTTTCATTTCAACGTGTGGCAGATTAAGGCCATTAGATGTTTTGGGTGTGGTCAGCTAGGGTGTTGTGCACTGGATGATTTTCTGTTTTGGAGTTGTGGTTGAAGGCTTTAGCCTGTGGTATTGCTTTGCTTCTGTTGTTTCAACGTTCTGTTTCTTTCTCTTTTCTTCTCCCCACCCCCAATGTGCTATATGATCTGACCTGTGGCTGTGCGGTTTGTTTTGTGCTTGCTGTTTTAGATTAGGCTGTCTAGCCTTTTTAAGCCCCTATGAACCAGGCTTTGTTTACTGGCTCATCCTCTTACCAATGATCTAAATGATAAAAGGATCCAAATGAATTAGAAATACAGATCTTTATTTCCTCTCCAAACTTTGACTATTCACTAACTATTTCGAATTTCATTTTTGTTTTCTACGTCTAGGATACACTGAACAGGTAAAGGAGAGTTACGATTATTTCACTGGCAGGTAAAACTCTCTCTCTCTCCCCCTTTGCTGGGCTTTGATGGGGAAGGATGAGTATATTCGGCAAGGTTCAGTCAGTTTTTGTTTACTTTAAAGCTATCAAGGGGTATAGATTAATATCTCCATTCAAATAGGCATATACATTCGTTGTCATCCTTTAATCTGACACTATTTTTCAGTGGCTTCTTCATCAAGAGAATTAGAAGTTTTAATTGTTCTGCATTAATTAACTTTCATCTAGAAAAAACGTCAGGGCTTCTAAATGGTGCTAATCGTGGCAGATTGGGGAGTGTGGAATTTGTTGTTTGTCGAGATCCTGATGGGAAAATTCACGCGTTTCACAATGTATGTCGCCATCATGCATCTCTTCTTGCTCAAGGGAGCGGTAAAAAGACATGCTTTGTTTGCCCTTATCACGTAAGTTCCAGTATCTGCTCCCTCTGCCTATTTGTTTATATAATTTTTTGTTGTATAGACCAACCTATGCTGAAGACAGAAATCCTTAGTTCTTATGATGGCAAATTTAGACCTGAATTGACATGAAAGGCATGGAACTGGGCCTGGAAAACTGAAATCAGGAAAGCTAGGTTTGACACAAACCTAAATAGACATGACTTAAGCCATATCATCGGAACCTTTGCTTGACCAATAGTGATTGCATTGACCAATAGTGATTGCATTTTCTTGGCATACTTATTGCAAAAAGTGACACTAGACTGGAATATTACGTAATACCAAACTGACTTGACACAACCCTAATACTCTATCACCTGCAAAATAACTCAATGCAACTGGTTCAAGGGACATTCTAAAACTAGTGATTTTATATTTGCTTTAATCATTTGCTGGGGTTATTTTCAATGTGTGTGTGTGTGTGTGTGTGTGTGTGTGTGTGTAGCCTTGGTGGAACACTGATGTCACACAGTTATTTATTTATTTGTTTCTTTATTAGAAGACATCTTGAGTATGACTTATCTATGTCCTAGCTGATACCATTTGGAGTCATTATTCTTGTTTTATATGCCTTTTAATCCTTTGGGCATGGAGATTCTGTCTTTCATCCTTTTTCTTTCTTTTAGAGAATAGAATTATGTTTCTATTTAGTTTCCTCCACTTTTGTGCTCGTTTGAGTTGTAGAGAATTAACTGAAGGATAAGACAATTCTATGATTACTTGTCTATGTCCTAGCTGATACCATTTGGAGTCATTATTCTTGTTTTATATGCCTTTTAATCCTTTGGGCATGGAGATTCTGTATTTCATCCTTTTTCTTTCTTTTAGAGAATAGAATTATGTTTCTATTTAGTTTCCTCCACTTTTGTGCTCGTTTGAGTTGTAGAGAATTAACTGAAGGATAAGACAATTCTATGATTACTTATCTATGTCCTAGCTGATACCATTTGGAGTCATTATTCTTGTTTTATATGCCTTTTAATCCTTTGGGCATGGAGATTCAGTATTTCATCCTTTTTCTTTCTTTTAGAGAATAGAATTATGTTTCTATTTAGTTTCCTCCACTTTTGTGCTCGTTTGAGTTGTAGAGAATTAATCGAAGGATAAGACAATTCTATGATTACTTAACATAGAGCGATTCGGACTAATACGTGTGTGTCCTTAACAATCTTTCATCCTGTTTCCTTCGTAAAAATGATTGTCACCTTCGTGATTCAATCCAAGTACAAAATGCCATAATGAATGTTTCCCAAGGCATACCCATAAAGCCATTTCTATTTATTATCGTGAAGAAATTTAGCTACTATCATCACCCCTCTTTCTTTGAATAGGTCATTACCCCTCTTTCTTTGAATAGGTCATTTTCTTTGGTTAGTAGCTTATGTCTTCCTCACAAAAGAAAAAACGAATATTGCAGAACCATACAATTGTCAAGTTTAACAAGCTAGTCTTTATTTCTAAGTTGAATCATCTTCAACTTTTTGCGAGGATGGACATATAGCTTAATGGGAAATCTCCTGAAGGCACCTAGAAGTACAGGATTGCAAAAGTTTGATCCAAAAGTATGTAGTAATAATATTAATTCCGTATTGTTGTAGGAACCACGGTCGGTCGGGGCACTGGCTGGGCCTGCCGTGCTTCCCCACTTGTTTCGGTCTCTTTTTTAAAGATTGATTTTGAAGATGATTTTAGAAAGTGGATTTTGGAACGTGGGGATGAACCTTTTATTAAGATTTACGTGGTTTATTAAATCGATTTAAAGCGAATTAGGCAAAGTTGAATGGCGGTTTTATTAACCTTTTTATTTTGGCAATTATTTTTAGAAGTCTCGGGATATTATCTCCTAATTGAAAGATAATTAAATTAGGGTTCTAGATCTCGCCGTGATGCTTTAGGGCCAAACACCAATCCGGACCGAAGCCACCACGGCTAATCCCACGGTATAGGCAACTCGCTCGTGCGCCTGGGAGGCCGGTGCTGGCTAGGGCTGAGAAATCAGCCTCGGCCTCTGCCATGGTTGGCAAATCGGGAGCCCTAAAATTTTTATGCTTGGTCGAAAAGAAGGCCGAGATGCAATTGAATGGAAGTAAAGTAAAAAGGATTTGCCGAGTGAGTTTTTGGAAAGAAAAACTAACAAAAACAAAATAAAGTTTGCTCTTCCAATCTTAGTATGGGAAAACTAAGACAAGAAGAGGCTAAAAATGACTCCATTGGTCTTTGAACCGAGAATCGGATTTAGGGGCGAGGGTACAAAATGAAGGGACAAAACTTTTCGTTACGCCCATCCGAAGACGGTCATTACTAGTTCGAGTAGTGAATTAAAATAATGTAAAATAAGCAACAAGCAACATGCTAAACGAAATTAAAGCAACCAAGACATAATGAAAGAAAGTGATAAAAGTAAAAGTAAAGAAAGTGGTACAAAAAATAAAAGCGAAAAAGAAAGAAAGGGCCAAACGAAAGGAAAGCGGAAAATAAAGAGATTACATCGGCGGGGAGGAACTAAAAGCGATGCATCATTTGTCCGCAGATACGAAAAGCAATAAAATAAAGCATAAAATAAAATCAACCGTTGAAGATTGAATCTGTGCCCTCGGGTTGTCCACTTGCCGACCTAGATCGCGGATTTGGATCTCTTGATGCGATGATGGTGAATTGAAGAGGTTGTTTGGGAGTTTTTGTGAAGATAGGTAGGCGGATGTGTGATTGATGGAGTTCTAGGGTTTAGATGTGGTTTTAAAGGAGAGTAGAGTGGGAAAAGGCTTAAAAAGGACCAAAAGATTAGAATATAGAATGGAATATTCGGTAGCGCTCTTAGGCGAATTTCGGTAGAGTAACATTGAGGATTGAGCCATTGGGAGAATGAGAGCCAAGACTCTCTATTTATAGGGAGAGATTAGGTCAAGCAATGACCTAGGTTTAAGCTTCGGCCAGCCGTCCGAATAGGGTAGAAAACCGGGTAGGAATATCTTGAGATTGAACCGAGATAGAACCAAGATAAAGAAGGGATAAAACCGGATAGAACCGGGAGGCGAGCGTGGGCCACAAGAGGTTGCCTAGGGTTTTGTGCCCTAGCGTGCTTCCAAGGGAGTCTCCGGGGCAAAACGCACTTGTTCCACTTAACATTTTTAGAAGGCGGCGTCGGCCATAACACCTTTCCAAAAATGAAAAATTTCCATTTTTCGACTGATTTCTATTTTTGGTAGGTTCCAATTTTGATGCGGGGCATGCTCCTAGTTTCGGGTGGATTGTTTTGGAGCCAAAACGTAGCACTTTGATGCTTGTGATCATGAAATGCAGCGCTAACGTCGTCTTCGGGTCTTCGACTCTTTGTCTTGTCCGGTTGGACTGAAGTGAAACGTAGAATTCCGAGCCTGGAATTTCCAGGTACACAGACCTTGGACTCCGTTGTCTCTGAAGGCTTGGCCGGTTCTTGGATCTTCCGAAAGAAAGAGGGATTTTGGATCGACCCAAGGCAAAAGGTTAATTATTTGGTCTTCGGGGTTCTTTGTGATTTATCGGCTTACGTCGCACCAATCGAACACAGTCCAAGATCCAAATCCTCAAACAGAGATTTTATCATCGGGCCAACAAATAAAGAATAGAGAAAAGGGCGACACTTTTTAAGTGTATACGGTTAGGCCCCACTTTGACCAGAGTTTGAAAGACGAATGTCAAAGTAGACACTAAAGGGTACTTACCGAGTACTCGGCATTGCTTTGGAATCTAATTGGATTGACGCGTCCGAAATTAAGTAGCATTTGATGAGCCTGGACTTGATCGATGGAGCTTGAAGTCCGGTTGTTAATTCCTGAACTTAGCCGCTTAGAGACCTGAAGTTAGGATTGGTGTGCTCAAACTTGACCATGTGCTTAGTCCGAAACTTAGCGGGAGCTTGAACTTGACTCGGGTAGTAAAGTCTTAAGTCCAGGGGTGCCTAAAATTGACCGAGTGGGGATTTGGTTAAGGGTATCTTGACCTTGACCACTTGGGAAAGCTTAGCGGAAATTTTCTCGCACTAACAATTTTCGTTAGTTAATAATCGAATTTACACGGTTTCAAGTGTTACATGAAGATAATTTGTAATCGGATCATGTTTAACTTGACCATGGAGCGGTTACGAAGTCTTGGTGTGGTGTCCGAACCTTGACCGCTGGTGGGCCTATAGCTCGACGGAGGGATTCATGTACGAACCTTGACCGCTTCTAGGCCCGAAGCTCGATTGAAGTGTCCGAACCTTGACCGCTGTTGGGCCTGAAGCTCGACCGAGTTATATCCGAACCTTGACCGTTGTTCGGCTCGAAGCTCAACTGAGTTGTGTCCGGACCTTGACCGCTACTCGGGCTCGAAGGTGGACTGATTTGTGTTTGAACCTTGACCGTTCGTTGGGCTCGAAGGTGGACTGATTTGTGTCTAAACCTTGACCGCTGCTGGCCTTGAAGCTCGACGGAGCTTTATCCGAACCTTGACCCGCTCTTGGGTGCGAAACTCGACTTCTATCCACTTTCGTCGGTATAGGGACAGATTCTTATCTTTATGTAGAAATTCTTGCCTAGACTTGGTCGTTGGATGACGCTTGCTTGAAAATATGATGTTCCATGAGGTGATATGCCTCATTTGAGCTTTTAGGTTGTGTGCTAATAGCTCATTTGTAAGGTAGACGATTTGCGTCTCTTCTCGAATAATCTTGGAGTTGCTTTGTCATTGTATGACCCTTTCGATCTTGAGCCCCCACGTTCTTCTTGGGTGCTTGTGTCTAGCCCTTCTTGAATATTGGAGAGTTGGTGAGTTTCGATGGAGATTCCCTTTTGAAGGTAGCGGTGTCGATGACCTCCTTTATGTTGATCCGATGCTCGATGCTTCTTGATGCTTCGTTGGATTGAATAATTCCTTGTGGGGTTTATTATTAATTTTTGTATTTTTAGGAGTTTGACTCATGCAAAGGAGATGTATGCAAGATTCTATTCTAAGAACAAATGCCTTATTTTATTAAGATGATGCAAAAAGTTCAAAAATATAGATAAAATTGCACTTTAGCTCCCATTCCCTAAAGTAGAGCCTAAAGAAGGGTAGGTCGCGCGAACCGGGATGTATTGTTGCTGATGGTGAACCATGTTCCTAACGTTTTGATGCTTGCCATGCTTCTTGATAATTCGATGCATTTTCTCGATGGGTTTATGCTCCTTTGGATATGGCAAAGTGGTTTTTTTTTTGGATTTGGGAAATTGGAAATGGAAACTAGGATCAAGATTAGGTTTGGGGTCGGACCTCGTGGGCTTCCTACGTATTCGCTATAGCGGAAATCGAGGCCTTCGTAGTTCAAAAAGGAATAGCTAATTTGGTTTTGTTTTTTTATTTTTATTTTTGGAAGACAGGAAAAGGAAATACAATGGATAAGGAAAACGGACAAAGCAAATAGAATAGAATAGTTATGAAAAAGGAAATGCGAGGCTTTATTTGCATCCTTGATGAGTAGTGGGCTCATTGGATGGACTTTTAGTAAGATGTTTGCTCTTCTTCTATGAACATGCCGAGTATCTCGAAGTGTTTTGAAGTCCATGATAAATAAGAACTTCGACTCATAGGCGGGTTGCCGATTCTTGTCGCATCCTTGATGAGTAGTGGGTTCATTGCATGGTCTTCTAGTAAGATGTCTGCTCTTCTTCTATGAGCATGCCGGTATCTCGAAGTGTTTTGAAGTCCATGATAGGTAAGAACTTCAGCTCATAGGCGGGTTGCCGATTCTTGATGACAATTCTAACTCGATCCTTCTCAAATGATCGATCGGTCATGTGAGCCTTGCGTGGGTTTATAGCGTTGTACCACTTCATGACGTCCGTGTCAAATGTCCATGGGAAGATAACATGGTATGTGTCCTCTCGATACATTCTTCAAAGTCATTGCCCTCACAAAGTTTCTCACGTGATGGTGAGGGTTCTCAATTCCATGAAACTTGATGTTAGGCATGGTAAACTTAGAGGGTAGCTTGCCTTTAGGGATTGAAGTGAATCCCTGGGCTAGATAGTGGTGGTTGAACATTGATGACTCTCGCAATGCAGCTTCTCTATCCGATCTATTCTTGGATTGGATTAGGACCTGGGTTGATGTTCGGGCGGGATCCTTCTCCTTCTTTTTCTTTCCCTTTGAACTTTGATTTCCTCTCTAGTTCTTTGTGAATGAAACTAAAGGATTCAGATATAGACTCAATTTGTTTATCCTAGGCATCAAGCTTAACCTCTAGTTTGCAACGAGACTCTTTGAACAGGGTCATGATGGGAGTTTGATCCGGTTGGTTGGCCATTTTGGAGGAGGATTTTTTTTTACCTTGGATGACGCATCGATGTCACAAGTAAAGAGGGATGTATTGGTGTGGTATGTACTAATGTGGGACATATTGGTGTTGACCGTGTCGGTGTTGAAGTAGATCTCTTACTTCCCGGACTCTTCGTGTCGGGATTCCCGACTTACATAGGATTTCCTATCTTGTATCCCAAAAGAGTACGGTTAGGATTGGCTCATAGAATGATTCTAGGGAGATGAGACTTAAGTGCTTGACCCGAGGAACGATTTATCCTAAGAAAATGATATGCTCTTTTATTTGGATGCACATAAATAAATGGTGGAATGTATGCAATGATGCGCATGACTTAATCCGGGACGATTCTATGATTTGGCTAGTATAGAACTGAAATGCATAGATGATTGATCCTAATGGAAGATGAATTTGTTTTCGTTAAATGAGAAATGAAAATGCAAAACAAACTCACCTAATTTGAGATGAATTTATGTTCGGCTAATGAAAATGAAAGACTCTCCTAGTTAGAGATGAAATTTGACTTTAGCTAATGCAAATGAAAGACTATCCCGATTAGGGATGAATTTAAATTGGGGTATTGCAAAAATAAATTGCAAAATTGGACTCACCTATTTTGAGATGAAATCTGAATTGGGCTGATGCAAAATGAATGGACTCACCCTAATTGGGATGAAATTTATTTTTGCTAACGCAAAAGGAAATGCAAATATAGACTCACCTATTTTGAGATGATTTTGATTTTGGCTAAATGTAGAAAAGAAATGCAAATATGGACTCACCTTAATTGAGATGAAATTTATTTTGGCAAATCCAAAAATGAAATGCGGACTCACCTTAATTGAGATGAAATTTATTTTGGCTAATGTAAAAATGAAATGCAGAATTTAGACTTACCTATTTGATATGAAATTTATTTTGGCTAATGCAAAAAAATGAAATGCATGGACCAACCTTAAGAGAGATAATTTTTGATTTAGTCAATGTAAATATGGAATTAATGGACCGACCTAAAAGGGAATGTAATTTTGGACTTTTGGTTAAATTGCACATAATTGGACCGATTCAAAGTTTTATTTTGATTTTTTTTTTTGGCACCAATGCAAGGATTATTCAGCGCTCCTCACCTATCCCTAAAGGCTCACAAGCGTAAGATTAAATTTAAAACACACATACTCATTCAAGCATGCAAATGAAGGCAAGGTGACCTAATAGTCAAAGGGTTTATGGTCAAAGAGTTCAAGAGTTTGGATACATGGTGACACGTAGTCCGAAATTTGGTCCCCCATGGGTTGTACGGATAAGAAAACCAACCAGAATTCTGGTGCCTCTTGCTGAACCAAAGGGTTTAGCCCAAGAATGCGTGCTACAAGGGAGAAGGTATCGTTTCCTTGGCAATTCAAGCCTATTTGGACCCGCCGAGGAACCAGTGGGAGCCTCTCTCCGGAAAGGGTTAAACAGGGCTACAATAAAGTTTTCCTAGTGGTACAAAACAATATTTAAACTAGTTCAAAGGTTGCTAAATACAGGATGTCTAATGCAAGCACATTATTAAAAACACACTACTCAAATTTTCAACGCCCTCTTAATAAAAAAGTTTATCCCCAGTGGAGTCCTCACTTGTAGGAACCATGGCTGGCCAGGGTCCGCCGAGCTTCCCACTATTGTCGAGTCTCTTTTTAAAGATTGATTTTGAAGATGATTTTACAAAGTGGATTTTGGAGTGTGGGGATGAACCTTTTATTAAGATTTTCGAGTTTTATTAAATTTGATTTAAAGCGAATTAGGCAAAGTTGAATTGCGGTTTCATTAACCTTTTATTTTGGCAATTATTTTTAAAAGTCTCGGGATATTATCTCCTAATTAAAAGATAAATTAAATTAGGGTTCTAGATCTGCCGTGAGGCTTTAGGGCCATAGCGATTTCACACCAATCTGGATCGAAGCCACCACGGCTGATCCCACGGTACTGGCTACACCAGGGGAGGCTGGAGCCTCGGCCTTTGCCATGGTTGGCACATCGAGAGCCCTAAAATTTTTATCCTACGATCGGAAAGAATGCCGAGATGCAATTGAATGGAAGTAAAGTAAAAGAGGAGTCGCCAATCAATTTTTATGAAAGAAAAACTAACAAAAACAAAATAAAGTTTGCTCTTCCAATCCTAGTATGGGAAAACTAAGACAAGAAGAGGCTAACAATGACTCCATCGGTTTGGGGACAAGGGTACGAAACGTAGGGACAAATCCTTTCGTTCCTCCCGTCCAAAGGTGGCCATTATTAGTTCGAGTAGTGAATTAAAATAATTTAAAACAAGCAAGCAAGCGACATGCTAAGCGAAATTAAAGCAACCAAGGCATAATGAAAGAAAGCGATAAAAGCAAAAGTAAAGAAAGCGGTGCTGAAAATAAAAGCGAAAAATAAAGAGATTACATCGGGCGGGAAAAATTAAAAGCCATACATCGTTTGTTCACAATACGGAAAGCAATAAAAGAAAGTATAAAATAAAATAAATCGTTTGTCCACCCGGTGATCCGGATCTCGGATCCGGATCTTTTGATGCAATGATGGTAAATTGAAGAGGTCGTTTGAGAGTTTTTGTGAAGATAAGTAGGCGGATGTGTGATTGTTGGAGTTCTTGGGTTTAGATGTGGTTTTAATGGAGAGAAGAGTGGGAATAGGTTGAAAGGGACCAAAGGATCGGAATACGGATCTATATTCGGTAGCTCTTAGGCGAATTTAGGCGAAATTCAGCAAAGTAACATTAAGAGTTGAGCCATTGGGAGAATGAGAGCCAAGACTCTCTGTTTATAGGAAGAGATTAGGTCAAGCAATGACCTAGGTTTAAGCTCGGCTAGCCTTCCGAATAGGGTAGAAAACCGGGTAGGAATATTTTGAGATTGAATCGGATAGAACCGAGATAAAGAAGGGATAAAACCGGATAGAACCGGGAGGCGAGCGCCGGCCACAAGAGGCTGCCTAAGGTTTCGTGCCCTAGAGTGCTTCCAAGGAGTCTCCGGGGCAAGACGCAACGTTCAGCTTAACATTTTTAGAAGGCAGGCGCCGGTCATAGCAGCTTTCCAAAAATGGGTTGGCGGGTTTCTATTTTTGACAGGTTCCAATTTTGATGCGAGATGGGTACTCCTAGTCTCGGGTGGACTGTTCTAGAGCCGAAACGCAGCACTTTGATGTTTGTGATCATGAAATGCAGCACTTAACGTCATCTTCGGTCTTCAACTGCTTGTCCGGTTGGGACCGAAGTGAAACGTAAAATTTTGTGCTCGAGCCCGGTTCTTGGATCGTCCGAAAGAAAGAGGGGTTTTGGATCGACCCATGGCAAAAGGCTATTTTTGTGGTGCAGGGGTTCTTTGTGGTTTATCGGCTTACGTCGCATTAATCGAACACCGTCCAAGATCCAAATCCTCAAATAGGACTTCGGATTTCATCATTCGGCCAACAAATAAAAAATAGAGAAAAGGACGACACTTTTTAGGTATCTACGAGTTGTGTCATAGACTTATGTGAATGATCTTTCTTCCCCTCCCCCCACCGATTAAGATGATACGGTGATTATTCTTATGTTCTAGATAGGAGTACGGGGTAATACCTATAAAGGATTTTCATGCTTAGTTCCGTTTGGTGATTTCTCTAAAGTTGTTTGCAGGAGTTTGGGCTTATACCTATAAAGGTTGCAACATGGGGCCTCTTTGTTATCATTAATCTATGTACCTCAGAGCACGAAGCTGATGATGACAATTTTAAGAAGGATTGGCTTGGTAGTTCTTCTGAAATCCTAAGTGCAGGTGGAGTCGATTCTTCTATGAGTTACATTTGTAGACGTGAATACACCATAGAGTGTAACTGGAAGGTCTGACACTTGTACTTCTTTTCGACATTCTACTCAGTTAAATATTGCTGAACTCTCCTAGGAACTTCTTTCTGAAATTTCTTTTTAAGGGGCATCTCCTAATTAGTCTTGGTGGTTGCCTGGTGGAAAAGCTGTATAAATTGTGACCTCTCCAAACCCTGCTTCAACGGGATAAAACAGTGCCTTTTGCCATTGTATCTGCATCTCACATTCCAGTTCAGAACATATTTAGTCTTTTAACTAGATCTGATGTGGCATTGGCAAGATCAGTTAATCCTGTCTATTTGTCGTGCAGGTATTCTGTGACAATTATTTGGATGGTGGATATCATGTTCCATATGCTCACAAAAAACTTGCTTCCGGGCTTAACCTTGATACATACAGTACGGAAGTATGCTGTGAATTCTTTCTGTGGCTTATTTTTTATGGATACAGTATTGAATTGTGCTCTTGACTCAAAATTTATATAATTTCTAGTTACAAACAACTTAAGCGAAAATCTTATACAGTGCCAGAAGTGTATCAATGACATCATCTATGTTCATCAAGCTGTCATTTGAACAAATGTTTTTGCACCTGAGAGAGATTGTCAGAATAAACTTTATCTTGGATCTGATGAATAATGTTTATCGGATTAGATTTTTGAAAAGGTTAGCATCCAATCATGTGCGGGCTCTTCCACAGAATCCAGAGGTGATCTTGACAGGCTTGGATCTAGAGCGATGTATGCTTTTGTTTTTCCAAACTTCATGATTAACAGGTAGCTGATACCATTCTTTTGGGATTCTGGAATTAATATTGAGGGTTATTTATCTCTGCAAATTTCCTTTTACTGCATGGTCTGACATTTTTGAATCACTAACACTTCTGCATGTTCCTCTTATTTTATAGGTATGGTCCCTGGATGGACACAAATCTTGTCCTGCCATTAGGTCCCCGGAAATGTCAAGTAGTGTTTGACTACTTTCTTGATCCTTCTTTGAAGGTACTTTCATCATTTTGGAAAGAATTTTTAATAAAATTTATAACAAACAAACCACTCCTAGTGTCTGTCGCCCTTTTGCAGGTGTGGGGAAATCTAGACATAGGCAGCCTTACCCTTACTAGCAGAGAGATTGATTCCTAGAGACTTTTGTTAAACTTTATCTCCTTAGAAAAGTTTATGACATGTTTTGCTTTTGTAACAGTCAAACAAAGAGCTATAATGATTTAGGCGGAGTTCAAAGTGAGGCACTGGAGTAAATGCGCAATTATTAGAGTTCTGATCACTGGTGGAATAAAAGATATGCTCGCTATAGGAAAAAGGAACATTTTGGTTAGCAAACAGCAGTTCTATGCCTGTATATATGTTGTTAAAGGCAGGCAGTAAATTTGAAACACTTGCTTTTTGGTTATTCCTGAACTTGCTGCTTTTGAACTATTTTGCTAAACCATATTCTGCTTTCTTGCGGAATAGAGACCATGGTTTTGGAATCTAGGGCCCCAAAAGGAAGGATGGTGTGGAGAGAGTCCTGGCTAGGATGGATTCTAGGGCATTGGTTTGTTTTAGTTTCGGCCTGTTCTGCCAGTCATATGAGATTGCTCTCACAAAACATGTCACTATGTTGGTTCATCATTCTATCCGACGGCCTTGTGAGTGAGTTTGTGGTATTGAAAGATGATATTCACGGAAGGGAAGGGAGCATGTAGCTGGATGGTAGGCACTGTTAAATGAAAGCAAGGGAGAGAGGTTGCAGTGTGGGTAAATACAGAGAATGAGACAGGGTGAGAGGCTAGTTGGAAGTGTGATATTGTTAGGATTGATGTCTAAAGTAGAGACCTTGAAGTTATATACCCAACTTATGTGACCTGATCTAAGGTGGCTCACCCGGGTCCAACTCCAACTTGTATGGATTTGTATGACACTGATAGCGTTTAATCGTGACCGGTTACCCCGCTAGTAACCGCTAACCTCTAATCTTAACTGCAACCAATAATCGTAACTCCGATAATCGTAAGTGGTGGCACCGCTAACTGCTAGTTTTAACTGCTAAAATAAACAAACAGGAGAAGAGAAAACTTGGCATAAATTTCTGACCAACAAACTGACTCATGTTGGTATATTGCAAGCTGAAATACGCAAACACCCGACTAAGGCCCTGTTCTTTTAAGGAGCCACAAGGCTATAAGTTGTAAGGAGAAAACTTACTCATATTGGTATATTTGCAAGCTAAAATACGCAAACCTGACTAAGGCCCTATTCTATTTAGCCTTAAGGAGTTATAAGGTTGTAAGCTTTAAGCTCAGAGCTATAAGATAGTAGTAAGGAGGTATAAGGTTGTAAACTAAAGTTAAAAAACGGGTCTAAGTTGACCGGAAACTAACAGATGTTCCAGGTTTTATTCCTTCAGACCTCTTCTAGGTGCTGAATTACTGATTGAAGTCACATGCTGAATGATGCCTAATTTGGAGATCGAATGTCAACAATCTATGTTAGTGACCATCCTGAAGAGGAATCTACTTAAATTCAAAATGAATGAGCAGCTTTCTGCAGTGTTTGTTTGGAGCTTGATTTTTTTGTTACGATATCCTTTCACTAATGTTGTATCTGTTTCTACAAAAATAAACTTTTGAAGTTATCTGGTGGGTCAACAAGCTATGTGTTTTAGTTTGGAGGTTAGAGTTTTTGTCGTTCTTAAACTGTAGTTAAGGTAGTTTTTCTTGTTTCAAGATATTCATATTTTCTGTTCTGAAACAACTGTCATCTAGCTGCATCTGTTTTGTTTGATAGATGATTGTTCCTTGTATGCCAGTTTTCATTCATCAGCTTGTTTTAGCGCTAGTTCTACTTAATGATTTATAGTAAATCATCCATCTGAACGACCTACTGTTAATAACTACCATCTGACTGCAAGAGACGTGTACTGTTGGATAAGATGTATTAATAACTACCATCTAAATATCATTCAGCCAGAAAAAACAGAAAATACAAATATCTACCATTCAAATATCCAGTTACTCGTTCTTTAAAGGGTTGGTTTTTCTGTTGATTTAAGTGCCTGATAACCGCACTTTTGCATTCATTCACCTTTTGTTTATTCAATGTAGGATGACAAGGCTTTCATTGAGAAATGTCTAAAAGAGAGTGAACAAGTACAGGTGAACAATTAACTAGTTGGTTCGACTTACTGTGAAGTACGCCAGAAATATATTTTTTCAATCCCAAATTAGTGATTAAAAGAAATTGACGACCATCAGAAATTGCAGGTGGAAGATATCATCTTGTGCGAAGGTGTTCAGAGAGGCATCGAATCACCGGCATATTGGAGTGGGAGATATGCTCCTAATGTTGAGAAAGCAATGCACCATTTCCATTGCTTGCTATACAGAAGCATGACAGGAGAGAATCTTCCCTCATAGATTAATGCAAAAGCCTAGAAAGGAAACCAGTGCATAAATGATATGTGAATGATGCAGGATAAGAATAAACAAGAGATAAAGAAGATATGGATATATCTCTATATTAGCAAATGTGAAATATATTTTGTTATTTTTATTATTTTTGTATATTTATTGTTGATGCATTTTGAGATAGGCTGGCAAAAATTTGTCCGACCGACCTAGTAATCTGAATTTGTCCAACCCGAAAAAATCGGGTTCAATCACAAAATTTGTCTGAAATTTAAATTTGGACAATTGATCTTGTTCGAATTGAAATTTGGGTCGGGTTTGGGTTTGACAATTCGGGTTCGGGTTGTCCAAATTTGTGACTTATTCGGATTCGGATAAATTCGGACATTCGATCATTCTAGTTTAGGTATAATTTAGTCTAAAATCTACAAAATTTTCAACAAAATATTCTGACATTCGGATTCGGACATCAAAAATTCGGGTTCGGGTTTGGTCACATACATAATTTTAGTTCAATTTTCAAAAGTTCATATCACAAATTTGGACATTTGGACATTCGAGTTCGGACATCGGACATTTGGGTTTGGGTTTGGAGTCCGGTTAGGACGTTTGAATTTTCAATTCATAAAGGGTTTAAGTATGGTGTTTTTGTCCGAATGTTCGAATTGTTCAAACACGAATTGACCCAAATTTGACTTTTTGCCAAGCACTAAAAATATGTAATATAAAGATGTTTAATAATATTATATCGAGATTTAGTTTTCTAGTCTATTAGGATAATACTAGGTTATATATTTTCTATCCTTTTATATTTTATATCTTTATGTTTATATTTCCTAATATTAGTTAATCTCTTAATTATATAAACTGTTTTATGTCATTGGAGAAGCCAAATTATGAATGAGAATTGAGTTTCTTTGTGTGAGATTGTTTAGTTCTGTGTGAGGTACCCCCTTCCCGTAGCAATTGCTTTCGGAGAGTCCTAAAATCTATCCCTTTGTAGGAATTGATCTCGAGTATCATACATCAACTAGTATCAAAGTCTTTTGATTCCAATTGAGGTTACAATGGGTGACTTTTATGCTCGCTTGAATTTTTATTCCCATGAAGATGTTGTATATGTAGGCGTTAGTAGTGTCAAATTTATGAAGGTTGTTGTGAATTGGATCTCTATTTTGCTAGTGAGCTTACATGTGGTTGTAGACCTACATTCCTAGATATATATTGGCCTATAAACCTCTCGAATCTCCTTTACTAGCTTGGCGAATTCCCACAAATGATGCAGATTTAACTTCCAGGTTACCTAGGGAATCACCAGTTTATTATTTAGAGGAATGTCCATGCTACCATGATGTAAACTATAGGCGAGTCTTCACTGAGGAGATAACGACACATTTAAGGAGTCTAACAAAGAAGATTTCCAAATGACAAATAAACAAATTGTACACAATAATATCAATGTTTCAAACAATGATGACCCTCAAATTGGCTTTCAGTATTTTGTAGATGAGGTAATTAAAAAGGAAGCATCCACTCTAGATATTGATGATGAAGCTTTGTCAAGGGAACTCATTAAAAGGATGTGCAACCAATTGAAAGGAAGTGCAGTAGAGTATGTTTTGGAAATGCTGCTAGAAGACATTAGTTTGACCCGAGTTGTTAAATAGTGACTTCTTCATTCCCACATACTTCTTTGTGAAAATTGAACTTCATCCACATACTTCTTCATTACTAGCATAGGAGCATATTTCAAGGATTGGATTTCAAAAATCTATCATGAAGTTGAATAAGTTCTATCTTCTTCGTCTCCAATTAGTTTATTTCAAAACTCGAGGTCGGGTTTTTTGTAACTGGGGAGAATGATGTAGGATAAGAACAAAGGAGAGATAAGAGGATATGGATATATCTCTATATTAGCATATGTGAAATACATTTTGTTATTTTATTATTTTTGTAGGTTTATTATTGACTTATTTTAAAATAAGTAAAATAAAAATATTTAATAATATTTTATAAAGATTTAGTTTCCTAGTCCATTAGGATAATATTATGTTATATATTTCTATTCATTTTTATATTATATCTTATGTTTAGGTTTCCTAATATTACCTAATCTCTTAATTATATAAACGTCTTTATGTAATTAGAGAAGGCATACTAGAAGTGAAAATTATATTGAATTTTGAGTTTCTGTATGTGAGATTTTTGGTTCTATGTGAGCCACCCCTTCCCGTAAGAATTGCTATCAAAGCGTCTTGTATCTATTCCTTTGTAGGAATTGCTCTCAGAGCATCCTTCATTGGTTCCTTGGCAACGTCCCACCTGATTTCATATAGTTCTATCTTTGAAGTTTTCTAGGAAACCATTGAGTTATTATTTACAAAAAACTCATATAACCTATGATAAGGGAGTAGAACATAAAGGCGAAAGTGTTAAAGCAAAACCTATCAGAAAGGCGGTTTAAGTAGCGAAGGACTAAACTCATCAAGTCGTAGCCTCTCAATCTTATTCTGATATAACACTTGGTAACAGAAGGTTCATTCTAGATAAACTCTTTGAAGAAAAATCTGACAAAGAGCTTGTACAAGCAGAAGACCATCCAGATCTATCTGACTAGATAAATCAAAAAGTTGTTGGCTCTAACTCATATGTAGATGATGCTTCCAATAGAGGTGTTCGGTTTAGATAATACAAATTTTGCAAGGAAACCTGAGAAAGAGGATGTCCAAGCATAGAGGAATTCAGTACACCCTTATAAACATGGCAATGACTCTAAAAGCAACCTTCTTGACATCCGTCATGAATATGCACCAAGCATTGAGAGATTTAAACAAATGCAAATTGAACTTCATGTGAACAAAGCAATAGGAAGGCATGTTGAGCCTTTTATCCCTTATTCGTTTTTGACAAAACACCCTTCTTCCGATGCTCGCATGGTTCTCAATGTTGGAGAACATAGTAAGGATTAAATTTCATCGCGTGTGTCAAGAAGCTAAATAGCCTTTTCATCTTTGTCGTCTTTACATTTCAAAACTCAAGGACATAGTTTTTCTAACCAGTGGAGAATGATGTAGGATAAGAGTAAAGGAGGGATAAAAAGATACATTTTTATTTTGCAAAGGAGATGGAACATAAACACTTACATAAGAGTGCCCTTCCTAGCTTTCCGGGCTAGGAGATGTGCTACTTTAACTGTCAACCTTTCAAATTTAATAACAATAACATTATGAAAATGATCATCTAACTTATAAATACTCCTTTGCAAAGCCTCATTTTCCTCGGAGTCTTGTGGCTTCTGAAGTTCACTGACTACTTGCGATGCATCCGTTTTGATAACGATATTCTGTGCTCCTAGTACTCTCAACTCCTTCAAAGCAAGTTCAATTGCTAACTATTCTGTCTGGATTGCATATTGAGCATAACCTCTCTAGTAACCTTGGTTAACCATGAGATGCACACTATCTGATACCCACACAGTTCTTGCTAATAAGGTTGCTTCCTGCTATGATCCATTAGTAACCACATCCAATTGAGGTTCATCACTCTGCATAGAACCCCTGATGCAAACCAAAACATTATGATTATGGTCAACACCTTGTTTATGTGACAGTGTTGCTTTCCCCTTATCAGCTACCACTATCCACTGCTGCAAATGTTGTGGAAAACTCGTTATGGATCCAAAGAGATTCCATTGAACAAAACTGCATTCCTCTCCTTCCAGATCTCGCACACAGTGATAAGCAACCGTGCCAATGTCTACTGTTTCCACTTACCTTTATCTTTGACCAAATAATTAATCCAATTCCTTAACCAATTTGCAAACCCAATGTTCTAAGAGTTCTCCACTCTGATGCCCAGTTCCCCACAAGCCCACACTCTCCTAACAATCTCACAGTCTTTGAAAATATGACCAGCAGTATCTTGATACGATTTGCACAATTGAGATATATTGTCAACCTAAATCCCTCTTCTGCAGATATTATCTCCAAGTGGTAAAGCATTTTGCATTACCCTCCATACCAATACCTTAATCTTGGGTTCCACTTTGAGAGCCCATAATTTCTTTTAACCTTAACTGTCCCACTGACTATCCCAACTGCACTCATTTAGAAAAGCATAACCTCATTAAATAGAGAACTCCCTATTTTAACTTTTATACCAAATAACCTGGTCTTCAATTACGTTCTCTCTCAAAGGAGTAGTTGGGATCATGTTGGCACATTCCCAAGTGAAAATTGATCTTACTTTTTGCGCAGTCCATTCTTTACGATCCCGATGAAACAAAGAAGATACTAATGAGGATTCATACCTTTGCTTGTCCTTAGTATTTCTGAACTTAAGCTTCTCCCCAATGATCCATCTGTTCTTCCCAATTCGAACACTATTTCCATTCCCTGCCCTCCAGAGAAAACCATGCTTGAATTGATGTATAGCTTTTCGAATCCCTTTCCAACTCCAATACTCCTTAGTCACTACTTAATCCTCTTGCAGATTATGCACTATTGACACTGCCCCATATCTGGCTTTATACACCCGCTCAAGGAATAGTTCTTGATTTCTGTATAATATCTAACCTCGCTTCATTAAGAGGGCATTTTTGAACTTAGTTATTTCTCTCATTCCTAGTCCTCCCATCCCCTTTGGAAAGACTTATAACTTCTCTCCTTCTCCAATGAATTTTTTCTTTTTTCCTTCATACTCACCCCAAATGAAGTTAACCATTAGTGAATTAAGTAAACTTGAGATGCGCGCAAAGATCTGGAAAACTGAAAACATGTGCTAATTAAGAGATGTAAGGATAACATTGATTAGGATCAGCCTCCCTGTAGGTGAGAGAAAATCTCTCTTCCAAGCTGGCATTCTTTGTTGCACTTTATCTACAAGGAAATGGAAGTGAGAAGTCTTAACCTTTGGGATTATCGATGTTGTGCCTAAATACTTATCAAACCCTTCAACAACATTAAAGTTAATGATCAATTTGAAACCATCATTCTCTTCCTCGCTCAAACTTCTAGACAACATGACTGCTGATTTATCTTTATTGACTAGGTTCAAAGTGGCTTCTGTAAAGAAATTAACATCATTTGCAAAGAATAGTTGATATCTTTCTGGTGCTCCTCTAGCCACCTTAATCCCTTTCACTAATCCCCTTTGTTGTTTTTTTATCAACAAAAATGACAGGAGCTTTATACATAAGATGAAAAGGTATGTAGAAAGGGGATCACCTTGTCTTAGACTCAAGGAAGGCAAACTAGTTTGCGTAACTTCCCTATTAACACGAACCCTATATTCCACAATGGACACACATTGCATAATCAACCTCACTCATCTACTCGGTAGACCGATTTTAATGAGAACTTCCTCCAGGAAATCCCATCTTACACGATCATAAGCTTTGTTCATGTCAACTTTAATTGCTGCCATCTTCTTGCCTGTGCTACTCTTGCTAATATAGGAAAGCAGTTTGTGAGCAAGCAAATAGCTGTCCGTTATGTTCCTACCTGGAACAAAGGCATTCTGGCACTCCCAAACCAAGTTTTTGATAGCTACTCTTAACCTATTCACCAAGCATTTAGAAATGATCTTGTTGACCACATTGAAAAGGCTAATAGGTCTAAAGTCCTTCATCTCTACTAGATTTTCCTTTTTGGAATGAGCGTAATATCCATGAAATTGATCTTCTTAGAGAAATTTCCTGTATTCAGAATGTAGAAAAGCCCTTTTGAGACATCCTCACCAATAACACACTAGAGCTTTTGGTAGAACATTATAGGCATACCATCTGGACCCGGGGACTTCAAAGGCCTAACTAGAAGATTGCTGTTTACACTTCTTTTATAAAAGACTTTTCTAAATGAAAAACCTTCTACTGGTGGATTGTCTTATCAAATTGTTGCAACACATTATCAAAACTATGTTGTGCCCCCAAGTCTAGAGGTGGGGCTGTAAAAATCTTAATATAGTAGCTCCATGCTAAATGCTTAGCCCCTTCCATATCCTGTATCCAGTCTCCCTTTTCATTCTAAAGTCCTCTAATAAGGTTAAAGTGCTTTTTCAATTTGAAGCTCTTAAATAAAATTGGGTACATAGCTCTGCATTCTCTATATACTTAATTTTATCTCTCTGTCTCCAATAGATATCAGCATCCATTAAAGCTTAATTGATATGGGTCTTTCCTTCTAAAACTTTTGCCAACACTGAAGACTGAAGCCTTACTTCACCAAGCTCCACGAGAAGATTACTAACTTCCTCCTGATTTTTGCTCACCGTATCCCCATTTTTTTGCTTCCATTTTAAACACCATTCCTTACAACAGTATCTTGACATACTTAGCTTATCTATTACATTGCTCATATACTAACTTTGTGAATTTCATGCCCAGATTTGTTGAATCAGCTAACATACCTCATAATGCTAGAGACACCAAGCCTCTATTATGTAATGGGCCTTGTTATAACCAGTGGATACTCTATTTGCTATTGTAGGAACCACGGTCCTCAAACCCCCATGTGGAAGGGCCTGAGCTTCCTCAAGAATTTGGTGGATTTAAAATTTTTGTTTTTGATTTTTGAAGATAATAATAATTTTAGGGTTTTGAAGATGAAATTTAGAAAGTGGGGATGAATCTCTTGTTTAGATTTTCAAATTTTATTAAATCAAGTTAAAATGAATTAAATCAGATTGAATGGTGATTTTATTAATTATTTTATTTTAGAAATTATTTTCAGAAATCTCGGGATATTATTTCTTAACCAAAAAAATAAAGAAAATTAGGGTTTTCCATTTTTACCTTGACGCTTTAGGGCCAAGCTGGTGTGAAAACACCGGTTTAGACCCGAGCCTCACCTACTCGACCACTTGGTGCGAGGCTACGCACCTTGTGATTAGCGGCGCCGATCGGGGGCCACGGGCGAGGAGATCGGCCTCGGCCTCCGGCTCGGCTAGCGGATCTAGAATTCCCTTTTTTTTATCATTTAGTTAGAAAAGCCAGGAATAGATTGAATAGAAATAAATCAAACAGAGGGACGCCGACCGGTTTTTAAGGAATGAAAAACTAACAAAACAAGAATAAATAAAATAAATAAACGGTATTTCAATCTTAATATGGGAAAACTAAGTTGAAAGCGGCTAAAAAGTGACTCCATCGGTCTAGAACCGAGAATATGATTCGGAGGCGAGGGTATGAAACGTAGGGATAAACCTTTCGTTCCGCCCGTTAAACGATGACCATTATTAGTTTGAGTAGTGAATCTATATAACATATTAAACATAAGCAAACAACATGCGATACAAAATTAAAAGCAACCAAAACATAATTATAAATGCGAGATATAAATAAAGTAATAACAAAAAGAAAAGAAAAGCGGAAAGAAAAGAAAGTGAGAAATTAAAAGATTATATCGGGCATGGAGGAATTTAATGCGATACAATTATTTCTCCACGATACGGAAATCGGTGAAAACATGAAATAAATAAATAACCGTTGTGAAGGCTGAATTGGTGCCTTTAGGTTGTCCCAACTGCTAATCTAGATCTCGGATCTGGATCCGTTGATGTAACGAGTGGTGATTCGAGAAGGCTTTTTGTGAGTTTTTGTGGAGATGAGTAACTAGAAAGATGAGTGATGGAGTTTTTGGGTTCGGATGTAGTTGGAATGGAGAGTATATTACAAATAGGCTAAAAAGAAACCAAGAGATCATAATATAAAAAGAGGAGTATTCATTCGCTCTTAGTCGGGTTTCAGCAGACATAACATTAAGGAATAAGCCTTTTTAGCTCGGTATTCAGCAGCGTGACACTAAGGAATAAGTCGTATGCAGAGTGAGATCCTAAGCTCTCTATTTGTAGGGAGAGGCTAGGTCACGAAATAACTTAGGGTTCCAACTCAATCAGTCGTCCAAACCGAACCAGAATCAGCTCAAAACCGACTTATAAAATGAAGGCGTAAAAGGGTATAGAACCGGATCCCGGGGTTGGTGGAGCCGGCCATATGACATTGTTCGGGGTCCTACACTCCTTTCATGCTGCAATAGGATTCTTCATGCGAAACAAACCAGGTAGGGGGTGCCGGCTACGACATCGTTTTGAGGGAGGAAGCTCCGAATCGCGGGCGGACTGTCTTGGAGCTAAACTCGGCGTTTTGATGCTTATGATCATGAAACACCCGTGCCTAATGCCGTTTTGATGTCTTTTGCTTCGAGTCCGTGTTGGACAAAAGCGAAACGCGATGTTTTAAGCCTAGAATTTCCCGTACGCGGCACCGGACTTCCGTTGACTCAACCCTAGCTTGGACCGTCGAGGAAAAAAAAAGGATTTTGGACCGACCCAAGGCAAAAGGCTATTTATTTGTTGCTAAGAGGTTCTTTGTGGATTACAAGCTTACGTCGCACCAATCAAATATCGTCCAGTGATCCAAATCCTCAAACAGGACTCGGAATTTCATCATCCGCCCAACAATATAAAATATAGAAATAAAAGAGATAAGGGACAACACATTTTAGGTGTCTACAGTTAGCCCCCACTTTGATCGAGTCCGAAAGACAAAGGGTCAAAGTAGACATTAAAGGATACTTATCTTGATTTTTATGCATTGTTTCGAACGCCGAACATTGTGTAGCGTCCGGAATTGGTTGTTGTTGAACCTAAACTCCAAGACAATGCCCAGACTTGATCACGATGCATGCGTTACGAAGTTCGGTAATAGGATCCTAAGCTTGGCTTGATTAGAGCCTAAAGCTTGGTGAATTTTTATGCTGAAACTTCGATCGTCTTTTGATATGAAGCTTGGCTTGATAATCTGCTATACTAACATGCTTGTTAGTGGATAATCATATTGACGAAAGTTCATTGTTTTACCTGAATAATTCAATCGAAAACAGATCGAAAATTTGATTTGCAAAAGTTGATATGGTGGGTCCAAAAGATTCCACTTGCATGCACATGGTGCCAAACATCCACTTGCCATACCCGATGAGACTTCAAAAGCTCGGCCACTAGCTAGGACTGCAAGGCTTCCATTGATGGGACACCATCGTGCCTTGTTGCTACTGGCTGGCCAGCCTTTGGGAGGCCTAGCCCCAACATGCTCTGCCGGATTCCCTTGGTCTCTTCTTGCGTTTTTGAGTCTTGTCTTGTATGCTTGGCTTGTTTTGGCCGAAATGAGTCTATAAAAGAAGGAGTTTGGTGTGTTCATTTTGTAAACTTCACTTACTCCTCTCTTGGTTGTTCTAGCTTTGCTCTTGTTGTGTTCTTGCTTTATTCTTTGAGAAAACTAGTTGGTTTTCAAGACATTTTTCAAAACATGTTTAGAAGAAAAGCTTATCCAATTGGAAGAATTCGGGCTGAGAAGTTGGTCCATGACAACTTCTTAGAGCGAGAATGGTGCCCTCACGATGAATGGAGCCTAAATGACCTCTTGGTGGAGGCCGAGAACCATGTTTTTCACTTGCCATCACTCTAACGGTAGGCTTGTTGGCTTAAAATTTTCTATTTGTCCACTTAAAGTAATACTTCCACTAAAAATCTTGTTGGATTTTCATTTTGCAAAATGGCTCAATTTGAAGTAGCGGTGCTATACCCAAGTTCATGGAAGCATGTAAAGATAGGAACTACCCTTTAGAAGATGTCATGAATAGTGCCGAGTTCAGTTTCCTCTTTACCGCCTTAAATAATTTGTATGATAAGAAAGAATGGGATCCCATTAGGGCTATTAATGAGCGTTTTTGGGAGTCAAGAGCCATTGCATAACGTTCACATCTACGGATCTTTTCGAGTGACTCGGAAGAACCGTTACAACGGTCACAAAGGACTTCTAATCAAAAGATAGTCACAACAGACTAATCTGCTTGATCATCTATAAATACAAGCCATTTCACAAGACTTGATTTTTGCTGAAATTATATCTCTTTGTATAATACTCATTTAATCTTCCTTCTTACAACTCCAAGTCTGTACTTAACACTTTTACGAGTTGTAAAGTCTTTTATTCAGTCACAAACTCTTTCTTACTTTCGAATAAGGTCCCTTGACTGAGCTGTAAGGGTTAATTCAGCTCGGTTGTCCCTAGTTATAAAGGTTACCTCGGTTAGGAAGTACTAGATCGGATAAGGGAACTTCGAGTCTAGGAAAACTCGTTAGGAATTGTTTAAGGGAGGAATTTTGGTTGAGTCGGTCTCACTGTACTTTGTGGATTCAAAATTATGGATTTGACTTGGTGCTTGGATTAGCACCGGCCGTGGTTTTCTGCCCCGGAGAGTTTCCACGTAATTATGAGTTTACACTTTTCCGAGTCCAATCTAGACTCGGATTATCTTGATTATTCAGTTTAAACTTTAACCCTTCCATTTTGCTAAAATTTCCTCATCACCCTATTCATCCCCCTCTAGGGTGACTTAGACTCTCAAGGAGCAAACCTTCGCAATCAAACGTAAGTTCAATTTTCACTAATAACATGTAATTCGGAATATACATATAAAAGATATGCAAGATACATGAGCTTACTACTTGGGATGGGCATAATACCACGTATTCACATATTCAACTAACATATAATTCATTTGCTCCTATTCATGCTCGTCATATAATAACATTCATTATTTTCTTACGTTTCAAGTTCGTCTACATAATCGTTCATTAATCGTCTCACGTAATATCACATAATAGTTCTTGTCTTACATCATTAGTTTCATAAGAAAATAAGATTCGTTATTCTTCTCGAGCTCATTAATGTATTCAATCATATTAGTGGATACGTGAATGCTATACCTCTGCAAGTACTTGACCCATTTGATAGGCCTTACGATCTTCACCGATCATCATATAGTGGGCCTTATTATGAGGCCGCATGATCTTCTTGGACATTTGGAGCATGTTCCTCTCACATTTTAGAAGATAGACAGGCGCTCGCATCTCTTGCAGAGGATATGGGATATTACTTCTTCGGAGATGCTGATACGGACTTTGATGACAACGAGTATTGAATAATCTCTTGTAGGGTCCTTTGTTATTAATTATATATTTGGACTATAAGTTAGACTTACGCAAAAAGTATGAATGCGAGACTTATTCTAAAATGCTTTCTTTATTTATATGATACGAAAAAATTCAAAGCCAAAAATGCAAATATTTACACTAGCCCCCATTCCCCCAAAAGAAAATAATAAAAAAAGAAATGGAATTGGAAAGTATTAACACGAGTCCTGAGCAACTAGACTGAAATTCTAATAAAGATTAGGCCAACAATTAATCGAGCCTATTGTTAAAACACCGTATTTTAACTGCAGCAACTAGACCGAGTCATGTGGGTCGCCGCCGAACACTAGGCCCGGGCCATGCTGACGATCGAGTATATAAGCGAGAGAACCTAACAAGCTTCCCTCAAACAAATCGTATTCTGCAAAAATTTCCACATCTAAACCGAACTTCATGGTTCAATTGAGCCATTAGATGTATGAATTGAGGGAAGATGAGAAGGTTGGTCCTTCGTATATGGAATGAATACCCAGTTTAGTATTAGGCGAGTAAGAATCCATTGGTCTCTTTTAAGAGCTACGAGTATGCTACTAGGATCCCGCAATGCATGTCTTCAAATTTAGGAAAAGAGAACTATGCCTCCTAAAGAATTCAATGTTGTTCTTGGTCATTCTTGTTGAAGTCGCCCAATTGTTACTACTTCCTCTAGTAATATGGGGGAACTTAAAGGTAGTTATTAGGTCCGAATAAGAAGGATCTAGATTTGATCCTTATAAGGAAAGAAATTCACCTGGCCCATCTTCGATGCACTTTCGCACCATGTATGGATCGGGATCGATGAGAATTACGAACCATTAAGCCATCATAATGTGCCTGGTAGGTGGTTTCCTACTTGTAGGAGGTCATAGAGATCGGGCTCATCCTACATTACTGAATGTGGCGGTGTAGCTACGTGAGTACTGCTTCTTAACTCCTTTGATCTTAGCTGAGACAATCTTGGGTTTGAGTCGCATATGGGT
The DNA here is from genome assembly GCA_021018815.1 of Talinum fruticosum. Lineage (NCBI taxonomy): Eukaryota > Viridiplantae > Streptophyta > Magnoliopsida > Caryophyllales > Talinaceae > Talinum > Talinum fruticosum. Next base: position 4,139,832 of record JAITYX010000036.1, on the reverse strand, counting down.
CAACCCAAATAAGAATTTTGCTAGTAAGCCTTATTTGCTATAGGTAAATTTAACTTAAACAGTACTCACTTATGCGATCAACGAAACTCTTCCGATGGTGACGATCAGTACAGCGCTAGTTGGGGTGCCCCTCCTTTTTCTAATTCTCGTTGAGTCGTTGACCGGATTCGAGTGGGCTCTGCAGGATATGCATTTTCACTAACATTTTTTCATCTATTATGTGCATATATGGTTGGTGGAGAACCTTGATTTGGTATTGGCATCTACCGGGAAGGACGTATATTTGGCCACATAATTCCGCCGGAGGCCACAACATGCCGACATGATTGAGCGATCTCCTGCTGGAAGGAAGGCATGGCTACATGCCATCCATCTAGTAATATGGTGTATTAGACACTGGTAGTTAACTCACTTTAGGACATATTCTCAAAGGTATCCTTATGTGCGGTTGTTAGGATTTGCATAAAACAAGCACTATTTCCGGACTATGTTAAGCGACAAATGGGTTAGGTACAAGATATCCCATACATGGACACATTCTCAAAGTGACACTTGCATGAACCTTCCACGCTTGGCGAGGTCGAGAGAATTCATTTTGAGGTTGTGTATGAGTTCTATTTGGAATTGATAAAGACAATTGATCCTCGTGAACCATAGGATACCGAGGGCTAGAAAGCGTGAATAATGGAGGGATGCTCCTACAATTACACCACCGCAGTCCGTGAAGTTGATCCCCAAGTCAACGAGGAGGCTTGCAGGAAGAAGCTGAAGTGAAAGGGGAAGAAGAGATGAGGGTTCGCCGAATAAAAGAAGTGAAGAAGCGAACCCGGAAAGATGCAGGAGAGTCAAGTGACCCAAAAGGAAAAAAAGGCTAAGACCGACTAGGACCTAGCTATTTAGAATGAAGATTTTAGGAATGCCCTTTTTGAATTTGTTTTGTCTCAAGTATTTTATTTTATTTTAAGGTAGTGTGCTTTTTTCCCTTAGTTGTGTATCGGGTTAAATAGTAGGCTTATTCTTATTATCAATAAAGTTAAAAGTAAGTTATATGCTTACTTTTTATAGTTTATTTAAAGTGAATCGCTCTCAAATAAAAATGGACCACCTTTGAATAAATAATAAATTGACCTCAATAACAAATACGGACTATTGCCTATTTGAGGACCGCTCGAAAAATCACGGAAGGAAAATAATATGTGCCGCCTGTGGGGTCTGGTGCTAGTTGAAAATAATTATCCCGGCGTAGGCCTGACTTATTTCCATACTGACCTACTTAGTGGTGTGCTAAGCATAATATTGTTTCAGCGAGATCTAAATTTATATATTGAAATAATTCTTCACTAAGAAACTTTCCGAAATTGGGTCTAGTCCTCCCCATTCAGCTTCGATCACAACCAAGTCGGGCTCGGGTTCCCAAACCTTGGATCGAACCAAATATGGTCTCCAACCCCCTAAAACGCAATCGTTTTGACTCATTTAAATTGGAAAATTCTACACTATTTTGAGGCTAATTTTGTGCATCCTTCGTATCTCGCTTCATCCGGTGTTAGGTGACTAAAAGGAACCCTAAACCTAATACTTCGTACAAATAGAGACATCCGCACCCCTTCATTTCACACCTTTACACCTGAATCTCTCCTTGCTTATACCTTTAATATATCATTCACACTCTCATTCTCTCATTTTCTCCCACACTCACTCCTTATATCTCCCATCTATATACACTCCCCTTCTCAAAACTCTCTAAAAAGAAGTGCCATCTCACCCTCACAAAACTCTATTGAAATTCTGTCAAGTTCCGAGTTTTGCAAGTAGGTCTACATAGGGGCATGGATTTGATAAGTTAAGTTCTTCATCTATTATTTTCATTTCATTTTTATCTCAAGTATTATTTTGAATTATTTTAGAAGATATGTAATTTCATTTAATTATTCTCAGCCCAATGCAATAGTTTAATTTAGATCTACTACTTTCTTTCATATGTATGCTTTGATTGTTTAAATTTCGTACTTCACATGATGTTTTCTTGAACTTCGTTTTAATACAATTTTTGCTTCCCATTTTGATTAGTAAAGGTCATTTCTTTAAATGGGCATAATTAGGAGCACCCTCTTCATTTTGTACTTTCGTTCTCGAACGCCAAATCTTTGGTTTAGGTTAATGGAGTCGTTTTCAAAAAGTCATCCTAATTTGAGTTTTTTTATTCCTTTCGGTTGTCCCTTCGGTTTAAACTTAAATTAGAAAAGTAAATTTTTGTTAGATTTTATTCAAAACCGATTGAGAACTTCTTATTTTTCTCTTTTTCTCTAATAAAGCATCTCGGTTTTGACAAAAATTAAAGCTGTTTTTGAATCAAACCTATAATCTAGACATTATGATCAAGATTGCTTCAGCAACCCGAGCCAAAAAGCTAGAGTCGCCCCTACCTCGGTAGACCGGATCCGATATCTAGTGACAGGTTTCGGACTCGAACCCGGTCCAAGCAACCTAGCCTTGTTTTTTATGTTTCAAAATGGTTCTTTATGTTTGTCTATCTTGATAACTTTTAAAACCTTTCAAAAATAAAATGGTTCCTAAAACCGCCAACCAAAAATAACTCCAAATATTAGAGCCTTAAGTTTTTAATAAACCCACCTCCTTGAAATCGACATTTGTGGGGAACACGGACCGCTTGTGCTGACCATAGTTCTTATAGTGGCTAATGTGATTATCGGGAGAGACTCCGCACAATTGATAACAAAACTTCCATGGCAAAATGCGAGTTCGAGAGAAAATAAAGGGCTCCATTTTAAAACTATTAAACTTGTAGATGTGCTCATATCAATATATTATTAAGGTAAGTCGGATGCACGTCGGACCAACTCATGCCCTAGTATGCGAGACACGGGCGGATTTAAGAAGGACATCCATAAGCCCAAAAAAACTAAACTAAATTAAACAGCACGCTTATATGTATAATGGGATACACAAAAAATATTGTGTACGTCTAATAAAGGCCCAGTGTTAATTTTTATTTGTCAAAATTTTGGCTTAATTTGTTGACCCTTAATTACATAGTACTTACTCTCTCTCCTCTCAATTGTTCCTTGCTCACGCATGCTCGTTTTTCTGCTCTGGTCTCTGCCACAACTTCACCCACTGCTGCACACTCACTAACCCACGGTTCTCTCTCCTCTCCCTCCCGCCAGCGCTGCCCCACCCTACCGAACCACTTCCCGCCGGCGCTAGCCCCTAATCGCCAGTGTCCAGCCTGCCCAGCCGCCCCCTGCCGTTGCTGCTTGCTTTACTCCCTCTGTTAATTACTCTCGCCCCTGGCCCACCACCCAGATCCGGCCATCGGTGCCCACTTGCGTGCCTGCCGCCATCAGTTCCGGCACTACCATAGCAGCCAGCCCCCACCCAGACTCCAACTAACCTACCACACTCTTCCTTTCATTCAATTTTAGATCTTAAATTAAAGGTTAGGGTTTTGAAATTCTTTTTAGATTTGTTAGAAATTGATATTGTTGAGTGATTGATTGTTGATATTATTTGTGATTGGTGATTTAAAAATTTATTGATTGGTGATTAGGATTTTGAAAATTGAAATGCAACTAGAGGACATTGATTGATTTGTTGATTGTTTAGGAATTTATTTGTTGGTTAAATGAATTAAATATTATATTTTTTTCAATTTATATGGATATAAAAACTTGCAAAAACCTCGCAAAGGACACGCATAGATGGGTTAACTCCGCCCATTGATTTCGAAACATAAAACCTCATCAGAGACACCCATACATAAAAGTCCTAGCTCCTCCATTATACGGAGAGATAGGCGAATGAGGGTCTTCTAAATTATTTTTTCATCTCCTCTACCAAATAAAATAAGAGAACATTTTGTTTGTTATGATCTCCAACCCTACCATACAATAATCGTCTGTCCTCTATCTGGCTGGCTGAGATTGTCGACAAATTTAGTTCAAGTACAGATACTGCCCCATCCCCCCCAATCTCTTTTTTCTTTTACACTGCAAAAATATATTAAATGCAACTAGGTCAAACACCAAAAGGGCTATACCAACAGCACTCTGTGTTAACTTCTAACCATTCATCATCACTATGCCTCTGGCTAGCTAGTACACAGCAATGCAGTCGTAAATCTAATCCTGTTATTCTGGCATAACATAATGCCGCTCATGCTATTAGTGACAATCCCCTTTAGTTTAAATTTAAGTCAAAGGTGTACATATAGAAACCATTCAAATACATGCGTTTTGTGATTATAAATTGAAGGAATCTTAATTATAATATTGAAAAGTATATATGGTATCCATATCTTTGAAGGTTTTATTTCGTGTGTACAACACGGTAATATGTGAGGAAAAGTTCTATAGAATGAAGTTCGATCAATGTCAGTTTGTAAACCACCTTTTTTTTTTTTTTTTTTGGCAAAGAGGACCTTTTTTTTGTTTTGTTTTGTTTGATTGAAGTAATATTTCAAACTTAATTCACCGCAAATTCTACTGTATAAGACAGGCAGAAAAATATTCATGAAATATTTACTTTTGATTATATGCGTTTTATTGTTGGGACTTCTGCCAATTAAAATGATATCATTTCCTAGTTATCCATTATTTATCTTTAGTCCTTCATTTAAATGGAGTCAAGATACTATTAACCCATATAAAGATTAAAATTCTTGCATTACAAATTTTCTTTAGACATGAAACTTAAACTTGAAATATTTTTTAAAAAGAACAAATATCAAACCAGTTAAGTAATACAATCAAACTATAGTAATAGAAGACAGAAAGATGCAACTCATGCAAGAGAATTATATAATTGAGTGATTCTATGTGATTCTTTTTATTGATGTCTTTAAATATAATAACAAATTCAATCTATAGGAAGCAATTAAAAAGCAATAGAAGTTTTGATATCATATATATGAACCAAGTCAACTGAAAAATTTAAATTAATGGTTGAAGATTTATGAATAGATTTTATACTCTAAAGCTTAAATTCAAAATCTCGACATTGAATTTTTTATTGGGGGAGGGGGAGAGGGTGGGGTTGTGATCCCAGTATGACTTCTTAGAGTGCTCGTAGCTAGGCAGCAATAATCTAATCCAAGGTTGGAAATGGGTTTTCTTTACACTTGATTACCCCTTTTAAAGATGTAACCCTCTACTAACATGTGAGCAAAACAAAAACTATATATATATATAAAAAAAAAACATCAATACCTTGTTCAAAATACCGCCAAAAAATAAGGATCTTACACAAGATAAATTATTTGAGAGTTAATATCATATATTTACGATTGTTTTATCTACCTCTTATGTATCCATATTCCAACTCCAAACAAAAACAGTGTATGGCGGGGGGCAAAAAGAATAAGATTTAATTATTAAGGAGTACAAGAAGCTATTTTTGTAGGAAGAAGATATTTAATTAACACTGTTAATCTCGTGAGACTAACTTCTACTAGGAAAGCTTTTTCCCCATTAACAACATAATTAAAATTCAGGTTATTGATCTGACTCATCCAATGGCTAAAATGAAGTTAGCAACTGTCAATGGTTCTTTCTCTGGCGCTCTGCCTTTCAACCTCGTAATTTATTGATTATTGTGGAGATCGAGTTCAAATATATTTATAGATAAATTTGAATTCCTATGGATCTCATCATTCCTTATATCAATATCATACCTTATGTCAGTAATAAGTGAATAATTTGACTTGACCCACAATGTTCTCAAAAAATAAAATCCGAGTCATGGATGCATGGACAACTGATCAATATTATCCCAACAGGAAAACTGCCCACCATTAATTGGAACATAGTACACATATTGCAAGTCTCTGAAGGTCAATAGCAAGTATTAGCAAATCTTCCCTATTATTTCGTCATTTTGTTCTTTTCTTTAATTACGTGAATAGTAACTATTGTTGTAATTGGAGTCACTCCACACAGTCTAGATGAATAGTATTATAGACAGTCATTAAAGCAATTGTGCAGAAGAGACAACGACTATTAACACACAGTTGTTGATCTTGATGTAGCATTATGAAATTTGTTTCGTTTTACAGTTAAGGAAATCATTTCTTCCCACAGTGGAAAAGAAATTGTTTGTTTCCATGGACCACCCCTAGTCTCCATCCCTATTGCTACCAAGAAGAAATTAACCCCTTCATTGCATTAATAACTTTGAAAGTGACATACATACAATTGCTGGCTCATGATATATCTTGATCTCCAAACCAAACGAGGCACAAAGGAACAAACTCCCCACATCCAGTTAGCTAACACATTAAAATACCCACTTTACCCTCCACGTTTCCTATTTGCAAAAAACAGAAAGTAGGAAACATTTTCTTGCCAAACACAAGAGGAGCTGAAGTTCTCCTCAGAATGAGCAGCAAGGTGAAGATTGGGGTTGGGGGATTCATGTGCCGGTCACCGGCATCGACCGTTGTGTGTTTACCGGACGACATGCTGTCAGTGATCGTGCCCCGTAAGTCGATCGCCAGTAGATCAATGGTGGTTGATGACGATGTTTGTCGTGGTAGAGTTGGAAATAGGAGCAATGTTAAGCATTCAAGGCTTGTTGAGGCAGAAAAGAGACTGTCCAAGGCTGATAGGACCGAGAGAGAAAGCGTTCTCTTGTTGTTAGGTGAAAGAAATCTTGGTCATCAAAAGCTGCAGCAAAGGGAGAAGAAGAAGCCAACGGCTTTGCAGCGAAGCTCGTCACTGCCCTCTACCCAAGTTTTTCAGGTTAACTCAGAACTCTTCAGTACTCTCTTCCCCTTTTTTCTTTTTCTTTTCCTGTTTTCTGTTGTCTGTTGCCTTTCACTTTGTACAAGTTAATTAACATTTATCATGTTAGGAAAATTAACACCCAACAAATCAAAATATAATGGACCAGGAGAGTTTAATACTGTATAAGTTTTGATAAGACCACTGATGAATGAATAACACGTTAGTATATATAGTGTCTTGGTTATTAAAATGAAAGGAAAAAGTAAAGCTACTTTTTATCTTGTCAAAATAGACGCTTACTTGATAATTGAAAATTTAGGGCTTCTGAATAAGAAAATGACAAATCGATGTTTGAAATTCTTTATTTCTTTTATATGAATCAGAATTTGGAAATGTTGGCATACAAATTATAATGGAACATAGATACCTCCCATTCATTTTCCCCTCTATCTTCACTGCTTCCAAAAACTACAAGTATTTTGACGTATAAACTATTGTCCAAATGAAAAATTAATTTCTCAGAACTTGCAATTTGACTCCTGTTTTCCGGTTCCTAGTTAAGATTGTGTGTTTTTTAATTAAAAAGTTAGGGTTCTAAAAGTTACAAATTATTGAAAAAAGAAATTTAAAAAGATTATATCATCTCTTGTCTTTCTTTTGTGTGAAAGCACAAATAGAGATTGAGACTAGTTAGTTTTTAGAAATTAGTTTCGTTTTTTTGATAATTACTCAATAAGTTTCTAACTTTTTCCTTTAAACAGAATAAATTTGTATTACAATTATGGATGGTCGTATAAGTTTCTAACTTTTCTTCCTTAAAGGAAAATAAAATTGTGTTACAATCATAGAGAGTCTATGACCTAAACGTGACCTAGATCTTTGAATTAGGGTATGTTTGGTTGAAGGGAAAATATTTTCCCAAGAAAATATTTTTCATGGGAAAATGAATTTTCAAGGAAAACCATTTTCCATTCACATTTTCCTTTGTTTAGTAGAAGAAAAATAATTTTCTAAAATAATTACTTAAATACAAAAACCAACCATAAAAACACAATAAATATGAAAAGAAAAAGTAAATAACTAATTCAACTTCAAAACCCAAATATATATATATATATATATATATATATATATATATATATATATATATATATATATATATATATATATGTTGAGTATCTAAATTTGATAAGTTTGTAGATCTCCCTATAATCAAACTTTTCCATGTATAAAATAATAGAAATTAAAAATAAATAAATATTATAAAAAAAATTTCATCTATGAACTTTACAACAAAAAAGGGAAAAAAATAAGGACAAAACTTGAAAAAAGAAAATGAAGGTGGCAAAGTAAGAGAAGTTTAGAACTTGAACTCCCATTGATAAGACTTTATTTTCCCTTAATTGAGGTAGAGGAAAATTAACTTCCTTCCTTATAAAAGGAAATTTATTTTCCATTGATTTTTCCCGGAAAATATTTATCCACCACTTATGCTACCAAACGCCGGAAAATAGAATGATAATTTTCCAAGAAAATATTTTCCACTCAAACAAACACACGACCATGAATATTTTTCCGAGTTTATGAATAAAACTAAATTGAAACTATTATCCAATTATGGTAAACTGATTATTATTTTTAACTACTTTTTCTTATGTAAGTGCTGCTCTATGGTTCATTATTCATATCCTTAACAGCTGTAATTCTTACTATTGAGTTGTATGTTTTAATTGAACACAGGTGGTGGTATTACGAGTCTCTCTCCATTGTCAAGGTTGTGCTGGTAAGGTGAAGAAACATTTATCAAGAATGGAAGGTATCATGCCCTACAACTAGATACTTTTATCATTTTGCAAAAATGCAAATCTTTTATATATTAATAATCTTTAGCTAACCTTTTATTTTTGTATTCTCAACATTCTGAATTGTCATGACTTGTGTGAACCAGGAGTTACTTCATTCAGCGTGGACCTCGAAACAAAAAGAGTTACCGTGATGGGACACGTGTCACCAACAGGAGTCCTTGAAAGTGTGTCGAAGATTAAGAGGGCAGAGTTTTGGACCTGTTGACTCAAGATTAGGGCATGAATTAGATATTGGGCTAGCTATTTTACGTTTTATTAGGAGTGAAAAATATCATTGTTATCTTATATGTCAAATATCTTGACCAAAAAATGCAATTCAGTTTCAAAACAAAACAAAGCCAACTCAATAGTCAAAATAGTTCAAGTTCAAGATTTATAGCAAAACAACTACATATTGACCTTTTAAATTATTACTTTCACCATTTCTTAATACTTGTCAAATTTTATTGTGTAGAAATATCAATTAAATGCAAAATTTATGACAAAAGTTATTTTGAATGACTAAGTTGTCCCTAAATTTCACTCAAAAAAAACAAAAAGTAAGTGAATGAATAAATGAGAGATAAAAAGCAATTAATAAAATTGATAAATTAGTCATTATATCATTCGAATGGTAAAGTATCACATATTATAAAATAAAAAAAATAGTGATTGTATTATGAAATGGAAAGAGTTCTTAACAAAATATTTTTTTCCTTGATTTCTCTACTTTTCTCCCTAGGAAGTTAATGTTTCTGCTTCTCGCTCTATATGCTTCAATCAAAGTTGACTATTTCCTTTGAGGTTTGTCAGTACAAACATGCATATCTGTAGACACCACTCGTGTCCTCTCCTTACAAAATGAACTCATATTTGTGTACTACATACATCATACGGTGCGAAGATGACACTTATTCAGCTCATTGGTAGCACTAACAATATATATATATACGCTCAGATCCAATAAAATACCGGAAAAGATATGAGCGATATCAAGGCATGTGTAGAAATAAACACTTCTTCATTCTCTGACCCTAGACATTCTCCACTATAAACGAAGTACAATAAGCTTTACAACAAAAAAAGAAATGAATTGTTGTAATCAGAGGTAGATAGGAGAGTTATAGCTTGAACACGTTGACCCTGCAAAACTTCCCGCTGAGGTAGGCGACACACTTCCCCATGTCACTAAGCCCAACTGCATGATTTTCGTACCACAAGGCTTACTTTTGCGATATTTCACATATGATCTTTATTTTCCATTGTAAGCACGAAATATTTGTTATTTCTGTGAACACGAGGGAGTTTCTAGGGTTGGCGACTGTAAATTAGATACCATATTTGATCAGTCAGATTTATATGTTTAGTTGTTTTATCTGACCCCTTTTTCGTGTAATGAATTTTGATCTCAAGTCATATATTCAGTATTTGAAAATTATACTATTAATCTTACTGATTATATTATCCTTGTCTTATTCTAAATGACTTTTAAGTGAGATCTATTTTCCTTTTAGCTCAATTATGATCTGTATTTCAAGGAAAGAAATAGTTAAGTACAAAATATGAAAATCATGGATATATTCTAACTATAATTTAGTAAGATTTTATTTTGTATAATCTAATTCTTTCCTTATATTTTATTGTGTTTTATTTTTGGAAATAATTTCTTCAAATTACGCCATTTAAGGTTGCAAGCAGTAGAAGTCACAATCACAAGAAATCAGCGAGTGATTGAAAAGTATTAAGGATGGCTATGAATCGGTGGTAGACAGGAATTTTGAAAAGAAGCTCAAATAAGGAAAGTATCAACTTTTCTAAAAGCAAGTCATATTCGGATAAAAGATTCGGTTACCAAGTTAGACACGAGATGATTAATCACAACGATAACATTTTGAAGATACAACGGTCTTGTACATGAAGAACAACTTATAAAACTCTAACTCAAGACTAGAAGAAGCAAGCAAAACAGCATACATCCAATCTTATCATATTCAATCTCTTGAAATATTAATTCTCTAAATCATTTTCAAGTTGTAGCAAAGAGTCATAGGGAAGAATACTTTGTGAGTTGTTGTAGCAAAGAGTCTTAGGGAAGACTGCTTTGTGAGTTGTAGCACTTAGAAAAGTGTGAGTGAGGTCTCTAGAATAAGTGTACTCGAAAGGTCGATCGGACAGTTAAGTGAAGGGTTGTCTTGACAATCGGACAATAAGAGAAGTAGAGGATAATCCTAAGGTAGGAAACCTTGCCGTCACTAACCTAGATATTTGGATCCGGGCCAAGATCGTGAACAAATAACGTGTCTTGTCCCCTTTAATTTTCTGCTTGTTTGTTTCATCTCTCAATCTGACCTCACTCTAGAACAAAGTTAAGTTAGACAACCGTAAAATTTTAAATACCCTATTCACCCTCTTCTAGGGTATTTCTCACTATTTGGGACTTACAACAATGGGGCGGGTTGGGGACAAGGGAGTATCCCCCGCCCCAGTCCCTCTCCTCCTCCTACTCCCTGTCTGTCCTCGCCCCTATCGAGTCCTCGTTACCCACTAGGGTCCCGCTTCCCAAAAGAAATATTAGATGAGCTAGTTTTTAGGCCCAAAAGAGTAAAGCCCAAAGTAAGTTCTCTATGATTCTATCACAATCCAATATCCACCCAATGTTTAAAATATGGAAATAAGAAAAACTACAGGAAAATTTGCTATTAGCATCGGATTTTGGAGACCACCATAAATCGATGCCAATAGAGATGAATTTAGAGTCCAATTTTAGGGACGATGTTATTTGAATCTGTAAGAACCATGCCACCTATGAGACCCGAGATTTTAAGTAGGTCGAATAACTAAAATATCTATGTGGATATATATATTCGTAAATTTATTTGGGCGAATTATTATTAGTTCGCGTGACTATAATTAGTAAAATAGATTAATTCCTTCTTCCGAATTTTCCACCCAGGCTAGCTAAATAGAACCGAGACCGCTTACGCTGCTTATTTGGGTCTACCTTAAATATTGCTTAGCAAAAAGAAAAGGAGAGCTAAGAGGAATAAAAAGGGAATTAAGTGTCAAGTTGGGAATAGGATTAGTGTAAGTTGGAGTTGTGCTGGAAACATTTGGTGAAGCCACAACAAAAAGGAAAGAAAGAGAGATAAGGGGAAAAGAAGGAAGAAGACTTGGGAAAGAGAAACAAGAGGGAGAAAGAAGGACCTTCACTACTAGAAAATCATCATATAGCGACGGAAATAGCGACGGAAAAACATTATTTAGCGACGGAATTTCAAAATTAGCGACGGAATTAGCGACGGAAATTTTCCGTCGCTGATTTTCAGCGTCGCTAAAAATCAGCGACGGAATTTTACAATTCCGTCGCTGATTAGCGACAGATTAGCGACCGAATTTGATTCCGTCGCTAATCCAGTCAGCGACGGATAATCAGCGACGGAATTGTAAAATTCCGTCGTTGATTTTTAGCGAATTTTAAAAAAATTACAATTTTGTATAGTTTTGAGTGGTTAATACAAAAATCTACAATTAAATACAAATCGAAAATAATCCGGTCACATAACAACATCAAATTCAACTTTAATTCAAATACAAAAATCATATACAAACACAAAAATCATAAATAATCCAACTTCAAACATCCATAAAAACTAATTGAAAATAAAAACAAGAGAAAACAAAGTAAATTATACAAACACAAGTTATGTTCTTCATCTTCCTTTTCCTCTTCTTCTTCCTCTTTCTCATTATCTTCATCTTCTACCTCATTCCAACCATACCTATCAAAATAAGTTATATCAAATCCTCTAAAATGTGAAATTATATAGTAAACAAAGTAAATTATAAATACAACTAACAATAAGGGAGGATCGAGAAAGCATACCTACAAGAGGTTAAAGGTGCTTAGTTGGTGACGTGTACGGCGGTGGCGGTGGCGGCGGCGGGCGGCGAACGGCGGTGGCGGAGGTGGGCGGCGGTGGCGAACGAGCGATTCGCCTCTCCCTCGCTCTCTCACACTCCCTCTTCTATTTGTTCTTATGTTTGCCGAGTGTCGTTGAAGTTCGTATTTTATATCCAAAATAGCGACGGATTAGCGACGGATTTAATCCGTCGCTACTAAAAATTTAATTAGCGACGGAATTAGCGACGGAAAATTCCGTCGCTAATTAAAAATTTTAAATTTCCAACAAATTTGAAAATTTAATAGCCCGCCAACGTAAAATTTTTCAAATTTTATAATTAGCGACGGAATCGGCGACGGAAACGTCCGTCGCTAACCGAGAATTTGAAAATTTTTAAATTTGAAAAATGAAATAGGCGGCAAATTTAAATTTGAAAATTCGGATTAGCGACGGAATTAGCGATGGAATTTCCGTCGCTAATTCAAATTTCAAAATTTTTATATTTTTCAAATTACGAGAGGCGGCAAATTAAAAATTTTAAAAATTTTGAATTAGCGACGGAATTAGCGACGGAAAATTCCGTAGCTAATTATAAAAAAATTAAAAATTACATTTAGCGACGGAATTAGCGACGGAATTTTCCGTCGCTAAGGTAAAAAATTTTAAAAACTGTATATAGCGACGGAATCGGCGACGGACTGATTCAGTCGCTAATTATAAAAAAAATAATTTTAACTTTTTTTTCCGAAAATCCGTCGCTATTTTTTCCATTTCCGTCGTTAAGTCCGTCGCTAATGACAAAAATAGCGACGGAATTAAATTCCGTCGCTAGTTCCGTCGCTAATACGGTTTTATCTCGACACATGTCGATTCCGTCGTTGTTTCAGTCGCTAATTAGCGACGGAATCGAGTCCGTCGCTAGTTTCCGTCGCTATATAGTGTTTTTGTAGTAGTGCTTAAATTAGAGGTGCCCGCGTACACTCCTTTAATAAGGAGCTTACGTGCTAGGGTTAGGCGTAATACTTTTGAGAAGGAATCGGACAACTGCATGCCCTTATGTGGCCTGTGCAAGGTCATCAAGGTATGCTCATCCTTCTTAGCCTTTCAATATTCATCTTGAATGCATAAAAAATTTTACTTATGTGGTAAATTTTTGCCCGATTCGAGGAATCATCCATCCTTCCCGGCATCGGTGGCATGGGTTAAGGTCCATCTTAGGCAACGGAAAACGCTTGGGATTGCAATTTTGGGGTCTGCCCCTTAATAATATGAGCACGATATGTCATTTTACAACTTAAATTTCAAGCTAAAATGGCCATAAATTTTCCTGCCCTTTAATTTCAATTTTGCCCCAGCCCACCGCTTGATGAGGGCCTATGGCTTCGCTGTGGTGAAGTTAGCACCGACTAAGGGTCGTGTTTCACCACTATGATGTGTCTATTATCTGATTTTGCTACTTTATGGGTCATGTATGGGAGCAGGCCAACTTTCATCCTTTGTCCCAAAGTTAGCTACCTTGGAGATTTTGGGTCGCCGGGAGTTGAGTAAAAGTCGGGGCTCTGTTTGAAGGCCCGTTCGACGTTTGTTGGTACCTTGGTGAATGAGGTACACCTTAAATCCGCTACAACACGTGGCTGCCTTTTGTCCCTCAGGACTCGCCACAGATTATGTTTTACTTATGCTTAATCACCTAGGAAAATCAAGAAGAAATGATCACCGCGTACCCTTACTCCAATTTATTGGATGTGATTTCATCCTATTCACATTACTTGGGACGGATCATGACCCGAATGGTAAGCCTTTGTTTACTTGTTTGCTTGATTATATTTCTACTATGGAAGTTAACCTCATATTAATGTAGATTCTCCTAGGTGATATCCATAATCTAAATCTTAAGGTTGACATATCTCAACCTCGGAGAGCCCCCACGTATTGTTAGAATTTCGGAACTTCATGAGTCGGCATGCATTGGTCACCTGTTCCTTAGGAACCGAAAAGGGGTAAAAGTATTATGCTCTTTTTGCTTTTAGTTGTGTGCTGAAAGAAATGCTTTTCTAAGGTGATGAAATTCCAATATAATCGAGAACAGTCTCGAACTATATCCATCCGATTCCGATCTGCCCTCCATGCAATCAAAGATTTCTTCTCTAGGCGCACATTCCAATTATTTCGGGTAAGCTTCGTTAGTTAAGTGCTAATTCATGAGTTCTTTGTTTACGTTAATTACTCTTTCATTATTATAGGATCGTCGTTCTAGGTCCCCCTCCTTCGGGAGGTTTCCTTAGCAGCTTCGGGACTTATGCTCACACTACAAGTCAATCCCGGATGTCATCCAAGTAGTGCTGCTAAAATTGGCACTTCACAGCATTTATCCTCGCATTCTCATGGAAGGAGTGCTTCTCAAGCTAGGGCTAGTTCCTCTACACCTGGGCTTAGTTACATTGATGCCGGACATAGTTGGTTTACAACCGGTATGGATGTCATCCCTTTGCAAACTCTTGACCCTTACGAAACCTGCATGATTTCCATCGGATGTCCTATAGTGAAACTTATAATAAGGCCTCACTACCAGCCTAGGACTTTTGGGCTAGCTCTTCACATGCGGCGGAAGATAGGTGAGCTTCGACGTCAATCGTGTAGGACATGGGCAATTACATCTTCGATGATGTTGATGTTGATGATGATGACGATGAAGATTGAATAACCACTTATAGGGTGCTTTGTAATTTAATATTAATGTATTTTGGACCGTTATTAGACTCTATGCAATGAGATGATGCAAAAACTTGATCTAAAAATGCTTTATTTATTTATATGATGTGAAAAAAATTTGCAAAGACAAATTCAAAAAAAATGCACATAGCTCACATTCCCCTCTCCCAAAAAGAAAATAATAAAAATAAAAATAGAAATTGGTAAGTTGCACAAACATGGTCCTAAGTAACCAGGCTGTAAATTGCACAAGACTGGCCACCAACAGGAATCGGCCAAATATGAAAAAGATGCGTTAACCGAGAAAGAGCGACGACCGGCCAGCTAAATCGTTACCGATTTAGGGCTCAACTTGGGCCTGTTTGGCCTGGGCAACAATAGTAACGAAGAGAGCAGACCTGAAAACATGCTATAAAAGGAGACCACGACAGGACTTTGAAAAACACACTTTCGGAACTTAACGAGAACTTTCGAAAACAGATCCCAAAACAACTCACAATTTTCTACTTTGAATCCTCAAAAATGAACTTCATCATCGAGCTAACCCACTTGGATGCACAATATGAATGATGTTGATAAGCTAGGCTTATCCTACTAAATAAAATTAGAAAATCTTAACGTAAAGGTTCATCCCCACATTCCAAAATCGACTTTCTAAATCCATCTTCAAAATCAATCTTTAAAAAGAGACTCGACACAAGTGGGGAAGCTCGGTGGGCCCTGGCCAGCCGTGGTTCCTATAGTTTAGCATGTTATTTGCTTGTGTTTTGTACATTATTCCGATTCATAACTCAAACTAGTAATGGACGTCTTCGGACGGGCGGAACCGAAGGGTTTATCCATATGTTTCGTACCCTCGCTCCCGAATCCGATTCTCGTTTCTAAGACCGATGGAGTTATTTTTACCCTCTTTTAGTCTTAGTTTTACCATACTAAGATTGGAAGAGTAAAGTTTATTTTGTTTTTGTTAGTTTTTCTTTCCTAAAAACCGACTAGCGACTCCTTTTGATTTATTTCTTCTAAATCTGTCTCCCGACTGTTTTTTTTACTGAACAGTAGAGAAAAAGGTTTCTGGATCTACCAAGCCAGGCTAGAGGCCGAGGCTGGCTGTCTCAGCCTTAGCCCCTAGCCGGCGCCGGCCACCACTAGGTGCAGCCTCGCTGCCCGCACCGAGTGGTCAGCAGGCGGGCTTCGATCTAAGCTAGAGTTTTCACACCAGTTTGGCCCTAAAGCCTCGTGGCACATTCAATAAACTCTAATTCTATTTTTGGTTAAGAAATAATATCCTCGGACTTCTTAAAATAATTTCTAAAATAAAATAATTAATAAAACTACCATTCAAATATGATTTAATTCATTTCAACTCAATTTCATAAAACTCGGAAATCTTAAGAAAAGCTTCATCCCCACTTTCTAAGTCTTATCTTCAAAACACTAAAATCATTCTTTAAAACTTTCTAAAACGCCAAACATTTGTAGGGAAGCTCGGTCCGGTCCGGTCCTAGGCGGGTCCTGTCGGCGGCAGTGGTTCCTAAAGTGGCGACTCCACTCGGAGATAATTATTTATTAAGAGGGTGAAACTTGAAAATTTGAGTAGTGTGTTTTAATAATGTATTTTTATTAGGCATCCCGCATTTTAGCAACCTTCGAACATAGTTTATTATGTCGTTGGACCCTAGAAAAATTTATTTTATCCCCTGTTTGACACTTCTGGTTAGAGGCTTCAATCGAATCCCGGGCGGGCCCAATTAGGCTTGATTGCCAACAGAAACAATACCTCTTCCCTCATAGCACGCACTCTTAGTTCAAACCGCTTGGTTCACCGAGAGGCACCGAGAATTCTGGCATTTTCTGTTGTTGTGCCTCCACATGGAAGACCAAATCCTCACACTATGAGTCACCACGTATCCTACCTAGTCTAAACCTCTTTTAACCATAGATCTTTGACCATTAGGTGTCACCTTGCCTTCATTTGCATGCTTGGATGTGTGTGATTGTTTTTAGATTTAATCTTCTACTTGTGAACCTTTAGGAATAGGTGAAGAGCGTTGAATAATCCTCACATGGGTACAAGATAAAATAAAATAATGAACCTTTTTGAGTCGGTCCAATTTGTGCATTTTAGCCAAAAGTCTAAAACTACTTTCCATTCTTAGGTTGGTCCAATAATAGAATTTTTCATGTAGTCAAATTCAAAATTTCATTTCAAATAGGTGAGTCCATTTTGCATTAGTCAAATTTTAAATTCATCTCAAATTAGGTGAGTCCAATCTTTCATTCCATTTTTTTCATTAGCCAAAAATAAAATCATCTCAATTAAGATGAGTCCATTCATCTCATTCTTGCATTAGCCAAAATTAAAATTCATCCCAATTAAGATGAGTTCGTTCATTTCACTTTTGTATTAGCCAAAATTAAACTCATCTCTAATTAGGAGAGGCCTTCATTTGCATTAGCCAAAATAAAATTCATCTCAAATTAGGTGAGTCTGTTTTGCATTATCATGTTTCATTTAGTCAAAATAAAAATTCATCTCAAATTAGGAGAGTCTTTCATTTCTCATTTAGCTAAAACGAATTCATATTATATTGGGAATAATCATCTATGCATTTTAGTTATGCATTAGCCAAATCATAGAAACATCCCAGAATAAGTCATAAGCATCGTTGCATACATTCCATTCCATTTGTTTTGCATCCCTTTATGTGCATCCAAATAAAAGAGTATATCATTTTCTTTTCTCTTAGGATCGGTCATTCCTCTGGTCAAGCACTTAAGCCCTATCTCTCCTAGAAGTTTTTTTCCACGAGCCAATCCTCGAGCATACTCTTTTGGGATACATGATAGGTAATCCAACTCAAATCCGGAATCCTGTCTCAAAGAAGTTAAGGAATAAGAAGTCTATTTCAACACCGGTACGGTCGACACCAATACGTCCTACACTAGCACGTACCATACTAGTACGTCCGATACCTTTACTAGTAACCCCGGTATGCCGACCAAGTTCTAAACACAATCCTCCTCCAAAAATGGCCAACCAGCCAGAACAAACCCCTATCATGACCTTGATCAAAGAGTCTCGTTGCTAAAGTAGAAGCCAAGATTGATGCTCGGGATAAAAAGATCGAGTCTATGTCTAAAACCCTCAATCTCATACTCAAAGAACTTGAGAAGAAACCAAAAGCTGGTGGATCCCGCCCGAACCCCAGCCTCAATCGGATCCACGAGTAGATCGGATAGAGAAGATGTTACGGGAGACATCAATGTTCAACAACTACTATCCGGCCCGAGGATTCACTTCAATCCCTAAAGGGAAACTACTGACATCAAGTTCCACGGGATCGAGAACCCTCACCACCACATGAGGAACTTTGTAAGGGAAATAACTTTGAAGAATGTATCGGAGGACACATACCATGTCATCTTCCCATGGACATTTGACACATATGTCATCAAGTGGTACAATGTTGTCGACCCACGTAAGGTCACAAACTGGAATTATCTTTGCAGGGAATTCTTACATCAATACTCCTACAATACTAATCTACTAGTCACTCTTCGGGACCTAGAGTTGATCAAGCAAGGAGACGATGAGAGCTTCACCGACTTCCTCACTCGCTGGAGAGCAAAATCAGCTCACATGACTGATCGACCATCCGAGAAGGATCAGGTTAGAATTGTCATCAAGAACCTTCAACCCGCCTATCATCAACACATGAAGTTCTTACCTATCATGGATTTCAAAACACTCAGAGATGCTGGCATGTTCATAAAAGAACAAGCTTCAATCGACTAGAAGATCATCCAATGAGCACATCACTCAACAAGGATACCATTAAAGTCTCGTATTTCCCTTTTCAAAGATCATCCAACCGACTAGCAGATCATCCAATTTGTTTGCAACCTCGTGGAAGGTCGGTTAATTCCCATGTAGGATAACACAAAATTGAGTCAAGCCCATTATTAATTGCTTCTTTCCAAAAAACAACATCAAAGGATTTCATGACTTCATCATATGTTTTGGGATCTTCTTCAATAATATATGCACAAACAAATTCCTCATTTAACATGTCATCTTCAATCATAAATGCAGTAATGAAATTAGGACCAAAATTAGTTTCCTTTCTAATTCTCCGACTTCTTCTTAATTCAATAACAGATGAATGTACATGTCTCTTAGAGGATATTTCATGAGGGATGTGATGATCAAGAGATGCAATTTTCATAGGAAATATATGCTTAAAAATTCAACATCTCTAGCTTTAATAATATTACCATGCATATATGAATCATTTGCTCCTTTAGTAATAAATCTATATGCAGCACTTTGATATGCATAACCAACAAATAATGCATCAACAGTTTTAGTACCAATCTTCTCTCTTTTAAAATCAGGCAATCCAACTTTAGTCAAACATCCCCATACTTTTAAATAATTCAGGTTAGGAGGATACCTTTCCATAACTCATATGAGGTCTTATCAAGTTTCTTATGAGGTACACGATTAATACATGACATGGAGATAAAATTGTCTCCCCAACATATTATCAGGAAATCCATAACTAATTAACATGACATTTATCATATTTTTTAAAGTTCTAATTTTTTCTTTCTGTTATACCATTTTGTTCTGGAGCATAAGGGGCAGTCCATTTCATGAATTATTCCATTAGTTTCACAAAAGTTTTTAAGATATATGGGATCAAATTCACCACCTCGGTCACTTCTAAGCCTTTTTATTTTTCTATCAAGTTGATTTTCAACTTTGGCTTTATATTTAATGAACATTTCTTCTGCCTCATCTTTTGAACTTAGGAGATACACCATAGTATAACGTGAGTAGTCATCAACAAAGGTAATAATATTTTTTACTGCATTACTCATGTGGTTCTTGAAATCTCCTAGGTCACTATAAACAAGCTTAAGCAATGCAGTTTGTCTTTCTATGGATTTAAATGGTTTCTTATGAAACTTAGCTTCAACACACACTTCATATTTAGAAAAATCCATATTAGACAATTTAGGAATCAAGTTGAGATGCTTAAACCTTTTAATGTAGTCAACATTTACATGTCCTAGTCTTGCATGCCATAGATCAAGTGACTCAACAATATAAGCGTAAGAAGTACTAGCAATTTTATTAGCACATTCAGAGATGGTGTCAAGTACAATAAGATCACTCTTAGAAAAACCTTTCCCTACAAATTCACCATTGCGAGTCATAACAAGAAGATCAGAAACAAGAGTTTATTTCGGACCCGCTTTTAACAAGTAAGCATGCAGATATGAGATTTCTATGCATTTCAGTGCACATGCAAGACATTAGTAAAGAGTGAGAAATTTTCCAAAAGTGAGTTTCAAAGTGACATTCCCTTTTTCCGATGACGAAGCGAAGTTGCATTACCCATGAAAATATTTTCTCCTTCGTGAAGTTTTTCATAAGACTCGAAATAGTCTACGGTCGGCACATATGTGTCCGGTGGCACAAGTGTCAACGATCCACTCCACGGTGTTACCAACTAGGTTGAGCTCTTATACTACAACAACAATTGTGTCGGACTCAATTAGATTGGCATCACCCTTTTTCTTGTCTTTGCAATGTACGACCTTGTGACCAGGTCACCCACATTCATGGCACCTTCCCATGAATTTGTACTTTTGCACCTTTCCTTGTGGCTTCATATCACTTCGTAATTTTTCTTTCCCTTATTCTTGTACTGTCAAAATTAACAGATGTTGGTTCCACAAGGTTAGCTTTAGAAAAGCCAGAATTGTCATAAGCTCTTTTGTCCTTCGGTTTGTTTTCTTCTTTAATTTTCAAATGTCCAATCGGTTCGTTCAAAGTCCAGTCATTCTTTTCATGCATCAGTTGATTTCAGTACTCTTTCCATGATGGTGGTAATTTTTCAATCAAGATAATAGCCAAGGTCTTATCACATATATTAAGTCATTTAGATGCAATAGAGGAACACAAATTTTCATATTCATGAATTTGGTCAATAATAGATTTGTCCTCTTCAATATGAAAGTTTAACCATTTACTAATATCAAATCGTTTAGACCCGGCATCATCATTTCCATATTTCTTTTTAAGTGCATCCCAAATAACTTTAGCAGTTTCAAATTTTATGTATATGTCAAGTAAAGCATTAGACATATGGCACAACAACATGCCTTAGCAAATTTTATTATCATTAGCAAATTTTAGTTCATATTCAATTTTAGCATTATCTTCTTCAAGAACAACTTTATTTTCTAAGACATAAATAACCTCAATTTTCTCAAGATAAAATTTCATTCTAATAGCCCAATGATTATAATTTTTGTCATCCAAAGGTTCAAGTTTAGACATATCGAGAATAATATATTTAGAAGCCATAATTATATATAATTGAAAATTGTTCTTAGATTGATGGAATTAAAGTAAAGTGGTGTTATAAATAATTACAACTACTAAATATGTTTTTTACCAACAATTAGGATCGGGTCACCTTACAAAATGATCAACTTAAATTAGTGCCTAAAAAACACCAAACAAACAATTTAGTAACCCTTTAAGATATAATATTGAAATGAACAAACAAACCGTGTCGTGGCCTAACCACCGTACTAAGAACGATTCCGCCTAAGGTATGGTGCAAACTTCACATGGGCGGCCATTCCCTAGGATTAACACGGTGCTAATCAATCAGATGCACTCCCAATTAATTAACTTGGAGTACTTGAATCAATGCCCAAAAATGTCTATATTTAGGGTTACGATTAATGTGTTTAAGAGAATTTAATTGGAATATGAGCTATTTTTTGTGACGTTATACATGGGTTAGAGGGGGTAAACAAAGGGCTGAATTTTCTGCACTATAATACAAGTAAAAAGCTGAAATTTTCTTCATATAACTCAATACACAAGCCTCCTTATATAGGCAAAGGCAAGTGAATAAGGTCAAACAAGAATCATTACACATATACACCTTGGAGACCAAGGTAGACAAAGCATGCATGGGGAAGCAAATGAGCATCATAATGTTGGCCATTTGAGGAATAAAATAAAAAATCCACAAAGGGACAAACAACCACAAAAGACAAATTTTGAAGTTTTTTTCCAGCATCTTGTTGTAATATGAAACTGCAACAATTAGATTTCTTCACCTTAACGATATAGTGGTCGAGCTAATACAACTGTTGATTATGCATAAGTTTTCCTCCTGATATTTGTGTGTGTGTATTTCTAGCAATAAATAGTGAAAACAATGTTGATACGTGATTCATTAAAAATGGTTATCCATATGATTTAGGTGAGCATGACCCTTTGAGATATTGTAAGAATTTCAAGATGCATGCTGACATCAACATTCACACCAATGAATTTGATTTCAAGTTATTTTAACAATATGGTAAGGATTGCATGATTATGTGTGACATGCAAGATTCAGTAGGCAAGCGTCATGCAAGCTCAATTATCACTTACAGCACTTATCAAACCGGTTTGACTCATTTCAAAGAGATATTACAAAGCATATATATAAAAGCCATATAAAGAATATCATATGTAATACGATTAAGCATATTTCTTGTGCAAGATTAATACTTAAGCAGTTCAATCATCATTTAAGCAAATATGCAATTGCATGAGCACGTTTGAAATATATGAGGAAACTCCAAAGGTCCTTTGACTGTGGCTCAATACGTAAGATCACTTGCATGCATGTGAAGATTAAATTACTATATTGAGTAGAACTCAATGTTCAATATAAGGTTTATGCTTTCAAGCTTAGTTAATCATAGTATCATGCACTGATTTCAATTTGCTCAAAGTATTTAGTCCTTGACATTAAAGGTATATGACAAAGTCAGCTCACTCTTAACCATTTTCAGAATAAGTATAACTGAAAATTGAACAATTTAATCTAATCAATTAGAATTTAAGCTATATTCACTAAGAACATAACGCACATAATGAGATAATTAACTAAGACTTAATTATAGTATACACATATCATACATAATCACAATAATCAAAGAACTAATAACATATGTTATCGATTGGTCACTTCAAGCATCATCATCCTCAATTTATTTGACATTACCAAAATCAATATCATTTTGTGATCAACAATTTCGTATTAATCACCCCAATTAAAATTACTATTGTAGTCATCCCTCCCTCCCCTCCCCTCCAAAAAAACTTTAGAATTTAACCTAAAATACTCTGTTACTACATATCTCTTGCATGAGGTGATCCCATCCAAGAATTAACGGAGAAAGAATGATTCTAGATATTGCACAAATGAAGTTGATTGTCCCCATTGGGGGGTAGGGGCATTTAATAGCCCCTTCTAAATTCAAAGTCTTGGTCTTCTAAAGCTTGTCGTTTTCACTCGGTGTCGGTAACTAGACAGATTTTTCAAACAATATGCTTGCCTTTTTACTCGAAAGTGAACAAAAACCACTAGACCTGGACATACTAATGTTACACAAGAGAAGGGGACGAAACAAATCAAGTTACAAGAAAAATTAGAGATTACCATCATCACGCTTACGATATCTCTCAATACTAAGAAACCGAACTCCTCCTATTCCTAGGAGAAGTCGACTTAACATCTTCAAGATTTGCGGAACTATGGCTTTCCGATGAATCCGAGCCACTCGGTTCCACCACTTCCCTCTTGCTAGACCATAGCTTGGTAAAGATCTTCTTTGTCATGACGATTCCTTTCATTTTATAAAATGCAGCTTTGTCACTTCCCTTGTATTTTCCAACTTCAAAGCAGCCAATTCATTCTTGAGGGATTTGAGTTCCTCAGCAGTAGCCATTGCGTCCCATTCTTCATCTTCATTAGGGGCCGACCTCGAGCTTCTCCGGGATCCGCTGTTCAACTCTCGGATGCTCCTAGGTAGATCAGGGGTGCTTGTACCAGATGTAGCTGCAGCACGAACCCGCTCGAAGAAAAGCACTGGACTATGACCCGCATGGGAAGTCTCTCATTCCGCACGGCATGCATGCATGCATCTACCGATAGCTTCTTGCAGTCCATCGATCGACATATCCTTTTTCTTTCACTCTTGCTAATCTCAGGGTGCTCCTACATTTACATCCCAACGCACATTTTAATTTCTCGGTCCACAAACAAACACAGAAAAGAAAAGAGAAAATAAAACTACGTTCAAATTTGACACTCTTTCCGCCATTCACCCCAATTTCCCTCGTGTGTATATATATATATATATATATATATATATATATATATATATATATATATATGTATAAAATATAATATAATATAATATAATATATAGTCCTTGTCTGTGTTCGGTTTCATTTATCCAAAACTATCAAGATTTGTAAGATTTATCCGAAGTCATTTATTATTAAGGCCATTAATATTCATTGCGAGTTGTAAATGTCCGCTTTGACAATAAAAAAGTCAAAGTCAAAATTAAGAAAGTTCTCAAATCAAATATATATGTGGGGGCAACAAAACAACCCTTCGGATATAGGTAAAATGTAAAGATAAATGTCAAACTTCAACTAGGTATTCCGGCGATATCCAATATGATGATGCTAGCAGCATTACTTTTCTCTATAACAGAATAAGGGTAATGCTTAACATAACTATGAATCTAAGGGAGCAGCCTAAACTAGACCATAAATTTGAAGAGCGCACCACCATTTCTTCTAATGCACGTGCAAAGACAATGAACTTATGCACCCAATATCCTAACCTGATGCAAAATGAGAATAGAAATTATCACCTTCAAGTATGTGTCAATGGTACGATAGAGGCCATCATGCCCTGGCCTTGATATGCCGGATACCATATCTGCAAGTTCGACAAACTTTGACACCGGCAAATTGGGATCCCTTGATATTTCAGCAAGGTATCCATCAATTAACTTGGCAACCATTAGCTTCGATGCTTCGACAATATGCCAGGTTTGCGCATTTCCCAAGCCTCCTCTCCCTCCACCGATTCAATCTCGGAATTTTGGTGTCGGGATAAAAACTCACGCATGATGTTCTTTACAGCATTAACATCATACATCAAACTATCTCCTTCTGGTGCCCTCACCAACAGATCACCGACACCGGCCTCGCTCTAGTTGTTGTCCTATTCTCTTTATCAACTCTTTCTTTGCCACATCACCGGAGTCCACTAACGTTGCTCGCTTTTAAGAGTTTCAGCAAGAAACTACAGGAGACACAACCTTTTTCCATGGGTAGCAGCCAAATGATTGTATCAACAAGTGGATCGATAATTTGTCAAATTACTGGATTGGGATGCACCCTTGATAAGGCCTGGAAATTGTCGGTAGATATAAGCTTTCAAGGCTTCTCCTATCACCTCATTTGAGATACTTGTCTTTGCTCTTGATACTAACTATCACCCTCTTATACAAATCAATCTCCAGCTCACACAAGTCTTCAACCCACCAATCTTTTGGCACCACCTTGTGGGTTCTAACACCGTTCCAATTAAGATCGGTTCCAGTTTCATCGGAAGCTTTCTCCGATTGTATGAATAGGACCAGTCCACCGAGGAAGTGTTAATGGTGGCCTTGGAAGCAATAGAATCGATGCATTGGCTAATCGGTTTTAAATCTTCAGACCATGGAAGCAAGGACTTAGTCGTCGTAGAACTATGATAGAGTCCTTCCAACTCCGAAAAATGCAGGAATTAAAGAACACATCGATTTTGTACACAAGATTACCTTTATCCAGAGTTTCATACATTCCCAAGTACTCAGCTGCACAATGAACAAGCAACCACATTGTGAACACTCAAGGTAACAACTATACCATAACAAAACTTGGCACAAATTTCAAATGCAGTTGGCCCTCCAGGGATATCAGCAATAGTCACTTCATTATTGCCTTGTTCATTTGCCCTTGCGACCAACTCGCTGCAATTGAGAGCTCTTCGAAAGCAAAGGGAACCGAAAACAACAATTAATCCATGCCGTCAGGTTTATCATCATATGCATGTTAGACTTCCTAACAAGTTAATGATATGAAAACTACGAATCCTAGCAACGAGACAACTAGACAAGACACGAAGGAGAAAGTACTAATCCTCTTCACATACAAGACGAAAAGGAAAAAAAATTGGGGAGGGGGAGTGTCCCTCCAGGGTATACTTCTTGGGCCTCCCAAAGGAAGGGAGGGAGGTGTTTGAGATGGAAAAGGATGAAGAGATTCCCAATGGTCATTGTCTAGTGAACTGAACAAGCTAGGCAAAATTAGCAACATTCTCGGAGGATTATATTCAATTTCGTAGTCAATGCTAAGGCTTAGAGTGGTAGGTTTACTATTTCCTCGATCTAATTCAGGGAACTTCCTTCAAACCTTGAGCTTGATGCACCACTCAATAGGAAAACTTGAACTTCCTCTCTCTAGTGTAGCATATATGCTCATTTGAAAGTGAAAGAATATTCATCAAAGAAAAAAAAAAAGAAAGTTAAAGAACTACAGATCAAGATTTTGCAATCATGAATGTCATTCTGATGGTGAACTATGCAAGTGTAAATTTGATGGGTATCCAAGAGCACATGTGCTGCTTTGTCACGTAAAACCCCTTGTCATACCTTGTGCAGATAAAACTTCACATCGCCAACGTTTACAATGATGTCGTAGCCAGATCTGTGTCCACATACCTTCACATACGAGCTTCGATTAATATTGGGTGAATTCTTTGAGAAAACAAAAGTTCTCTTCAAAACAATTTGAAAAAAGGGGAGGGTATGGGAAGCATTATAACCAAATACGATAATATGTATATTAGAGAACTACTGACAAGTACTACAACCTAGCTTCACCCTGTAAATATCTTGAATTGGTTGTCCATTCAATAAGAAAAGTAGGAAATAACCAGAGCATCATGACATTAAAAGTTCTGGAAGAGTTTCACATAATAATTTCCATTAATCAATTGCAGGAGACTTAAAGGAAATCTTATCAAAATGTGAGCTCATACATGGTTGTACCATAATGCCAAGTGCCAAGAGTCGGGCTACATACACCTCAATATCCCCAAACTCTATCCGTAACTCGAATTCTACAAGGTGTTGTCTAAAAACAAAGTCTACATATGCAGATGTGCTAATAAAGCATCTCTTATTTCCTACCAAGGCACAAGAAACAATATTCAATCACTAAGGAAAACATGAAGCTGAAGAAAGATTAAGAATTGTAATATCAAGGATGATCATTCTAGACAAATAAATCACAACTTTGCGGAATCAAAACTGAATCACTCTCGAAGCGGTCTCCGATAACCAGTGAATAAACCTCTATCTTGTTATCATAACAGTCTCAACCATCGCCAAGGATCAACTTTCATAACATAATTTGAAATTCCCGAAAGGTTTTTAACAGTGAATAGACCACTAACTCGTCAAATGTTCCTCGTGAAAGAACCGAGCTTTGCAACATACTATATCAATAGATTCTGCACTCAAAACTACTCTTCATACCAATCATTCTGCCATATAGAGGAATTTAGATATAGAAACACAAAAACCACTTCAAAAATGAACACATCCCATGATTGAGAAATCACATATTATTACAAGTTACTTAGTGAAAGGCCCGCCCGCAAGCACATGGGTGTAACATTGTAGAATTATCAAGGTCATATCTATAAGAACTAGGTCAAGCTATTGGGTTATATTCCTTTTAAATATGCTAAACGATTTAAAGTTTTTAGGATATAATACATATAATACATGAATGAACTAATTTAAGCTAGGGATAAATATCTAAGAATGAACTTCACTGAGCTATGCATTGAATAAAGCAACTGACAAGCACTTCTCCTTAATTAATTTCAAGATCGATAATCAAGTATCACAACTTTCTTTCACAGTAAAGTGAAGTAAAATGCTAAAATTTAATCAATTACCCACTCTCATGATCTCTCAATCAATTCAAACTCATTAATCATGCAATTATCAATTTAAACCTCTCAATTAGTGATTCCTTCTCAAGACATCTCAAAATCAAGTCAAATCCTAGTTTTCCAATATTGATTTTCACCTTTAAGTACCTTACTTAATTCATTAAAAAATTAATCAGAAATCTCAAATGGAACAAAAACCCTAGAATTTGATGAAACAATCAACCAGGAACAAAGCACTCAAAATTCAATTATAAACAAAAATCATCACAAAGTTTAGTGATTTCCGACATCAAAACAAACAGTTCTAACAAAATTGAAATCTTCTTATAATTAGAAAGCATGAAAACTATGAGAAAAGACAAGAGAAGAGGGAAGAAATGATCAACCAAATCGTGCTTGAATGTATTGATACAAACCCCGGTTTGGAATCCTTGCAAGTCTCCCTCTTCCTCTAACTCTCTCTCTCTCTCTCTCACACACACACACACACACAATCTAATCTAGCCTTAAACTAATCTATGGTGGAATATAATTATGGGTGGATGTAGATGGAGGCTGAATCAAGTCTTCTTATAGCCAAACACTAGTCGAGAACCTCCTTGAAAATCAGGCCTCCCTGGTTCATGGTTGTCGCCAATGGTTGCTCCCAAAAAAAATTAAAAAGAGAGAGAGACGCACACAGTGAGGTACACATATTCTGCAATCAGCAAATCAACTAACACAAGATACATAAACAAAGCAATCAAAAATTCGAGAGCACCATAGATTCGTTTACACCACTGCGTATCCCTCTTTTAGTCAAAGATCTTACCTGACATTGTCATCTTCACTCTGAAATGTATCTGGCTTTGATCCAAGTTTCATAAACTTCATGTTGACCAGCAAAGATCTGGTTTCGCTTCACTCTGACTCAAAGCTGTTTCCTACCAAGTAAAAAGCTGATGAATTCTAGATCAACGATTCCACAACAATACAACACGCATCCACAATCATCGAGCATGTACACTGATCAAGAACATCTTCCCAAAAATGTCAATATTTAAACCAATCCCCAGGGTGTGGGTAACAATTAACCAGACTTAACCAACGATCTAGTTTCAGCCAATGTGAAAGATCTGAATGAGGAGGACATAAGCAGCAAGTGTGACTGAATCCTGACAGGAAATAGTTAAGGCAGATGAAGGTCGAAAGAGATAGTGAGGAATTGCGAACGAGTTTGTTTTTTTAATAAGGGCTCTCTTGAATGGCAAGAGAACCTAAGAAGTGCCTGTTTCCCTGGTCCAAGGCAAAACCCCTGGACCCCGGATGCACCAAGTGAGCTGAGGAGACATAGCCAACAGATCAAAACCATTATAATAATTCCCATAAGCAATGACACCCACAAGCAACTATCTGACTCCAAAGTCCAACTCCCTCTTTCTCCACCACTTTCTTCTATTTCTTTATATTTTACTCCCTCTCTCCTTACTATCTGTTCTTTGTTCCTCATTATTATAAATCATATAAAGAATCATATCACCAAAGGCACCAATGTGCTCTTTAAAGCTCCAATTTTCAGACCTATTAATCAAATACTAATCAACGGCTCTTACTCTATAAAACTTTATTAAAATCATAAATTACCGTTACGACACCGTGGAAGCTTGAAAATCTGCAACAGAAAACGGAATCTGGGCATCAGCAGAAGATAACACCGAAATAGTAGACAGAAAGCATCTAAAAGCCTTTAAATAATAAAGTGAAAGGGATCACAACAACGAATTGACCATATTATATAGGGTGAATAATCAAACATTGACTACCAACAAATAACTTCAATCAAGGGGAACTAGATGAGAAGTTTTGAGGAATCCCATGAGAATCAACTTAGACGGAGCATAAACAAATCTACCCAAATAAATCAACTTCTAAGAAATGATATATTGATGTATCAAAACAAATTAGAAGTAATGAGATTCAAAAGAATGAAAATTTTGACCATTTCTATCAAATTGGAAATGCCTAGACAAAACCCAAAAGCCACTCGACACAACCCAATAATTGAAAATTGTTGAACACCCATATGTACACTCCTCTCAGCACATTCGAAGTCCGTGAAGGAAATTTTACAATATCTATGGCATGAAAGATGTGAACGGGGGCAGAGAGAGAGAGAGTTGCCGAGAAGCCGAAATACAAAGGGTGACGCCACAACAATAGCTGCTACTGCTAAAGGGAACAACATGCATGGACGTTTGGGCAAAAAGCAAATCGAACGCCATTAATTTGGCTTGGCAACTTTTTCATTACTAACTGGTCTTAGCTACGTACTAATGCAAAGGAGAAAAGGAATATAAAGGTTTGCTTCCCGTTTGAAAACTTGCTGCTGACTTCCCCATTACCCGCTAATTTTTTCCCGACATTTGAGTACACGTTAGAAATGACAGTTAAATTTAAATTCCAGGCCAATTAGACGGGTAAAATAAATTCGACTCAGATCTGACATTAAATAAAAAAAAAAGCTTGGATGGAACATGATGGAAAGTGATCAAGCACGGATTACATCATATTAGACTATCTCTAGAGGGAGTGCTCAGATTAAATTATCCTTTAACTATCTAGAATTGTCAAAAATATCACTGATTAAATCCATGGCAATCGTTTGCCAGTAAGCTAGTTATTAAGTGAAAAAATTGTCACGGTAGGTAAATGTGACCTGCTGAGGCCGATAAAAACTAATGCAACCGGTTAACAAAACTAATTTTTCTTTTTTGTGAACTATTAAGAGCAAAACCCTAATTTTCAGAATTTATTTTGTAAAATTGGGATTGAATTCGTTCCACTTGAGCAAAACTGATTTAGGAGTTTTGTTTACTATATTTTTAGGTATATTTTGGTGTATTCAATTTGAGTTTTATGCAATTTTTATTTTGGAAAAATTTTCAATTGAATTTTTGCGATTTTATGTTGTTTCCTTCAAGTATTTAAGAAATTTAAATCAAATCACGTTTATTTACATGAAAACTATTATTAAAGTTTTAATTCATAATAATTTTAACTTCGAATATTGTGGGTATGGTTGTTTATATTTTCGATTAATTAATTAAGACAACATGTCACCAAAGTGACCTCTCTTGTTAAGATTAATTATTTGAAAATATAAATGGTACATTCATGCAATTTATGTAATATTGTTAGGCCCAAAGAAAGTTCAATATTGATTTAAGTATGTGAATTTTGTGGGGATAAACACGTGGTAATTATTTGATTTTGTATGTGATTATTGAATTGGCCCAAAGGAAGATTCTTTAATTGACATGCTTGTCATTATTAGTGTTTGATTACTGCGCCAAGATATCACTAAGTTAGTATTTTCATTCAAAGATGGAATATTAATGAAAAATTGGTATCTTGATAAGGGATTTCACCTTATTTGAACTTATTATTATTAATTTTCACTAAGTTTTTAATTTTGAGAGCATGTTATAACTATCTTCTTTTTCCTTTGATCCAGCTTGTCTCTAATTCTACTAATCTCATAGCCAGCATTAACTTTATTCCTATGTTGAATAACTCTAAAGTCATGATAAGAAAACCTCTTAATTGTTCTCGGAGTCATGGATCTTGACTTTGCGTTAAGGGATGTCTCTCTCGGTAAACCTACCGATGAGAGTACCTCCGATTAAAAGAGGGCATTTGAAAAGTGGGAGAGATCAAATCGCATGTGTCCGATGATTATAAAAAGACATTCCTAAAGCATTCAGGGGCATTATATCTGAATAAATAGAAACAACTAAGAATTTCTTTGGTAAAATTGAAAATAGATTTGCCAAGAACGAAAAGGTTAAAATTGATACGCTCTTGACAAACCTAATTTCGATGAGGTATAAAGGCAATGGAAACATCAGGGAGTGTATCATGGAGATGTACCATCTAACTTCGAAAATAAAAGCACTTAAACTTGACCTCTCTCGAGGCCCCGTTAGTGTATTTGGTTTTTATATCTCTTCTAGCAAGTTTTAACCAATTTAGGTGAGCTACAACCGTCGGAAGGAGACTTGGTCTCCGAATGAGCTCATCTCATACTGTGTTTAGGAAGAGGAAATGTTGAAGTTGGATAAGACTGAAAGGGTTAAGAATAAGGAAGTTGCAGATAAGGCACCTCATAAGAAACAACAGAAGGTCAAACTGGCCACTAAAGCCGATAAGGGTTGTTTCTTTTGCAGTGATGTAGATTATAAGAAGAAGCAATGCACCGCAATTATCACGCTTGGCTTGTTAAGAAAGGTATGCTTCTTGGTTCGGTTTGTTTAGAGGTAATTTAGCCTCGGTGCTTAGACATATATGGTGAATGTATTCGGTGGAACTACTCGGATCGGCGTGTCTATGCGGGGTTACCCGAGTTACCAAAAACCTAGCGATGGTGAAAGATACATCTATGTGCGAGACGACCAGAAGGTTGTCGTAGAGGCAATTGGAAAATTTAGATTATTGTTAAAGACTCGATTTTATTTGGATCTTAAAGAAATTTTTATTGTACCGTCGTTCAAACAGAATTTGATTTATGTTCCCATTTTGGAAAAATCTGGCTATTATTGTTCATTTGAAAATTGAATATTCAGTTTGTTTCATGATTCGAAATTGGTTTGATTCGGTTCTTTATTGCATGGTGATAGTCTATATTCACTTCACACAATTGCTTCATATTCTGAATCTCTGCATTTAAGTACACGAGGCATAAAAGAGAAAATTAACCGATAAGAATTCTACTGCATTATGGCACAAAAGGTTAGGTCATATCTCCAAAAGGAGATTAGAAAGACGCGTGTTAGATAGAATTCTTGAACCTTTAACTTTCACAGATACGGATGTGTGTGTTGATTGTATAAAGGGCAAACAAACCAATAAAAGAAGATATTGATGTCAATAGATCATCGGACGTCTTAGTACTTATTCATACAAACATTTGCAAGCATTTTCCAAATCCTTCTTGAGATGGTCAACAATATTTTGTAACATTCATAAACGATTATTCTAGATATTAATATGAATTGCCCTACTGGAATCACTATATTTATGGTAATAACAAGCACAAATTTTGAATCTACCAGTTAGTGATATCTTGGCATGACATAAATTGTATCTACCAGTGGACAAAATGAAAGGGTAGAAATTTTGAGGGAGATCCCACTGAGTTTGGATCAGATTTTCAGAGATGACATTAATCAAATTTAGTTTCAATACTCCAGAAATCCACAAATTTAGTGGATCAAATTCATATTGAACCGGTTTGAGCCACTAGGTAAAGAGAATAAGATTATATTTTTGCATTTGTGACATGTTGACTGAAAGCTATATTGCTATTGTTTATTTTTGCTTTTATTTATCTCCTATAGTAATAGTGATTAGTTATTATATTATATTATTTAAAGATATGTTATACAGCTATCGTTTTTCTTCCAAATTAATATTTATAACCTTTGCTTTTCAATTAAAAAAAAAACATTTATAACTTTTGCTTTCTCAGCTCCATTCTCATAAAATAATATCATATATAAATTGTAAATAGTAAAATTTTAGCAAAAATGGGCTTATCAAGTGGCGTGAAATTAAAAAAATTTTATGTTAATAAAATTTATAAAAGCAAATCGATATTCAAATTGCCCTACTGGAACCGCCAAATTTATGATAGGGTGAATATATCTAATCATAATTTAAATGATATTACTCTTTAATAGTCTAAATTTTTGATGTTATGATTAAAAAAATTAATTTTAATTTCTTGTAATTCTTTCAGAACTTGTTGGTTTCAGTAGTATGAACTAGAGGAAACAAACAACATGATTTAGTTATAACTGATAAATTATTAGTAAGCAGTAATAAGGAATAGTAAATATTTGTAAAAGAAAGCATAAAAGAGCGTCAGGAGCAGTAAAGAATAATAAAGAGTAAGAAGAATTAGGCGTTACACTAAGGAACACGAAGAATTAATTGTAAGTCTAAGCAACAATAAACGGTATACTATAGGTTATAGAAACAAACCCTAATTCCCTTAGATTTGATTCTCATTATAAGTAATCTTTAACCATAAAGCTCTTGTCTCATGATTAGAATTTTTAAATTTTTTTTTATTTTAAATAAATATAAAAGGTGTCTTTAACTCGACGGTGTTAAAATAAATATAAATTCAATAAAAACTCCAAATTTTGATGTGTTGTGTCAAATTCAATATCTCTCGAGTACGTGATTGTCTGAAGGTTTCATACTTGTCATTAGTCTTTATGCTGCTTTCTTTTTAATATTACTTTTTATCTTTTTACGGGTAAATAGTCTTCGATTGTGAGACATGACAGTCGTTGCTTCCTCCAATTGTGAATTTTTTTTAAATTAAAAAAAGGTTTGATTTCAATTGTTTTTATGCAGTTTTGTACAATGAATTACTTCGCTACTGCAAGGTGGCAGTGCAATGGGAGTTACCGCTATAACTACAGTGGTTCATATCATAAGAACATCCCATTCAAGAAAACTACACTATTAGATAAGTAGATTTCTCATAATAGAAAATTAAAATAGATATATTGATCTCTTCTTCAAATTGCATGAAAAAAACAGTAGTTTCAATGGAAAACTACCAATCAATGTCAGTAAAAATTAGTTCTTGATGTGGAGACTGATTTTTGACTTGAAAACTTGTATTTTTTTTAATTGATTGTTCATCATAATGACAATTTAAAATTACTTAAGATCATAATGACAAATTAAAATTACTTAAGATCTATTCAGTTCATAGTTATCCCACTTCTGTCCACTCTATCACACTCCCTTTAGGAAAATTTTAGTTCATTTTATTCCATAAAAGTTTAAACAATTTACTTTATAACTTCATTTTTCTAAATCTCCATCCATTTCACTCTATCCCATTCAATCCCTCCCGATCCTCTCGAAAAATCCCAGCCCATTCTGCTCTTTCCCTCTGATCTTCCAGCTTGTTCAAACAGTTCATCTACTGACCCATTACCTCGACTGGTTTCTGCCTTGCCTTACTGGTTCGATTCACTGAAGACCTTTTTTCTTTCTGTTTTTTTTTTTTTTGTTTGGTTGAAGAGCTTTATGCTTTTTTTGCATATTTGTTTTAGCAACAACCTGGCAAAAGCACCTTAAGCTATTTCCGAATTGAGATATTTCTATTACAGATTACTTTTTCTTT
The DNA here is from genome assembly GCA_021018815.1 of Talinum fruticosum. Taxonomy (NCBI): domain Eukaryota; kingdom Viridiplantae; phylum Streptophyta; class Magnoliopsida; order Caryophyllales; family Talinaceae; genus Talinum; species Talinum fruticosum. The sequence continues at coordinate 4,104,549 of JAITYX010000036.1, read as the reverse complement.
TTCTAATTTAAAAGGTGAGGAAAATTTATTAATCATCCCTTTTCACAAGGGTCTTGCCCAGTAAATAGTTGTCCAAAATAGATGAGAAAATCCCAGACAGCTCAACTGGAGCCTTGAGTGCTCAAAAAGGCTAATCTTCTCTTTTGTTTGTTTTTTTTATTTATAAAAATAAAAAATAATAAAAAAACTGAGGCCAAAAACTTGTTACCAAACACCACAATGGCATAAAACTGAAGCTAACTATAGTGGCTGAGAAATTACACTATTTACACGCATCAACGTACTCCTCCATACAATTAAAGAAGAGGAAGAAGAAGAAAGATGGATAGAAATGACAATAGGGAGGAAGAGACTATATCTGGAGATGCCGCTACTAAAGGCATGATGAGGCACAAATCAGCAGACAAAATGAAAGAACTTTTAGCCAAAAAGCAAAACTAAGTCATCTATCCTGCCTTATTATCTCCAGTTGCTGCCTCCCTCTCCCTTACCATCAGAGAAGAGCCGTTTGTGTGTATGTTAGCTTTTCTTTTTCTTTCCGAGTAGAATTGTCAATCCGAGATTAGTTCTACACACGTGTTGTCAGGCTATTGGTGAGCGGTTAAGCTGCAATATGTGTGTCCTCAAGCTACAATCTTTGACCTGCTTCCGTTATTCATATTGGTTTGAGAGAAAATTAGATGATGTCTTTCAATCAGGTATGAATAGATAGCATAGAATAACATTAAGTCTTGAAATGAATCAAACCTGCAGGGATGCTAACATGGATAATACTTCTTTGCAGCGTTCCAGCAAGACCCTTTCCTTTGCAGCAACATTTGACAGTTCGGCTGTCAAGGAATTCACTTCCTCCACCTGTTAATTGCAAGATTCTTTGTGAGTTCCAATGAGGCAGTATTGGTAATAACAGGGTATAGCATCATGTTCACATTATACATAACTTTTTTTATCAGTAGTACATATTAATTTCTTCATTTACCTCCAAAAATCTGTCTTAAGATGCTTGATATTCCAATATGGGTCAAGAAACATATCAGTTTATTTCACACTAAAAACAAAGAATCTATAGAAAATGGCAGGATCAAACACTTCTACCAACATCAAATACTGAACATTCCAACATGGAAAGCCAAGACCAACCATATTGATACGAACATCATGGGTTAATTGCTCAAGCCCTTTTGCCACCTTTCTGATACCATTAAACCCTAAGCGCCCCCAAAAAAAAAACCACTGAAAACCTAACAAAAGTAAATGCTCTCATATATAAGACATGCAAAATATATGTTCCGATCGAACAACTAACAAGAACTATCAGGCCACTTACCAACAGATCAGCCACAAATTGAGGCGCCTTTTAGAAGAATCAAATTAATGTACTCCACATGTCATCCTTATTATCGAACCAACTGGTTCTCAAGATAGTCATCCAAATTATATGTATCTAATGAATAATCAAGTACACTAGAATAGCAAGTTCATTGGAAAGAAAACCATCAACATTCCCAGTGTGGGCAGGAAACTTTTGAGATCAATGTAATGTACTCCATATGTCATCCTTATATTATTATAACAACTTGTTTAGACAATAGTCATCCATATTGTATGTATCTAATAGATAGTCAAGTATCCCAGAATAGTAGAATAGCAAGTTCTTTGGGCACGAAACCAACAATTCCTCCTAGTGTGAACTGGAAACCATAGTACATTTTTGTAACACAAACAGTCACAAAAAGATGATGATTACCAACTGATAGAGTTGTATATATTCACCTATCTAAACTACTTCTACTTCTCTTCATGGAGTTGTAGGTAGTCAACAGTTTTTAAATCTAGGATCTAACATAATCTGTCTGTGTAATTTTCCAATTAAGGGGTAAGATTGCAGCATTACCCCCCGCGCAAAAAACATCTTGCTTGATGGCGGGACATTTGGAGTATAAGTTAGATTTAGATTAAACAGTCAAAGAAAAGATGATGATTTCAGACAGATGCTCCTGAAATTAGAGTGCATAGAAAAATGGACAAATCAAAGGGGGCATGGTAGCGTCTTCAGAGGAAGGAGAGGAACAAACACTTTCATGCAGATTCCACTGCACACAGAACTCAAGATTTAACATCCCTTGACTGATCAAATTCCATATCTTAATAGTGTTGACATGGGTTTCCAGCATACTTTCAATAAACCTAACAAGTAACATCCAGATCAAGAATCGATAAATTGAGTTTCCCCTTGCAATGCAGTCTTCATTAAAGACATGCGCTAGAAAGGGGAAGGAGTAAAAATCACAAAGGAAAACTTGTAAGTGAACATTTAGGACTCATAGTGTATTGGAATAATATCTCTGTTATAATATGCTATGGTCAGATACAGTCATGTATTAGTGGATGACAACCAAATAACAGACCATTACTGTTTTCATTGCCAATTCTTTCCAGCTAGTTTGTCAACCTAGACAATGACATTAATTTTAGAGTAATCACAACTATTCATCTCTATCTTTTTCTCTCCCTTTCACGCTGTTTTTATAAAAGCAATCCGCCACACCTATGCACAGTGCAGTAAGAGACTAATACCCCAGCACCTCAGGGTGAGACAAGATGAATTCACTAAGCTGGCTGAAGGGCGCACTTCAAACCAAAAGGCAAAGTGTGCAATAGGACATTTCTGTATCTCTTCCCCTGAGAAAAGTTACTGGATTTAAGCTCCCCCCGCTTCATCCAAAACTTCTATTCACATTTGCTCACATGCTTACTGCTGCAGTCCGACAGTCCTTGAGTTTCAAAATTGAACCCAAAAACAACCCACGTACCTATCTTAATCCTTTTCTTCTTCACCTTCTCCTCCTTCTACTACTTTACTAGTATCCTCCTGTTGCATTCTATGTATTGTTACTTCAAGCCAACAGGGAGGGGGGTCTCTGCTCTCTTGCGTTCTATGTATTGTTACTTCAAACGTCCCCCTTCTCTTTCTTTTTTTTTTTTTTCTTTCTTTGTGCTGGGGTGCATGGGTCTTGAACACCCCCGCCGGGCTTTTCTGTGAGACGAACAGGGAGCTTCTGTTTCGCTCTCTTCTCTCTGCTTTTTGCCCTTTTTTTTAAAGATACTGTTCTAGTGTTTAGGGCTTTTAATCTGACTGGTTTGCTCTCTGTTTTAGCTTATGTGTCTGTTTTAGGGTACTATAACACTAAATTGCAGGATTTTAGACCACTTGCAAAAGTTCTAGTATTCACATTAATAGTGTCATGCTGCACCGAATATATGTATTGTTTATTAATTTATTTAATATCTGAGTAACGTCATTATTTAGTGCTTCTTTTAAAAATGCTTTTCGAAAAGATATCAACCCAACAAAATATTTTCAAAAATTTTAATGCCAACAGGGAGGAGTCTCTGCTCTCTTGAGTTCTATGTATTGTTACTTCAAAGGACCCCCATCTTTTTCTTTTTTTTTTTTTCTTTCTTTGTGCTGGGGTGTAGGGGTCTTGAACACCCCCCCACTTTTCTGTGAGATGAAGAGAGAGCTTCTGTTTCGCTCTCTGCTTTTTGCCCTTTTTTATTTAAGATACTGTTCTAGTGTTTAGGGCTTTTAATTTCACTGGTTTGCTCTCTGCTTTAGCGTATGCGTCTGTTTTAGGGTACTATAATGCTAAATTGCGGGATTTTAGACCACTTGTGGAAGTTCTAGTATTCATATTAATAGTGTCATGCTGCTCCGAATATATGTATCGTATATTTATTTATATAATATCTGAGTAACATTATTATTTCGTGCTTCTTTTACAAATGCTTTTCGAAAAGATATCAACCCAACAAAATATTTTCAAAAATTTTAATGCGAGACTCCTGGAATTGGTGTCTCTGTTTGTAGATACAAGTAGGAGTAAGATTTACGACAGCCTACATCTAGATCTCCCTGACCCCACGAAAGTGAGGCGCACCCTGGGACTGTTGTCGCTGTTGTTATCTACTATTCATTATTACTTCATTTATGCCATTGCTGAAATCTTGTCAAAAAATATGGTGTAGATGAAAGTCTCAATCCGTCTTTTGGTCTATTTACAGTTTGCACCGCAGAGCTTGTAAATGGATTGTTTGTGCCGAGTTCAGGCAGGGTCGTCCTCACATTGGGTTGAAAGAAAAAAAGACTGATTTAATTTTCAGTTCAGTCTGGGTTCAGGTCAAGACATTTCAAAATTGGGATATATAAAAATCTGTTGGTTTATCCATAAGGTAGTCAAAAATGCAATCGTTTTTTGCCAACAAAATTTCAGGTTGCTACACTTAGAGATGGGAAAATTAGGAAGAGCATACCACCTTTTGGTTTTAAATGCACTCTAATTTCAGGTCATCTGGCAGGGCTAATTACATAATGCTCAATTTTATCAGTTCTAGTGCCAAGCATTCTTACAGTGCACATACCAATTGCAGAGTGTATCTTCATGGGACAATTGCACACTCACAAAATTCCAACAGTGAAGCAGCCAAGGTCCTATAAACCCACCTACCTTCACTTAGAAGAATAACGGGCATACCCTTTCAGCTACTTTTTCACACAAGAAAATAAGGTTTTAAAAAAATAATAAAAAAGGAGTTGGTGAGCCACTAGGGCATCATATCCAAAGAAGACCCAGTGGGCTAAGTCCAAAGGAGGGGGATAGTAGGTGAAGCCTAGGCCTTAGGCCCAGTTGCTTTGGTCGACATCCTCAAACATGACTCTCCCTTCATCCCTCTCTCTTTCTTATAGAAGTCAACTACTATATGCTTCCTTTTCTTGATATGGCTATTTTTTTTTTTTTCAGTTCCTTTCACTGCTGAGGAGTTAGAAGTCAATAACAGGGATGGGGGAGCAGACAAATACAAATACAAATACGACCCGAGCTACCACACAACAGTCCTAGTCAAAGCAAACGTGTTAAATGAAAATGAGAGCCCAAATCCAAAGGTTTCCTCTACTCGCCTTTCTTTCACAAGATTTTACAAAAAGGCTAATCCTGGCCTTTTGGTACTACTGTATCCACTTACTGAAAGAAATTTAAGAAGGCCTCATATTCGAACTTGTTAATTGATAGATGCCACATGTAGCGGCAAGTCAAACACACACAGAAGAAGAAAATGATACCTTTGTTGAAAGAGAGCATATTGAGGATGCCATTGACTGCATCACGTCAACGGCTGAACAAACTGCCTCCTTGACACTCTGGATATCAGCCTGATAATATAAAAAATAAAAATAAAGTGTCATTTACTATACTGTATGATGATTTTGTTTGGCACTTGCATATACAATAATTCACCAACATACAGTTGCTCCACCAACTACTGGAAGACGGAGGGTGCTAGCCTTTAAAGCCTCTGTAGCTCCTTGCAAAGAACTGGAGTGGTCTTTGTCTTGGAGGGACCATTCTTCCAAATAGGCAATCTACATTTATGGAACAAAGTAGGTGAATCAGTTGTATAACTTCCCAATACAATAAGAATATTAATTATTCATACATTATACATACAATGAAATAGTTCTGAATTTCAGATCCTCAACCTGTGACAACCCCTCCCCCGGAATTTTTTATTTTCTTTTTCATTGTAGCCATGTTGATCATGGAAAATTTGGAATACATGTGGATCTCCCAAAAGTCGTTAAGGCCAGATCCACACTGGTGCCAATTGTGGTGTTGTTACACGTTGGTCATGGAATATTGTTCAAAGAGCTCCTCTGATCTAATAATAGGAAAATTCCAATTTTGAATGTGTACCAAATACCTCAGCATCTACAAATATTATGCATCTAAGAAGCATATAATCAACATCTGCCTCCCGTTAAATAAACTAAAATGTATTAGGGGAGATGAGAAAATGATGTCAAATTATTATCCAGAACAAGCTGAGACCAAAATGATATAAAATAAAAGAATATTACAGATAAAAAAGGGATCTGGAGACAAGCCAACACTTAACCCACTCATGACATTTACGTGCGATTGTCATGCTCTAGTTAGACTCCCATCTGTTGACTTTTAATATGAATCAAATTATGTACTACCATTCAAAAACTGATCAAATTCTAATTGCAACTATCAGTCAGAGATAAGGACCTCAAAATTCGCATAAACTTAACATATACCAGCCATACTTAGCATACACCTCCAAGTGTTTTTTAATGTAATAAATCCAATTTTAGTCTGGCTCTTTGAGAAATATTCGTTATTATTAGCTAATTTGGTCTGGTTTTGAAGTATCTTATATTAAGACAAAATGTCATGGTCGATTGTCCTTAACTTCTTTTATTGCTAAGTAGTCCTTAACTTCTTTTAATGCTAACTAGTAGCAGTGAATAATGTTCAGCCTCGGATAATCTCAGAAATTGCAATCATACAAAGCTGATTGTACACACTTGTGACCAAAAGGCCATCACCAAAGGTTCAAATCCTGTGAGGAGTTTACAAAGGAAGCCTCGTGACATGACCATGGCTGCATGACAACCTACCTAAGAGAAATATCAATTATATCACCACCAACAAACCATAATTAAAATATTGTAGTATACATTAAGCTTTATATTCAGATGTTTTAATCAATCGAAGTATATTCAAGCAATCATTTTTTATTAATGGCATTGGATGACCAATTCTTGACATGTGCTAGCAAAAGGACATGTGATAGCAAAACGGAAACAAAAAACCACCTACAGAAGCTGTTTCATTTACATCTCAGTTAACTGTGCAACACTGATGAAAATGGTTTCAAATTTCCAGCTATTTGGTAAAGAGGAAGTATATTCGTCAAATGCGAAAAAAGATGCTTATTGACAATCTGATTACACTTTCAACCTTAATCGCTCAAAAAATAATCTATAAATTCATAGAAAGTAGGCGCTGAACTTTAAAAGGAAAGTAAGATACACTCTGATCTCCATCGTCAATGTACTTGGTATTTATAGCATTACAGTTCAAATTGTTTCATGCAATAATAGCATAATAGTGCAGCTACATTGTGTCTGTACCTCACAAATCAACAATTCTACAATTTCAATTGAACTAGTACAAGGAGATTTTGCTGTAGTTTTCCCTTATTTCCCTAAGAAGGACGCTAAAAGCTCCAAAGACTTTCTAATCATGAAGACCAAAACTATATCTACTTCTATCTGCATGTTGACAGCAAGTTAACTTTTGACAGAAGCAAATTGGCTGGTTAATGCTATAAATAAGGCTAAACATGGTCTCAAGCAATCAGAAACAAAATTGAAAAGAAGGTAATATGGCAAGCAATAACAAATAAAATAAATTTCTACCGGAAACTTAATAAAAGTGGAAAAGGAATAATCACATAAGACAATAGCAGATACTTACTTGTCCTCTAAGAATGGAACTCAGTTTCAGTTTTTGCTTCAGCAATTGCACTTGCATTCTTTTATGTCTAACAGAGTCACGTAGAGCAGTTATTGTTATCCAGGCATTCCACAGGTTCTTCTGGACCATTGAAGACTATTACATTAGGAATTTATTGAAATATTCAAGACATACAAATTTTGTAACATCACATGAAGCAGAAACAATTACAGAAAATCCAAACAGACATCCAGATTAGATTCTACTTAAAGAATAAAAAAGATGAGTGCAATCAACAGAAGCAATCTCATATGCATTATAAGACATGGATCCAATAATCTAATCAAAACAGCCACACAGATGAACCTGTTCAACCTTAGAAAGTTGCGTCCAAATAATAATGCAGATAGACACAAAATACAATAAGGAAAAAAAAAACATAGAACCTACTAAGAAAAGAACATGGCACAGAAGTTCCTGGTCCTTTTGAGGTCGAAATCCAGTTGCATAGCAAATGCTAAAATCCTATGTTGCCCCCAACTAGATCACTCAGATCTCCCAAATGAATAGCACTGTACCATGCAACTACGATAGATCTCACATTACATAATATTCAGAGAACAAACCCTACTCAAAGTAGAACGTCCTCACACACAACATAACAAGACACAATTTCTCAATATCATATAATGTAGTACTCCACCACTTCTTTCGAAAAATAAAGAAGAAAGGAAAATATTCTGCCACTTAAAAACTTTTCAAACATTCTTCTTTTGGAAGTCTAAAATTGTCGAACTTTCCACCTCATGACTAACACAAAAAACTCTGATCTTACATAACCACCCTTCATGATACACAAAAAGATTTGCATTGAAAAATCACCCCGCTTTTTCTTGTTCTAAAGAAAAGCTACAAGTTGTATGGGACAAACGATCCACAAGCAAATGACTCAATTGACTTCAATATTTGGTTGTATGCGTGGTCTCACTAACAACATTCGTTTCCAGCAATTATTCAAATTCAAATAAGCATGCTCACCTACGACAGAGGTTTCCTTAATGACTTTAGCAGCAACAGACAAAATCACTCAGTCGAAGTTTAAATTTCCAATCAGATCCATCATTTGTATTCTGGCTGCTCCAGGTACCACTACCTGAGAACCCAAGGAGGTAATCCTAGCTAACCTTCAGCTAATTAATATGGTTAATAATAAGCTGTTGATGAGTGGAAAAGGGACCACCAGATAAAATCACTGTCAACTTCAGATCTAAATCAAGGCCACTACATGAGCCAACTGTGTAAAGGTGCTTCCGTAGTCACTAGATCTCGAAAAATGGATACGTAGAAAGGAAGACCATCCGTTTCCTAGGTTTCCTTAAATGCCTATAGTTTTCAAATATAGGCCTTAAACCAGCAAGATTGACAAGGTCTAGGATCTAGCATTTAGATTTTGCCCTCATGAAGAATCTTACCCTCAAATTCTATAGTGGATGCCATATCAAAGAAAAATGCCCTCTTCATGCCCCCCCAAAAAAAAAAAAAAAGCAGGAAACAAACAAACTAAAACATGTTAATTACATATCAACAAGTGGTCTCAAAAAGAGCTACTAAACCCACATTACAAATTAATGTCCATGTGAAAAATGAGTTACAGAAATGGCATAGATTGACTGTTGATTAGTTCTGTTTCACTCTTCCTACAGTTTGGTCTTCAAAATAATGAAAATATAAACACCTAAAGATAGGAAGTGGAGTATGATTTTAACTGTCCCACAAGCAGTAGCATGTAGCTTTCCGACTGAAGTCTTACTTCCTCTCCTCACCCCTCAAACTATACTCTGCCTTAAACTTGTATGTCCTGGGTACAAAAGGAAATTGAGTGACAAAATGACCAAGTAAATGCTAACAAATTCTATCAAGACTCTTTATTTTGGGGAAAATGTAAAATGAGAACTTTTGTTGGTTCTCTCTGATCTTGAAGATTTTGTGGACAGTATCCTTAATTGCATGTGTAAAGCCTTTTGTAGGATGCTAGCTTTGCACCCAATTTTTGAGATTAATTTATATATTTCCTTCTTTTCCTTAGCAAAAAAATATTCTATTTTGGAAGGCATTCAAGTACAAACAAACAATAAATGTCCACTTTCTAGATACCTAGAAAATGCCAAATTTGGCAATTTTTTTCAGCTTGGATTATTGTAACTAAAGCAAAATGACTCTTTACACAGTCCTCAACTTCCTTTCTATGAAGTAGTAGGCAGTCCGTGGGTTTTTATGGACCCAGTCTCTGTGTAATTAAGCAATTCAAACGCAAGGTTGCTACATATAACCCCCCAAAAAAAAAAAGCACCCCGCATAGGTGGGACTCTTGGGGTCTGGATTTGGATTCGGATTCAAAGAGAACAACAAGCATTTTCATCTTTTGGGGAACTCAAACTTTCCAGTTCACATTCCAAACCCATATCAGGGACATCCCTTCTAGGATACACTCAGAATTTAATGGCACGATGCTTAGATACCACATATTTCTGGAAGAACGTTCCCGACAAACGCTGCTTTTACACTTCCAGTGCCATTTGCAAAAAGTGAAAAACAGGATCACGTAAACCCAGCAAAATGTCACCCTTAACTAGAACAGAGATGGTTGAAATGCTTACAGGGGAAGGAACTATAGGTGAAAGCAAAGCAAAATATTGGTTAAAGGGCATCTACAATGTAAAGGACATTAAAAACCTCCTCCCACTCTTTCCTCCTATTTCTACATCAACAGAGTGATTCTTGCCTCCAGCCCTTCACCAAACCATGGCCTTCTCAGTGTAGTTTGAAAATCGAATAATCCTCAACAGATTTCTCACTCGTGTTCAAAAATCCCAATATCATTTCGGAGTGGTGAAGTAACCAACGAAAGGATTAAAAGACCACCAGAAAAAGAGAGAAACATTTTAAAATACAGAAAGCTTTTTAACACTCCAAATAACAGTATCATGTCCTTGATAGACCAATAAAAAGGGAACACTTGAAACCCCAATCAGAGATTGTTCTAAGATGACTCAGTGCAACTATTTATAGGCTTCTAATTTCATGGTACGCCAACCCTACCCTCATAAGCAAGAATCAACGGCACCTAGAAGAAAGCTTTACAGCAAAAATTGTTTTACATGGCAGATACAGCTATATGTATAAAGGCACTTTAAAAAGTTTCCTACGATAAACCCATGAAGATAGGGGAGGAATCTAGAAGCAATCCTAAGTCATCCAAGGAAAACCTGTTTGATCTTGAACAAAGAGAAAAATAGAGCAATAATACGCAGGCATGAAGATTGAAATGAAAAACAGATAACAAACAGTTGCTACTATCAGATAGACTTCACTTCTGGCACTATCACGTAACCTGCTGCTCAGCTTGTCTCTTATTTATTGGATTATAACTCTTGATATACTAGACAAGTACAATCCTCCAGGAATAAGCTGCTTTCTATAATTAGACTGTTTAGCTACATTTGCAAGTACAGCACCAACAAAAATATGCCAAAGATGTAACAGGTTTCAGTTAGAAGAAGTCCGCTGGTGGCAGCCTGGCGCTCTAATTTATGTGGGACACATCAAATTCAGAACTGTGATGGGGTATACTGAGCAGTCGGAACCTACATACTTAATTGTGTATCTCATGTGTCATCAAAAATCAAACCACTTCTACAGAAAATTCTCAGCCACACAAAATAGGTTCACTTGGCTCATCTGAGACAGAAGTCACAGAACATGCAGCATTCTGCAACAAGAACAATAGTTTCTACATGCTAAAGTGAAACTGTACAGACCCCTACAAGATCCAAGTCATAATGTCCCTAAGCTCCATACATGGATGGACATCCCTAAAACGGAAAGAAACCCAATGAGATGAATCAGTTTCAATAGAACATCTAACAAACAATAATAGAAGGCCACATTTTTCCAGTTTTTTGCTCCTACGTCTGCATCCTATAAGTTCCCAATAATCCACAAACCACTTCATTCATGAAAAAGCTTTCCAGTTTCAGAATATCCAACCAAATCAACAACTGCAGTTCTTGCTGTTTCATTATTAACTGACTAGACAAACTGCTGGGAATTGAACTAGTATGGCAAATTATCTGTCACTGTATAGGATGAACTGATGGAGAAAAAAAGATGCACATGTATGGTAACAAAAGAATTAAACAACTACCTAACAACCATATTTCCATGTCACCAACTGCACGACATGTTAAGCACAAGCATGCTTTGCTCGTTAATGATAAACAATTTACCACCCTCTTCTCTATCAATAATTAGCTTTACTGTGGGTGAAAATATTGCGAATTCTTCTTGATCCCTTCCGGGCGAAAGATGTTTGTAGTAAAAGGGTTTTCATTTCTGAATTAACAGTACCCAAAGAGCATCTTTGTATTAGTTTATTCACTGGGGCGAATATTTCAGCTTACAAAAATGCAATAATGTGATATTAATAAATAAAAATAAATAGTACACGTGCAAGGATGCATGGAAAATGGAATCATACCTCTGCATTTCGTCTTTGCACTGATAAAGCAGCATCAGCTCTAGCTGTTACGAACCGCCACTGCAAGTGTCTATTATAAAGAAGTCTCAACTGGTGGGCATCAACAATTTGGTTCTCCCCTACCTTCCCTCTTCTGACATCAACCGCATAGCTCAATACAGATGGAGTATCCCAAGGACTACAAGCCAAGGGACCACTAATGGAACTTCTCACCCGAGATGGACTGAATCCCCTCATAGGTGATGATGCCGCAGATGCCAGCTTACTAGGTGACGCTGCCCTAATTGCCCCTCGAATAGGTGACGACATTGTTCTGGGAGATGACATAGGGCCATCACTGAACTTTCTTGATTGGCTTACCTTAGGAGGGGCAACAAATTTCGATGCAGGACTTGATGACAACCCCAACGCAGGATCCTGTAGTCGCCTTAACCGCATATTTGTCTCCTGCCAGAACCTTGCTGAGGCAACACTTCCACGGGATCCACTTCGTGTAAGGGACCCACCATTCATATCCTGTGCCCCAGAAGTGCTACCAGAAGAAATGCTCTCTGTATCTGAAGCAGTAAGATCAGAAGGCACAGAAGACTCATTCACTGAGTTTGCATCTGTGGTACCCCTTATCCTACTTAACAGATCACCATTGCTAGAATCCATATTCAATATCCCATCAAATGATGCTCTCCTACTTTCATCAAGTAATGAGTCATGTAATGCCCTAGCAACCACATTAGATCCAACGAACTCCTTATTTTCACCATTAGAACAATCCATACTCCTTGAAAGCGAATTAAATTGCCGGGTTCGAGCAGGCCATCGATGCTGATCACCAAGCTTCGGGTTCTCAACCTGATCTCCTCCTCCTCCTCCATCAACTTTACCCCTCAAAGGGGTATTCCTCCTCCTCTCAGGCGTCGCCTTTCTAGCATTGTTAGCCCCCTGATTTACAGCCTTGGTCTTACTAACTGGAAGGGAAAACACTTCCCCTGAAAGGAAACCGACAAACTCCGCGCTGAGGTGACAAGGAGCTTAGTGGCAGCCGAAATTTCACCAGCATTAGCCACAGGGGTAGGTTTAGGAGTGACAGATCGCCTCCGGTCCACAGATTGGGACCTTTTAGGGGTTGTTGATGCGTTGCCAGGGCTTCTTGAAACTAAAGGGAGGGGAATCTTCTAGAAATTGATGAAGAAGCTGAAGAACTTGAAGTGGAAGTAGTAGTCGTAGTAGTTGTACTGGTAGTTGAAGAAGAAGGAGACATAGACATGTACCTTGACGGGACTTCTCTGGCTCTCGGCCTTCTGCGCTGCTGATGAAAACCATTTTCTCTTTCCGAGGGCAACAATGGCGGCCTTGTACCACCCTGTGAAGAAGCTTTAGGGTCTGGCGGAGCAGTCGAAATGGCAGCCACCATTATCGAAAAACCATCAAAAAGATCAAACCCAACTTCGTTTCTCTCGCTCACATTGCAGAATTACAGGCGAAAACCCAGAAATCTGCAAAAAGCTCGTGAAATCCAACCAAGATGTGAGATACCCAGATGAGCTTTATGATAGATTCAGCGTTTCCAGGCATTAAAACAAGCTCTTTTCTCTTTCTTTGGCAATTGAGTCCCAAAAGGGCGAAACCAACACTCTTATGTGAGCTTCCTTGAGAAAACAATCGAGAGAAATGGCTACGCGATATTAGATTTCGTAACTGTTGGGGTTGATTTCCGGTGAGAATTCGCCTGGGTAGCGGAGAGAAAGGGAGAGCGAAGTGAAGAGTGGGGTCAGAGAGAGAGAGAGAGAGAGAGAGAGACACACACACACACACAAAAGGTAGCACAGTAGTAGAGTTCTTGGTTTGGGTTTGTGTGAATCTTTGTATAGACGTTACGTTAATGACAATTTAGTTCGCCCTCGAATATTTTTTTTCTATTTTAGAGGTAATGGGTGTGTGTATATATATATATATATATATATATATATATATATATATATATATATATATATATATATATATATATATATATATAGCGATGTTTAAAAAAATGTATGAACAACACGTACGATATAATGGAGGATCGCTAAGATGTTAGGATTATTCACATTAATATTAAAGATAATGGACATAAAGAATAAAAAGTATATTAATCAAAATAGAAAAAAATAAAGAGATATATCTATTTATTTTGTATAATAAATTATATAATCTAATATATTAATTTATTATTATTATTTTAAAAAACTATTTTTTAACTTCTAATTAATTTTTATTTTTATAAATTAATTAAAAATAATAAAATTATTAAAAATTTAATTAATGTTTTTACATAGCAGGGTATAATCTAGTTAAAGTAAAAATCTCATCTTCTATCCAAAAAAAAAAGTAAAAACCCAATTGTCTATCCCAAAACAAGAAAAAAAAAGTAAAAACCCCTATTTTTCCTTTGAGGTGTATGTGTTGAATAGGACTTGAAATACTTCTCACAGTCTGCTCCACGTACATAATTGAAAAGTCTAACCTCTTTTTTCTTTTCATTTTTCTCATAACACATCATTGAAAAAAATAACATTTACGAACCACTTTTACAGAGTTGGAGAAATTTAGAGGTAGGAAACCTTATTCATGACAGCATTTCTGTTAGTGAAGATATCGGTTTCAAAATATGCACATCTATCTAAATTGTGTATTTTTTAAAAAAAAAAAGTGATATGAATATAATTTGTATCGTTATTTAAATTTTGTTAATATTTTATCATAATATTCAATCAACAAAAGAAAGTTCATTTTAAAAGGATTTATTCATTTGCATTCTTTTCAAGGTTGCATAGTATAAATTTCAATACTATGGCATACAAAACTAGTATGTTGAAATTATAAGTCTTTAAGTAAAAGCCCTTATTGTTCTCTTTTCTATTTTTATTTTTAGGTTATTTTTTATCCAAAATTTATTTTAAGGTTTTTAATAGTTGTGTGTCATTTCTTTCACAATATTGCTTCCTATATAAGTTGATATTCCTTGGTATAAATTTTATATTTCTATATTCTAAAAGCATGTTTGAAACGGTGGATAAATAAACAAAAAATAACATATATAGCGAGAAACGAGTAAAAATGAGAAGAAACGAACATAAATAAATAGAAATGAATATAAACGAATAGAAACGATTAGTTGTTATAGCAGAAACAAACATAAGCGAATAAAAATAAGTTGTTATAGTTATTACAACTATTATCCTAACTGTTATCAACTGTTATAAAATTTTTATTATACTTGATATTATTGATTTTATATATTTTACAATATTGAATATTTGTGGATAATAAATATTTGATAAATTATGATTTATAATTTTTTAAAATATTATATTTTATTTTTATGTTAATGTTTTTAAGGAAAAATGAGTTCCCAATAATAGATATCTCAAATGATTTAAGAAATATAATTTTTTTCAAATTTGACAAAAGGCAAAAAATTGTATATTTAAAAAATTATACAAAAATCCAAATAAAAAATTAAAAAAACACTCAACAATACTTTCCTATTCGATACTTTAATAAAAAAAATTTTTAAAAAACTACCTGAAATAACCCCAAACTACTTCTCACCCTTTGCTCCACCCTCCTTTCTTCACTCTTCAATCAAAAATAATAATAATAATAATAATAATAATAATAATAATAATAATAATAATATCGAAAAAAACAACAACAACAATAATAATAATAATAATAATAATAATTAGTTGTAATAATAATAATAATAATGACCTGAAACAGAAACAAATAGAAAAGAACATAAATGAATAGAAATGAATAGAAAACAAAAATAAATGTTAGTGTTTATGCAACTTCGAACAGGCTTAAAAAGGAAAGGTGCATCTTAAAATATGAGTACTGATATCAAGTCGTATTTTAACTTTGTGGACTATATTACTAAGATCTACGATTACAATGTCAAATGTGAAAATCATAACTCTAATGTGGCGTTTGATTGGACATGATGTAATATGGGTGTAATGTAATTAACTATGTAATATAATTAGGTATGCAATGTAATAGGATAATAATTAAATTGTCATGTTTGGTTATATAAGTGTAATGTAATCACAAAGGTAATGAATTATTTCAATGGTAGAAAATAATAATTAAATAATCGTAGTAGAGATAAATGTTATCTATATAAACTTTTGAGCAAGTTATTTAGTTTTGATCATTTTTAATCTTTTCAAATAATTAAGTTTTAATTTTTTTGTGGAAAAAATATCGATGAAATTATTCTAATAACAATAAATAATTGTTGTAGTGGAGATAAATATTATCCAAATGAAAGAATTTTAAATTAAAAATTGGATTTGAGATTTTTTAATCTTTTCTATCATATTTTCGAATTTTAAATTTTTTGGGTAGCAAAAATATCAATTGAATTATTCTAGTGGTAATAAATGTTTATCATAGTGAAAATAAATGTTATCCAAATGAAAAAATTTTTAACCTGAAATTTATATTTGAGCTTTTTAAAATATCTTATGTCATATAATCAAGCTTCGAATTTTTTATTGATGTAAAACATCAACTTAATTATATTAGTGATAATAAATGTTTATCGAATTAAATGATAAATGTTAACAAATGAAAGAATTTTGATCTCAAATTTTAAATTTAAATTTTTTTTATATTTTTAATTGAATAGTCAAATTTTAAATCCAAATTGTTGAAATTGAATTTTTGTCTTGATGACCAACTGATCATATTATATATTAAGATAATATAAAAAAGAAAATCAATTTACTTTTCAAATGGATAAATTTTTTGCCTATAAATGATGAGAGAGAAAAAAGGATATGGAAGAGAGAGAGAGAGAGAGAGAGTTATTGCAAATATATTAAAATTTGATCACAGTGATGGATGTAATCATGATTGTTTAATGAATATCTAAGTAATTGTAATCGCATAGGTAAAGGTTAATGTGATTATAATATAATTTTGATTGGATTATAAAATTATAACCAAACATAATAATACAATTACGATTACTAATTTAATTACATCCAACCAAACATACCATAACTAAGAATAAGATTTTAGCAAAAATCTTGAAAATTCTTCCTTTTTATAGGTGTAGAAAGTTACAACTAGTTGAAAGATGATTGTGTTTGGTGTCATCACGAAATGGTGAAGTGTACCCTTAAAACTTAGGATAGTGTTATGCTTAATTTATGGTGGTATTGTGGCAGCAAATGTAATGGACCAGAGTTCCACATTTAAAATTAACTTTAAAATATTTTTAGCATTTTAATACTCCAATACAATATGTAATTTCATTCTTAAATAGTGTACATACACACATTGTAGAAACTATTAAAAAATGTGAAATGAAATATTAAAATAATATGGTTCTAGATATGTAGTTTTACTCTTTTGGCAAATACCATCATGCTTTAAAGTCTGATTCTCTTCAACTTTTTTTTTTTTTCTTTCTCAAAACAAGTTTAGTTTAGTTCAATTCAGAAAAAATAAATTCAATTTATCATTTTAGATAAGTTTGGTAAAATTAAGTTAAAAAACATGACCTAATTGCTCAATTTTAAATATTGTTTTATGTGGGTTGTGAATGCATTAACATAACAAGTTTGTAAAAATGTGTTCTATTACTTTATTAAAACATTCTATGATGTATTTTTAAACAATTAGTGACTAAATAGTTAATTTGTAGTTAATAGTGAATAAACAAACTCATTTCCTTAATTTTTTTCAAAGAGTAAAATGAAGGCCTATTCAGCAACAATATTTGGAGTAGCTTTTAGAGTTTTGACCAAGTCAAAACACTAATTAACCAAAAATATTAGCATTCGTTAAAGTAGTGTTTTAACTAGCGTTTGCAGTAGCTTTTAGTGTTTCAAGTAGTGTTTCTGAAAAAGCTAATAATATTAGTTTTTCACATTTGAAAGTAGCGTTTCATATTTTTTGACAAAAAAATCCCTTCATTAATTTATATTTGACAAATTATTTATATCCTTTTACGTCAATTTACAATAATAAGCCAACTCAATCTGCTAAATTTACTGAACACATTTATTCAACCGCTCAATTGATCGGTTATCCGCTAACAGTTAAAATCTAACAGCTATTAGCTACCTAAACAGCTATCCGCTATCGAAACAGTCTCATTTTGCTGAACAGGGCCGAAATGAAGAAGACAAACTAAAACAGCTCTTTTGATAAGGATTATACTTAAATTATCATTTATCAAAATAGAGATGAGATAGGAGGAGGGACTGTATCCCCAAGTGGTTGGAAGTCATCTCCTCAATTACATATATAGTGACCTAACATAGGAGGTTATATAATAACTTATTATGTCATTGGCGTATATATGTTCATAGATAATTTGTAACAAACATGGTCTATGTCATTGTTAGCTACAAATTGTCATTTTTATTAGTCGGGATGAGTTATACAGCAATCATGAATTCGGCTATTGCTAGGATGAAAGGAGATTTGCAATATCGTCGATCATATTCTACCAATAATCTTTCACTAACTCTTATTAACAATAAAAATTATGTTACTGTGTGTGGTGGTTTTCTTTAGTGTTATAGATAGTAGATATTATTCATGTCTCTATTTTCTTTTTAATTATCAGAGAAAACTCTTTCAGGAATAAGCAGTATCAAATATATAATATTTTCTTTTCAAAATATATTTCCATTATTATTAACATGATAAATATGAAACTCTTGAGTACATTTATTTCTTGGTCATGTCAACAACTAATCTCAAAATAATTTCAAAAAAAAAAAGAAAAACGACTTCAAAATACCTTGAGTTTTGTAAGCATAAGGTAGCTAGAAAAATTTTGAGATCTATATATTCAATTTTTATTTTTCTTTTGTTTAGTTTTAATATTTAATGATGATAACGTCGAAAATACGAATATTTCATTAAATATTAGTTAAAGTATTAACCACTCAATTTAAATACACTAAATTGAATTTTATATTCATCATACAAGTATTTTTTATGTTTATATTAGGAGTGACATTTAGAAAATTAAAATTAAAATTGAAAAGCGAGAAAATAACCAAAAGAATTTTTTTGGCTTTTTTTCTGAATTACTGCCATTCTCTCCATTCTTCTCATCTTAGATCCTATACTACATCTACATGCCATCCAGAACATTTTTATTATCCTCTACCTCTTACCTACCTTTTGTGTATAATGTAGATCCATCCGTTGCGCCCCTCGCTCTTTGCTCCATTGGATTGATAATTTTCAATGAGGCAGTATCTCTACATGCTATAAATACGTGTCAATAAAGTCTTGGTTGTATAATGATGATCAATACGAAAATTTTGAATATATTAAATGTTAAATTTTGAAATAGGGTACTTGTCATTACTTATGTCTCCAGATATATGTACGTCTTTTTTTTTTTTTTTCTGAGAGAGTGTTAAGTTTTGACTTATCAAAATCTTCACGAGACTAAATTTGGCCCCGAATAAGGACGTGTCCAATAAATATGAGATTGCAACTCAATGCTGCAGCACCTTATATGACATATTGACATGTAGGATGACAAAAATACACGTGAATTTTGCAAGAAGAACCAGTATGAATATGTATTTTAGAAACGCAAATGCGTTTATAGCAAGGAAAATAAGAGAGAGAAGAGGGGAAAAGAAGAAGAGGAATATGACAGCACATCCTAAAGAGAGACTAAAGTCATCAAATCAAATTGGTTAAATCTTAGCTTGCAAATGTCATAACAGAGCTATGCCACCTTATTCATTTCTATTATATCTCTCAACAAATGACCTTAACTTACAATTTCTTCCATTCCTTAATTTAGTAGTTTTATTAATTTTAGATGACTATGATTTGTATTTTTCTCCCTTGTAATTGGGTAAATTTTCCTGTAAACATACAATCTAAGAAGAATCATATCGAATCTATGTTCTCCTTATGAAAATCATATCTAACAATAGATTACCTGTAAATCTGCTTCTTTTTTATTAGGCTAACTACTTGGATAATTTGACCACTTTTTTCTATTTGTTTTTTAACATATTTTTCAGACGATATTATTTTGCACAAATATACTCTTAAATTGTAGTATGTACTTTCTTTTCATTAAACAAGGAGTTCGGAAAACAAGTGTAAAGAGCTTGACTCGGCATGTTAATATACAACTTAGGTATCTTGTGCATTTTCTAGTTTAATTGATTAAAACTCATGTAGAATATTTTATTTAGATCTTTTCATATTCTTTTCGCAATCATTCAAGATTTAAAAATTATACAAGTTTCATGCTCAAATTTTCATATTTATCAATATTTACTGTTTCTTCAATGATAGTATAATCTAATCTTAATTGTTAATTGATAAAGGTAAACAATTAGTATTAGTTTTCCTAAATCAGGCAACACAAGGAATTTAAAGCATGAATGAACAAATTAAGTCATGCCACTTCAGAATATATTCTCTAGCTTTTATACAACTGATGAATTATATGCCACTGATTACAGCTTCAATACTCCTACTCTTCCCTTGAAATCTTAATTGTTATTATTAAACTCTCTACAGAGGTAAGACCATTTATATCTAAGTACACGTAAACTTTATTAAAATGGGACCTTAAGTAATGACCGTTGCAACATTTTTATCGAATTTAATTGCATGTGGTGCTTTCTCAAAATTCTAAATAAAACAAAGGGGGCATTTTAACAGCACGGGGCCTGGCCTAAATGATGTCTCATTTTCATATTCTCAACCTAAGGGTTTATCGGTTAGCTTAATTAATTAATAGGGTACTTTGCTTTAATTAGTTGATGTGTTGTTATATCAGTCCTTTCACACCGACCCATTACCCGTGCAAAGGAAGGGGGAAAGTGATTAATCAGTCATTATCACCATAATAAATATGGTTAAGCCTTACAAATTGTACAGTACATATATGAAAAAGAACATGTATGAGATTGGTGTTATTTTCAGGTCGTTGGGGATGTTTTGACTAACGAAAATGGAAGACGTGGACTCTTGTTTTTTTTTTTTCTCTAGAGTTGTTGAATTTATTTTATGGGTTATAACTTAATGTAGGTGTGCAAGACATGTTAGATTCTTCAGCTTGAGATGCTAACTTAATAACGTTTGTGTCTAACGAGTTCTTAGGTTATGAAAGCTACTACTTAGAAGGTTTGTTACATAAATATATTAATGATTGGACCATACTTTTCTGCTCAAGAGCAAACACATGCTTGATTATTTAAGTGAGATTGAGACTGATTTATCACCCTAAAATTATAGGTGTGAAATATTCATGATGAAGGAAAATAACAACATACATAATTCATATTTAGGATGTGATCGCTTAAAAGTCAAACTAATTAAGATTATGGTGGTATTTTATTTTATTTTTTCAAGGGTAAACGGACCCACCTATTGGACCCTCTAGTTTAGGGAAAGCCCAACGGGCTTAACAGGGCCGGAAGGAGGATGCCAAGCATAACTATACCCACAGCGACACAAATCCTCAAATCCAGGATCGAACCAGGGTGGAGAGCTTGGGAATAGGGTGAGTGGCCATCAAGCCACTCACCTCTCGGCAGATTATGGTGGTATAACTACAAAGATAGTTTAACTGATTTTAGAGGCCCTATATGGAGCAGTCTAGGTTAAAGTAAAATGTTCCAAAATGGAGGTCATGATGGCATTAACATGAGGAGATTAGAGGAGAAGATGGAGATTGAGGACGATTGCAATATGTTGCTGAAGAAAATTGTGTTATGGCTCTAGCATTTTTTGTCTATGACTATTAGTTCATGTGAGAGTAGGGGCGGAATACAAAAAAATCTATTGGGTCGCCCAGTACTTTTAATATGATTAGCTCAATATCTTAATTAGTACAATTTTAATGAATATTAAAATGCTTGAATCTCTATTAATTTTATTAACTATTCAAACAACTTTATCAATTAATGCATATTTACGAACATATAAGATCTACATCAAATATATAACAAAATTATTATTCATTATTGGGATTCATACAAAATTACTAGCAACATCATATAGTATAGGTTTTACTTGACAGAATATAACAATTTCTTTCAAAAAAAAAAAAAGAAAAAGAAATCCATTTGAGCAGACCTATTTTCTCTGAGTGATGTTTCATTTGTTAGTCTTACTGAAAAACCCTGCAATTAAAAATATTTAACCCGTATGTGCTCACAGTAGTCCTACTCAAGGACAGATCTATATTATGACTATCTATATCAAAGGCACCCATAAGTTGTTAAAATATTCAAAAATAGGTATAAAAATTCGTGTATATTATACAATTCATATTATATATCTAGTAGTAATTTTATCAAATGAGTGTTGGTCTATTATCAAACACTTCATACTTCCATCCTCTTCGTCAAGGTTCAAGTTTTAAAAGAAACAATTTTCGTACAAGTTGTGCAAATGAGTTAAGATGAGTAGTGAGCCACTTGAGTTGTACAGTCCTTAGCTTGGTTTCCCTATTCCCCTTGGACCTCAAGCCCAACCAGAATTATCACTGAGAAGTTCAATTAGGATTAACCTTGAGATAGGACCAGTTAAATACCCCACATTTATCTTATAAAAAATTAATAGATTATAAATAAAAATCAAGATATGACAGAGGATGAACCAATAATATTATTACAATTGTGCATATTTTCACTTTATTTTATATAAATACAAATCCTTTTTTTGGAATATAAATACAAATTCTAGGAGCGAATATCTATAAAATTACTAACATTAATAAAATGTTATCAAACCTAAAATTATAACACAATAATGTGAAATTTTCAAATCTGTCGCTTATTTCTATTTATGAAGGAACAATGACCACACAAAAATGTAATCGGAAAAAGATTATTATAATGACACATAATAAATTCTTTTTTGATATCAAGTGAGTGTTACCCTATTGGTAAACATTTTACACTTTCATCCTCAATTTTTTTGTTTGGTGTACAAGAAATTGGGATGTGTTGTAGGCTTAGATTTTGAGCCTGAGTTTGGTATCCCCACCCCTTCCTTTAAGTCTTTAAATCTAACTAAGTTTATTCCTAAAATAGAGGCTCAGTTGAATGACCCACCCTTACCATGGAATTTTTTTTTTTAATAAAACACATTCGTATGAATGAATGATTGGGCTAAAACTAAAAAGGCATCATGATACTCTTAAAATTTAAAAATAAAAGTTAGCACGTGAAACATTGATACCTTGTATTCAAAGCCCTGTTCGATGAAGCAAGGCAAAAGATAGTTGCCTAACCACCAATTGTGGACTCCATTAATTTTTGTTAATGTTGTTATAATTTTATTATTAGAAGCCCCACGCATTCGTCATGATCACAAAGGCTTGGGCATCTTTCTTTACCTGCTATTTTTTGAAGAGCTGGAAAGCCAAAGCAAAAATTATATCTTATTATGTGGTATGAAGTTTGGTAGTCTAACCATCAATTTTTTTGATAAAATAATAATTTTTGTTGATAAATTTTTTTATATTGATGAATTTTATAATTAAATAAAATTTTTTAGATTTTGATAATTTTGTAACACTATTGATGAATTTATATTTTTATATTTATTATTTTATAGTAAAATAATTAATTAAAATTTATTTATATAATATAAATATAATAATATTTTTATTTTAATATTTTTATTTATTCATATAAAAAGTATACAAATTAAAAAATAAGAATATAAAATATTTTACAAATAAATATTATAATAAAGTAATAAAATTTATAACAATAGTGATAAAATTTACAACAATATAGTGATGAATTTTAAAAAAATGTTTATAACTGTCATTCATCCTCTTTATGGAAATATTCATCATTTTTCTCGGCATATGCTTCAATCCATCTACTGTATGAACTTGCAATGACATTTATTATTTAGTTATCTGCACAAATTTATCAGCATTAGTAAAAACATTTATCATAAATACTTATCATATTTATCAATACAATTTATTAATTCATCAAATAAATATTCATTGGTAAAATTAGTAAATTCATCAAAAAAATTAATAGAATTAATATTTTTATGTTAATATAAATAAATTTATCATAGATAAAAAATATTCATCAGTATTAATATTTGGCATATTCATCACTAAAATTTATATATTTATTAAAAGGAAAATATACTCAATGTGAAATACTTCAAATACATGCAAATAAACAAATATTCATCGTCAAAATTTAAAAATTCATTAAGCAACTTTAGTTTAAAATTCATCAAAAATCAGCAAATATTCTTTTTAAAAAATTGATATATTCATAAGTGAAATTTATTTGTTCATAAAAAATACATATTCAATATCAAGTAGTTAAATAAATGAAAATCTGATAAATATTCATTACTAAAAATTTAATGAAAGAATTCATTTTCTACTTGCATGAAAAGTAAAAAAAAAAATAATTAAAATTTCACTTAATATTTATCATAAACAGAATGCCAATTCTCTTTAATTTGATCTCTTATGCATATCAAATTTACAAACAAACATTCATCACTAAATTTTTAAAATTTATTAACAAAAATAGATATTCATCACTAAAGTTTAAAATTCATGAAGCAACTAATTCGAGAAAATCCTAATAAATCAAATTTAAACAATCAATTTTAAATCGAAACAAAAAACAAGTAGACTTCAGAATTGAGTAAATGTCATGAAACTGTTAAATATGAAAAAATAATCATCAACATAAAAAAAATATTTACTATTAAAAATAAAAATTAATTAAAACAAATAAATATTCACCAGTAAAATTTCAAAATTTATTTAAATAAACAAAGAAATTTTAGTTGGGCGGTGTTGACTGCCTCGACCCAGAAGTAGTATGGTAGATCATTCTTGATCATCATTGTTCTACCAATATCTTTAAGGTTTCTGTTTTTTCTTTGTACAACTTTGTTTGTTGAGGTGTTCTTGGTATCAAGAAATTGTGAATGATTCCATATTTATCACAGAATTCTGCAAACTTAGAGTAGTTAAATTCTCTTCCATGGTCAGTTCTTACCCTAATAATCTGAGTCCCAGATTCAACTTGTATCTATCTGCTAACTCTGGAGAACTCCTTGAATGCTCATTTCTTATTCTAATGAAAATACACCCAGGTAAATCTCGAATAATTATCAATAATAACAAGCACATAAGATTTACCTCCTAGGATCTTTACTGGAATTTCCCTACATAAATCCATGTGGATTAGTTCAAGCACTTTAGATGTGGATACAATTTTAAGTGACTTAAATTATAACCTAACTTGTTTCCCTTTTGTACAAGCATCACAAATTTTATCTTCACTAAATGCACATTTAGAGGGTCCTCGGACTAACCCATGTGATAATAATTTTTTAATTTTATGCATACTAATATGACCTAATCTACTGTAACACCCAAACTAAAACAAATATTAAGTGAAAACACTTGATTAATATATATGATTTATTTACTAAACAACTTAATTTAATAATTGGTTATAAAAAAATTTATATATTGTGCTAATTAATATACATATATATATTTATTTACATATTTAGTAGTTGATGGACCAATTTATTTAGAAATAATATTAGGAGTAAACTTAGAAAATATTCATTTGGTTTGCTAGTTGTTTGGATTAAATAAATCCCAAAGTATGATTATCATTCTAAGTTACGAACATCCAAAAATATTCCTTTCATCACAAAACCTAAGCATTTAGGCTAAAAATCTAATTGCTTATTCCACTCTTATTTGTCTACTGTTGCACTCTACATTTTTACCCCCTAGATCCAAGTATCCATATTTCACAATCATTACTTACTTCCAAATTTACTGCACTCCACCTCTCTACACCATACCTCAATCATCATTACAATACCACTCCCCTTTAAATCAGATACACTCGACCTCTCGACTCCATACCAAATAATTATTGCAACATTTCCAAATCTATTGCATAAATCAAATAGGATGCTTGAACTAGAAATGCTTGCTCAATTTTTCTTTGCCTACTACTGTTACCTACACGTCTAGCCTCCTAGCTCCAAGTCTCCATACCTCACAATCATGAAACCCACTCCAAGTATGGTAAATAAACCTAATGTGAGGCTTAAATAAGAGAGGTTCACTCATTTTCTCTGGAAAGAAAGATGCAACAGCTCCAGAGAGAGAGGGAGAGAGAGAGAGAGAGAGAGAGAGCAGGAAACATCAAGTTTTAAACTCCCTTATTCCAAGCATCAACCTCCATTGTTAAACACATTCACTAAGGATATAGTTAAGAAAAAGGTAGAAAGGAAGAATAAAGGTTCAAGAATACAAAAATAGCAAGAACTTAGCACTAATGATCTTCATCAAGGACGATTTCCTTCTCCTCCCCACTGCATATTACTTTCCAACTAAAATAAATTTCATCAGTGTGCTTGTGGATCGACTTTGAATACTCAATCCTTAATGAAATGGTTGCATGCATATGTTTTTGGAGTGACTCATTGGTATAAACATGTTAGGAGGATGTTAGAAAGGAAAAGGAGTAAAAACACGATCATCATCATCTAATTGGTTGAACTTCTCTTTTGTTGTGATAATCTCATGCATGAACATAAAAGTGTACCAACCATATTTAGATATTTGTGAAATCATGATTTTGGTTGAGACTTGAAATATGCTAGTGAATATACTTGGTATAGTGTTTTTAGGGATGAGTGATCGTAAATGTTAGCTCGAGTTTGTTCAAATTTTGGGTTGAGAATTATTTGTCTTTTATGTATGTTTTAATGGGTTTTATTGAGCTAAATATAATACTTAAAAGATTGGAAAATTTATAAAACAAACCATTCATATATATCCCACAAAGAAAAATATACGTAGAAAAAATGGAGCTTGGGAGTTACTGCCACCCACCACGGGTGCCCCTATAGCCTGTGGGGCAGGCTGTGATGGCCAACAGCAATTTAAATCGCTAGAAACACCCCTCACGGGTGCTCCCACAGGCCGTGGGGCAGCCCGTGGTGTTCACCAGAAGTCCCCACTGGCCATGGGAAGGCCCGTGATGACCTCTAGAGCCAACCATTGACCCCACTGGCTGTGGGGAGGTCCATGATGGCTACCAAAGCAAATTTTTGGACCCTCACAACCCGAGGGCCTTGTCCAGGGATACTTGCAAGCTTTGTATTTGGTGTTGACATGCGAGTTTAAGCCTTTAAAGTGTAGTATCGGGCCTTATCGAGTAATCTAATTAATATATATATAACGAATGAGAGAGATAATAACCATAAAGCGAATTGAGAAGTTGATTTTTGGGGTTGAGATTTTTACCCATATGAAATCTAGGAAGGTGAAATGAGATGATATTCCGGCCTACGGGTAGCGACTTTCACTCCTAGATTACTAGTCCTCCCGGATAGGAAACTTGAGTATAAGCGTGACTGGTTCCAAATCCCTGTACCGTGATACGTTGGATCGGTTCACAGGCGTAGAAATACAATGTTTTGGAAGATGATGTATTCCGGTCAACGGGTAGCGGCTTTCACTCCTAGATCATGAGTCCTTCCAGGTAGTAAACTTGAATATACGCGTGTGTGGTTCTGTGACATATGAACTAAAAGGGAAAAAAATTGATTTGTATATGTGACTTACTCACTAAATAACTTAGTTTAAAGATTGATCGTAAAATTCATATAATGTACTTGTTAGCTTATATATATATATGTATTTATTTACAAGTTTGTTAATTAACGGTTAACTTAGTGGAAAATAATATTAGGAGTAAGCTTAGAAAATATTTATTTGGTTTGCTAGTTGCTTGGATTAAATAAATCTTGAAGCATGATTATCTTCTTAATGTCTAAACATCCAAAACATATTCCTTTAATCCCAAAACCTCAGCATTTAGGCAAAAAATCTGATTGCTTCTCCTTCCACTTTCGTCTATTGTTGCACTCCACCTCTACCACCATGCTCTAACCATCATTGTAACCCCACTCCCCTCCTCAAATCTAACACACTCAACCTATCTACTCCATACTCCAAATAATAATTGCAGCCCCTCCAAATCTGATACATAAGTCAAATGTGCTATTGAATTTTGGCTCATTTCCTCATGTAAAATCTAACAACTCCAAATAAGAGAGAGAGAGAGAGAGAGAGAGAGTAGAGGAAACTTCATCTTCTTCAATCTCATTCATTTCAAACTTCAACCTCCATTGTTAAGCATATTCACTAAGAGTAGAGCCAAGAACAAAAGTAAATGGATAGAAGGAAGGTTCAAGAATACAACAACCAACAAGAACATAGCTCTAACCATCTTCACTGAGGTGAGTTTCCTTCTCCTCCCCACTGTATATTACTTTCCAACTAAAATGAATTTCGTAAGTGTACTTGTGGACCAACTTTGAATACTAAAAATGCAAGAAATTGTTACATGCTTGTATTTTTGGGGGTGACTCATTGATATAAATATGATAGGAGGATGTTAGAAAGAAAAAGAAGTAGAAACATGATCATCATCATCTACTTGTTTGAACTTCTCTTTTATTTGTTATAGTTTCATGTATGAATATGAGAATGTACTAATCATGTTAAGATCTTTGTGAAACCATGATTTTGGTTGAGGTTTAAAATATGCTAGTGAATATATCTAGTGTGGTGCTATTAGGGATGAGTGATTGGAAATGTTAGCTCGAGTTTGCCCAAATCTTGGTATGAGAAGTAATTATCTTGCATGTACTTTTAATGAGTTTTGTTGAGCTAATATGATACTTAGAATGTTGGAAAATTTATAAAATAAATCTTTCATATATATCCCACAGAAAAATACGTACAAGAAAAGAAAATGGAGTTTGGGAGTAACTACCACCCACCACGGGTACTCCCACAGCCTGTGAGGCAGGCCGTGGTGGCCACCAGAAGCTCCCATTAGTTGTGGGAAGGCCTGTGATGGCCTCTAGAACCAACGATTGACCACCACTGACCATGGGGAGGTCCGTGGTGACCTCTAAAGAAAATTTTGGACCCCCACAACCTGAAGATCTTGTCCCGGAATACTTGTAAGCTTTATATTTTATGTTAGAAGAGAGTTTAAGCCTTTAAAGTGTGATGTCGGGCCTCACCGAGCAATGTCATTAACATACATATGAGGAATAAGAGAGATATTAACCATAAAGTAGAATGAGAAGTTGATTTATTGGGTTTGAATATTTTATCGGTACAAAATCTAGGAAGGTGACATATTCCAGCCTATGGGCAGCGACTTTCACTCCTAGATTATGAGTCCTTTCGAGTAGTAAACTTGAGTATACGCGTGAGTGGTTCTGAATCCCAATACCGTGGTACATTGGGCGGTTCACAGGCGTTAAAATACGAAAATATAGGAAGGTAACTTATTCTAGCCTACGGGCAACGACTTTCACTCCTAGATTACGTATCCTCCCGGATAGGAAACTTGAGTATACGCGTGAGTGGTTTCGAATCCCTGTACCGTTGTACGTTGGGTCGGCTCACAGGCGTCGAAATACGAAAATCTAGGAAGGTGACATATTTCGATCTATGGGCAGCGACTTTCACTCCTAAATCATGAGTCTTCCCGGGTAGTAAACTTGTGTATAAGCGTGAGTAGTTTCGAATCTCTGTACCGGGGTACATTTGGTTGGCTCACAGGCGTTAAAATACAAAAATCTAGGAAGGTGACTTATGACGGCTTGAGGGGAGCAGCTTTCACTCCTAGATTATGAGTCCTCTCGGATAGAAAACGTGTGCATACGCATGAGTGGTTCCGAATCCCTGTACCATGATACGTCGGGTCGGCTCACAAGCGTCAATTGAGTATCATGGTACTAGTTCTTGCCCCAAAGAAATTCAAGATAATAAAATTAAACTAAGTTCTAAGTTGAGAAGTGATTTGGACGGACATATTGGTGAAGAAAATGTGGTTCACTTGAGTTCTAATGCATTATGGTTTTCCTATTCGATTAAGGGTGGAATAAGGTAAGATTATCTTTATGATGCGACTTGATTACTAATATTATGGTTATTAAGTATTGATTGTTATTATATTTATGTATATGTATGCATGCAAAGTTATATTGGTTTTTGGGAGGCAAAGGACTGCCATTGAGCCGTGGTTACTCATTCCCCTACTTTTACATCTTTTGAGATCAAGAGTAAGGGTAAGGCTTTTGGCAAACTTTATAATTTTGGAGGTTGTTTGGATATTTTTTTAGATACAAGGAACTTTATATGCATGGGTTACTTACGTGAACCTTTGAACTTGATATGTAAATCTTATTAAGTGTTTAAGCATGTTTGTAGGTAGAAGTACATTTTCATTTATAGACGCTCTAATCCGGCCTCGGTGGCCCCCAGCAAGACTCAGTTATTATTGTATTTTGTTTTATGGTATAGGGTTGCATAAACCCAAAAGTTTAACCTGAAATCGTGTGGGCTCAAGACTCATCGTAACTTCTCTATCGAAAAAAATTTGCTAGCTCAACTCCCGATAGTTTTAAAAACATGTTATGTTTGTCAAGTAATTCCCTAGATTAGCCTGAAGGATCCTTGAGAAGGGTCTTGACAATGTGACATATCTAATAAAAGGTCAGGGGCATTACAAGTTCTGAATCCCTACACCATGGTACATTAGGTCGGCTCACAAGCATTAAAATACAAAATTTAGGAAGGTGACTTATTCCGGTCTGAGGGCAGTGACTTTCACTCCTAGATTACGAGTCCTCCCGGATAGAAAGTTATACACACATGTGAGTGATTCCGAATCCCAATACCGTGGTATGTTGGTTTGGCTCACATGCGTCAATTGAATACCAGGATACTGGTTTGCCCAAAGAAATTGAAGATGATAAAATTAAGCTATGTTCCAAATTGGGAATTGGTTTGGTCACATTTGTGAAGAAAATGTGGATCACTTGATTTGTAATACATTATGGTCTTCTCATTCGATTAAGAGTGGAGTAAGGTAAAATTATCTTTTTGATGCGGCTTAATTATTAATATTAGTATTATTCAGTATGATTGCTATTATATATGTATATGCATGCAAAGCTATTTTCGTTTTGGGAGGCGAAGGACTCCCATTTAGCTATGGTTGTTCATTCCCCTACTTTTTCATCTTTTCAGATTCAGAGCAAGTAAGGTTCTTGGAAAACTTTATCATTTTGAAGGTCGTTATGATAGTCTTTTAACTACAAGGAATTTTAATGTATTGATTACTTATGTTTAATTGTGTGTACTTTTGAGCATGACATGTAAGACTTATACGGTAATTGGGCATGTTTATAGCTAGATGTATGTTGGCATTTGTAGATGCTCTTATTCAGCCTCAATGGCCCCCACCAGGACTTCATTGGTGATGTACTTTATTCTATGTTGTAGGATTGTGTGAACCCGAATGTTTAGTTTGAATTCATATGAGCTTAAGACCTAAAATAGATTACCTTTCAAAAAAATTTTCTAGCTTGACTTTCAATAGTTTGAAAAACATGTTACGCTTGCCAAGTTGTTCCTTGGATTAGCCTTAAGTATCGTTGAAAAGGGTCCTAACAATGTGACGTCCCTACCTGAGGGTCTGGGGGCGTTACATCTACGATGTCATGTTCATGAATCATCATTAAATACAACTTTAAGACATAATAAGTTCTAAGTGGAACTGTTTAAAGAGATAGTATAGGTGTTACCTAACCCCAGATCAGAAAGTTTGGTTTCATACATCCTAGATGAAACAGTTGGTCTGAGTGAACCTTACCTTTTAACCTTTGTTACATAGTTGAAATATGCTCTGAAGGTTGCACTTGAGTTATTTGATAAGGTGGACTGGATTGACTGGGTTGTCTCCATATCCAACCCTTCCAATCACAACAATCTTACCTTTGTTGTTATCTCCAAAAGTGACTCTACCACCATCCATCTTCTCCAACTTACAGAAGAGTCTTGAATTCTAGGTCATGTGCCTTGAACAACCACTATCTAAGTACCAATGATTTTTGTTTCTCTGTAGTATTTCTGCAAAACAAAAACACTAACCTTTCTCACTTCCACTAAAAACCCCTTATTGAGGCCAGTAACAAACCCAGTAAGACCATGCTCAAATTTTCTAAAATTGATTTTTCGACAATCCTTTTTAAAAAGACTCTTATAGGAGTTATTCTCCTGTTCAGAGTTGAAACCCAAACCTTATTTTCTAAAACAGACATACTAAGAACCCAGAAGTAAGTCAAAGTTTTTCTGACCTTGAGTGAGTTTTAAAACTAAGTTATAAGACTTATCAAACTTTCTCTTCAAAAGCTCATTTTTAGCTTTCAGGCTCTCAGACTCAGTTTCATTATCTTGCGATCTGGTCTTAAGAACCTTTATGCTAAGTCTCAATTTTTGTAAATAATTTTTCAAAGCTTTTTCTCAGTTTCTAAAGACTTAACGTTTTCTTTAAAAAGAGAATAATCAGAATTTGACTTTTCCTCTAAATTAAACATATATTTTGCAAGATCTTTGTTTGAAAACTTAAGAAAATAGTCAATTACCTCTTGAGGATTTGTTCCCTCAGAATCAGATAACTCTTGTTCTGACTCAGTCTCTTCATCTGAGTTAATCATGGCCATCAAACCCTTGGATTCGTCCTTAGTGTCTTCCTGATTATTTGATTTATCTTCACTCTCGGTAGCCACTATGTCTTTCTTCTTCTTGTAATCTTTTTTCCTCTTTGTGTGGTCCTTAACTATATGTTCTTTGTTGCCACACTAAAAACAACTAGATTTTTCGGTAGAAGAAGTATTTGGAGAGAAAGAGGATTTATCTTTTCTATCATTTCTAAAGACATAATTCTTGGGCTTCTTTTGCCACTTCTTGTGTTTTATCATTCTTTTGAAACCTCTGGCTAGAAGCACCATAGGATTTTCTTCTGAATCTGAGATTGTGGACTTGGCCTAGCATCTTCTGAGGCATTTAAAGCAACGTTAGTTCTTGTGCTGATCTCATATTCTTCCTCTTGGAGATGCAGCTCATGGGTTAGTAGCTTCCCAATGAGCTCATCAAGCTTTAACTTGGTGAGGTCTTGAGCTTCTTCGATATCTGTCACCTTTGGACCCCATTTCTTCTTTGGAAGATATCTCATAAGTTTTCTAACTACTTCTTTGTTAGGCATTTTCTTACTAAGGGACTTTAGATTGTTTACCATCTCAGTAAACATTCGATAATCCATTAACCAACCTCTAAAGTTTGTGAGCTAGTCTCGAGTACTTTTATGTTAAGTCTCAATTTTTCTAAATCATTTCTAAAAACTTTGTTAAAGGCTGAATTTTTTTCTTAAAAAGAGAAGAATTAGAATTGGGCTTTTCTTCTAAAGTAAATATATATTTAGCAAGATCTTTCTTTGAAAACTTAAGGAAATAGTCAATTACCTCTTAAGGATCAGTTTCCTCATAATCAGATGAGTCCTGCTCTAACTTGTCTCTTCGTCTGAGTCAATCATGGCCATCATACGCTTGGATTCATCCTCAATTTCATCCTCATCATTTGATTCATCTTCACTCTATGTAGCCATCATGGCTTTTCTTATTCTTGTATTCTTTCTTCCTCTTTGGGCAGTCCTTGACTATATGTACTTTGCTGCCATACTCAAAACAATTGGAGTTTTTAGTAGAAGAGAAGTATTTGGAGAGAAAAAGGATTTACCTTTCTTTTCTTTTCTGAAAACCTCATTCCTTGGCTTCTTCTTCCATTTCTTGTGTTTCATCATTCTTTTGAAACCTCTAACTAGAAGCACCATGGGGTCTTCCTCTGTATTTGAGCTGCTTGGACATGGTCCAACATCTTATGAGGTTTTTAAGGCAACCTTATTTCTTATGCTGACATTGGATTCCTCCTCTTGGAGATGGAGCTCATGGGGTTAGTAATTTCCTAATGAGCTCATCAAGCTTTAACTTGCGGAGGTCCCAAGCTTCTTTTATAACCATCACCTTTAATCCTATTTTGTCTCCGGAAGACATCTTAGAAGTTTTCTGACCACTTCTTCAATATACATCTTGTTATCGAGATACTTTAGATTGTTTACTTTCTTAGTAAACCTTAAATACATTTCGGTAATCCCTTCATCAATCTCCATTTTTGAATAGCTCAAACTTATGGAGGTGTTGGATAAGTTTGGTCTATCAGACCTGACCTGTTCTTTCATACCTGACCTGTTCTTTCATAGGTGGTCATTAAAGTGTCCCACACTTCCTTGGCCATGTCACAGGCTGATACTTTGTTAAACTCAAATGAGTCTAACGTGCAGTGGGATATTCATAGTTGTGTGGTTCTTCTTGTGCTTTTCCTTCTCATCTGTGGCGAACTTTATCTTTAATTTTGGCACAGTTTATTACCAAGTTGCTTCATAGGGACTTAGTTTCCATCCGTGATGATGTCCGAAACATCTTCATCTTGATCTTATATGAAACATTGCATCAATTTCTTCCAATGGGCAAAGTTGGAGCCTTTAAACTTCGATGGTCTTGTTTTTATCAAACTCTCCTTTGAGATGAGCCATAATCTTTAAACCTTTGAAGTGTACATTCCTTTGAAGAAGGCTAGACTCTAATACTAATTGAAAGTTCAAATATAGAGAATAACCACCACCTAAAGTTGTTTGAAGAAGGCTAGACTCTGATGATGTCACAAGAACGTTGTTTATGCCAAAAGAAAAATTTCTATTTACCTAAAGTGATGCTTTTATAGTAGATTTAGTTATATGATTGTCTTTATGACGATATTGCTTGCTTAGAGTTGTTAAAGGGGTAGTCTAGATAACACATATACATCATATTTGCTGTCCACACTACCCTTACACAAACTCCAAGCAAGCAATATAGTCATAAAGACAAGCACATAACACAATCTACTAAAAAGCATAATTTTGAGTAAATAGAGATGAACCTTTTGGCATAAATATTGAAATCATTTAAACCATAAAATTCCAAGACAAAGAGATGAACTTTTTGGCATAAATACTAAAAAGGAGTTCACAAGCAGGACATCTCACCAACTATCTCTATTTTCTTTGTCATTGTCCCAAAGTGATGCTCATTTTATGACTACATTGCTTGGTGTTCTTGTAGGAGTAGACTGGACAACATAAAAATTGAGGAAAGCGTTAAGCAACAACTTATCCACAAGAAACATAACAAACATAGAAAGATAATAAATTAGAAAGGACATCAACAATAACATTGGTCACTATTCTCGTTCTCGCTTCTCAACTAGGAACTTCGAATCACTTGATCTGAATTTATACCAAAAAGTTCCTAGTTGAAAAGCGGGAGCTGAGAATAGCGACTAAGAAGGGTATAGATCACTTGTTTACCTGAAAAGGCTTGTCATCATCATGTATGCACCTTTGGAATCAACTACTTCAAAAGTTATATCCTTGAGTTTTGGATAATCGACAAAACTCAGCTACCTAAAGCAACAACTTTTCCATAAGAAACAAAACAAACATAAATGAGAAAGGAAATAAAAACTAACATTGGTTGCTAATCTCAGCTCCTGCTTCTCAACCGTAAGACCCCGAAATTTCAGGTGTTTGCTTGCTAGTAAATTAAATTATTAAATTAAGTGAATTAGAATTTTTCCGAGTCGGAATTAGAAACCCGAGAACTGAAACCCGAGCGTGGGCTAGCTAAATTGGGCCTTGTGAAGCTACTTGGGCCCAATTAAAATAAAAAAAAAAAGAAAAGAAAAAGGAATGAGGATTGGGGATTAGTGGCATTGTGTTGGCAAGAAATTAAGTAAAGAGAGTTGGGGTCCAATGGGAAATAGGCAGCAAGCCCATTAGGTGTGATTAGGAGGAGAGGAGAGAGAGTGGGCCTGAGAACAAAGAAAAGAACGAAGAAGCAGAAGCAGAAGCAGGGAAAGAAAAAAAGGACGGGAAAGAAGCAGAGCAGAGAGGAAGTAGAACAGAGCGAAGACAGAGGAGAGTAGAGAGACCGAGCGAGAGGAAGGCAAGAGCCAAGAGGCCCGGGTCGGTGGCTACCTGAACGGCGAGGGCGCCGTTGCCGGTGGGCAAGGGAGAGAGAGGGCTCGGGAGGCCGAGCAGAGCAAAAGAGGAAGAGGGGAAAAGCAAGAGAGCGGGAGACAGAGACCACGAAGGGGAAGCGAAGGCGAGGGCCGAGGAAGGCGGTCGGTGAGCGCGGAACAGCGGCCGACGGCCGGTGAGCGCGAGGAGGGGGACGAAGAGGACCAGAATCAGACCGAAACAGGGGAAGTCGGAGACCGGGACTGAGGCAGCAAGAGGAAGAAGCAGAGGGTCAGGGAAGAAGAAGGGTTGAGGGAGCGGGAGCTAGTCTAAGAATCGAAAGGCGGAACAAGAAGCTAAACCCAATCCGAAACCCTCGTAGAACTGAATTCTTAGAACCTCTAAGAATTTAAGGTGAGTAGTCTGAATTCATCCTCTGAAATAAAATGAATTAGGTGGCTTGAACTCAAAATTGATGCATGAAATTGGAAACCCTAAGCTAATTGAAGAAGCTAGAGGCCTAAATTCACTAAATTAGCCACTCGCGAATCAAGAGCATGTTGTGAATTTGTGATGTTTATCTAGTTCTGAAATTGTGATGTTTAAATACGATTGAGCATGATTAGTG
The DNA here is from genome assembly GCA_021018815.1 of Talinum fruticosum. NCBI lineage: Eukaryota > Viridiplantae > Streptophyta > Magnoliopsida > Caryophyllales > Talinaceae > Talinum > Talinum fruticosum. The sequence continues at coordinate 4,068,045 of JAITYX010000036.1, read as the reverse complement.
AGAATTGAACGGGATTAGCTTGAACAGAATTAGGGAGAGAAATCAGGAAGTTAACTTCATGATTCGTATGCAGATTTTTCAGTAAATAAGCATGCTGTCCGAATTTCTGTGAATTCATGTGTAGCCCGAAACTCCTGAAATTTTTACTGCAGCTTCCTGATGATTTATGAGAATTTCCTGTAAAATTTCGTATGCATTGGATGAGTAGATTAGGAGATATGCAATATTAAGTGAAAATGTTCTGTTTTGGGCTAAATCGCATATAAGTGAGTAACTGAATTAAGAATTGAGATTTAAGAAGTTATGTGGCTAGATTAAAAGATATTTATCGATTAAGTAAAGTTGTAGAACCATTAACCACTTATACGCGATAATACGCGATCATGAAAACGATAAGTTCATTGATTCCGAATCCTAGTTGGCATGTTTATGTGATTATGTGTTTATCCTGAATTCATCGATTATAAATGACATAAGCATGCGTATGTGAAATGAATTGATCGTACTTGAGTTGGAACTTGCTTATGTGAATTGCTTGCTTCGAAGAAGTTACGCATGAACGTGTTGAGCATGAATTATATGAATTAAGTATATCTTATGTATTAGTAATAAGAAGATAAGAAACTTAAAGAACTAAAGAAGGGAGAAAGGATTGTGTTATTGATCTAAGACCCCACGAACCCTCTCGAAGCTATGGCCATAGAAGTGTCTGTCAACCCGAAGCCACGAATTGAATTGCTTCCACTAAGAATTGACAAGTATGCGTCCTTCAGGGATGGGAGGCTGCCTCGAGGCCACGAATTGTTATGCCTCGAGGCCACGAATTGTATGCCTCCGTGAACTGAGCCCACGAATTGTTTTGGCTCCAAGAACTGGGTCTTTAGAGCAGTGCATAAATCTTCTTTCCATTCGAACTAAGAAAACTTAAAAGAAGTATGATATGAAGAAACGAATGATCGTGCATATCGAACAAGAAAGAACGAATCGATGAGTTATGAAATGCACGATTGAACTCAAGAAGAAGAATAAGAAGAAGATCGAATCCTGTTTTCATAAGAAATGTGTGCCATAAGAACTAAGATATGATTTACGTGATGAATGAATTGCATGATGAGTGATTATATGATTTACTTGTGTAGAAAGACGAATGATGCATGTTTAATTGAATTCATGAATAAGTGATGTCATTATGATTCTCGGCAAGTTGGTAAGTTTAGAATCTCGCATATCTTAAACTTATTTGATCTGAATCGCATGTTATGAATGAGTTATGAACTTACGTGTGTTTGTTAATGAATTAATGTGCAAAGTGAAACCCGGGGTTGGGTTTGGGTCATTCACTGGGTTAGTGAGCTCATGACATCACCAACATTTCAGGTGCAGAAGTTAAGACTCCCTGGAGTTGCTTTTGGCTATTAGAACAAGCGAACCATCGGATAGGACTTCTCCGGACTTCTCTGTACTTTATGTTTTTCATGCTTGTAAAGACTGGTTGTATGTGAACTTAAGTTGATTATGAATGTAAAATCCCTATGTGAATACTCCGAGCGTGTGGCTCGTTGAGTTGTGTTGTGATTCTCCGAGCGTGTGGCTCGTTGAGTTTTAGATTGTGTTTCGTGCAGGGTTAGGGCTTTAAGCCCATGGGTTTAGCCAGTTTACAGAGAAAACTCTGCCGAAATTTCCAGAAAAACCTTTGAAAACCCAGAACCGCACTTCCGCCAGATTAAGAAAGGGTTAGTAACCCCAAGTTGAGACCCTAAGCAGCCTTAGGGGTTCCTCTCGGGAACCCTGGCATGTAATACTCCTAGGGTGGGTCTAGGGGTGTTACATCAACTGAACAAGCTTTCTATCCTTCCATTGGACAACTTAGTCTTTTTGATCCTCATCAAACACCGATCTATTACAGGAAAGTGTTAAGGTCGAAATACAGAAAAAGCAAATTGCAGTTACTCGAAACAAGAAAAATATGGATATCCATCAATAAAATTGTTATATAATAATGTTATACGATAAAATTGTTATACAATAATGTTAAGGTTAGAAATACAATAATGGTTTTGATTCTAAGTCATTCTCAGCCTTCAAGAAACTCATATCTATGTTTTCATCCTTTTCTCGATCCACTCATAAACCTTTCATCAAGCATAACATTCTTCAATCATTTTTTGACCCACTCATACACCACTCATAACAATAACATGAGTAAATAATTTCTCTAACACTTTTATTCTGAGCACCGACTTCATGTTTTAAGTGAAAATGAATTACAGTGTTAATTCTAATTTCTAAGTCAGTTTATGTATTGAGAATTATTTACTTGATCAAGTTCATACATTCTGTTATTTTATCCGCTCTAACTTGATCACTTTAAGGATTGACTCAAGATGGAATTTGATCCTAATGAATATTAGACTTAGAAAATTCCATTCTTTTAGACTCGAAGATAATTAAGTGCTTAATTACTTTGAATTAATTATTATCTTTACCTAATCTTGGACCAAACTATTTTTATACTTTGAGTACCACTTAGATTTGCTTTTGTAGGTTGATTAAACAAGCCTAATCTACTCTTGAAATACAAAAGTAGCCGGTTTCTAGTCGTTAAACACCAGCAGATAGAAATCAACCATTTTTGGACATGGCTTAGACATCGTAACATGGTTGTTTGTTTTTAAATCTGGTAAACTTCAACTCTATGTCTAACAGTTGTTTCCACTCCAGATTTCAATCACAACCAGAGGGTTGGACAACATTTTGAGTCAAAGGCCACCACACAACGTTCACATTTCAACAGCATCCTTTTACGAGTGACTCGGACTAGCCGTTACAACCGTTATTGAAGCTCACCAGTCCAGAACAAGTCTCAACGGTCATTCTTCCTTGGTGCTTATAAATTGCAGCCACTCTACAAGACTTGAAGATTACTAAACACATTGCTTAACACTTACTTAGTGCATTCTTATTCAATCTTCAGCTTACAACTCCCAATCTGTAATCTCTTACTTTTTGAGTTGTAAAGAAAGTCTTGTAATCACTTATACTCTTTCTACTTTCTTTCTAAGTCCCTTGATTGAGCTGTAAAGGTTAACTAAGTTCAGTTGTCCCTTATCGTAAAGGGTATATCAGTTAGAAAGTACTAGATCAGATCAAGGAACTTCGAGTTTAGGAAAACTTGTAAAGGAATTGTGTAAGGGAACAGCTTCAGTAAAGAGTTAGTCTATATAATTGTGGATTCAATTAGTGGATTTGACTTGGTTCTTGGATTAGCACTGTCTATGATTTTCTGCCCTAGGAGGTTTTCTACGTACTTCTGTGTGCACTTTACTTTCTGAGCTCAATCTAGACTTAGAATATGTTTCAAAGTTTGTTCACGTGCAAAAACACTTTGTAATTTCTCAAAATCTTCTATCACCCTATTTAAGCCCCCTCTAGGGTGACTTAATCACTCCAAGAGAAAACCTTCAATTGGTATAAGAGCCTATCCTTTCAAGAGGATCTCACAATCTAAAGGTATAGAGATCAGATGGCTCGGGACAATGGAGATTTCGATGAAGGAAGATCATCCACCAGGCTACCCAAGTTCAAGGGGTCAAACTTTGCACATTGGAAAAAGATGATGGAATGCTTCCTCCTGGACAATGATAAAGAAGTATGGAACATCATTAAGAATGGGAACTTCATTCTAATGAAGATGGAAGGAGCAAGATCTGTGCCTAAAAAAAAAAAAATCAAAGTATACTACTAAAGAGAATGACAAGTTTAGGAAGAACTTCAAAGCTATGAACACTATGATGTGCGCTATCGGATCGAAGAATACGATAGGGTGTCAGCTTGTGACACAACCAAAGAGGTGTGAGATACACTGGTCAACACCTATGAAGGAACTAGCCAAGTGAAGCAAGCAAAGATAAGTCAATATCTTCACAAGTATGAGCTGTTCAAAATGGAGCCTGAGGAGAACATCTCTCGGATGTACGCTCGGTTCACTCGAGATTACCAACAATCTCAAATTTCCGGGTAGAAAGATCTCTCATGAAGAAATGGTCAGAAAAATTCTGAGAAGTCTACCAAAGAGAAGATGGGGTCCCAAGGTGACAACAACCGAAGAAGCTCAGAATCTCTCTCAATTGAAGCCAGATGAGCTCATTGGGAAGCTACTCACTCATGAGCTGCACCTAGAAGAAAAGGATGCCAAGGTCAGCACCAAAAAGAACATTGCACTCGAAGGCCTCAAGTCCGAGCTCCTCGGATTCAAAAGAGGATCCCATGACACTCATTGTCCGAGGTTTCAAAAAGATGATGAAGTACAAAAAGTGGCAAAAGAGGCCAAAGGAGGAGTTCTACAAGAAAGGTAAATACTCATCCCCTTCTAAGTTATCTTTAACTAAGAACTCTGGTTGCTTTGAGTGTGGCAGTAAGGAGCACATACTCAAGGACTGTCCAAAGAGGAATGAAGGTTTGCTCGGGAGAGTCTCGAGTCACCCTAGAAGGGGGTGAATAGGGTGATGGAAAAATCTTTGCAAAAACACACACTTTTGTGCAGAAAAGTGACCAAGACAGAATCCGAGTCTAAACACGGGGTCGAAAAGATTGGACTCGAAAGCAGTGAATCGAAGAAGCAGGAGCACTAAAGCCGTCTCGAGTCTAGAATGAACTCGTAAAGAGAACACAGAAATATTTACGTGGAAACCCTCCTGGGGCAGAAAACCACGGCCCGTGTCAATCCAGACACGAAGTCAAATCCACTATTTTGAGTCCACAAAATACCGTGAACTTGACAGTAACCCGAGTTGCTCCCTTAGACAACTCTATACAGATTTTCCTAGACTCGAAGTTACCTTATCTCGATCTAGTACTTCCTAGCTGAGATAACCCTTACAGCTAGGGACAACTAAGCTGAGTTAACCTTTACAGCTTAGTCAAGGGACCTTACAAAGAATGTAAGAAGAGTTTGTAACTAAGTACAAGACCTTACAACTCGTAAAGTAATGAATTACGGAGTGGGAGTTGTAAGTTGAAGATTGAAAGTAAATACAATAACTTTGTTCAAGTAAGTGTATTGACAACGTATTCGGCAACCTTCAAGTCTTGTGAAGTGGCTTCTTTTATAGAAGACCATGCAGAGTAGCCGTTATCTTCATCTCGCTGACCAAGAGTCCTGCGTGACCGTTGAGAAAGACTTTCCGAGTCACTCAGAAAGTATCCGTTGAAATATGAACGTTGGACAACGGTTTAACTCTCTTGGAAGTCCCAAAACCATCGGTTGTGTCTTGAAAAATATGGTGAAAACCACCGTTAAGCTTGACGTTCCAGCTTTTCCGGATATGGAAGCGGACAGCTTCGACACAATCTTCCGAGACTAAAGCAGGGAAGGTGAAAAGCCATATCTCGCTGGTGATTTGACGTTCAAGCCGGCTACTTTTGTAGTTTTGAAAAGATATCCTCGGTTGAATAACCTACAAAAGTAAAACACCTTTGGTTCTCAAAGTATAAAATACTTTGGTCCAAGGTTAGACACAGATAATAAAATAATCATGATAATTGACCAACAGATTATCTCGAGTCGAAACGAAATGGAATTTTCTGAGTCTAATATCCATGATACTCGGAATTCCATATGACTTAGTCTTAAGTAAAGAAACACGTTCTATAGCGAATATCAGAGTGAGAAAGAACTTGATATAGACTAAGCATGAAACGAACTATGAATGCTGACTATGCAAGCAATAGAGTAAATAGCCACGAGTCGATTCTCGAGTGAGAAACAGCGAAATACTGGTATATTCAAAATGTGATCAATCCGAGTGAGAATGGACTCGGAATAAAGAGCCGGTTTTCGAGGCGCTTAACCGAAAAGCGATGAAAGAGATATGTGAAGGCCGAATCGCATAGGAAGGATACTTATTTAACTCGAGTAAGTTTCTAAGACATAGAGAATGCCTTGGAATCAAAACTATATATAGATGACATCGTTATACCTGATTCCTTTTGCATGACTCAGAAAGATATAGAGCAGTGTCCGAGTCTTCAATCTCCCCTTTTTGATGAAAGGCATTCCAAACTTAAACAGAAACTTTGTTAGAAGAAAATAGATTGATTCTCGAGTAGTTTGATAAAAGGATAAGGCATATTGAATAGATCGAGTGATGTACAATATATCGAGCAAGATAAAGTATGCTTTAACTCATTAACTCGTAAATAATGAAATGCATTAATCCATTAAAAATTTACAAGGGCAGTAAAAACTCCCCTAAACAAGACAACCAGTTTCGACTACATTTTTCTCCCCCTTGCCTTTCAGCAAAAACAAGAACCAAAAAGAAAGGAGAAAAGAACAAGTAATACACATAAGTTGTCCGAACAAAAAGAAAATTTTGAAGCAGAAATTCTGGAGACACCGAGGAATCGTGACTCAGTGCATGGCTCCAACTAGGAAGGTGGGGATTTCTGAGTAGAAGCGGAGGTGCGCCGGCGCTGATAAGACCTTGACGATGTGCTTGAGCGCGGCGAAGGGAGAACCGGAATAGTTCGCAGGGGCTCAGCTCCGAGAGGCCGACCCGGAGATAGTGGATCGAGAGGTTCTTCCCTTGGGACCTCGAGGGCTGGAGGGGCTGCTCCGGCCGACTCGCCGGAGGAGCGAGATCTTCCGACCCACTCGGATCGCTGTCCGAGCCGAGTACAAGCAATTTGAGCTTGGGGAGCAGTAGCCACGGCCTCTTCTTCCCTTTGCTCGGAAGGGCATGCTTCAGCCGTAGGTTCCTCGGCGTCCTCCGCTGCATCCGTAGCTTCTTCCTCTGCTTCCTCGGCTTCCTCGCTCTCCGAGGAGGTCGGGCCTGGGCTCGAAGACGCCTCGGATGGGTCCGAGTCATCCGGGTCCCGAGCCGCCTTGGACCGTCGCTCTCCGAGGAGCTCAGCCAGCTCCTTCGCTCTTTAACCAGCTCTCTCATCTCAAGAACGAGAGACTGCTGCTCTCGGATTTGGGACTCGACCAGTCTTTTGGTTGATGGTCGGACCTCGAAGAACAGACTTGAAACCCCGAGCATGTCTCTCGAAGTCGGAGGACACAGAGGTGATCTTGTCCATGAAGACAGGAGACAAGAGGGCAGAGAGAGTTTTAGAAGCACCGGAGGTGGAGGCACCACCAGGTGAAGAGGGAAGAGAAAGAGGGGTGGATTTCCGAGTCCGAGGTGGAGAAGGAGGCCTCAGCTCCGAGTTGTGAACCCGGACACCGGGGTTAGTTTCCTGGTATCCGTACCCCGGAGTTCCTTCTTGCCAACCACAATGGCCGCCTCGGACACCGCGTTAGGGTCGGAGGGAAGAGGAACTTGGAATTGTTTGAATACAAGGGTGAGAAGAGCACCGAAAGGAAGGGAGGTGTTCTTCTTGCTCTGAGTTGAGCTGGCACAGCGGCCATTTGCTCAATGATGGAGGGGAAGAGGTCGACTTCGTATCCCTCCAGGATATCGAAGAGGGCTTTGAGGTGCTTGGAGTTGGGGTTCTCCTTGCTAGAATGCTGTGAGAAGAATGTTCTCATCAGCAGGAAACACGAAGTCCGGCTTCGACTTCAACCGAGTCACGTAAAAGTTCTTTCTGGACCCAGGGAATTCTTTAGCATACTTTTCAAAGAAGTCGTCGGCGACTTCAGTGAAGGGGATAGGGTTGCTGTTCAAGAAGAGAGAAGAGACTTTGAACAGACGGTGAAGGAGGGAGGTGTTGATACTGAACAGTAATGTTCTGAACCCGAGAGGTTAGAACATTTTCGGAGTGGGTGAGATGAGTATAAAACTCGAAACAAGTTCAGGATAGATGAACTCGCTGAAGCACAAGAAAGGGTAGACTCCGGTGGTTTGGATATTGGACAACCAGGAGAATTTGGTTGTTGGGAAGAACTTGTCGTCCAGAGCAAGATGCTGGGTGACAACGGGTTTGGAAGGGGTTGAGCTATCCGGCTTGTTGGTGCGAGGCTTCTTTGAGGATGAAGAAACCTGAAAGTCGGGATGGTTTCCTCTTTTAGGCATGGTGAGAGATGAAAATAAGAAAATTTTCGAGAGAAGAGGAAAGAGAAGGAGGTGTAGAAGAGAAGAAAATGAAAATGGTAGAAGAAAGAGAGATGAGCAGTTGAAAACTTACGAGAGAGAGAGAGAGAGCTTCTTCGACGTCCGCGGACGATCAGGGAACACTATTCACGTAGTATGCTTCCGCGAGAGGGTTTCGTTTGAGAGGGAAGGAGTTTTAGAATACCGAGATGAAGACGGATAGTCATTATTTATAGAGAGTACGCGCGCCCGTTCACTATCCGTTAAGTAACTCCGTTCGACTCAGCCCGTCCACCGATAATTAATGCCCGGTGTGACAGTTCTTCTTCAACGGTTGAGATATCGGTGGTTTAAAATCTGCGGTTAAGATCTGATCGCAGCGCTCGAGAAAGAGAGAGAAAACGGGTTTTGAAATTATAATCTGAAACTCTCCACTGTTCTAGAGATAGCTTCAGAAAATTTGATGTCCAAAATTCTCTTACGTCCGAGTTTGACTCAGAAAAGTTTCTGAGTGACTCGAAACACGAAATAACTATCAACCCAGTATCACGTGATCAACCGAACCGATGGTTATTAACAATGAAAGCACAAGGCACAGAATTATTCACGACTCATAACACAAAACTAAGCATTTAACATACCAAGCTCATTCCGAATAAAACAGAATTGATCTTCACCAAGAGGCTTAGTAAAGATATCAGCTAATTGAAGATTAGTAGGAATGAACTCAAGTGTAATATCACCCTTTTCCGAGTGATCACGTAAGAAGTGATACCTGACTTCAATATGCTTTGTTTTTGAGTGCTGGACAGGATTCTTAGTGATACTGATTGCGCTTTGATTATTACACTTGATTGGGACTGAGTTGAGAGATAGTCCAAGGTCCTTCAAGTGTTGTTTTATCCAGAGAATCTGAGCGCAACAAGCTCCAGCGGCAATATATTCAGCTTCTGCAGTTGATAGAGCTACTGAGTTTTGCTTCTTTGAGTGCCAGGATACTAGGGATTGACCCAGAAATTGGCAAGCTCCAGATGTGCTCTTTCGATCAACTTTGTATCCTGCATAGTCTGCGTCTCGAGTACCCGAGTCGAGTCGGTTCCGAGTCTCCGGAGTACCATAGTCCTAGATTCCGAGTGCCTGCAAGATATCTGAATATTCTCTTCACCGCAGTGAGATGTGATTCTTTTGGATTAGCTTGAAATCGTGCACATAAGCAAACACTGAACATTATATCTGGTCTGCTTGAAGTAAGATATAGCAGTGATCCAATCATACCCCGATAGAGTTTCGATCTACTGCTTTACTCGTCTCATCCGAGTCGAGCTTTATACTCGCTGCTCATAGGAGTAGATGCGTGCTTTGCATCTTGAAGCTTATATTTCTTCAGCAGTTCCTTGGTGTATTTTGATTGATGAACAAAAATTCCATTTTTGTCTTGTTTGATTTGCAATCCAAGGAAGAAGTTAAGTTCTCCCATCATACTCATTTGGAACTCTTGACTCATCAGCTCGGAAAATTCTCGGCACAGAAATTCATTAGTAGCACCGAAAATAATATCATCAACATATACTTGAACAATGAGAAAATCTTTCCCTTTGGTCTTTATGAATAAAGTCTTGTCGATCTGACCTCTTTTAAAATTATTTTGAACCAGGAAGTCTGCTCAGCTCTTTCATACCAAGCTCTAGGGGCTTGCTTAAGACCATAGAGAGCCTTTTGAAGTTTGAAAACATGATTTGGAAATTCTGAGTTTTCAAAACCAGGAGGCTGCTCGACATAGACCTCTTCTTCAATAAAACCATTGAGAAAGGCACACTTCACATCCATTTGATATAATTTAATATGCATGCAGGATGCAAATGCCAACAGTATTCTAATGGCTTCAATTCTAGCTACTGGGGCAAAGGTTTCCCCACAATCAATGCCTTCTTCTTGATTGTAACCTTGAGCTACAAGTCTAGCTTTGTTTCTGACAACTATTCCACCCTCATCTAGTTTGTTTTTGAAAACCCATTTGGTTCCTATAACTGGGTGGTCGAAGGTCGGTTGGTCGAGTCCGGACTTGGTTTCTTTCAAATTGATTCAGCTCTTCTTGCATGGCCTCTACCCATTCGGGTTCATTAAGAGCTTCTAGTGCATTTTTGGGTTCAATTAGTGAAATGAATGCAGTGAATGCACATAGATTATGAAGAGAAGAACGAATTCTTACCCCACTGTTGATATCAGAAATTATGTTTTCTTGGGGATGACTGGAAGTAAATTTGAACGCTTTACCAGCTTCTTTGATTCACCAGTGTCTGTGGGCTGAATAGCTTGATCTTCGAAGCTTGTTCTGAGTGATCGGCTCCATTGACTTGCTCGCTCCGAGCGACTTCTTGAGTTGTTTCATTCTGAACTTCCTCGTTCTGAGTAATCTCCTTCTGAGTCTTTGAAAGCTCATCTTCATCATCATCCTTTCTGAGCTTCAGTTCTGAGTATGAAGATTCACTTGGTTTTTCCTGTTCAAGCTCATCAAACACTACGTGGATACTTTCTTCCACTTTGTTAGTTCTCTTGTTGAAGATACGGTAAGCTTTGCTATGAGAAGAGTAACCTAGAAAAATTCCTTCGTCTGACCGAGCATCAAACTTGGTCAGATGATCCTTACCATTGTTGTGGACAAAGCACTTACATCCAAAAGGTCTGAAATAGGAAATGTTTGGCTTCCTCCCTTTGTAGAGTTCATAAGGTGTTTTCTTCAGAATGGGTCCGATGAGGCATCGATTGAGAGTGTAGTTGGCTGTGTTTACTCGCCTCTGCCCAGAAATAGTAAGGCAAGTTGTGTTCAATCATCATCGTCCTTGCTATTTCTTCAAGGGTTCTGTTCTTTCTCTCAACTACTCCATTCTGTTGAGGAGTTCTGGGTGCTGAGAAGTTGTGAGAAATTCCATTCTTGTCACAAAACTCTGAGAATTCTGAGTAATCGAACTCCCTTCCATGGTCAGTTCGAATCTTTTGAATCTGAGTCCGGGACTCCACTTGAATCTTTCTACAGAGCTTACTGAATTCCTTGAAGGCTTCATTCTTATGCTTGAGAAAACACACCCAGGTAAATCTTGAAAAATCATCAATGATAACAAGAATGTAAGATTTACCTCCGAGACTCTTTATAGGAATTTCGCCACATAGATCCATATGCAGTAATTCAAGCACGTTGGATGTGGAAACTGTCTTCAGAGATTTGAATGAAGATCTGACTTGTTTCCCTCTGGTGCATGCTTCACATACTTTATCCTTCTCAAACATGCAGTTAGGTAATCCTCTAACTAGATGATGAGATGCAAGTTTTTTGATAGTATGCATGCTAATATGACCTAATCTACGATGCCAAGTCCAAGAATCATCTTGAAGAGATGCTTTTAAACAGGATAAATTCTGACTTGGGTAAGAAAGAGGGATGATGTAAGTATTACCTGATCTCTTACCCGAAAGTTTTATCTCTTTGGTGATCTCATCTGTGATGTAGCACTTGGATTGAGTGAATTTTACCTCTTGTCCTTTGTCACAAAGCTGGGAGATGCTAAGTAAGTTGTACTTTAGTCCTTTGACAAGGTAGACTGGGCTCACCAGACTGTTTCCATTACCAATCTTCCCAATGCCCACTATCTTGCCCTTGCTGTCATCACCAAAGGTCACCTTTCCTCCTTTATATGATTCCAACTCAGAAAAGAGTCCTTGGTCACCTGACATATGTCGAGAACATCCACTGTCCAGGTACCAATGTCCTTTTGATCTTTTCTGAGTGACCTGCAAAACAGAGATAATCTAACCCTTCTCACTTCCTCTAACGAACCCAAGTAACATTTCTTACCGTGGTCCTTTTCTCGAGGAAGAAGGTGCTTCGGAACCCAGATTTGAATGACTTTGGGTTTAGTCTGATTCTGAGTCTTCTTCTTCTCAAGGAACTGAGTCTGTGTCTCCTTCCTTTTAAAAGCTTTTCCTTTTGAAACAGGAGAAAATGGTTTCCTTTTGTAAATAGGTATGGGTTTAGTCCTCCTTTCATTTTTGTGAATGGGACCATGCTCAGCCTTTTGAACTTAACAGTTCTGGAATCCTTTTTGAACAAATCTAAGTAAGAATTAGATTCTTCCTCCTTGTTGAAACCAAGACCTTCTTTTCTAAAAGAGACACATTGTGAACCTAAGAGCATATCAAGGTTCTTCTGTCCTTGAGTAAATTTTAAAACCAGGTCTTGAGACTCAGTGAGCTTCTGTTTCGGTTGCTCATTTTCTTTTCTCGAGTAACTCGGACTCAGTCTCATTAGTTTGAGCACTTGTCTTGAGTTCTCTCGAGTGTGAGTCTCAGTTTTTCCAATTCATTTTTTAAAGAAGTTTTCTCGAAGTGATTGACTCAAGTTGCTCCTTGAAATGAGAAGAATCAGAATTGGACTTTTCTTCCAAAGTAAAGATGTATTTAGCTAAATCAACTTTGGAGAATTTGAGGAAGTAGTTTATTACCTCTTGAGGATCAGTTTCCTCATTATCTCGAGTCCGTGTCTCGAGTCCGACTCTTTTCAGCTTCTGAGTCGGTGATTGCCATTAGACACTTTGAGTCATCTGAATCCTCGTCGTCTTTAGATGATTCCTCATCACTCCAAGTTGCCATCATGGCCTTTTTCTTCTTCCTGTCCCTTCTTCGTTTTGGACAGTCTTTGACTATGTGGTCTTTGCTGCCACATTCAAAACATCCAGAATTCTTAGACAAAGATAACTTTGAGGGTGAAGAAAACTTACCTTTTCTCGTCTCTCTTGTCCTTTTTGTAGAATTCTTCTTTTGGTCTTTTGTCCCATCTTTTGTGCTTTATCATTTTCTTGAAGCCTCTTGCAATGAGTGCCATGGGATCATCTTCCGAGTCGGAGGAGCTTGGACTTGCTTCTTTGGATTCTCGAGGCTTTAAGTGCGACGTTCCTTTTGGAAGTACCCTCAGCATCTTCTTCTTCCAGATGTATCTCATGAGTCGAAGCTTTCCAATGAGCTCGTCTGGTTTCAAGAGTGAGAGGTTCTGAGCTTCTTCTATGGCAGTCACCTTAGGACCCCATCGTCTCTTGGGTAGGCTTCGAGAATTTTTCGGCACATTTCTTCATGGGAGATCTTCTTTCCCAGAGATTTGAGATTGTTGGTGATCTCGGTGAAGCGTATGAACATCCGAGTAATGTTCTCTTCTGGCTCCATTTTGAAAAGCTCATATTTGTGAAGATATCTGGCTGATCTTTGCTTGTCTCACCTGACTTGTACCTTCATAGGTGTTGACCAGAGTGTCCCACACCTCTTTAGCAGAGTCACAGGCAGAGACTCGATTATATTCTTCTGAGCTTATGGCGCACATGAGGATGTTCATGGCTTTGAAGTTCTTTCGAACTTCTCCGCTTCGCTGGCGTGAACTCAGCCTTTGTCTTTGGAAGGATTCTGAATTCATCTGTCTTTGTTGGAATGTAGTTTCCTTGTTGTATGATTTCCCAAACTTCTCCATCGTGATCCATAAGAAAACATTCCATGAGCTTCTTCCAAGTGACCGAAATTTGAACCTTTGAATTTTGGTGGCCTGTTGGAAGATCTACCTTCGTCGAACTCTCCGGTGTTCCGAGCCATCCGATCTTTAAACCTTTGGACTGTTAGATCCTTTCTGAAAGGCTAGGCTCGATACCAATTGAAGGTTTGCTCGGGAGAGTCCGAGTCACCCTAGAGGGGGTGAATAGGGTGATGGAAAAATCTTTGCAAAAACACACACTTTTGTGCAGAAAAGTGACCAAGACAGAATCCGAGTCTAAACACGGGGTCGAAAAGATTGGACTCGGAAAGCAGTGAATCGAAGAAGCAGGAGCACTAAAGCCGTCTCGAGTCTAGAATGAACTCAGAAAGAGAACACAGAAATATTTACGTGGAAACCCTCCCGGGGCAGAAAACCACGGCCCGTGTCAATCCAGACACGAAGTCAAATCCACTATTTTGAGTCCACAAAATACCGTGAACTTGATGGAACCCGAGTTGCTCCCTTAGACAACTCTATACAGATTTTCCTAGACTCGAAGTTACCTTATCTGATCTAGTACTTCCTAGCTGAGATAACCCTTACAGCTAGGGACAACTAAGCTGAGTTAACCTTTACAGCTTAGTCAAGGGACCTTACAAAGAATGTAAGAAGAGTTTGTAACTAAGTACAAGACCTTACAACTCGAAAGTAATGAATTACGGAGTGGGAGTTGTAAGTTGAAGATTGAAAGTAAATACAATAACTTTGTTCAAGTAAGTGTATTGACAACGTATTCGGCAACCTTCAAGTCTTGTGAAGTGGCTTCTTTTATAGAAGACCATGCAGAGTAGCCGTTATCTTCATCTCGCTGACCAAGAGTCCTGCGTGACCGTTGAGAAAGACTTTCCGAGTCACTCAGAAAGTATCCGTTGAAATATGAACGTTGGACAACGGTTTAACTCTCTTGGAAGTCCCAAAACCATCGGTTGTGTCTTGAAAAATATGGTGAAAACCACCGTTAAGCTTGACGTTCCAGTTTTCCGGATATGGAAGCAGACAGCTTCGACACAATCTTCCGAGACTAAAGCGAGGAAGGTGAAAAGCCATATCTGCTGGTGATTTGACGTTCGAAGCCGGCTACTTTTGTAGTTTTGAAAAGATATCCTCGGTTGAATAACCTACAAAAGTAAAACACCTTTGGTTCTCAAAGTATAAAATACTTTGGTCCAAGGTTAGACACAGATAATAAAATAATCATGATAATTGACCAACAGATTATCCGAGTCAGAAACGAAATGGAATTTTCTGAGTCTAATATCCATGATACTCAGAATTCCATATGACTTAGTCTTAAGTAAAGAAACACGTTCTATAGCGAATATCAGAGTGAGAAAGAACTTGATATAGACTAAGCATGAAACGAACTATGAATGCTGACTATGCAAGCAATAGAGTAAATAGCCACGAGTCAGATTCTGAGTGAGAAACAGCGAAATACTGGTATATTCAAAATGTGATCAATCTGAGTGAGAATGGACTCGGAATAAAGAGCCAGCTTTCTGAGGCGCTTAACTGAAAAGCGATGAAAGAGATATGTGAAGGCCGAATCGCATAAGAAGGATACTTATTTAACTCGAGTAAGTTTCTAAGACATAGAGAATGCCTTGGAATCAAAACTATATATAGATGACATCGTTATACCTGATTCCTTTTGCATGACTCAGAAAGATATAGAGCAGTGTCTCGAGTCTTCAAGGAAGAAGGATAGAAAAAGAAAAAGGATATGGTGGCTACTTGGAGCGATGATGACTCCTCTGAAGATGATGATTATGATGAATCAAAGTGTTTAATGGCATCGACGGACTCGGAAGCTGGATTTGAGTCAGAAAATGACAACTCGAATACCGATGAAACAAGTCCTCAGGAGGTAATTAAATACTTTCTTAAGTTTTCCAAACTTGATCTTGCTAGATACATCTTAACTTTGGAAGAAAAGTCCAATTATAATGGCCAAATATATATATATATATGGGTGTGATCACAGGTCTGATCACGCTGATATATTGATATGGGCGGGCCACATAATTAGGTGATAAATAATATTTGAAATGGTTCATTTCATTAAGCAAACCATTTGATATTGTTATGTATAAACATATGAGTTTTCGCAAGGTACAAGCAATAAACGTACCTTGAAATCGCAGTGATATCCTTCCTTTAGTCCTTTTGGAATTACTGACTCAAATGAACGACGATGATGCCTTAACAAAATAAAGTGTTTCATCAATAAGTTCAATACTCTTAGTAATCAAGTTTATTATCATTATTATTGTCATCGCTATTGTTATTACTATTGTTATTACTTACATCATTTCCTTTTTGTAACTTCCCATGACTAGATGAATTAATGAAGGCAAAATCACTTCATAAATTGTTAAAGCGATTGGTTAAATTTTATAGGTTGAAGTTTTAAACTAACACTCGTAGCTTATACCAACTCCTCTTGTCACGCAATATGCTCATAAGATTCACTTGACCATTTCTCCATAAAACACCTAACGTATTAATCGGTCACTTCTCAAATTATGTATCTTGCTCATCTAATTGTTTAGTCCTCCAACGTTGCTTAATTCTTCACTTGCATACTAACCCAATTCTTATAAATGGCCTAAGTTAATCCATTTCCTTTAATTTCTTCTGTAACGCCCCCAATCACCATTACTTAATGATTCCCTAATTCTGGATCATTAGGTATGGCTGCAGCGGAAGTTCACGATTGAAGGCGTTACCGCCGTCCTATCAAAAGGACAAGGCTGAAATAAAATACTATAATGTGTCTATTAGTTATACTTCAGTAAGTCAGGGAAACATTACATGCTGTATACCAGGTGTCATGCCGACAGCTTAAATAAACCAATCCTAAAGTATAGTTCTGCTACACATATACAGATATTAATGGCCCATCTAGGAAATACGCATTATTTAATCACAATCCAAGGTCAAGCCCCAAAATTAACGAGGAAGAGAATCACTGTGAGCATCTAACCCATCTTAGATCAATAATAATGAAGTTTCTAGCTAAGTCTTGCTCCCGTCAGGCTCCTTAGGCAAAGGGCTGTTCACGTATGCTTTTCCTAAAACAAAAACATTAAAATAATTCGAAGAATGAGTCGAAACTCAGTACGAACATTCCTGCACTGTAAAACAACTTTGAAAATATTTTAATTGAGCGCGCGCATTTCAATTCATTTTAGTTTGAAATCAGGGGAGAGAATATAAGTAAAACTTGCTTGCCGGTTATTATCTGAAAGTGGAACCCCTTGATAATTGATACGATCTTAGTAAGGTGAACACCTCCCGGGCCGACCGAGAACCCGAGTTGAAGCCGCGCGGTTGGGCATAAGCCCTGATGATTGATAATTGATGGGCATAGGCCCTGATAATTGATGATTGGGCGGGGACCACTTGATTAGGTGGCAAAACTTGATTTGCAAATGATTCATTATTAGTTATATATATGAGAAATGTTGAGATTTGATGAAACATGTGAGTTTTTGAAAGGTACAGGCAATGAACGTACATGAATTGAGAATATTTGTTTCTCCCCTTTTTGCAGAAATTTGAGTCACCAGCTATTCGGCAATGGAAGTGGCCTTTGTTCTGTTTAAGATGGATTTCTAGGGTTAGTAATGTTTTTCTTGAGTTTTAATGCTTGAGTTTGTATAAACATTAATGCTTCATTTCTTATATTCATGTGAAAATCGATTGACTATTGTTGGTATTACTCAGCTTTACTACGTTGATTCCGTTTCAATTATTGAATACAATTTATATTAATTAGAGAAGTTCATTAGGCTGACTGAATACTCGATTGATTTTGACGGAATTCAATTTGTTAGCTGACTTGGATTGAAAATGGTATACATATATATACAACACTTATTCTTAATTCCTTCCTCACTTCTCCCTTCTCTGCATTCAAGACTCATAGTTAGGCAGTTGATTAATCCATCCAACGTCTTCCTACCGGAAGGTTCCATAATCCATCGAATTGCTCAAAACCCGTACATACACCATGTTAAGATCTTAAGCACTGTTCTCCCGACAACTTAACATTCACAACTACCACTAGGAATGCTTAATGCTCAATCATTTTCCATGCCTATATACTTGCACATTATCGAATTTCAACTTTTACGCACACATTCCCTTTTGTTTGCTTAATATAACGATTGTTCAAAATGTAATAGTTCCACCAAATTGTTCCATTCGCTAATAAAACATCCTCAATCTCATTCGCTGGTTCATAATTTCCCCAAAGGAATCACATTCGTACAATCAATTCACCAAAACACCAACCCTAAATCCTCCACACCAATTCGAATTTTCCCAAATTAATCTTTAACTTCACCCCACAAACATATTTATAAATCAAATAATTCAATTTCACAATTATAATTGCTCAAATAAATAATGAACTTGATGATTTAAGGTTTAGGCCTGTTACCTTCGAATTCGCAGAGGAGGAGGCCAGGACGGAGCGACAGAGGCTGGAGACGGTGGTGCGTGGTAGCTGCCCCGGCGACCACTGGGAAGCACCGGCGTCTACTCCCGGCGACTGGACTGCGGCTGGAGGCAGGCCGGAGAGTGGGCCGCAGCAGGGGACGAACAGCGCCCGCGGCAGAGAGAGAGGAGAGCGAGAGCGCGAGTGAGGGACAGAGGCAGAGGTGGACGAGAGGCGCCGGGCTTCTTCCGGACGACGCTGGCGCCGACCGCTGGTCTGGCTTTGGTGGCGCTTGATGGCCGGGAGCAGGCCGCAGATGGAGGCGGAAAAAGGAAAACAGAGCACGCGAGGGAGAGCGAGAGCGATAGTGCAAGGGAGAGTGAGAGGGGCGCCTGCCGGGCGGCGCCTAGCGCCGGCTTCTGGCCGGCGTGGGTGGCGTCCGGTGGCCGAAGTGGAAGGCAGCAGCAGAGAGAGAGAGATGGTGAGGCAGGGGAGGACGAGGGGGAGGAAGCAGGGGAGCGAGAGTGAGCCTGAGTTGTGAGGGATGAGATGAATTTTTAAGCTGTTTAAGTATTCCAGAGAATTCTTTCTCTGGATTTTTCCTTAGAAAAATCTAATTTGATTATTTTGATTTATTGCTTTATTTACTTATTTTGTTTTCTTTTATTGTTACTTTTAATTTTGTTTTTAATAACGATGTTCACAAATTAAAATCTTATTATGAGATTTTTATTAGGGCCACTTCGTCGCCTTAGCTGCATAACATACAGATAAAAATAGCTTCACTTTAAGATACCGAATTGAAGTGCACGCGCTCGATCATATAAATCTTGTAATTAATAAAATAAATAATGTGATTTAAAATAAATAATTGTGATTTAGGGTCGGGTTGTTACATCTTCAAATCATCAAATTCGCTAATTTTCTTTAACTCTTTAAATCGTCAAATTTACTAATTTCCTTCGACTATTTACATCATCAATTTTTCTTCTTTTCTACTATCACCATTACTTATTCACTTATTTCCTTTAAGTCTAAAATCCTTTATTTTCTTTTGGATGGCTAAAGTCACTTATTTTCTTAAATCGACAACATCATTTATTTCTTTTCATTTATCTCAATCATCCAAATGACTTATTTTCTTTAAATCCTCCAAATGACTTATTTTCTTTAATCTTCCCAAAATTACTTATTTACTTTAACTTCGTAAAATCATCCAACTTACCTATTGTCTTTAATTCACAATTTTAATCCATATCCTCATAGCATAACATGCATGCCTATTTTTTCTTAGATCCTCACATAATATTGTACTCTTTTAAAGTTTCATTTTACTTTTTTATATGCATGCCCATTTTAGTTAATCTCTTCCTCCAAAATTTTTTAATAAACTTGAATCATCACGAAAACCAAATTTCCTTTGCTTTGGAAGCCACCACGGACCTCCCCACGGCCAGTGGGGGTCAATGGTCGGCTCTAGAGGTCATCAAGGGTCTTCCCACGGTCAGTAGGGACTTCTGGTGGCCACCACGGGTTACCCCGCGGCCTGTGGGAGCACGCATGGTAGGTGTTTTGGGTCAATTAACTCGCTGCTGGTCACCAGGGCCTGCCCTACAGGCTGTGGGGACACCCGTGGTGGGTGGCAGAGTCTTCCAAATTCCACTTTCTTATGCTCTACGTATTTTGTCTTTGTGAGATATCTATGAAAGGTTTATCTTATAAATTTTCCATTATTTTAAGTATCATATTAGCTCACTAAAATCTATTAAAAACGCATGCAAGCTAATTACTTCTCATACTAAGATTTGGGTAGCTCGAGTTAACGTTTCCAATCAACGATCCCCAAAAGCATAATACTGGCTATGTAATATGATTTTACACAATAATCCCTTGCATGCAACATCTAACTAATTATTTCTAAAAATTAAAGGAATTGATTAGTTGAAGGTTGAGGTTTTTACCCAAAACCCACAAGAAAAATGAGGGTTTTTATGGTGGAAGAGGTAGCTAATCGGAGCTCCAGTGGCTGCGGTGGTTGGCGGCGGCAGCAGGGCAGCAGCAAAAACCCGCGGTGGCTGGCTTTGCGGTGGCCGGCGGCTGGTGGCTCCGGTGACGGCGACCGGAGGAGTTGGTGGTGGTGGCGGTTAGCCTGGCTGGGTAGTAGAGGGGTTGAGTGAGGGAGATGAGTTTTGAAGACTCAGACCTTACTCCGCACAATTATGAGTTCTATCAAAGGAATCATGTCTAAGAATTTCTCACTTATAGAGTTTTGATTCCAAGGCATTCTCTGTACCTTAGAAACTTTTCTGAGTGACATAGTATTTTCTCTAAGTGATATGGCATTTACTTCATATATTTTTGCTTGTCTCTAAGTGACTCAGAAAACAGATATGCACTCACGCTGTCTCACTCAGTTCTAAGTCCCTCATCACTTAGAATTATCGCATGTTGAAATGACTAGTATTTCGCTTAACCGTACTCAGGTCTGACTTCATGTTATAAGTCTTATTCTGTTATAGTCAGCGCTTCTAGTCTGAACCATACTTAGTCTAGATCAAGTTTGTTTCACTCTGATATTCGTTGTATAACTTGATTCTCGCTTGGACTAACTCAGATGGAATTTTGAGTTTCATGGATATTAGACTCAGAAAATTTCATTCCTTTTCTGACTCAGATAATTAGTCACTTAATTATCTTAATTATATTATTATCTGTGTCTAATCTTGGACCAAAGTATTTTATACTTGGAGAACCAATTTGATTTATTTTTGTAGGTTATTCAAACGAGGATACACTTTTTGATATACAAAAGTAACCGACTTCAAATCATCAAATCACCAGCAGACATGGTTTTTCCCATTCTCTGACCTAGCCCCAGAAGATTGTGTCAGGGCTGTCTGTTTCCAAATCTGGAAAACTGAAACGCCAAGCTTAACGGTAGTTTCCACATTATCTTTCAAGACACCGCCAGTGGTTTTGGGACTTCCAAAGTAGTTAAGAACCGTTGTCCAACGTTCATATCTCAACGGATACTTTCTGAGTGACTCAGAAAGTCCTTAACAACGATCACAAAGGACTCTCAGTCAGAAGATGGACTCAACGGCTACTCTGCTTGGTCATCTATAAAAGGAAGCCAACTCTCAAGACTTGAAGATTGCCGAAATTATTGTTAATACATATACTTGAGCAAAGTTGTTGTATTTACTCTCAATCTTCTACTTACAACTCCCACTCTGTAATTCATTATATTCTGAATTGTAAGGTCTTGTACTTAGTTACAAACACTCTCTTTCTTACTGTCTAAGTAAGGTCCCTTGACTGAGCTGTAAGGTTAACTCAGCTCAGTTGTCCCTAGCTGTAAGGGTTATCTCAGCTAGGAAGTACTAGATCAGATAAGGGAGTTTATGAGTCTAGGAAAACTTGTAAGGAGTTGTTTAAGGGAGCAACTCGGGTTCAGTCAGTCTATTGTATTTTGTGGACTCAAAATAGTGGATTTGACTTCGTGCTTGGATTAGCACAGTCCGTGGTTTTCTGCCCCAGGAGGGTTTCCACGTACTTTCTGTGTTTGCACTTTCTGAGTACATTCTAGACTCAGACAGATTGAAAGCTTCAGTTTTATCTGCTTCCTTACTCCTCACTGCTATTCTGAGCTCATACTTTTCTGACCTCACTTAGACTCAGAATCTGTTTCTGTCTGTCTTCTGCTCAAAAGAGTTTGATTTTCAGAAAAATCTTCCATCACCCTATTCACCCCCTAGGGTGATTTAGTCTCTCCCGAGCAAACCTTCAAGTTTCTTTGGAAAGAAGAGCAAATGATGAAGGTGGGGTTTTTGAGATTTTGGAGTTTAAATAGGCAAATTTTGAATCTAAATTTTCTCTCTCCTCAAATTTGAATCGAGCCACTTTTTTTATTATTTTATTTTATTTTTATTTTTATTTGCTTGGTTATTGTGCCCTCTACTCTCTACAAGCCCAAATATCCTAATAACCAAGCTCAAGTTAAAAGAATGTCGGTTTTAGGAATTCCCGACTTAAATAATTATTACAAACTTTAGGCGCATGAATTATTAGAAGTATTATTATTATTATTATTATTATTATTATTATTATTATTATTATTATTATTATTATTATTATTATTATTATTATTATTATTCCTTGAATTATCACAAGGCATAATTTATTTGATTATTTATTTATTTTTTTTTCTTTGCCAAGCGTCGCTATCATCATCCGAGTTATGCAACACATAATATGGTTACTGGCACTAGTATATAATACACATGATAATGATGAATAAAAGTGTGAATTGAAGTGCACGCGCTCATTAATATTATTAATCTTTGTTGATGTATTGGATTAAGGTCGGGGCATTACAGGAGGAGGTACCGTTTTCTTAGGCAATCAAGCCTAGTTGGGCCCGCCTAAAGGAACCAGTGGGAGCCTCTCTCCAGAAAGGGTTAACAGTGGGTACAACAAAGTTTTCCTAGGATCCAAAATAATATTTAAACTAGTTCATATGTTGCTAAATGTGGGATGCCTAATGTAAGCACATCGTTAAAACACACTACTCAAATTTTCAAGTTTCGCCCTCTTAATAAAAGGTTTATCCCCAATGGAGTCGCCACTGTAAGAACCACAACCGGCCGGGGCCCGCCGAGCTTCCCCACTCATGTTGGGTCTCTTTTTTTTTAAGATTGATTTTGGAAATGGTTTTGGAAGGTTGATTTGGAATGTGGGGATGAATCCTTTATTAAGGTTTTTTAATTTTATTAATTAGTCAAAGTTTGAATGGCGATTTTATTAATTCTTTTATTTTAGAAATTATTTTCAGAATTCATGGGATCTTATTTTCCAACTGAGGAATAAACTGATATTAGGGTTATGGTTCTGTCGTGAGGCTTTAGGGACACCAATCTGGACCGAAGCCACCATCGTTGACCCCACGATGCTGGCCGTGGCCTGCACCGAAGGTAGGCGGGCGCCGGCCAGAGGTCGTAGCTAGTGAAACCAGCCTTAGTCTCTGCCCAGTGGGTAGATCCAGAACCTGATATCATCCTTCCTACAACCAAAAACTATCGAGATGTAATTTTTGAATAGAACAAAATATGAAATAAGGGAGTCACCAGTCAGTTTTTAGGAAAGAAAAACTAACAAAACCAAAATTTTCTCTTTCAATCTTAGTATGAAAAAACTAAGACTAAAAGAGGCTAAAATGACTCCATCAGCCTTTGAACCGAGAATCGGATTCGGGGGCAAGGGTATGAAACGTAGGGAAAATCCCTTTCATTTCGCCCGTCTGAAGACGACCATTACTAGTTCGAGTAGTGTATTATAATGATGTGAAAAAACAAGCATACATCGACATGCTAAACGAAATTAAAGTAACCAAAACATAACCAGGAAAACAAGAAAGCGATAAAAGCGAAAGTAAAGAAAGTGATAAAGAAAAGCGAGAAATAGAAAAATTACATCGTTCGAGGAGGAATTTAAAGCGATTACATCTCTTAAACCACAATACGGAAAGCAATAAAGACATAAATAAATATAACCGTTCGAAGGTTTAATTATGGCCCTCAAGTTGTCCCACTTTATTGATTTGGATCTTTACACTGGATCTCTTGATGCAATGGTGACAATCTAAAGAAAAGGGATAATTTTGTGAATGGTGTATAGGGTGTAGTAATGATCAGTTGAATGAGTGCCCAAAGATCAGAATAATCGAATATTTTTTAGCTCTTTGCACGGATTCAATGATGAAAGATGAATGCTTACAGAAATTTCAGTAGAGTGACATTTAGGTGAGAGTATTTAGCTTGGCTTTCAGCAATGTAATGTTAAGGCAGGAAGTCGTATGAAAATAAGAGTCATACGTCTCTATTTATAGGAGAGGACCTAAGTCACAAATGACGTAGGGTTTGCCTCTTATCAGTCGTCCAAACAGTTGAAATAAAACCGGACCAAATCCTAATAGATAGAACTGGATCAACAAATGGATAAAACCAGATAGAACCGGATAAAAGAGCAAGGCGGGCGCCAGCCAACCGAGCGCTCCTAGGGTTTCATGCCCTAGTTGTGTCTCCAAGGACTCTCCAAGCCCAAAATGTAGCGTTCCACCATGCTTCTAAAAGGTGGGCGCCGGTCACAACGTCGTTTGGAGGGTAAAAGCTTCTAGCCTTAAGTGGGCTGTCTCATGAAGCTTAAAATGCAGCACTTTGATGCTCCTGATCATGAAATGCAAAGCTTTAACGTCGTCTTCAGGTCTTCAGCTCCTTGTCTGATTTAGACAAAAGTAGAATGCGGTATTCTGAACTTATAATTTCCCGACACATAGTATGGGACCCCACAATCTCTAAAGGCTCGACCCAGTTCTTGGACGTTCCAAAAGAAAAGAGGATTTGTGGACCGGCCCAAGATAAAAGGCTATTTATTTGGTGATGGGGGTTCTTTGTGGTTTACTAGCTTATATTGCACCGATCGATCACAGTCCGAGATCCAAATCCACAAACCGGACTCAGGATTATCATCATCGGGCCAACAAAATAAAACATAAATAAAGAGATAAAGGATGACACTTTTTAGGTGTCTACAACTGCTAATGGATATTATAATGTTTTATAGTGTGGTGAGTATTGAGGTGTTGAATCATATTGTTGGTGGAAGTGTTTGGGTGCTCCTTAGCTCTTGACTTTTAGGTCCAAATTTCTCAAATCATTTGTCCCTCTCTTGCCCTTCTAACCTTTAGCCCCCTACAACCCTTCGCAAAGTTCTGTTGCTTATTATTTGTATTTTGCAATCTTAGTAGTGGAGAATTTAGAGTCTTATGAAGCATGTGGTCAGTTACATCATTGGAGTCAGAATTGAGTGCATCTTAACATTATTAAAACATGAGAGTGGGAGTGTTCCATTTCCTAAAGTGAGGTGCTACCTATCTGTCTAACTCCATCTCAACGCATGTGCCACTACGACATGTCTCATGTTGGTAAAGGTGCTTGTTCGAGTTCAGCTTTGTGGTCTCTCAAATTATTTTTGAAAACTTTCATCTTCTCTGTATTTGCCAAATGATTTGTGCACCAATTAGATTTCTATTGAATGTTCACCACTCCTTGTAATGTTCCTATACATTGTCTATCTTGAGGAAGTTTGAATCTAGGTGCATTCTCCCCTTGTCGGTTTGTATAGAGTCTAGTGCTTGCTTGAGAAAAAAAAAACAAAGTTTACACAGGGGGAATGACAAATATCGTATTTGCATAGATTTCTGTAGGGGTTTCATCATATTATTTTAAGGGAATAATATGCATTTATTACTGTTTTCCTTCCTCTTTTTATCATTATGCCAGGGTCTTGTATTTTTGTTATATTTTTACATAAACTAAAATTGATAAGCTTTCCAACAAATGAAAATTGGAGTTCGGAGGAGAAAGTTATGGTCCAAACAAGTTAGTTTTGATACCCAAGCCACCACAATAGACATAATCATGGCAACTAACAGGGATTTAGCCAAGCTTCATAGGACCACCACGGGCATTGGGAGGATGGTTCTACATTGACTACTTAACTTTCTCTCCATTTTTGCTATACACTTCATGGTCTTGGCAATATAAGGCACATTTTTAGGTATATCCAAAGGCAATAGACCATCATATTCCACCATAGATTAGTTTAGAGGAGAGAGAGAGAGAGAGAGAGAGAGAGAGAGAGAGAGAGAGAGAGAGAGAGAGAGAGAGAGGAAAACTCACAAGGATTCCAAACCGGGGTTGCATCAACGAATTCAAGTGTGATTTGACTGAGCATTTCTTCCTCCTTCTCTTCTATTTTCTCATAGATTTCATTATTTTAGGATTAGTTTATGCTTTTTAATTTGGATTTGAATTTTTTTCCTTACAATCTTGAATTTATGGAAGTATTTAATAAATTTCCAATCGTGTGCTAATCTCTTTTGGATACTTTAGATTCACTCGCTTGTTTTAACAAATATTGGAGAGTTGTTTTGCTTGTGAGAATATTGATCCCTTTCTTACATGTTTTAGATATCTGATGAAGTACTAAAAATTCAAATTTGATGTTGGCATGCTATATTTGACATGTTTGTGTGATTACTTGAGAAAGAGTCACTATTGAAGAAACCTAAATTAATAATTGGATGCTTAATGAACTTGAAAAAATCAAGAACCTTAGAGAAATGGTAATTGATTAGATTTAGGTAACTTACTGTACCTTAAAAGACGGGTTCAATACTTTAGTTATCGATTTTGAAACAACAAATTGAGGAAAAAGTGCTGGATTGATACTTGAAATGGGGGATTGATTAATTTGCTTGATTCTTAGATTATTTATCCACTACAGTAGATAGTAATTTAGTTTAATTTCCGTTTTCAAATTTTGATTTGCTTAGCCTATCCTGAAGGTATATACTCAAGTACTTTGACCTAGTTCATGTGGAGACAACCTTAATAGTGCTAAAATGTTACATCACGCACTTGTGGGCCTATCAACATTTATCACATATTTTAGTTTTTAGACTAAAGGAGTCATGTTTAAATGAGAATATTAATAAATTGTTGATTGACTATACTTCCTATTATTATCAATAAGAAAATTAAATTCGTTTATACAACCAATATGCTAGTAAAGATTGTGTGAAACCATCTCACTTAAGATATATATCAATAAGTGAACCTGTTTACGTTGACTTTTAATGATAGTTGGGGTGACTAAAAGTTCATTAAGGAGTGAGTGTGATAAAAATCGTTATTAGATAAATTATTAGTGACCCTTGAATTAAAATCACTTTAAAATATATTATTAGTCACCATAATGTTTTTCACAATTCACCATTACAGGAGTTTATCTTCAATAACTCTAATACGAGACGCTCCTACTCAAAAACTTGTGTTACATATGTTCGATATGCAATTGAATGTGTCCAATTATTAGTGTCGGACACGAATACGTGAAGCCAATAAGACTATCCAAGCTTGTTAAGTTGCAACACAGGTGGCTGGCTGATGTTTACAAATATTCTTCCTTTAACACAGCTTGCTCCTTTATAATGCAAACTACACAAGATGGAAATGAATGATCATCCTTCCACCCATTCCCGCATCATGTTTGAGTCACCGTCAGTTTTACCTAATTATACAATTTAATATTTCTTACATTAGCTTAAGTCAGTTAGTTTGTTATACTATTGTATGATCCTTTTGACAACTGACATTTGTTTGTTACTTTTAGCTTAGCTGATCATTTGAGGAAGTAGCACGTGTATATAAACATTCTTGATTACTACAAGATAGAATTGAGCTAGATTTGGACCTTGAAAGTATTGAACCTCCGTTATTTTTTAAACATATTCTTTATTGGTCCGCTATGACTATCATTTGTTGCTCAAGTTAGAAAGATAATTGATAAACACGGTAGAAAAAAATGAATAGCACTTAATTTTGCCTACCTTGAATTGTACATGCAACTTGCTTTTATAACATTTTGGAAGAGATCTTTGTTAGGAGTGATATCAGGACTCCTTCCTCTATTGAATTTAATTTATTTCCTAATTGTTTTTTTCCTCCCATAATACTATCCTTAATAAAGGATTTGTTTAGGATATGAATTCTTCTACCACTTAGGTTAAGTCATAGTAGTGTTTGACTAAGGTGGAAACTATTGGGTTAGGTTTTCGTTGGGTTTCATTCATGGGCTTGAACTCATTGTTTAGCGGTGGAGGCTTATTTCGAGATAATGTTCATGGTTTGGACAATTTGGACATTTAGACAAAAATACCATACTCGAACTATGATTGTAGACTAGGACTTCCTGACCGGGCCTGAACCTAAATATCCGATGTCGGAAACCAATTGATCGAATGTCCGAATTTGTAAGGTGAACGTCTGGAAATATGACTTGAAATTTACGCATATGATTGAACTCGGACCCAAATTTATAATATTCGAACAAGATTTTCCTAAATTTTTGCTGAAAATTTCGTGGATTGGATCGAATGTCCGAATATAGATTGTCATAAAATCCGGACAACTTGAACCTAAATTTTCAGACTCAAACTTGATCTGAATTCTACTTTGACTATGACCAATTGTCTAAATTTAAAATTTCAATAAAAAATTTGTATCCAAACCCATTTTTCATTGATCGGACAAATATGAATAACTAAACTAGATAGATTTTTGTTAGCATTAATTTCGAACAAATTTTCTTGATTTCATTGGGCTTAATCTAGGCCCATTGGCAGCGCGGGGTTGGGGGAGTGATATCTTATATATATATATATATATATATATAAATTAAATGTTGGGTATAATCAATGTATGAAGCGACACATAAGATGTCACGTAAGATGTTATGTAGGATGTCAAATGAGTAGATTTAATGCAATTTTTATTCAATTTAATATTGATACTATTTACATGTCTAGTAAAATATTAGTAAGTATATTTAGTCTTAAAAAAATTATTAAATATGATGAACATTAACAATGAAAGATATATTAATCAAAATAGGAAAAAAAAAGAAAACATATCTACTTACTGTTTGTAATAAATTATATAATCTAATAATTGTTATTTGAAAAAAATACTATTTTTTAACTTATAATTAATTTTATTAAAATAAATTAATTAAAAATAATAAAATTAGAAAAATAATTAATTATAAAATAAAATTAATTAATACCTTACATAGCAAGAGGTACAACCTAATATTAATGAATTCCTTGGGGTAGATTCATTAATTCAATGAAAATCTGCTACTTCTCTCACTGAAACACTCCTCTCTCTGAATTTCCTTGTTAATTAGATCTGAAGAATATACCTAATATGAATGAATTCCTTGTGTAGATTCATTAATTCAATGAAAATCTGCTACTTCTCTCACTGAAAGACTCCTCTCTCTAAATTTCCTTGTTAATTAGAGCTGAAGAAATTGTAGAGTTCTTCAATCTAATCACACTGAGTTGGGTGAAATAGTATACTCGCTGCGGAGAAGTTATTCTATAGTATCAGCTCCTGCAACTGGTTCTACCTCTGCTTCATTTTGTTACTAAAAAACGGAGTCCCGCTGCGGCCTCTGACCGTCCGTCCTGTTTCATCTTGATTTGGTGGCTGCGCCCGACATGTCGAAGGAGGCGTGTTCTTCATTGTCAAATACCACTCCGTTGGTATGAAATTCACTTACCATTTCACTTCCTTAAAAATTCTATACCAGAAGCATAGTTCATTCTATTGAAGTAACTGAATTTCATTTATGATTTCAAAATTCTTCCGATGGGGTTAGTGTAGTTCATCCCGATTTAATTGAAGCAGTTGAATTTTCGTTTGGTTTGTTGATATTTGATTCTTGCCAAACTTTGTCTAATTTGTTGAATAAGGAGCGATTTGGAGATGGCGATGAACGGATAATGATGTTAACCGGAGGTGGGTCAGGCTGGGTTGAGCCGAGAACATCTTGTGATCATCTGGGTTCTTTGTCTTACGATCTCTCTCACATTCCCGTCCCCGATACCGCCTGCTTCAGGTTTCTCTCTCTCTCTCTCTCTTCACCCCTCCCTTCCAAGTTTGACCTGCCTGAAAGCTTAGTTCATTCAATTGAATTAATTGAATTTCATTTATGTTTGTACTGAACTGTTGTGCCTTGTATTGCATGAAAAGTGTCCTTGTCGAGAAGGCTTACATTAGGCTTAGAGGAAACAGTAAGATTCGAATTATGGAAAAAACAGCTACAACTCCCTTTGTGGATACCCAACCCCCCAAAAAAATAAAAATAAATTAATAAACAAAAAAAGAGGGAATAAGTAGTACGACGTCTTAATCATATCAAAACTGAGGCTTGCTCGTCGTTGCAAATGAGTATCCATCACTCTCCAATAGAGGAGAGGTCAAAATGAGAGCCCCGTGAACTTGAAACATTCAAGTATTTTGTTTTTGATGTAGAACTCAAAACTTCAATTAGCGTGGCATTAAAAAAATGTTGAAGCCTCATAGTGACGAATGATTATATAAGAAGAGATATGATAACTCAACACCCATTATGTGATAGAGGTCATAAAATTCTAATGGAAAAATCCTAGCAAATTATGAATTCATACATTCTCGTCCTCTCTTAATCAGGTCATCTTCTAATGTTCTCTGGTCAAATTTATCTCACTAAGTTTTCCACAGAAGTAAGGCTTGTCGCTTAATTTCTTTAAGCCCTTAGCTGACTTGATATTGCTCATAAAAACCTAAGGTTAGTGCCAACACTTATGAGCTCCTTGTTGTAATGGTGTTCCTCAGCTACTCTTATCATTTGCATGCTCTTCTGGAACTTACAGGGAATGCTCATGCAGCAGATGCCTAGTTTGTTTGAGTTATGCCCTCAAATCTTTTATTAGGTTACCATTAACAATTGACAAATGATAACTCTAAATAAATGCTTCAATATCATTTCAACAGCAGCCTCTTGATCCCCATAAACCGTGCTTCTTCTTGACAGAATTAGTACCCTTAGCTTTTCTCTCATTGTCCACTTGATCCCCACAAACTTTTTCTCTTCTTCTAAGAATTAGTGCCCTTGGCTTTTCTGTCGTTGTCCAACTGGCTATGTGCACTCCTTGAACCTTCCGACTTGTTGCCCTCACTGATTAACATAACAATTCGTTCATCTTAATAACAGAAATCTCATGCGTGTGATCAATTTAGTATTAAAAAAAAAAAAAGAATCCTTCATGTTTTTTCATCCTAACAGCTTTGTCAAGTGAATGGGGTGTATAACAACTCTACTGATCCCTTCGAGGGGAAATGGTACTGGACTTGTACAGGAGTCAGATAAGTAGAAATCTCTAAAGCAACTTTCTTACTTGTTGGCACTTAGTTTAAAAGCGCGCCCCAGGCGGGCTTAGGTGCACAAAAGCCTGGGGCGCACTGCTGTGGGCTTTTTGGGAGGTCAAGCGCAGCCCCTCCAAAAAGCCCAAAAGCGCGCACCTTTTGGGCTTTTTGTCGGGGCGCCTTTGACCCGGGCACGCGCTTTTTGGACTGAAGGAAAAAGTTACCCTTTTTTACTTTCTTTTTTTAAAAAATGAGCTTATTCCTTTTCCTTACCTTGAGCTGAGTGCGAAGAGACCTTTTGCTTCCCTAGACTATCGTGTTTTCCGGTGCAAGTGAACCAGAAACCCTAGCTTCTTCGCGCGAGAGACCTTCCCTCCTCCTCGACTCCACCCTTCCGGTGCCTCACTTGGCACTCTCCGGCACCTCCCTTGGTGTTTTTCGGCGCCGACCTGCTCGCCGATATTACTAGGTACTCTCCTCCTTTTTCTTTTTCCTTTTTCCTTTTTCCTTTTTCCTTTTTCCTTTTCCTTTTCCTTTTCCTTTTCCTTCTTCTTCTTCTTTTCCCCTCTTCCTTCTTCTTCTTCGTCTTCTTTTTCCTCCTTTCTTCTTCTGTTTCGTTTTCCTCTTCTTCCTCCTCCTCCTCCTTCTTCTTTTCCTCTTCCTTCTTCTGCTCTGGTTTCGAGCTTTTCTTTTTCTTCCTCTGGTTTCAGGCTCTTCTGCCTTCTTTTTATTTGTTTTCTGTGTTTTTTTTTCTGGGTTATGCGGCAGACAGCTTTTTACTGTTTGACTGATCTCTTCTTCTTTTTTTTTATGTCTCTCTTTTTTTTTTCTCTCCATGTTAGTGAGTCAAGATAATATAAAGTTGATCATATTTTAATTGTTTTTACTGTGATAATTGTAGATTATTGTGATTTAAATGGAGGCAGAGCATGTGGTATTAGATGATGATAATGATGATGCTTAGTTGACCTTTGGGGAGGGGCCTTACAAACTCTTTTCTTTGTGTGTTATTTTCTATGACTATACTTGCTTGTTTTGTTTTAGACTTCTAAGTATGTGTTTTGAGATGGTTGAATGTTAGATTCCGGTTCTTAAGACTATATATGATACTTTTAGTAGTTAAAATGTTGTCTAAACACTTTTTGATGTGCTATCTTACTTATTTCTCAAAGAATATGGGTTGGGAATGAATTTCAAGCATTTTATGTAACAAGTGCGCCTCGCTCCAAAAAGCCTTCGCCTTCGCCTCGAAGCCCGCGCCCCGGGTCCTGTGCGTTTTTGCGCCTTGCGCTTTTTAATCTAGGTCTTGGCAGCAATGCATTGGCTGATGAGTGAATAATTCAGTCCTGGCTGATCTCTCTTCTTCCCTTTATATTTTTTCCTCGTTTTGAGTGGAGAAAAGAGATATCATTTTCCAATGAGTAATTGATATTTTCCTAGTTTTGATATTTTTTCCAAATGATCTCTCATCTGTATATCTTTTATTGTATTGAGTGGAGAAAAAAGATTAGGGGAGAAAAGAGGTTATTCTGTAGAACTCAGTGACCATGACACTAAAAGGCATGTATAACTAACATTGTTGGGGATGGCAATGAGGCGGTAATCCCCGATCCCGACAGGGATGGGGATGTGGACGAGTGCAGAATCTGATCCCTGTGCAGGGACGAGGACGGGGATGGGGGAAATCTTTATCCCTATTCCCCGCCCGGTTCCCTATTGTCCAATTACACAGGAGGGGCATTTCAGTAATTTTATTACAAAACCCTAGAGCCTAGATATAAAAGCAATGCCATTAGCTTTTCCTCCCCAGCGCCTCATCTCTGCACCTTCACTTTCTCTCTCCTCTCCTCCTCTCTCTCTCTCTCCCTCTCTCCCTCTCCGTAGCTCTTTGCGAATTCACCGTCTACCTCGTTCTCTTTGCTTTTAGGCTAGGAAACCTAAAAACACAATCCACCGTCTACCCCGTTCTCCTTGCGAACTCTCTCCTTAGTCCTCCATGTTTTCGTGCATCTAGCCAAGCCAACTTCGGCGCCATCGTTGTTGTCGTCAAAAACCTAGAATCACCTGACCTTTGGTGTTTGGTCTTCCACTGTCAAATTAATCCTCACCATTGCAATGTTAAAGCTTGCAAGATTCACATGCTCAAAGCCTTCAAGGTGAAGGATTAACAAGTTAAGTCAATTTCAACCTCCAATTTATTTATTTATTTATTTACTTTTGCTACTTTCTCTATTTGTATTCATGTTATTTAGCAAAGAATATATGTGAGAAAAGCCGATTTTTTTTTTTTTTTTGTTTTTTGGATTATGGGTTTTCATTGAATTTTTGGTTTTAAAATTGGTTTAAGTTGAACATAGATTCAATTTTAGCGCTTGGGAAGTGGGGACCCGCCGGGGACGGGGATGAGGAGTAGATCTTGTCCTCGCTTTGGGACAAGGGCGGGGATAGGTTTTGCAACGGGAACGGGGACGAGGAGGGTATTCCCCAATGCCAACCCATTACTAAAGACTAGGTGATTGGAAGAATTTGTCATTTTGACATGAACTTGATTAGCTTATTGTTTTTTGTCGGTGATTGCTTTCCAAGAAATCAAGCTTGTCCCTAAATTATTTCAAACTCATAACAAATTTGTTCTCCAAAAAATTGGCTCATGCATGCTCTAATCAGGAGAGCACTTGATTCCTTTCACTTATTAGGCCTCTTCTCTTGATTTTTGAGGAGTCGAGTATCCACCCTTCAACTATAAGGTCTTGCTAAGAACATTACACTTGGCTACAATTAATTTCTTCATTTTATATAATTGTTTCATCCTTTTTCTATTGAAAATTTTGAACAAAATTCTGGGATTGAGGGAGCAAATGCCAACGGTATATAAGCATTGTAAAGTTGTGTGGAGAAGTGATAGAGAACGAGGAAGGGGAAAAGGGAGAAAAAGAGGGAATTTAGAGGGGAGAGAAGAATTAGAGAGGAAAAGAGAAAGATTTAGTGAAGAAGAGAGAAGGAAACTAGCATCTCGAGTGCTTGATTTGTATTCATTGTATATTTGATGTCGTTTGTAGTAACCTAGGACATATAATCTATTTATAAGACTATGACTTGGGGAGCAAGCTATGAGACTTTATGACTTGAACCTAACCCTACCCTAGATAGCATAGGAAACTAAATATTATTAGAATACTCTAAATAACCCTATTTTGACTCTTTTAAAATACCTTATAATATTCTATGAAAATCAAAATACAACAAATTTCCAAATACCAAAATATATCCCACATTCTTAATCCTGTCTTTCCTTTATTCTTCATCTCTATCATTCTCCCCTGGTTGGAAAAAACTCGTCCTCGAGTTTTGTAATGTGATAGAAAGATGTTAACCCAACAAAGAAACAACACCTTTACTCCAATGCATACATGAAAAACTCGATGCTTTATCAAATTTTCCAAGAAAAGTAGCAATTGTAGCAATGGATGTAGTAGTTCCGTGGAAAATAAAAATTCTTCGAGGATGAATAAATCAACGTGCTCAAATTTTCCTATAGACATCGTCTGCACCAAAACTCAGGATAACCATGGTGCTCTTCTTTATCTTGGTCAATATCAATAGAATTATCAGTTTCAACTTCTAATTCCATGTTACCACATATATGAGAGGATAAGTATCGTTGTGGTTCATGTTGCCTAGTGTTACTCTGATTCTCCTCCACTTGAGAGACCTCATTAGTTGAAGTAGTCCAACTTGCAGTGCACATGCCTCCAAAACATGTTTACTGACAACTTGAGCATGTGGTGTATGAGATAGAATAGAAACCATAAATTCCATTAGGAAGTCTTCAACTTCTTCAAGAAGACCATTGAAGATAGATTTTGTGGGAAAGTATGGATGGTGGATGACAACCTTTAATGGATGCAAGAAGATAATGAAAAATATTCAATACACAAGCATCACATTCAAGATCTAACATCACAAGATAAGACCTAACCTTAGCCATAATCTCTAAGTATATGGAGTCTCTTATTGTATGATCAGCTAGCCATGTCACCT
Organism: Talinum fruticosum; assembly: GCA_021018815.1. Classification (NCBI taxonomy): domain Eukaryota; kingdom Viridiplantae; phylum Streptophyta; class Magnoliopsida; order Caryophyllales; family Talinaceae; genus Talinum; species Talinum fruticosum. The sequence continues at coordinate 4,033,140 of JAITYX010000036.1, read as the reverse complement.
ATGTTCTAGATGATATGATTAGTTTAAAAACCTTCTTCATAGATTGGTCATCAAAAGGAGGATCAGGTGCAGTAGTGATTCGATTAAGCTCTGAAAGGGAGGCAGCAAGAGAACCCTGAATGTTAGCATCAGTATGGTTTAAGAGGGCTTCAGGGATTAATACTCCTTTTACTGTTACTAGTACATCTTGTATGGCCTTTGAGGGTGACATATGTACTTAGAGACAAAAGGTCTCCAAGTTTATCCAACAACCCAAAGAAATCATGAGAAGATGACGAGGGAGTAAGTAATTGTGTGCCAACCTAGAAAAGTTAACATGCCAATTCTTTCCCGAGTAACCATGTTGGTTTGAGTGTCACCATGACAGCAAATCAACAAGCAAGGTGGAGGACATAGAGACATATGAGAACAGTGAACATGTAATGAGAAGAAACAACCTCTCTGTTTTTTTAGGCAGGAGGATTAGGATGGTTTGAGAATCGGGAACTTGCTATGATACCAATGTGATAGAGAACGGGAAGGGGAAAAGAAACCATGACAACAAATCAACAAGCAAGGTGGAGAACATAGAGACACATATGAGAACAGTGAACATGTAATGAGAAGAAACAACAACCTCTCTGGTTTTTTTAGGCAGGAGGATTAGGATGGTTTGAGAATCGGGAACTTGCTATGATACCAATTTGATAGAGAACAGGAAGGGGAAAAGGGAGAAGAAGAGGGGATTTAGAGGGGAGAGAAGAATTAGAGAGGAAAAGAGCAAGATTTAGAAGAGAAGAGAGGAGGAAACTAGCATCTCAGTGCTTGATTTGTATTCATTGTATATTTAGCTGTCGTTTGTAGTAACCTAGGACACATAATCTATTTATAAGACTATGACTTGGGGAGCAAGGTATAATACTATGACTTGGGGAGCAAGCTATGAGACTTTATGACTTGAACCTAAACCTACCCTAGATAGCATAGGAAACTAAATTTTATTAGAATACTCTAAATAACCCTATTTAGACTCTTTTAAAATACCTTATAATATTCTATGAAATTCAAAATACAACAAATTTCCAAATACCAAAATATATCCCACATTCTTAATCTTGGCTTTCTTTCCTTTATTCTTCATCGCTATCAAGAAGCCTAAAAATTAGAAATGACAGAAAAGGATTGTCCCAGGCTCTCTTTCTTTTTTTTTTTTTTTTTTAAATTGTGTATTTGCATATTACGATGATGGTATGTTATGTAATCTCACCGTCTGCTTTAAGATGGTATATGTGGTAATATTTCTGTCATACGTGGATCATTTGAACAGACAATGAGCAATATATGTATGGGAAAAAACTGAGTTTCTCTATTTAGCGACTTATGGCATGCTTGTGATTATGTGGTCCTAGTTATTGTTCCTTTTTTGATTGGTTGGTTCCAGAACAGTCATCTGAAAAATTGATTCTATACATGATAACTATGAAGTTCATATAAAGTTAACAGATCATCAAAGTTATTCAGCTCTTGTAGAATTCCCCCTCTTCTTGAGTAGGTACCTACAAATCTTCGCTGTCCAAACGTTCCCCTTTAATGATTCTGATACAATAGCTGATGTACTACTAGCTTAGGGATGAAACAAAATATAGATTCTTTTCCTATGCTTATTAGTTTTGTTCGTTTTAGGTTTGGTGTTGCCGGTAAGAGTTGATGTTAATAGTGAATCATTTTTGATATAAATTGGGAATGTAGGGATAAATCAGTGAGAGATTCTAAGGAAAAAAATCAGGTTGACCATATAAAGCAGCAGATACCAAAGTTAGCTCCTTTTAAACGGCTCATGTCTGTTTTCAGATTAATTAGTAGCTTCAGATCTTGTGACATCGTCATTATGTAATCCAAATCCCTCTGCTAAATGGAGAATGGCTACTTATAGAGCAAATGCTCTCTCATGTCCGATTCAGTAGTTTATGATGCTTAGTTGTGTATGGCAGCCTTCTATGTAGAAAACTATTATAATTTGAAATGTATCTTTAAGCTTTCGTTCATAACTGGGGACACATTGGGCATATGGAAACTAATGCTTTCTCTGTTTTTTTCCTTTTTTTGGCTAACTGGGAACACATTTGAAATGTATATTTAAGCTTTTTTGGTTGATTAGTAGCTTCGAGGTACTTGCTTGCAAAACTATCTTTAATTAGTGAGACACTTTATGATGGATATATCACCCCTGAGAGCAACATATCCAATGGAGAGGGCTATCCAAATCAAGACCAAGCTGGGCTCTTAGCTTATTTCCAGCATGGGCAGGCGCCACAGGAGCAGACCAGCCATGGCCCTACGAGGGGCTGCTTATCTGCCTGATCAGTCAAGTTTGAGGAGGAATCTGACCTCCATATTTTGCATGGAAATTCTTCAAGATGCCCTCTAGCAAGGGGAATTATGGGCAGTTTGAAACTAGGCGGAGAAAATAAGTGAAGATATACTTTGTCAAAGTCAACAGTTTTTCAGACCAGCCATGGCCTTACAAGGGGCTGCTTGTCTGCGTGATCAGTCTAGTTTGAGGAGGAATCTGGCCTCCATATTTAGCATGGAAGTTCTTCAAGATGTCCTCTAGCAAGGGGAATTATGGGCATTTTGAAACTAGGTGGAGAAAATAAGTGAAGAGATACTTTGTCAAAGTAACAGGTTCACCCAGTTTTGACACCTGTTGAGTATTTCTTGCATAACTTTTATCTACGAGGACTTTTTCAACAATCAGCATATGGATGGAAAGCTCTCTCAACAAGCTTTCCAAACATACTTTTTTGTTGCATTTGGAGCTTTGTATGAAAAGTTATGGCACTTTGAATTAGGGGAAAATATATGTGAAAGCAACGTGTAGCCGTCCCTTTTACCTTGTACGTTACTTTTGTCTTGCTACTTTATTGTGCCCTCCCCTTTTGTTTTGGCTGTACTTGCTCTCAGCCTTAGGATGATTGTGGCCCTGTTTGGCAATAGCGGGTGGTTGGTTGAATTGGTTGGTTGGTTGGCTGATTGGATTAGTTGTTGGTTGATTGGATTAGTTGATTGTATTAGCTGTTTAGCTGTTTTAGAAAAAGTGTAAAATGAAATTAGCTGCTAATCACAAAAAGCTATTGAAATTAGCTGCTAATCACAAAAAGCTATTGAAATTAGCTTTTCTGAAAATGGCTTTTTGAGAACAAAAAGTTATTACAAAAGGCAATTTACCAAACACCTTAAATAGCTTTTTGAAGCCAAAATTTCCTCAAAAAGCCATTTTTGCTAAAGAGCCATTGAAAAAGTCATTAGCCAAACATGGCCTCTATGGGGTTTTTGACCTTTGGATTAATCATGTATATATGTCTAACTTTACCTAGCTATAAATATGTGAAGCTTGGTATTGTTAAGGGTCTTTTGTCAATTTGAATGCAAAGTTGGGCTACGCTCCTTAACCCCCAAAATCCTCTTTGCTTTGCTTAGTTAATGGCTTAATTAAGTGGTGTCCAAGAGTCTGATTTTGGCCAAAGGTGGTGTTTCTTATCCTAGGGAAGGTTAGTACCAATTTTTTCCTCTACTTCTCAAAACCCATCTTTTCACTCCTTCACCAACTTACTACCAAATCTTCCCCCGCCTCTTCCTCCACCCTTATGATTTTCCCCTTAAATTTCAAAACCGAGACTCATTCACCAACTTACTACCAAATGCTTAGTTAACGGCAATCTTCAAGTCTCGTAAAGTGGTTTCTATTTATAAGCACCAAGGTTGACCGTTGAGACTTGTTCCGGAGTGGTGAGCCTTAATAGCCGTTGTAACGGCTAGTATGAGTCACTCGAAAAAGATCCGTTGAGATGTGAACGTTGTGTAGTGATCCTTGGCTCAAAAGATGGTTCATCCCTTTGGTGGTGATTGAAATCTGGTTAGACTCAAAGTTAAAGTTTTCTAGTTTTGGAAACAAACTTTCCATGACACGGTGTCCGAGCCATGTCCCGAAATGGTTGATTTTTGGTTGGTGTTTAATGGTTAGAAACCGGTTGGTTTTGTACTTCAAAAGTAGATTAGGCTTGCTTTATCAACCTACAAAAGCAAATAAAAGTGGTACTCAAAGTATAAAAATATTTTGGTCCAGAATTAGGCAAAGATAATAATTAAATCAAAGTAATTAAGCACTTAATTATCTTCGGCTTAAAAGAATGGAATTTTTGAGTCTAATATTCATTAGGTTCAAATTCCATCTTGAGTTAATCTTTAAAATAATCAAGTTAGAAAGAATAAGATATTAGAATTCATAAACTTGATTAAGTCAATAATTCTCAATAAATAAACTGCTTAGAAATTAGAATTAACGCTAGAATTCATTTTCACTTGAAACATGAAGTCGGTGCTCAGAATAAAAGTGTTAAAAAATTATTTACTCATGCGATTGCTCCGAGTTGTGTCTGAGTGGGTCTGAAACACAATTAAGAATGTTATGCTAAGCTAAATGACTGGTTTTCGAGTGGGTCGGAACAGAACGAAAACTTAAATATGAGTTTCTTTAAAACTCAGAATGACTTAGAATCAAAATTAAGAGAGATAGAGAGTTGTAGCTCAGTCTTCATCCCCTCTATTACCTGCGATCTTGGATGCTCCCCATCTTGTCCTCCTTCAAACTTTGCCCACCCTATTACCCATGTACCAACATTCAAGCCCCCCACCTTTTCCCACCGTTCTCCTCCTCAAAAGGCCCAAGAGTGCTCACGAGGGTATATTTTGTGCTTGCGGTTTAGCCCTCTTTGCCCTAGCTTTCCTTCCACTCCCCTCTAAGGCTCTTAGGTTCATCACCAGAAATGTAGTTTAAGCTACTTTACCTGTCTCTACTCCTTACTGCCCCCCCAAATTCTTTCCCCAAATTCCAATTGTAACATTTTTTAAAAGAAAAAGTAGCACAAAGATGGTAACGGAACCCTTTTGTTTCTGATGAGAGGTTAACTGCTACTGCAATTCTTTTTTTCTTGCATCTTTCAGGACTTCTTTTCTTGTATTAATAGTTTCTTTTTTCATTTACCATGCCCAAAGGAAGAGAAGTAAAATATCTTAATATGTAGGGTCCCATTCAATCTTTAAAAGCCAAGGCCAACACGTTTGCTATGGACTTTGTTTCACTTTTGTTTGATTGAGACCATGTAGAATGTTTCAACCCATGAGAGATTCTTGCACGAGCTGCTGGTCCTACTTTTATCATTTGTTAGAAGACAGAATTTCATGCTGGGTTTTGAATTTTCATATGAGCAGAAGCTGAACCTTGTGAATGATTGAATGTTATTTCCTTATTGCTTTTATGCTGTTGATATTTCTGCTTTGAAGGTGCCATCATCCTGCTGAAAACTGGGTGTGCTTGTGCTGTAAAGATGTCCTTTGTAGCCGTTTCATAAATAAGCATATGCTTGAACATCATGAGCAGACAGGCCACTGCCTAGCACTTAGTTACAGGTATGCTGTGTCTCCCTTTATTAAATGACATATTACTCCATATGGACACATCATTCCACTTCCTTTTGTCTGATATCCACTTTCTGTACAGCTGAGAGAGATTACTTTCAACTTTTTGAGTTTTTGATTATAGTGGATTTAAAGTTAAATCTAACTGACCTCGATCTGTTCTCCCTTCAATTGTCCGATTAGGGTGGCATTTATTTAATCTCTCCCCCACCCCCGGCCCCCGCCAAAAAAAAAGAAAAAAATGCTATTCCTTGGCTGAACTCCAGGTGAAAGCTCACGTTTGGTTTCCATTGAAGTGTCCCTCAATGTTGACTCTATCACTGTAATTTATTGTCAGTGTACCTCCACAAAACTCACCCCTCCCCACCCGAGGCAATGGAAATGGCAGGATTTTGAAGTGGAAGTCTCGATATCTTTCTCTTCTTTAATGGTGGTGATGTATTTTTAATTTTAGATTTTGGTTCAGTGACTTGTCAGTTTGGTGTTTCAATTGTGACGCATACTTGGACGCTCAAGCCATAGACCAGCTACGTCTTGCACATGAAACGGCTTACATACTGAAATTTGGAGAACCACCACCAGTTCGCGCAGTCGAATGCATGCAGGTGGAAGACACTGGAGCTGGTAGTTCATTCCTTCTGAGTTAGATAAAATGCAGAAAGCAGCACTTCAGTAGAAGACAGTGCATTTTGAGTGAACAGAATGTTATGAAATAAAACCTTATGTTGACCAGTGTTCGGAAATATGAAATATCTGCATGAGAAAAGGGCCCTTTGTCTATAATGTGGGCTCACAAAGGACCTTCTCGAGCATCTACCTAACCTCCTTCCCCAGTGAATATTTTCTTTGATTAATAGCAGTTTCATTTGCATATTGCATTGAAGACAGACGTATTGATGTAAACTTAGCTTTTATTTTGAGTTCCTCATAGAACTCCTAAAATGTGATCCCCTCAAATTGATTTTTGTTATTCATTATTGTTGGCTATAGGAATGCCATATCAAGATTGATGTTTTTCCACACAAACATAGGCTTTCCACAATGGTAATGATGGATAGTGGGGCGTGGTGTTCATTGATTGCCCATTATTATGACTCGGGATCGCAGCGGGTCAGATTCAGGTTCCAAATTCGATCCGATTAAATTCGGAGTCGAAAATCTGATATGATGGAGTTTAATCTGACTCTGACTCCGTCTCCAACCTCAAAACAAAAAAATTCACTGGATTTTCAAACACCGGCCAACGAAGATTGAGAGGTGAGAGATGATTTTGATTCGGCAACTAGATCTGTGCGAGTTGATGAGGGTGAGAGAGAACAAGAGTTTCAACAAAAATTTTAAACACTCGCTAGAGTTTTAAATGCAAAATCAACACTCCTTTTCCCATGTCACCACCCCCCAGGCTGATCCCAACACTCCACTCAATCTATACAGCTCTCATCTCATTCACCATCTTTTTGGTATCCTCCTCTACTCTACCACCAAGACCATATCTTCTAGGCAAGGCGAGATGAGAGAGTGGAAGAGGGAGAAAGAAACAAAAGTCCCGTTTGGCAATCACTGTTGTTAGTCTTAACTGTTAGGTGCTTGTGTTAGCTTTTTGTATTATCTATTTGTATTAGCTGTTTTTAAAAGTGTTTAGTAAACTTAGTTATCTCTGACAAAATTGTTTGATAAAATTACTTTTTGCCCATGATTTTGATTAGTTAGATATTTGCATTATGTTTGTTGTTTCTTTCATTTCTTTCATTGTGCTAGTGGGGGTCAATTATATGCTTTGGTGCCACCACGATTCTCCTCATGGCTAATCGGGGGATGGTTAAGTGTTGTGGTGGCCACCACGAATCTCCCCACGACTAATGGGGGATAGTTAGGTGCTATGGTGGCCACCACCGATCTCCTCACGGGCACCATGGAGGTCACCATGGGTCTTCCTACGACTAGTGTGGGACAATTTGGTGTTGTGGTGGTCACCACCGATCTCCCCACGGGTTGTGGGCTGTGGGGTACTATGGAGACCACCACAGGTCCTCCCACGTCTAGTTGGGAGCTTTGGAGCCCACCCACATCCAATGATAGACCATGAGGTGCTGCGGTATCCACAGCAGGATCCTCCACACAACCTGTGGGGTTTGTTTTCTTGTGGTTGGGCTGGTGGTGCCCACCACGGTTTGCACACCGTGGGAGGACCTTTGGAGCCCACCCACATCCAATGATAGACTGTGAGGTGCTGTGGTATCCACCGCAGGATCCCCCACACAACCTGTGGGGTTTGTTTTCTTGTGGTTGGGCTGGTAGTGCCCACCACGGTTTGCACACCGTGGGAGGACCTTTGGAGCCCACCGACATCCAATGATAGACGGTGAGGTGCCGTGGTATCCACCGCGGGATCCCCACACAACCTGTGGGGTTTGTTTTCTTGTGGTTGGGCTGGTGGTGCCCACCACGATTTGCACACCGTGGGAGGACCTTTGGAGCCCACCCACATCCAATGATAGACGGTGAGGTGATGTGGTATCCACCGCGGGATCCCCCACACAACCTGTGGGGGTTGTTTTCTTGTGGTCACCGGCCGTGGTGGAGCCTGTGGTGGCGTCTTGTGACTCCAAATCTCATTTATTTTTTTATGGCAAACATCTGATTTTTAAGCTCATTATATATATATATATATATATATATATATATATATATAATTAAACTTTAACTCAATTAATTAAAATAAACCAAAAATCATTGATCAAATTAAATACTTATGAATATGTATAGTAATGAAAATAGAAGATAAATAATTTTGTGACCATTGAAAAATAATTTTAAAGCTCATTATTATATAAATATTGTCATGCACGCACGAGACACCCGGTTTTCCCCGCCCTAGACGCATTAGGAGTGAGACCATGGACCTAATATTTTGAGGAGTTTGATATCAAAAGAATTCTGGAGAAAAATTTCTCCAAAGATTTAATGATTCAATCACTGCGTCAAGTTCACAGAATCAAATTTGATCACTTACAACATAATTCTCAAACAGATCATCACTTCAATGTTAAGTTGAAAGAGTGCTTATAGCGTAATAATTACTAAGAACATAAGGGGGAAGAGGGGGGATCAAACTCTTTAACAAGAAGCTAAGTTTCATCGAATGTCATCTCCAAAAGCTGTACTTCCTTGCAAATCACCAAGACGCTGCTCACAATCCAGCTTGCCCCATCTCGTATCAACTCGCTCGCAAGGGAAGATGGGTTTACCTAGGCTGTTACAACAACAATTGGATGGTAAGCCAATTCAACAATCACTTTCTAGAGAGAGAGAGAGAGAGAAAGAGAGAGAGAGAATCATGCAACTATAATTAGAATGCATGTGAACTGCACGTACAGAATTTGACCAAGATTATATGCAGGCCTACCATCTTTTCTGTGTCCAAGTTATATTGACGTACTGAGGTTACCAGATTCTAAATTCGAACCACTCATAAATGCGCAGTTATGTGACATTTTTAGTTTTTGAACCGAAAAGCCAGATGGATTGTTCTCTGTACTGCAGAGCTGAAACATCTGAAGAATGTGTAGGACATATTTCTCGGTAAAATCATACTAGTAGCTGAGCTGACATTGCTGGACCCAAACAGAAAAAATCCGTTTCTGTTATGAATTCTAATTATCCTGGCTAAGGGTTTGGCATTTGATGTTAAGCTCTGCACGAAACCCAACCATTTTGAGGGTATACACAACAGGTTCATGAACCTCACATGAAGTAGTTCTGGTACAGCAGAGAAGTACAATTTCACAGAATAGTAAGGCTTCAATTCTTCACTTCAAGAATTGTTCACCTCAAAATCAGTGGCTCAGTACATTAAATCCCCAAATAAAGAGAACTTTTTCAGTTTTGATTGTTGACTTGGGGGTATGTTCACGTACCATTTTTAAGGGTAATCATTTCTCCTAAAATGGAACAAATGAAAACCATCACTAGAATCAACCCAAACTGAACCAAACCCATTCCTTGGGTTCCCGCCTAGTTACTGCAGTGAGGTTGTGAAGCGGAAGCTAATCTCATCCCTCACCAAGAAAGCCCCTCTCTTACTCCTCAGTCAATTCAAAGCCAAGGAGAATCCATGAGTATCCCTCCATTCACTCAAGAACTGCTTGATCTCACTTTGCTTACAATTATCAAGTTTGGGCATATGTTCAACAATGTAAACAGTGATCAAATGGGTTGCAATTGTGATGGAATCACAAAAGTTTAATTTAGGAAAAAGTTTAAAATAATAATTACGAAATTTATTGGTTTAGATGTGTTTATTGGGGAAGGAGTTTTAGTAAGTTTGTCTTTTCTTGATTAAGTCCCTAGGTTTCCGTATTAAGCTGTTAGCTTTCTTACTATAAATTAGGGATGTTAGAGTCTTGTTGGACACCAAATATTGACTGCCAAATGAATATGAATCAAGCACCGAGATGCTAATTTCCTCATCTCTTCTCTGAATTTTCCTCTTTCCCTCTCTAATTCTTCTCTCCCCTTTAAATTCACTTTTCTTCTCCCATTTCCTCATCCCATTCTCTATCAAATTGGTATCAAAGCAAGTTTCCTATTCCTAATTCTACTGCCTGCCTAAACCAAAAGGTTTATCAACTATCGAGGCTGAGTACATTGCAGCTGGAGCTTGCTGTGCTCGGATTCACGTGGATCAAGCAGCACTTGAAGGATCTTGGATTATCATTCACATCTATCCCAATCAAATGTGATAATCAGAATGCAATCAGCATTACCAAGAATCCGAGTCTAGCACTCAAAGACAAAGTATATTGAAGTCGGGTATCATTTTTCGAGAGACCATTCTAAGAAAGGTGATATTGAACTTGAATTCATTCCTATAAAATTTCAGTTAGATGATATTTTCACTAAGCCACTTAGTGAGGATCAGTTTGTTTTATTAGGAATGAGCTTCGCATGATTAATGCATGATTATGTTATTTATTAAATTAATTATAATGAGCTTCGCATGATTAATGCATGATTATGTAATTTATTAAATTAATTATCCTTGCATAATTATGTGTTATGTGTTTCCAATAACGAACGGATCGGTTGACGAGTGAGACCGAGCCGTGAGTTATTAGTTCTCCGAGTGTTCTTAGTCACTCGGAAATCATACTCGGGTCGGACTCGGTTTTTAGCAAAATAGACATCAAACTTCTAAGATCATCTCTAGATAAATGGAGAATCCCGGAAAAGTTTTCGAAAAGTTTTTCTCTCTCTCGACATGCGTTTCGATCGAGAGAATTCTAGCCGTTAGAAGAAAGTTGCTGGAATACTAGTCGTTGGAATGCATAACGTCACACTTGTTTGAGACTCGCTACTTGGTATTCGAGGTCAGAATGAAGGTTGAAAGTCATTTACTTTAGCTATAAATAGCACCCCTTTACCTTCTTTTCTTTACTTTGCTCTCTACTCTTAGCATTTTTACTCACTCATATTCTTTCTCTCTGAATTCTAAGCACACACACTCTCTCTCTTCTTTTACTCTCTCTATTTCTCGTCATTCACCATGCCCAAATGAGGAATGGGTCAACAGATGGGGTTGGCTACCAAAAATCCCCGCACCAAAAACGCCCAAGAAGGTATCTCCAATCCTTCTAAGATCTTCGTCGTCCAACACCTCATGTTGGATGATAAATTCTTCCCAACCACTTCTTTCTCGTTGTTGCCCCATATCCAAAAGACTGGACTTTACAATTATTTGTGCTTCAGTGAATTCATTTATCCGGTACTCGTTGCCGAGTTCTATTCAAGCATGTCTTACTATGAGGGAATCATCACCTCGAGGGTTCAAGAGAAAGTTGTTCGCATCAACGTCTCTCTTACGCACGGACTCTTCAAAGTTTCTTATATTTTTCTCAATTCTAATCCTATACCTTTCATGGAAGTCTTCAACGACTTCTTGGAACGGTATGCCAAGGAAGTTCCTAAGTCACGGAAGAATTTCTCGGTGACTCGATGAAGACCGAGGCAAGATTGCTTTGTTTCATTTTAATGAGGACATTTTTCGCTCATCATTCCAGCAAAGAGAATCCTAACTCCAAGATTCTCAAAGCTTTATTCGATATCTTAGAGGGCTACGACATAGACCTCTTTCCCTCTATCATTGAGCGAGATGGCTTATGTGTCACTTCACTCAAAGAAGTCTCGCTCCATTTCCCTTCGAGCACTTTTAACTATTATTTTCAAACAGTTCAAAGTACCCTTCCCCTTAGATCATAATGCTGTCTCCGAGGCTGTCGTTGTCATTGGCGAGAAAAGAGCTTTTGGGGTACGGGTACCAGGAAGTCAAGCTTGGTGTCCGGGTTCATGGGTCCGAGTTGTCATCTCCCTCTCCTCCACCCGCTCGGACTCGGACTACACCAGCTCTTCCACCTCCTTCTGCGAGTCCCTCTACTTCTCTACCACCTCCTCCCCCTCGGCCTATCGTGTTTACCGAGTTGGTAAACAAAATTGCTTCGTGATGCGAAGAATTTTAGACCGCCCTCGCTCTCTCAAGTATGTCCTTCAAAACCTAGTTATTAACCGGAAGACCGCGCAATCCGAGATCCGGGAGAACCAGAATCGATGATCAAGCTTAAGGACATCATTAAGCAACGGTGCGAGAAGCTCCAACTCCCCAAGAACGAAGATCGAAAGCTGCTGAGGACTCGGACACTACCGATACTTCTAAGGAGTCCTCAAGCCTAACTAAGTCTACCTCAACCGAGGTAGAAGAGGCAGCTGAGGAAGCGGCTCGAGTCGAAGAAGGTGGAGAAGAGAAGAAGGAAGAAAAGGACAAAGAAAAAGAAGAGGTCGCTCAACCCGAGGGCCAAGGTGCAAAAGAACAAGAACCGAGTTGATTTCCTCGAATCATGCTCCGAGTGGGTCGAAGAGGCTGGCAAAGTTGGTCAGCCCAAAGAAACCGTCCCGAAGCACAACCGGCTGGTATCTTCGAGGAAGACGAGCCCGATGACGATGTGCCCTTGGTTCACAAAACCAGGACAGAGCGGATTCTAGACATTCTAGTGCTGCAGCCGCCCTGCTCATCCACTTCTACGCACGCATACGAGCACAAGCACCACTGCTCATCCCTCCTCCTGTAGACAACAAGCCCCCTTCTTAGTTCATTTCTTTTCTTTGTTCCTGTTTTTGTTTTTATTTTATTTTCTTTTCTCCAACATCGGTTGTACTTATCTACTATTTTCTTCCCTCTTTTGATGAAATACTAGGGGAAAAAATATAGAAAACTTGATGTTTAGTTTAAGGGAGTTCCTCCCTTTTCCAAGCAATGAATAATTGTTACTTTTCTAAGCATACTTGTTTCGAGGTTTTTTTTTTTTTTTTTTGCCCTAATGCTCTGTAACTTACTCACTCAGGATACAATATGTTTATTTTCTCGTCTTTCTTTGCTCCGATTTATTATCCGCACAACTCGTTATGAGTTATGATATGATCCGAACTGCAACTTTATAAGTATCTCCGAGTCACTCTCCTCTCATACTTAAGAGAACATTATTTCTATTCTGATCATTGACGATAAAAACTCATGTTTCGAAGTAACAAATTTCTATCTTAAGTATAGAATGCCTTTCATAAAAAAGGGGAGATTGAAGACTCAGGTATAAATCTCTATCTCTCTTAGGTTTTGATTCTAAGTCGTTATGAGTATTATAGAAACTCTTACTTAAGTTTTCATTCCGGTCTAACCGACTCAGAAAGTGCTTAATTGCATATCTTCTTCATTTGTGTTTTTGACTCACTCAAACATCACTCGGAACCATCGCATGCTCAAATAATTTCTCTAACACTTTTATTCTTAGCACTAACTTTGTATTTAAACGCAAAATGAATTACGAGCATTAATTCTTTATTCTAAGTTAGTGTATCTCTTTGAGAATTATTTGACCAGATCAAATTCTTATACTCGATATTTTACTCTTTTTAACTTGGTCATTTTAGGATTGACTCAAGATGGAATTTGAGAATATAGAATATTAGACTCGGAAAATTCCACTCTTCTAGGCCAAAAATAATTAAGCACTTAATTACTTTCATTTAATTATTATATGTGCCTAATCTTGGACCAAAGTATTTTATACTTTGAGAACTAATGTGGTTTGCTTTTGTAGTTTATTCAAATAAGGCTAACATATTTTTGAATTACAAAAGCAACTACCTTCTAACCGTTAAACACCAACAGACAAGTTTTAGCTACTTCTAGTCATAGCTCGGACAATGTGTCGGGGTTGTTTGTTTCCAAAACTAGAAAACTACAACTCTAGGCCTAACGATTGTTTCCACCTCAGTTTTTAGTCACCACCAAGTGATTGGACCATCTTTTGGAGCCAAGAGCCATTGCACAACGTTCACATCCCAACAGATCTTTTTTAGTGACTCGGAAGAGCCGTTACAACAGCTTATTGAAGATTTCAGTCCAGAACAAAGACTCAACGGTCACTCTGCCTGGTTGGCTATAAATAGAAGCCACTTCACAAGACAGGGAAATTATCGAACACATTAATGCACCTATTGTTGATCACTTACTTAGTGATTCTTGATCAATCTTCTTCTTACAACTCCAACTTAGTATTTAATATTCTCCGAGTTGTAAAGAAAGTCTTGTAATTAATTACATACTTCTCTTACCTTTTAGTAAGTCCCTTGACTGACCCGTAATGGTTAACTCAACTCGATCAACCTGATTGTAAAGGTTACCTTAGTTAGGAAGTACTAGATTAGATAAGAGAACTTCGAGTTTAGGAAAACTTTGTAAGGAATTGTTTAAGGGAACAATTTTGGTTGAATCAATCCTTTATACTTTGTGGATTCAAAATAGTGGATTTGACTTGGTGCTTGGATTAGCACTCGTCCGTGGTTTTCTGCCCCGTAAGGGTTTAAACGTATATCTCTGTTTTATCATTCCGAGTTCAATCTAGACTCGGAATCGCTTTGTATAAGCGTTTGTGAAAAAAGTGCATAAATTTCCTCATCACCCTATTCATTCCCCCCTCTAAGGTGACTTAGACTCTCCCCATGCAAACCTTCAATTGGTATCGAGCCTAGCCTTTCAAGAGAATCTCACCATCTAAAGGTTTACGGATCGGATGGCCCATAACAATGGAGAGTTCGATGAAGGAAAATCATCCACCAAACCACCAAAGTTCAAAGCGTCAAACTTTGCACATTGGAAGAAGATGATGCAGTGTTTCTTGATGGACAATGATGAAGATGTTTGGAACATTATCCAAGCAGACAACTACATCCCAATGAAGACGGAGAATGGAACTACTATGCCTAAAGCCAAATCTAAGTTCACCACTAAAGAGACTGATAAGTTCAAAAAGAACTTCAAAGTTATGAACACACTGATGTGGGCCATTAGCACGGAAGAATACAACGAGTCTCAGCTTGTAACACATCCAAAGAGGTGTGGGACACTCTTGTCAACACCTATGAAGGAACAAGCCAAGTGAAGCGGCGAAGATAAGTGAATGTCTTCATCAATATGAGCTACTCAAGATGGAGCCGAAGAAAACATCACTCGGATGTATGTTTGGTTCACAGAGATAAGTAATAGTCTCAAATCTCTCGGTAAAAAGATCTCTGACGAAGAAATGCCCGGAAAGATTCCGAGAAGGGATGTATGTTCGGTTCACAGAGATAACTAATAGTTTGAAATCTCTGGGTAGAAAGATCTCTCGGGAAGAAATGCCCGGAAAGATTATGAGAAGTCTACCAAATTAGACATGGGGTCCCAAGGTGACAGTCATTGAAGAAGCTTAGAACCTCTCTCAACTAAGACCATACGAGCTCATTGGGAAGTTACTCATCCACGAGATTCATCTACAAGAAAAAGATGTCGAGGTCAGCACCAAAAGGAACATTGCGCTGAAGGCCTCAAAAGTAGACGTGAAAGTCCGAGCACCCTAGAATCAGAAGAGGATCCCATGACACTCATAGGCCACGACTTCAAGAAAATGATGAAATACAAGAAGTGGGAAAACAGGCCAAAGGATGAGTTCTACAAGAAAGGTAAGAAGAATAGAAAAGGTACATATTCATCCCTTTTAAAGTTATCTTTATCTAAGAACTCGATTGCTTTGAATGTGGTAGCAAGGAGCACATAGTCAAAGATTGTCCCAAAAGAAAGAAGGACAAAAGAAGAAGGCTATGATGGCTACCCGGAGTGATGCCGACTCATATGAAGAAGATGATTCCGACGACTCAAAGTGTCTTATGGCACTTACAAACTCAGAACTTGAATCGAGTCGGACAATGAGAGCTGTAAGGGCTAATTCAGCTCGGTTGTCCCTAATTATAAAGGTTACCTCGGTCGGAAAGTACCGGATCGGATAAGGGAACTTCGAGTCTAGGAAAACTTTGTAAGGAATTGTTTAAGGAAGCACTTCTTGTTGAGTCAGTCCTTTGTATTTTGTGGATTCAAAATAGTGGATTTGACTTGGTGCTTGGATTAGCATTGTCCGTGATTTTCTGCCCCATAAGGGTTTCCACGTATATTTGTGTTTTATCTTTCCGAGTTCAATCTATACTCGGAATCTACTTTGTATGAGCGTTTGTGAAAAAAGTGCATAAATTTCTTCATCACCCTATTCACCCTTCACCCCCTCTAAGGTGACTTAGACTCTCCACTAGCAAACCTTCGCTGCCCATTATAGAAATGGGATTTACTAATTAAACGGGAAGTCAAAATCTTGTTAAAGAAAACAAGTAAACAACATGCGAAAGGCAAAAGGCAAAGTTTAAAGGAACCAATGAATGAGAAAAAACAAATAAAGAAAAGCGATAGAATAAATTGATAAATCTAACCATTACAACGGGCGGGGAGGAAATTAAATGAAATTATTACATCAATTGAAAACCATAAACGAAAATTTAAAGATTGAAATTAAAGAAGTGAATAAACAAAATTAAAAGCTTGGATGCTTTGGTTGTCACCCTCAGGTAGACCCACATGTGGAGCTTGACCGTTGACTGGAATTCAGCTGAGTAATGGCAGGCCGGAGGAGGAAATCCGAGTTGGAATGGAGGTTTTTTGTGAGACGTTTAGAGAGAGAAAATCAAATTATTAGTGGAGAGATTAGGGAGGAAAGAATGGGAGGAAGCTTATCTAAACAAGGCTAATTTCAGCTAAACTTAGTTTGTGGAAATGACGGAAACCTCTATTTATAGAAGGGTTTAGGGTTAGGAAAGCCCTAAACCTAACTTCCAAAATTAGTAAGTTGGATGGAGTTATTCGGAAACGAAATCGATAAAGGATAGAGGAAAATCCGATAGGTTGAACCAGTCAAGACGATTGTGTTCGAAGGATTCCGAGGCATGATCCGGTCCAAAATGACCGAGTTTAGTGGCCTCAATTAGTATATGATCCTCCCGGGAGTACATTCCGTGATGTACTCCCGGGATTAATTAGTGTACAATTGTATACTAATTAGTTTACAATTATATACTCGATTAGTGTATATTTGTACGAGACCGTCATGTACTCACGGGGTTAATTAGTGTACAAATGTATACTAATTAGTGTACAATGATGTACTTCTAAGATTAATTAGTGTAGAATTGTATACTGATTAGTGTACAATTACACAATAATTAGTATAGAATTGTACACTAATCGGTTTACATTGTATACTAATTAACCCCGAGAGAACATGACGGCTTGTACTCGCGGAGTACATTAGAATTTTCCTAGTGGCCTAGGAAGGTGGGCTTAGTCCAGGCATCAAAACACTCTGCTTTGCCGGTTGAGGGTTGAATTCAGGTCGATTTCAGGCTTGGGAGGACGAACACTGGTCCGGATCGGTTGGGATTTGAAATCTAGGTTGGATCCAACCCGAAGTTAAGTTTTGTGTAGTTTTTAGTGCGGGTTTACTATTTGTTTCGATTTTTTGGACTGAAATGAAAATTGTCACTCTTCCTTAGTCCGAGTCTCATTCCTTGCATATAAATGAGGTTGGGTCTTCATTGTCGCGCTAACGTAAATAAATAAATAAATAAATAAGACACTTTTTAGGTGTTAACAATAGCATTCCAACCTTAAACATTAATATTTGATAACACCCTATCACCGAGTTCCAGGAAATCTAACTTGGTGGAGAAACGACGTAGCGACGGAGGAAGTACGAGTGAAATTTGTTTAAATATCTTTGATTTTTGTAATTTACTAGTCAATATATATTTTTAACCCTCTTGTATCACTTTAGCCCAGCCCATTTTCTCTCTCCTTGCCAATCTTTATTCACGACATTTGCTCTCTCCTCTATCCTTCCTCCCCTTTCTTTCTCCTCTTTGCTCTCTCCTTCTCCATCAATTCTCAATTAACCAAAAACATGGGTAGTTTTTAGGATCATAAGAGCTAAATTTAAGATAAATTATTTGTTTTTTTATCTCTTCGAACATTACTTTTGCACTTTGATATAATATAACATCTAAATTCAGACATCAACTCATAATGATTCAACTTCTCCAAAAAAGATGTAAAGATGTCGAATGCAAACGTGATAAAAACTCACAAATTCAACTTTCGAACCTTACCCTCATATTAAGTATCCTCAATGGAGTCACCACTATAGGAACCACAGTTCACACCAAAGTTTCCCGCGATTGTCGGCGTCACACGAGGTGTGTTTTTCAAGAGATAATAATGCATTTAATTTTTAAAGGTGTTGATCGGTAATGTTTAAGAAATCATTTTATTTTCGAAATAGTTTTATAATTCTAGGGATGCCTTTTTTAGATAGAAAGATTTAACACAGAAATTACTGCCGCAAAGCTCTACCGGACTAAGCGGTCAAAACTACCGAGTCCGAAGCTAAGCCTAGACGGTTATCTTGGGGCCAAGGCCGACCCACCAGAACTATTGTTCAACACCGACCATCTAGTCCGGATTATCAAGCAGTCTTGATCAGATGGCTTAGACTTTGAGTCAAAATCCCAACTTTCCTAAATTCCGTAATAAAAATCAAGATGTAGTTTAGGAATTAAAAATATTAAAAAGAGAAATCACCAATCAATTTTGAAACAAAAACTAACAAAAATATAAAAAATCATTTTTCTAACTTTGAGTTTATCGAAGGATCAATCGAAAGGGACAAAAATTCAAATTTAAGAAAGGTTTTTAAAAAGTGCTCCATTGACCTTGAACCAATGATTCGGTGTTTGGGGGCGAAGTACAAAATGAAAAAGGACACTCCTTATTCTGTTCGTCAAAAAGACGGCCTCTGCTAATTAAATAGGTGGCATAAAATCGCATTAAAGAAAACAAACAGTCAAGACGTAAAAGACGAAATAAAATCACTCAAAACATGTTATAAAATGGTAAATAAAAAAACAAAAAAGTAAGCAAAGGAAAGAGGTAAAGAAAAACGATAAATAAAAATTACATTTGGTGGGATGGAAAATAAATGAAATTACAACTCAAAATCCTCAATACAAAAGCAATAAATGAATAAATTTAAATAAAGCATAAAACAAACTCCAAACGAGTGGAATTGCGGCTTCAGGTTAACCCGCCTGCTAAACTCGAATCTTGACCGAATTTCGGCAGAGTAATGGTAGATCAATGGTGATTAAAAGCGGCAAAACAGGGCTTTTGTGAGATATTAGAAAGCGATTTTTGGAGTGTAAGTGAAGGAAAGCGAAGAGAAGAGTGAAGGAAGATTTTAGCGACTTACGGGCCAAGATATGCAGCTATGATGGTGTGTAAAATAATGGGGGAACACTCTATTCATACAAAAATTGAAGTTTTAAGAAACCCTAAATTCATCCCCAGCAGGCGATTAAACGGATAAACCAAAATTTCCTAAAATGAATAAAAGAAAAATCCGAAAAATTGAATAAGTCAAAGTGACGTCGTTGAGAGAGACCCCGTGGGCTGTTGCGGGACTAAAACGACGCCGCCTTGTGATTTGGGGAAGCATCCCAAGCTTGGATGTTAAAAGAAGGCAAAATACATTGTTTTTCTAGGTTAGGAGGCCGACACCGGTTTAGAGTAGACTTGGGAGCCCAAACCTTGTTTGGATCGACTGGAAAATTGGATTATGGGTTGGTCCGGCCCAAGGAAATGTACTCGGGCTATTTTTGGAGCAAGTTGGTTTTTTTGTAGGCTGAAACGAGTTTTGTCGCTCCGCTTTAATCCGATCCCGACCGGAGCATGCAAATGAGGCCGCGTTTTCAATTATCGGGCTAACATAAATAAATAAATAAAATAAAATAAAAAAATGACGACACTTTTTAGGTGTATGTCTTCTCGAGCTTTTTACTTTAATTTTTAAAACTTTACCTTCTTATATTTATCTTTTTCCTTTTACCTTTATATAAATTGATCTTAAACCACTTGAATATTTTTTTCATGTTTTTAGTTTTAATTTTTTTACCTTAATAATTTTACTAAAAAATTTAAATTTTATATTTATTTAATACTCATTATTTGATAAATGTTTTAGAATTATCTATATTCTGATTGTCTTACTCTTTTTAATATCAAAATTTAAACATCCTTTTATTATTGTATATTATTTTTAATAAAATCATCCTTTTTGTCTTATTTTACGTTTTTCTAGCTGTAATAATGTTCTTCATTACTTAAATTTTATCGTTATTCAATTTATAATTGAATGACAAAAATATTTTTATAAATCTAAGGATTCAAGATTTTTTTATACAAAGATGAAGAGGATAAAAATTAATATAAAAAGGTGAGAGTTTAAAAAATTAGAACTGAAAAGGTTAAGAGAATATATATTAATTTCTCCAGGAGAATATAAGATGCTTCTAGACTCCCATGAAATGGCTTAATTTAGGCAATAGGTATAAAGGACAAAGTATACCTTTTTTACAAGTAAAACCCACTTAAAACAACACCCATCTATATAGCAATATAGGTAACTAAAATTAGCCCCAAATAAATAGGTCTTTTTCCTTCATGTAGGAGGGAAATTGTAAACGATTTAAAAGCCATGTTTTCTATCCGAAATAGTCTCAATAAGATAGACGAAGTGCAATTCTGGCCTCCAAAATTGATTTCAGTTTCTATAAAAAAAATAGTTCAGATGCTTATAAAGATAAAAAAGAGATTAAAAAACTAATAAAAAGAAATCACTTCCTAAATCTTGATTTTATATTGAAGGGATAATTAAAGGACTCCATTGACCTAAATTAATGATCCGAGTGGTCGGGGATGAAGATACATAATGAAGAGGGATGCTCCTTATTATACTCCTTGTAAAAATGACATTTATTAATTAAAGGGGAAGTAAAAATCATGTTAAAGAAAATAAGCACACAACATGCGAAAGTTAAAAGGCAAAATTTAAAGCAATCAAAGAATGAGTAAAAGCAAATAAAGAAAAATAATAAATGAAAGCGATAAATCTAACTATTACATCAAATAGGGAGGACATTAAATGAAATTATTACATCAATTGAAAACCATAGACGGAAATTAAAAGATTAAAATTAAAGAAGTGAAGGAACAAAATTAAAATCATGATGCTTCGGTTGGTGCCCTCGGGTAGACCCACATGTGGAGTTTGAGCCTCGACTGGAATCCGACTAACTAATGGCACGCCGGAGGAGGAAATCCGAGTGGGAAATGGAGGGTTTTTTGTAAGAGGTTTAGGGAGAGAAAATGAAAGTATTAGTGGAGAGAGTATGGAGGAAAGAATGGGGTGAAGTTCAACTAAACAAGGCTAATTCCAACTAAACTTGGTGTGTGGAGATAAGGGAAATGATCCTTCTATAGAAGGGTTTAAGGTTAGGAAAACCCTAAATCTACCCCCAAAATTGGTCGGCTGGATAGAGTTATCCAGCTAGGAAATCGAAAAAGCTAGAGGAAAATCCGAAAGGTTGAACCAGTCAAAACGATTGCATTTAAAGGATTCTGGGGCAAGATTGGTCCAGAGTGACCGTGTTTAGTGGTTTAGGAAGGAGGGCTTGGTCTGGGCATCAAAACACTCTACTTTTCCAGTTCAAGGCCAACTCCGGTTCGATTTCGGGTTTGGGAGGACGAACCTAGACTAGATCGGTTGGAATTCGAAATGCGGGCTAGATCCGACCTAGAAATCAATTTTTGGGCAGCTTTTGGTGCGAGTTTACTATTTGTTTCTGTTTTTGGGGCTGAAATGACTATGCCTTAGTCCTGTCTCATTCCGAGCATACAAATGAATGCGGGTTTTCATCACCGAGCTGATAGAAATAAATAAATAAATAATCAAGACATATTTTAGGTGTCTATAATAGCCTCCCAACCTTAAAGACTCGATATTTGATAACACCCTACCACCGAGTTCCAGGAAATCTAACTCGGTGGAGAAACGACGTAGTGACAGAGTAAGTCCGAGTAAAATTTGTTTAAATATCTTTTGGCCTGAAATGAAAATTGTCACTCTGCCTTAGTCCAGTCTCCGAGCATACAAATGAATATGGGTTTTTATCACCGAGCTTACGAAATAAATAAATAAATAAATAAACAAGACATATTTTAGGTGTCTATAATAGTGTCCCAATCTTCAAGACTAATATTTGATTACACCCTACCACCGAGTTTCGGAAATCTAACTCGGTGGATAAACGACGTAGCTGACGAGTAGTCTAACTAAAATTTGTTTAAATATCTTTGACCTTTTTTTTTGTAATTTATATAAGACCCGTAATTTTGGGTTAGGTAGTTATATGAGTTAAATTTGATTGTTTAGTTTTAATTAAATAAAGTAGGTCGAATAACTAAAATATATATGCGGGCATATATTCGTTATTTTATTTGAGCGACTTATTATCGGTTCGCGTAATCATAATTAGTAAACTCGTTTCCCGCCCGGCCTAGCGAAACAAAAATCCGAGACCCCTTGTGCTACGTATGTGGGTTTAATTATTATGAGGATTAACAAAAAAAAAGAGAGGGAAATAAGACGGAGGATTAAGTGCTAGCTTAAGAGTTAGATTAGTGTTAAAGGGGTGTGCTGGCAATGCC
The DNA here is from genome assembly GCA_021018815.1 of Talinum fruticosum. Lineage (NCBI taxonomy): Eukaryota > Viridiplantae > Streptophyta > Magnoliopsida > Caryophyllales > Talinaceae > Talinum > Talinum fruticosum. The sequence continues at coordinate 4,010,675 of JAITYX010000036.1, read as the reverse complement.
CGATGGAGCACGCCAAAAGGGAAAGAAAGAAGTAAAGGGAAAAGAAAAGAAGGGGGACCGAAGCAAACTAGGTTGTTTTGTGGGCTAAATTAGCTTCCGCAACTCTACTTTAGTTCGATCTTAACATGAGCTTGCAAACGCGACCAGGCTAATAGAAACAAAGAAAATAATTAAATAGATAAGGAAGACACTTTTTAGGTGTTTATACCCACTCATCTAATCAATTAAATATTTTAAATTAAAGGAACATGGGAATGAATTGTTTAATGGGGTGGATGAATTTCGGGGTTTGGTATCAAAATTTCACACAGAGAGGGAGAACACATGGGAGATATGGAAATTGTTTGAAAAAGGAGATTGAGAGCCTAGAGAAGAGAAAAGGAAGTGAGAGGAAAGGTGAGATTGTTAAGTGAGAGAGTGTTAAGTGTATGTGTGTGTGAAAAAGTTACATAGAGAGAGATAGTCAACATGAATTCATCATCTACTTACGTGTAAAAAAATTATCAAACTATTTGCATAAAAATATGCCAGGTAGACAACCTCCACGATCATTAAGTCAGATTGTCCAGAACTCGGTGGTGAGACACCAATATTAATTAAGACATTGCGAGATAATTAAATAGTTCGAGATATTATTATCAACATGTCCCAAAAATATAGGGGTTTAAAAAATAAGAGTTGAAAAGGTCAATAGGGTATATATCAATATCTCTACTAGAAATAAGAGTATTACACTCACATAAAGTGGTTCTTAGGACGCTGGGAAAAAAAGGACAAAGTAGGACATTTTTATAGAGATCTTCATCTTTACTTCCATAAATCTTTCAGAAATAATTTATTAATCCTCCACCTATTGATAATAATATTTACCCGCCTCGACCGTGTAGTTAATAAATTTAATGACATTTATTACTAATAATGGAAGCAATTTGAACGTGATAGGGATAATGATGCGGCTACAAAAAGTGATGTTATATTTTAAAATTTTCATTAGCAATAAAAGGAACTCAAGACATAATTAACTCAATAGCATGATCTTTCTCAAAAATAGGTTCTTCTTCAACTATGTTTCACTATCTTCATAAACCCTAGCATGAAAACTTCTTTTAACTTCAAATGTAAAGAAGTATACAGGAGAAGGGGAAGATTTCTATTTTGTACTTGAGACACCAATCACCAGCAAATTTTTCTCCTCATGTATTTAGGGCTAGTATAATCATTATGCTTTTAAAAATAAGGGTAAATATGTCATTTTATAAATCCTGCAATAAATTAGATATGTTTGTTGCTTTTAAATTATTTGTATCTAACATCAATTAGGCAAATATTATTAGGTTAATGAATTATTTTTAACAAATTTAAGGAAGGTAAAGATGAATATCTTCTCTTTACGAGTAAAACTTATTTAAAACAACACTCATCCATATGACAATGTGGTAGATAAACTTAGAGATACGGTTATAGTGATTATCGCCATACTACAATCATCATAATTAGAAAAATCTTAGTCATACGTGTCATATTTAAATCTTGATTTTTAGATTAAAAAAATAAAATTATATTTTTATCAATTACATAAACATTTATATTTCTTAAGAAAATAAAATCTCAGTTTCTAAGTTCTACTCTTTAGGAAGGGAGAAATTTAATTCTACCAAACACCAATACAATTAATTATCTTAATCAAATCTAACCGTACATCTATATTAAATCAATTACAGTCATTAATTTTTTTTTTTGCTTTTATTAAATTAGGATAATGAATTTTAAAAATAAAATATTTTTTAAAAATTTTAAATAAAATAATTACAGTAATTGTCGTGATTGTAGTACACCGATAATCACCATAACTTTTCCTAAAATTAGATCGAAATAAATTGGTTCTCTTCCTTCATGTAGGAAGAAATACGCAACAAATAGCTCCTTCGACTTTTAGGTTTATTGTTATAGATGACTACAGATCATTTAGTTGATGAATGAATAATCATTTATCATAATGTGCGCACGTGCAGATCAATTGCTTGCTATTGGAAGAGGCTCAACAATCTAGGCTAACTAGCTTTCCCACCGCTGCATTGCACGAATTGTTATTTATTTGTGTACGTTTTATAATATTTGGTTAGAGGAAAAATTAATATTTTTTAAAATAAAATGAATAATAATGACTATTATATAAATATAGATGAAATTTAAAATCAGTCTGTTAAAGTTAAACTACGGCTACTTGTACAAATTATTTATTTGAATAAATGGGAAGAAATAAATTTTAAAATGAAAATTTATTTAATGAGAGAAAATTCTTTAATGGAAGCTACTATAAATTATATAAACAACCAAGTTATAATCTAATTATGAAATTTATTTGTATAACCTAATTATTAAAGAAAATTTGTTTCCATAAATCAGTCATTTTAAAACAGTTTTTTTAATAGGAATATAATCTATTTATTCAACAAAATGGGAGGAAAAAAGTATAAAATGGAAATAATTTTTAATTTTTTAAAATGATTTTTGTTTTCCTGAAATTTTTAACTCTTTTGTAAAATATGAATGAGTGATTTCGAATTCAGGTCGAGTCGATTTTAAATAAGATTACATTTTGTTCCCACTCATTTGGATCAAATTGCTTTTTTTTTTTTTATCATCACTTCGAGTTGTCTCATGTTTAATTTTTTTGTTTTTGTTTATTGTTAGGTGTATGTTTATGTTCATATTATTTAATTGATTGACGGCACTTAAATAGATTTATTCCCTGAAATAATTTAATGATTTAATTTTAAAATGGTTTTTTAAATGAATTATCAAGGAATGTTGTAAACTATTATCTTGTAAACTAATATGAACAAAAACTATATCTCGATAAAAAAATCTAGTAAACTATTATTCATATGAAAGTTTTTTTAAAGAATTATAAAAAAAAGAACTTAATATTTTAATTTAAAGTCTCACCTTATTTAATGCATGGTGGGGAAGGGAAAAATTTAAACTCTCACCTTATTTAATTAGTAAACTAATATGATCAAAAACTATTATCGTGGATAAAAAATAATCTTGTAAACTATTATTCAAACGAAAGTTTTTTAAAAACTTTTTAGAAAAAACAGAACTTAATACTTTAGTTTAAGGTCTCATCTTATTTAATACATGTTTAGGTGGAGAAAAAATTTAACCTTTAATTTAAACTCTCACCTTATTTAATGCATATTCTTATCTCTACTATAAAATCTATATATATATATGATTCCAATTTTTGCTTGGGCTAATCCAGTCTGAGTCACGTGAAACAAACCCCTCAACACCTCTAATCAAAAATATAAATTAAAAACCTTCATATTAGTCGCTAAATACAAATTGGGTAAACATTCGTTGTAAAAAGAAAAATACTCATCATAGTAATGTTCGAAAAATCTTCATAAAAAAGAAAATGTGCTCATAAGATGAAATGGCGATTTAAATAGAGTTCAAATGTGGCTTGGAAAAGGCCCTTTTCTTTTTAAGCTAGCTTTGTTAACTATTAATTCAACACTTGACAATCACTAACTGAAAGTGTTGATAAACACTTGACAATCACTAACTGAAAGTGTAGCAGCTAACAAACGTTGATAATCATTAACCATTAATCATAATCAGTGGTAATGCTAGTTGTAACTATTGGGAACACTAATATCATTAACTACTAATTGTAACCATTTGTGACCGCTAGCTGTTAATCGTAACCACTGAGGATCACTAACCGTTAACTGCTAATTGGTACTCATCTGCTTTTTCCAGTTGCTTGGTCTTCAGTCCAATCTGGATCGATGACCACCCTTAGTTAGGGCTCATAGTTATAACTACTTCATATCATAACCATACATATGTGAAATATGAATAAAAACTAGTCATGGCAAACAGACTCAAAAAAATTGATCCATGATTATACATTCATACAATATATCAAAATTCATCATAGAAAGACAAATAGTTAAAATTGAAAAATGGGAAAGGGAAATATGAGCAATAAAGAGGAGAAAGGGATAAAATTGGTATGAAAAATCAAGAATTTGTTTCTCCCTTTTTTACAAAGGTAAGCAGGTCCATCTTATGGTACTTGTGGATTAAAAAAAATACAGCTGATTAAAAAAAAAAAAAAAAAACAACTAACGAGGATTTAGATTCTAGAACAAGGTGTGCAAAGAAAGTTTTGAGCTGCAAAAGCTCATGATAATCCCTTCAGAGTTGGAATTTTCACAGTATACAAGTAACCATCTTATCCTATCCTATGCTTCTCAAAGCCAGCGTCCCTTCCACCAGCAGTAACATGCAACTCCTCAGTCCAACTATGCGTCCCATCTCAGGCAAAGAGTCCGAAGAGGCACCAGTATCTTCAGGGTTTGGCAGGCCAGAAACAACATAATGTAACCTTAAGCCAAACCAATTATCCCTCCTGGGCCACAGCTGCGCTTGGCTATCCATGGATAGGGCACTGCAGGATGATCCAACTTACCCTCCCCCACCAAAATAGAAAAAAAAAAAAGAGAAAAGATTATGTTTCTTTGTCACCCTCCCCCTTCTTTCTGTTTGAGGGAGGGGAAGTGCCTCGATATTGTTCAATCTCCAAATACACAAGACCTGACTTCTCAACTTAGGGTGAGGAAACTGTCATCGTTAAGGAAATTGCATTCTAAATAAACCTTCAACTGACCCAAGCCACGCATCCCAACTTGATATTGCTGTATGACAGCATTCTTCTAAGCTTTTCGTCGCATTGCCTAACATAGGAGATACTGATAAAGGGTCAGAAGTTATGTTACTACATGATATTGTCCAAGGACTCAACCAAACAAAAATGTAAGCACCTGACATATGTAACATTTCCGCAGCTCTAGTTCCCTGCCATGAAACAGCCAAGGGGACAGAACTCATAAATTTCTCCTCAAACAGCATTTCACCCGATTTAATACTCCAAATACGTACTTTACAATCCTCACCACCTTTAAAATATACCAAAAGGAAACATTAAACTTGCTATCAACAGAAATTCCTAAATGGGGGGGAGAATTAGAGCTAGAAATGGCTTGCTCAAGTTGGATGCAATTTCAGATTTGGTTGGAAGGATTGATGGAATCTTTAGGATGGGTGCGGATTTGATTTGAGCCATTTCTAGTTTGGGTCATGTTGAGATCTATTGTTAGCTAGTCAGATAAGCCTTGTCAAGAAAATGGAACCAACATAGATTAGGCAAATTTTTGAAAGGGTTGGCTCAGTTGAAATGGGTTCATATCAACATAGGATTGTCTCATTTCTTCTTGGGCTGCCAAATGTTGTAGTTTTGCCACATCTACAGCAAAATATAAAAGCAAGCAAACCTGACAAAACAAATCGCTCACGCGGATCAACCCCAAGCTGTATACGAGTGTGCGAATTCACATGACCTTCATAGGATTGTACAGGCCCTCGCTTGGTCAAGCGATGATCATACAGCATGATCTGTAGAACAGCATTTACGTCTGTCAGTCATGATATTTCTTCCAAAACCAGTTTGAAAACAGAAGCTAGTTCAGAACCCAAGTCAGAAATAAGATCCTACATCGGTGCAAGGATGAGAACCTAGCACCTCAGCAGGCAGAAAATTTTGAGCACGTCAGGGGCAAGAAAACCACAACTGCAAGTTTTTCTTGAAATTATATCATTGCGTCAACACTATATATATATATATATATATATTACCTTTTTTGGTCCAAACGAACCACAAAGGGCAATACAATATCTAAGGGGAGGGTAATCGAACCTAAAACCTAATATTCCCAAGGCCGCAATCTTGACCACTGGGCCAAGATCTCATTGTTATATATATATATATATATTCACCTTTACCTCCCTCAACATTTTAGGAAATGATCTATTAACCGTCCAACTATTGATAATAATATTTACCTACCTTGACGTTACATAACAATTAATTTAATGGCAACAAAAATAGCTAAGTTGTTGCCAGATGTTAAAAATACATATTTACCCCCATTTCTAAAAGTGGAATGACTATGCTAGCCCTAACTGGTTGTTGATGCATTAAGTATACAGTAAACATATTCCCTTTGTCTTGTATTCTTCATTTGTATTCAAAAGTAAAGAAGCTCTTGGTGGTTACGGTTTATGAAGATAGTGAAACAAAGTTCAAGAGGAACTTGTTTTTGAGAAAGATCGTGCTATTGAGTTGAAATTGTGTGCAATTTGACCCCGATCAATTATATTTTGACTTACTTTTACAATTAAGAATGACAATTTTGGAACATAAGATCACTTTTTGTAGCCACATCACCATCCAAATCGTATTTGGACTACTATTATTGGTAACAAAAGTCGATGCTACAATAAATTACTAACTACTCAAATCAAGGTGGGTAAATATTATTATCAATAGGTTGGGGTTAATAAATTATTTCCAAAATGGTTGAGGGATGTGTGCCTGTGTGTGTATAAAGAAGCCCACCTTTTCCAAGACTAAAGGGAATTATTGGAGAGCTTGATGCCTTTGGAAGAGATTATGGAACCCATTGTTGCTTTATTACTTGGGATTCATTGACCTAGATTTTCCTCTCTTTTTGGCCCACGTGAAATTGTTAGTAAGCTTTTGTCTCAACTAGACCTAAGATAACCAAACCCAAATAGCAAAAAATGAATCCTTTATACCAATTCTCAACTAAACCCAAGATAACCAACCCAGCAAATCATATTTGGTAAGGGTTAGACTTTAAGGTGGTAAAGACTCTAAACTCGTGTACATTTCTTAGACCATATATGAGAATTGATTTAAGATAAAAGGCTATCTATCAAATCAAATAAACAGATTTAACAATGTCTGGAAATGATTCTAGCAGAAAGGAAAAATTGCCAATACCAAAACAGAAGCTGCTTTAAATAACACTAGAAGTTTTAATCTGACCAAGGCGATTTGGCTTCACGTCAGGACTACTCCACATTCAGGAAGTTAGGAGGTTGGCTACATTCATGTTTGGGTCAAAACAACCTTGACCCAAATTTTTAGCTTTGGGTTAACACAACGTGATATTCACATTCTTGTTGATGACATTAGCAACAGTTTGACATTTTTTCTACAAGCATGACTTTACTTACTAATAAAGTTTAATATCTTATTGATAATAATAGACTTAAAATATTCATATATTGGAGAATACAATTAAGATTAAACATAAGACAAGTTACCTACAGAAAAGAACTAGTCTGGAGCTGGATGTAAGACGAGGTAAACACTTCTCTTTTTGTTCTTTTCTTTTTCTTGTTTTGGGGAGCGGGGCGGGGGAGTTGTTATGCGAAGCATTTAAAGCTTTAAGAGTTGTTTTATGTGAATTTTATGTTCAGAACCTATAGCAGTGATCAGTGATGTTAGTACAATATGGGAATGAATCCTTGAAAAATAGGGAGCAAAGAGATCAAGAGGCAGAGAAGACAATACCTGTAAAGAAACTAGCAATGGCAGGCTTTCTGATAAATGTTTTACCACTGAGGACATTTACCAACAGCACACCTAGAAAACTTCAGGGTTGACCCACTAACTTACAGCTCATTTGGGTTTGCAACATTTTGAAACAGTTGAATGGATTCAGTTTGAAAAAGGCATAGCTGGGGCTTATTCGCAAGGTTGATTGAAAGAAGGTTGACCTACATATGACTAAAAAGAAATGGATGTTGACGATCCAATCTTGCTAGCCAAGGGCTCAGTCTTTCAAGATTAAATCTTTCCCCTTGCGAGTCCCAGTGAATCACATATCTAAGACCCGAAGCTTCGAGTTAGGTTCTGCTCTTCGGGTAGAATTTTTTTGTCAAGCCTATATTTTAGCAAGTCTAAACAAAACAAACGGGCAACAATTGGATTTCACACTGGTAGTAATCATGTTTATTTCAAAAGCATCATCAAGAACTCAGCACAATAGACAAGCAGATGCAAAGATGGTAAAAGGACACATGATTAACCGTTCATGCAATAAATTGCTGAATGTATTAATGGATACTAACCGATCCATCCATTGAGCTCGTTAGGAAGTATTGGTCATACATTTGAAGTGATACCAAACTACATATTTAAATCATGAAAAACTTTAGCAGGAATGAGGAAATGTCAATACAGCTGAAAGTTTGTGTTTTATATGGGACAAACCAAGATATTGCTGAGGGCATGTAGACTGTACAGGAAGGTTGTATGTTTCCTCTAAGCTGCAGAAAAAAAAATGGAAATGATTTTAGAAGAGCATTAAACATTGAACTCAGGAAAAAATATACAATAGATGCATACTAGAAACTTTTTGTATTGAATTGTGACAGAAAAGGAAACCACGGATTCAGTTAACTAAGGACAGGTTCGGAACTTCAAAAGTAACAATTTCGCAATTCTTCTTCTCCCCCTTCCTCCCATAACACATGCAATAAGCACATACATGCACATGCTTAGCCAACAAGTAAATTATGAAATTGCCACTTGCAAAGATCAAATAGTTGAATATGAAGGGATAAACAAAATAAAATAGTAAAACACTACTTTAGCATTTCGTTGGATGTAATCAACCACGCAATGCAAACAAGTTTGTAATTGTGTGTCCATTACTTTGTTTTGTTGTATGAGAGTATTGCAATCAAACACCTAGCACGCAATGATGACTACCACAAACTATACAATCATGATACCTTTACAAGGTTGATTGCATTGTGTTACATCCAACCAAATGCCATATAAGAGCAACTCCCTCCCCCTCCCCTCCACCCCTTCGCCATCCAAAAAGGAAGTCATTGTGAATCTAGATCTTCTGGCTGGAGTTTAGTACATCCAATCATAACAAAGTTTTCAATCCACTAGTGCTTCATCAGATTAATGCTAATTTTGAATGATCCTATTGACCCAATATGATAGAAAGCTGCAAACAACTCAAGTAAATAGGATTTCCCCTAGTGCTTATCAAATTATGACAGAGGAAATGGTTACATTTCTTGGAATAGCCACATCTGAAAAAATATAATAAAACAAAATTGAGCATTGGGTCATGTCTCAGATCAGTTAAACAGGATTTTGCTGCTTCAGCTTTACATATTGACTTGTCAACATGGACAAAAGTACTTTTTTCCCCCTTAAGTTCTGTCTTGCAAATTGCTATTGGTTTATTTACTGGGGAGAGCATGAGAAGAATTTATTTCTGAGGTTAAAAACATACAACATTTCATTCACATAGGAAAGACAGTACATTCACTGCTGCACATTAACCGCTAAGAACCTGTGACCTCACAGATCAAGGAAATGATTCACTATGGTAGGAAAGAAGTCACATTAACTGCTATTGATTAATGGTGCCTTTATCTATGACGAAAACACCAAGCTTTGTCCCAGCTGCCCTGGTGAATTGAACATCTTAAGTGATGTGACTGTACAAAAAGTAACAATAGCAAACATTTATGTGTAGAAATCAACATGTGACTGGCCAAAGCTGTCTCCTTTTCAGAAGCAACATGGGGAAAATTTTCCCATTTTTTAGTCAAAACTGGTTGTTTTAAGTTCAATTTATTGGTTAAACTTTGGGCGTCTGCTGACCTAAAAGTACCGAAAGAGCATTCATATGGAAAACCAAAATATGAGGAAGGTTTAGGCATAAAGAAGGCAAGTGCAGGAACATGGAGCTATTTTCAAAGCAATTCTGGCACTTCAGCATGTAAACCTGACAAAACTGTACCAAGACCCAAAACCTGAATTAATGACATGCATCTATGCCCACCCCACCCAATCCAACACCTAAAACAACCTAACCCAATCTAGGCCTAAAACCCAAATTGACTAGAGCAACCTAAACTTTTCCTCCATAGTTTGTTGTTCTTTTTCCCTGGACAGGTTTGCTAGACCAACCACTGCCTGAAGCCAACCTCAATAAAAAATGACCTAACTCCACCCCAACTAAAACCATTATCTCATGAATCTCAATGATTAAAAATTTTCAATAGCTGAGTTATTAATAGAAACCAAAGGGGTCCTTGTGTCCAAGTATTTTTATAAAAACTCTTTACAAATATTTGACAAAGAGGTCACCTCAGGAAAGTGGAATCAAATTGAAAAAATTGAATGACCGCCTTTTTGGCTGATAGTGATACTCTCCGAAAAACAAACAGACAACTCCCATGTGAGTCCCGCTTACCTCCACGAGCATCTTTGCCCACAACAACAGCAATTCCAAAAGAGCCACATTAAAAAAAAATTGAGAAGACATTTTTTGGAGTATAAAATCTTTTTAAACACAAAAGCTGGCGACTTTCCAAAAAACAACATTCTTGATTAATGGAGGATTTGGACTTACGAATATCTCAGTTCGAGAAACAAAAGCATGAGGATATGAAGATATATTTTGACCCAAACATCAACTGATGTTCAATTACCTCGACCGAATTCTGAACCCAACCTCGAATGACCCATATGCCAAGTCTATTTAAGGAGGTGACCTAAGAGGGTGAAGAGAACCTTAGGTTACCGATTAATAACTAGCATTGACCTTTGATTGAGAAATTAAATGATGCTTGCCAAAAAAAAGGAGGGGGCTTTGGGGTGAAGGGAACTGGATTTGAATAGCTCAACACCTGTCAGACGCTCTCACTTCATCACTTCATCTGTGATGGTATGACAGGAAACCAAAGAAAAAGCGTTTCACCTTCGTTCACATAAAATGAGATGACGGCAATAAGAAAAATAAGTAGCAACTCAAGACAATGCCATAATCAATCTCCATCAATTACACTTCCTGTCGTGTCAATAACGATGATTCAGAAACTAAGGTAAGGATCAATTATAACCATTTGGTAGTGCTGTGTGTGCACCAATAGTAGACACTGAATAATAAAGTAGCAGAATATGACTACAACAGTTCACAAAAGACGAGGGGTAGAACAAACAAGAGGAATATAATCATTTACCAAAAACCATGGTTTTGTTGTCTTCTGAACAGTTCTACTATAAGGTTCACAAATTCTATGAGAAGGATATGCAATTCTGTGTCTAGCAAGCTGATGCGGCCTCTGCCGGAGATCAACCGTAACTACTGCTCCATTCCTCAGCCCACAGAGAACAGCATTCCCCTGCGACACCAAGTCTTACACAGTCACAATTTCAATTTGTGCATGTGCAACAGTTAAAAAAACTGAACCCTTATTTCCAGGGAAGCATCATTACAGTTCAAATTCAGGAAGAAAACTAGCTAAGGGGACTTAATAAATAAAGCAGGCATAATTTATAACAAATTTAGTCAATTCAATAAGCTATATAATCTTGTGCAAAAGATAGCCTAATCTTGCAAGTTTTACCTGACAACGAAAGGAAAAAGGGGGAAAAACATTTAGTCAAAGAAAACAATTACCACAATGGAAGTTCCTTCGTCCCTTTATGATAGTATAGTTATTGACTTTCTCAAACATCCATAATAATTATATCAATCACCATTCAGGACAAAATCTTTTCAGCCTGATTGTAATTTATGCCATTTACATGCTGATGTAGTAAAGCTCTAAACAAATTTCAATTATAAAAAACTAGACCAGTCAAAGTGGGACAAAATTGAACGTAGAACGATTATAATGTTGCAATAGCAGTAAAAGACTGTATGTTGTTTAGCTTCCCATGTTGGGTAGCCGATGAAGGTAAGTTTTGAAACCAGTTTAATTATTTGTGATAAGCATTTACAAAGTTAAAATGAAGCTAAAAAACCCTGTCAAAATCAAATTTTCTGCAAAACTGGTTAATACTGCGACATGACTGCAAGTCTACAAGTATTGGTAAGCAAGTTATGCATCAGATGGTTTCATAGTACTATAAAAGGGAAACCTAGAGCTAAATTCATTAGAATTACAATTGCTGCCTGCCTGCCATCATTCATTTCACTTCACAGGACAAGTAGGTTTCGAAGGCAAAGGATGAGCATTCACTGAAAGAGATAGATCCACCCCTTCATGTGAGAGTTGGATTCAATGGACAAACCGTCAGATAAATACTACTGCATAGTGGATTTCTTTACTGTGTGCTCCTGTTTCCAGTCGATGGTTAGTTGTATATCTTTCACTTACAGCTCAATATTTGCATTGGATGTGGGCCTTATGGTCAAGCTCATCATTTGTCACAAACTTTGTTGGTGCCTAGCAAACCCAAGGAAAAATTAATAACTACTCCTACATCCATCTCAAAGTAAATAGCCACCCTATTTGGAGAATTATACTGCATCTTCTCTGAAGAGCAGATTTCATTCTTATGGAAACCTTCTTCAAAGCCTTTTCATCATGGGCATCTTCACAGAAACCAAAAGCAAATTTTGGCAAGGTTAGAAGAACCACCTTAATAGCACCCAACAGTAATTCTTGTAATTTTCTGTACACTTATTTATCTATATAGTAGTGAACCATGCCCATGCAAGGCACGGGCAATAATTATTGTTATAATAATTTTTTAGGTAATTAAAATGTTTTTAATTTATGATTACAAATAAAATAAATAGGGTTTTACTTCACTGAATTTTAAAAATAGAGTAGAAATATTTAATTAGTGAAAATTGGATATATATATATACACACACACACACACATACAATATTTTTGTAGAATTTGAAATTTGGTATATTTATAAAACAATTTTAAGGTTGGAGTTCAAAATAAACTATTTGTATTCATGTAAATTCAAAATCTCAAATCGGCACCACCAACTCAACCAAAGACGACCACCAAAAGAAGCAGCATGAGCAACAGTTGGGCCTCAAGACCGACGGAGAAACCATCCAATGGCTCCTCCAACAGGTGGAGCCCACCATCATTGCTGCCACCGGCACTGGCACCATCCCCACCTCCTTCCTCACCTCTGCCGGCTCCTCTGTTTATTCACAACAGGGCACCCCTGTTTCCTCAAAATCAGCGATGCTTGAACGAGTAATTGGCCCAAATTCAGGGATAATCTAAGCAGATCTCAAGTGCCCACTAAGATTTGACCCTCAATTGGAGATGGGTATGCGCCAGTTTTTGATAATTATTCTTCTAATGCTACCAATTTGGGAAGCCAAAACTCGAGCTATGTTACATATTTTCAACTTCAGGGGTGGGATTGCCTACCCCAAACATGGGCCTTCTTAGTATTACCCCAATTTTGGCAAGGGGGCTCAGATTCCAGGGCTTCAAGTGGGGCTTTGGCAAGATGGGCACGGGGTTATTGGCCAACAACAACATCAACAACAACAATAGCAACAAGGGCAAGAGCAAGAAGGTGATGGTATTCAGTTAAAGTCTCACTCTAATGAGAATTCAAGAGATCAATGATTTGTTTGCTTTTTTTTGTGTTTAAGATTAGTATTTGTTGTGGGTTTTTTTTTTTTTTGTGGGTTGATAAATTTTGGTGGTGTTAATATGAGTGCATGGTGAAATTTTAGGGATATAGGTGATTGATCATGAGAGGAATGGATTAGTATTAGCTCTGTCTCTCTTAGGGTAATTAGTTACTGGCGTTGAATTAGCGATTTGAAGAACACGAAGGAAGGGAGAGGGAGACTATTCCAGATAGAGACGAATGGCAGAACAAGGATGGGATTGGGCCTCCTCTGAAACAAAATTTTGCTAGCCCCATTAGATAACCAACAAAAGAAAAGTAAAAAGAAACTATGAAGCAAAAGAAAAGGGTAGCACAGAAGCAGCTAACGAAAAATGTACAAAAACGCTTTCTTTACTTATGATATGATATGATATTATGCCAGGAGCTTTGAGTTGTGCAAGAGCCTTCAATTATATCTCTTACTTTTATAGATAGGACTTTGAAACCCTAGATTCATTAATCATAACAGCTATTAACATCTTAATCACACCTTATTAATCATAATGACAGTCATTAATCTCATCGATCATGACATCACCAAACCCTAACTGCTACATTCATGATCATGCTTCAGCATCTTCACTGAAACCATAGACTAGTCAGCCATGGACAATCCACCCACAACCACATTTAGCCTGAGCAATGCCTCCTGTCCGCCACCCTCCATAATTGCACCCCAAGCTGCACAACTGCAAAATTCTCTCAAAGCAGTCAACAGCAGCAGTTTGACTGCTGTTGCTGCCTCTGTCTGAAATTCGCAAAATTCTTCCACCATGGCTGAATCCACAGGCCATTGGTTTGCACCAACAACTGCGGTTTCCTTCTCAGTTCCATATGTGTTACTGCCAGCAGGTTCTGTTCTTGTCTCACCTACGACGTTGTTAACACACCTCGATATCGGATCTTCAAGCACACAACCACTAGCAGCAGCCTCCTACATCTGGGCATTGATCTTTGAGGGGTCAGTTCAGGCGTGCCTCAGACCACTCCCAAGGCTCCCCTTTGGACATCTTAATGTGCATATTGCCCACGTGAGAACTACCTCAAATGATGTAGAAAATTTGAACGGACAAGTCAGTTTGTCATTATTAATTTATCATGAATTTGTATAGTCTAGTTGGTCAGCCAACAATCCCACCTGAACCCTATATTACTAATTTGCATCCATCCAGTCAAATTGATCCTCTAACACGTTTTGGTTGCATGGCGATCAAAGTGTTTGCTCTTGGGTTTTTATTCCAGTATCTTGCATAATAATGTAATGATTGACTTCCAATACACCTTGCTCACTTTACTCAAACATGGGAGTGACGGGATATTGGAGAAATAAATATTAGCTTGGTTTCCCATACGTTTCAAGTGATTTCCCAAAAAAGGGGGAGAGAGAGAGAGTATTACAGAGCATCTTATTTGGAAGAGAAGGCAAGTATTTTCAGAGGAAGAACAGCATAGATCCTTAATGCTAGATTTTACACTCATTACCCAAAAAGTGTTTAGCAAGTTTCTTGTTTTCAACTTTTTTTCCTCAAAAGTTGAAAAGAAATTTTCAAAAATGGCCATTTCACTAGGGCGCTTCCAGGATTCCATTATAAGTTTTCAAAATAAACAAACAGCTAGAAGTTACCGTCAAATTTTTAAGACAAAATGCTCACCAACATATTATTCATCTCCAAACTTAAAAACTTTGAAACCCAAAATAATACCGGACAAGCCCCAGGCTTAAAATGAATAATGGATACTTCTAGAAATTTTGCAAAGAAGGCTCCAATTCCACAGTAAGGAACTATAGCCAAGATTAAAATAAAATAAAAAATAATGGAGAGTCAGTACTGTTCTGTGTTTTTTCCTTGTTTGTATGTGTGTGAGTGAAAGTGTGCATGTAAAGGGGGTAAAAGGCTGAAGTAGGTGGGATTTGAACCCATATCTCTGGTGGCATGCACTCATTATAAGAAAGTCAGCGGAAACTTTGTCCCTGTTACCTTTATAGGCTAATAGAGATAGCCATCCAAAAGTACCACATCTCTTTCAGCAGGCATAAAAATGGGAGACATATGAAAAACCTCATCAAAACAAGTAACAAGAAATAGGTACAGAACCAAGGATGAACCATCTTATTTGCCAAGACTTAGTAGGAAATATCTTCCAGATTATAGAATCAAGGCACATAGCCATGCTTATACCTATAAAATTACTAGAAGCATCAGATAGCATATACTGGTAGCATTGTATTCTACAAAAGTGCCTGACACACATATATACCCGAAACATGCCCCTTAGCTTGGTTCCCTCCTTGCACCAGATACCTTGATGATACACAACATCACTCACAGTCACACAACACTAATGTAAAAGTAGTTTTAATTATCTTGATAATCCATATCAAGGCTTACGTCATAATCACAACTCTCCAAAGTATAACACAGGGTGGACAACTGCAGTACCACTGGTATTTTATAGAAAAGAATAGATGCATTAGCATCAAAATCACCAGCTTAGAATGAGATCAATCAAGAAAGTAGCATGAGAACTGGACTCTAGAGGGATACTAATTCATTAAAGCATTTCCACATGAACTGATATTCAAAACATCTAATGTGAGCAAAGTTTTGCGCTGCTAATAGCATGGAGGAGAATTACTCATCAAGAAGCCTAGTTTCTCAGCGTACATTAGCAACTAGATGTGAAAAAGAAGCAAACTGTCAAGGGGATTTCATTCATTGGTGAAGTCCAATAATAACACCCAAGCAATCCAATAATAACACCCAAACAATAACAGATAGGTTTCATTGTCCGCAAAATGCAGCACAAGTCATCATACCCCAACAACTCATTGAAATTCGATTTGTAAAGCACCAAATACAGAATCAAATATTTGAAGAGACTGTATGGAATTCAATACTCTAAAAATTTTGTTATGCAGGAAATCAAGCCAAACAAACAAGGACTCACAAGGTAAAATGAGAATGTATTCAAATCATCAAATAAGCAATGCATTAAGCAAACATAAGCATATGAGAGATGCCCATTGAGGAAAAGGGTAAGGTGATGCAACCCAAACAAACATTGAAGACACCTAGATTACCGACTGATTAAGTTGCACTGATAACACATCACTCTTACTACGGCATAGTGTCGACGACTCTCCAGTTTCCACATTAACCAATGTAGCTCCAAAGTTGGTCCCTATAAAAAATAAAGAACCCTCACCATCAAAATGTATAGACAAGAAGTGAATTAACTTCATAGTGATGGATGTCGTCAAACATGATATCTAGCCATTTAGCAAAGGGGGTAAAAAGAAGATTAAAATGCCAAAAGTCTTGCTATCATGCCAAGAAGCATGAACAGCAACAAAGACAGACATAACAACACGAAATGTTACTATTCAAGAAGTTAGGATAACAGACACATATTGCTATATACATGTTAGAAATCGTGAGGAAGAGAATGTGAAGAAGCATATTATATGGAACAAAGATTTTCAGTGACCCACCAACTACTGCCCTACTAGCATTATAATCTAAATCTCCTGTCCAAACAGTGCAATTGAGTGACGCAAGTTCACGCAATCTCCTAACAGCAGGAATGCTCGAGTTCACATCCACTGGGTCAGCAAGATTTAGAAGGTAAACTGATCCTCCAGATAAGTGTGAACCCAATGTCGTTATCCTGTTATCTTATGTTAATGAAAAACAAAAGCAAAAAGATATCTCTAAGCATAATTAGTAGGACATTTCATGCAAGATATAAAAGATTATGCATCCAGGATAGGAAAGACTTTTTTTTTTTTTGGGGGGAGGGCGGGCTAATGTAACTTGAGATGGTGGTCTGGTTGCATAGTACCAGCCTACGAGCTCTAATTCCTATGAAAATTACGGTAGATGCGGTCTACAAAGAGAATATTGCCCTTTGTTGTAATTCCTTTATCTGTAATATGATTGGAAGGTTGGAGAATAACAATGGAATTTATAAAGACAAGAAATAAAGAAGCTGGTAATGGCTTGTGCATTGCCTAAGTGAAAGAAGGTTAGGATTGATCAAAGACATAAGCTATTAACTGATTGAAAATGGTATAGGTTGCAAAAATCAAAGGGGTAAGGTTCAAAAAGATTACGACACAAACTTTCACTAATGCCAAAACATGGATGGATACAATGCATGCTCCACAGATCTCTCATCATCATCCACCTCAAGGTGTTCCTTTCTCGGCACGCTTATGCATGATATGCTTGATGGCATATGTAGTGTAGCTCCATTAAGTTTCCACATATCTTTGGGTATCCCGTGTTCTGTGTTTTCAGGCCAGATACAATCTGAAGTAACCTTCAAACCATGATTGAAATCTTGCCCGATTCCCAAATCAAAAAGGCTACAAAAGAAAATCACTTTTGTGACAAACCAAACCAACCTTTTTATAGAATGAATTCAACACAGGCAAGCAGGAAGCTATACAAACAATTAAAAAGCAAAACAGAAGTTGGAAGTTTGAAACACCTTAATATATAAATAAAAAATATTAACAGAGATAGTATCAAGTGCAGAAGGTTGAAACACTTTTTTTCAACTTTAGATCAGTTTTGAGCCATTTCTGTCATCCTTGACAATGGAAAGTGAAATTAAGTGGCTATAGTTGATAAGAGATACACGAACACCATGTTGAATAGAATGAGCTATTCCAAGATTGCGCAGTTTCGTATAGAAATGGCAAGGAACAATGCCATCATTATTCTAGCACCAAGAATTCAACCACAAATTTAGCCTGTTTTTATCCTTTTCCTACCTTACTATACACGTAAAGTAGTATCATAATAGCTAATTTAACCAAGCACTAGCTCATGCAGAGCTTCTTTCCAGTATTCTTCCAGAGACATTCTTTTTTTTTTTTTATGATCAGCAACTATTCTTGCAGAGAGAATTGCTTTTGAGATAAGTCTGTTCTGTTTCAATCAAAGCACAGTTCTTGTAGTTATTATCTTGCTTTTACCGCAGTAAGTGCAATGATTGAATTTATCTTTTCCATTCTTCTTCATCTCTCGATCCAAGTCCTAATTCAACCTACTGGTGCCAACCACCAGCTTCAATGGGTCCAGTGCAAGAGTGAAACACTTGCAAGTTGCAACATAACCAAAGACGAATTCCTTCAATATATGCTATTTTTGTTTTCTTTTTTTGGCATGACTTCAGCTGGAAAAAGAACGTACCTACTAGCTTTTACCCTAGCGCAAGGAGCATGGATAGGTTTTTTGCTGATCAAGCAAGTGTCAGGTTAGGAGTAAAGTGAAAAAATTTAAAAAGACAAATCTTTTCACATACTAGAAAAATGGAGCTCATGCTGCTCATTGTCTCAGAGTTGGCAAGCTTTCAAATTTCTTGATCGTGTGGTTTGTAAGCTTTAAATAATGTCTACAAATCCATTTCATTGTTGCATTCAAGATTACCTTTGATTTTGTCAAATCTACCTTGAAGATCCATATTATCAACAGGGTAACGTGAAACTTAGCAATAGAGGTGGATCATGTTTAAGAGCTACCAGGGTCGAAACTGAGTCAACAGTGAGTAAGATACAGTAGTCAAATGACTGTGCTTTTAAGGAAGCAAGAATACTTTCATCAAACAAACAATTCTGCCATGGTAAGAGAAATTAGTTGCTAAAAGCATAGAGTAATGTGCGGCATGGTTCATTGAGTTATTCTAATATTATAGTAGATCCACTCTTACGGTAGAAAAGAGACAAAAAGTAGCAATCTATATAGTTGATTTGTTTTAGCAAAGAACTTCCTTAACATTGTTCCTCCATCCACAATCTATAAACAACAGGCCTTCAGCTTGACATTCCTCGCACCTATAATCTTATAGCCAGTTAGCCACCTTTTACAGTCTCCCATTTCTCTTTACCTTCTGTTATTAAGGGATAAATATTGACCTATTTCTCCACTACATAGGAAGTCGACAACAAAAAGGTAACATTCTCCACAAGATAGGGGATCCCACGAAAAGGGTACTAGTGTTCTTTGTACTAACCCTCCCTGCTTGGCAAGAGTAAGGCTGCCACATCTGTAATCTTCCATAGTCTGTTCCCTACGTTCCATCGAACATAATTTGTCACCTCAGAAAAGCATTCTTGTAAACCGAGACTAGATTGGTAACATTGGTTGCATTTGCTTTATTTCTAATCTCAAATGGACAACCAAAACATAATTCCAGAATCGCTTGACTTTTCCTCAGTGGACTTGCAAACAGAAATTGAAGCATATGCAGTATTTTGATACCAAATTAAATCATTGAATTGAAATGCAGCCAAAATAGTGCGGTCTCCCACCAAATATTTCACCGTTTTGAGGCACAAAACGTTTAGAGTCAACATCACAAAGGGAAAGTAGTCTCAACAGACTAAAACAGCGTAAAATGCAGCATAGAATACCACTAAGGTCTCATCCAAAATAATACAGTGCTCGATCAAGAGCTGAACCATGAGATATTGTCCTACTGTATACAGTACACGAACAACTTTAAGTCACAGTAAAGGTAAACATACCTCAAGGAGCCACCAGCACCACCAGTTAACAAAGCATGCGTTCTGTATTGCCCCAAAGGTGTCTCAACATTAGTTTGCACGACAGTCAGTGCAACATCAGCATCCCTATCTAAATCCTGATATTTCCAAACCTGCATTATACAAAATACCATCAGCTAAATCACAGAACAACCAATAGAAATTTATGCCGGAGCTCCATCATCTATTAACTTATGATGGAATAAAAAAAAAAAAAAAACATGGCCATTGGCTAAAGCATCCTTATTCCTTAATTGAAGGTTGATAGCTAGACTGTATACTCAAACATGAGTAGAGGGAGCTACCAAGAAGCATCAAGGTGCAACATTTAGACATGGATGAAAGGTGCAGGGACCCACAACCTCACCACCTATGATCCTTGGGGAGAAAATATTGTCAATGGATTTAATATTGACAACCTATCCCCTCATGTAGGAGCTAATTGAAGACCACAGAAAAGCCTGTATTAGACCATAGCAAAGTAGTATCAAGTGAATAACTGATGGAAATTCAATCTGGAGCTCCATCAACCACCAAGTTATGATGCAAAACAAGATGGCCAAGGTTAAAGCATCTTCATTCCTTTACTGAAGGCTGAATAGCAAGACTATCTACCCATAAAGAATCTTTATTCCTTAACTGAAGGCTGAATAGCAAGACTATCTACTTAAACATGCAAACGGGAGCAGTAGAGATGCATCAAGACACAAGACATGAATTCGGATGGTTTCCTTCATTATCGAATGGGTCATATGGGCATCGCCTTTGGAGGTATATCACAAAAGGTTGGGAGAGATTTTCTCCTCACGTTACTTTCGAGGTTGGTGAAGGTTCCACCATTTTTTTGGCATGATCGTTAGTTCGACAAGGTTCCAGAGCTCCTTTCCCCACTCTTTTGTTCTGGCAATGAATAGAGATGTGCTTCCGTCGCCGATTATCAAGATCAAGTGTAGGACATAATGCTTGGCCGCCTGTTTTTGTCCAAGATGGCTTAACATGACATGTTGGTAAGACTTTTAACTAACTCAATGAGGCCAAATTTGGGGATTTTTCACATGATAGGGTGAGATGGCACCTTAGCTAGACTTCAGGGTTAGATCTTATTATTTGAAGCTTCTTCACTTGAATTATTCATGTTTACAGTCTCATTTGGATGGAGGTCTCTCTTGTAGGCTCATTTGGAAAATCTTTGCTCTCTTTAAAGGTATCTTTTTTTGGTTTAGGAGTCAACTGCATAGGAGTGTTTTGGCTTGTCATAATTTACAAAAGAGTGGAATTATCCTAGTGAGTAGATGCTTCACATACAAAGGGGATTTTGAATCAATGGATCACTTATTACTTCATTGTCCGTTCGCCAGGACTCTTTGGGAACTTACTGTCAATTGCTTGGGCATTTCTTGCACTGCTTCTAATTCCATAGGTAATCATCTTTTGGCTAGGTAAGGTTTCTTCTGTAGGGAAGTGAAGAAGAAGAAGAAGAAGAAGAAGGCCATGGTTGTAGCTCATATGATCTTTTCGAGTATTTGGAGGGAGAATTTGAAGAGCATTAGAGGGTATTGAAAATCCTCTTCAACGCTTAAAAGACAACTTCATCAAAACTCTTCTTTTGCGATAATGAGAAGTTTTGCACTTCCTCTTTTGAGGTGGCTGATTTTATAGATAGCTTGTATTTTGGTTGTGTATAGTCTTTTGTAGAATGCTAGCTTTGCATCCAATATTTTTAACCACTTCATATTAAAATATTACCTTTTTTCTTATAAAAAAATTACCATTGGAGGAAAAAGATGTTATTAAAAAGATCTAATATTGACAACCTATTCCCTCATGCAGGAGCTACTAAAAGACCAAAACCACGTTCTCACTTCAACCATACAAGGAAACTAGCACATGAATTCTTCCAAGTTAAATAACATCCTTGAAATAAAAATGGGCCAAGAAAATTGGAAACACAGGTTTGAATAAAAAGAATCATCTTAGGAATGTTTTAAAGTATGCAATTGCAGAAAGACTATTAAACTAGAGCTTTCATTTAAAATACAAACAATAAGTTTCCCAGCATAAACTATAAAGCAAAAGCAAGAGGCACTACAAAATGGTAAATCTGAAGGATTTTTGGCTAGATCGCTGCCACGTTTTTAATAGATTTGATGATGAGAGAAAAATTAATAGGAATCAAACTGCAAAAAGATTTAAGGAAGGGGTTTTAGCACAGCTAGTGACCAGCAAAAAGGGGCAATAACAGTGGGATGGGTGGTTAAGTGGTTTATTTTTTGTTTGCCTAACATTTTCAATTTTATGTTTTAGTAAACTGATTATATTCCCACATTTTATTTGGATTTTCTAAAAATTAATTTGAAAGTTTATTATTATATTGTACATACTTTATCATTGTTTGTCTTAATTTTATCTTATATTTCATTTATAAAATTTTATTATATTCATATATTGTTTCAACTTTTTCTAAATTATTTTGCTTCAATGGAGAAGCATATGCTTTGTTAGGTGAAAAGGACACAATTTTTCCAATATAGTTGAGGTGACCTTATAATCTATGTTAAAGTTAGGCCCTAAGAATAGATGCACTAAAACTAATAGAACCTTCAAGACTTTATTCAATCTTAGGCCATTGCTTGTAGTTCCAAGGCTACAAGAGCACTCACTAAGCTGCTAATCTAGGTTGCAACATAATTTTACGCCTTATACATTGCTCACAATAACGGTTTATCAACATTCACATATCTATTTAAGAATTCATCTTTAGATATAGTAGGTACCACGACCAGATATAAAATCAGCCATAAGTTGTACTTTGAAAAGTATAAATCTTTAGGACAAGAGGGCCACATGCCACTATTGCACTTTATCACTCAAGCATGTAAATGCAACCAACAATTTCACTCCCACTAAAGTGGCTAATGGCTATCTATCTAGCTATATCACCAGTATATAAACAAACAAAAGCATTACTGTAGAATTAGACCTAGAACATACACACATACTTACACCTTAAATTTCCTTGAGGGAGACTTTTTCCAATAGATCTAGGTCAGAAAGACAATTGACTATCAACCAGTCCATGATAAGAGAAGTAAAAGACAATTCAATGAGATACTTTGCAATGCACGTTCTGAATATATTGAGACTTAGAAACAATTCTATGAAACACAAGGTCCAACTATACTCGTTATCAGAGACCACAGGCTTAAGTGCATCAAACAAATAAATACCTTGGGTTGCGAGGCTAGCTTCTTTGTGTATTCCTCTTCGAAGCTACATTTTCGATTGCTATACCTGATTATATTACCATACATCTCCCTACAGCAAAGCAGCCTGGAACTGCTAATATCCCTCCTGGATAAGTTTTGTGCCTATAAACATTTTCTCGGCAATCAGATGCAGTACTTAAATGGACTAGAAGTGAACTGCAATATCAAAACTGAAAAAATAAACAAAAACACTTTTTGAAAATGTTAGTGAAGAAGGGGTGGCAAGAAGGGAGGAAACTGAACAATGTAGTCAAAGAGGAAATGCATGACGTACTGTCAGGAGCGATCAATTTGGGGGAAGGGAGGTTTAACCATACCAGAGGTAGGACTGATCATTCAGTCAAACAGTAATCCATTAATGACAAAAGGCATAAAAAGGAAAGACAAATAAAGATGACTTTACTTTTTAACCAAATATGTAACAACTATGAACAGAAAACTTTGGGTTTATGTAATCACAAATTGTTTGACTTACTCTAGTTCACAATAATTCATGAAGTAGATTATTAATGCTTAGAAGTTCGAATAGAAGCTATTCATGTAAAACCAAACTTTGCAAATTGGAGACTTCTCTAAGCAGGATATACCACAATATGAAAAGGAGAGCGTGAGCTTGGATAGAAGGATTTAAAAGGGGCACTCTATGACTCGAATGTAGATAAACTGCAACTTTATGGCAAGGGTCTGCGAAAAGCAAAGAAGAATTTGTCTCAGGAACATAAAAAATACAGTTGGCACCAACATAACCTAATTTTTTTCCTTGGCTGCAGAAGAACTCCAAGCTAAATTGACTTTTCTCAAACACTCAGGTATATGAACTACAAACAAATGAACTTACATCTTTATCAACTAGGGTCTCCAAAGGCATGTATCTCAAGTTTAATAGCGGGAAGAAAACTTATAGCTATGGACACATTCCAAAGAATGAACATGGATCAAACACTAGCTTTTTGCATCACCCATTTATGCTTCATACATCTTGTCCACTGATCTAGTGCATTGTAGACCACCAGATGTAGTATTCTTAACTTTGGTAACATAAATGGTTCTTCAAGTGGGACTTCTTAACACCAAGGCAAACTAAGCTACGAGGAAACTCAAAATATACCTCTAGGATGAAACATCAACACAAATATCATTATTCCCATTTTATTAGGATGTAGAATGTTAAAGATGGGCAGCCTCAAAAAGTTTTTTCAATGAGAAGCAAGTCACGCTCAAAAGCTATAACATGAAGACAAAAACCCACAAGCGAGGACAAATTACTGAGCACATTATCTACAGTGAGAAAAGCGATGGGAACATTTCCCTCAACATTGAAAAAACTCACTGCACACAAGAAAATCACGAATATTACTACATAAACATATAGCAGAGGCCAAAAGTCCATAAACCATCATATACCAGAGACACTATCATTCAAGGCTATATCATTCATGGCCTCTAAGTGTGCTAGGGTATGCATCTCTGTTTCCCTTTGACTCTTCTCAGGATTAATGTTTCTCATCTTGCCAAAAGTGCCCTCTACAAATTTTCCAGCCTTCATGCTGAAGTGGTCTTCTTCTCACAAGTTCAAACCACTCATGCAGAGATCACACCAGCCCCACTGTTCCATGCATCACCACATTCTGCATTTTATGCCTAATCATTTTTCGCGAGGCATCATTGACATCTCCACCATCTTAGTTTCTACACATTCTAACTTTTAATTGCCAAACATAAAGGGTAGCAAGTCTAATGGCTCCCAGTAAAATTTCCTTTAAAGCATTAGCATGAGTTTTGTTTGTAAAAAATTTAATGGTGCATCTAAGGTACAAAGGCCAATGTAGGATTCAAAACGAGTACCTTGACAGCAAATTCCAAAGTCTTTATCAACTATGCTAGTTGGCACCCACAGAATTAGCATGGGTTGAAGGATACCACAGGTGGCCCTTGGGTTTGATTTCGTTAGTTTATGCGTATAAGTCACATCCTCATTAATTCCAACATCATCTTCAATTATAGAGCCAGATACTTGACAGAGGATTCTCCATGACATTTTGTGATGGATATATTCAATCATCTCAAACTGCCAGCGAGGACCCACAGAGAACAACAGCACACCTGAGCCATCAGATCCACGCCTAGGTGAGCAGTCCAAAAGTTTGGCCTTGCTGATCAAGGAGGTGAAGAAGAGTTTTGTTCAAGAAACAGAACTGGAGCAATGCAAAGGAGAAATCAATCATCCAAGTTTCATCAACTACATCACACCCAAAACCCTGCACATTTAGTTTCTGAGTGACCTTCCTCTCAACTATTTTGGAACAATCAATTTTTTTTATGAACATTTAAAGTCTGTGATAATTTCAGACAATTTTTATGTTATTTATCAGTTGCTAGTAGGGTACCACTCTTCTTGTAAGTGCCCACAGGTTTGAAGAAGTTCGCCCAAGGATGACTCACCTGGTTAGACAAAGAAACAAGGCCTTGTACTCAATGATTGGTGGTTTAGCTCGAAGGAAGAGTCTAACAGAGTCTTGTTGATTTATCTCCTTACTTAGAAGATAACTCACTCGAGAATTTCAGGGCAAATTCTTTTCAAGCTGAGGAGGATGATGGAGAGAACACCCCAAGCCAAACTCTAACCGATAATGAGAACGAGAGAACTCTGAGTCCTCGGAATCCACTACTAAGCCCTCGGAATTCACTGTTGGGTCTTCACTTGTGACACATGCAACAAGGGAGTTTTGGCAACGATTAGAAATACTTGTCTGTCTCCTCGAAAGGAGTAAGGGAGTAAGGGAGTAAGGGGCCACACAAGACTGCATATATTCGGAGATAATAAGTCTAAGTTGATCTTTTCCGAGTCTTCGGCTTCGAGCTCATACCGTAGTTTTGCATATACACTTGGGCATCATCGGGGCATCGTCAGCAGAGTTAGAAAGGAAACCTTAAGGATCAAAATAAAGAAAGAATGTGGTGATAACAACTGTTGTAGTCACTACACTCGAACCGTACTACTCACGAGGCCGATTCTGGTGGTCCCCCTCCTTTTTCTCGTGCTGCAATTAGGCTACATGTCCTTTATTTTATTGAATACATCAAAGCCTTTGATTGTAAAAAGGGGATTTATAGCCCTTGGATTAGAGTGATGTAACCTAGCTAAAGGCCCTATCTTAGTTTAAAAAGCGCGCGGCACGTAAAAGCCAGCAGCCCACCCCTTGCGCCTTGCAAGGGTGAAGCCCACCCCTCCAAAAGCCCTCCGAGGCTCGGTTTGCGCCCATAAACAAAAAATCAAATTAAAATCTAAAATTTACCTCGTGCGCCTTGCTTGCCCGAGTAGGCTTTTTTCTATTTTTTTGCTATTTCTCTCTCTCTCTCTTTTGTCTTCCCCCCAACTTTCTCTTGTCTCTGTCTTTGTTACACTAGTAAGTGGGTAAATTGCCCCATTTTTTTCAATTTGTGCTATTTTTCTCTTTTTCTGGTTCAAATCGTAGCAAATTCATTGTGTTATCTCAATCTAAGACTCTTTGTAGTATTTTTCGTTGTACAATGATATCTAATCACTTATTTGATGTCATCACATAGCATATTCGATCAAAAATATTGCTTAGCATTGATTTTCAAGCATTTTTAAGTAAGTGTGCCCCGTTCCAAAAGCTCGCGCCTTCGCCTCAAAGCCCGCGCCCGGCCCGGAGGACCCTTTGCA
The DNA here is from genome assembly GCA_021018815.1 of Talinum fruticosum. NCBI lineage: Eukaryota > Viridiplantae > Streptophyta > Magnoliopsida > Caryophyllales > Talinaceae > Talinum > Talinum fruticosum. The sequence continues at coordinate 3,983,802 of JAITYX010000036.1, read as the reverse complement.
CTTTTGTGCGCCTTGAGCTTTTTAAACTAAGGGCCCTATAAATATGTATGGGTCTCCTCTTGTAAAGGGCAATCCCGATTTTGAATATTGGCTATATGCTACGTAAAGTCGGGTTGAGCTCCTTTCAACCCCGTAATTCTCTTTTGCTTGTCTAATTAGTGGCGTAATTAGGTCGTGTCTCGAAAAGTTTAATTATACTTAGAGTGGTGATATCCGTATCTCCGAGTGTGATTAGCGCCCTAGTCTTATCCTTGGTGATGATATCTCGTATCCTTGAGTATTTCTAGTTTATCTGTTTCTTATTGTTTCGAGTGGTGGTTACCTTGTTAATCATCTCTCTTTGAGTGATTAACTAAGTTCTTGGTATTTACTGATCTTTTGGTCCCTTCCGAGTCATTTCGGGTCACTCGTAACTACGCTTGTTATACTCGTCTCTAAATCGGTGTGGCCTATCGTTTTGGCATATCGGCTTTGGTATCAAAGCTTTGGAGCCTTTCCTAGGCCGAGCCTCCTTAACCCCAAACACAACCCTTTTAGCCCAAACACGTGAGTCCACAGAGAACCCTTGAGCCGGAATGAGTGGAAGTATACCGTTGGAGGAACGATTTGAAATGCTCATGAACAATTATGATAAGTTACGTGTTCGAACGACTACCTCGAAAGCAACAGGGAGATATGATGAAGAAGAAGAGTCGTGAGATAGAGGAGTACATAGCTCCCCACCTCATACCCACTCACATGGCCAACATCATACCCACTCACATGGGGATGATGATGAAGATAGCAATCCTTTTGCTTCTTCGAGAGAGCGTGAGCAGAGAGGAGGAAGAAAATTTGAGATTTGATCTAATGCTTTTATTAGCCTCCGATATTAACTTTAGCCTGAAGTCACTTCATCTCAAGCCGTATCGGATTAGGGTCGAAGGAAGAGGCTTATAATTTATATAAAACCTAAGAGATGTTGGATTTAGAGAAGGCACCACTCACCTCGCCCAAACTCAAATTTCAAAATTGAAATCCTAGAATTTGAGGGTCGCATTAACCCGAGATGAGTTTCGAGCTTGTTACAAAAAAGTTAAGGATGAGAAGAAAGTAAAGCTGGTTGCTATCAAGCTCGGAGGGTTTGCCTCAACCTGGTGGGAAAACTTGGTGAAGAAGCATGTTGTTCACGGAAACCAAAGATAAGAAGTTGGGAGAAAATGAGGTCTAAGTTGAAGGCTCGATTCTTACCACTCACTACATCCGGGATAACTATTCTAAGTCGCACAACTTACAACAAGGCTCGATGAGTGTGGAGGAGTATTCTAGGGAGTTCGAAAGGCTTCGAAAGGCCGATGATTAAGAGTGATCTTCAAGAGTCAAAGAGGATCGGACTATAGTCGGATATCCGGGAGGACTTGACCCGAGGTATGCTAATGTTGTAGAGCTCCGTAAGTACTCAACGTTTAATGAGGTGTGTCTTCTAGCACACAAAGTGGAACAACAAAGGAAGGTCGGAACCTTTAGGAGAGAGATCCCAAAACTCAACCATCAAAGCCTACTCGGCTTGGCAAGAGTTTTTCTGACCTTCGATCCGCTATGCCCAAACCCATTTCTAGGCCCAAGCCTATTACTACTCGGACTTAGACTCAAAACAAACCCTCCACTCGGTTTAATGTGCGCTTCAAATGCTTTAAGTATCGTGGGTCTTGGACAATTTGCTTCTAAGTGTCCTAATCAAAGGGTAGTCACTCGTCACTAGGAGTGATGAACCACTATTTGATGAGGATGAGCCGAAAAGAGAGCTTTGCCTTCCGTAAGGTATGGAAGAAATTGGAAATTGTCAAAAAGGTCGATGAAGGAGAGTTACTTGTGATCATGCGAGCCTTAAGCGGATACAATGATCCAAGTGAGGCTCGGAGAGAACATATTTCACGCAAGGGAAACCATCAATGGGAAAGATTGCTCGATTATTATTGATGGAGGGAGTTGCACCAACGTTGCTTCACTAAGCATGGTAAAGAAGCTCCAATTAAAAACTAAGTTGCACCCTCACCTCTACAATTACAATGGCTAAGTCAAGGTAAGGGTCTTATATCTTTCGGTATTGGGAAGTGTTGTGTTGATGATATATGGTGTGATGTAATACTCATGGATGCATTTCATTTATTGTTAGGCGGTTATTTGATCGTAGAGTTATGCATGATGGGTTCAAAACACCTACACCCTCACTCGAAATAGCAAGAAGATAACGCTAGCCCCACTTGATCCCTCACAAATGCCAAAACCCAAACCCCTCAAACACCCAATCATTCCGAGTTACTTCTTACCCTTAGGGAGACTTATCCCCACATCATAAACTCGGACCCCTCCCCGAAAGAGTTGATTCTTTCCGAGTCCCCGACACTCCTTAGCCAAAGCCCTTATTTCGAGTATATTCATGTGTTTCCCGAAGATACCTCTAGGAAGTTCTATGAGAATGCGTATAGATAGTGGTGCTATTAACAAGATCATTATCAAGTTCGGGCATCCTATACCACGACTTGAGGATATGTTGGATGAGCTTCATGGTTCTAAGGTCTTTTCTACGATTGACCTCGAAGTGGGTATTATCAAATCAAAATCAAATCGGAATCGGAGGAGATGAATGGAAAACCGCCTTCAAAAGCAAAGTAGGATTGTATGAATGGCTTGTCATGCCCTTTGGTTTGACTAATGCTCCTAGCACTTTTACGCAATAAATGAATCAGGTTTTCAGGCCAATGGAAGTTTGTTGTGGTCTACTCTAATGATATTATGATCTCCGGTCCGAATGAGGGAGAACATTATGACCACATCAAGTCCGGAGAAAGAGAAATTGTGTGGGAATATGAAGAAGTGTTCGTTCTTCAACTAGAAATTACATTTCGGGTTATGTTGTTTCAGCTAAAGGAGCGAAAGTGGATGAGAGCAAGATTGAGGCTATTCTGTCATGGCCTACTCTTAAAAGCATACATGATGTGCGAAGCTTTCATGGGCTTGCGTCATTTTATAGGAGATTCATCAAGGACTTCAGCACCATCACTCCTCCAACGACCGAAGTGCTCAGCCCAGCTTCTTTTGTTTGGACAACTCGAAGTCTTTTGAAACTATTAAGGAAAAGCCGACTCAAGCTCCTGTCTTAGCCTTGCCCTATTTTGATAAAATCTTTGAAGTTGAGTGCGATGCATCTTGGTGGAGTCGTCACTCGTAAAGGTCGTCCAATTGCTTATTTTAGTGAGAAGTCGTGTGATACAAAGCAAAGATACTCTACTTATGACAAGGAATTCTATGCTATCATTCGGTCATTCGAGTATTGGAGTCATTACATAGTGGCTCATGACTTTATCCTCGCACTCCGATCACGAAGCTCTCAAGTATATTCAAGGCAACACAAGTTGAATTCATGGCATGCGAAGTGGGTTGAGTACCTTCGGACTTTTCATTCACAATCAAACACAAATCTAGAAAGCTCAACAAGGGTGCTAATGCTCTGTCCGAGTACTCGTCCGTAGTACTTACTGTTATTTCAATTGGAGACTTTTGTTTTTGGTTTCGAGCATTTGAAGTGTTTATATGTGAGTAATAAGGATTTTGGAACTCTATACCAATAATGTCAAGCTCAACCCAAAGGAGAATTCCAAATCCAAGGAGGGTACTTATTCAAGGGTATCCGATTGTGTGTGTGTGTGCCTAGTCGTGGCACAAGGAATAGTGAGCTAATCATTCGAGAAGTGCATTCCGGAGGTCTAGTTGGCCATTTCGGAGAAAGGAAGACAAGTCAAATAAATGCTCAAGGAGCATTAATTTTGGCCAAGCATGGACAAAGATGTTCAAGTTCTCATCAAGTGATGTGTGGTATGCCAATATGCCAAAAGTCATTCCCTACCCCAAGGACTTACACTCCACTACCCGTTCCAACTCAGCCCTAGGTGGATGTAAGTCCGGACTTCATTCTGGGTCTACCTTGGACTCGGAGAGGGAAAGATTTGTCGTTGTTAATCAATTTTCCAAGATGGCTAACTTCATTGCTTGCAACAAAATGAATGATGCTACACTCGGTTGCTCGACCTATACTTAAGGAAGTGGTGAGATTGCATGGGATCCCAAGGACTATGGTCTCACGGAGATGCAAAGTTCCTTGGTCATTTTTGGGTCACCTTATGGAAGAAACTGGGAACTAAGTTGAAGTGAAGCACCACTTGCCATCTCGTCATCCTCAAACAGATGGTCGACCGAGGTCACCAATAGAACTTTGGGAGTCCCGCTCGTAACCTCGACCAAATCTAATGCTAAGGCATGGGATCAACTTCTTCCACATGCTGAGTTTGTTTACACTCGCACGTCAAGCAAGACTACCAATGTTTCTCCATTCAAGATTGTTTATGGTGTGGAACATTTGTCACCACTTCATCCGACCCGAGAGCTTTTAATGAGAAGCCTCGTATCGATGCGTTGAAAAAGTTGCTCGGATTCGGGAGTTACATGAGAAGGTGAGAGCCGAGTTGAGCAAGCAAATCGACTTACAAGGCTAGCGCTAACGTAAACTGCAAGAAGGTGGTTTTTCGACGGTTTTTCCACGTGAGAAAGGAGTGTTTTCCTTCTAAGCGCAAGTCTAAGCTCATACCAAGGGCAGATGGTCCTTTTGAGGTGCTTGAAAGAATCAATGATAATGCTTATAAGGTGAATTTGCCCGGAGCCTTAGCTACCTTCAATGTTGCCTTCAATGTTGTTGATTTATCTCCTTACTAGAAGATAACTCACTCGAGAATTTAAGGGCAAATTCTTTTCAAGTTGGGGAGGATGATGGGGAGAACACCCCAAGCCAAAGCCAAACTCTAATTGATAACGAGAAGCAGCACAAGTAATCGATAAACAGAACCAGCCGGTGCTCCTTGATAATTCCGAGTCCTCGTAATCCACTACTCGGTCTTCACTTGTGACACACGCAGCAAGGGAGTTTTGAGAGCACTCGTAAAGACAACTCTCGAAATACTTGTCTGTCTCCTCGGACAGGAGTAAGGGGCCAAACAAGATTGCACATATTTGGAGACAATAAGTCTAAGTTGATCTTTTCGAGTCATTAGTTTCCGAGCTCACACCGGCTTTGCAAATACACTTAGATCTATTTAGGCATCTTCAGGGCATCATTAGCAGAGCTAGAAAAGGAAACCTTAAGGATCGGAATGAAGAAAGAATGTGGTAATAACAACCGCAACAATCGGTGCACTCGTAACTCGGAACTCGTACTATTCACGAGGTTAATTTTGTGGTCCCCCTCCTTTTCTCGTTGTAATTTGGCTACCTTCTTGACCTTGTTTTTGTCCTTTATTTTACTAGGCTATCTTTTTGTCCTTCTTTATGTCCTTTATTTTACTCGAATACATCACAACCTTTGATTGTAAAAAACGATTAAGTTACATGCTCATTTACCCTCTATGTTTTGACATAACCTAGCTAAAGGCCCTATAAATATGTATGGGTCTCCTCTTGTAAAAGGCAATCCTGATTTTGAATATTGGCTATATGCTAAGTAAAGTCAAGTTGGGCTCCTTTCAACCCCAAAATTCTCTTTTGCTTGTCTAATTAGTGGCGTAACTAGGCTTTGTCTCGAAGAGTCTAATTATACTTAGAGTGGTGATATCTCGTATCTTTGAGTGTGATTAGCGCCCTAGTCTTATCCTTGGTGGTGATATCTCGTATCCTTGGGTATTTCTAGTTTATCTCGTTTCTTGTTGTTTCAGTGGTGGTTACCTTGTTAATCATCTTTGCTCGAGTGATTAGCTAAGTTCTTGGTGTTTACTTGTTCTTTTGGTCCCCTTTGAGTCATTTCCGAGTCACTCAAAACTGCACTTGTTATACTCGTCTCTAGATCGGTGTGGCTTGGTCGTCGTTTTGGCACATAAGGAATGGTCCAATGGGATCATCAAACCACATCACACCAGGACCAAAAGAAGAGCTCATTAGTCAATTCTAGTATACCTAGTCACACATTTATATAGTTTTTGTTTTCTGTTACTTTTTTTACTAATCATTGTAATTATTGCTAATTAATTATGATTAGTCTTAATCTTTCCTTAATGATTAGGAAATGTATTTTGCACGGGAAAAGGCCCCTACATAAAGCATCCCTCGCTTCATTGTAATACACGAGAGCATCCCCGCTTCATTGTAATACACGATTTTTTATGAATTGAAACCATCACTGTCTTTGGTAGTTGATGCCAAATTACAACTCAAGCGTGATTCTACCTTTCTGTTATTTCAAATTTCCTATCTGCTATAACTTGGTTTGGTAACCAAGTGGTGATCTCCTAGGTCTTAGAAGTCCCCTGTTGGATTCATTCCCAGTGCTGCCCTGTTTGGTTTCGAAGCTGGACTGATTGTCCCTTCAGTCAGGAACATCTTTCTGTTCTGCCCGTTTGGCCCTCTTAATTCCAAGCCTCTTATCCCCGATTTCCTCTACAATTTGTTGTATATTGTTGGTTGTCTCCTTAGGAGTTATTTGTACTAAGGCTGGGATACATCATTCGGCATCGAGCTTTGAAACCCTTTCTTGGCCCTATATTCTTTCCAATCCAACACAACCCTTTAACCCCAACACACAAAACCAAGGAACCAAGTGTCACGAGTGTCTTCCAGCTTCTTAGTACTCAACACAAACTTGATCGGACATTTAGGCAAACAATGGAAAGCTAAGGTCATGAGTTTGAAAGACTCTAGAGAACCAAGTATTTATGAAGAATCATAAGGAAGCACATTCTTTCTAATCCAACACAACCCTTTAACCCCAAAACACAAAACCAAAGAACCCGTGTCACAATGTTCTTACACTCAACGAAACTTGATCGGACAAACAGCTTGAAAGCTAAATTCGTGAGTTTGAAAGACTCTAGAGAACCGAGTATTTATGAAGAATCGAAGGAAGCGCAGATGAAGAAAGGATTCAAGGAGAATCCGAGTCCTCAAAGGAAGACATTGGCCCGACTCCCGGAGGAAAGCACGAGAGGAGACAAGACAGAAGTAGCTTTGATATAAAAGTTGACATTCTTGATTTTGAAGGTAAGCTAGATCCACCCCTCAAACCCCAACCAAAACCCTCACAAACCCCTCATAAACCAAAGCCAAAACCCCTCGAGTCCATAAGGTATTTTAGATGTCAAGGACTAGGGCACTATGCCTCATAATGTCCTAACAAGAAAATCATTTCATCGAGCGGAGGACCAAGTAGCCTCGGGAAAGTTCCGGGAAATAGGAGAAGAGTCGGACTGCATCGAGTGGAGAGTGATTAGCCTGTCGAAGAAGGAGCCGATGATGGAGATCTTCCTATCCTCGAAGGACCCTCACTTGGTTTCGCTGGACACGAGGTGTACCTGTGAATGGCAAGGTGAGTTCATTAATCGTAGATGGAGGAAGTTGCACCAATGTATCATCCAAGTCCATGGTGGATAAACTAAAGTTGTCATTGTCCCCTCATCCAACCTCAATACAACATCCAAGTGGTTAAACCAAGGAAGAGGTATTCAAGTTTCTCTAAATGTCTTGTTACTTTATCTATAGGGAAATCATATAGAGATGAGATTTTGTGTGATGTTATCCCTATGGATGCTTGTCATTTATTGTTAAGGAGACCTTGGTTGTTTGATAGGCATGTTATGCATGATACCAGGTTGAATACCAACACCTTTGTGAAGGATAAAAAGAAAATCACCCTTACCCCTCTCAAACCCTCCCAAATCCAAAAACCCAGAGAAAGCTATCAGGTTTATGTCCTCCTTTGTGTCCTCCGGACCGATTTACTTGAATCACATCAGCATCGGTTTGAGTCCCTCTTCGGCTTATGCTTGGACATTAAGTTATCCAATCCATTTATGTTACCCATCCTTTACTAGCCCCACTGTTAGAAGAGTTTTTCCATGTCTTTCCCTAAGAAATTCAACAAGGCTTACCCCCAAAAAGGGCAATTCAACACAAGATTGACCTTTATCCGGATGCCCCTTTACCTAATAAACTAGCCTACATAATGACCCCAAAGACACGGCTCAAGTCAACACGCAGGTTGATGATTTGTTAGCTAAGGGAATGATCCGGGGGTACTAGAAAGGCCAAAGAGCATCACGAGCCATATCTTAGGTCCACCTTCGAGAAAATGGAGAACCCATGCAACTCATCAAGTAGGTCTTCTAATATGGGAATAGAAAACCTCTACTTATTGGTGATTTTTTTATGGCGCTAATGTCTACACACATTATCCGAGTGTCATCTTTCTCGGGAACAAGCACCGCAGGCACTTCTCGTGGACTCGGACTCTCCTTGATCATTCCCTTAGCAAAGGTGAACTAAGTTTTAAAACCACTCATACGGAAGTGTGTGGTTGTATATTTTGATGACATCTTGGTCTAGAGTTCTACCGGCGAGGAGCATGTCACCCACCTCCCAACTGTACTTCGGATCTCATAGAGTGAGAAACTCTATGGCAACTTGAAAAAGTGCCAATTTTTCAAATTACAAGTTTCTTTTTTCGTTTTATTTTATGTGAGCAAGTATGCAAGTTGATGATGAGAAGATCAAAGCTATCGGAGTGGCCAATTCCTACTACTATCTCACAAGTAAGGAGCTTCCATGGATTAGCTTCATTTTACAAAAGATTTGTAAGAGATTTCACCACTGGTCGTGGCACCCATGACTAAGGTGCTTAAGGAGAAAAGGTTCTAGTGCAACAAGCACCTCATAAGGCTTTTGAGAAGATTAAACAGAGGCTAACTTCTACCAGCCTGATTTTTCAAAATTGTTTGAAGTGAAATATGATGCATCCGATGTTGGCATTGGAGTTGTGCTAACCTAAGAGGGCAATGTTGCCTACTTTAGTGAGAAGCTCGACGATACAAGGTGGAAATATTCCACCTATGATAAGGTGTTCTATGCTATTATTAGAGCTCCCGAGCACCGGAGACACCATCTCATTGGTTCCGAATTCATCCTACACTCGCACCATGAGGCCCTCAAGTACATACAAGGATAGAATAAACTCAATCTGGCATGCCAAGTAGATCGAGTATTTGTAGTCTTACCATTTCAAGATCAAGCATAAAGTTGAACACCTTAACAAAGGTGTTGATGCCTCGTCCTAGAGGTAATTAATACTATATGTCCTTGATTCTAGAGTCATTGGCTCAAGATATACTAATGATGCCGACTTCAAAGAAATTTTTAAGAAATATTGTAAGCATCCCTATGGCAAGTTTAATTTGGAGAGAGGTTATCTGCTCAAAGGAACAAGGTTGTGTGTTCCTAAAGGAGGATATAGGGAATTTAGGATATAGGGAATTGCTCGATTCAAGAACTACATGGTGGAGCGTTAGCTAGTCATTTAGGAGTGCAAAAGACAATAGTCATGTCGAAGCGCTACTTCGGCCAAAGATGTCGAGCATCTTGTCAAGAGATGTGCTACTTGAGAGTCGGCAAAAGTCATGCACTACCCCAAGGCTTGTACACACCACTACCGGTCCCAAAAGGCCCTTGGAAGGATGTTAGCCTTGACTTTATCACATGTCCGCCCTGGACGGACGTCCGATGGTAGTAGTTAACAGTGTTCTAAAAATGACTCATTTCATACCTTGTCATACTACATATGATGCTTCTAAAGTGGCTAATTTGTATTTTAAAGAAGTCAAAGTGCATGGTATTCCTAGAAGTCTCAAACAGAGATTCTAAATTCATCAATCATTTCATTACCTTGTGGAGGAATGTGGGAACTGTTCTCAAGTTGAGCAAGTTGAGCACCACCCGCCATCCCGAGATTGATGGTCGACAAAGGTTACAAACAGAATCCTTATGAGAAAAATATCAAAGAGTGGGATGAATTGTTGCTTCATGCTGAATTTGCCTACAACGAAGCTCCAAGAAAAGCCACTGGTTTCTCACCCTTTCAGGTAGTCTATGGACATAACCCTCTCACCCCACTTGATTTGGTTCCTATTTCTAAACCTGCCCAGTGCAGCTCGAGATAGAGATTAGAGACATCCACAAGAAAGTAAAGGAGATGATCCAAGCCGACGAGCATCGAAAGGAAGCCCATTTCCAACCCGGAGAACTTGTGTGGATTCACATGGAAAAGGAGAGGTTTCCTTCTAAAAGAAAATCCAAGTTGTTGTCAAGGTCAAATAGACCCTTCGAAGTGCTAGAACAAGTTGGACCTAATGCCTACAAAGTTGACTTACCTGTAGAATATGGAGTATAAGATTTGAAGCCTTACTTTGATGGAGAGGAGGATTTGCCAAATTTGAAGGAAAACTCTTTTTAAGAAGGGGGAATGATGGATATATTCCATCATCTCAAGCTGCAAGGCCAGGACCTAGAGCACAATCATCCAAGAGTTTGGCCATGGTGATCAAGGAGGTGAAGAAGACTTTTGTTCCATAGGACTCGGAGCAATGCAAAGGAGAAATCAATTATCCATGCTTCATCAACTATATCGGCACTTAGAACCCTGTATATTTAGTTTCCGAGTGACCTTCCTCAAAGCCATCAATCAGCTTTTGTTTATGAACATTTTAAGTCTCGTGATAATTTGAGACAATTTGTATGTTATTTATCATTTTCTAGTAGGGTACCACTCTTCTTGTAAGTGCCCTCGGGTTTGAAGAAGTTCGCTCAAAGATCACTAACCTTGTCGGACGGACCTTGTACAAGGCCTTGTACTTAATGATTGGCGGTTTAGCATGAAGGAAGAGTCTAACAGAGTAAAGGGAAGCTGCAAAAAATACTCAAAAAAGAGGAACTTGAGAAGCGTTACTCAAGTCATCAACATTTCTGGCTCGAAATAGCCACCTTGCAAGCTAGCTCCTAGACTCCAAACTACTTTTATTGGAACGGTCTAATAAGATGTCTTCTAGTGGCAGTGTCAATCATCATCAATCTTTTCAACACCCACACTAGGAGCAAAAGAAAAGTTCTCATTGGTCAATTTCAAGTAGACCTAGCAGTTTCTCTTTTCTATTACTTTTCTAACTAATCATTGTAATTAGTGCTAATTAATTATAATTAGTCCTAATCTTTCCTTAATGATAAGGAAAGATATTTTGCGCGGAAAAAGGCCTCTATATAAAGCCTCCCTGCTGCATTGTAATACACCATTTTTTATGAATTGAAACCATCATTGTTTTTGGTAGTTGATGCCAAATTACAACTCGGATAGTTTAAGTGATTTGAACTTTCGTTATTTCAAATTTCCTACTCGCTATAACTTGGTTTGGCAACCAAGTGGTAATCTCCTAGGTCTTAAAAGTTCCCTGTTGGATTCATTCCCAAGCTTCCTCGTTTGGTTTCGAAGCTGGACTGATTGTCCCTTTTAAGTCGACCACGAACTATCTTTCTTTCTATTCTGCCTGTTTGGCCCTCTTAATTCACAGCCTCTTATTCCTGATTTCCTCTACAATTTGTTGTGTACTTGTTGGTTGTCTCCTTAGGAGTTGTTTATATTAAGGCTGGAATACATCATTTTGCATCCCTACATTTACCATAATTTCGATAGGTACTTGAAAAGGGATTATCCATGTCATTTTGCATCCCTAATTTTACCTTAACCTCTATAGCATTATAGGTACTTGAAAAAGGATTCTCCATGAATTTTTGCATCCCTATTTTTAGGGTAACCTCTATGGCCTTATACATATATCAAGTTTAGGGGCAGCATGCTCTAGTTTTTACCAACTAGCGGCTTGTTTGGTTTTGTGTAATTAATATGGTAATGTAACCAAAATGGTAACAAATATTTCATTACTATGTTTGGCTACTACTATCTCCTCCCCAATAACTTCTACCACATTATAACAAGTTCCACCCAAATCACTCTCTCTCATATTCCAACAACTAAGTTGGTACACAAAATCAATAATACAATAAAATTAAACATAGTAAATGTACTTTATTTCGTCTAAAACTATAATCCAATTTCATTACCAGTGTAGAATTGATTAGTAACCAAACATGGTAATGTAAATGCAATCCTATTCCATTAATTAACTGATTACATTACTTAAATCGCTTCAATTCCATGGCGATTGCCTTCCAACCAAACACCACTTAGGAGTAAAACTCTTAGACAAGACAGTCTCCATTAAGGAAAACTGACCTGGATGGGCTGGGAAGGGGGCTTCTCAGGAGGTGGTTTACGAGAAGAACCCGGGATCGGACCCTTTACAGGAAAGTACCTGTTTTTCTCTGGGTCATAATAGAAACCCGGCAACTCTGTAGACATATAAAGAATTGAGATCACCACGCAAATAAAAGTATGGAAACAAATATTCTGCAGTAAAAAAATACGAATTTGGAAACTAGAAGAGTCAGAATGAATGAATAAAGTTGAATTTTCCAGAAATTGATACGAACCCTGTGGCATGTCCGACAAAGCAGCAAGGTTCAGGAGTAAGTATGATATGCCAAAACGGAAAAGAATTGGTGACGAGGAGAAGAGTGGCTGCCGGCGGCGGTCAGCCGGGGTACCTGGTGGCCGTTTCGCAGCTGTGGTCTCCGGAGTAAGTCGCCGGAAGGGCGGCTACAAGCAGGGGCAAGAACCATGTGAGTTAGGGAAAAGAAAGATAGTAGAAAAAGGGCGAGAGAGAAAACAGGCATGGGTGGCGGCAGCGACCTGGCAGAGGTGGGGGCAGTGGCGGCCAGAGGCAGGGTGAGAGAGCGCGAGCGCGAGGCACAGGTGAATTTCTTCGATTGGTTTGGCAGGCGGGCGCACCAGTCACACTGTTTAATTTTGTTTTTTGAAAAGTAGGATTATGAAATAAATTATTATATTTATAATAGTTCGTGTCTATAGATAAAAAAAATAGTTGGTGTCTATAGATCCTGAACTATTTTGTCTTTGTATTAGCCATTACATATTTGTATTAACTATTTAATTTAATTATTTATATTAGTTATTTAACCAAAAAATATTTGATAAAATTACTTATTTTTAATAAAATTATTTGGTAAAATTTCGTTTATACACATAACTCAATTTTATTAATTGTTTTATATATTTATAATTGTTTTTATTTCATATTTATATTTTTTCTCAACATTAATTAAGAATTATATGATATATAAAATTACATTTATACCTTCTGTACAATTTTAATTATAAATATTTGTTTAAGTTTATTTTTAATAATATTATTGACATTTACATGACAAAATTATTTATTTATTATGATAGACTAAATTTTTTGTTAAAATATAAAAAATAAAAAACATTAACTCAAATATTCATTACCATTTTCTAACTTCCAATGGCAATAAGATAATTTCACTAAAATGTGGAAAGTAATATACTAACTTCAAATATTAATGGTAATAAGTTCTTCCAAAAGCTTTTCCAAAGAATTTTTGCGAAAGAGCTTTCTGGTCAAAAAATTATTCTAAAAATTATTCTAAAAACTTTTTATCAAACATTCCAATTAACTTTTGGACCAGCTTAAACAAGCTAAAAAGAGTTCTTTAGCGACAAAAAGCCAAATTCCCCTTTATAATGTGCTTTGATGACATTGGCTACATAAAATTAATTGTGTGAATTTATCAAGTAGCCACTAAGATATTATATAATATGCTTAGAATATACGTGTGTGTGGAAGTGTGTATGTGAGAGAGAGGGAGAGAGAGGCGCCATTGAGACATTGTGTGGTGGGCACATAATATATATCTACTAGCTAAGGATGGCAACGGGCGGGTTAGCGCAGAATCCTCTCCCCAACCCCGAATCCGACGAGACCCTGGTCCGCGGCGGGGAAAATTCCCCATACTCAAGTAAAACAAAATCAATTTTAAAACTCAAGAATCCGGATCTAAAACTAAAATTTTGAATCTTCTCCTATCGTAACACCCCGAAACCTACCCTATGAGTATCACATCATCGAGTTTCTCAAAAGGAATTTCCGAGGCTACTTAAGGTGTCCATTGGGTTTTCTAATTCTAATTTAAAGGTAATAAAGGTGATTTTACATTTTTATTGGAAATTTTTCCGAAAATTTCGCAGAGTTCCGTTTGTAATACGACATATCCCCTAGGCCTAAAGCCCTAAAACCTGCATAAAACCACAATATAGTTCAACGAGCCACACACTCGGAGTATACAACTCAAGAGCCACACACAGTGCCCAACCAATATGCATTAAGACTTAAAACAATCTAAATGGTTCATGATAATAAAAACCATATGAACTTAGTTACAAGCTACAACACTTGGAAATATATAGAATGCACGTCGACAACTTGTGTCACTTAGAAATGTCATCAGCAAATAGCAACCAGCACATAGGAGTCCAAGTATAAGCTAAAGTACGAGACATGTCACCTAAAAGAGTACATGCAACCGCGGAGGGGATATGTAGGGGGAGTGAGCACCAATCCTCTCGAGTGGAGAGTCTTACACTCTTAAAACGGAAAGTTCTTTATACATACTACTAACAATAATCATTGAGAAAATAAGAATAGCGTGAGAATAACATAAATACTCATTAATGAAATTCTTTGGAGTTGTAAATGGTTTAATCAACTTTTGGATTTTCAAGGTTGCATTATCACCAATGGAATTCAATCAAACTCATTTCGCAAACCATTATTCAATTCTCTAATTGAATAAAGGTAATTTCAAACATCAAAGAGTTATTCAATTCTTTAATTGAATAAAAGCAGTTTCACACGTCAAATCATTATTCAATTCTTTAATTGAATAAAAGACGTTCTCGAGCATCGGATCCCTGTCTAAACACTAGTACCCTTTTCATTTGGGTGACCGCAACCCAATTTGACCTTTTCAAATCCGGGAACTACTAAAGTCAAGAAGGAACTCTATTACCCTCGTTAAGATAATTGTTAACTTGGACTACATCAAGTTAACAAGGAAACCCGGCCGCATTGGGAGTCTCATGGTCGGACCGCATCAACCGAGCTCCACCGTTAGTATTAGACCATCAACCTACACCGCATTAGGAATCTTGTGATGCTAGAATCCTTAACTCTTAAAATCATTCAACAAGAATACACTTACTTTAAAGAGGACATCCGGAAGACCGCATTTCCAAATTCCCATTTAAAGACACACTTTTTAAGAATCGACTCAATTCAACCTAGTTTCAAGGTGTAACCTTTCGAGAATTCAAAACCATTTCAACTTGTTTTTCAAAGCATTCAAATCTCAACTAAACCACATAAACCCTTGAATCATACTATTGTAGATCAAACTCATTTATTTTATAAAACCTGAATTCAGGAACTAAAACCCCTCTAAGCCACAATAACCACAAGTAGTTACAACATAAGCCAAAAAGGTCCCAATTCCTCACCAATTGTCATCTTTGCCTCAAATTCTCATATTACGTCTCCATATTACTAACCAACTCTTTCTTGCCCATACTAAGCCATAGAACTCTTAATTTCATTTCACTGCTCCTCTTTCCTTTAGTTCCGCTTACCTTCAAGTTTAGTTCAATCTCAAGGATCTAAACATGTTTTAAACTCAATTTAACCTAGCAATCACCCGCTTTCCACTTCCATACCTCAATTGTGCATTAATCAAGATGACTTCGTACTCCCTCTTTATACTCCAATTATTTATTTCACAATATAATTACTCGAGAAAACTTAGGAAGTCGCAAATGGTTCAACCTCAACATTATCTCGCTAATCTGCAATCGAAATCGCAAGTATTCCATTGTCACCAATTGAACTTCCAATATTACCCAAAAGACCTTAAAAACTAACTCAGTCGATTCTCTCATGTCCCAATTCACCCCTAACAACTTCCTAAATTTATTTTATAGCACAAACATTCAATATTCACAACAAAATTCAATTGTGTTTCGAAATTACTATTAATTTTAGAGTATAAGACCACCCACCTCGAATTCTAGGGTTTAAGAAATTGATTGAATGGATTCGAATTGGGTTCCTTGCCATCCTCTTCTTCTCGCTCCATCTCTATCTCTCCTCGTCTCGTGCTCTCGCTACTTCGCTCCTCCCTGGTCACGCTTTGGTTCTCTCTCTCCTCGGTCTTTCTCTTGCTCAATGCCATTCTCCTCGCTTGCCGGCCGTTGAGTGCTTGCTCGCCGGCCATCGTCCTCGCCGTTCGAGCGTGCCTCCTTTTCCTTCTTTCTTCCTCTCACTCGGGGCCCTCGGTCTCTCATGCTCTCTTCCTCTTATGTATTTCTCGGTCTGGTTTTCTTTCTCCCTCTCGCTCACCGGTCGTGGCATTCTTGCCATTTAGGCAGAGCCATCGGCCTCCTCTTCCGCTCTTGTTCTCGCTCGCCCTTCTTCTTCCCTCTCGTCTCACCGAGTCTATGTCTCTCTCTCTCTCTCTCTCTCTCTCTCTCTCTCTTTGCGCGCGCGTGTATGTGTGTGTTTTGTTTTCCTCTCGGTTATGTTTTGTTCTTCCTTTGCTCTTCCTCTCTTTACCTCTCTCTCTCTGCTCTTACTCCATCTTCCCGAGCCCCTCTTTTCTCTCTCTCGTTTCGTGGCTTTCTCAGGAAAAGCCAGCTATCACCACCTTTACACTAATCCTCTTCTTAGTTTTATCACCTATTTGCCCCTTATGCCTTTTTGTTTTGCTATTACTTGTCTAATATTACCACCTAACCCTAGATTACTTAAACCTATCTTTATTTTAATTAGGCATAGCATTAGGTTAAGTTAGAATAGGTAATAAAATTCAACTTCCGTCTATCTCGCGTCTTTTACTTATTTGGGCCCAGCACGACAAGTTAAGAGAGAAGAAATAATATATTTCACTAATCAAGGTTAAGCAACAAATAATAATTCTCTTAAATAAAATTTTGAATATATATCCATGTATATATTTTAGTTATTCGACCCATTTTATTTAATTAAAACTAATTAATTAATTTAACTCATATAACCATCTTAAATAAAATTATGAGTATTACATTTCTTTCCCCTTAAAAGAATTTTATCCCCGAAATTCGCAACAAGTAGTATCTAAAACGAGCAAGGTATGAGCATATTTACATGAAGCACACTAGTATACTTAACATGGAATGAAACTCAATTAGACAGATCACGGTTCATTGGAATTCCTAAGGAAGTCTCTATGTATTAGTGTAACTTCTTTTGAATTCTAACATTCAACATATCATTCACGTAGCTTTCAAGTTTCTTTAGAGACAAATCTCAAACTCAATCTAATGGAATATAAACTGTAATCATTTCAAAGTTAATAGAAGTAAGTTCGAAGGTATTAAAAGTTAATGGGTTCTAGCCTCTTTTCTACTATCATTTCCACGCATCTACTCACTCTATTATAGGGCCCGAGGAGCAAATCGCACTAGAAAATGGCAAAAAGTTGGCTTGGAAGTTACGATTTCACCAATCATTTACCTACTACCATGGAAATATAAGCTTACTAGGTCTAAAGACATTCCAATTATGCACATTGATATTACATTCTTGCTTCCTATATTCTAAAAATAAACAAGGTTTACGGTCAAGCTATTCTTTGACATATGTCTAATGCTAGATCATCTTCGGACCGATGAGCTTCTCTTTGCTCTGTATGTACTAAATATCTATCTAAGTTCCATAAATTTCGCACCTTACTCCATAACACTCATTTTTCCTTGTTTTAAGTTGATAAACTTCAACCCTTAGCTCCATACGTATCCTTAGGATAGTGACCATTCATCCTTTCCTTTAATTCCTCCCAAGTTCTTGGCGTTCCTTGCTCCTCTTCTAAACTTGGTTTAATGGCATTCCACCAATGATCGGCTTTTCTAACAAAAAGACATGTGGCTAATACCACCTTATACTTTTCGGGACACGTCCTAGTCTTAAATATTTTTTCTATTTCCCTCATTCATTCATCCAACTCAGTAGGACTAGTAGTACCCCTAAGCTTGGGTGGTTGCAACTTCAAAAACCTATTCGGAAAATTAGTGTCTAACGAGTGAATCGGTTACATTGTTGTGCACATCAGCTTACCACTTCCCTTCCCACTAGCTATCTAACAAGTTTAAGTTACGTGGTCAAAATTAAATCTTCTCCATATTACCCTAAGTGTACCCATAGAATCACACATGTACATAAAACAAGCCATATAAAATTCAATCACTCACACATATAGGCACATAGGTTCATAAGTCAAATCACGTAACTCATCTTCCAGCTTAATCACATAAATAATCAAATCAATAAATTCCTAGAGGTAGAGGTTTCTAGTTCAGGACTCAATGAAACTAACGAGTAATGAAACGAAAATAAAATTTCGTCCATACTCAGCCATACACTTAGCATATACAAATCATTCACATATCCCCTTAATGGGCAATTTACAATCAACTAATTCAACTAAGTCGACTAGGCAATCACTCATGAGTCAAAAGTTACACTTAATGCGACACATATATTTGTCACGGATAAAGCACATTATCACATAACGAAGGTTCCTAGATGGCTATATGCAATGTAAATTTAAGGTCACCAAAATCTATGCTCGATACCATAAATGCAACACCCCGAAAACCCACCCTAGGAGTATTACATCGCCATAGTTCCTTAAAAGGAATTCATGAGGTACTTAAGGTGTCCATTTGGTTTTTTAATTCCAATTTAAAGGTAATAAAGGTGATTTTACATTTTGGTTGAAAATTTTTCTGAAAATTTCAGCAGAGCTTCATTTGTAATATGACCTATCCCTTTTAAACCAACCAAGTAGAATTCAAAACCATTTCAACTTGCAATTCAAAGCCCTAAAACCTACATAAAACTACAATATAACTCAACAAGCCACACACTCGGAGTACTAAACTCAACGGGCACATGGTGTCTTGTACACAACTCAAAGGTCACAATGTGTTCATCAATCTCCAAGTCTTGTAGGAAGGCTTCTATTTATACTCAACACGACGAGTATCCGTTGATGCTTATTCTGGACTTGTGAGCTTCATTAGTCATTGTAACGGCTAGTCCGGGTCACTCAACTTGCATTTTACAAAAGAGTTAGATATTTTCTAAAAATTTTGGCAAAGTTCTGTTTGAAATATGGCCCAACCCATGGGCTAAAAGCCTTAAAAACCTACATGAAAGTTACAATAAAACTCAACAAGCCACAAGCTTGGAGTACACAACTCAACGGCCACGCGCCGGAGTATATTCACAACCACAAAACCAAAATTCCAAACCAGTTTACAACCCAAGTTACAAACTAAGTTAAGAACTAAATTACAATCGCTTAAGAGCAAAATGGCCAGTGAAAGGAAATTCTCGGCTTATCGTAGCTACTAGTTCGGGTCTCTGCGCATACATCCAACTTCACTATACATTATTGTATAATTACATAAGTAACCGCCTATATACAACATGCTCAACATGAAAATACATAAAACCAAACTTCAACTCACTAGCCGTCATGAACTTCGGTCGTGGAAGAGGCGGAACAACCATCTCGGGGGTACCTGTAATCGGGAGGGAAAAATGGGGAAATTTGTGGGGGTGAGCAAACCACGGGCTCATCGGAAAGTCTTACATTCTTAAAATGAAAATTCTTTATAAATACTACTCATAATAATGAAATCGGTGAAAGTATAATAATGTAATACAAATCTAGATATTTTTCAATGAAATGTCCTGAAACCTCTTGCAACTCAAAGATCATAATATTTAATCATTCAAAAGCACGATTTGCAATCATTTTTTGAATCACTTCAAACAAGATGGTGCAACCACCTGCACATTCTTTCAAATACTTTCAGTCATTGACTTAATATCTTTTCGGGGCTTCGGACAATTGAACTAGCACCGTAAGGTTTTCTCCCCTTGACTTAGGTTCCTGGACCTATCTCTAGTCAAATACATGGAAGGCTCCGCTTTCCTCGTCAGAAAAGAATCAACCTCTTTGGTTGATGGGCATCCTGATACGCAAGGACCCCATGATACGCACGACCACCTCCTTCCTCTCGGTCTAAACAATCCTTAGCCCAAAATCTGTTCAAAACTGAAGTGATCACAATCACTTATCAAACTTGGTTTTAAACCACAATCTCAAACCAGTTTAATATCATAGAGGGCATGGCACCACGTGCCACCCCTCTAAATTCACTTTCTCAAATTAGTTTCACTTCTTTCGAACACATTTCAAGTTTGAAAAGCAGTTACCAAGAATCATGATCAAGTATTGTTTTACATAAACATTGCACTCTTTTCAAACTAACTTTTGAGTATTCTTTCAAGTCACTTCATGCACCAAGCATTTCTATATTAAGATTTATCATTCCAAGTTGGCACATTAACTCAAGGATTTACCCAAGTGCTTAACATCTCATATTCATCCATATGCTATTCAAGCAAGTCTCCTATTTCCCTATACGTAATTCTCGTCGTATTCTGTTTCCAATGCCACAAATCAATCCACATGGGTACATACTCCCTTGATACTCTAATTTCCTGTTCCTCCTATATACTCCAAAGTCTATTTCCCTTAACTTAATTCACTTTCAAGCCTAATGAGTTTAGGAACTAAAACTTTTCGAAGCCACAATAACCACAAGTAATCACCACTTAACCGCAACGCCCTAACTTCTCATAAATTGCCATCTTTACCTCAAACTCTCATATCATGTTTTTCCTTATTAATCAACTATTTCTTGCCCACACTCAATCACATAGCTCTTAATCTCCTTCCAACACTCAAATTCCGCTAGCTCCGCTTATCTTCAAGTTTAGTTCAACCTCAAGGATTTAAATATATTTTGAACTCAACTATCCTAACAATCACCCACTTCTCACTCCCATGCCTCAATTGTGCATCAATCAGTATAAACTCATACTCCTTTTTTATACTCCAAATTATTGTTTCTCAATATCAATAGTTACCTTCCAACGAAAAGAATTCAGGAAGTCCTGAAGGCTTGATTAACTCATAATTTGCACCCAAATCATAACTTCTTCATCTCTAATTGCTAACTTAAATTTTCATATTACTCCTTCGACCTAGGTAACCTAACTCCATCAAATTTCCAAGTTCCTAATTCAGTCTCAACAACATAATCAGATTCTCTCATATCCTAACTCAGTTCTAACTACTTCCTAAATTCATTCTATAGCATAAACATTCAATATTAATAACAAATTCCATTTGGGTTTTGAAACTACTATAAATTTAAAGTATAAGACTACCCACCTTGAATTAGGGATTGAAGATTTGCTGAATTTCGGATCAACTTAGGTCAGTCTCTTCTTTTCCTTCATGCTACCAGCCCTGGTCCGCCTTGTTTCGCCACTTTCCTCCTTGCCCGACACTTGCTTTTGTTCTCCAGCCGCGGTCTTCTTGTTTGTTGGTCGCCCGTGGCCTTTCTCTCGGTCCTCGCATTCGCTTCCCTCTTTGGTCTTACTTTCACCCTCCTTTGTGCCCTTGCGCCTTTCCCCGCATTCGTCGGTCGTCTTTCGTTCGTTCGCCGTTCGGCACGCCGGCCTCCGGCCTCTTCTCCGGCTCTCACACTCGCGCTCTCTCTCGTCTCTCTCTCTCGCTCTGTTTCGCCCTCGCCCGACTTCCCTTATCTCGCTCCCCTACTTCGTTTCTGCTCCTCCTCTTTCCTTGTTTTGCTTGGCTTCCTCCTTTCCCGAGCCTTTCTTCTTTCTTTTTCTACTTAACCTCTTCTTTTCCCCTTTTGCTGTGGCTTCCACGGACTCCCAACACACCACTAATTACACTAATCTTCCCCTTAGCCAATCCACCTAAGTAAACATAATTAATCATCTTCCTTTTTCCCTTTTCCTTTTTTTTTTTTACTGCTAGGATTGCCTTAAGGTAAAAGATAGAAATAGCTCACGTAATTGGTTTCGGGTTTAATTATTGGGTCCGAGAGGGGAATCGGGAAGAAATAATATAATCTACTAATTTATATATAAAGCGCGTACGACTAAAAATCTTATACTAAATAAAATAAAATTTACGCATCAATCATTTAATTTAATTTAATCCTATAATTAACCTAATTAAAATCTCGGGTCTCACAATATGATTTCGAGTGGGTCGGACAAAATGAAAAACTTAAAGATGAGCTTCTTAACTCGCTTAGAATGATTTGAAATCAAAACCATAGAGAGATAGAGAGTTATACCCGAGTTTTCAATCTCCCATTTTTTTGATGAAAAGCATTCCATACTCAAGATAGAAGCTAACAATTCAAAAAGTTAAGTTTTCATTGCATTTTGATCAAAGTAAAAAATATTAAACGAAAATATTAGAGTGCTTTTGATCAAATACAACTTAGAACATACTAATTGAAGTACTAGAGCATACTTATCATAGGATTATGAGCAAGTAGCAAAGCAGTGATAAAATGTATCGTAGTAAATGTAAGATTTGAAAGATATAGCTCATGTATGCTCAAAAATAAGAAAATTTCATTGAAACTCGTAAATTAACATACAAAGATAATAAAAAAAATTTAAGAAAATAAAGAACTCCCCCGAGCCAAACATCTATCTGTTTCTCTCCCCTATGCATTTCATAAAAAACAAACAAGAGGGAGGAAGTAACATGAAAATACAAAGATGTTGGACAAAAATTTTTTGAAACTAAGAGGGAGGAGGAGCTGTGCAGGTGGAGGCACAAGAATAGGGACCTTGTCTCGCGTCCGTATCCTTGTGTAAATGCAGCTGGTCGAGGCGAGGCGAGGCAAGTCATGAACTTGTAGTGCATTTCGCGAATCGGAGGTTGTTCATCCTCTCGGTTCTTCTTCTAAACCCGCAACCTCTTCAGCTGGAGGTTGTTGAACCGAGGAGGGAGCTTTTGACCGGTCTACATCACCAGCCTCTTCCGAGGCATACCGAGTGTGATATGAGGAGATCACCTCAAGTTCTTTCTCTCCTTGGCCCTCGGCTTGGGCAATTCCTTCTTCTTTTATTTCTTTTACTCGCTGTTGTTTCTTCTTCTTGTTCTTCTCCTCCTTCTTCTTCTTCTTCGATTTTGAGTTAGAAGAGCTTGAAGACTCAAAAAGTAGTGCTTCTTCGGAGGATGGTTTTGAGTCCTTAGCATCTTTGGATCTTTTCTCCTCCTGGAGGTGTCGGATATGATCTTGTTGGCGCTTGATCACCTCCTTGAGCTCACTAGCCAAGGCTTGACTCCGCTCGATTTGACGCCGAGCCTTACTCGGAACTAAGTCAAGATTGGCATGAAAGCTTGGAAAGCCGCCACGAGTGCTTACAACTCTTTGGTTAGGGCAGAAAACCGAGTTGCCACCTTCTAAAGCAACTAAGAGAAGGGGAAGGCTGAGAGGATGAAGGTCTAGCAGTGAGAAGGGAGGTCTCAAAGTCTTTATGAGTTTGAGGAGGAGGAGGAGCAAGTTCGGATGAATGAACCCGGACACCGGGTCGAATTTTTTGGCATCCTAGACCGATGAGCTCACCTTTGCCTATACGAGACAGCAAGCTCTAGAAATTTGTGTGTATAAGAAGAGAGATCCACCTTAAATTGAGCAAAAATAACATAAAGAAGAGCTCCAAAAGGAAGAGGAGGCTTCTTCTAGTTAGAAGGAATAGAAGCCATCTAATCCAAGATGAGGGGGAAGAGGTTAACCTCATACCCTTCAAGGATATCAAAGAGAACCTTAAGAACTTTGCTCTTAGGGTTCTCTTTTGGAGGGGTAGAAGGAGAAGAAAGTCCTTATCGGAATGAAGCAAAGAAGTCTTGCTTTTGAGGTCATCTAGGTCACAGAAAAGTTCTTTTGGACTTTGAAACCTCCTTGGACTATCGATCAAAGAAGTCATCAGCACCTTTATTGAAAGGAATGGGGTTGGAGTTCAAGAAAAGAGTGTTGACCCAGAAGAGTTTGTGGAGAAGAGATAGGTTGATGTGAATGGTTTTGCCTTGAATGAGTGAAGAGATTACATTATCTCTCACACACATGTTGGAATAGAACTTAGTGACGAGTTCCGGGTAGATATAATCACATAAACACAAGTACTTGAAAGCATAGGCTTAATCCAAGAAAAAATTGGTGGTAGAGAAGAATTTCTCTTCTATAAAGTAGTCGCTGGGCCACGATGAGCTTGTTGTCATCGAGGGCAAGGGCTTTACCCTTAGATGGATCCTTTTGGGGATTTTCAAAATGAGTGGATTTGGTTCGAGCCTTCTTTGTGGCTGAACCTCCTTACATGGCGCTTCCTCTATTAGGCATGAGTGACAGAGAGTGAAAGAAGTTGAGAGTAAGAGAGAGAAGAGAGTAGATGAATGAGAGAGAGAGAGAGAGAGAGAGAGAGAGTAGAGCGAGGAGTTGAGAGTATGAGAGCAAAGAGTGCAAGAGTGAGAGCAAGAAATAGCAAAGTGATCGAATGAGAATAAAAGGGTGCTATTTATAGAACAAATAGCTTTCATTAAATAAAAGCCTTTCGACTCAGCCCTCAAAGTAGCGGTTAGCGAGACCTTGTTGAGTATTCCAATGAGTAACGACTATCTTCGAAATTGCTTCCCTCTAATGACTAGTTTGCAGACTCGTTCGCGTGCCGGACAGAGAAAAAGATATTTTCTAAAACATTTCCAAGATTCTCCATTAATCTAGAGATGATCTTAGAATTTTGATGTCCATTTTTCTCATAAACCGAGTCCGACTCAATGTCGTGTCCGAGTGACTCGTAACACACTTAAAAATTAATAACTCATAACTCAATCTCATCTTGGTTCAACTGATCCATTTGTTATTCACTCGAAAACATAACAGTCAATCAAATTCTCAATAAATCATGCAATAAATCGGATAATCATGCAATTAACATGCCAAGTTCATTCCTAATAAACTAAAACCGATCTTCACTTAGAGATTTTGTAAAAATATCAACTAATTGAAATTTGGTAGGAATAAACTCAAGTTTAATATCACCTTTATCGAGTGGTATCTCGGAAAATGATACCTCAATGTGTTTCATTTTTTAGTACTGAATTGGATTCTTGATAATGCTGATGGCACTTTGATTATTGCACTTGATTGAGACATATGTGAATGATAGTCTTAGATCCTTCAAGTGTTGCTTAATCCAGAGAATCCGAGCACATACTCCCATTTTAGTTAAGTTAGACTTCGAGATCACCAATAATGCCACAGAGTACGAAGCATGCATCATAAGACTTGAAGCTGCTATAGAAATCGAGGTCAAGAGCATCGGGGTTTTTGGTGATTCTAGTCTCGATCATCAATCGATTTCACAACAATAGAAGGTTCGTAGTGAAGCCTTAGCACCTTATTAGGAGCATCCGACGTAACTATCCAAGCATTTTGAGAATATTTCTTTCACCTACCTTCCTAGGGATGATAACCAGTTCGTGGATGCCTTAGCTAAATTAGCATCCATGATTAATATCCCTAACGACATTCACTCAATGCTCGTCAATATAGAGCGACTGAGTCGACCAACACACGTCTACGTATTAGAAGTGTCTAATACCGACCACACCAGTTGGTATCATGGCATTTATTAGTATCTTGATAAGCAAGAATACTCCTTGGACTCCACGCTTAGAGCCCAATGAGCCATCGAATGTTAGCTCCCAAATTTTCATTAATCAAGGATAACTGTACAAGAAAACCAACACAAGGATTAGCCGACTTTATGTCAATCAACATGAAGCAAAACGCATCATGGACAAGATTCATGGTGGGGAATATGGGCTCCATATGAATGGTAAGATGTTGGTTAAGAAGATTCGGAGACTCGAATATTACTGGTCGACCATGGCGGCAAACCGCCATGAGTTCATTAAAAATGCCATAAATGGCAAGTGTATGCAAATTTACAAGCACCTACCATCGTCATTTCTCATAACACTAACGTCACCCCGACCATTCTCGTGCCGCGAATAGACATTATCGACAAAGTGACTCTTAAAAGAACAAGTGGTCACAAATTTGTGTTAATAGCAATCAACTGGTGGAAGCGACCTCTTATGCAACCTTGACATTGAAATAGGTGGCTAAATTCATCACCCGAAATATCATTTGCCATTATAGGGGATTATAGGGTGCCCTATGAGCTATTTAGTGACCAAGGTAGTCATTTCAAGAAGGAGATAGTAGACTTGTTGGATTAATATAAGATCAAGCACCATAAATCTTCTCCTTATCGTACTTAGACTAATGGAGTAGTTGAGGCCGCAAACAAGAACATTCGTAAA
Source organism: Talinum fruticosum (assembly GCA_021018815.1). Taxonomy (NCBI): domain Eukaryota; kingdom Viridiplantae; phylum Streptophyta; class Magnoliopsida; order Caryophyllales; family Talinaceae; genus Talinum; species Talinum fruticosum. The sequence goes on along the minus strand of JAITYX010000036.1, from coordinate 3,957,639 downwards.
ATAGTGGAGAAGATGGCAGATCAATTATAAGGATTGGCCGGATAAGTTGCCTTTTTCTTTTTATAGGGCTATCGAACATCTATTAGAGCATCTACGGGAACAACACCGTACTCCCTAGTTTATGGCATGGAAGTAGTCTTTCCAATAGAGATTGTCATTCCCTCGTTAAGAATCATCACTAAAAGCCGATTCTAGAAGCGAGTGGGCTAAAGCACGCTACGAAGAGTTAGTGGTGCTTGGACAAGAGGTGCCTCAATGCTCGCACAATGTTCAAATATATCGAGCACGTTTATCAAGCATTTAACAAGAGAGTGAAGCCACGGAATCTACAAATTAGAGAGCTGGTCCTCAAACAGATTGAAGCACCAATTCAAGATCCATAAGGAAAGTTTAGGCCCAATTGGCAAGGACCATTTATGCTTAATTAGATATTGCCAGGCAGAGCGGTGAAATCAACTGATTTAGATGGTGAAGAAATTTTTCGAGTACAAGAATTTGGATCGGTTAAAGAAGTATTACGTCTAGCACAACTTTAGATAGTGGGCCAAGCCTGGCCCAACTAGACCATGTCGTGGCGGCGCCAGCCACCATCCGGACAACGGTGAGTGGCCGGGCCAAAATCATCCCCTTTGTTTTGTCTTTGTAATTAATTATTTTGGATGGTCCAATTAGACGCTCTACTTGCGTAATTGTTTATTTTAATTAACTTTGAGGGCGGTCCAATTAAGCGGTCTAATTCTATTTATTTATATTTCTAGGTGAGCAATAAAACGAAATATTTCAAAGTAAAACATAATACTTACTTTTATTTAATAAAAGGTAAGCCTACTACTTACTCGATTACATAGCTAATAAGAAGAAAATAAACGCCAGACACACTACTTATAAAATAATATAATAATTATTTTAAAGAGGCAGAACTAATCCTCCTTTTCTTTTATTCCTTCTTAAATTCTATCTAAAAATATAAACCCTAATCTATTTTTACTTTCATTCCTTTTGGGTCGTTGGATTCAGCCCCATCATCATGGGTGCCCTTCTTTAATATAATAATTATTTTAAAGAGGCAAAACTAATCCACCTATTCTTTTATTTCTTCTTAATTAACCGTCTTCTCCATCCAACTAATCTTTCCTGATTCCTCTGTGATTACCATTTTGCAAGCTGCGAAAGAGGTCAACATCTTCAAACTTCGGTTTCTCATCATTATTTCTTTTACAAACTATAGTGCTTCAGCAGAAAAAGAGCTCAAAAGATCCCATCGAAGGCTTGATAAGAAAGAAAAAAAGGGGGCGAATCTTGTTAATTCTTATGCAATTCGTTCTGACCCAGTTGGTAATGAGTGAAGAGGACAAGACAACTGATACAACCGAAAAAATTGCTTCACGGTCGAGCCCAAAATTGACTTTTTTGCCTCTAGTTGCTCTAATTTTCTATGAAGTATCTGGGGGTCCATTTGGGGTTGAAGATTCAGTTAGAGCTGGAGGTGGCCCTTTGTTATCTCTTCTTGGATTCCTGATCTTCCCCATTTTTGGAGCATCCCTGAAGCTCAAATCACAGCAGAGTTAGCCACAGCTTTCCCTGAAAATGGGGGTTATGTGGTTTGGATCTCTTCAGCTTTTGGCCCCTTTTGGGGTTTCCAAGAAGGGTTTTGGAAGTGGTTTAGTGGGGTTATGGACAATGCTCTTTACCCTGTCTTGTTTCTTGATTACTTGAAACATTCATTTCCTGTGTTTAATCATTTAGCTGCTAGAATCCCTGCTCTTTTGGGGATCACTGTATCATTGACATACTTGAACTATAGGGGTTTAAACATTGTTGGGTTTACAGCTATTTTGCTAGCAGTTTTCTCATTATTCCCATTTGTAGTGATGGCAATCCTTTCCATCCCCGTTTGAGGCCAAAGCGATGGTTGGTTGTGGATTTTAAAAAGGTGGATTGGAGGGAGTACTTCAATAGCATGTTTTGGAACTTGAATTACTGGGATAAGGCTAGCACCCTTATTGGGGAGGTTAAAAACCCTAGTAGGACTTTTCCCAAGGCGACATTTGGGGCGGTGATATTGGTTATCCTTTCGTATTTGGTACCCCTTCTTGCTGGGACTGGGGCATTGCAGGATACCGACGCTAGTGAATGGACTGATGGGTATTTTGCCGAAGTGGGCATGTTAATTGGAGGGTTTGGCTCAAGTGGTGGATTCAAGCAGCTTCTGCAATGTCTAATTTGGGTTTGTTTGAGGCTGAGATGAGCAGTGATGCTTTTCAACTACTTGGAATGAGTGAGATGGGATTGCTTCCTCCTATATTTGCTTCAAGGTCAGTTTTTGTTGCTTGCATTTTAGTTCATTTCTTCCTTTTGATAGCAAAAACATGGCTAATTTTTGCTGGTGTCTAGAAATTCAAATCCTGTAAAGACTACAGTAACAATATGTTTTACCATCAAAATTTATCCTTATGGAGTTAAATTGTCTAAAGTAATTAATGGATAAATATTATTTAACTCATCACGACACGCGCGGGGTTATTATTCTTTTGGTGACAGCTGCAAAACAACCAGACTCGGTATGAATCATGCTTTGACATGGTTTGAGAGAGGTTAGATGTAGCCTAATCCCAAGTTGGAGCTATTAGAGAAACTTCTGTGATTGTGATGTGGCCATTAAATTATCGCTCAATGTATATGGTCCAAGTATTCACAAAAGTTATAGTCACCATGGAATTTTTGGATTAGATGCACTCGAGTTAATTAGTGTAAGCATTTTTTTGTTAGATACCTAATTCTCAATGTATTCCATCATAAACAATAATCTACTTCCTGTTCTTAAATATGATCTGTCTTGTGTGGCTTTAGTTCGGTTGTTTTCATTAGTATGTTTCATTTCCCGGCTTCAAGCGAGCAACCATATAACAATAGGTTGTGGAAAGGGGAAACAGAAAAAAGCAGCTAGTAGAAAGGGGGCTCTCCCCTTTTCACCTTTGTTGTGACCTTTTCTTTCAAAATCTTTTTGTTGGTGGCATTTCTGTTTACAGATAGTCACAACTGCTGTAGCTCCCATGAAAAATCTGTGGATTGGATCAAGTTCTGCTTAGTATCTAGATGCTATGAACAGAAAAACGAAGAAAATTATTGCTAACTTTTGCATGAAGACTGAAATGTTCATTGTATTTCCGTCTTCGCACCTCTTTCCTCCATCCATATTTGTCTTCGCACCTGATTGGTTTCCACTGGTCATTCGCATCATAAGCTACGTTACCGGGACTTTTCACTTCATGCCAAGTACCCCTGTCAACTACTCAACATTTGAACATGGTTAGACACTTGACAAAGTGTGAGAGACCTAACTCATGTTGGACAGTGATGGCAAAGTGTGAGAGACCTGGATTGTGAAAACCTAACATAATCTGTCTTGTTGCTGTGGCTTGAGCTGAAGAAAGGAGATAACTCATTGTTTTACAAGCATGCATTCGGTAAATAAGAATGTTTTGAGTGCTTGGCAGACAGCTCATGTTGATCAAAATCTGCAGGTCGAAATATGGGACACCCACATTCAGCATCTTATGTTCGGCCACTGGAGTAATATTTCTTTCATGGATGACATTTCAAGAAATCATCGAATTTCAGAACTTCCTGTACTCCATTGCTATGCTTCTTGAGTTTGCTGCTTTCATAAAGTTGAGAATCAAACACCCAGATCTTCATCGGCCCTACAGGATTCCCTTGCAAACATTTGGTGTAACAGTTCTTTGCCTGTCTCCTTCTCTGCTTCTTCTTTGTCATGTGTCTGGCGTCCATTAAAACAGTTATAGTCAGTGTTATAGTTATAGTTCTCGGCCTTTTCTTTTACCCTCTGTTAGTACATAAGAAGAATGAAAATCGTACACATTTTGACGCTGAACAACCAAGCATAGCCTTAGTAGAATCCCTTCCTCTCAATTCGCGTCAAAACGAAGAAACTGAAGACGAGGCTGTAAGCAAGCTTTCTGCGGCACTGATATATCTATCACTCAGTGATAGTTTACAAACTTTACGGATATACTCTTTTGGACAACCAGCTACGGTTCTCTTTTATTTTTTCCTTGTTATTGTCTTTTCTTTTTAAAATTCTTTTTAGTTTTAATTTTCTTTGCTTCTGTTCTAAACTGTAAATATACATATATATACTAGCCACTCACATTTATACATATGATTATTCTTAAACTCTAGTTACTATATCCACTCATTCCATATAATTTTCCTGGATCTAGTGCTCTTCTTAGACAATGTCTTATACCGACTTATACCATGTATTGCATGTAGTACATGTGCGATTCTACGAATAATCCAGCCAAGAATAATAGAATTGGACCTAAGACAGTTCCAATAGAAAAACTTCAAATCTTTTTTCACTATAGTTTAGGAAAAAAGAAAAAGGTAATATCATCATCTAAATATTCTAATTTGGTTGTCATGAATCATCAAGAACAGTAGTATAATTAGATGTCGTGAGAACTAAAGATGTGAAATCTCACATAAAGATTTTCTTGAGTTGTTCATTCAGTAACTTCGAATTAAAGTGTGTTTTGCTCGGACCTATAAACAAAGCGGAAGTTATACTCAAAGCTGCTAGTGCAAAAATCAAAATATATGCATAGTTATAGTGGGCATGAAACTAAGGAAATATGTTTCTTTTTATATATGTATATAAACAACTTACCTAAATTTCTATTTTAAAAGATTGATATGGCCAAATAAGTAAAAATATTAGCTCTAAAGAATAAGTTCAATTGAAAGATTTTGATTTATCAATTCAATTGTTAACTATAATCTTTTGTTAGTACGCATGCAGCTCTCCTAAATCTATAGATCACATGTGCACATCACATACTCCACTGTATATCTATCTTACTAGATTTTGTAAAATTCATGCTTAGATTAAATAAGTGATTTTTCGTGTGTAATAAAGGCATAAACAATAATGTACCTGTTTCCAGATGACTCTTGATTTAAAGTCTATATACTCTTAAGAAATTTATTTCAATATATATTCTTTTACAAACATCCTCCCGTAACCATTTAATAACCATATTCATATAATCTCCTATAAATTTTTTTATTTTTAAGTAAAATGTTCACTTTAACTAACTATTCTTTCCAAGAGAAGGTACCAATGACTTATCCCCCTATATGTACAAATCAAAATCCATACTTATGAATTTCCATCAATATTCTAATGACTAATATTGCTCCACTTTAAAACTCAAACTAATACTCCATTATTTTTCTATCTTGGTTTAACTCTTTAACCTAAAATCTTATAACTCTCATCTTTTAAATTATATGTTTCTCATATATTTTGACTTAATCTAAACCCACTTATAAAGTACTATGATTTAAGTTTTGTACAAGTACCTTGTAAGTTGAAAAATAAAGAGATGGGAGGAGCCTAATGATACTTGTAAACTATCGGTTTGTTTCCTCTTAATGTCCTATCTAGAATGCTTCCTTTGTCCCCCACCCCCCTCTTCCTTCTTATGAAATCCTTTTTCAAGACCATTACGATAGTCTCTGTAGTCTCAGATTACACTAGAGGGGTGGATAAGGTAATGAAAATTTTGTCTAACTCCTCAGATTTTCGTTTTAGAACGAACTCAAATATTGAGGAAAGTAATCAATGCAAAAATAAGTTAAAGACAAAACGCGTTTGTTTGTTCACGATCTTGGCTCAGATCCAAATATTTATGTTAGTGACCGCCTAAAAATCTTTTCCTTAGGATTATTCTCTACTTCTTTTATACTCAAACTGAGTCACTATTACAAAAGTTCTTCATTTAACTCTCAAGGTCCTCATCTTGAGTTCACTAACTCTCAAGGTCATCGGACTTCACCAAGTGTGGTACACTTAGAAAGACTTTACACTAAAATTATTTGCTACAAGAACGTATGAATAAAAAATGAATTTTACACAATTATAAGAGATAGAATTATATCAAATGAAACATATGCCTCATGGTGTGTAATCTGGTCTTCAAATCTTGCTTTATATCATTCAGCTTGGGAAGACCTTTTTCCTCCGATCAACTAGCTATTGTGAGGTATCTTGAAAATCTGACTTGGTATGGTAATGTTCAATACGAAATTTGATTCCGTGAATCTTAGTATTTTCCTTCTACTTCACCAATATAAGTATAACATTCCAATCTTAAAACCCTTCATTCATAAAGGAAGTATCTTTAATAATGTCTTAGAACTTATACTTTCGACTTATATGGAATAATCTCAGCTTGATTTGATATCTATTTCCAAAGTATTTGCTGAAAGATAAACGTGCAAAATTTAGAATTACTATTAAGAAATATAGAATATTTCAAATATTATCTCAATACAGATTTCATGCATCTTTCTATAAAATGTGAAGTATCGGATATAGCAAGAGTATTATACGAGAAAGATTTAAGGCAACAGTGACAAGATCAATTCTCGTAAATCACGGAATAAGCAATTAGGAAATATTGGAATAAGATTCAGTCAAATATACAACAAGAAATATCTTCATAATCTAATCCAGAATAAAATATCAATAAAAAGGAAATAATCTGACTAAGATTTTATTCTACTGTTATCACAAAATAAATATGAGAGAGAGGAGCAAAGCAATAAGTTTGGCACTAATACTTTTGTTACTCTAGAGACTATAAAATATAAAACATTAATGAACATAATGTCCAGGTACTCGGATAATATATTTGGGTGCTTAGACCGATACGTTTAACTACACAGTAATATTTCAACATCAAGGAAACAAGTATCCACTTATCATATAATCATATGTATCTAGATATAATATGAGATGAATATGTATAGATAACTTACATACTCAAACTTCACTCTAAGTCCTCAGATAAATGTAAACAATGCACTTATATCTAAAATACAAACAATCACATATACTCAAATCTCGGATACAAGATAATAACTAAGAATAATACGACATAGATAAATCATACACATTATTATCAATTGGATTGTCATGATTAAAAGCAATACTCCAATTAAATGTATATGATCAACATATAGTCAACAATCTCCCCTATTTTTATGATAACAATCAATTGACAAATAAAGCATATAGTATAAGCATAATACATAGCTCTCTCACTTACCAATCATGCATTTTTCTCCCTATTTGTCATCATTAAAAAGGGTTGGGGATGAAAAATATTAGAACATGAAATATCAGTTGCATATAAGAGAAAATAAACTTAGCTCCCGCTTGATATAACATTCAAACATAAGTATAGGAGATCTAATGCCAAGTAGTTCAAGAAAAGCATGCAATCATTTCATGTAATAACTTACATATAAGAAAAGGAAGAGATGATCATGTATAAGCATGAGACATAAGATTGAGAACATAACCATACTCTTCATCAAGTAAGCTCAAGCAAGTTATGCAAGCACAAGGAGTAATTACACTTAACCCAATATAAATTAAACTCATTATTACCACGTCTGGGTTGAAAGATATTTTAAGTCCCTTTGAAGATATTTTCGAGTTCGGTGCTCATCTCAAATTTTTGTCTAGGTCAGCCGACACTGAATTTTTCAGTGTCTAATGTTGTTGCACTAACTTAAATAACTCCATTAGATCTAAGAGAGGGATCCCCCTCAATTCGTGTCATATTTATTTTTATTAATATATCCACATGGCTAATAAAGAATATCCAAATGAAGTTGCATATAGCATGAGGGATTATATAAGAACATGTAGTAAGTATATCGTGCTTATAGAATCACTAAATCAATACAAAAACATTATACCAAGGAAAGCATGCAATAATATCAATCAATAAGAGATGACATATGGAATCTGGGATGACATTTATACACTATAAGCGAATGATAATGCAAATAGGAATATCCATGGTGTGCAAAAATATAATATGAGATGTGTCATGCTGAATATACATGCATATTAGAATCTATGCTGACTTAATCAATTAATCTCGGTCCATGAATTAAACTGTCGGAAATAAAATTTATTTTTTGCTAATTTAAACCATAAATGCCGAGGAGTCGTTTAAGGAGAAATAAAGTAGAAAATGAGAGTTGCCAGTCAATTTTGAGAAATAAAAACTAACAAAAATAAATAAAAGACTCTTCCAATCTTAGCATGGAAAAACTAAGCTTGGAAGAGGTTTAAAATTTGACTCCATTGGTTTATAATTTTATCCATTTTTAACTCGGAAATGCTTGAGATGCAATTAGGAGAAATAAAAATAGAAAAGAGAGAGTCATCAATAAGTTTTAGAAGATCAAAACTAACAAAAATAAAAAAAAAAGAAAACTCTTTTAAACTTAGTATGGGATAGCTAATCTCGAAAAGGTTTAAAAAGTGACTCCATTGACCTAGAACCGAGAATCCAGGTGTTCGAGGGTGAAGGTACAAAATGTAGGGATAAGCCCTTCATTCCGCTCGTCAACAAACAACCTTTACTAATTCGAATTGTGAGTTCAAAATAATGTGTTATCAATCAAGCATACAACATGCCATTGCAAAAAATTAAATCATTAAAAACATGTTAGGAAAGCGATAAAAAGAGATAGGAAAGCGATAAAAGAAAGCAAAAAGGAAAGTAAGAAAAATAAAAATTAGAGTGGGGAGGGAGGAATTAAAAGAGATTACATTTTGATCCACAATACAAAAAGCATTAAAGGAGTCAATAAAGAAACCATAAGCGAGAAAGCAAAGGTAGGTCGGACGCCCTCGAGGTTGTCCCACCTGCCGACTTGGTTCATGATCCGAATCCAACGAGTGCAACGACAGGGTAGTAAGCTTGAAGTAGGCTATTTTATGGAATTTATAAAGTAAGAAGTATGGGAAAGTGATGAGGATGTTTGGTAGTATAGTAGTGATTAGCTGAAAATTAGCCAAGAGATCATAATACGACCACTCGGTTTCAAAGGTAGCCAAATAACTTAGCATTCAATAGCTCTTAGCTTAAATTCGATATTGAATGTTAGGAATCAACTTCTACCTTGAAGAAATCAATGTTTTAGCTAGAAACTCAGCAGCCAAAAAAAAAGGAGAAAATGGTCCTCTATTTATAAATGAGAGCTATTTCAAAAATATGACCTAGAAAAAATACAATTCAGCCGTCCAAGCAGCTAAACCGGGCCGGATTACGGTGAGAATCAAGGAGAAAAATACCATGGAGGGGCCGAGATACGCGGCGTCGGCCTCCCAACAACGTCGTCCGGAGATCCCGGCTTTCGTGCCTCGGTTGGGTGTTGGATCCAAACGTAGCGTTTTGGCGGTGTAGGCCATGAAATACGATGCTAGTCAAAACAGTGTCGTATAAACGCCTTGGAGTTTCGTGTCTTGGTTGGTCACTTGGAGGAACGAAACACATCGTTTTGGCGAGTGTAAGCCATGAAACGCGGCGCCGGTAAAAATGGTGTCGTATAGTCATTTGAGCTATGTGTTATGCTTGGGATGCTGACGAGTGGAACGTTGCATTTAATGAGCGAGTTTGACCGGAACGCGATGCCGACCTTCTCTATTGCTTGGGGCCTAACCCGGGCTTGGTTCGACTAAAAGAAAACAGGTTTGTGGACTTGCCCGGGCAAAAAGGTTGACTTTATGGTGCTAATGGGTTCTTTGTGGTTTATTGGCTTCCGTCACATCGATCAAACTCCGATCATGATCCGAGTACGTAAAGGGGGACTGGGATTTGATCAACAGGCTGACAAAATAAAATAAATTAAATAAAAAAGATAAGGGTGACACGTTTTTGGTGTCTACATGCACCAATTATTTTTATTTGACTAGTGGACTCAGCTAAATCGAGATGAATTTAATTTGGCTAATGCAAAAAAATGGACTAACCTAATTGAGATGAATTTAATTTTGGTTAATGCAAAAATGAACTCACCTAATTGAGATGAATTTAATTTTGCCTAATAAGAAAAAAATGGACTCTCCAAATAGAGATGAATTTTATTTAGTTAATGTAAAATGGACTCACCTAATTGAGATGAATTTAATTTTGGCTAATGTACTTAATGCCATATAAATGCAAATATGCGGAAGAACAAACCTAACACCTACATAAAGGAAGAGGTCCATAGCAAGACCTATCTCGACAGATGGACGGGAAACCGGCGCCGGCTATGTCCGGCATCTAAGGATTATCCGAGAAAAGTTTTGACCAAGGCTGGAAAGATTTGAACCGACTCAAAAAATGCAGCAAATGGACCAATCTAAAAGGGAAAGAAAAATTTAACTTCGACTAAAATGCACATAAATGGACTGACTCAAGAAGGTTCATTATTTTATTTTATTTTTGGACCATATAAGGATTATTTAGCAAACACCAAACTGTGTAACTTACTAAGCTGCTAGGCTCACTAAAGAAGGTTAAATACTAAAACATTCACATTCGTTCAAGAAAGCAAATGAAGGTCAAACCTAAACAATAAAGGTTCTATGGTTCACAAGGTAATTCTAAGTTAAATACATGGTGGCTCATAGTCCAAAATTTTTGTCCCCTATTGGATGCATAAAGGGACTTGAATTCTTAATGCCTCTCGATCAAAAGATCAAGAAAGTTTGCTATGAGTGGAGAGTAATCATACCTCAATGTTAAATCGAGTGGACCCACCAAGATAATGATTCGAGCTCTTTGAAAAGGGTTCTTAAAGGTTAAAGTGCAAAGGTCCAAAAGGAGAGGAATTCAAGGTCGCCTAAATACAAAATGCCCTATGCAAACGCGATAAAGACTCTCAAAACAATGTTTTCCTAGGCACAAAAATTACCTTTTTATCCTATTACTTCCAAACTAAGGTATCCTTCACAGTTTAGGACAATTGAGTTGAGTTAACCCTTACAACTCAGTCACAGGATAAACAAGAAAAGTGTTTGAGAAAAGAGTAGAGACTACAAGACTTTTTTTTGCAAGATCTTTACAACTCAAAATGGTTTGAAGTCCAATATTCAATATGTTCAAATTCCATATATGTCTTTAAGTCAAGGAATAAATATAATAGAAATAGGTTTGAAGAGTTAATTAGACATAGTTCAGTGTTTGCCAACGTAATTAAATTTGACAAAATAAATCTAGCTAAATTAGAATTAACACTAGCAATTCCGATTCAAATTATGAAGTGAGCCAGTTTAAAAGATGAGTTAAAATTATGAAATTATTTAGGTAAACTTTTAGTCGAGTCGTACTGAGTGGCTTAGTTAGTGTTGAGTTTAATTGTTTGAGTCAATTTCTACTTTTCTAAGTAAAATTAAGTCCTTAGACTTTAAGAGATATACATTGAGATCTAAAGTCTTAGGTCAATTATCTTTTAGTCATCATTACCTTAGAATACAACTTGTTTCTTAAATGGAAAAGAATTCAAAGCATGAACGGATGGCGAATTCGAGGGATATTCCTAAGTTTTGGATAAATGACTTGAAATCAAAATCAAATAAGGGTTAGTTCATACCCGAGTCTTCAATCTCCCCTTTTTGATGAAAGACATTCATAACTTTGAGAAATTCAGCAAGTTAGATGTATCAAATATATTAGGGCAATATTTGCAATCCATATTAGAGCATATATATTGAAAAAATATTAAAGGTTCGAGATAGAGAGTCTAAATCACCCTAGAAGGGGGTTAAATAGGGTGATGAGGAGAATTTGTGAAAATTTAAAGTTCTTAGAAAAGATATTGAACTCGAAACTAAAAATGAATCTAGATTGACTTAGAAAGAGATAGATTAAGATTTCACGTGGAAACCTTCCTGGGGTAGAAAGCCATGACTAGTGCTAATCCAAGCACTAAGTCAAATCCACTATTTTGAATCCCCGAATTGCTCCCTTAGACAATTCTAATACAAGTCTTCCAGGCACAAAAATTACCTTATACTGCCCTAATATTTTCCAACCGAGGTACCCTTTACTATTTGGGACAACTAAATTGAGTTAACCCTTACAACTCAATCAAAGGATAAACAAGAAAAGTGTTTGAGAAAAGAGTAGAGATTACGAAACTTTTCTTTACAAGATCTTTACAACTCATAAAGTTGTAATTGAATAAACAAGAGTTGTAAGCTAGAAGAATGTATATGAGTAACGAGTTCTTGGTTCTAGCAATCTTGTAAGTCTTGAATCAAGGCTTCTATTTGTAGGTATTAACTTAGAAAGTCGTTGTGCCTTGGGCTGGAGTTTCGAGTTATAACTAGTCATTGCAATAGATAATTTGAGTCCTCGAAATAGAATCGTTGAAGATGTAGTCGTCGAACATAGGTCCTAACCTCCAAAAGCGGTTCTACCAACTTGTTGTTTCGATAGATAAGGTAGAAACAACCATTTGACTTAAAAACTAGAAGTTACCACAAATGGAAATAAACAGGTCTAACACACCTATCCGAGATTGCTCGAAATATCCGGCTTTTACATGTCATTGTCTTTGAATGGTAATAAAGTCTTTTTTTCTTTAAGTTGAGATTATTCAGCTTTAATAAACCTACAAAAACACATCACAAATGGTACTCAAATTCATCACAAATGGTCTCCCCAAAGGAGGATTCTTCTTCTCCTAACTCTTCTTGTTCTTCCGAAGAAGACTCTTCCTCATATTCTTCTTGTTGCTCTGCTGGTGGCTACCTTAGCGTTTGAGGAAGTCGCTGAATGACAGCTTCTTGCCTCTTAAGCATATCTTAGAGCTTATTAATAAGAGTTTTACTCGGTCAATCTGCTGCTTGAGTAATGGCTTGCATCTTGACAAGTTCATGCATGAATTTTGAGAAGCCAAGGAGGGTATCTCTAAACTCTTTGGCAAGAGAGGCAAAGTGAGAGGTCAAATACACAAAGGATTCAGCAGAAGGTCCTCGTTGAGGGGAAGGACCAAGGGTCGAAGAAGTGTTTCCGGAGATGGAGAAGGAGAAGGAGAAGAAGGAGGTTCAACAGCTTCGGATGAATGAGTCCAGATTCCAAGGGAAGTTTCCAAGTAGCCTAGACCCACTAACTCTTCTTTGCCGATAGACATGACAGGAGTTAGAAAATTGTTTTTGGGGAGCTCTAGCGTAAAGTGAGAAAAACTCGGGAGAGTAGTGCTCCAAAGGGAAGTGAGAGATTCTTCATGCCTAGAGGGACAAAAGCAATCTGTTCACTATTGAAAGGAAAGAGATCGACATTATACCCTTCCATGATATTGTAAATGACCTTAAGAACCTTATTATTGGCGTTCTCTTTGGACGAGATAGAATGAGAACACTATTCTCATCGGAAAGAAACATAGAAGTTTGGACTCGGACTTCAACTTAGTGATTAGAAAAATTCTTTTGAACTTTGGGTTTTACTCCGGCATATTTGTAATAGAAATCATCGGCTATGTCGAGAGAGGTATTGCAATCAATGAACACGCTTTCAATGTAGAAAATTATGTGAAGAAGGGCGAAAATTATAACAATGTTCTTACCCTGAATAGAGGATATTTTAGATTTATTCTTGTTAGAAAATTATCTTTGTAGATATCGTATGACTTTTTATTAATGAAATTTCTTTTTATATCAAAAAAATATTCTTCACTCACTTTAACAATATCCATCTATAGTGAGTCTTTATCTATGGTAAACATGAGCACAAATTTCTGTAATCACATCATTCATCCGATTGCAAAAAGATCTTTTAAGAAAATAAGAATACAAATCTCAAATTTTAAAAATAGTATAATATATGTGTTTACTAGTTTTAAAAATCAATGGCATTCACATTTGATTGAGAACATTGAAAGCATCTGAATAATAGATTGAAAAGAAACTCAGTAGAAATATATGGAGGTCATGAATGGAATCATCCAAAATGCTATTCACATTCCTTCATCAACAAAAACAAATGAGGACGTGATATTTAATATTGTCTTCGTGAATCCCATACAGGAACTATTCCTTATGTGCCAATATGCCTGCAATGATGAAAATGATGAAAATAACCGATTGACTATGCCAATTTCTCCACTTGAGGTTAGGATTGTTGTTTTGAACCTTACAAAGGCTCCTTGGGGCATAATTTTTCCAACAACACATACAAAGGCTTCTGTTGTTTCTAATTATTTTGAAAATCCTTGTTAATAGATTAAGGTCGGTTTAGAAAGGGTAGTTAGCCCTTGTCAAAGCGCCTTTATTCCAAATAAAGCTATCCATGATAATATTCTCCTAAGACATAAAATTATCAATAAATATAGCAATATTAAAGACAAACAAGCTTATATAGGACTTAAATTGGATATGGGAAAATCATATGACAAAATAGAATGAGATTTCATATTTGCATGTTTGAGGGATATGGGATCAAATTTGGATTAACTGGATACATGAATGTATTATATCGGTGTCATATTCTATTATTATTAATGATGAATCACGCGGTTTCTTTTTCCCATCAAGGGGACTTCAACGAGGAGATCCTCTGTCCCCATATTTTTTATTCTTTATATGAACGTTTTGGCGTATAGACTCTACCATTCTACAATGTAACCTAAATTAGGAATTTTATATTAAAATTTGCCCTCAATCATAGAAAATCTTGTGTCTTCTATTTGCTGATGATAGTCTTCTCTTTTGTAAATCTAATTATAAAACATGTTTTCACCTAAATACTATTCCGAATGATTTTTGTAATCAGTCGAGTCAACTCATCAATTTTCAAAAGTCTGTTTTAGTTTTTCTAGGAAAAAAAAGTTACTTCTATAAATAGATCCATTGTATTTTCAGTTTTTAATATAACGCATAGAGATTCGTTGGGAAAATATTTAGGTTGTCCTATTTTTAGAGAACGAGACTAACCTATCCACTTTTTCGTATATTTTAAGAAAAGTAGACAGGTAAAATGTAGAATTGAAAAGCTAATTCGCTTTCAAAAGCGAGGTCAAGTTGTACTTATATAGTCTAATCTTGAATACTTGCATGCTCATACTGTGCGAGTGTTTTAAAATTCTAAAATCCATAACTAACTCATTTGATAAGATTAATCATGTTTTTTTTGGGAAAAAGTCTTACGATTTTAAAGGTCTAACTGTGGTATCTTGGGATTAAATATGTGATTTAAAAAATGGGAGGACTGGGGTTAAGGAAAACAAAAGCGATTAACCAAGCATTTCTATATAACCGATATGAAAATATCTCAATGACTCGGACAATTTCTAGGCTAAAGTTATGACAGCTAAATATACGAGTATCTACTAACTTCTTTTCACGAAAACCAAAACCTTCAAACTCTTAGTCACAAAAATGTTTACTCAATTAAAGGGACCTTTAAATAAGGGTATAAGATGGAAAATAGGTAATGGTAAAAACACTAAATGATAGTATAATATTTGTCATGGTCAGCAAAACATATTGGACTAGTGTAACATTAATCAGCAAAATGTTCCATGTTTGGATGCAACTGTTAGGTAACTTGTTACCCCAAATAAGGAGTGAGATCTTATTCTACTTGGCTCTTTTCTATTGTGAAATATTTGTCAATTAATTAGAAGTATTCCTCTATCATATCATAATACTGAACTCCTTTTGCTAGGATCTTTTCTGACAGTGGTGATTTCACTTCCAAATCAACGACATGGAATGCATATAATATCTCTCCCCACATCCTTTTAAAAAACATATTGGCTTCGTGGAAAAATATGTTGTGGACGAACACCTAAGATCAATGGCATAATATGAAGGACGTACGGGTCCATGCAGACGATTAAATAGGAGACGACGTACGGACACGGAAGAAAGGCAGAGAGACACCGGCGAAAGAAAAGACACGGAGAGAGAGAGAGAGAGAGAGAGAGGATGACTGCAAACTGAATGACTAGAAAAGACGGAGTGCATATTGGGTTTATTGTGCACGTGCATCTCAATCGCGTGACCGGCTACGTGTATTTTGCAACATAGATGCTGACGTAACCTTTTACTGATTAAAAATAAATGTCATTTTCCATCCATTCATTTGATATAGCGACACGGACATTTTAATTGACTTGTTCCTATATGAACAATTCAAATATGTCAAGTACGCAACTCAAATATATTTTATTTCCGTTTTGCTGATATTTGATGACCACGATGCAAATTTATTCGGAGTGACATGATAGAGACCTAAGTAGAAGAACAATTTTTTAGCGCCATTTCGTCAGTCCATTTGGGAGGAGAGTAACGTAGAAGTGTGAGTAAACAAGAGTAGATAAGATAACATCATCATCAACACATATGACACTGGAATGAGAGGGATTACATAGTGTTAGGACATGGAATTAAGGTGAAATGAAAGTTCAGGCAAGGAACAAAATTACATCACCATATACGAAGCCGATAAATATACTGAAATTGCCAATAAACTACCAAAATCAGCTTGATCAACCTTGTAGGGGAGGATACTTCATCAACCTTGAAGAGGGGGTACTTGACCAGAATATGCTGCTTAGTTCTGGTAGCAAATATTTTTGTTAGCATGTATTATGCCTTCTCAAGTTGATCAAGGCGCTGCAAAAATTTTGGTCAGACTTGCATCTGATCTTAATAGATGGTTTTGTGCCCGTCAAAACACAGCTCGGATTGATAATGTGTGGAAAAAACTGCCTCATCATGCAGCACTGGGTTTCTCCAAACTTGCCATATATGTCATGTACACTGTCCATAAATAGGAAAATGAATTGCTCACAAGTGGCTGCAAAAAAAGTGAAATTGCATTAGAAACAAATTAAACCCATGCAATGCAAGAAAAGGATAAGCATAACATGATCAACACCCCTTGCGTTAGTTGGACTAGGACATCCGTATCCAAGCATCAAGGAATCGCCCAAAAAATTTAGCATGGCTTTGGTTGAAACAATATACCCATGACAGAGACATGCAAAAATAGCATATCCAATTTCATAGCTGAGACACCAAGCTGAACCTAAGACTCAAAAGAAGGCAACTTGAAGTGATGTCACCAAAACTGACCTAACAACCAATTTTTCTGATCAATACTATCAACAGATTTACAAGACTAACCAGCAATAAACTCAAACTTGACCCAAAGCTGCTGATACCCAGGACGGAACCTCTTTGCCAAGTGTTCACTCCATATCCGTAACAAAGTATCAATGCATTTCACATGCGTAACTGAGGCCATGTAGAAAGTCTTTAAGTAGCATAGCTTGAAAGACTTACGGGTTCATATCCATTATCAATGATTAAATTTTCACTCATTGACTAGCAATCAAGTGATGAAAATGATTTGTTGAAATATGAGATAATGTTAAGCAGTAATCATGAATAGTAACCAACGATTAGACTCACCTGCAGGTGAACAGGAACAAATTTAAAAGTGACGAAATCACAGAGTGGCCAGTACATAACACCATTTAGCATTGTCGGCAGCAAATCCCGCTTCAATCTTGCCATGATTTCCCGAGCATCATCACCTGCATAAATATGGAGCATAAACTTAGCCGCAAATGAATGAATAAATTAAAAGCAGCACATTCCTTCAAAACTACAGAAGAAACAAAATCGGAAACTATCTCAGATAAAAAGAACAGGGAAGAGAGCAAGCCCAGTACAATTCAAGAGTAGCTACAAAGGAAGATATGAAATACAAAGAACTATAGTTTCCAATTGACCAGATATAGTTGTTATAGCTTGGCATTTAAAATCCTTCTCTTGCGAGTCCTCTGTATTAAAGGAGACTTGCATTCATTCATCCAAATGTAAACAAATGAATTCCTAGAAGTAAGGCATCAGGCACTTAGCAGTGCTTTCCTTCCCATTTGGTTCCTAGAAATATTTATTACGATAATTCTCCTAATTCTCTCAAAGAATCAGCAGATAAGAACAGTTCTCTCATAATATGTGACAAGCATTTCCCCACAGAACTAGAAGAAATAAAATAATGCACTTGTAGACATCATGGATGCCAAGGTAAATGAATATCTTTTGTCCTTGAATTTTTTGGGGTTATTAGACGCTAGTAATCCTACCTTTGAGGGTATCGCCTACAACCTCACCTCTCAAATAGGCGTCCAAAGGTGGGATTATTAGCTCCAATACCCTTATAGGCAGGAATTATTGATATCCAATTGAAATATGGGATTATTGGCATCCAATAGCTTTACATGTGTTCTTATTGACGTCCAATAACCCCTTTTTAGCTACAATGTAGTCTTGTTCCTCGTCATGGAGGCAAAGTCTTGCAACATCCATGTCTGATAGCCCTTAAATTGTTTCTTCAGCTGAAAATAATTTCGAATTCACATTATAGCATAAAAATGCTAAATATTGCCCTTCTACACAGACGAGTAAAGCTTATTGGCGATTCACAATTCACTCTTACACGGATCACACTACATAGATAACAATGAGCCATGTGCATTAAGCTCCAATTTTTACATCAACATGATCCTTTTACGAACATCTAACCCCAGACCAAACATGAAATTGGGAAGCTAAAAAGTAATTATCAACTGACAAAAACAAAAAACACTTTCTAACCTGACACAAGTTCTTCCCCATTAACCTCCAATTACCACATCCAAATCAAATTTATCCTAGTAACTATCCTAGCAACAATTCAAATAAACTTTATATAGTCCCAAGTGGTTTCACTTTTCCCCTTAAGAGTTATACGTTGTTCAGTCCCCATTTGACTTGAAAACTCAGTTCAGGGCACTTGTTTATCGATAGCTGCTAGAACTCATCACTGGGAATACCTTTTCAGTATGAATCGTTGTGGGGTTTTTTTGGTGGGGTGGGGGGGTTGGGAGGTTGTCTTATTCAAAACCCAACTATGACATCCTTTCTCTCCCATTTCCCAGCTCAAAATCAGTATTTTTAACCAAACATCTTTAGATGAGAAGAAATTTCATCGTTGAGGATGCAGTAAGGAACTGATCCAGCAGGGAAAGTAACCGATCAAGTACGAGGCAGGGCAGAGCATGTAGCTCAAGCATTCCTAATCAAAATCCCCCAAGAAACAATTCATTGTACTAGAACTTCATTTCATCTAAAGAGCTCTCATCTGATCCCTAAAGCTTTTAGATTCATATATGCAAGTTATTATCTTTCATACCATAACGTCCATAACTGATAATTGCACCCATAATTTGTAAGTCATCATGATACATGTAAAATTTCTTACATAGGCATCTGGTCATAATAGTAAGTCCAAAAGCTCCACTTTCAAAACACATTATTTTTGTGCCGTATCCTTTTTTTCCCTCTTATTTCCTTCCCCATTTTCCTTGTGTGTCTAACTTGTCTAAGGAAGGACGGTCTACATTCTACAAGAACCTTTCAAGTGAATTTATTTTGGCCCCGCACATTACTCAGCACAGTAAACACAATGCACAACAGAACAAATGACTTCTGAATAGCAAAGAACAACAAAAAATGACAACAGCAATAGCAAAAATGACCTACAATGATACTGTGATCAATGGATGTACCCTCACATCTATCCAGTCGATATCTTTAAAAGGTTGTTATTGAAAGACCAAAAGAAATCATATATTTGAAAAAAATTAATAAATAGCATACAAAAAATGCGAGGTTGATAAAACAATAGTCATGCTTTTAAAAACGAAGCAGGGGACCAGAACACAGCTACAGTTGCAACTGCAATGACTACAATCTCCCCAAAGTCAAGGAATTGGCCTCTTGTGGAGATTATGTTGAAGATCGATTCCATTGCACAATAAACAGACTAATTTTCAAATAACACCGCTTTGAAAATTATATAAAAGATGTATGGCCAAATTTTGATAGCTTCATGTGGACATATATTTTTTTTTCTATTTTTTTTATTATGTAGGAGGTTATAACCATTTGTAAAGCTGAATGTGAATGTAGAGGGTCATTCTACATGTTTAAAGGCTTAGGTGCTGGTCAATACTAGCCAATGTGATGAAATAATGGTCTGTAAAGAGTACTCCACCCCAATTTAAACTCCAAGGTTACCTAATAATCTTTCATATAATGGTGAACCAAAATTTCATATGCAATGGCTCTTACACTATATGACAGCTCCATTGGTTCAACACTACCAGGTGAAAGATGAGCAGAGGAGTGAAAACAAGTCAACAACAATAGCAATTACAGTCATAATCCCTGCTGTCATAATAGGAATAACAAAAGTAAAGAGAGAATCATATGAACCACCACCATAGGATCGGCTTGCTAAGAGGACACTGCAACTCCAAAACTCGGGAGCTTGTTTGAATCTCAGCAGAGCATGGGGCAATTTCCTCATCCTTAAGTCCCTTCTCTCCCTATGCCTTCCCCTATGTTACTTAGGACTCTCCATCTTACCCAGCTTATCTGTCTAACATAAACAACACTCCAACACAAGTATAACACTTGGATACTGCAAACTAGGACAAAAATACTACCAAAATTTCTATAAAATAACTGAGTACAACACTTGGACACACATGCACATCGAACGCTTGTAACCTAGTTCAAGTAACACGGTCATTGTACTAGAGTGTTATCATGACAGATGGGCCCATATGGAATGTATAGATAAATACAAAGAAAGAAGTATATGCATTAGAAAGAAACACTATAAAATAACACAAAGAATAGATGTAAACACGACATAAGAAAAATTGATAGAAAGAAAATTGAATTCAGAAAAAGAGGAATGTGAACTTATGGTGGTTGCATACCAAGTCTTGTCCTGCATGATTCCTTTTTATTCCCCAAATTTATTCCCCCTTTCCCCTTAAATTTTCCTCGCATAAGAGGGCAAATGGAGAGGAAGAGCAATATAAAGGAGAGTGCAGGCTGTGTGGACTATGGAATAAACATACACTGAGGAGACGAGCTGGACATGACCTACGAAGAGTAGAACCTAAAAACCACTAGCAAGCTACAGTTGTGTGAAAATTTTCTTTCAAAGTCACGCCCCTGTTGAAATCTAAATATGACAAGTTGTGTGTATTCATTTCAGAGGAGTTTACATTTTACCCATGGCATTAAATCCACACTAAATTAATTCCCTTCCTCAGATATGTTCAATTGCCTAACAATCAAAAGCATGCATGTCTCCGGAAACATATCTCTGAAACACGGCTTCAGCATACCTTGGAAGTCATAAAACATCCTGAGCACTGATTATTTAGTAAGCCAATGCTTTACCAAATAATTTAAAAAAATTGTCAGCTAAGGACAGCTTCTCTGTTCATGGAAAATTACTAGCAGCATTCTTTAGCATGAATTATGAGTCTCTTTATGGGTATCCAGATGCTGCTTTCTAGCATCACAAACTGAGGTTTTATTTTCACCATTTACCATATTGATCCTAACATTTGTATTAGTGCATTTCTTGACCTCTTAAGTCACTGCAACTATCAGCACTTACCATAGATCGCTTTATGTTCTGTTTAAGCACATTATTGTATTCTACATACAGCAACATCTGCTATAACTTACTGCTTTGCTGCCTTTTGTACTTGACAGAAACAGATAACTAAATGCACATATTTTTGACAGCAATAATAACCAATCAAGCTGTACGAATACAGGTGTAGCTTTCAAAAAACTGTACCTTGCAAAGCAGCATTTAGTGAGAAGAAAAGAACAGTCATAAATGGTCCATAAATGGTTTGACCCAAAGCCATTTTCTTCACTGTTGTCAATAAATCCCGTCCTGGAAGAATTCTTGATACAAGATTGAACCAGTAATGCAATGATGGGCCTAAAATCACCATTCCATATCCAGCCATACGTAAGGTCCTCATAAGGTCATAAGTCTCAGTAGATGGCAATGCAATTGCCTGCAAAAAGCAAGTTCCTTGGCAATCATCACTATTCTAAATATGTAAGAAAGCTAACCAGGAAAATAGGAAGTATATATACAAGACAAATATAGAAGTAGAGTTTCTGCCGACTCAGAATTTAATTATGAAACGCACGTAGAAGCAAACAAGCTCCAGTGAGGCACCACCTTTTTTAAAAAATTTTTATGATGCAACACCTTTTCCTCTATATATATATATATATATAAGAAATGCTGCTGTACAACATTCACAAAAAAGCACAAAATGATCAGGAAAATGATAAACTCACGGGAACACCAAATCATAATAGAGTCGAATTGAGTTTCTCCCCTTTAGTTTAATCATAGTTAAGTTTAATATAAAAAGTGTGCTTGAATCAACTCAGCAATGCATATTGGTTCCATCACAAAACCAATTGGAACTAATGCAGTAATTAACAAACTTGTACACACGCTCAAAGCCTCCACACTCCAACAATCCTAAACCTGCTAGTACATTTTTATCCTTCATTCATGGCAGGAACTTGCCAGGAAAAATACGTTATATATAAGAAAAATGAATGCTTCACACAAAAGGATGCACCTCTATAGAATACTGATGGAAAACAGATTCATAGGATAGTCCATCACTCAGATACTATCAACATAGCATGCCTTTTGGTGCAATCATAGAGCAATCAGAAAGCTAAAAGATAGATGCAATACAAGGACAGCTAGAAAACCATGGCTAGTAGACTACAGAAATTCTGAAAAGTGAAAGTTAGATTGACTGTAAATCACTACAGAACAATACAGTTATCTCAAAGAAAAAGAACAGACAAAATGTACACGCCAATCCCTCCCCCTTTTTTTTCCTTTTACAATCCCTGATCACAGCCCCACCGTTTCCTCGTCCTAACCTACCAATCTTGGGATATTTTTATTTTCTTTACAATAGCCCGCACATGTCCCACCACTCCCCTCCTAACTTACTAATTTTTCAAATCTTATTTTCCTTTATATCAGCCTTCGCATTTACACACAAGTGCACATGGATACACACACAAGACAGATAGATAGACCCATCCCCAGTTTACCTTTTTGAAGATCATAGGTTCAAGGATCACAAATTTATAAAATCAAAGGTTGCACAGAAAATCATAATGTTATGAAGATTATCCAAATGCACACCAAAAATTTTCAAAACACATGATTGAATGTTTATTTAAGCTATTCTATATTTCTGTTTGCACACACAAGCACACACACACACACACGCTCCTCTGGAACACCATAACTTTACAAACATCTATATCCAAACGCGCACTAGAATTTTCATACAAATCGCACTAGGAAATGTTCATTTAAGCTATAATCTGTTTCTTCTCTTTTTGTTTTTAAAAAGAAAAGGAAATCTACATTTGTTAATTGCTGTGAAGTAGAAGGCCCATGTATACACACCGATCTCACTTCCATATCACCCCCTCTATATATGGTCCACATATGAAACAGGGACGAGCAATATCCATCAGAGTCCTCCCTCTCCCCGCCCCGGGCAGAAGCCAAGCAACAGGAGGCTAAAAGACGAGTTTATACAAACATAATCATAAGAATATACAAAACTGATCTCCCGGAAAGCCTCAGAAATATAGTCTAAAACTAAAAACTAAAAAAAAAAAAAATCGACGAGTTGTTGAAGGGTACATGAAAATTCTCTCACCTGAGACGTCAAGTCAGCTGCAATGTAAATGAGCGAGCAAGTGACGCTCTTCGTACAAATAGGGCGAGATTTCACCATCCCTAAATACCATCCCACAAACCCAAATGACGAAAACGATGATGAAGACGAAGACGACGACCCGAAAACGAAAGGAGGGGCTGGAACATCAACCGACTTTGCATCCTTTCTGAAAAAACTCGGCCACCGTGAGTAATTCCCATTTTGCTGCAAACAATGGTTGTTTTTTCTGTAAATTGAAGGATTTGGAGCAGAAGAGTTGAGAAAATTTCGGCGGATGCCCAGATGCTGCTTCCGAAAGAGGGCATTTGCCATTGTCTCTCTCTGCTCTGAGTGAAAATGGAGGAGGAAGAAGGGAGGAGTTTGATGAGCAAGCACGAATGAAGGGATGTACGGTTAGGAGGCAGGTAGAGAAAGAGAGGGTTTTGGAAGGGTTTGAAGGAAGGAAGGAAGGAAGGTTGGTTTTTTTTTGTTTTTGTTTGGGGGAGGAGCTTGGGGGGGTGTTTTGGTTCCAAAACGGCGGTGGCTTTACAGTGACAGCGTTTCTTTTGCTTGCCATGTGTCCTTTCTCTATACGTGTTTTCAATGTTCTTTTTTTCTAATCTCTCTGCTGGATTATAATATTTTGTGTCCCTCACCCTTTTTCTTTTCCTTTTTCTTTTCCTTTTGGCTGTTCATATCTATTAATATACGAAAGAAAAGTTGGGTCGACTCTCTCACTTAATTATAGGGATAAAATTAATTTTTAAGCTTTTGATTAATTTATCTCATTAATCTCAGCCTTTGATTAATTTTAACCCTCTCTTACTTGGTCTTCGGGGTCTCCCTTTTCAACTTGCCCGTAATTAACCTCCCCACCTCCCTTCCAAAACAGTCACGCTTGCACTAATTAACCTCCCTCCCAAAGCTGTCACCCCACTATCTCTCCTATGAACTCTCTCTCCCCACCCTTTCTCTACTTGTCATTATCTCTCTTATGTTTATTCACTAATTCGGTAATTCCTTTTACCCAACCTTCCCTCACCAAACAACTCTCTCTCTCCCCCATTTTGCATGCTCTATTATTCATCCTCTTCCCCCAATTAACCAGGATTATACGGATTCGGGCACAAGAAAAGTCACAACCTTCAATTGAAAGGTAAAATGCTAGAGTCAATTCACATCAAAATGCTACGTGTGCAAATTCGGAACAAGCAAGATAGATAGATTGACGACCAAGTTAAAAATGCTACTTGTCAAAAGGAAATCCATGTATCTTTAGCGGTTTCCAAACAGAATCAATAAAGTTCAAGTACATGAGCGCAAAGTTGTACTCTTGAGAAGATGAATTGTACCCTTCAATTGGGTAAAACCCGAAGATCCCAAAACTCCCTGAATTCAATTATTTGTTATATAGATTTGTATAACAAAGCGTATTACCTTCAACTAGCTGTCCCCTCTCGTCTTGTCCGGTCGCACTCTCACTGCACACCTGGCGTGGTTAGCCGCCTTCTCGGGCCGTTGGTCGTCTGCAGTGGCTCTGCATGCCACTTCCTCTCTCTCTCCTCTCTCTCTCCCTCTCTCGCTCACTCTCTCTCTCACTAGCTTGGTGCTGTCCTTGTGCGGGTGGTCGGTTGCCTTCCGTGGTGGTCACCGTATGGTGTTGCTTGTCGCCGCCGCCATCTCACTCGCTCGCTCTCTCTCTCGCTTGCATTGCATCTCTTCGGTGTCGGTGCTCGGCCGCCTTCCGGGCCCCTCTCTCTCTCCCAGCGAGTCGACAACCTCTCTCTCTCTCTCTCTCTCCGGTGCTCGGCCGCCTTCCCGGCCCCGCTCTCTCTCTCTATCCGTGCGGCCAGGTGAACAAATGGGTTAGGGTTTCTAAGCCATTGCCACAAAAGTCGAATTAAATACTCCCATAATTAAATTTTTTTATCTTTTAACACAGCTACGAGTAAACTAATTTTAAGCCTTCGCAAATGTAAATGGCTGAAAAATTTTATCTATTACACCCCCATATTAATTTTTCGTTTATCTTTTAACACAACTATAGTAAACTATATAATACTAATAAATGTACAAGTAGCCATATAATACTTTTTTCTTAAATAAATTATTGTTCATTTTTGGTAACACAAGTTGATTTATTTTTGTAATTGATTTGTAAAATCAACTTAATCTATTTTTTTGTAACATTAACTATTTTTTAATTTTTAAATTGATTTCTTATTTTCTATAACACCAATTTATAAGATTTTTAATAAATAATCTTGTACTTATATTTTGAAAATATTCTAAGACAATATATAATCAATTAAGTGTATGATATAAAAAAATCCGAATCAACGTTTTATATGACTCACCAATTCAATCGATGCACCATTCACGTTCATTCGGAGACTGAAGATTTACATATTTAAAATGGTATTCACTTCTTTTTTTATTTTTATTATAATATCAAACATTTAAATTTAATCATTGAGGTGATATTGTAGATATGAGACCGTGAAGGTGGAAGTTTAAGAAAAATAATTGTTGTCAATCCAATCTTCCTATGTTGTTGCTTGACATTATGTTTTTAGTTCCTTTAATTCTTTGGTAATTCGTTGCATTGTAAATTATTGTATTGTAAAATCATATTGCTTTGATTATAATACCTTCAAAAGTGATTACTCCTCACTCGACTATCACATGCAAAGTCTATTTCCTTTTAAATTTGCCACCAAACTAAGTGATGTTCCAAAAGTGATTACTCCTCACTCGACTATCACATGCAAAGTCTATTTCCTTTTAAATTTGCCACCAAACTAAGTGATGTTATCTTTATCAGCTCCTTCGATCAAGTTTTATTCAACTATTCTGCTGTGGAGTCAAGTGGGTCACGCTAGGGATGGCAATAGGGCGGGTCGGGGCCGGGGAATACCTCCCACCGCCGTCCCCGCTACGGGGATGGTTTTGCCCTCGTCCCCGCCCCGTCGGGTACCCAATCTCCACTAGGGCCCCGCTTCCCAGCCTCCACCGAGGAGAGAGAGCACGGCGAGAGGGAGGAGAGAGAGACCACGGCGACGGCGAGAGGAAGACGGTGACGGCGAGAGGGAGACGGCGATGGCGAGAGGGAGACAGAACAGCGAGAGGGAGAGACGGTGAGAGGGAGGAGAGGGAGGAGAGAGATAGAGCATCCGAGCATACTTGAGCTTTTATAGTTAAAATTGATGAAGTCTTATACCCGATTCCTTGATGGAACTCGGAATGATGTATATGTAAAGTCCGAGTCTTCACACGCTTAGGCAATCCTCCGACTAAACCATGAGATGCAAGTTTCTTAATGGTGTGCATACTAACATGACCTAGTCTATGACGCCATGTCCACGAATCATCATGTAGAGATGCTTTTAAGAAAGATAAATTCGACTTGAGTCGAAAGAGGAATAATGTAGGTGTTATCTAATCTCTTACATGAGAGCTTGGTCTCCTTGGTAGTATCATCGAAATATAGCAGGTTGGTCCGAGTGAATCTTACCTCTTGACCTTTGTCACACAGTTGAGAGATGCTAAGTAGATTGTACTTTAATCCCTTGACAAAGTATACTTGGGCTGACCAGATTATCTTGCCTATCCCAATTATCTTGCCTTTGCCGTCATCTCCAAATGTGACTTTTCCTCCCTTGTAATCTTCTAACTCGGAAAAGAGTCTTGAGTCTCGTGACATGTGGCGTGAACATCCACTGTCCAGGTACCAATGCCCTTTTGTTCTTTTTCGAGCCACCTGCAAGTCGAAACAAAATAACCTTTCTCACTTCCTCTAACGAACCCAAGTAACTCTCTTTACTATGGTCCTTTTCGAGGAAGAAGACTCTTGGGAACCCAGATTTGAAGAACTTTGGGGTTGGTCTCGATTCTCGAGTCTTCCTTTTAGAAAATTGAGTCTCGTATCTCTTTCTTTAGAAAATCTTTTCTCTTATAAACTGGTGGAGAAGGTTTTCTCCTGTAAGCTGGTCCGGGCTCAGTCCTCTTTTCATTCTTATGAATGGGACCGTGCTCAACCTTCCCGAACTTCACAGTTCCGGAATCATTTTTGAAAAGATCCGAGTAGGAATTAGATTCCTCCTCTTTGTTAAAACCAAGTCCTTCTTTTTGAAGGAGACACATTGAGACCCTAATAGCATGTCAAGGTTTTTTGACCTTGAGTATATTTTAAAACAAACTCTTGAGACTCATTGAGCTCTTGCTTCAGATGCTCATTTTCTTTTCGAGTGACTCACACTCGGTCTCATTGGATTGAGCACTAGTCTTGAGTTCTCTTAGAGTAAGTCTCAGCTTTTCTAATTTATTTTTCAAAAAATACTCTCATAAGTGATAGACTCAAGTTAGTTTTTAAATTAAGAAGAATCGAATTGGACTTTTCTTCCAAAGTATAAATATATTTGGTTAACTCAACTTTGGAAAACTTGAGGAAGTATTCAATTACCTCTTGAGGATTTGTTTCCTCACTATCCGAGTGATCCGAGTCTCACTCTATTCAGACTTCGAGTCCGAGAATGCCATCGGACACTTTTCCGAGGAAAAAGACTCTTAGGAACCTAGATTTGAATAACTTTGGGTTTGGTCCGATTCTGAGTCTTTCTTTTAGAGAACTGTGTCCGTATCTCTTTCTTTTAAAAATCTTTTCTTTTATAAACAGGAGGAGAAGGTTTTCTTCTGTAACCGAGTCCGGGCTTAGTCCTCCTTTCATTCTTATGAATGGGACGAGTGCTCAGCCTTCCCGAACTTTACAGCTTCGGAATCCTTTTGAAAAGCTCGAGTAGGAATTAGATTCCTCCTCTTTGTTAAAACTAAGTCCTTCTTTTCTGAAGGAGACACATTGAGACCCTAAGAGCATGTTAAGGTTTTTCTAACCTTGAGTAAATTTTAAAACTAGCTCTTAAGACTCATTGAGCTCTTGCTTCGGATGCTCATTTTCTCTTCGAGTGACTCACACTCAGTCTCATTGGATTGAGCACTAGTCTTGAGTTCTCTTAGAGTAAGTCTCGGTTTTCTAATTTATTTTTCAAAAAATGCTCTCATAAGTGATAGACTCAAGTTATTTTTTAAACTAAGAAGAATCAAAATTGGACTTTTCTTCCAAAGTATAAATATATTTGGCTAACTCAACTTTGGAAAACTTGAGGAAGTATTCAATTACCTCATGAGGATTTGTTTCCTCACTATCCGAGTGATCCGAGTGCGACTCGATTTAGCTTCCGAGTCCGAGAGTGCCATCATACACTTTGAATCATCCGAGTCCTCATTATTTTTCGATGAGTCTTCATCACTCTAAGTGGCCATCATAGCCTTTTTCTTCTTTTTGTCCCTCTTTCTCCTGGGACGAGTCTTTGACTATGTGTTCCTTGCTGCCACATTCAAAACATTCGGAGTTCTTAGTTAAAGATAACTTTGAAGGGGAAGAATGTTTACCTTTTCTATCCTTCTTGTCTTTCTTATAGAACTCTTCTCTTGGCTTCTTATCCCATCTCTTGTGCTTCATCATTCTTTTGAAGTCTCCGGCGATAAGTGCCATAGGATCCTCTTCCGAGTTAGAGGAACTCAAATTTGCTTCTCTGTTTTCTCGAGGCCTTTAGTGCGATTTTCTTTTTAGTGCTGACCTCTGCATCCTCCTCTTCCAGGTGGATCTCATGGGTGAGTAACTTCCCAATGAGTTTGTCCGGCTTCAATAAGGACAGGTTACGAGCCTCTTGGATGGTCTGTCACCTTGGGACCCCATCTTCTCTTTGGTAGACTTCGAGTATCTTTCTGCACATTTCCTCGTGGGAAATCTTTCTATCTAGAGATTTGAGATTGTTAGTAATCTCGGTGAAGCGTACAAACATATGAGTGATGTTCTCTTCTGGCTCCATCTTGAACAGCTCGTACTTGTGAAGGTATTGGCTTATCTTCGCTTGTCCGACTTGGCTTGTGCTTTCATAAGTGTTAACAAGCGTGTCCCACACTTCTTTGGCTGTGTCACAGGCTGGCACTTGGTTGTTTTCTTCCGAGCCGATAGCGCACATCGGAATGTTCATCGCCTTGAAGTTCTTTCGTACTTCTCTGCTTCTTCGATAGCGTACTCGGGCTCTGTTTTGGGCACGAGTCTTGTTTCTTCCATCTTTATTGAAATGTAGTTGCCTACTTGTATGATGTTCTAGACATCTTCATCGTGATCCAGCGAGAAAGATTCCATGAGCTTCTTCCAGTCCACGAAGTTAGATCCTCTCGAACTTTGGTGGTCTCGCTGGAAGATCTTCCTTCATCGAACTCTCCATTGTTCCGAGCCATTTGATCTTTAGACCTTTGGATGGTTAGATCCTTTCTGAAAGGCTAGGCTCGATACCAATTGATGGTTTGCTCTTGAAGAGAATAATTCACCTTAGAGGGGGTGAATAGGGTGATGAGGAAATTTGAACAGAGATCGAAAGATTAAATTCTAAAGCTGACTTTAAAACAGATCCGAGTCTAGATTGGACTCGGAAAAGTGTTAACTCATAAAATACGTGGAAACCCTCTTGGGGCAGAAACCACGGTCAGTGCTAATCTAAGCACCAAGTCAAATCCACTATTTTGAATCTACAAAATACAGTAGAAAGACTCAATCAAAATTGCTCCCTTAGACAATTCCTTACAAGATTTTCTTAAACTCAAGAGTTCCCTCATCCGATCTAGTACTTCTTAACCGAGGTAACCTTTACAAATAGGGACAATTGAGCTGAGTTAACCCATATAACTCAGTCGAGGGACCTTACTCAGAAAGTAAGAATGAAAATTGTGACTAATTACAAGACCTTATAACTCGGAAAGATGTTAAGTACAGAGTTGGAGTTGTACGTAGAAGATTGAATATGAATACAAAGACTTTTCTTAAGTATGTGTATTGACAATGGTTCCAACAATCTTCAACTCTTGAGAGTTGGCTTCTATTTATAGATAACCAAGCAGATTAGCCGTTGTGACTATATTCGATTAGAAGTCCTCTGTGATCGTTGTAACGGTTCTTCCGAGTCACTCGAAAAGATCCGTTGAGTCGTGAACGTTGTGCAACGGCTCTTAACTCCTTAGAGTGTCCCAATCCACTAGTGGTGTTTGAAAAGTAAGGTGGAAACCACCGTTGAGCTTAGCGTTGAAGATTTCTAGTTTTGGAAATAGACAACCCCGACACGGTTCCGGGCCTTGGTAAGAAGTAGAAAAAGTCTTGGTCGTTGGTGATTTGACATCTTGAAGCCGGTTACTTTTGTAGTTCAAAAGTAGGATAACCTCGTTTAAATAACCTAAAAAAGTAAATCAATTTGGTTCTCAAAGTATAAAATACTTTGGTATAAGATTAGACACAAATAATAATTTAATTAAGATAATTAAGTGCATAATTATCCGAGTCCTGGAAAAGTGGAATTTTCTCGAGTCTAATATTCATTATACTCAAATTCCATCTCGAGTCGATCTAGAAATAAGTCAACTCGGATAAAGAATATCGAGTAGTAATACTTAATCTAGACTAACATAGTTCAAACAAAACATGCTCGACTTAAAAAGATGAATTACCACTATAATTCACTTAGAACTTAAAATATGAGGTGAGACATGAGTTTAAACGTGTTAGAGCGAGTGTTTGAACATGCGATAAATCTGTGTTGTCCGAGTGACTCGGAACTATTAGAATAAAAAGATAAGCGAGAGTATGTTCTTTGAATTAGTCGGAATCAAATGAAAACATATGTAATAGTTTCGTAACACTCGTAAAAGATTCTATACCACTCAAAAAAGTTTCTAAAGCACTTAGAGTGACTTGTAATCAAAACTTACAAGAGATGAAGTCCGTACCTGATTCCTTGATGGTACTCAAAATGATATCTATGCAAAGTCCGAGTCTTCACAAGACAGATGTGGAAAATCGACCGTCTCCACCACCTTGATGAGAGCTAGTTCCGTGATTGTAAGATTGAGGTGCTCCATGGATGGTCCACTATAAAATCCCGAGGAAATGAAGATGATTTTCATGATGGTCGAAGGCTTGAAAAGGCAAGATATCCAGACTCTCCTCGGAAAAGCTAGGCCCCACACCGAAAGCACTAGCACTGAGGTACTAGGCCCCACTTCGGATGTACTCCAACGATGTGCACGATGCAACGAACGCCGAGAAGTACCTACCCCGGATGAACCACCGGAAGGTGCTTGTTAGCCGATTTATGAATTTGTGCTCCTGATCCACCAAGGAAGCCTCTCAATGAAGAAGCTCTAGATCGCCGCCTCTACAAAAATGAAGGAGCAATTAGCACGTTTACTAAAAGCTCAATGAATTAGCACTCCACTAACTAAGGACTCACCCGGAATGTTGGGAAAGTTTTCCCGGTGAGGAAATCTCGGATTCCCTAAGCGTAGATTGAAGGTTAATGGACATAGTCCGAGATTGTTCGCAATCGTATTACAAAATTTATTTAATGATATTAGCAAAAATACTTTTAGCATTCAACTAAAAGTAAAGAGCATAAAACTCTTAGCCCTCGCCAATTTCGGGGAAAGGATGCCCAACACGTTCTTCCTCGGGGATTTCGAGAATCCTTACATAACGAGGAGATTCTTCGAGGTTGAGTAACATCCACGTTAAGGCTTGGAATGTGCATGTCCGCCGGAGTAAGCTACCAAAAGATAAATTTAATTTCAATACAAGAAATTCAACTACTCAAAGGAGAGGAAGAAGTAGGAAATTACCACTTGAGTCATGATCCGCCTTGCATGATAAGCATAAGATGTGTATGAATTCAAGAATGAGGTGTAGGGATACCTGGTGGTAGCCTCAATTTGCTCTTGTTGGGAAACAGAGCTAGAGTAGAACATGGTGGGTGGTGGATCCAAAGGAATGAACGAGAGGCCATGTATTAACTTGGATTTGTGGTGTAACTCTTTCACCAAGGTACCAACAAAACCCAAAAGGACTCTCAAATAAGATCCTCCTTTTATTTAACTCTCGTGCTATGGTTACACTTGGAGAGAGTTAGAGTTGGGCCCAAGGATGGAAACTGGCCTGCACATACAGGATTCATGAGGATACAAGCAAACAAAAGTGGAGAATGACAAGAAAATAGACATAAGTCGTGCATAACCTAGGCTGAAGCCAGCCACAACTAGGACCATGAGGTCCACCACGAGCGATAGGTAGGGGCAGCCAGCAAGATAGTAAAGTAAATATTTTATGGGCACATTTTTGAGATTAATTTTGAGTTCCAAATCAACATACCAAAGTCACACGGTTGAGGGCGGATCCAAAGAAGCCTATATCATGCATCTTAGACCTTTGGAGATAGATTTTAGCCCATGACATGGCGACCAAAAACGTTGGACGATTCATTGAGTCGGGAGAAAGATGTGGAAAATATTCATACAACCACGACTACGGTTTGCAAGTCAAGTAACATTTCTTATCAACACAAGATAGAAATATATTGAGAATATATGAAGAATTAGAGCATACCTCGGTTATCTTCCACAAGCTACACAAGGGAAGATAGTTGGTGAAATATTTTTCGGATTTTGTGTGTCGCACACCAGCACGAGAGGCCCCTTATAAGGAAAGTATATGTGGGAGCACCCCGGTTAAGCTTATTTATTTTGTCAAGGTTTGCTAAGTTCACCAAATAGTGAACATGAACCTTAGAGGTTTGGTCGAAAAAGAGAATCGCGCTCGGCAAAAGAGCAAGCACGATTCAAACCTATTACTATGGTGAATGGCGAGGCCAAAACCTAACATCCTCAAAAGCCTCGAAAAGAATGATATGCTTGAAAAGGTTTTCCGAAAGGAACCTACTAGCCACAAGACCAAAGAGATGACGAAGGTAACCGTGATCTATATACAAATTCTGGTCATAAGTTAGAGGCTCTCGAGAAGCCCAAATTGGATAAAGCAGCAAAATCAAAACGAGTTATGGTCATTTCCTCGAAAATAAGGTGGAAAGTGTTACTTGGTATCCCAAAAGCGCTCACTAATGGCCCTAATGGGATCCTATTCTCTTTTATCACAAAGGTGGTTTAAAGCATGGAAGAGAGAGCCAAACCTAACATTGTTCATGATATATTCAAGAGGAAAATTCATCTTTCTACATGTCTCCATAAATTTAGGTATGGCTCCACTACTCCAAATTGAGCCCTTCTACAAGACAAAAATCTAACAAGATTTTAGTAGAAGAACTACTCTAAATAAGCAAAGGAAGAAATTTAAGCCAACTAGCTTGCCAAAGGAGTAATGGCGAGCAAAGAAACATGATTTTCAGCTTCCACTAAGAGGTCGTTTGGATTCCATTCGTTATAAGGGCGTCATTCCCATTTAAGGAAGTTATCTTGGACAAGCCTTTCAGCTCTTGACCTCCCAATAGGATGAGCCTTTCTTCTATACATTTTTGAAGAAAAGACTTTGGAAACCAACTAGTTTTCAAGAAGAGCGAAGCAAGAAGGCACAAGAGCAAGATAAGAGTGCAAGAGAGGAGCAAGGGTGCAAAGTGAACATACCAAGCACTCCTTTGATAAACCCATTCGGTCAAGCAAGCCAAGCATATAAGACAAGAGTCGAAAAAGGAAAAAGGAGACCAATGGAATCCGGCAGAGCACGCTGGGGCCCAAGCTCGCCAAAGGCTGGCCGACGCCGGCCACGACGCACAATGGTGTCTCTTCAATGACGACTTTGCAGCCTTAACCGGTGGCCTAGCTTTTGAAGTCCCATCGGTTGTGACATGTGACTCCTTGGCATTATGTGCATGCAAGTGGGAGCTCTTAGACCCACAGATTCGACTTTTTATATCAGATTTTCAATATGTCTTTGACTAAGTTATTCAAGTAAAACACTAAATTTTTGTCAATTTAATTATCCATGAACAAGCTTGTTAGTACAACACATTATCAAGCCAAGCTTCGGATCAAAGACGATCGAAGTTTTAGCGTCAAAATTCACCAAGCTTTAGGTTCGATCAAGCCAAGCTTAGGACCATCTTACCGGACTTCGAACGCATGCATCGTGATTAAGTCCAAGCCCCTTATCTTGGAGTTCAGGTTCGACAACAACCCATTCTAGATACCACACAACAATTAATATTAAAATCACTCGCACGATATCGAGGTAAGTATCCTTTAGTGTCTATTTTGACTCTTCGTCTCTTAGACTCGATCAAAGTGGGGGCTAAGCTGTATAAACCTAAAAAGTATCGTCCCTTATCTCATTTAATTTATTATTTTATATTGTTGGCCTGATGATGAAATCCCGAGTCTTGTTTGAGGATTTGGATCTCGAACCGGTGCAACGGAAGCCTTTAAACCACAAAGACCCCAGACACAAAATAAATAGCCTTTTGCCTTAGATCGATTAATCCCTTTTTCTTTCGGACGATCCAAACTCGGGCTAAGTCTCTAGAGACAACGAAGTCTAGTGTTGTATACCAGCAAATTCCGGGCTTGGAATTCCGCATTTTACTTTTGTCCAATCGGACACAAAGTCGAAGACCTTAAGACGGCGTTAAAACGTTGCATTTTATGATCACCAACATCAAAGTGCTGCGTTTAAGCTCCAAGTCGATCCACTCGAGGCTAGAAGTTTCTCCCCTCAAAACGACGTCATGGTCGGCACCACTCACCCTGGATATTTTAAGTGGAATGCTGCATTTTGGTTTGGAGACTCCGTCTTCATCACGTTAGGGCGCGAAACCACTGGGCATCCTGGGCGGCCGGCACTTTCAATCGGATTCTATCCGGTTTTATCCTATTCTAACTGGTTCATTCTTCTCATTTAATGGGCCGGTTTTTCTACTTAGCTTTGGAAGGTTGGCCGAGAGCAACCCTAGGTCATTTGTGACCTAGGTCTCTCCTTATAAATAAAGAGCCTTGGCTCTCATCTCAAGCACGACTTATTTCCTTAGCGCTACGCTGCTTGAACTAAGCTAAAGATGACTTTCCCATATGCGTTATACTGTAGAAAGCTAATTAGCATGACCTTTCCTAAACATTGCTCTGCTAAAAAGCATCCTCAAATACTCCTTTTTCTACACATCACCGCTGAATCTTTACAAAGAGATAAAGAATATTCGATTATTCCGATCCTTGGGCATTTATTCGACTAATCTTTCCTATTCCCTACAAACTCACCTTAATAAAACTACACAAAAACTCCGAGAAGAAGCTGCAGCCAAGGCCATTTTAGCGAGGTCAAAGAGATCCAGATTAGCAGGTGAGACAACCTGAGGGCATCAATTCGGCTTTCGAACGGTTCTTTATTTTTATGTTTTTATTTATTGCTTTCCTTATTGTGGATCAAAGTTGTATCGCACTTTAATTCCTGCTCTGCTCGATGAAATTTTTTTAGTTTTCACTTTCTTTCCTTTCTCGCTTTTACTGTTCTTTTTGTTTTTATTTTCTTTTACCGCTTTCCTTTATTTGCTTTAATTGCTTTTGAGTCATGTTTCGTTGCTTTTAATTTTACTTAGCATGTCATGTGCTTGTGTTTAGTATGTCATTCAAATTCGCTACTCAAATTAGTAATATGGTCGTCTTTGGACGGGCGGAATGGAAGGGATTTCTCCACATTTCGTACCCTCGCCCCGAATCCTAATGAGTGCCATATTTGCTTTAGATTTCAAAGGAGGTTGCTTATCATTTTTGAAGACTCGGGTATGACTGACTAACCTCTTGAATGTGTTTTGATTTCATCCATTCATCTAAATTTAGGATAAAACAAGAAGCATCGTAAAAGAAATTCCTTTAACTAAGTCATATGCTTTGTAATTCATTATTTCAGTATGACTTATTCTTGACTGAACTCGGACTTTAGTATATTAAGATTATCTTACTAAGTTTGAGACTCGGAAAGTAGAATCCGAGATAGTTATAACAGTACTAGGTAAGACTTACCCATTCGGATCTTATATTTTGACCTACTCAGCTGGACTCGGACATTTAGTTTGCCTATGCTATCTCATATTTAACATGTCTATTTTATCATGGGAAACATCATGATTTGATGCTGGGATTGAATTATTTGAATCATGCTTTAATCCGAAACTTATGCTATTATTTGTTTAATCATGCGTAATTGTAAAATATCTAAATAACTCATGTTCCCATTAAGATTGAATGATTTATTTATGAGTTTTGGCATATTTGGAATCTGAGCATATTGAATATTTACACTTGAAATATTCCAGATTAATATATTAGCGTAATTAGTCATTAAATGCTTTATTTAGACTAATCCTTATCTAATTATGGACCAAAGTATATTTATACTTTGAGAATCATTGTGCTTAATGTTTTTGCAGGTTTTTCTAATGTCAATTATCTAAAGAAAAAGCAAAAACAAAAGGCTTCGACCGTTAAAGCACTCGCCGGACAAAAAGTTAAAATTTACGGAAAAGCTCGGAACTTACTAACGACCTTGTCTATTACTTGTTTTGGGTAATATTTTATTTGTGAGTCTAACGGTTTTTTCTTTCTGCTTTTCGAGTTTACACAAGTTGGAAAAAAAAGTTGTTGGAAGCTAGGAGCAAAGCACAATGGCTATTTCAAGGTGGTATAGAAATCGAGTGACTCGGACTATACTATTACAATAGCTAGTTGACTCATACAACTTCAACAGAAAGACGTTGGAGGCTTAACGACTATCTCTTCAAGGCAGACTATTTATAGAAGCTTTAGCACAAGATTTTAACCGACGAATTGAAGAAAAAGAGAGATCATATTAAACATCTTCTCTAACATACAACTCCCAAACTGTAATTCTTCCGAGTTAGTTGTATTGTAATTCTTACTACTCTTTTACTCTTTCTCTCGATTGAGTTATAAAGGTTACCTTAACTCGGTTGTCCCAAACTATAAAGGTTACCTCGGTTTGGAAGTACGAGGTTAGATAAGGGAACTTCTAACCTTGGGAAAAATTAGAGAATGCCAAGTTGATAAGGTAACTTCAACTTGGAAGTACTAGATCGATCGGATAAGGTAAATTCGAGCCTGAAAAAATTGTAATAGATTTGTTTGGGAACAAATCTGGGTAATTATATTTATTGTAATTGATGAATCAATTAGTGGATTTGACTTGGTGTTTGGATTGACATTGTCCGATATTTTTGCCCCAGGAGGGTTTCCACGTATTTCTTTGTGTTTTGCACTTTACGAGTCCAATCTAGACCACGGAATCTATTTTTGTCTCTCTTATGTGAAAAAGAGTTTGATTTTCTCAAAAATCTTCCATCCCCTTATTCACCCACGTGTAGGGTGACTTAACTTCTCCTAGAGCAAACCTTCAATTTTTGGGAATTTATATTCATATTTATGTACTTTATGCCCCATTTATTCTTTACACTTGGGTTTTGCGTTTTTGGTGCTGTTTCTCTTGCTTCCTAGTGATTTGAACCTGATTTATAGTTATATTTTCAGTCCAAAACTATTTTAAGTCTATGTTTCTAACTTCCTTATTGAAGAGCTTTCTAATGACATATTATAAGCTCAATTACGTAAGGAACGGAAAAGATATAAGCCCGAAAGTAAGAAGGGTATGGTAACGAGACACTTCTTTACTCTCTGAATCATATTTTTTCCCACACTTATAAAGCAAGAATAATGATAAAGAATTAGAAATTATACTCAATAATCTTTCCGAAAAATCAAGAATGACATCATTTGGACATCGAACAAGGAAGTTATGGCTGAATCGGTTTAAAGCATGTCTTCCGAGCAACCAACACGGGCAGCCCATGTCTACCGACACGACTGTGTTGGAGGTCGAGCCTTTGCGTTGAGAACGGGTGGCCCATGTCCATTGACACGGCCCGTTTTATTGTTTCCGTCAAGAACTAGCGTTCCAGCGGCTGACACGGGCAGCCCGTGTCAACCGACATGGCTCGTGTTGGCTGTAATTTTCGCTGAGACGCATCGATTTTGACGGTTTCAGCCTTCGATTGCCTCTTAATGGCTTATTTAAGCCGATTTTCGACTGTTTTTGAGGGATCCATTCCTGTGTTCATCTACGAATCATCCATTACTATCCTTTCTCGATTCATCCACATCAAACTAAAGACACTTTTGAAGAATTAAAGAAGACGTTTGAAGCGGTTGCGGGATTTCCATATGAAGTCGAGAGATTCAAGTGGAGTTCTTCAAGTCTTTCAATCCCGAATCTTTAGTCTTGGTGTTGAGGTTTGATTACCATGCATTGGATTTTATTTAAGCTTTCAATAATAATGTATGAGTAGTTTTAGTTCTTCTAGGGATTTATAATCCGAAACAATGAAGTTTGATTAGGCTTTCATAATTTGTGCTTGAATTCTGATTTTAATCAATAGATGGTTGTGTTTATCATGTTTATGAGTGTTTTGAAGGCCTAGAATACTTGTAATATGAGATTAATCTATCATGTACTTGAAAAGTGAAATAGAATAATGCGACAACCAACCTTTCTACCTAGTTTATGAAATTTGAGAAAAGATTAGTAAATTAGGGGATCACCTTGATAATTTGAAATCTTTAACTTTAATTAACTTGAAAAGCATACAAAAGTTGTTTGTTAGGTTAATTAGAGCAATTCTATTTAGTATCAAAAGAGCGGTAGAATTTTTGATTATCGATCCTTTATTCAATTGAAAGAATGATTGCATAAATTATGTTTTAATAATCAAACTCATTGTTATGAAAGCAAATCCCTAGATGGTTTTATCCATTGATTTAATCTTATATAGTTTTCCTTGATTTTAATATTTAGAACTAATTTAGAGAAACTACCAATCCAAAATCTGATTTTTTAGCAATTGAGTAGAGCGGTAGTTTAGTGCGTTGCTAAATCGAGTCCTTGTGGGATCGACCTTCGCTAGCTATAACCATATACTATGCGCTTGCTGCTTGCAAATCCAATTTTCGATTCTAAGACTGATGGAGTCATTTGAGCGTTTTTCAGTCTTAGTTTTCCCATACTAAGATAGGAAGAGCAAATTTTTATCTTTTTGTTTTTATTA
Source organism: Talinum fruticosum (assembly GCA_021018815.1). NCBI lineage: Eukaryota > Viridiplantae > Streptophyta > Magnoliopsida > Caryophyllales > Talinaceae > Talinum > Talinum fruticosum. The sequence goes on along the minus strand of JAITYX010000036.1, from coordinate 3,918,163 downwards.
GTTTTTCTTTCCTAAAAGCTGAATGGCGACTCCTTCTTTTGCTTTATTTCTATTCGAATTGCATCTCGGTTTTTCGATTGCAGGTACAAAATTTAGGGCCTCCGGATTTACCTATCGGGCCAAAGGCTAAGGCTGATTCCTTTAGCCGTGACCTATGGCCTGCGCCACTGATTGTCGGTGTTGGCTTCAGCCAACACCGAGTGGTCAATGGTCATGGCTTCAGTCCAAATTGGTTTTTTAACACTAATCGACCCTAAAGCCTCACGACGGACGTGAATCCCTAATTATTCGGTTAAAAAATAACATCCTGAGAATTATGAAAATAATTGCTAAAATAAAATAATTAATAAAACACCAATTACGTTAATTTAATTCATCTTTGATTCAACTTAATAAAATTCAAAAATTTTAATAAGAGATTAACCTCCACTTTCTAAAATTCATTTTGAAACCCCCTTTTAAAAAAGAAAACTTCCAAAAAGAAACACCTAAGGTTTCATGGGAAGCTCGATGTGGCCTTCGGGCCAGCCGTGGTTCCTACGAGTACATCGGAACTATTAAGCCAAGATTCGGATCAAAAGACGATCAAGCTTAAGTAGAAACTACCGAGCCTCAAGACCTTAATCAAGCCAAGCTTAGGACCATTTTTACCGAACTTGGAATGCACGAATCATGATTAAGTTCATGCTCCATGTCTTGTAGTTCAGGTTCAGCAAGAACCAATTCCAAACACCTCAAATTAATCGAGCATTCGAAGCAAATGCCTAAAAGAGAGATAAGTATCCTTTAGTGTTTACTTTGACCCTTCATCTTTCGGACTCGATCTAACTGGGAGCTAACCGTAGACACTCGAAAATATGTCGCTCTTATCTCCTTTATTTTGTTATTTTATTTTATCAGCCCAGTGATGAAATTTCAGTCCTGTCTGTGAACTTGGATCATCGTCGGAGTCCGATTGGCGTGACGAAGTCGGTGACAACCACAAAAATAAACCTTTTTGTTTGGGTCAGCCCACAAACACATTTTCTTTCGGGCGGTCCAAGCCCGGGTCAACCTCCCGAGTCAAGATGAGGCCAACGCCATGCTTTAGGCCCTAATGCTCACTAAACGCAATGTTTCATCCCCAATGTCCCGACGATAATATGGAGCTCAAAGTGGCCGTACGACGTGGTTAAGGTCGGCGCCGCGCTTCATGGATTTTTGTGCCAAAGTGCTGTGTTTTGCTCCAATGTTCAACCACAACACAAAAGGTTATTTTTCCATATGATGTCATTTTGGGGCCGGCGCCACGCTTCTCGACACCCTTCATGCGTTCAAATTGTTTTTAACAATTGCCAGTTTACTTTCTAGGTCATTTTGTGACCTAACCCTAAGCCTATAAATAGAGAAGTTTACTCCTCATTTTAGTTTGCTGATTAATGCTTGAAAGAAGTTGTATTTTTTACCTAACTGCTCCATTAATCACTTCCTTTATTGAACCCTAGCTACACTATGTTGGATTTAGGTTAAGAGTTACTAAATGCTAATCGGTGTTCTTATCTCTTAGCTCATTTTCAGCTAAGCATTACTCCACTAAGCATCCTCATCATTTTCCCTACATTACTCTAACTCCATAAATTCCACAAATAGACTACTTCGAGTCTTGTTCATCTACCGTCACGCTTCCCGATCTTCTTTGTGATTCAAGATCGGCAAGTGGGACAACCTCGAGTGCCCTCAATTCATTTGCAATCTCTAGCGGTTTATTTAAATTTATGCTCTTTACTGCTTTTCGTATTGTGGACAAAGATGTAATTGTTTTTAATTCCTCCCCGTGCGCTATAATTTTATTTTTCGCGCTTTTTTTCCATTTTCTTTTTCATTTTTTCTTGCTTTCTTAATTGCTTGTATCGCTTTTTTGCACGTTTGGTTGATTTAATTTTCATATTTATATGTTGTATGCTTGATTGAAAATGTTACTTAACTTACAATTCAAATTAGTAGAGTTCATTTGTTGATGGGCGGAATAGAAAGACTTATCCCTACATTTTATACCTTCGCCCCGAACTTTGGATTCTTGATTCTAGAACGATGGAGTCAATTTTAAACTCCTTCTAAACTTATTTTTCTCGTACTAGGATTGGAAGAGTATGCTTTTATTTTTGTTAGTTTTTATTCTTAAAAGTGACAGGTGATTCTCCCTTTTCCGTTTTATTTCTCTAAATTTCCATCTCAAGCATTTTTAATTTAAAAAATTGATCAAACAAATTTATATTTTGATAGCCAAAGCCATGAACCAAAATTGACCCTTCTTTAATCACGACCCATGGTCGACGCGGGTGACTCGGACAGTGTTGGCTCTTGCCGGCGCCGATCGATCACTGGCAAGGTTCTCGGTCCAAGCCGGTGTTTTCACACCTTTTTGGCCCAAACTCCTAGCGACGAGAATGTAAGCCATGTTCCGATTATTTTCTTAAATTATGAAATATCATTCGAGACTTTCTAAAAATAAAGATTAATAAAATTGTCAATCATTATTTTGCTTAAATTATTTCAAGTTAAAGCTAAAAAAATAGGAAATCTCAATAAGAGGTGTAACCCACTTTCAAAATCATCTTCAAAAACTCAAAGAGAGGCATAGCCACTCCGTGAAGAAACTCAATCATATTTGACTTCACCAACCCTCTCCAAAACTAAAAATAAAAAAATGACACTGAAAAAAAGTAAAAAAAGTAAAGAAGTCTTGCGAGGAGGCATAGGATATTAGGAGGCAAAAAATAAAACTCTTAATAATGGGGAATCAAAAATTCATAGTATCAAATTAGGTTAAGAGGAGAGAGAAAGAAAATACGAGAAAGGACTTACTTAAAGATTGGTAATGCCTGAATGCCTAATTCTAAGGTTTTTTTATAAATGTATTTAGTGTACATGGATATTGTTGTCTTTTTAATTATAATATATTGGTATGTGGATACCCATATATCCACTAACTATGTACCATTGATATGAGTATCTATCCATCCTTCCCCCATTACCCAATGTTAGTTGGTATTATCCATCCAATTTGGGTGGATAAAGATGGTCAGTAAGCTAATGGGTACTCATTATCATCCCTAGAACTAATGCTTTAATAGTGATTGAAAAAGCAAATAATTTTCAGATCATATAACCAAGGGCAAAACTAAAAAAATTATAGGGGCTCAATATTTATGATCTTTGGTATGTTGTCTAGTCGGAGTTGGGTTGCACACTCTGCTCAATGTAAGATTTTTCAATTCACACATGAACCTAAGGCTTTAGTTAATGTAAATAAATATCAAATCACTTAAACAAATTTGTGTTGATAGGGTATCCCTTAATATTACATAATATTTTATTTATTACCAATGAGATCATGAGCACATTAGGTCTCGAGCTCGATTTTCTATCCCACATTTTATTATATTACTCTTTGTGACTCATCTAGATTAAAAAAATTATTTATTTATTTTTTTATTTTATATAAGACAAAGGCATTATAAAAAGCTGCAATAAAAAGGAGGAAAAAATTATATACATAAGATCTCAACAAAATGAAAAAAGTTACCCTCAATAGAATAACTTTTAAAATTATCTCATTAAAGAGTTAGATAACGGTTAATATATTTGATTTTATATACTATTAAATTGTTAAAAATAAAATTTGCTAAATTTTATTAAATTTTATTAAAAAGTAATTAAAGTAATTGTGCTATAATAAAAATATTGATAAACAATGAAGAAGGATAAAGCATGTCGTGGAAATTTGTTTAGAAAAAGCTGACATACTATGGTTAAGAAAATGTAGTACAAAAATTAGAAAGAGCACAGAAAAAAATTAAATTGTAAGTGAAGTCAAATATGATTGAAAAATCTCAACGATTAACAAGGAAAAGTGATTGGCGTTATAACAATTTACATGAGCAGCCAACCGCTTTTTTAAATGAAGTTAAAAATTGGAAAGAATGGTGAAGTATGCCTCGAACCGCTGACCATAAGAGGGCACAAAAACTATGAATGCTTCAAACCACTACACTAGTGTAATTTACTAATCTTCTAGCAGTTTAATAGTATATTGACATAATTTCATGGTTGGTCCCCCTAGTTCCGCCACTGCATATGATGTTACAATTGGTAGGAGTTAGTCCAAATTATATGGAATTGAATGACCTGTTTGCCACATCTGGGGAATGTTAGATGCATTGTGTTGTAATATTAAACATCATTTGCATCAATTTGGCAATCAAGCAAAGATGAACTAGGATCATTATCATTCATAATTATTAATGAAAACAATTGAGGGGAATCTTACAACTCCCCAGTTCATTTGAACAATGTTCATGCTGACAATGTAACTTCACTTCCTTTTCTTTCGTCTGATCACCAATGGAACTCTCCTTTTCTTTCTTATCAACCTTGTTTCGTTCATCTTCTTAAAGAATCACCTGTGTGGCAATGTCTTTTAATTTATAGAGAGTACTCATTAGACCCTCACAATCAATGTGTGTTTCAAGTGTCCTACATGTAGTTGATGAGCTCCCAAAGCGACCTTACGGTTCCCAAGCTCATCAACTACACTCAAATGCTTGCAAACATCCATCTTAAACTCTACCAATGCTTCTCTTTTTGTGTTCAAAAACACCTTCTCAAACCCAAGCAAGTGCTTCTGGGCTGAGTTGTGCATGGAAGGAGGAGATGAGTAGAGGAAAATCGTGTGCCCTCCTCCCATGGTTCCATTATTCATGACTCTCAGTTGGACATTGAAGCCTAAACTTTGACAATGGCTGCCTTGAGCATCGACCGACTTGCAGCCTGAAGAGTGACAAACATGGTCTTCCTGCAACGGGATTGAGACTTCTGCTGGAGCTTGGACGAGATGATGGGTAAACTCCGAGTAGCTTAGCCCATCTCCAAAGGCATATACAGTTTCCCCTGTGTAGAACCTGTAACTCCTTCCTGGGTAGCCAGTGGCAGGGTCTGGCCTCATGTTCATGTTGGTCATTGGTACCTTGTCCGCATATGATTGGGGATACCATGTCATTGGAAGCCGTCCACCTACAGATGAAGAAACAACATCAAATGTCAAAATTGCCTTCTTAGTAACCATGTTGTTCTAACCATACATTCTGCCTCACTTAGAACGCAGTGAAATTGGCTATTTCGGTGGGGTTAATTCCAGGTCAGATCAGTATGGATCTGTCAAATATGCAGATTGATTGTATTGTTGTCTAGTCATTTGCTCTTGGTCATATAGTCTTGTGCTGGTTTATGCAGTAAGTTTGCTACAAATACATGTCAATATTTTTCTTAGACAAACATAGTTGGTTTGATTTGTTGAGATTATTCAGGTTTTGGTAGAAATTGGGTTGCCTTATATCATAGGTCAGTTTCATTCCCCCATAGTTGAGGCTTTCGGCTTCAAGTTGGGTTATCTGATAAGGATTAGATATACATGGTCTAGCACTGTCTCAGTTTTGGACGGAAGAAAAACTTTTGAAGAGGAGCTTTAACTTGATTTTACGACATGTAATCTAGATATAATATAGAGTACATGATATGAAGGAAAGAGTGTTTGTACTTACTTGGATTGCAAACACCAAAGATGATATCAGCCACAGCAGCACCCCCTGCTTCACCAGGATAACCAACCCAAAGAATGCTACTGATTTTATCGTTGTTCTTGGCAAAGGTTATGTCCATACCACCACCAGACATTATAACCAGAACTACAGGTCCCTTTGAAACATTTGCAACCTCCGCCACCAGAAGTGGTTGTTGTCCAGGAAGATAAAGATCGACTCTGTCTCGACTCTCAGCCTCGATCGATTGGTCAGCACCCATCACTAGCACGGTGGCATCTGCTGCGGTCGCTAGCTGTTTTGCTCTATCTACTTGAACAGTGGCGCATGCAACGTTAGTGCAACCAGGCTCGTAAGTTGTTGAAGTGTATGATGATAGGCCTTGCAGTGGGCTTGTGTACTTGCACGGTGAGCCTGAGAAAGAAATAAATGGATTTTAATTCTACAGAAATTGAAGGAATTGTTATTGGAAACCGTGAAATCAAAGCACCAGAGGAATGAACCAGGAAGTGGACTAGCACGTGGGCCATATAAGTATCGTATTTTCTTTATCAAATTCGAAATAAATGGATGCAATAATTTGGGTAAACCCAACACAACTCTAAAACTGTTTGATTTGCAGTACATTACTCGTGTTGAACATACAACATTTTCAATTATTCGATTAACGCTAAAATTGCAAAATCTGGATGGTAATATTGTTGAGTGTGGCTCAAAAACGCTTTATTTTGATGGTATTTGCTGTAGCTAGGTTGTGTTGAATGAAAACGCGCCGTGCTCAAGAGCTGGCCAGAAAACGGAACTTCCAGCAACTGACACGGGCTGCCTGTGCCCGTGTTGGCTGCATGTTGGTCGTTACGTGTTGTTTCACTTTGGGAAGTTAATGAGTTCATCCTAGCTAATTTCTATCCTGATTTTAAGCAGTTACCAGCGGCAAGAGAGAAGCACTATTCCTTCCATTATGAAAGTGAGGTTGAGAGAAATTAGAGAGAGCTTGTATTCTCATTGTTGATCAAATTTTCATTACAATTGTGATTGTTTGTAGTCTTCCTATCATAGTGGACTATTTATGCTCCTGGCCTCCATGGTTTTTTTCCTACATTGACTTTTCACATAAAATTCCTCTTCCGTTGATTTAGTGCTTTCATCATTTGTTTTCTTTTGATTATCATTTGTTTCATTCTAATCGCTTCCGCTCAAGTCGTTCTAATTCCCTGAGGATGACTATGGGGAACTTGTACTTAGTGTACAATGTAGATCATTTTCAGGCATTGGTCCTGCTCATTTCTGTTGTTGACTGTCTAGAAAGCTCTTTATAAAGCACAATCAATATTGATTACACAAATTTCAATTCCGTCTGGGCTTAAGCTCCGATCAATTTTGGGGTTTTGGTGGCTTTGACTATGTCTGAGGAGATACTGGTTTTTCAATTATATTGAATCAGATTACCAGCTCCACTCAATTCTTTAAGGCCCATGAGAAGAGATTAATACTTACCTTCGTAGTTCCCAATCATTGTCTTGGTGGCATTGGCATTAGGTCCAATGACAGCAAGAGACTTGATGTTGGTGGAAGAGAAGGGCAAGCCACCTTCGCTGTTCTTGAGGAGGACAATGCCTTGCCTCGCAGCATCTACAGCTAGTTCTTGGTGTTCCGGGGTGCACACATCTTTAGCACCGAGGCTTCCATAGAGTCGCTTGCTAGGCTCCCCGTCGAAAAACCCCAGCCTCATCAGTGTCGCAAAATTGTTAGAGATGGCTTTATCGACATCTGATTCTTTCAGAAGTCCATTCTGCACTGCTGCCTGAGTGTGTTGGGAGAGGAAGCTTCCACAGTTCAAGTCCACTCCTGTACATAATTGAACCGATTAATTAGCCATTTAAGAGCTGATTGATGTTGTAATTTATAGACCTCTAATATTTGGAAATTTAAGTTGGTTGGTTCTGATCTCTTTGACCTGCTAAAATGGCCTTGGCTGCAGCTTCTTCTGGAGTTTTTGTGTAGTGTTGAGAATTGTACAGAACATCTATAGAATCACAATCTGTAACGATGTATCTGTAACAATAAGTTTAAACAATGAGTTTTGAACATCGGAATCGTTTTGCACATTCAAGAGCATCGAGCAAGCGTGCAACCAAGCTAATTAAAATATGCAACTTTGAGATGCAGGAACCATGTAAGGGTCAAAACTTAATGTGTGACCTATCTATAATTTTTATAAAATGTGTTGGACTTTTGCGTTTTCTAAGTTTTCAAAGTATTAAATAATTTTTATGCTTATCCATTTTAATTTTTTTAAAAATAATTCTTCATTAATTATATATAAAACAGTGTTCATTCGCAAGATATATATAATCAAATATGTCCACATGAAACCACTATGTTGGAACTATATAATTTTATATTTTACTTACATTTGATATTTACATGCAGTAACTAAACTACTACATAATTAAAATTTAACATGCAGTAAATGTCAATTTTAATTTTTATAATGCTCAAATCTCAATTTCAATGATTTGAGATTGACAAGAGACAACACATAACTTCTTATAAAACTAGTTGAATTAAAAAAATTTCCATTCATATCAAACAAAAAGAACACCATTCTCAGTTCTAACTTATATGTATTAAACATGAAGATGAGGCGTTAACGAGAAAAGAAAGTGTTACCCATTCAACTTCCAATCTCGTCGAACAACACCAGAAAGAAGGTCGGGATCAGCACAAGTTGGCTTGCCATTAACTTTGTTGTAGGAGCACATCACACTAGCAACATTCCCATCTTCGACGCAACTTTTGAATGGAGGTTGGTATGTGTCATCCAAATCTTGCTGAGTCACCTACCACAAAATCTCACCAACTTTTTCAGCTTGACTTTTTCTAACAAGGCTAATCATCCATGGCTCAAGAATACATATGCCATTTGAGACAAGTTTCTGTTGAGATTCTAGACTTTGTTAGGTTTACGTGATCGAGTTTACATATCAATCGATACTATCCACATGTTATCATATCATGCTATCTCCTAGACCTCAAACGATGGAAACATTATCAATTAATTACGGGATTGGTTAGGCTTACGAAGCATCACAGCCCCATCTTCAACATATCAATTTTCAATCCAAAATGCATATTAAAGGTCAAATTTAATAAAATTAATCACTCAACTCAGGTGAACATACTTTGCTTGTATAGGCCAACATTGTTGTGTTTGTTCATTCCCCAAATTAATGGGCCAACTCAAGATCAATGGGACGCACAAGCCACAACATATAAATTTGAAAACTAGATATGGTGGTTGCCACACCCGCTACCTGCTTTGAGATATTCAACTTCTTATTCGTTGATAGCCCGTTGTTTAGAAGTGGGTACGTAGTAGGTGCATTATGTGTTTACATGGAATTGCACAACACCTAAAGAAAGAAAAAACAAAAATAAACAAATCGAACTCATTTTTCTTTGATAGAAAAGCTAGTATTGACCTAATAACCCCACCTAATTTATGTCAATGGAAAGAAATTCAACATCAGCTAGAAAGGGACGCATATAGTAATTACCACTGCATCGAAAGTGTACCGTTGGACTCCCTTCCAGTTATCGACATCATAGGCAGTATAGTGTTTGCAACAAGCGGCAACCTTGAGCTTGTTGGAATCACCATCATCTGTTTGCTGTAAGCCTCTAACATAAGCCGATCCGTACTTGCTTGAAAGCAGGGGGTCTTCTCCTGGGGTCTCCTGGCCTCTTCCCCACCTTGGATCCCTGAATATGTTCACATTTGGAGACCAATATGTCAACCCAGCCAATCCCAAGTTGTACATTGCCCTGGCTTCACTTGATACTACCTGCACCATTTTTGTACCCATTATTCCTCCATTGGCGGACCCACATTTATTTTTTGACTTTATTTCAGAAATTTTCAACATTCTACTATAAGATTGTCGCTTATCATACGCAACATCAAAACATATTTTTCTTTTTTCACTGAAAAATTATTTTCTTAAGAAAGGAAGACTTTACATTTTTAAACCCGTCTTTTTTAAAAATTAATTATAATGAGAAATAAATATATAATATTAAAAGACAACTAAACCACTAAAAAAGGTGAATGAAAAGAAAAATCATAATTACACTTTTACTATTTGGCATGATGAGGATAGTTTTATAGTAGTATCAACTACATATATTAAAGTTTCACCCGAAACAAAATTATATATATTAAAGCTTTACGCATTCTCTCTCTCTCTCTCTCCCTCCTTGTGGAAGATCCCAAGCCACAAACAATTCTAATCTTGATTTGGTTAGCAATGGTTGGGTTGCTACCGGAATCCACCCATTTTTTATCATGTCTTTTAACTTTTTTTCTCATTCTGCCGTCTTTTCTTTTATGTCCTTGATTTTTGGTTGTGATCTTGTTGATAGTTATGTGGTTGTTGTCTAGAGTGTTGGATTGTTTGTTGGGGTTTTAGCAACGACAGCATTCTGCATCGGGACGTTGTTTTTGAAGATCGGATGTTCTTTGTTGACAACGAATGAGTTATCAATGCAACCAATCTTTTACTCTGCGGAAGCTCTATCAAGACTCATATTTGTCTATTAAAACTATGTTTAGTGAGATTTTAGTCTAGTGTTTTTGAGGTTGCTTGGTGGTATTTGGGTTGAGTCTTGATTGTGAGTTGTTGGTAGGTTAATTGTCAGTCACTCCTTAGTCTAGGTTTTCACTTTGTCATGGTCCCTTTTAAGATGGGTCTTTAGCGCCCCCTTATCTGTCTAGCGAAGATGAATTTTATCAAGCATATAAGCCATCCCGATAAGCTTTTTTCAAAGCCGAGGAGATTAAAGAGGAAGGAAACAAGTTTTTTAGGCAAAGGAGTTTTTAGGAGGCAATCTTCTCTTGTGAGAAGGCTTTTTAATTCCTGTATGCGAGTGAACCTTTTATGTAAGGATGATATATCTTTAATGATGGACTTTACTACTTCTTTATGTCTAAATCTAACAGCATGTGGTTTAAAAGTAGAAGATTTTAACAAAAATTGTTACATTTTGCTATTCTATGCTGAATTATGATCCATAATATCAAAGCTTATTTTAGAAGAGTCATTTCATTTGTCCGAATGAATCGTATGGAGGAGGCTCTAAAAGAAATAGAGCAAGTAGTCAAGTTTGACCCTAGGAATGAGGAAGTACTCAGGGAGTTCAAAAATATTAGGATTGAGTTGGGTAACATACACAGAATCAATGGTTCATGGGTCGTTGATCCAGTAATTATTATGGAGATAAAGGATATGTCTAGGAGGAAGGCTTATAAGACGAAAATGTCCTTTTTGAGCAAAGGAAGAATGAGAAGAGGTCAGTTTTGGTTTTGAGATTGAGGAGATGAAAAAGTTCTCAAAGTTGACCTCCAATTATTTGAGTTAAATCATATGCTAAGCATGGAGGATAGGGCTATATTTCAAGTCCTCCAGAAACTCCAACGTACCTTATTGAAGATAAAGGTGGTGAGAGAATACCTAAACCAACTTATAAATTTTCAAAAAGAGGCATTGTAGATACTCACTCTCCCTAAGTCATCCTATAAGTCGTTTATGGAATGACAACAAATTAAAGTTAATAATCCATTCGGTATGAGTTATATGATTGTTCAAAGAGCATTATGAAGGATAAACATGGTAGGAGGAAGTATGGAAGCAACAACAGAATGAGAGCTACAAGAATAGGAAACAAACGAGTTCCATCTTTGAGGAGGTCAAGGATCGAGTTGAAGAGAAGGCTGTAGTAGCGATAATTTTGTTTCAAGTGGTGTTTCTCTATATTGGACATCGGGTACTAAAGGTAGTATTTTGGTCTTCCCTTTGTATAATAGTACCAAGGTTTGTGTTTCGAAATCCAGGATATTGTCGGTAGTAATTTGTGTATCGGTTGAGATTTTTATTTGTTATATTATTGTATAATTTTCTTTTCTAAAATTAAAAGGATAATTTAATACAAAAAAATAAAGCCTCGAGATCTTATGGTCCTGTCTAGTCTACACCAACTCGTATAGATACATTTTTGGCGTAAAGACGAAATTACACAACTAACTTACTATCCCTAGTTGCAATGGCTAACTTATACGCTTGACAAATCGAGCATCTTGTCCACCTTCTCTATACGAACGAAGTCGAAGGAATGAAGAAGCTTGTAGATTCTCGACCGTATTGCTATGTTCTCCTTTGAACCCTTACTCCTTCCCGACCTCTTTAGCTCTCTAACCACCATTGTCAAATCGGTCTTGATGCGGACTTGAGAACATCCTAATTTCATGGCTTCCTCTAATCCACCCTCAACTGTTAAGTATTCCATCCGAAGTGCATTTAGTCGAAACCCGCCCTTGACCCTTGGCATACATAACCATCACCTAACCGAACCATCCATGCCGCCTCTACCTTAGACGAATTAAACTTCCAAGCTCCATCCATCTCTATACCCGGGTACGTAAATCATTCCTCTGCACCCCTTTCAAAAAGCAAACACTTGTCATCATCGTGTGTGTATCATCGTAGCCCCGATCCTATAATTCCTTGCTCCGCCTAACTATTCCTTAACAACCTAATCTCCATTAGGACTCCTTAAGGATTAACATTAATTTTCCTAAAAATGACATCATTGTGATGTTTCCATATTTGCCATAGCGTTCCCACGAAACACTCAAGCCCACTACCCCAATCTTGCCCCTTCTTCTTCCTCAAGTAACCAAACCAATCCCGTAACTACTTCGAAAAAATATGATAGGCTTAAGATTAATCCTCAACCCAAGCTCTCCTCCGGCCCAAATTTTCTTCACTAAATCGGTCTCTAAACAAATGTTCCATGGTCTCATTGTCCTCATGGAAAAACACACCTTTAACTTCTTCAACCAAACCTCTCACCATTAAGTTAGGTCCTAATGGTAACGCATTATTAAGTAGTTTCCAAGTAAAATACCTTGACTTTCGGTTCCATCTGCAGTGCCCACAACCATTTCCATCCAAGATTATCAACCCGTAACCCTTTCATTATCGCCTTTTGCTTGAGCAAAAAGCTTATCTAGTTTTAACTGTAGAACTCACAACTACAACGACCACTTTTAAAAACGGGTCTTTAACTACGGTTAAAAGGACAAACCGTCATGAAAAATGGATCGATGACATTTTCGTAAAAAAATGTGATTTTTAATGTATATATAATGACAGTTCAACATAAAAACTGTCTTCTAAAGGTTGTAGTGAACCTTAGACCACGGTTCTTTTATCGAACCGTCGTCATATATACATCTATGACGATGGTTCCGTAAAAGAACCATAGTCTAAGAAATTTAGACGACAGCTTCTTGGTAGTAAACTATAGTCTACGATTATGCACAAGAAAAACCCTCGGCGAACGCGAGTCTCACATTATCTCTCATTTTTCGGTCCCACACTCTTTCACTTCGAGTTGTGCTTCTCTCGGCGGTTCGTTGGTGGTTTCCGGTGATACTCGCTGTTTCGAGTTGTGGTTACACTCCCCGACTCACTCTCTCTGTGTTTCCGGTTGTGGCTGCACCACTCTCTCGCCGACTTCTCGTTCCGATCTAACTCTCTTCGCGTGACTACACCTTTCTCGCAAACCTCACTCTTTCCGCGTGGCTGCACCTCTCTCACCAGACTCTTCTTTCCGGGCACCATTAGGTTTGTCTGTTTCTCTTCATCTTTAGCATTTTGCCCTAAATTCCGTTAGGGGTTTTTAATTTTGTTATTGTTTGCCTCATCATTTTCGGCATTTTCATGAAACTCGAAAGTATAGATAGTGCTTTCCATTTTCGGATGTAAACTCGAAAGTGTATTTTAGGAGTCTTATATTTTGCGGTGTTTTAGAGAAAATTTGTAGATTAATCTTATATTTGAGGGATGTGAATTGATAAAATATGAAAATAAGAAAAGAGACAAAAAACAACCAAAATTCAAGAAGCTGGGGTTCCGGGCAACCAAGCACGGACCGTGCCGGACTACACGGTCGGCCCGTGTTGGTCGCTGCCCGACCCAACTTATGTGTTTCCATCCGAAAATTTTTGTACATGTTTATTTATCAATAGTTGTATAATTTTTTGCAATATAAAATGGATTCTTCCAAAAGTACAAAAAATCAAGGGGCGAACTTTTATGAACAAGGTAAAGTTGGTCCAAGTAGAGACGATCCAACTCTCCTTACATAGGTCGATTTTGATAGCCATGGAAATGTTGTAGATGAGAATAAAGCTCCCTTTATAAGCTACGTTGGTGCAAGCAACCGCTCCTACGTGAACATCAACTACGGAAAATGGGTTGATGTCCCCGATTCCATCAAGGACAAACTTTGGAACGATATTTAGGTAAATGAACTACATCTCAACTTAGTATTGCAACTTATATTGTAAATGGTTAATATATATGTACTAATGCATATCGTTCTTGTGTTGTAGAGAATGTTTAACTTGAACGTTAATGAATCCGAGATCCCCTCCGTGAAACACAAGACCCTCATGTCGGTTATAGAAAATTTTAGAGATTTTAAATATCGCATCGCCGCTATATGGGTCTACAAAACAAGACAGATAAAACAAGAAGGTAGACTCGGGAGCTCTATAATTGTATCACCGAGGAGGACCGGAGATCATTTGAATCACATGTCACAACTCCGAAATACATGGTAATTTCATTACTTTGATACCTTTTTTAATACTACATCATCAATGATTGTATAAAAAGTTAATGGGTAGCTCTAAGGAGAAAATAGAGGATTTGAATAGTATGCAACTTCATTCAATATTCAATCTCATATAAAAATAGTGTTATGTTGGTTTTCTATAAATATAAGTGGTGAGATATACTTGAGAAAGGTAGATGTAGAGGAAAATGAGAAGGGAGTTTTCCGATGCACTCGATATTTTTGTTGTCGAATTGATATAAAAAGGAAGAAATTGTCGATGATATGTACAACTATTTTTGATTTTAGTGTTATGCATCTGGTATTTTTGTTGTCTTAATTACTTACATAGGTAATAAGTGAAGCCAAATAGAAGAGAATTAAGAGCAATGCGTACCCTCATGTGCTCGTCCCGTGGGGATATGCGAAGTTGGAGGAGAGGTTGTACAAGCAAAAACTTGAACAACTTCAAACCACATCCGGTGAAGGTTCCACCATAGATACTTCGCAACTCATTATCAATATAGACGAGTTCGTGGGTCAAAGGAAAAAGAAGAAAGATGAAATCTTCACTACGGTCGATGTAGAAGCTATTTCTCGCCGACTCGTGAGTTTTTTTTTTACTATTTCCTTTATTTATTTTGAGAACTTATCGGTTTTAATATTTATGAATTGTCAAATGATAATAATTTTTTCTTCTTACAACGAGTCTTTGTCACGGACATCGACTTCGAAGTCGCCGATACCACCGGGAGGAGGGACAAGCTAGCCTTCGCTCTACAAAGATATGAGCATCCCGATCGTGTTCGAGTCATCGTTGGGCGGGTGGGGATAGTTGAGAACTTTGGGACTAGGAAGAAACCCCCGTCTCTTTCGATTAAGCACATATGGAGGCCCAAATGGCCCAAATGCAGTCCCAACATCCCAAATGTCCCAAATAGTCGCACGAGATGGAAGAGATAAAGGGCGAGATGTGGCGGAGATGTAGTTCCGGATGAGGTCGTACTCACCAACATGGGTATGTCTTTACCTAGCAACTTTGATGATGTACATCCATTCTCACCCCACACACCGGCCAGCGTGAATGCGAGCTTATCCGTCGACCAATCCGAAGTTATGACAGAGGTAATTTAGATTTTACAACCTAATTATATGTACATGCATGTTTATATTTTGACTAATTGGTGTATAATGTTGTTGAATATTTACTTTATAGTATATTTTTGACTAATTGGTATACATCTTGTTGAATGAATGGTGTATATTATATGGTTGTTGCGTAATTCGGTGTGTAGCTATTGAGTAATTACTTATTTGTTAGTATGCTTTTGTTGTTTCGGATAAGGGTCGTTATCCCGAGAAAATGTGTACTTTTAAGGGAAATTATGTTAGTTTATTTTCAAGGTTTTTAGGTTATTAAACTTTTATGTCATAGGTTATCCCATAATTGTAATTGTTATACTTATTCTTATGCAGCTGGCGAATTGCAAGGTAGCTTCTCATCACCCTCCCATAAAGCATGTTGTGGCATTGGGTGTTGTTTTCCCGTGGAGGTCGGATATTGTCGTTCATGGGACATCCCTTGCAGCTGATGAGGTGAGGGTGAGTGTGAAAGAGGTGATGCACGGGAAAGACGAATGTGAGTTGACGATCCGGGGACCAAACCTCCACACTATTGACGACGCTAGATCAACGCTTTTCTTCATTGGGCCAAGAGTTTGGTCATCCTCACTACGGTAATTCATTTTTATTAAAAGTATTAGATTTACTTGTTAATATCATGTATATATATTTCTCATTTTTGTATTGATTATTTACTAGAATATTGGGAACAGTTTCGAGAGTGGGATTAAGGGCACCGGAGGCACAAGCAAATGTTCAATGGGGCCCGTTCATTGTCCGAAGAAGTCTCCTCTCAAATCCATTGAGGAGCCTCGCACGGATTGGTGTGCTACTTTGGAAAGTTATGTGGATACTCTGTCACCACAAGCAACTATTCATCCGTAGCGCGCTAGGTCACGTGTTTGGGCAACATGAAGCGAATATGCTTGGTTTATGTCTCCCGGACGACATATTGCAATTTTTACGCATTGAGGAAATCGGCGTATCCACTATTACGCTTAGCATGATGGGAGTTAATATATTCATAATCAGTTCTTTTTATACTATTAATTTTAACTTCTAACTACATACAATTAACATGTAAGGTGGTTGCACGAGACTGGGAAGGACTTCGTTCGGTTCGCACCTTAATTCCATTATTCAAGGAGTAAGGCTGAATCATGAAGAACGAGTCACCTATATCTTCAACGTCATGAAACATACTGCAGAGGATAAAACACGGTACTTGGCGGCATTCAATGAGAGGTAAGTGTACAAATAATGAACTAATTAACTAATGAAGTTTTTATATGGTGTTGTACATACTTATATAAAAATGTGTTATTGTGGTTATGTAGCCACCATTGGATGCTTGCTACCCTATATCCAAGAGCTAATATCGCCCTACGGCTTGATCCTCCGGGTCGTGACGTGAGGGATGATATCAAGGACGTCGTCGAGACGTAAGCTCATACTTTTAATCATTTTATGCTGTTTTGTTAAGTAATCGTTCAATGGTATGTCTAACTTGAATTTTATTTTTCTGATTGAAAAATAATGTTCTACTCCGTTATTATTATGGCATAGGCGTCAAAGACAAACGAGTGAAGAAAGCACAACCACTAATTGTCCCCGTCAAGGTGAGGTTTTCTTAGTTATTAGAGTCTACTTTAATTGTTTTTCATTTCGTATTACTTGCTAGATACATAAAGTAATAATTAATTCTTTATGTGTTGAAAATCTATTTTATTATTGTATTGCCATAAAAAACCAGGGAACGTGGAGTGTGACTTCTACATTCTCCAAGTACATGAAAGAAATTGTGACCGAACTCGATTTAAATGCTAGTCCCAAAGAGGTATAGTTGCACTTGTAATTGATTTATATTCTTTTTCAACTTGATTAACACTTGCACTTGACCTAATTAATATGTCTTTTACAACATTTGTTATAATATTTCCTGGAAAGAAGCCACCTACTCCCTATACGGATGAAGTGCTCAACGAGTTAAAACAAGGTTGAGGCGAGTTTGTATATAATTGTATAAAGAAATAGGTATACATTTACAATTATTTTTCATTATTTGATAGGTCAAGTTTGTAATTTTAGTAGTCATACAGCTTATATATGTATATATGTACATAGGTATATATATTTTTACATTGTCTTGTACCATATAAAAAATGTGATGAGTATGTTGTTTTTATATATTCCGGTGAAAAGTGTATTGGATTATGGTTTGTATATGTGTTTGTATATGATTTTTGTACAGATACGGAGGGCAAGCAAACACGAGAAAAATTATTAAAAAAAATCGGACCTATTACTACGGTTCTTAAGGTAGAACCGTAGTCATAGGCTCACCTATGACGACGGTTCAAATGAGGGAACCGTCGTTATAAGTGCTCTATAATAAGTTTTTCCAACTATAGACGAAGGCCTATGACGACGGTTCGGATGAAGAAATCGTCGTCATAAATTGACCTATGACTACGGCTTTGCCAGCTGAACTGTCGTCATATATTGACCTATGGCTACGGTTTTGAACCGTAGTAAAAGATGCTATATACAATGACGGCCACATACACGACACCGGTCAACCGTAGTTAAATGTCATTTATAACCGTAGTTAAAAGTGTTTTCCGTACTAGTGACTCTCCATCCATGGAATGATCCTAAATAATCATGTCTTCATACATGTACTCCCTTAAGCTGTATAGCAAGAATCTTTTTAGCGAGTAGCCCACAAAAAAATCTCCTAATCTTTCCTACATCGCATTCTACACTTGACTCCTTCATCAAGAAATTAACCTTTTTCCTTGAGCCTCCAATCTTTCCTCCTCCCCTCCGAACACACTCCCTCCCTTCCCTCACTTATGATAAGAAATCGGAATATCCCTACCCCTTCCCACCGTCCAACTCAAAACCTCCAATCGTTTCTTATTATACTAATTTCCCGGTCTATAATTATCTTCTTGCTCCTTTTTTCCCTTTTAAATTCACTCTCCTATTACTGATTCTCCCTTTTATATATCAGCCCCCCACCCCTATCTCTCTCTCCTCATTTCTCAATTTTGCTATTGTGTTTGTCTTGAAGAAGGTACTTGAGGTATGTTTTAATTAATTAGTGGAGTTAAGATTTAGATTTCTTCCAAGTGTAATTTTGATGTTAAATTTTGATAGAGTTTCTGTTCTTCCCCTTTTGGAATTGGTCCAGATTGGTTTTCTTTTTGTATAGCTAAAATATTATGATAAACTCGAATAAGGTAGTTTTAATAATGCATTAATAAATTTTACATGTGATTTTGACACGTTTTAATAAAATTATGACATATTTTAGCGATATTTTATACTTATTTTGCTGAAAGTGGCCCATGACCCGACCATAACCCTATTCTTAAATGTTACTGAACCTTTCGGTTCTCTTACCTTATGAGCCCGCCCTAACCCCTTAACCCAGCCCATCACCCGGTCGTAGTTGTTACCATCTAAAAGTTTTGTATTCTCTTTCCATATGTATCTTTTTGGGTAAGATATATATCTGTCAATTTTTTTTATCAAAAGGAACCTAAATAAACTAAAGGTTGTGTGTACACTTTTCATGATTTAGACACAAATTAAAATTAATAATTTCACTATTGCTTACAAATTTATTGCTCATGCACACTCAAGAACTTTAATGGTGAGCGAGTGCATATATTAGTCATAAATTAAAATTCCGTATACAATATACGTACGTCTTATTTTATGAAAAGAACTAATGATGATGTTATAAATTGTAATAGAATAAAATTCTGTTTTTAGTTATAGTTAGGGTATTATGTAGTCTATCAGATTGTGCTTATATTAGCTAATCATAAATTCATTAAATTTCTGAAAAAAGTTTGGACTTAGTTTTGAGAAATGATGAAAAAATACTCTCTTTGAAATAATTTTTCAAGATTGCCAAAAGTCTATCACCAGAAGGAATATGAGACTTTAAAAAATTGCTTTGCGAGGACGAAATTATAAAAAGGTCGGTCCGGATTATGTGTTATTAGTGTACCTAAGACTTAACAACTACGCAAGGGAGCTATAATCATTAATCATAATTTCCACCAACTGCAAACAAATCGGCCTGCAAGATTAATGATTGCTGATTTGCTCTATTTTCTACTTTGTCTTTTCAGATTTCTTTTTTTTTTCCATTCTCTTTTTCGTTATCTAAAAGAATCTTCAAAATACCAAAACCACAAACAATTAGAAGAAAAGGAGCACTCAAATTGAATTAGGAGGACCACAGCTGCACCTACTTTCCTCCAATAATCCATTACCTTAAAAGATATATACTAATTTATTTATAATTTTTTGAAAGGGAAAAAATTGCCCGTGGACAAAAGAGCACAGACAGGCTGTTGTCCAACTTGCTACAAGTAACAGTAGGTTTCCCTGTTTTCACAAGATAGCAGAGAGAGAGAGAGAGAGAGAGAGATCCAAAACAATTGATTAAGGTTTGCATCATTTTTTTCTGGGGTTTTTGGGTCCATGTTTCTCTACTGACTACTGACTGGGGTTTGGTCATTAAATGGAAAAATTTTTTAATAACAATTTTTTTTCATCTATGGAACTCAAATTGTGAAAAATTTTATTTGAAAAGAATATGTCAAAACTAATTAAACCGACTAGCATTATTTATGAACAATATTATTAAATTCAACAGATGTTTTAGTTAGTGTTGGTTTGTTTAAGTACAACGCCCTTGAAATAGATAGCAAGGCTTAGATAAAATGTCAATTTCTACATTTAAGAGTTAGTAAAACTACACGACCCTAACACGAAATCCAAGTATCCAAGTCACCAGATTTCTTTTGATAACATTACTTTGCTTGGTGATTCTGTTAACATTTGTGAAATGCAGCTTCATCATTGAATAATTTTAAATGATCTCAATTAGAGGATTTACTTTTCTGTAATTAGCCTATCATTTTCTAGCATTTTTACGTGTTTCATCAGTATGGTTTTCTAACACCTAATTCAATTTGCTAGAGTTAGTTTGTGGTTTGATACGTGCATTAGGATAATGGATTTAATAATATTTAATGTTTTGCCTTGCATGACCCTCAATTCAATACATTGTAGAGGGCAGGTGTTCAAATAGAAATAGTTTCAGGACTATTGCATTTAAACCTACATAGTTTATGCATTTTCAATGTCATGATGATGTTACATTATGAAATCAAATAATCTCACAGTCCAAAACGCTAATCTTCGGATAAAATAAATAGAAAAAGAAATGTTAGTACTATATTTGCAATATCTACGTAAAAGATTTTTTCTACAAATAACAGTTTTGCAATAAATAAGTAAATGTCTTCTTCAAAGAAGACATTACTTAAGTTATCTCATCCTTTTATTCCTATGTCAAGTATATCCATATTATAATTTTTTTTTTTTTGTATAGAGGAGTAATAAAGGACAATACAATACTAATAGGAGATGAAAGAATCGAATATGGGACCTAATGTACTTCATAATCTCAGCTTTGATCACTATGATAATTTAGATATTCTACTATGATATTTGACATTTTGTTGAAAGTTAAAAAGCATATAATTTTTTAGATTTTGCAAAAGCAAAATTCACAATGGAAGGTGTTATTTTTGTATTTGAGATGCAAATAACTCGATATTATTATTTAGGCCTTGACATATCTATCTAAATTTCAGCACATCATGATTCATGTTTGTCCTTAATTCTTGTATTGTGGATCAAAACATGCCAGAAAAAAGACAAAAAAGGGATAAGTTTGACATGTGGGACACGTAGTCATATTGGCCATTCACAAATTGTTGAATCAAAATAAAATACTACAAACTAATGCATACTGTGATGGAATGGCAGAACACAAAAATGAAAAGAGCACAAAGGAAAAAAATAAACTGCAACAACAGAACAATAACTGGTTCTACCTTTCCAATGGCTTCGAAGAGGGAGGTATTGAAAGAAGCACCAGTGGTGATGGGCTGAGGGAAGCTAGTAGCCCCAGGCACAGCACTAGAGAAATGGGTCCCAGGGCCAACATAAGACACCCCGTGTAGAGCCTCAGACCACCACTCATATTTAGGGATCCCAAGCCTCGGCACTGCCGCCGCTCCACTCACCAGGAACCCCACCTTCTCCTGCAATGTTAACCGCTCCACCAGGTCAACCACCCTCTCCTCCACACTCTTTGTTGTGTTGCAGAACCCGAGGCTAGCGAGGGATATTTCCCCTGAACCACAGGCAAACACTGCCTGTGCGTTAATCCCACCGGGGACAGCTAAAAATGTAATGTAATAGACAGAAGAAAAATGGTGGGAAAAAAACAGTAGAGAGAAACAGAGGAAGAGGCCATTTTGCGGCCCCTTCAAAAAATATTCTTTTTGGATTTTGAAGAAATACGAATGGGATTTTTGGGTGGGAGTGGGTTTGGTTATATTTATAGGGGGAGGCGTTTCAGGGCCCTTTTTTTTTCTTTCGGGGAGTGGTTTTTCATTGAAAATAAAAATTAAAAAGAGTTGTTTTTAGCTACCCGTGAATGTGATGGGTTAAGTACAGAGGCTGTGTGGCTGGAGAAGTGGGAGAAAATTCCAAAAAGTTCTCTTAAAAAAGGGAAATTTCAATTGGGCAAAGGAGTAAAAGACCTTATTTGAATCCGTGATGGAGTTTGGAAAATTTAGCGCATGGAGAAAGCGAGAGATGAAAAGGTTAAATTTTTGCCAAGGAAATCAAATGGGGTTAGGGTTGGGGCTGGTGTCACGTGAAAGATAAGTCGGATGGTGAGTGGTACAGCCTCTGCTCCCAGCTAAATATCCAAACTCAAGGCTCGAAATTCGGTGGGCTTATCCTTGATAAAGGAGCAAAAATTGAGTCTCACTGTGAACACTGTCACTCCTAATTTCCACACCCAACACTTGAAATGCGGCAACATTATCTATGATAGAGTGAGAAAATAGTATCTACGAAAAAAACTTTGTGGTTCCTAGGATCCACCATCTTTTATGTGGCTCCATCACTGCAATAAGTGATGTGAAAAGGAATGAAAATTGATGCTTAAAGATATATTAAAATCCATATCCCTAGTCTGGTATGAGTTTTTGTTAGGTGTAACCCCCTCCCCCTCCTAAAAGAAACTTATGTGGAAGAGAAAAATATTTGTGATGAAAAATAATATCGAGAATAATACAGCAATGACAATAATAAAGATAAGAGACAAAAATTTAATTTAGAAAATTCAAATCAGAAAAAAAAAAATAACGAGTAGTAATGAATAAAAACAAATCCATCATATAAGAAAGAGTACATTAATGCACTCCAACCTCAAGATCAACCAGACGAGGGAAGACCATTCTCACACAACTCCCTCTTACACATGGAATATGAATACCTACCTAGGACGAGATATGAGATGCCTTCTAAGGGATCTAATCGGTTCCCACGAGCATCTATGCTCTCACCCTACTTTCTAAGTCGAAGGTGTACAAAGGTATATATGATAGAGTAAAAACCCCGACAACAACCTCCCAAAATATAAGAAATTTGGAGACTTCATTAACTTGTGGTATCGACAAATAATAAAAATATCTCTCAAATATGGCAAATAATAAGTTAGTACCCTCGGATATTGCATATTATATCAAAAATATATGAAAGAAGAGACTTTATTTTTAATTATTATTTATAATAATAATAATAATAATAATAATAATAATAAATAAATAAATAATAAATAAATAAAAAATAATAATAATAATAATAATAATGTTGTTCTCGTTATTGTTGTTGTTTACCTTTTGATGAACTTGTTTTTTACATGTTTATATCGCCATTTTTTATATCCACTTATTTATTTACTTTGAAATATGTTTTCACCTCAACAATATGTTGTAGAAATTTTTTGTGGGTCTTTTGAAATATTTCTCTCTACTTATAGAAATGTTTAAAATGATATGATTGTTTATATCCGAATCTCTCCACACCTGAAAAAGTGAAACTCGTATAAAATGTAATTATTGTTATCGTTGTAACAAAATTAAAAAATTTGCAACAACATTCTTGGAATCATCACCTCAAAAAATTTATTTTTAGATTATTATTTATTCAAAAAATAAAAATTAAAGCAACTAATCAAATTACTTTTATATTTCAAAATCAAATATTCAGCAATAGAATTCATGAAATATTTACCTCAAAAATTACATCAAATAATTGGAAATTCAATAACATCAAATTTGAGGTAGTAAAGCATTAAGTATACGATACCTAATACCAACACTTTTGTTGGAGGTGTCCCAAAATATCATATTTTAGGAAAGATTGTTTCTTTCTACAATTAGGTATCCTAAACCTAATTGTATTTAGATAAGAGTTTGTTTCCTATTTGTATTAGGTAATTGTTACCTATTAAAATTAGGAGTAAGAGTTTTGGTAGGTTTAAGATATTCTATTGAGTTAGGATTTCTTTCTTATTTAAAAGAGAGTTCACCTTCATTGTAAACACCAAAGGAGTTATTGTGAGGAGAGTGTTGTGAGATTAGGATATCTCGGGTTTGGGAAGATCTCTAGGTTTGAGATCGTTCTTGTACTCTCTCATAATAGTGAAATCATTGTGCTTGTGTCGTTCATGGTTTTTCCTGGGTTGGGTTTTCCACGTTAAATTCTTGTCTCACTCATATTTTTGATTTCCATCTAATTTCTTGGTATTGTTTTTGTCATCCTAAATCGCTTCCGCATCTTTCCTCTATCTTCACCTAACAAGTGATGTTTAGAGTGGGATAAAATTTCCTAACAAATGCTATTAGAGCCCATATTCTAGGATGGCGTTGTCATTCACTAAATTTGATATCGAGAAATTTGATGGACAAATCGGTTTTAGTTTATGGAGCGTCAAGATAAGGGCTGTTCTCACGCAGAGAGGATTGAAGAAGGCACTTGGGAAGAAACCAACCTCTATGTCCTAGGAAGATTGGGAGGAGTTGGATGAAAGGGCACTTACTGCGATTCATCATGAATCAAGTACTTCGTGAATTCATTCACTACAAGACTACCAGTCGAGATGTGGACAAAGTTGGAGCAAATCTACATGACAAAGAGTCTTGTCAACAAGATTCAGACTCAATGAGCGAGTTGTTCACTATTCATATGGGTGAAGGTATATCTATCCAAAATCATCTTGATGAGTTTAATTATATTCTCTTAGACTTAGAGAATTTGGAGGTTGATATAGATGATGAGGATAAAGCTATTCTCCTTATTGTCTCCTTACCCCCTTTCATATAAGCACTTTAAAGAAATTATGCTATACGAGTAATAGTGAAGTGTTGAGTTCCGAGGATGTTAAGTGCAACTTGCTATCCAAAGAAAAATTTGACTTTGAAGTGTGTTCTAATGAAAAGGCCGAAGGCTTGTCGGTAAGGGGTTGTACTAAGAAAGGTTTTAAGTACAAGTTTGAGGGAAATTATTACTTTTGTAAGAAACCTGGACATAAGAAATCCCGAGTGTTTAAAACTTAAGGCTTTAAAGGCTAAGCGAGAAAAGGAAGATTCTAACAATATAAGTGAGGTCTGGTTTTGCTCTTGCTCGCTGGTAAGTCGGATGGTGATGTTTTACTTGTTTCTCATAAAAGGGAAGTGATTCCGAATGGGTTTTAGATTTTGGATGTATTCTTCATGTGTGTCCTAACAAAGATTTGTTTTCCACATATGATACTCGTTGATTCTAGTATTGTTAACTTGGGCAATGATGCCCGATGCTCGATTGTTGGAATTGGTATAGTTTAGATTAAAACTTATGACGGTGTCGTGAAGACTTTAACTAAGGTCGGACATGTTCTTGGTATAAAATGCAATATGATCTCATTAGGTGCTCTTGAAGCTAAAGGGCTAAGGTATTCGGCTGAAGGTGGAGTCCGAAGGCTTCCAAAGGTTAAAAGGTTTTGTTCAAGGGTTTGAGACGGGGAGGTCTCTACATCCTTCAAGGTTCAATTGTAGGTTTAGCAGTTTCAAGTACAGCTATAGATGATGGATTGATTCATTTGTTTGATATCACTACTAGAAATACTGGATTTTATGACCGCAATTTTGTGACCAAATAAAAAGAGTCACAATTTGTGACCATTTTTGTGACCACTTATAAGCGGTCACAATTTATGACTAAATTATCATTAGTGAGAAATTCGGTCACATTTTATGACTACTTTTATGACCAATTTCAAATCAATCACAAAATTAAAATTTTAAAGTTTTGTGACTAATTTTGTGACCATAAAATAGTTTAATTATGGTCACAAAATTGGTTAAGCTACTTAATTACCTATTATTGAGTTACTAAGCTTTCACCATGGGCCTGGTTTTATGACCAAACCCTCGCCGCCTTTCTCTCGCTCTCCATCTCTCGCGCTCTCCATCTCTCTCTCTCACTCGCTCTCACCGTCAGGGCCTGATTTTGGCCGGCGACACCTGCGGCGGCCAGCGAAACCACAACGGCCGGAGCTTCCGCGGCTGGTGGCGACGACAGTGGAAGGTGTGTCCCCCACACTGTCTCTCATGCTCCATATCTCTTTCTCTCACTCGCTCTCACCTTCAGGCGTCATAGTTCCCGGCGACGCTTGCGGCGGCCGACAACTCCACAGCGACCGGAGATTCCGCAGCTGGCGGCGACTGCGGTGGCAGGTGTGTCCCCTTCCCTCCCTCCCTCTCTCCCTATTCAGTCTCAATCTGAATCAAATTATGGTCAAAGTAAAGCTTGCAATTCCCTGCTTCCCATTTCTATCCCGAAAACAAATTTAGGAAGATTGAGATTGTGTTCTTCTAGAGAGCTTAGAGATTGAGCTAATAGTTAACAATACAACCCTGAAAAAATATTGACTTCTGTGATTGTGATTTTCAGAAATAATCGGTGCTGTTATATGTACTTTGCTATGGCATACTTTCGTGATAGAGTGCTTGAACCCTGTGATTAAAGCACAAAAGATATGTTGGCTTTCAAATGCCATAAAAGCTTGTACTTTGTTGTGATTCTTGTTATCTTTCCTTTGCTAATTAATCAGTTCTAGTTGATCTCCATTGTAGACGCCTCCATATCAGTACTTTTAGTTGAATAACATGAAATGTTCTTGTGTGCTGCAACTAGAAACATTAGTAGGCTTTTCCATAAGTACATGTATGGGTAGTCTTAAATTGCTGTCGTTTTGCTAAGTGCGAACTTGCGAGTCCAGATTTCATCCCTTTGTTGCACTGGCAGTTCCCTTTATTGCATTGCTAATTAGAACTGTTGTCATATAGACTGATGCAAAAGTTTGTTTTCTAGGTGTTGAGGCGAGAGGTTTCATTTTCGGTCCTCCTATTGCATTGGCAATTGGGGCAAAATTTGCACCTTTGAGAAAACCAAAAATTTTCCTGGTATGTTCTCTTACTATATTCCCCTCTTCTACTGATTGCGACATTAATATTGAATTTGAGGCACCTCAATAGATTTGTTTTGCAACCGTATTTGGATCTACTTTGATGTTTGCCTAGTTCAGTTCTTGAAAACTTTATTAATGTACACTTCCTCCTATCATATAATGATTGTCCTGTTGACTTAAGAATCTTATAGGACTTCTCGATGTCATTTATGACTTTGCTATTTTCTATTGATTATAGACACAAAAACAGAGGTATTGGGGGGTGGAGTAAAGAGAGTGGGCATTAAGACTATTGAAAGGAAAATATACTTTGTTAGGCCAACAATTTTATGCAGGAGAACTGTTGTCGTTTTTTCCTTTTAATTTAATTTAATTTTTTTGTTTCAAAATCACAACTATTTGTGTGTTAGATGACTGCTTGATAGGAAACAGTTTACGATTAAGATTGTCGACTTTTGATCAATTTCTGCCTCTGTCAGCCATTTTTTATGAGCACTTTTTTCATCCATGCGTATTCTTGGCATAAAAATGTTAGATATGTGGGCATGTAGGAGGAGGATTGTTGCAAACCTAGATCATTTGATCTTAAGAGTGGCTGATGCTATTTGGAGTGGCCCATGTTTGGGAATCAGAAGGACATAAAAGAGCCCTTCAACTTGTTAGAGGTAAAGCTACATACATCTTGATCCGGTCATGCTTAGGACATGCTTTGGGTTATTCTTGTTCGCCTAATGGTTTGCTGTTATATAGGAAGCATATGGAAGCTAAGATAAATAGCTTTTATTATCTTCTGATCGATGAAGATAGTGAAATTTAGCGTGTAAATGAGGGATGGAAAAAGATGATTTAAGTCTTCAGATATGCATTTTTATTGTTGTGATGCCTAGCTTTACTTGGTAAATTTAGGTGAAAATGAACATGTTATGTTCACTGCTGTAATTTTTAAAATTTTTTTATGTTGATAATTAGTTGTGCTCGAACCAGATGTAAGACTGATATCATATTTAGGTGCAAAAACTGTAACTAGGCACATTTTCAAGTTGCAAAAGGTAGAAGTGTGTACTAAATTGTGTCAGAAAAATATACCAAACAAATGATATATCTTAGTCCCCTTTCCTTGCTATTTCATTTGGCAATGTGTCATCCATAGTTGCTTGACCTTCTCATTAAACATTGTAAGTCCTCTATTAGATTGTGTTGTTTACAAATCACATCACAGGGTATTTATGCTCATGTCAGGAATGGTTCTGGTGACATTTCTTCAGAAGCATCTGACAAGGAAGCCTTTAATAAGGTCAGAAGAATATCCGGTTTCTCCGACCCTTTCTCTGCTCATGGTAAGATAGCTTTAACTTGGCTGTCTGCTGCCCTATATGATTCTTTCTATATATTCTAAAACCATCCTAACCTAAGTGCTGTTATATTAAGACATGTCAGGCATAGACGTGGATGCACTAGAAACTACTGATGTGCCTGCTGATCAGCGCCCAACAAGGGAACGATCAGAGGAATGTTTGGAGTTTGACACACTCAGCACCTCAGACTCAGAACAACATTATTTGAGTGGACTCCAGTCTCATTGGCGCGGATTCATTCATATGCTGGCAAAGGGACCTAAGCGCTTGCAAACTTTTCAATCATTGAGTCTCCCAAAGCTTACAAGGAGAAAGAATAGGAGCTCTAGGCATAGCATGATTCCAGTTATACCCCCAATGATAGTAGTGATGTTTGCTTCTTCAAGCCTCATTGGAAAAACTTCTCTATCAAAGAACTCGTTGAGGCGACGAAAATTTTTAACAATGGTAAAATTAATCAACTAATTGAAGCCTACGTTATTTTGTTTCGCCGTGCTTTATGTTGAGTCCTTACAAGTTTATAGTTGACAATTCATTTTCTGTGTAAAGAAAATTTAATTGGAGAAGGAGGTTATGGCAAAAAAGTGGTCACAAAACCAACCACAACATGTGTTCAATTTTATCAAAATCGGTCACAAAAGCTGTCACAAAAAGTTAAGTACAAAACAGAATCGGTCACAAAATCAGTCACAAAAGTGTTTAAGAATAAAACGGAATCGACCACAAAAGCGGCCACAAATAAACATAATTTTAAAACTAAGTTAGTCACAAAAGCGGTCACAAAATTTCTAAAGAATAACGGTCACAAAATCGGTCACAAAATCGGTCACAAAGCAGTCATAATTTCTAACCGAAATAATGGTCGTAAAATCGAGTGTGAAATATAGAGCGGTCATAATAGCGGTCACAATTTGTGACCGAAATTTCGATCACATTTGCAGATCACAATTTGTGACCGAATCGATCACAAAATGCATTTTCCGACGAGGGGTTTTGTGACCGCGAAATCGGTCACAAACCCCATTTGTGACCGAATTTTTCCATTTTGTGACCGATTTTAGCGGTCACAAAATCCAAGTGTTTCTAGTAGTGTATGTGGTTAGATCACGTCAAGAAGAAGGGACTAATGGAGATGATTCCTTTATCTAAGTCCAAGGGAGCTTGGATTTAGTGAATGGTAATAACCTCTTATTGCCCTTCGTGGTAGAGCCCTCCGAGTGCTACTTCTCGGGAAGGAGAGGTAGGTTGAAGGTGACATGCATATTTTTCGGATTTTCGAATTTTGGTCCAAGGTGGAGATTGTTGGGTGATGTCCCAAAATATCATATTTTAGGAAAGATTATTTTCTTATAGAATTCGGTATCCTAAACCTAATTGTATTCGGATAAGAATTTGTTTCCTATTTGTATTAGGTAATTGTTACCTATTAGAATTAGAAGTAAGAGTTTTGGTAGGTTTAGGAGATTCTCTTGGGTTAAGATTTCTTTCCTATTTAAAGGAGGGTTGACCTTCATTGTAAACACCAAAGGAGTTATTGTGAGGAGAGTGTTGTGAGATTAGGATATCTCGGGTTTGGGAAGATCTATGGGTTTTGAGATCGTTCTTGTACTATCTCATAATAATAAATATCATTGTGCTTGTGTCGTTCGTGGTTTTTCCCGAGTTGGGTTTTTCACGTTAAATTCTTACCTCGCTCCTGTTTTCGATTTCCATCTAACTTCTTGGTATTGTTTTTGGTATCCTAAATTGATTTCGCATCTTTACTCTAACTTCACCTAACAAGTGAGGTTTAGAGTGAGGCAAAATTTCCTAACAACACTTTATTATTTATATAATACTTGAGAGACTTATTATTATTTATCGACACAACAAAATACTAAATTATCAATACTTTAAAAAATAAGTCTCTTAAACCTATCTAAATTATTAATATAAAAATCAATTAGATTTAGGATTCTACTTTCCAAAATAAATTAGGTCTAGCTTCGGACATGCCTTATGTCACGGATCGCTTCGAAAGATTCCGAAATTCTCTAGATTTCTCTTTACTATTTCACAAAGTTCTATTAAGTTCCATAATGTTCTATAATATTCCTACATTTCTATGGAAATTTAGATATTTGTGTAGACGATTCTAGAGGATAAATGTAGACCGTACGCTCAAATATATCTCCACTTGTCCATTGAGGAGGTGGACAAGTATAAATACCCCTAAGGGGCTCATTTGTAAGAACCATCTAAGAGAGTAATCCATCCGGAGTTCAAGTAATACAAAGCATTCTCCCAAACTCTCTCTCTCTCTCTAAGTGTCCTTTGCTTACTTGGTTTTCTCCCAACTTAAGTCAAGCATCCTTAAGGCTTACTAGAAAGCTCAAGAAGAATTTCGAGTATAGTTGGCCAGTGCCACACGGGAGTTAAGTTTGAGTGAATTATCATCCCGTGATAGTTGGTATCGGAGCCTAAGTTTGGGAGAACCATGTCGAGCGTCACCAAAGAGAGCTAGCAATTTGGTGCTAAAGATTTCCAAGAGAGGTCAAGGGAAGTGTTTGGCGCTCTTGAGGAACGACTTGCTGGGTTGCGAGCCGCTGTGTCCGACTTAATGGAGTTAGTTAAGACCATGGACGATTGTGTCGAAGAGCTATAGTCCAAGGTGGAGGACTCAAAGTCCAAGGTGGAGGACTCGGAGCTTGAGGGGGAGACACAAGAAGCCTTGAATACGGTAACCACATACTTCACCTCGCAGGTGGAAGCCTTTAAAGCCAAAATTACAATGAAGGAGGGTGAGCTTGAGACATGTGAGGTTGCTCTCGAGGATCAATGAGAGGAAGTCAAGGAACCTAAGGCACAAGTTGGATTATGCATGTTTGTGGTGGCCAACGACGGATCGGTTGAGGTAACGACTACCTCGGATGTGAGTTGCATCCAAGCCTCTTAACTTCGACGAAGCTATGAATGCGAGGGAGATCAAAAACTTCACAAGAGGACTCGAGGCTTACTTTGGAGCGATGGGCATCGAGGAGGACACCCACAAGGTAAGTGACGCTTCTCTGTTTCTCCAAGACATAACTCTCGAGTGGTCAAATGACGATGACAAAGGTAGGGGAGAATGGGGCAAGACCCTCAAGAAAGAGAATTATGTACACAAGGGAGAAGGGAAGATATATTGCTTTTTGTGTGACAGACCTCATAGGGTCTTCAAGTGTCTAAAGTAGAGCGAAATATATGATCTTATCATGAAAGACGAGAGATAAGAGGTGAACCTTTGCTCCACAAGTCTTCTCAACATGAGTCGGGCATTTAAGGACAAGAAGGCCACTAGGGCGTTGCTTGGTTAGGTGGGGGAGAATGTCACGGGTCGCTCCGGAACATTCCGAAATTCTCTAGATTTCTCATTATCTGTTCCGCAAAGTTCCATAAGGTTCCATAATGTGCTATAATATTTTATTTTGTTTGGAAACTTATATATTTATATAGAGAATAAATCTAGAGTGTATGATCAAATAGATCTCCACCATCTATTGAGGAGATGGACAAGTATAAATACCCCTCAAGGGCTCATTTGTAAGAACCATCCAAGAGAGTAATCCATCCAGAGTTCAAGTAATACAAAGTATTCTCCCAAACTCTCTCTCTCTCTCTCTCTAAGTGTCCTTTGCTTACTTAGCTTTCTCCAAACTTAAGTCAAACATCTTTAAGGCTTACTAGCAATCTCAAGAAGGGTTTCGAGTATAGTTTTCTAGAGCCGCGCGAGAGTTAAGTTTGAGTGTATTATCGTCCCGTGACAGTTGGCACTTATGTTAGCTTTGTTAGTCGAAGTACTCCCAATTCAATCGTAGATCTTTAGAAAACGATTAACTATCTTTGCTAGTTATATGCATGTATAAAGGATTCTAACTTTGGCCTTGCCATGGATATTGCTATATACGTACTTAATTACTAATAGTGTGTTTACTATTGTATTTATTTTATGATGAATGGATACATTAATCTAGTTAGGCATCGTTATTTTCACATTTTTTTCGATGTAAAAGACGTTTGTGCCCAAAAAAGTGAAACCACTATTTTTAGGAAGTTTCGACGGCATGAGAAGTTGGGTGAGTTATCTTATCAAAAAACCTATCGGACTCATAGGCACGCTATTTCCTGCAAGCAAACTCCTGTCTAATAAATTGTTGTAATTCTTGGTGAGTGACATTCCCACGGGTTGTCAACCCATCGGAGTTTTAGTTGATGTGCCGGATAAACCCATCAAAATGTCCGTTGCGACGAATTATAATCCAATACCACTTGAAAGTTCAAATAGAGAGGACAATCACCCTAGAAGAAGAGGGTGTATAGGGTGTGAAAGAAAGGGGAAATTTAAAGTTCAAAACTCGAACTAGCTACTCAAATAGAAAAATTGAGTTTAGAGTGACTAAAAATGAGAAGAAATGAAGACAATTAATTTTTTTATGAGGAAACCCCTGGGGTAGAAAACCTTGGACAATGCTAATGCAAACACCAAGTTAAAATCCACTATTTAAATCCTCAAATACAAAGATAATGACTACCTAGATTTGTTCTCTTAGACAAATCTTTTACAAGTTTTTCCCCAACTTAGAAAGTTCCTTATCCGATCTAGTACTTCCAAGTTGAATTTTCCTTATCAACTTGGGAGAACTATGTTAAAGTTACGTTATCAACTTAGTTAAGGGAAGACTAGAAAAGTGATTGAAGTAAAGAGAGTGTTTACAAGACTTTTCTCATAGAAATTTACAACTAAAAAAAAGAGACAGGACCAAAAACATCCGAATAGCAATGGGAATTCCGATGGATTAGGGATGCCAAAATTTCACTCGTTGGTAAGGACATTTTGACGGGCCTGCCTAACATGTCCGACGGGTCAGATTATGAAAGATAGAATCCTGTCTCGACCCTAGTAATCATAGATTATTACATTGGCAAGCTCGCTTAATCAAATAAAGGGAGCGACTTCTTTTGTTTAATCAAAAATATTAGGGAAAGTTTTATCGAAAAGAATGGTTGACTAAGGGTGATAGAAACTCTAATTTCTTTCATCATAGTTGTTCTTTTCGGAAATAAAAATGAATATAGTTATAATTAAAGATGAGTCTACAGGATGGATCCATGATAAAGAGGATATTCAACGAAAATTTGTAACGAACTTTACTAAAAGATTTAAGTCTCAACAGTGGTACTAATAGAACACGTGATGTTCACTAATTTGGTCCGGCTTACCAATGAGGATAATAACCAGCTTATCCTTCCGATTTCACCTACCGATGTCAAGATTATTGTTTTTCAAATGAACCTAGCTAAAGCTCCAGGGCCTGACGGCTTTGGCGTTGGGTTCTTCTAACAACATTGGGATATTGTTGGTAATGACATTACTACGTGCATTATGAATTTTTTTAATAATGGAAAATAATTGAAAGAGGTTAATCATACCTTTATTGCGTTAATACTGAAAGTTACAAGCCCTTCACTTACTTCGCACTTTAGACCAATCAGTTTGTGTTATAGTCTTTACAAGATTATTTTGAAAATTCTAGTAAATAGGTTAATGCCTATTCTACAAAGAATTGTCAGTCCCTACTAGAGTGCCTTTGTGCCTAATAGGGATATCCATGATAATATTCTTTTGGCACATGAAGTCATTAACAAATTTGGGAATATTAAAGGGAAACAAGCTTATATTGGACGAAAATTGAATATGGAGAAAGCTTATGATAAAATTGAATGGGATTTTATCTTTGTTTGTCTCAAGGATTTGGGTTTCCATTCGGTTTGGATTAATTGGATACGTGAATGTATTACTTTGCTTATATATTCAATTGTCATCAACGATGAGTCTTATGGTTTTTTCCGACCATCTAGGGAACCGAGGCAAGGTGACCCCTGTCGCCATATTTGTTCATATTGTGTATGGATGTTTTGGCATATAGAGTTCATCTTTCCACCTTGAACCCTAAATCGGGGATTGGGATTAAAATTTGTCCGCAAGCCCAAAAAATCCTCTCGCTTGTTGTTTACGGATGATAGCCTTTTGTTTTGTAAGTCCAATTTTAAGACATATCTTAGGCTCCATAATATTCTGAATGATTTTTGTAGTAAGTCCGGCCAACTTATTAATTTTCATAAGTCGGCGATTGTTTTTTCAAAAATTCTTTGGCTGCCGATAGGAATACTTGTTTCCTTTGTGTTTAATATTCCGCACTTAGATTATTTGGGAAAATACCTAGGTTGTCTTGTTTTCAAATGTAGAGTAAAAAAACTCTACTTTTGTGGATCTTTTAACGAGAGCAGATAAAAATTATAAAACCGGAAAGCTAATTAGCTTTCTATGGCGGATAGGATGTTACTTATACAGTCTAATGTTGAATCTCTACCTGCTCATGTGATGTAGAGTTTTAAACTAACTAAAAGCACGTTTAACTCTCTGAATAAAATTAATCGGGATTTTTTGGAAAAATCTCTGGATGCCACTGGATTACTAATGGCAACTTGGGATAAAATTTGTACTCCCAAGAAATTGGGGGGTTGGGCCTTAGGAAAATTGAGGTAGTTAACCAAGCCTTTTTTGCAAACTTATTTGGAAATACTTATATGCAGAAAATAATTTCTGGGGTTCGAGTTATGAGAACTAAGTATCCTCTATCGGAGGACTTTTTCGAAGAAAAATAAAGCTTATGATTCTTGGGCTTGGAAATATTTGCTTAAAGAACGTGATCTTTTTAATCGTGGCTTAAGAGGAAAAATAGGCAATGGCAAAAATACAAAATTCTGGCATAATTTTTGATGTGGTAATTTTAAGTTATTGAATTATTATGATAGCAATCTTCCGAATATTCCCTCCTTGGATGCTACTATCAATGAATTTATAACCCCAGGTAAAGAGTGGGATCCGATACATCTTAATTCTTTTCTTCGACTGATGTTTGTCAAGTTATTAAGACTATCCCTCTATCTTTTTATGACATTAAGGATTTCTTTTGTTGGGGTTTGTCTAGCAATGGAAAGTTTACTACTAAGTCCGCCACTTCGAATGCCTATAATATTCCCACTAATTCACCATCGCAGGATTTTGCATGGATTTGGAATATGGATTTAATGGCTAAGTTGAAAATATTTATGTGGCAAATTGGTCACATTGCTTTATCAACATGGGATACCCTATCTAAAAGAAGGTTGAATATCGATACTATTTGTCCGCTTTGTCAAGACCATTGTGAGTAAATTGACCATCTTTTCTCACAATGCACTTGTGTCATGGATACTTGGGACACAACTTTTTGACATAAGTGGTTAGAGGTGAATATGAGCCAATTGCGTAATCCCTCTCCGAATCATATTCTCTATACATTCGAAGGTGGAGAAAACCAATGATCCGTTTGATTCATTTATTATGGAGTATTTGGAAAAGTAGAAATGATAAAGTCTTCAATAATGGATTTTTCAATTCCATTGCCACAATCCTTCGAGCCAAATCATCTTGGGCTGAATGGCGATCTAGGAGCAGATCGGATCAACATTTCAACCCATCCTCACCTTCCTCCACACTACGTGCCAACATTTCTAACCACCTACTTTGTTGGCACAAACCACCTCGAGGATTATCAAAGTCAACTTCGTTGGTTCAAGGTCTTCTTCAGCAGTGGCGGCGAGCTTCGTCATCGAAGTTGGGATGACAGGTTTCGCAAACTGGAGTAAGAAATTTGGGGGTCATCCTCGGTTCTTTTATCGGGGCTACTGCCATGAGAAATGGTGTCAAATCAGTAGTTCAAGCGGGGTGTCGTTGTATTATTTGGGAAGGAGATAATCCAATGGTCATTAAAGCAATTAAAGGAGAAATTCACGTTCTTTGGGAAATCCAGATGCTCGATTCAAGACACTCATTGTTTCTTTCGGAAGTGCAACCAAATTTTTATTCATCAAACATTTAGAGAAGGGAATCGAGCTGCTGATTGGGTGGCCAAGTTTGGTCATTTTATTTATTGTATTTTAGTTTGGTTTTCTATCCCTTCTTCTTCTTTTCTCTCCATTTTAATGGAGGACAACTTAGGTAGAACCCTTGCGAGAAGGGTTACCTATTAGTTGTTGTACTTACCCATTCAAAAAAAGTCAAATATTCAAATTTTCCGCTCAAACAGTAGGAAAATT
Source organism: Talinum fruticosum (assembly GCA_021018815.1). Taxonomy (NCBI): domain Eukaryota; kingdom Viridiplantae; phylum Streptophyta; class Magnoliopsida; order Caryophyllales; family Talinaceae; genus Talinum; species Talinum fruticosum. Next base: position 3,881,867 of record JAITYX010000036.1, on the reverse strand, counting down.
GAACATCAAGCCCGAATTAGACTGTGCATATAGTTTGCCCAATTATTTAAAACGCCTTAAAATAATTTTTGATAACTATGGGTCCAAAAAATAATTGGTCTAAAAATTAAGGTACCTCCGGGTTTTTTCTTGTCATTTATATCAAAGTAATTTTATATATTTTTTATTTTTTATAAAAAAGTTATTAAAAATACTCTATAGTTCACTAAAAATACAACTAGTTGTATAGGAGTATTGTATAATCAAATTTCGACTCATTGAAAATACTATATAGCTTACCAAAAATTTGACCTAGCTTACTAACATACGTTGTTGTACATTAAGGTTAGCTCACTAAAACAGAGAGAAAACTAACTTCCCACATAACTAGCTTATTTATATCACAAAAATTTCATTTAATGTTTTTCCTTGTAAATTTTTTTAAAAAATTGAAGCTTTCTAAAAATATTATATAGCTTACTAAAAATACTAACTAGTTGTATAAGAGTATTGTACAATTAGGTTTCGACTAACATCTGCTGTTGTATATCTAGGTTAGCTCACTAAAAAAATAATTGAAAAGAATACATCTAAATAAAACCGAGTAAATAATATAATGGACAAAAACGTATGAAAACAAAACCATCAAACACCCACATAACCACCTTTATCCCAACCGGCCACCCGAAACCTTTTTCGTTTTTGCTCAGCCGACCATCGTGACCTGGTTTCTTTGTCGCCCACCCGACTTGTTGGCTACAAAAATGGCCACCTCTAGGCTCATTGATGGTCATCGAACCGGATGGTGTTTGTGGGTCGCTGGCGAGCCTATGATGGCCATTTAATCGCCTTATGTTCACTAATTTGTCCATTCAAATCTAAATCACGTGTGATGCTTGACTCTCTCTCCGTCGTGGGGTTGACTTTAATGAATTTTCAGTGGCTTTGCCACCGGAATTTTAACATATCTGACTCTTAATTAAATTTAATTTTATTAAATTTTATACTTTATTGTTAGAACAGTGTGCTGCCCAAAAAGAAAAAAAAATCGAAATCAAACTATAAGTTATGAACAAATTTGGTGATTTAAATAATAGGGAATATTAAATTACATTTAACTATTGATAATATACATAGCTGTACATTCATTTGTAAATATATTTACTTTCGAATAATGCAAAATTTTATCCCAGATTCGATTAATTTACCAGATAAGTAAGAAAAATAAAGTTAAAATAAATTAACAAGCCAATAAGTTTGAGGCAAATGGATGGTCAAAAATTGATCATGTGGAAAGGAAATGATAAGTTGATAAGCATAATTTAATTTTTGACAAGATTTTGAAAAATCAAAAAAGAGACAAGATAATAGTAGAAGTAAAGCAGTGGACCCATTTTAAATAGAGGCAAGGGAATGGGAAGGGGTGGTTGGTTAGAGCTATCAAGGCCCAAGCAAAAATAAATAGATACAAGCTCACTTTCTTTCTCCCTTCACTCTCCCACTCCCCTGCTGCTTGCTGCTACCCAACTACATTGCCCTGCCACCGGCCACCTATTCTCTAGCGACTCAAACACTTTCCACCACCTCCTACCACCTAACTAACTATATATCTTAACCTTCACTCTGAATTAAATTTCATTTTTTGTGTTTCAAATGAATAATTAGAGAATGTAAATGTAAGTTGGGAGATTATTTGCAGTGGAATTGGGAGCATAATATTGGAATAATTGAAATATGAAGATATATGTAAATTGGGTTAAACATGTGAAAGTGATATTAGTGAATTGATGAAATTTAAACTCGTATGAGGTTATGTATTTAGCTTGTGCAAGAAATTGAATCATGATATAAAAAAATGCTATTTTAAAAATTTAAGTCACGTGTAGGTTCATGAATATTAATTGAAGTTAGGTTGTGCTAGTCTTGGATCGAAATATGAATAAAAATATAAATGCTATTGAATTAGAAGTTTTATTAGAGATCTTGATGACATAAGTTGTGATTGGGTGAAAACGAGTGTACAAAGTGGCTGAGTTATTTACAAACACAAATAATGGAATAACGGTTTGACAAGAGTTTGGGATATTATTCAAAATGAAACGTTGCTCGAAAAGAAAATTAAAGCATTGAATCAAGCTAAGTAACTTATGAAATTGAAAAGTAAATTAAATTTGATTACGAAGGGAGAATAAAACTTCATATGATTGTATGAAATTGAAAGCTTAAATGAATTTCAAGAGGGGAAATTTAGCGGAAATTAAATGTGAAAGTTATTGAAAATATACATAAACATGTTTAATAAGCCTATAAAGAAAAAACCAAATTTCTTTTTGAAAACAGAAAATCAACGTGAATGTGGTGATGAAGGAAACACAGAAAAACAAGATTTAAAAGGAAACAATTAATTAATTGAGGTACATTACTACTTGTGTCTTTCAAAATACTTAAATGTTTATTGTTATGTTAAAATGGTAATGAGTTTTCTTTATTTGGAATATGACACGTTTAAGACCCATTAAATCATTAAATATTTACTTTTAACTGTTCATAAATGTCTACTAGCTAAACTAGCCGTATTGGGTCCTTCTCGATAATCGGGATCCTTATGTTTGATTGTTAAATTGAAATCATGACCTCAAATGCATATGTATTAAGGTTCTAGTCTTGGCTGAAAATTGAAAATTTTATGAAACCGAAAAGGAGGAATTTTATGGAAAACGAAAAAAAGCATTCCGCTTAAAAGTTCATATTTTTACATGTGATGAATTCAACATAGCACATGCGCTTACGGACTCTCAAAATTTCTTTTTAAGTACAAAAGTAATGTACTAGAGTAAGGTACTCGAGCTTGTCACTCACTTTTGTCTTATGTTTTTAAACCTGTCTTAGGGGAGAGAGGCAAATGAAATTCAAATAAGAATTGGTCAAGGAGAAAGAAACTGAGGAAACAAAAAAGTTAGAGAAGGTTGGTTTTGAGCAGTTATTTGTTGTGAATTTTTACTCTTGTGAGAAGAATCCTTTTATGTCGTTTTTTGTTCTAATAAATCCTTTTGGGCTCTCGAATTGAATAAGTGTTTAAGTTTGAAATTCTAGAGACGTTTAAATATTTGTACATCGTATATATATGTCCATGTACAATGGCTTTTATAACATAATTGTGTTTTATATGTCCATGTACAATGGCCTTTATAACATGAATATGTTTTTTAGCCTTGTCTCTAATTATAAGAAACTGACGGTAATGCCCGGATCTCAATTGTAGCTTCTACCATTATATGGTTACTAAGTTCAACTATAACGCCTCCAACTCATAATCACTAGTTTAGTTTAAATAAACCGTTAACCGGTGATTGGCGCAGTGGAAAGGGAATTACGGACGCATTACCGCCACCCTTTCTCGAATAAGGGCAAGGCTATATGTAGACACCTAAAAAGTGGTCATGCCTTTTCTATTTTATTTATTTGTTGGCCCGATGATGAGATCCCGAGTCCTGTTGGTGGATTTGGATCACGGTCGGTGTCCGATTGGTGCGACGGAAGCCGGTGAACCACAAAGAACCCCTAACACCAAATAAATAACCTTTTCCCTTAGGTCAGTCCAAAAATCCCTTTTCTTTCGGACGATCCAAGCCCGGGCTAAGCATGAAGAATCAATGGAAGTCCGGTGCTGCGTACGGGAAATTTTAGGCTCGGAATTCGCATTTCATTTCTTTGTCCAACCGGACACGAAACCGAAGACCTCAAGATGACGTTAAGCACTCGCATTTCATGATCACATGCATCAAAGTGTTGCATTTTGCTCTAAGACGATCCACCCGAGACTTAGGAGCACACTTCCCTCAAAACTATATCGTGTGGCCGACGCCCCTTCCTGGTAATTTTACATGAAATATTGCATTTTGGCCGAGAATGCTATTGCAGACACGGAAATGGCACGAAACGCTAGAAAAGCACTACATGGCTAGTGCCCCTACCATTATTTCGTCTCAAAATGTCGTGTTTAGGTCTAAAGACTCTCTAGGCAGCACGGAAGGGCACGAAACCCTAGACAACCATCCATGGCCGGCACCCCTACACTCGGTTTTATCCTCGATTTTATCCGGTTCAATCTTCACATTATCCTCGGCTCTGGTTTTATAGCAGATTTTAGGTCATTCTAGACGGTTGGCCAAGAGTAACACTCGGGTCATTTTTGGCCTACTATCCTCCCTATAAATAGAGAGCTTAGGCTCTTATTTCAGCACGACTTTCTGCCTTAGTGCTACGCTCACGCATTTTACCTTGAATGGCTCATCCATCGAGCATCATGCTCATCGAAACCTGATTAAGAGCTACTCGAATACTCCTCCATGTATTCCGATCTCTTTGTCTCTTTTCAGCCTATTACTATTCTACTCTCCATTCCGACCAACATCCGAACCCCGTAAACTCCATCATTCATTCATATACCTACTCATCTCCACAAAAATCTACAAAAAGCCTCTCTCAATTCACCGCCATCGCATCACCGGATCCACATCAGCAGGTTTACTCATTTATTTTATGCTTTTATCATTTTTAGTATTGTGGAGAAAATTGTATCGCTTTTAATTTCTCCCCGCACGATGTAACCTTATAGTTTTTCGCTTTCGTTTCTTTTCGCTTTCCTTTTGCTTTCTTTATCGCTTTTGTTTATCGCTTTCCTTTTTGCTTTTTTGCTTTCATTATTATGTTGTGGTTGTTTTAACTTTCGTTCCATGTTGTTTGCTTGTGTTTAGTATGTTATTCCGATTAACTACTCAAACTAGTAATGCCTGTCGTCGGACGGGCGGACGCAAACGTTTATCCCTACGTTTTGTACCCTCGCCCCGAAATTGATTCTCGGTTCAAAGACCGATGGAGTCATTTTTTATCTTTTTCAATCCTTTTCTCGTACTAAGATTGGAAGAGTAAATTTTACTTTTGTTTTTGTTAGTTTTTCTTTCCTAAAACCGAGTGGCGACTCCTTTTGATTTATTTCTTCTAAATCTACTTCCGACTATTTCGACTAAACAATAAGAAAAAAAGGTTCCGGATCTACCAAGCCAGGCCGGAGGCCGAGGCTGACTGTCTCAGCCTTGGTCCTTGGTCGGGGCCGGCCAACACTGGGTACGAGGCTATCGTTTGCACCGAGTGGTCAGCGAGCGAGGCTTAGGTCCAAACCGGTGTTTTCCCACCGGTTTGGCCTTAGAGCATCACGGCAAAAGAAAAACCCTAATCTTATTTATCGTTTGGTTAAGATATAATATCCTGGGACTTCTAAAAATAATTTTTAAAATAAAATGATTAATAAAACCGCCATTGAATCGATTTAACTCATTTTAACTTTACATAATAAAATTTGGAACTCTAAATATAAGGCTAATCCCCACATTTCAAAACCATTTTTAAAACTCTAAATGATTCGTTAAAATTTCTAAAATCCGACATTCATTGGGAAGCTCGGTCGGCCCCGCTGGTCGTGGTTCCTACAAGTGGCGACTCTACCGAGAATAAATCACTTATTAAAAGGGTAAAACTTGAAAATTTGAGTGGTGAGTTTTAATAATGTATTTGCATTAGGCATCTTGCATTTAGTAACCTTTGAACATAGTTTATTTATGTTGGTGGACCATTAGGTTTTTACCCTCGTTAAACACTTTTGGTAAGAGGCCCCTACTCGCGACCCAGGTGGGCCCAACTAGGCTTGATTGCCAATGGAAGTGATACACCTTCCCTCATAGCACGCGCTCTTAGTTTACAAAGAGGCACCGAGGATTCTAGCATTTTTTCTTATTGTGCAGACACATGGAAGACTAAATCCCGGACTATGAGTCACCATGTATCCTACCTAGTCTTAACCCTTTTATGACCATAGATCTTTGACCGTTAGGTGGTACCTTGTCTTTATTTGCATGCTTGAATAAGTATGATTGTTTTAGATTTAATCATCTACTTATGAGCCTTTAGGGATAGGTGAGGAGTGCTAAATAATCCTTGCATGGGTGCAAAATAAAAAATAAATAATAAACCTTTTGAGTCAGTCCAATTTGTGCATTCTAGCCAAAAGTCCAAAAATTACCTCCCCTTCATAGGTTGGTCCAATAATCCATTTTTTATGTAGGCAAAAATAAATTTCATCTTAAATAGGTGAATTCATTCATCTCCATTTTGCATTTTCATTTTTCATTAGCCAAAAATCAGTTCATCCCAATTCAGGTGTTCATTCATTAGCCAAAAATCAAATTCATCTCAAATTAGATGAGTTCATTTTGCATTAGCTTGAAAATAAATTTTATCTCACTATAGGTAAGTCCATTCATTTCATTCTTTCATTAGCTAAAAATAAATTCATCCCAATTAAGGTGTCTATTCAATTTATTCTCGCATTAGCCAAAATTAAATTCATCTCAACTAGGTTAATTCTTTTGTGCATTAACTAAAAATTAAAATTCATCACTACTTAGGAGAGTGTTTGTTTGCACTTAGCCAAATCAAATTTATCCCAATCTAAGGGACTCTATGTACATTGTTGCATTTCATTTTGGTCCAATTTGCATTCCTTGACGTGCATCCAAATAAAAGAGCATATCATTTTCTTTTCTCTTAGGATTAGTCGTTTATTGGGTCAAGCACTTAAGCCCCATCTCCCTTAAAAATCTTCCCCGAGCCAATTTTGAGCACCAACTCATTTGGGATACAGGATAGGGAATCCTACTCAAATCGGGAATCCTGGTATGAAGCGACTAGGGAATAAGAAGCCTATTTCCATACCGGTATGCTCAATACTAGTACGTATCACACCAGTACGTCCCGCTTCTTCACTAGTAACACCAATGCGTCGCCCGCAGATAAAGCACAACCTTCCTAAAAAATGGCCAACCAGCCAGAGCAAACTCCCATTATGACCTCGTTCAAGGAATCTGCTGCAAAATTAGAAGCTAAGATTGATGCTCGGGATAAGAAGTTTAAGTCAATAGCAGTAAACCCTCTCGTCTCATACTTAAAGAACTCGGGAAAGAAATCAAAAGAAGGAGAATCCCGCCCTTAACCTTAGCCCGACCTTCGATCCGATCCATGAATAGATCGGATAGAGAAGATGTTATGAGAGTCATCAATCTTCAATAACTATTATTTAGCGCAGTGGATTCACTTCAATCCCTAAAGGGAAGTTAGTCCCAAAATTCACCTTGCCACAACATTAAGTTCCATGGAGCTGAAAACCCTCATCACCATCCGAGGAACTTTGTATGGGCAATGACTCTAAAGAATATACCAAAGGACACATACTATGTCATCTTCCAATGGATGCTTGACACATACGTCATGAAGTGGTACAATGTTGTTGACCCACATAAGGTCACGAATTGGTAAGATCTTTGTAAGGAGTTCTTACATCAACACTCCTACAATACTGATCTACCAGTCACTCTTCAGGATCTAGAGTTGATCAAGCAAGGAGACAATGAAAGCTTCACCGACTTCCTCACTCGCTAGAGGGCAAAGGCTGCCTACATGATTGATCGGCCTTCGAAAAGGATCGAGTTAGACTCATCATCAAGAACCCGCAGCCTGCCCTCCATCAAGCACTGAAGTTCTTGCCTATCATGGAATTCAAAACACTAAGAGATGCTGGCATGCTCATAGAAGAGGAACATGTATCCACAACAACTTAAACCGAGGTTAGAAGATCATCTAATGAGCCTATCACTCATCAAGGATACAAATAAAGTGTGCATTCCCTTTTTTCATATCTTGCTATGTTTTTTTCTTTTTCCTGTTTTCATAAAAAAAACCCACCCCAAATTAGTATTCCTCTTTAAACTACGAAGGCACGATTTTCGCTATAGCGGATACGTAGGCAGCCTACGAGGTCTAACCCCAAACCTAATCTTGCTCCCATTTCTAATTTCCAAATTCAAAGCCACTTTGTTGTACTAAGAGGAGCATAAGTCAATCAAGAAGCATGCCATGTTGACTTAGCACTAAACTGTCTCATTGTTCACCATTTAGTAGCGATACACCGCAGTTCAAGCGGCCTACCATTCTTTAGGCTCTACTTTGGAGAGTGGGGGATAAAAGTGCAAATTTTGTCATTATCTTTTCAAATTTTTTGCATCATCTTAATAAAAGAATGCATTTGTTTTATAATAGAGTCTTGCATTCATCTCCTTTACATGAGTCAAACTCCTAAAAACACAAAATTAAATAACAAAACACCCTATAAGGAATTATTCAATCAAGCATCAAGCATTAAATCGGCGTCATGAAGGTCACCGGCATTGCCATCTTCAAAGAAATTCAACAAAGAATATCGAAACTCACCAATTCTCTAACATTAGAAAAGGAGCTAGACACAAGCACCCAAGAAGAACGTGGGGCTCAAGATCGAAAGGGTCATATAACCATAACAACTCCAAGAATAGTCGGGGAAGACACCAATCTTCTACCATACAAAAAGGAGTTATTAACACATAAACTAAATGCTCAAATTCAGAATGAGGCACATAACCTCGTGGAATATCATATTTTAAGCATGAGTTCCCTAGACTTCATGTTATCCAACGACCAAGTCTAGGGAAGAATTTCTACATAAAGATAAGCATCCATCCCTATCCCGATGAAAGTGGATAGAAGTTGAGCTTCAAGCCCAGCAGCAATCAAGGTTCGGACACAACTTAGTCGAGCTTCAAGCCTAACAGTGGTCAAAGTTCGGACACAACTTAGTCAAGCTTCAGCGCAACAAGAATCGAATTCGGGGCAAGGGTACGAAATGTAGGATAAGCCCTTCCGTTACGCTCGTCAAACGACGACCATTATTAGTTTAAGCGGTGAACTTACATAACATACTAAACACAAGCAAACAACATGCGATACAAAATTTAAAGCAAGAAAAACATGATAGAAAGCGATAAAAAGCAAATAGAAAAGGAAACCGGTAAAGAAAACAAATACAAAAAGAAAAGAAAAGCGAGAAATTAAAAGAGATATAGTTTCTTCTCCACAATATGGAAAGCAATAAAAGCATTAAATAAATAAATAACCATCGAGAAGGCTGAATTGGTGCCATTAAGTTGTCTCATCTATTGATTTAGATCTCGGATCCGGATTTAGTGATGCAACGGTTGTGAATCAAGAAGGGGCTTTTATGAGTTTTGCGAGGGTAAGTTTGTAGAGAATAGGAAAGATCAGCTAAATGAATACCAAGAAATCGGAATAACTCGAATATTCATTAGCTCTTAGTATGGATTCGATGGCGTAGTGTTTAGGAAAGAGGCCTTTTGAGGTTACTTCTATGCGGAGTAACGCTTAGGGGAAAGTCGTGTATAATTGGGGCAGCGTGGCGCTTAGGAAAAATTCTTGCTGAAATGAGAGACTAAGCTCTCTATTTATAGGGAGAAGGCTAGGTCACAAATGACCTAGGGTTTTCATGTAGCCAGAGCGTCCAAAGCTAAACAAAATTAGCTGCAAAAACCAAGCCAAAATTGAAGTGATAAATCTGGATAGAACCAGGGAGAACCGGGGTGGGGCGTCGGCCACCCTATGTTGCTTTAGGGTTTCGTGCCCGTTTCGTGCTACAACAGAGTCTTCGAGCAAAACGCGGCATTTCAAGGTGAACTAATCCAAGTCGGGGGCATTGGCCACACAATGTTGTTCTAAGGATTTGAGCTCCATGTCTCGAGCAGACTGTCTTGGAGCTAAACGTAGCACCTTGATACTTGTGATCATGAAATGCAGCTTTTAATGTGGCTTTGAGGTCTTCGGATCCGTGTTTGGTTGGACAAAAGTGAAACGGAGAATTTTGAGCCCGAAATCTCCCATAGGCGGCACTCGGACTTCTATCGACTCGGAGGTTTCACCTGGGCTTGGATCGTTCGAAAGAAAAGGGATTTTTGGACCGACCTAAGCCAAGAGGCTATTTATTTGGTGCTTAGGGGTTCTTTGTGGTTTACTAGCTTCCGTTGCACCAATCAAATATCAATCGTGATCCAAATCCATAAATAGGACTTGAGATCTCGTCATTGGGCCAACAATATAAATTACGTAAATAAAAGAGGTAATAAGGAACACGTTTTAGGTGTCTACACTAGGTATCTTATAAGGACAATAGATAAACTCTATTTACTTCCATATTATTTTCCTGACGGGGTTGATATGACTCGTTATTTCTCTCATTTTTAGGGCTTTTCAATTTATTAAGGCGACTTTGCTCCCGAAATGCTCGTCTAAGCACTACTTCAATTTTTGTGTAATTCTTATTATTTAAAAAATAAAAATTATAATTAATACTCTCTTATCCTAGGTGCCCTAAGGGCATCATATATTAGCTTCTATTTTTCTAAAGCAAGCATATTAAAGCCAAGGCACAACGACGCAATTATCGGGACCGCGCTCTACCAAGTAAGCTAGTAACCCGTCGTGTGGGCCCCAGTGGGAGGCCAACTATGCCAAAAGCAAGAGAAACCCCATCCCTCTCTTTCCTTTGTACGTCCCGTGTCACCACACGGGGATATTATTAAGACGACATGACTGGTGTGATGCATAGCCTGGGAGGATGAGCTCTCGGTAGTCTGTAATTAAGAATTGGTGTTTGCCGCTAGCATAATGGATGAATTCTTTGCCAAAATTGCCAACAAACTTTTCAAAAACGTTAGAAATGGCACAAACTTTTATTCTCAGTACTGTAAATGCCATTAATCATTCATTAAGAGGATTATTATGCCATTAATGAAGAATTTGATTGGTAAGTAGTAGGTTATTACCAATTTTGATTTATTATTTTGCTAACTTTTTAAACAATGAAGGAAATTAAAAGGAAAAGAAGGATAAAAGGGGGTCTAAAATCAAACCCCCAAATTCACTTCTTCTTTTCTCGTTCTCCTTCTTGAATTCTCCCTCTTATCTTTTTTACTTCATCATCATTCTAGGGTTTCTTAAAACACTAAAATTCTTTTATGCTTCGTCATTGGTAAGTTGGGCATTGTGTGCTTCCTTTGAAGTCCTTTGAGAAGAGCCTTACAATATCTTCATCTGCTGCGCAGAGCCCCACTCAAGCTTGCCGATCATGCCCCTGTTTTTGTGATTGTGAAAAATATTTGCAATTGTAGGAAGAAGTGCATTATTCTAACCAAGTATGACAATGAAGAATCCGTTGAGAAGGTTTCCAGGATGCAAGAGGTTTGAAATGTCAAGTTGTCTGTAACTATTTTGCTTGGGTTGATTATTCTCTTTGTGACAAAGTGAGGTCAATAATGGTCTTTGCTAGTGAAAACGAAATACTATTTCAAGAAGTTGATCAATTGTAGATGTTGAAGGATCAAAGAGAAGCCGATAAAGAAGAGTTGAAGGGGCTGAAGAGGAAGAATTCAATGTTGAAGGTTGAAATTAGGGGTTGTAATATGTGAGAAAGAATTGTAATTTAGGAAGTCATGTTATTATGGTTGCGTTTGTAATTGGTGCTTGGTTAGGAAGTTGGTAATGGAAGTGATATGGCCTTCTTAAATCTAATTATGTATTTTCTTTTGTGCACTTCATTTGGTTAGACATTTGAAGTTATTAGTGATTGGGTAGATCTAATTATTTTGAGCTTGGCGTTATGTACATGGCAGATATAGCTTTACCCACATTCCATTTCCCCCATTCTTTTACTCATACTCCCATCGGGTATTCAAGTATATTTAGGTTTATTTGGATAGATATGTAACTATTTTAAAAATAAATACCCATTGGTAATATTAATTTATTTTATGTCTTAAGAAATTCACAAACAAATTCCAACAAAGAATTAATTGCAAAAATTATCTTGTCCTATTGAGCTAGTTATCGTGAATAATATTACAAATATTATGTTAAAATTTAAATCTATAGGTGAATAATTATGTTGAATGTAACGAAATTATTTGAGTTATTTCAGCTCTGTTCCATTTAGCTTAAGTTGCAAAGAGTTGTAAGGAGGTATGAGAATATGTAAGGAGTTATAAGATGTTGTAAAGAGATATAAGAAATATAAAATGTTATATATGATTTAATAAAAATGTTTATGTATTCATGTGTATTTTTATAGTTATGTACAACATATTTATATTTTATTTATAAATTTAATGTAATTTATAAAATTATAAAATTTTTATATTTGTGATGCCAAATGCTTATATTTCATGTTTAACGATTTGTTCATTTAAAAATAATAAATTATGTTTGATATTTATGAAAAGAGTTTTTATAGATGCATAAATGATATTCATGTAATCGGTAGTTAAAAATGACCTTAATTTATAAGTTTGAAATAAATGTTCTCAAAGTAGAGGATACTTATTTCAAACTTATAAAATTAAGGTCATTTTCAACTATCTATCACATGAATATCATTTATGCATATATAAAACTCTTTTCATAAATATCAAACCTAATCTCTAGAAGAAAATAAATCATCAAACCGAACATATACATTTGACATTACAAATATATAAGTTTTATAATTTTATAATTTATATTAAATTCATAAATAAAAATACAAATATGTTGTTCATAAATATAAAATACATTCATCATTTTTATTAAGTCATATTACTTATAACTTTTTATAACTCGTTTATAGTTTCTTACAACTTCCTACAACTCAAGCATGACTTTCCTTACAACTCCTTACAAGCTTAAAGTTACGGCTTCTTACAGGTTTAAAGTTACAACTCCTTATAGCCTTACAACTCGTTACGCTCAAATGGAATAGGATCTAAATCCATCCTTTATGTCTCCTATTGTTAATCTTTGCAATTATTTTTGGGCCAAAACCTAGTCATTCTCAATAGGAACCAAACTCTCTTCAAATGCCACCTTAGTCTACTAAAATTAATTGTTTTATTCCTCTTATCTCGTATAACCTAACTAAATCACTTTATCTTTTATGTCTCCTACACTCATGTAATTAAGATTTATCTTAATAACAGCTTAATTCACTCTCAAGCATAAAGAAAATAAGACTCATACTAAATTATCCCGCATAATTAATTTATAAAACTCCTGTTTTGGCTTCATCATTGCACAATTATAAGTAAAACAAAATATTTATATTCCTTCCACAACCAATTCGCTGTTTAAAGTTTATATGAAGGGAGTTGTGTACATTTGCATGCTTATCACACGTTCACATTCATCTAACTTCATGAAATTTGCAATCTTTAATCATTTCAAGCACCTCTTTACCAAATTTTAACAGCTTAAAACAAAACAATATACTCTACAATTTAAAATTTCTTAATAACAGTCAATTCACTCTTAGCACCGTCACGAACTTCATTAATCTTTTGCGCTGATGCCTTCTTTTAGCATATTAAACCAAGATTTTAAGACTTGTGAGAGACAAGCACATAGAAAGAGAGATAGAGAGAGTTAAATACGTGTTTTTTGACTTTAGAGAGAATGAATAAAATAGGGGTGTCTCGGTTAGACTCGGTAAAATTGACCGAACCGAACAGGTCAACCCGAACGACCCGAAACCAAAACCGAACCGACATCCGAAACAGTTGAACCGATTTTGACTCGAAACCGAAATGATCCGACCCGAACGGACCCCGAACCGAACCGACCTGAAATTTAATGAACCCGATTCGACCCGAACCGAAATGACCCGGACCGAAATCGAACCAACCCGAATCGAATCGGACCCAAATCGATTTAACCCGAATAAAAGTGACCCAACCCACAATTTTTTTGTTGGGTCTCTTAGGATGGACTTTTGTGCCTATAGTGGTACATTTTTTTTGTGGGTACAATTTTGAATCGATTTTGACCCAAAAAGTGAGCCAATTATGACCCGAAGTTGACCCCATCCGAAATTAACCCGAACCCGACTTGAAGAGATTGACCCGAAGTTGAGCTGAACCGAAGTTGACCCGAACCGAAACCGAACGAACCCGAACGAGATCGACCCGAAGTTTACCCGAACCGAAGTTGACCGAAACCGAAACCGAACCGGACCGAACAAGATCAACCCGAAGTTAACCCGAATCGAACCCAAACCGAATGACCCGATTGCAAGGTATAGTCTCGGTTTTTCTTTTTTAATTTTTTTCCTCTTTAAGTCAAACTAAGAAGTAATTAATTTACTTTTAATTCATTAAATTCCAATTACCAATTACCCGACCATTCTCAATTTATCAAATTAAAGGGTATTGCTGGCCGGTTTGACCCAGAGCCCAAAGTGTTGGTAGGCAATAATGTACAAATTTCTGCTCTGCGAAGCGATGTCCCCGTGCAATGGTCCTTTGGAATCTCTCGCTTGTTGCGATGGTATAACGAGCCGTATGCCACCTTCTTATGTCCCCTTGAGCCGGTTTGACTAAGAGCCCGAAGTGTTGGTATGCAATAATGTACAAATTTCGCTCCGCAAAGCAATCGCCTCGTGCAATGGTCCTCTGAAATATGTGCTTTGCTATATTTAGGGTGTGTTCAAGCATTAACTTTTGAGGTAATGGTTAGTGTTTTGGAGGAGGTAAAACACTACTTATTTAAAAATCTAACTGTTTGGTAAAATAGTATTTGACATAATGATTAGAATTTTAGGTAGTGTTTTTGAAAAGGTACTCAAAGTAACTTTTTCAAAAACATTACTTAATGTTTACACATATATTTTTGAAATTTTCCTTTTTATTTTTTAAAAATTTTTATCAATTATGTCATTTTAATTTATTTTATACAAATCTAATACTTAAAAACTATTATTATCAAATACACTTATTTTAAATCACTCATTAAACATCTAGCAACTAAGTATTAATCGATAATAATTAATCACTAATAAAATAGTTAATATCTATTAAAATAATTAAACACTACTAAAACCCCTAATGTTAGCGAACAAACTTAATACATTTTTTAAAAGTTGGCTGACAACTAACAACGGATTATATACATCACAACTGTCCGTTTCCCTTTCCCAAATTCGCAATCGAAATCCTCCATTTCCGCACTCTTCGTGAGCTTCTCAGCTCTCACCTTTGTGTTTGTTAGCTCCTGGCGATTCGTCTATGGTTTATCAGGTACGCCATGACTCTCTCTCTCTCTCTCTCTCTAATCTGTAATTTTTATTTGCTGACGAACATCGTTATCGCTGAATTGCAATTTAACATGCCAGCATACCTCGGCGAGGATCTTGTGAACCTAGATCGATTAGTTTTCATTTTAACAACGTTCTGAACGGTGAATGGGTGAACTGGTACTTTTTGCAGGGGGCTAAATTAGCCATCGCATAGATAATTTCTGCATTCATCCTTCGATTCTTTCCAGTGAAAAAATTCTGGGTTATGATTTTTTTCCTGGTTTTCTGTTAGATTATATGTTTCTTTCCCTATTTGTGATAACAGCTCTTGCCTTATCAGAGAAAGATTTCCTGCGGCGATAGAGAAGAGCTGGACAGTGTATTTGCCCTTCTTCGGTGTCTCGAAGAGCAAGATGTTAGGGCTGGGGCGTTATGTGCCACCTTCTTATGTCCCCTTGGGCCAGTTTGACCAAGAGCCCGAAGTGTTGGTAGGCCATAATGTACAAATTTCTGCTCTGCAAAGCAATGGCCGCGTGCAATGGTCCTCTGGAATATGTGCTTGTTGCGATGATATAAAGAGCTGTATGCTACTATCTGACTTGTGATTGGTTTTATCAGAAGGATGATGACTTTGTGGAAGGTGCAATTTGAGCCTTTTGACATTATAATTAACAGTGAACCTTTTGTCCGACCACTTTTTTATACATGGAAAGATTGGTGAACAAGGGCCCCTCTTATGTGTGTCTGTAACAAAATGAGATCAATAGAACTGTAGAAGAGGGCATGCTGTTATTGATTTCCTCTAATGATTGTCTTTGTTGCTCTTAGTTAGATCAAGTGTCCTTATCAGTCTTACACTGATAGTTGCCTTTTGGTGCCCGTGCACATGTGGGTCAGTGGAGGAACAATTTTAATGAAGTTGCCTTTTAGTACTCTTATTATGCCATATTTTGGGCCCAAATGTTGAAATGTAACTGACGGTTTTGTGTTTCACTTTGTACATCAAAAAGGGCCTTAACTTATTATTATTTGTCAAAATAAAGAGAGAAAGATAAAAGGAGCCATGATATCAAATGATAGATCACCGATGGGTATCCTGTGACTTTTTGCATGTTTGCAATTATTGTGATTACCTCATGAGTTGTGGATTTGTTACTACTGAATCAAGTGACGGATTTTAGAGCTGGTAGAATCTTTGTATTGATTCATAAAGTTTGATGGCCTTCTTTCATCAAGTTAGCATTGATTTCGGAGAGTTCTGTTAAATTCTTTCCACAAACTTAAAGTCCGCTTATGGGGTTTGTTGCTTTGTGTGTATTTTACTTTTTACCATGCCCATTTACCGCTATATAAAGTTGCTTCAGCAAGATGGCTTGGCTGAATTTTGAGGTTCAGTTTCATATTTGTAACAGAGAAAGGTTGGAATCTTGTGATTGTTGTATATTGTGATGAAAAAAAGGTTTGGCAATTGAGTGTGGTAATGATTTTTATTTTATTACTAGAGTGACATTGTTTATAATGCTGTGGATTATTTTGTTAGCTTGATCTTTGATTCTAGTTTGTTCTATATTTCCGCAGGTTGCATTGGTCTGTTTTGTCCATGTTACCTTTTTGCTAAAAATGCCCAGTTTTTGGGTTCAGAAACTATGCTGGCACCCTGTATGACACATTTTGTGCTCTGGGCTGTTGTCAACAGCATTTGCTGCTTCTTGACTGATGGCATACTTTTGGGGTTACCAGGCTGCTTTATTTCATGTTATGCTTGTAATTATCGCAAGACTTTAAGATCAAAGTATAATCTACAGGTATGGCTTCCCATTCTCTGGATATCTTAATTGCTTAGCGCAGGATATTTGTCACCCTGATTACATTATATAAATGAACAGAATGATCAAACTTGGCTTGTGAATTGCACACATATCCCACTTGTTGTGAAATGGTGTCTTGTTTGTGTCTCGTGAAGTGCTTAACTTTTGCACCCTCTACAATTTCCCAGCATCCCCCCCAAAAAAAAAAAAAGAATCCATAAATTCATATTCTTATCTATGAGAGGATAACTGTCTCTGGCCATTAAAGCTAATATCCAAATAGAACCTCGAGTTCTGTTGGTAATATGCAGGAATTTTTAGGTTAAAAAATATTGTGTGGAAGATGAAGCAGGCTAAAGTTTGGTGTTCATGCGCAAGATGGCTGCATGCCTGTTAGATTTTTGACATGTATTTTGACCATGTTTTTCTTATAGTTGTGATCCTTAGTTGGGATTCATTCCTACATGTGAATGAATGAATCTCCTTGTCGCCTGCAGCTTCTAATTTTATTTTACTTCATGGAAATCTTGTATTTTATTCTCAACTCGTATATGCATTTATACGTTTGTTATTAGTATCATGGACTTACATTTCTTTATATATTTTGTACTTAGGTTTCGGTTGTTAGGACTTTAGCTGCATGTTTTATTTCAACGATTATCTATTCTAAAATGGTTTTGCAAAAATTTTTAATGTGAGTTTTTGGAATTGATCTCTCTGTAAGTACAAATGTTTACAGCGGTACCAGATTCCGTGCATGCGGGACCCACAATGAGAGGAGTTGTTGTTGTTGTTCATGGAAATTCTTAACTATAAAGGTTGATTATTTCTCTAGGACCTTCGTTGATGGTGTATATTATTGATGTAGAGGTCATTAAAAATTATTGTCAGCCTTGTGCAATTGCTGGTTATTTCAGATGCCTCTCTTGTTTTTGTTTTAGAAGATGTGCGCATGTGTGTGCGTACTCTTCCACAGATATAAGAGATCTTCAGGTCTAGAAACTACATATAATCAAGGGAAACTACATAGTTTGTAACAAACGAGGGCATAGATGCTATAGTAGATAGGTCGTACATGGATTCATAAGCCTAATATTTAGACTTAATTATATAAGTCTAGTAAAAATCAAATATGATTATTCTTAGAGAAGAGTGATTAACCAAATATGATTATTCTTAGAGAAGAATGATGCTTTGTTTTCCATTATGGATGTTTGATTTAAGATTTTTCAAGTATATATCATTCATTTTCTGTTCGAAGTTGCGGCATTTTAGTCTTCTATTTAAATGGTTGGCAAGCCAAGGATATCCTCGCGAAGGATATCCCCCTGCCCCTGGTCCTCCCTCCACCTCCCGGCCCGCCCCGACCCCGCTGTCGAGGATGGTTTTGCCCCCGCCCCGTCGGGGCTGCCATCCCTGAGGTCAAAATTTCAAAGCCCATAATAAAAGTTGAGAGTTATGTTTTTATGAATTTTTTCTATCACAAAATCTACACATACAAACATAATTTTTTTAAAACAAAACTTATGATATGCCCAAACGTCTGAAGACAAAGAATTTTTCGTAGTTAAGGACATTTATTTCAAACTTGTAAAATTAAGGTCATTTTCAACTACGTATTACCATGGAAATCATTTATGCATCTGTACAAACTCTTTTCATAAATATCAAATATAATTTCTTTTAAATAAAACAAAAAGAAAACAAATCATTAAACATGACATATATGTATTTGACATCACAATTATATAAATTTTGTAATTTTACAAATTACTTTAAATTCATTCAATAATGCAAATATGTTGCACACAACTATAAAATAACACATACGAATGCATTAAATATTTTTTTATTGAATCACATATTTTATATTCCTTATAACTTTTTATAACTTTTTACAACTTTTTACATCTTATTAGAGCTCCTTATACCTTATGAAAAATAGAACAAGGCCAAAATAGCTCAAATGATTTCGTCGCATTTAACTTTATTATTTACCTATAAACTTAAACTTTAACATAATGTTTGAAATATTATTCATGATATCTAACTCAAATCGATATGATACTTTTTGCAATTGATTATTTGTTGGAATTTATTTGTGAATTTCTTAAGACATAAAATTAAATTAATGTATGCAATGAGTATTAATTATTAAAATCTTATACCCGATGGGAGTATGGGTATAGGAATGGAGAAAATAGGGTTATGGGTATAGCTATATCTCGCCACATACATGCCTCACAGCCATCCCTAGTATATATAAATATTCACCAACAAAAAGTTTTCATCAATGATAGAAAAATACATTCGCTTGCAAGGAGTAAGGTTGTAAGTTAAAAACTAAATGGAATAGGGCCTAATAAAGCGAAAAGCCTATTTGCAAATACCCATAAAAATAAAAACATCAAGGCTAACGAAATTTGCAAGTACCCGGATCTAAGGTGGGAGCACCTACCAAGCAAGGAGGAGGCGAGGACTTTGAATGAGTAGAGAGGAGGGCTTAGCACCAAAGCTCGGATGACAGAGCGATAAGAGTGGAAGAGAGCGAGAGACACAAGTGAAGAGAGCGGGAGAGCTAGAGAGAGAGTGACCTAGAGAGGAGAGAGTGGTTTTGAAAAATGAAGATTCCAGAATTAGAGGGGTTGGGTTAGTAGTAGGGTTCCTTTATGGGGGTATAAATGTGATTTCAAATCAGTGGGGCACGGAAGCGAGGATGGGACGGGGAAAATTCCTGCTTGCGTAATGGGGCAAGCAACGGGGTTGGGGACGAGGTTTACCTGTCCCGCCCGGGAACCAAAATCCTTACACCGGCACTCTCCACAATGTCACGTATTTGTGTCCGACATGTATCAGACACCGGCACTCTGAAGCACTCTTTGGACTCTCAAATGCATGCAAATGCACATGTGGGATAGAAAAATTAGGCTTGACATTTGTATGACGTACACATTATGTGCAATTTCTTATTCCAATCGAACCACAATCGTCTTTCAAGGCTAAGAACACGTAATGAGTATATAATAAACACACTTAATTAAAGAAAGATTCGTTCATCAACATTTACCAGTTGTACGCGTCGTATCCTACTTTTTCCAAAAATCATGTGTTGACGTGTTCATGTTTTGTATCAATATTAGCGCTTATTAGTTAGAGATTAGTAGCATTTTTTGGGTTTCTATGGTCCCTTGTCCTACCATTGTCTGTAATCTCGCTGGTCAGGAAAAAACACTTCTATTTTCAGGTTCACTTTTAGAGTTTTGGGCTTGAAAGTATCAAGATTTTTGTAGATATCCAGTGCATACTTTTTTACTACTAGAAGAAATGGTGGATTTGTCTTATCATTGTTGTACTCATCTTTCCATAAGCAATGGGGGATTTTCAGACCCTGATTTGCTGTGTTGCAAGAGGGACATTGCTGTGTAAAACTTTGGTACCCCCCAAAAGAAAAAGAAAAAAAACCAAAGTCCAAAGATCTCAAAAAAGAAAGTGTTTCATCTGAACTTTTACTTGTTGTAAGAGCAACATATTTCTGTCTCTCAAGAGAACTCTGCTAAATGGCTTATTGTGCAAATACCTCTACACTGCCAAAGTTATATTGGTTGGATAAATTGGAAGTTGCTAATTTGCATGACCGCATGATGAACTGTAAGAGTATTTCTATTGGGTGAACTTCTGTTTCACCGTCCAAGAAACACCTTGTGATGGGTTGTGTCAGATAATGTGGAGTTGTATATTCCTTTGATGTTATTTTTCATGTCTTGGGGATGGGGGCCATTGTTTTTGTGAGATCAGTTCTATCAACCATATCACATCACACTTTCAGATTTTCTCTTCTTGTAGCTTTTGAAACTAGACTATGGGTCTCACCAATCTTCTCTTTTCTGTGTTTTCTTTTTTTTTTTTTTTGGGGGGTGGACGTTAGTTGTCGATAGTATTTGATTGTTCATTAAGACACTCTTCATAGATTTTGTGTTCCAGACTCCCGGCCTTACTAATGGATTATATTTCAAAGTATCGTGCAATGTAGGTTTGTAGACTTTATACTAGCAAGGAGACATATCTAGTGGATGCTTTTGTTCGCTCTTGCTATTTTCTGTTGTTTTTACCACAGTCGACCGAGTCTGAGACATGTCTGGTTCAACACGCTATCCTAGTTTTTACATGGAAGGGAACTTAGTGATTCATAGTTGTGCATTTGGTGGCAGGGTTTCATTTTGTATGTTTAGATTCCCATGTTGTAATATAAATTCTTCATTGTACTGTGATATAGCCATGCTGTCACAACACTTTGGACATGGATATGATGACTCTTGCAAATTACGTTTGAAATCCACAAAATTTTTTGAAAATAAGCAAGCTTTGAACTCATATCTGTATTGGAACACTTTATGTGCAATTCCAAGCAACATAGCTGATAACTTAGTGGGTGATCCATGGTGCAAAGGTCAGACTCAGATAAAGGTTTTTGATTCTCAGAATTGGCTTCTTTATCCAGGGAACAGGGAACTGCATCAATATTCTTGCCCTACCTAGAATCCTTGCTTTCTAAATATTGCAATAACATGTTAAAAGTTGCTTGGATTTATTTGCTTGTCTAATGTTCTTATTCGTTAGGTTACCTAACCATGGGTACAAATAGGGAGGGATACATCACCAAGCATTGGATTTGTCGATCGTGAAGGGCCATTCTAGGTTTTTTAGCCTCATTTAGGAATTTCAAGTGTGCCAACCTGTGCAGTTATCATGTTTGATGTGGACATACTATGATAAAATGGAAGTGTTTTGAGATATATTATTCTAGGCTCGTTTAGCTTTATCAAAAAGTTCAAGTGCCGTACCATGGTTAACTATCCTATTTTTGATGATTTAATGTGGACCCCTTAGTGTAATGGAAAAGTGTGGCTCTTATCTTTTGATGCAATCAACTATATGATAGAATCCGCATTTCTGATTATTGGTAGCATTAGCATATGAGAGTTGTAGTCAGAATTCATTGTAACAAAAGTTCCCTAATATTAAGTTCTCAAATTACCTGCCCTGCCCCTCTGTCCCCTCTTCTCTCACATCAATTAGCAATCCTCTTTCTTGTCTTTCTCTCATTAAATTTTGATTATGGGTAGCCAGTAACTAACTACAGTAGTTTACTGGTCATGTCTGGAATAGTAGTTCAAAACATTAGCTATTATTGCTGCTATATGTTCTTCGTAATCTGTTTGTATCATGATTGATTCTTCTCGATCTCATCTCAGGAAGCACCGTGCGGAGATTTTGTTACTCATTTCTTCTGTCATCTATGCGCCATATGCCAAGAATATAGGGAATTATGTGAAAGATCCGAAGATCCAAACTATGCTGATCTTCAACTACCTGCACTCACAGCTCCATCTGTACAGAAAATGGAACCACTATAGGAGAATGATGCTTCCAATATTTTCTTTGTTCTGTATTCGTCCATGCTTTCTACACTTATAGCTTGCTTTCTTGGGCGGTACTATGGAGTCAAAATTATCAGTTTGTGGGCGTAGTGTATTTTCCTGTATTCTTGTTTTATATTAGTGTCTTTGTGATAGTTACGTATTTTCATGTTCATCATTTGCCACTGAAAAAGTATATGGAAAATTATGAACTGATGATGCTAGAGGTGTTTTCTTTCTCATTTATAAAATTTGTAAATATAATGGTTTATGAACCTTCTAAGGAGATGGAGGATGAGGAGGATTACGCAAGGAATCACTCAGCTCCTAGTATGGAATAATACCAAATGATATTGGCTTAGGTTGTGTTGGTCAATCTCAGAGTTGTTCCGCATAATCTCTATCATATCTCTATGAAGGAGCACGGACCTCGTAAAAAGTTTGGGTGAAACATCAACTGTTGATCATTCTTATATCATAGTCCTAGGTCAATGTTGTAATATGGACCCAAGGCATACATGATAGATTATTTTCATCGTCAAAGCAAATAAATTCCATTGATTCTATCATGCCCCTAGGTCAATGTTATAATATGGACCCAAGGCATACATGATATATTATTTTGATCCTCAAGGCAAATAAATTCCATTGATTCGACTTTTTTAAATGTGGGTCTACGTTAAAATTATGACTAATCGAGAAAAAGGGGAGGGCAAGAAGATTAAAAAAGGAAAGAGCAATAAAAAAGCGCCTACAATTGAAAAAAGGTAGAAGAAGATTTCAAACTTTTTAAAGGTGAGTCTTTACTCCCTCTTACCTTATGTTAAAAGAATCGGCCTAGTGATTGACCCGGTCGGCAAGATGGGTCGATGATTCCACCGATCGGACCTTTTAACTCGGATTAAATTGGTTGCCTCGATTAATGATTGAAGAGGGTTTGACCGATATATATATATATATATTTGTAAAAAACAAAGCAAATTTATTTTTATAAAAATAAATATGGGCCTTGTCTAAAAGCCCATTTAAATTTCAGCTCAAGCCCTATTATTTTCAACTTTTTGCGTCCTTGAAAACAAAACCCTAGTCATTTAAACACCCCCTACCCCCCACCACTACCACCACGAAACACACTCGTAACGTACATCTCTTGCTCTTCGATAACGACATCTTCCTTCAAGGCTGGTTCTTCATTTTCATCCTTTAGTAGCTTCTTCGTGCTTCGGTAGCTTCTTCATCTTCCTCCTTCAAGGAGAGAGAGTGACATGAGAGTGAGAGAGCGAGAGAAAGACAGACATCTTCCTCCTTCAAGGTGTCTTTCTTTGTCTTCTACTCCTCTTCTTCCTTATTTAGCAACTTCTTCATCTTCAACACCATTATCACTCTCTCCTCTCTATCCTCTCTCCAAGAAGAAAACCTTGGATGCTTGCTTGATTTAATATTTTTCTTTTTTAAAAATTCCGGTCTAACCGCAACTCGGCTCGGTCAACTTGTCACCGGTTCGAACGGTTGTCACGGAGTTTGATCTAGTTCAATAGTCTAACGGGTTAACATGTGTTTTTGAACCTTATCCGGTTCTCGGTTCAACCGGTTCAACCGGTTGGTCCGGTCCGGTTCTTGTAACATAACTTTTACCCTCTCTTGCATTTAAACAAGTGGGATTTTGAGGTTGAGTTTTGATTTTTCATATTCCCTACGAAAATAATACAAATTAAATTAAAACTTCTAATTTAATAATTATTCGAACAAAATTCGATGTAAACAGGTATTAAAATATCATAATTTTGGATTCAACAAATACCCCCACACCTAAATTTTGCTCGTACTCAAGTAAAATAAAAACTAGAAAAAATAAAATAAGAAGAATCCTAACTCACTTTCGTAGGAATCACGGTTGCATTTAGTGTATGCAACAAGCCCTTTAAACCCCTTGGTAGCCCAAATGAACGAGTCGGGTCTCGTGAGGGTTTATAACGAGATATACCCTCAAAATTTGGGAAGAAAAGAAAGGAAGATGGAAAAAGATTGAAAAGATTTTTACAAAAATATTTACAATAGGGCGAACATATACATATCCTGGTCAAGTATATCACCTTTGGTACTCGGTTATCAACTTGTATCTAGGTGCATCATACATATCAAACCGCTCTTCCTCTTTTGATGCTAACCATATATCAATGTTTCCACCTCTTTGTTCCATTAATAATGGTGAATCCGACCTAGTGCATGATGTGCAAGTGTACCATTACTCCCTTACTTTAGGCTTAGCACATTTGACTCAACCTACTTGACTAGTACTTTATTTTCACTTCATTTGGGAAGCAAGTCTTGCCCATTAGCAACTATTGTAGCACCCAAGTATCTCATGTCTCAAATGGTTCTTGTCATTCCCGACTTATTCTTATTTTTGTTTTTCTTTTCTTTTTCCTCTTTTTTTTTCAATGCAAAATAGAACATAAAGTTTATTTTTATACAAAAGACAAGTGGGTGAATAAATCAATGATAGCGTCAAGCCTAAGAGCAAATGACTTTTATAAAGATAAGTGCAGATTTTACAAATTCTCATGATATGCCAAGGTAAAAAAACGATGTTAGAATTGTCTCACTAAGAGGTAACTCGTCATCATGTATATTTTCCTTTTTACAACCTAATAACTAAGTCACAATGGTTCAAAAATTAATCGAATATATACAATATCTCCCAAAATAAATAAAAAAATCTTTTTGAATTTTTTATTTTATTTTATTATTATTATTATTATTTTCAAAAAGGAAGATTTTTCCACCCCCACAATTAAACTTGACAATGTCCTCATTGGAATGGGAAGAACCTCAAAGAAAAATAAAACTAAAAAGCAAGCAAATATTTACAAAATAAAAAAAAAGACTCAAAAACAAATAACAAAAAAGACATGACTCACGAAAAAAGAAAATAAAGCATCAAATATGTACAAAAAGAAAGCAAAATAGAAAAGAAGAGAAAGAAGTTTCTATCAAACCAGGTTGAGTGCTAAACACACCCGAACTATCCCCTCAGCCTATTACTTGTTCATATGCTGGCTCGCGGAGTATCAAACACTCCACATCTTTTGTGCTTGGTAGCCCTAAAACCTGTTTCGAGTCTCTAACCATTTACTTTAAACTTAACACCACTTTCAAGATCCTATATTTCGACTCGTACCATAGGGAAAAACATGAGTAACAACAAACGGACCCGTCCAAGGGGTCCTTAGTTTCCGCGGAAAAAAAAGATGGAGCCTAGAGGCAAATCGGTGCACTTTCATGCCCGAAGCAAACTCTTTCTTAACAATGTGTTTGTTAGGATACAACTTGACTCTCTCCTTAAAAGATCTAGCAGTCTTATAGGTCTCAGTTCTAATCTTGTCTAGCTCACTTGGTTTCAGCTTTTCTCTCCTCACCGGTCCGATTCTAGTTAATCAATATGGAATAAGGGGGATGTTTTAATTCCATATGGTCCGTAAGTGGATCAGGATTAGCAACCTTTTCGTAAATAGTTTTAGAAATAGAGCTTATGGAGTGTATATAATTAGTTTCAATCACATCATACTCAAGCTCGGTATCCAACATGGAAAACTCATATTCAATAGGTAACAAATCATCATGCTCATCAAAAATAGAATTTTCTATCCAGTTTATCTGGGAGATTTCAAAATCATCACATCCAACAAGGTTGTCTTTGCGACTTAAAGATATTCACTTTAAGAGTCATATTGCCAAAATATAGTTTCATTATGCCATCTCTACAATTAATAAGAGCATTTACAATAGCTATGAAAGGACGCCCTAAGATAACATGAGTCCGACTCTTGTGGTTGAGGACTTTGTCGGTTTCAATCCCAACAAAGTCCATAGGGTAAATGAATTCATCAATTTTAATCAGTACCCCTCTACCATACCTAAAGGCAACCTAATAGATCTATCAGCCAGTTGGATGATCATTTTGGTAGGTTTTAGTTCACCCAACCCTAGTTTTTCATACATAGTGAAGGGTATCAAAGTGACATCGGCCCCTAAATCAAGTAAAGCTCCATTAATGCGTCGTTCCCCAATAACTATAGGGATAGTCGGGCAACTAGGGTCCTTATACTTCATTGGAATTTGTTGGCCGATGATAAAGCCAACATTAGAAGTTAGGAAAGACTTTTAGAACATTAGTAGCTCTCTTGGTAGTACACAACTCTTTTAAGAACTTAGCAAGGAATGTTAATTTTGACTTGAGAGAAGGTCTATCTTATCTTATCAACATTATTCTAAACTTTCTTTTTTAGTCGATGGGGAAAAGGAATTACATGCTCATGAGCTCGTACAGCAGCAGGAGAGGGAATCTATATGAGATGAAGGTTCTACTTGTATTAGTAGTATCTTTCTCCTTAGTTTCCTCTATTGTAGAAAAACGGGTAACGAGAGGTCCCTAGAGGAGCACCATTAGTTGTATCCTTAGGAGTACTGGATGAACCACTCTCTTGATGTGTAGAAAAGGGAGACGGTTTTTTAAAAAAGTGTAAGGATATCTACATGTTTTCCTAACTTGGTCACCCACATAATTATCAATTTCTCGTCCCGACCTATGGGACATAATCGAATTCACTCTCCTCACATTATCATTCATAGGCACCCCACAGTAGAAGAAGGGCCTATGTTCTTAGGATTCACCTCCGGTTGACTAGGAAAGGTCCCTTTCTCTTTAGAGTTAGAGGTTGCAAGTTGGGTCAATTGCGTTAACTGTTCGGTTATATTTTTCATCATTTTCTCCAGGTTGTTAACTCACTTTTCAACATCGGTTTAACTAGGAGGGGTGAAGGTCTGCTCTTGGAGAAAGTTAGTCACCCTAGAGGGGGTTGAATAGGGTGATGAGGAAATTTAAGCAATAAATGGAAGATTAAAGTCTAAAATTGACTTTGATGCGATCCGAGTCTAGATTGGACTCGGAAAAGTGATAACTCGAAATTACGTGGAAACTCTCCTGGGGTAGAAAACCACGGCCAGTGCTTATCCAAGCACTAAGTCAAATCCACTATTTTGAATCCACAAAATACAGTAGACAAACTCAATCGAATTGCTCCCTTAGACAATTCCTTACAAGGTTTTCCTAGACTCGAAATTCCCTTATCTAATCTAGTACTTCCTAACCGAGGTAACCTTTATAGTTAGGGACAATTGAGCTGAGTTAACCCTTACAACTCAGTCAAGGGACCTTACTCGGAAAGTAAGAATGAAAGTTGTGACTGATCATAAGACCTTACAACTCGAAATATGTTAAGTACGAGTTCGAGTTGTAAGTAGAAGATTGAATATGAATATAAAGACTTTCGCTTAGGTATATGTATTGACAATGGTTTCAGCAAATCTTCAAGTCTTGAGAGTTAGCTTCTATTTATAGATGACCAAGCAGATTAGCCGTTGTGACTAGATTCTAATTAGAAGTCCTGTGTGACCATTGTAGCAGTTTTCTAAGTGGCTCGAAAACAACAGTTGAGATGTGAACATTGTGCAACGGCTCTTGACTCCTTAGGATGTCGCAATCCACCGGTGGTGTCCGAAAAGTAGAGTGAAAACCACCGTTGAGCTTAGCATTGAAGATTTCCAGTTTGGAAACGGACAACCCCGACATAGTGTCCGGGTCTTCGTCGAAGTAGAAAAGCCTTGTCTCGCTGGTGATTGACGACTTGAAGCCTAGGTTACTTTTGTATTTCAAAAGGTAGGATAACCTCGTTTAGATAACCTACAAAAGTAAATCAGTTTGGTTCTCAAAGTATAAAATACTTTGGTCCAAGATTAGACACGAGATAATAATTTAATTAAGAGAATTAAGTGCATAATTATCCGAGTCCTCGGAAAAGTGGAATTTTCTCGAGTCTAATATTCATTATACTCAAATTCCATCCGAGTCGATCTAGAAATAAATCAAGTCAAATAAAGAATATCGAGTAGTAATACTTGATCTAGACTAACATAATTCAAACAAAACATGCTAACTTAGAAAGATGAATTACTACCGTAATTCACTTAGAACTTAAAATATGAAGTCGGACTCGAGTTTAAGAGTGTTAGAGTGATTGTTTAAACATGCAATAAGTTCGAGTGTTGTCCGAGTGACTCGTAACTATTAGAGTGAAAGGGTAAGCAAGATTATGCTTTCCGAGTCAGTCGAATTAAATAAAAACATATGCAATAGTTTACGTAATACTCGTAAAAGATTCTATACAACTTAGAAAAGTTTCTAAAGCACTTAGAATAACTTGTAATCAAAACTTACAAGAGATGAAGTTCAGTACTTGATTCCTTGATGGTACTCGTAATGATATACATGCAATGTCCGAGTCTTCAAGGAGGTTGGGCCTGAACTATGGGAGGTGGTGGTCTGGGTGCATTGGGTACAACTAGATAAGCCGATGACCTTTCGTAAGGGCCAGAAGGGAATGAAGTGGATTGGGGGATGTTTTGACCTACAACATTACGTCCATTACTCCAAGAAAAATTAGGGTGATGTTTCCACCCTTTATTATAAGCAGGAGAGTAAAGGTCAAACTTAGTCCTTTGGAATGCATCATTCACTTGCCCTTGCTTCGACCTGTGGCCAAGTAGGGACAAGTACTTACTATGTGATCTAAGCTTTGACAATGACAACATGACATCAAGGAATTCTAGGGAGATTGGGGTTGAATGGTTTACCCCCTTAACATGCTTTCTAGTACAAGTAACTTTAGACTCAAGGTGACTTACATAAGAAACAACATGAATACCCCCTTTGCATTATTCATCTTAGAACTCGGACTCTCATCTCCTGTGGTTTCCATTGCATAGTCTTTTTCACTAAATCCTCTAAAAATTCCCAAGAAACTACAGGACTCTTAGAAAGAAAACCACTCGACACATGTACTCTAGTATGGTCCTAGTCTATTGGTCATGTCCTTTGTAAACAATTTGGCACGAGATATCACTATTCTAAACCATGATGGGTACATTGGGCCAACAAGTTCTTAAATCTTTCAAAGTTTTTCCAAAACATTTCTTTTTCCATTTGAATAAATTGATTGATTTCATTCCATAGCTTCACGGCTTTGTCATTCAGAAATATTTTCTCGAAACACTTTAATAAATTCATCTTCTAGTGAAAATAGAGTTAGGAGCTAAGCTATACATCCATATTTTGGTAATATCTTTTAAAGCAAAAGGAATTAATCTCATTCTAGCTTCATCAATAGAAACATCAGGAAAACACATCATAGAAATCAGTTCATCGAATTCCATTAAAAACATATATGCATCTTCAAAACCATGAAATTTTGGGAGCATTTGAGTATAGTGTGGTATAAGTAATAGAGTCACATTTGGTCCTAATTCAGGAAAATTAAAGCACGGAGGATTAGAACTTCTACAAGGAAAAAAATATCACTCAAGGTTCTCTCATGTGGTCCAAATTTAGTCATTTTTTCTTCTTTAGGTTTGAATTCCGTTTCAATTGAAAATTCAATCCTAACAAGTCGTTCTTCTTTTAGATTCCCTAACCCAATAGCTCATGCACTAGCAACCCACAAATATATTTTTGATCTTTTATATTTCTTTAATTTTTTCAGAATTAAAACCACTAAAACAAAAACAAAAAGTAAGACAAATTTAAACAAACTCCAAAAACTTACTAGCTAAACAGAAATCAAAATTAGAGATAAAAATTCAGAAACCTAAATCTTAATTAAGACTTAATAGCAAACCTAATTTCAATTACGCCATCCTTGACAACGGCGGCATTTTGTTGGAGTGAATTTAGGGGAGTACGAAATTTTGTCGAACCATAGAGGTGGACTAAATTAAAATAAGATTATGACTCGAGTTGAAGGTTTAAATCTTAAAACATAAATTAACCTAAAAATCATCAATCAAAATTAACTAAGCAACAGGAAAATAAATTATCAACTCGAACACTCAAAACTCAACAACAACAAGATCTAAACTATGAACATCAATAATTTTATTCCAACATAATATCAAAAATCCAACTAAAAGAATTGAAATTGCAAAAGTAGAAGAACGATACCCAACCAATGAACTAATAAATCCACTACTTTCTATGAACAATCGGATCCGAACCAAGGGAACGAGGCAAGTACTTTAGGTTTACGGATGCAATCTTAACACAAATCACAATCTAACGAATTCAATATCTTCTCACTCAAATTAATCTTGATGAAATTCAATTACACAACCTAAGAAACAAAAAACAAAAAACGAAATCTAAATTGAAAGGTTAAAAACTAAAAACAAAGACGAACCGAAAATTTGAGGAAGAAATTTGTGGCTTGCCCTTTGAGATCGGTGCTCACCGTCTACCTCTACTCTCTCCATTGTCTCCCTTTTAAAGCTTCTCACCTTGGTCCTTTTCTTGTGCTCCTTGAAGTCGTCTTTCAATCCCATTCCATCTCTAATTCTCCTTCTTATCCTTTTACCCAAATCTGGTTTGTTATCACCAAATAGAGACAAAAATAGGACACATAGAGTTGGAGTGGGTGATGGTTTCTTGATTGCATGGAGGAAGAAGATGAGTTCTTCTTGGATCTATAGCAGACGAGAAGTCAAAGAGGAGAAGAGAGGCTTAGGGTTTCTAGATCCGGTGGCATGAGGGAGGTAGGAAAGGTTGAGGGGGAGAAGAATATGGCTTGGGTTTAGATTATTTGGGTGGAAATTGAGACCGAGTGGAAGAGAGGTGTAGGTTGCTAGGGCTTCTGGTGGTTAGAGCCAAGAGGAAGAAGGAGATGGGGTCTTAGGTTTTCTGGTAAGAGAAATGTATTTGCATTAGGCATCCCGCATTTAAGCAACCTCGAACATAGTTGTTTTTAATGTTGTTGGACAATTAGGCTTTACCTTTTTAAGAAAAATATTTGGAAGATGTTCGAACCGCTAACCCAGACGGGGCCAACTAGGCTTGATTGTCGGGAGGTGGTACCTCTTCCTTCATAGCACGCTCTCTTCGGAGGCATCGAGGA
This sequence comes from Talinum fruticosum, assembly GCA_021018815.1. Taxonomy (NCBI): domain Eukaryota; kingdom Viridiplantae; phylum Streptophyta; class Magnoliopsida; order Caryophyllales; family Talinaceae; genus Talinum; species Talinum fruticosum. The sequence continues at coordinate 3,850,627 of JAITYX010000036.1, read as the reverse complement.
TTCATGCTTTTCCTGTCGTGCACCCCACGAAGGACTAAATGCTCGGAGTATAAGACACTATGTATCCTACCTAGATTAATCCCTTTTGACCATAGACCCTTGGTCGTTTAGGTGGTACATTGTCTCTTCATTTGCATGCTTGGATGCTTATGGTTGTGTTTAGTTTTACTTTTTTACTTGTGAGCCTTTAGGTTTGGTGAGGAGTGCTGATTAGCCCTTGCATGGGTGCAAATAAAATACCATAATTTATTTCTTCGAGTCGGTCCATTATGTGCATTTTAGCCAAAATTCAAAAATTGTATTTTCTTTTTTTAGTTTGGTCCATTAATTACATTTATGAGTCATCCTAAAATTCATCTCAATCTACATAGTGTAGGTTTCAGGCAACCACAACCGGTTAATCTAAAAGGGTTCTACTTGGGACCCTTTCTATCTTTTCGATCAGTCCGTCTATTTTAGGATTTTGACTTTTTATTTTCTACATTCCACTTTTTATTTTTCCATTTAGCAAAAATAAAATTCATCTCAAATTAGGTGAGTCCATTTTATATATTTTTTTATTAGCTAAAATAAATTCATCTCAAAATTAGGTGAGTCCATTTGTATTTTTCACTCTTCATTAGTCAAAATAAATTCATCTCAAATTAGGTGAGTCCATTTGTATTTTTATTTCTCATGAGCTAAAATAAATTCACCTCAAATTAGGTGAGTCTATTTTGCATTTTTATTTTTTAGGTGGGTCCGATTTTACATTTGGCATTTTCATTTAGCCAAAGCAAATCCATCTTCAATTAGGAATAATCATTTATGCATTCGAATTATGCATTAGCCAAATCACAAATTCATCCCAAATTAGGGCACGAGCTTCATTACATTTCATTTCATTTGTTTTGCATTGCTTCAGTGCATCTAAATAAAAGGCATTCTTAGTTCCTTCGGGTCTAGCGCTAAAGCCCTTTCCTCCCAAAAGTGGTATTCCTTCACATGGTCCTAAGCATTATTCTTTGCGCAGCAGAATAGGGAAGTCTACTACCATTGGTTTTCGTTGGAATTCGAGCTCCAAAAGGTTATAACGCCTCAATGAGGAGTCCGACACATCTTCCCCCGCTCCGCACCATGCTCTCCTCCCCAAGTGCATACCACACCGATTCAGTATATTTTCCGTCGTAGGACAATAGCTAAAAAGAATTCCCCCACAATGGTCGAAACACCAGAACAATCTCCCTTTGTCACCTTGCTCAATGAATCCTCAGCCAGCTGGAAGCCCGAATTGAAGCTCGGGATAAGAAGATAAAATCTATATCGAAACTCTTAAAGCCATTCTAAAGGCTATAAAGGATAATAAGAACGATGGTGAAGGAGAAGAAGAAGAAGTAGTAGGAGGTCCTTCACCTAATCCATCTCTTCCAGGCAGTCCTAAACATAAACCGAAGTCTGATCCATGTATAGATCAAATAGAACAAACGTGAAAGGAGTCATCAATGTTCAACAATCATTACTTTGATCATACAGGATTCACTTCAATCCCCAAAAGGAAGCTACCCGCTAAGTTCACTATGCCGGACATCAAGTTTTGAGGTTCCGAGAATCCCCAACACCATGTTTGCAACTTCTTAGGAGCAATGACTCTTAAGAACATACTTGAAGACACTTACCACATCATATTTCCATGGACTTTCGACAGTGATGTAATGAAGTTGTATAATGCGGTTGACCCACGCAAGGTCATCAATTGGAATGATCCGTGTAAGAAGTTTCTACACCAATACTCCTATAACATTGATCTATCTGTCACACTTAGAGACATGGAATTAATAAATCAAGGTAAGAAATAAAGCTTTACGGACTTTCTCACTAGATGGAGGGCAAAGACCGCCCACATGGTAGATCGACCTTCCGAGAAGGACCAAGTGCGAATAATCATGAATAACCTTTAACCTACCTATAATCAGCACCTCAAATTCTTACCATTCATGAGTTTCTTAGCTCTTAGAGATGTCAACATGCTGATAGAAGAAGAGTTACCACCACGACCACAAAATTCGTGATAGGATACGAGTGGTAATTATCAATCTAAGACAAGAAAACCTCTAACCAAGGCTGAAGATTTGCTCGTGAAGAGTCTAAGTCACCCTAGAAGGGGGTTGAATAGGGTGATGGAGAAAATTAAACGATTTTTGCAACAAATCGGCTAAACAGCAGATTGGACTTAGAAAAGTGATAATATAGATTTACGTAAAAACCCTCCCGGGGCGTAAAACCACGGACAATGTTAATTCACACCAAGTCAAATCCACTATTTTGAATCCACAAAATACAAGGATCGACTCAACCGAATTGCTCCCTTAAACAATTCCTTATAATGTTTTGCTAGACTTAGAAGTTACCTTATTTGATCTAATACTTCCTAACTAAGGTAACCTTTACAATCATAGACAATTGAGCTGAGTTAACCCTTACAGCTCGAGTCAAGGGATCTTACTCGAAAGTAAGAAAAGACTGAATTACCCGGTAAAACACTCGAAATTTTGTCAATTCAATTATGCACTAAAGAGTGTGCTAGCACAGCAGATTATTTATCCAAGCTTTAGATCAAAAAGGATGATCAAAGTTTCAGCATCGGAATATGTCAAGCTTCAGGCTCTAATCAAGCCAAGCTTAGGATCCTTTTACCAAACTTCGAACGCATGCACTCGTGATCAAGTTTAGGCCCTGTTTTAGAGTTCGAGTTTGGTTACAACCAATTCCAAGCATCACATAATACCTTATAAAAATTGAGGTAAGTAACCTTTAATGTTTACTTTGACCCTTCGTCTTTTAGACTCAGTCAAAGTGGGGCTAATTGTAGACACCTAAAAAGTATAGTCTCTTATCTCTTTATTTCGTGTTTTGTTTTGTTGGCCCGATGATGATAATCTAGAGTCCTGTTTGCGAGACTTGGATCTCGGACTTTGATTGATTAGTGCAACATAAGGCAGCAAACCACAAAGAACCCCAGTACCAAACAAATAGCCTTTTTGCCTTGGGTCGGTCAACAAATCCTCTTTTCTTTCGGACGATCCAAGAGTCGAACCGAGCCTTTAGAGATTATGGAGTCCGATGTTGTGTACCGTGAAATTCCGAGTCCAGAGTACTCGCATTCTACTTTCATCCAGAGTACAAGGAGTTGAAGACTTGAAGACGGCATTAAAGCGTTGCATTTCATGATCGGGAGCCCTAGGTCATTCGTGACTTAGGTCCTCTCCTATAAATAGAGACGTATAACTCTCATTCCCATGCAGCTTCCTACCTTAACATTAGGTTGCTGAAAACTAACTAGAGAACTCTCATCTAAACGTTACTCTACTGAAATTTCCATAAGACACTCATCTTTTTACTAAGCTACCATTGAATCCGTGCAAAGACCTAAAGAATATGCAGTTATTCTCGATCTCTCGGGCACTCATTCAACTCGATCATTATTACACCCTATGCACAATTCACAAAACAAGCCCTTTTCTTTTTATTGTCACCGTTTCATCGAGAGATCCAAGTGTGGAGATCCATATCGGTAAGGTGGGACAACCCGAGGGCGATTTTTCAGCCTTCAAACAGCTTCTATTTACTTCGTTTTTATTGATTTCCGTACGATGGTTTAAGAGATGTAGTCACTTTAAATTCCTACCCGACCGATGAAATTTTTCTATTTCTCGCTTTTCTTTATCGCTTATCTTTATTGTTTTCCTTGTTATGTTTTGGTTGCTTTAATTTCTCTTAGCATGTCGTCGCATGTTTGCTTTGTTACATTATTTTGATACACTACTTAGACTAGTAATGGTCGTCTTTGGATTGATGGAACGGAAGGGTTTTCCCTACGTTTTGTACCTCGCCCTTGAATCCGATTCTTGGTTCAATGACCGATGGAGTCATTTAAGCCTCTTTTAGTCTTAGTTTTCTCATACTAAGATTGGAAGAGCAAGTTTTGTTTTTTTTTTTTTTGTTATCTTTCCTAAAAACTGATTAGCGACTCCTTTATTTTATGCTTTGTTCTATTCAAATCTACATCTCAAGTATTTTCCGGTTGAAAGAACAGTAACATTAGATTTTGGATTTGCCCACTAAGCGAGACCGAGGATGGTTCCATCAACCAAGGGCTCGGCCCAAACCGGCCACCCCTAGGTCTAGGCCACTCGCTCGCGCCGTGGGGTCAGCCGAGTAGGCTTCGGTCCGGATTGGTTTTTACACCAATCCGGCCCTAAAGCCTCACCTGCAGAACCAAAACTCTAATGTTATTTGTTTCTTAAATTAGAAAATAAGATCTTGGGAATTCTGAAAATAATTTCTAAAATAAAATAATCAATAAAACCGCTATTCAAACTTTGACTAATTAGATTAAATAAAACTCGAAAAATCTCAATAGAAGGTTCATTCCCATATTCTAAAATCGACTTTCTAAAACCATCTTCAAAACCAATCCTTGAAAAAAAAGAGACCCGACACACGGTGGGAGAAGCTCGGTGGGCCCTCGGCCGGCCGTGGTTCCTAGAAATGCTAATCAAAGCACTAATCAAATGCACTATTTAAATCATCAAATACAATAAACCGACTACCCGAATTGCTCCCTTAGACAATTCTAATACAATTTTTTCGGACATAAAATTTCCCTTATTTGCCCTAATACTTCCAAACCGAGGTACCATTTACTATTTAGGACTACTAAGTTGAGGTAAGCTTTACAACTTAATCAAGGGATAACAAAGAAAAGTGTTTGAAGTAAGAGAATAGATTATAAGAATTTTATTTACGAGATTTTACAACTCCAAAAATTGTGATTGAATGAGTAAGAGTTATAAGGTAGAAGAGAATAAGAGTGTAAAGTTCTTAGTTCCAACAATCTTATATGTCTTGAGTCAAGGCTTCAATTTATAGGATGTAATGAAGAGAGTCGTTGTGTCTTGGGATGGAAACTCTAGGTCGACTAGCCATTGCAACAGGTTAATCCGAGGATTTAGTTTTTGGACCATTGGAGATTTAGTCGTTGAGCTTAGGTCCTATCTCCCAAAATTAGTTCCATCAGCTTGTTGTATCTAAGAAACAACGTAGAAATAGTCGTTAGACTCAAAAATAAGAAGTTACCCGAAATGGCAACAATGAGCCTAATAGCCTAGTCCGAGTCCGCTCGTGATTTTCCTCTTTTACGTCGCCAGTCTTTGGATGGTAATGAAGTCGTTTTTTCTTTAAGTTGGGAACAATAATGTCAAATTCCATATATGCCTAACTCAAAGAATAAATTGGATAGAAGTTCAAAGAGTTAATTAGATATATTTCATCATTTGCCAAAGTAATTAAATTAAATTTAATAAATCTATCTAAAATAGAATTTACACTAGTAATTTTGATTCAATTTATGAAGTAAGCTAGTTTAAAAGATAAGTTAGAGATGTGAAAATATTTGCACAAACTTTTAGTCCGAGTATACTGAGTTAGTTAGTTTCCATAATTGAGTAACTCGATCAATGGTTAGTTTCATTGATCGGGTGATTGTTTACTTTTCTAAATAGAAATAAATCCTTATACTTTAAGAGATAAACTTTTAGATCCAAAGTCTCAGGTCACTTATTTTTTAGTCATCATCTTGTGATTTAATTTAGAGTGCATCTTGTTTAATCGTAAATTATAGATGAATGACTTTAAATCAAAATATTACTTAAAGCGACATATTGTTAAAAGTAGGGAGTATCATTTAGTATTATAATAATTTACCCAAAAATTATTTTAGAAAAATAATATTATCACATATTAATATTATTCAATCGATCCGACCGGTTGAACCACTTACTCACTTTGCCAGTCGTGTTGATCTCCAAATCAATTCTAGTGGTATAGTCCCCAGGTTCAAATAGGGAGGTTGAGTGCACAATTTCACTTCATTTGTGCTTTTGTGCCAAAAATTACATAAGTTACCCTAAAATTTTGTGTAAATATTATTAGACCTTTAATTTTTAAAAATCTCTCCTAGGTACCTCAAAGACTAGTGTAACTACATGTGGAGTCCATTTCTGAGATTGAGAAGTCTATTGGAGATGTGAAAATATCAAATTCATCCTTATGGTGCCGCGAAAGCAAATGTTGAAATTATTTTTTTAAAAAATATTAAAAAGGGACAATTAGTCATATAATCCAAACTAAATCCCAATTTTATTCCATTCGTCCCAATTCTCAGTTGCTCCATCTCTCGTCCTTTATCTACTCTATCGTTGTCTCCATTGCTATCGAATGCCCAACTCGAGGAAGTCAACTTGGAGATTTATTTATAGAAAATGGATTGAAAATCTCATCTAGGTAAATATACTCATAATCTGGTGATCATCTTCTTCATCCAAAGTCTAATCAAGGTTCATGGGCTCCTCACTAGGATTCCCAATTTCATCTTTGGGCTCCTCATGCAAACCAATCACAAGGTCAACATACAAGACTAGGGACAAGTCATCTTAGTCACCTACCTTCATGGACTAACTCAAGTAGTACTTTGTCCAAATTTAGAGATTTAATTGGAATTTTTAGTTCCGAATACAATTATGGTAACCATACTAGTGACTAGACCTGTCAATTTGGACGGACGGGTAAAATAAGGGGTCGGATGTATTCGAGGTTCAAGTAAAATACGGGTCGAGTGTAGTTTGGATTTGAGTAAAATACCGGCGGTCGTATATCGGATTATACGGGTTTCGAGTCGACCCAACGGGTTGAGACCGTCTTTTCTATCGCTTATTTTTCTATTTTCAATTATAAAAAAACAGCATAATTTTTGCTTAAAATTGTCAATAGTTCTCCAAAAAAGTATAAAATTTGTATTTTCTAACAAGAATATTAAAAAAATTCAAAACTTTCATTATTATATTTGTGTGAAGACCCCATTGAGTCGAAGCAGACTTGACCGCTTAACCCGTATAAATAAGGTCAATGAAAAATTGAGTCAATAATGGGTTGCATAATAATGACTTTTTTTGTTAATGATTCGTTTAAGGTTCCGATGTTTATTTCACATCTTCTATTATATTAAGGAGGTTTATATGCATATTTACTGCATTTTAAAACACATCGAGAAAGGATTAACTCGGGTAGGCGTAACTTACCCATTTTATTCACCAACAAAAATTTGACTTTGTTTTAACCTCGACTTATTGCCCATCCTAGGAGTTATAGTTTAGGGACGAGTAGAACAGCTTTCAAATAAGTTAGAATTAGAAATTTACAATAAACTAAAATTAGTATTTTTAATTATAAATCAAAATTTTACATCATTATATTAATATTATTCTACAAAACAAAAGTATATTACTTAAGATGTGATTAGGTATATTCACTTGTAAGACCCAAAAATTTCAGGTGCTTGCTTAGTCGGGAATTAAGTTATTAAAAGTTAAGTTAAAAATTCAAAATTATTAAATTAAGTTGAATTATAATTTTTCCAAGTCGAAATTAAAACCCGAGACTTGAAACCCGAGCATGGGCTAGCTTAATTGGGCTTATTGAAATTAAATTTGAGCCCAATTCACACTAAAAGCCCAAACTAGAAATTAAAAGAAAAAGGGAATGAGAAGGTTGGGGCCAACTCGAAAATTGGTAGCAAAATGATTTAGGTGTAATCAGGAACCGAGGAGAGAGAGGGGGTTAAGAACAACAGAAGAAGAACAAGGGGAACCGGAAGAAGCGAAGCGGAGCGAGAGAGGAAAGAGAGTCCGAGGGAGAGCCGGAGCAAGTAAAAGAAGAAAAGGGGAAGCGAGAGGGAAAACCGAAAATAGAAGAAGAAGAAGAAAGCAAGGAGAGCGAGAGAGCCCAAGAGGAATCGGGAAGCGGAACGGACCGAGAGGAGAACGAGAACCCGTAACAGTGGCAGCGCAAGAAGAAGAAGGAGAAAGGAAAGAGAAGCGAGAGGGCGAAAGAAGGAGAGACGAAGAAGAGGAAGCGAGAGTAAGAGAGCTCCCGAGGGGAGCCGAAACCGAAATAGAAGAAGAAAGCGAGAGATTGAAAGGGGCCAAAATTAGAGCAAAGTAAGAGCAAGATTGGGTGAAAGACCGAGGGCAAACCAGCATACGGAGAGCAACGAGGGCAGCAAGAGGAGGAAGAAATTGAAAGGAATAAGAATGAAAAGCAAAACACCAATTCAATCTAAGACTCGAAATTCTTAGAATTACTAAGAATCCAAGGTGACTCTAGAATTAAAACAAATTAGGTGGATTAAACTTAAAATTGATTCATGAAATTGAAAACCCTAAGTTAATTGAAGAAGTTAGAGGCCTAAATTCACGAAATTAACAACTCAAGAATTGAAAAGCATGTTGCGAATTATGTGTCCGAATCATGAATTTAATAATATTTAAGTATTGTTGAGCATGATTATTGAGCTGTGTGATTGAGAATTTAATGAAATTAGCTTGAATAGAATTAGTGGGAGAAATCAGAAAATTGAATTCATGATTTAAGTGCAGATTTTTCAGTAATTAAGCATGCTATCTGAATTATAGTGCTTTTATGAGTTGCCCAAAATTCCTGAAATTTTACTATAACTTCATGATAATTTATAGCAATTTCCTGTAAATTTTGGTATGCGTTGGATGAGTAGATTGGAAGATATGCATTTTTGAGTGAAAATGTGTTGTTTTGGGCAAAATCGAAACTAATTGAGTAATTGAGTTAAGAACTGAAATTTAAGAAAGTATATGGATAGATTAAGAGATATATAATGATTAAGGAAACTTATAGAGTTATAAACCACCTATGCGCAATAATACGCTATCATGAAAGGATAGGTTCATTAATTAGAAATCCTCATTGATATGTTTATGTTATACCATGTTTGTCTTAAAGTATATTAATTATAAATGACATAAGCATGCGTATGTGATTGATTGTACTTGAGTTGGAACTCGCTTTTGTGAATTATTAGTTGTGAAGATGTTACGCATGAAAGTGTTGAGCATGAATTATATGAATTACGTGTACCTCGTCGATGTAATAAGAAAATAGTAAGAAAATAAGAAACATAAAGAACTAAACAAGGGAGAAAGGATTGTGTTATTGATCTAAGACCCCACGAATTAAAGAACCGTAACACCCCAAGACCCACCTTAGGAGTATTACATGCCGGGGTTCCCGAGAGGAACCCCTAAGGCTACTTAAGATCTCAACTTAGGGTTAATGGTTTTCTCTTTGATTGGAGGAAGCGTGTTTCTAGGTTTTCAAAGGTTTTTCTGAAAATTTCGGCAAAATTTCCTCTCGTAATATGGCTAATCCCAAAGGCTTAAAGCCTTAATCCCGCACGAAACACATTCATAAACTCAACGAGCCACACGCTCGGAGTAAACACATAGGTCTTTTATTATACATAGTTAATATTCAGTTAGACATACATCCGAGTCTTATAAACATGGAAACATAAGAGCACAAAGTAAGTCCGACATCTTCTATCCGTCGATCCGCTACTCCCGAAAGCCAAAAGTCACTCCAGGGAGTCTTAACTTCGTACCTGAAATGTTTGTGAGGTCATGAGCTCCACGAGTCCAGTGAATAACCCAAACCCAACCCCGGGTTTCACTTTGCACATTAATTTATTAACAAACGCACGTAAGTTCACTATTCATTCATAACATGCGATTCAAATCATACATGCTCAAGACATGCAAGTTACTAAACTTACCAACTTACCGAGCGGCAGATATGACATCAATTACTTATGAATTCAATCAGAACATACTTCATTCTTCTTTCTACGCAAGTACGTATAGAATCATTCATCATGTAAGGCATTCATCACGTAAATCATATTTTACTTCTTATCGTATTTACTTCTTATGAAATCGGGATTCTTTCTTCTTCTCATTCTTCTTCTTGAGTTCAATTATGCATTTCATAAATCATTGCTTCTTTCTTTCTCGGTCATCATGCATAATCATTCGTTTCTTTATATCATAATAGTATTCTTAGTTTCGAATGGAAAGAAGATTTATGTTCTCGCTCTAAAGACCCAATTCTTGGAGCCAAAACAATTCGTGGGCTCGGTTCTTGGAGGCATAACGATTCGCAGCCTCGAGGCAAGCCTCAAACTCTAAAGGACGCATACCTGTCGAGAATTCATGGAAGTAATTCAATTTGTGACTTCGGCTTGACGAGACACTTCTATGGCCATAGCTTCAGAGGGTTTTTTAATTCGTGGGGTCTTAGATCAATAGCACAATCCTTTCTCCCTTCTTTTGTTCTTTATGTTTCATATTTTCTCATTATCTTCTTATTACTTATCAACGAGATACACTTAATTCATATAATTCATGCTCAACAGACTTCATACGTAACATCCTCATAACTAACAATTCACATAAGCAAGTTCCAACTCAAGTACAATCAATCCTATTCATATAGGCATACTTATGTCATTTATAATCAATGTACTTTAAAATAAACACATCATCACATAAACATATCAATTACAATTTCTAATTAGCGAACTTATCCTTTCATGATTGTGTATTATTGCGCATAGGTGGTTCATGACTCTATAACTTTCCTTAATCATTATATATCTCTTAATCTAGGCATATAGCTTCTTAAATTTCAGTTCTTAATTTAATTATTCAATTAGTTTCGATTTTGCCCAAAACAAGCACATTTTCACTCAAAAATCCATATCTTCTAATCTACTAATCCAATGCATACCAAAATTTACAGCAAATTATCATAAATTATCGGGAAGCTGCAGGAAAGTTTCAGTAATTTCTGGCTACACATGAATTTACAATAATTCCGACAATCGGCTTAATTACTCGAAAAATCTGCACCTAAATCATGAATTCAATTTTCTCGATTTCTCTCCCTAATTCTCTTCAAGCTACTTTCATCAAATTCTCAATACACATCTCAATAATCATGCTCAACAATACTCAATCATCATTAAATTCATGAATTAGACACATAATTCGCAACATGCTTTTCAATTCGTGAGTTGCTAATTTCGTGAATTTAGGCCTCTAACTTCTTCAATTAAACCTATGGTTTCCAATTTCATACTTCAATTTCAAGTTAAATCCACCTAACTTATTTTATCTTTAGAGGATGAATTCAGATTACTCACCTTAGATTCTTAGTGATTTTAAGAATTTCAGTTTGAAAGGTTTTTGAATTGGGTGTTCGATATTCGTACTTTGCTTCTTGTTCCCGGGTTCCCAACCTTTCGCGCTCTGCCTCTCACCCTGCTCTATTTTTGCCCGGTTTCGCTGCCTATCCTCTTCTCGCTCGCCGGCCGTCAGCTGCGGTTTCCGTGCTCATCGATCGCCTCTCTCGGCCCTTGCGTTTGCTTCCCTTTCGTGGTCTTTGTCTCTTGGTCTCTCGCTTTTCCCCTCTTCTTTTCTCTCGCTCGGCCTCCCGAGCCCTCGCTCTCCCTTTACCCACCGGTGGCGGTTTCCTCGCCGTTCAAGCAGGCCACGGGCCACCGGCCTCCGGCTTTCGCGCTCTCTCCCTCTCTCGCTCCGTTCTCCTCGCCCAATGCCCCCTCTTGTTTCCCTTGCTCGCTTTTGCTTCTTTCATTTTCCTTTCTTCTTTGTTCTCAGTCACACTTTCTCTTTCTTCATTTCCTCTTAACACTTAATGGGTTTTGGTGGTTGATTCCCATTGGACCCCCGATTTATTTCCTCACCGATTGCCACAATTGCCACTAATCCTCTTTAATTGCCAGCAGCTCCCCTCCATCCTATTTCTCATTCCTTTTATTTTCTCGCTTTATGTAATTGGGCCCAAATTAATTTCAATAAGCCCACTTACTTAAGTCACGCTCGGGTTTCAATTCTCGGGCTTTAATTTCGACTCGAAAAATTCTAATTCACTTAATTTAATAATTTCGGATTTTTAACTTAACTTTTAATAACTTAATTCATTAGTAAGCGTGCACCTAAAATTTTCAGTGTCTTACAAGAACCCTTTGAAGCTATGCCATAGAAGTGTCTCATCAATTGAAGCCACGAATTATTTTGCTTCCATGAATTATTGACAGTATGCGTCCTTCGAGTATGAGGCAAGCCTCGAGACCACGAATTATTTTGCCTCCAAGAACCGAGCCCACGAATAATTTTGGCTCTGGGTCTTTAGAGTAGAACATAAATCTTCTTTCCATTCGAAACTAAGAATACCTAAGAATTATGATATGAAGAAACAAATGATTATGCATGATGAACAAGAAAGAAAAAAGTTATGATTTATGAAATGCATAATTGAACTCAAGAAGAAGAATGAGAAGAAGAACAAATCCCAATTTCATAAGAAATGAATACGATAAGAAGTAAGATATGATTTACGTGATGAATGCCTTATATGATGAATGATTCAATGACTTACTTGCGTAGAAAGACGAATGAAGTATGTTTGATTGAATTCATGAGTAATTAATGTCATTGTGCGTCTCCCTTCAATCCCGATTAATTAAAAAGACAGGAAGACGCTAATAGTTGGGTTCTCGTTAATTTTTATCTTTGTGTTAATTTTTCGAGTTCAGGATTGAAGGCATTTATTACTCCCTTCAATCCAATAAATTTCAATCCCGATTTCGAGTCCATAACCGGATCAGATTTCCGGATCATTTCAGTTTTTACGAGGTCTATTAGTGACCATATATACTTCAACAGAACCCAGTAAAAGAAAACAAAATTAACAGAATGTACAACTCTACCTTACCAACCAATCCCATCAATGGAGTTAAAGAATGAGGAAAGGGGTGTTTGCTTTTGTAAATGCAATTTCTACCGTTGGATGATGGACATTTTGTTCTGTCCAACACGAGTTCCAATGGCCCTAAATGAAGGTGTTCCTGTCTTTTGATATTGTGATGATGTTGCGATAATAATTTAGGATATAGAGGGAAGAGAGAGGCGTGAGAAGAGGCAACATGATCACAATATCAAAAGACAGGAAGACGTTTGATATGAGAGACGAGCACCAACCCAACACCATTGAAGGCAGATAAGCACCACCGGTCGGGCACTGGTCATCGGCCAGAGAGTGTGAGCAGCAGTACTGGCCCGGCAACATTGCAGGCAGATGAGCACCACCGGCCGGCCACCGATCACCGACAAAAGAGTGTGAGCATCAACGGAAGGCGCAAGGCGCAAAGCTCAAGAGAGGAGAGAAAGGCTGACAAAACTCACGGTCAAACCACGGTCAAGCGGATCTTGCAAGTTGCCCGGTTCACACCGGTCCGGTTCAATTGTCTGAACAAGCTAAACCATTAACTCGACCGTTAAAAAACAAATTTCTGATCCAACCGATTCAACTGGCTAGTCCGATCCGATTCTCTTAACATAGACTATTAATAGTTGGGGTAAGTTTAGCACTCCCTTCAAAAATTTAAAAGGATAAATACTATCCATCTGTACAAAGCTCACGTATTTAACCCATTTAATTAACATATTAAACAGGATTTTTTTCCATGTCAAAATCACAGGCTAAACCCAATCCAATTAATTAAACCCATTAAATGGGTTAAAAGTTTTACCCAAACCTGCTTAGTTGTGTGTCCGTTCAGGTGGTAATAGCACCATCAGCTTTTGACAGCTGTACATATGGCAGGTTTAACCACGAATCAATTGCACTCAAGTATAACATGAAAATGGCAGCAATATCTCCAGTATTATCCAAATATTACACCCAAATTTGTGTCCTCCATCAGTATCAGGCATCGAAGGTCCACTTTTTGCATTATACAAAAGATTGGCTAGGCTAACATTACATCAAAAAAATAAATCATATAAAGCTATACACCCAGGATTAACAAAAGGGGGAAAAGGAAAAAGAAAAAGCGAAAAAGAGGAAGGGGGGAGAGAACACCCAAACACCACTTTAACAAATTAGGTATCAACGGAGCAGAACTTCATGATTGTGCGAGATTCATTCAGAAAAGTTTCTTGTCACACAGGGATAACATCAATCTTAGAGGTGTCTTCACATCTCAAAACAATACCTTCAAGGCTGGCTGGAAGTATGCATTTAGACCACTGGCATCCAGTTGGCAATGGCTCTGGCGGTGGAACTATCATTAGCACGTTGTCATTTCGTTGAACTACTCCCATCACGCTCACAGTGCTTCCTTCCTTGATATACCTGTCACCATTAGAGGAAACAACAGGGGGTGAAGCTAGTTGGAAGACACAAATGGCATCTTGGTTCTATTCCATATCTAGAAAATATAAATAGTTTTCTCTCTCATTGCCCTTGCTTTTACTTCAATAATAGTCATTTCTTTTACCATTGTCAAATCAGATGAATCATTTTCTTCATATCCATTGAAACAAAAAGTGCCTGAGGCCACGAGAATAGTGGAATAAGAAAAAACCCTTTTGGGCGAACAAATACTTCATTTTTAAACCAAATGAAACATCATACAGTAGAAATTGATGGGGATGAGCACAGCAGAGACTGCAAGCTGCACCGTACTCGAGGAGAATGACACAGAATAACTAAAGCTAAAAGGCATGACACAAGTAGACGAGACAGAATTGAAAAAAGAAGGCCTCAAAGACAAGTGTACAAGGCAGAATTAAAGAATAAAAGAGGGCTGAGGCAGCTTTTCTGATATTATTCACAAAAGCTACAGGGAGTTTTCCCCACATGCACCCCCGTCGGGGGTGGGGGCGTGTTTTACTACTTGCGGCTTAAGTGGCCTCATATCTTCTATTTGGTAATCCAGCTTGCTGCATATCAAAGAAAAAAAAACAAAAGAAGGATGCTTGCATAAAATTGAAGTTTTGATTTTATCAAAGCTGAAAACAAAAATATGCAGAAATTACTCTCATAAAACTATGGCCAGGCTTAAAAGAAGCTGACAAACTTATGGATTCTAACAAGAACTACAGTGCTTAAACTACCTGAAGTTGAATTTTGAAAATTTCATGATTTGGGTCAGGACGGTTGTGTAAACCAAGCTAACCATGACCCTAATGCAGTGTAAAATTATATCTTCTATCAACTTCGAGTTTCTCCTTCGCCTCCATAATTCATCTTATTCCTTGTCATCATCACGGTAATTCAACAGCTCTTTGCTGGTTATTGCTAATATGACAATTACATTTAGAGCCAAATATATACACACTAGAGACGAGTTATTATTTGATAATAAACATCTATCTTTTACTAAAATAAACAAATAAAACTAAAGAACAGAAAGGCAAATTCAACACCTTAAGTTAGTGTGGAAGTAAGTTTGGTCTGAGTAAAGTTTTCTAAACCAATGTTGGTAAACACATGACCCATACTATATAGAAACCTAGAATAAAGAACTTTTGTTTTACCCATTTGGTCTGTTCAAGTGTCAGAAACAGTATATGGTTCACTGTATTAATTGAAGTAAGACCCATATTATGCAAGCACTAAAGTCATTTAATCGCAGCAAATATAAGAACCTTGTTCACATTTTCACTCAGCAAAGTCAACAGGAGATATTCCATATAATAAGGGGAATGGGTAAATACAGAACCACATAACACTTACCCTTCTTTCAGGCGCATGACACGGTCATCACTAGAAAGGTTTCTCTCAGCTAACCACCGAACAAACTCTGGTGATAAATCTTTGTTTGATGGATTTATATCAACAACGACAGATTCATCAACATATGGAGTCACTCTAGCACCATATCCCGTCTTGACAAGAGCTCTCAACCCGGATTGGAAGTCAGAAATATAAAAATCAACCACATGCCTCTGTTATCATAAGAAGCATGACATCAGATACTGAAGCAGAAATATTATCTGCTTGAAAGATGCTATTTGATTGATTTAACAAAGTTATTGAAGGACCATGCAATATTTCCATTGGAAAGTATGATCATTGCACATGCCCTAACAGGAAATTTAGCATGAATAAGTAAATTGCAAGGAAAACCAAAAAGGTAGAAGATTTTCTGCAAGACAAGAGGTTAGAAATTAAACTATATGGTTTTGGGAGTATAACCTTCTGCCCTTATAAAGAAGAGCCCATATGAGGAACTAAGGGTTTGGCAGATATTTATTGTATAGCTCATATGAGCCCATATGGTTAGAAATTAAGCTATTAGATTAAAGTTGAAATCAGAAAAACCAACTCCATAGCCGATAAATGCAACAGTATGAGGAGCAATGTAAACATAAGAGGATTGTACCTTAAGATCTTTCGAGAACCGAACATTGATTAAGAGGCCTCTAAAAGTTCTCGTGCAGCATGCACATTGAAGATAATGACAGCGATTTACAGGGGAAAAGAATATGTAGAGGCCTCTTTTCAAAACATGTGTGGGTACTCTAGAAAAAGACTTATGAAATATACAGCAAATTTATCTTACAACACGTTTGGTATGTGGTAATAAACGAATGGGAATGGGAATGGGAATGGGAATGGGAATGGGAATGGGAAAAGGAATAAGAGTTAAGGTAATATATTTCCTATTTGAGACATAGGAATGGGAATAAATTAGAGAATGGGAATGATAATAGAAGCCCTCTATTACCAAAAGTTATTACCATATGGGGAGATGGGAATTTTGATACAAAATTCAATTCCTGCTATTAATACCAATATTAACTTATTCCCAATCTTAATCTCACATACCAACAAAAGATTAATCTTTAAGTTATTCCCACTTTAAACTCTCACATATAAAACAAAGATGGTGGGAATTCATAAGCCAATTCTCATTCCCAAAAATGAATTCTCATTCTCATTGTTAATTCTCATCCTACATACCAATAGATTCGTTTCTTGTTGTAGTTTATTTAGGTTAGGACTCTAGAAGCTACTAACATTATTTATTTTACAAGGATTAGAACTCTCTTCATCTGTAGATTTCTAGAGTTTTTATTTTAAGAAATATTTGGAAAATTGTATTGTATTAGGATAGGTTACTAGATTTGATTTATCCTCTATTCTTTTCTCTTTCATCTAAGATAGGACTTTTAAGTAGGCATTTGCCTATAAATAAATTTAAGAAAAAGGCTGCAAAATCACAGTTTTTGAGTACAAATTTTATTCTACATCATCCACAGTCCTGCTGTTTGTGTTGTATCCCCTGTGGGCTACTGCTATGAGGTTACCCCATTGATAGCCAAGCATCAGTTATCCTATGGCCACTTGCTAGCAATTGGCCACAATGCCTTTTGCATATCCCTTACTATATCTTAGAGCACTAAACCCACCACCCCATTCCCCCTCTTAAAATTTTTTGAAAAAGAACAATAAAGGATGGTGATAGCTTCAATGTTTAGGTATACTTGGTACTTTTCCCTAAGGAGCAGGGAGTTGCTTGATTTAAATAAACATGGAGGAAGGAATGAAATCCCTCATCCGTAAATTGGGAGTATATTTGTTATCTATATGGTTGACAGGTTTATCATAGGGCTTACTGTGACTATGTTGCACCCACTTTATGAGGGAGATGAAGATTAAAAAACAAAAAAAGCCAAGTCTAAAATAAGATTAGTGATTATTTTTGGATATGGAAAATTAGTATATTTTAATGATATTTATATGTTAATTTCGTATAGGATAATATATGGTTTTTCAAAAGAGTCAAAATAGAGTTATTTAAGAGTACTTTAGATGAGATTTAGTGTCCTATTCTTGTTAGGACTATTATAGTTTCCTATTTCTATTAGAATTAGCATTAGGAAGGTTGAATACCTATAAATACGGGGTTTACGAACCTTGTCATTATCTATGACCTATTATTGAATATTGAATATGTTGAATTTCTATTGCTAAGTGCAACGCTTATTTCCTCGGCATGGAGATGCTGATTTTCCCTTCTTATCTTCTCCAAACTCTTTCTCCCTTCTTGTTCTCTATCAACTTGAGCAAGTTCCAACTCCTAACTCAACCCAATTCTGCTGCAAATTTTTGAATCCCACAACTGTAACATTACCAAAACAAACAGCCACCCACAATTGACCATTGGCACTCATCATCTCGCCTCGCAGGCCATCCAGCCACCATTGCCTTACAGCTCCATGCCCTGTTGCTGATGCCATCACTCTGCTGGCTGCAGTCCTTTAGATCCTAAAACTTTTGATCTTTGAGTCCAGAGAGAATAAAAACAAATCTTGTAAAAGGTTGAAAATGTGTCCCAAAATAAATAAACAAAAAATATTCTGCCCACAAACTTTGCTGTAGACTCCAGATTGTTGATGTTTACTGCCATTTGCTGCATCCTTTTAAGCAGGATTATGTGCTGCCAGTGCACAAATTTCGCTGCTGCTTGACATATAAGTATGGATTATGATCTAGAGTGTTAGTGTTAGCATTATGTGATTATTCATCATCAATATTCATGCTGGTATGGCTTATGATCCAGGGGTTCTTTACGAAGTGTTCTCATTGCATGGGCACGTGAAGAGGGGTCATAAAATATGAGAGATCACTTGATTTCATGCTTGTATTAAATTTTACTCAAAAGTGATGTGTGAAGAGCTTTTCATGAACTTCAAGGAAGTACATATATGATGATTGCTCTGAGTTGGAAATATGACCTGTGTACTCTAAAAATCTTCACCTTAGTCATGCCTATGAAGCTGACTTAATTACTGCATTTTTAAAAACTAAAAAACCTATCAGGCTGCCTCTTATGATCTTGATAAAAGGTATCCTAGTGTTGCTAGTTAAAAATCTGACTTAAGAGCAATGCGAATGAAAAGGAGGAAGCCGTAGTTAAAAACGTGATATTCATGTGCTGCAGATATGATATGGAGGTTGATGAAAAAGTATTCAGGATCAAAGATTACTCGACTCGAAAGAACCCAACAAAGTAAAAACTTTCAATGACAGCAAAAACATGGCACCATTAATGAACTTACCACAAGACAGTGGGACAAGATGATTGCTCAAATTCATAGAACATAAGTTGTTATTGCAATCAAAATACAAATCAAGGGCTCTAAAAAGAGTTCTTGCTCAAAAATTCAAAATTTTCCAAATATTCAAAAATGCCACTTGACTTTTTTTCAGGTAAAAGATACCAATGAACTTGTTTAAAACAATTTTAAAAATACCACTTCAATTTTAAACAATTTTTGAATATTTTGAAAACTTAAGAGGTATTTTTAGTTAAAAAAATTTAGTTTTGTTTGAATATTCGGGAAAGTTTAGTGGTTTTCTACACAAGAACTCAAAGATTGGACAAATAATTTTGATACCATTAACAGGTGAGGAAAGCTTGTCTTAACAATGAGAACATACTACATGCTTATGTAAAGCCAAAACACCCAAAGAGCCAAATACCATCAAAAGTTTATGAGGCTTAATGATAGAGAGAGCATCTCACCTCAAGTGATCCGAGGCCCCAAGTAAAACGTCGATGACTAGGATTAGCAGCTTTTGAATCCCATCCTCGATATTCAAACAGACTCGTGGATGTGTAAACACACCGAGGAACTTTTTGGAAAGATGACTCAAGAGGTACATTTCCACAAGTTACCACCTTGAAATCACAACAAACAGTGTTAACTTCAGTCCACGACAAAAAACAAAAAAAAAAAACTGCTTAGGAAAGAAATCATCATGATGTCACATAGATGGTGCATTACAAATGATAACAACGAAGTCTTGAACTAATGATTAGATTTATCATTATTCTACCATGCCTACGGTAAGAAGAAATGAGAACAAAATAAAGAGATATATCCTACAAATCAAAACTCTAAAAGAGCATAAGACCAAGAATCAACAAGAAAACCATGTCCACCAGCACAAAATCCTAATTAGCCCCAATTACTTTCGAATTTTTGGATGCTAATAATCTGACCTTTGGGAGTGTTACACAGCACTATACCAATCTTTTTTTCAACATACCATCCACGAGTTTTACACATTGTGACTGGCCACCAAACTTACGCATTGACTAATTCCCGACACAAGTTCGGATGGTCATAAATAACTTATCGTCTTCCTTTTTCCATTAAATATAATTCACTTAAATTGATGTAAAATTCAAAGGGGCAATGATTAGATTATGTTGCTTATAGGTGCATAAAAAGGAAACGAACTAGCCATTTAAGGCCATTGTACATGCACTAAAAATTAGCAACCACATAAGGGCTAAGTTACAAAGTTTGAAACTCAATGGCGATTCGTTGAAAATAAGGCCAACTTGTTAACGCCAATTCTCTCACAACTCACGCTGTGTATATATGCTCCACCTCTTGATATGACCAAACCATATGAGTCTTAACTCTCTCATCCTATCCTCGACAACATTCTCTCCGATGACCTCATTCCTAATTCTATCCAATTTAATATACCCCACCCATCCACCAAAGAATCCTTATCTCGTAACTAGCAACCTATGGACTTTGACCGTGTTAATCCCCAACACTCTTAGCCATATAAGAATGTAGGTGTCACCAACATATTATAAACTTTTCCTCTAAACCCAAGCAAGATCTTCTTATCATATAACACTCAAGTAGTCATCCATTTTTTTGACCCTACTCTTATTCAGCGAGTTATCTTCATCAATGGCTACATTGTGTTGTATGATCGAACCCAAATAATTAAACCTCCTTCCCTTTCTCCAAACTAAACTCTTAGTAATCCTCCGCGTTTCAACTATTTAATCTATAACCCTTGTACTCTAAAATATCTCTCCACCATTAACTTGCCATTAACTCCACTATTCTCATCAAATAAGACAATATCATCGACGAATAACATGCGCGAGTACCTCATCTTGAATGCCTTTAATAAGTTCATCCATAGCAATCGTGTAAATAAACGGGCAACAATTTATCCTTAATGTAACCCAATATCATTATGAAAATCCTCATTGGCCCCCTTAGAGTCATAACCCTTTTTCTTGCTCTCATATTTATCTTCAATAACCTTAGTAAAAATAACTCGAAACGTCTTTCTTGTCCAAGCAACTCCAAAGCACCTCTTTAGGTACCTTATCATACGCCTTGTTGATCTATAAACACTATGCTCGGGACTTTCTTCCTATTGCTATAAGGCTCCATAAGCCTTCCTACAAGATGGATTGCATAGGTTGTTGACCTTCCATAAAACCGATCTTCCAAAAACCACATTGCCTTTCGGATATTAAAATATCCCTCCTTAATGTCTTTTCAATAACTCTTTCCCAAATTTTCATAGTATGACTAAATAATTTCATACCTTTGTACTTGTTGCAACTTTATATACCACCTTGGTTTTGTACAATAAGATGATAATACTCGATTCTCCACTTTGGCAACTTTGTAATCCTTAATTATGGCATTAAAAAGCCTAGTCAACCAGCTAATTCCTTCCTTACCTATGCATTTCCATAACTCAAGAGGCCAACTAGTTTGCCCGACTTCATTTTTCCCATTGCCTTTACAACCCCTTCAAGGTACCTCTCTATTAAAAAGTTTGTAAAAGAATTATGCAATGTCTCCCAATATCCTCCTTATCCTTGATACATTTTACTTTTCCCATGTCCCTAGGTCTCTTCACATCCTATGACTCTATCCATGCTACAACTTCTAATACACTTAGTTCTTTGCTAAGTAACTATTTTCTTCACGTCCTTCGGACTATCTTATACTTAAAACTTTATTCACCTCTTTTTCCTCAAGAATTGTGCTCCTAACTAATGATTTATAGGCCTCCTGTTTTCTATTAACTTTCTCTCCTTCACTTTGTCATTTCACCATAATTATGTAATTCTACTATCACCTACTCTTGAAACTACCGAGCTCTCCTTGGTTGAACCTCGAATGTAATCTTCCATAGCCTCCCACATTGTATCTTCCTCTTCCTCCCACCCACCACATCCTCCTACCCGATCTCTTCCAACTCTGACCTTGTTGGACAGTTTGGCGCATTCTCACAAGTGGGATTCCACCATTGAACACTATGCTCACCATTCTTACTCCTCTTCAATGTGGAAAACTATCAACAAAATCTTCTGGATCAAAAGAAGAACAAAGTTCCCATTTTCCCAGAAATAGAGACTTTAACAAAATGCTAAGACATTTTCTTACAAACGAAAGACTTAACAGAAAGCACAAAATGTACTTAGCACTAATACACAAGCATTATAACATCCATATCTCCGCACAAACTACAAGCATAATGAACGAGTCCAAACTACTTCTCCAGCAAATGGAAAAGAATACAAATCTTCAACAACAGCATATTGGATTAATTATGTCATTGTATCACATAAGTATAAAAAAAGCTAATATTTTTAGTTTCGTGGACAGAGAGAAATCCCAAAAATAACATCTCCATGATTGATTATGTAATACAAGACCATGCTTAGCACCTTATTATCTGCAGACCATTTATCATGTTTATCCACACAATTATTAGGCTAAAATGAGCACACAAACATCATTGATAATGACTATTTAACTCAATGAATCACCAAGATCCACATGAACTTAAAATAGCAACTAAACATGTTTCAAGAGACAAACTCAAAATAGCAAGCAAATGAACAGCATTTATACACACAGATTACCATCACGAATCCAATTACAATACACATCTATGATCCCATAACAATACACATCTATAGTCTAACTATTCAAATGTAACTTAGCACCTTGATTGGATACTCAAGGTCTATGTATCTGGCAAGCTACTTATTTGCAAAGGAAGATAAGAAGCAACAAGCATGACTCTTCTGCTTCGACTATTACATATCAGATGAATATAAAAAGTCAGCTGTGATATCAAATTCTAGCAGAAGATTAAGCAATTATGAAGGAAATAATTAGTAGGTTTCAAAATCAGTTAATCCAATTGATGGGATGGGGAGGGGATGGGTATATGAGATTAGGTCTTCATGTAAGAAATGAGAAAAACATGACTTTTTTTCACAAAACTTGTGAAGATTAGACTTACCCCAGAAACCTTAACAAATTGACCATCTCTTGCCGTCCGCAGCTCAGCATCTGGATATTGGGCAATAAATCCTGTTATAGCTCTCCTTCCCCAGAAAGAATTCCATAAAAAGACAGCTGCAACAGCACTAAAAAGAACCACTACAACAATGAGAAGAACAGGGTTGTGAACAGCTCCAAGGATAAAGCCACCAGCTATAAAACCCATCACAAACAGCAGCACCATCGCCCACAAAATTGGCTTTGGAAAGCTCTTGTGGAAGGAGTATTCATCATCTTCACTGAGTTTCGTCACAGCTTGGTTGTTTAAAATTGACGAAACCTGGTGTTTTATTGAAGCAGTGGAATCTAGGTGACCAGAAGCCTTGCGAGGAGCCCCAGAAGAATTCAGAGGACCAGAGGAAATAGGCCCAGAAGTTATCAACCCTGTGGTAGGAAGAACTGGTGCGAGCGGACCAGAATTTTGCCTAGAAACACCTCCTGCCTGAGGACCAGAAGATTTCTTGACAGGTTCACCATGTTTGTTAAGTGGGCCAGAATTGGATTTCTTTAGAGAAGCAGAACTAGGACCTCCAACAGAAGTAGTTACCCTGTTTGCAGAATTTTGTAGGATTGGGCCAGAGTGAGAGGCAGCTCCGCCAAAAGACCCAGTCCTTGTGGGGGCATTGTTGATAGGTCCAGATTTCCTCGATCTTGATCCATCCACAGGTATGTCAAACATTTTCCCAAGTTCCCCAGATTTTTTATATCACCTCCTGTATAAGGCATTGCCACCGAGGTCATGGTAGGCTGCCTTTCCTTTGGTTGCTCAGGGCGCCCAGACACATAAAGGCCATTGCTCAGTTGATGAGATTGGAAGCGCGAACCCATCACGATGGTTCACTTGATAGCCCACGAGAGGCACTCTCAAAGCTTTCGAACAGGTCAAGTTCTATATACAGGAACTACAAATCCAGGGTATAATGGATTAGTTTAACAACGTTATCAACAGGAAAGCATGTGGGGAAACACAATTGCAAATATTTTCATAACTGCAGGGAAATCATCTTAAAGATCAAATCAGTGAACTAGTCAGGGCTTTGTAAGAGACTAGGGATGGCGATGGGGCAGATCAGGGCCGGGGGTGCCCTCCCGTCCCCGTCACCACTACCCAAACCCCTCCCTCCCCGTCCCAGGCGAATCCACGATCCCCGACGGGTCCCCTTCCCCATTATACATGCTTAACCAAGTTCGAATTCAACAAATTCAGACCAAAAAAATTAACAAAACCCAAAATCCCCATCAAATTTCTTTTTCACATTCAATGAATTGCAACAACAGACAACAAAATTTGATCTACACAATTGAGAAAATAGATTAAAGAGAAGAACTAGGATTCGGTACGGTCAAGACAGACCAGATCGACAAATCTTCGATGATGTTATGATAGGCGGCGCAAGCGGCGATCCTCAGCAATGGGGCGATAGAAGAGGGAAACCGAACACATCACGGTTTCCGATCTGCCACCGTCAAGAGTCACGACCGTAGTTCGACTGTAAGAACTACTGATTTCTGGGCTGCCGATTCAGGGGCTGTTAATGGTGTTCTAGTTGGTCGCTCTGCGGTGGAAGACTTGGTTTGGGCAGTTTGAGATGCTTAGGTCCTTAAGGCTAGTGGCATCAAGAAGATTGAAGAGACAACAAAATTCTAGTTGGTCGCTCTTCCAGATGCAGAGAGAGTGTGCAGATGGGATCGGGCAGGGAGGGAGGTTAATGGTAGTTTTCGTATTTAGGGTTTGGAGCTGATAATATTACAAAAATACCCTCCACAGTGATATTACGAAAAATCATCAAACAGAGCAACGAACGGGCGGGGAAAGGGCCATCCTCGTCCCCGCTCGGGGTAGATGCTTCTCTCCCGTACTCTCGCTTTTTTTCATTCAGGGTGGAGATTTTTTCTTAATTTGAGACGAGTTTATTATAAGTATAGAATATTATTATTTTTATAAGAGATTTATAAAAAATAAAAAAATAAAAAATTATATTTAGATTTTTTATTGGATAGTATTTCTTTATCACAATCAGAAATTCAATTATAATTTGAGAAAGCACAATAAATGTACGAAAATTATTGCTTAAGTAATTGAAATAGGAAATCAATGGAAAGCAACTTATTGCCTAAAGCATGACAAGCTACAACTAAAATGATTGCAACAACAATACTAATTTCAACTAACTTGAAGTGTTACTCTTAGATTTCTTTTTCCTTTTACTGAGTTCTACTACAATAGAGAAGTAAATACTTTGAAAAGGAAGAAACCGACATGATCCAACCTTATAAGGACTTTGACTAAGCATGTCTTAAGTTACATCTACAATTTAAACCAAATCCATGATTAGACTATGCACAACAAAGGCAACAATTTTGTCCAAAATATTATTAACAAAATCATTCTCCCCTAACTATTATATTCTTTCTAAATAAGAATACTTTTTCAATGGAGATACCCCGCCTAGAATTACGAGAAAGAGGGAACATAAGTAGACATTAAACACAAGACAAATCTAGTCTCACAATAATCCAAGGAGAGGAAAAATTACTCATTTTAAATTACAAAAAATTACAAAAAACAATCATTTGGGCAACTAAGAGTTTAGTAAAAAAACAAAAAAAAGTACACCACATACCAATGCAAATCTTGGGCAAGAGAAACAAAATCGACAAATTATGTCGATAAATAGGGAAACTAGAACTATCCCCATAACATTTCAAAGAAGAGAAAGAAAAACAATAAAGATTAAAAACCTATAAGATATTACAATGATTCACAAAGGAAAAAAGAGGAACCTATTGCATTACTAATAGAATGGAACAGGGAAGAAATTTAAATTTGAATATTGACAGTTTGTCGTACAATTACAATTTAAATTACTCCTTAGGCTTATAATTAATAATATAACATAGGGAAATAGGGACCAAATCCATAAGGAAAGATAATAATATGCAAGTTTTGATCTAATTAAATTGACTATTCTCATTTTTTTTACTTCTTTTCTTCGAACTATTCAAATTAAATTAAAGAAGTCAAATTATGAAAAATTAATAACTAACACTCTAAGATTATCTAAACCTAGTTTTGGAGTACAAAACAGATAATTAACAAAAGGTAAAATAGAAAACTAAACAAAAAATAAAATCAAAAATTAAATAAATAATAAACTACACTAAAATAAATAATAAAATTAACCGTAATTTTAAACCTAATTTTCTAGACCTAAAGAAACCCTAAAAAGCTAAAATGAAAATGCAAAACTGAATTTACAAAATTAAATAAAATATTACTACAGTTCTTTCATTGAACCGTAGTAAAAAGTCTTTCAAAAAATAATACGAGCAACATATCTCCGCCCATCAGCTCACTCTCACTCCCTACCCTTGCTCCGCTCTCTACTCTCCTTGCTTTGTGCTCTCTACTCTCGCTCTCTATTCTATGCTCTTTACTCTCACTTGTGACTCTCCTCTCGACTCTCGCCGTCACTGTTGCTGGTTGTTGCTTCCTTTTGTCACTTTCGCCGTCATCAATGCCGATATGCAACTTCTCTCTCCCTCTTTTATTTTTTGCTTTACGTTATTTGAAAAATTGGTTAGTTGAATGTTGAATGTTGAATGTATTTGCAAAATTGGTTAGTTGCAAAATTAGGGTTTAGAGTTTAGTATTTAGGGAAATATAATGATTTAGAGTTTAGGGAAATGTTGAATATATTTGGTATTTAGTTGATTGTGGAAAGTACATATTTGGTTATTTAAATTTGAGATTTTTGAAATAGTTGAAAATGTGGGTGAATGTTGAATGTATTTGTTTAGTTTGTAAAGTTGAAAATTCTTAAAATGTTTGAGATTTTGACAAATGGGTTTAGGGTTTAGGGTTTAGTATTTAGGGAAATGGAGCGGTTGAGGGTTTATGGGAATGTTTTGAATATATTTGGTATTTAGTTGAATGTTGACAGTATATATTTGGTTGTTTAAGTTTGAGATTTGTGAAATGTTTGAGAATGTGGGTGAATGTTAAATGTATTTGTTTATTTTGTAAAGTTGAAAATTCTTGAAATGTTTGAGATTTTGACAAATGGGTTTAGGGTTTAGCCTTTAGTATTTAGGGAAATGGAATAGTTTAGGGTTTAGGTTTAGAGAAATGTTGAATGTGTTTGGTATTTAATTGAACGTTGAAAGTACATATTTTGTTGTTTAAGTTTGAGATTTTTGAAATATTTGAGAATGTGGGTGAATGTTGAATGTATTTGTTTAGTTTATGAAGTTTGTAAAGTTGGGAATTAATAATAAAGTATTTTATTTGAAAATATAGATTATTGAAATCCTTTTAAGAAGTTCACTTCATTTTCAAAATCTGATTTTTTTTTCAATTTATTATGAGATGTAGAATATTATTTTTTTATTTTTTATATTATTATTTGAACTATCTAATGTTTATGTTTTTCATTCTTACAAGTTGTTATAAAATGGAGCACAATTCTTCAAAAGTTACAAAGAAGAAAAGGGGACGAACAACGATTAATAAGGAGAAGTTAGCACGTAGTAGAGAAGATCCAACTCTTCTTACCCGGGTCCAATTTGATGAGCACCATAACTCAGTAAGTGAGTACGCAGCTCGCTTCATGAGCTATGTTGGTGCAAGAACCCGCAAATACGTGAACATCAACTACCCTCGTTGAAGCAAAGTTCCTGAATCCGTTAAGGAAAACATTTGGAATGATATATAGGTAAATGCACTACATCTCAACTTATAATTGCAACTTAGTGTAAATGGTTAATAGTAATGCATGTTGTTCTTGTGTTTCGAAAACGTTCAACTTGGACGTGAAGGAATAAGATCTCTCGTTGGTGAAACACAAGACCCTCATGTCAGCGGTAAAGAAATTTAGAAAATTCAAGTCTCACATTGTCTCTATTTGGGTTTACAAGACAAGGGAGGTCAAGGAAGAAGGTAGACCATGGGAGGTCTACAACTTCATAATCACGGAGGATTGGAAGAATTTTGAAGCATATGTCTCCACTCCGAATACAAGGTAATTTAACATTTTTCTCTTTTTGGTAAGTCTTATTTACGAATATTTCTTTAGAGTTAATTTATTTAGAATTTAACATTTGTAGTCTTATTTACGGATATTTTGTTGTCTTAATTACTTGCGCAAGCAAGAGGTGAAGACAACCGAAAAAGATTAAGAGCAATGTGTATCCTTATATGATGTCCCGTAGGGATATGTAAAGGTGGAGGAGAAGTTGTACAAGCGTAAACTTGAACAACCGAAAAGCAAATCCAATGAAGGTGCCATCCGCAAATCATTATCGAGAGGGACGAGTTGTGGGTCGAAGGAAGAAAGAAGAAAGATGACACCTTCACTACAACGTAAGTCCAATCTATTGTGCAACGACTTGTGAGTTTGACTATTTCTTTATTTATTTTGAGAATTTAGCAGTTAATATATGAATTGCCTAATAATAATACTTTATTTCCTTCTTATAAATTCTTTGTCAAAGACCTTGACTTCAAAAGTCGCCGACACCACCGAGAGGGGGACAAGTTAACCTTGGCTCTAAAAAGAGATGAGCATCCTAGTTGCGTTTGAGCCATTAGTGGGAAGTCGGGGATACTCGAGCACTTCGAGGCTAGAAAAAGCATCCTATCTCATCTAGCCAAAAGGATATCAAGGCAATTCTTTCTCAAGTGGAGTATCGATTGGCTTCCTAGGTGGCCCAGTGGAAGAAAGAGTGACGGCTCTGGTTCATGGCGTACTTTACCAAGATGGGCATCCCAAGCATCCAACTTGGAAGAGTTGCATGATGCAGAGGGTCAATTCTTCAATTCTCACCCTAGACACCGGCAAGGCAAAAGCAAGCTCAATAGGCGACCAATTCGAAGATATGGTTGAGGTAATTAAGATTTTGCTTTCTAATAAGAATGGATGATTTTGTTTTGACTAATGATTGGTGTCTACTTGTTGAATGAATGGTGGGTATACTTTGGTTGTTGTAGAACTCCTACGTATTTTCGTTGAGTAATTAGCCGTTGTTTGTTAATGTTGTTTTGGATGAGGGTCGTTATCCCGGGAAAATGTCTACTTTTAAAGGAAAATTCCGCCCGTTTTTGTCAGGATTCTTTATATTTTTAAGTTGTCTCTCAAGGGGTTATTCTGTGATTCTAATTCTTATGCTAATTCTTATGCAACCTCGTGCAAGTGCATGCTAGCTTCTCATCACCCTTCTTTGCATCACATTATGGCAACGGGTGTTGTTTACCCCGTGTAGCCAGTGTCTTCGTTCATAGGGCACCACTCTTAGAGGATCGTGTAAAGGTAAGGGTGATAGAAGCTATGCAAGGGAAGGCACTCGTGAGTTGTCGATCCAATAACCACACCTCTAGATTATTGACAAAGTGGTCTACAGCTTTGTTGCTTGGCCCAAGAGTTTGGTCATCCTCTCTACATCGAAGGTATTTTAATTTAAAAATATTAGATCGATTGTTAATATCACGTATGTATATTTCTAATTCGTGTATTATCGCCCTCCTAGAACTAGGATATCGTGGCCGTAGTCGAGAGTAGAAAGAAGGGCACTCCCACTTCCTTAGTTGGCACCACCAAGCACTCAACGGCGCCCGATCATCGTCCATAGTACTCCCCTCCAACCCGTTGACGAGTCACCTCCGGAGTGGAGTACTCATCCGGAAAGTTTTCTCAAGCTTTTTCAAAAGAAAGAGTACTCCAAATCACAACACAAAGTCACGTGTTGTGGTTAGACGGTGATGATGAGATTAACTTATAGGTTTTCTCGGACGACATACTCGCAATGTCTACAGATGCAAAAGATCACCGCTACCGCTGTTATGTTTGGCATGATGTGAGCTACTATATATAAGTTCATTTAACTCGTTAATTTTCATTTCTAACTATATATGTACAATTAATATGTAATAGGTGGCTCCACGAAATGGCTCGTTCCATAAGAATCAAGTCCGTTCAGCTTTATCGGCCTTGAGGCCTTTCAAGCATATGTGCATTCAATTATGGACCGTTCCAAATTTATCTCAAACCTCATGACCAGGACGCAAAAACATGTTAGTTAGCATCGTTCAATGAGGGATAAGTGTATAAACTTAAATGGAGTTCTAATAGTTTAATAATTACATTTTTATATATGTTATTTATGCTCGGTGTAGGGCCCAATGGATGCTTGCTGCTATATATCCGAGGAGTAACATCCTCGTATCGGCTCTATCCTCTAGGTCATACCGTGAGGAAAGATATCGAACAAGTACTCGGCTCATGAGTTCAGTACTTAATCATTTCCATTGCTTTTGTTAAGTATTCTTTTCAATTGTATGTTATATGCATGCCTTTATGATATATTTGAATAATATAGAATCTTTATTTGAATTTTATTTTCATCCAATTGAAAAACATTGCTCTTAGAGTGTATGGCTATTCGGGAGGCTCGAGAAACTCACATAAGGAAAAACTCCCAAGTGTTGTGGATGTAAAGGTGAGGTTCTCTTGCTCAAGCATTAAATTAGTTTTCATTTTCAACATAATTAGTTGCCACATAACTACTAACTAATTCTCCATGTGTTGGGAATCTATTTTGATTATTGTAGTGCCATAAATAATCGGGAAACGTGGAGTGTGGCTTCTATATTCTCCAATGCATAAAAGAGATTGTGACCCAGCTTGGATTTTGATGATCCCAAATCTAATCCCGTAAAGGTACTCGCACTTGCACGTGTTACATTTGTTTATGAAAATTTAATTAGTACTTGCACTTGATGTAAATATATGTAAAATTACAATATTGATCATAGTATTTCCTGAGAAAGAAGCCCGCCATTGCCCCTTATACACAAGTTGTACTGGATGACCTTGGAGAGGGTTGGTCGTAGTTTGTGTATGAACATGTAATCACACATTCATAGGTATATATTTACAAATTATTGTTTCTTCATTATTTGATTGGTAATTTTTGTGATTTTGATATATATATATATATATATATCTTGTGTGAAATATGAATCGGTTATGAAGCAAGTGAGGCTGTTGGTTCTACATATTATTGTATTATAACACCCCAAAGCCCACCTTAGGAGTATTACATCACCGGAGTTCCCGAGAGGAACACCCAAGGCTACTTAAGATCTCAACTTAGGGTTAATAGTTTTCTCTTAGATTGGCGTAAACGTGTTTCTAGGTTTTCAAAGTTTTTCTTGAAAATTCCAGCAGAGTTTCGTCTGTAATATGGCTAAAAGCCTTACCCCGCACAAAACACATTTAAAAACTCAAGGAGTCACACGCTCGGAGTATACACAACACAAACTTAAAGAGCTACACGCTCGGAGCAAACACATGGATCTTTTATTATATATAGTCAAAAATTTGGTCCAACATACAACCAATCTTTACAAGCATGAAAACATAAAGCATCTAACAAGTTCGGAGATGTCCTATCTCGTTGGTCCGCTTCTTCTAAAAGTCAAAGCAACTCTTGGGAGTCTTTAACTTCGTGCTCGAAAATGTTGGTGAGGTCATGAGATCTACGAGCCCAATGAATAACCCAAACTCAACCCCTAGTTTCACTTTGCACATTAATTCATTAACAAACACACGTAAGTTCACTTTTTATTCATGACATGCGATTCGGATCAACATGCTTAAGACACGCAAGATACTAAACCTACTAACTTATCGAGCGACACATATGACATCAATTACTCATGAATTCAATCAAAACATACTTCGTTCTTCTTTCTACACAAGCACGTCATATAATTATTCATCATGTAAATCATTGATCACGTATATCATATCTTACATTTTATCATATTAATTTCTTATGAAATTAGGGTTAATTCTCCTTCTCATTCTTCTTCTTGAGTTCAATCATGCATTTTATAAATCATCGATTCTTTCTTTCTTGTTCATCATGCACAATCATTCATTTCTTCATATTGTAATTCTTTAAGTCTTTTTAGTTTTGAATGGAAAGAAGATTTATGTCCTACTCTAAAGACCCAATTCTTGGAGCCAAAATAATTCATGGGCTCAATTCTTGGAGGCAAAATAATTCGTGGCCTCGAGGTTTGCCTCGGAATCTAAAGGACGCATATTGTCAATAATTTGTGGAAGCAAAATAATTCGTGGCTTTAGTTGACGAGACACTTCTATGGCCATAACTTTAGAGGATTCTTAAATTTGTGGGGTCTTAGATCAATAACATAATTTTTTCTCCCTTCTTTAGTTGTTTATGTTTCTTATCTTCTTATTATCTTCTTATTACTTATAGACAAGATACATTTAATTCACGTAAATCATGTTCAATAACTTTGTAAGTAACGTCTTCACAACTAGCAATTCACGTAAACAAGTTCCAAATCAAGTACAATCAATATAACTCATATAGACATGCTCATATCATTTATATCGATGTACTTTAAGATAAACACATCATAATATAAACATATCAATTAGGATTTTTAATTAACGAACTTAACGTTTCATAATTGCATATTATCGCGTATAGGTGGTTTATGGTTTTGTGTCTTTCCTTAATCATTACATATCTCTTAATCTATCCATATAACTTCTTAAATTTCAGTTCCTAACTCAATTACTCAATTAGTTTTGATTTTGCCCAAAATAGCACATTTTCACTCAAAAATTCATATCTTCCAATCTACTTATCCAACGCATACCAAAATTTACAGGAAATTGTCACAAATTATCATGAAGCTACAATAAAATTTTCATGAATTTTAGGCAACTCATGAAAGCATAACAATTCGGACAAGTAGGCAAAACATGGTAAAAATTTGCATTTGTGACTTCTTTATCTTTCATGATTTTACCTTCTAACATACTTCAAGCTAAGTTCATGGAGATCTCCTACATATAGCTCAATGATCATACTTAATAACACTCAAATATTCACGAATTACATAATTCACATCATGAATCACAATTAGCGAGTTTCTAAATTCGAGTGAATTAGGCCTCTAAATTTTTCAATTAAACTTAGATTTTTAATTTCATGAATCAATTTCAAGTTTAATCCATCTAATTCATTTTAATTCTAGAGGATGAATTCAAATTACTCACCTTAGATTCTTAGTGGTTCTAAGAATTTCGGTTTGGGATTAGATTTTGAATTTGAATTGGCGGTTTGCTTCTTCTTCTTCCTCCTCTTACTATTCTCGGTCTCAGTCCCTCGTTCTCCTTGCCCCTAGTCTCGATTATGTCTAGTCTCGCCATCTCACTCCTCTTGTTCGTCGGCCATCGTTTTCCTTCACTCGCCGGTCGCTGAACGCTTGCTCGCCCGTCATCGCTTCTTTCACTAGTTCGCCACATCTCCCTATCCTTGTCCTTCTTCCTCTCCGTTTCTGCTCTGGCTCTTATCTCCCTCTCGGTCCGTTCCGCTTCCCGGATTGCCGCCTTCTTCTTCCTCGCAATTAATCCTTACTACTGTCTATCTCTCGTTTTGCTCTCGCTATCCGGCTTTCGCTTCGGGTCTCGACCCCTCTCGCTCTTCTTCTCAATCTCTCGCTTTCTTTGCTTTGTCTCTCCTCTTGGTTTTCTCTTCTGCTTCCCCTAGTCTTTCTTTCGTTCCCTCTCGTTTCTTCGTTCCCTCTTCTCCTCTTTTATGTTTCTGCTTCTTTTCGGCTTCTAGTCTCTTTCTCTCTCCCTCGTTTTTTGTTTCTTAATCATACCTTCAATTCCCTCTTTTCTTTCTCTAATCAACACCTCAATAACTTTGTTGTTAAAATCCCATTTGACCCCTTTCTCTCTCTTGCTTATTTACTTCCACCAAATGCCACTAATCCTCCTCTCTTTAATTTATCCGTCAGCTCCTCTAAATCTAGCCATTCCCCATTTCTCATTCCTTTTTCCTTTTATTTTAATTTTCTCGGTTTGGGCTTTTATGTGAATTGGGATTAAAAATATTTCACAAGCCCATTTTAGCTAGCCCATGCTTGGGTTTCAATTCTCGGGTTTTAATTTTGATTCGGAAGAATTATAACTCAATTAATTTAATCATTTAACTTTTAATAACTTAATTCCTTACCAA
Organism: Talinum fruticosum; assembly: GCA_021018815.1. Taxonomy (NCBI): domain Eukaryota; kingdom Viridiplantae; phylum Streptophyta; class Magnoliopsida; order Caryophyllales; family Talinaceae; genus Talinum; species Talinum fruticosum. The sequence goes on along the minus strand of JAITYX010000036.1, from coordinate 3,816,650 downwards.
GCAAGCACCTTAAATTTTCGAGTATTACAGAGTTGATATTCTGGTTATATATGTTCTGAAATAGTTTGTGTATGTTGTGTAAATGGTTGTATATTATGGTTGTATAATTGTTCAGGGGTATAAAAAATATAAAAAATTATAAAAAATTTCAGACCTATTACTATGGTTGTTACCAAAGAACCGCAGTAATAGGTCCGAAATACACCTATTACACTACTATAGGAACAACTTTTTAATACGGTTTTGAAAGACCTTTTATTATGGTTATTGGCGTCGTATATGTGGCCGTAATTGTATACGTGCATATTTTATTACGGTTCAAAACCATAATAAAAGATCACTTATTAATACGATTTATATGAAAAATTGTGGTAAAAGAAAACTTATTATAACGGTTTTAATTGAACAACCATAGTAATAGGTTCATCTATAACTACGTTTTATATGCAAAAACCGTAGTAATAGGTCTATGGTCAACACCCCTCTTTTTGGCCAAAAAGGCCAAAGCCTATTTTTACGATTCTTAAGGAAGAATCGTATTAATAGTTATATTTAGACTATTACTACGATTCTTCATTAAGAACCGTAGTAATAGGTTTGATATTTTTTTTCTATTTTTTTATATTTTTCGTACCCTCTGTACAATTTTAGAAACAGAATATATGCACGTCCAACCACAACAATTTACATAGCAAACCACCAACAGACCTCAATTGTTTCATAACAAAATTTTTAGACAATTTGCAACCACAACAGTTCCATGGTCCAATGTTTCAATATTTACGCTAAACAAGTTGCAAGACCAAGAGATGAACTTTTTACATGTGAGATATATTATAAGGAGTACGTAGAACAGCAGGTGCTCACCAGCACATTCTTTTGTGGTCCAATATGTCTCGCTAAATAAGTGAGTAATAAGAAAAAGCTCAAAGACAAAGAGATGAACTTTTTAGTATAGCTTACTTATTTAGCATAAATACTGAAAAAGAGTACACTAATAGGAGCTCACCAGCACATAAATATTAAAATCACTTATACCAAAAAATTTCAAGACCAAGAGATGAATCTTTTGACATAAATATTGAAATCATTTATGCCAAAAAGTTTCAAGATGAATATATGAACTTTTCGGCATAAATACCGAAAAGGAGTACATCAGTATGAAATTTCACCATCATTCTCTATTTCCTTTGCCATGGTCCCATATCTTGAACTTAGATTAAAAAGTGCACACGGTCTTGGAACCCGAACGCAGGTTTTATGGAGCGAGGCGCACTTTTTCATAAAAATACTTGAATTCCCAACCTATAGTTTTTAATAAATAAGTAAGATAACACATCAAAACAGTGTTTAGACAATATTTTACCCACTAAAAGCACCACATAGTCTTAAGAACCGAAATCCGACATTCAAATATCTCAAGACACACACTTGAAAGTCTAAAAAACAAAACAAGCAAGCATAGTCATAGAAAACAACACACAAAGCATAGTTTGTAAGCCCCTCTCCCATAAGTGAACTAAGCATCATCATTATCATCATCTAACACCACATGCTCCGCCTCCACATGCTCCGCCTCCACATCATCATCATCATCTAATTCCAAATCCAACTCCTCTTCATCTTCATCCTCTTCCTCTTCCTCTTGAAATTCCTCTTCCTCATCTTCATCAATCAATTCCAATCAAACTCGAGAATAATTAGAACCGGAGGCTTGGGCATGAGCTTTCCCTTTGTCCTTCACTCGATGCTCTAATGGTACTAGATGATCCTCTACCCCTCCTCGTGCCATAATGAAGCTCATTTGCCCCGTAAGCTTGAGCAATAACTCGCCCAAGTCAAAGTATCCCCTCAAATACAAAATCATCACCATCTAAATCATCTTCTATCCTTCCCAACAACCATTCATTGATGTCATTAATTTCTCTCAAGAGAATGAAATCTTTGGAATTTTCTTGGCGTCTGCGCTTCGATGCACGATTTGATTTGACAAATACCAAATCATTCAATTGGGATTGTGCCAATCTATTTCTCTTCTTGGTGTGAAGTCGATAACAAAGTAAGTAGGCATAATTATTCACTAATAAACTAATTTATTTAATAGCCTAATATAAAAATTTTGAAAGTTATAACTTACGTGTTGAAAAACACCCCAATTCCTCTCGCATCTCGTTGCACTACAAGTGAGGCTAAGAATCCTAATGGCAAACTTCCTTAAATTTGGTGTCGATGATCCATATTGAGTCCACCATTCACCTATTCACAAAAACCTTAGTTTAATTAGCAACTTTGTAAGGTTGATTCGTTGTGAAGATTATCTTTGGCAATAAAATTTCTTACTGGGAGGTATTGCATTCCTTTGCCTTATAGCCAATGGCTTTCCAAAGAGACCCTCGACATTTCCGTATAATTCTAATTCCAAAGTCACCTTGTCTTGGATTGTGATATCCGGAATCATCGTTAAAATGAAATCAAACAAACCATATTTCACTTCATGACTCTCTTCAACAGCACTTGCTTTGGATAATAGATCTCCGGATTCAAATAGTGGCCAGCCGCATGTAAATGTTGACGAAGTTGACATTCCCATCTTTTATCAATATACTTGAATGCCTCCTCATAATTCTCCTCCTTGTGTTGAAAGCTATTAGCAATAGCCCCGTAGCTCTATCCATAGCCTCATATATATAACCCATGGGTGGTTTTTTCTCTCCATCAACCATGCGAAGAACCTTGACAAGAGGCCCTACCAATTTAAGAGTATAAAGGAAATTCTTCCAATAGTTATCTTGCAAGATATAACTTGCTATCTTCTTTCCTCCACCATCCTTTGCCCATTTGCTTATGCTCCACTCTTGAGAAGTTACCATCTTCCTCAAATTGTTTTTTTGTTTGTGAATAGAGCAAAAAGTGATAAATGATGTTGCAAATCTAGTCACGGCAGGCCTATGCAAGTTCCGTTGATTAGTGAATCGCCTCATCAAGTTCACAAGGGCAACAAAGCTATGGATATAGGCATTGATGGCCATACTCTTCTTTAGAGCACTTTTGACTTTTCCAATATGTTTTCCAATATCTTCCAACATAAGATCAATGCAATGTGCGGCGCATGGAGTCCAAAAGAGATGTTTTCTCTAAGCCATCAACAATTTTCCTAAAGTACAATTATAATAGAAATTATAATTTTAGAAATTTATAATAAGTAGCTAGGTAATAAAAATTATATATTATAGCATTGGGAAACAATTTTTCTTACCTGCCTTAACATAATTGGATGCATTGTCGGTCACCACTTGGACCACATTCTCCTCTCCAATCTCTTCCGCCATATGATCAAGAACGTTGAACAAAAGATTTGAATCTTTTACAACTTTAGAAACATCCATTGATCTAATAAAGATTGACCCTTTTGGAGGTTCACAAGGAAGTTGATAATATCTTTTTGGACGGTGGTATCATGCCATCCATCGGATAAGACAGAACAACCTACTTCTACCCATTCTTTTTTATGCTCATTCATTGCCTTCTAGGTGTCCTCCACTTCTTTCTTAAGGAATGGAACTCTCAACTCATACATAGAAGGTGGTTTTAATCCAGGACCAAATTGACCAACCGATTCCATGGCAATAGCAAAGTTATCAAGTGTGGCCGCATGGAAAGGAATGCCAGCATCATAAAACCACCTAGCTAAGTCTCTGCACACCTTTTCTCTTAACTTTTTCTTGCATAGCTCATTAAGTGTTCTTTACCTCCCTTGATCCTTTTTGCCCTTCACATTGGTCGGCTTAGGAGTAAAGTACATATCCATTGGACCTTTTTGCTTTGGTGTCTTATGAGGCATGCCATTACTTCCCTTCTTTGCTCCATTCCCACCACTTCTAGGATTCATCTCATTACATTCATCATCTTCATCATCATCAACATCGTAGCTTTGTTGCATTTTCCTCGACATTTCAAAACTCTCTTTCAATGATTTCTTTTTATCGATGAATCCTTGAATTTCTTCCCTAACATGCTCGGGGACCTTCTTACAACCTAATGTATTTCAATATCCACCAACCAAATATTGTTTTAAGTCGAAACACTCACCCCATGGTCTTAACTCCATAAAAGTTGTGAAAAAAACTATTTTTATTGCTCTCATCGTGTGTGCCATACTTTCTTCCGGTGTCTAACGATCTAGAGGAGATTGAACCCGAACCCGAACCCATACCGGGTCGATCCTCTATTCAAATGACAATAATGAACACAATTCACTCACTACAAACAATTATAACAATGAAAAACAATTAAAATATAACACAAAAAACACCTAGGATTATAGGCTGAAAAAAATGAATAAGCTATAACAATGAAAAAAGGGAGTCAAGTCGGTTCACCGACTCGACCTCCTGCCTTATATTATAAGGCTGGAAAAAGAAAAAAAACAGAGAGCAGTAAGAGCTAAAACCGAGAGGAAGAAAGAGCAGAAGCGAAGGAAGAGGAAAATGGAACCAGCAGAAGAAAGAGTAGAGCAGAAATAAGAAAAAGGAAAAGGAGGAAAAAGAAGTACCTGGTAGTCGGCGACAGTGTCGGTGCTCGAAAACACCAAGGTTGGCGTAAAAAATGTCCAAGGAGGTCACTGGAAGACGCAACCGGAAGGGTGGAGCGAGAGGAGGGAGGATGAAACTTGAAAGAAGGTTTCACGAGAGCTAGGGTTTTTGCTCTTTGAAGAAGTATAAGGTCTCTCCAAGTAATTTGCACGCGATTCCGGGTAAGTGAAAGGGTTTTTTTAAAATAAAAAGTCACTAATTCCAGAAAGTGCGCGCTCGGAAAAAGCCCAAAAGCGTGCGCTTTTCTAGGCTTTTTGGAGGGACTCGCGCTGAACCCCCAAAAGCCCAAAGGGGTGCTCCCCGGGCTTTTATGGGCCTAGGCGCACCTCGGGCACGCTTTTTAAGCTAAGATCTTGAATATTAGATTGATCATAAAAATCAATAATTTTGCTACTTTCTCCCTTTCCATTGGACTACGTAGTTCTTTTGATCCGCATCAAACAATGATCCGTTACGGGAAAGCGCTAAGGTCGAAGTACGAAAAAATAAGCATGAGTTACTGGAAATACTGAAAAAGCAAGCATGGTCCCATATTTACCTAAAGTGATGCTTGTATTATGACTATATTGCTTACTTCGGGTTCTTGTAGCGGTAGCATGGACAACATATACAAACCGAGGAAAGCATTAAGCAACAACTTTTCCACAAGGAATAAAAGAAACATAGAAGGATGATAAATTAGAAAGGACATCAATACTAACATTGTTCACTATTCTTACTCCTGCTTCTCAACTTGGAGTTTCGTGGTATAAAACACTTGAGTCGATTTTATACAAAAAATCCCAAGTTGAGAAGCGGAGCTGAGAATAGCGAAAGACAAGCATATAAATCGGTCGTTTACCTGAAAAATCTTTCTCCCCTTCCATTGGACAACTTAGTCCTTTTGATCCGCATTGACCAATTATTTGTTGCGAGGAAAGTGTTAAGGTCGAAATACTGAAAAAGGAAGTTGTAGCTACTGGAGACAAGCAAACATATAGATATCAATCAATAAAATTATTATATAATAATGTTCTTACCGAGTCGATATAATTACATGGTTTATACGCTTTTTACCCTTCTTTGGACTTGTCTTCAATATATATGACATCCTAATGGTCAACCCTTAAATACAATTTTTTAAAATTGGTATCCTCATTTTCGACATAAATTCTCAAGGAGAAAGGTGGGTCTCCTCTAAAAACTCATACACATCTTCACCATCCCCACCAAGCAATGTGCCTCTTCCCCTGAAGAACAATAAACCACTTCTCATTGGCCGGGTCTTCAACATAGAACACTTGTCTTACTTGGGATGTCATAAACAATAAGAAAACTAGTAATAATTCCCTAATGTTTATCACCTTTTTTCCATTTGAAGCCTTTACCCCTCTTCCCATTCTTCGTGGACCGACCCACGTTGCATGTACACTTCATGTTTTGCCTTGTGAACCCCGACCTCATTGTTAAAGACAACAAGGGTCATGGGAATTCCGATTCTTATTATGTCTTGGGCCGTTAAAGCAAATTAAAAGATGACCTCGACATTTTATTCATATTTATTATTGTCTAATGCATTACATAAACATTAAAAAGATTATGTACTCTAATTTACGATCATATATAATACAACTAACTTGCAATCAAAAAGGAAACTAGAAATTTTGATAATTGGATAAATTAGTCCACCCAACATCACTTCATCAAAATAAACAAATTTGGAAACAAATTTATCTTTATGACAAGTTTTTGGGGATAGCCCTATTGTAGACACCTAAAAAGTGTCATCCTTTTCTCTACTTTTTATTTGTTGGCCCAATGATGATAATCCCAACTCCTATTTGAGGATTTGGATCTTGGACTATGTCTAATTTGTGTGATGGAAGCTAGTAAACCACAAAGAACCCCCAAGCACTACATAAATAGCATTTTACCTTGGGTCGGTCCACAAATCCTCTTTTCTTTTGGACCGTCCAAGAGCCAGGCCGAGCCTTTAGAGATTGTGGAGTCCCATGCTGTGTGCCGGGAAATTCTAAGTGTAGAATACCGCATTCTACTTTTGTCCAAATCGGACAAGGAGTCGAAGACCCGAAGACGACGTTAAAGCGTTGCATTTCATGATCGGGAGTATCAAAGTGCTACATTTTAAGCTTCATGAGACAGCCCACATGAGGTTAGAAGCTTTTACCCTCTAAACGATGTCGTGGCCGGCGCCCGCCTTCTAGAAGCATGGTGGAACGCTGCGTTTTGAGCTTGGTGAGTCCTCAAAGACACAACTAGGGCACGAAACCCTATGAGGGTCCGGTTGGCCGGCGCCTGCCTCCCTCCATTGACCCGGTTCTATCCAGTTTTATCCTTCACTTTATCCGGTCTTATAACTTTGATCTTACCTGGTTTTTGCTACTAGCTTTGGAATACCGGCCGAGAGCTAACCCTAGGTCATCCCTTGACCAAACCTCTCCCTATAAATAGAGAGCTTTGGCTCTCATTCTCCATATATGGCTCAACCCTCAATGTTACTCTGCTGAAATTTGCCTAAGAGCTACTGAATACTCCATTCTATATTCTAATCTCTTGGTCTCTTTTCATCCTATTCCTTCTCTACTTCCATCATACTTCATAAATCCGATCCCAAAACTACATTAGTCACACATCCGCCTACCTATCTCCATAAAAACTCACAAAAAGCCACTTTTATTTGCCACCTTTGTATCAAGAGGTCCAGATCCGAGATCCGGATCAACGGTAGGACAACTTGAGCGCACCGGATCCAGTTTTCAAAACAGTTTATTTTATTTATATGTTTTATTTATCGCTTTCCGTATTGTGGATTCGAGATGTATTGCTTTTAATTCCTCCCCGACCGATGTAGTTTCAAATAATTACCGTATATATATATATAAATAGATCTTTGGTGTTGTAGTTTCAAAATGTCCGCTTCAACCGCTCTTTCACCCCCAAGGGAACTTCGAATCTAGGAAAACATTGTAAGAAATTGTCTAAGGGAGCAATTCTAGTAGAGTCGGTTCGTTGCATTTTAAGGATTCAAAACAGTGGATTTGACTTGGTGCTTGGATTAGCATTATCCGTGGTTTTCACGCCCCATAAGGGTTTCCACGTATTTTTGAGTGTTTATATTTCTCGGTCTAATCTAGACTTAGACTCACTGTTTATCCTTTTCGAGCAAGCGGTTTCTAAGTTTCCTTAAATTTCCTCATCACCCTATTCACCCCCTCTAGGATGACTTAGACTCTCCAGGAGCAAACCTTCAATTGGTATCGGAGGCTAGCCTTTCAAGAAGGATCTAACAATCTAAAGGTCCAAAGATTAAATGGCTCGGAACATTGGAGAGTCCGATGAAGGAAGGTCTTCCACCAGACCACCAAAGTTTAAAAGATCAAACTTCGTGCACTTGGAAGAAACTAATGGAGTGCTTTTAGTTGGACAATGATGAAGATGTCCGGAACATCATCCAAGAAGGCAACTACATTCCAATGAAGATAGAAGGAACAAGATCTATGCCTAAAGAAAAATTTGAGTACACCAATGAGAAGTAAGAGAAGTTCGAAAGAACTTCAAAGCAATGAACATTCCGATGTGTGCTATCGGCTCGGAAGAGTACAACAGAGTGTCAGCCGTGACACGACCAAAGATGTATGGGACACTCTTGTCAACACATATGAAGTAACAAACCAAGTGAAACAGCGAAGATAAGTCGAGTATCTTCACAAATATGAGCTGTTCAAGATGGAGCCAGAAGAAAACATCACTAAGATGTTTATTCGGTCCACTAAGATTACAAACAATCTCAAATCTCTAGGTAGAAAGATTTCTCATAAAGAAATGTGCGGAAAAATTATGAGAAGTCTACCAATGAGAAGATGGGGTCCCAAAGTGATAGCAATCGAGAAAGCTCGAACCTCTCTCAACTAAAGCTAAACAAACTTATTGGGAAGCTCGCTTACCCATGAAATTCACCTGGAAGAAGAGGATACCGAGGTTAGCACCAAAAAGAACATTGCGTTGAAGGCCTTAGAAAGTAGAGGGGAAAGTCCGAGTTCCTCGGACTCAAAAGAGGATCCAAAGGCACTCATTACCCGAGGCTTCAAAAGAATGACGAAGCATAAGAAATGGGAATGGAGGCCAAAGGAAGAGTTCTACAAGAAAGATAAGAAGGATAGAAAAGGTAAATATTCTTCCCTTCAAAGTTATCTTTAATTAAGAACTCTGGATGTTTTGAATGTGTCAGCAAAGATCACATATTCAAGGACTATCCGAAGAGGAAGAAGGACAGGAAGAAGAAGAAGAAGGCTCTCATGGCCACATTGAGCGATGACGACTCATTTAAGGAAGAAGATGATTCCGATGACTCAAAGTGTCCGATGGCACTAACGGACTCAAAAGCTGAATCCGAGTCAAATTCTAACAACCGAGACACTAAGGAGACAAGTCCTCAAGAGGTAATTGAATACTTTCTCGAGTTCTCCAAAGTTGATTTGGCTAAATATATTTACACTTTGGAAGAAAAGTCTAATTCGACTCTTCTTAGTTCAAATAACGACTTGAGTCTATTACTTCGAGAGTAATTATTTGAAAACCGAACTAGAAAAGCCGAGACTAAGCTGTGAAAGAACTCAAGACTAGTACTCAAGATAATGAGGCCGAGTCCGAGTCACTCGAAGAGAAAATGAGCATCCGAAAAGAAAGCTCAATGAGTCTCAAGAGCTCGTTTTGAAATTTACTCAAGGTCAGAAAAACCTTGACATGCTTTTAGGCTCTCAGTGTGTCTCCTTTAGGAAAGAAGGACTTGGTTTTAATGAAAAGGAAGAATCTAATTCCTACTCCAATCTTTTTAATAAGGATTCTAGAACTGTGAAGTTCAAGAAGGCTAAGCATGGTCCTATTCATAAGAATGAAAGGAGGACTGAGCCTGGACCAGTTTACAGGAGAAAGCCTTCGCACCTATTTACAAAAGAAAAGATTTTCAAAAGAAAGAGATACGAGACTCATGTCTCTATAAAGAAGACTCGGAATCGGACTAAACCCAACGTCATTCAAATTTGGGTTCCCAAGAGTCTTCTTCCTCATAATAGGACCACAGTAAAGGGAGTTATAGGGTTCATAAGAGGAAGTGAGAAAGGTCGGTGTGTTTTCCGACTTGCAAGTAACTCGGAAAAGGACGAAAAGTCATTGGTACTTAGACAGTGGATGCTCACACCACATGTTAGGAGATTCAAGACTCTTTTCCGAGTTAGAAGATTGTAAAGGAGGCAAAGTCACTTTTGAAGATGATAGTAAGGGCAAGATAGTTGGAATTGGCAAGGTTGGGAAAGGAGACAGCTGGTCGGCCCAATATATCTTGTCAAGGGACTAAAGTACAATCTCCTCGAGCATCTCTCAATTGTGTGACAAAGGTTAAGAGGTAAGATTCACTCGGACCAACTGTTATATTTCTAATGCATCTACCAAAGAGACTAAGCTCTCGGGTAAGAGGTTAGGTAATACTTATACTATTCCTCTTTCGATCCAAGTCATAATTTATCTTGTTTAAAAACATCATTGCATGATGATTCTTGGACATGGCATCGTAGACTAGGTCATGTTAGCATACACACTATCAAAAAGCTTGCATCTCACGGTTTAGTTAGGGGTTTACCTAATCGTGCATTTAAGAGAGATAAAATCTATGAAGCATGTACAAAAGGGAAACAAATCAAATCATCCTTCAAACCTCTCAAAACTGTTTCCATATCCAAATTGCTTGAATTTCTCCATATGGATTTATGTGGTGAAATCCCTATGAAAAGCCTCGGAGGTAAATCATATGTACTTGTGATTGTTGATGATTATTCACGATTTACCCGGGTTTGTTTTCTCAAGAACAAAAATGAAGCTTTCAAAGAGGTCAGCAAGCTCTGCAAGAAAATTCAAGTAGAGTCTTAGACTCGAGTAGAAGAATTTGAACCGACTATGGAAGGGAGTTCGACTACTCGAAATTTAAGAGTTTTATGACAAGAACAATATCTCTCATAACTTCTCCGCACCCAGAACTCCTCAATAAAACGAAGTAGTGGACAGAAAGAACCGAACTCTTGAAGAAATAAGAAGGACGATGATGATTGAAAATAATCTACCTTACTATTTACGGGTTGAGGCGATCAACACAACAAACTACACACCAAACAGATGCCACATCGGACCCATATTGAAGAAAACTCCCTATGAGCTTTACAAGGGAAGAAGCCCAACATCTCATATTTCGGACCATTTGGATGTAAGTGCTTTGTTCATAATAACGGTAAGGATCACTCGAACAAGTTTGATGCTAGGTCGGATGAAGGTATCTTTCCAGGTTACTCATCTCACAAGTAAAGCTTATCGTATTTTTAACAAAAGAACTAACAAAGTGAACGAAAGTATCCACGTTGTGTTTGATGAGATTGATCGGGGAAAAACAAGTAAGTCAATCTTCTTAGATCCGAACCTCGGTGGAGATGAAGATGATTTTGTTGAAGCTGAACTCGGGAAGAGTCGAAGAAAGCAACTCGGAATGAGACAGACCCAAAACATCATGACTCGGACACAACCAGCTCAAGAACCAACTCAAAATATCGAAGGACAAGCAAATGAGCAAACTCGAGTAAGCTCGGACTCATCGAAGACCAGCCGGTTCAACCAACAAACTTGGTGAACTAGAGAACAGTAGAGCATTCAAATATGCTTCTAGTCACCCACTCGAGAACATTCATGTCCGAGATTAACAGTGGGGTAAGAACTTGCTCTTCTTTGCAAAATCTATCTCGTATTCACTCGTATTCATATCATTAACGGAACCCGAAATGCACTAGAGGCCCTAAATGAACCTGAATGGGTAGAGGCCATGCAAGAAGAGCTTAATCTATTTGAGATAAACCAAGTATGGACTTTGACCAAACCACTTTCTAACCACCCAGTCATAGGAACCAAATGGGTTTTCAAAAACAAACTAGATGAGGATGGGTTGGTAGTCGAAATAAGGCTAGACTTGTGGCTCAAGGTTACAATAAAGAAGAAGGGATTAATTGTGGGGAAACCTTTGCACCGATTGCTAGGATCGAAGCAATTAGAATCCTATTGGCAATTGCATCAAGCATGAATATTAAATTGTATCAAATGGATGTTAAATGTGCTTTTCCGAATGGTTTCATTCAAGAGGAAGTCTCTGTTGAGAAACCCCTTGGATTTGAAAACTCAGAATTTCCAAAATATGTTTTCAAATTGCAAAAGGCTTTATATGGTCTTAAACAAGCTCCCGGAGCTTGGTATGGAAGACTCGAGCGGTTTCTTGGTTGAAAATGATTTCAAAAGAGATCAGATTGACAAAATTCTTTTCATAAAATCCAAGGGGAAAGATTTTCTTATTGCTCGATTTATGTTGATGATATTATTTTTGGAGCTATAAATGAAAATCTTTGCCGAGAGTTTTATGAGTTGATGAGACAGGAGTTACAAATGAGCATGATGGGAGAGCTCAATTTATTTCTTGATCTACAAATTAGACAAGATAAAGATGGCATTTATGTCCATTAATCTAAGTATACCAAGGAGTTACTGAAGAAGTACAAGCTTCAAACATACAACAACACCTATAAGTAGCGAGCATGAAACTAGATTCGACGAAAAAGGTAAACTAGTAGATCGAAACTCTATCGAGGTAGGTTCTCTGCTATATCTCATATCCAGTGAGGCCGGATATTATGTTTAGTGTATGTCTCGTGTGCAAGATTTCAAACTAATCCAAAAGAATCACATCTCACTACGGTGAAGAGAATTTTCGAGATATCTTGCAAGAACTCGGAATCTTAGTCTATGATTTTCAAGAGACTCGGAATTGACCCTCACTGGATTCTCGGATGCTAACTATGCTCGCTTACAAGGTTGATAGAAGGAGCACATCATGAGCATGCCAATTTCCGGGTCAATCCCTCATATGGAATTTGAGTATGCTCAAATAATTTCTCTAACATTCTTATTCCGAGCACTCGATCTGTGTATTTCAACGCAAACATAATTACAGAGTTAATTCCTTATTCTAAGTCGAGTTTATTTCTTTATGAATTATTTAACTAGATCAAGTTGTTATACTCCGATATTTTACTCTTTCTACTTGGTCATCCTTTGGATTGACTCGGATGGAATTTGAGTATATTGAATATTAGACACAGAAAATTCCATTCTTGTAGGCCAAAGATAATTAAGCATTTAATTATTCTAATTTAATTATTATCTATGCCTAATCTTGGACCAAAGTATTTTATACTTTGAGAACCAATGTGGTTTGCTTTTTTAGGTTATTCAAATGAAGTTAACTTATTTTTGAAATACAAAAGCAACCAACTTCTAGTTGTTAAACACCAACAGACAAGGTTCGACTAATTCGATATGGCTCGGACACCGTGTCGTGGTTGTTTGTTTCCAAAACTGGAAAACACCAACTCTAGGCTTAACGGTTGTTTCCACCACAACTTTCAGTCACCACCAAGTGATTGGACCATCTTTTGGAGCCAAGAGCCGTTGCACAACATTCACATCCCAACGGATCTTTTCTTAGTGACTCGAAGAGTTGTTACAACGGCTAGTGAAGACTTATGTCTAGAACCGAGACTCAACGGTCACTCTACATGGTTGGATATAAATAAAAGCCACCTCACAAGAATAGAAGATTGCTTGAACACATTACTTGAACTCGAATTTATTATTATTCTCATTCAATCTTCTATTTACAACTCCAAGTCTCGTATTTAATATTTTCCGAGTTGTAAAGAAAGTCTTGTAATAAGTTACATTCTTTTCTTACTTTATGAGTAAGGTCCATTGATCGAGCTGTAAGAATTAACTCGGCTTATTTGTTCCTAATTGTAAAGGTTACCTCGATCGGGAAGTACTAGATCGGATAAGGTAACTTCGAGTCTAGGAAAACATTGTAAGGAATTGTTTAAGGGAGCAATTTTGCTTGAGTCGATCCTCTCGTATTTTGTGGATTCAAAATAGTGGATTTGACTTGGTGCTTGGATTAGCACTGTCTGTGGTTTTCTTCCCCGGGAGGGTTTCCACATATATATTTGTTATTACTTTTACGAGTCCAATCTAGACTCGGAATCTAGTGTTGAGCTACTTTGCTTGCAAAAATTATTTAATTTTCTTCATCACCCTATTCACCCCCTTCTAGGGTGACTTTTACTCTCCAAGAGCAAACCTTCATTTAGGGTTTTGAAGATTGATTTTAGAAAGTGGGGATGAACCTCTTATTTAGATTTCGAATTTTATAAATCAAGTTAAAATGAATTAAATCAAATTGAGTGGCGATTTTGTGAGACCCAAGATTTTAAGTAGGTCGAATAACTAAAATATCTACATGGATATATATATTCTTTTTGAATTTATTTGAGCGAATTATTATTAGTTCACGTAACTATTATTAGTGAAGCATATTAATTCCTTCCTCCGAATTTTCTCGCCCGGCCTAACTAAATAAAAAAAACCAAGACCGCTTATGCTACGTATGTGGATTTAATTATAATGACGGTTAACAAAAGAAAAAGGGAAAGAAGAATGCAAAAGGAGGGTAGAAAGGGGCAATTAGGTGTTGAGAATAGAAAAGGGATTAGTGTAAAGGGAAGGTGTGTTGGCATTACCTAAGGAAGCCATCAAAGAAAAATTAAAAGAAGAAAATTAAAAGTGAAAAGAAAGGAAAGAGGTGTCCGGGGAAACAATCGAGGGGAAACTAGAAGGGAGAGCGAGAGGAGAGGGAAATAGATGAATCGAGGGAACAAGAGATAAAAACAGGGGAAGAAGAACAGGCCGTCGGGCGGCAATAATGGCCGTCGTCGAGGAAGAGAGCGCCGGCAACCAAGAGTCCGAGTGAGAGTGAAAGACCGAGAAGGAGAGAAAGAGAGGGTGAGAGCAGAGCACAAAAGGGGAAAAACACAGTGAAAGAGGGAGGTCGAGAACAAGGATCGACCACCGAGGGAACGAAGCCGACGGGCGAGCAAGCAAGCAACCGAGGAACGAACCAATGAAACGATGAGCTGGCGAGCGAAGGTGGACGTCAAACGAGTGGGGGCAGAGCGTGAGAGAAGCAGGGGAGCGGTAGAGGATTTGTGAGGGAGCGAGACCATAACCATGGGAAAGAGGAAGGGGAGCACGAGACAGAGAGAGTCGGAGAAGGAATGGGAACCGGGAAGAGGGGGCCGAACTACAAGCCGAGAAAGCGAGAGACCGAGAGAGACCGAGCAAGAACTCAGCACGAGAGAGAGACCGAGACCAAGAGAAGGAAGTAAGGAAGCCCAAAATCAATTCCAAACCCTAGGATTCGAGGTGGGTGGTCTTATACTCTAAAACTAATAGTATTTTCGAAATTGAATTGAATTTCGTTGTAAATGTTGAGCATCTATAATGAAAACCGAATTTATTAGTTGTTTAAGGTTAAAATGGAACTTAAAGGGAAATTAGTAGTCGTTTATGGTTGAATTGGGAACCTATGAGAATCGATGGAGTTGTTGTTAAGGTCTCATGGATGCGGTTAGAATCTTAGTTAATAGGGTGAAGTTTAAATAGAGTGGCGAGTGATTTCAATTGAAGATTATCTCGTTAAACTAAGTCCTTTGTAACTTCCTTAACTTCCCGCCCTGAAGTATAATCAATTATATTGCGAAGTAGGGAAATAGAATATAATGGTGGAGTATGAGTTCATCTTGATTATTGTACCAATGAGATTTGAGAGTAGAAAATCGGTGGTTATGAGGTTAAGTCATGATAATTATGACTGTTTCTAATTGCTATGTCTCGAATGGAATTAAGTCGATAAAAGGGATAGGTTAGAAAGAGGTAGTAGGAACAATCGAGCTTATTGGCAACATCTCTCGTTTTGCGGGAATTGGGAATTATAAATAAACATCAACTACTTAGAGCAATATGTGAATTGTGGTAAGAAAGTGCTAGGAGGCAAAAGTATAAAAGTAAAGTAAAGAGAAATTGAAGAATCAAGTTATAATGGCTATGGATAAGCTATCATTGCTAATTGACTTGGGTGAATAGTTGAGTAGAGGCTAGATCCTTGAGTTAAGATGCTAGCTTGAAATGTTAAGTCTTAATATGAAGACATTTTGACTTGATTCCAAATATCACTCAAAAGTCAATTTGAAAAGAGTTCAATTTTTTACGCAGAATAATACTTGAGTACGATTCTTATCAATTTCTCTTAGAAATATGTTTTAAAGAAAGTGAATCGGATTTGAGAAAGTGAATTTATAAGGGTGGCACGTGGTGTCATGCCTTCTATAGTGTTAAACCGATTTGAGATGGTTGAGTGAAACCAATGTGATGAATGATTATGTGTAAATTATTTTGAATTGACTGGGCTAGGATCATTTAGCATACCGAAGGGTTCTAACTGGGGTCCTTGTCCGGGAGGATGCTTGACAAGAAACTTCAAGGGAAGGGTTCCAACAGGGGTCCTGGGGATCGGGATGCCCGATCGGAGACTTCCTAGAAGATAGGTCCCGGAGCCTTTATTTGGGGTCGCACCCTAGAGAATTATGAAGTGCTAGTTCGAGTTTGAAGAGCTTGGAAAGTTGATCCAATGAGTTTTGAAACCTTGTTTGAAGATTGAAATAAAGATAAGTTGTGAGGGCTTTCCCTAAAAAGATATTCGGCTTCGATTGAAAGCATTTTGCACCACCTTGTTTAAAGATGATTTAGTTCCAAAAGAGTTCTTAATAATTGCAAATCGTGCCTTTAAATGATTGAAGTGTTGTGATCTATATGTGGCGAATGATTTCAAGGGATTTCATTGAAAACTGTCTAGGTTTGTATTACATTATTATACTTTCACCAATTTCATTATTATGAGTAGTATGTGTAAAGAATATCCGTTTTAAGAGTGTAAGACTTTCCGGTAAGCTCGTGATTTGCTCACCCCACAAATTTCCCCTTTCCCCCTCCCAGCATTGCAAGTACTCTCTCGAAGTTGTGATCCGTACTTAGCATATTTTGGACTTTTGTTGATTGATATTTGTTGATTGCCGATTACTTGAATGATTCAAGTTGCTAATGTGCATTCCATATGTTCTAAATGTTGTAGCTTGTAAGTAAGTTCATATAGTTCGTACCGGATGTATCATGAACCATTTAGATTGTTTTAGGTTTTAATGCATGATTGGTTGGACTCGGCGTGTTGCCGTTGAGTTGTGTACTCCGAGCGTGTGGCTCATTGAATTGTATTATGGTTTCTACGAAGGGTTTTAGGGCTTTAAGCCTTGGCGATATACCACATTACAAACGGAACTCTACCAAAAGTTTTAGAAAATTTTCAAACTCTTTTGGAAAATTACCTCTATTACCTTAAATTGGAATTAGAAAGCCAAATTGACACCTGAATGAGCCTTGGGTGAAGACTCGGGTATGACTCGACTAACCCCTTGAATGTGTTTTGATTTCATGCAATCATCTAAATTTAAGATAAAGCAAGAAGCATCCTAAAAGAAATTCATTTAACTAAGTCATATGCTTTATAATTCATCATTTCAATATGACTTATTCTTGATTGAACTCGGACTTAAGCATATTAAGATTATCCGACTAAGTTTGACCTACTAAGTCGGACTCGGAAAGTAGAATCCGAGTTAGTTATGATAGATCGAGTAAGTCCGACCCACTCGAACTCGGATTCTAACACACTCGGATTATGACCAACTCGGACCCACTCGGATTCCGAGCCACTCATATCTCGACCCACTCGGAACTCGGATTCGACCCACTCGGATCCGACCCACTTAGAACTCGGATTCCGACCCACTAAGTCGGACTCAGCCATTTAGTTTGCCTACGATATTAAATGTTTAATCATACTTAATTGTAAAATGTTTATATAACTCATCTGCCCATTAAGATTGAATGATTTATTTATGAGTTTTGGCATATATGGAATATGAGTATATTGAATATTAGACTTGAAATATTCTAGATTAATAAATTAAGGTAATTAGTCATTAAATGCTTTATTTAGACTAATTTTTGTGTAATTATGGACCAAAGTATATTTATACTTTGAGAACCATTGTGCTTAATGTTTTTACAGGTTTTTCTAATGTCAATGATTTGAAAAAAAGTAAAAATAAAAGGCTTCGACCGTTAAAGCACTCGCTAGACAAAAGGTTGGAATTTCTAGAAAAGCTCGGAACTTACCGACGACCTTGTCTGCATTCTTGTTTTGGGTAATATTTTATTTACGAGTCTAACGGTCTTTTCGTTCTACTTTTCCACTTTACAAAAGCTGGAAAAAGAGTTGTTGGAAGCTAGGACCAAGGCACAACGACTATTTCAAGGTGATCTAGAAATCTGAGTGACTCGGACTATACTGTTACAACGGCTAGTTATCTCGGACAGCTTTAACAGAAAGATGTTGGAGGCTCAACGACTATCTCTTCAAGGCGGACGATTTATAGAAGCCTTAGCACAAGATTTCAACCGACAAATGGAAGAAAAAGAGAGACCATATTGAACATCTTCTCTAGCATACAACTCCCAAACTATAATTCTAATATTCCGAGTTGTATTCTTCCGAGTCGATTGTATTGCAATTCTTACTACTCTTCTACTCTTTCTTTCCGACTGAGTTGTAAAGGTTACCTCAACTTAGTTGTCCCAAACTGTAAAGGTTACCTCGGTTTGGAAGTACTAGGTTAGATAAGGTAACTTCTAACCTTGGAAAAATTGGAGGATCCCAAGTTGATAAGGTAACTTCAACTTGGAAGTACTAGGTCGATCGGATAAGGTAAATTCCGAGCTCGGGAAAATTATAATAGATTTGTTTGGGAACAAATGCGGGTAGTCATATTCATTGTAATTGAGGATTCAATTAGTGGATTTATTGAATTTGTCATGGGGCTATAGGGACAAACCGATGTGAAAACACCGGTTTGGATCCAAGTTTCACCTACTAACCACTTGATGCTAGCTTTCGCCAACACCTGGTGGTCGGGCGCCGGCCAGGGGCCACGGCCGAGGTGGTCGGCCTCGGCCTCGAGCCTAACTCGGCAGATCCGAAACTTCCTGTTTTTATCATTCAGCCAGTAAAAGTCAAGAAACAATTGGATAGAAATAAATCAAAAATAAGAGTCGCCAGTTAGTTTTTAGGAATGAAAAAATAACAATAAATAAAATAAATAAATGCTCTTTCAATCTCAATATGGGAAAACTAAGTTGAAAAAGCCTAAAAAATGACTCCATCGGTCTACAACTAAGAATCGGATTCAGGGGCAAGCGTACAAAATGTAGGGATAAGCCCTTCCGTTCCACCCATCAAACGACAGTCTTTACTAGTTTGAGTAGTAAATCTAGATAATGTATTAAACACAAGCATACAACATGCGATACGGAATTAAAAGAACCAAAACATTATAATTAAAGTGGTAAAGGCGAGATATGAAAAGCAATAAAGAAAGTAAAAGCGAAAAGAAAAGAAAAGGCGAAAGAAAAGAAAGCGAGAAACAAAAAGATCACATCGAGCGGGAGGAATTAAAAACGATACAACTTTTCTCCACAATACTGAAAGCAATAAAAACATAAAATAAATAACCGTCGAGAACGCATAATTGGTGCCCTTAGGTTGTCCTACCTACCGATATGGATCTCAAATATGGATCCGATGATGCGACGGTGGCGGATTAAGAAGGCCTTTTATGACTCTTGAGTGTAGGTAGGGAGATAGTTGCATGCAATTAATGGAGGATTAGGGTTCAAGTGTAGGAAGTAGGGGAAAGATTAGGGATAGGCTGAAAAGAGACCAAGAGATCGGAATACAAAAAGGAGTATTCAATAGCTCTTAGTCGGGTTTCAACAGACGTAATGCCTAGTAAAAGTCGTCCGATTACTTTTTGGCAACGTGACGCATAGGAAAAGTCGTATGTCAAATGAGAGGCTAAGCTCTCTACTTATAGACAAAGGCTAGGTCACAAAATGACCTTAGGTTAAGGTTCAATCAGCCGTCCAAAGTAGGGCAAGAACCTCGCTACAAAATCACAAAAACCGGGCTAGAAAATCAAATGATTGAACCGAGATAGAACCGAGATCTTGTGGTTGGCGATGCCGGCAATACGGTGTCATTTTGGGTCATCCAGATTTTCCGTGCTACAACGGGATTCTCAAACAAAATGGGCCTTTTAGGTAGAAATGGACCGAGTACGCGGTGCTTGGACATGACGTCATTTTGAGGGAGGAAGCTCCGTGTCTCGAGCGAACCGACTTGGAGCAAAACGCAGTGTTTTGATGCTTCCAATCATGATCGTGCCAACAATATAAATATCGTCCATATGTTTCTAATCTTACCTCTGTAGAGTTTCTAATCTATAAATTTACCTTTCTCATCCGAGTCTAGTTTAGTAGTGCTACTCATTGGTGTTGCTGCATGTTTCACATATTATAGCTTGTACTTCTTAACTAACTCCTTGGTGTATTTAGATTGATGAACATAGATGCTATCTTTTTCTTGCTTGCAAGAAAGAAATTGAGTTCTCCCATCATACTCATTTAGAACTCCTGTCTCATCAACTCGGAAAAATCTTGGCAGAGAATTTCATTAGTAGCTCCAAAAATAATGCCATCAACTTAAGTCCGAATAACAATAAAATCATTCCCCTTGGTTTTTGTGAAAAGAGTTTTGTCAATAAGACCTCTTTTGAAATCATTTTCAACCAAGAAACTGCTCAGTCTTTCACACCAAGCTCTAGGATCTTGTTTCAAACCATACAACCCCTTTTATAATTTGAAAACATGATTTGGAAATTGAGAGTTTTCAAATCTAGGGGTTGCTCAACATAGAGTTCTTCTTGAATATAACCATTAATAAATGCACACTTAACATCCATTTGATATAACTTAATGTGTATGCTAGATGCAAATGCTAAGAGTATTTTAATTGCCTCAATCCTAGCAACAGGTGCAAAGTTTTCCTCACAATCAATTCCCTCTTCTTGATTATAGCCTTGACCAACTAATCTGGCTTTGTTTCGACGATCAACCCTTCCTCATCTAGTTTGTTTTTTAATACCCTTTTGGTTCCTATAATTGGGTGGTCGAAGGTCACTTGGTCGAGTCCGGACTTGGTTTCTTTCAAATTAAGTTAATTCTTCTTACATGGAGTTTAGCCATTCAGGTTCAAGTAGGGCTTCTAGTATATTTTTAGGTTCGAGTTAATAAAATCAATGCTGAAAATGCACATAAGTTTTGCAAAGAAGAACGAGTCCTTATCCCATTGTTGATGTCGAAATGATGTTCTCAAGTGTTTGACTAGATGCATATTTGAAAGCTTTACCTAACCTCTTATTTACCAGATTTGTTGGTTGAATATTCCGATCTTCGACTAGTTCGACTTGTTGATTTTTTTCATTAGCTTGATCTTCAATTGTCCGAACCGATTCTTGAACCGGCTCATTCCGATTTAGCTCGGTTCCTTTGTTTTTTTCATTCCGAGCTCAACCTCTGCTATGTCATCTTCATCTCGATTGAGCTTGAGATCTCAAAAGTGGATTCACTTATCCCGCCATGATCGGTTTCATCAAAGATAACGTGGATACTTTCTTCCACTTTGTTAGTTCTCTTGTTAAACATTCTATAAGCTTTGTTATGTGAAGAATATCCAAGAAAAGTACCTTCATCTGACCTTGCATCAAATTTGGTCGGATGTTCCTTAGCATTGTTATGTGCAAAGCATTTACATCCGAATGGTTTGAAGTAGGAAATGTTAGGCTTCTGCCCTTTGTGTAGCTCGTACGATGTCTTCTTTAAAATGGGTCAAATGAGGCATCTGTTTAGAGTGTAGTTTGTTGTGTTTATCGCCTTCTACCCAAAAATAGTAAGGTAGATCATTTTCAATCATCATGGTCCTTCCTATTTCTTCAAGTGTTTTGTTCTTTCTCTCTACTACTACATTCTGTTGAGGAGTTCTTGGTGCTGAGAAGTTATGGGAGATGTCATTCTTGTCATAGAAGTCCGCAAATTCCGAGTAATCCTTCCATGGTCAACTCGAATTCACCTAATCTAAGTTTCGGACTTCACTTGTATTTTCTTGTAGATCTTAGTGAACTTTTTGAATGCTTCATTTTTGTTCTTCAAAAACACACCCGGGTAAATCATGAATAATTATCAACAATAACTAGTATATATGATTTACCTCCTAAGATTTTAATAGGAATTTCACCACACAAATCCATATGTATCAATTTAAACACTTTTGATATAGATACTATCTTGAGTGGCTTAAAACCGTATCTAACTTGTTTCCCTTTTGTGCATGCATCACGGATTATATCTTTCTTAAATAAACAGTTAGGCAATCCTCCGACTAATCAATGAAATGCAAGTTTCTTGATAGTATGCATCCTTATATGACCTAGTCTACGATGTCATGTCCATGAATAATCATTCAAAGAAGCTTCTACACATGGTAAAGTTTGACTAGAATTATAAAGAGGAATAGTGTAGATGTTACTCGACGTCGGACTTGAGAGTTTGGTCTCTTTGGTGATTGCATCCGAAATGAAGCAGGTTGGTCCGAGTGAACCTTACCTCTTGGCCTTTGTCACACAATTGAGATATACTCGGAAGATTATATTTGAGCCCTTTGACAAGGCATACTAGATCGACCGAGTTGTCTCCTTGACCAATTCCGCCAATTTTAACTATCTTGCCCTTACTAGTATCTCCAAATGTGACTTTTCCTCCTTTCATCTCTTCAAGTTCCGAGAAGAGTCTTGAATCTCCGGACATGTGGTGTGAGCATCCACTATCTAAGTACCAATAACCTTTTCGTTTCGAGTTACCTACAAGAACAGAAACAAACTAACCCCTGCTCACTTCCTCTTACAAACCCAAGTAACTATTTTTATTGTGGTCTTTTCTGAGGAAGAACACTTTTGGGAACCCAGATTTGAAAAATTTTGGATTTGGTCCGATTCTGAGTCTTCTTTCTTGAGAACCGACTCTATGTCTCTTTCTTTTGAAAACCTCTCTTTTGGTAAACAGAGTTAAGAAGGTTGTCTCATAAACATTGGTATGGGCTCAGTCCCTTTCCTTTTTGAATGAATGGGATCATTCTCAGCCTTCCCGAACTTAATAGTTCCGGAATCGGTTTTGAAAAGATTTTTGTAGGAATAATCTTCCTCTTTAGCATTATATCTAAGACCTTCTTTTCGAAATGAGACACACTCAAAACCAAGTAATAAATCAACGTTTTTCTAGCCTTGAATGAGTTTTAAAACCAACTTTTGAGACTCATTGAGCTTTTGTTTCGATCGTTCATTCTATATTCCGAGACACTCGGACTCAGTCTCATTATATTGAGAACCTGGTCTCAAGTACTTTCAGATTCTATCTCAAATTTTCTAAATCATTTTTCAAAGAGGTGTTCTCAGCATTAAGAGAATTTAGTTTCTCTTTAAATTCGGAAGATTTAGAATTTCACTTCTCCTGCAAGGTAAAAATATATCTAGCAATATCATACTTGAAGAATTTTAGGAAGTAGTTGATTACCACCTCAGGATATGTTTCCTCGGTATCCGATGCATCGCTTTCGACTCGGATCCAACTTCGAGTCTAATAGCGCCATTAGACACTTTGATTCATCATCGGTGTCATCATCTTCTTCGACTCATCATCACTCCAAGTAGTTACCATAGCCTTTTTCTTCTTTCTATATTTTATCTTTGGACAATCTTTGACTATATGCTCTTTGCTATCATACTCAAAACAGCCAGAGTTCTTACTTAAAGACAAATTTGAAGAGGATGAGAATTTACCTTTTCTATGTTTCTTGTAGAACTCTTGCTTAGACTTCTTCCGCCACTTTCGTATTTCATCGTTTTCTTGAAACCTCGGGCTAGAAGTGCCATGTGGTCTTCTTCGAATCCGATGAGCTCGGACTTGGACCTTGTTCTTCTAAGGCCTTGAGAGTAATGTTTCTTTTGGTGTTGACCTCAACTTCTTCCTCTTCTAGATGTAGCTTATGGGTGAGAATTTTCCCAATAAGCTCATATGGCTTTAGTCAAGAGAGGTCTTGAGCTTCTTCTATTATTGTCACCTTGGGACCCATCTTCTCTTACGTAGACTTCTCGGAATCTTTATTACAACCTCTTCATGAGTCATCTTCCTTCTAAGATATTTGAGATTGCTGACAATCTCGGTGAAGCGAATGTACATCCGAGTGATGTTCTCATCGACCTCCATCTTGAACATTTCATACATGTGGAGATACCGACTTATCTTGGATTGCTTCACTTGATTGGTACCTTTATATGTAGTAACTAGTGTATCCTAAACTTCTTAGGCAATTTCATAGGTAGATACTCGTTGTATTCTGCTACATCAATTGCAAACATCGGTTTGTTCATTACCTTGAAGTTATTTTTGTACTTCTTGTTCTCTTCAACAAGTGAACTCGGACTTCACCTTAGGTATTGTTTAAGTTCCTTCTATTAGGAGTGTAGTTGCCATTGTAGATGATGTTCTAGACTTCCTCATCATAATCCTGGATGAAGCACTTCATAGTCTTCTTCTAGTGTGTGAAGTTTGATCCCTTAAACTTAGGTGGTTTAGTGAAAGATCTTCCTTCATCAAACTCTCCATAGTTAAGAGCCATCTGATCTTAAAACCTTGGATTTGTTAGATCCTTTGAGAAGGCTACACTCGACACCAATTGAAGGTTTACTCTTGAGAGTCTTAATCACCCTAGAGAAGGTTGAATAGGGTGAGTAGGAAATTTTGCGGAATAACAAACTTTTCTGCAAGGAATGAACTTAGAAAACTATTATGAGTCTAGATTAGGCTCATAAATGAAGAATTCAAAACTTATGTGGAAACCCTCTTGGGGCAGAAAACCACAGACAGTGTCAATCCATACACCAAGTCAAATCTACTATTTTGAATCCATAAAATACAAGGATAGACTCTTATAAAATTGCTCCCTTAGACAATTCAATATAAGTTTTTCCTAGATACGTAAATTCCCTATCTGTTCTAGTACTTCCTAACTAAGATTACCCTTACAAGTAGGCACAACTGAGTTGAGTTAACTCTTACATCTCAGTTAAGGAACTTTACAAAGAATTGACATAAGTAAGAGTGATTACAAGACTTTCTCCTTACAACTCGTAAAGTATAAACTTAAGTACAGAGTTGGAAAGCTAGAGAAGATTTAGAGAGAATATATTTTATTTAGTTCTAGCAATCTTCAAGTCTTGTAGGATGGCTTCTATTTATACACAGCAAGGCAGAGTAGCCGTTTTGACTCGATTCTAAACTTGGAACCTTCACTAGCCGTTAACGTGTAGTCTTAGTCCCTCAAAAAAGGAGTAGTTGCAAATGTAAACGTTGAGCTTTAGTCCTTGGCTCAAAAGGTGGTCCAACCCACTAGTTGTGACTAAGATCTGGGGTGGAAACAACCATTAGACTCAAAGTTGAAGTTCACCGGATTTGGTAACAAACAACCTTGACACGGTGTTTGTGCCTTGTGCTCGAACCAAGTGCTTTTCTATCTACTGGTGTTTAATAATTAGAAGTCAGTTGCTTTTGCTTTTAAAATGAGATTAAATTACTTTAATCAACCTGCAAAAGCAAATCAAAGTGGTACTCAAAGTATAAAAATACTTTGGTCCAAGATTAGGCAAAGATAATAATTAATTCATAATAATTAAACACTTAATTATCCTTAACTTAAGAGAATAGAAATTTCCGAGTCTAATATTCAACAGGTTCTAATTCCATCTTGTGTCTATCTTTTAGGTGATCATGAAATAAAAATTACATAGACACCATGCATCAAATTGATGAAGTAAATAATTTATTGTTAATAACACCGATTTAGAATTAAGAATTAACGAAATAATTCTTTCCCGCTTAACGTATAAAGTTAGAGCTCGGAATAATATATGCTCATGAAATTATTTACTCATGACAACTGTTTGAGTTGAATCTAAGTAGGTCGAAATCCAATGTTGTGTGTGCTTACTTAAGAAATGCTTTCGAGTAGGTCGGACAAGTAATGAAAACTTAATGACGCGCTTCTTAAAGAGTAAGAATGACTTGAATACAAAACCATAGAGAGATAGAGAGTTATACCCGAGTCTTCACCCTCTATTTGACTATAACTTGCATTAACAAGTTTGTACCTTTGACTCTAATGGATAATGGGTCAACTATGAATGTTTCCCCATTGAGGACTTCCAAGAGGTTAGGGATAAGATAGCAACAACTCTCTAAATAAACGAGTGCACCTTAGAGCATATGATAACGGTAAGAGGACGGTATATGAATGACAACTCTCCCTATAAATGTCGACAGGAGGTTAAAAACATAGACTTTCAAGTCCTCAATATCCCTACTATTTTATTCTTCTTCTAAAAAGTCCATCAATTCTCGATATCCCTTTACACTCGCACCAAAAAGTGAATATGATCATCAAAGGACAAGTGGTCACCATCAAGGAAGATGACTTGTGTGCTACAATCACTAACAAGGAGTCAATCGTTGATATTGAGCACAATACTAATGACAAAGAATTATACAATTTTGAAACTGTGGTTGCCTTAGAGAAGGACAAAGCACCCTTTGAATTTAATCCTTATTCCAAACCCAACATCAATTCGATGTTGAGAAAGAATGGATATTTCCCTGGATTACTATAGGTCGAGGGCATACGGCCTAATTTATATACCTTTGAAC
Organism: Talinum fruticosum; assembly: GCA_021018815.1. Classification (NCBI taxonomy): domain Eukaryota; kingdom Viridiplantae; phylum Streptophyta; class Magnoliopsida; order Caryophyllales; family Talinaceae; genus Talinum; species Talinum fruticosum. Next base: position 3,790,326 of record JAITYX010000036.1, on the reverse strand, counting down.
CCCACCAATAGCTACAGGTTTGGTTTAGGCTACAATCCGACCAACAAGGAGATAGCCAAAGCTACATTGGAGGTTCAAGCCAAAAGAACTATACCTCTAACGATTCAATCTATCAAGCCTTACCCCCACACTCTAAACAGGCAATTTTTGAAAGAAGTGGATGATTTCCTCGTGACTATAGTTTTCCCGAGCCTCGCTATTTGAAAGAAAAGGTAATTGTAGTTTTAGGGTTAGAAATCTTCGATGATTGTCGGATGTTAGAAGAAGAGGCACCGTACCTTCTTAAAAAGGAACAAACCATCCTAGACTAGAACAATTTGGCATATGGTAACATCTTCAAGCATACTATTTGGATTAGGGAAACGCCCAAAGGGAACACGATTTCGGTATTGTCCAAGGCGAGTCTAATGAGGATAGGTTGATTTGTGACTTAGGTTCTTCTATGTCTTGAATGAAGACGAGGATATCCCACTTACCTGGAATGAGTTTAGAAAAGATGGATAAGGTTCCGCTAAATGGGCTTTTGTTGTTACTAGGCTTCGAGCGGCCTTAGAAAGAGGAAGTTGACCATTACGTAACATACTCCCTAATTTGTTCTTGAATCTCCAACATTGTTCAATATCGTGCCCTCATGCATGATGGTATTTGCAAAATTTTCCCACGTCCTAGTTTTTTGATTGTTTTGTGGTTTCGATTCTTCTCTAATGGGCGAAAATTCAATCTTTCCTTTGGAGAGTAAGTAATCGAGTGCTTCAAAGCATAGGTAATGTCTATTGGAGTGTAATCGGAATACTTGTTGAGGGCATTAACATTTACACCCCTACTAGTAGCACTTGTATCATAAGTCTTCCTGTCCTTATTCTAGTAATTACCTCTATAACCTGGCATGGCTTTTGTGGTCGCGGTGGACAGCTCTTCTTCAATCAGCATATTGGTGTCTCTAAGGGTTGTGAAGCTCATGAAAGGTAAGAACTTCATATGTTGATTATAGGTCGATCGAAGATTCTTCACAATAATCCTAACTTGATCCTCTTTGAAGGTCGGTATTCCATATGGGTAGCCTTTGCCATCCATCTAGTGAAAAAGTCGGTGAAAGTTTCTTTCTTTTCTTGTTTGATTAGTTCTAAATCACGAAGGGTAACAGGTAAATCGAGTGTTTTAGGAGTATTGATGTAGGAACTTGTTATAAGGATCAGTCCAATTAGTGACCTTACGTGGGTCAACCGCATTGTACCATTTCATAACATCTTTATCAAATGTCCAAGGGAAAATGATGTGGTATGTATCCTCGGGTATGTTTTTCGTAGTCATTGCTCCTATAAAACTTCGGACATGATGATGGGGATTCTCATAACCGTGAAATTTTATGTCTAGTATGGTGAATTTAGGAGGCGAGTTTTCCTTTAGGGACTCGAAGTGAATCCCGTAAGGTCATAATAGTGGATTTTGAACATGGAGGAATCTCTTAGCATCCTCTCTATCTCGTCTCTACGTGGATCGATTTAGTTTCTGGATGAGGTCGGCCATTAGGAGGTGGTAAAAGTTCTTCTTCTTTTTCTCTCTCTTTGTTTTCCTCATTTTTATTTTCCTCATTTTTCTATAGAGTCTTAAGGATGAGATTAAGGGTTTAAGATATGGATTCTATTTTCTAATCTTAAGCCTCAATCTTGCCTTCTATTTTGGCAAATGATTCCTTGATAATGATCATGATGGGAGTTGGTTCTTCATCCATTGAAGGGGAATTGTTTTAAGGTATTGTCCGATGACAAAAGATTGATCGAATCGATGTTAAATCCACCAAGGTTGGTCGCACCGGAGTTGATCGGGGTGTTGAATGCGAGAGATGTTGTATTGGACTCTCTACCGAACTGTTCTAACCTTTTCAAACCTGGATTCCGACAAAACCCATTTAAATTAGGCTTCCTTATTCTCGCAGCGCAAAAGGATAAATGCTCGGGATAGTGCTAGAGGAAACAAGATTTTGGGGAGAAGGGACTCAAGCATTAGGCACGAGGAGAGACCGAGAAAAAGGGAGAACATGCTTTTTTATTTGGATGCACATAAAGAATACGGACTTACCAAAATGAAATGCAAATGAAGTCACTTATTTTGGGATGAATTTGATTTGGCTAATGTAATGTAAGATTCACCTAATTTGAGATGAACTTTGATTGGGCTAATGCACTTATGCAATACAAATATGCAGAGAAACAAAGCCAAAGCCTAAGACCTACTGAAGAAAGGAAAGGGCCACGGCAAGCCCCACCTAGGTAGGTCTACGGAAAACCAGCGCCGACTATGTCCCAGCACTGGAACCTGTCTAGAAAATTTTGATCGAGACTCGGAAAGATTTGGACCGACTCGGAAAATGCAACAAATGAATCGACCTAAAAGGGAAGGGAAAATTTTGACTCTTGGCTAAAATCACGTAAAAAGACTAACTCAAGAAGGTTCATTATTGTATTTTATTTTAGCACCCATGCAAGAGTTATTTAGCGAACCTCAACTATCTAACCTAAACTAAAGGCTCACAAGAAAAAGGTTAAATACTAAAAGCATCCACATTCATTTCAAGCATGCAAATGAAAATAGGTAAAACCTAGACAACCAAGTTTTTATGGGTCACAAAGTAATTCTAGGTGAAATAGATGGTTGCTCATAGTCTCGAAAATTTCATCCCTTATGGGATGCATAGCAAGACTTGAATTATCAGTCCCTCTCAATCAAATGATGAAGAAAGCGTGCGATCGGTGAAGAGTAATCACACCACAATGTTAAGTTGAGTAGACCCACCAAGATAATGATTCGACTTCTCCAAAAAGGTTCTCAAGGGTAAAGCCTAAACGTCCAAATAAAGAACAACTATTGTCCAAAGTAGCCTAAATACAAAATGTCCGATGTAAAACACAATATAAAAAAACTCACCATTTTGATTTTCAAGTCTCACCCTCCCCCAATGGAGTCGCCACTCGTAGGAACCATGGCCCGATCCCGTGAGGAAGCGGATCGAGTTTCTCCATGAATGTCGACTCTCATTCTTTTTGTTAAGATTCTTTTTTATTTTCGAAGATCGATTTTTATTTGGAAAGTGGGGGTCTTCTCTTATTAAGATAACTTTTTAGAATCAAATTTTTGAAATTGTTTTGGGTAAAAAGTGTGATTGACGATTTTTATTAGTCATTTTATTTTCGAAATTAATTTTAGGGAAGTCTTGTGATGTTATTTCAAAGGATAAAGAAATAGAAAAAATAAAAGGTGCATTTTTGTCGCAAAGCTTCGGAACAAATGGTGGAAAACCACTTGGGCTGGGAGTTGAGCCCCGTTACTAGCCGACGCCGCTAATGCCGATGCTAACCGGTAATCGGGGCCAGCTATAGGGCCGACAATAAGTAATCGGCCTCGGCCATATAGCTTTGGCTATCAAAAATAACCCAAATTTTCCCTTTTTTAACCTAAAATGTAGAGAAGCAATATGGAGAAATAAAAGCTAAAAAAATAAGAAGTCGCCAATCACTTTTAGGAAATAAAAACTAACAAAAATAAAATCCTCTTCTAATTTTAGTATGAAAAACTAAACTTAGAAGAGGTTTCAAAGAGACTCCATCAGCCTTAAACCGAAAATCCGATATTTGGGGGTGAAGGTACGAGACGAAGAGAGATACTCTCTATTCTACTTATTAACAAACGACATTTACAAATCTAAATTGTGAGTTCAAAATCGTATTTAATCAATCGAGCAACCAAGCATACGATAGCAGTAATTAAAACACTCAAACATGCTTAGAAAGCAATAAATAAACAACTAATAAAGTGATAAAGAAAGCGATAAAAAATGAAAATAAAAACGGAAAAGAAATAAAAAGTTAAATCAAGGCGAGGAGGAATTAAATGCAATTTCATCATCAAAATCAAAATAAATAAAGTAATGAATAACTTAAATTAAAATAAAAACCATAAAGGCAAGCTTGAAAAATGGATCTCGCTGCCCTCAGGTTGTCCAACCTACTAATCTTGAATCACAAACAAATTTCGGCAGCCTAACGGTAGGCAACGGGCCCAAATGAAGTGCAAAGAAGGCCTCTTGTGTGGGTTAAGAAATGCAGAAATGAGTGATGTTAATGAGCATTGGAGAGTGGAGAGTGTGGGAGAGAATGAGAGGAAGAGATTTTCAGCTTAGGGGGTTTCTAGATGAAAATGGTGCAAGCAAATAAGAGGGGGAAGCCCTCTATTTATAGGAAAAATAAGGTTAAAATGAAATCCTAAAAGCCAACCAGTCGTCAGGTTTAGCTTGAATCGGGCCCAAAAATATCGAAAGAAATAATCGGATATTTGCTTGACTAAAACGACATCGTTTGTAGAGTCCCGAAACCGGCGATGGGTATACGACATCGTATGGACGTTCGAGATGCATGCCGCGTTTGGGCGCCGAAGGAGGATATAACATTGTGTTTAATGTAGGCAATTCCAAACCAAGCACCGGTTTAAATCCTGGTTGGGGTCCGAACCTATAATGGTCCGGGCAAAGGAAATGGTTTATGGGCCACCCAAGTAGAAAAAGGCTTATTTGTGGTGCTAATGGGTTTTTGTGGTTTATCGGCTTCGAACACGCCGATTTCAATCCGATCATGACCCGAGTTCATAGCCGGGACTAGGATTTCATCACCAAGAAAACGGAAATAAATAACATAAACAAAAAGATAAGGACGACACGTTTCGGTGTCTACAAGCATTGCATGGAGATTTTTATGGATGATGACTTTTCTTTTTTTAGGTCTTCATTTTATGATCTGTTTGACCAATCTAAGTAAAGTATTGAATAGGTGTATGGAGAAACAATTCACCTTGAACTCGAGAAAGTTGTCATTTCATGGTTAGGAAGAGGATTGTCTTAGGTTATGTTATCTCTAAGGATGGTATTGAAGTAGATAAGGCCAAGGTCAATTTGATTGCTAACTTTCCCCTCCTTATTCTATGAAAGATGTTAGATCTTTTCTTGGACACACTGGTTTCTATTGTGGATTCATTAAAGATATTAGCAAGATTGCTAAGCCCTTGTCTAATCATCTAGCTAAGGTTTTTCCCTTTTACTTCTCTAAGGGGTGTTTAGTGGCATTTGCTAAACTAAAGGAAGCCCCGACCACTGCCCCTATCATACATCCTCCCTTCCAGGGAGAACCTTTTGAGTTGATGAGTGATACTTCTAACTATGTAGTTGGGGTTGTTTTAAGGCAACACATTGATAGGAAACCTCATGCGATTTATTATGCTAGCTACACATTGAATAATGCTCGAGGTTAACTATATTATGGCTAAGAAGGAATTTTTGGTTGTGATCTTTGCTTTTGAAAAATTCAGACCTTATTTGATTGGATGACATGTCCTCATGTTCACTCATCCATCTCGCCCTTAAGCATCGTCTACGAAAGAAAGATGTTACACTTAGGTTAGTTAGATGAATACTCCCATTGCATGAGTTTGATTATGAGATTAAAGACGAGAACGGTTCTAAGAACCCCGTTGCCGATCACCTGTCTAGGATCATTTGCTCAAAGGAGTCTCGAGTCCTTTATTTATGGGTGCTTCCCTTATGAGCAATTGTTGGTAGTTCGCTCTAATCCTCGGTATGCCGATATTGTGAATTATCTTGTTTCTAGTGTAATCCCTTGAGATTGGAATAAACATGATAGGTATAGGTTTATGCACTTAGTTTAATTCTATATATGGGATTATCCTTGTTTAAATGTTATTATGATCAAATTATCGGAGATGTATCGTTGATTATGAGGAGACGAGTGTTTTTTCATGGCTAGGCTTGAGAACGAACTTTAGTGGAAGGAAGACAGCGGCGAAGATCCCCCATTGTGGGTTCTATCAGCCAAATTTATTTAAAGACGTCCACGATTACTGTAAGGGATGTCCTAGGTGTCAGCAGTTAGAAAGCGTCCCTAGGAGGGACATGATGCCCATCAACCCCATTATTATAGTGGAGATCTTCGATGTTTGGGGTATTGATTTTATGGGACTACTTCCGATATATTTTAGGAATGAGTACATTCTCCTAGTCTGTAGATTATGTGTCTACGTGGATTGAACCCATCCCCCTAAAATTAATGATGCCAAGTGGTTAAGTTTCTAAGAGAGAATATATTTTGTAGGTATGCCATGCCTTGTGCTATTATCGATGACGAGGGTACCCATTTCAATAACAAATTATATTATGCATTATAAAAAAGGTAGTCAATTTTTCTAGGCTTTCTACTTCCTAAGTGGTGAGGTTCAGGTCTCCAATAGGCGAGTTAAGCGGATTCTAGAGACGATTGTCAACTCGGAATAGGAAAGATTGGGCCGACAAGCTTATTGATGCTCATTGGGCCTATCAAACGACTTTCAAGACAACCCTAGGTATGTCATCTTATAGGGTTGTCCTCATTCAGCTTGAGCATCGAGCTTGGTGGACTATTAGGATCCTCAATTATAACCTTACCGTAGCTAGATAGAAGAGGAAACTATAGTTAAGTGAGTTAGAGGATATCCGCTTTGAAGCATATGAGAGTGCTAGATCATCTAAAGAGAAGGCGAAGTTAGTTAATGATAGACAAATTATGACGAAAGACTTTGCCCCAACCATGAAGGTGTTCTTATAAGATTCGAGACTACACTTATTCTGGGGAAGTTGAGGTCCCGCTAGAGGGGACCATACATTGTCAATCATGTGTTCCCCTATGATGCAGTCATGATACAGGAACCTACTAATGTAACAAAGCATAAAGTTAATGGACAAAGGTTGAAGCAACTCTTGGAGGTGGCTGGAGAGGAAGAGATAGAGTATCTAATAGTCCATGAACGACCTAGGTACTAATGGAGGACAAACTAAAGAAAGGAACCTCAATCATGGTGCCATATATTTAACAGGCTCATAATTTTCAAAAAAATTTAAAACCCCTTTATCTTTTGGTGTAAACTATAAACGGACCTAAAATCACTATTTTATTCATACCTACTGCCCTAACTTTTTAAAATTTTTATTTACTACCTGTAACTTTTTAGCTTTTACATATTCGACACCAATTTTATGTTAATTATATCTCTAATATTATATGCATTATTATTATTATATTATATTTTAAAATTATTAAGATATTATTTTGTCTGGTATTAGAGCCTAGATTTCTATATTAGTAATTATAATTAGTTATAATTAATATTTTTAATTAGTATAATTAATGCTTGAATCATCACATGCTTGTCCTGTTTCGAAATTTCCTCACATTATGCACACTTTTGAAAGATCTACAATTGTAGCTCCATAAATTAATCTATATTACTGATATAGTTTTAGAGTTAGAAATTAAATTAGAGAGTATTAGTACTAAGATTAAGAAAATTAAAAAATAATTATTGGTAATACATTTGTCTTTAATCAACGAAGTCTGACATAGCAGTTGTAAGATTAATCTAGGTAAGAGTGCATCTTTTCAACATAAATATCCATTTCAAAATCCTAAATCATTTCCCTTGCAAAAATTAAAAACTCTAAAAAATTTTAAAAAACAATTGTTGAAGAAAGCTCAAGAAAAGAAGATGGTGCTTAAAGAGTATAAACTGGATAAACTTCAAAATATGTTTAATAATGAACAAGATTTTAAAGTACTAAACAAGATAATGAGTACTATTGTTGATAAACAAAAAACACTCAATATCTTTGTATAAGAAACGAATTATGGCTATCTTGAAGAAGAAATTTATCAACAAATGAATCTGATTATGTTGGATGGAATTAGCACCCTACCATTAGATGAAGTAAAAGAAGATTAAATAATATGAAGAAAATGATGAGTTTAATGAAGTTGAAGAATAGTTAACTGACAAAGACCAATCTTCTAGAAGAAATACAAGTTTCTTAAGACCAAACTGTAAGGACGACAAACTTCATTTTTGGATTTATTCCTAAGAGAATAACTTCATTCAAAGAAATTAATCTCACTCATATAAACCAAATTGATTATATGTTAAACATAGATGGAGCTCGCAATAGAGAGGAAACACTCGAGCATTGGAAAAGAGGAACGAATAGTGCCTAAAATATGAATACCACTTGAACTCGTTGGAAATTTCCTTAATTATATTCAACATAACTTTTCCAGTACTATTGCCAACTGGTATGATTCATTAAATGAAGAAGGAAAGGAGGACTTAAGAGTAATGGACTCATCGACTGCTATGTTTTAAAGCATTATGTAAGGAAATTAAAAATATAATTATAGGTGCTAGAATTAATTCTGAAGAAAAGGTCAAAGAGTGGCGAGAGAAAAACTATTAACATAGAACTATGGGATATGCTGTACTTGGAAAATGACATAGCTAAATTTAGCTTGTACTGCTACAAAATTAGTCACAATGTCACTTATCAAGGAATGTTTTACGACAAACTTCCATACCCCATTAATTCAATAATTAATAAAAAATATGTTATATGGTTTGAAAAGGCAGATGTCATAGAGACCTTAGGAATAAGAATATATTTCTTAAGAAAATGGGTTAGTAACCAATGCATAGATATCCAGAAGCAAAAGAAGGTGAAGAAAATTTTTTTTACATGTTGGGATGCTCCACATCAATGGAAAAAAGAGTCTGGAAGAAGAAGAAAGAAAAAGTTCTATGAGAAAAAGAATTTTAATAAACAAAGAGGTGAAAAATACAAGAGAAACTATTATAATAAAATTGTTGAAAATCACAAATGAAGAAGGTTCTTTTAGAAAGACTGCTTATTTTCCGACTGGAGAAAGTAGTTGTACTTGTTAGGTATATGGAGAAATAGGACATTATGCCAGCGAATATAAAAATAAAAAGAATAACAAGCTCATCGTAACATTAGCAAGTTTAGACTATATTGAACTTAGCGAATATGAAATGCTCGACTTTGCATTTAAAATAAAAAAATCGTTGAAATTATTATAAAAGGTGAATATATAGATAATAAATATGAAAAAATAATTTTATAATGAAAAGTAATGAAATCATTCTACATATTTGCATAATAAATACCTATCCATTCAACTTCTCCAGATTTATATCTCAACTTCTCTCACTATATACATATACAACTTTTCTCTATCAATAACTGATTTGTTGCGACTTATCCAGATTTCTAGTTCCTTGTTAATCTCCTTGAGTTGGCATCAAAATAAAGCGGCTGGTTTTTTTTTGGAGAGGAATTCCAAGGCGTGGGGGGTTGTTTCCTTGCAATGTCTTTTTTAAGCAAAGCAAACAGAAATTATTTTGATTCTAGTAAACTACAGAATCGTGACTTTGTTTCTTTTGAAAAACATTTTCTTTTTAAAATGATTTCCTCCTCAACCTATGATACCCTATATTTAATTTGTTTCTTTTTCCAGAAGTTCTAAGTCAAATACCCATTACATCGATAGAATTCTGCCATCTTCAAACTTCAATTAAACAGCCCAACATTTTTGGGTGATGCACACGACAACTCACATTGTTCCCTCTTTGATGAATAGATTGAGGTTTGATATATCATAGTGAGAAGTTTCAATGCACCGAGGTTAAACAATAACCCTTCCATCACTTCATTCAAGAGACATGAACACTCTTAGCAACCTAGTCTGAATCCTCGGCTAAAACTTTAGTGTCGAAATTTCTAATACTAAAACAAACTATAGCTAACCCTGGCAGGAGTGCATGGAAGAGTTCATATGTAGACATTCATGATCTTTATATCCACTTCCAGTAGTAAGAGGTGGATAAGCATTACTAATTTTCCTTGATAGGGGCACCTCATCAACCATTGACAGCTGCAGATGCTTATACCATTATATTTTTACAATTAGGACTTGGATGCTAAGCTGGTGCCATTGTCGCCCATAGTTTCACTCCACCTCGCAAAGATACAGCACGGTCGATTTCCTAGATAACATTTACAGAATCAAGTAACATGTCAAGTCCATGAAATTGAACAGACACAAGGGAACATTAGAATATGATTCAAATTATTACATCTATTCATAGTCCAGTATGTGAGTCTAGTGAACTAATTGACCTAGGACTCAAAATTCATGAGACAGATGGAGCCCTTGTTCTTTTAGCTTTAGCTTATAGTCTTAGACCTCCTTACAACTTATTACAACTAACCTTAAAACTATCTTACAGCCTTACAACTTAAGGCCTTACAACTCCTTCAAGCTATAGAAAAACAGGGTTGAACTTATTTTCAACTCGACTCATCTGAACTTATTATTTAAAACATAAGTAAAAAAGAACAGGAAGTCAGGCCCATTTTCTCAGTTGTGCTAAACTGGCTTTCCTTGTAGACTCCTCAAGCTCAACTTTGACATGCCACACTCCTCTTAGTGTTCTAGCCTGGTGGCAACACCAATTTACACTTTGACCCAATCTGGTTCTTACCATCCCCTTCCCTCTTCTATCACCTTTCTAACCCAAATCCCAGGTAATAGCAACATAGATAATAAAAAACTACAACAATGACACCGACACAGATTCCGCCAAGGCAAGGCATGTGGAGATCAAGATTTAGCCTACCTTGCATTTTAAGTAGAAATGTTGTTTCCAAACACAAAAGGTCCCACAACATCTCAAGAAGACACAAGGGTTGAAGCAATTTGGATAGAAAATAAAAGACGTGAAAGAGATGAGGAAACAATAAGACATCACAAATATAAAGGGTTTGTAATGACATTAACCATCAAGGTAGATGGTACTTGACTCACATAAACTAAGGTGGTGGACCAATAAACATGAAAAGATGTCAACTGAAGACTGAAAGCACTTACGTAATGAATACCATACTAGGAAACAGAAGGGAATGGTTAACAGAAAGTCAAATACTTCCTTATCAAAAAAATAAAATCAGAAATCAGGCAAGCAAACTTGTACAGTATACATGAATGTGTTAAAGCCTGAGTCCTTAAGAAAGGATATAGAGGCACTTAAAGGTGTCTAACTGTGATCCAAGATCTCCATTACTATCAAAATGCCATGGACTCTGTATGCTGCATATAAGCCGAAGCTAGTTCGATCCTCTTAGGTCTTACTCATCCTCTCTTACAGTCCAACCTGTCCATATGCGTCCCTCAAAAGTGCATCAGGATACCTTCCTGACATATATAGACAATATGAGCCTTGCTTTCCACATTTTATCCTCTGGAAGGTCGAGCCCACCTTATCACCAATTACTTAATTCCTCATCCAATCTTGTATCCTTACAATGATCCTAATCTCTGTTAGCATAATATTTCAGACCTATACCTACTACTGGCCACTTAAAATAAAAAGAATGCAAGTAGCTAAATAAACAAAGTTGTCCACTTATATTTGCTCAAAATTTCAGGTGGACAAGATTGAAAGCCAATTTTATATCTTCGCATCTCTATCACAATGTTTTAGTTCAAAGGAGGAATTCGACATATCTAGCCTCACGGAATCAATACCACAATGCAAGGTGAACTTGAAGCCCAAGCATTTCATTTTAAGTCCCACTAGGAACATTGTATAGTCGCTGAAATATTAATGATTACTCATCTTGGCATGCATCTTTCAGGATAAATAAGTCACCTATCATAGATATCTGCAATTAGATTCATGAAAACCCTACACTAAAAATAATAAACAAACACTGATTGCTAAAGGAGATACCCTTCTACAAATGGTAGAATACTCACCTTCGAAGTGGAAGGTTAGGGGTTTCGCACCCATTTGCAAGGATTTACTTATCTATTCCCCCCGCCCCCTTCCCCAAAAAAAACAACAAAGGAGGGGGCGATAAATAAAAATTTAGATTACTCTTAATCATCTGTTGCAACTGTGATCCCTAACAGTTTCCAAACACATGTATATATGTAACTGAACTTTCTCAACCAGGCAAGCCAGTTTATTGTTCCCAAAAGATTCCCTAAAGAAAAGAGTTGACACAATGTCACTTGAAAATCCCTTGCTCCAATTGAAAATTGAGTTATTCATAGATATTTGCAGATTCAGAAACCAAAGCGTTTATTCTTCATAGATACTTACAAGTTTATTGTCTCCCATATATGCAACCAGTTACTAGTCTAGAATCCCTTTAGATCAGATGTACCATCCACAGTTGTCCAGATCAGGATAAACTTAAGGGTTGGGAGTCAAAATTGGATTGTGAGATCACAATAAGAATTATTGTGAACAATAAAGAAACAGAGCTCTTGGTGGTGGAAAGGGCATGATTCTATGCATAGATAATAAATCCTCACGTGAAAAGTAGTCCTCAAACAGGGATTTGATTACTAGTGATTAGATAGAGATATGCATGGATGACAATCCTTGAAGGAAATGGTTCTCAAATAAGGATTCATTACAGGAGTCTAAAATAAACAGCAAGACTGCCCAACATTGGCATGGTAAGGTGTCTCTGCCTTTTGGTGTATTTCTCCCAAATGACATGTCATCCATGCACAGCCACCCATTAATAGTACTGGAACTTAGACCAAAATTTCTTATTTATAAAGGTTACAACCCCTTCATCACTAGACTAACCTCCAACATCTTCTGCTAAATAAAAGTGGAATTCATCCTCTGTTATCTTTTCAGTCACTTGGATCTTTTCCATACCAACAATTCCATCCAGAATCACATCAATGAGAAGAACATGTCAAGCACAATGGGGTACCTTCAAACATAAAATATCTTGTTGCTTGTTTATAATATCAACATCAATGACTAAGTATATGTCTAGGACTCAGCAAATTTAGGTAGTAACAGGCTTACGCCTTCAATTTCAACTAATGAAAAGGTTCTATGCGTGTTCCAGAAGTCATCACAACAATATTTCAGTTGTCTATAACATTAGCCAAAAATGGCAAAGAGTCAATTGTTCATATTTGAATATATACATGAGGATTGAACACAAAAGGATGTAGGATGTCAAATAGACAAAAGGATAAAAGCATCATTCAGGACAAATAGGTGCCTAAAACTCCCTTACCGTAGAACATTTTCATGAGGCACTCCATTGTCTGGACTTGCATATTCCGCGACGATTTTCACAAAAGGAATCACGAATAGATTGAATCATGGAGCAAACAACAGAAACTCGGCCCAATTCTTCATGTTGCTCCTGAAATAATCTACAATTCTTAACACATTCAAGGTAATTAATCCAACACAAGGGGGAAGACTGAATACCAGCTCCACAAGACGATCTTCAATGCTTCCCGAGTTGCTAACGCAAGGCATGAAGATCTTCCGGTAGGCTGCTCGCAAACTCTTAATCTATATACTTGCCAATGATAGATGATTAACATTCATGATTTTCTCGTAAATAATAGGTTTTCCATTCTAAGCCATAGACATCAAACTTAAAGGACAACACACGAAAAATGGAAAGGTTGAAACTAACCAATTCCTCTCAAAAAATGTTTGACATACAATAGTGTTATCATCAGAAATGGGCAGGCCTTTTACAATTCCCCTTTTTCCATGTATTATATTATATAGGAGTTCTAAAAGTAAAGTGAGATTAGAAAAATATGCCTTGAATTCCTACACATTTAGTCCCTTTCTTCCCCCCTGGCCCTTTTTGTTTGGTGTAGCGCTGGAAAAATTCCGTCCAACCTGAATAACTGAATTTGTCCTAGCCATAATACAGCCGGTGCAGTTATCAACTATTCGTCCAAATTTTAAATTTAGACACAAGATTTTTCCTATTTTTATTGTCCGAACCCGATTTTGACGCGAATTTATGCTTATCCGATTTGTCCGATCTGAAAAAACCGGGTATCGGATAAATATTTCATCTAAATTTTAGAGATTGACCTATTTGTCTAACACGAATTTGACTAGGACTTGAATTTTTGCCACCGTTATTTGCCGGTGTTGGGACGGAAGTAGAGAAAGGGGAAATAAGATAGCCTTTATATTCTAGATTATAGGTTTACTTTAAGACCGTATTTATATATTATCTTTATTCCGATTCTAACATCTACATACCAAAAAAAGGATTACCGATTATTATTTTACAATACCCATTTTGGATCCAAAATGTCTTCCCACACTCACTTCCAAGTTTTCACCAAATCATTCCCAAATACAACCCTATGCAGAATGACTTTATCACTATAAAGAACTTCAACCAAAAAAAAATCTATATGCAAGAAAATCCAAATACCAAGATATGCATTGGTTGTATACATCAAATATACATCTTGAAAACAAGGAGACAAGAGGAATGATAAGGACACACACTCAGGAGCGCTCTCACACATGCATGCAAGCACCCGTTCGATGAACCAAGAAGGAAAATCTGGACATCACATTTTGTATATAAACTAGCCAAGCATGTTTCTTTAATAGGCATAAATTAGTGAGTAAAGTTTCCATTTTCCACATATAATCCAAGTTAATGGATAGAGATCAAACCCTCATGTCAATGTGTCTCTAGATTTAGTCACACATAAGATAGTAACATACATTAGTCATTTAGATAACGATGCTTCTATAAGCAAAAGGAATCAGAAACAAGAACTAGTTGTGCTGACTTCAAAATCAAAATGCCAAAACCATCAAATGAAACAAACCTCTGCAACTGAGAACCCACGACGTCTAAGACCTTCTAGATTCAAACCACGGAGCTCAGCTCTATCACCAGAAACCATCATGAACTTTGGAACATCTTGAGAGACCTTCATATGATACAAATATTAAACACTACATCAAAACATAATTACAGCAGCTTTGGTTAAGAAATTTAGTGAAGAACAGTAAATGATGCAGAGCAAGCCATAGCTACTGCTCCAGCTAACTAAGATGGTGCACCTTCGGACAAATCTAATTTACTCCCCAATTCCAGTGCAACTCCGAAGAGAACATTACTTTTTGTACTCCTCAGGAGTTCACGGTTTGGAGCTGGATGAAAATTGGCGCCTAAATTAGGAGCACAATGCCACAACCCGATTGAGGCCAAGGAAGTTAACTGCTCAAAGTCCAGTTTCAGTCCCCTTTGTGGGTGATTTTTCAAGGGCATTTTAACAGAGTCTTGGGGATTTAACCTGGGCAATATTCCATTCGAACAAAGCTTAGGATGTCTACTATCAATAAATTAAGCCAAATCAAACCTAGGTCCAAGCATGTAGTCATGGCACAAGAGGAACCAACCTGGGCAGAATACAAGACCTAAACAGCAAGTCAATTTCAGTCTTAAGTGTTTTAAGGTGAATACAACTTGCATTCAACCTTTGAATCTATCTCATAAGATTTTTAGAGCTCCCTAATGCATTTTATCTAGCAAACCACTCAAGCATGAAGCCAAGAACCAGCCAAAGATGAAGAAAACAAATTCGCGTAGTTTAAAAAAGAGTACATGATGGAGATGAAGATAAAAGGAATAAAGCCTAAAATAAGGAGATTCGGGAATAATCTCGGATATGAAAAATTAGTGTATTTTAATGATATTTTCATGTTCATTTCGTATAACTCATGATCGATGTTTTAGGACAAAGTTTAAAAATAATAATTAGGAAATTTATGTGGTTTAGAAGTGTTGCTTGGGGAAGGAGTTTTGCTTTTGTTTGGAAATTTATGTGGTTTAGATGTGTTGCTTAGGGAAGGAGTTTTGTTTTTGTTACTTGGGGAAGGAGTTTTGTTTTTGTTACTTGGGAAAGGAGTTTCAGTATTTTGTCTTACTTTGCTATAAATTAGGAATGTTTGAGTCTTGTAAGGGACATCAAAATATGCAATGAATACAAATCACTGAGATTCTAGTTTCCTTCTCTCTTCTCTTCTCCCTTTTCCCCTTCCCGTTCTCTATCAAATTGTATTCAATCGGGGTTGTGGCACTAAGAGAAGAATTAGAGAGGAAAAGCGGAAGATTTAGAAGAGAAGAGAGAAGGAAACCAACATCTCGAGTGCTTGATTTGTATTCATTGCATATTTTGATGTCCCCTACAAGACTCTAACATTCCTAATTTATAGCAAGAGTCGGGGACTTAAGTCAAGTAAGACAAAATACTGAAACTCCTTCCCCAAGTAACAAAAACAAAACTCCTTCTCCAAGCAACACATCTAAACCACATAAATTTCCTAATTATTATTTCATAACAAAAGCAAAATTCATTCCCCAAGTAACACTTCTAAACCACATAAATTTCCTAATTATTATTTTTAAATTTGTCCTAAAACATCAATCATGAGTTATACGAAATTAACATAAAAATATCATTAAAATACACTAATTTTCCATATCCGAGATTATTCCCGAATCTCCTTATTTTAAGCTTTGTTCCTTTTATCTTCATCTCCATCATTCGCCCCTAGTTGGAAAAAACTCGTCCTTGAGTTTTGCAATGTGATAGAAAGATGTTAACCCAACAAAGAAACAACACCTTTACTCTAATGCATATATGAAAAAACTATGAAGCTTTCAAATTCTCATTTATCAATGGATGTAGTTCCGTGGCAAATAAAAATTCTTCGGTGAATAAATCCACGTGCTCAAATTTCCTATAGACACCGGCATATGTTGAAATTCTCTCGCACCGAAACCGAGGATAACCATTGTGCTCTTCTTTATCTTGGTCAATATCAATAAAATTATCATCTTCAACTTGTGATTCCGTGTTACCACATATATGAGAGGATAAGTATCCTTGTGGTTCATGTTGCCTATTGTTACTTTGATTCTCCTCCACTTGAGAGGCCTCATTAGTTGGAGTAAGTAGTCCAACTTGGAGTGCACATGCCTCCAAAACATGTTTACAGAGAACTCGGCAGCATGTGGTGTACAAGATAGAATTGAAACCATAAATTCCACTAGGAAGTCATACCAGCTTCTTCAAGAAGACCATTGAAGATAGATTTTATGTGGAAGAGTATGGATGGTGGATGACAATTTTCAATGGATGCAAGAAGATAATGAAAAATATCCAAGACACAAGCATCATATTCAAGATCTAACATTACAAGATAAGCCATAATCTCAAGTATATTGAGTCTCTTATTGTATGATCGGCTAGCCATGTCATCTATGTTCTAATAAGATGATATGATTAGTTTAAAAACCTTCTTCATAGACTGGTCATCAAAAGGAGGATGAGGTGCAGTGATTCGAATAAGCTCGAAATGCAGGAAGCAAGAGAAACATCTCTATGATTTAAGGGGGTTTTAGAGATTAATACTCATTTTATTGTTACTCGTATATCTTCTATAGCCTTTGAGGGTGACTGTTGTACTTGAGACGAAAGTTCTCCAAGTTTATCC
The DNA here is from genome assembly GCA_021018815.1 of Talinum fruticosum. NCBI lineage: Eukaryota > Viridiplantae > Streptophyta > Magnoliopsida > Caryophyllales > Talinaceae > Talinum > Talinum fruticosum. Next base: position 3,773,067 of record JAITYX010000036.1, on the reverse strand, counting down.
AACAATCCAAAGAGATCATTCGCACTTGATGGGGGAGTAAGTAATTGTGTGCAACTTTGAAAAGTTGAGAGGGAAATTCTTTCTTCGAGTAACCATGCTTGGTTTGAGTGTCATCATGACAACAAATCAACAAGCAAGGTGGAGAACATAGAGATATGGGAACAAGTGAACATGTAATAATGAAAAGAAACAAGCAACCTCTTTTTTTTTTTTTTTTTTTTGGTTGTTTCAAACTTTCCGGGTAGGCAGCAAAATTAAGATGGTTTGAAGGATCGGGAACTTGCTTTGATACCAATTTGATAGAGAACGAGGAAGGGGAAAAGGGAGAAGAAGAGGGAATTTAGAGGGGAGAGAAGAATTAGAGAGGAAAAGAGGAAGAGTTAGAAGAGAATAGAGAAGGAAACTAGAATCTTACTGTTTGATTTGTATTCATTGCATATTTTGATGTCCCCTGCAAGACTCTAACATACCTAATTTATAGCAAAAGAGTTGGGGACTTAAGTAAGACAAAATACTAAAACTCCTTCACCAATTAACAAAAACAAAACTCCTTCCCCAAATAACAAAAATAAAACTCCTTCCCCAAGCAACACATCTAAACCACATAAATTTCCTAATTATCATTTCCTAACAAAAGCAAAACTCCTCCAAACAACACTTCTAAGCCACATAAATTTCCTAATTATTATTTTTAAACTTTGTCCTAAACAACATCGATCATGAGTTATACGAAATTAACATAAAAATATCATTAAAATACACTAATTTTCCATATCCAAGATTATTCCCGAATCTCCTTATTTTAGGCTTTGTTACTTTTATCTTCATCTCCATCAGTTCACCTCATGCGCTTAGGCACGAGGAGCAAGGGCCAGCGCCTCACAATACCCTGAGCCATTCTTGAAGTGGGTGGAAGAATGCACCTCGGTGTGCCTCAAGCCAAGATGTGAAGCATGTGAAGTCCGTGCCTAGAAGATCTTAATGTTACCATTGGGGAAAAAATGGAAAATTTTAACAAAATACCTATTTTTAATACTTGGATGCTGGTGGCACTCTTGCACTTACCCCCTCTCTAGAAATCCACTCACTTAACTCCATTGAAGCCCCACAACGACTTCTACCCTCTCTTGATTCTTCCATTGATTTGTTCTCGACTTCCTCTCGGCTTCCTCTCGGCTTCCTCTTCCGGATTGCTGTTCTCCACTTGTATATTGGCCGGCCATGTGTGCTTTCTTCTTGCGTTTTTCTCTCAATTCTGCTCTTCCTTTTTTTTTTTTTTTTTTTTTGCATTCTCATGTGCATGTTTTACAATATGTCAAGCTAAGTTACCATATCTTAGACTATTTGAGATACTTTTAATACTCACATTAATGTTTAACCATGTCTTTGATGCCATTATCCAACTCCTCTATCATAAATAAGTCGTGTGAATTGTGTCAAGCCTTTGTTTTGTAGAAAAGGCTCTCACCCTTCAAGCCCATGCCTTACCTCATGCTTCGTGCTTTGGGCCCTTTGTTCCTCGGTGCACCTCGCACTTCTTCAAACTAATCTACTTCAGATTGCATAATCAAACCAAGACAGCCCACTTGCAACTCCAAGTCTCAAAGCTTGCCTTTTGTGGTTTTTCTTGCATTTGTGACAGTTCATATGGCTTCCTTGTTTAGGCCTTTGAGGTTATGAATAGAATTAGCAGCCTTATGTAGGTCAGACCTTGCTTTGAATCAGATTTAGCAGCCTCTCTCTCTAAGCAACCCATTGAGAGTATGCAAATTGTAATTGTCACTAGTCTTTTATCGTTTGCTTTGGCATTTGTGCCTCAGCAACTTGGGGCTATATAAACTCCTCTCCAGCTTGTAAAATTCATGTGTGAATGAATGAAAAACACATATTCAATTGCTGCATTTCTATTTCAAAAACCTCTCAAACTTTATCCAAGAGCTGGCAGTGTTTAGAAGTGTTCTCTTTAGCTAATTCTAGAGTTTCACTTTTAAGAGTGCATTGGTGTTTGAGAGTTGACTTGCAGATTTTAATCCTGTAGCTCAGCTCATATGTAGATTATAAAGCTTCTAAATTGCTGCAAACCATTATCAAGTCTTTAGCATATTAGCTTTGACTAAGCTTATTACCTGCGCTTAAGACACCACATAGCCAGGAAAAGAAAACCTAATTTCATAAGCAATATTTGTCTTTTTTCCTTCTCTCTCTCTCTCTCTCTCTCTCTCTCTCTCTCTGTCTTTTTCCCTTTTCTCTACTCTCATCCCCCCGGCCAAAAACAAAAACCCTCTTTCGGGCCTTCAACAACCTGTTCTTATGCTCTTCCCTGCATAATGATGAGAATTCCCTATCTGATCCCAAAATCAAATACAAATGATTTGGATGCACTTGAAATAGAGTTGTAAAAGGCACTAATGCTAAAGTAATAACAGCACATACCACAGAGCCACCGCCAATAAAACAAAACGACCCAAGGTGGCAGTGCTGATGGACGACTGCAGCGCCGGCAGCATGCACATAATCCTACACTTGAAGCAACCATAAAACTAAAATGGGATTTTTCAATGTATATATTATATGCAAGACAATATGAGTAAGTGAAAAATTCAACACAAAGGTAGTCATTACTTCCACTACCACATGGCCTGCCAGCAAGGTATTATTCGCTAAAATGCTGTTGCTACCAATTTTGCAGTCATGAGCAATGTGACAAAATCCCATAATAAGATTGTTGTGACCAATGACCTGCATAAATAAGCAGGTGACAATACCAATGTAAGTTACCCGAAAGAAAGGCTATGGCATATGAAGCAAATCCACAATACACACCGTCCTCTCATCCGCCTTAGATGATCTATGGATAGAGCTATATTCTCTTATCTCATTGTTGTCACCAATATCAAGGAAACATTCAGCCCCATCCTGAAACCAAATGAGTAGAAAAATGAAAAATTTTACACACACTCTTTATTTTCTTCTTCCTTTTTTTGGGGGGTTAAGAGGGGTTGAGATTTATGAAACCTTAACCTCAACAAAATTGGGTTAGAGGTATATTGGCAATAATTATAGCTATTAAGAAATGATAGAATAAGGCACAAGCTAATAAATAGAAGCAATGCAGCTACAAAGAACCAATTCTACAGCTAGACATAAAATCTATTCGCTCCATTAAAGCCGTAAGGGTAACCCTTCCCACACTATACATCTCACATTGTGCTTACATTTTCCATTCCGTAATAATTGTTCACGTTCCCCTTTCATTCACATGCATTGCTCTTTTTTCATTTTTGCTAAGAATCTACATCAACAAATTTATAAATGAAACTCTTAGGATGAAATGTCTTTCTAATTTCACATGCAAGTCATAGAGCCTACCTTACTAGAACTACATTGACAAATCAACATTATAAACTTTAAGCCTACTTTACAATACTTGTATTTTTTTCAACAGTTCAATAAAACTTTGTTGTGGAGAGAGAGAGAGAGACAGAGAGAGAACCTTATATTTCAAATCTTGGCACTTAACACCAACAACCGCATGATACCCAATGACGTTATTAGACCCGATCACAGTATGCCCTGGAAGATCATCACCAACAATGGCACCCCTATTCAAGAAAAAAAAATTAATGAAAAAAGTAATATTTTCAATTACTGCCAATATTAAAGAACAAAGATACCATAGTTTGAGCAGTAATCACTCACGTCAAGAGAACACAATCATCACCCAATTGAGTATGCCCAAAAATGTGACTCCCAGGATATAATTTACAGGCGTTGCCCAGCTTTGCCAATGACCCAACTGTACAAAACGGTCCAATTGACACACCCTGGGGGGTGCAAAAGGAAAAACACAAAGAAATTGAATTTGAATTACTAAAAAACGAAGGGAGAAAATAAAAAAATCGGTAAAAAGAGGAAAAATCCACTTGGCCAAGAGTGGCATCAGGGTGAACGATAGCAGTTGGGTGAATGAAGGCCTCAACCCTTTTCTCGGCAACTGCATCTGCAACAAACCAATGAAAATGAGGAAATCACAACATTGTTAGGTTCGTGGATGAAGAGAGAGAGATGAGAGTGAAGAATACGGAATGTTCGGAGACAGAGCGGGAGAAATGCTGAAGAAAGTGGCCTCTGGGCTCTAGCTAGAAAATTCATCAATGGTGGCCTGCCGTCTATCTCCTGAAGGTTGTTCTATGTAGAGGGGCTGCACGTGGTCTTATGAGTTAAGAGCTAACAAAATTTTTAAGGGGATTTTTTAGGGTCTCAAAGGCAATGAATATTTTTTTAATCGAAAAGGTAATGCATTTTTTTAACGGAAAGAGGGTAATGCATCTGATATAATTTTTTTTAGAGAGTAAAATAATTAGCCTGTAATCCTTCTCACAAAAATTTTATCAATGTTATCTTTCATTAAAATGGAGAGAAAGGAGTGAGAAAACATATACGACCAAACTAAAGAAGAAGAAATACAAAGACCAAATTTGGTCAACCAATCTGTAACTCGGTTTCCTTTTCGAACGTGTGATGAATAAGAATATGATTGCACCTTCACGGATAGTAATGGGTATCTTAGACGATTGTCCGAATTTCCCAAGGCACTTGAATCTCGCCTTTAATCGCTTTAATGATTGTTTGATTATTCCCTTCTAAAATAATTGATCGAAACCCTACTTACACTCTGTTGTTTTGACGAAATTTCTCATAGCAGTTGCCTTTGCTATTAACACATACACTCGGTCCTAGATTTGTCGTCTCGGCTTGGATAAACCTTTCATCCCAACTTCGCTCGGTTTGTGCCAACCGACAAACAAAGTAGGAGAGGGAGATGGTGGGAGGGACAAGTGAGAATGGATTGAAAACGTGGTCTAGTCTACTTATAGCTCTCCATTAAATCCACAACGTTTGGCCCGTAAAATTGTAGCGATGGCATTATAATTACCATTATTGAAAACAATATCATTCCTACTTTTTTATATACTCCATTACAAATGAACCATTCGGATCATTTGAGTTGGCTTTTTCAACCTCCTAGATGAAATGATAATATCATTCGGAGAGGAATTCCGCAATTGACTTATATTCACCTCTAGCCACTTGTGTCGAAAAGTTTTGTCCCAATGGTATCCATGACACAAGAACATTATGAAAAATATGGTGAATCGATTCACAATGAACTTGACACGACGAACCAATATTGTCAATATTTAAACCCCTTTTAGCGAGATTATCACGTGTGGATAATGCATTATGTCCTATTTGCCACAAAAATATTTCCAATTTAAGCATCAAATCGAAGGTTTGAGTTATGAGAGTCTCGAATCACCCCGGAGGGATGGTGGGTAGGGTATGAAGGAAATTTTACTAAAATATTAAAACTTAATGCTCAAGTCGAACTCGGAAAAGATGAGCCGAGTCTAGATTGGACTCGGAAAATATAAGAACAAAATGTTTTATGCGAAAACCCTCTCGGGGAAGAAACCACTGCTGGTATCAGTCTAAATACCAAATAAAATTCACTATTTTGAATCCACAAAATACAAGGATCGACTCTCTAAATTGTCCCTTTAGACAATTCAATACAAGTTTTTCCTAGGCACGTAAGATCCCTTATTTGTCATAGTACTTCCTAACTAAGATAGCCTTTAGTGATAGGTACAACCGAGCGAGTTACCCCTTACAACTCGGTCAAGGGAAATTATAGAAGAATTGAATGAGTAAGAATGTAACGGATTACAAGAGTCTTTGTTTCAACTCGGACGTCGAGAAACAAAGTACGAGTTGAAAGTTAGAAAGATTGAGTATGAGTAATGAGAGTTGTATTGCAGCAAGCTTTTAAGTCTTGTGAAGTGGCTTCTATTTATAATGAGCAAAGTAGATAGTCGTTGTCTCTTAATCTTGATCGAAGAGAGCCACTACCCGTTGTAACGAATAGTCTAAGTCCCTCAAGAAAAGAACTATTGTGAAGATAGATGTTGTGCATTGGTCCTTAGCTCAAAAAGTAATCCAACCCACTTGTTGTGACTGAAAACTATGGTGGAAACAACCATTAGACTCAAAGTTGAAGTTTACTGGAAATGGTAACAAACAACCCTAACACGGTGTCCGACCCTTCCCGAAAATATGGCTTTTCATGTCTGCTAGTTTTTAACAGTAAGAAGTCGGTTGTTTTTGCTTTTTAAATTGAGATTAATCAACTTTTATCAACTTCCAAAAGTAAACCAAAGTGGTACTCAAAGTATAAAAATACTTTGGTCCAAGATTAGTCAAGGATATAAATTTAATTCAAATAATTAAACACAGACAATCCTTAATCTAATCAAATAAAATTTTTTAAGTCTAATATTCAATATAATTCAATTCCATTTAAGTCTATATGTTGATGATAAAAGAGTTAGATAAATATACGGACACAATTCATCATTTGTCTTAAAATAATTTCGATTAATTAAATCTGTCTTAAGTTAGAATTAATACAACAATTATAATTTGAATTTTGAAACGAGCTAGTTGAAATAACAAGTTGAACTCAAGAAATTATTTAGGCGAGATTTCTATCTAAGTCGTATCCGATCGGGTCATAAACCCAAAACTAAGTGTTCACTCAAGTATAGCTTTACGAGTGGATCGGACAAAGATGAAATTAAAGATAATGTTTCTAAAGTATGAGAATGACTTGAATTCAAAACTATTAAGAGAGATAACTTCATACCCGAGTCTTAGTCTCCCCTTTTTGTTGAAAGGTATTCAACACTTAGAAATATAAGTTAGTATCATAAAAACAAGTAAGTTTTAGACAGTAAAGAGAATTTAGTGCGCAAAGAGTGTTATATATCGGAGATGTATTATGGTTGTTTGAGTTAACCGAGTTATCACGATGTTTGCAATGAGCATATGTGTCCGAGTCTAAGAACAAAAAGATTATCGGGACAAGATATAATCGTAACAAGCTATGTATGTATCAAAGAACCGATAGGCAAAAAGCATTGAAACAGAGAAATACTTGAAGTTCACATTGGATTAAATGAATAGGAGCTTACAATAAATAAAAAGATTAAAACATACTCCCCTAAACCATAAAACTATCTCTCCTCCTATGTCTTTCATCAAAAATAATAAGTGGAGCGGGAAGAAATAGAATGTTGGACAAAATAAAAAGAAAAGAAATAAAATTAAGAGGGTGGTGGAGCAGATTATGTTGGAGGAAGATGATTGGGGTGCCCTTCGGATGTGCGATAAAGATGAGATGAAGTATTTGGTTGCACACTCAGTGATGGTGGAGGAGGAGGCAGCGATGAAGTTCCGAGTATGAACAGATCCGAGCTGGCCGGACTATTCTCGCGGTGAATGAGAGGCTACTCTTCCTCTTCTTCCACTTCCGATCCCTCACCCTAAACTGGTTGAATGGGTTGTGGAGATGGCGGGGCTTGAGATTGGCCAACTTCTCCTACTTTCTCATAAGCTGATTTTGTGCCCTTAGACGATATGACTTGGGCTTCAACTTCTTCTTCTTCTTCTTCTTCTTCTTCTTCTTCTTCTTCTTCTTCTTCTTCTTCTTCTTCTTCTTCGTCCGAAGAAGAGGAGGAGTTTGATGAAGAGTGTGAGTTCTCTACAGCTTTTGACCGGCGTTCTTGGAGGAGTTGTGTTAGAATAGGCATGAAAGCTTGGAAGGCACCAAGAGTTGATCGAAGCTCTTTGCCTAGAGTAGCAAACCGAGAAGCCACCTTTTAAAGAAGTTCAAGTAGAAGGGGTAGATTAAAGCAAGAGATGGTTAAGAAGCTCAGTTCCTTAAGTCTCCTCAACAACAATGAAACATTTGAGGACGAGAAGGACACGATGACGCCGGATTAAGTGGGGAATGTAATGGAATGCTCCGAAACCCTCTAGAATTTTCCTTATCTTTCCATAAAATTTAATAATGTTTCATAATGTTTCACACTTATATGGAACCTAGATATTTTTATGGAGGATTCTAGAGAATTAATCTAGGCCGAAGGATTAGATAGATCTCCACAGATCCATTGAAGAGGTGGAGAAGTATAAATAACCCCAAGGGGTTCATTTGCAACCATCCATCCAAGAGTTCAATGTATACAATGCATTCTCTCGAAACTCTCTCTTTCTCTCTAATTATCTTTTGCTCACTTGGCTCTCTCAAGCTTAAGTCAAGAATCCTTAAGGCTTACTAGCAAGCTCAAGAAGGCTATCAAGTATAGTTTGCTAGCGCCGCACGGGAATTGAAGTTGAGTGAATTATTGTCCTGTGACGAGTTGGTATTAGAGCCAAAGTTTGGGGTTATAATGTCGAGCGTTACCGAAGGGGGAAAACAAGGGGGCAAGAAGGGTCATGAGAAATTCACAAGAGTCGGTTGCCGTACTCGAGGAAAGAGTTGCTTACCAACACACCATCCTCGTCGGTATAAGGGAAGAAGTCGACACCGTGACCTAGCGAGTAGGTGAGCTCGAGTTGGAGGAGGAAGACTCGGAGCTCTAAGTTAAGATGCACATAGCCTTGAACGTTGTAGCAACGAACTTCACCAAGGAGGTAGCAACCCCTAAAGCCACATTGGAGGCTAAGGACAGAGAAATTAGAGATCTCACGGCCGCTCTCCATGAACAACAGGAGCAAATAGAGCAATTCAAAGTAGAACTTAGGTTGTACTCGACCACTCGTGGCCAATAGGGGTTGGTCCGGATGGCGACTACCCTAAAGATGAATGCATCCAAGCCTTCGGACTACAAAGGAGCCAGGAGCACGAAAGGAAATTGACAACTTCCTATGCGGACTTGAGGATTACTTCAAAGCCTCCGGCATTGAGGAGACTACCTCAAGGTGAGTAACGCTTTCCTCTTCCTTAAAGACACTACTTTTGTATGGTGGCGATGTGGGTGTGATGGCGTCAATAGAGGGTTCCGATCCCGTCACCACATGGGAAGTATTTAAGGGAGAACTCAAGAAGCAATTTTACCCTAATGATGCCTAATGTGAAGCACGTCTCAAACTTCGACACCTCCAACACCAAACTCCCCACCCGACAATGTCCTTCGCTCGGATCGGCCCGCAAAGCGAGCCTTAGGTCCAAAAAGAGGGGCGATGTCCCGCCTCCGACTCACTGGAGCAAGTAAAATAACGTTAAAAGTAGTGGTATTTCACTTGCGTTGAAGCTCCCACTTATGCTACACCTCTCAAGTTATTTCACAAAGTTGGACTAGAGTCAAGCTCAACAGGGTCTTCTTTCCGCGCTGATTCCGCCAAGCCTGTTCCCTTGGCCGTGGTTTCGCTAGATAGTAGACAAGGACAGGAGGAATCTCATTAATCTATTCATGCATGTCACTAATTAGATGACGAGGCATTTGGCTACCTTAAGAGAGTCATAGTTACTCCCGCCTTTTACTCGCGCTTGGTTGAATTTCTTCACTTTGACATTCGGAGCACTCGGCAGAAATCACATTGCGTTAACATCCGCAAGGACCATCGCAATGCTCTGTTTTAATTAAACAGTCGGATTCCCCTTGTCCGTACTCGGTTCCGAGTTGACTGTTCGACTCCCGGAAAGGCCCCGAAGGAGCGGTTCCCGTCCGTCCCCGGCCGCACGCGGCGACCCGCTCCGCCGTGTGAGTAGCTCGAGCAGTCCGCCGAGAGTCGACGGGTTCGGGACTAGGACCCCGTGCCCAGCCCTTAAAGCCAATCCTTTTCCCAAAGTTACGAATCCATTTTGCCGACTTCCCTTGCGTATATTGTTCCATCGACCGCAGGCTGTTCACCTTGGAGATCCGATGCGGTTATGAGTACGATCGGGCGTGGTCGGCACTCGGTCCTCCGGATTTTCAAGGGCCGCCGAGGGCGCACCGGACACCACGCGACGTGCGGTGCTCTTCCAACCGCTAGACCTACCTCCGATTGAGTCATTTCCAGTGGTGGGCAGTGCTGTTAAACGTAAAAGATAACTCTTCCCGAGGCCCCCGCCAACGTCTCCGAACTCCCTAACATTGCCGTCAACCTCCACGTCTCGGTTCGGGAATTTTAACTCGATTCCCTTTCGAAGCTCACGCAAAACACGCTATCGGACGAGCTTCCCCGTCTCTTAGGATCGACTAGCCCATGTGCAAGTGCCGTTCACATGGAACCTTTCCCCTCTTCGGCCTTCAAAGTTCTCATTTGAATATTTGCTACTACCACTAAGATCCGCACCGACGGCCGCTCCGCCCGGCTTGCGCCACACGTTTTGCAGCGATCGCCGCGCCCTCCTACTCATCGGGGCTTGGCACTTGCCTCGACGGCCGGGTATAGGTCGCGCGCTTTAGCGCCATCAATTTTCGGGGCTAGTTGATTCGGCAAGTGAGTTGTTACACACTCCTTAGCGGATTTCGACTTCCATGACCACCGTCTTGTCTGTCTTAATCGACCAACACCCCTTGTGGGATCTAGGTTAGCGCGCAGTTGGGCACCGTAACCCGGCTTCCGGTTCATCCCGCATCGCTCTGCTTACCAAAAATGGCCCACTTGGAGCTCTCGATTTCGTGGCGCGGCTCAACGAAGCAGCCGCGCCATCCTACCTATTTAAAGTTTGAGAATAGGTCGAGGGCATTGCGCCCCGATGCCTCTAATCATTGGCTTTACCCGATAGAACTCGCGTATGAGCTCCAGCTATCCCGAGGGAAACTTCGGAGGGAACCAGGTACTAGATTGTTCGATTAGTCTTTTGCCCCTATACCCAAGTCGACGAACGATTTACACGTCAATATCGCTTCGAGCCTCCACCAGAGTTTCCTTTGGCTTCGCCTCGTTCAGTCATAGTTCACCATCTTTCGGTCCCGACAGGTATGCTCTTACTCGAACCCTTATTAGAAGATCAAGGTCGGTCGATGGTGCACTCGCAAGGGGATCCCGCCAATTAGCTTCCTTACGCCGTACGGGTTTACTCGCCCGTTGACTCGCACACATTTCGGACTCCTTGGTTCGTGTTTTAAGACCGGTCGAATGGGGGCTCGCAGGCCGATGCCCGGAGCACGCAGTGCCAAGGTACGGCATGACGGCGCGCGCCGCCTTCCATGATCGCGAGGACGACGCTCCCGGAACCGGATTTAGCAACCCTCCCAATCCGCGTCGGTCCGCACCCCGAGTCGTTCGGCGGACCGGCTTGTGACCATTCCGCATCCGACAGGGGCGCATCGCCGACCCTCATTCGCTTCCCTCCCGATAATTTCAAGCACTCTTTGTCTCTCTTTTCAAATTCCTTTTCATCTTTCCCTCGCGGTACTTGTTTGTTATCGGTCTCTCGCCCGTATTTAGCCTTGGACGAATTTACCGCCCGCTGGGGCCGCATTCCCAAACAACCCGACTTGGCGACATCGCCTCGTGGTGCAACAGGTCCGGCACGGGTGGGCACTCCATGAATTCGTGATCTTTGGCGAAGTTCGCGCCGGGGTTCGTTGTTTCGCCGGGGAGGAGGCCGAGGCGCGCCTCCCGAATGATATAACTCATCCGCGGGTCGTTCTGACAAGCGTGTTTTGACAATGATCCTTTCGCAAGTTCACCTACGGAAACCTTTTTACGACTTCGCCTTCCTCTAAATGATAAGGTTCAGTGGACTTTTCGCGACGTCGCCGCGATCCGAACACTTCACTCGGACCATTCAATCGGTAGGAGCGACGGGCGAGTGTATACAAAGGGCGGGGACGTAGTCAACGCGAGCTGATGAGTCGCGCTTACTAGGAATTCCTCGTTGAAGACCAACAATTGCAATGATCTATCCCCATCACGATGAAATTTCAAAGATTACCCGGCTTCTTGGCCAAGGCTATAAACTCGTTGAATACATCGGTGTAGCGCACGTGCGGCCCGGAACATCTAAGGGCATCACGGACACTGTTATTGCCTCAAACTTTCGTGGCCTGGAAGGCCATAGTCCCTCTAAGAAGCTAGATGTGAAGGGTTACCTCCACATAGCTAGCTAGTAGGTTGAGGTCTCGTTTGTTAATGAAATTAATCGGACAAATCGCTCCACCAACTAAGAAAGGCCATGCACCACCACCCATAGAATCAAGAAAGAGCTCTCAGTCTGTCAATCCTTACTATGTCTGGACCTGGGAAGTTTCCCGTGTTGAGTCAAATTAAGCCGCATGCTCCACTCCTGGCGGTGCCCTTCCGTCAATTCCTTTAAGTTTCAGCCTTGCGACCATACTCCGCCCGAACCCAAAAACTTTGATTTCTCATAAGGTGTCGGCGACGTCCTAAAAGCAACATCCGCCGATCCCTGGTCGACATCATTTATGGTTGAGACTAGGACGGTATCTCGATCGTCTTCGAGCCCCAACTTTCGTTCTTGATTAATAAAAACATCCTTGGCAAATGCTTTCGCAGCTTGTTCATCTTGCTTTAACATTACTCCGATACCGATTGTGCATAAATATAGTAAAAACTCGAGGCTAGTCCATTGTGCATGCATATAAATTCTAACACTAAATCGACCAAAGATCAACACCCAACTTGCTTTAACATTAATTAAATATCCAACAGACCTATAATAATTTTTATTTTTTAAAAATAACCTTATCGATTCAGTTCCAGTTAATTGTCTAATTATAAAATTATAAATCGAATCGAACCGGATAAAATATTAGTTCACCTGGTCGATTAATCGGAATTTAACCGGTTCAATTAATGTGGATAAATGGACTGATTTGGGGTTCGGCTTGATAGTTCTGGTTTTTTCCAGCAGCCCAAATCCTTTTTTCTTAGTCATCCCAATTATCTCCGTTCGCTATTCTCGTTTGCCCGATCGCCGACCAACTCCGCCACCGTACGAGTGTCTCTGTCTTTCTCTATACGCACCTCTCTCTCTCTCTCTCTCTCTCTGTTTGTCCTTCAGGACTCAGCAGCTCTCGCGACAATAGGGTTTTGTTCCACTTTACGCGCTCAACCACTACTCCCTAGTCGGTGCCTGGCAAGTTACGGAAATCTTCATGTTAAGCTAGGGGTTTTCATTTTCTTAGGTCTTTCCTTTATTAACATTTCGGTTTCATGATTTATAAGTTAGTGTCTCGTGGTTCGATATTAGTGTGAATTTGATTCTCGTACTCTATTTGATTGTCTCTATCAATTTGTGTAGTAGATAAACCGCTGATAGGACCCCCACCCCAAACTCTCAGTCCATCTCAAGCGCTGAAATTCGAGATAAAGGTGAAAATAATTTACAAAATCTGGGAGGTTTGGTTCATTGATGACTCGCCAAGAAAGAGATATCGGGAAAATTTTCGAGTAAATGGCGAGGAAGCAAGATAGGTTTGTGTTATGTGTACTAGTTTGGATTTGCACGCATACGTGCAACGAACTAAAAGGATTTAGATTTTAAAATAATACTAATAGTATATGATTTAGATAATAAAAATACATGATATTATATATTATAATACATAATACATAATATATTATGTATTATATATTATATTTAATATATAATATATTACGTATTATATATTATATATTAGGTGTTTTTTTCCTAAGATCATGAGTTCGAATATCCATTTAGTCTTGATTAAATGCTCCCTTAATTGACAACATGTTAGCCTAGTTTCATTGCATAAGCCACTCATTGTGTCAATACTCGTATAAGAGCATAATTAGATAACCAACTTTTAATAAATGAGCATGCGGTGACGAGTCCTCCAAAGGATAATGTGTTCAAGAATTTGTCTTGATATACATATTTGACATAACTAGGGACATAGTTAACAAAGTACTAAATTTTTTCAATTTCAACGAAATTTGTCAATGTTTTTCTCATTCAAAATGCAAACTTATTCATTTGTATAGATGACTACAACTCGTCAATCATATACGTTATATCACCTACATGGTTACTCAAATTAGGGAATATCGCATCAATTAAATCATAAACAGGATTACCATGATAAGGTAATATGTGTATTGATGGTGACAACTTGATTATATCTTCATTGACGGTACATTCACGTCTATCCCCCACTTTGAGCAAGAAAGTTGCAAAATTCTCATCAAGTAGAGACCTCATGTTTTTGTGTCAAACGAAGTACTCAAACATTTGTCTACAATGTTCACTTGATGAAACATACATTAATTGTTTCAACTTTAGTACCCTTTGGTATAACATGTAAGACTTGTCTAAAATTTCCATTAAATACCATCACTTTGCAAAGCTTACTCCCGTAATATCTCTAAAACTACAATCAATAGTCTCAATAAATGTTGATGAGTCACAATGGTTTCATCTTATATAATAACTACAATCTGTTTTATTAAATGTACTTCTACATATTGTCTAGTAAGACAATACATTGACAATGCACCATAATGTCTTATGTGCTGTTTTAGCTTTATATATAAAAGTGTTGCAGACAATTCAAAAGTTTACTCGCAATGAGTCCGAATTGACCTTCAAGTTTCATATCAATAAGAATGACACGATATAAGAATATTTTTCCTGTCCCACCGGAGCATCCGCAAAAACATGACACCGTTGTTTATGCTAATAGCCTCCATAATTGTGTTAAATGCATATCGTTGATTATCATTGAGATTTTGGGCACAATGAATATCTTTAGGTGGCACTGGTATAGACAATTCAGCATGTAAAGCCCTAGACAATTGAAACCCTTCATCAACTTGGACTTAGTTGTGGGAGGTTAAAATTTGTAAATTTTATGACCTAACCGCTTTGGCATTCGATATATGTCAAGTAGAACATAATTGAGTGCAAAATTATGATCTGCTGAGGAAGTTGAAGGATAATTCTCAACCATGAATGGAAAGAATTCATCCTAATAATTACGGACTCCAGTTGGTTGACAAGTATATCGAAACAATGACAAATAACCATCGAAATGACGATGATATTCTCATCATGGATGCATCCATTAAACATCATCGAATATTGACATCATTATGCATGAGACTTAATTTTTCTACATATTCTTTGAATGTTAGATAAGTAATACTATTAACAATTCTAAAACATGCAAATGATTACGGGCTTTTAACATGATTTAGCAACAATCGCATATAAAATCTTTCTCCATCAATTGGATTCGCATATATATATTCGGCTAATGACTCTTTGATTACTTTGTCTCGTTCTCTAAGTATGTGAGGTTTCAATCCATCGATAGTGTTTAGGGAGCTTTTCATAAAAATATTTTCTTGTATCCAAATCAATGATGTTCATATTTAAGAATTCTATAAGCATCGTATGGGAATTCCGTAAGTTGATTTGCCTTACTAATTTTCCTATTTAAATATTAAAAACTAAATTAAATTAGATTTCTTAGAGTATGATACATTATTCTCTTCACTCTTCCGAACATTTATATGCTCTATTAGATATTACTCACCTCTTCTTATTTTATTTGCATATGTTGTTAATCATATTAATAATTTATTAAACATAATAAAAATTGCTAATAATATGCTTAGCTTATTTCAAATTAGTGTTTGAATAATATAGATTATTTAAAAAATTGGTAAAGATATTTATAAAATAAAATTTATGAACTCTTTCTCCCTCTCTCTTATATATATATATATATATATATATATATATATATATATATATATATATATATATATATATATATATATATATATATATATATATATATATATATATATATATATATATATATATATATATATATACACTTTTAGTTAAAATTAATTTTGTGATATTTTTTTACTCAAGAGTTGGGTTATTGATATACTCAAATTTTGTCTAATTATAATTAAAAATAGTACATAACTAAATTGCAAACACGTAATTAAAATGAATTGAAGGATCGATCATGGGGTCTCGCAAATAGTCAAGATATACTCAACCCTTTTAATTCAATGACTTATTATATAAGTAAACGCATAACTTTTAAATCTTAACAATGTTATTTATTTTTATTAAATAATATTAAAATTTATCAATGTAATATGATTGGAACATTAACATAGAATACTACTATCGATAGACTAATTATACTGTAGATTATAGATTAGCTTGTAAAATCACGAAATTAATGTATCTTATGATATTATTTATTTTGATACCCATATTATGAAGTATTTAGTGAGGATTAAGTTTTATAATTTTGAAAGTATAACTCAGTTAGAAGCAATGGAGGAAGAAAAAAAAACCTAATCCTTTAGAATAATTTAGATTATATGAGAGAAAATTAATTATTAGTAAGCGGATCATATTTAATAAAATATAGAAAAATGGTAAATGCACAAAGTAAACAATAAAAATTAATTCCTTTATTTATTTAAATTTAATTTAATTTAAATCACCATTAGTTACTAGTATTTGGTATCATATCAATGACTTTTGAGAGGGATCCTTGAAAAAATATTTAGATTTAATTGTCTTTTTTGTAAATTGGGTTCATCCTCCATACTTAAATATAAACACACACTTCACAAAATAAAAATTTCAACCAAAAAATTAAAAAAATTTAATTAATAATCTCTCTTTCACTAGAGACTCTCTCTTTTCATTGTAGAATTCAAACTTCTCATTATGTTTTTGATTACTTAAAATGATGATAAAGATATTTATAAAACACAACTTACAAATTATACATAAAATAAAAATTATTAATTAAATAAATTATTTAAAAATTTATAATGAGTATTTGAATAACATTAACTACTTAAAATAATAATAAATTTTTTTATAAAATAAAATTTATAGATAGTATAAAATAAAAATCTTAATTACTAAAAATATTAAAAAATTTATAGATAGTATAAAATAAAAAATCTTAATTACAATTGTAATCCTATAATTATGAAGATTTTTATAAAATAAAACAGTGAACTTGACTCCCTCTCCTTGGTCTGTCATTAGCTGCACTGCCGGCCTACCTCATTCACCCCTCCCTAGTTTACCCCCTTCTCTCGGTCTCTGCTCCAGGTTCCCTCTGCCTTTTCGGCTCCCTCTCTGCCGTCCTGGACTCTCTCTCTCCGGCTCCCTCTTGCTCTCCGGCTACCTCTCGCTCTCCGACTCTCTCTGGCCCTCCGGCTACCTGACGCTTTCCGACTCTCGCTCTGCCATCGCCGGCCTATTTCCGTCCGGCTCTCACTCTCCATCTTCCGCTCCGGCTCGTTCTTGCTCTTGATATCCGGCCCGGTTTTGCTATCCGGCTCCCTCTCCCTCTCCCTCTCTCTCTCCGGCTCTCGCTCTCTCCATCGTTTCTGGGTATGTTCATGTCTTCTCTCCTTTTACCCGAATTCTAGAATTTACTTTTGTAAATTGTCAGTTTGGATGAAGTTAGATCTGTGGTGTCTTGTGAATGCTTGATTGCTTGAATTTCTAGAGCTTCTTTACAGATTTTAAACAAAAAAAAACCACTCAATTAACAAATAAATAACTTACGTGAATTGGTAACCAAATCCAAAAAAAGAAATTGGTGAGCAGCTTGATTATTTGTAGAAGATTGGTGACCAAATAAGAAGTTTCACAGCTGTTGTGAAAAATATTTGGAGAAGATTCACGCTGATTTGTTAAGAAGGAGATAGTTTAGAGAGAAGAGGGGAAACTGACGTGAAGGGAAGAGAGGAAACTGATGTGAAATAACTGTATGAGACAATTTTATCCTTTAATTTAAGCTAAAAAAAGGGTAAATATGGTTAATTAAAATTTATACAACAATTCAATCCTCGTCCCTTTATATATAACATAGATATAGAGCTGAATTGGCGCTTGTTTCTTGAAGAATTAGCAATTACTTACTTGGGTTTGAGTCAACCACAGCGGTGTTAACATTGACACTTTGTGAAGTTTTAAAAGAGCTAAATTTGGGCTTGTTTCTTGGACATTCGCTACATTCACCTGATCTCATCTGCCTCTATATGTGCAGAAATTTGTTGACAAAACCAAAATTTTTTACAAGAGCTCGAATTTTAGAAGACCTCAACATTTTGTGGGAGTTGAAAATTTTAACTACAGCTGGGTCAATTGCCTGTGTAAACTGTAAGCAAGAAGCAAAGTCAAGGCAATGTTTTAGTGGAAAAGATGTTGATTAGCTGTGTAATGTCCTGCAGTTGGTCAGATGGTTTTAGGTGTCAATAATGAAGTTTCAGGGGTGGGATGTATGTGAACCTATTGGTGTGATGTTAAAGATGCTAAAAAGCCTGATGCTCCTCTTTCCAGGATTTGTCCACTTTTCAATGGAAGCGTTTTGTTTATTAGACTATTCTTTAAAGCTTTAGATCATAGTAGATTAAGGTAAAATGTCCCATTATACTCTCCTCAGCTTATGAAATATGTAGTAAGCAGTAAATTCCTTTTAAATCCAGGGTAGGAATGGATATATGTTGTTTATCCATATTGCTCCTAGGTTGGACTTTTGGTCAATTTTGGGGCTTGCTTTGTCACCTGTTCATGATTGTCTTGACTATTTACTTTGCCATCCAATTATACTCCTTCAAATGTTTGCTACTTATATCATAAGAACTGCAGGTTCTTCCATGCGTTATGCCAGAGAGTTCAGTGGATTTAGAAGTTCTGTACCAGCAGAACCGGATTGGACCAGACATATATGGTTTCTACAAGCATGAAATTTTAGATCTGCTGGCACAAGATGTGGATGAGATTTTCTTGCCGTCATCTTCAAGAGCCAAGGAATCTGTAAATGTATGCTCAAAGGTCCCAGAGAATGGCAAGGAAACAGATCCGTCACAAGTTAGTTCTTTGTTTGCTAACAGCATGGAAGATGCAGTTCCTCATTTTAAAAGAGAATTATTGAAGTCGTCACTCAGGCAAAGTGTTAGAGCTTTAACCCTGGAAGTTGACGAGGTATCAGTAAATCTTTCCCTTCTACATTAGTTGCTCAAAATAAATAATGGTATGAACGCATAATTCTCTCTGAAGGCTGAATGTTATGGTCTAACTTTCAACTTGAGTGCTATGAATTGCTCAATTGGCAAAGAGTGTTTACTGTTTAGCTAGTCTTGTTTCCAATCCACCGACGGGGTTATGCATGCATTATGCAGCCAAATGGCCATTAATAGGGTTGTGAACCGAAAAACCTCACATTGAGGCCTTTCTTTGAAGCTTTGTCTAATACAGTAGGCAAGTTATAGCAATAGCCTTATCTACAAACATATAATGATGATAGTATCCATCTTTACACCATCCAAATTTGGGGAAATGAAAATGTCCGAGGAGGATTAGATATAGATAGAGGACGGCATTTTGGACTTGTATGTAAACTTGGTTTACAGTACTACTACTTCGTCAAACGGTGATATTTTATAAATTGCGAGAACAATGTGATATTGTTTTGTATGCCTTTTGCAAACAATCTCTCTACCTTTGTGGAGGTAAGTGAAATGGACTTTTGCAGAACTTGAAAAACCCAACTTGCAAGTGCACAGGGTAAATTCTAGGCGAGCTAATAATCCGGGATTGTGTGCTCGTTCCTCAAGGAGAGCGACAATAATTCCGATACAACTTTTACCCAATATATTAAATGAATGATCTTAGATAAAGAGTTCAACGATAAAATTAAAACTAAAAGTAACAAAATAGACAAATCAAAAAACAATGAGAGATCAAGTAAGAGGGAATCTTCGTCTTAGACTTCACCAATGACTTAATATCAAATTACTAATTCCAATTAGAGGTCCTAAGCTACAAGCATTAGATAATAAGTTTAAAAAGATGAATCATAACACCAATTTTTTTTTCATAATTATGTACTTAAAGAGTTAGTAGCATGAATTATTCAATTTAGATAAGCTTTTCCTTCTTATTCCCTCAACCCAAGTAGTTTTATACCGGAAAGATGCTATTCCCATAAAAAAAATGAGTTGATTAGAACAACTTTGGCAG
Source organism: Talinum fruticosum (assembly GCA_021018815.1). Lineage (NCBI taxonomy): Eukaryota > Viridiplantae > Streptophyta > Magnoliopsida > Caryophyllales > Talinaceae > Talinum > Talinum fruticosum. Next base: position 3,753,218 of record JAITYX010000036.1, on the reverse strand, counting down.
CGTAGGACAAGTTTCCGCTACTCTCGAACCTTCTCGGTCATTTTCTTAACAAGGATATGGCGATCTCTCGAGGACAGACTTAGAAAAGGAAATAGCGAGTATTTTAAAGGACGTTTTCCCTCGGTGAATCACTTCCTCCTGTGTTGCATTGTCCATCCAAGCAAATATTGTTTGACACATGTGCTCATTAATCATAAGGCTTGAGGTTTTGGAGAAACTATCAAAAGCATCTTTCATAAACCGAACCGATGAGGAGTTAGCTTTGCTAAACACCAATAGGTGATCCGCAAACGAAAGATGACAAAGCTTTATTTGTTTGCACCTGGGATGAAAGCCAAAATGTTTGTGCTCACAAATAAGTAAGAGATGTTAAGCGTGCCAAAATCCGGACTTGAACAGTTGGCAAGTAAAAGCCATCTAAGATCTCTCGCCATAGAATCCCAATGAATGTAGGTGTTCACTAGTAAGCATCATGAGTCTAGTAAAATAATCCGTAACCAAGAAAAGTAAAAGAAGGACAATTGGATCCCCTTGTTTGAGCGGTCGTCCATGGAAGCTCACAAATAATTAAGAGATGTTAAGTGTACTAAAATTCGGACATTGTGAAGGTTTGCTCTTAGAGAGTCTAAGTCACCTTAAGGGGGTGAATAGGGTGATGAAGAAAATTAAACAATTTTTGCGCCAACACAAACTAAAAGCGATTTTGAGTCTAGATTGGACTCGTAAAGACAATAACACGAATATATGTGGAAACCTTCCCGGGCATAAAACCACGGACAATGCTAATCCAAGCACTAAGTCAAATCTACTATTTTGAATCCACAAAATATAAAGGATTGACTCAACCGAATTGCTTCTTTAAACAATTCCTTACAATGTTTTCCTAAACTCATAAGTTTCCTTACCTAATCCGATCTAATATTTCCCGATGAGATAACCTTTACAATCGGGGACAACCGAGCTTATCAGTCAAGGGATTTACACAGAAAGTAAGAGAAGTATGTAATTGATGACAAGACTTTCTTTACAACTCGTAAAATATTAAATACATATTTGGAGTTGTAAGAAGAAGATTGATCGATTATGCACTTAGTAAGTGTTCAACAATAGGTGCAGCAATGTGTTTAAAATTTTGTTCACTAATCTTCTAGTCTTGTGAAGTGACTTCTATTTGTAACCAAAAGTGACCGTTGAGTCTTGGTTTTGGACTCGAAATCTTCGGTAGCCGTTGTAACGGCTATTCCGAGTCACTAAGAAAAGATTCGTTGGGATGTAAACGTTGTGCAACGACTCTTAACTCCAAAAGATGGTCCAATCACTTGGTGGTGATTGAAACCGAGGCGGAAACAACCGATAGGCCTAGAGTTGGAGTTTTCCAATTTTGGAAACAAGCAAGCTTAACACGGTATCCGAGCCATGTCCGGACCGCTTTTGAAATTTAAAAATAGATTAGCCTCATTTGAATAACCTACAAAAGCAACATTGGTTCTTAAAGTATAAAATACTTTGGTCCTAGATTAGACACGAGATAATAATTAAATCAGAATAATTAAACGTTTAATTATCTTTGGCCTAAAGGAATAGAATTTTCCGAGTCTAATTCAATATACCCAAATTCCATGTTGAATCAATCCTAAAATAATCAAGTTAGAAAGAATAAAATATCGAGTATAAGAGCTTAATGTGGTCAAATAACTCTCGAGGAAATAAACCGACTTAGAATAAGGAATTAATGTTGTAATTCACTTTGCGTTGAAATACAAAGTCGGTGCTCGGAATAAAAGTGTTAAGAGAGATTATTTGAGCATGCGATGGTTCCGAGTGAGTCGAAATACCGTGTAGGAGATATGCAATAAAGCGCTTTATGAGTCAGTGGGAATAGAATGAAAATTTAGATAAGAGTTTCTATAATACACATAATGACTTAGAATCAAAACCTAAGAGAGATATAGGTTTATACCTGAGTGTTCACATTGAACATTTGGAAAGTGAAAGCCATCTAAGATTTCTGCCAGAGAATCCCAATAAATGTAGTCATATGCTTTTTTGAGATCAACCTTTGTTGTACATCTAGGACTCAAGTGTTTCCTAGAGTATCCTCTCAAAATTTCCTTGCATATCATAACATTATGCCCTAGCTCTCTGGTCTGAATGAAAGCACTGTGACACTTGTTGGCTAAATGGGGTATGACATCTTTTAGTATAGTACACATTATCTTCAAAATTCATTTAAAAATTGTGTTGCAACGAGAGATTGCCCTGAAATCTCCCTTACTTATAGGGTTAGGGACTTCAGGAATGATTACCAAGTTTGTGGAGTTAACTTGGTATAAGAGCTTACCGGAATGAAAAACTCTTGGACAGCTTCAAGGAATGGGTCCACCACCATTTCCCACTTCTGTTTAACGAAACCACTGGTGAAACCATCCTGTCCTGGTGATTTTTGCTTCAGATGAAGAACATTGCATGTTTCACCTCCTAAGCTGTAATAGGTCTGGTTAGGAGGAGCTGCTGTTCAACAGATAGGACATTTCCATATGAAAAAGGTGTTCTGTAATATTTGCTCTCTGTAAACCACTTGCTTTCCAATTGAATTTATGGTAGAATTGAACCATGTATTTAGCATTAGCTACCTCTTCTTTACCTTCAATCCTGGCATTCTGTTCGTCATTTATCTAGTAAAAGGTGCTTTGTTGCTTCCTTTGTTTCAAATAGAGCATAGGCAGAGAAGCATTTAAAGCTTCAATGTACTCCATTATGGGCTCTTTTTTTGTTTTAGTTGAACTTCAAGGTCAGAGCGTTGTTGGTGCAGCATAGTCTGAGCATCTCGTGACTTAATTCTATTAATGTGAACATTTGATGCACATTCCCAAACCTATTTCTATGTAGCTGAATAAAGGCATCTTTGAAGATTTTAGGTTTTGTGCCAACCTGAACATAACACAGCCCTTATGATCCTGACGCCAAACTGATAACAGAATTCATTTGATTTGAGGATTACTCATCCGCATGTCACAAAATTTTCTTCCTTTCCGTTCCCTTTGTCTAATTTTCACAAATAGAGCTTGAGGTAAACATAAAATTAGGAGAAAGTTTTGGCAGTTAGTGTGGATATTTTCATTTGGCATTGTAATGATCTCCCAAGCCCCCTTTCTTTTCTGCCCCTTGTGTAGTGGAAATTACTTATACTATAATGGTTCCAATGCTCAAGTGAAGCTATGGTAGTCTAGAGGTCCTTATCATCGGTAGAATACTTGCTCTTAGAACAACATAATTTCTCACTAAAGAAAGCTACGGTGCTGATTTCTTGTGTGAGGATTCCACCAATCCCAACTCCATAAACATCACACTCCACTTTAAAGACCTTTTAAGAGACAAGGCTAGCATCCGGGCTTAAGTGAACTTCTCTCCGATATGCTTGCATGAATGTTTTCCCTTAGTGTCCATTTGAATGAAGTTCCTTTGAGAACCTCGGTCATGGGGGTTGTGAATCGTCTTGCACTTTCTCACTAGTGGATCTTTACTCTTCTTGATGTGTTTGGACCGTCTTAGTGTTGCCTTATATACATACCTATTGGTGCTTAACCAATCTTCTCTCGTACTTGCTTCATTTTGTTATCCTATCCATTACTATGTGCAATTCATCCTTTTTTGTGCAACTCATCCTTTTGACCTGAAGTCAACACGAATTGACCATTTAATGTACATAAAGGCTATATTCAGTTTTGGAGTAAATTTACGTTACTTCAAAAATTGACATGAAATTAACCCGATCATTAAATAGGTCGACCTGAATGGACCCATTTTCCAACTTTAACTATATATGGTAGTGTAGTCTTCTCTTTTGGTAAGAAATTGCATGCTTTGGATTATACCTTTTGAAAGTTCGTCATCTTTAGTAGAACACCAATTTGGCAAACACATTTAATATATTCGCCAGTGTTCTATGTTCTGCTCCGTTTTGGTTGTGACATTTTTCCTTTGCTTGTTTATCTGTTAACCATTTTTTATGACTAGTAATTTAATTCTTCTTATTATCCAGAATCAGCCTATGTCAACTTATATCGTGTCAGTCATCGGTACTATAAATCCGCTATTCTATATGCTTTATTTTTTAAATGTAGATGGTTGATCCAGTTATACGTGCCCGCCATGTAATGTCCTTCTTAAGGTCCAAAAAGCAACATTTGGCAGGCAAAGATCCACTGCACAAAGATTCATCAATGCCAACTTGTAAAAAGCAGAAGATATCATCATATACTGCAAAGAGTGATCTATATGCAGATCAAAATAGAGATGGTGATGATGAAACAGGAGATGTAAGAACAAGAACATGTCATAAGCTAATCTTTTATTGCAGACTTTTACTAACAGTATGAATATTTTTTTTGCCGGGGGAAGGGGGAATGTCCTGTTGTTTACTTGAGTTCATAAGTAAAAGGTTCTTTGCATGCATTTGTATGAGTAACATATTGCAATTTTTCTTCTAGCTTGATGAAAGCTTGAAATTTGTGCTGGAGAGCGAAGATAGTCTGCAGCTTGAGGAGATGATAACGAGACATTCTGGTGAACTTCATGCTGTGGTTAGTTTCCAAGATCTTTTGAATTATGAATTTCCTTTCATTGAGACATGAATAGCTTAGACCTTGCCTAAAGTGGTCTTGTCATTGAGAGCTGGCTTTCCATCAGAAACTTGAGTTTTTCGATCTGATGTTACTTTATATGAGGCTAAGGGTCTTAATTGTATCCCTAGTAAGCAGAAGAGCACTTATGGCGTAGGTGTTTGAAACTTTATTACCCGAGGTTGGGAACAGTTATCTTCTAGATTGTTTTCGTGGTGGATGATGGTTCCTCTTTTTCTTTTCTTTTTTTTTTTCTGTTGGGGGGTTGTAGAGGGTGCAATGGTGTTCTTTTTTTTGGGATCGCTTCCCTTCACTCGATGCTCTTGCAGCAGATAAGGAAGGATGCTCGTATTGCTGATTGAGCGTAACTCTTCTCTGGTTGATTGGTCCCCTGTCTTTGTTCGTGAAGCCTTCCCAGATGATGATAACATGGCCTAGTTCTTCAGCACGTTTGACAGGGCTCCTTCGAACAACCTCCCCTGCCTCAATGACATGGTTAGATGGAACTGAAATGCCAGTGGAACATTTGGTGTAATCTTATATCTTTCACCTTTCTTCCCATCTTGGCAATATGTTTTCTTCAGATTGTGTTTTTTCATGGAATATGTGGAAGTCTTTTGCCCCCTTGAAAGTGTCCTTTGTGTGGAAAGAATCTCAAGGCAAGGTCTTCACTTGTGATGACTTACAAAAGTGGGGGAAAATATCGGTCAGTAGGTGCTTCGTGTGTAAAGGGACCTTGAAACCACATACCATATAATCCCCCATTTTTTGTTTGCTAGAAACCATTGGGAGTTAGCTTTGAGTTGTTTGGGCCTTTGCTAGATGTTGCTTAGTTTCATGAGACATCAGTTACTAGCTTTGGATGGTTCTTTTGGAAGATATGGAAACTACTAAATTATGCAAGCTATTGCCGATGCTATTTTTTGGTTTTTATTGATGGTAAGAAATAGGAGAGTTTTTGATAAGATTTTAACTTCTCTTGGGTACTTTGAAGAAGACTTCATTGTTTCGAGGGTGGAGGATTTCATTCTCTTCAATTGATATAATTAATTTTGTTGATAGCCTATGTTTGGAAGTAGCCTTTTTGTGTGATTTTTTTAGCTATGAATTTTCTTTATCAAAAATTTTAAAAAGAAGCTGTTACTTGAGGACTGAGATATACTTTTCAATCTCGCAGCTAAACCATATGCAAGAGCAACTTGAGGAACTACTAGATGCTGTAGTGTCGAAGTGTAGGTATGTTGCTGTTCTGATTCTATTTTGTCTAGTAAGAATTAAGACAAGTTATGAACTGTTCACCTCCAAAATTTGTCTGTGTTAACCATTAATTGTCTACAGCGGCATTGTGTTTTTAGTGCTGCTGTTCTCATTTACGTTAATTTCTGTATTGCGCATCAACATATATTTTTGAGTGCTTGAATTTGATGGGCAGTTTGGCTACTGCAAATCAGACCAAAACAAGGTGAATGTGAGAAATGCAAACAGTTTAGTCATATCATATAAGGCACTCTGGGTTGACTCCAAGTGACATGGAACCCCATCCCCCTGCTTGTGTATTCCGCATCAAAGTGCTTCTACCTTCGCCTTGCAAAACCCTTTGATGGAATCACAAGAATTTATTTTAGGAAGAAAGTTAAGAATAATAATTAGGAGATATTATTTGATGGAGTATTCTATTTGGTTTAGGATTATAATTTGATTTAGATTATATTTCAGTTTCCTATTAGTATTAGGAATATTATAATTTCCTATTTCTATTAGGATTAACATTAGGTAGGTTGCATTCCCATAGAAAAGGATATAATTGCTAATTGCTAAGCACATGGATGCTTATTTGTTCAGCACAAAGATGCAGATTTTCCTTTCTCGTCTTCTCTAAACCCTTTCCTGTCTTTCTACCTTCCCGTTCTCTATCAACTTGGTATCTGAGCAACTTCTGATTCCTAAGCCAGTCCTAATTCTGTTGCCCACAAACTGTGAAGTTTTGAACTTTGTTCCCAGAAAAAAAGTTCTGTGCTATCACTTTTTAGTTCTGTGCTGCTGTTTGCTGTCCACTGGTCCGTTCTTTTTGCTGCTGTTTGGGTAAAGAAAGTTGCTACCTAGAAGCTTTCTGAAACTCTTGTCGCTGCCGTTGAAGAGTGAAAAGGAAGGTTCTGTTTGCTGTCTACTGCTGCACATGAGGAAGCCTAGCTGAGTCACGTGAGTTACTGTGATCTTGCAAATAAAAAAGATTGAGATTTATTTTGGTATTGTTTGAATTCTTGGTTTGATTTTGGGACTTTTGATAATTAGTAGGTTGTCAATTTTTGCTTGGAGCTAAATTATTTTCCTGTTTTCCGAAATAAAAAAGAAAACTTTTTGGATTATTGCTTAATTACTTCCTCCATTTCACAATACATGTTACTTTAACTAACTTTTTCGTTTCACAATGTATGTCAAATTGGAATTCCAGTGACTTATTAATTAGTTTGTCAATTTTGTTCTCAGTAATTGTTTTTTTTTTCTCTTTTCAAGGATTGTCTCCATTTCCAATGAAATCTTTGAGAAACTTGGTCTTTTGACACAAATTTTATCATAAATTTTGTGTTTCTTTAGTACTCTTATAACCTTAAAACGACAAATATTTTGAAATTGAGGGAGTACCTTAGTTGCTTCGCTTGCTATATGTGTCTTAAGAATAGTTTTAATTTAAATTGTTGTGTGTGTTTTGTGTTGCTTTTTTGGCATTTGCATTACAAAAACAAAAAACATTCTTTTCTTGCAGGCCCATCACTAGGTAATGGCACTAGAACAAAAGAGTGGATGGAATTGAAAAAACATAAATAGAAGAATTTGACAACAGAATGAAAGAAATCAATGAGTCCACTAAGAATGATTTTGCTAAAGTTCATGAGTCTGTCAATACTTTGAATGATTGTGCTGAAAAAACTGGAAGATAAATGGACTAAAAAATGTGAAACACTGGAAACAACGAGCGTGAAAAACTACCAACATATTACGGTGGTAGAGAGTTAAGTACAAGGTTTCCAAACAACTATGACGAGTTTTTGAACTCATTAGGTAATAGTCATGGGAATGTGACTAAGTTAGAACATAAACTAGAGTCTCACTTGCCCCAATGTGTGCATAATGTGGCTAGCTCTAGTAATGTCCTTCAAATCGCTGATTGTGTCAACCCCCATCTAATCAAAATACCAACCGTCCTTCAAGGACTACCTTTTGTCGTGGAAGGCCTAATGGGATTCATATCTCAAGTGGGCTCCCCAATGGTTTAGAAGATGATGACTACTACCATGACAGGTTATGAGGAGCCACAACCTTACATCTATAGGGATAGGTACTGAGGTCCATCGGATAGGCACCCTTTTCCTAGAAGAGACCAAGGTTATCCTAGATGATCCTTATGATGTTAACATAAAGGTCAAGGTTGATGTCCCTGAATTTGATGGTAGGCATGATGTTTGCACTCGCATTTGTTGATTGATTAGGTCATCTAGAGGATTACTTTGACTTTTATAACATGACTGATGTTCATAGACTTCGTTTTGCTAAAATGAAACTAGTTGGATCTGCTAAGAAATACCGGCAAAGTGTCCAAAGAGAGACCATCTAGGTGAACCACCCATGACTTTGTGGGATGAAGATTGAAAGATAAGATTTTCCTACATTTCTAGTGTCTCCGACTACTATCCCCAATTTGAGGAGATAAAACTTAGATGCACTGTCAGAGAGGAACAATGGATAATGGATTATTGTCACTTGGTTTATTAGTGGACTAAGTGATAACCTTAAGGGCGATGTGAGTCTACATCAAGTTGAATCTTTAATAGAGGCTTACCAAAAAGCACTCGAGATAAGTAAGTACAAAAAGCCTTCTTATTCTCGTAGGTGGACTTCCCAAGCTGAAGAGTCTAAGCCTTCTAAGACTGTATCTTGTCAGAAAACCCCTTACTCTAAGGGGCAATCACAGTCTAGTCAGTTTTCTAATAGTAGCACCAAACCTAGCACCAAACCTAGCTGGCCTGCAAGCACTTCTAAGAGTAGTTCCTTCGCTTGACCTTCACTGCACCCTTCTTCCATAGTGTGTCATAAGTGTCATGAGAGAGGACATCCGGCTTCTTGTCCCTATTGTGCCCTCACCGTGGGACCTGAAAATCTAGAAGAAGATGAATCTTTAGATGTGTGTTTATCCTACCGACAGGTGAGTATGAAGAGGATGAGAGAGAGAATCGTCATAGTGTCATGAGATTTGTTCTTTCTTGTGCTGAATTGGATTCTTGGAAACGTACTTCTTGGAAACGTGTTGCTGTCTTTGAGACTAAAATATTGTGTGGTGATAAAATTCTTCGTTTAGTTATTGATGATGGTAGTTTTATGAATGTGATTTCTAAATTTGCTGGTAGGCTTCTTAATCTTAAGCTTGTGCCCTATTCCACTTCTCGGAAACGTATTGCTGTCTTTGAGACTGAAATATTGTGTGGTGATAAAATTCTTCGTTTAGTTATTGATGATGGTAGTTTTATGAATGTGATTTCTAAATTTGCTGGTAGGCTTCTTAATCTTAAGCTTGTGCCCTATTCCACTTCTACTAAAGTTGCTTGGGTTGATAAGACATCCTTAACTATTATATTTGAAAAGTGCGAAGTCCCTCTCTAGTTAGGGGCCATATTATGAGAAGGTTTGGTGTAATGTTTTGCATATGGATGTTGCTCACATTTTGTTGAGACATCCTTGGATTTACCATAAAAGTGCCACTAATTTTTGAAAGGATAACACTTATGTGTTCCTTCATAATGGAAAGAGTATTAAGTTACTCCTCGACCTTCAGCTCATGATAAGTATGAAGGAACCTACTCTAAGCCCTCCCATTCTAAGCAAAAGCCTAAGAAATTACATTTTCTATCTTGATATGAATGTTAAATAGGACGACAGTCTAACATGTTGCTAGCTTTAGTAGCCAAAGCCCAACTTGTGTTTTCTTGTGCTCCTACATATGAAGTATCCCCTAATCTGTGTGAACTTCTTCATGAATTTAAGGATGTGTCTCCTAAAGAACTTCGCGCTCGCTTACCTACCATGTGGGATATAGACCTTACCGAGGATCATCCTTACTCAACCTACCTACCTGATTATGAGATGAATCCTAGTGAATACGAGGAATTTGAATAGACGAGTTAATGAGCTCTTCCAAAAGGGTTTCATTCAACATAGTGTTCTTAAGCTTTGACTCCTAAGAAAGATGGTTCTCGGAGGATGTGTATTGGTAGTAGAGCCATTAATAAGATCACTATGAAATATAGGTTTCCTATACCTAGACTTGATGACATGTTGGATCAATGTCACGATCTAAGTGGTTTTCTAAAATTGACCTTAAACTTGTATTAGACCTGGAGATGAATGGAAAACTACCATTAAGGCTCACGATGGATTTTTTGAGTGGTTAGTTATGCCTTTTGGGTTAACAAATGCTCGTAGTACTTTCATGAGAACCATGACAAATATCCTTCATCCTTTTATTAGGAAGTTCTTAGTAGTTTACTTTGCTAATATACAGTCCTTAGCTTCTAAAGAAGAAAAAGGAAGAACACCTAAGGAAGAACAAGGAAGAACACCTGAAACATTTGATGTGCATCTTTAAGGTTCTTCAAGCTGAAAAGCTATACATTAACTTCGCTAAGTGTTCTTTCTTATAATCTTAGGTTGCTTTGCTTGGGGTTTTTTGTTCCTAATAAAGGTATTTTGGCTTATTCTCGAAAGGTTAGAGTCGGAACTTGTAAAACCGACCGATCCGGAAACCCGACCCGAATCTGTCATAAAATTTTGGATTTTGAATACGATTTTCTTGATCCGAACCCGAAAAACCCACAAAATAGTGGTCAAATCCGACGCGATCTCATTTGAACCATTGGGTCAAGGCAATAAAAACAACATTTTTAGCTTTGTGGTTTGTTGATTGAATGTTTTATGCCTCTTATATGATTTTTCTTTTTAGTGATGGTTATTTATTGTATCCCACCCTTTGGAGAGACGTTGCATAATTATCACAATAATTTGCAAGTAAACACTAATACTATTTATTTTCTCAACTTATTTTTCACAAAAAAAATTATATGTAAAAACTATACATAATAAAATTTTAACAGAATATGTATGGATTCAAATGACGTTATATATTAAAAATATTAAAAATGCACAATTTATATTGTTGTATTTTTAGTGAATTAAATATGCCCAATCACATCTTAAATAATGTACTTTTTTTTTATAGAAATAATATTACTATAATAATTTTAATTTATTGTAAATCTCTAATTCTCATTATTTGAAATTGTTCTAGCCCTACTTGAACCATAGCGCCTAAGATTGGCTAGGTGGGGTTAAGACGAAGTCGGAATTTTCTAAGTGAATAAAATGGGTTGGTTAGCCAGGTTGACTCTTTCTCGATATATTTTAAAATGGAGTAGATATGCATAAGATCTCCTTATAATAATAATTTTTATTACTGTGGATAATAAATTTAACAAGTGTAACATGTGAATTAATATAATAGAAGAATTGAAATAAACATCGGAACCTTAAACGAGTGATTAATAGAATAACTCCAGCCCATTATTGGCCCAACCTTTCATTGCTCTTATTTGAACGGATAAAGCGGTAAGTCGTTTAGCTCAATGTAGTCCTCACGCAAATACCACGATGGAAGTTTTGAATTTTTTCAATATCCTTTTTAGAAAATACAAATACTATACTTTTCCGTAGAATTATGGGCATTTTTAAGCAAAAGCTGTGGGATTTTTATAATTTACAAAAAGAAAATAATTGATAAAAATGGCGGTCTCAACCCGTTGGGTGGACCTGAAATCCATATAACCCGAACCCAAAACACCCGACCCGTATTTTACCCGAACCCGAAATACACCCGACCCGTATTTTACCCGAATTCGAATACCCGTCCACCCGAATTCACAGGTCTAGTTAGAGGTCTAGTTAGAGCTATAGTAGACTCGCCTGAACCTAAAACCAGATGTGAGAAGTTTTCATGGGTTAGCTACTTTCTATAGGCATTTTATCAAGGATTTTAGTTCCAGTATGGCGCCTATTACTGATTGTTTCCTATTACTAATTGTTTGAGGAAAGGTGAATTTGAATGGAAGAAGCTTTTAACCTGATTACAAAAATGACAGAGGCCCCTGTTGTGCGTCACCTTGATTTTACTAAAGTGTTTGAAGTAGCTTGTGATGCTTTTGGGGTTGGAAAAGGAGGAGTTTTAAATGATGGACATCCAATAGTGTACTTTAGTGAAAAACTCAATGATTCTATGAGTGCTAACTACTCTACTTATGAGAAAGAGTTTTATGCTTTAGTGCGTTGTGTGGAACATTAGAGGTATTTTTCTTTCCTAAGGACTTTATTCTTTGGATTTATCATGATATGATGCATTCAAAATTCATTAATGACCAAAAGAAGCTTAAACAAAAACATGATAAGTGGGTCGAGTTCCTTAAGGATTAGTCCTTTGTGCTTAAACACCTTTTTGGTGTTGAGAATATTGTTGCAGATGCATTGAGTAAAGTAGGACTTCTAATGTATAGATGAACTACAACTGATACAAGGTTGTTTGTTTGATAAAGGAAAGACAATTATGCCTCATGTCCTAATGTTGCTAAAATTTATAGAGGTTCTGAATTGTAACCGTTGTGACTTTGTTGATTATAAAATTGTGGATGTTTACTTGTTTAAGGGATCAAAGTTGTGCATTCCTAGTACTTCACGTCGTGATTTTTTGATATGGGAATTGCATGATGGTCTTGTTGGTCATTTGGGTCAGGATAAGACTACTTTATCCTACTTGTTGACTGTTTCTTTTGGCCTTCCTTAAGAAAGGATGTGGCCCCTGGTTGTATCTCATTGTAGGACTTGCCAACTTGCGAATGCTAGGAAGCAAAACACTAGATTATATATTCCCTTACCTGTCCCACATTGTTCCACATTCTCAGGAAAGACCTTAGGATGGGTTTTATCTTAGGTATTCCCGAGGTCATGATTGCATTCTTGTTGTTGTGGATGGATTTTCTAAGATGGCACATTTCATCCCTTGTAGTAAAAATGCCGATGCATCCCATGTTGCTAGGATCTTCTTTTGGGAAATTGTTCAATGGCATGGTTTGCCCTCTTTTATATTTTCAGATAGGGATGTTTAATTTGTGAGTCATTTTTGGAGGACATTATGGAAACTATTTGGCACTCACTTGAAATTCTTAGCTACCTTCCGCCCCAAATGATCAATGTAAAGACCGAGGTAGTCAACCAAAGTCTAGGTAACCTGGTTAGATGTGTTGTTGATGAGAAACCTAGTACTTGAGACTTGATTTTCCGTATTGTTGAGTTTGCTTATAACAATGCTCGAATAAGTCTGCTGTGAAGAGTCCTTTTGAAGTTGTGCGCGGTGTTATTCGTAGACTTCTTTTTGACTTAGTGCCAGTTCCTATTGATTCTTGGCGTTGTGAATTTGCTGAAACTTTCGCTAAACACATTCATGATGTGCATGCCGATGGGAAAAAATTGCACTAAGTAACGAGAATTATGAACTTGCTCCTATTGTGCATCGTAGGAAGCTAGAGTTTAATGAGGGTGATTATGTGATGGTCCGAATTCATCCTCAACGATTTCTGAAACATTCTTTTATAAAGCTCTTTGCGCGAGCACGTGGACTGATGAAGTGAAAATTGGAGAGTACGGGGTATTTGTCGAACCACACGGATGGAACTAAATTAAAATAATTAAAATCAGATTGCAAAACGAAACTTGGATATGGAAACTAACCTAATAAACTGAAATCACAGCTGAAATTAAAACTCGACTACTAACATAAATTGAAATTGAACTTAATATACCAACCTACACAACTCATCAATAACCAAATCACTAATTCAACCATAAATTAATACTAATCAGAAACGAAACTAACAATCATTCAATAATTTATAACAATAGAGATTCAATCACAAGTAAAACTGAAAACAAAAAAATCAAAATGCAAGGATTAGCGAGTTATACCAGATTCGCCTAATTGAACTCATAATTGAACATTCAAATTCCCAGATTTGAACAACGAAATCAGCAAAACAAAACCCACCAACCCAAACTCGTAGCAATTCAAAAACAGCATTAACTCACAAACTCGAATTCATCCTTCAAAAGAAATTGAACTAATCTAAACTACCCTCTAAACTGATAACTAAAACCTAAAACTAAAATTTGAGAGCTAAATTAAAAATTTGAGGAAGAAATTTAACCTAAAGCTCGAACTTCGGAGCTCGCCATTGCTCGCTGTCCGTCTCGCCCCATGAAGCTTGCCATCTCTCGTCCTTTTAATGCTCTTCTCACGCTTGCTCGGTCATGCCTTCCTCGTGCTCCAGCTCCGGAGAGAGTTTGAGATGGATTCGGATAGGGTTTGGTGCCGAAGTGCAAGCGGAGGATAGGGCGAGAGTTTGAGTCGTGAGGAAAGAGAGTTGGAGACAGGCTAGAGTTTTGGTGTGGCTAGGGTTTCGGTTTGGTGAAGGAGACCAAAGAGGAGATGAATTAGCGAGAGGAAAGACCGAAGAGGGGAAGAGGGAAGAGAGAGTAGCGAGTGAGGGGAGAGATACTGATACAGAGGTATGAAGGGGGCTAGGGTTTTGGGGTCTTGGGCAGGTGGAAGAATGAGAGGGATTCAATTGGGGAAAGGACGGAAAAAGAGAAATGAAAGGGAAAGGAGAGTCTTAAGGCTGGTTTTGGGCCGGTGTGGCTTTCTTTGAGTTTGCTTGGAACAATCCGAAAAAGAGCAAGTTGGTTAAGTGAGGGAGGGGCACGGGACCCGGCTCAAGCTCGGGTTCTTGGCTCGATTTGGGCCGGATGCAAATGGATTCCGGTTTGATCCGCCAATGTGCTCTTCGATTATTTCTCGGATTTTTTAGCATTTCCTACGAAAATAAAACAAAGTATGATTAAAATTCCTAATTTAATAATTATACGAACATAATAAGATGTAAAAAGGTATTAAAAATATCATATTTTTGGACTCAATAAATACCCCTTCTCCTAGATTTTGATTGTCCTCGAGTGAAATAAAGCTAGAAAAAGAAAGTAAGAAAATCCTAACTTTTGTAGGAATCACGAGTTGTATTTAGTGTATGTAACAAGCCCATTAAACTCCTTGGTAGCGCAAGTGGATGAGTAAGGTCTCGTGAGCGTTTATAATAAATATACCCACAAAATCTAGAGAAGAAAAGAAAGATAGATGGGAAAAAAACTGAAAAGCTTTTTACCGAAATATTTACTATAGGGAGAATATATACATATCCCGGTCATCATATCACCCTTGGAACTTAGTCATTAACTTGTATATAGGTGTACTATACATATCAAACCTCTCACCCTCTTTTGACAATAACCATACATTAATGTTTCCATCTCTTTATTCCATTAAGAATAGTGAATCGACCTAGTGCGTGATGTGCAAGTGTACCATTGTTCCATTACTCAACCCACTTGACTAGTACTCTATTTATACTTCATTTGGGGAGCAAGCCTTGCCGAGTAGCAACTATTGCCTCAAAGGGTAATACCTAGTAGCGCATGCCTCAAAGGGTTCTTGTCTTTCCCAACATCAATCTTTTTCGTTTTTTTCTTTTCTCTTTTTCTTTTGGTTTTCTTTGTTTTTTCTTTTCAATGCGAAATAGAACGTGAAGTTTATTTTTGTACAAAAGACAAGTTGGTGAATCAAACAATGACAACTTTGGATCTAAGAGCAAATGACTTTCATAAGTAGGTATAAACTTTACATATTCTCATGCTATGCCAAGGTTGAAAAAAATGATGTTAAAGCTGGTATATTAAGATGTGAGTGTCATCGTGCATATTTCCTTTTTACAACCTAATAGCTAAGTCAACATATGCAATATTTACAAAAAAAAATCTTTCGAATTTATGATCAAGTTTTCTTAAAGAAAGGTTTCCCCACCCCCACACCTAAAATTGATAATGTTCTCTTCATGAGTGAGAAGAACCTCAAAGGAAAACACAACTAAAAACAAAACAACTATGTACATAATGAATAGATGACTAAAAAACAAATAGAAAAAAATGACATGACTCATTATAAAAGAAAAAGAGAATAAAGCATCAAATATGTACAAAAATAAAATAAAATAAAATAAAATAAATAAATAAAAGGAGAATAGAGAAGAGAACGATCATACCAGGTTAGGTGTTGGATATACCTAAGCTAAGGAGATCGAGTTCAAATGGAGTATCGGAGAGCATCAGCCACTCCATATCAACTCAAGCTGGCAACTCAAATTAAATCTCATCAAAGCACATAACAATTTATCAAATCTACATGAAGAGCTCACAACCAAATAAAGGTAAAAGAAACTCGAGAGTTAGTGCCAAAGAGAGTACATCAATAGTATCATTGCAACACCACTAAAGGCCCGTTTTAACTTGTCAAATTGTTGAGTCCACATCAAACAAGGAGGCATATTCACAATTAACCAACTAATTGGTTCTCAGCCTCAAAATTTTATCATTACGGACGTGTGGGTCTTAATTTGTTGAGTTGTTAACATGTTCAAGAGTCCAGTTTGAATCAATCAACATTATTAGGTAGAGAAGTCTTATATTCATGAAACATAGACTCACAGGGTTCAAATTGATGGTTAGTCATGATGGGCTCAAAAGAAAGGGACACATAATGAACCAAGAAATTGTCATGGTCAATGTGCTCAACACAAACTTACTTTTCTAATGAGATCTTTGATTCAATAAGTATATCATGTTCATTCTCACAACTAACATGCTTTTCAAACTCATGAACTCCTACCGTAGTCGATGGGGTCAAAAGAAAGGGACACATAATGTGCTCAACGCAAACATACTTTTCTAATGAGATCTTTGATTCAATAAGTATATCATGTTCATTCTCACAACTAACATGCTTTTCGAACTCATGAACTTGTATAACAGTAGGAGAGAGAATTTATAGGAGATAAAGGTTCTCATCGAATTAGTAGTACCTTTCTCCTTAGTTTCCTCTTTGTCAAAAGGAGCAATAGAGGTCTCCGGAGGAACACCATCGGTTCTATTTGAAGAAGTAGGAGAGGAAGAATCTATAGGAGATAAAGGTTCTACTTTATTAGTAGTACCTTTCTCCCTAGTTTCCTCTTTGTCAAAAGGAGCAATAGAGGTCTCCGAAGGAACACCATCAGTAGTATAAAAGTATTGAGTGAACCAGTTTTTCAAGAAGAAGAGTGGGAAGATGAATTTTGGACCGAAGTGTGAGGATATAATCCTTGGTCACTCACATTATCATTCACAAACCCCCACAAGAAGGGGCAATGCTCTCGGGATTCACTTTTGGT
Organism: Talinum fruticosum; assembly: GCA_021018815.1. NCBI lineage: Eukaryota > Viridiplantae > Streptophyta > Magnoliopsida > Caryophyllales > Talinaceae > Talinum > Talinum fruticosum. Next base: position 3,736,195 of record JAITYX010000036.1, on the reverse strand, counting down.
TGACTAGGAAAAGTTCCTTTCTTTCTAGAGTTAGAAGTAGCAAGTTGGGTCAATTACGTCAACTATGCAATCATAGTCTTAATCATTTTCTCGTGGTTATTCTATGACCTTTTAAGGTTTTTTAACTCTCCTATCAACATCGGGGTAACCAAGGAAGTTGTATGAGCAATGGGTGGTGGTGGTCTAGGTGCATTAGGCACGACTAAATAAGTCAACCTTTGGTATGAGTTAGAAGGAAACCTGGTTGTTCACTAATCCAAGAAAAGTTGAGGTGATGTTTCCACCCTTCATTAAAGGGAGGAGAGTAAGGGTCAAACCTAGGTCTTTTGAATGCAGTAATACTTGTACTTGTATTACTTGTGCTTGCTCTTGCCCGAGGCCAAGTAAGGACAAGTACTTAAAAAGTGATCTAAACCTTAACACCGAGAACATGACACCAAAGAAGTATGGGAAGATTGGGTTTGAATACTTAACCCCCTCAACATATTTCCAAGTACAACAACTTTGGAATCAAGGTGACTCACGTCAGTAACAACATATTCATGTTTCTTTGCACCATTAATCCTAGGACTTAAACTCTCATCTCCATTGGTTTTCCATTACATATTCCCAAGTCAACCATTGCGAGACTCTTAGAAAGAAAACTACCCTCACACATGGACTCTAGCATGGTCCTAGTTTGTTGGTCAAGTGCTTCGCAAAAATTTGGCACAAACGTCTTCTAAGCCGTGTTGGGGACATTGGGCCAACAAATTCTTAAATCTTTTAAAGTAATTCCTAAATGGTTCCTTATCCATCGGAATGAATTGATTAATTTCATTCCTTAATTTCACAGTTTTACCATTAGGGAAATATTTTCTCAAAAACATTCTAACAAAGTTATCCCAAGTGGAAATAGAGTTAACAGTTAAGCTATACATCCGTCTTTTACAAATATCTTTTAAAGCAAAAGAAATTAATCTAATTTTTATTTCATCATTAGAGACATTAGGAAAATGCATCATAGAAATCACTTCATTATCGAAACATGTATGCATCTTCAGAACCATAGAATTTTGGGAGCATCTTAATATAGTGAGGTCTAATCAAAAGAGTCACATCAGATCCCAAATTAGACAAGTTAAAACATGAAGAGTTAAAGCTCCTAAGATGATAAAAGAGATTGCTTAAGGTTCTCTCATGTGGTTGAAATTCAGTCATTCTATCTTCTTTAGGTCTGGGTTCCGTTTTGATTGGAAGTTCAATCCTAATAAGTCTTCTTCTTTTAGGTTCCCTAACCCAATAGTTCATGCACTAAACAGCCCACAAATGTATTTTTGGTCTTTTTCTGTTTTTGTCTTCTTAAATTTTTGTTCTTTTCAGATTATAATCAAAACAAGAAAACAATAATAGAAAACCAAAAAAAAAAAAAAACACTATTCAAAATAGAAAAGCAAACTAAAATAAAAACAAATAACTAAAATCAGAAAAATATAAGCCAAAAATTTAGACAGAAAATCAGAAATACATAAAATCACAGAAATCTGTTTTCAGCACTGAATAGCACTGAATAGCAACTGCACAGCACAGGTCTCGAAGAATTTCTAGACAGCAACTAAACCACTAAAACCAAAGCAGAAAATTAAAATGAACTAAATTATAAACCAGAAACTGAAATAAAAATGACTAAGGCTAGCAAAAACGACTCAATCAAGAACCAGAAATAGAAAACAGAGACTGAAACAGAAAATTCTTGACTCGATTTGCAAACTAATTTCAATTATCGCCATCCCCGGCAACGACGCCATTTTGTTGAAGTGAAAATTGGATAGTACAGGGTGTTTGCTGAACCACAGGGATGGAACTAAATTACAATTAGATTGGAAAACGAGACTTGAAGACTGAAACTAACCTAATAAACTGAAATCACAACTCAAATTAAAACTTGACTACTAACATAAATTGAATTGTCAAAAATCAGAACTAAATTATACGAACCTGTACAACTCGTCAATCACCAAATCACTAATTCAACCATAAATTAGTACTAATAAAAAACGAAACTAACAATCATTCAATAATTTATAAAAATAGAGATTCAATCACAACTAAAATTGAAAAAAAAAAAAAAACCCAAGTGCAAGGATTAGAGTTATACCAGCAATCTGAAATTCGCCAAATTGAACTCATAATTGAACATTTGAATTCTCAGATTCGAAAAAGGAAATCAACAAAATGAAACTCACCAACCCAAATTCGTAGCAATTCAATAACAACATTAACTCACAAACTCGAATTCAACCTTCAAAAGAAATTGAACTAATCTAAACTAAAAATTTGAGGAAGAAATTTAACCTAAAGCTTCAAACCTTCACGGCTTGGCGTTGCTTGCCGTGTGTCCTCTCCCTTAAGCCTCGTCATCTCTGTCCTTTTAATGTTCCCCTCACCCTTGCTCGCTCATTCCCCGCTCGCCCTCCGGTTGTGGATAGAGTTGAGTTTGAGATGGATTTGGACGGGGTTTGGTGCGACAGGGTTTGGTGCCGAAGTGAAAACAACGAGAGGATAGGGTGAGAAGAGGATAGGGAGAGAATTTGAGTCGTGAGGAAAGAGAGATGGAAATGGGCTAGAGTTCTGGTGTGGCTAGGGTTTTGGTTTGGTTTGTTGAAGGAGACTGAAGAGGAGAAGAATTCTTCGTGGTCTCCAGCAGAGGAAAGACTGAAGAGGGGAAGAGGGAAGAGAGAGTAGCAGCGTGAGGAGAGAGGTAGTGATAGAGGTATGAAGGGGGCTAGGGTTTCGGGGTCTTGAGCTGGTGGAAGAATGAGAGGGATTGAGCTATGGAAAAGGACAGAAGAAGAGAAATGAATGGGAAAGGAGAGTCTTAAGGCTGGTTTTGGGCTGGTGTGGCTTTCTTCGGGTTTCTTTGAAGAGCCGGAAAAAGAGCAAGTTACTTAAGTGATGGAGGGGCACGTGACCTAGGGTTCTTGAATCGATTTGGCCAGTTGCAAATGGGTTCCGGTTCTTCAATTCTAGCTCTTCTTATTATTTCTCGGATTTTTCAGCACTTCCTACGAAAAAAAACAAAGTATAATTAAAATTCCTAATTTAATAATTATTACGAACAAAATAAGATATAAAAATATATTAAAATATATCATATTTTTAGACTCAACATGGACCTTGTCACATTTTGAAATGTCTTGGCCCCAATGTATATTTGATTGACTTACCTCCTGATTTATTTATTAGTTCTGTCTTCAATATTGAGGATTTGACACTTTATCAAGGTACTTTTGAGCCTCCCACATTATCTGCCAGTGTCATAATGTGGTGCTGGGACTTCTTGCCTAAGTTCCCTCTTATTTCGCTATCTGCCATTGATGATGTTGAATAACTCTTTGGTCTTCATGAAAACTCTCTTGGGGCGAGTTTTTCCAAGTCGGGAAGAAATGATGGAATCACAAGAGTTTATTCTAGGAAGAAATTTAAGAATAATAATTAGGAGATATTATTTGATGGAATATTCTATTTGGTTTGGGGTTATAGTTTGATTTAGATTATATTTCAGTTTCCTATAGTATTAGGAATATTATAGTTTTCTATTTCTATTGAGATTAATATTAGGTAGGTTGCACACCTATAAATAAGGGGTCTATGAACCTTGTTCATTTATTACGTATCGTTGAATATTAAATACATTGAATTACTATTGCTAAGCACATAGATACTTACATATTCAGCACAGGAATGTTGATTGTCCATTCTCTTCTTCTCTAAACTTTTTCCTCTCTTTCTCCGTTCCCGCTGGTCCTTTATCACCCTTCTTGCTTTTGATTCCATTGTCAAAGTAGCCAATGCTTTTGTGCGCTTTTGTTGTACTAGATACTTGTTCGGACGATGTGTAAAGAAAACTACCTTTGTCAAACTCATTTCACACCTGAGTTCTTTCGGAGAGGGGTAATGATGCTTTGTGTGCTGCACCTACCGAGGAGAAGGTAAGAAGGAGAAGGTAAGGAGGGCGAGTGTTTTCTATGGGTTCTTACAAAGCTCCATGCTCGGATGGGTTCTCACCTATCTTCTTCAAGCAATATTGGGAGATACTAGGCAAGGAAGTGGTAGAGGTGATTCAATCTTTTTTTTTTTTTGGGACGGGTTTCTACTTCGAGAGTGGAACCATACGTTCATTAAGCTCATTGCCAAATTTCAGGTGCGACAGAGGTTAAGCATTTTCTACCTATTAGATGCAACATGTGCTTGCTAGATCATCACAAAGATTATGGAAAATAGGTTAGCTCCTTTTTTGGGTAAGATGATTTTCCCCCTTCGACAAATGGATTGAGAAAGCTGATATCTTGGCCGGAGTTGCTGCATTTCATGAGACACAAACCAGGCGAGGGCGAGGGTGCCGCTGTGGGTGTGAATGTAAACATGATGAAAATGTATGATTAGATCGAGTGGGGTTTCCTACTTAAGATCATTGAGCACTTTGACTTTTCAAGTAAATGGTGTAACTTGGTGAATAAGAGCAATTCTACCGTAAAATTCTTAGTTTTGGTGAATTAGATGCCTTTCGATTTTTCCGTCCTTATTTAGGCATTCGCCAAGGGATCCATACTATATACATATGTTCTTTCACGATTCTATTGTGAAGAGAGGAGGGGAGGATTCATGGGATTTCGGTCCCCGACTATTTCACATTTGATGTTCACAAAGGACATTTGTAGGGCCGATCCGACGGAAGTGGAGGAACTTAAAAATTGCTTGGATACTTATGAACGGTGGTCGATCCAATGTACGAGTAAGGAGAAGTCATCGATTTTGGGTCTAGAAATGCTTCGAGAGGAACTCATAGAAGATCTTGGTGCAATTTTGGGAGTGGGGAGATCTTCGAATGTGCTTTGGAATACTTAGGGAATAAGTTGACCATTAAAGGATGTTATGGTGGCCCTTTGGATGAAGTGGTTCGAAGGTAGCATCTTGACTCGAGAGGGTAGCGTGCTAAAGCTTTGTCTTGGTAGCATCTTGACTCCGAGGGTAGCGTGCTAAAGCTTTGTCTTGGGCACAACAGGCTACTTCGATCAAGTGACTCCTTCGATCCATAGCTCTATACTCTAGCTCTATACTCTATGAGCACCGAGGTGGTGCCCCTTTAGGTATGTGATAAGTTGGACTCTGTTGTCAACTTTTGGTGGGGGTTAACCAAGATAAGACATACTACCTTGCACTTCATGGGATTTATCAAAGTCGAGGGATGTTTTTGATGATGAGACGCTCGATGCTATTTTATAAATTTCTCTTCTAAAGTCCGCAAATTTATAGTGAAGATTGCATACAAAAGTTCACGAGGAGGAGAGATGGGTGGACCGATGAAACCCCTTTTGGAGACTTATTTGGGGAGGGTGTATTAGTAAGAGACCAAAAATGTTTATTTGGAGAATTCATGGGGATCTTTTGCCTACTAGATGTTGCTTGGGGAGAGTCTTTAATGTGGAGGACTCATGATGAGTCTTCTTTCCATTTATTTATAAACCGTGACGTGGTTAATGTAGGTTGGTTCCGCTCGGAGTGGGATTGAGAGCATGACTTATTTGGGAAGGGTGCATTAGTAAGAGACTAAAAATGTTAATAGAGTACTTGCCTTTCTTCTTTAGCGGTTGCACCTCTCGTAGGTGTATTGAAAGAGATTGAGAGAATGAATGAGAGGAGTAGAAGTGAGAGCCTGCGCCTGAAAAATGAATGAGTATGAGTGAGAGAAAGAGGTTACGAGTTAGAAGTTTCGGAGAGTGTGAGAACAGAGTTAGCAAAGTATGAGAATGGGAATGAAGAAGTGCTATTTATAGACAAATGCTCTTAACGGATAGAAACCGTAACTAAGGAGTTGTTGAAGCAACACCTAGTTGAACCATTTGCCATACCAACATACCAACGTCTCTCAGCGACTTCCTTGACTAGCTTCCTTGATCTGTTCATGTGCGAGAGAGAGAACTTTTTTAAAACATATTCTAACATTTTCTATTAAATTAAAGATGATGTCGGAAGTTTAATGTCCATTTTGTCTTTACCTAGTCTCACGAGTTTGAGTGCTCGAAGCAACTCGGTTACTCATAACTAGAGCTCCGTTTTTCGATCGAACCACTAGTCCATCGGACTATACTTAATGAAAACATGTATGATCAACATAAACACATAGGAAATTGTGCAATAAAACACATAATCATGCATTCAACATACCAAGCTCATTTCTAATAAAGAAAAACTGATCCTCACCTAATGGTTTAAGCTTAGTACGAATAAATTCAAGTTCTATATCACCTTTTTTAGAATGGTTTCTCGAGAAAATGATATCCGACCTTAATGTACTTAGTCTTTGAATGCTTGCAATGCTGATAGCACTTTGATTATCACACTTGATAGGAATTCTTGGGAATGTCGGTCCCAAATCTTTAAGATGTTTGTTGATCCACGGTAGCGCTCCTGGTGCTATGTAATCACCTACTCGGTAAGTGACTCGAATTTTGCTTCTTTGAGTGCCAAGAGAGTAGTGATTGACGCGTTCTCCTGAAATACTCTTCATATCAATCTTCTACCCACGATACTCATTTGAAATACTTGGTGTCTTGAGTTCTTTTGGATTAGCTTGAGTCTTTTGAAATACCATTGAGGTTCAAACTTGAGTCTTTTGAGTACCACGGACTAAGTGTCCGAGTTCCTGCAAGATATTTAAAATTTTCTTCACCGCAATGAGATGTAATTCTTTTGGATTAGCTTGGAATCTTATGCATAAACAGAGAGTAAACATAATATTTGATTTGCTAGACATAAGGTAAAGTAGGGATCCAATCATACCTCTGTAGAGTTTCTATGACTTGCCCCTCTTGTCCGAGTCAAGTTTGATATTGCTACCCCTTGGAGTTGTTATAGGCTTGTAGCTTGTACTTGAGTAATTCCTTGACATACTTGGACCGATGGACATAGATTTCATCTTTGTCTTGCTTTATTTAGAGTCCAAGAAAGAAATTAAGTTCTCGTATCATACTCATTTGAAATTCCTATCTCATAAGCTCGAGAAAATTATTCACATAAAGACTCATTAGTAGCACCGAAAATTATGTTATCAACATATATTTGAATTATGAGAAAATCCTTCCCTTTGTTTTTTTAAATAAGGTTTTGTCAATCAAACTTTTTTAAATCCGTTTTCAACCAAGAAACTAAATCTTTCCTTACCAAGCTCTTGAACTTGTTTCAAACCATATAAAACCTTTTGTAATTTGGAAACATGATTTGGAAATTGAGAGTTTTTAAATCCAGGGGGTTCTTGAGCATAAAATTCCTCTTGAATATAACCATTTAAAAATGCAAAATTAACATCCATATGGTATAGCTTAATGTTCATGTTGGATGCAAATATTGCCTTACTTGATAGCAATGTTTCTCCACAATATATTCCTTCTTCTTGGTTATACCCCTGAACAACAAGTATGATCTTATTTCTAACTACCAACCATTTCTTATCCAATTTGTTCTTAAATACCCATTTGGTTCTTATAACTTGGTGGTCAAAAGATCGTTTGGTTACGGTCCAAACTTGGTTTCTTTCAAATTGTGAAAGCCCTTTTTGCATGGCCTCTACCCATTCGAGGTTCAAGTAGGGCTTTCATTACATTTTTAGGTTCAATTAATGAGATGAATAAAGAGAATGCACATAGATTATGCAAAGAAGAACGAGTTCTTACCCCTGAGTTGATGTCGAAATGATATTCTCTTCTTATGTGGATAATTAGAAGCATACTTGAAAGCTTTATCCGTCCTTTGGTTTACCAGGTTGGAAGCTTGGATCGTTCGGCGATCTAGTCTTGTTGTATCTTGTTGAGCACTCGGTCTTTGTCTTGCTTCTTGTGCTTTAGAGTTGGTTCTTGAACCGCCTCATTTCTTTGAGATCTCTTGTTTTCTATCGATTTGAGCTCGGCTTCTACTACTTTATCATCATTTCGTTTGGCTTGAAATGCGAGAATGTAGATTCACTCAACTCTGCCATTATCAATTCATCAAAAATAATGTTGATATTTTCTTCCACTTTGTTAGTCCTTTTGTTGAAAATGCTATAAGCTTTGATATGTGAAGAATAACCTAGAAATTTACCTTCATCCGATCTTGAATCAAACTTAGTCAAATGATCCTTACCATTGTTATGCACAAAACACTTACACCTGAATGGCGTGAAGTATGAAATATTGGGCTTTTTTCCCTTGTATATCTCATAGAGTGTTTTTTTCATAATGGGTTAAATGAGGCATCTGTTGTGAGTGTAGTTAGCTAGGTTCACCGCCTTAGCTATCATTATCCTTCTTATTTTTCAAGAGTTACGTTCTTTCTCTCCACTACTTCATTTCATAGAGGAGTTCTTGGAGATACCATTCTTATTGCGGAATTAAGTAATCGAACTCCCTTCCATGGTCAATTCGTATCCTTCTAATATGAGTTTAGACTCTACTTGAATGTGAATTTGCCTATAGACCTTGGTGAACTCTTTAAAGATTTCATTCTCGTTCTTTAAAAAGCAAACCGGGTAAATCGTGAGAAATCATCGACAATGACAAGCACATATGATTTACCTCCTAAGCTTTTCCAGTGATTTTACCACATAAATCCATATATGAATTAACTCAAGCACTTTTGAGGTGGAAAACGTTTTTAAGTGGCTTAAATGAACATCTAACTTGTTTCTCTTTTGTGCCTCCAGCACATTTTATTTTTCTTAAAGTTACATTTAGGGAGTCCTTGGACTAACCTTTGTGAAGCGAGTTTCTTAATGAGTTTCTTAATGGTATACATATTGATCCGACCTAATCCACAATGTCATTTCCATGATTCATTATTAACAAAAGCTTACATGATAGATTTTGAGTAGAATCGATAAGAGGAATAGTGTAGTTGCTACCGATCTTAGAGTAGAGAGCTTAGATAGCTTAGTCTTGTTTGAAGTAGCATCACTAATAAAGCATATGTGTAAACCTTACCTCTTGACCTTTGTCACAACCGATAGATGCTCAATAGATTATACTTCGGTCCTTTGACAAGTTAGACGATTGAGTTGTCACCATGACCAACTCTTTAAATACCTACAATCTTACCCTTCTTGTTCTCTCTAAATGCGACCCTTTTTCCTTTTATCTTCTCTACCTCATAGAAGAGTCTAGAATCTCCGGACATGTGCCTTGAGCAACCACTTGTTTAAATACTAGGGATCTCTCCTTTTACGAGTTGCCTAAACAATAGAAACAAACTAACCCTTCTCACTTCCTATTAACTAAGGTTAGTTTTTGAGGAAGAACACTTTTGAGAACCCGATTTGAATGATCTTAAGCTTGGTCCGATTCTAAGTCTTCTTCGTAGGAAACTTAGTCTCCTTCTTTTCAAAACCTTTTTTTTGTAATTAGGTTAAGAAGACTTCCTTTTATAAACAGTTTTGGTCCCTGTCTCTTTCTTCTTTGAGTCTTTTTCTTCTTTGAATGAGTAGGACTTGTACTCAACTTTTCTAAAATTGATTTTTCTTAAATCATTTTGGAAAAGACTCTTGTAGGAGTTATCCTCCTTTTCAGACATTATAGCCAAGTCACTCCTTTCGAAATGAAACACATTGAGAATCTAATAATAAATCAAGGTTTTTTTACCTTGAGTAAGTTTCAAAACGAGACTCGAGAGCTTCTTTCTCGGTTGCTTTTCGTGACTCGGTCTCATTATCTTGAGAACTAGTGTCTAGTACTTCCGAGGTTAAGTCTCAATTTTTCGAATCAAGTTTTAAAACTTTGTTCTCAAACTTAAGAGACTCTAGTTTCTCTTTGAATATAAAAGAATCGAATTAGACTTTTCTTCTAAAGTAAGGATATATCTAGCTAAATCATAGTTAGAAAACTTAAGGAAATAGTCAATTACCTCCCGAAGATCTGTTTCCTCCGATGCTTCACTTTCTTATTTAGATCTAGCTTCTCGATCTGTCGGTGCCATGAGACACTTTGATTCGTCATCGGTGTCATCATCTTCTTCCGATCGTCACTCTAGGTTGTCACCATTGCCTTCTTCTCTTTCTTGTTTTTGGGCAATCCTTGACGATGTGTTCCTTGCTTCTACATTTAAAATAGTCGAATTTCTAGTTAAACGAATTTGAAGGGGATGAGAATTTACCTTTCTTCTCCTTCTCGAAGATCTCATGTTTTGACTTCTTACGCCATTTTTTGTAGTTCATCATTATTTTAAAGCCTCTTGCCACATGGGATCTTCTTGAGAGTCTAATGAGCTCGAGACTTTGAGATCTTCTTGAGAGTCTAATGAGCTCGGACTTTGACTAGGTTCCTCTAAGGCTTTAAGAGCAATGTTTCGTTTTGTGTTGACCTCATATTCTTCCTCCTTTAGATGTAACTCATGGATGAGGAGCTTCTTAATGAGCTCATCTCGGTTTCCTCGGTGGAAGACTCCTTAGAATCTTTCGACGATCTCCTCGTTAGACATCTTCTTCCCAAGAGATTTGAGATCTCGGTGAAGCAATGTACGTTTGATTTGATTTATGTTCTCATCGGCCTCTATTTTGAACATTTCATACTTGTGGAGATACGGACTTATCTTTGCTTGCCTCACTTGACTAGTGCCTTCATATGTGGTGACAAGTGTCCTACACTTCCTTAGCCGTATTACAAGCGGATAGTTTGTTGTATTCCGAGGCATTTATGGCGCACATTAGGATGCCATGGCCTTTAAGTTCTTTGTGCTTTTCATTCTCCTCGAAGTGAATTCCGACTTCACCTTGGCTACAGGTCGGGTTCCATCCAGCTTGGTGGGAATGCGGTTTTTGTTCCGGATGATTTCTAGACTTCTTTTGTCGTAGTCTTAGATGAAGCATTCCATGATCTTTTTCCGGTGGGCGAAGTGGACCCTTTGAACTTTGGTGGCTTGGTAACGAGACCTTCCTTGATCGAACTCTCCATAGGTAAGAGCCATATGATCTTTAGACCTTGAATTGGTAGATCTGTTTTGAAAGGTTAGACTGTGACGGTAATTGAAGGTCCGAGCTCGAGTCCGAATCAGCCTAGTTGGTAGATATGTTACGAAGGCTAGGCTCGATATTAATTGATATTAATTAAAAGTCTAAGCTTAAAAATCACCCTAGTTGGGGGAGGGGAGGGTTGAATAGGGTGTGAAGGAAATTTTGCGGAAAAATAAGAACTTTGTGCTCAAGTTAGATCTCAAAAACGAAGGTTGAGTCTAAATTGGACTCGGAGCGATAATAACAAAAGATTTTTACATGGAAACCTTCGGGCGAGAAAACCACGTATGAGTCCAAATACCGAGTCAAATCCACTATTTTAAATCCACAAAATACGACTCTCCGAATTGTTCCCTTAGACAATTCAATACAAGTTTTCCTAGGCATAGAAGCTAGAAGCTACCTCATCTACTCTAGTACTACCTTATTTGCACTAGTACTTCCTAACTAAGATACCCTTTATAGCTTGGTACAATTGAGTTGAGTGATCCGTCAAATTGTGTAGAAGTAAATGAGAGTGATTACAAGACTTCTTAGTTCAACTCTTAGAGAATTCCTAGTACAAAGTTGAATGTTAGAAAATTGAGTATGAGAGTTGTGTTCCAACAGCCTTAGAAGTCTTGGAAAGTGACTTTAATCTATAATCAGCAGAGCTGTTGTGCCTTGTGCCTCAGAAAAAGAGTCGTGAAAGTAGTCGATATGCATGAGTTTTTGGCTCAAAAAGTATTCCAACCCACTTGTTGTAACTGAAATCTAGGGTGGAAATAGTCGTTAGAATTAAAGTTGAAATTTATCGGAAATGGTAACAAACAACCCTGACACATGATACTCGCCTGAAAATATTGCTTTTCTGTCTACTGACTCTTAACGGTAAGAAGCTGGTTGTTTTTGCTTTTCAAATTGAGATTATAAAACAAAACCACAATGGTACTCAAAAGTATAAAAATGCTTTGGTCCAAGATTAGACGATGATTATTAGTTAAATTCTTTGATTGCTGAAAATCCTTAATCTAATTAAATGGACTATTTCAAGTCTAATATTCAATATGTTACAATTCTGTTTCGGTAGGACTCCAAGGTATGGATCTCAAGTTTGTTTTTGTTTATACATTGAAATACTCCATGTGCTCGCTATCATCTGAAATAATTTTAAAATGGCTATTAGTTGCTAATTTCATGATACTTGCTTATATCAAGGTCAATGACTCAGCAAGAGAAGCAGCAACTTTGCAAATTAATTCAAGATCTACCACAGAAGAATTTGGATCGAGTTGTGGAGATCATACAAACCCATCAAGGCAAATCATCAGATACTCCATCCAGTGAAATTTTTGTTGAACTAGAAGAACAGGTAACCTTGCTGATATAATTTTCATCTATTGGTTTTACTAGGGATTCTGATGAAATATCTATTTGTTCAATGCAGGGAAATGTGACCCTCTGGAGACTATATTTTTATGTAAAAGCTGTTGAAAATGCTAGAAGGCTGTCAACATAGATCCTTTTCAAATAGTTGCAATGTTTAGCTTATGATTATGAGGATAGCATCAGGCATAAGGTGCTAGAAACTTTCAGATCGGTCTTGCTGTGAAAGGTTACATATCTGAGGCACAAAGTTGTCTGGGAATCATCGTTAAATCATTTGGAAGTTCTTAGTTCATGCTTTACAGAGCTAGCATTCCCGTTTTTAGAGTCAGCTACATGCCCCAATGGCATCTACACTTTGTCAGACTTTAGGACTGAGGACAGAGAGGGAAAGAAAAGAAAACGCTGAAATTGACTTGTGTAGTTGTGTAATTGTCTGCATACTGTCATGCACATCTGTGTATATACTTTGTATGCCAGTACTACTGATGCACATGGAGATGACTTCCCCGTTCGATGTATTTTCATGTCATGTTATGTAATGCTTCAATAGGAAGCAATTCTCTCTTTCTCTCTCTTTTGCTTTTTATTTGGGTCTGAAGCTGAGGTTAAGCATATGTGATCACTTATTTTAGGCATACCTAATTTGTAATGTACAGAAGAAAAGGAAACAAATATAATAGAATAAATTTGTGACCGTTTTACATGGTATTATAAAATGTGTGGACAAACAAAATCATGATTGAGTGCTACATTACGAAAATCGGACCAGATCGGCCGGTTTGACCGGTTGAATCGGAAATCGGACAATGGGTCAGTCCAAAAACACATGTTCAATCGTTAGATTATTGAACCGGACAATGCTTTGAGGGTATATTGGAATCCGATAGACATTTTTCGAGATTACTCTCAATTGTATTACAATTTCATCATGTTAGTAAGACATTGTTAGCATTAAACTAAAACCAAAGAGTATAACACTCTTACCCCTTTCCAATTCTTCGAGAGCGGATGCCCTATACATTTGGACTCGGGATGTTCGAAATCCATGTATTAAATCCTAATAATACATGGAGACTCTTCAGGTTGAGACACATTGACCTCAAGACTTATAATTACACAAAAGACTAAATGAAAACTTATTAATCGTGTCATAATTCGTCTCAAATACTGAGTATAGGATGAACTCGCATCTAAGAATTGTGTATAGAGATACCCATTGGTTATTTTTCCTGCTCTTCTTGGGTTATTGAGCCGAAGTAAAGCATCATCCATGGTGGATCTTGGGTACAAAAGGTGGCCACGTATTGTAGAGGATTTGTGGCGTAACTCTGCTCACCAAAGTACTTGGCAAAAACCATGTGGACCCTCAAACAAAATTCGTCTTTCACTCAACTCTCGTGCAACCCTAAGACTTCAAAAAGCTGACTTTGGACCTAAGGATGAAAGTTGCCCTACACACAAGACCCATGAAGTAACAAACCAAAATTAGAAAATTTGTACGCCAAAAAAGGCCATTTGACCGGCACTGACCATACGACCATCACGAGGCCATGGGTGCAGGCGAGAAAATTTTGGCTGAAAACTAAAAATTCTAGGCCATTTTGAGCTCAAAATTTATGGTATAAAAGTGACATACCGTGCCCACCTTGTTGAGAGCGGACCTTAAAGAGGCAATGCCATGCACTTTGCCCTGCCGAAGATGGACTTTAGCCCATGCCACCGAAGCCGAAGAGAAGGATGATTTCTTGAACCGATTGAAAATTGGGGAAAGTATTCATCCAACCACGACCACAAGATTACAATGCAAGTAAGATTGTTATCCACACAAGATAAGTATTTTGGAGAATAAGAAGGACGAACATACCTCGATGACCTTCCACAAAGCACACGAGGAGCATGTAATTTTGCAAGTCCTTCTCGGTCGTTGTTTGCCTAGCCCGGAACGTAAGCCTCTCATGAGACAAGTGTATGCAGGCACGCCACAATTATGGTCTTTAATCTTATCTAAGTCCACCAAGTTCACCAAATAGTGGACATGCACTTTGGAGCTTTGGTCAGAAAAATGGACGTGTTTAGCATAACTCAAGCACTATTTAGACTTGTTGTGAATTATGTTGAGCCCACATCTCAACATTTTCAAAAGCCTCGAAGAGAATGGAGTATTTGAAGTAGTTGGCCTGAGGAAAATCGGCTAGTTATGGGACCAAAGAGGTGACGTAAATAGTCATAATCTTTGTACAAGTCCGTGTCAGTAAACTAGGGGTTTCCCTGAAAAACCCAAACCCGTAAGAACGAAAAAATCAAGAGGTTAATGGTCGTTTCCCGAATGGGAGATGAAAAGTATTTGTAATATCCTAGAACCGTTCACTAATGGCTCGGGTAGGGTCACATTCTTTCGGGATGCACGTGACTCAAAGCAAGGAAGAGAGGGCCAAACTTTAGGGGTTAGAGAAATAGAAAGATTTTTGGATATAGGGTTATCCCTAAAAACTTGTCATAAAGATAAATCTGTATTCAAATTTGTTTATTTTGATGAGGTGATTTTGGGGTAGACTCATTTATCCAATTATCGAAATTTCGTATCCAAACTTGGGTAGGGTTTAGAGAAATTGAATGATTTATGGTTAAGGGTTTGGGAAAATAGAAAAATTTGTAGTTTAAGGTTTAGGAAAATGGGAAGATTTATTGTTTAGGGTTTAAAGATCAAAAGGGAGAAAATTTAATAGAAATTATAAATAATTGGAATGATTTTTGGATATAGGGATATTCCCAAAACTTGTCATAATGATGAATTTGTTATCAAATTTGTTAATTTGATGAGGTGATGTTTGGGTGGACTAATTTATCTAATTATCAAAATTTTTGATTTCTTTTTTGGTTGTAAGTTTGTTGGATTATACATGATGGTAAACTTGAGTATATGATTTTTTGAAGTTTACGTGATGCATAAGACAATAATGAATATGAATAAAATGTTGAGGTCATCCTTTAATTTACTTTAACGACTCAAGACATAACAAGAATTTGAGTTCCTATGACCCTTGTTGTCTTTAACAATGAGCTCGGGTTCACAAGGAAAAAATTAAGTGTACATGCAACGTGGGTCGGTTCATAAAGAATGGGAAGAGGGTAAAGGGTTCAAATGGGAAAAAGGTGATAAAAATACGGAATTATTACTAGTTTTCTCATTGTTTATCACCTTTTTGTTCCATTTGAACCCTCTACCCCTCTTCCCTTTCTTCGTGGATAGACCCACATTGCATGTACATTCCATGTTTTGCCTTATGAGAACGACCTTGCTCGTTAAAGACAACAAGGGTTATGGGAACATCGACTCTAGTTATGTCTTGGGTCGTTAAAGCAAATTAAAAGGTGGCATAGACATTTTATTCATATTCATTGTCCTATCTTCGTAACACCCCACCCCGGCCCGAGTCGGCGTATTACATGCCACGGTTCCTCAAAGGGAACCCTTAAGGCTACTTAAGATCTTAACTTCAGTTTACTAGCTTTTTCTATTATATTGGCGAAGTGTAATTTTAGGTTTTCGAAGGTTTTTGAAAAATTCGGCAAAGTTTCCTCTGTAATTTTGGCTAATCCCATAGGCTCAAAGCCTTTACCCTACAAAAACACATTCATAAACTCAACGAGTCACATGCTAGGAGTATCACTAACACAAACTCAACGAGCCACATGCTCGAAGTAATACATTGGTCTTTTTATTTATACATGGTCAAAATTCGGATTTAACATACAACATAAAACCGATCTTTACACCTTGGAAACATAAAGCACATAACAAGTTCGGAGATGTCCTATCTGTTGGTCCATTTCTTCTTAAAGCCACAAAGCCAACTCCGGGGAATCCGATTTACGTACTCGAAAATGTTGGTGAGGTCACGAGGTTCATGAGCCCAATGAATTACCCAAACCCAATCCTTTGTTGCACTTTGGACATTAATTCATTTGCAATCACATGTAAACTAAGAAGATATATAACATACATTTCGGGATATACCGCTCACGATACACAACATACATGACTTACCTGGACTTACCGGTTGAGCGACACATATGACATCAATCATTCATGAAATCAATCAACACATACTTCATTCATTCTTTCTATTCGTGTTTGTCATACATTCATTCATATTTATTATGTAAATCATTCATCACGTAAGTCATATCGTAGTTCTTATCATACATCATATAGGTTTCGTATGAAAACAAGATTCATTCTTCTTCTTCAACTCATTCGTATATTCAATTATCATGTAAATAATTGATTCTTTATTTCTTATTCATCATGCATAATAATTCATTTCTTCATATCATAATTCTTGGTTCATGTCATATTCATTCGAATGAAAAGAAAATTTAGATCCTGCTCTAAAGACCTAATTCATGGAGCCAAAACAATTCGCGAGCTCGGTTCTTGGAGGCAAAACAATTCGTGATCTTGAGGCAAGCCTCAAACTTTGAAGGATGCATACTGTTAATAATTCGTAGAAGCAAAATAATTCGTGGCTTCGGTTGATAGACACTTCTATGGCCATAACTTCGGAGGTTCTTTAATTCGTGGGATCTTATATCAACAACACAATCCTTTCTCCCTTGTTTAGTTGTTTATATTTCTTATTTTCTCATTATTTTCTTATTACTTATCGACAAGATACACTTAATTCATATAAATCATGCTTAATAGCTTCATAAGTAATATCATCACAATTAGCAATTCATGTAAACAAGTTCCAACTCAAGTATAATCAATATAACTCGTATAAACATGCTTATATAATTTATAATCAATATACTTTAAGATAAACACATAATAACGTTACATATCAATTAGGATTTCTAATCAACGAACTTTTCGTTTCATGATTGCGTATTATCGCGCATAGGTGGTTTATGGTTTTGTAACTTTCCTTAATCATTATGTATCTCTTGATCTATTCATATAACTTCTTAAATTTCAATTCTCACCTCAACTACCAATCAGTCCTGATTTTTGCCTAAAACAGGACATTTTCACTCAAAAATTCAAAACTCCCAAGATACTTGTCCAAAATTTATCAAAATTTACAAGAAATTGTCATAAATTATCATGATGCTACAGTAAAAGTTTCATAAATTTTGGGCTACTCATGAAGTCACACAAATTCGGACAGCAGGCGTTATTACTGAAAAATTTGCACCTAAAAGCATGAATTCAATTTTCGAATTTTTCTCATTAATTCTATTCAAGCTAATTTCATCAAATTCTCAATATGCAGCTCAATAATCATGCTCAACAATATTCAAACATCATTAAATTCATGAATTAAACCACATAAATCGCAACATGCTTTCTATTGCGTGAGTTGCTAATTTAGTGAATTTAGGCCTCTAACTTCTTCAATTAAACCTAGAGTGTTCAATTTCATGAATCAATTTCAAGTTTAATCCACCTAATTCATTTTACTATAAAGGATGAATTCAAATTACTCACCTTGGATTGTTTGGGTTCTAAGAATTTGGGTTTGAAGATTATGAATTAGTGTTTTTGATTTCTTGCTCGGTTTCCCCTTCTCCTTCTTCGATTCCTTTCCCTTCTGATTCCTTTCTTCGCTTGCACTTTCCCTTGCCCGCTGTCTCACCCCTAGGGCCTCGATTTCTTCCTTCTTCTCCTTCATCAGTCTTGACTTCTGTCTTTGCCTCTCTCATTCCCTGACGTCGTCGTTCGCTCACTTTCGCTGCTTAATCACTCGCTTTCATGTTTATGGGTCTCGAGCTCTCGTTTTTGGGTTTCAACCTCTTGATCTCTTCGCTCCCTTTCTGGTTTAAGTCTTTCTTTCACTCTCTCTTTCCTCCTCTTCTTCTTCTCTGTTTTTTGGTCTGGCTCCTGCTTCCTCAGACTCTCTTCTTTCGCTCTCTGCTTCCCACAGTCTCTTTCTCATTTTCCTCTGTTTCTCTGCTCTATTTCCTCTCTGACTCTCTTTGCTTCTATTTCTCGTTTCTCCTCTACTTCAGTCTGCTTTTCCTCCCGTTCTCTTTAACTCCCTCTCAATTTCAGCTTAATCCCTTTCTTGGGAAATTATATATTATAACCGTATGTATAATATACATATGGCTCACGTGAGGTTCAATTAATAAAAGAGCTTCCTCCCTCTCAGCTTTCTCTCTCCTCTCATTTCGGTTTCTTCGATCAGCTGAACGCTTCTTCTACACTCTCTCAGTGAGAATTGTGCTCTAATTTCTTCTACACTTCTCTCGGTGAGAATTACTCGAGCTTTCACGTTACTCATTCCAGCTCCATTGTGTGTTTATCTCTATCGTAACTTCCAATTTCTTGTATTTGGATATGATTTTTCGGTTTTCGAAGGTTTAGTTTTGTTCATAATTTTCGAGGCTCAATTTTGCGGTTGTTTTTCTTCTCTAATTTGTAGCTTGCCGCATAAGATGGATGTACCCGGATTTTCTTACGAAAATGCTCGAAACTAGGAAGGGATGTTTGAATTTTTAGAGTTGTTCGATTTCATTTTCATTGTTCTCTGTTTTCAATTTTATATTCTAGCGTTTACAACACTAATTGAGTATATGAAATTACCTATTATGATTCTAGGGTTCTAATTTGTTTGATTTTCATTTTTATTATTCCATTTCATTGTTAACTTTGCCTACCATTGGGGATCACATTTCTTGTACACGGCACATGTATCCGTGAATCAATTCAGCTATTATGTTAACTTGTTCAGTGATCGACCATAGATACTTTGATATGATGGCTGATGGAAGTAGCCTAGCTGCCCTAGGATTTGATGTCATTTGAGGTCTATTTGTACTTGTGTGCCCGAGAATGGGCATCACTGTCGATAATGACCTTTTGCTAGGATTTGTGGAATTTTTGGTAATTTGATTCACAAAATTGCATAGTCCAGGGGCTTAGAACATAAAAAGATTTCCCTTTGTCACTTGTTCAACATATAGTGAACATCATTTACGCTTCGACAACTTTATTCAAACTACTCGCTACATTGGAGCTTTTAGTTTAAGCTGAAAATTGAAGAAATTTCATGCAACTCTTTGAGGGTATTTTTTTGAGATCACATTGATTTTTGGGGTTAAAGTATCTGTCCGAACTAAAAGTCGAGGTTTGATGGCTTACCCCCATCTCTCTAAAGATAGAATAAGATGCAGGAGGTGCCCAACGTGCACTTTGGCTTGTCAAGACGCATGACTCGATCAACCTCGAGAAATTGCATTACCTCGAGAAGTCATGGGGATGAAGATCGAGCCTCATGCCACCCTTTAAAACCGAAGCTCTGCACCCTAACGATTTCTCGCACCTATAGTCACATTTTGCTGATTATTCGCATAAGCTAGAATGTTCGAGTGCGAATGAGTTGAATTCTATGTCAAATCTATCTTTACATGTCCCTAATTTAGCGAGATAAACTAATGCTCGCTCTAGCTAATGGATGTTGTTAATTAGTGGGTTAAAAATTCCTGCAGTTTCTGCATGTTCACTATCATTCTAAGCAGAAAGAACTGAAAATTCAACTTCGAAGACAGACAAAAGAAACAATTAGAGGTATTAAATCCTCGAAAAATGGAACGGAGCTAGCAAGTAAGGGCACTCGTCTTTTCTTTTCAACGTGCCTGAATTATCCTCCGAATCCGGCCCCATTCTAACCTCTTAACCAGTTTCTATGAATACTCCCATACATCTTGCCTTGGTTGGAAATCATATTGTCCAATAATAATTTTCTTACCTCTCCAGAAATGGACAATGATAATTAATTTAAAAAGCACCTAAACAACTTCTAATGTGGAGTGGGGTGTTGATAGATTCAGATGTGGACGGTCTTACCCTTATAAGAAAATAGATAAACCTATAGTAACTCGGGCGTAATAAGAGTAGACAGAAAACATTTCTACAAGCACCTAAAGAACACGAAATTTTAATTATTCGAGCATAATAAGAGAAACATCTCAATGCCCTCAAGTTCGAAATAATCATCATCATGGGAGTTAAGATAAAGGGTAAACCAAAAAGGATCTAGGTGAAGTATTAGACGCAACTCTGAACCGAGTTGACATCTCGTAACAACATGTTCCTTGATACAACTTTGTGACGCTCTAGGATTCATGTAAGCGAGCTAAAAAGTATCTCTTTATATATCTATTACTCTTCTTCTAACCGATATGTCCATGGCATTCTATTACTTCGACTTTTATACTCTTTCCCTGCTCCTTCTTAACCCAACTTTCATACCTCACATCCATCCTAAATTTTCCATCCCTTGTCTATATTTTGGCTTCTTTCAGGTTTTATCTTGCTTTGAAATATTTATAGAACTCAACAAATTTGTTTTCTTGGTGGGTTTCCAAAGGCAACATCTCTGTTGTATATACTTCTCATGCAATTATCTAATTCAAGTTGGTGTTGTCGACATCAGTAAGATGTAGTAGTGTGCGGGTACCTTTTGTCCTATGTAGGGTACCTTTTATGTTTTTTAGGGGTATCTTTTGTCCGTTGCGTGGTACCTTTTGTCACCTTGAACTGTTATTAAGTTTGATTAAGTCTTAATCGAAATTAAGTTGTGCGAGGTACCTTTTGTCCTTTGTTGGGTACCTTTTCTGTTTTTTAGAATTATATATTTTCTCGTTATCCTATTAGCTTATTAAAGGTTGTTGTTTTCTTTCTTATGATAATAGCATGAGGAAAAAGCGAGTCAAGACTCGTTGCACATAAGAAATATAAAAGAACTCGTTCATAAGTTTCACCGCAAGAAACTAATAATCTTGGTATGTTTAATTGCTATTTAATTTAATTTACTCTTTTAAATACTTTTTTTATTGAGATTGTAATCAATCTTTATTGGTTGTTTAGGTGATAAAGATGTTTCTAGTATGGAACATGATCCTATCAAACTCAAGAGAAGAATGTCTCCTTCTTCTTTAGTTAGTTTTCTTTCAAATGTATCAGTGGAGCGAAGAGAGATATTATTGAGTTGGGTTTTAGTTCTTTATTTAGTTTGAAAATTGATGTAATCCCGTCAAGGCTATCTAGATGGCTTGTTGAAAACTTTGACACTTGTAGACGATCATTGAAATTGGTTGGAAATGATGAGTTGATAATTAGGGAAGAAGATGTGTATTTGACATTAGGTTTTCAAAGGGAACCTAAAGATATTGAAGAGACAAAAAGAATGAACCAACTTTTTATAAGGCATTTGTTAATCAGTGGAAGAGTCAATGGGATGGGAAATTTCCTTTGACATATCAACTTCTTGAAAAATTGAGACATCAAAGGCAAGGGGGTGATGATTTTAAGAGGAACTTTTTCGTCTATGTGGTTACTTGCATTATTAAGAGACATCAAAGTCGAAAGGTTAATAATCTTGTACTGAAAAGTGTTTTCAATTTGAACATGCGATAGATCCGAGTGATGTCCGAGTGTCTCGAAACATCAATGTGACGGATATACAAGAATTATGTTTTCCGAGTCAGTAAGAAACAAATGAAAACTTATACAAGAGTTTCTAAAACACTTAGAATGACTTGTAATAAAAACTTAGGAGGGATGAGGTTTGTATCTCGAGTCTTCATGTAGTACTTAGAACGGTTTAGATTTAGAGTTCGAGTCTTCGAAGCATGGTGCCTCAACTTAAGTGCAACTAGCTTTATTTTCTTAGAGTTAGGGACTTCCTTATAATCAAAGACTCTTTCTACAGTTTGAAGCCAATCCAGAAAAATATCAGGATCAAACTTACCTTTAAAGTCAAGAATGTGACTTTGATGTCAAAACTGCTTCTTTCTTGTCTCCTCTTGTGTCTTCCTTTAGGAGTGTGAAAAAGTCATCCTCTCGAAAACTCAGGCTCCTTTGTAACTCGTTCATCATCTCAGCTACCTTCCGATTCAAGCATGAACACTTGGTTCTCTCGGAATCTCTTAGATTCTCAAATTTGTCTTACAGCTTGTTTCCGTAATCGTTTAGTCGAGTACTTAACCCGGGCCACCTGGTCTTTCTTCTCTCTTGTGGTCCGATCAAGCCTTTGTTCAATACTGAGGTTGGATGACATTTTGTAGCTGATTTTGTTTTGTAGCTAAAGGGACTTGTGTTTGGGGTGGAAGGGTGGATAGGTCACATGAGAGGCTCCAACAGCTCTGATACCAAATGATGGATCCAAGCCCAGCAATAGGAAGCACAACCGTGAAGGTAGTTGTTATCCAAGATCAAGATAACAAGAGGTTGGAAAAAAGTGGGGCTTGGAAGGTGGAAATAAGGGGATAGATCTTGATTGACTCGAAGGGATGTCCAACTTTGAAATCAAGTAAGGGGCA
Source organism: Talinum fruticosum (assembly GCA_021018815.1). Lineage (NCBI taxonomy): Eukaryota > Viridiplantae > Streptophyta > Magnoliopsida > Caryophyllales > Talinaceae > Talinum > Talinum fruticosum. The sequence goes on along the minus strand of JAITYX010000036.1, from coordinate 3,713,478 downwards.
ACAATGAAACTAGCCTCGGGAGTGGATCTAGTAGGGATTTCTAAGACCTAGGAGAACACTACTTGGTTGCCAAACCAAGCTACAGCAGACTAGCGAATTTTGGGGGTAGAAGTTTGATTCACTCAAACGTTTTGAGTTGAATACACAATAAATGTATCAATCACCAATTTCAATACATTCAAAAGTTGTGATTGTACAAGACCATGAAGGCCTTATCTAGAGGGCCTTTTCTGCGTAAAATGCCTTTCCTAATCATTAAGGAAAGGTTAAGACTAATTATAATTAATTAACACTAATTATAATGATTAATCTTAGATAAGACAGAAACTGAAAACTACAAAAGTGTTCTGACTTTGTTTCGACCGCAATGATAATCCGAACCAATGACAACTCCTTTTCTCTCTTGGCAAGTTATAGTTAGTTGAAAAGACCGAAAAGCCTTAACAATGCCACTTGAAGACACCTTATTAGACCGCACCAAAAGTAGATCGCAACCTAGTAACTAGCTTGCAAGTGGGCTAGTTTCGAGGCTTAGAAATATTGTAAGTAAGAGAGAGTCTTCTCCATCCGATTTCTCTTTCTTCTCGGGTGGTTTGTGATACTCCTGGACTCGGAATCATGGCCAAATAAGAGAGTCTTATCATTAATAATTGTTGCTATAAGAGAAGGCTTGTAGAACTCCAAGACTCGTAAATCATCTTCTCGGCTAGGAAACCTATCACCATTAGACGAGAGTGTGGCTTCGCTTTTGAGAGGTGCTTATAGGACTCTTGGACTCGGTCAGGCTCTTCCCCTATGTCGCCATCTTAAGTACAAGGGAGTGTGGCAATAACTGTTCCGACCGGGTCAAAAACGACTTCTTCCCGTGAATGCACATAATGTTCTACCTAATAAAATGTAAACCGACATTATACACAATGTCTCAACTTATTACAGACTAATATTGTTTCTCCAAAACAAATAAAATTATTTAAGTAACAAATAACAAGAACAAGGGTCACTAAGAAACCGAGTGAGGTTGAATATTAGTACAGATTAGATTGATGAAGTTGGGATTTCGATCTCACATTTACATTGATCCATACCCACCAGCTTTGGACCAACACTTTCCATCACACTCTTAATCGGTAAGGCTGAGTTCTTAGATTGCTTCATTGCCGACTCGGAATTGGTGTCCGTAGTGGATTCCGAGTTGTTTGTCTCTCGATGATGGAATATTTCCATCACCCTTCCTCACAAAAGTGGGTGATTTACATTGATTCATAGCTCGAAGTTCTTCCTGTACCTTTTCTTCTCTTCGAGTGGTATATTCCGAATTTAGTTTTGCCACCTGTTTGGTCACCTTCTTGCTTTGTAGGAATATAGTTTCCTCGGTGATGACCTTCCACAGCTTGTTCATCAAGATCTTGGATGAAGCATTGGATCAACTTCTTCCAAAGTGCAAAGTTTGAGCCTTTGAACTTGGGCGGCCTCAAAAGAAATCTTCCTTCTTCGAATTCTCCAAGACAGATGAGCCATGATCTTTAAACCTTTGGATTGTAAGATCCTCTTGAAAGGCTAGACTTTAATACCAATTGAAGGTTTGCTTTTGGAGAAGTTAAGTCACCCTATAGGGGGGTGAATAGGCCGATGGAAGATTTTTTAATAACTTAGAAACTTTTTGCTTGAAAAAGATAAATAGTTGAGTCCGAGTCTAGACTGGTCTCGAGAAAATTAAACGCTCGAGAGAAAACGTGGAAACTCTCTTGGGGCGGAAAACCATGGACAAGTGTCAATCCAAACACCAAGTCAAATCTACTAATTGAATCCTCAATTACAATGAATATGACTACCTAGATTTTTTCCCAAACAAATCTATTACAATTTTCCCAAACTTAGAATTTACATTATCCGATCGACCTAGTACTTCTAAGTTGAAGTAACCTTATCAACTTGGGATCCTCCGATTTTTCCCAAGGTTAGAAGTTCCCTTATCTAACTCGGTACTTCCAAACCGAGGTAACCTTTACGGTTTGGGACAATTGAGTTGAGGTAACCTTTACAACACAGTCAGAGAGAAAGAGTAGAAGAGTTGTAAGAATTACAATACAACCGACTCAAAAGAATACAACTCGGAATATTAGAATTACAGTTTGAGAGTTGTATGTTAAAGAAGATGTTCAATATGATCTCTCCTTTTTCTTTCATTCGTCAGCTGAAATCTTGTGCTAAAGCTTTTGTCAATAGTGTTTTTGAAGAGATAGTCGTTGAGCCTTCAACGTTTTTCGTTGAAGCTGTTTGAGTCGAGTTTCATTAATTTTTCTTCAATTCAAACATGGAAAAAAATTCATTTTTCACATTTATTTTCTTTCATTCTAATTTTCTCAAAAATCAAACAGAGCCTAAGAGTTTCATGAATTTTTCTTCCATCATCTATTATTGAAGTCACTCCACATTTGTGGTCAACCCTAACCACCACAAGTTTTATGAACTATATATATCATTGAGGCTTCCTTGGCCTAAGTTCACTAACTAAATTCACAACTCCATTTTGGCACCTGGGCCTCAGGGCCAAGCAGATTATCGAAGTGGTCTCAAAACAATAATTTATATCAGCTCAACCTCCACAAGCTGAAACAGACACATATTCAACAAAATTTCGTCAAACTACAACAAAGCCTTTGTATCAACCATACGACTATACAGAGGAATCATGCATCAACAAGCTAATGAAGTCACTCAGAACCTTTGTCATTACACGATCTCAATAATTGAGATCTTTGACAATCAATTGGCATATCATTTATGCATTCAAAATTCCACAATCAAATGGTATATCATTTATGCATTCAAAATTTCGCTTCAGAACAAAACTAGCGAGGCACCTATATGCTAATTTGACGATTTCTGTCAAAAGATAAAATTGCTCTATGTATTGCGTAAAAACTTGTATTCTGGTTTGCAAAGACAATGTTACTGTTCAGCATCTTTAGTAGCTTTGTAGTTGTTCACCAGCTCCATCTGCACATCTTGGGAAACTGGAGAATGCTCCTTGTATTCCATTGTGAATTCCCCTTTACCCTGTGAGACAGTCGCCAAGCAGGAAAAATGTCAAAATCAGGCTACATTTTACATGGAAGGTAACGTCTCGTGTGTAAAAGCATCTTACCTGTGTCATGGAACGTAGATCGGTGGAGTATCCAAACATCTTGTTTAAAGGGACCTGTAATGCCAAAATTGACGTGTTAAATTTGACAAAATTTATAGCTCTCATAAGGAATAGCTAATCCCAAGATTCCCTATCCCAGGATGTGAATTATAGTTTCCATGGATAAATAGTTCACTTCCTCCAGTAGGACGTCAACCCTATGTTTTTCATATATTCCTTCTACGAAATACGATTACTCCTACAGTAGATGAATGCATGGCATTTGAATAGAGATTTTTGGAATGAAGAGTGTATCTAGCTCAGTCCAAATATCAGAAGGTTGGCACTGTCTTAACTTGGGTACCAGACGCTTGAAGAAAGAGGGTTAAGGATGTCAAAGAATATATGCAACTCTGCACGTTTTAAATATCAGCAATTTTTGTTCCCAAAAACATATATGTGCATGTATTGAGAACATTAATCACATCACACATAGCTATTTCAAATAGTAAATATACTCCTTCAATCTCATAAAATATGGATCATAATTCCCAAATTCACCTTTTTGCCACGTGTACCCTAATATGATATTACATAGCAGGGATACTGCATTGAGATGGCAACGGGCGGGGATTCCCCGCCCATAACAGGGAGCGGGGTGGGGACAGGGGAGAATTTTGGGCCCGTTCCCTGACCGGTCCCTCTTTTATATACTGAATTTTTCTAAATTATAGTAGGGTATTTTTGTAATATTAACCCCCTCCAAACCCTAACTATAAAAGCTACTTGTACTCTCCCTCTCCTCTCAGCCTCCCACTCTCCTCTCTCCCCGTCTTCCTCTCTCTCTCTCCTCTCGCTCCCTCTCGCAGAGTCTCTGTTCTCACGATCTCCTCAGTGTCTCTCTCTCCTCTCACTCTCCTCTTGAGTCTCGTCTCCTCTACTCTAGGACTTGCTTTCCTCCTCGGTCTCATCTCCTCACCTCCTCTGGCTGGTTCTCTTCTCCTGGGCTCAACTCCCACGAGCGCCGGTCATCGAAGCCTCCTATCTCCTCACTTGTGATCCTCCCTCGCTCCTCCTTACTTGCCTCTCAGATTTGGACTTTTCACTCCTTCTTGCTCGACTCTGAGATCTAGACCTTTGAATTTATGAGCTTTAAAATTTGCTTTCGGAGATGGCGGGGCCCCGGCGAGAAGGTACCTAGAGGAGTGCAGCTGGGGCGGAGGGAGGTTGCGGGGACATCCCCCAGCCCCAACCCGCTCATTGCCAACTCTAGTACATTAGCTGCATGTGGAACACGTTCAAAATCTAGACACATTCCAAACTCTACAACTATAGGGGCAAAAGGGGGCAAGAACATAGAGGCCATTTCCTACTTTGCTCCTGGTCTTATTGACGGTCAGTGTGGGCTCATTGGGCAAACAATTCTTAAGTTGAATTTGTTGTGAACTTTCATGATTAGAGTTTTGGTAACCTCTTCACTTTGACCATATACTAGTCACTTAGATTCAAAAATTAAATATTATCAAAGTTCCTTGAGTGATTGATTTTAAGATGTGTATCCATAAGGAGTTAAGAGCAAGTGCTTGTATCCATGTTTTGACTTATGGACAATATCTCCATCCTGAACTTAGAACTTCGAGGAATCAGTTAGCTGAATTCGTATCCATATCTTTATACCTTATATCAATCAAGTCCATGTAAAATAGTTTTTGCAAGTTACACAGTAAAATTTCTGGATTAGCTTAATGCAGAGACCTATATAGACTCAGATAATTCAATAGTGAATTAAGCTCCAGTAAACTTTCGCTTACTAAGGTTTGACGAATTTTATGAGATGGAATGAGACAATAGGGAGTACTTCAGACATTGTACCAACTTTTACCATACTGACAAGCTAAAGAACTATTTTCTTTAAGGAAAGAAGGAAATATACATACGAATCTCAAAGGATCGGATGCAAGCTAGCGTCCTACAAAAGGCTAAACACATACAAAACTACCCGCAAAATCTACAAGATCAAACCAAGAATAACTACTTCTCATTTTCCCAAAAATAAAGAGTCTTGATGAAATTATCTTTAAAGCACTGAAGAGGCATTTCCACAGCCACAAAGACTCTTCTGTTTCTTTCATGCCAAATGCTACTATTTCTAAATTTTAAACAAATTTTTCTTAGAAGGAAGACAGATAAATAAAAAATTCCACAGCATATGGCACGTCTTTTAGTTCATACTTTTTAATGGTGGGGTAGGTCAGAGGTCTACAGGTATAGATAGCAGAAGCCAAGTAAACTCATACTTTAGTTGTGGGGTAGCTCAGAAAATTATTGAAATAGATTGCAGAAAACAAGCATCCATAGACTATAAGAGCATATTTACTAAATTACAATCATACAGACTATATAATTGACTTAATCATACAGATTTCTTTACCCTCCTCTAACGATGAATGCTTAGCAAAGGAGAATATTTACTTAAATGAATGAACATACAGAATATAGAAGGGTACTTACATGTGCAGTAATGATAGAATCATCACCATCTTGGTCATTCCCAACAATCACACCTTTTCTCCTAAATCATGCAAGATAAATACATTAGGCTATTAATTATTTCAGAAGACTTGTAGAAGATTTAGAAATTGGACAAGAAAGACTTACTTATTGATATCCCCAGTGACAGACCCTTGAAACTCTGTTGGTACCTTCACCTCTACAAGCATTATCGGTTCTAATACCACTGGCTTTGCTTTAGTATAGCACTGTAAATAAAGTACAATTAATACAAGACAAAAGCAGACACTGATATAGTAACAAGTTGTTCAGACTACACACTGAGCACACAAATTTAGAAAGAAAAGATTGCTATGGGGTCCAGCCTGATTGAAGAAAAATCAAGCTTCAAGAAGATGCTAACCTCTACTACCTAGTCCCTACTTTAATATCCCGTGCCACTCATAAATGCATTTCAGCTAGACCTAGCAAAACCTTCCTGCACCTCATTACCCAACCCAAAACTATTCATTACCAATACCCAGGGTAATTTATGACCAGATACCAAACCAACAAATTTTCCAACAATGATTGCAATTCTACTGACAAGTTCAGTATAAAAAGATCACATAATGACCCAACCCAAACAAGCCCCCAGGTCTACTTTCGGCCACTAGTAATAGAAACCAATAGTAATTGCTGCATGCAATTATAGAATGTTAGAATAAAAGGACAACAAGAAGATAAACACATGATAGTATAACTATTAAGGCCTACAGAAAAGTAATATTTCAACTCGGCTAGAAAGGGAGACAAAGATACCTGTCTGAAGGCATATATAGAAGCCAGTTTGAATGCAAGTTCACTAGAATCCACAGCGTGGGATGCACCATCTGTTAAACAAATACGAACATACTCAACTGGATGCCCAATAAGCGAACCCCTGCATAGAAAAGGTAACTTTCTCAATGGCCAGAGAACCCATATAACAACAGGACTCTGCACTTCATTGTACCGTGAACAACCTGCATTTATATTGTATTGTACACTTAACGGCACTAAATTGCTTCAGAAGCAAATGATCAATATCTTTCAGAAATGATGAGGAAACCAGATTTTAGAACGATGAGAGAGCAAATCAGAAAAACTTACGAATTGGCTGCTTCTTTGAACCCTTTCTCAATTGCTGGTATGAAGTTTGATGGAATAGCTTGTCCGACAATCATGTTTTCAAATTCAAACTTGGTTGCTGATCCAAGGGGAAGTGGTTCAATATAACTACCAAGAAGCAAAACAAAGTAAGACGGAGCATATTAGCATTTGTAAAGCAAACTGAAATGAACTTCCAGGATTCCTTATCCAGATTTATGTGACTCCTTCCAGTTCAAGTGATCCTATACACTTACAACTGGAGTCTGGACATAATCCCCCTCCCCCCCAAAGGGCCCAATAAGAAGAAGAAAAACATTTGCACAAGGGGTACTTTTTTGGGGAGGGGGATTGATTGAGTCACTCTCTAGAGTTTGGACAAAGCACCACTAGTAAAATGTCTAGGAAATGGTGCAGAGCACCATAGAGTTTTCTTTTCATTCCTTTTTTAAAAATTTTTCTTTTGTTGTGGGTGTTGGGGGAGGGGCGAGAGGAAGAATGGGCATTCTGCACCCCAGTCGTAAATATGAGACCATAACCATAGCAATTCTATTGGAATTAGTCAATATATCTACAATTGATATGCTTGGACGCAATTAAAACCACATTTGTTTCCTTACCCACACACTCTTCCGTATTGTCCCTGACCACCACTTTGCTTCTTGTGCAAGTAATCAAACTCAGCACGCTGCGTAATAGCTTCTCTAAAATTAACACGAGGCTTTCCTGTTTGTGCTTCAACCTACAAAAGGGAAATCACGAGACAAAAGCTGACTATGTATAAAGACCGCATCATTTATGTGCTCAAGCACAGAACATCTAAACCGAAAACATTCAGCACCTTATACTCTCTTCTGATGCGCTCAACATAAATTGCTAGATGCAGTTCTCCCATTCCAGAGATAATCGTCTGCCCGCTCTCAGCATCTAATCCAACACGGAAGGTAGGATCCTCCTTTTGGAAACGATTCAGAGCTTTCGAGAACTGTCGAAAGAAAACACTGAGGTTAAGCAAGAAAGAAAATTAGTAAATATCAATTACAGAAGCCGACTACCACTTTGTATTACTCACTTGTCCTCCAGAGTCCTTAGACACTGGTGAAACTGCCAAAGACATCACAGGCTCAGGAACATTCATAGAAGTCATAGTGTATTTCACTGTTCCATCAGTGAAAGTATCCCCTGGTAACATTATTTAGATATTAGCAAAGTAAGAATTCTTGATCGGAGATAAGAAAATCTAAATAAAAACACAAAACAAGGCAGTACCATCTAAATAGGGATTTTTAACATCCGTAGCCCTCACCGTACATGCTAATCATTTTTCTACCCATATAAATGACCCCGACATTATTAATATTACAAGTAGAAGTAAATCAGGCAGACTCAGTTGATCGGAGCATTGAAAAGACCGAAATACTCTATTATTACTTTACCCCACCTACCTTCACCTAGGCCCTTTCTTTATTTTGGTTTCATTAGGTTTAAGAGTAAAAAAAAAAAAAGCAAGCAAATCGGTTCTCATGGGTCCTCTCTCTCTCTCTCTCTCTCTCCCCTCTCGTCATCTTCTTTTCTCCATTAACACTCGAAACTCTTCCCTCTCGTATTAGTGAAATGAAGCATCTCATCATCCAATCCTTTCATCTTTGAATGTGTTCAAGTAGGCAAGAGACTCGGGTTTGTAAAATGGAATTTGCTAAGAAGGTTTATTTGAGTGAAGCATCAAACCGATCAAGTTCTAAGGCTCAGGCTGCAAAAGATAATTGTCCGGCAACTTCAACCTTCGAATGTGTTCAAGTAGGCAGAGACTCATCCCAAAAGGGGAGGGGAGAGAGAGAGAGAGATTGAAGACAGAGAAAGTCCGCAAGAGGGAGAGAATAGAACTTTTGGCTCGTTTGGTTGGATGTTATTAGTTATGCAATGTAATTCAAATTGCAAAAGTGATTACATTATCACATTTGGTTGACTAAAAGGAAATGTAATCAAATTTACATTGTTATTATAATTACACCATAGGATGTAATCAAATTTACATCGTTATTATAATTACACAAAAGGATGTAATCAAATTAACTTGGACTTTCTCAAGTTAAGCCCATAACATTGTACGATGCAATCGGGGCCGGTCCAAGGTAATCAAAACCCAATACCCTCATTCTCACCCTCACTTCTCGCTCGTTCACCCCTTCACTTCTCGCTCTCCTTCGATAATGGCGAGAGGAAACCCCTCTTTCTCTCTCCTATTACCCTCTCCTTCCTCTTTCTCCTCCCATAGCTTTCTTCCATCGGTTTTGGTGGTGCTCCCAATCACTTCACATCTCGACTTGTTGAAGCGTCGATTTTCAAATTTGGTTGTTTGAAGCTTTGATAGTCTTCTTCATTTGGGTATTCTGGCGCCGTCTTCATCATTTCAAGCTCCCAATCTCTAAAAAACCATAGCAATGGCGATTTTCTCTCTCTAAGAGGTATGTCACTTCTTTTGTTTAATTTGTTTCTAATTTTTATTGTTTCTAGGGTTTTATAAGTGAAAATTGATTAGAGATCTCATTTTCTAGTTTGAGTGGAATGAGATGAAACTCCATTGATCTTCAGTTTGGGCTAGAGGAAGAATTCTGCTCCTGGTGCTACGCCCTTCTTTCTCTCTTTCTCTCTTCGGACATTTCTGTTTCAAGGTCGAGTATAGAAATTTTGATTCCGTTGGCGATTAGAATTGGGGTTTTTAAGTTTTGGATTAGAGAATTGATTGATCCTGTCTGTTAGTTCTTGCTGTGGAGGCATGGATGGTTGAAAATTGAGTCCACTTTTCATGCAAATTGAAGCCATTATCTAATCTACAACTCGAATAAGACCTTTGTCTCCGAACGAAGTTGTGATTTTCCACAAAGTGAAGCTATTTCTATATGTGCTTGTTCCTACTTCACTTTCTACCCCTATTGTGTTTAAGCACATGCTAAACCAATGGAGAATGGAATCATAACATTTTTACGCATATTGTAGTCTCAAGCAACTTTCATGTATATATTGCTCTCTCTTTATAATCCTCCCTTCTTTTGTCCCTTGTGGTTGAATACCCTTTTGCTTGGTTGTGGACCTAGTTTTGTAGTCTAATAACCACGAGAAGTGTTTTCTCCACATTGAAAAATTGTAGGAGAGGAGTCCGATATGCAAATGGTAGGTTTTTACATATTGTCTCCATGTTGCCAACTGCCAAGGACTGAACTGTGTGAGTAGTTCGTGGTTAGTTTACATTAATAGTGTTTACGTTATTGTTGAAATGAACTTTTCACCAATAAAAACAATACTAAATTTTTGGAAAAGCAAACTTTGATAATATATGAGACTAAAATAATGGATGTTTTTGGCAAAGAGTATAGGGCTGCAAGAGTAAATATTCAAATCTGAAATTTTCGAACAGATTGAAATCTTATTTTTGCATTGGGTTATATATATTTCGCTCATCTTAAAAAAACTTGTGTTGGATTATAATAAAAAGTGTGTACGTTGTAGTATTCTCTCATGCGATGCCAAAGTAAATGCACACAATCCTTACTGAATTTGTCCGAAAATGATTAAAGATTGAGCAGAAATCTCAAAATGGGTTTAAAATAAACAATGCAGATACTGTGATCTTTATGAGATTTTTTGGTTGTTATTGGTATGAATGAAAGAAGATAATGGGTAGCAATAAGTAGGTAGTTGAGACAAGTCATAAGCTGGAAATTAGCCGGCAACATAATTAAACTGTGAATTGAATTCTAATATCTCCCACTCCCTGCGATAGATTAAATTCTGAAATTTGCCCCAGCTGATCTTAATCTTATCATCCATCCATCATCGTTAGCTAGCTAGCTTCAATTACGTTGTAATACGCTGTAATAGTATCTGTGCGGTCTGGTTATATCAGTATACCAAGAAAGATGACAACTTCAATGCTAATGTTCTTGGCTTTTGTAGTTAAGTTGGGTGGAGGGTTGTTGCCTATTCATTAATTCTCAAATAACATCCACATGGATAGGTAATAGACAATGTAGTGAATTTTTCATTTAAGGCATGTCATACTTGGTGGCTGAATGTCAGAGGTAAGTTTAATTTGGATGATGTTACTGTTATGAACTGAATTTGCTTTTCCATGCTTGCTCTACTTGTTTTCATCGACCATAGTCAAAGCTATTGCTATATCATATTCATATGATTGTCTAGTCTCTTTTGTGAGACTCTTTCCATTGAGATGAGGGGCAAGAGATATGGATATGATTGACATATGATTATTGGAATGGATGAAAGCTGAAGGAGAATTTATAGTAGAGGTAACAGAAAGTGGTGGATGGTGTTTTTTTTTTTAATAATACGTCCATCTTGCGCCTCTGATCCATTTTTGTATACGGTTTGTATATGGGTCCCTTGAGGACACACATAAATGTAGCAATGTAGCTTATTGTCTGCATGATGGTGTTTGTATATGGTTTATTTTGTTCGCCCACTTGCTTTTATATGAGTTCGGAATTTAGTCTATTGGATGTTTCTGGATATTAATTGAAGTTGCTTAAACATTTCTTATGATGTAGAATCACCCCAAGGCCAATGATTATGAGGATTTGGGTATTATCTTTGGGAAGGATCGTGCTGCAGGACAAGATGCTCAAGATCCGGAAGATATTGAATGTGAGGTTAGTGAAGATGTAAATGAATATTGGACTAAGAAGGATGCTCCTCAATCTTTGTTCACTCAAGAGCCTTCGAGAGGGATGAAACTAGTTCTAGGTGGTCTGGAAATTTATGGAAATGAACTAGAGTATATGCCGGCTTGATTATCAAGCTTAACATAAGTTGCTTCCATTCTTGGTAGAGAGTTACGTGCCATTAGTATTGTATTAAATAAAATTACATCTTGTATTAATTCTCTAATTATAATGTAAATAATTAAGGGGCTTGCATTTGGTAATTTTTGTATTAATTCTCTTAATTTGATAATTAGATGTAATTCATTAAGGGGCTTATCATTTTCTTTGAGAATTAATGCAACATCTTCTTTTAATTCGATAATTACAGCTTCCGTTATATGAAGAAGTTACGATTCATTTTGTACTTCAATTCTTAGTTTAAAAAGCTTAAGGCGCACAAAAGCACAAAGGGTCCTAGGGCCGGAGGTGGGCTTCGAGGTGAAGGGGCGTGCTTTCTAGAACGAGGTGTACTTACTAAAAAATGCTTGAAAATTATTATCAAGCAATATTTTTGGTTGAATATGCTAGATGATGACATCAAATAAGTAATTAGATATAATTGTAACTACGAAAAATACCATAAAGTCTTAGATTGTGATAACACAATGAATTCGTTATGATTTTCACCAAATATGCAAGCAGACAAAAGAAAAAAAAAGCACAAATTGAAAACGAAGGGCACTAACCCGCTTACTCAGTTTAACAAAGACAAAGACAAAAGAAAGAGGAAGGGGGAGGGAGAGCCAGGAAAATAGAAAAAAACAGAAAAAAGCCCTCTCAGGCACGCGAGGCAGTCTCAAAGGGTTTTTGGAGGGGCTGGGCTTCACCCCTTGTAAGGCGAAGGGGTAGGCTTCGGGCTTTTGTGAGCCTAGGCGCGCCCTAGGCGCGCTTCTTTAACTAAGCTTCAATTCTCTAATTATAGACATTGTTTGCATCCAATAGGGACGCGGTTTTTTAAACCAAGCTTCAATTCTCTAATTATAGACATTGTTTGCATCTAAGAGGGCGCGCTTTTTCAAACTAAGCTTCAATTCTGTAATTATAGACATTGTTTGCACCCAAAAATATTGGATTGATTTATTACCATTAAATTGTTGAACCAAACATAGTAAAGCAACGGTAATTGCGTTACATAGGTGATTACTCCATAACTAACCAAACATAGTTATGAAATTCTTATTGCATTGCTAATAACATTACATTATTGATTGCATTACATAGCTGTTACATTGCATCCAACCAAATGCCACCTTTAGGTTTAAAGAAAGATTGAACACATCTCTTTTCATTTATTTAGGCATTTTGTCATTTTATGCCCACCAACTATGAACACTTCAGTATAAATATCAGAAAAGGACTTGCAAATTATTAACAACACCGGTCAAGGGGTTCAAAATCATTTTCCATATTTCATGAGTAGAAAAATGATTAACACATACCTCGAGGGGAGCGGGTGTTAAAAGGTCCATCCAAATAGTCATATTTGAGGAACAGTTCTTACAAAACTTACAAAGTGCCAACATATACTAAGGACCTAAGGTAAATATCTTTTAGAATTTTGGGATGACCAAGCAACCATTAAATCTTTTAGTCCAAATGAGCACGGGTATAATCTAAAGCAATTTATAAGCAATTCTTAGTAAGTTCTTACTAGGGCCATCAACTCGAATAATAGTTTATGTTGGCTTAAAATTAGGGTCATATACATAAGTAAACAACAGCTCAATAATCTCTCCTTAGTGCATGGCATGAACGTGTTTGACTCATTCCAAGAACTTGGTTTGCAAACCTATTACCTTTTAGTCTTGTCCTTTTTGGTATGTATTAATCATCAATTTGCACCATCACTTCTTTGGATATGCTTGCAGATCCTTTGTTATCAAGAATTGTTTGCCACTATTGGCTTCGCTATATCATTCTAATGCTTTGATACAGCATTGACGCCTGTAAAAAGAAAATGCAAGGAACAGTACAAAGCTGCCAGGAGCTATACATACGAACACTTTAGCCAGTAAGAAGCTACAAGGTACTTGTAAGGTAGATGTAAAGTAGTTGTAAGAACTTGTAAGCTTTAAGCTTAACCTACTTAAAGCTAAAAAGAATAGGGCCTAAGTTGCTTGCCCAAAAACAATTGTTATAATTACTTTTGATGTTTTTCAAATTTTATTTTGGGGTGAGTTTATTGGCTTTCTCCATAGAGGTAAGCTTTCCAACATCTAAATCTCTCTAGTCACTACTTAGAGGAAATCATAGTTACCTGGAGCGCAGTACGCTCCGGTACGCGGGACAGATTTGTGTACACAATATGCTACTTAGGAGAGAATCGGATACGTTGGATAGTCGGTACGCCATTTGGGTATGCAGTTTGCTGTACTCGACAATCCGATTCGTGGATTAAAATAAGTGTAAACTTTAGAAACCATTGGATAAAAATTTTGCCTCTTGTAGAAGATACAAAATCTAAATATTGCAGAAGATACAAAACTTAGCTCTCATCAACTTAATTTTCAATTCAAAATTGACAATAAATCAAAAAAAGAGACAAAAACAAAACATGTATTGGGAAAAGAAGACTTAGGCCTCGAGACCTAGAGCCTAGAGCCTAGAGCACTATTTCCAAGTGTAACCCATCCCCCTCTCTTTCTCTCTCTTCGGGAAAATCAGGCAGCCCCCTTCCCCATCTCTCTCTCTCTCTCTCTCTCTCTCTCTCTCTCTCTGGGTTCTTTTGTATCTGCCAAAAAAGAAACACTGAAAAGTAAGGTATGTTTCTAACCTTTAACTTCATTCTTTTGTTTCTCTTCTCTCTGGGTTAATCGATGGGAAAAAAAAAGTTGGTACTTATTTGTTCTCTAAAAGCTCATCATCGTCCATCTTCCTCTCCATTCTTTTACAAATTTTTATCCTCCATCGTGAAATCTTATCTAGAAGTCGGAACGCTCTCTGGTGCGAACTGATTCTCGACTCGGAGCGAATCAATGCAGCTCACGAATCGCATTTCGAGTCACGTGACCTGGATCGTAGTACATAGGGGGTCCCGCGAATCCGGTAACTATGGGGGAAATCCAAGTGTTGACGTATAGTATTCGCAGGTCAGTAAATCTCGATCTTAGTTAATGAACAATAACCTGCATCCTCAAATATTTCACCCATAATCTACTTACGGGATTGCGACAGATGACAATGGTAGGAGACTTTGAGGATATACTAAAAGAGTGACATTATGAATATGAACCTGAAGCACAGTCAACTCCAAATACAGCAACTATTTGCCCAGCATGAGCCTCTTGAATGTCCTATAAAATTAAAATTCCAAGAAAATTGATAAGAAAGGAGTCAGTCTGGGAACTATAGCAAAATTAATAGAAGGAACTTGGGAGATTGGAAGCTTAGATACTGCGGACAAAGGCTTTTGTCATAAAATGTTCTGGTAATTTTCTAGGAGACATTTAACAGGCAAATCATTTATGACAGAATCAATGCTAACGCATAGTAAGAACTAACCTCCATTTCATCAGAATGCATTCGGACAAGACGAGGAACCTGTGCATGATAAGCACAAAATTAGGAATAAAGCATGTTTATTTTGCTTACAGGAACAATGTCCTGCTCAACTGAGGCATCAGGATCACAACAACAACCTTTGCAGAAATATGAAGGATAAAAGTAGGATAACTGGGGTGACCAGCAGTCTAACATGCTACATTAAGGTTTACAAAAAGGAAATTATGTTGTCAAGACTTGGATAAGGTATTAGAAATTTAGAAAAATTATTGTTTTAATCAATTACAAAAACTAAAATTTATGAGACATAAAAATGAGTATTTAATGAAGGTTCATGAATACTGTGTGTGGCATGGAAGCAACAATCACACCACAGGTTTATGCAGATGAATAGAATTCAAAGAACTTAGGGCTCCAGCCCTTTCCTTGAAAGCAAAAATTTTTTGAATGAGTTGTACAATGCTTCACAAGCTAATACTGCAGGCTACATACCAAAGTAAAAATACAAATAAAAATTTATAAACATGCATCCATCGACATATGGATCTGAAAAGTACTTTGTAATCTTCCAGAGAGACCAGAGACCAGAGAAAAAGATCCTGGTCTTTGAACAATAACATTTCATATTCTTTGAACAAAAACAAGATCCTGCTCTTCATATACAGCTAGCCCCGGATTAAATAGCAATAGGTATATTATTGATGAAAAATGGGCATCTTATACACCAATTCAAGATCAAGAGGAGCCAATTTCCATTATCCCAAAAACACAGTCTCATCAATTATCCCAATGAAGAGCTTGTTCCATATGAACACTTCATTAATCCAATGATTAGTAATGGCATTTTGGTATATCTCCCACTATTTGACAATACTTCTATCATACTTATTGTGCTTGACATATGCTACAACATGATTTCCCTCCTCCTGCTCGTCCCCTATAGTGTTAACGTTCCTAGTTCCCTCTGTTTCTTTTTAGGTCCTACAATCTTACCTCACCTCCCACTCTCTTCACATCCTTGTTATCAGTGGAACGATTTTAACCCCCATCTCTACTCATGATTTTCTCAATTTGCCGGACCACCCCCTCTCTAACTCTCATAGGGCTCAACATGATGCTACCCCAGCCATTGCCCCTTTCATCTCAATTGCATGGCTTTTGTAAAGAGAGAAAAGGGGTATACTCTATGTCACGGGATGATAACTAACTCAAACTAATCACCCGTGCGACGTTAGCAAACTACACCCAAAACCCTTCTTGAGCTTCCTAGTAAGCCTTAGAGAAAGCTTGACTTAAGCTTGGAGGAAGCTAAGTAAGCAAGGGAACACTTAGAAGGAGTTTACTTGGCTTGGAACCTCTTGTGGATCATTCTTGGATGCCTTATAAATGAGCCCCTTTAGGAGTGTATATACTTACCCACCTCCCCAATGGATGAAGGAGATTGCCTTGATCCTACGGTCTAGATTTATCCTCTAAAATCCTTTACACAAATATCCATATTTCCATACAAGTGTGGAACACTATAGAAAATTGTGGAACCTTATGGAACAACAAAGAAAAGTCTAGAGAACTCCAAGTTGTTCCGGAGCGTTTCATGACATCCTCCCCTACCTAACCCGACAAGGACATCGGCTACTTGTCATCAAATGCTTGATTGGCGTTGAGCGGACTTATGGCACCGAGTTTTTTCCACCTCTTGCCTCTCATCTGTCATGAGAAGAGCACCCGGTTTGCTCCGATGGGGACACTCAAAGACCCAATGAGGTCTATGACAAAGGACGCAAGATATGTTCCTCTTTTCCTTGTAGGCATAGGGCTTGTCTTTCTTGGGATATTGTCCAGTTCTCCCTCACCTTTGTCATTGTCATTTGACTCCTTATCTCGTCCTTCGGAGGGCTTGAACTCGTACAAGGACTCCACGGCGGCAATGGCGGAAGCGAGGTCTTGCACTCCCCGCCTTTTAAGTTCCATGTTAGCCCACCCATGTAGGCCATCGAGAAATCAACATAGAGCGTCTTTCTCCCCCATGCTAGGAATTTCCAAGAGTAGTTCTTGGGACTCCTTAACGTATTATTGGACGTGACCCTCCTTGAGTTGGAGGCATTGATGCTTGGCCTTGCTTCATATTCCGCATCCTCGGGATAAAATTGCTTTTGAGTTCTCCCTTGAATGTCTCCCAAGTAGTGATGAGGCTAAACCCTCTTTTGACGTCGTCGTAGCGACGCTGCCACCATAAAAGAGCAATGTCTTTCGAAACAAGGAAGCATTGCTTACCTTTTGAAAATCCGTTGAAGTTAGGAGGCTTGGGTGGATTCACCTTTGGGCAATCATGAATTGGAGCGACCGGACCGACCACCTTTGGCCATTGCGGCCATGCATACACGTTGATAGCCGACACCGACTTTACGTGCCTTCGACTAACTCCCTTATGTCGGACATGATCGCAAGCAACTCCGGAAGTCATTCCTCAAAAGCGGCAACACTTCCCTTGACCTCTCCCAGCCCTTCTTACCACCCTATCACCCCGTTGTTGGCTCCCTTTGCTCCCTTTGTCGACGCTCGACATGGTTCTCCTAAACTTTGGCTCGATACCAACTCTCAAGGGATGATAACTCGCTCAAACTAATCACCTTTTGCAGCACTAGCAAACTATATTCGAAACCCTTCTTCGACTTGCTAAGTACACAAGAGAACACTTAGAAGGAGTTTGGGAGAATGATTGTATATTACTTTACTTGGAAACTCTTGTGGATGATTCTTGGATGCCTTACAAACAGCCCCCTTGGGGTATATATACTTGCTCCCCAATGGACGATGGAGATTGAATCCTCTACACAAATATCTATGTTTCCACCTTATGGAACAACAAAGAAAATTCTAGAGAATTTTGGGTTGTTCCGGAGCGTTCTGTGACACTCTAGCACACCCGAAACCAAAAACAAGAACCAAAACTAGGAAAATTTACCAAAACGCCATTACTCAACGGTCAATATCCATTTTGGCTTAAAAACTTTGATGTTCTAATGACAAGTTATGGCTTTTTGGTAAAACTCGCAACTATTTGATGGCTATGTTAATCCAGATACGACTTATGCTACGAGACCCCTTTTTCCCACCATTTATTTCTCTCTTCTATGACACTATTCTTTATTTTTCGGCCTAAACTCTCACCTTACCTCCATCTCTCTTCCTCCTACTCTCTAAGAAAGGAAGATTTATCTCCATCTCTCACCCCATGAACCCAAATTTGCCTCACTCTCCACCTCCCTTAGTTTTCAACTAATTCTACCCTCCCCATTCTCCATCTCATCTCAATTCCATAGATTCGATGACAGAGGAAATGGGGTGTACTTTAGTGAACACAAAAACAAAAAAACCCGGACTTAGGGACATTTATTGATGGAGGGGAGGTCATGGAGGCTCTAACCCAAGAAGAAGGAAGCAATCAAGCCAAGAGTCATGCCTTGTCCCAGCTCAATGTCCAATTTAGGCACATACAAGGCTGTGTTCTAAGCTGCAGAGGAAGGAGGGGGACTTCAAATTTTTCATAGGGCGACCTTGATGAGTCCTGTTATGGGGAGGAGTCTTGGTCAATCGGAGAAAAAAGTTGCATCTCTTTTTAACAAAGTCAGCCAGAACCGGGTAATCATTTGACCCATGTCAACTAAAAGAGCCATATATCTCATCCGTAGGTCAATTTGGGCAAACAACCTATGCTTGGAAAGAGGACGCTTTAAGCTTTCCAACCAATACCTTGGAGCTGCAAAAGGAGGCTGACCCAAGAAGATATGCTCATTGGAACTTCAACAAGAAAAGGCGCCTGGCAAGTGAAAGGCACTATAGAAGTCTCTCATCCGTGGGTCAATTTGGGCAAACAACCTATGCTCGGAAAGAGGACACTTTAAGCTTTCCAACCAATACCTTGGAGCTACAAAAGGAGGCTGACCCAAGAAGATAAGCTCATTGAAACTTCAACCAGAAAAGGCGCCTGACTGGTTGTTGCTTTCACCCTTTTGTGTTGGTTGCTTTGTGCTTTTGCTGTATGCTTTTTGCTTTTAAGTTTGCTTAGCCGCATGTATTAGGTTCCCTTGGATGTTAATCATGTAA
Organism: Talinum fruticosum; assembly: GCA_021018815.1. Classification (NCBI taxonomy): domain Eukaryota; kingdom Viridiplantae; phylum Streptophyta; class Magnoliopsida; order Caryophyllales; family Talinaceae; genus Talinum; species Talinum fruticosum. The sequence goes on along the minus strand of JAITYX010000036.1, from coordinate 3,694,383 downwards.
TATGGGCCGTTGGATGTGGCTGTCTAACCTCATTTTGTAAGGCACTATAAAAGCTAAGTGTCATAACTTGTAAAACCTAGTTGATGTTGTTATGAAGTTGAGCTTCCTCCTTACCTTCAACTCTTGCTTTCTTTGCTTATTATAAACGTGGCCCAATTAAGAGGTGATCTACTCCCCCCTTTCTCCTTCAGGGTCTTGAGAGTTCCCCCTCAATTTTCAAATCAAAACTCCACCTAAAAAGCCCCCATCCACCCATTTCCCCAAAATTGTGCTCAAAAACACCCCAATCTACCCGGGTGTGTTTTTCTTGCCTTAGCCTCTTTTCCCACCCTTGCCTTTCACCCCCAACCTTTCATCATTTACAAAATGTCATCACTATTCACTGGAATAGATAATGGCAACAATACATTAGAGACGACATCATCCCAAAGAATAGGTATTTTGGTAAATCTCCCAATTTTCTAATGTAGTCATGCCAATGCGTTCATGCTTGGAGTAAACCCCTCTGCCCCTGTGCTTACTTTTTTCCTGTTTCTCTTGCAAGGTGCTAGGGTTTTTCTTATTTTTTATTACTATAATCTTCTTACCACACATACTTTTATATCATTTTCTCTCTCTCTTTAAGTCTCAAAGGAGTGGTTACATCCATCTATCTGCCAAAGATTCTCTCCATTTGCTAACATCATCCTTGTTTCAGGTGGTGATCGTCGTTGATGATTACAGGTATTACTTTGCAGTGAATTCTGCTTGGGGGGGTATGATCCAGTATCAATCAACTTTAAGTCGTGAGTCACCGCTCTGTTATTAGCCCTACTGATGAAGATCTTGGGCTATTTTTTATTTAGTTTGTTACCCTCTTATTCCATAAATGTATTTGTGGTTTTAAGTAATTAGAACCATTATGCATGTTCTTGATATTATTGTGCTGTATTTGTATTTGTATTTTGCATTTTGGTTAGTATGAATTGATGGGCTGAGATTTGCAAATCTGGCTTCGAGCTTACACTTAAATAGAAATTGGAGAACAAATAAGCAATGAGGAACTGCAGATTAAACTGTGAGCTTAAACAGAAATTTACAATCTCACTTAACGATCTTGGTTGCAGTTTACTGATAAGATGTTCATTTTTTAAATTGATTAATTATAGCTTTCTACTGTTTTGATGATTTACCAGTGATTACCAATGTAGGTGTTGTATGCATAGGACGCAGTGCAAAATCCGTCAGCACATGTGACATACACAACAAACACAAAACACGAACAGTAATTTATGCAGATACAAAATCCAAGGGACCCATAAAAACATTTTTTGAGACGAAAATATTTGATTACGCAAAAAAAATTGAAAAGACACAAATATTTCAAGCAAATGCTAAAAAGACACATGGTTACCTTAATTTTCTTGCCAGTGTTCACATTGTGTATGAAATCACCCTTCTTGATGACACCCTCATATATTCTGCAAGTCAAGTTTAGTCATAAAGTTTGAAGCAATGGAGACACATGAAAATTCCTGCATAAAAAGATACACTTGAATTGACAAGAATTATAACAAAAAACGTCTAATTAATACCTCAAATATGTCAATTGACCAAATCTCCCTTCCTCCAATTTAAATGCCAGCGCTACAAGGGGTCCTGCTGGGGACCCAGATAACAATACCTAAGCAGCACAAAATCAGCTATGAGCAGACAACACAAAAGGTAAAATTGGTCATGAAACATGTTGGACAACTACCTTCTCTTCATTGTTGTTTTGATCAAGAGCATAGTTGCTGACTTCAGTTGGGCATGGCAAATAACTAAGAACTCCATCAAGAAGTGGCTGAACTCCCTGTAATCAAAACATGTAAATATAAACAAATTATTTACTCATTCTGTCCAATAAAATAAATCCCTTTTTCCTTTTAAGGAAGTCCCAAACAAAGTCCTATTTTAGTATTAATTATATTGAATTATTTCTCTCTTTTAAGATCAGAAGAAACAGTGAATCAATAATGCCGTTTCTTTAAAAAAATCATTTCCTTTCCAGGGATTAAATATTATAGGACAAGATCAAAGGAGAACAAACAAATTGGCAGTGAGAAAGAGGTTCCCGTGCCAGATGCATGTCCAAAATTGATATACAAGAAGAGCATTAGTACCTGTTGGGGCCACTTTACTGATTGTCAATCATTAATGAACAAGCAGCTAATGCAGGCTAGTTACAACATTCCAAATAGTTATATTAGAAAAATGTTTGATTAAAGGAGTCTTCAACAGGAGATCCCACAACAATAAAGCAGAGAATAAAGAAACAAGACACATTCCCTAATTCTACAACTTTATAGCAAAAACACACCCAGAAATGTTGAATGTGCAAAATTCCATCTACAGGCAGCAGATTAACCAATGTTATAACCAAAAGAGTGAAATGAATTTTAGGGCAAATTAGGAGCAGAAATGAGAACTGATATCTGATAAAGTGTCCAAGATACTGCCAGACAGAACACACAGAACGAGAAAACAAGATCATAATATTTCCAATATACCTTGTTCTTAAAAGCACTGCCCATGAATACAGGAACAAATTTCTTTGCTACAGTAGCCCTTCGAATTGCATCCTAATGAAGAAACATAAAACTGTGAGAAGCATACAGTTGAAAAGTTAAAAGTGTATAAATCACAAGGAAACAGAGACATGCCATCACAACACATTACATAGAGGTCAACTTGAATTTGAAGCGCTGGCCCCTAGGTTAGGATATGTAGCCCTTGATTAGAATGAAAGATCTTTGAATGACAATTCAGAGTAGAAAGGGGACAAGAATAGGGAGTAAGCATAGTGACAATCTGACCCCCTCCCCCTTCTCTTCTTTCCTCCCAGGGGAAAAGAGTGAAGAGAAGTAAATTGCCCCAATGGAAAAATCATAGAATAAAAAAGAAAGCTTGCATTGACAACTTAGACGGGAGAGGGAGGAAACAGCAATGATCAAGTTAATTGAGTTGTTTCCTTGTGATCTCAAACGAGAATCATAGAAACAATGGATCTTTTTGGTTTACAACCGTATAATGGCAGTCTTAGCTGCAGGACGAGGACTGCCCCAGCCCACAATGCTCATGCTGAAGCAAGCACAGCCCATTATCATGCTTCCCTAGTTTCTCACAGTTTTTCCAAAGATTGCTAGGAATTCAATCGCCAATTTACCTCAAGATCAGAAGATGATATAGGCTCATCAGCAAGAAATTGTTCAGCCAGTTTATCATCAACCTCTGAGACTGTCTCCACTAGCTCATGCCGCTTTTCTGCCACTAAACCTTCCATATCTTTAGGAATTTCAGCAGCTACAACATTTTCACTAGAAAAGAAGATATCATGATATCAACAAGTCCAAATTTTTGTATCATTACAGTTGAACAAAACAAATTGACTCAATAGATAGCATACGCACCCATTTGAACCATGGAAATTATAAGCTTTCATCTCGACAAGATCCACCAGACCCTGGAAGTCATCCTCCAAGCCAATTGGTACTTGCACAGCAGCACTGTGATGCCGTAGTTTTGATCTAGCCTATAAAGGACATAATTCAGCTTTGAATATGTTTAAGATTAACATGAAGTTTTGACCAAGCTCCACTGAAGTTGTCTTGTGACCATCCAACAGATCAAACAAACTCCCGAAAGAGCAAAATAATTCAGTAGATGCATCAGGTTTATGCAAAAGCAGGATTAGCACAGAGTCTAACTTAATCATTAAGAACACCAAGCCAAATAACCAGCCCCACAGCAGACAGCATGCTGCTGAATTGTTAAAGTTTGAAAATGGATACTGCTTACAGCCACCAACTTTTAAAATACAAAGTAAGGCAATACATTCTAATAATATGGAAAATATTACACAGACAGCACGACATGCATGAATATCAAATTCAAAAAACATAACGACAATAGAAGCAGACAAAAGAGGTTGTAACGACTAATCGAACAGCCATAGATTCTGAGATGTGCATATCTAAATTTAGTAAAGTGATTGTGGTGCTCAGTGGCCAATTCAACAAAAAGATAGTGCCAGCATATGCAGGAAAACTGCAAAATAACAGCACAATAGCGCGTGCAGCCACCCAGGGGTTACAAGTTGTGATGTGATAGTGTGATCACTAGTGGCAGTAGATATGTCCTGATCATGGTACACACAGGGTAAATTACTATGATGGAAAATTGGAAATGATAGGACTTGGAGGCTGCATGGGTGCAAAAATACATAAGGTTTACACGGCACTTTCTACTTGATATTGTAAGTTGTAAGGTCCTGTACTATATTTATGGAGTCCCTTTGAAATGACAGCCAAAGAGCACTCCATTTGAGAAGACAACCAAAGAGCACAATAGCAGCACTTGTTTGAGCAGTCATGTCCACATGCATGTGCATCATATCATTAGTCGAATTTCTTCATAATACCTAGCATTACATTGCATCAGTATTAGTAATGAAACAATCCAGGTAATACCAATACAGAAACCTTTTGGGCTCATCTGGAGATGCATTATGTGCTACATTAGATCACCGCAGATTCTTTTCCAATTAAATGCAGAACTCAGTGGTATATGATAATGCTAAATTCTGATGACCAAGCACAATTAATGCATCTCGCAAGCCTTTTATATGTATTTTTTAAACAAGGAAAACGAGTAAATTTTCACTAAGAGTAAATGATCCAAAACCAAGTCATTGTCATCTATCGACCCCTTCATAGATCATTTCTATGCAGAGTGGCTGGGCGGGTGACTGAATAGAAGCATCTCAGATACCCATCTACAGGCAAAAGGCCAACCTCCTCAAGCTGTCATTCTCTCAGTCATGCCATTAATAATGCTATCGTGAGGCAGAGGATTGACCTGTGACAACATCTACGTCCTTTCACTCCCGTAGGATAACCTAACTATCGGATCCTCCATGATAACAAGCTGAGGATTGAGCACTAAGTATAGAAGAAACCTGGAAAGTATGAATGACTGGTTGCCTGCATATTTGAGGAAGCCTGCTTTGCCAAGGTACATAGGGACACATTCGTCCATGCAATGATTTTCTTTACGCTGACGCCAAGACCTGAATGCACTTAGGAAGCTAACCGGACTTCTTATCTAAATTGACATAGGCAACAATACATGTTCATTCAAGTGGTTTGGCACTTGTTCCCCTTAAGCAAGGTCTTCGGAGAAAAACAATGATGAAAGAGTTCTACCCCTTATGGGCCAATAGTAGCTCAACCCTAGTGAAATGGATGATCAAGACCAAAAATAAATAAATTTAAAAATAGGCAGCTTTACTTATGGAGCTTTATTTTTAGTCTTCATCTTCTAACCACACAAGCCTTAGAAGATGACCCAAGACGTAACTCCAACACACTGTAACATACTTATTTCAAATCATAAATTTAAATACATACTTGAAAATTTTGGAACTCCAAAATGACAAATCAACTCAAAACAAAATAATGCAATCAAAATAGGAGTATAAAAGAAAAGTGACTATACGCCAAAATTAAAGTCCAGGAATTACCTGATTGAGAACCTTCCACGGATCAGCTCCCATTCGATCCAATTTATTGATGAACGCAAGCCTTGGAACCTCATATCTTCTCATTTGGCGATCAACAGTGATAGATTGGCTCTGAACACCACCAACACTGCATAGGACGAGAATGGCACCATCAAGCACACGTAAGGCTCTCTCAACTTCAATGGTAAAATCAACGTGACCAGGGGTGTCAATGATATTGACCTGTGATAGAGAGAGTTAAAGCATGAGAGTCAGAGAGCAACAAAAGTGATTCCACCACAGCCTCTATGAAGACATAGAGTTACGTATACAAAGTCGGGGAAATAAATAAAATAAGCATCCTCATGGAGAGGGAGATATTGCAATAAACTATATGAGCACTAAACTCAAATCTTAGCTTGTCATCCAGGTAGAAAGCAAGATTTCACAGTCCAGAAGAGAACTGGGTTAATTTACATTTTGCCAAAGTATAGTCATAAGAATGACACCAACTTTGTGTCCATTAGTTCAGAGATGTGCCGTCAGAATGCAACCATAAGCCATCATGTTCTAGATTGGAAGGAAAAAGACAAAAACCAAACCTCTTGCTCGCATCCCCATTCCCCAGTTAATGATTTAACTTGCCAAGAGAGACCAAGGATGACATATGCACACTCCATGTGCTGTTATCATAAACTAAAAAAATTCAGTAAGTTTCTTAATTTAGTTTTTCTTCTTTTTGTTTTTTCCTAGACTTCCATCAAGGACACTACTGGAAACTGTGTCGTCTTGCTAAAGTCAAAGCTTATGCCATGCTATCCCATAATTTTACAAAGCAAAAGAAGTCCAATGGCAAATTGGCCTGAAGCACCAGCACCAGGTGTCAATTCATGCTACATGAGCACACAATGGTAACCCCCCAGCCCTAGATGGCCAGATTTTTCCCCTTTATTTTTTTGCCAAGGGGAGGAGGTGCTTGGCAACCTTATATCTCACATCACATCAGAATCACATCTCAAAATATGAAGTAAATGTTAAGACCTTCTCCAGATTCCAGAACCTTCTAGAATCCAACTGTAGCAACTGTGATAGTACATGTGCAAGTCTACACATATGTCTAGCCTTGAATGATGTAGATATCAAGAATAGAAAAATATTCCATACCAATATCGACAACACAAGAATCATGTCATAGGAACGCTTTTGCAAGAATCTAACTAAGCAAAATTGCAGCAAATGCTATATACTATTTGGTTTTAACCATGAGTAAGTTTCTAAAACAATTTATTCTGATATTTCTCATAAGACAGTCGAGCACAGCTGAGGTTGCGAGTAGTTTTTCCTTCATATACTGCTCCTGAGTTCTTCTGAGCTATAGACTATGCCAAACACAATAAAAAATTCTCATCACTGCATATGAGATTCATGAACCCAATTTCCCAAATAAAACAACAAACTGTACGCAAAAGGGAAAAGGAGCAGAGAACCACTTTTGATCGTCATAAAACCTCACATTCCCAATCATTCGGAACTGGTGATAAATTCAAGGTTACAAGCAGAGGGGTACATGAATTAAATCATTTTAGCAGATACCAATAACCATGGGATTTTGACCCAGAAAAAATTAGTGTGGATATACTGGACTACAACTACATCTAAATCAACTAGCCCAAGAAAATCAATAATTTCCACTTTCCAGCTTTATAATACTGGAGTATGTCCACCCTAATTAGTACAAGACCATCACCAACTTCCCACTTCATCATAATACAATATCTGTCTCAATTGGTCGAAATACAATCACTGGTTTCCAGCATCATTCTTCCCTACAAAATATAGCAATCTCACACATGACTACATGAGTAGGAGACTCGCCAAGAAAATTTGACGAGAAGGCCCATGATATATAAGTTCAGCAGCTCCTACTTCAGAGCTGATGGTGTATGTGGAGGTGCCAGAACCCAGGGCTTGGTGTGGTAAGGCACAGTGCTAATGGAGCATGTTCACCTGGTACATGGCTTAACGGCATGATGGGAACCAACTCTTGGGCTTGTTGTGTAAGTCTAGTGGACTACTCCTACTGCCAATTGATTTTAGGATGGAGCCTCATTTGGCTTGTTGCCATGGGATTTGGTTCAACAGGGCCCCCTCCTTGGATTTCCCCAACATCAAATACTATGTCTAACTCAGTTGAACAAATATTATCACTAATTTGAAAAAACAGCTATCAAGTATAAAAAGCAGCAGCTAGGGAATTTGAGTTTCTTCTTCTTCTTTATCTTCTTTTTCTTTTTTTGCTTTGGTGGGGGAGAACTCAGTTCCAGCAGCAGTTGTTCTATGGCCAGAAACTTTACCATAATTTACACCCAAAAACTCAACCAATAAAGGGGGAGTCATAGGGTATTGGAGTTTTTGCTTCTTCTTGGAGGGAAAGGTAAGTTCCAGCAGCAATTGTTTTCAAAGCCAAAGGACCAAAAATTTGCCACAAGTAAGACCCAAAAGAAATTAACCAATCATGGAAAAAAGAGCCAGAATTACAGAAAGAGAAGCAAGAACTGATTATTACTAGACTGAAATGAAGCTAACTTCTGGAAGAATGTTACGGAAATAAGAAACATCTATCTCACATGTCCACAAACTTTGCACTTTTCCCACTGATACACAACCACCAGACTAACAACTCGAAAACAGAACTGAGCTTATTCTTCCTACAATTTTCTTGTATATCAACATGTTCCGGCCACTACGTCCTCCAAAAACCAAAAATGATACCAAAAATTAAACCCCACATAAGAAATGTGCAAATTCAGATACTTTTACTAATCCTTACAGCATCACAGTGTAATCAACCAGAAATGAAACAACTTTTTCCTCTTATCTTTCATATCATACCAACACCCACTTCTTTCTCCGAAACAAGAAAACAGTAACAAAACATAATCAGAATCACAAAATTCAAAACTTGTCATTGAAAACTTCAGCATCACATAATCTACTCAGAACAAGAAACAAACCGAATTCCCTTTTTTCTCGCTCTTACCTGGTAATCCTTCCAGCTGCAGTAAGTAGCAGCAGACTGGATAGTGATCCCCTTCTCTCTCTCCAAATCCATGGAATCCATCTTCGCCCCAACACCATCTCGACCTCTGACTTCATGGATCTCGTGAATCCTTCCAGTGTAGTAGAGCACCCTCTCAGTAAGCGTGGTCTTCCCGGAGTCTATATGGGCTGAAATTCCAATGTTTCGGACCCGCTCCATTGACTCCTTCCACTGAGCTGCCTTGTCCTCCTTCTCCCTCAGCCTGGCAGCGCTGCCGGCGGAGAAGGGGCGGAGATGGCGGTGGAGGAACACCGGGCATGGCGATGGTTGCGGCTGTGAAGGCGATGTGAAGAGGGTGTAGAGGAGGCGAGACACCGAGGATCTAGAGGATCTCGCCATCGATGATTTTGAGTAGAAGGGAAATGGTGTTAAGGGTAAGATTCTTGGAGGGTTTTTGATGGAGCTTGGGTTGGGGAAGTGATGTAGAATAAAACCCCACCTACAACTACTGGGTCTGAATCTCATAAACCCTACTACATCTGGTTTGGTTTTACTTCTCTAATAAAAAAATTATATGATAAAAAAATAAAAGAACAATTGGCCAAAATGACAGAACAGATTGGCACTCCAATAAAACTGTCAAACTGTAATCCAAAATGGATTGAACCAAAATGACACACAAACTGGCGCTCCGATTCGTGAAACACAGAGGTTAGTTATTTATTTTTATATGTTTTATAAGATTTGATGAGATTAAAAATTGATTTTTTTTTACATAAATGAATAACACTACTACTATATATAGATGAAGCTTAAATTCACACTATTAAAGCTAAATAACGGTTGCTTGTACAAATTATTCATCATTTATGTACATAATTTATTACTTACCACTTAAACTTAAGTTAATTTTTATTAAGATTAAATACGATAGTATAACTCGTTGTACTCCTTTTGTCCCATTTTGATATTTTTAAATATAACGACTATATTTTTAGGAGTATCAATAAAAGCTATTTTTTTTTTGGTGCGAGATGAATATAAATTAATAGGATAGAATGTTAATTTGCTATGATTGTTTTCAAATATTGGTGAACATTTTTTTTATCATCTAGAGAGTTTATTTTGGTTAAATTTAAAATTATAAAAGAGGAAGATAAAAATTAGAGTGATAGAGTTAGTATTGTACTAAGGCAAATGATAATTGACAAATGGTATATTTGTAGTAATTAGCTTAATAACAATTATTATCATTAATGCTTTCACACTAATATTTGCATTATACCTAAAGTATTCTTAAATTACTTTCCTACCTTTCTTTTTCTCTCTTTCCGATTTTCCTATCCTTCTCATTTGCGAGACTTTCCACACGGCGGCCTTCTTGAATGCCAAAACCATCTCCACCACGAGCATTTGAAACTTCCAATCCATGTTGTTTGAAGTAGGGGTGAGCGGTTACTGGTACTCTGTCCCAAAATCGGGAATCTTACCCTTACCCTATTTGACCAGCTTCTTGAATTTTAGGAACCTTACCCTTACCCTTACCTCGTTTGACCGGTTCCTAAATTTTAGGAACCTTACCCGAACCTCGGGTTCCAGCTTCGGTTCTAGTTCCGGTACCCTGTTCACACCGTTATTCTTATGAATTTTTTTAAAACCATTAAAAACTTACAAACATCAACTCACATTAATCATTTAATTAGTTAAAGTTCAACAAGCAAACAATTAAATACCACAATTTTTAGCAATTTTTTACAAAATTAAAGTTGGTAGTAGAAACAACGTTCTTAAAGGAGATGTGATCAAAATCTTACAAAATCTCTTCAAAAACTAATACAACCAAATGTCACAAGTTCATTAACTAAATTTAAATAAAAATAATGCAACCTTTAAACTTCCATTGCATCTTCAACATCAATAACTTATCCATCACCGTCGGTAAGATCTATGAAATATAAAATAAAATACCCTTTGAACGGTTCCAGGTTCCAGGTTCCGGTTCAATGATTTCATTTTAGGAACCTTACCCTTACCCGTTTAACCTGGTTCCTAAATTTTAGGAACCTTACCCTTACCCGTTTGACCAGCTTCGGTCCGGTTTCGTGGTACTCATTAGTCATGCTCACCCCTAGTTTGAAGTAAATTTTAAATTAAAAATAGAAACTTTCCGACCATGAATGTGTGAACATAGAGGGGGTGGGGGAATTTTATGAGGTACCCCCCTTTTCTTCTCTCCCTTCCTTCTCTCTAAACCCGAATTTTATGTCCATTATTTTTGTTTTTATCTTTTCTAGATTGTTGAGGTTGTTATTGAACTACCTACGGCCAATGGTAAACCTTTTTATTTCAATTTCTTCAATCGAATCAAAATCTAAAAGTATTGTTATTTTCTTTCTAATAAATTTTCTCTCTTTTTGTGAGAGTTTAAGTTTCTCTCCTTCTTGTGAGAGTTTGAATTTCTCTCCTTCTTGTGAGAGTTTAGGTTTCTCTCCTTTTTTATGAGACTTGGGGTTTCTGTCCTTCTTATGAGAGTCTTATTTCTCGCCTTTGTACGAGTTATTTCTCTTGTCAATATCGAAGACTCGGACATTACATATATATCATTCCGAGTTCCATCAAGGAATCGGGTATAAGACTTCATCTCTCATAAGGTTTTGATTAAAAGTCATTCTATTTTCTTTAAAGACTTTTCCGAGTGATATAACATCTTTTCGAGTGTTACGGAATCTATCACATACATTCTCACTTGATTCTAACCGACTCAAAAAGCATACTCCCGCTCGCTACTTCACACACAGTTTCGAGTCACTCAATCAACACTCAAATATATCGCATGTTCAAACACTCACTACTATGTGCATAAACTCGAGTCCGACTTAGTGTTCTAAGTATTACTCGTGTTAATTTATCTCCCTAAGTCAGCATGTTTTGTTTGAACCTTGTTTAGTCTAGATCAAGCCCGCTTACTCGATATTCTTTATCCGACTTATCTCTTGTCCGGATCGACTCGGATGGAATTTGAGTATTATGGATATATATTAGACTCGAAAATTCCATTCCTTTCGACTCGAGATAAGTATGCACTTAATTATCTTAACTAGATTATTATCTTTGTCTAATCTTGGACCAAAGTATTTTATACTTTGAGAACCAAATTGATTTACTTTTGTAGGTTATTCAAACAAGGCTATTCTTTTTGAAATACAAAAGTAACCGACTTCAAGATGTCAAATCACCAGCGAGACAAGGCTTTTTCTACCTCGACCAAAGACCGGACAATCGTGTCGGGGTTGTTTGTTTCCAAAGCTGGAAATTTGCAACGCTAAGCTCAACGGTAGTTTCCACCCTACTTTTCGGACACCACCGAGTGGATTGGGACTGCCGAAGAAGTCAAGAGCCGTTGCCCAACGTTCACACCTCAACGGACATTTTACGAGTGACTCAAAAATCCATTGCAACGGTCACATAGGATTTCTAGTCGGAAGATAGTCACAACGGCTAATCTGCTTGGATATCTATAAATAGAAGCCAACTCTCACGACTTGAAGATTGCTCGAACCAACTGTCAATACACGCACTTAAGCAAAAGTCTTTGTATTTCATTCTCAATCTTCTACTTACAACTCCAACTCTGTACTTAATATCTTTCCGAGTTGTAAGGTCTTGTAATTTATTACAAACACTCATTCTTACTTTCCGAGTAAGGTCTCTTGACTGTGCTTGTAATGGTTATCTCAGCTCGGTTGTCCCTAACTATAAAGGTTACCTCGGTTAAGAAGTACTAGATCGGATAAGGGAATTTCGAGTCTAGGAAAATCTTGGAAGGAATTGTCTAAGGGAGCAATTCTGGTTGAGTCTGTCTACTGTATTTTGTGGATTCAAAATAGTGGATTTGACTTGGTTCTTGGACTAGCACTCGTTGTGATTTTCCGCCCCGGGAGGGTTTCCACGTAATTTCGAGTTGATACTTTTTCTTAGACCAATCTAGACTCGGACAGACTTAAAGTTTAATTTAAACTTTAAACCCTTTATTCTGTCGTTTTCGAGTCCGAGATTTTCCGAGTTCATTCTCAACTCACACTCTCCTTAGAGTCTTGTCTAGTCTTCTTTCTTCAATTACTCGAGCGAATTTCCTCATCACCCTATTCACCCCCTCTAGGGTGACTTAGTCTCTCCAAGAGCAAACCTTCAAATACGTGCAAGTTTTTTAGGGTTATTGATTCGATTGTAGGGTATATTTTTGTACTTTTATCAATTAGTTTCATAGATTTTAGTTGAGAATGATTTAACAATGAAATTTCATATAACTCGATCAAAGTAATGTTTCCTTCAGATTTGATCTATTATATCACACAAAGATCTATTCTATGAAGGTATATAATAGCTCAATGATGTTTGGGAAAGACATATTGAAATCGAAAAACATGATTTGTGACTAGATTGATGCTACAAGTATAGAGTAGAATGGAAGAAAATTTAACATTAATTTTATCGAAATAAAGATCTGTTTTGATATTTTAAATTTATTCTTATTAGAAAATTATCTTTGTACATGTCGTATGACTTTTTATTAGTGAAATTTCACTTTCTATATATAAAAAAAAGAACATAAGGGGTAAGGAGAGAGATGGAGAGGGGTTTATTTATTCAAATGAAAGTTTATAAAGATTGTCATGATAAAATTGACATGTTAAATATGAAAGTATTTTGGCAAACTTAATGTCCGAGTCTAGCTAAGTAGGTTAGTTACTGAGAACTTAGTAGATCAATCGGGCTTAGTTTTGATGATTGAGTCACTTTCTATTTTCTAAAGTAAAACTGTATGACTTTAACATATATTATTTTAAAACATAAGTCTTAGGTTAATCATGGATAAGTCATGTAGAATAGATGATTGTTATAATATATGACATGATTTGTCATAAAACTAAGTCATATGTTTTGTGAATTTCTTTTAAGGTCCATCTTTATTAATCCTAACTTTAGATGAATGACTTGAACTCAAAACATGTAAGGGTTAAGGTTAATCATACCCGAGTCTTTAGGTACAACCTTTAAAAAGGGGTTATCCAAAGGTAGAATCTTGATGGTCCTAAAAGGTCAAACCTTTAAGAAAACGTAAATAAAGATGAGATCTTTGTAAAGATTAGGGGAAAGAGTTTCGGGATGATTCCAGTTTCTAGAGAGAATAATGTATATCCCACTTAAGGTATTGTGTAATGATTGTAACTTGGATTTTGTGCACTAGTGAGTTAGTATTTATAGGACATGAAAGAGCGGTAAAAGGGGTATTAACCAATAACCTTGGTTTTACCTTTCACTTAGAGAGTTGGGTCTCATTACGCCCAATGTGAAGTCGATACCTAACCTCGGGCCTGGTCCGATCCAATTTAGCATCAACGTGGCTTCTTAAGTGTGTAATTTAAGATTATTCCACATCATTTAGCCCCTCACATTCCATGTACACGTACCTCGAGGTGAGTAGGTTAGATTTGGAATAATTTCCTTTGCGTTACTCGAGGCTTTGGGCGGTTATAAATAGATGTGAAGTTTGAGTCGAACGAAGTGCTTGTTCCTTTTCTCTTCTATCTTTTCCTTGGTGAAAATGGGTTCTAACCCTAGGCCTCTCGCGGATGACTTTGAGAAGTTCCGCCCTCGCTTTGACAAGGTGGATACGGAGGAGACTTCGATAAGAATCAATGGTTGGAAAACATATAGGGGTTGTTCTATGGCCACATCATTCAAGAAGCTCTCAACTTTTCGATGATCGACTCAACCAAGGCTGAGGAATTAGAGTGTGTTGTTGAATATTCCAATTGGACTTTCTTCGAGGCATGGATGATTATAATCGGGATGAGCTCATTTCCTCTGTAAGAGTAGCCTAAATTTGGCGAACTTCGATATGACCAATGGAGGCTCCACTTTAACTCGTAGGTTTATCGCTATGCATTCCGCACATAATGCTACCTAGAGAGAAATGTGGAGGTACCAAGACAACAAAGGGCTCGACTTCATACGCTCCCTCTCACAAGAGGAACTTACCTAAAGAGAAGTGAAGACGACGTCCTAGTGTAAAATTTTAAAAAGACAACAAAGTAGAGTAGCGGAAGCTAGTTTATCCCACAAAATCCAACCAACACCATAAAATAGCCCAAACTGAATTTTCTAGGGCTGGCCCGGCCAGCAAATCAACACCTCTGTTGACCCAAACTAGGTTCGGACTCCCAAGCCCGGAGCCGAACAGGCGCCGGACCTCTCTAAGGTGCCCAAAACACAACATTTTTTTCTTACAGAGTGGCCGAGCCTAACATACTTTCCCAGCATCATGAAATATTGTCGTTCCTTCCGACACCATACCTAAGGGTCTTCCGAGTTGTATCATTTTTCTAGTTCGACTTCCCAGCTTTTTCCTTTATCTATTTTAGGTATTTTCAAGCCCGGTTCAACAAAATCATAGTTTAAGATGCAGCTATAAGCTTTTTTGGCTATTTTCAATAAATGGTTAAAAAGGTCTTTTGAGCTTTATCTATTTCCTGTATTTTCGGTTTCGGTTCTTTTAGTCAAGGAGGACAAGTAGGGTGTATGCATCTACTTTTCTCTGTGTCTTTAACAAAAGAACTAACAAAGTGGAAGAAAGTATCCACGTTGTGTTTGATGAGATTGTTCAGGGAAAAACAAGTGAGTCAACCTTCTCATATCTAAAACTCGGTCGAGATGAAGATGATCTTGCTGAAGCCGAGCTCGGACAGAGTCAAAAGAAAGTAACTCGTAATGAAACAGACTTAGAACATCATGACTCGGACCGAACCAGCTCAAGAGCCGGCTCGGAGCGCTGAAGGACAAGCGAATAAGCAAACTCGGTAAGCTCGGACCACTGAAGATCAGCCAGTTCAACCAACAAACCTGGTGAACCGGAGAACAGGTGGAGCATTCAAATATGCTTCGAGTCACCCACTCGAGAACATTTTGTCTTACATCGGCAGTGGGGTAAGAACTCGTTGTTCTTTGCAAAATCTATGTGCATTCACTGCATGCATATCATTAACAGAACCTAAAAATGCACTAGAGGCTCTAAATGAACCTCAATGGGTAGAGGCCATGCAAGAGGAACTTAATCAATTTGAGAGAAATCAAGTCCGGACTTTGACCAAACGACCTTCCGACCAGCCAGTTATAAGAACCAAATGGGTTTTCAAGAACAAACTGGATAAGGATGGGTTGGTAGTAAAAATAAGGCTAGACTTGTAGCTCAAGGTTACAATCAAGAACAAGAGATTGATGTGGGGAAACCTTTGCACCAAGTGCTAGGATTAAAGTAATTAGAATCCTATTGGCATTTGCATCAAGCATGAATATTAAATTGTATCAAATGGATGTCAAATATGCTTTTCTGAATGGTTTCATTCAAGAGGAAGTCTATGTTGAGCAACCCCTTGGATTTGAAAACTCATAATTTCTAAATCATGTTTTCAAATTGCAAAAGGCTCTATATGGTCTTAAACAAGTTCCCATAGCTTGGTATGAAAGACCGAGCGACTTCTTAGTTGAGAATGACTTCAAAAGAGGTCAAATTGACAAAACTTTTTTATAAAAACCAAGGGGAAAGATTTCCTTATTACTCATATTTATGTTGATGATATCATTTTTGGAGCTACTAATGAAAATCTCTGTCGAGATTTTTCCGAGTTCATGAGACAAGAGTTCTAAATGAGCATCATGGGAGAGCTCAATTTTTTTCTTGGTCAACAAATCGGACAAGATAAAGATGGCATCTATGTCCATCAATCTAAGTATACCAAGGAGTTGCTGAAGAAGTACAAGCTTCAAGATGTGAAACATGCAACAACACCCATGAGCAAGCAACATGAAACTAGACTCGGACAAAAAAGGTAAAGTAGTAAATAAAAAACTCTATAAAGGTATGATTGGTTCTTTGCTATATCTTACATCCAAGTAGGCCGGACATTATGTTTAGTGCATGTTTATGTGCAAGATTTCAAGCTAATCCAAAAGAATCACATCTCACCGTGGTGAAGAGGATTTTTAGATATCTTGCGAGCACTCGTAAGACTCGTAAATTTGAGTTAGGTAGTTATATGAGTTAAACTAATTACTTAATTTTAATTAAATAAAGTGGGTCAAATAACTAAAATATATACGCGGATATATATATTCGTGAATTTATTTGAACGAATTATTAATAGTGAAGCGTAACTATATTAGTGAAACATATTAATTCTTTCCTCCGAATTCTCCGCCCGGACTAGCTAAATAAAAACCCAAGTTAGACTTGGTAGTGTGGGCCTGGTAACTATTATTTGAACCGAAGACCCTAATTTACTTAACAAAGAGTGGGAAAAGGAAATGAGGAGGTGGGTTTTGGTTTAAGTAGAGATGGCTTAAGTTGAGAAATCATATAGAAACCAGATTTGGGGGTCCAATAATAATGAGACACCAACCCATAAAGCAATGGAGAGAGAGAGGAAAATTAAGAAGAGGGGGATTGAGGTAGCGAGGGCATAGAAAAAAATGAGGAAACGGAAGAGAGGGAGTAGATCGGAGACAGAGAGCGAGAAAGGAAGAAGAAGAAGCAGACCGGGAAGCGAGAGGAAGCAAACCAGAGAGGGAGAGTGAAGGAACGAGAGCAAGTAAAGGCAAAAGAGGGAGAAGAGCGAGAGGAAGAAGACAGAGGAAGTAAGAACGGGAAGCCAAAATAGAGGAGTGAAGGCAAGAGGTCGAGTGCAGAGAGGCCGGGAAGAGGAACGATGATCGGTGAGTGAGGAAGTAGCGGCCAACGAGCAGAGGGTGATCGATGGCGAGCAAGTAAAGAGGGCAGAAGAAGTGTCGAAAAAGATAGAGTGAGGGGCGGAAAGGGAACCCGAAGCAAAGACTCGACGAGAGAGAGAGCGAGAGCCGGGAGGTCGGTGTCTTGTGGCTCGCCTAAACAGCGAGAACGCCATGACTAGTGAGCATAGAGAGGGAGAAGATCGGACCCAAAACGAAGCGAGAGAAGAAAGGTGCGAGAGACCAAGGGCCCGAGCAAGAGGAAGGAAAGGAGGAAACCGACCTAGGCTAATCCGAAATTTGCCATCTCCAATCCCTAATTCGAGGTGGGTAGTCTCATACTCTAAACTATTAGTAATTTCGAAATTCAATTGAATTTGTTATGACTATTAAATATCTCGTATTGCGGAATGAATTTAATAGTTGTTCGGATTAACTTACGAACTTAGAATGAATTTAGGGAGTTGTTAGGGCTGAATCGGGACATGAGAGGATTTTCTAGGGTTAAGTAGTTAAAGTTGAATTGGGAGCTTTGAGAAAATTTAGTAGTCACTTATGATTGGATTGGGAACCCGGAAATTCGATGGAGTTAGGTTGCATAGGTTAAATGAATAGTATTGAAGTTTCGGTTAGCAATTAAGGACGAAGAAGTTGTGACTTGGGTATGAATTATGAGTTAATTAAGCCTTAGAGATTTCTTGAAATTGCGACATTGAGAGCTAATTGCGAATAATGGGAAATGATGATTCGAAGTATAAAGAGGAGTATGAATTCATATCGATTGATGCACAGTTGAGGCATGGGAGTGGTAAGTGGGTGATTGTTAGGTTAATTGAGTTCAAAATATGTTTAAATCCTTGAGGTTGAACTAAACTTGAAGATAAGCGGAGCTAGCGGAACTTTAGTAAAGAAAGAAAATTAAGAGTTATATGATTGAATATGGGTGAGAAAGAGTTGATTAATAAGGTAGAAACATAAGATGGGAATTTGAGGTAAAGATGGCAAATTGTGAGGAGTTGGGACGTTGGAGTTAAGTGGTGATTACTTGTGGTTATTGTGGCTTAGAAAAATTTTAGTTCCTAAACTTTTCAGGCTTGAAAGTGAATTAAGTTAAAGGGAATGGACTTTGGAATATAGAGGAGGAATAGGAAATTGGAGTATCAAAGGAACATGTATCCATGTGGATTGATTGTGGCATTGAAAACAGAGTACGATGAGGATTACTTATATGAGAATAGGAGACTCATGCTTGAATAGAATGTGAATGAATATGAATAGATGCTAAGCACTTGGGAGAATCCTTGAGCAGAAATGGTAGCTTGGGATGCTAAGCCTTAGTATAGAAATGCTTGAACCTTGAAGTAACTTGATTCTAAAATAATGCTCAAAGACTAGTTTTGAAAAGAGTTCAAGTGGTTATGCAATGCTACTTGTGTATGATTCTTGAGAAATGCTTTTCGAACTTGAAATGTGTTCTAAAGAAGCAAAACTCCTTGAGAAAATAAATTTATAAGGGTGACACATGGTGTCATGCCTTCCATTGTGTTAAACTAATTTGAGAAAGTTGTTTGAAGCAAACGTGATGAATGATTGTGTACAAAGTGTTTTGAATCGACTAGCTAGGATCGTTTAGCATACCGAAGGGTTCGAAGTGGGGTCCTCATTCGTGAGGATGCCCGGCTAGAAACTTTGAGGGAAGGGTTCTAACAGGGGTCCTGGGGATCGGGATGCCCGACCGCAGACTTCCTAGAAGATAGGTCCCGGGAGCGTTTTATTCGGGGTCGCGCCCCAAAACTAAGAGAAATTATAAGAATTATGAAGTGCTAGTTCGAGTCCATGAAAGCCTAGAAAGTTGATTCAGTTGTAAAAGAATTGTTGATGATTGTGAAATCGTGCTTTTAAATGATTGAAGTGTTATGATCTTTAAGTTGCAAACGGTTTCAGGAGACTACATTGAAAGGTATCTGGATTTGTATTATGTTATTATGTTTTGCCGATTTCATTATTATGAGTAGTATGTGTACAGAATTTCCATTTTAAGAGTGTGAGACTCTTCGGTGAGTTTGTGGTTTGCTCACCCCCACAAATTCCCCATTTTCCCTCCCAAGTGTTGCAGGTACACTCTCATGAGATGTGTAAGGTACTTAACATACTTTAGACTCCACCGATTGTTGTTTGTCTGTTTGCTAAGTGATTTGAGTTATGGATGTGCATTTCTTGTATTTCTAAGTATTATACTTTGTAATTTAGTTCATATAGTTTGTACCGGATGTATCATGAACCATTTAGATTATTTTAAGTTTTATCGCATGATTGGTTGGACTCCGGCGTGTGGCCGTTGAGTTATATACTGCGAGCGTGTAGCTCGTCGAGTTATATTATGCTTTTTATGTACAGTTTTAGGGCTTTAAGCCTAAGGAATAGTCCATATTACAAACGGAACTCTGCCGAAATTTTTAGGAAATTTCAACTCTCTTGGGAAAATCACCTCGACTAACTTTAAGTTGGAGTTAAAAAGTCAAGCTAACATCTCGAATGAGCCTTGGGAGTTCCTTGTAAGGAACTCTAGCGATGTAATACTCCTAGGGTGGATTTTGGGGTGTTACACACTCATAATCTTGGTCTATGGTTTTCAAGAGACTAAGAACTAACCCTCACCTGGATACTCGGATGCCGACTATGCTTGGTTACAAGGTTGATAAAAAGTGCACATCGAGAGCATGCCAATTTCTGGGTCAATCCCTTATATCTTGGCACTCAAAGAAGCGGAATTCGGTTGCTCTATCAATCATCAAGCCGAGTACATTGCAGCTGGAGCGTGCCTGTGCTCGGATTATATGGATCAAGCAACACTTGAAGGATCTTGGACTTTCATTCAAATATATCCCAATCAAGTGTGATAATTAGAGTGCAATCAACATAACTAAGAATCCAGTTCAACACTCAAAGACAAAGCATATTGAGGTTACGTATCATTTTCCGAGAGACCATTCTAAGAAAGGTGATATTAAACTTAAATTCATTCCTACGAAATTTCAGTTAGTCGATATTTTCACTAAGCCACTTAATGAAGATTAGTTTTATTTTATTAAGAATGAGCTTGGCATGATTAATGCATGACTATATGTTTTATGTGCTTAAATTCGTGATTTGTTCTTAATTAAAAAATGGATCGGACGACTTAACAATGAGACCGAGCTATTGGTTAATTGCTTTCGAGTCGCTCGAAACCATACTCGAGTTAGACTCGGTCTTTGATCAAAATGGACACCAAAATTTTGAGATCATCTCTAAATGAATGGAGAATTTTAGAAAGACTTTTTAAATTCTTTTTCTCTCGACACGCATCACTTTCAAAGAATTCGAACCGTTGGAGAGACAAACACTGGAATTGTAGCCGTTGGACTGCCGTACGTCATGTCTATCTCGAGAATGTCGTTTGAACATTAAGAAAGAAGGTTGAAGGACATTTCCATTCTCTCTATAAATAACATCTATTTGTCTTCATTTCTTCACTTTGCCCCATACTTTTCTTACACGAAATTGTCTACTCTCTCATAACTCGTCCTTTGTTCTCAAAGCTCTATCTCTCTCTCTCTCTCTCTCTCTCTCTCTCTCTCTCTCTCTCTCTCTCTCTCTCTCGCTCTCTTTAAGTAACCTCTCATCTTCTCTCTCTTTCAAAATGCCTAAACGCAGCTTCTACTTCCGAGTTTATGGGGTCTCGCAACAAAGAAGGCCCGAAAAACAACTCAAGAGGGTACGTCCGACCCTTCAAAAGTATTTGTTGTCCAACAGTTCACGTTGGATGACAAGTTCTTCAAAACCACCTTCTTCTCTTGGCTAAAGTTTATTCAAGAAACTGGAGTATACAACTATCTATGCTTCGGTGATTTCATTTATCCGGAACTCGTGGTCTGTGTTCTATGTAAACAAATCCTTCTCTAGAGGTGTCATCACTTTCAAAGTTCAAGGTAGCACAGTCAGAATCAACCTCCCTCTTCTCCATAAACTTTTCAATGTTTCTTCTCTTTTTGAATCCCAATCATATTCCTTTTCTCGAAGTTGTCGATGATTTCTTCGACAAATTTGCCAAAGAAGTGCCCGAGCACGTAAATTTTTTTCGTGATTCGGATGAAAATTGAGGTCGATTGCTTTGTTACATTCTCGATGCACACTTTCTTTGCTCACCACTTAAGCAAGGAGAACCCAAACTCCGGGGTTCTCAAAGTTCTGTTTGATATCATGGAGGGCTACGATGTAGACCTCTTTCCCTTCATTATTGAGCAAATGGCACAAGTGCCTACTCAATCAAAGAAATCTGCTCCTTTTCCTTTCGAGTTCTTCTCTCTCTCATCTTCAAACAATTTGAAATCCCTCTTCCCCGGATCCCTTAGTCTGTTTCGAGTCGGCCATAGTTTTGGGCCGAAAAGAACTTCGGGGTACGGATACCAGGAGGTTAAGCCTCGGTGAATGGGTTCACTCTTTTGAGTTGGAACCCGCCTCTCCTCCTCCCAAAACTCAAATTCAACCCACTCTGCCATCTACTTCAGCTGGCCCCTCCCCGTCTCAAACTTTCTTTTCGGCTAGCGCATTTTCTCGCCTTGGTCGAGAAACTCGTGTTTACAATCGACCAACTTCAGCCGGTTGTACGTTTTCTCAAGCCCATTTTCCGTGGGATGGTCATTCACCGGAAGACGGCCCAATCCCGGATTCAGGAGTGTCAATCCTCGATGCTTGAGTTCAAAGGGGTTCTTGGGGAGCAACGCGAATAGCTCGAACTTCTTCGCAAGTGCAAAACGAAGGTTGTGTAGGACTCGGAATCCTCGGACACATCCGAGGAGTCCTCCAGCTTAGCCAAGTCTACCTCTGCCGAGGTAGAAGAAGAAGAAGAGACTAAGGACGTAGGCTGAGGCGAGCGAGGATCAACCTAAAGAGGAGAATAAGGAGGAAGAGGAAAGACAAGAAGAGGACGCCCCACCAAAAGACAAGGGGGCTATAGGGCCCGAACTCGAGTTGATATCCTTAGATCCGAGTGGGGACGTTGAATATTCCAAACCAGTCGCCTCGGGAGCCCCTATACTCTCCAGGAAGACGAGCCGGAGGATGACATTGTCCCGACTCGACCGCCCGTGTTTGAGCCGCTTCCTAACATCCCAGTGCTACCGCCGCCACGTTCTACCACACTCATCTTAGACTTACCGGCACAAGCGCACTCGCCCGTCCGTCTTCCTCCGCCCAACCAGCACCACCGTCTTGATCTATTTCTATTTCTTGTTTTTTAATTTTTCCGTGTCCAACATTAAGTGTATTGACTTTTCACTTTTCTTCCCTCCTTTTTATTGAAATGCTAGGGGAGAAAACATAGAAAACTTGATGTTTGGCTAAGGGGAGTTTATCTTCTCTCTCGTGTTGTAAATAATTTTTTAATGAATGATCGTTAATGTTTATCTATTCTATGTTCCGATCATTTTTAGTTTCCTTCAATATTTGTCTACTCGAAATCTGCGTTGGTTCTAATATTTAGGGTGTGTTTGGTTGTAGGGAAAATATTTTTCATGGGAAAATTAATTTTTAAGGAAAATAATTTTCAAACCATATTTTTCTTTGTTTGGTAGAAGAAAATTTTTCTAAAATAGTTACTTAAATGCAGAAACCAACCATAAAAACCCTATAAATATGAAAACAATAGGTAAATAACTAATTCAATTTCAAAACCCGTATATATATATATATATATATATATATATATATATATATATATATATATATATATATATATATATATATGTTGAGCATCTAAATTTGATAAGTTTGTACATCTGCCTATGGTCAAACTTTTCCATGTATAAAATAATAGAAATTAAAAAAAGAAACAAATACTGTAAAAAAAACTTTTCATATATGAACTTTACAACAAAAAAGGGAAAAAGACAAGGAAAAAATTTAGAAAAAGAAACTGAAGGTGGCAAAGTAAGAGAAGTTTAGAATTTGAACTCCCGTTGATAAGACTTTATTTTCCCTTGATTGAGGTAGAGGAAAATTAACTTCATTCCTCATAAAAGGAAATTTATTTTCCCTTGATTGAGGGAAATTATTTTTCCCCATAAAATATTTATCCATCACTTATGCTACCAAATGGCGGAAAATAAAATGATAATTTTACGAGAAAATATTTTCCACTCGAAACAAACACACCCTTACTTATAACTCCTGCTTTGATCTGGAATTTCTTTATATTCTACACACTCGATAAAAATCATTGGCACTAAAAACTTAATTTGTACTAACAAGTTTCTATCTTAAGAATGGAATGTCTTTCATCAAAAAGGGGAGATTGAAGACTTATATTTTAACTCTTTATATTCAGGTATAAACTTCTATCTCTCTTGAGTTTTGATTGCAAGTCATTCCAAGCTTCATAGAAACTCATATCTAAGTTTTCATCTTTGTACTTGAGTGACTCACATATCACTATGTCCTATATCTTCTCCACTGAGGTATTCTAACCTACTCGGAATATACTTGAACCATTGCATGATCAAATAATTCTTTTAACGTATTTTCTTGTAGTACTGATTGTGTTTGTCAACTCGGAATCGAGTCTTTCTCTATTGAGTTCTCTAAGTGAGTTTATTCCTTAAATGATTATTTGATAGATCAAGGTCACTTTCTATGTTTGAATATTCTTCTACTTGACCTTTCTAGGAATTATTCTGAATTGAGTTTGAACCTATTTGATATTAGACTCAAAATATTCCACTTTTCTAGGCCAAAGAAAATTAAGCATTTAATTATCCTAATTTATTTATTATTTGTGCCTAACCTTGGACCAAAGTATTTTATATTTTGAAAACCAATGTGGTTTGCTTTTGTAGGTTATTCAAACAAAGCTAATATAGTTTTTGAATTTCAAAAGCAACCGACTTCTAACTCGTTAAACGCCAGCAGACAATTTTAGCCAATTGTGGACAAGACTCGGACATCGTGTCGTGGCTGTCTGTTTCCAAAGCTGGAAAAATCTAAAGTTAGGCTCAACGGTGGTTTTCGCCTTGCTTTTCGGACAACACTAGTTGATTGGAACACCTTTTGGAGCAAATAGCCGTTGCCTAATGTTTACACTCCAGTGGATTTTTTTGAGTGACTCGGAAAAGTCCTTCCAACGGCTAGTGAGGACTTCAGTCCGAAACCCGACAAAACGGCTAATGTGCTTGGTCATCTACAAAAGAAGCCACTTCACAAGACTTGAAGATTGCTGAACCTATTGCCGAAACTATTCTCTCGAGTGCATTACTCACTCAATATTCTACTTACAACTCCAAGTCCGTATTTAATATTTTCTAAGTTGTAAAGTCTTGTAATCAATTATATACTTCTCTTACTTTCGAGTAAGGTCACTTGACTAAGCTGTAAGGGTTAACCGAGCTCAATTGTCCCTAGTCTGTAAAGGTTATCTCGAGTTAGGAAGTACTAGATCGGATAAGGGAACTTCGAGTCTAGGAAAACATTGTAAGGAATTGTCTAAGGGAGCAATTCGGTAGAGTCGATCTGTTGTATTTTGAGGATTCAAAATATTGGATTTGACTTGGTTCTTGGATTACCACTGTCTCGTGGTTTTCTCGCTCGAGGAGGGTTTCCACGTATTTTGAGTGTATACTTTTCTAAGTCAAATCTAGACTTAGAATCGGTCGTTTAGCTTCTTCCAAGCAAAAAGATTCTAAGTTTACTTAAATTTCCTCATCACCCTATTCATCCCCCTCTAGGGTGACTTAGACTCTCCAGGAGCAAACCTTCAAGGTAGATTGGAGTGATTGAGTTGTATCCTTGACCAATTATGCTAATTCAAACTATCTTGCCTTTACTTTTGTCTCCAAATGTGACTTTTCCTCTTTTCATCTCTTCTAGTTCTAAGAAGAGTTTTTAATCTCTAAACATGTGGCGTGACTATCCACCATCTAAGTACCAATGACTTTTTCATTTTTGAGTTACCTGCAAAAACAAAAACAAACTAACCCTTCTCACTCTCTCTTACAAACCCAATGAATCGTTTTTACTGTGGTCCTTTCTAAGAAAGAGCACTTTTGTGAACTCGGATTTGAATGATATTGGGCTTGGTCTAATTCTCGAGTATTCTTTCTTGAGAACTAAATCTATGTCTCTTTCTTTTGAAAACCTCTCCTTTTGTAAATAGGTTAAGAATGATTTTTCATGAAAACTAGTCCGGGCTCGATCGCTTTTCTTTTTAAATGAATGGGACCATGCTCAGCCTTCTTGAACTTAATAGTTTTGGAATCAGTATTGAAAAGATTTTTAGAGGAATTATCTTCCTATTCGACATTGTATCCAAGACTTTCTTTTCAAAATGAGACACACTAAGAACTGAGTAATAAATCCAAGTTTTTCGACCTTGAGCGAGTTTTAAAACCAACTCTTGAGACTCATTGAGCTTTTGTTTCAATTGCTCATTCTCTATTCTCGAGACACCCAAACTGAGTCTCATTATCTTGAGTACTTGGTCTAAAGTACTTTCAAATTTTGACTCAATTTTTCTAAATCATTTTTCAAAGTAGTGTTCTCGGCATTAAGAGACTTCGGTTTCTCTTGAAATTCAAAAGATTCAGAATTGGACTTCTCCTCCAAAGTAAGATCATGATTGAAGAACTTCAGGAAGTAGCTGATATCTTCCCGAGGATCTATTTCCTCAAGCATCTCATGCATCACTTTCTGACTCGGATCTAGCTTCTAAGTCTCGATAGAGCCATAAGACACTTGGATTCATCATCGGTGTCATCATCTTCTTCCGACAAATCATCACTCCAAGTAGCTACTATAGCCTTTTTCTTCTTTTTGTCCTTCTTTCTATTTAGACAGTCTTTAACTATATGATCTCTGCTGCCACACTCAAAGCAGCTAGAGTTCTTAGTTAAAGAAAAATTTGAAGAGGATGAGAATTTAGCTTTTTGTCTTTCTTGTAAAACTCCCGCTTAAGCTTCTTATGCCGCTTTTGTATTCCATCATTTTCTTGAAACATCGGGCTAGAAGTGTTAAGGGGTCTTCTTCCGAATTTAAGAAGCTCAAACTTGGACCTTGTTCCTCCGAGGCCTTAAGTGCAATGTTTCTTTTGTTGCTAACCTCAGCTTCTTCCTCTTCTAGGTGCAGCTCATGGGTGAGTAACTTCCCAATGAGCTCATCTTGCTTCAGCTGGGAGAGATCCTTAACTTCCTCGATTCCTGTCACCTTGGGACCCCATCTTCCCTTGGGCAGACTCCTCATGATCTTTCTAACCACTTCTTCGTGAGTCATCTTCCTTCCAAGAGATTTGAGATTATTAACAATCGTAGTGAAGCGAATGTACATGTTAGTGATGTTCTCATCAGCCTTCATCTTGAACATTTCATACTTGTGGAAATACTCGACTTATCTTGGCTTGCTTCACTTGGCTGGTACCTTCATATGTAGTAACCAGTGTATCCCAAACTTCTTCGGCTGTGCATATCCTCCTAGGGTAGAAAACCACGGACGGTGTCTATCTAGATACTAAGACAAGTCCACTATTTTGAATCCACAAAATACAAGGACTCGACTCTTACATAATTGCTCCCTTAGATAATTCAATTACAATTTTTTCCTAGACACAAAAGTTCCCTTATCTATTCTAGTGCTTCCTAACTGATATAACCCTTATAGCTAGAGATAACTGAATTGAGTGAATCCTTATAGTACAATCAAGGGACTTTATAAAGAATTGAAATAAGTAAGAGTGATTACAAGACTTTTTCTTTACAACTCAAAAAGTAGAAACATAAGTAAAGAGTTGAAAAGCTAGAAGATTGATAGAGAGTATATTTCATTCAGTTCTAGCAATCTCCAAGTCTTGTAGGAAGGCTTCTATTTATATACAACAAGGCAGAGTAGCCGTTGTGACTAATTCTTAACTTGGAAGCTTCATTAGCCGTTGTAACGAATAGTTTGAGTCACTCGTAAAAGGAGCCGTTATAAATGTGAATATTGTGCTTAGATCCTTGGCTCAAAATGTTGTCCAACCCACTAGTTAGGACTGAAATCGGGGTGGAAACAACTTTAAACTCAAAGTTGAAGTTTATTGGATTTCGAAATAAACAAACCTAACACGGTGTCCGAGCCTTGTCCGAAACAATGTTTTTCACGTGTACTCGGTGTTTAATGGTTCAAAGTCGGTTGCTTTTGCTTTTCAAATCAAGATTAAAATACTTTAATCATCCTACAAAAGAAAATCAAAGTGGTACTCAAAGTATAAGAATACTTTGGTCCAAGATTAGGCAAGAATAATAATTAAGCACTTAATTATCCTTAACTTGAGAGAATGGAATTTTTGAGTCTAATATTCAATAGGTTCAAATTTCATGCGAGTGTCTATCTTTGAATGATTGAGAGATAAAGATTATACGGACACCACGCATCAAATTAATCAGGTAAATAATTTATCTTAATAAATCTGACTTAGAAATAAGAATTAACGCAATAATTCATTTTAAGTTAACTCATAAAGTCAATGCTTAGAATAATATAGGCACGTGAAATTATTTACTCATGACAACTGTCCGAGTTGCATCTAAGTGGGTCGAAACCTAGTGTTGTGTGTGCTTACTTAAGAAACACATTCCGAGTAGGTCGGACAATGATGAAAACTTAAAGATAAGTCGCTTAAAGATTGAGAATGACTTCAAATCAAAACCATAGAGAGATAGAGAGTTATACCCGAGTCTTTACCCTAATTCCCTTTTTTGGTCAAACTATATCCACAAGCGAACAGATACGCCAGCAAGGATGGGCTTCAAGGACACAAGGGTGTAGCATAAAAGGAGCGATCGACAAAATAGAATGGGGAGAGTGGATGGCAATGACATGACAAGCCGACCGGAAAGCCACGATTTTGTGTTCAAATTTTCGGTTTGTAGTTCTTTCATTTTTAGCTTTAGTTCTTCGATTTTAGTTTTAGTTTCTCAAATTTTCAATACTTAGTCGTCAGATTTTAGTTTCTAGTTCTTGAGTTTCAATTTTAACTTTTAATTTTTGGTCTTGGAATTTCTTCGATTCAATTCTAGATTGTTGTAAATTTGATAAAACTGGACATTCTAGTATTCTAAGATTGGGATGCGAATTCATGGATTTTTGGGTCCGTGAATTGGTGTTGTTTGAATTTAGGACTAGAGTCGCTGGTATTCTTCTTTAATTTTTGCTCCCTAATTTTCGGTTTTGAACTCACAATTCTATTAGTTTGATTCTCGATTTAGTTATAATTGCCTTCGGTTAATGGTATTTACTACTGTGGAAATTTGATGTTCGATTTTCTGTTTTTGGATGTTCGGTTTAATCTCTAGTTAATTTGTTTTGAGTTGATGTTAGTTTAGGTTAGTTTAAGTTTTATATTTAAAGTCCTTAAATCATTTCGTAATCTAATTTTAATTCAATCCATCTTTATGGTTCGACAAAATCCCGTACTCCCCAATTATCACCTCAACAAAATGGCGTGTTGCCGGGGATGGCATTAATTAAAATTGGGTTGCAAATCGAGTGTATGAATTTTTGTTTAAAGTCTTAGTTTTAATGTTATTTAATTTGTCTTAATTTTTGTTTTTTCTTTAGTTGTTTTATTTCTAGAAAAAAACAGAGAAAAAGACCAAAAATTTATTTATGGAATTGTTTATTGCATGAGCTGTTGGGTTAGGGAACCTAAAAGATTTCATAGGATTGAACTTTCACTTGAAACGGAACCCGAACCTAAACAAGAGAAAATGACTAAATTTGGACCATTTGAGAGAACTTTCAGTGATATCTTTTATCATCCTAGGACCTTTAACTTTTCATGTTTTAATCTGCCTTATTTGGGATTTGTGAGATGCTTTTGATTGACCAAAATATATTCAAATGCTCTAAAATTCCATGGTTCTCAAGATGCATATATGTTTTTGATGAAGTGATTTCTATGTTCCATTTTCGTAATGTTTCGATGATGACATAAGAATGAGACTAATTCCTTTTACTTTAAAAGATGCTACTAAAAGATGGATGTATAACTAAATTGCTAACTCTATTTCTAATTGGGATGATTTTGTTAGAATGTTTTTGAGAAAATATCCCTAATAGAAAAACTATGAAGTTATAAGGAATGAAATCAATCAATTTATTCGGATGGATAAAGAACCATTTTTGAATTATTTTGAAAGATTTAAGAATTTGTTGGCCCAATGTCCCCACCACAGTTTACAATAATGGTGTATGTGCAAAATTGTTTACTGAAAGATTTAACCAACAGATTAGGATCATGTTAGAGTCTATGGGTCAGGCTGGTTTTCTTTTTAAAAGTCCTGCAGCTTGCTTGGGAATTTTTAGAGGACTTAATAGAAAAAACTATATAATAGGAATTCACTAGAGATGAGAGTCCGAAGACTCGGACATCGCTCTATATCTTTCTGAGTCATGCAAAAGGAATCGGGTATAACGATGTCATTTATATAGAGTTTTGATTCCAAGGCATTCTCTCGTGTCTTAGAAACTTACTTGAGTTAAAAGTATCTTTTCTATGCGATTCGGCCTTCACATATCTCTTTAATCGCTTTTCGGTTAGCAACTCGGAAAACTTGTTCTTTATTCCGAGTCCACTCTCACTCGAGTCTAACTTGTGGCTATTTACTCTATTGTTTGCAGAATCAGCATTCGTAGTTCATTTCATGCTTAGTCTATATCAAGTTTTTCTATCTCTACTATTTGATTAGAACTTGATTCCTTGCTTAAGACTAAGTATTATGGAATTCCGAGTATCATGGATATTAGACTCGGAAAATTCCATTTCTTCTCCGACTCGGATAATCTGTTGGTTAATTATCATGATTATTTTATTATCCGTGTCTAACCTTGGACCAAAGTACTCTATACTTTGAGAACCGAAGGTGTTTTACTTTTGTAGGTTATTCAATCGAGGATATCTTTTCAAACTACAAAAGTAGCCGGCTTCGAGATGTCAAATCACCAGCGAGATATGGCTTTTCACCTTCCTCGCTTTAGTCCCGGAAGATTGTGTCGAAACCGTCCGCTTCCATATCCGGAAAAGCTGGAATGTCAAGCTTAACGGTGGTTTTCACCACACTTTTCAAGACACAACCAATGGTTTTGGGACTTACAAGAGAGTTAAACCGTTGTCCAACGTCCATATTTCAACGGATACTTTCGAGTGACTCGAAAGCCTTTCACAACGGTCACAGAGGACTCTCGGTCAGCAGATGAAGATAACGGCTACTCTGCCTGGTCATCTATAAATGGAAGCCACTTCACAAGACTTGAAGGTTGCCGAACATATTGTCTATACACTTACTTGATAGAAGTCATTGTATTTACTCTCAATCTTCAACTTACAACTCCCACTCTGTAATTCATTACTTTCGAGTTGTAAGGTCTTGTACTTCGTTACAAACACTTCTTACATTCTTTGTAAGGTCCCTTGACTAAGCTGTAAGGGTTAACTCAGCTTAGTTGTCCCTAGCTGTAAGGGTTATCTCAGCTAGGAAGTACTAGATCAGATAAGGGAACTTCGAGTCTAGGAAAACTTGTATAGAGTTGTCTAAGGGAGCAACTCGGGTTCGATCAAGTTCACGGTATTTTGTGGACTCAAAATAGTGGATTTGACTTCGTGTCTGGATTGACACGGGCCGTGGTTTTCTGCCCCGGGAGGGTTTCCACGTAAAATCTCTCGTGTTCTCTTTCCGAGTTCATACTAGGCTCGGACAGCCTTAGTGCTCTTGCTTCTTCGATTCACCGACTTCGAGTCCAATCTTTTCGACTCTGTCTTTAGACTCGGAATCTGTCTTTGCAACATTTACGCACAAAAGTGCGAATTTTCTAAAAGAATTTTCTATCACCCTATTCACCCCCTCTAGGGTGACTCGGACTCTCCCCGAGCAAACCTTCGTAGTCCGAGTTCTAGGATTAGTAGTCCAAAGGGGGTATTCATGTTTCGGATGTGAGCCACCTTGATTCTACAGTTGATGTACTTGAAGACATGTTAAGGGGGTTAATTGTTCAACCTCAACCTTTCAAGATGAAGGTTTGCTCTTGGATAGTCTAAGTCACTCTAGAGGGGGTGAATAGGGTGATGAGGAAATTTAAAAGAACTTAGACACTTTTTGCTTGAAAGTGATAAACAACCGATTCCGAGTCTAGATTGGACTCGAAATGCAAACACTCGAAATACGTGGAAACCGTTCGGGGCGAGAAAACCACGGATAGTGCTAATCCAAGCACTCAGTCAAATCCACTATTTTGAATCCTCAAAATATAAAGGATCGACTCAATCGAATTGCTCCCTTAAACAATTCCTTACAATGTTTTCCTAGACTCGAAGTTCCCTTATCCGATCTAGTACTTCCCGACTAAGGTAACCTTTACAATCAAGGACAACCGAGTTGAGTTAACCCTTACAGACTCAATCAAGGGACCTTACTCGAAAGTAAGAGAAGAATATGACTAATTACAAGACTTTACAACTCGGAAAATATTAAATACAAACTGGGAATTATAAATAGAAGATTCAATATGAGAATAATAACTTTTGCTCAAGTAATGTGTTTCGCAATGAATGTTTAGCAATCTTCTAGCCTTATGAGGTGACTTCTATTTATATCCAACCAAGTAAAGTGACCGTTGAGTCTTGGTTCCGAACAAAAGTCTTCACCGGCCATTGTAACGGCTCTTCCGAGTCACTCAAAAAGATTTGTTGGAGTGTGAATGTTGGGCAACAACTATTTTCTCCAAAAGGTGTTCCAATCAACTGGTGTTGTCTCGAAAAGAAAAGTGGAAACCACCGTTAAGCCTGGCGTTGGAGTTTTCTATTTTGGAAACAAACAACCCCGACACGGTGTCCGAGCCATGTTCGGAATTAGATAATGCCTATTTGCTGATGATTGACCATTAGAAGCACTACTTTTGGATTTCAAAAAGAGTTAGCCTCATTTGAATAACCTACAAAAGCAAACCACTTTGGTTATCAAAGTATAAAATACTATGGTCCAAGATTAGGCACAAATGAAGGTTTGCTCTTGGAGAGACTTAGTCACCCTAGAAGGGGTGAATAGGGTGATAAGGAAATTTGAACAATAAATGGAAGATTAAAGTTTAAAACAAACTTTAAGACTGTCCGAGTCTAGATTGGACTAAGAAAAGTATGAACTCGGAGTTTACGTGGAAACCCTCCTAGGGCAGAAAACCGCGACCGGTGCTAATCCAAGCACCAAGTCAAATCCACTATTTTGAATCCACAATATACAATAAACAGACTCAACCAGAATTGCTCCCTTAGACAATTCCTTACACAGTTTTCCTAGACTTAGAAGTTCCCTTATCTAATTTAGTACTTCCTAATTGAGGTAACCTTTACGAGTTAGGGACAACTGAGCTGAGTTAACCCTTACAGCTCAGTCAAGGGACCTTACTCAGAAAGTAAGAATGAAAGTTTATGACTTATTACAAGACCATACAACTCATAAAGATGTTAAGTATAGAGTTGGAGTTGTAAGTAGAACATTGAGTATGAATACAAAGACTTTTGCTTATGTATGTGTATTGAAAATGGTTCCAGCAATCTTCAAGTCTTGAGAGTTGGCTTCTATTTATAGATGACCAAGCATATTAGCCGTTGTGACTAACTTCCGATTAGAAGTCCTCTCGTGACCGTTGTAATGGTTCTTCCGAGTGGCTCAAAAAGATCCGTTGAGATGTGAACGTTGTGCAACGGCTCTTGACTCCTTAGGATGTCCCAATCCACTGGTGGTGTCCGAAAAGTAGGGTGGAAACCACCATTGAGCTTAGCGTTGAAGATTTCCAGTTTTGGAAACGGACAACCCCGACACGTTGTCCGGGCCTTGGTCGAAGTAGAAAAAGCCTTGTCTGCTGGTGATTTGATATCTTGAAGCCGGTTACTTTTGTAATTCAAAAATATGATAACCTCATTTAGATAACCTACAAAAGTAAATCAATTTTGGTTCTTAAAGTATAAAATACTTTGGTCCAAGATTAGACACAGATAATAATTTAATTAAGATAATTAAGTGCATAATTATTCGAGTCCTGGAAGAGTGGAATTTTCCGAGTCTAATATCCATTACACTCAAATTCCATCTCGAGTCGGTTTGGAGAAAGATCAAGTTAGATAAAGAATATCGAGTAAGAATACTTGATCTAGACAAATATAGTTCAAACAAAACAAGTCGACTTAAAGAGATGAATTAACACCGTAATTCACTTGAACTTAGAATAAGAAGGCACACCCGAGTTTAAACGTGTTAGAGTGAATGTTTGAACATGAGATAAATTTGAGTGTTGTCCGAGTGACTCAAAACTACAAATGTGAAATGATGAGCAAGAGTATGCTTTCCGAGTTAGTCGAATCAAATGAAAACATATG
Source organism: Talinum fruticosum (assembly GCA_021018815.1). Classification (NCBI taxonomy): domain Eukaryota; kingdom Viridiplantae; phylum Streptophyta; class Magnoliopsida; order Caryophyllales; family Talinaceae; genus Talinum; species Talinum fruticosum. The sequence goes on along the minus strand of JAITYX010000036.1, from coordinate 3,660,606 downwards.
TAATAGTTTCTATAACACTCCGAACAGGTTCTATACCACTCGTAAATGTTTCTATAGCACTTAGAATGATTTGTAAAAAAACTTACAAAAGATGAAGATTGTCCCCGATTCCTTGATAGTACTCGAATGTTATACATGCAAAGTCCGAGTCTTCAACAGATAATAATTAAATTAGGATAATTAAGTGTTTAATTATCTTGGGCATAGAAGAGTGAAATTTTCTGAGTCTAACATTCAATATACTCAAATTCCATTAGAGTCAATCCTAAGAATGATCAACTTAAAAGAGTAGGACATCGAGTAGCAACTTGATCCGGACAAATAATTCTTAAGGAGATAAACCGACTAAGAGTAAGGAACTAACACAGTAATTCTCTTTGCGTTAAACTATGCAGTCAATACTCATAATAAAAGTGTTAGAGAAATTATTTGAGCATGCGATAATTCTAAATGATGTTTGAGTGAGTCGAAACATCGATGTAGAAGATATACAATAATGTGCTTTCGAGTCGATCAAAAATGAATGAAAATTTATACAAGAGTTTCTATAATGCTCAGAATGACTCGACATCAAAACTTATGAGAAGTAAGATTTATACCCGAGTTCTCTTTGTGTAATACTCAAAATGACTTAGAGTTAGAATAAGAGTTTTCAATCTTCCCTTTTTGATGGAAGGCATTCCACACTTAGATAGAAACTTGTTAGTGCAAAACATGAGTTTTCATTTTCACTATGCAGAATATATCGGAGCGAGGAGTGACGAGTGAGAAGCATTCCATACTTATAAGATGCATTACGGATATTATCATCACTCATAACAGCTTATGCGGATAACACATTAGAGCAAAAAATTGAACAGATTATATCGGAGCAGAAAAAATAAATAAGAAATAACTAACTCGAAAGGAGTACCTCGAAATAAGTCTCGTTTAGAAGAAAATAAAAATTCATTCATTGATTGCTCAAGAAAAGAGGGTGAGCTCCCCTAAACACAACATCAAAATTTCTATATTTCTCCCCTTGCATTTCATCAAAAAGAGGGAAGAATCTATCAAGTAAGTACAAATGATGTTGGACAAAAAATGAGGAAATAGACTAAGAAGGGGGCTTGCTGTCGGGAGGTGGAAGGACGACCAGTGCTTTGGCACCGATATGCTTGAGAAGAAGTGAATGATCGTGGCGGCGGCAGCACAGGGATGTCGGGAAGTTGCTTCGTCCCGGTCGTCTAAGCTAGGGGCATATCTTCCTCGGGCTCATCCTTCCGGAAGACAGATGGAGGGAGGTGCTTTTGACTTAACAGACTGTGGACCGACTAACATCCCCAGCCTTCTTCCGACCCACTCGGATCATCATTTGAGGAGATCGGTTCCGGTTCGTGGGCTCGCTGCACCCTTGTCCCTCGAGTTGAGCGGCCTCCTTTTCTTCCTTCTCCTCTTCCTCCTTCTCTTCTTCATTCTCCTCTTCAGCTGAGTTGCTTCAGCTGCAGCCTTCTTCTTCTACGACCTCAGCAGAAGGAGGCTTGGTTGGATCGGAGGACTCCTCGGAGGTATCCGAGGTTTCGGGTCCTGGGCATCCTTGGATCAACGTTCTTGGAGAAGTTGGAGTTGCTCGTGCTGCTTGTTGATAAGGCCCTTGAACTCGATCAGCAGATCCTGGTGCTCTCGGATATGAGACTAGCCTGTCTTCCGATTGATCACCAGGCTTTGAAAGACAGCTTTGAGAGCACGGAGGGTGTCGCGATGTTCTTTGGACACATAAGAGAGTTTGTCTACCAAAACCACAAACATAGCAGCAGATGTCTGCAGGAGGTGGTTGAGAAGTGGAGGGACCAAGTGGATGGAGGAGGAAGTGGTAGAACAGTCTCGAGTAGGAGGGGCTGAAGGGGGTTTCAACTCGGACCCATGGACCTAGACACCAGGCTTGATTTCCTAATATCCGTAGCCCAAAAGCTCCTTTTGTCGACCACTATGGCAACCTCATAAAATGCATTGGGATCCGAGGGAGGGAAACCTTGAACTGTTTGAAGATTATGATCGAAGGGCTCCAAAGAGAAATGGAGCAGATTTTTAGACCGAGCTGGCACGGAGGCTATCTACTCAATAATTGAAGGGAAGAGGTCTACGTCGTAGCCCTCTAAAATATCAAATAAAGCTTTGAGAATTTTGGAATTAGGATTCTCTTTGCTAGAGTGATCAAAAAGAAAGTTCTCATCAAAAGAAAACAAAGTAGTTTGGCCTTAGTCTTCATCCGAGTCACCGAGAAATTTTTGCATGACTCGGGGACCTCCTTGGCGTACTTCTCAAAGAATTCATCAGCAATCTCCATAAATGGGATAGGATTGTAGTTAAGAAAGAGAGAAGATACTTTGAAAATTCTGTGAAGGAGAGAGAGGTTGACACGAACAACCTTCTCTTAAACTCGTGAGGTAATGAGTCCCTCGAGTAAGACATATTCGAGTAGAAATCGGAAACAAGTTCAGGATAGATAAAAAAAAAAAAAAGAATTAGCTTGCACATTAATTATAAAACAAACATAACTTCATAGGTTTAGTTATAAGGTTCAAAGTTAGTTTATGCTAACATGGAATTTTAGTTGTATGCCAAGCATTTAATACTTACACTTGTTACCTAACCTCGACTGATACGACTCCTATAGCTTGCAGCGATTTCTTAAACCTAGGCTCGATACCACTTCGTAACGCCCCCAACCCATAATCACCGGTTTTGGACTAAACAAGCTGCTAGCCGATGATTAGCGCAGCTGAAAGGAAGGTCGGGAGTCGTTACCGCCGCCCTTGTCCGTGGACAGGGCAAGGCTTGGTTTGATAATGTTAAGAATGTAAATACAACTTAGCGATAGGCAACTAATAAAAGATACATGAATATTTACAAATGGTAGTAACAAGCATGACTCTTAATTGACGAGACAATGTTCCTAACCGCTAAACCAACCAACAAGTGTCCCCGTGAGCCGCTACATCCGAATATTTACCCTCCGGGACTTCCGAAAATTACCTAAAACAAAACAAGAAAATATTTTTGCAAAGTGAGTCAAAATTCAATACGCTCATTATTATGCAATAAAATATAAGTTAGAAATATTTGAGTTGAGCAAGTGCATTTCAATTCATTTTATAAATGAAGGGAAGTGAATAATGTAAAACCGTTGTTAATTAATCATCTGTGTGGTTACCCTTGCGATCATCGGATTTCCCTCCATGTGTACACACCCAGCACCGATCGGGAAGTCTAGTTGGTGCGCCACGATTACGAGTGTACCGACTTTGAACAATGGTGAAGTATTGATGTACGGGTCCACTTTTATATGGAAAATACCATTTGCAAATGACTTTTTGTTGATTAATGGCGGCCATATCCGGCCTTGATTTTTGAATGAAAGCTTGAAAAGCATAACCAATGAACATACCCGATGGTGTTGATGTTACCCTTGCTTTTGTATACGACCCGAACAAACGTTGAGGATGGCCTTTAAATAGAGTTTTTAAAGTAAATATCAATAATAAGAATTATATGGATTTGTCTAAATAATAATAATTGACATGATTTATGCTTATGTACTTGGTTGTTTATGCCTTATATTTATTGGAATTAATTTTGAATTTTATCCATGAATGTAAATAGTTTCTTAATATGAATTATTTTTATAGAGTCTAAACATGCATTCTAGCATCTTTAGATTATTTATTAACAAATTTACAAGTGATTATTATCAATGTAAACATGCATGACTTACCATGTGATTGCTAGTTTATTTACTAATTTTAAGTATGCATTAAGAACTAATTAGTCATTTTAAGTTATAGCTATGTCAATATTTTGGTTATTATTAAACATGCACATAATAACTAATTAATTTTATCACATCATTTTTCCTTATGGACTATTATTGTTTACTCATGCATTAACATGCTATTAACTCTTTACTTAACATGCATGTAAGGTTTAATTTACAATTATACATGTATTAACATGCTACTAATTTTCACTTAACATGCGTGTAAATTTTAAGTGGTTATTATAGCTAAATTAAACATGAATTCCTTTTTATAAATGAACTAATTAATATTTCAAGTCATCTTTATTTACTTAATAGGATTTATCCCAATTTATTCATGCAGAATTTAAGTTTGTTTCTTCCCCTACATGAATATAATTTCTGGAAATTTTATCTAGATCATTTATTTTAAATGTTGAATTAAGTTATTATAAGTTAGGGTTAGGGTTTTTTTACTTAAGGAGTGAATAGAAGCAAGAGTGGTGGTTGTTGGTGGAATTTGGCAGCGACAGTGGTGGTGGTCCGGTGGTTGGCGGTGGTGCTGGTGCTCGGTGGTGGTCCTTGGCGACAATGGCAAGTGGCGAGTGGCGAGTGGCAGTGGTGGTGGTGGTGGGTTTTTTGAGAAAGATGGATTTTAGGGCATAAAGGAGAGAGAGAGAGCGTATGCTTGGTGGTTGCAGCGATGGTGCTCGGGTGGTTGCCGTTGGCGTCTGCAGTGGCGGCAGTGTCTGTTTCCTGGTCGGTGGTCGGTGGTGGCTAGCCGTGGGTGGTGTGGGAACGGAGAGGTTGTTTGGTGGTTTAATGTGTTTGAAGGGTTTCGAGGGTTGTTGCTTTTTGGTGGTTTGGTGGGCCGTGGTAGGCCGGTGATGGGTGATCGGCGGCGTTAGAGGGGTTGGGCCACCGGAGTGAGGCTGGCCGGAGCTTCTAAGGGGGTGGCCAGAGGTGAGAGGGAGGGTATATAAAGATGAGAAGTGGTGGTGGAAAGTCTGCGAACAGGGTGGTTTTGGAGGCAGTTTTCCGGCGATCGGGTGGCCGAAGGATGGTCGGAAGGATGATTCCGATTCGAGTGCATTGTGGTGAAGAATTATGGTCGGTTATGGTCGATTGAAGAATTCGGTGTTTGACTCGTGGAAGTGGCCGAAATGGTGCGGTGGTCAGTGCGGAGGAGAGAGAAAGTTGCTTAAACAAGTTTTTGGGCCCAAATTTTCTCGCTAATTAAGCCTATTTATACTATATTTCAATGGTTATCTGCATGGTTTTGCTGGCGTAGGTTGAATTTAAGGTTGCCAAATGGTAGTAATGCATGTAAAATGGTTGATTTGTCAATAATCTAGAGAGCTTAGTGTACTTACCCCTTATTTGATCCCAAATCCACCCTAAAAAGTACTTTGGGGGTGCTAATATTATCGACTTCATCATTATTATTTATTATTTTTGTTATTTTTATCATAATTATTTTTATTATTGTTTAATTATTAATATTATTACTACTTTTTATCCTATTATTTGGTATTTGTACTAAAATTAGGTTAACTTCATTAATTAGGCTAGAAATTGATATTGGATGTTCATGTACTTAAAGTGCTAACTAGATATATATATATATAGGACAGGACCGGACTAGAGCTTGGGGACGAAGCTCGGAGTACTGTTTGTGGTGGAATAGCGGGAAGCGAGGACAAATTAATTTAACAAATTGATTTTTCTAAAACAAAAGATTGAAATCAGAAATTGAAAACAATTAAAGTAATTGAAACTTAAAAGATAATGAATCAAAACTTACTTTGATTGATATTTGAAAATTGATACAAGATTTGGATAGTGCTCTCTGAGAGAGGTTGGATACAATGAGTGTTTTGGGAGTAGGGATAGAAGGCAAGTGTTTGCTTGTGTAAGTAAGCAAGTGATTTTTTGCGATGCCTCCCTAATGAGAAATGAATACATATTTATAGCAAAACAAAATGAATAATCGTCGCACACTTGGACGGTTGAGGGTCTTGATTGGAATGGAATCTTGATCTTGAAAAATCTTCCGACAATGTTGAATTATTGGAACAGTCTTGATTAGACCAAAAGTATGAATAGTGGATGATGAATCATTAACTTTTGAACAGTCTTGAACAGCTTCTTGCCAGTGGAAAGCTTGAACAAGTAGCAAAGATTCCCCGACAAAAACTTAACGTGAATAGTAATTTGATTGATGAATAGTAAAATCCATTATGAAAAGTCACATGGATTTTTACTATTGTCTTTGACAATTCCTTGCATAATTGCTGCTCTTGCATAATTGCCGCTTTTGACAAAATGGCACATTGATTGATTAGTAAAGCAAACTTGTCTTCTTGAAATAGTGTCCCTGAATAGTAAGTGAATAGTAATATCCACTTCCTTCCCGGGCATTTTGAGAGGTGAAATGAGAAATTTCACCGAAGCAAAATACTCGTACACTCGCACAAAAATGTTAGTAAAACCCTTTTTTTTTTTTTTTTTTGAATACCCTTTTGGGTTATACATCGTAAGGATCCCGGGCACACGGTCCATTAAAAGGATCGTAGTCGGATTGAATTTCTTCATCGTAACCAATACTTGGTTCTTTGAGAAGTAATTGCCGATGTTGCTTTTGAGTAACATAATTTCTTTCTTGAGTAGTTGAATTTCTTCTTCTTGAATTTTCTCTTTTCCTTTTGAGATTGTCTCTTTCTTCCGTGGAGTAGGTGGTGTTGGTTGAGTAGGTGGGACTAGCTTTATTCCTAAAGCAGACTTTGAAATTGAATCGTTCCCACCATTTGATCTTAATTCACGAACTAGTGAATAGGATGCTCGGAGGTTTGTAATTCGGGTTATTGAAAATGACCAACAAAGGATCCATGAGAATCCATATTTTATATGGGATAGGGTGTGAAGATGGAATTGGCTAAATTATTCTTGAGAGCTGGAAGAGCCTTGAAGGAATTCTCTTGTTAAAAATCAGGTAGAGAATTATTTTCTCCTTTAATAAATTCTATATCAAAATCAAAACAGGATAAAATTGCTTGCCAACGAGCAAATATTTGTTTGGAAACAAGATTTTGAACATCTTTGGTAATAATTTCTTTTGCTGATTTACAATCAATGCGAAGAAGGAATTTTTTATTAAATAAATCATCTTGAAATTTTGAAACGCATAAAACAATTGATAAAACTTCCTTTTTAATAGTTGAATAATTTTTTTGTGTTAGATTCCAGATTCCCGAATGGTACCTAACTAATTGAGTCTGTTTGGAAGTTGTAGTCATTTTTGTTTTAATATACCACCATATCCTAATTCGGATGCGTCTGTTTCAACTATCATGAATGCATCCGGATGTGGAATACCTAGACATGGTAAAGATTTAACTTTCTGTTTGAGAAGGCGTACTACTTGAGTATGTTCATCCGACCATGGTGGTGGGTTTTTGCGTAATCTTTTGTAAAGGGGCCGACAGATTTGCCTTAACTTTGGAAAGAAATCAGCCACATAATTAAGACATCCTAAAAACCTCTGTAGTTGAGTTTTATTAATCAATTTGTCCGGAAATTTGTCTGCAAATTCAATGGCCCTAGTAATTGGTTTAATAGTTCCTTGATAAATATCATGTCCTAAAAATCTTATTTTAGTTTGGAATAGTTTGATTTTAGGTGCAGGAACAACTAAACCATTTTTCTTGATTATATGTAAAAAAGTTTGCAGATGTTTGAAATGTTGTTCAATACTATTTGAATAAACTAGAACATCATCAATATAAACTATTGTAAATTGAGTGTAAGGATTAAAAATATCATTCATAATATGTTGAAATTCCGAAGGAGCATTTTTAAGCCAAAAGGCATTACGTTCCATTCATAATGCCCGAAAGGAACAAGAAAGGCTGTTTTATAGCGATCTTGATTAGCTATTTGGACTTGCCAAAAGCCACTTTTCATATCGAATTTCGAAAATATTTTTGCTTCATAAAGTCTATTGAGTAAATCTCGTTTATTAGGAATGGGATACCTAATCCATTGTAAAACTTTATTTAAAGGTTTATAATTAATAACTAGGCGAGGAACTCCTCGTTCCTTTTCTCGCTTGATTATTGACATAGAAGGCCGCACAGCTCCAAGGAGACTTAGAAGGCCTTATTAAGTTTTTATCTAAAAGTGATTGAATTTCTTTTTACTGAATTCTAAAAGTTCTTTATTCATTTGAATGGGTCGAGCTTTAGTAGGGAATTTATTTTCTGAAAATTCTTTTTCATAGGGAAGCGTGACAACATGCCTTTTTCTTTCCCAAAAGCATTGGGGAGATCGGAGCATACTTCTTTATGGAAAAGATTTTGTAATTCTTTTATTTTGTTTTGAACAGAAAGATTTTGTAGTCTTTCCTCAATTCGTTTATAAGTAATTTCTTTTTGAAGAAAACTAATCTGCTACTTTTTTCTATCAATAAAATTTATTTGTTTAATTATAGTAGATTCCTGGAGTAAGGATAGATCTTTTGCGCGAATAGGAGAGATGAATTTGAAAGAAATAATTTTTCCTAAAATTTCGTATGTATACCAATTTGGTCAACTTTGAAAGGATATATTTGAGTAATAAAAGGAGTACCTAAAATGACTTCTTGACCTATATCTTTAACAAGGATAAAAGTATTTTTAAAACAATATCCTTGATTACAAATATAAGCATTTGATATCTTGTATTTGATTTGTAGTGCCATTTCATTAGCACTATGGAGGCGTTCTTTAGTTTTTTCATAATAAATTGATGGAATTAAACCTTCTTTAATACAATTTTGATCTGCTCCACTATCAAGTAAAGCAATAGTATTGAACTCATAATTATCATTAATCTTCGGAGTGATATAAATATACCACTTCGATAATTTATATGATTAATTGTTGAGATAAATAGTTGATTAGAAGAACTTGGAGTATCTTCAGTAGTTGTACTACTTGATTTATTTTCTATTATTGAGAGTTTTGTTTCTAATTCTAAGTCTTTAGTTTGAAGTAAACACAAATTTTGATTTATTTCTTTAATCTGTTCTTTAAGATTATTTATTTCCAACTTTAAATCTTGAATATTAACAACTTTTAAAATATTTGGAGTATCATATTTTTCAAATATTTTATTGATACTTAATCCTGGAGGAGGGGTTTTTAATAAATCTTCTTTAATTAGAATACCTTTGAGTTTTTCTAAGTATTCTCTTTTAATTCAGGATCTTGAATTTGTTCTATTAAATCTATTAGAAATTCTTTTTCATTTTTAGTAGCATTAATCATATTAATACATTTATAAATTCTTGAGGACTTATCTCCTGATGAATAACTACTGAAATAATAAGGAAATTCTTTTTATTGGAAATTTTATTAATATCGATTGTTTCATAATCTTCTTGAGAGATATCTAAAACATTAAGAGTGTTATTTGAACTAGAGGCTTGATTAAGTTTTTCATCTATTCTTTTAATTAATGGGCTATTGGGAATTTCTAAATTTTTGTTCTTGTTAAATTTAATAAGAGGAGAAGAAATATCATTGAGAAATATTGGTTTCTTTGAATCTCTGTTTAAATCTAAATTTTCTAATTTTCTGGATAATTGGTCAATATCTTCTTTCTTAGATATTGCCTCAATTTGAGTTGAAACCATATTGACTTGTTGCGAGACCGTATGTAATACCTCATTAGTATAGTTATTTTGATGATAAATCTTTTTAATGTCATCTAACTCTACTTGAGAGTTATCCGGGTTATTTCTTCCTATTTTGAAAGGAGATGTAGGAATATGACCTTGATCCGTAGGGATCAAAATCTCTTGCTTAGGAGGAGTTATTGCTACAACAATTTCTCCATTTTTTAATGTCCATTTTTTACTAAGATCAATATTAGTATTGATTTCTTTAATACCAAGGGATCCGGTAATTTATGTTCTTGAGCAAAGATGGTCCACCATGTAAAGAATCGGATATTACATCCTAATCTTTCCATTAGTGAATACCATTCTTGCCTAATAAAAGCTTGAGCTTTGAGATCGAAATGAGATAAAAACCATTGTTTTTTATCTCTGTTCTCTATGGAATCAAAATCTTCTCTTAAAAAGTTTTTATTTATTGTAAAAGGTTACGTAATAACATTAATAGAGGAATAAGAAGGAGGTTGCATAGTAGAATGAGTAGGGGAACCTATTGATGAACTAATATCATCAACTCGGCTCAAGCAATTGGTGATTTGTAATAGATCTTTGAAGAGGAGGGAATTGATTCATCAACTTGATTATCCTTTAGATAATCATAGTTAGTAGTTCTTGAAGGCATAGAGAAAGAAGATCTGGGAAGATCTCTTTTCTCCGAAAGTCTTGAAGAAAAGGATATTTCATTAATAGAGTTGAATCTTATTAGTACTCTGCCATCGTGCTCTTCAATAACTTGTTGAATGTTCTTTTGAGCAATATTTCTAGGAGGTTTAATGTTTTGAATAATAAATTCTTGGGGAATAGTTATTTCATTCCACTTTAGTAATTTAGGAGTAAAGCTTGAAGTATTTTCTGACTCAATCTTTAATAATATTGTTTCATCCAAAGATGGCTTTAATAAACACTTTGGATTTAATTGAGATGATAAAAGCTTGAAATAAATTCTATAAGTAATAGCAAAATTTCTTGATAATTCTCTAAATAATACCTTTGAATTACTTTGCATATGAATATCTAATATTAAGGTGTCCATGATCCAGGGATCATTCAGATCTACTGAAAAGTTTGGACAACCATTGAAATATATTGGACCGTTACAGTGTATTAGTTTGAATCATAGCTAATAAAGAGTCTTGATATCTAATTAATCTATTATCTCTAAGTGCCATAAAGATAGGACAATCTAATCCTAATCTTGTTAATGGTTTGAGTGCTATTTGAATCATACCAAAATGAATATATCTATATTTTTCTTTATATTTATTTATAGAAATATTGGATAATAACTTGATAGTTTGAAACTCTTCATCTAAGCTGAAGGTTTCTTCGTGATCTTTAATAGAGAAAGCAGTATTGAAATCAAACTTTCCTATTTGATAGACGATTTCTATCTTTTGTTTTGGAATAGACCAATTTGAGAAATCAACTTGGCAGACTAACTTCTCTGCTATTGACCACATTAGTACTATTGCTAGTTCCTAAACCTAGATGATCTCGTAACCAAGAGGCCATCACAGCTTAAGCTTGACTACTTTGTCGATAATTACGCACACACACTACCGGGACCATCCTCTACCGGACCATCTCACACGGCCGACCAACGGATAACATGGGGCCGACCAACGACTGACCAACGCTAGGCCTTACGGTGTAACAACAAAATAGACAGACTTGGCTCGATACCAATTAGGGACAGGACCGGACTAGAGCTTGGGGACGAAGCTCGGGTACTGTTTGTGGTGGAATAGTAGGGAAGCAGGGACAAATTAATTTAACAGATTGATTTTTCTAAAACAAAAGATTGAAATCAGAAATTGAAAACAATTAAAGTAATTGAGACTTAAAAGATAATGAATCAAAAACTTACTTTGATTGATATTTGAAAATTGATACAAGATTTGGATAGTGCTCTCCGAGAGAGGTTGGATACAATGAGTGTTTTGGGAGTAGGGATAGAAGGCAAGTGTTTGTTTGTAAACAAGTGTTTGCTTTCGATGATTGTGTGTTTTTTTTTTTTTTGCGATGCCTTCCTAATGAGAAGTGAATACATATTTATAGTAAAACAAAATGAATAATCGTCGCACACTTGGACGGTTGAGGGTCTTGATTGGAATGGAATCTTGATCTTGAAAAAATCTTCCGACAATGTTGAATTATTGGAACAGTCTTGATAAGACAAAAAGTATGAATGAGTCATCAATCTTGAACAGCTTCTTGCCAGGTAGCAAGCTGGAACAAGAGCAAAGATTCCGACAAAAACTTAACGTGAATAGTAATTTGATTGATAAATAGTAAAATCCATTATGAAAAGTCACATGGATTTTTACTATTGCCTTTGACAAATCCTTGCATAATTGCTGCTCTTGCATAATTGCTGCTTTTGACAAAATGGCTCCTTCGTCCATTGATTGATAAACTTGTCTTCTTGAAATAGTGTCCCCGAATAGTAAGTGAATAGTAACATCAACTTCCTTCCCGGGGCATTTTGAGAGGTGAAATGGGAAATCTCACCGAAGCAAAATATTGTAATCGTGCACAAAAACGTTAGTAAAACATTTTTTTTTTTTGAATACCCTTTTTGGGTTATACATCGTAAGGATCCCGGGCACAAGGCCCATCAAAAGGATCGTAGTCGGATTGAATTTCTTCATCGGAACCAATACTTGGTTCCTTGAGAAGTAATTGCTGATGTTGCTTTTGAGTAACATAATTTCTTTCTTGAGTAGTTAAATTTCTTCTTCTTGAATTTTCTCTTTTCCTTTTGAGATTGTTTCTTTTTCTCGTGGAGTAGGTGGTGCTCGGTTGAGTAGTCGGGCTGTCTTGATACCTAAAGCGGCTTTAAAATTGAATCGTTCCCACCACTTGATTTTGAATTCACGGACTAATGAATAGGATGCTGGGGGTTTGTAATGTTGAATAATTGAAAATGACCAGCAAAGGATCCAAGGAAATCCATATTTTTGTGGAATAAGATTTCTTTAAGATCCGGATCGCTAGTTGAGGCGTTTGAATAGCCGATGAAGTGTTTTTGCACTTCCTCCGGCCAAATATCTTAAAGCGATCCCATGGTTATCCACCATTCGTAAAACCAAATGGGAAATTGAGTATCTGTTTTTATATCAAAGCATATGAACCATGAATGATTGAAAGGTCCGAAGAGGAATGTGAAATACCGAGCTTTTTCGTAGTCGACATAATTATAACCTGGTGGGTTGAATGGTTGAGAAATTGATTTAATTGTATATTTGTCACCAAATTCTTTATTAGTAAGGATCTTGAGAATTCGTAACTTGGAGTAGGCAACTTGGTTTGTATTGGTTTTGTCGGTACATGCTCAATAAGAGCAGATTTTGAATCAACAAGGATGTATTCATAAAAGGTTCTTGTTTTGAGAGGTTTATCATGAATAAAGAAACATTCAGGTTTGAATGTTGTTTTGACAAGTTCATTGAGTGTGGAAAGGTTTTGAGGTTGCCTATATTTAGTGTAGGCAATGTGTTCTTTATTTGGTTTTGTAAAATATTTTGAATCAAAAGAAGAGTTCAAAATTGATGGTTTTTGATATTTTGTAGAAGCTTGAGCATAAGAAAGAGAGGGAAAATCTTGTTTTTGCAAAACTTGAAATGTGTTGGTAGTTGGTATTGAGATTTGAGAAGGGGTAATTGGTCCGATTGCATAATGAAGAGGAGTTTGAATCTTTCGTTCTTTGTCTTGACTCATAGCTGAAAAGAAAGAATCTTTATTAAGAAGCATATTGATAAAACAATGTTTTTGAAAGATAAATCTTTTGAAAGAATAGAGGATATGAAATTGAATGAAATGCATTTTTTATGAATCTGAGTACGAATACCAAATTGATCAACTTGAAATGGATAAATCTGGGTAATGAACGGGGTTCCTAATATAACTTCTTGACCTATGTCCCGGACTAAAACAAAAGTGTTTTTGAAATGATATCCTTGATTACAGACATAGACATCCGATAACTTGTATTGAATTTGTAATGCTATTCCATTAGCACTATGGAGTCGCTCTTTAGTTTTTTCATAATAAATTGATGGAATTAAGCCTTCCTTAATACAATTTTGATCTGCTCCACTATCAAGTAAAGCAATAGTATTGAACTCATAGTTTTCATTAACTTTTAGAGTAATATGGATATACCACTTTTGATAATTTATATGGTTAATTGTTGAAATAAATAATTGATTAGAAGAACTCGGAGTATCTTCATTAATAATTGGACCTTTTGATTTATTTTCTATTATTGAAAGTTTTGTTTCTAATTCTAAGTCTTTAGTTTGAAGTAAACACAAATTTTGATTAATTTCTTTAATCTGTTCTTTAAGATTATTTATTTCTATTTTTAAATCTTGAATATTAACGACTTTTAAAATATTTGGAGTATCATATTTTTCAAATATTTTATTGATATTTAAACCTGGAGGAGGGGTTTTTAATAAATCTTCTTTAATTAAAATACCTTTGAGTTTTTCTAAGTATTCTCTTTTAATTCAGGATCTTGAATTTGTTCTATTAAATCTATTAGAAATTCTTTTTCATTTTTAGTAGCATTAATCATATTAATACATTTATAACAAATTCTTGAAGACTTGTTTCCTGATGAATAACTACTAGAATAATAAGGAAATTCTTTTTATTGGAAATTTTGTTAATATCGGTTGGTTCTTGTTCTTCTTGAGGAATATCTAAAACATTAAGAGTGTTATTTGAACTAGAGGCTTGATTAAGTTTTTCATCTATTCTTTTAATTAATGGGTTATTGGGAATTTCTAAATTTTTGTTCTTGTTAAATTTAATGAGAGGAGATGAAATGTCATTAAGGAATATTGGTTTCTTTGAATCTTTGTTTAAATCTAAATTTTCTAATTTTCTGGATAATTGGTCAATATCTTCTTTCTTAGATATTGCCTCTATTTGAGTTGAAACCATATTGACTTGTTGCGAGACTCGTATGTAATATTTCATACTAATTATGATTATCTAAGAGATAATCAAGTTGATGATTCAACTCCTTCTTCTTCAAAGATTTATTACAAATCACCAATTGCTTGAGCCAGTTGATGATATTAGTTCATCAATAGGTTCCCCTACTCATTCTACTATGCAACCTCCTTCTTATTCCTCTATTAATGTTATTACAGTAACCTTTTACAATAAATAAAAACTTTTTAAGAGAAGATTTTGATTCCATAGAGAACAGAGATAAAAAACAATGGTTTTTATCTCATTTCGATCTCAAAGCTCAAGCTTTTATTAGGCAAGAATGGTATTCACTAATGGAAAGATTAGGATGTAATATCCGATTCTTTACATGGTGGACCATCTTTGCTCAAGAACATAAATTACCAGATCCCCTTGGTATTAAAGAAATCAATACTAATATTGATCTTAGTAAAAAATGGACATTAAAAAATGGAGAAATTGTTGTAGCAATAACTCCTCCTAAGCAAGAGATTTTGATCCCTACGGATCAAGGTCATATTCCCGCATCTCCTTTCAAAATAGGAAGAAATAACCCGGATAACTCTCAAGTAGAGTTAGATGACATTAAAAAGATTTATCATCAAAATAACTATACTAATGAGGTATTACATACGGTCTCGCAACAAGTCAATATGGTTTCAACTCAAATTGAGGCAATATCTAAGAAAGAAGATATTGACCAATTATCCAGAAAATTAGAAAATTTAGATTTAAACAGAGATTCAAAGAAACCAATATTCCTTAATGATATTTCTTCTCCTCTTATTAAATTTAACAAGAACAAAAATTTAGAAATTCCCAATAGCCCATTAATTAAAAAAATAGATGAAAAACTTAATCAAGCCTCTAGTTCAAATAACACTCTTAATGTTTTAGATATCTCTCAAGAAGATTATGAAACAATCGATATTAATAAAATTTCCAATAAAAAGAGTTTCCTTATTACTCCAGGAGTATCCCTCCGGATCTTCAATTAGAATCAATTAAAACAATAGTTACGTAAGCCTTCGATGGTGGCTCCATCTATGAATGGAATCTAGATGGAAAATCCGAACATGAAGCATTAATAATTCTCCATAGAATGATGATGGCCTATGCTGCCTATACTTCTAAAGGAGCTCCAGAAACTCAAGCTTTTGATTTATTAATTTCAGTGCTTCACCGGATCTTTAAAGTCTTGGTGGGAAAATTACATGACAGACGAAGAACGTCTAAGTATTAAAAATCATAAAGAAGCCGTTTACACGTTAGTCCATACAATAGTTGTCAATCTTCTAGGAACTCCAAAGGACATGTTAAGTGGCCAAGAAATCCTCTTAACCAACCTTAGATGCTCCAGATTAGAAGATTACAATTGGTATAAAGATATATATTTTTCATATTTATTAAAGAGACAAGAGTGTCGCCAACCATATTGGAAAGAAAAATTTATCTCAGGATTACCAAATCTTTTCTCTCAAAGAATATTCAATAAGCTTAAAGATATTACTGGGCAAGATCCAATTCCATATGATCAAATCACATTTGGTCAGCTTATTAGGATTCATTAAAAAGAAGGAATTTCTCTATGCAATGAATTAAAATTACAAGCAAGATACTCAACAGATAAAGCAGCTACAAGAAAGGAGTTAGGATCCTTTTGTGAAGCTTTTTGTATTCCACAACCTGTTGCACCTTCGATCAAAAAAGAAAAGCCAATCAACTAAATAAAAGGAAACAATTCAATCGTAATACTAATAACAAAACAAATATTGCTCCTAAGAAAAATACTCCAAATAAAAAGATTACAAATAAACCCACTTGTTTCAAATGTGGAAAACAAGGTCATTATGCAAAAAATTGCAAAGTTAAAGAAAAATTAAATGAAATTTGTGAAGACAATCAAGAAATTAAAGAAAAATTATTTCTTTATTCGAACTCAAAGATACTCCAATCAATTCATCCTCTCGATTCTCAAGACAATGGTCTTTATGAATTA
The DNA here is from genome assembly GCA_021018815.1 of Talinum fruticosum. NCBI lineage: Eukaryota > Viridiplantae > Streptophyta > Magnoliopsida > Caryophyllales > Talinaceae > Talinum > Talinum fruticosum. The sequence continues at coordinate 3,644,130 of JAITYX010000036.1, read as the reverse complement.
GAAAGTGATTCAAGTGGTTATTCTTCAGAAATGAGTCTTCAAGAATTTGTTATAAATGCATTAATACGATCAATACTACAAAAAATGAAAAAGAATTTTTAATAGATTTAATAGAACAAATTCAAGATCCTCGAATTAAAAAGAAAATACTTAGAAAAACTCAAGGGTATTTTAATTAAAGAAGATTTATTAAAAACCCCTCCTCCAGGTTTAAATATCAATAAAATATTTGAAAAATATGATACTCCAAATATTTTAAAAGTCGTTAATATTCAAGATTTAAAAATAGAAATAAATAATCTTAAAGAACAGATTAAAGAAATTAATCAAAATTTGTGTTTACTTCAAACTAAAGACTTAGAATTAGAAACAAAACTTTCAATAATAGAAAATAAATCAAAAGGTCCAATTATTAATGAAGATACTCCGAGTTCTTCTAATCAATTATTTATTTCAACAATTAACCATATAAATTATCAAAAGTGGTATATCCATATTACTCTAAAAGTTAATGAAAACTATGAGTTCAATACTATTGCTTTACTTGATAGTGGAGCAGATCAAAATTGTATTAAGGAAGGCTTAATTCCATCAATTTATTATGAAAAAACTAAAGAGCGACTCCATAGTGCTAATAGAATAGCATTACAAATTCAATACAAGTTATCGGATGTCTATGTCTCGTAATCAAGGATATCATTTCAAAAACACTTTTGTTTTAGTCCGGGACATAGGTCAAGAAGTTATATTAGGAACCCCGTTCATTACCCAGATTTATCCATTTCAAGTTGATCAATTTGGTATTCGTACTCAGATTCATAAAAAATGCATTTCATTCAATTTCATATCCTCTATTCTTTCAAAAGATTTATCTTTCAAAAACATTGTTTTATCAATATGCTTCTTAATAAAGATTCTTTCTTTTCAGCTATGAGTCAAGACAAAGAACGAAAGATTCAAACTCCTCTTCATTATGCAATCGGACCAATTACCCCTTCTCAAATCTCAATACCAACTACCAACACATTTCAAGTTTTGCAAAAACAAGATTTTCCCTCTCTTTCTTATGCTCAAGCTTCTACAAAATATCAAAAACCATCAATTTTGAACTCTTCTTTTGATTCAAAATATTTTACAAAACCAAATAAAGAACACATTGCCTACACTAAATATAGGCAACCTCAAAACCTTTCCACACTCAATGAACTTGTCAAAACAACATTCAAACCTCGAATGTTTCTTTATTCATGATAACCCTCTCAAAACAAGAACCTTTTATGAATACATCCTTGTTGATTCAAAATCTGCTCTTATTGAGCATGTACCGACAAAACCAATACAAACCAAGTTGCCTACTCCAAGTTACGAATTCTCAAGATCCTTACTAATAAAGAATTTGGTGACAAATATACAATTAAATCATTTTCTCAACCATTCAACCCACCAGGTTATAATTATGTCGACTACGAAAAAGCCCGGTATTTCACATTCCTCTTCGGACCTTTCAATCATTCATGGTTCATATGCTTTGATATAAAAACAGATACTCAATTTCCCATTTGGTTTTACGAATGGTGGATAACCATGGGATCGCTTCAAGATATTTGGCCGGAGGAAGTGCAAAAACACTTCATCGGCTATTCAAACGCCTCAACTAGCAGATCCGGATCTTAAAGAAATCTTATTCCACAAAAATATGGATTTCCTTGGATCCTTTGCTGGTCATTTTCAATTATTCAACATTACAAACCCCCAGCATCCTATTCATTAGTCCGTGAATTCAAAATCAAGTGGTGGGAACGATTCAATTTTAAAGCCGCTTTAGGTATCAAGACAGACCCCGACTACTCAACCAAGCACCACCTACTCCACGTAAAAAAGAAACAATCTCAAAAGGAAAAGAGAAAATTCAAGAAGAAGAAATTCAACTACTCAAGAAAGAAATTATGTTACTCAAAAAGCAACATCAGCAATTACTTCTCAAGGAACCAAGTATTGGTTCCGATGAAGAAATTCAATCCGACTACGATCCTTTTGATGGGCCTTGTGCCCAGGATCCTTACGATGTATAACCCAAAAGGGTATTCAAAAAAAAATAAAATAAAATAAAGTAAAATGTTTTACTAACGTTTTTGTGCAGGATTACAATATTTTGCTTCGGTGAGATTTCCCATTTCACCTCTCAAAATGCCCCGGGAAGGAAGTGGATGTTACTATTCACTTACTATTCAGGGACACTATTTCAAGAAGACAAGTTTATCAATCAATGGACGAAGGAGCCATTTTGTCAAAAGCGAGCAATTATGCAAGAGCGAGCAATTATGCAAGAATTTGTCAAAGGCAATAGTAAAAATCCATGTGACTTTTCATAATGGATTTTACTATTTATCAATCAAATTACCATTCACGTTAAGTTTTTGTCGGAATCTTTGCTACTTGTTCCAGCCTGCTACTTGGCAAGAAGCTGTTCAAGATTGATGACTCATTCATACTTTTTGTCTTATCAAGACTGTTCCAATAATTCAACATTGTCGGAAGATTTTTTCAAGATCAAGATTCCATTCCAATCAAGACCCTCAACCGTCCAAGTGTGCGACGATTATTCATTTTGTTTTTACTATAAATATGTATTCACTTCTCATTAGGAAGGCATCGCAAAAAAAAAAACACACAATCATCGAAAGCAAACACTTGTTTACAAGCAAACACTTGCCTTCTATCCCTACTCCCAAAACATTCATTGTATCCAACCTCTCTCGGAGAGCACTATCCAAATCTTGTATCAATTTTCAAATATCAATCAAAGTAAGTTTTGATTCATTATCTTTTAAGTTTCAATTACTTTAATTGTTTTCAATCTCCTGATTTCAATCTTTTGTTTTAGAAAAATCAATTTGTTAAATTAATTTGTCCCTGTTTCCCGCTTACTCCACCACAAACAGTACCCTGAGCTTCGTCCCCAAGCTCTAGTCCGGTCCTGTCCCTAATTGGTATATATATATATATATATATATATATATATATATATATATATATATATATATATATATATATATATATATATATATATATATATATATATATATATGTATGTATGTATGTATGTGTGTGTGTGTATGTATATCCATATATAAGCATATCTCTAAAAAATCGGATTTATATTAAATATTTATGATTGAAGGAATTTTGTATGGATTATGTGAACATAAGCATAAATAATATTTTAGGAGTTGATACTTTATGAATTATCTTGTAAATATTGGTCATCCATCGTCGTCGTTTACGTTTGGGTCCTGCAAAAATAAATTTGATACACATATAGATATATAACATGACATGAAAATACCTTGAAATTGAAATGTACGTGCTCTTTATAATTGAGGGATTATGTTAATATGTTATGTTTTAGGGACAGGTTGTTACACATTGGCACCAACTCTTTAGTTTTTGTTACCTTTATTCGACTGAGTGCTCTTTATACAGATTAGATGGATTGTTATGTGCTTTAATGAGATTTAATTTGAGATAACGACTTGAGTTGATATGGAGTGGCTGATCCTCCATAAGTCTCCATTTGAACTAATTTCAAGAGGTTTTACTTTATGTGTATGCAACACCATAAGTCTCCATAATCGTTCATCTCTTTATTCTCCTTTTATTTATTTATTTTTTGTAAATATTTGATGTTATTTTGAATTTTCTCTTGTGTATATAATTTTATTTTTGTTAATTCCTTTCAGTTTAGAGTCTTGTCCTTTCTATTTCCTTTTTATTTCTTTCTCGATGGATATGTTACGCATTTTAGTTTTACTTTTTGAGGTTCTTTCAGGTCACAATGACGACATTGCCAAGTTTAGATGTGGGGGTGGGAAATCATGTCTTTTCAAAACCTTTCTTTAAGAAAAATTGATCAAAAATTCAATATTTTGATTGATTTTTAAACGTTTGTCACTTAGTCATTAATTGTTAAAATGAAAATATACATGATGACACTCACCTCTTAGTATGGCGAGTTGTAACATTATTTTTGCATTGGCATACCATGAGAATTTGTACAGATCTGGACCTACTTTATGAAAGTTGTTTGCTCTTAGGTTTAAAGCTGTAATTGATTAATTCACCCAATTGTCTTTTGTACAAAAATAAATTTCATGTTCTATTTTACATTGAAAAAGTAGAAAAAAAAAAGAAAAAGAAGAATAAAATTGGGAATTACAGGCATGCGCTGCTTCGTGTTACCAATTGAGACAATAATTGCTACTTGGGCAAGACTTACTTGCCAAATGAAGTAAAATAAAGTGCGGACTCGGGTATGACTGATTGACTCCTTGAATGTGTTTTGATTTCATACATTCATCTAAATTTAGAATAAAATAAGAAGCATCCTAAAATAAATTCATTTAACCAAATCATATGCTTTATAATTCATCATTTCAATATAACTTATTCATTAGTGAACTCAAACTTAAGTATATTAAGTATATCCGACTAATTCCGAGACTCAAAAAGTAGAATTTGAATTAGTCATGATTAATTGAGTCAAACCGACTTACTTAGATCTCGGATTCGACTTCCTCGGTTGGACTCGGACATTTAGTTTGCCTACGCTATCTCATATTTAACATGTTTATTTTATCATGTCAAACATCATGAATTGATCTCGGATTGAATTATTTGAGTCATGTTTTAACCTAGAAACTTACGCTATTATTTGCTTAATCATGCGTAATTGTAAAATGTCTAAATAACTCATTTGCCCATTAAGATTGAATGGTTTATTTATGAGTCTTAACATATATGGAATCTGAACATATTGAATATTAGACTTGAAATATTCCAGATTAATAGATTAAGGATAATTAATCATTAAATACTTTATTTAGTCTAATCCTTATTTAATTATGGACCAAAGTATTTTTATACTTTGAGAACCATTGTACTTAATGTTATTACAGGTTTTTCTAATGTCAATTATCCGAAGAAAAAGCAAAAACAAAAGGCTTCCGATTGTTAAAGCACCGCCGGACAAAAAGTTAAAATTTCGGAAAAGCTTAAAACCGATCGATAGCTTTGTCTATTACTTGTTTTAGGTAATATTTTAAGAGTCTAACGGTCTTTTCTTTCTACTTTCCTAGTTTTAAAAAGTTAGAAAAAGTGTTGTTGAAAGTTAGGACCAATGCACAACGGCTATTTCAAGAAGGTCTAGAAATCCGAGTGACTCATACTATCCCTTATAATGGCTAGTCGACTCGGACGAGCTTCAACGGAAAGACGTTAGAGACTCAACGACTATCTCTTCAAGGCGGACTATTTATAGAAGCCTTAGCACAAGATTTCAACTGACGAATGGAAGAAAAAGATAGATCATATTGAACATCTTCTCTAACATACAACTCCCAAACTATAATTCAAATATTCTAAGTTGTATTCTTCGAGTCGGTTGTATTGTAATTCTTACTACTCTTCTTCTACTCTTTCTCTCTGATCGAGTTGTAAAGGTTAGCTCAACTCAATTGTCCCAAACTATAAAGGCTACCTCGGTTTGGAAGTATCGAGTTAGATAATGGAACTTCTAACCTTGGGAAAAATTGGAGGATTCCCAAGTTGATAAGATAACTTCAACTTGGAAGTACTAAGTCGATTAGATAAATTAAATTTCGAGCCTGGAAAAATTGTAATAGATTTGTTTGTAAACAAATTTGGGTAGTCATATTTATTATAATTGAGGATTCAATTAGTGAATTTGACTTAATGTCTAGATTGATATTGTCCGTGGTTTTCTCGCCCGAAAAGGGTTTCGTCGTAATTCGATTTGTCATATTTTTCTCTCTTCTCTGTTTGAGTCACTCGGACTCAATTTTGACCTTAAATGAGGTCGGACACAATATTCTCTTAATATTCCGAGTGCTCATTTATATGAACTTCAGGACTTCACTTACGTCCGAGTTGCTCGAAACTCATGTTTGTTTTTGAGTTTATTCCGGACTCGAATTGCTTTTCTAAGCTCATACTATGCATAAAATCTTTAGTTTCGAAAAATCTTCCATCGTCCTATTCACCCCCAGGGTAATTTATCCTCTCCAAGAGCAAACCTTCATAAAGTACTAAGAAAGTGGTTTGAGTAAGTTGTGGTAAACTTAAGGTAAGGGAGTAATGGTATACTTGCACATCACGCACTAGATCGGATTCACTATTTTTAATGGAATAAAGGGGTAGAAAGATTGATGTATGGTTGTCATCAAAAGAGGGTGGAGGTTTAGTTTGTAAAATGCACCTAGATATAAGTTGATAACCGAGTAGCAAAAGTGATTAGATTTACCGGGATATATATATGGTCTCTCTATTGTAACTATTTTTGTAAAAATCTTTTCAGTTTTCCCTTTTCCATTCCCCTTCTTTTCTTCACTAGATTTTATGGGTATATCCGTTATAAACCCTCACGAGACCTCACTCGTCCACTTGGACAAGGGGTTTAAAGTGCTTGTTAAATACACTAAATGCAATCATGATTCCTACGAAAGTGAGTTAAGATTTTATTATTTTCTTTTTCTAGTTTATTTTAATCGAGGATGAGTAAAATCTATATGTAGAGGTATTTGTTGAGTCCAAAAATATGATTTTTTAATACCTTTTTACATCTTATTTTGTCCGTAGTAATTGAATTGTTAAATTAATAATTTTAATTATATTTTATTTTATTTTTGTAGAAAATTTAAGAAATTAGAAAAACAAATAAAGAGATGAAAATCGGAGATTGAAGAAGTGGGCTGATTTGTAAAAAAATTACATTTTCTCAGCATATTCTGTCTTCTTCTCTCTCACCAGCCCAAACTCCTTTGGTTTGCTGCTTTCTCACGTTGCCTAACCTGCCTCTCTTTCTACTCAGTTCACCTCCCTCACTTAAACTCCTCTAACCAGACCCATCCCCTTCCATTCCCCCTCATTTCCCCTCTTCGGTCTTCACCAGCAGAATCCTAGCTCTTCCTTCCTCTCTCTGTCCGCTGCTGCCAGAAGCCCATGCCAGAAACCCTAGCCTCATCTCTCTCTACTCTCTTCCTCTTCTTCGGTTTGTCTTCACCAACAAAAACCCGAAAATCCCCCTCCACTCAAACTCTCGCTCTCCTCCACTACCTTCCCGCCTGAAGAAGTCGATTTCCATCTGGACTCTTGCTCTCGTTCCTCTGTTGCTGTCCGAAAATCCAACCATCCATGAGAAGACTCCTTCATGCCATCTCTCTCTTCTTCCTCGGCTCTTCACAAGAACCCTAGCCCATCATTTCTCTCTCTGGCCAAAACTCACTCATACCCGAAACCCGAGCCCCCAGCCTCTCCTCTTTCTCCTCCCCACGAAGAACCCTGAACCTCCTCAACTCTATTTCCCGTTGCTGCTGCCAGAGACCCAAACCCATCTAAAAACTCTCTCCCTCCTCGACACGATAGTGAGCACGGCATAGAACACAAAGTATAGAAGGAGACGTAGAGTTTAAAAGGACAGCTGTGGCGAGAGCAAAGGGACAGACGGACAGTGACGGTGTGACAGGCCGGAAGCCGCAGTTCCAAGTCTAGGTTTAATTTTCGTTCTCAGTTTCAGATCTTAATTAGGTTTAATTTTTGTTCTTCAAATTTTTAGTTTTAGTTTTCAAATTTTAGTATAGATTTTGATTTTCAGTTTCAGAATTCAGTTGAGAGTAATTCAACTTCTTTCAAGTCAACTCGAGTGTGGAGATATGATTCGAATTTGTGGATTTTGGATTGTGGAATTGCGTTGACATTTGAATGACTGATGCCATTCCTAATTTTTGCACTTTAGTTTTCTGTTAGTTCATTCCTCTGATTTAGTTATAACTTCTTGCACTTTGTTCTGGTTTTCGGATTGCTGATTTAGTTATAATTGCACTTGGTTTGTGTTTCGAATCTAATTTGTTTGATTCTGATTTAGTTGGAGTTGCACTTTGTTTGTTGGTATTTACTATTGTTGAAGTTTGATGCTCTGATTTTCATTTTTTCGGGTGTCTAGTTTAATCTCGGATGGTCAATTTGTTTTTACTTGATGTTAGTTTAGGTTAGTTTAAGTTTCACGTTTTAAGGCTCCAAATCGTTTTACAATCTTATTTTAATTTGGTTCCATCCCTTTGATTCGGCAAAAATCACGTACTCCCTAAAGTCACTTCAACACTTTCGGCAAAAATCACGTAATCCCTAAAGTCACTTCAACACTTTCCATACTTAATTTGAGAGGTATGAAGTCTAAATTTTTTATTATTTTCTAAATTGTTTAAATCTAAATTATACTTTAGCTTGTGAAAAATATATTTATATATAATTTTTGCATGTATTATTGTATGTTTGAAATTTAAATTATAGAATTAATATTATAATTATTGGTATGAAAGTGACTTTATAGAAGTGAATTATGACTATTGGAGTGGAATTGCATATATATATATATATATATATATATATATATATATATATTAGAGAATAGAAATGTTATTGATGTTGTTGGAGTGAGATTGAAATTGTTGAAGTTTAAATTATGGAATTAAAATTCTACTTGTGGGTGGAAATGTCAAATAATTGAAGTGAAAAGATAATTTTAATTTTGAGAGAAATTATAAATATTTAGGAATTAAAATTGTTATTATTCGAATGAATTAAATTGAAATATTTATTATGGAAGTTAAGTACTTGTTATTATTGTAGTTCTCAAATTAATTAGTAAAAGTAAAAATAATCCCTCGATATATTATATAGAGAGAGTATATATTTATGCAGTAATAAAAAAATTATTGAATTTGTGGGAGACAAAATTACTAATTTATAATGAAAATAGTTAGATAATTATTTCATATGTACATGATATTCTTACCTATTTATAATATAAATGCACGTTATTTATATTATAATAATTAAAATAGTTCGATATAAATGTATAGGTTAAGTATTTAATGAAGGTAAAATAATTAATTATTATCAAAATATACGATATATTTGTTGTTTATATGTTGTTATTGTGGTTTTATTGCCTTTACAAAATAACGAAATTTGCATATATATAACCATGAGTACGCTATAAATTGTCCTAAACTATGTTATATATATATATATATATATATATATATATATATATATATATATATATAATTTAATTTAATTTGGACCAGCAATATGAGAAGAAATGGGATGAGTACTGAGGGTTTAAGCATCCACATCCAAGCAATCCCAACAAACACCTCTCAGTGAAGAAGAATTTTAAGTTAGAGATAATCTTGACAAAAAGAGTTGTGTCTATGTTTATTTTTAATTTTATTTGATCTATCTTTGTTTGCCATGGAAAATATTTTTATGTATGTGGATAACTCGAAATACTATATTTATAAGATATTTATGTTACAATAAATGAGTAGGTTACTTTAGCAAATCATCTTCTGGCATATAAAGAATATATTTACAATGTCTTCGGCAACCAAAGAAAAAAATTGCCGACTGACATTCCCGTCTCTATTGGAAATAACCCCGGAAATTTCCGTCTCATTGCAAAACTATAGTTGAACACACTGTCGGACATGTTCCGACTAGCCTAACCCCGTCCCGTTGGATAACCTTTCGGATTTCTGTCCAACAGGTACTGGACTCCATCTAAAAAGGAGTCGGAACATCCATTGTGATGAACGAATATTTGATGGGTAATTTCGATCGGATTTCCCGACATAATTTTCCAAAATCCGTCAGAACTCATCGAATTTCCATCGCTAATCCCGTCACTATTTCGGCATTTTTTTTAGCGTTCAAACAAATACAACGGCCAAAGATAAATTTAATATAAGACAAAGAAAATATGTATACAAGACAAGATCCAAAAATCATACCATCACAATAAGGTGTTAGTTCTATTTTCTCAGGTTTAGTCCAACTTCTTACAAATTCTGGAGAAATCTTTACTCACATAGCACTATTCTGCCTTGCTTGCCATGTATATAGTGTAAATATCTCTCTACTTCGATTTGATATCATCATGCTTTACTTAATAAATTGTCAGTGGATTTTTATATGGTTTATTGACTGGTCTTTTTCTCCATGACAATCCCTCACATTGTATAAGCTCATGGGACAATCCGTCACATTGTATAAGTTCATATTCCAATAAGTTATACTTGCATTTAAGACATCTATTACTATGAAGCATTTGTCATGACAAGATTTAAGGAAAAGTTTGAGGTTGAATACAGAAGGTTTAATATCAGTTTAATAAAAGAAGAGTTCGAGTGGACATTTTAGACTTGCATTAATTTATTAAAGAAATATTTCGATAACACTCAACTAAAAGTGTATGTCAAAAACTATAATATTATCAGTTGTAAACAAGACTTGATTAAGTCAAGGGTGTTTAATTTATCTCAACCTAACGAATAATTGAACTCAAATAAATGAATCTCGAACTTAGCACTTATAAGATTAGCTAGCGGTTTAACTTTATGAATTATTAGTTTCGTTATTTATTTTAGTTTCTAAATACTTCATGCTACTCAAAATTTATTTTTCAGATTAAAATGTATGTTCACATAACATTCTGAATTTATATAAATTTCTGTCAATTTTGTGCTTTACAAATTTATTTAAATTATATAATTCCGCAATAAAAAACATATAAACATTTACAAGTTTACAAAAGACATAAAGAAGGGTCCAGCAGAGAGGAAGTAAGAGAGGAGCAGTGAAGCTTAAAATCGGCTCGGCTCGGCACTTCACATTTGAATCTTTCTTTGATCCCTTTATTCATTTGTCTTTGATGACAAACTAATCAATAAACTGATCTCAAAAAAATGAAAATAAAAAATAGTAATCAATAAGTTCAGGTTGGTATGACGTAAGAATATGCAAAGAGAAGACAAGATGATTCCGGAATCCAATTAATTGAAAAACTTGGGTTGGGCACAACTGGAAGACGATTGGATACTTGAATCTTTCAGTGGGTAGGGTTTGTGTGTGCCTGTCATTGTCTCCCCTTCAGCCAGCCAACTAACGATTGTTTTAAATAAATTTAATTTGTACGAATCCATCCATGATTTTTTAATTCAAGAATCCATCCATGATTGGATACTTGAAAGTTTCAAAATTATTGTTTAGGTTCTGATGAGATTAGTGACGTTAGCTTTGGATGTGACCTATCACGACAGATTTACATGTTTAATGAAAAAACTAGACTAATCATGTCCTCCTGTATATTGTTTTTATTTACTACTCCGTATTGTGCCACTAACAAGAAAGTCAAGCTAAGCGCCACATCACATTCAGCAATTAACGTGGAACAATTATTTTAAGAGTAACCCAATTACATGACATTAAACAAATCATTATGACCATTTGCATAATTATTCCGTTCGTATTAAAATAATTTGTGGTTTAATCCATACTCTCTTCCTTCTTAAATAAAACTATCAAATCTACCTAAAAATATATTATTAAGTTATTGAAAATTTTTAAATTTATTTAATTAATTGTATTTTCTACGTAGCTAATTAATGAACACTTTAAATTTGTAGATAAAAATTTTCATTTTATTGATTATAATGAATAAATATATAATTTTAAGATAATTAAGTATAAAATTATTGACATTTTAGTAGCTCGTAGTATCAAAAAATAATTAAAAAATCTTTCACATATCATAAATAATAAATTAGTACCCAAAGATATCGTATAACACTGTGCATATAATTGTAGAATTTCACTTTTTGGGAGTTAAATGGCAACTTCACCCTTATTTCCTTTTTATTTACTTGAGTAAGATTATAATATAGAAAAATATACTAAGAAAAAAATAATTAAGATATTTGGGTAAAAATTCAAGGGCCTTAATTTTTATTTTTTAAAAGATATTTCTGAATTGAGAAACAAATAAGTGGTAGTTTTTTTTTGGCTAGAATAAGTAAGTGGTGATTGATTTGTCTTTTTAGAAAAACTGCCCATAATTAGGGCTCTTAAATAAAAAATTTAACTGATATTTATCAAAAATAAACATTAAGATCTTCCAATAATAAAAATTAAAATGTAAAAATAGACTAAGGGCATTTCTAAAATAATTACTTCAAAAATTTCTCCAGATTTGGCGCAATTTATTTTTATCCATCTATAAGATAGTAAGTTATCAAACATACAATACATATGAATTTTTTTTTATCATTTATTGATATCATAAGGTAATTTTTATAAAATTAGGTAATTTTGATGATGTTTTTAGAGCATATACAAATTTTAACAATTTTTAGAACATGGAGGAATCATCCAAGATAAAAAAATTAACATAAATTGGCAATGTTATTAGGTTTTTAATCTAGATAATCAGTAAATAGTTGTATAATACAATTAAAATATTCAATCGGAAACAAGGGAATCAAATTGAAGACTCAATATACACCCACGACCTAAAGTTTAAGCAGTAATCGAAGATCTTATTGGCAATATTATTAGATTATTTTGGAACATGAAGTTGAAGTATATCAATGTATGTGTAGACACCTAAACGAGTGTTATCCTTATTTCCATTATTTATTTTATTGGTCCGGTGACAAAATTTCAATCCTATTTGTGAACTCGTATCATGGTCGAAGTCTTATTCGCATGATGGAAGCCGATAAACCAAAAATGATCCATTAACTTAAACTAGTAAAGGTCGTACGTTGACGGGAGAAATGAAGAGCATCCCTTACAATTTCGTACCTTCACCCCCAAACACCGGATTCTCGGTTTAGATCGATGGAGTCTCTTTCGAAACCTTTTTCAGGCTTAGTTTTCCTTACTAAGATTGGAAGAGTACTTTTTTTATTTTTTTAAATTTTTGTTAGTTTTTACTTTCTAAAACCGATTGGCGACTCTCTATTTTTTATTTCATTTCTCTCTATTTGCTTCTCAACATTTCAAGTTAAAAATATCTAGATTTGGGTTTCATTTTGACAACCTAAGCTATAAGGTCGAGACCGATTTCTCGGTCTTAGCCCTATAACCGAGTGCTTGGGACTACGGTTGGTGCTTGGATGACTACGGCGCCAGACCAATGCGCGGGCTTAACTCGCAGCCCAACCAGATTTATTTGTTTGGCCCAAGATCTTTGTTACAAAATGCTATCTTAATTTTTCTGATTTTCTAAACTCGAAATAACATCCCGGGTTCTCTAAAATCAATGTTTAAAATAAAAATGATTAATATAAATCGCCAATCACACTTTCGCTCAACTATTTCAAAATCATATTCTAAAAAATAATCTTAATAAGAGGCACGCCCCACTTTCCAAATCCATTTTCAAAAATCAACTTTCAAAAAGAATCTTTAAAACCAAGGAAAGTCGACATTCTTGGAGAAACTCGGTCCCACTGGTTCCCTTACGGGGAACGGGTCGTGGTTCCTACGGTGGTAACTCCACCGGGGATGTATCACTTATTAAGAGGGTGAGAGTTGAAAATTTGAGTTATGAGTTTCCTAATTGTGTTTTACATTAGGCATATTGCATTTAGACAACCTTGGACATAATTGCTTTTAATTTCGACCATAGGCTTTACCCTTAAGAACACTTTTTGGAGAGGTCGAACTACTGAACCAGTGGGCCCACTTAGGCTTGATTATTGGAAAGGTGGTTACTCTCCACTCATAGCACGCTCTTCTTGGTTCTTGACCGAGAGGCACCGAGAATTCATACATTTTTCCTGTCATGCACCCCATGGAGGACTAAATTCTTGAACTATAAGACACCATATATCCGACCCATATTTATCCCTCTTTTTTACCATAGAACTTTGGTAGTATAGGTTGTGCCCCTTCTTGATTTGCATGCTTGAATAAATGCGGTTATTTTTAGTATTTAACCTTTTTCTCGTGAGCCTTTTAATTTAGGTTAGGTTTGTTAAATAATTCTTGCATGGGTGTAAAAATAAAATAAAATAATGAACCTTTTTGTGGCAGTCCAATTTGTGCATTTTAACCAAAAATTCAAAGCTGTCATCCCCTTTTAGGTTGGTCCATTAATTGCATTTTTGTTAGTCGATCTAAAAACAATCTTAGGTTTCGGCTTTCTTTTAGCCACCGGCCGGCGCCGGCCTCCTTCGGTTAGCGGAGGAGGGTCCTGCCGTGGACCCTCCTTCTCCTTTCTTCGATCAGTATTTTTTTAAGTTTTGACATTTTTTGACTTCCATCATACGTATATTTAAATTCATCTCAAATAGATGAGTCCATTTTGCATTAGCCAAATTTTAAATTCATCTCAAATAGGTGAGTCCATTTTACATTAGCCAAAATTTTAAATTCATCTCAAATAGGTGAGTTCATTTTCATCTCAAATAGGTAAGACCATTTTTTCATTAGTCCAATTTAAAATTCATCTCAAATAAGTTAGTCCGTTTTTATCATTAGTTAAATTTTAAATTCATCTCAAATAGGTGAGTCCATTTTTGCATTTAGTCAAAAATAAAATTCATCTCAAATTAGGTAAGTCTTTATTTGCATTTAGCCAAATTTAACTCATCCCAATCTAAGGGACTCCATGTGCATCGTTACATTTCATTTTGGTACAATTTTCATTTTTTATGTGTATCCAAGTAAAAGAGCATATCATTTTGTTTTCTCTTAGGATCATTCGTTCCTTAGGTCAAGTACTTAAAGTCTCATCTCCGCTAAAATTCCACAAGTCAATTCTAAAAACCTACTCTTTTGGGATACAAGATAGGGGATCACACTAGTACGTCTCACACCAATATGTACCACACCAGTATGTCCAACACCTTTAATAGTAACACCGATACGCCGCCCAAGGTCAAAGCACAACCTTCCTCCAAAAATAGCAAACAAGCTAGAGCAAACCTCCAACATGACTTTGTTTAAAGAGTTTGCTACAAAAATAAAAGTTAAAATTGAGACCCGGGATAAAAAGAATGAGTCAATAGAAGAAACCTTTGACCTCGTACCAAAAGAAGCTGGAGAAAAAACATAAATCCAAAAGGAAAGAAAAAGAAGAAGTGTCTTAACTTCAGCCCCAGTCCGAGCCTCGGTCGATTCACGAATAGAACGGATAGTGACTACTATTTAGCCTAGGGATTCACTTCAATCCCTAAAGGAAATTGCCCCAAAACTTCACTATATCTAACAACAAGTTCAACAGGACTAAAAAGCCTCACCACCACATAAGGAATTTTATATGGGCAATTATCTTAAATAATGTACCAGAGGACATATACCATGTCATCTTCCCATGGACATTTGACAAAGACATCATGAAGTGGTACAATGTTGTTAATCCACACAAGGTCACAAGCTGGAAAGATCTTTGTCGGTAGTTCTTACATCAATACTCCTACAATACTTGATCTACCGAGTCACTCTTAGGGACCTAGAGTTGATCAAGCAGGGAGACGAGGAGAGCTTCGGTAACTTCCTCACTCATTTGGAGGGAAAAGGTCGCTCACATGGCAAATTGACCTTCCGAAAAGGATCATGTTAGATTAATCATCAAAAACCTATAACCTACCTATCAATAACACTTGAAGTTCTTGACTTTCACAGGTTTCAAAACACTACGAGATGCTTGGCATACTTATAGAAGAGGAGCAGGCATCCACAAGAGCTTCGACTAGCAAGAATATCATCCAACGAGCCCATCACTCAGCAAGGCTTCCAATAAAGTTCACATTTCTCTTTTCTTTCAGCTCCATCCTAGAACTACTTCCTTTTTCTATTTTCCAAAAAGAAAACCAAATCAATATTCCTTTTTGAACTATGAAGGCCCGATTTCCTCTACAATAGATACGTAGAAAGCCCATGAGTCGACCTTAATCCTAACCTTGTTACTGCATCCACATTTCCAAATTCAAAGCCACTTTGCCATGGCCAAATGAGAAAAATCAATCAAGAAGCATACCATGCTGATTTGGCACCAAATCGTCAAGTTTACAATTCACTGTTCACCATTTAGCAATAATACATCGTAGTTCGAGCGGCCTACTTTTTTAGGCTTTACTTTGGGGAGTATGAGCTAAAGTATAATTTTGTCTTTATCTTTTTGAAACTTTTTGCATCATCTTAATAAAAGAATGCATTTATTCTTAGAATAAAGTCTTGCATCCATCTCCTTTATATGAGTCAAAATCCTTAAAATACAAAAATTAATTACAAAGCACCCTACAAGAGATTATTCAATCAAGCATCATCCATCAAGTTAGCATTAGGAAGCTCACCGACATCACCACCTTCAAAGGAAATCTCATATGCCATCAAGAAATTGAAGCTCACCAACTTTTCAACATTCGAGAAGAGCTACATACAAGCACCCAAGAAGAACGTGGGGGCTCATGATCGAAAATGCCATATAGCCACAAGACCTCCTCAAGAGGAGACACAAATCTTCTAGCATACAAAAGAAGGAGTTATTAGCACATATACTAAAAAGCTCAAAATTACAATGAGGCATATAACCTCATGGAACTTCAAAGTTTCAAGCGAGTCAAATTCATCCGTCCCTATTCCGACAAAAGTGGATAGAATTTGAGCTTCGGACCCAACAGTGGTCAAAGTTCGGACACCCTCATCGAGCTTCGAGGCCCAAAAATGGTCAAGGTTCGGACACCCGGTCGAGGCTCGGACCCAAAACAGGTTAAGGTCCGGATACCCTCGTCGAGTCTCAAACCCAATAGCGGTCAAGCTTCGGACACTCTCGGTCGAGTCTCGGACTCAACAATAGTCAAAGTTAAGACATCCGCGTCGAGCTTCGGGCTCAACAATGGTCAAGGTTCGGACATCCTTCGTCGAGCTTCAAGCCCAACAATGGTCAAGGTTCGGACACCATGCCAAGACTTTAGGATCACTCTATGACCAAGTCAAGGCAACACATTTGAAACATGATCTTGACACAAATCATTTTCAGGTAAAACTTAAATCTATTTACATTCGATTATTATCTAATAAAACTATTAGTGCAGAAAGTTTTAGCCAAGCTTTAAACCAAGAAAAGGTCAAGTTTAGGCCCCTCATATAAGCTTCAAGACATTGATTGAGCCAAGCTCAGGATACTTGTTCGGTCCAAATATTACATTATTTATATCCTTAGTTATCTAATTTTTGTATAGTGAAATAATATAATTCTTAGTATTTTTACTCGTTTTATTTACTTTTATAGGTAATAAATTGGATCAAACTAATAATAAGGAGATTGAGCAGAAAATAAAGATTAAAAGACAAAATTTAGTAATTTGGGCTTGAAATTTGAAAGCTCATAATCAGATCCATTACCAAGCAGGAATTTGAGATAAAATAGGGTTGCCTACATCATCATGACGTCATGCTGATGTCATTATTAAAACTTTCCAAAGGTTGAACAGTTGACGCAGCAGGCGTGTGTATAAAAGGGGCCGCTGATGAAGAATTACGGGAGGAGACCTGAGAGTTCAGCGACAGTTGTAGTTCGTATATTAGATTGGTTAGAATTAGGTTTAATTTTAATTTTAGTTTGATTGATTCTTTCTCTCTGTAAATTATCTCAAATTAGATTCGATTATTATTTTAATTTTAGTTATTAATTCAATTTTTGACAATTTTCACTTTCAATTTGATTTGTTCCTAGTAACTTCTTCCTTTTGTTTGTCATTTCTCTTTAATTTATTTAGTTTAATTTAAAGATTCAATTTTTATTATCTTTTCATGTTAGTAGTAGTTATATTATTTATTTAATTTGATGTTTAAGTTTAATTTGTTAGTTTATGTTGTTATTTGAGTTGATCTTTATTAATTTAGTTATTAGATTAATTGTATTTCATGTTAATTAGTCGTTAGTTTGTGTCACTTTGGTTATGATTAGCCTCTTAATGGCTAACTGATCTTGTGTGAGCCTTTATTTACCTAGTTTATGCTAGTATTTTTGGATTATTTTTCTTACACGCCACGGGTTCAATGAGATGCCCAAAATGCTTTTCATGTTGATTTTTAAGCGGTTGGTCTATCACTTGGAACCTGAGTCAATTTGCTAGTGTTGGTATAGAGAATAGTTAGAATTTTGACATGAAAATAGCTTGAATCCTAGTTAGGTCCGAGGTTGCTATTTTTGTAGTCTAGTGGGGCTAACCCCACGAAAGTAGGTGGTTAGAATAATTGGATTAGTTCATGACCCTCAAAAGTGTGGCTTAAGTAGGTTTTGATGGTGTAACCGACCATTCCTAAATACTTGTATAAACTTGGGTAGTTTTAGACTTGACTTGATTAATTAGTTTATTAAGTAGTAAAATCACGACCAGTAGTATATTTTTATTACTTTCTAGGATTAATTTACCTATCATATATCTCATTTGCTCCTAATTCGCCTAGAAAGAAAGTTTAAAATGTTTTTGATATTTGAAACACATAAAATGTTTTTGATATTTGAAACACAACTCTATGTGGACACGACTCGTGCTTGTCGGCTAACTCGCAACTACACCATGCACTTGCGGTAATAAATTTTAAGACTTTAACTCTTCCTAACAATACCTCGCCGAACTTCAAATCCAAAAAGTTGTAAGTTCAAGTACTCCATTGGACTTGAAACTTTACTACCCGAGTCAAGTTCAAGCCCCTCACCAAGCTTCGGACAAAGTTCGTTGTTAAGTTTAGGTACACCAATCCGAGTTTCAAGACTTTAATTAGCCAAGTTAAGGAATCGATCACCGGACTTCGGACTACGTTAGTCAAGTCCAAGCTCCCTGCTAGAGTTCAAGTTAAGGGACGACTAATTCTAGATGCATTGATTCGAGTCATCATTCGAAGCAACGAGTAAGTACCCTTCGAGTGTCTACTTTGACATTCATCTTTCAAACTCCGTCAAAGTGGGGGTTAATTGTAGACAACTAAAAAGTGTCATCCTTATCTCCATTATTTATTTCAATGGCTCGGTGATGAAATCTCGGTCCTGTTTGCGAACTCGGATTATGGTCGAAATCGATTGGCATGATGGAAACCAGTAAATCACAAAGAACCTATTAACACCATAAAATTATCCTTTTTGCTTGGGCTAGTCCGCAAACCCATTTTTCGGCCGAACTAAGCCCGGGTTAGGCTCCCAATCGGGAAAGAAGGACCATGTCACATTTTAGCTAAACTTGCGCACTAAATGCGGCGTTTCACTCTCGGTGTTCCAACGTAACATGAATCTCAAATGACCAGTACAACGTCGTTTTGACCAGCGCCAGTGTTTCATGGCTTACACTTGCCAAAACATTGCATTTTGTTCCTCTAGTGACCAACCAAGGCACGAGATCTCCAAGGCGTACTTATGACATCGTATTGACTCGCACCGCATTTCAAGGCTTACACTCGCCAAAGCAGCTGCGTTTAGTCCCAACGACCAACCAAGACAGGAAAGCCTGTTTTGATCGATGTCGAGTTTTGAGCATTACCTTGCCAAAACGTTGTGTTTGGTCCCACCGCACAATTGAGGCACATAAACCAAGATTTCCCCACAACATCGTTGTGTGACCGGCGCCGATCTTCTCGGCTCCCTAGGCGGGATTCTCGGTTTAGAAGATGTTATCCGGTTCATCCCCTTTATCCACACCCAGCAAATCCGGGCCCGTTTCTAGTCATTTCCAGTGGTGAAAGCATTTTTAGGTTAATTTTCTAAGCTAATTGGCTTCTATAAATAGAATACCTAACCCCTTATTTTTTAAATGGTTTATTCCTAAGCTATACACTACCAAATTTTGAGCTAGCTACTACATCAACTCGAGATACTAACATTTCTCTCTTCCATTTCCTAATCCCTCCATTTTCACCATAGCGCTACACACTACCTCGCCTCATAAAATCCACAAAATAGCCTTCTTTGAGCTCGGAACCCTGTCATTATGCTATCGGATTCAAATCATGATCCAAGATAAACAGATGGGACAACGTGAGGGTATCGAGATCAACCTTCGTTGTCTTTTACGAGTTTATTTTTTTTTTTCTTGCTTTTCATATAGTAGATCAAAATGCAATCGATTTTAATTCTCCCTAGGTCACTTGTGGCTTTTAATTTCTCGCTTTTCTCTTTTGCTTTCCTTTCTTGCTTTTCTACTTGTTTATTTACCACTTTCCTAACATGCCTTGTTTGATTTAATTTTCGCACTTCACATGTTGTGTGCTTGACTTGTTTAAACATATTTTTTAACTCACAACTTAAATTAGTAAAGGTTACGTTGACGATCGGAATGAATATCATCCCTTACTATTTTATACCTTTACCCCGAACATCGGATTATCGATTTAGACTGATGGAATCTTTTTCGAAAAATCTTCTAGGCTTAGTTTTTCCATACTAAGATTGGAAGGTACTCTTTTTTTTTATTCTTTTAGTTTTTACTTTCTAAAGCCGACTAGTGACTCCCAATTCTCTATCCGCTTCTCGGCATTTCGGGTTGAAAATAACTAGATTTGGGTTTCATTTTGACGAGTCTAAGATCTAGGACCGAGGCTGATTTTTCGGTCTTGGCCCTATAGCCGGCGCCGGACTTCGGTTGGTGCTTGGCTAACGTTGCGCCGGCCACGGCTTAGGCTTAGCTCTCGGCCCAACCAAATTTATTTGTTTGGCTTGAGAGCTCTGTGGAAAAAATGTTATCTTAATTTTTTGATTTTCTAACCTCGAAATAACATCCGGGATTTCTCTAAAATCAATTTCTAAAATAAAAATGATTAATATAAATCTCCAATTACCCTTTCGCTCAAACTTTTGCAAGATCATATGCTAAGCAATAATCTTAACAAGAGGTGTGCCCCACTTTCCAAATCCATTTAAAAATCAACTTTCCAAAAGAATTTTCAAAAACCAAAAAGGACGACATTCGTGAGAAAACTCGCTCCCGTTGGTTCCCTTACGCGGAGACAGACTGTGGTTCCTATAATATGATATAGTAATAAAATGTAAGAAGCCATAAAAATGATAAGAAATGGTGCGCATTACAAAGCTATAAGGAGTCTTAAAGTATGCTAATTTTGATTGAAAAAAATATAATGTTGTAAGGAAGAAACTGAAACCAAACCCAACTTCTCCAAATCGAACTTTTATCCTAAATCTAGTATCAAATATGGAAATATAATTATATATATAATGGAGATAAATCTTATATTAATTGGGCCTTTAACAAATCCAACAATGTATATAAATCAAGTGAAGTTTGTTTCAAAAAATGATTAATCATGAGTGGTAATCCTCTAATTTATATACACAGTATGTTTTAGATTGCCTATTTTATCAATGTAGGATAACGTGCACTATCATATTTTTCACATACGTCCGTCATGTGTAGGTTACTAACAAGGCATAAATATGACGTGATCGATATAAAGGATATTAGCAAATCAAAATCGAGCGGCATATTTTAATATATTCCCTCTATCCCTAAAAGATTTATTAAATTTTTCATTTTTTGATGTCTCAAAATACTTGTCAAAGTTAATAATAACTTATTCCGTCGTTAAAATTGTAATTTACATATTCTGAAACCTATTAGTATACAATATATTAAGGTGAAAATATAAGCAATTACTAAAATAAAACCAGTATTTAAAAATGAATGTCTAACGAATTTAAAACTCTTAAATGACAATTTCTCTTTTTTGTTTTTCTTTCCTTTGGAAATGTTGTTAGAAAATGAAAAGATTATTGATGATTTTCAATGATAATAGCACCATCTTTAATATGTACAGTAATTAGAGATAAGACTTTCTTATTTTTATATATTTTCTATATTTGATAATTTTTATAGGAGAGAGGAAGTCTTAAATTTTATAATAATTGGGTTGGATTTATTTGGAGATGACCCCACAAATGGAAGATTCGGGACTTGAGCGAAGGGCATGGAACAAATAAATTGATTTTGCAATCAGAGGAGCGTAATGAAGTGAAATCTTCACCTTCTATTTTTTCCTCTTTTGTTCTCGTTAACAAATCTAACAATACATTATACATATATGTTAAATGAAATTTTAACCCAAAATTAATTAATAATGGATAGAGTAATCTATAAATTTATACATGTATTTAAAATTATCATAATGAATATCCACTATTATATTTTAAAAATATTTATTGGTGTATTATTAAAAATTTTAGGATTTTTTATGATTAATTATTGCTTGAGGCACCATGTCAAAATAATAATAGGCTTACGACAGCATGGACCCCACCGATCAATGTCCATAATTGCCCGCAACGAACGTCATGGTGGGGTTACCCGCTACCATGTGGATGGTCATGAACCTTC
This sequence comes from Talinum fruticosum, assembly GCA_021018815.1. Taxonomy (NCBI): domain Eukaryota; kingdom Viridiplantae; phylum Streptophyta; class Magnoliopsida; order Caryophyllales; family Talinaceae; genus Talinum; species Talinum fruticosum. The sequence goes on along the minus strand of JAITYX010000036.1, from coordinate 3,621,880 downwards.
CCCACCCTCTTGTCGCTGTCATCCTCGTCCCTACCCCTTCTGGCTATAAACGACGTCACTACTACTACCGACCCGGCTCCCTGTCTATTAGGCGGCCCCCTCAGTTTTCATCTCTGCCTTAACTTTTGTACAATGTGTCGTCCAAATTAACAAGCGTTTGAAAGCCCTTTAATTTGTTCCAGGCCGTGTTGGGTAGCTTAAGAGAGAGCAAATAAGAGTTAACGTTCTAAAAAATAGCTTGTGGATGCTTCATCAAATGATTACTTTTTATATATTTATGTGTTAGTGAGGGTGAAGGAAAATGAGAGGAAATATATATATATATATATATATATATATATATATATATATATATATATATATATATATATATATAATATAGGTGTAATTAAATTTAAATTTTTGTAAAATTTTTAGAAAACTTTATCGGTTAACATAATTAACATCCATACACATACATACATATAAAACCATATTCAGAATGAATGAATTTTGCAAGGGGATGAAGTTAGATCATAGCTTGATTTTGTAGGTTCTTTAGGACAATGTTGTAGACGTCTTCACAAAGTTGAACTCTCTTTGCTTTTATTTCTCCAAAAGCAGACACCAAAAAACACCAGTAACAAGACGTGTATCGGTGTATGACAATCAAATACTAGTGCATTATTACAACATCGGGTCGTGTGTGAGGCAATCGTCTTATATTAACTTATTGTAAGATGGGGATGCTTACGTCAATCATTATATTGGTAACCCACATATATTCACATGCGGTACCTATGTAATCAAACGAGACTCCGTTTATCGCTGTACCTCATCACCATATCTCGTTAGTTGTTTTTCGTCTCTTTGTTAATCTTTCTCCTCATAGGAAATTTGTTAATCGTTCCACCATCTTTCCCTTTCTATACTCATGGGCGATTGATAATTCAGGCTATTCACAATTTGTATGCATGCAAAGAAAATTCGTTAATCTTGCTGTCGAATTATATTTTAGTCATCATCATCGCCATAATTTAGAGTCACTTACTAGATTTATGTGCATCGTAGATTTCATCGTGAATACAGTCTTCAATGTGAATTTGTGTATGTGCAAGTAGGTATTAAATACAAATAAATCGTAATATTTGCATATGTTGGTGTGTGACTAATGTATTATATGTATGATAATTTATAATAAATTAAAACAATTGTAATACATTTATATGACTAATAATATTAACAGTCATTGACGAATCACATGTGAAATACTCTATTTTATTGTATACGACTAATCATGTATTGCGTGTAACACTATTCAAATAGTATTTATGTAGTTAGACATATGTGGTCTTATAAAATTTCATTAAATATGAATAATAATATTACGATTGGGTGACTAGACTTGGCAAAACCGACTGAACCGAACGTGTCGAACCGAATGATCCGAAACCCAAAGCGAACCGATATCCGAAACAGTTGAACCAAGTTTGACCCGAAATCCGAAAGTCAATCGACCCGAAACCAAGCCGACTCGAAATCTAATAAACCCGATTCAAACCCAAACCGAAATGACTCGATCCGAAATCGAACTAACTCGAAATATAATTGACCCAATTAAGACCCGAACTCAAATGACCGAACCGAATCGGACCAGAACCAATTCAACCCGAATAAAAGTGACTGAACCAACTAACTCAAATCCGAGTTTGACCCAACCCATATTAAATGGGTCTTTGCAATTTTTTTGGTGGGTCTCCGAATATGGACTTTTGTGCTTGTAGTGTTACAATTTTGATTGACCCCAAATCCTATTCAATCGAATTCATACCAAGGGATGGTGGTAGATTTGATAGTATTTTATATGGTTATCTAAACTACACCAGAAACCATCCCCGAAACCTATCCGAACAGACATTGACTCAACTCGAACCGAAAATGACCCAAATTAACTTCACCCGAAGTTGACCCAATTCGAACCCGAACCGACTCGAACGAAATCGACCCAAAGTTGACCCGAACCGAAACCGAACCCGGCCCAAACGAGATCGACTATAAGTTGACCCGAACCGAATAACCCTATTGTCGGGTTTATGGGTGAGTAATAATACTCAACGTTGTTGAGTTATTCCGTATAATATATTAATATATGAATGATAATATCTTACAAGTATAACTATTTAAAATATATTTGTGTATTAAAACAAATGTGACAATGGAAGTGCAAATACATGATTATAGTATTACCAACAGATGACTTATGTGACCCTTCTCTATTTGATGTAATATGTCAGTATGTACTAATAATGTTTTCAATATATAACTTTCTTTTTACTATTATTTATCAATTTGTTACTATTTAATGTATCAGTATATCGCTAATTTTATTTTGTATGTATGACTATAGTTGAATGAAAATAAGGAACAACCATGAATTTTGTGTAGCATGAACATGAATGGAAAACACAAATTCATGGCCAGCGCTCGAAGGGAGTTGTAGTATGAGTAGGGTTTAGGGGAAGAATTTTAGACAGAGAGATAATTTTCTTTGTTTTTTTTTGTTTTGAAAAAGGATCTAATGTTTACACATCAGTCGTCCAACTCTTTTTTAAGAAAAAGTTAACATATATACCGTCTCACGATAAGTTACGAGTGAAACGATCTCTTATAAAAATTTGTATTTTTATAATATTTTACTGAAAGTAAATACGTAAACACTTTCTTTGCTAAAATAGTTACATTTTTTTATTCAAATGAATGTCTAATATTGCACGACATATTTTGAGACTGGTTATTAATTGTATAAATTTCAAAATTATCCATCCCCTCTACTGTCTGAATTTAGTTTTTTTTTTTTTTGGTATTTATTGTCTTTATACTTGGTCTTCCTTTTGGCATTGAAATTCTCATAAGATGAATTTTACACATAATCATTATGAAAGTGACTCCAGTTTTGGATAGGTTAGACAAGTTGTAAAATTTAAAAAAATTTCAAATTTGTGGTGACTAGTTAGAGTGGACAATTCTAACCAATACTCCTCAACTTGAGAATACTCATTTGGGACACGTAATTCCTTTATTTGAATGCTTTGGTTTGACATAGTTTTAGAAGAATATATTCCATATTGTCACATACAGTGCAATAAAATGCAATGGCATAAGAGAACATTAACCAAACGTTTTTTATGATTGGATTTAAGCAACATACGAATTACACTGGGATAAGTGGCCACATAAATAGTGGCCCTGTTTGGCCCTAACTCGTTAATTATTAACTGTTTGTATTAGTTATTAGGTGTTAATTATTTATTTTAACTGTTTGCTTTAGCTATTCGTAGAAAATGTGTTTGGTAAATTTAACTGTTTTTTAACAAAGTTGTTTGGTGAAATTTTATTTATTCTCACAACTTAATTTCATTAATTATTTTAAATATAATAATTATTTCATTAATTTCATTAATTAATTTCATATTTGTTCTCAATATTAGTTCAGAATTATATGATACATAAAATTATATTTATCCCTTCTACACAATTTTGGTGACAAGAATATGTTTTCTTTATTATTGGTATAATTTCATTTATTATTATTATTATTACTATTATTTTATATATATATATATATATATAAGCTTAATTTTAATAGTATATTTGACATTTATGTGACAATTATTTATTTATTATGATAGATTAAATTATTTGTTAAAATATACAAAAAATTAAAATTAAAAATATTAACTTCAATATTTATAACAATCCATAACTCTTATTCCAAAAGTGAAAAAATATGAACCAAAACAATCTTAAACATATCATACAACATTTGGGCATGATTTTACCAAAATGTTAAAGGCAAAACAATAACTTCAACAATTAATAACAAAAGTTATTTTAAAAAACTCTTCTTAAGAGCTTTTTGTAAAGGATTTTTATAATCTAATAATCCAAACTTTAGCATATCCGGAAATCAATAATCTGTACTTAAGAAATTATTACCAGCGAACCATACTTTTGATGTAATTAATTTTAATATTTCATCACCGAGTTTGACTTGTCGGATGTATGACGCGGTGGCGGCGAAGTAACATGTGTAAGACAGAGTTTTTTTTCAAATAAAAGCAAGCTGTGTAGTAATTTTAAACACTTCAACAACGGTAACCCACTAAGTTTCTCTGTTATCTCTCTCTCTTTCTCTCTCGTGACTCACACCGACGCAAAAGGCACGAAAAAAGTGAAACCTAATTTGCGATCTTCGCCATCAAAACTCAAACCCCCAAATCCACAATTTTTCCTTTTGTTCTCCTTCTTACTCTATTCTTCCTATTCTCTTTTCTATTCACCATTCTAGGGTTTTTGAAAACCCTAGAATTCTTCTACTTCGTTGTTGGTAAGTTGACATTGCGTGCTTCCTCCGAAGTCCCTTAAGAAGAGCCTTACAATATCTTCATCTACTGCGCAAAGCCCCACTTAAACCCTATTTTTGAGATAGCGAAAGATATTCCAATTTGCGAGAAGAAGTGCATCATTCTCACTAGTATGACAACAAAGAGCTCATTAAAAAGATTTGCAAGATGCAAGAGGTTTTGAAATGTCAAGCGGTGTAACTATTTTGTTTGAGTTGATAATTTTCTTTGTGAAAAATGAGGTCAATAGTAATTACTTTGCTAGTGAAGAACAAAACACTTGCTTAAAGAAGTTGATCAATTGTAGGTGTTGAAGGATCAAAGAGAATTTGATAAAGAGGAGTTTTGTAGACACCTAAAAAGAATCATCCCTTTTCTATTTATTTGTTTTTGTTGGACTGGTGATGAAATCCCAATCTGTTTGCGAACTTGGTTCATGATCGAAGTTTGATCGGGGTGATAGAAGCCAATAAAACACAAAAACCATTGGCACCATAAAAATTAGCTTTTTGCTTGGACCAACCTACAAAACCATATTTTTACCGTGCCAACCAGATAATCCAAATTGGTGTCACGTTTCACTCAAGTCCGCGCATCAAACGAGAGCGTTTTATTCTTAGCGGCCTCTCCAGAAAATATGACATGCAACTCAAATGTTTGCACGATGTTGTTCAAATTGCCATCGAGTCAATAGTTCGACCTCTCCAAAAACATGACACGTAACTCAAACGTCTATACGATTGTTCAAATTGGCACCGCATTTTTAGGCTTAAATTTCAAATACACAACATTTTGTCCTCTGCGGCCAACCAAGGTATGCAACTCAAGACATTCGTACGACGTGGTGTGAGACCGGCGCCCTATTTCTCGGCTCCATAGGCGGGATCCTCCGGTTTAGGGTATTTGTTCGGTTCATTTCCTTTATCCCCACCGAGAAATCCGGGCCCAGTTCACCCAATTCCGATCGTTGAAGCAATCTTTTAGGTTATTTTCGGTGACCTAAAAATCTCTATAAATAGAGGGCTTACCCCTCATTTTGAGTTCACCATTTTCAGCTATCAAAGACCCCGTAAGCTAAAGACACTTCTCTCTTCATTTCATGACACCGTCACTCATTCTCCCAGTTCTTTAACTCGACAAACAACCTTTTTGGTCCTACGTTTGAGCTTATCACGCGACGATTACGCCGCCGATTTTGTTCGTGATCCAAGTTCAGCAGGTGGGACAACCTGAGGGCACTAGATTCGCTTTCGAACTCTCTTTACAGTTTCATTTATTCATGTCATTTATTGCTTTCCGTATTATGGATTAATGATGTAATTGATTTTAGTTCCTCCCTACCGGATGTAAATTTAAATTTCTTTTTCATTTCTTTGTAGCTTTCTTTACTATTTTTCTATTTGCCTGTTCATCGCTTCCTAGCATGCCTTATTTGCTTTTGTTTTAATGTTGCATGTTGTGTGCTTGAGTGTCAAACACAATTTTTAAACTCACAATTTAAATTAGTAAAGGTCGTCTCGTTGACGGACATAATAGAAAGCATCCTCTCGCATTTCATACCTTCACCCTCGAACACCGGATTATCGGTTTATGACCGATGGAGTCTCTTTCAAAACCTCTTTTAACCTTAGTCTTTCCATACTAAGGTTGGGAGAGTATTTTTATATTTTTGTAGTTTTTATTCCCTAAAAGTGACTGATGACTCCTTATTTTGCTTTTATTTTTTATCTACTTCTCGTTATATCGGGTTTAAAATGGTAAAATTTGGGTTCCATTTCGATAGCTAAAGCTATAGGTCCGAGACTAATTTCTCAGTCACAACCCTATAGCCAGCACTAGTTTCCGATCGGCATTAACTAACGTCGGTGCCAACTAGAGGCCAACTCGGTTCTCGGCGCAACCAAATTTATTTGTTTAGCCCAGGAGCTTTGCGACAAAATGTAACCCCTTATTTTTCTATTTTTCCTAACTTCGAAATAACATCCGAGGACTTCTTTAAAAATAAATTTCTAAAATAAAATGATTAATAAAAATTGTCAATCACGTTCACCTAAATCTGTTTCAAAATTAGATTCTAAAAATAAACAATCTTAATAAGAGGCGCACCCAACTTTCAAAAATCATCTTTCAAAATAAAATCGGAGAGCCAACACTTTATAAGACAACTCCGGGCTAGGTCTGCCCTAACCCTCCTACGGGAAGGTCGGGCAAGGGGGCCACCGATTCCTACGAGTGGTGAGTCCACTGGGAACATCACTTATTAAGATGGTGAGACTTGAAAGTTTAAGTTGTGAGTTTTGTTATTGTGTTTTGCAGTAGGCATATTGCACTTAGGTAGTCTCGGACAATAGTTGCTTTTAATTTTGACCTTTAGGCTATATCCTTAAGTGAACATTTTCGGAGAGGTAGAACTATTGACTTGATGGGCCCACTTAGGCTTTATATATTGGGAAGATGCTTACTCTCCACTCATGCACGCTTTTTCTCGGTTCTTGATCGAGAAACACTAATTATTCAAGTCCCGCTATGCATCCCATAGGGGACGAAATTTTCATATGAGCCACCAACTATCCGACCTTGAATTATACCTCTCTTGACCATCTAACTTTGGCAGTTTAGGGTGTATCTTTCTCTTCATTTACATACTTGAAATAAATGTGGTTTCTTTTAGTATTTAACCTTTTTCTTGTGAGTTTTTAGTCTATGTTGAGTTGCAAAATAACCCTTGCGGGGTGCAAATAAAATACAATAATTTAACATCTTGAGTCGGTCCAATTTGTACATTTTAGCCAAAAGTCCATAAAAACACCTTTCCCTTTTAGGTCGGTCCATTAATTGTATATCCGAGTCGGTCTACCTATCTTTAGTCTCGACCTTTATTTTAGTCACCGGCGCCGATTTTCTTCGGTCAGTCGAGGTGGGTCCTACCGTGGACCCGTTTGTTCTCCTCTTTTCGGTTGGTTTTAAGTCTTGCTTTTAGGTTTTGGCTTTTGATTGTTAGTATACTTGCATTTTTTCCATTTAACCAAATTTAAAATTCATCTAAATACGTGAGTCCATTTATTACATAAACAAATTTAAAATTCATCCCAAATAGGTGAGTCCATTTTTTGTATTAGTCGAAATAAAATTCATCTCTAATTAGGAGAGTCTTTTATTTGCATTTAACCAAATTAAAATTCATCTCAAAATAGATGAGTCTTTGTTTGCATTTAGCCAAATTCAATTCATCTCAAAATAGGTGAGTCTTAGCCAAAATTAAAACTCATCTCAAAATAGGTGAGTCTTTGTTTGCATTAGCCAAAATTAACATTCATCTCAAATTAGGCGAGTCTTTTTTTTTTTTTTTTTGCAATTAGCCAAAATAAAATTCATCTCAAATTAAGTGAATTTTTGTTTGCATTTAGCCAAAACTAAATTCATCTCAAATTAGGTGAGCCTTTATTTGAATTTAGCCAAATCAAATTCATCCCAATCAAAATGATTCCATTTGCACTATTGCATTTCATTTTGGTCAATCTTCATTCTTTATGTGTATCCAAAAATAAGAGCATATCGTTTTCTTTTCTTAGGGGTACATTGTCTTCTCAAGTCAAGCACTTAAGCCCCATCTCCCCTAAAGTTTTTTTTTTCCACGAGCCAATCCCGAGCACCTACTCTTTTGGGATATAGGATAGGGAATATTACTCAAATCAGGAATTCTAGCATGAAGAGGCTAGGAATAAGAAGTCTACTTCAACACCAGACATGTTCGACATCAATACGTCCCACACCAACACGTACCACACCCGTATGTCCAACCCCTTTACTAGTAACGTCGATACATCACCCACGGACAAAGTGCAACCCTCTTCCAAAAATGGCCAACAAATCGTAGCAAACTCCTATCATGACCTTGTTTAGAGAATTTGCTTGCAAAAATAAAAGCTAAGATTGAGGCCCGGGATCAAAATATTGAGTCGAGTATCTTAAACCCTTGATTTTATACTCTATACCCTTTATAAGAATGCTAACGAAGCAAGAAAAGATGGAGAGGAAACAAACCCCTAACCTAAACCCGAGTCTCAACCTAAGCCTCGGTTTGATTTATGAATAGATCAAATCGAGAAGGCCATTGCGGGAACCCTTGATGTTAAATGACTACTTCTTAGCCTAGGGATTCACTTCAACCCCTAAAGGGAAATTGCCTCCAAAATTACCTATGCTTGAGATTAAGTTCCACGAGATTGAAAACCCTCGCCACCACATGAGGAACTTTATAGGGGCACCGACTTTAAAGAATGTACCGGAGGACACATACCATGTCATCTTCCCATGGACATTTGACCAAGACATCATGAAATGGTTCAATTCGTTGACCCACGAAAGGTCACAAGCTGGCGGGATCATTGCATAGAGTTATTACACCAATACTCCTACAATATCGATCTACCAGTCATTCTTTGAGACCTTACGCCGATCAAGCAAGGAGATAAGGAGAGCTTCATTGACTTCCTCACTCATTGGAGGGAAAAGGCCGCCAACATGGAAAATCGACCATATGAAAAGAACATGTTAGACTCATCATCAAAAACTCGAAACATGCCTATTATCGGCACTTGAAGTTCTTGCCTTTCATGGACTTCAAAACACTTTGAAATGCTTGGCATGCTTATAAAAGAAGACCAAGAATCCACAAAAGCCACATCTAACTTGAAGATCATCTAATGAGCCCATCACTTATCAAGGATGCCAATAAAGTGCGCATTTCCCTATTTCATATATGTTTTATGTTTATTTCCTTTTTCTAAAAAAAACCCAAATCAATATTCATTTTTGAACTATGAAGCCCGATTTCCGATATAGCATATACGTAGGAAGCTCATGAGGTCCGACCCCTTGTTCCCGTTTCCAATTTTAAAATCGAAGACAATTTGTCATCCTTAGAGGAGTACAAATAAATCGGGCAGACAAACCACTTGGATCCGGCATCGAACAATCGGGTTCGAGTCTCGCCGTTCAAGAGCAATACATTTCAGTTTAGGCGACTTATTTTTCATTATGCTCTACTTCGGGGAGTGGCGATTAAAGTGCAATTTTGTCTTTTTCTATTTGAATTTTTTGCGTCATCTTAATAAAAGAATGTATTTGTTCTTAGAATATAGTCTTGCATTCATCTCTTTTTCATGAGACAAATAAAAATGCAAAAATTAATAACAAAGCACCATACAAGAGATTATTCAATCAAGCATCATCCATCAAGTTAGCATCGGGAAGGTCACCGACACCGCCGCCTTCAAAGGGAATCTGCAACTCTCCAACATTCGAGAAAAGTTAGACACAAGCACCCAAGAAGAAAATTGGGGCTCATGATAAAAAAGATCATAGCAACTCCAAGAATACTCGAGGCGAGACACAAATCATCTACCATGTAAACGGAGGAGCTATTAGCACTCGGACTAAAAAGCTCAAAACTAGAATGAGGCACATAACCTCATGGAACTTTATATTTTCAAACAAGTCCAATTCATTCATCCCCATTCCGATGAAAGTGAATAGACATTGAGCTTCGAGCCGAACAACAATCAAGGTTCATACACCCCTAGTCGAGCTTTAGGCCCAATAGCGGCTAAAGTTCGGACATCCCAGTTGAGCTTCAAGCCTAACGAGTGGTCAAGATTCGGACATCTCCATCGAGCTTCAAGCCCGATAACGGCCGGGGTTTAGACATCCCAATCGAGTTTAGACCCAACAATGGTCAAGGATGTAATTAGTATAAGAAGATGAGGGGTGTAGTCTTAACATAAAGTTATTTATGATTAAGATGTGGAGTCACGATTTGAAGTTATTTATAATTAACTTTTATTGTATATAACCTCTTGAGGATGATCGAAGAGTGTAGGATGAAAAGAGATTGCCTTTGTGTAGAGAAGTAGGTAAGAATAGGTAAATCATCATGTTCACCCTATAATTTTTAAAAAATGAGATCTCATTATGATTATATGTATACTTTTTAAGGGTTCGTGTAATATTTGAGTCAATTATATTTTAGTAGGTTGCATGTATATATTTATCTAAACGTTATCTAGACGTCAATTAAATCAAATTAGTATTGAATTTGTAAATAGTTATGAGTTATAAGTTTGACATTTTTTATTGATTTGATGTACTTTGTATTGTAATATTAATTTGTGACATAATGATATCCAATCATATATTATTTTTTTCCTACTAATATTTATTTTTTGATAACCAAACATATTGTCATACTATTCCTATAATTGTTTGAACGAGGTTTTTTAAATTGTTTAATTCTTAGAGGGATCTGGCTTCTTCATGTTCCTAATCACGAGTATAATCTTAAAACCTTGATGATATTTTTAACATTATTTTTTTATCTATTGTTTTAGATTCTTTATTGATTCTTTAAAAATTTAGAATGATTGAAAGATGAATTTGTGATGGGCTCTAATAATTTTAATGTGTTGTGTTACGATAAATTTAATGAGTCACGAAATCGTTTTCATTGTGAGGGGATAACATGCACAAGAATGTTTTTGAATGTGAAACCATTCAATAAACTCAAATAATCGAAAAAAGAAACTCATAAATAAAACATTAATTCATAATTTAATAATTTCTTAAGGTATACATTATATAATATTATTCAGTACATATCCACACTAGTTATTAAAAAGATGGATCCAATCCAATTCCATCTACACGCTTACTTTGGAATATGGAATCGCTCGTTGTCTATTGAATTATGAACTTATTTGGAAATTCTTCAAGATAATTTGGTAGTGATGATGACAACACTCATGGGTATGTTGTTGACAATTATTGGGTGGTTCTTGGTATCGGAGAAAGCACCAAATAAAAGGACCAGATAAAATTTTAGGAATATTTACGGAAATTTTCTCCACACATCATATTTATAAAATCAAAATATATGCTTTACCTGAAAAATTCATTGCGTGACATCATCAGAACTCATTCTTTAATCTTTACCTACCTACCTACCTTCATCTGCCTCCCGAAGACCATGACGATAATTGTTTATTATGGCACGAGGCACATGATCCACCGGTGCGGATCTTAACCAAGGTTAGAGAGTATAAGGATCTTATACTTTCAATCTACTAAAATAATCTTAATGAGAAGATAAGGTTGGAAAGTAATTTTAAAATAAATTTATGCATAAAGTTTGAATAGTTTATAGTTATTTTAAAAGTATGTTGTTATTGTATTTAACTGTTAAATTAAGATATATATATATATATTTATTTATTTATTTATTTAAGATTTTTTTATTTTGATTGTCTTATGCATAATGATAGACGCAATATCGTATTTTTATTTTATAGATTAAGATTCGTCGTATTCTTATTTATCGAAGGGATGATTAAATGTATTTTTACAACTAGTTGTTTTTCATAATTGAAGAAATTAGATACGCATAGATTTTGCTAGTTTTTTCTTATTAATTTATGTTGAGTTTTTGTTTATGAAATTTTGTGTATAAAATTAGTCTATATTGACTTACTAATAATTGAAAAATTAACATGCAGTATAATTGTTTAACAACAATTTAAGTGAATGTATTCATCAAAGTAACTGATAAATATAAAATGCTATAATTAAAAGAATAAGTGTAATTAGGAAAATATAATATCTTTAAAATGTATATATTTAGAAACAAAAAAGGGGAAGTTTGTAAATTCTAAAAATATTTTTTAAAAAGTTTTTCAAAAGTGCTGCTTAAAAGACAATATGCTACTAAAAATGCCAACTGAAGCACTAGTGTAGCAAAAACCAATATTTAACTAATTAGTATTAGGCTGGGTCAACATAGTAATGTTAATGACATAATGTTCCCGAACGAGTTAATATGTAATTTTAATGTGTGTATACGGTTAATATGTGTGTCCGATTGTAATCAGTTTGATTCTAAGGGCTATTCTAACCTTATATTGTATACGGTTAATATGTAATTTTAATGCCCTAATTTAAATATATTTGTTTTCTTTTCACAATTTAAATACATTAATAAAATATTATAAGTTGACTATATTATGTTAAAATTCTTAATTCGTCAGTAATATGATGATGATCTTTCATGCAAAAGGAGAGGGGCAATAAATCTCCTATGCAAGGTGCTTTTGAATGTTAACTTCACTTCTAATATTGGTACAACAAATTTAGATTCACGATATATTTCACGGTCTTTTTAACTCGTTAATGCTTTCATATTAAATTTTAAACTAAACAAACTAATTTCACGGGAAAAAGATTTGGTGGGTTACTAGAAATTAGTTTCTCTTCTCATCAAATAGAAAAGAATAAATTTTTCTAATAATAAATAGGCTTAGAATAAAAGTAAAATTACATGTATTAAATATTTTAAATTCTTCAAAATGGTTGTCTTACCGAGAGTTATGGTTACTATTGTGCCCTGTCGCTAATGATTTGCTGGATTTTGGATAAAATAAATTCTTTGAATAAAGTACTTAGAATCTCGAATCAGAAGCAAACTGTCATCACTGAAAGTAAGAAAATGAAAAAGGAAAAAAATATGATGTCATCAATAATTTTGATGTCATAGATTAGATTATGACTTAAATAATACTCCTAAATTATATGCCATCAGAAACCTCAGTTTACTTGCCCCACTCATGGCGTCACCATATAACAGTAACATTTACCCACGTCAATTCCTCTCGCTCCACACCCCCTCCAACCCTCATTGCATTTTTTTAATTCTGTGTTTCTTCCTTTGTCTTCTTTGAAGGAAGGAAGGGGCACCAGCTAACCCCTCTCGTCCACTAATAGCGCTATCAAATATTTTTCTTTTTTTTCCTTGTCTATTTATACCCCTGAAAGGGACAAACTCATAAAACAATCTGCTTCGAAATCACCCATTTACCCCTCCAATTTTAGTCCTAATTTTCGCAATCAAAGGGGCAAGATTGAGTTTTCAGTCAGTCACAGTCTCCATCACCTAAAAAGTATCGTTGTCCCAATCAACCAATCAAAAGGGTTGCTTTACTGCCCCACAAAGGCATTTTAGGAATTTCATAATTTCCCCCATTTGTCGTTAATAAGAACCGCTAAAAATCCATTTCCTCGCGTTTTATTTCCACTCATTTTCTCAGACTTTTGTTCTGTTTGTCCTCTCTCTCTCTCTCTCTCTCTTCCTCTCTCTCTCTCCCCTCCTCCTTCCCGGCGTTAATGGGTTCATTGAGATAATCAGCCAGCACCTGATAGATCTGGAAAGTTTAGATCCTTAAGGTAATTTTACTCATGTACTGCTCCTCTGCACTTTCCTTTCTTGAAGTTCTTGGTTCTGCTTAACTCCTTGAATATTATATGGTTCTCCCCCTCCAGGGACATAGATAAGCAACTTTTGGGCATTGTTTTCGTTGCATTTATTTTTAATTTAGTGTTTTATTTATAGTGAATTTTCGGTGGCTAGTTTTATCACTATTTCATGGTATGAATTTTATTGTCTTTCAACTTATGGACCAACAATATTTTTGGTAGCTCTATTGATGAAATTTAATTATTAGCTCATAATGCTTGAGTTAAATTTAAAATATTATGAGTCAAATCACCACCTACATAGTTGGCTGAACATGATAATCGGTTTATAAGGTTTATATGTAATGTTGAAGAACGCTGTCTATTCAGTTGCCTCGTCTTTTTATTTCTTTTTATTTTTAAAATAAAACAATCTCATCTTGCTAACTTATACTGAGAATTAAAGTTGAACATTTATGGATCTCATAGCTCTTTCTAAATATTCGTATGGATCCAAATGAATGCAGTTTTATGTCTAAAATTGAACCACAAATATGTTGATTCCATTAAATTTATTTGCAAAGGGTTTGTTATTTTTTATGGTTAAAAGTTATTTAACTGAAATTAAATTGATTATAAAATTGGCAAGTTCAAATCGGATTTCTTTGAGTGTCTGTGCTGTGGGAGACATAATGGTGGAGAGATTTCGATCACAGGATTTCCTGTTCAAATTGGTGGTTAATTTATATTTGGAGTTGAGTTGACTCCTTGTCAAATTTCTTCTAAATAAGGATCTTTCCTTTTTTTTTTAAATAAAAAAATTCATTAATCCAAATATCAACATAAAGAAATAACAATGAATTGCAAATTGGCAAGGTCTAATGATGGATTTACAAGTTATAAAGCTGAAAAAAACAAATTGGCATTAGAATTTGGAAAGATCGATGATACTTCGTAATTAATTAGCTTCAGAAAATCAGAGATTTGGCGCCATTCCTCTATCAGGGGTTCTCGCTGTATTATTTTTTCAAATAAATATTGGATTTTAAGACTTGTCATGCCCATTTAACTTGAAAACTTTACCTGCTTATCAATCTTAAGAAATATGGGCACAATTGTTTTTTTTTTGGGTTAAGCAACATATTTTCTCTATTTTTCCTTAGATTTTTGAAATTTAATACTTCGAACTTTAATGAATTTAAAAATAATAATCCGAATTTAAGAAATTGTTACGGGAGTTGAACTTTCAATTTTACTATTGATGCGATGGAGGGATGATGTGACATTAGTGTAGTGTGATGTGTATTATTGAATCATTAAAAAATAAAAATACACTTTTCAATCTTTTAACACATGAGCATTTTTTTTATCGCCTAAGAAAAGGAAATGACCTATCTCAATAATAATAGTAATTGTTTACATAATAATTATAAGCTAAATGCTAAAAACAAATGTCCCCGCCTTAAGTATTTATAGTTAGTACGTCTTGTGTGAGACCGTCTCATTTAAAAGTTATTGTGAGATGTAAATTTTAACAGCAACATTGGGCTGGATCTTGGCGGTGGTAGGACTGCGCTGGTGATGATGTGGGGTAAGGAGTTTGGGTTGGGTGGTTGGGTGGGTGAATGTGATGTTGATGTGGCATATTTTAGACCTTAAGATTAGATTTTAATGATCCTGATTAATAATTGATTATTCGATTATTTTAATTATAAGTAATTGAGGACATCAAAAATAACCATCATCAATTAGTGAAAAAAGTTAATTCTTTTCATTTACGAGAGGAAAGAAAAACGGAGAAACATTTATAATCCATTTAACTCAAAAAATATTCAAATTTGATGGTGGGATATTAGAAATAATAACATTAAAAGTTCAGCTCACTTGTAACAATTTTTTAAGTTTGGATTAGTAATTTCCAAACCCTTCAAAGTTTGAATTATTAAATTCTAAAAATCCTTTTTTGGTTTTTTTTTTACACAAAGCATGTTTTTGGATCCTTTTTGTATCTCCTTTCAGAATTTTTGTGTGGACATTAGGAAACAGCTCATTTGATTGTTAGGGATAAATCACTTATATTTAGATTTATTCTTTTAAATTTTTAGAGAAATTTACACTATTTAGGGCCTATTTATTGGATGGACTACTTACAATTCTTAATTCTATTTCTACATGTTCTTT
This sequence comes from Talinum fruticosum, assembly GCA_021018815.1. Taxonomy (NCBI): domain Eukaryota; kingdom Viridiplantae; phylum Streptophyta; class Magnoliopsida; order Caryophyllales; family Talinaceae; genus Talinum; species Talinum fruticosum. The sequence continues at coordinate 3,606,038 of JAITYX010000036.1, read as the reverse complement.
AGATTTTTCTTCCAGATTTCATTTCTCTAGATTTTTATAGATCCATACAAATTATAAAGATTTTGAAATATTATTTTTTAATCTTATTGTTCGTGGGTTTTAAAAGCTTATCTTATTTTTGAAAAAAAAAATGCTTTTTTTACATAGTTTGCATATTCCAATATATTTGTAAAGATCTCAAAACTATATCTTATTTTCTTTCTACGTATTTCTAAAAATATACAAATTCCATATATCCTTAAGCCCATATTATGGAAGTTCTTGAGTTTTTTCATGGTGATGTTATTGTTTTTAAAATATCCCTAACTTTTTTAGAATAATGGATGAATTTTATTAATTGAAAGTCATATGATATGTATAATAAAAATCAAACTCAAACAAATTTATAACTAAAATAACAAAATAAATTTTTCAATTGAAAGAACTAATTGAAAATCTTACGAACGTTTCTTTTCTACTCGATTGTTGTTTCATCATACGAGTAACAATGAGATCCACAAATCTTGTATAACCTTCTTGTTAAATATATTTATTTATTGCATTAGTCCGAATTTGAAGAACCGATGCTCGTTTCGACATGATATGATAATCAATCAACAATTCAACCACATACAAGCATAAACCTATGAAAACAAATTGATAGAATCGCTTTAAAAGCGAGAGATAATACCGCTCATTCGAAGAGGGTATGGAGAGACTTTCACAAATGGAGAGAGAACAATTATTTGTAGAAAAAATAATAGATAAAACATAAAAGAAAGAGATATTAGGGCTTATCATTGACGAGTCCCTAAAAAAGTAGGCAAGACTTTCTAGAGACAAAGGGGAGAGAGGAGGAGAATGAGGCTAGGGTTTTTTCTAAAAATATCCCTAACTTTATATATTAGATTATCTTCTTGATATTATTTTGTTTTAGGGAAAGCCAAACTTTATGTTTGCATTTGAGAAAATTTTAGTAAAAGAGTAAAATATTCATTAAAAAAAAAGAATTTTTTCCTTTAGTAGAAAAAAGACTTGAATTAGAATCATTTTTGTCCCCAAAAGGTAAGTAACACAACTATAAGCAACAGTTCTCATAAAAATTCTATCTAAGTTAACTCTGAATGAGGATAGAGAGAAGGGAGACACAAGGAAGAGAATACCATCACATACAAGAAGAAATTGATAGTCAAAACATGGCTATCAATCTGCTGCATGATTATCTTTGTGAAAAATATGTTCAATAGCAACATGAGAGCAAGTCTTGAGGTAGCATATTTTTGTCATGAATCGGAGTTTGGATCTTCAAGGGACATGTCTCTCCTTCAATACTTGATTAGAACTTGATTGTCACCCTCAAATACCATTGAATGATATCCTACTTGTACGGTAGCTCACACTCTATTCAACATAGTTGTTGCTTTAGTTACAAGAACCGATGTTGTCCCCAAGTTAGATTATCCGACTTAGATAAATCTTCCATCTCAAATTCTAGTTACAAACCCACTTATAGTCTGTTGAAGACGATTTTGACCCATTAAAGTTGATTTTAATCAATCCTCCCGATGACTTGCTCCATCTAATAAAGTGGGTTGAGACTAGGGATGGCAATGAGGCGGGTTGGGGATGAGGGGAAAATTTCTTGTCCCTGTCGTCGTCCCCGTTCCTCGCAACGGGAAAATTCCCCTGTCCCTACCCGTGCCGGAGCCACACTCCCGGCTGACCCCGAACAGGATTTTTCCCAGTGTTGTTTTTCCATTGGAAAGTCTCAATTGCCCCCTAAAAAGTTAAATCATTATTTAAACTTTTACAACAAATTATTACTAGGCTCCTAAAAGAAGTTTGAAATCTAATTAAATAAAGTTTAATAAGTTTTATACAATTCAAGTTCTTCAACCAAAATCCAATATATTATGAAATTTTCTGTACTCAAGGACATATTTTTATTCCAATTCATGCTTTAAGAAGAATTGAAGCTGAGAGAAGTTTGTAAGCCAAAACATCCATACATGGATAAACAAATAAGGAGAAAAAGTGGGTCACCTTGACGAATTTCTCTCGTTGGAAGGAAGAACCCACATGTTCCATCATTGATAACAATGGAAAGGACATTGTACTTACACATTCATGTATCCAACTTAAATCTAAATTCCTTAGATATGAAAAATTGACGTCTCGTTCTAATCTATCATAAGCTTTCTCCATATCCAACTTAAGCCCTATGCAGGCTTGCTTTCCTGTCACATTACAAAATTTGTTCATAATTTTATTAGCTACAAAAATATTATTATGGATAGCTCTATTCGGAATAAAAGTACTTTGAAAAGGGCTAGCAATCCTTTTTTGAAACATATCGCATTCTGTTGACACGAATTTTATATATATTCTTATACAAACGGTTACAAAGGCTAATGGGCCGAAATTGTGCAGAGTTAATGAAGAATTATCAAATTTTGGAATTAAAGTAATAAGTATACGATGAACTTTCTCTCAATAATTTACCATCTTGGAAGAAATTGATAATACAATTCGTGATATCATTCCCTGTTGCATCCTAGTGTTGGAAAAACTCATCTCTAATACCATCAGACCCAGAGCCTCTGCAAGATTTATTTTAAAGGCCACGATCTTAACTTCAAAGGCGACGGAAGTAATAAGTCGATTATTTTTATTATTAGAAATTATTTCATATATAAAGAGGGTGCAACAGCCCACCTTGAGATTTAAATAATTTGGAAAAAATTGTCACAAAACTTTTGTTCAATCAAGCTTTTGTTATCATGTCAAAACTTGATTCATCTTTAATTTTTAAAACTGTCTACCTTTGTTTTCTAATATTAATACAATAATGAAAGTATTTTGAAAATTTGTCACCTTTAGTCAGCCTTTTTTTTTCCAAATAAAATCTTCCCCATAATTTTTTTTCCCAATAAAATATTCCCCATAATTTCAGATTAAGCAGTAGTCTTCCTGTTGTTTAATTAAACAAAAGTGGCAATGGAGCAGGTGAGGGTTAAGAGGGTCTGCAAGAAGCTTATCCTCAACCTTTTGAAGCCGAGTATATTTTTTTTCTCCATGATCAAAAAAATTACTACATGTCTTTCTACTCCAATTTTTAAGATGGAGTTTAACTTCTTTCAGTTATATACCACCTTAAACATATGTGTCCTTTGGAAACTTTTTGACTATTGATTTTTGACAATTTTATTCACTTCACCATAGACCAACGATTTTGCAATCTAAACTTCCGACCTTTCAGTTGGTTTTTAATACTATAACACCTCGTAACTATGATATAAACACGAGAATGGTCCATGTACCATCGAGTTGCGAGGGTATAAGTGGATCCAATCCGTTTGTCCAATAACCCTACCCAGTCTTTTATGTATGAGTTTTCCCATGAGTTGCCCCCAAAGGAACTTTTTCCAAGTGAATAATCTTTATGTGGGGAATGCTTTCACCATAAACGTAGTTTTAAAAAACTTGCGTTCATTGAACTAGCATCATTAATTTTAAAAATTAAAATAAAATATTATTTATGATAATTTGGTACATAGCAAAAAAATATATATAATAACATAGAGGGAGCGAGAGAAATGAGGCTTACGAAAATGAATTAATTTATTTGGAAAGAGAAGGGGTAGATGAAGTAGAAACTAGCACGGTTTTGTTCAAGGTTAATTTTTGCGGGCAGATATGGGAAAAGAATAATCTATTCTCATATCTTATATTTTGTTGGTGTCTTTCTCAAAAAGAATTTAAAAAATTGGAATCACATGTTTGGTTGTTTGTCTAGCTCATAAGCTATAAATTTTAATAAACCTTACTCACCCGCTATATTTATGTAATTTATGATGACATTGAACTCATTCCTAGGTTGAATCAAATAAGTGGAACCAAGGGTCAAAGACCATCCCATAACCCTAATTAGTTTCATACACAATTTTATTCATTCCAGTTTAGTTGAATCAAAGCGATGGGTTAGCTTGAGTTTATAAATCCAACTAATCATAGTTCATTGGTATCCTCCCTTTCTGTTCTGTTGTTTCTTTAGGGCCCCAACCACCACAATGTTCTCAGTAATTATAGGGAAGATAGTATCTGGACTACAATATAAGTCCTGCAAAATGAAGTGGGTCTAGAGATGTACAAAGCTAGCTATGCTTTCTTTATAAACAATGTCCTGATGCTTTGATTTAAGATAATGGTCATTGAGTCCTACCTCGAGATACTTATTCTTCCTTTTCTAAAGTGCCCCTATGTGGACGTTGTGCTATTAACTCGGTGTTTTTTCCCTTTCAACTTTATATAATATATTCACCATTCAATTTGGCAATTTGTTTGTTAAATAAGTAGCCCAGATAACATCTTAAAGCTTTCCTAATTAAAGGGTATTTATGGAAAAATGTCAAGAATACTCTTATATTGTCTTTGTATTTTTCTTCTGAATCGATTCTTGAGCTTTAATTTGGCATTGCTATTATATTTGGTATTTGGTATTTGGCATACTTGCTCCATGTCTTGCTTTCCCATCTCCTTCCCGTATGAACGCTTGTTGCAATGAATACAACCCTTATTTGCAAGTAGCTGTTACTTTTGTAACTTGAGCGAACACTCATTTTGCTAGGTTGAACAAACCATTATGCTTTCACTCTGTGCAGCAAGTCAGATATCTGTGTAGCATCAGCCCCATCAACATGATGGGTTTCACACTACATTTTTGTCGATATCATGATGTGCAATAGTCTGCAATAGGCTATTGTTCAGCCAAAAGGCAACTAAGATGGATAGGTCGGACACATCAGGCTTCGTAAGTGGTGGATGTCTCTTGTTGAAAGCTCTAGTTGTTCATTTTAGTCGTTTAATTTGTGGCTAAATTCTACTGCTAGTTTGTCTTCTTTTTGCGTTGGCTCGTAAAGATATCTCTGGAAGATGGATCTCAATGAAAAAGAAGTGTACTTTTCTTGTTTTCCTGAATTTGCCAAAAATGACAAGTCTGGTGATACTGCTTTGCGCTTGGAGTGCCTTGGCTATGGGACTAGAAGCTGTCCCCAATTTGTGAATACCCAAAATGACACTGGGTTATTTTCTTCCTTAAATTCTGATGATGGTTGTGGATTGGTACTTGGACTAGGGCCTAGCCCCATGAACTACTCCGGGTCTAGACAGGCCAAGGGATCATCTTCCTTGCAGCTTCACGGATTACCCATTGACAGCGATTCAAACTTGAAACTAGCACTTTCTGGAGGAATGGGAGGCTTTTTGGTTCTCTTGAATTTTCAACTTCAACCAGGAGTGATTTCTGCACGAATAATTTCACAAGCCAAGTATCTGCTAATGATGCTAGTCTGTCTATTCCCGTTGTTGATGAGGGTTCAACTTCTGCAAAGAAATCAGGCGGGTTTGTCCCATCACTTCTTTTCGCTCCTACAAGGGAAACTGAACAATCCTCTGAGATGGTTTCTGAACTTTCTAACACAAGTTACACTATGAGTGCCATTTCTGAGCCTTCAGCCACTGGTATGACATTTATGGAGAAGAGGACTCACAACACCAAGAGATGCAGATTCATGGGTTGCACAAAAGGAGCCCGTGGAGCAACAGGGCTTTGCATTGGTCATGGTGGTGGACAGAGATGCCAAAAACCCGGGTGTAACAAGGGTGCAGAGAGCCGCACAGCCTACTGCAAGGCCCATGGAGGGGGAGAAGGTGCCAGCACTTGGGGTGCACCAAAAGCGCTGAGGGTAAAACTGACTTGTGCATAGCTCATGGCGGAGGAAAGCGGTGTGGGTACCCTGAGGGCTGCACCAAGGCGGCTCGGGGCAAGTCAGGGCTCTGCATTAGGCATGGTGGGGGAAGAGGTGCAAGGTGGAAGGGTGCACCCGGAGTGCAGAGGGGCAGGCTGGTCTTTGTATCTCCCATGGGGGAGGGCGGCGATGCCAGTTCTCCGGGTGCACCAAGGGCGCTCAAGGCAGCACGATGTACTGCAAGGCACATGGAGGTGGCAAGCGGTGCATATTTGCTGGGTGCACGAAGGGGGCTGAAGGGAGCACCCCTCTTTGCAAAGGGCACGGTGGGGGCAAACGGTGCATGTTTGACGGCGGTGGGATTTGTCCCAAGAGTGTCCACGGTGGGACCAGCTTTTGTGTGGCTCACGGCGGTGGGAAGCGGTGCGCTGTGCCAGGATGCACCAAGAGTGCTCGTGGCAGGACTGACTGCTGTGTGAGACATGGAGGGGGAAACGGTGCAAGGTTGAACGGTGTGGGAAGAGTGCCCAAGGCAGCACTGACTTCTGCAAGGCCCATGGGGGCGGGAAGCGCTGCAGTTGGGGAGGGGGAGAATGTGAGAAATTTGCCAGAGGAAGGAGCGGCATGTGTGCAGCCCACAGCAACATGGTTCAAGAAAGGAAGAATAATACGAAACAAGCCATGATCGCCCTGGCCTGTTCCACGGGCTAGTGTCCGGTGCTTCTTCCTCATCTGGGACAAGCGTGGTCTCTGACTATGGAGGAGATTCGATTGGAAGACCAGCAAAGAGGCAGCATCTCATACCCCCAGAGGTGCTAGTTCCTCTGTCAATGAAATCTTCCTCATCTTACTCTGCGCAAACCACCACAGATGACTGTTGCAATGGTGACAGCAACAGGAGCAGTTTCAACTTTTTGGTTCCAGAAGGTAGAGTTCATGGCGGGGGTTTAATGTCTCTGCTTGGAGGGAGTCTCAACAATGCTGTGCATGGGATATGAATTATTATTTGGATGCCATCTTCATCTTCGGGTTCTTCCCCTTGTTACTTGTATCCCTTTTAATTGTGTATAATTAAGGTGTCCAACCTATAATATTGGATATTGTTGTACAAATTAGGTCTTATATCATAGTCAGGATTCACCCCAAAGAAAAAAGTGGTTCGCTACTTCGATATACTAATTTAGTTGGATTTGGCAGCTAGATTAGGATCTCTGCTTGCGAATTACTCAGGATAGAAGTGCAGATTGTGGGGTTTTGGGCATGTCTAGTACCTATATATATATATATGGTTGTGTACTATGATATTATTTGGTGGGATGGATTGATGGCGGCATCAGCATTGTAGTTGTAGGTTAATATTCAGTTTCTTTGTATGATCCAAATCAATAATTCAGTTATCGTTGTGAATTGTGAATTAATTATGAGTTGTAAGCCGTCTGGGCACTCGCGGGTGCTTGTTCCTTTCTTGATCACATTTCTGGCACATTTATCTTGATTGTCTAAATGGTCTTCTTCCTTTAATTGTCTTACAAATGATCGTAAAACAATAAAGAAGTCCTGTTTCATCATGAGACAGAGTGGGGGATATTTGACGCCTTTGCGGTAGTAGTTGGCAATCGGTTGTATATCTTGGGGTAAGACACATTGTTGATATTTTGCCTTATCCTCCACTAATATGCTGTATACTTTAAAGTCCCGAAACTTGTAATAGTTATGATTAATTATCAATTGTGAAACTTTAGCATTTGTCAGCTACCTTGACGAGTGCAAATGACATTCTGATCAAATCAAGTCTATCTGCAAAGACATATTATAAATATAATTGTATAACTGTAAATAAATATGGATAAAAAAGTGATTGTACACTACTTACAAACATTAGCACCCTTTCTCTATTCAATTACAATAACTTTTCAAATTTAATATTTGATAATATAATTTTTAGCTAGAACCTGTCTTGTAGTAACAAGTCGTTAATCATTTTGCCAGTGTGTCAAATTTATTACTTCTGTCATAAGGGAAGCTTGAAGTCAATTATCAAGCACGAGCAAGCCCATTGGTAGTGAAAACATGACCTTATTACCAACCTGGATAGAATTTCAATACATAAACCAAGTGGAGAACCAGTGTGATTCAGGCATCTAGAGTCTTGGCGCACCGCACATATCGCCTGTTAATTCTCCATCCAATCTTGACATATTTCTCCAGAATATATAATTCAATCTACTCTTAATCTTGACATTACTTGGTTTCTTTGACAAGAGAGGGAAGTATGTGGTTTTAAGCATAGTTAAGTAGAAGACTTCCAACTTTACTTGCCCGGCTTTGTGATGTTTGATAACCCAAATACAAAAGTTGATGTAGGCTAGCCCACAATGGACAACATATATCAAAGGGGGATTCATTCAACCGCAATTTCAGACATGCAATTAGCCACAAGCGTCACGACCAGAGAAGCAACCATGGTGCTACAAGGGTTTAATTCAAAGCCTGATCAGTCAACCATGCAATGGAGTTTGACCCTCAATTTTCTTGTGGAAGATCATCAATATGTCTAGTATGAAGGAGGTTGTAGGTATTTTAAGTTTAGGTGGAAAATATAACTTATGAAGCATTTTGCAAAAGTGAGTAGTTTTGCCACCTATTTTAACCTTTGCTAATTGTTTCAACCATAACGTTCTCCACACAAGTCCAATGTCAATGGTTCATGCATGCTTGGAAATTTGTTTCCCTAAGCTTTTCAGCCACACTTTTTCTCTCCGATTGGGGTTTTGTGCTAAAAGGTTGGGTCCTAAGCAGTGATAACGACTGACAACGACTTGTTAGTTGTCCTTGTCACAATGTACTTCCCCTTTTGTCTTGCTGCTCTTTGGTCCCCTTCCCTTTTTCAATTATGTTTTCTCTCAGCTTAGGATGATCTTTTAAGGATTTCGAACTTAAACCTAGAACTCAATGCAATATAAAAATATGTAAGTCGTGCTTTGTAAAAATCAACTTTGTGTTGAATTAGAATGGGAGTTGAGCTTTAACTCCTTCTCCTTAATTCCTCTATGAAGACTCGGGTATGATCGACTAATCCTTTGATATGTTTTGATTTCATACATTCATCTAAATTTATGGTAAAATAAGAAGCATCCTAAAAGAAATTCATTTAACTAAGTCATATACTTTATAATTCATCATTTCAATATGACTTGTTCTTGACTAAACTCGGACTTAAGTATATTAAGTTTATCCGAGTAAGTATGAGATTCGAAAGTAGAATATGAGTTAGGCTATTATTTGTTTAATCATGCATAATTGTGAAATTTCTAAATAACTCATATGCCCATAAAGATTGAATGATTTACTTATTAGTTTGACATATCTCGGAATCTGAGTATATTGAATATTAGATTTGAAATATTCTAAATTAATAGATTAAGTTAATTAATCATTAAATACTTTATTTAAACTAATCCTTATCTAATTATGGACCAAAGAATATTTATACTTTGAGAACCATTGTGCTTAATGTTTTTGCGGGTTTTTGACATTTTCTAATGTCAATTATCCGAAGAAAAAGCAAAAATAAAAAGCTTCTTACCATTAAAACACTCGCTGGACAAAAAGGTGGAATTTACGGAAAAGCTCGAACCGAATGATAGCTTTGTCTATTACTCTTTTGGGTAATATTTTATTTGTGAGTCTAACGGTCTTTTCATTCTTCTTTTCCAATTTATAAAAATTGGAAAAAGAGTTGTTGGAAGCTAGGACCAAGGCATAACAGACTATATCAAGAAGGTCCAAAATCTAAGTGACTTAGACTATCCGTTAAACGGCTAGCCGACTTAGACAACTTCAACGAGAAAGACGTTGGGGACTCAACGGCTATCTCTTCAAGGCAGACTATTTTTAAAAGCCTTAGCACAAAATTTCAACCGACGAATGGAAGAAAAAGAGAGACCATATTGAACATCTTCTCTAGTATACAACTCCTAAACTGTAATTCTAGTATTCGAATTTATTCTTCCGAGTCGGTTGTATTGTAATTCTTATTATTCTTCTACTCTTTCTCTATGATCGAGTTGTAAAGGTTATCTCAACTCGGTTATCCCAAACTGTAAAGGTTACCTCGGTTTGGAAGTAGCAGAGTTAGATAAGGGAACTTCTAACCTTGGGAAAAATTAGAAGATTCGGTTAATAGATTTGACTTGGTGTCCGGATTGACACTCGTCCATGGTTTTTGCCCAAGGAGGGTTTCCACGTATTTCTTTGTGTTTTGCACTTTTTGAGTCCAATCTAGACTCGGAATGCGTTTCTGTTTCGTTACGTGCAAAAGAGTTTGATTTTTATTTAAAATCTTCCATCACCCTATTCACGTCCCTCTAGGGTGACTTAATCTCTCCAATAGCAAACATTCACTCTACTTGCTTATCTTAGTTTTGGATAAACTAAGTAATACTCAAGTGAGTCTTAGTCTTATTTAGGGTGGTGTGTCTTATCCCTAAACTAGATTAAGAGTCCTAAGATTCTCAAGGTGGTGTGACTTATCCTTGATAATCATAGTCATCCTTGCTTATCTCCAATCTTGGCTCACTTGGCATGGTGATCAAGGATAGCTTAAGTACCGTCTTTTGGGTGTCATTTTCTTATCCTTTGAGGAGTATTTGAGTAGCCTTAAACCTTTTTCAAAGTGAGACATTCCTACCTTGGTTTGGTTTAGCCTATCCTCTTTTACTTTCCTTGTTGATTAGTTTTATCTAATTTTAAGGTGACTTCAAATTATCCCCCTTTTTACCCGCTTATCTCCTCACTACCAAAATTTCCCCTTATCTTCCATAACTTATCTTCTAGACCCCTCAAAAGTTTTAGTCCCTAAATCCTCCCCCTGTTTTCCCCTCCACACATACTCCCAACCTAGTGCAACCGAGACTTCCTTACGGTTAAGGTGACTTTTGGCTTCCCCCTCTTTCACTTCGTTTCTTGGTTACCTCTCATATTTTCCCCTTACAAACTACATCAACCCTACTACATTTCCACCAATTTTCAGCTCTTCCACCTTACTTTTTCCCCTCCGAAATCTCCCAAAATTGCTAAAATTGGTTAAACTACTCGGTATAGGTTGTCTTTTTCCCTTCACCTCTTTTCCTACCCCTTGTTTTCCCCTCATAAACATCAGTCACCTAACTACTCACCCTCCAAATTTCGGCTCCCTTACTTATCCCCTCTTTCCCCCTCCACAAATCTCCCAAATTAACTCTACCTAGGTTTACCTTTGTCTTTTCGATTTGTGCTCATTTAGCTAAGCTATTGTCCACTCTCCACCTTGAGGCTCCTAGGTACATCATAATTTTTTGCAAACGTCTCCTGGAACATCCAATAAAATTGGGACCAAAGTCTGTGTAGGTCGATTTTAGGGTATGTTTTTAGGGGAGGGGTTTCAGTAAAGTACAACTAAAGTAATAAAAAATCAATGAAGCGAGTCTTAAATGTGTTCTACACAACCATCTTACATGTATCTTTGATGCATGATCTTCTTACTTTAATAGTACGACAAAATCTAACTTAAAGAAAAATATAAAGGTCCACCCTAGAAAAGGGTGAATAGGGTGGCGATTTTTTCTCGAGTTTTTCAATGATTCGAAAAATTAGTGCCTCAGATTGTGATATTGAAAATTATTAGTCCATAATAAATGCAATGTTATAGTGAAAATTAAAGTGGGATAAAACAAGTAAATCATTCACGATTTTGATTCAGTCCAAATGTTGTGTTAGTGACTAGCTAAGGGTCCTTCCAACAGGATTAAAGTCTTCTTTTATTCCACCGAGTACACATTAAAAGAACTCTTCACTTAGTTGTTTGACGGATTTTTAACATTCATACTCTAGACACCTAAAAAGTATCATCCTTTTATCTTTATATATTTTGGTAGCTCGAGTGCTGAAAACACGATCCTATTTGCATGCTCGGGTTGAGATCGAACTAAAGTAGAGTGGAAAAAGCCATTTTTAGCCCACAAAAAGCTAACCAGCGTAAAAAATAACCTAAAGTGCATCTTGTTCGGCGGAACCCGATCCATAATCCTTGGTCAGACCAAACTAGGTTCGGGCTCTCAAGCCTAATCCCAAACCAAGCTGGTCATAAGGGATAGGCGTCGACCCATGGGGTCTTCTAAATGACATCGTTTTGGCTAGTTCAGCTTTTCAGATTCTCCTTTATCCATTTTCGGAGTTTGGCCCGGTTTATCTCTTAATCGACGACTTTGGGGCTAGGTAGGGTTTCCTAAACCCTAAACTTTTCCTTAAATAAAGGGTCTCCCCCTCATTTTCAAACACTAATTCTCTTGCTCGCAAGCTCGCTGAATTCTCTCGCTTTCTCTTCCCAACACTCTCTCCCACTCACATTCGAACTTCGCTTTCTAAACACTTCATAAAATCCTTCTTTTCACCTTGCTTCGCTCACTTTGACCTAACGTTACTCGCTGAAATCCGATCAAGATCCTAACTTAGTAGGTAGGTCAACATGAGGGCCCTATTGCATTCTTCATTTTATTTTATTTTATTTTATTTCAATTCTTATCGCTTTCAGTCTTGTGGTTCAAAGATATAATCGCTTTATTTTTCAACCCGCTTGATATAAGTTATTTATCTCTTTCTTTTATAGCTTTCCTTTATTGCTTTCATTTATTGCTTTAAATCATTGTTTCTTTCCTTTCAATTTTTGACCTTTTGCATATTGAGTGCTTGATTTCTCTTTAACTCAATCTAAACTCACTTATTTAATTAGTAGAGGTTGTCTTTTGACAGAGCGGAATGAGGAGCGTCCCTCTTCATTTCGTACCATCGCCCTTGAACACAAGATCATTGGTTTTGACCAATGGAGTCCCTTTTAAAAGCTTTTCTGTCCCTTTTGGTTTTCCCTTCGATATGAAAACTCGGTATGAACTTATCTTTCCTAATTGTTTTGAATTCAAGTCATTCTCACACCTTAGAAATATCTTTGAGTTTTTCATCTTTGTCCGACCCACTTAGAATGCTTTTCTTGAGTGAACACTCGGTCTTGGGTTTCTCACCCACTCGGATAGACTCATACAGAAATCTTACCTAAATAATTTCATAATCTTAACTCATTATTTCAATTGGCATGTTCCAAAGTTCAAAACAGAATTACAGTGTTAATTAAAACATATTGAATTTTAGACTCAATAAATTTCATTTCATTAGATTAAGGATATTCAATGTTTAATTATTTAATTTAATTAATATCTTTGTCTAATATTATACCAAAGTATTGTTATACTTTGAGTACCACTTTGGTTTGTTTTTGGAGGTTGATAAAAGTTGATTAATCTCATTATGAAAAGCAAAAATGAGTTTTTTACCGTTAACCGCCAGAGACATGAAAAGTCGTGTGAGAGTTGTTTGTTATCATTTTTGTTAAACTTCAACTTTGAGTCTAGCAGTTGTTTATGCCCTAAATTTCAATCACAATAGGTGGGTTGGATTTGTTTTTAGCCAAGAACCAATGCACAATGAATACTTTCATAACGATTCATTTTTTGAGAGACTTAGACTATCCGTTATAACGATTAGTGTTTCTCACCAGTCAAGCCCAAGACACAACAACTATTATAAATATAAGTCACTTCACAAGACTTAGAAGATTGCTAGAACACAACTCTCAACGCACATACTCGAATCTTTCTAGCATCCAACTCGTACTTAATTTCTCACCTTTTGAGTTGAACCAAGAAGTTTTGTAATCACTCATAATTATTTCTACTCAATTCTTCCGTATTTTCCTTGACTGAGTTATAAGGGGTAAGTCAGCTCAGTTGTACTTAATTGTAAAGGTTATCTTAATTACGAAATACTAAGGCGAGATAAGACAGACTTCTATACCTAGGAAAACTTCTATTGAATTGTCTAAGTAAACAATTAAGAGAGTCAATCCTTATGTTTTATAAATTCAAAATAGTGGGTTTGACTTGGCATCTTGACTGATATCAACCATGGTTTTCTGCTCGCCTCAGAGGGTTTCCACGTAAAATTCTTCTGTTCTTCTTTTTCTCAGTCTAATCTAGGCTCATATCTTATTTATGAGTTCTAACTTGACACAAAGTTTATTTTTCCACAAAGTTTTCTTCATACCCTATTTACCCCCTCTAGGGTGATTAGACTCTCGGAGCTCAAACCTTTAATTAGTATTAGAGTCTAGCCTTTCAAAAGAATCTAACAATCCAAGGTTTAAAGATAATATGGCTCTTATTTATAGAGAGGTTGGTGAAGGAAAGTCTTTCACCAGGACACCAAAGTTCAAAGGGTCCAACTTCGCCCAATGGAAGAAGATTATGGAACTCTTCATCCAAAATTGCAACGAAGAAGTCCGGGGATCATCGGCAATGGAAACTATATTCCCACCAAGTTGGATGACACTCAAACCGTAGCCAAAGTTAAGTCAAAATTCACTTCGAGGAGAATGAAAAGTGTAGTGAAGACTCGGACTTTGCATGTATAACATTCTGAGTATTATCAAGGAATCGGTACAAACTTCATCTCTTGTAAGTTTTGATTTCAAGTCATTTTAAGTGCTATAGAAACTTTTTTAAGTGATACGGAATCTTCTCTAAGTGTTACGTAAACTATTGCATAGGTTTTCATTTATTTCGATCGACTCGAAAGCATACTCTTGCTCATCATTTCACATTTGTAGTTCCGAGTCACTCGGACAACACTTAGATTTATCGAATGTTCAAACACTCGCTCTAACACGTTTAAACTCGAGTCTAACTTCATATTTCAAGTTCGGGTGAATTACAACGTTAATTCATCTCTTCTAGTCGACTTGTTTTGTTTGAACTATATTTGTCTAGATCAAGTATTCTTAGTTTGATATTCTTTATCTAAATTGATCTTTCTCCGGATCGACTTAGATGGAATTTGAGTATAATGAATATTAGACTTAGAAAATTCCATTCTCTTCCGACTCGGATAATTATGCACTTAATTATCTTAATTAAACTATTATCCGTGTCTAATCTTGGACCAAAGTATTTTATACTTTGAGAACCAAAATTGATTTACTTTTGTAGGTTATTTAAACGAGGTTATCCTACTTTTGAAATACAAAAGTAACCGGCTTCAAAATGTCAAATCGCTAGCGGACAAAGTTTTTCTACTTCGACCAAGGCCCGGACATTGTGTCGTGGTTGTCTGTTTACAAAGCTGGAAATCTTCAACGCTAAGCTCAACAGTGGTTTCCACCCTACTTTTCGGACACCACCAGTGGATTGGGGCATCCTAAGGAGTCAAGAGCGGTTGCATAATGTCCACATCTCAACGGAACTTTTACGAGCGACTCGGAAGAACCGTTACAACGATCACGGACAACCTCTTATAAGAAGCTAGTCACAACGGTTAAGCTGCTTGGTCATCCATAAATAGAAGCCAATTCTCAAGACTTGAAGATTACTGGAACCATTGTCAATACACATACTTAAGCAAAAGTCTCGTATTCATACTCAATCTTCTACTTACAACTCCAACTTTGTACTTAACATCTTTCTTAATTGTAAAGTCTTGTAATCAGTCACAAAATTTCTTCTTACTTTCCGAATAAGATCCCTTGACCGAGGTGTAAGGGTTAAATCAGCTCGGTTGTCCCTAGTCTGTAAAGGCTACCTCGGTTAGGAAGTACTAGATCGGATAAGGGAATTTCGAGTGTAGGAAAAGCGTGTAAGGAATTGTCTAAAGGAGCAATTCTGGTTGAGTCTGTCTACTCGTATATTGTGGATTCAAAATAGTGAATTTGACTTGGTGCTTGGATTAGCACTGGTCGTAGTTTTCCGCCTCGGGAGGGTTTCCACGTAATTTCGAATTTACACTTTTTCGAGTCTAATCTAGACTCGGACAGTTTCAAAGTTTACTTTAAACTTTAATCTTTCATTTATTGTCAAAATTATCTCATCACCCTATTCATCCCCCTCTAGGGTGACTAAGTCTCTCCAAGAGCAAAACTTCAATTGGTATCGAGCCTAACCTTTCAAGAAGGATCTAACAATCTAAAGGTTTAAAGATCATGGCTCATCGTAGTGGAGAATTCGATGAAGGAAAATCTCTTTTGAGGCCACCCAAGTTCAAAGGCTCAAACTTTGCACTTTGGAAGAAGGCTGATGCAATGATCCAAGATCTTGATGAACAAGTGTGAAAGTTCATCACTGAGGGAAACTATATTCCTACAAATCTAGAAGGTGACCAAACAGTGGCAAAACTAAAGTCGAATACACCACTCGAAGAGAAGGAAAGATGTAGGAAGAACTTCGGAGCTATAAACATCCTTCTATGTGCCATAGATGCTTCGGAGTACAATAGAGTCTTGGCTTGTGACACAGCCTAATGAGGTGTGGGAGACATTGGTGACAACATATGAAGGAACACGCCAAATGAGACAAACTAAGATCAGCCAATACTTACACAAGTATGAGCTATTCAAAATGGAAGAAGATGAGAGCATCACCGAGATGTATATCCGATTCACAGAGATTGCTAATAATATCATATCTCTCTGTAAGAAGATGCCTTATGAAGAAGTTGTTAGAAAACTTCGAGGAGCCTACCAAAGAAGAAATAAGGTCCAAGGTGACTGCAATAGAAGAAGCACAGGACCTCAGCAAACTAAAGTTAGATGAGCTCATGGGAAAACTTATAACCCATGAGCTACATCCCCAAAAGGAGGATTCAAAGGACAGTCCAAGAAGGAACATTGCATTAAAAGCCCCGGAAGAAGCTGAACTAAGTTCAAGTAGTTTCGACTCAAAAGAGGACCCAATATAGCAAATTGCAAAAGACCTCAAGAAGATGATGAAGCATCGGATATTGAAAAATAAGCCTAAATCTGAGGTCCTCGGACGAGAAAGAAAAGGTAAACTCTCTAATCCTCTCAATTCTTTTTCTACTAATTATTCGGGTGTTTTGAGTGTACTAGCAAGGAACACACGATCAAATTTTGCCCGGAAAGGAAGAGAGATTACAAAAAGAAGAAGATCATCACTTATAGTAAGGATGAGTCGGAAGAAAAAGAAGAGTCATCTAACTCAAACATAGAGGGTGAGTCCAAGTGTCTAATAGCAATGAATGACTCGGACCCATAAACCGAATCGGAACAAGACTCATCCGATGTTGAGGAAAATGATCCTCAAGAGGTAATCACTTACTATCTTACATTTTCCGAGATAGATCTTACAAAGTACATTTTTTCTTTAGAGGAAAAGTCCAACTCCGATTCTTCCCTCTTTCAAGAAAAACTTGAGTCTCTTGAAGCGAGAACAATTTTCTGAAAAATGATCCAGAAAAACTAAGACTCGGTTTAAAGGTACTTGAGACTAGCTCACATGATAATGATACTAAGTCCGAGTGCCTCGGATCCGAGAATGAGCTTTTAAAGAAAAAGTCGGATGATTCTCGAAGTTGACTTTAAAACTCACTCAATGTTAGAAGAAGAAGGTTTGGATTTTAATTATGAAAAGGAGGATAACTCCTATAAAGATCCTTTCAAAAAGGATTCTCGGAAAATCTTTTTCAAAAATTCTAAGTCCGGTTCGACTCGGGCAGGTGAGAAAGAGAACTGAGCTCGGAAAGGTTTATCAAGAGAAGTTTGCTCATACTTTTTACAAAAGAAAAATTTTTAACAAACCCGAGACTCGGTTTTCAAAAGGAAGACTCAGAATCGGACTCTTCCAAAACTTATTCAAATTTGGGTTCCCAAAAGTGCCCTTCCTCCAAAACTAACCTCAAGAAGGGTTAGTTTGTTTTCTTTGCATGTACACTACAAAGCAAAGGAAGACCCAGGTCTAACCCTCACGAGTGCTCAGAATTTTAACTTAGTAAGTCGGAGATTTGGAAAAGCACTCGGGTAAAAGTGTAGTCATCTCCTTCATAATATCATTTCGGACATCAACTAAGGTATGACTGACCTTACTTACCATTATATTCAATTGGTATCTATAATTCTTCTGTTCAAAATCTCGTTCTCTCCTTATTTATTTTTGATGAAATGCATTAGGGGAGAGAATAATGAACTTTGTTAATTCATCTCGCTTAGGGGAGTTCAATGGTTCGGGGGAGCAAATTTTAAAAAGTTTCCTAAATTTCAAATGCTCCTCATGTCATGTTAATCATGTTCGATAATTATGATGAATTTCTTTGAGTCATTATTTAGTTGAATGCCTTTCATTAAAAAGGGGAAGATTGAAGACTCAGGTATGATTGACTAATCCCTTGGATGTGTTTTGATTTCATACATTCATCTAAATTTAGGATACAACAAGAAGCATCCTAAAAGAAATTCATTTAACTAAGTCAAATGCTTTACAATTCATCATTTCAATATGACTTATTCTTGATCGAACTCGGACTTAAGTATATTAAGATTATCTTACTAAGTCCGAGACTCGGAAAGTAGAATCCGAGTTATTTATGACAGACTAAGTTAGACTGACCCACTCATATCTCGATTCTGACCCACTAAGTTAGATTGAGACTCAAAAAGTAAAATATGAGTGAGTGAGTAAGACTCGACCCACTCGGATATCGATTCTAACCTACTAAGTCAAACTCGGACTTAGAAAGTAGAATCCGAGTTAGTAAGTAAGATTGACCCACTCGGATCTAAAATTCTAACCCACTAAGTCGGACTCGGACTTAGAAAGTAGAATTTGAGTTAGTGAGTAAGATTGACCCACTCGGATCTAAAATCCCGACCCACTAAGTCGGACTCGGATATTTAGTTTTGCCTATGCTATTATTTGTTTAATCATGCGTAATTGTAAAATGTCTAAATAATTCGTGTGACCATTAAGATTGAATGATTTATTTATGAGTTTTGGCATATATGGAATTTGAGTATATTGAATATTAGACTTGAAATATTCCAGATTAATAGATTAAGGTAATTAGTTATTAAATGCTTTATTTAGACTAATCCTTATCCGATTATGGACCAAAGTATATTTATACTTTGAGAACCATTGTGCTTAATGTTTTTGCAAGTTTTTCTAATGTCAATTATATGAAGAAAAAGCAAAAACAAAAGGCTTCGACCGTTAAAGCACTCGCCGGACAAAAAGTTGGAATTTCTAGAAAAGCTCGGAACTTACTTGACGACCTTGTCTCATTCTTGTTTTGGGTAATATTTTATTTTTGAATCTAACGGTCTTTTCGTTCTACTTTTCCAGTTTACAAAAGATGGAAAAAGAGTTGTTGGAAACTAGGACCATGGCACAACGGCTATTTCAAGGTGGTCCGAAATGCGAGTGACTCAGATTATCCGTTAACAACGGCTAGTTGACTTAGACAACTTCAACAGAAAGACGTTGGAGGCTCAACGGCTATCTCTTCAAGGCAGACTATTTATAAAAGCCTTAGCACAAGATTTCAACCGACGAATGGAAGAAAAAGAGAGACCATTATTGAACATCTTCTCTAGCATACAACTCCCAAACTGTAAATCTAATATTCCGAGTTGTATTCTTCGAAGTCGGTTGTATTGTAATTCTTACTACTCTTCTACTCTTTCTCTCCGACTGAGTTGTAAAGGTTAGCTCAACTCAATTGTCCCAAACTGTAAAGGTTACCTCGGTTTGGAAGTACTAGGTTAGATAAGGGAACTTCTAACCATGGGAAAAATTGGAGGATCCCAAGTTGATAAGGCAACTTCAACTTGGAAGTACTAGGTCACTCGGATAAGGTAAATTCCGAGCTTGGGAAAATCGTAATAGATCTGTTTGGGAACAAATTTGGGTAGTCATATTCATTGTATTTTGAGGATTCAAAATAGTGGATTTGACTTGGTGCTTGAATTAGCACTGGTCGTGGTTTTCCGCCCCAAGAGGATTTCCACGTAATTCGAATTTACATTTTTCCGAGTACAATCTAGACTCATATTATCTTGAATTACCACTGGTCGTGGTTTTCCGCCCCAAGAGGATTTCCACGTAATTCTGAATTTACATTTTTCCGAGTCCAATCTAGACTCGGATTATCTTGTTTATTCTTTTCAAGAAAAAGATTTTAAGTTTGTTCAAATTTCCTCATCACCCTATTCACCCCCTTTAGGGTGACTTAGACTCTCCAAGACCAAACATTCAATAGCTCGGACTAAAAATTTACCTAAATATTTTCACATTTCTAACTCATCTTTTAAATTGGCTTACTTCATAAATTGAACTAGAATTACTTTTGTTAATTCTATTTTGGCAGATTTATTAAGTTGAATTTAATTATTTTGGCAAACACCTGAAATATGTCTATTTAACTTTTTGAACCTATTTTTACCAAGGTATTTCTTTGAGTTAAAGTATATATGTAATTTGATCAAATTGAATATTGGACTTGAAAATTTTCATTTTAATAGGTTAAGAAATTTTGATCGTTAAATGATTTATTTAGACTAATCCTCATCTAACATTGCACCAAAGTATTTTTATACTTCAAGTATCATTTGTAATTTATTTTACAGGTTTATTAAAGTTGAATAATCCTAATTTAAAGTTAAAACAATTGTTTCTTTACCATTCAATGACTGCAAATAGAAAAGTCGAAAATCACGGGCACACTCAAACTAGGTTGTCAAGACTATTTATTGCCATTTTGGGTAACTTCTTATTTACGAGTCTAACGGTTGTTTGTACCTTATTTTTCAAATATAAGAAGTTGGTATGACTAAATCTCCAACGGTCTCCAACAGTCCCAACGATCCCAAAACTGAGTCCTCAAACTATACGTTGCAATGGCTAAGTGGCCAATGCTTCCGGCCCAAGACACAACAGGTTAACCGACCGAGTGCTTCCAGCCTAAGACACAACGACTATCTTCCGTGCAACCTAAATTAAACCCTTTATTCAAGACTTACAAGATTGTTTGAACCAAGAAGTTAACATTCATATTTTCTTTTCTAGCTTATAACTCTTACTCATACATCACAACTTTCTAAGTTGTAAAAATTTTGTAAAGAAAAGTTTTGTAATCTCTCTTCTTACTTCAAACATTTTTCTTAGTTATCCCTTGACTGAGTTGTAAAGGTTACCTCAACTCGATTTTCCTAACACGTAAAGGGTAACTCGGTTTGAAAGTATTAAGGCATATACGGGGAAAACTTATATTAGAATTGTCTAAAGGAGCAATTTAGGTAGTCAATTCATTACATTTGAGTATTCAAATAGTGAATTTGACTTACCGTCCTTGGTTTTTCATCCTAAAATGGTTTCCATGTAAAATTAACTTGTTACCTTTAATTCTTCTTTTCTGAGTCAATCTAAACTTCATCATCCTATTCATCTCCCCCTCTAGGATGATTAGACTCTCTAATTGAACTTTCATAGATGTAGACAAAGCAATCTAGGTTAAACCAGCCATATGTCTCCCTTCTAGATATGAAGGTAACAACAATTCAGGAATGACCATGCAGATTCGGGACACTATGCATATATTGAGCATTCTCAACAAGTAAATCAACATCCACAATTTTTTCTCCAAAGAACCCAAATCCTACAAGGGTGACATTATTATTGATCTTACTACACAAATTTTCTTGTAAAATGGATATGCATCTATACAAGCATCTCTAACTTTATTTCCAACAAGCAAAGTACTCGAGCACTTCTCTTTTTGCCAAAAAGACATAACATCTTTTTTCTTATTAGCGCTATCACAATCAAGCCCCTCACATTCTATGCCAAAAGATTAGCCATTATCCAAGGGAGAAGTTGAAAAGATTACCCATTATAACTAATTTTTTGTCCATGATTGGTGTGTCTTAAAGGTTTGATAGGCGATACACCGGAATTGCAAACAATCCGATTAGTTTCTAACATGTTTTCCAAAGGGCCTTATTCTTTTTAGTTTTAACTTCCAATTCCTTCCAACTTCTTACAATTCCTTACGCGTGCTTACATCTAATCTTACACAACTCTTTATAGTTTCTTTGTTAGAGCTCACAACTAACAACCTTACAACACAGGGCCTTGATGATTTATCAAATGATACGAACACCAATGAAACTCCCAATGTTGCTAAATGACTCAATAATCCAATACTTTAAATCCAAACAAGGCAAAATGCACTAAATACAGTCTCGAAGCTAAGTAAATCGGGTTTCTTTGGCTTCATGATAAGCAACTTATAATCAAGATGATAAAATCCATAGTGTAATGCTATATCCTGATCCTTAATATTACCAAACCCGACTAAAACGAGATTGCTTTTCCAGCATAACAATATGTTCAACGTCATGGTTGCCTCATATCCTCCAAAAATCCTTTTAATATAATGGGGATAGCTCCTAATACAAAGCATATCGGAGAAGATTGCCAGAACTCAATTTCCTCTTTAACATAGTCCGCTTGAATTTTGCCAATAGAAGAACCATTTCAGGTTGCCCAAACTTGCAACTTCGACCACTCGTTAGGTAATTTGGACAAATAAATATCATCCCACATAGATTTCTTGGCACTAGTACGTTCCGGTGATCGTGATGCTACGATATCACCCTCACTACCAATTACTTGATTAACACTGCCGTCAGGTGATCTTGATGCAATGATGACACTCACTTGATAAACAACCATATTAGGAATATGCACTGATTCATTAGGAATATACACAGATTCAATTACATAACTCAAGTCCGCAATCCAAGACCCAGATGCATCCCTATCCAATGTAACAGTAATCGAGTTCAAAATTGAGCTTTGTACCCGAGAAGAAGAGGCAATAAGTTGTCTAGAAGCTGGAATAACGAGCCACCGGTCTAGCTACCAGCAGGGGTCGCCTCATTCCTCAGCCACATTAGCATAGAGCTGCTATCGTGCACTTGTAGAGCCATCCTTGTGAGCTGCTTTTGTTTTGTAGGAAAAATAATGTATTTTGAATTTTGCGAGATATGCATTTTTAGCTGGACATTTGTAGAAAAGAACTTGAGGTATACTTCTCAAAAATAAAATTGATAAGATAGCATAATAGACTAGTTATAAACTAAACAAATAACAAATATAAAGAAAAAAAGAAAAACCCTTTTCTTTCTCAAAACAGAAAAAGAAAAAGAAGAGCAATGGGACTAAACTAGGACCCAGAACACTAAAAGTTGCCCCCAATCACTAAACCTTGAGTGCTACCACAGAGACAATGCTCGCAGGATGCAACAGTTTGTCCACTTTATAATATGACGCTTTAGACGTCATTTAGGTCTCTACCTTACACGGTAGGCATTTGGTTTCTACCTTACATGGTAGGCACGGGAGTATCATACAAAACCTGGTTCTCGAAACAAATTTACGAGCAATGCATGAGTTACGAGTGATCTCACTCATAAGATCTATAATACAAATTCAACATCCTCGTGTAGCTTTCAGTCCTATTGTGGAGTATTAGTCAGTATTTATGACTAACAGGCTAGAAAAGATTGAGCTGCACCTTCTCAATATTCAATCATTCAAAGTAGAGCAATTTCGGTGGCGGTAACCAAGCCACAAATTTTACCACCGAAAGTAGACAACATGATCACATACCGAAGAGCCAAAGGCACTCTTACCTCAACAGTGAAGTTCAAGTTAGTCCACAAATCTTTGATTATGAACTCCTTGAAGAGCTGCCCCGAGGCCTACCTCTACGCCCCCGGTTTTGCCCCTCTCCGTCTCTCTCCAGCCTACTTTCCTCCCGGATCCATGCTCGGTTTTATGGCTCTTCCCGATGATCTTTAGCGCTAGAGACTTTAGAGGAAGTGTTATGTCCGGAGGCTGAAGCAATTCTTGCAACTCATGCCACTCAAGGTCCTCAAAATCTCCATCTTCATACACAACTCTATACCAACCAGTTTCTCTGTCATATTGTGTCACTGTACCAGAAAAATATGTCCCACAAAACAACTTTTGCATCTGCTCTTCCTTCTAGCCATTCACCGAATCCTGTGTTTCTTGGCTTTTGAGTATCGGTTGTCGAATCCGAAGGTTTTCCTCTCCTTAGACTTCCATCCAGTTGAGAAATGCTCAAGACTAAATTGCCATCTTCTTCAGGGACATCAGGGACACCATTAATGATGACAGCAGGCTCTCCAGGCAAATCAAAAACTCCAGTTGATAAAGATTCCAAGTTGTGCTTCCCATACGTGCATTCCATTTCAGGCTATGGTCCAAGTAGACACCACAGTAACAAAGGAAGCTATTACTTATTAGAAAGAGTGACAACCAGCAGAAATCAATCTTTGGCGTTCACTAATTGAAAAGCAATACAAGCCAAAAGCAACTGTCAAACCACAGGAGCTAGATAGGTGTACAATGACATATTCTCATGTCAGTTTGTTCATTTGGGGTAGCTGAATAACATGAATGCATGTAACAATTAGGAAAAGAGCTGCATGAGTCATGGGCAAGTGATATCCCAGAGTCTCACACTATGCTTTATTTAATTTTTTTTGGAGTTTGGCAAGGGGGGAATAGAAGAGGTGATTAGGATATAATAATGTAGGAATTTTATAATTTTTGCACAAGATCAAGATCTAAGCAGAACAGGGTCATGCATAAAGAAAGAGTAAAAACTTAATTTATAAGTATAAACTTGCTCAAACAAGATGCATGAAACAAAATTATTCTTCTTTAAGGTTCAACTGGTCAAAGATGCTCTAGCCAATAGCTGTAGTAGTGAAAAGCAAATTCTGCAACCCTTATACGGTGTCGTCAGCAAGAGCTGTACTGTTACGGACTATGCACTCAAAAAGTCAGCACATGCATAAAGAAAGAATAAAAACTCAATTTATAAGTACAAACTTGCTCGAACTAGATGCATGAAACAAAATCATCCTTATATAAGGTTCAACTGATCAAAGATGCTCTTGCTAATAGCTGCAGTAGTGAAAAGCAGATTCTGCAACCCTTATACAGCATCGTCAGCAAGAGCTGTACTCCTACAGACTATTCAAAAAGTCAAAACACACATCTTATAGCAGCTTCAAAGTATATCCTCGGTGATGACAGGGTTAAGAATAATATAGAAGTAGATATGAACTGCCTCCCAGTATTCAACACGGCCCTCCTCCTTCCCTCCAACCCCACCCCTGCCGCCCAAAAATAATAAACAACAAACTCAGTAGATACAGAAAAGTATCAAAAATGTGAGAAGCTCGATAAGCAGATTTGTTGACTGAATACTTCCAGTAGATATAAAATGTAAATAAACAGTAATCTTGTGACAGTTGTGTGGTTGCTATCAGTTGAGACTAAGCCATTGCCAGAACTATGGGATCTCACAACTCGAAACGCAAGGTCGTTATCCCATGGATAAAGAGATTATACTTTGAAGAACACCAAGAAAATTATATAAATAGGTTAACTGTTTTGGACTGTGTAGTGTATATGCTTTCACAACTCAGGAACTAGTTACATCCAGCTCCAAGTTTGCAGATAGGGCCTAGTATTATACAGACTAGTCTATAAATAAGCTCTATAATGTATATATATATAACTCACAGTATCTTGTTTTGTTCCGTGGTAAATGAGAGCTAATATTAATTTCTGCAAACTGTTCCCTCTTCTTCTACAAGCTTTCTTTCCTATTCTTCAATTGTCAATATCAGCTTCACAGACTCGAGATCCAAAAGTTTTCCTGTTTCCTAGATTGTACACTATTTCAAGAAATAGCTTGGCATTCTTGCCCCTCTTTTCTTCCTCCCAACTTAAAATTTTTGGCACATAGAACAGTGCTTCAGGAAATCCTCATATAAGAAAACATAGAACACAAACAATTTGATAGAAATCTACTCCAAGTAGGTACACACAACTCAGCTTTATTACATCTCAAAAATTCAAAACTAAACAACATAAGGTCGGTGCTTATAGCCTAAAACAAACTAATAAGATAAGAAAAATCTCCAAGTGTCATAATACAAGTGATACTTTTCTAAGCATAAAAAGGCCACAAATTCGAATACTCTGTGTGTGTGTGTGTGTATTTACAGATTTGTACACATTTATACAAAACTTCTACCCCAAGCACAAGCAATGGAGCCGTAGACAATTAAGTGAAATCCAATTAACAAAATAATTTGATATATGGACGACGTCATTGTGGTAAAGGTCATAATGCCATAGGGATCATTACCGCAAAGCATAGAGGGGAAGTCATAAGCATTTATACCATAAGATCGAACAAACTTTGGGATTGGGCACAATATGAAAGTTATTTTATAAGCACATTTTCCTCCAAGAGGATGATTGGGAAGTGGACATAAGGATCTTTATGACACAATCAACAATTCCTATGGCTCAATCGATGATAGTCATCATATTACGTTTCTTCTATATGGTTTTTTCAAGTTTTGAATAGTCACAAACATTGAGCCAAACCCCTCTTTAATATAGAAAACTAATCAATGATTCAAGAACTTATCATGCATCAGATAGCACAATCTGCTTAAAACACAACCTGCTTCGAAGTGTTATGTTTTAAAGAATTGTAAAAATGTTATTGCCCTCATCTTTGTTCTATAGGAGAAAATCATGTATTGTTGTTGTCATAATATGATATAATTCAACACAAACAACCATCAAAACAAAAGGGAAAAACAAAGTAAAACAGTCTGCTACTTGGTTTTCGAGTATATAATTCGCATTTCAATTCCATCAAAAAATTGAAAATCAAAAGAAACAATTGATTACTTGAAAAGAAAATTCAATATTCCATCAAAATTATGAAACCAAATAAGAAAAACAAAACCCCATTAAAACAATAATATAAATTACAGGTTGAAACCCTAACCTTGTAAATTGGCTCAATTCATGACGGGAAAGATACCGCTGTGGATGACACAATGGGCAACGTGGACTGAGTTCGCCAACCAAATAAAGAGCGAGGGAGAGGGAGGTGGTTTTCAAGGCTTTCTTTTATGGAAAGTTTTCGGACCGTTGAACAAACAAAGCTGATAACAAATTTTTTTTTGCGAAAAGAAAATAGCACTAACACTCCGTTGATTTGTAATTAGTATTTTTAGAAATTTTTTGATTTTTAATTGTAGTAACTATACATAAAAATTATACGAGCAATAAAATACCTACCAATCGTACGATATACGAAATTTTTCAAATTTTTTTATTTTTTAATTACAGTATTTTTAGAGAAATTCCATTGATACCCTTATACTCGATCGATTTCATTTGATCCAATTTTTACATTTTCTTTCCAAATGATACTTGTCTAATTAAGGGGCTGTTTGGTTGGGGGTGAAGGAATGGAACCCGATATCTTTAGGTTTTAAGTGCTCATATCTAGTATTCGGTTGGACTTTTAAGAAATGAGACTTGATTTCTAGTGATATCAAGTTCCCCCAAAATCTAAGGATTTTCAATTCCCCCCTTCCATATTCATCAAAATGCTAATCCTACTGCTAAGAGAGAACGATGAAGAGATAGCAAAGGATAATGCCGGTGGCCGTCGATAGGGTTAAAGATCTCGTCGAAAACCGCCATGTTCAGCTTTGTAGCAACAACAACCAACTAGGTATGCCCCAAATTCGAGCTTCTTCTTCCCCTTTTCCCCTATTTTCGTTCTTGTTCTTCGTTCTCAATCTTCACATGCCTCCGAATCATAGAAACCTCTCTCCCCCTTTTCTCGTTGTATCATCCACCCCTCCCTATTTTCGATCTAGTGAATCGTCCATCCACCCTTCCCCATTTTGGAGCTTCACATAACTTCATTGTCCCCTTCATTGTTTATATGCCTACCGCACCCATGCCCCCTCCCTTGTCTGAATTTGTTTCCTATTTTTTCACCATTTTCTTCCTATTTTTGCCTCGAATTTTGATCTCCTCTTGTTAAAATTTTGGTTCTATTATGACCACCACCCCAATTCCGTCCCCTCTCCCCCATTTTCGGTCGCCTGAATCATTCCCCCTTATTTGGTATGTGGATTTGATATTTTTGCCCGTATTTCAGTGAGCATGGTGGGTCGAACTTGGAGTAGAGGCTTCGATGCTTGAGTTTGGATTTGGGTCTCAAGGAAATGAAGGTTCTAAGCGAAAATGCTAAGCAAGTTGTGACTTGGAGGCTTTGATTTTTCTATGCGTATATTTTAATTTATACATTTGCTATGGAACGAAAAAAATGTCTAATGTAATGAAAGGTTAGATACTTTGTTTGAGTGATGGCGGATCTTTCTTGTTCAAGTTGCAATAAAAATCTTGATTATTTGGTTGGTTTGAAACAATAAATCATTTACAAAGGGGCAAAAATAAAGGGAATAAAGCAATTCTTCACTGAATTAAACATTTACAAGGAAAAACATAATTTAGTTTAGAGAAATATATTTTATAAAATAGTTTTTGATTTCATTCCATAACTGAACCAAACAGACACAAATATTTCATTCTTGGTATGAACTAAAAACTTAATTTTATGAATCAAGTGTAATTTCATTCTTCTTATATATCGGTTTCATTTCATTCCATTCCACGCCACTGCATCTGCACCAAACTGCCCCTAATTATGTTCTAATTCACGTGAACAGTTGGTGTTAATAACTATGGAATATCTATTACGCCTTATCGAAAAAAATGACTGAGTGTGAATACTTATTGTCCTCCCCCTTCGTTATTTTCTCTCTCCTAAATCCATTTATTCTTCAAAGCTCAAACCCCTGCTTCCTCTCCTCCTTGATTATTCCATAATCTGATCTAAGCTCGAAATGTATCATCTTCTTCTTTAGTTGTACTAGCTTTTCTTTCTGTCCTCTCTCATTGGGCGTTGAAGGCAAGACACCACCTGGGACATTTACAATCTTTACACGGCTTTAATTCGAGATTATTGAAGAAATTGAAAAAGGAAAGCTAGAAATTGGACCATCAAGATTGGTCAAAGCAAGCAAATAGGAGTAGATGTAGAGTATCGAGTAGAGTTCTTTCCTTTTATTTTCCTTCTTCTTCTTGTCCTTCTTTTCCAGTTTCGATTTGGATGTCTTCGTGTCATTTTTCTTTTGCGGTTTCAAATCTAGATTATGAACCAAGCTTGCAATCCCATATCTTTTAGATTTTTTTAACAAAGTCCTAATTTTTCCTAATTTAAAACACTCATATAAAACCTTAACCCTAAAATTACAAATTAGCATTGCAATTCCCGTAATTCTTAGAATAAGTAGAAATATATTCTACCTAACCTTTGATCTTGTGGCTAGGCGATGCCTCTGTAATTAGCTCGTTGTTCTATTCCCGATTCTTGGCTTTTCTCTCTCTTCTTGTCAAATCCCTTTGAAGAAATGCAGAAAACCAAGGGCACCCTTTTCTTTTATGGTGGAAGACGAGGAGAGGTGAGAAACAAGGGGAGGGGCTTATCTAGTAGTTGATAGTGGTTGCCTTGGTGAGGCGAAGGGTTGTGGTGAAGGGGAGGGGAGGAGGTGCCTATAGTGATTAGGGGTTGAGCCATGGGGGCCTGATGGGGGAAGCAAGGGATAGGTTAGGGTTTTGCTTATTAAAAAATGAGGGCATTTTTGGCAAAATATATTACAAGAATATGACACATCGTAACTTAACGATTGAAATTAACAGGCAAGGCCATGGTTCATAGTTTCTTAAAGTGAAAAGGCATCATTTGGATTATGATTTTAAAAATTGGATCAAATAAAATGGGACAAAGTATAAGAATATTTGATGGAATTTTTCTT
Source organism: Talinum fruticosum (assembly GCA_021018815.1). Taxonomy (NCBI): domain Eukaryota; kingdom Viridiplantae; phylum Streptophyta; class Magnoliopsida; order Caryophyllales; family Talinaceae; genus Talinum; species Talinum fruticosum. The sequence goes on along the minus strand of JAITYX010000036.1, from coordinate 3,576,635 downwards.
ATTTTTAAAGTTTAAAAGAAGAAATGAAATTACATGAAATCATTTAACTTAAGATTCCTAATGTATTAGAAAAGGATTTTTTTATATAAATTGTGATTTCATTACTTTTATCATGATAATAATAAAGCCAACTAATTTACTGATAAAATTATTGACAAAAAAAATTGATGTGGTCTTTTTTGTTGAGAAGGTGAAGTATTCATTACAGTAACAAAATTCCCAAATTAGAAAATAATACTAAATAATGAGCTTTCAAAAGGTAAGTCGCCTTCTAGGAAGGATTTTTCATAAATTAGACTTCATCAAATTTATATACAATATTTCGACCAGTCAAAAAAAATCTATAAGAGTACGAAAGATTATTCGGGCTTTCACCACCTCTATAATTTTTTTGGAAGAGGTAGCGTGATTGGCCGAGTTAGGGGCTTGTTGCTTGCAAGCACGTTGGATTTTTGCAAAAGTCCAACTCCGGAGGTTGGTTACTTTAAAGGCTTTCAAATTATATGGTTTCACATGAGTTAAAAAAGAATCTATTATCGCTTTAATATCTAATTTTGGAGATAAACCGACAAAACTCAACTTAACGGTTGGTCATAATTTTATTTTCCCACCTGTCAAACTATAATGAAAACATAAAAGACGTCTCAACGGCCACATGCTGGAGAACAATTTAAGTTTATAAACTACATATCAAAGTATACAATCGGATGTTTCACTCACACAACCTAGCGAGCTACTAAACAACATACTATATATGAGAACATATGCTACTTTCTACATTATCTCGTTAAAATTATAAGTTAACTGAAATTACACTGCTTAACTCAAGAACAAATAGAAAGGAGCAATCTCGCTTGTAACATATTCACATATGTGATTTTAGAAAATCATATCAATCTACGAGTTTTTCTTGAAAGATTAAGCCGATGAAAAAGGGAAAGAGAAAGGGATGAGCAAATCATGTGCTCAATGGTAATCAATCACCCTTAAAACAGAAAATCTTTTTCACAAAATAAAATACACATATTACCACTTAGTCCAGGTTCCATGTATCTTTAACTTACAGTTGCTTACAGTGCTTATAACTTCTTACAACTCCTTACGGATACATATTATTTTTCATTTTGAAATTTGTTGTGAATTTATTTTTCTATTGTTAATTATATATTTTTTTTGTTGATGAGTATTTATAAACGTAAAGTTTTTGTACTAAGGATGGTTGTGGGGCATGCATGTGGTAGATTTAGGTATACCCACGCCCTATTTTTTCAATTTCTAGACTCGTATTCCCATCAGGTGTTTCGGGTATATCGGATTTATTTGGATATATGTAAGGACTTCAATAATTAATACTCATTGGGTACATTAATTTAATTTTATGTCTTAAGAAATTCACAAATAAATTCTGAGAAATAATTAATTGCAAAAAATACTATCTACATTTGTGCTACTTATCATGAATAATATTACAAATATTTGGTTAAAGTTTGAGTTTATAGGTAAATAGTGAAGTTGAATGTAACAAAATCATTTGAGCTATTTCGGCCATGTTCCATTTAGCATAAGTTGTAAAGAGTTGTAAGGTGTAAGTAGATGTATGGAGATATAAGAAGTTGTAATAAGTTATAAGGAATGTAAAATGTTGTATATGATTCGATCAAACTATTTAATATACTCATATGTGTATTTTTATAGTTCTATGCAACATAGTTACATTTTTTGTTTATGAATTTAACGTAATTTATAAAATTATAAAATTTATATATTTGTGATGCCAAATGCATATATATTATTTTTAATGATTTGTATTTTTAAGAAAAATTTTATGTTTGATATTTGTAGAAAGAGTTTTTATAGATGCATAAGTGATTTTCATGTACCGGGTAGTAAAAAATGACCTTAATTTTATAAATTTAAAATAAATGTCTTTAAATACTAAAAATCATCTATAAAAACTCTTTTACAAATATCAAACATAATTTTTTTCTAAAAATAAAAAAGAAGAAATAAATCATCAAACTAACCGATTTTCATTTGGCAATAAATATATAAATTTTATAATTTCGTTAAATTTATAAATAAAAATACAAATATGTTTGATGGAGATACTCCATCGTTAGTCACTATCAACGGGATAGCAGATCGGTCCAACCCTAAGGAAGTACAGAATCAGCTCAGTATTAAAGGAAAGTAGGAGAAGCTAGATGTAACTAAAGTCAAGACATTCAACACCATGTTTAGTTCAAACATGTAGGAAATAATGCGGTTTAGCGAAGGCGAGTCTCTAGCCTAGATTGGTCACCTTGATCAACACAACATGAAGTTAGTTTGGAGTAGATTTTGCTAATTTTCCTAGGACAACTTGCTTAATATGGTCTATAATAAGTAAAACCGCATCAAGTATGTTGAGAACACTTTGTTAATGGTTGTTACTTGGTTAATTGCTTTATGGCCTTAAGAAAACTAGTCGGAAGGTGCATCAACTTGCTCGCCAGCTTCAGCGACCAAATTGGTTGCCAAAGCATGAATCAACACGGCTACTACTTGGAGACAACTACTACTTGAGAGGTCCAATAGGAAAGCAAGAAGGTGGCTTGGATGTGATTGGTCTGCAGTCATTCTTCACCTTTTTCAAGCAAAAGCTCGGCGAGCGGAGAAAGGTCCAAATTAAACAAAGTGCAGCTGCTTTGATTGGTTAGTATCAAGTCCAGATTTGCCCTTTTTGCAGTTTTCGGTTTTAGTAGTTACAATTATTTTAATCTTATCAATAATTGTAAGTTAAGCATGATTAAGTTTTGTTAACTTTTCTCATCGGCTAGGAAAATTTTTTGAGGGAAGGAAGGCCATATAAAAGCATCCCCTTTCAGTTATGAAGACAGACATGTTATGAGAGAATATTGCAAGTTTGCGGAATCAAATCTTTCCCTTCGAACCTTAGTTATTGTATCTTGGGTTGGCGGACTAAGTGGTGTCGTTTAGGTCTTTATTAGCTCCGGTTGGTGGTGCTTCGCATTCAATCAAGGTTGTAAGACCTACCCCTAAATGCTTATGGTTTAGTGTTTTAGTATCACCAAAGTAGCTAGACCCTATCCCCTTAACCGAATTCAGTTCTATTTTTCAATAATTTTTTATAGTTTGATCATTTCACTTGTATCTACTTGATTTCTTTAAGCTTGCTCAAGAGTAGGCTTGAATACATCAATGTTGTACATAAATATAAAAATACATTAGACATTTTTATCAAGTCATATATTGTAGGAACCACGGAACCCCGGGCCGGAGCCGAGCCCCGAGCTTCCCCACGAGTTTGCGGGATTTTTCTTTTGGAAGATGGATTAAAGTGATTTGATTTTTGAAAATGATGAATCTCTTATTAAGATTTATGAGTTTTATAATATAATTTAAAATAAATTAAGTCAAATTGAATGGCGATTTTATTAATTATTTTATTTTAGGAATTATTGTTAGAAATCCCGGGATATTACTTCACAACTAAAAAATAAAACAAATTATGGTTCATTTGATTCTCTATAGGGCTTTTGGGCCAAACGGCGTGAAAACACCAGCTTGGACCGAAGCCCTACATACTAACCGTCCGACGCCTTGTGAGAGCCAGCGCCGTACAATGGGTGGTGCCGGCCAAGGGCCGTGATCGAGGTGATCGGCCTGGGTCCCCGGCCTGACCGTCGGATCTAAAAACGTTCCTTTTTATTTTCAATTAGAAAAGCCAGAAGCAGATTAGGAGAAGTAAATCCGAAAACAGAGTTGTCACTCGGTTTAAGAACAAAAACTAACAAAAATAAAATAAAGAAATACTCTTACAATCTTAGTATGCGAAAATTAAGCTTAGAAGAGGTTTAAAATTGAATCCATCGGTTTAGAAGCGAGAATCCAGATTCGGGGGTAAGGGTACGAAAAGTAGGTATAAGCCATTCCGTTCCACCCGTCAAAAGATGGCCTTTACTAATTCAAGAAGTGAGTTTAGATAACGCATTAAAAACAAACACACAACATAATTAGATATGAAATTTAAAGCAAACAAAGCATGTTATCGAAAGCAGTAAAAACAGATATGAAATTAATAAACGAAAGTGATAAAGAAATGAAAAGAAAAGTAAAGGAAAACGAAAACAAAATTAAAAAATTACATCGGGTAGGGAGGATTTTAAATGCGATTACATCTTTCTTCATAATATCAAAAACAACAAATAAAATTAAATAAACCATGGTTAGAAGGCTGAGTTGGCACCCTCAGGTTGTCCCACCTATTGATCCGAATATTTGAACTGGATCCGAAAGTGTGACGGTGGTGAATTAAAAAGGGGCTTTTTATGAATTTTTGTGAAGGTAAGTGGGAAGATGTGTGTGGTTGATGGAGTATTAGGGATCGAATGTAGGGAGTATGATAAGAGTAGGCTGAAAGAAACCAAGAGATAAGAATACAAGAGGGTGTATGCGATCGCTCTTAATTTAGCTTCAACAAGAATGTGTTGTATCAAGTTAGTATTCGGGAGAGTAGCGCTTAAGAAAGAAGTTGTATCCGAATGAGAATCTAGGCTCTCTATTTATAGGAGAGGATTAGGTCACAAATGACCTAGGTTTATAGCTTAAGCGACCATCCTAAAATGAGCGAAACTGGCTGAGGAAATCACAAAAACGGGACCAAAAATAAGATTGAACCGGATCCGGGATTCAAGCCGTGGTGCGCGGCGGTGGACACTAAACGGTGTTGTTCGGTTCTTCACTTCCTTCCATGTTGCAGTTGAACTCTAAGAAAAACACAACGTTTGGGGGCAAAATACCCCGAAACATGACGCCAAACATATGCGACGTCGTTTTGTAGAAGCAAGCTCCGTGTTTTCAGCTGGATACTTGGAGCAAAACATAATGTTTTGGTGATTTTAACCATGAAATGCGGTGCCGGCCATACGACATCGTGTGGACAAGTAAGCTCAATGCCCAGGTTGGACGCTGAAGGTAAACGCGACATTTTGAGTGCGGTAAGGCCTTGTACACAGTGCTGGCCACCGTTGACTCTAGAGGCATGACCCGAGCTTGGACCGTCCAAAAGAAATGCATTTTTGGACCAACCCAAGGAAAAAAAAGGTTTATTTTTTGGTGTTAAAGGGTTTTTGGTGGTTTATCGGCTTCCGTCACACTAATCGGATAACCACCGTAATCCAAATCCACAAACAGGATCGAGATTTCATAATCGAGCCAACAAAATAAAATAAAGAAATAAAAGTGATAATGATGACACATTTTAGGTGTTTATAGTTAGCCTCCACTTTGACCAAGTCCGAAAGACGAAGGGTTAAAGTAGACGCTAATGCTTTCCACATGGGATATCTCATCCATTCGTTCCACATGGGACTACGTCCGGGTATGGAATATGGATGTCATGCCCAAAGTGAAAATCTTTACGTGACAAATGGGACATAATGCTTTAGCTAAACGGGACAACCTTATTAAAAGAGGTATAATTGTTGACTCTTTGTGTCCACTATGTAAGACCGTTGATGAATCGATTAACCATCTTTTCTCACAGTGCCTTTTTGTGAAAGATACCGGAATAAAGTATTTCAAGCATAAATGGTTGGATGTAAATTTGAGTAATGCACGGATAGTGTATCGTAAATGATATTTTTCGCAAGGTTAGAGACTTGAAAAAACCTAAGCAAATGACTCGAATGGTCCGCTTATTATGGAGCATATGGACAAGTCGGAATGATTTGGTCTTTAATAATAAAAACTACGAGTGTTCGGCCACAATCTCGAAAGCCAAAAGCTGTCTTTAAGCGAGAATGGAGAGCCGGGGATAGACTGGACTACCTGTATAATCCACACTCAAGTACCCAGTCTAAATTACCATCCTCTTCATCACAGCTTTGTCACCGGCATAAACCACCAAGGGGATTCATCAAAATTAATTTTGATGGATCCAAATCTTCTTCTTCAGCTGCGGGAGGATTCATAAGCGGGAATTGGGATGAGAGATTTATTCAAGCTGGGACATATGAATTGGGACCAACATCTGTTTTGGTAGTCGAAGCTTCGCTATGCGTAATGGAGTCGGATCGGCAATGCGGGCTGGCTTCTAATCTATTATTTTGGAAGGAGATAACCAAGTTGTCATCAAGGGTATAAAGGGTGAAATGCGGATACCCGGGAAATTCATACACTTATACGGGATACACGTCGCTTTATCAAAATTTGCAACCGAGTCATTATCCGACATACATTCGAGAGGGGAACAGAGCAGGTGATTGGGTGGCAAAATATGGACTTTGTATATCTAATTCGTGTCTTGGACATCGATTCCTTTATATTCTTCTTTTCTCTCCATTCTAATGGAGGACAACTTGGGTAAAACCCTTGAGAGAAGGGCTACCTTCTAGTTGGATTGGTTACCTTGTAAAAAAAATATATTTAAATCATATTTTTTACTATTGTAAGTTTTCTAAATTATTAAAAGACGAGTATTTGCCATCAAACCTTCCCGCCATCTTAAAATAGAACTTCATGTTACCCTTATTATGTTAATTAATTGAGAGGAAGAGTTGTGTCTCGAGGGAAGTAATTGGTTGTTAATCGAGTAGAACATGTATTTATAAAATCTCAATTGTATCAATATTTTTGCTCCATTGATTCACTACTAAAATCGCAATCAATTTTCAATATAAGTACAAAACATAGATCATGTCCTTTACTATGATACAAATTACCTATTCTTGTTAAATATATTTGGATCACTTTTATCATTATAATATTTTTCACTATTAATATTAACATAAGTAGTTATTATATGTTTAATTATCTTTGTGTGTAGAGGTAGATAAGAATGGATAAATCATTATATTCACCTTATAATTTTAAAAAATGAGATCCCATTATGGGTATATGTATACTTTTTAAGAGTTCGTGTAATATTTAAGTTAATGATGTTTTAGTAGGTTAGTTGCATATAAATATTTATCTAGGCATCTATTAAGTTAAATTAGTATTGATTTTGTAGAGAGTTATATGTTATAAGTTTGATATTTTTTATTGATTTGATGTACTTTGTGTTGTAAAATTAATTTGTGATATAATGATATTTATATGTCATCTAATTCAATATCTACCAATCATATATTATTCCTTTTCCTACTAATATTTACCTTTTAATACCCAAACATATTTTCACACTATTTCTATAACTGTATGAGTTAAAATTATTTAAACTGTTTGATTCTTAGAGGGGTCTAGTTTCTTCATATTTAAAATCACGAGTGTAATCTTAAAACCTTCATGATATTTTTTAACTTTCTTTTTTATTTATTATTTTAGATTATTTATTTATTCTTTTGAAATTTCGAATGATTGGAAGATGAATGTGTGATGGACTCTAATTATTTTTATGTGTTGCGTTCGATAACTTTGATGAGTCACGAAAGTGTTTTCGCTATGAGGGGATACTATATAAAAGAATGTTGTTGAAAGTGAAACCATTCAATAAAATCAAATGATCGAGAAAAGAAACTCACAAGTACAACATCACTCCTTAATTCAATAATTTCTTAAGTTATGCATTGTACAACATTACTCCAGTGTATAGCACGAGTTCGGACTAATATTGTCTAAATAGAGTCCACTCATCAAAGAAAATCTAATTTTTTTCTTTTTAATAAATTTTAATTTTTTATTAATTTATATTTAATGGACAAATAATTGTTATGATTGAGATTAAAAAAATATTCTAAAATCATTTCTGTTGTACTATTTGATCAATTTAAGGAAATTACTATTATAAAATTTACTTTGAAAAAAAAACAATTTTACAGAAAAATATTTGGGTCTGTTTGATTTAGCTGCTGCAGGTTTGTGAAGCGCTTTTTAACTCCCTCTCGTGTGCGAATTGCTCCTTTCAGTTTCTCTTCTTCCCCGTTTTCTTGTATTTCCTCCTGCCTCTGCAAATTCATCTGATCTGCATCTCTTGTCATTGTCTTCCCCTTACTCTGCTCTTCCTCCGCGGTTCCGGCAGCACCAAATTCCTCTCTTGACTTCTTAGATCACAGGTCTGCGAGTGTGTGTGTGTATGTATATATATATCATCCTGTATTGATTGATTCACTCTAGGGTTTAGTCTGTGTTAATTTTGTTGAATTTTTTTGGTTTGATGGAGAATATGAGATTATTGCCTGATGTGCCTGTGATCTCCAGATCTCATTCGTCAATGGCGGCTCCAGATCTTCTCTTCAATCTGCGAAACAATTTTTACTTAGGGGCTTACCAAGCAGCTATTAACAATAGCGAAATTCCTAATCTCTCTCCTGATGATGCTATTGAAAGGGATTGCCTCGTGTACAGATCTTACATTGCCCTTGGCAGCCACCAGGTTGGTTTACTCTCCCTCAAATTCTCTCTCTCCAAGTGGTTTCAGTTCATGTCAAGAGAATTTAATCTTGTTGTCATATGCGTGCAATTTCAGCTTGTGATTAATGAAATTGATTCATCTGCTGCCACGCCTCTTCAAGCCGTGAAGTTGCTTGCTCTGTATCTTTCTAGTCCCGAAAATAAGGTTGGGTTTCCTGAGATCTGGGTGATTTTATTTTCGCTGTTCTTGGTGAATTGTGGTTTTGATACAATTATCGTTGCTGTTTCTCGTTCGAGTCGGTCACTGTAACTAGAGATTAGTACTTTATGACTAGTTTCCTAGAGTTGAAGCCTTGGATTTATCAGATCCGATGCTCGATCCGAACTTAAAGTCATTCGATTCAATGGTAATGTGCCTCAATGTGGTTTGATAATTCAATGTCTGAATAACATTTCTGCCGAGCATGCGTCTGACTCTTGGTATCATGAAATACAGGACTCTTGGTCGGTAACATCCCCACCATGAATCATGATTTGTTTCAGGCTGTTTGTATGCGTAATGTTGTGGTTTGAATAAATTAATGTTGGTTTAACTTGGACACGGGATTTTCCTATCCACAGCCAGGAGTTCCACTCATCCAGAGAGTAAATTTCAATAGGATGGCTCTTTGTGCTCTGTGCTAATGCTGTGCAAGAGTAACAACTGCATCACCAATTGAGGAGGAGGGGATGGGATGTTACTAAGGCTGGATTGGGTTTATGGTTTTTTCTATATTGTTGATTATATTCTGTGACTCAAAGAACATTCTGCGCGATTAGTTGACCTCCTTTATGTTATGTATTGATTCTAGGAATCAACAATTTCGAGTTTGAAGGAGTGGTTGGCAGACCCTGCGATTGGGAATATCCCAACTTTGCGGCTTGTTGCTGGTATCATATTTATGCATGAACAGGACTATACTGAAGCTTTGAAGCATACTCATACCGGAGGAAACATGGAATTGTTAGTATTATCCACTCTAATCTCCTAAGTGGTATTGATTAAACAGGCTGTAGCCTGTGTCATTCTGATTTAGCTTAGTAGATTTCCTCCTGTAGCTCAATTATCTCTGTAAATGATCTCTCCCTCTCTCTCTCTCTTTTTCTCCTCTAGGTTTTTTTTTTGAAGATTCACTCGTTGCTCAGAATCTTTAATATCAATGCATGCAAGCCAATGTATCTTGTCTTCTAGATCAAGGGTACGCATGTAGGATATCGCTATGTTTTGACAGAATGCTTGGTCAGCCATTGTTGTTTTCTTCTGCTTTATTCAACCATAGTATATCCAAATGACTTCTGTTTTTCGGTTTGCTTGTCATCGTTTGTGTGAGGGTTGTATTTTAATTGCTTGCGTGAACTGTGAACCATATCCATCTTTTATGCTTTTGAGCTGTATGGGTATAATAATTCTTATTTGGAAAAGCATTGTCACTGTTGAAGAACATGTAGTCATTCATTTCCTCGTACTTAAGATTTATGCTTTGACGGCCCTAAAACTCCATGAGTGTTTTTTAAAATTTTTCTAAAATCTTGCTGCCACCTGTACAGGTACGCATTGAATGTCCAAATATATCTCAAGATGTACCGATCAGATCATGCAGAGAAGCAGCTAAAGATTATGCAACAGATCGATGAGGATCACACATTGACTCAACTTGCAAATGCTTGGCTGAATTTGGCTGTGGTATATTCAGTTTCTTGTTTGCTTGTCTGGAAAATATAAAAGTTTTTTGCTCAAAGTATCTAAGTTTCCTTATTTTCTTGACAGGGGGTTCCAAGATACAGGAAGCATATCTTATCTTTCAGGATTTCTCTGAGAAGTATCAGATGACTGGATTGATCCTGAATGGGAAGGCTGTATGTTGCATGCACATGGGGAATTTTGAAGAAGCTGAATCATTGTTACTTGAAGCACTGAACAAGGTAAACTATTTGATCTTGTGAAAATTATTTTTTCTGAGACCTAACGTGGGACATAGTAGTGCTGCATATTTTAGAATTTCTGCTTTATTGGGAATACCCATCTTCCACCTGTCACATTGTCTCCAAAATCCCAATCTTGTTTGTAAATTGTATTTTGCTTCTACTGCTAAGATATATGATTCAAATCACTTTGGCTATGTTTTTCCCTACCCTTTTTGCAATCATCTCTTTGTTTACTTTAAAACCACATTGTTATGCAAAAGGAAACTTAGAGAATGGCACCCAAATGTTTGGGTGCATTGCATTTCATACTTATATAGAGTGTTTTAGTGGTTCTGCCCATGACCCCATAAAATTATCTTATGGGTTTCTTAAATAAATGAATAACCATTAGCAAATGTTTCCAGAGACAAATCTCATCATTATGAACTTATGCATTGTTAAGCTACTGTTCAAATTGATAAGAGGACAATTAGCAGAAGTTGAACTTCTTAAAAGACAATGAAAACATGAGATTCTTCAATAGGCAAGTAATACATTTTCAAGTGCCACGCTCATAGTAGAAGTAGAAGTTTGTCCTTACTTAATTTAGTGCTTCCACTACTAGAAAAAAGCTTTCTAACGATGAAAAATTTGGTCGTTAAAAGCATAATTTGTGGTCGTTAAAAGCTCTAATGACCAAAAAAGGTTGCTCGTCGTTAATAGTTTTCACGACGAAATGAAAATGTTCGTCATTACTCTAATAACCACGAAAGTAGACATTATCGTTATAAGTTAACTAATAAATGACCAAAAGAATACTAATAACAACCAAATTATTTGTTGTGTATTTGTAAAATTAAAAATTAAAAATTTATAATTATTATTATTAATGATGATTTTAGTTTGTTGTGGTCGAAATATTTTCGTTGTTGAAAATCACTAGTATATGATCTAACGACCAATTATTTTCGTTGTTAATTATGTCATTCAATATTATAATATGATTAATAACATAAATCCAAAAAATAGTAACAACAAATTTGAAATTATATTTATACCAATAGTTTGTAAATATTCGCTACAAAGCACAACTTATACCAAAAGTATCGTGAAAACTCTACAAAATAATTCGGAAACTAAAAATTGTTATTTTTCGAGTAGATGTTTAGATACATGTAGTATGTCCGCTAGAGAAAAGGGGACCGGGGGTGGGAGATTTCTCGCATCTTCAGCCGATTAAACAATAAAAATATTAGAACGTGAACTGAGGATCCCCGCTTCACGCATCTACAAAACAGAGGATAAAAGTGTAAGAACTCTAATTTCTAGAGAATCCTTTACAAAAAGAATATCCACTTAAAATTTTTAGCTAAAACATAGCTCCGATAGTCAAATACCCATGACCAATATATTAGACAATTACAAATACAAACAAAAAGAATATAGACACATGTCCAAAACCCCACATAATTGTTTATGTAACACCCGGACTCTCCTGGTTAGCTATAAAGGTCTTGATCTTCCTTTAGGCTTAAAAGGCCTAGAAGAGAGTGGATCATTTAGTGTTCTAAAACAGAATTAAGTACACCGCAAATAGCGTTCAACCTATGCTGGAAAAAAATCCAAAAGGTTTGGTGTGGGGGGGATATTTACAAGCTTAGATTACCCGAAGATAAAAGAACTCATCAAATATAAATCTTCTGTGAGATGAATCGGCATCACTTAAATCCTTAGGCTGGTGAATTCCAATATATGCCTCCATTGCCCAGCTACATCATTTATTGTTCAGTAATGCAGAACCAAAAGAATCATCAAGCACTATACTACTCAGAGCAATAAAAACGATAAGTCCACAACTAGCAGAAAAATAGTATGCAGGTAAGTTACTATTGTGCAATGCAAATCCTACTTACATTGAAGCCAACTTATTTATTTGACAACTGAATCTTGCCGAAAAAAGGTCGTAGCTTAGAGCTTTGTCCTCCCATCCATATAAAGGAAAGTAAGACAGAAAACTTTCTTACTGTCTTAAGTGTTACTTAAGCGATTAAGCTCCATATAAATATCCTACCACTATCAAATACGCATAATTAGGTGAGTCAGGCAAATATACTAAAAAAATGATTCAGCTCAGAGCTGAGTCAGGCAAACTTTCTTAAGACTTAAGCGATTAAGCTCCACAGTCTTCTACAGAAGATCACCAAACATTATTCACACATTTAGTCAGGGTTTTTTCTTGTGCTACTTCTATGTTCTGTAAAGAGATGCCATAAGATAACCTGCCCGCGCCCCCAAAGCTCGATGCATTACCAAATACATGATGAAGTAAAGAACAGTTCTCCATAGTAGTAGGTTATGTTGTGAGGTTGATCAGGGTCATTACAATACCATAAATAAAGCTTCCCTCCAGTCCCAACAATACCATAGTAGTAGGTTATGTTGTGAAGTGAACTCAGATCAATTGGATTATGACAATACCATAGACAAAGCAATGGAGGGGAAGAAGTGTTATCAATAAAAAAATTGACCGGGTAGGGAGAGTTCGGGTAACAATTTATCCCCTAAAAATCTTCCCTCCTGTCCCAACAATATACAACCTACAAACATATATAAAATAAAAACAACATACGAACAACACACTATTTAGTTCCTGCATAGCGTCTGGAGACATCCAGACATAAGCGACCTTAGCCCAGAGCAAAGAGGTTTTTCCTAGAGATGGATAAAAGGAACTTTTTGCAAAAGGATTCAGGTGATGACAACCTTTCATAAGACCAAACGGATAAATGACAGTAACAAGGCAATAACAAAGATGTGAAATATAAAATGAAAAGAATGTGACGACGTAAAATATATGTCATCTAAGTTACACATGGAATATGGAATTACTTTTTATCAGCATCTGTGGGTTTGGCCTTTAATTTGCCTTCCCTTCCACCTGACATTGCACAAACAGAGATTTTTCTTTATGTTCAGGATGAAAACAAGAGGGGCGGGGATATTATTGCTTCTAATTACGAGCAAAATGGATTAAGACCCGACATACGACCAAAGTTGACAACCTTCAATCTGATAACAGAATTCAGGGAGAAGGGGAAACCCTTGGAGCACTTGAGAAATGTGTTATTAAACTCAGCCATCCAATGTCGGAGCTTTCAGTATCCAATACAGCTAGAAGTTGTGCTTGGCTAGTCTCCACACCCATGGTGGAGTTCTAGCACCCAATATTGCCAATACTTCCGGTTATAGACAATGATAACTATTGTACTTTAACTGATAAATCTAAAGCTAAAACAAGAGAAACTTACACAAGACTAAAATCCCATGACTTATTCGAATCCCAAAAAAGTTACTAACTTAGACATTCTGTCGAACAGGTAATGTGCATATGAACAAAATCTTCGAACCATTATGCTGGATTTGTTGACATAAACAACTGAATTGCTTTTCTATTGACAAGATCAATTAAGATGAATAACTAGAACTCCAAACAACTAGTGTATGGCGGAAATTCAGAATGTTTTGGAAAACCATAAGTATATTCAATGACAATAAGAATCCATAATCAGTCAATAGTCAATACTAATGCATATCAATGTTATAGATACTCACCAATTGGATTGGCTACAGTGTGAATCGAGCAAATCGAGCAAATCTGCAATAGATAGAAGAAGCATTCATATCAAAATTGAAAACTCTTCTAAGCCAAATTCAGATCGAAAATAGTGTGGGTAAAAAAAAGAAAAGCCTCAATCACTAAATTCCATAAGACATTATGCAATTGATCGGTACAAAGTGAGAAAAGAAAGAGAAGAAAGTGAGACGATGTAGATGGCAGACTTACGTGAGGGAGATGGACAAGTTTCATCACTTAGGTTTATGTTCACTCATCTCATCTCTATTAATGGAGGCAGCCAATGAACCATAATCAAAGTAGCAAAATCAAGCAACACAAACCTAAATGAAGACCCAGCAAAATCAAACAACACAAACCCAAAATCAAACAACAGAAACAATGCATAAAAATATAAGAATCACCTGTTCTCAGATCTGGCGGCAGGCAGCACCTGTTCTCAAATCTTGCGGCAGCCAGGCAGCGCGAAGGTTGGCAATAGAAATGCGGGCGGCGGGCGACGACTGAGCATGAGAGAGGTGTAGAGATAGACCATATGAGGCATGAGTAAAGGACGCCAGCGAGGCCCGGTGGTCGGAGGCGGCCAGGCAGTACGACCGGCAATTTCAGCGTGAGAGAGGTAGACAGAGAGAGATTGGGCAGATTGAGAGCATGAGAGTGAGAATGGGGAGAGGGAGAGAGGGGCTTTGGGGCTTGGCTGGGATAGCAGTTAAAATTAGTATTCACATAGTAAAAAACAAGTCAATTATTTCTTTAAAATCCTAGTAAATTTTATTCATTTAACTTGTTTAATTTTTTTCTCTAATAATTTTAGTTTAGAAGAAAAATTCTAATAATTAATTTTTTAGTCTTACTTTTTATTCCCCAATTTATGTCACTCATATTAATAATATTAACGATGAACATTCTAAAAGTAACAACGACCGTCTTTTTTGTTCGTTGTTTAATGATGGCTATTAAATATAATTAAACGACAAAAACTAAGTCTATCGTTATTAGTAATATTTAGCGACTAATTTTAGGATTGGTTGCTAAAGTGTTGTCGTTATAAATCTAATTTCTAGTAGTGTTCACTGAATTATTCTCTGAACTAATTTCTAGTAGTGTTCACTGAATTATTCTCTCAACTAATGATGCATAATGATGGACTCTATTATTAAGCAACTAATATAGTCAGAATATTAATCAGGTTCCATTTGCTACCTTATTAGTCAGAAAACTTTAAGGTGGGATAAGCAAACATGATAAAAGTTCATGCTGGCACACTACCTGATGTACCCGGCACCCCTAGGTGAAGGGAAGGGAAAAACTTGGCAAAGGAAGCAAGATGAGCACAAACCGCTAGGTGGGTTTGTACTTGGGTGGACAGGCTTTTGAGAAAATGAGGAGGGGAAAAATCTAGAAGGGGGATGGATCTGAAATTTGGTGTAAAGTTCTCATCATGCAAACTTGTAGCATATCTTATCTTGTAAAATGATTACGTATACTACAGTAGTTAGAAACCTAAAGTATTGTTGATCTTCTGATACAGGATGCGAAAGATGCTGAGACTTTGTCCAATTTGGTCGTTTGCTGTCTCCACCTTAATAAGCCAGCAACCCGTTACCTCAGGTAATTTTGTGCATTGTGATCTCGGGCTTCTTCTCAAAATGCTGTTTCACATACTTGATTGAATGTTTTCCCTGCCTTTTGTGACAATGATTACTTTGTGAAATAAAATGCTTTGTAACATTCACTGCTTTTTTCAGTGTATGGCAATATAATTAGTGTCATTAATCCTCAGCTGCCTGTAAGACTAGCTAGTCACTGTTAATTCTGTTGCTTTTTAGTACCATAATTAGTGTTTTTTGAAGCTTGAGTCTTTTGTTGGCCTGGTGGACATCGTCGTCCATTGCAATAGTTGTTTTGAGATTCTTTTAACTGCAGTTAACTCATTTCCATGGGTTTCTTCTTTACACCTAATTTATTCCAAGAGGAGTCTTTATGGCAGCAAATGAACTTCTCTTGCCATAGCTCCATCCTCTCTCACATCTTGCTTTGAGGTCGCCTTATTTTCCTCTTGAGCCAAAGTGCGTCCTTCAAAAACTTCTCCAAAATATGGTCCAACCAAAATCTCCTCAATATCCTTTAATCAAGCCTAGGATATTGATTTTATTCAATGGGAGGCACACGTACATCTCTTTCTAGGGGCTATTCCTTTTGATACAGCCTTTCTTCTTGAATGATAGATGTTATAGAGCTTGTTTGTAGCTTCTATTGAAGAACTTGTCATTTGTGACCTTTTTGAGTTTACTCTCCACATTTGGCTTTTGGGTTGTCTGCTCTTGCTGAGTGTCTTATTACTTTCGCGTCGAATAGGTATATTTTTCGAGTTTAAGAATGGCTACGTCAAAGGTCTTTTCATCTAAATAGCTCTTTGCCATCATATATTGTTATCAAAAGTCTGACTTATTAAAAAACCAATGTTATCAAGAGCCTCGAGTCCCGAACCCTTTTTAAGTAAAGATTTGTTTCATCTGCCCATCAAAATATGGCGGTTCAACCTTGATGCCTCAATATCTGTGGATAATATCCTCCTTAAATATTCTATTGGTGGTCTATTACTTGAGCCGGTTGTTAAGAGGGTGGATTAAGCTCTTGTTGAAGTCCCAGAAGAAGGTGTTCTCTTCTTTTTCATACTTGCCCCGGACTGAGCAGTTATAGCTCATATAAGTTGTTATGATTTATGATTAGCCCTTATAGCTGAGTTACAAAACTTTAAAAATACCGTCAGTGATATTATTCATTGTATATTTCACAATGACGAATATTTGGTCAATAATGAATTTGAAATATATATGTTTTTGCTAATCGTTTTAATTTTTTATTCGGTTAGAAATTCATGTATTTTGCTGGTAATTGTATTTTATTTAATGTAAATGTTTTTTGGCAAAAAAATCAGCTCTCAGTAATGCCTATCTTAAAAATTTCAAAAATGCAATTACAAAATTTGATGAAAAAGGCCAACAATTATGCAATTAAAAAATTTAACAAAAAAACCCAAAAAATATTTAGCAAAAAAAAAAAAACGCAACAATACTTTATATGATTAGTAGTATAGTGGGGGATGTTCGCCATAGCGGGTGCAGTAATGGTCACTCATTTGACTAAAAATTGGTACAGTAGTAATTTTGATATTTTGGAGTAAAATAATGTGTACATTCTTGATACATGGTATCAAAAACTATTTACGTAACAATTTGCATATTATGATAGCAGTGACCATAGTTACCTGGAACGCGGTACACTCCGGTACACGGGACGGATTCGGGTACACAATACGCTACTTAGGAGAGAATCGGATGCGTCGGATGGTCGGTACGGGGTATGCGGTTAGCCGTAATCGACAATCCGATTCGTGGATTAAAATAAGTGTAAACTTTAGAAACCATTGGATAAAAATTTTGCCTCTAGTAGAAGATACAAAATCTAAATATTGTAGAAGATACAAAACTTAGCTCTTATCAACTTAATTTTCAATTCAAAATTGACAACAAATGAAAAAAGACGGGGAAACAAAACATGTATTGGGAAAAGAAGACTTGAGCCTCAGAGGCCTAGAGCCTAGAGCCTACAGCCTACAGCCTGGAGCACTATTTCCAAGTGTAACCCATCCCCCTCTCTTTCTCTCTCTTCGGGAAAATCAGGCAGCCCCCTTCCCCTTCTCTTTCTCTCTCTCTCTTCGGAGACTTCAGGCAGCCCCCTCCGCATGCGGCATCCTCTGTTTCTCTTTTCTTCTCTTCTCTCTCTCTCTTGGTTAACAGCACTATCATGAATCAGGCATCTATCTCTCTCCCTCTCTCTCTCTCTCTCTCTGGGTTCTTTTGTATCTGCCAAAAAAAGTAAGGTATGTTCCTAACCTTTAATTCCATCCTCTGTTTCTCTTCTCTCTCTCTCTCTTTCTGGGTTAATCGACGGGAAAAAAAAGTTGGTACTTATTTGTTCTCTAAAAGCTCATCGTCGTCCATCTTCCTCTCTATTCTTTTACAATTTTTTATCCTCCATCGTGAATCTTATCTAGTAGTCGGAACACTCTCTGGTGCGAACTGATTCGCGACTCGGAGCGAATCAGTGCGCTCACGAATCGCGTTTCGAGTCGCGCTTCGAGTCGCGCTATCGTAGTACGTAGGGGGCTGCAGCGAATCCGGTAACTATAGTGGTGACCCATTTGATAAAAATATTTGTATATCTTTTCATACCAATATACAATTACAGTAGCAATAATAAAAACTATGATGACAATAACAAATAATAGTAATAATCGTAAAGTGCCTAAGTATGGGTTGCCTCTGAGGATGGAGATTGGAAATTGAAGTAGAATGTAAATTGATGGTTGGAAATGGGAGATTGAAGGTTTTTTATCAGAAATGGGAATGTGAGGGGTGTGGTGGTGTAAGAAATTGTGGTTATGTTGGTAGGTAGTGATGGTTCTAAAGGTTACCACTAATCTACTCAGATACTTGCATTGATGTGTAGCTTTTGACCCAAACACTATGGATAAGATTCACATTGGTCTCAGATTACAATGTGAGTTGGATATGACCTTAGTTGAAGGCTAAGTTGCTAAAATTTAGAGCTTACTTTCAAGTTGATTAAATGCTTAGATCTTTCCTCAACTCAACTTAAGAATTCAATACTTTGGCCCCCTCAACTGTTAACTACTAGTTGTTGTTTGTATTTGTTGTTTCTAGAATAAGTGTTTGATAATTCCATGGGAAAGATGTGAGATGAAAGGCCAATTTTTAAAAAGCTTTCCAAAAGCTTGTTTGCCAAACACCCCATTAATCCTTGTATAGGATGCTTACTTTGCATGTAACTTTTCAATCTTTATATGTATAATAAAAAATCAAAATACTATTGTTGACGTTCATTCTATTATTTTGTTGTTCTTCTCCTGTTCTAGAGTTGGATGGTAGCTGTAGATCTTGTGCTATGATTTACTTGCTTTAGACTGGTTTATGTGTATACCTTTAATTTACTTCTCATAAATTCAACACCATATGCTTCAAGGCCATCTCAAGAAAGTAGAGTATTGCATTTAAGCCCATTTTCTTCTTTCATCGAACAACCATCAACCAGATGAGTTACAGAGTCATATGAGAATTTAGTTTGTCTTCTAAAGTAATGGAATTTATAAACCATGCTCCAGAATTAGGTAGAATTTTCTTTCTCTCTCTCTCTGTCTCTCTCTCTCTCTCCTTTCTCCCTGCACATGCGTGTGAGTGCCTTTTTTTTGTTGGGGGTACATGTGATGCGACCAAGGTCGCTCAAAAACCCTTTTTCTTCAAGGAGAATAGAGGTTTTAATTATTAGTGACCAGATATACAAATTCGGTGACAGTGTTTGGACCCTCTTCCTACTATCAGAAAAAAGCAACGGGCACACCTGCTTGATAATGTGCCATGTGGTTGCTCTCTCCTCGTACGACTAAAGAATAAAGAAGCAAAATTTCTAGACAGATTTCAGAATGAATATTGTCTTAGCATGACACCTAAGTCATTTCTTTCACAGGCTTACAGCCCTTGTCTTAAGACCTGAAATATTTTTGACTGAGTCACTTTCAGCTGTGACTTGGTAAATTCCAAAATCTAAGGCAACTTCCATTCAGAATCTTCTAGCCAGCGCTTCTGCCATTCCCAATTCCCCACCTCACTCTGTTCAATATAACAAAAACTGGTGCTTATATCTCTACTGTAATCTCTCACCACTAACCGATCACTGTGCTGAAATGAGCAAGCACCACCAGCGTCTACAATCACATATTGTGTTTGAACCTGCCCACCAGTTGTGGATGTTTTTGTATGGGGAATGTGAGTTTGAGTCCCCTATCATTGCTGGCAGTGGACACAGCTCTTCTTTTGCCTCCCACTGTGTCATGGTTGCTGAATTTGCCCGAATAGAATTAAATTGAACCAATGCGCAGACAATCTGAATTTCTGAAAATCCATTTTTTGTTCATATAATCCTGCTAGTATTAGTCTCCTATGTCATTTTTTAAAAAAGAATTTACAAATAAATGGTACGAGCATCTAGAATTTGCGGAACTGGGCTTTGGTGGTTGATCATAGGGTTCTCCTGAAGGCATGAGCAAAGTTTTTAATCTGACCATAAACGTATTTTGCTGTTCACTTCTTACCGTTTGCCTGATTCCTTATTTTCATTTGACAAATGACCCTTCCAGTGAATTCTAGACAGGCTACTCATGATGATTCCAGTCCTTGCCGGTGCAAAATTGCATGATTATTTATAGTTCAATTTGGGAAAGTTGCACAAAAGACTATGTTCTTGGTTTCGCATTCTCTTTCTACTATAGATATTTGCTATCTTTTCATCTGTGTTTCCTGTTCTTTCTATGTCATAGGCCTGAATTCTTCAAAATGAACTTTAATTGGTACTTCTCCCAAGTATTTTATGTTCAATATTATGACCTAATATTAGTGCATTGTCTTTGAAAGTTCGAGTCTATGCACGTCACACTGTTCTTCCATGTGATGTATCCTATATGATGGTTGATGGCACCTGGGGAGACAGATTGAAGGAAGCGCATATCAAAGCGTTCTTTTTCTTTTTTGAAAAACTATTAAAGATATGACACAAATATGGGCTTATAAATTGTTCTTAAAAATTTCGCAGCCAGTTGAAGGTTACGCATCCAGAGCACATGTTTGTGAAGCGTCTATCTTCTGCTGAAGAAAGTTTTGAGAGAGCAGTGCAATCAGTCTCCTGAGCAATTTGTTGATCTTATGGGGGCAGTTGAAGAGTTCCTTCTGAAATATGTAGTCATGTATTGTTTTCTGTTATTGTCGCGGACTTGAACATACCATCAATTTTCAACTTGAGAAAACAGGATTTTAAATATGGAGAAGTGTTATTATAAAGGCTTTGCCATTGCTCTAGTACGCAGATTGCTAGATGGATATGTATTCTGTCTGATGGATCGAAGGTATGCACCATGTTATGTGGTGGTGCCAAATTTTGATTTTGCTTGAAAAGACTATTCTTGTCATTATGAATCTTATAGTGGAATCTAGGAAAAGCAACACTTGACAATCTTACTCATGTAAGTACAACATTTACTCTCTATTTAATTATAAGAAAACAGGTTGAAAATAAAATTTGAATGGAAAAGAAATTGGGGTTAATAAGTTCTTTTCTCTTGTTTGGTTTGAGAAAACTCAAAAAGGGGAAAAAAAATCAATTAACCAACCCATATCCATTGCCCACTTACTTTCTCCTCATCATATCCACTTATATGTCCTCTTTCATTTAGCAGTAAGAAAGACTATATGAAGTTGAAAGTCATGCTAAGAAATATAAAATGTTGTATATGACTCACATTAAAATATTCAATATATTTTTATATTTATGCACAATGTATTTGTATTTTTATTTATGAATTTAATGTAAATTATAAAGTTATAAAATTTATATATTTGTAATACAAAATATGTATGTCATTTTGATGATTTGTTTTCTTCTTTTTATTTAAAAAATTATTTTTGATATTCATCAAAAGAGTTTTCATAGATGCATAAATGAATTTCATGTAATAGGCAGTTGAAAATGATCCTACCTATTACATGAAATTCATTTATGCATCTATAAAAAACTCTTTTCATAAATATCAAACATAATTTATTTTTTTATCTTAAAAAATAAATCATTAAATATGAAATATATGCATTTAGCATCACAATTGTATAACTTTAATAATTTTATAAATTATGTTAAATTCATAAACAAAAATACAAATATGTTGACATAACTATAAAAATACACATATAAATACATTAAACATTTTTATCGAATCATATACAACATTTTGTATTCCTTATACCTTCTTACAACTTTTTACAACTTCTTACATCTTCTTAAATCTTCTTAAAACTTATGCTAAACGGATCATGGTCGAAATCGCTTAAATGATTTCGGCACATTCAACTTGACTATTTACCTATGAACTCCAATTTCAACAAAATGTTTGATATATATTATTCATGATAAATAGCTCAAATGGACATGATACGTTTTTGCAATAAATTGTTTGTTGGAATTTGTTTGTGAATGTCCTAAAAATAAAATAAAATTGATGTATCAAATGAATATTAGTTATCAAAATCTTTACATATTCTGTCTAAATAAACCCTATATACTTAAAATACTCGATGAGAGTATGAGTATAACGGGAAAAATAAGGTGTGGGTATAACTATATCCACCACATACATGCCTCACGACCATCTATAGTAGACATATATATACATATATATATATATATATATAGGGGAGGATTCAAGTAAGCACCCATCTTTAGGTATACTCTACCCTTTAGATAAGCACTTTCAATCCCGGCCGTCCATTCTCGATTTAATGGCTTAAATTAAAAGAGATTTTTATAATTTTAAAAATAAAAAATAAAAAAATTAAGGGCAGGGGTCTAATATAGTTTGTGTATTTACGAGTGGTGAATATGGTTTGTGTATTTCGAGTGGCCGAATATGCTTCGGATTCCACATCTAATGCCTCCCCAAAAAAACCAAAAAATAAAATTGGTGAATGAAGATTTATGGTACTACGAGTATCATTGTACTTCTCCATTTTAAAATATTTGTTGTTTGAATATTATGAGGGAGTATTAAGAAAATAATAAATTTATGATAAAATTTATGTTAAAAGACTAAATTATCCTAAAATTTTATTGAAAATGAAGAAAATAAATGAGAAAAGGAGAGAAATAAAATAATTTAATAATATATTATTAAAATTATAAAATAATAAATATTATAAAATTAAAAAATTAATTAAAATAATATATATTTTAAAATGAAGTACTACTTAGAATAGTGGTTGTATTGTTTACATTACTTTAGACAACAAAAACGAGGGATGAGAACAACGAGTACAAGAAAACAATTTATGTGGGACCTTATTGTACGCTGTAGACAACCCTTGCCTTACAAAACTCGTCTTCCCAGCGTATGGTTTGATATTCGTTTCTCATTCTCTCTCTGGTTCTGCAAAATCTCAACCGTTCCTCTTCTCCTCACCGTCGGACAGCTCAATCCACTTTCACCCTCTGGGCAACGGCAAAAACATTGTTATTGTTATTCACAAGGGAAAATTGAGTTCTAGAGTGAGAGAGAGAGAGAGAGAGAGAGAGAGAGAGAGAGAGAGAGAGAGAGAGAGAGTTTCTGGGGTTTCATTTTTGGAGTTGAGAGAGAGAATACAATGGGGAAGCCAGTGCGAGTTCGTATGGGACCAAGATTAGTGAGGACTCTACTTTGAATGGTTTCTCTCCTATCTCTTCTTCGCCTCGGGTCTTCTGGCATTCTCGCAGGAGACGGGGTCAGTTTCTTTAATTTCTCCTCTCTCTCTCTCTCTCTCTCTCTCTCTCTGTAGCTTGCGTGTTAGAATTCAAGTGTTTCCCGTGATTTTCAGCGATACCCATCAATCTTTGTTGATTAACCTTAGTTTGCATGAATCTCAATTTTTTTGTCTTATTTTGCATGATTTTGGGGAAAATTAAGTTGGATTCTTGCTATTAGTTAAGGCTTCAACAAGAGGGTTTAATTTGTTAAAATTAACTTTGATTAACTAATCTTCATCTAGCTAGTTGGGATGACTTCGTTTTTGTTTCTCAAATATCTTTCGATTTTTTGGGTAATTTTCTGGATTACGTAGTAATTAGCTGCTTTCGTGTGCTTCAAATCTGAGAAATTTCGGCTTTTCTCTCTCCCACAACCAACCGTCCTACCTAATAAAGCGTGAGAAGAAACGTTGGTGTGATTGTCCAAAACACGTTGTGTTTCATTTGATATTACGTCAAAGCATTGTTTTATTTTATTTTTCTCATTTGTATATTTATTTATTTGAAATGAAAAAACAACCTCCTTCCAACCGTTTGAATTGTCAACTGCGGCAAAATGTAATTTATTGTAGAAGTTCTAAATTCGTATCCTACCCGCATAAATTTTCGCCTTTGTTCATAACCAAAAAGAAATATTTCGTTTCTTATGTGGTATTGTTGTTCAAATTCAATTTTCCATAGCCTAATAGCGCTTTATTAAAATATAGGAATAGATTGTATCGTTAGCTAAGCTATTTTTCAATTATAGAGTATAAATTATTAACTAATACCATTTAGGGATTTTCTCCACGTATTTTCAAGATTTGACAATATCGACTAGGGGCAAAGTAATTTATTTCATAATCTCGTGATATGAATAAGTCAAGTTTGTGGTGATTGTTAATAAATGTGCCGCCCAAGTTGGACTTGAAATTTAATAATAGACTAGTAGCTATTCCAATCTGCCGGAGAGCCAATTTCTATGCTGAATTCTTTGATTTGCGATGTCCTTAAGTTCAATTAAGCCTATACCTTATGTTTTTCTTTTCTTTTTCTTTGGGGGGAGGGGTTGGATGTTGTGGCTCGGACTTTGAAACATTTGACATATCTTGGAAATTCTGATCGATAAGACTTTACTGTTATCCTGACGCCCCTTGTACGCATGGTATTAGTAGCCATGTTATTTATGTTTTCCTTTTGGTGTAAAGATATTCCTAGTCGTTGTAGATAAAATCTAAATGCTGAGTATCTAGAACCAATCTCTAGTGAGATACTATCATTTTACCCATGCTGACATGTCAAATGCCATATCTGTCCCAAAGAAAAAAATTCTCTTTTGACTTCTCATGCCGTCGAGCCCGGAAGTTTAAGTATAAAAGTGGGCTTACATTTTCTACATGTATGTTCTGGAAATAGTAATCAAAAATTGATTGGACAAATGTATTTCCAAGATTTTTAACTATTGGGAGTGGTTTCAAATTTTGCAAACTGAATGATTTCGAGAAGTTTAACCTTCAAGAATTGCTTTGAGGGCTAGGCTTTCTCTCTCCTTGAGAGCCAGGCAAACATAACTTAAGTTGGAATGGCAAAAAGCTGCTGTCTTTTTTTTCCCATAGGCACATGATTTTATTTAATCCTTCTGTCATGCTTTTTGCTTCTGTTTTCTTGATAATGTACCTTTAAATCAACAGCATTGCCATTTTGGGGATACAACAATCATTTCGAGTCATAGGCTTATAGAGTTTCCCTAAATTATTATCACTTGTTTGATTTGAAACTGCATTAGCACATTCACTGGTGGTTTAAACTTTAAGATGATCTATGTTGCGGGGTCCCTTCATAACATTTACAGATATATGTCTGACACTACTTGCTTCAACATGAAAACAGCAGTTGCACTCCATTGCAGTTATACTTCATTTTAGACCCAAAATATGCAAATTTTCTTTGAAATGGGTGACTTGGATACCTTAACATTCTCTAGTACCATACAGTTGTAGCAATGTTCAAATAACGTCAGTAACAGTAACTACTATCTGTAGGGAAAAAGTAGTCTAGACCTAGTCAATTTTATCATAAGAATTACTGAACAGGTCATCCTGTGCTTGGCTTAGTGATGAAATCAAGAAATCGTCTCTGGTTGGCCAGATGTAAGACACTACAATAAGTTTATTTAGCAGTTTGAAAATGTCCCAGCATTTTCTTAGTTTCTATATCTGAAATTCCATTGCAAGTTTTCATTTTCATGATGATGTATGATGATGCTCCAATAATAATTACATGCTTGTAGCTGGATTTCTGGATCAATATTCCTTCCAGTTCCGATTTTTCTTTTCCCTTTTTTTGTGGAAGGCAAGATTATAAGTCAAATCAATTTTTCCAATAATCTTGGATTTGTGGGTGATTGACGGAATCAACTTTTACAAGTTTTTCTGATTACTTCCAAAATTTCAACTTTGCTACTAAAATTGTCATATATTCTATTATCAGCTATATGACAGCAGTAACTGCTGTCGCAGTTCAAAGTCAGTGATTTCTTGCATTCATTCCTTGTTGATTCTTGTTGGGAAAAAGTCAGTCAACAAAGCTGATTTTTTTTTCATGGAACTAAAAACTTATTATGAAGTCACTGCAATTTTTTAGTGCATTAATAATTTCAAATTTGGTAAATGAGAACTGTTGATAGATTTATGTGGAAATTGATTTATCTAGTAGTTGCGATAGGTTACAGTTATTGACTATTGATGTCCATAAACTGTAGCCATTTCTACATACAGTTGTGTTTTTTTCATTTTAAATTGAAAGCAACGCTGTTACTAAAGGGCTTAGGTTGGACATGTACTTTAGGAGAAGATTTCAGATGCAGTGGGACAGGAAAGGAACCGCCAAAATCTTTTAAAGCTAGAAGGTTTGAACGATCTAATTTCTTTGCGTGTGTGTAATGATCATTTTCACAAAATACAAATATGCAAGGCATGGCAATGGAGCCATTTGTAGTCTGTCTATTCCATGCATATGGTGATTGCCCAGTTTGCATTAGATACGAAGAATTCAAATAATATGAATATGCTTGATAAAGTAAGTTACTATTAGCAATAAAAGACTAAACAACTCCTCCATTTTGGGTCAATTTGAGATTCAAGTGATGTGCATTAGGCAGCCGTTTCCAAAAGAGAGGAATGGGAGTGAAGATTATTTCTAGTCATGTTGCTGTTGAAGATGCTTTTGCTTTGTCTGTGCCTAGTTTTTTCGATGTTTATGACATGTATTGTGCAGAATTTCTAATTCTGATATATGGAACCAATTAGCAGCAGAAAATGAACCAATTATTGCATTTTGGGTCAAATTGGACCTCAAAGGATGACTACTTCCTCATGTTGGATCAACTTGAAATTCAAACTAAGTACTCAGGACTCCCACCTGGAAATGATACGAAGGGATCCAACATACACGGACTTCAATAATTGAATTGCAACTTCCATTAGAATGTAGAAGCCAATTTGGTTTAGCGATACGTTTTGCTTTAGTTTGCTTTTGCTAACCACTTTTTGGAGGGGATAATGGGAAATGGACATGATAATCAGGTTCAGGTTGCTATTGTAGATGATGATACCTGTTTGCATATACTTAATGCATTGTGCTTGACTGGACATTGTGTGATCTAAGCATATATAAATTGTTATGTGACATATGTTGTTAGAATTTTGTTCCACAAGGCTAGCTTCTTGTGACAGCAAGCTTACTGTATACAGCCAAGCCAAGAGATGAAACCATGTTAGAAGCACCTAAAGATCAGGAAGAACCTCCAGCCAAAGAGAAGGTACAGGACTCAACTCCTCCAGATACTGTTCTTTCTGAGAGAAGAAAGGCTCTCTTTGAGCCGCTCGAACCCATTGGTAATCTCTCAAGAAAACGACCCTCAAATGAAAGCTTACTCCCTCCCCCAGACTTCGAGTCTGCTGCGTACCCAAAAGGATGGCTGATTGGTAAGAAGCGGAAGCTGGTAAATGTCGATGTTGTTGAGACCATGCGGAGGATTGCCATCCAGGAAATGAATCAGAAGGTACTTCCTTTTGTCTTTATCCCTTCATAAAATTTGCGCTTGATAGATATCACTATAGATACCCCGATAATTGCAAATGTGATGAATGTCATGCTTCTATTTCACTTGGGTATCATAGGTAACCTCTTTCTGTGATTCGTAGACCTGGAAAAATTGACTTATCCCCAATTACCTCTGAATATTCTGGAATCAGACCCAGCAAGATTTGGGAAAAGGTTCCCAAAACTCAAATGGATTTGATCTGTATAAATTAACCTGAAATTTTCCCTCATGAGCTATTTTGAATAGCTTGATGGATGACATAACCATATGGCCCAAATATGAAATAACCTGATCACCAGCTCTTCCATTAATTCTCAAAATATTGGAAGTACAATTGACGAATTAATTTGAGCGATGGATTAAATCCAGGACCGTGAAATTGATGGACTAAATGAGCAGTTGGATGAGGATGCTCGGGTCTTAGAACATCTGCAGGTTCAGCTTTTGGAAGAGAAAAGAAAACGAGCAGATGTAGAGAGAGAAAACGTGATGCTGCAGGATCAAATAAACATGTTGATGAACATGCTACAGGATAATGAACCTGCAGGAGAGGATGATGCAGAAGAACCTTAATATCAGTTTTTTTTTTTTTTCTTTTTGTATAGTTTGGAGTTGAAAAATGAGTAGGATGTATGGAGACTATGTGGTGTCTACTCTCGAGGAGTTGGTGTCTGGGTCAAGTATGATAGCATTTGTTTGTTTGTTGTCCATTACTAAAATAAGTCCTTGGTCCGTGGATAGGTTAATGTATGATGTTTATTGCAATTGGCCTCTTGTTTTGAGGACCAAAGAAAGAGAGAGCATGATATCCAATTATGCAAACACAGGAAATATGTACATATAGCCAGCCTGCTGTGGCCTGTGGGAGCTCATCATGAACATTTCTACTTTTCTCATTGCACATTAGGAATAACGTATGCATATGCCTGACAACACTAACCCCAGATCTAAATCCCATTATTTGATAGGTTAACCTGAGATAGTAACTTGATTTGGATCTATGTATTCGAGCTGGGCAGAGCCCAAGTTTGTAGGGCGTGAAGCTAGGCTTGTGAGCTTGTAGACAAGCTCAGGCTTGGCTCATGGCTTGCCGTGCTTGGCAAAATCAAGCTCGAGCTTGGCTTGTCCAAGGCTGTAGTTAGAGCTTCGAGCTTGGTTCATCAAGGGGTCAAGTACGAGCTTTGCTTGTTTAAGGCTACGAATATTTTTGCCTCGTTGCTTGTTTGTTTGGGGCTTAAACGCAAACCATGAGTTTCTCACCCATTCTTAATGCAATTCTTAGTTTGTCAGCCATTCTTAATGCAATTCTATTTAGGAATTTTATAACATTGATATTATCGAACACAGAATAATAATTTTTAGAAACTAATGGCTACAATCCAATCACAATTCCTCAAATATGTGCAAGATAATATAAAAGTGATAATAATTAGCAATCATTTAGTAAAAATAATAAAAATTAACATTCCAACCTAACAAAATTTCATCAAAATGTGGGTATTCGTTTGCTTGGCTTGTCTATGTTTGACACATTTAGATTCGCCAAGCCTATGAGCCCCACTATTAGAACATCAAACTGAGTTCAGCTAGGCCAACAAGCCTTAAGGGGTCATCTTGCAAGCTCATGTGGCTGGCCTATACCCCTGTTTAAAATCATAATGCAAACTCATTTGAAATGTGCAGTAACTTTTCTTCAAAAGTTTTTTTTTTTTTGACAAGACCAACACGCTTAATAAATATTAGTTGACACAAAATCAACTCAAATAAAATATAAATGCAACTCAAATCAAAATCTCATTAAAATGATATACAACTAAGCCCGAAAATTAATGAACGTGATCGTAGACAAAGTGATCTATTTGTCGTCTAAGTATGACTAATTATCAATTAGGTGCACCGGAGATTATTACTACATAATCATGGATTACTGATAGTGACATAAATCAATCTCTCTTTAAATTTATATTATTCCACTAAGTAAATTCAACCTATTCGATAGAGTACATTCGAAAAATGCAAAACCTTGAAACCCTACATTAGCTCTGTCATTATGGCTGATGTGGCGAAGTCTCGTACTTGCAATTGGACGGTAATATACATTGATCTACTATACCAAACAATCCTCAATAACTACCTTTTGTTTTGGCTCAAGTTAATAAAATTTATTTTAAAATATTGGATCAAAAAAATTATTTTAAAATAATAATATAATTTTATAATTTATTTATAACATAATTTTAATAATTAATGGTAAAGTGATGTATTAAAATCACAAAATACTAAACATGGCCATTATTTAATTTATAGTTTCTCTCTATTAGTCCATAAAGTTATTCCCTTTTTTATAAATTCAGTAAAGGTATTTTTATTATGAAACTTTGTGAGTTATCTTAATCCAAAATGACAAAAAAAAAGCTAAGAAAATAATGAAAATTCAATATATACTCCCTCTATCCCAATATATATGGGTCATGTTTGGCATTTTGCAATTTTTAATATACATCGCTTTGGTCTTGCAAAACTCTAACCTAATATTGCTAAACAATTATTCCCTTGTTTATATTTATAAAATTCCATATAAAAATTAAATACACAAGGGTATAATTTGCTGCGAAATAAAAATGCGAGGGTATGATTTATCACAATTTAATGAAGGAAAGTGGAAGAAAAAGTTAATAAAGAGGAGGGGGTGGAAAGGAAAGAAGGGAGGGAGGCGATAAACCTTTACCCCATTTCGATTTACTATGTGTGAAAATAAAAGGGAAAGAGAATAAATTTATTAAAAATCTTTTCCGCTCCTCCATTCATCCTTAATTTAGAGGGGAAGAAAATCTAAATAAATGAGGAGAAACGAGGCGAAGTGTTCTACCTCCCGTCTCTTCCCTCTTACTAATTTCTTCAAATAAGGGTAAAAAAAGGTAAATAACATCCATTTCCTTCTTTTCCTCTTTCTCCCCTCAATCCACACATGTTATTCTTTTCTTCTCTCTAGCTCCGTTTTTATATAAAACGAAGGCCCTATTCGACAATAGTGTTTAAAGTAAAGTTTAGCGTGTTAATTAAGTAAAAACTCTAACCAACCAATTATTACTGTTCGTTAAGGTAGTGTTGTAACTACGTTTGTGTTAGCTGAAAAGTTATTAACTTTTTATATTTAAAATATTATTTCATATATTTTTTTATTAAACCACCCCTTCATTAATTTATATTTGGCAAATTATTTATATCTTTTTATGTCAATTTACAATAATTAGCTAACCCAACCATTAAATTTTCCGAACACATTTATTCAACTGTTTAGTTAAACATCTATCCGCTAACAGGTAAAATCTAACAGCTTATTCATTACTTAAACAGTTATCCGCTTCTCAAACAACTCGTTTTTGCAGAACATGACCTAAATCTTTTATTCCTTTTTTTTTTTGATTTTGTATTCCCTCTCTAAATTTCATCGAAGATGAATAATATTGGCATTTGATCATGTGGTGTTTATGTTACAAATGCCAACCTAAAATACCCATAGCATTAATTTGCTCTTATAGCCTAATCTCCCTTGATTTCACATTCATATCGCAATCTTTGCTTCAACAGATTTCCTTTTTGTAATAAAATCCTCCATTTGGAGTAGTCCCCAACCTATGTTGCAAAGTAAACCTAGAAATGGACTACCTTGCATAGTACTCCTAGAAATACATAAATGGGAAAAGTGAAAATAGGGAAGTTTTAGTCAGTTTAAATGATTACTTCAATTCAATCCCTCCAGCCAGAAACAGATTAATGTGGGAATTCAATCTTGCCGTGATGGATAAAATCCTGCAGCTATTACCATTGCTAGGCACAAGAGTTGCTCTCTCAACTAACTACGACTACACCCATTCATTCACAGATTTCACATCACCATTTTTTAAACTACCTGTACATGTCATATTAGGATACAAAATCAAACCCACAAAAACTTTACACTACTAATATTCATCAGTTGAGCAGGAGGAAGTAATTCACTGGCTCCCTGAATCTTCTGAGACACTGACCAGGAATTGAGGCAGCGAGGCAATCCTTGGGAGATGGAGGAGCAACTCCCCTACAGAATCAGTCCTCGGCATGCTCGGCCCCGGCTTGCTGCCACTGCCAAAGCCAATCCTGCTTTCCAAAGAGGGCAGTTTCTGATCAGCAGGGCGACTTTCACCTGAATCATTGATCTGATTGAGCTTATTCTGGGTGGTATTGCTAATAGTCTCATTCAAAGGATTATCCGGCTTCAAATGCAGGGTCTTAACTGCTGTAGGCTCCTTTTGGAGAAGGCAGCAAAGGGAGTTGACTCTTGACATGATGTACTTTTCGTCAGAAACCGGGGTAGAAGTTTGTTGGTCGCTCAACAGGTAGTGGGCAATTTCGTCAAGAATGTTCCTCTTTTGGTTTTCATCAATGCAAAGATTAGGATTATCAGATTTCATCTGCCCCGAGATGCACTCTCCAATGTGGTTTATGAGATCGCCCACTGACATTGATGGGTGAATGCCAGGGAGTTTGACTTGGTTCAGAAGACTAAGGGTCTGTGTTTCATGAATTTTGCTGCAAGATATGGGATCCCCTTCCATCCTGAAAATATCTGTAATCATGGAAATTAACACACTAAGAGTTTGAAAGAAGCAAATGATCATGATACTCACTTCAGATGAAACAGAAGGGAATAAGGAGTCTCATAAATTGTTTTGTCCAAACAATCAGCACAATCTCAGACTCCAATCCTTTGGGAAGACAATTGACCTATTCAGCCACGATCAAGATGGCATCTGCTACGACTTAACGTATTTCCTTCACAATTCAGTGAGAAAAATATTGGATCCTATATTTCATGGGATGACTACAAATAAGGAACTGCTTTTGGATCTCACCTTCCTTTTCGTTTTGTTTAGTGTGAAATATGGTAACGTAGTTTTTAGATTTAGAATTCTAAGTGGGTGTAAATTATTAGCTTACATAGAAAATAACTGGGAGCTGATGATACACTTGGGTGCAAATCTGGCCTATGCTGGTCTTTATACCCCTCTCTAGGCCCCAGAACAAGAGGAGAAAAATGGATGTGAAATCTCATTACAAGTTCCTGATAAATCTCGATTGTAGACTTAAAACATCTTGGACGTATACTATACTAACCATTGATCTGAAAAATGGAAAAATATGAAATCTGGACAGATCAAGCAAAAGAGAACAGACCATTGTAGTATATCATAAATTAACCTAAGTGATGCTCATACAAGTCTAGAGTCGGCCTGCATGCATTAGTGCAAGCTAAATAGAGTTTGACTTTGCCTGTCCACAAAATTTAATTTCTTATAATCCATGACATGATGCAAGCATTAGGCACAAAACACAAGAAAAAGGTCAATTTGATACAACTTTGAAGATGAGAAAACAAAATAAAAAAACTAGAAAGTCCAACAAGCATGCCATAGAGCGGCACCTTGGGGGATGAACTGGGAGGCTATGGGTCCTAACTCTACAGAAGCAAACGAATACTGCAACAACAGCTTGCTTTACGCAGTATACAACTCATCACCCAGCTTGCTATGCAAACTTCAGTTAGATTGGTGCAGTCAGTAGGTGGAAATACTGCACCTATGGTTGTGGGGACTAGAGGCGAAGACTCGATGAAGATGTATGTATCAGTCAGTGTTAAAAGTAGTGAATGGAAAAAGAGAATAGTCCCGTTAAATATTCATTGAAATGTGTCCAGTTTGAGAACATGCATGCGAAATAAGAGCACAGAAAGTTCATCAACTTACCTGGGATTGAAGCATTTCTGTGAGAATTATGCTCAGTAGGTGTGCCAGCAGGATCTTGATTCTCCATGTCGGAAGAAGAAAATCCAGAAGTCGAAATAGTATCCCTGAAGCCTGAAAAACTCGACGTCATTTCAGTTTTCCAACTCAGAGTTCGGTCATGCACACTCTGATCACCAAATATAGAAACCATTGGTTGAAAGTATGGGGTATCCAGAACAATCTCTGGCTGTTGACTTAGAAATCTCAGACGAGGATCGCATTGCATAAGCTTTTCAAAATGCTTTCCCAATGTGCCCTGAGGAAACTGCAGAAAATGTCTCCTGCAACGAAGAAATGTGGGACTCAGAGCACAGTACTAGGTCATACACTCAACTATGTAAGAATACAAATAAATTTGTCTAAAATCCAATGAGGTCGTCTAAAATCCAATGTGTTCACAATTTCTAATAGCATTCTTTTATTTCGGCTCCATTGTTATGTTACTGGTGAACAGATTTCTACAGTGATACAGAAGTTTGTGGCAAAGATACCTGATTATCAGATCTAGGAACAAGCACAAATATATATTTTTTCACACTTTTTGTGAACTTGAATCTAACTAGTTCCCACTAAAAAAAAAGTTCCATTTACCTCACTAGGCTCCCTCTTCCCTTGTTCCTCTCGGGGCCTCACTCCCCTTCTCTATGTGAAGGGGCTTCACTCATGGTCATTAGTTCAAATTAGCGGCAAGATAAGCCTAGTTAATTCTATTAGAAATATCATCCGATCGAGTTGATCAGGCTCAGCTAAGCATGGACACATCCTACAGGATGGCATGGAGGACGGAAGAAGAGGTGGGCTGAGGGACAGACCTGCATAACACCTTCGGCGGGTTTTAAACCCAGCTAGCCTGTGCAGGAGCACAATTTGCACCCAGCAAGCTCTTCCTTCTATGGCTAATTACCTTGCAATTATCAAGACTACAAGCCCCCTCCCCATAATTTATTTTTTCCCCTATTGGGAAGGAGAGGGAGATAGAAACCAAACCAATTCACACTTTGAAAGGTGTATGATAAGGATTATTTCTGAGAGCTAAACCTGAAAAAGTTAAAGTAAGCCACACATAGAAGGATCCAAGTCCAATTGCCATAAGAATCTATCTAATATGTCGTATTTGTCAATTCAACAAAACTTTCC
Organism: Talinum fruticosum; assembly: GCA_021018815.1. Lineage (NCBI taxonomy): Eukaryota > Viridiplantae > Streptophyta > Magnoliopsida > Caryophyllales > Talinaceae > Talinum > Talinum fruticosum. The sequence goes on along the minus strand of JAITYX010000036.1, from coordinate 3,542,251 downwards.
TAGAGAACAATAAATTTCACTAGTACAATTTAAACCGAAAAGAGGCTTTTCCTATTACAGATTGATTGGAATCAGGAAAAGTATATACTTGAACTCCAGGAGAAAAGGCAGGGAAAATTCTGTCACACTTATTTAGCGACTGAAAGTTGAAAATTCTCTTCTAGCAACTCTTCAAGGCCAAGTAAAATATACTATTACTTCCAAACGTCAAAGGAATTAAGTATCTCACACCATCAGGCTAGGCTAAAATTTCCTCTAAAAGATTGTCCACGCCTGTGTTTTCTCTCTATCATGCAGAGTATACCTGTTTCTGCAGGTCCACATATATTCTTTGTGATCACAAGCAGTCAACTAAAAGGCAAAGTTGGAACATATTATTAAGGAAATATCTGAATGACAAGAATGCCTGTGCATTATTACATTTTCTCTATCCTCAGTGGACTCGACACCTTTGAGTGTGAACTTCCTCCTCCCCATTGAATCAAATTGACGACCATCTCCGAGTAGCAGCTGAGACCTTTCATCAATTTAGCAGATTAGAGCACATTGACAAGGTTAGAGTTGTAAGTTCTTGTTCGATTTTTTTTTGCCATCCTATGTTGGTTTCATGGTTGTGGGAGGAACCTGAGAAAAACAAGTGCTCAACATGATAGTATTCATTTTCAGCATTCCACAATCTCCTACAGAAACTCATTGTGTGAAAATCTTGCATCAGCCTTCATGAGTCAATGGTTCAACATCTGGCATGAAAACCTAAACAGTTTCGTATATAGATTCACAACCTATTTTAGAAGTTTGGAAAAAAAGATATAGAGGAGTGTGTTGCTTATGTTTAGTTTCCTATTCTATTTAGAATATATTTACGCAGTACTGTAGCTTGTCTTCTCTATGTCTTTTGAGTCTTATATAAATAAATACTTATCTTTGGATATTAGAGCCAATTGTTGATTAGCCAGCAAACTGACTACAGGTGATATTTCTTCCCCTGAATTATCAGCTTCCACTCATCTGTCTCCTATTTCCCTCTCTTCTTCCCTTGATCCACCTACTTTTCTCCTTCTAATTCCCACTCTCCCTATAATTCTAGCCCCCTTTTCCCCATAATCAAATAATGTAGTATTAGAGTATTCTCATTCTATAAGTACATGATCAGAGCATTCCCGGTTATTGACAGGTTCTCTCAACCCATTGTATAACATATGGTTCTAGTTACCCAAAAGAAAGGATAGGAAACATAAGAAGTTATAAGGCATCATAAATAGATTCAAAGCACAAAATACGCTATAAAAATCATAATACATTTGCTTTTCTCTATGAAGAATCCCATTTTGCATGTGTCAAAATATAATTGTGAGTTTTACATTAAGACACAGTTAAAACTCCTACACTCTCATACTACTTTTTCTCCATTGACGAAATTTTCTTCAAAGGTGTGGTGCATTTGCTTTGGATAAAGTGACAATCATGTTTACCTGGTTATGATGATCCGTACACACATAAAACATCACCAAGAGTTAGACCTTACCATAGTTTGTTGTATTCTCCTATAGTGTGAATGTTTACACCAGAATCCAGGCAAATTCAATATGGCAAGAATTTTAAAGATTATTACAGGACTTGGAAGGGCTTCATCATTGTACCTATATACTGTAGCCTGTCCAGATGTAAAATCCGATGTTGCTTGCCACAATGTATGCTTCCTTGGCTGTGGATTTATCTCTCGAAAGAAAAGAGGCTGTCGAGCAAGCTGAAATAGAAGATAACCACCATTTATTATGATAAAATTACAAAAGAACAACCCTGAATTAGTAATTCTATTCATAATTGAGAAGTGTTCTCTTACCACAACATCAAGTGTCTCAGGCCCATTCTCGGGATAATTTGCTTTGATAGCCATAATGTCAGACCACTGAATTTCAATCTTATTCTTAAGGCCACCATCAAGAACTTCCCACACAAGCTTGTGCTTTGCAAAGTAACACTTCGCCACTAAATCTCCTTCATATCTGGACTTGTACTGCAAACCAATATATTACAGAACTTGAATCAAATCTAATTCAATAGACTGTTGAATATGCCTTCTATATCACACAATAACATTCAATTTTAAATTTTACTACTTGAACTGCTTAAACTTGAGTAAAGTGACAAGGAAATTAAAAACCTTGATCTCATCACCGCTTGTTACATGGGAATGACTATACATGGATAAGTTTGACCCAAAAGCTAACAACTAGCCCTGACAAAAATTCGGATTTGGGTCAAAATCGAGGCGAAAAAATTGGTCATTGGACGAAATTTTTTGTCTGATATCCGCTTTTTTCACGTCGAACAATTCGAACAAGTGTAAATTCGGGTTAAAATTGGGTTTCGAACAAAAGAAATAAGAAAATCTTATATCTAAATTTTAAAGTCTGACAATATTTTTTCGGGTTGAACAAATTCGGGCAATTGGGTAGGGCAAAATTTTGCTAGCACTACTAACAACTTAAGCTTATGATTGAAAACCCATAATAGACTTCATTATGTACTATAAGAAATTGAAGTGCCCAAATAGCAGATGGCTCTACATGGATACGTCCCAACCAATAGCCTAAGCATATGGTTGAAAGCTTGTAATAAATTTCATTGTGTAGTATAAGAAATTGAAGTGCCCGAGTGCTCAAATGCGCTTTGGGCTTAAAAAGTGGACAAATATGCTCAATTTGCACAAGTGCAATTTTAAATAATATAAGATCACTCTGATTCAAACTTGACATCTTTTTCAGGAACGAACTTAATAAAAAAGCTTATACTTGTGATTAAAACGCCGAAAAAGGTAAATTTATTTGTTGTAAACTCTTAACAGATGGAATTGCCAAGCATCCATTTCCACATTGAGTAATAAATAGCTATTTTTTTTTTTTCTCAATGATTTAATTAGCAGGAGAATATATTATTACCTCCCAGGTACCAATCTTGAGTAAACTGGCAGGGAAATTCGAAGCCTTGAGCTTATCACCATTTGCAGAAGAACCCTTTTCTTTTCTGGGCAGTGTTTTTGCTAAGGGGGCGCTTTTCTCTTGAGAAAGCTTCATTTGAATCAAATCCAGAAACGAGGGGCTCTTCTTCAGCTTCAATCCCAACGGGCTTGGCTCCTCTAGTGGATTATACCCCTATTCCGATTCAAATTTCACAATAAAGCACGATCTTAAGCAAAACCCGGAAAAAATTAATCACAGAGAAAGAGAGAGAAGATGAATTTTCAAAAACTCGAAGTACCTGGTGAGAGGAATCGAGCTTTTGGCGTTTGGAGAGGGAGTAAAGCTTGTCGTCGTCATCGGAGGCTTCGAATTCCGCCTTCACCGGCCACTTTTTCCAGCAAGATTTCTCCGACTCAAGGGAGGAATCCATTCTGTGAACCATTTTCAGAGCGAAGTATGAACTCGACTCGGAGGTAGCAAAATCTACGACTCTGTGATTTAACTTGGTGAGCTCAGCTTGAGAGAGAGAGAGAGAGAGAGGCAATCTTGCCGATAGCGCCAGCGAATGAGATATAAGGAGGAGAACAAGCGGCGCGTGTTCAACACGCTAAAACTGAGAATCAGCCACGTATGTGGGAAGTGGTACTCAGTATCTGGACGTTATATTTAAATATTGCTAAATTACTCTCCCACCTCCTCATTCCCGGCGGCCAGCGTTGTCCTATTCTGATTCCCGGGCGCTGTATCACATCCCATTTTAATTTGGACGGTAGACCGCTGACGTCAGCAATTTTGGAGGTGCTTGAGTCCGTACAAAGAAGACCACGTGAGCATACGCGCGGCACTATTCAAAATGGATAATGTTTTTTTTTTTTTGGGTTTTTTTGGGGGTTTTGAAAAATGGTCAAATTCGTGAAGCTTCGTAGTGGGGTGGGATTAGTGATGTGCGGGGAGAGAGAGAGAGACAAAGAGAGAGGCTTCGCATCTGGGGCTCTTGTGTGATTGGCTGGGGTGTACACGTGGTGTAATGCCACATCAGTTAATCCTAAGCTTGCCATTTTTCAAGGGTGGAAAGTGTATATGGATAAGGTTCGTCCACCAACTCATTCTTTAATGGTAAATAAAAACTAAAAATGAAAAATACAAAAATCCAAATATTCATATGCTTCCAAATTCTAAACCAATAACTAGACCAGAATTGGTGAATGAAGGGCTTTCGGTTTTGTCTTGAAGTGGGCCTAGTTTCCAATCGAGATATCCAGGAATTTTGGATTAGGGGTTTTTACAAAAAATATTAAAGAAAAGTGGGAATGGATGTAATTTTATTAGGAAAGTAAAGCATTTTTATCCTCTCAAAAGATATTTAAGGTATTTAGGATATGATCGTGTTATCAATTAAAATTAGTAGTAGAGGTTTAGAGGTTATCAATGATTACAATTAGCGGTTATAAGTGATTATCAACTTTTACGATTAGCAATTAGCGATTAGGAGCATTTACAATTAGCGTTTAACGGTTATGAGCGATTATGATTGAATTTAAAAGTTAATTAGTGTAATAATAATAATAATAATAATAATGAAATATGATATTATGATTAGCGGTACTATTAGTGGTTAGCTATTATGATTACTTGTTTGGCGAGATGCTACCGGTTATAAATACGGTTATAGTCACTAAAACGAACCAACCCTTAAAAAATAAATTAATTTTTCTCATATTTATCACAAGGTTGTTAGAATTAGAATCCTACTTAGAATCGATCGGAGGTGATTAAAATCGGAATCGTAGAATCGGATCTCCGCGATCGTCGGGCCGGGGTCGTGGGCGAGGTGGTTAGCCTCGGCTCGAAGCTTGGCGGGTAGATCCGAAACCTTTTTTTAATTTTTAGTCGAAATAACCAAGAGGCGATTAAGAGAAATAAATCGGAAAATGGGAGTTGCCAGTTAGTTTTAAAAATAGAAAACAAAAATAAAATAAGGAAATACTCTTCCAATCTTAGTACGGTAAAACTAAGTTTGGAAGAGGTTAAAAATTACTCCATTGGTCTAAAATCGAGAATCGGATTCGAGAACGGGATACAAAAAGTAGGGATAAACCATTCCGTTCCGCCCGTTAAACGACGGCCTTACTAGTTTGAGTAGTAGATTTAAATAACACATTAAAAGTAGGCACACAACATGATTAGATGCGAAAATAAAGACAACCAAAACATGCTCACAAAGGCAATAAAAGCAAATACAAAAAGCAATAATCAAAAGCAATAAAGAAAGAAAAGAAAAGCGAGAAAAGGAACGAAAGCGAAAAACAAAGAGATTACACCACGTGAGGAGGAAATAAATGCGATACAACTTTTCTTCATAATATGGAAAGCGATAGAAACATAAAATAAATAAACCGTTGGGAAAGTCTGAATTGGTGCGACAGTGATGAATTGAATGAGCTTTTTGTGAACTTTTATTTTATGTAGGTAGGTAGAAACACTACAAAAAAAGTGACTTTTACCAATAAGGTCATATCTCGTTAGTAAAAGCTACTTTTTGTTGGTAAACCAACAGAAAATTATATATTACTAAACTGTTGGTAAAAACTCGGTGGGTAAAAATTTTACCAACAAATAAAAATGGACCGTTGCAATTAATGTTTAATACCAACATAGAAGTTTTGTTTGTAATACTTTCACTGTTACCAACAAAAGTCTGAATGTGTTAATACCAACAAATATATACGTTGATAATGGTCAATTTGGCGCTATAATCATATCCAACATAAATATATGTTGGTATTAATACTTTTCCGCAATTTATATTTGTTGGTTAAAACATATCCCTTTCAACAAATTCTGTTGGTAAAACATGCTTTATCATCACATTATCTCGTTGGTAAAAAAATATTCAATCACCACGTTATCTGTTTGTACAATTTGATTTCTCCAATTAAAAATATCTGTTGCAAAAAATTTAACATAAACTGTTGGAAATGATAATTTGAACACCTATCACTATTTTTAGTGATACATCACATTGTACACATGAAACAAAAAACATATTCACACAATAATTCGGATTTTATCACAATTGGATTATAAAAGTTTATAAAAGATGATCATTTAGTCTTTACAAAAGCATACTATTTATTGTTAAAATTCAAACCATACAATTAGTAAATTAAGAAAGTACAAACTATACTATATAACCTTATTCTTCATATGGGTCATCGTCTTCATCTTCTTCCCCTTCAAATTCATTTTCTTCCCCTTCATCCACAACATCATCCTCTTCAAATTCCTGGTTATTTGCGTTTTTTTGTTTTCATCATCAAGCTCAATTGAAGAGATTATTTCTTCCGTTATCTAGCAATAGAAAAGAAATCTGTCAAGAAAAAGTAAAAATCATAGATTTTATATCCAAAACAATATTGAAGCAAATTTAAAGCAAACATATTTGATATACCACCAACAAGTAAATTGCTTAGTTGAAACAAATTTGAGATACCAACACCAAGTTAACAAAATCACTCCTCATTTCAGTTCCAAACTTTTCAGGAATAAGAAATTTTCAGTTCAAATACTACACTTTCCACTTGGGCGAGTAACAAAAAAAGGAAAGAAAAGACAACACCAAATAATAAAGGAAAAGCACAAAGACATAACAAATAACAAATCATACGTATCAAAAACATGGAGTTAACATACTACTACTGAGTAAACCTATGAAGGGTGTGCGCTACAGCATATAGCCTGGTCACTTGATATGTGAAAATCATATTTGGTGTAGATAAAGATCTGGAAAACATGCAGTTAACTTCCTTTATATATTTATTTTATTTAAATATATTTCTGAAGGGGAAGTATCTTGCTATTGAGGTTGTTTATTAGTAATTAATAAGATCGTTGAGTACTTTAATAGAAAGGGCTCATTCTGGAAAACAAATATACCCTAATATTAAGAGAGCATTTCCAACATGGATGGTAATGTTTCCGTCTTTTTACAGTAAAAGTTAAATTTGTCACAGAACATTTGTTTTTTAGTTCTATGTTAACATATACATGACTTACATTTTAAAACCAGAGGCGAGAGAGGTCACAGGTCCAGAAGATCACGTACATGAGGTAACATATTTAGTACCAGAGCATATCCCAAAATAATTATGCTATAACAATCTTAAGAAATGGGCTTCGAACAAGACATCTCAAATACAAAAGTTTAAAAGGCCTAAACTTCCATTTAAAGCAGAGGGTACATAATACCCAGAAAGCCTTGCCTGAAACAAGAGGCTTAGGTGTAGATAAAGATTGGATTTCAGGTGCTGAACTAGGAAAAAGTACATTCAACTTGTGCATGAGAATGTCAGCTCTGGATGGTATCTTATTCAAGAGAAATTGCTGAACTATAGGTTTCTTAAACCATTCTAGGACAGAATCCCCTGGAGCTCTCAAAACAACCTTACTAAACTCAAAATGGGAATCAACTGAGCTCAACATTTAGGTAACCACAATCTTCAAAATTGGTCCAGTAACAAGTTGATCCTTCTCGGCACAACACCATAATATAGCATACACTTTCTAAACTTATGAAGGGTGTGCGCTACTACAATGAGGGAGCACCAACTGGTAAGTTTCTGACATCAAGTGACCAGGCTCAGAGACTATTGCCTTTGGAAAAAGCTTATTCTCATATGCAACAATGATTTTCACATACTACTACGCTTTCCAAACTGAGGTATTTTCAATTCACATACTACTACACTTTCCACCTGGCGAGAAAAAAGGGAAAGAAAAAGCAACACTAAGAAACAATAACCTGATGAATCCAAAATGATTAGATAACGAACCTGATGTTTTAGAAGAGTCAACACCATCTTGTCTAACTTTGGAACTTTCTCCTTGGTATCCTTGTACTCTTGCTCAATTTTAATTCTTTTAACTTGTTCTTGCTCCAAAGCACATCTTTTAGAATGGGAACGAGGAACTTTGACGTCCATTCCAAAGGTCCTTGTGTAGCCATTTTTGTCTTCACGTACAACCTTGTTAAAAATCTCATCCCGGACAGCAATATCTCATTTACTATCCTCAAATTGGGCCAACTCAGTGTCAATTGTTTCCTATCAAATAATGTACACCACATGACAAATAAATGATATAAACAAGAATAGGTTAAATATAAAGAACAAAAGGAAAAATAATGCCAAAGTAATATTTCTTACCTTTGCCATAGCTGAAGCATTGTCAAGCTTACTATTATGGGGATCATGGGTCTTTAACCACATTTGAAGCTTATCTAACTTATTGCCTTTTTCCAAAACAACATATATAGTACGAGTAAGAAGATTAAAGTTTGTAAGTAGACATGTGAAGTAATAATAAAAATTATTTGTAGTAATAAAATACTTTCATTATTACCCAAAAAAAGACAAATAAAATAACTAAAGCATAACAGTATAATACCTCCTCTTTTGCACGAATACGTGCCCACATAATGAGGTAATTTTGAATTAGCCCGGTTTCCAATGCCTCTTGCACTTCTTGCCTAATGAGATGTATAAAGCATAATATGAGAGGTATATATAACACGACCTATCTCTATCTAATTTGCCTAATGATGTTTACGAAGCAAGTCGTGTTATTCTAACTTACCTTTCCTTTATAAGATTCCCAAAACTTTACCAAATTCTCCCAAATTTCAGGCGACATGTGTGGGAAATGTTCTGTTTCTCCGATTTATTGCTTCATTGTGAGTTCTTCCATCAAAATGAGCTACTTTCAAAGCAGATTTATAACCTCTCCAACAATCACGCATTTTCTCCATTGCCCATGCATAAGGTTCACGTCATTCGGAAAAGTAAAATGAACGTTATATAATTTAAGGAACAAAGCGAACTAGGAAAATAATAACATTATAGTCATACATATTCAATACATCCAAAAACAATGATTTCTTCCATACCTTCGGTTCTTGCCACACTCCATCTTTCTTCTCTTCTTCCATTGTCCTCCAGTCAAAACAATCAAGTGGCAATCTTCCAGGGTCTCATGCAAGACAACCAATTAAAGAAGACCTTTGTCTTGATGATTCACTTATTGGTTGGAGTTCTTCATTAACGTCCACAAATACAGGGGTCTTTAGCACCTTTGTCTTGTTACACCCACGACCCTTTTCGTTCTTTTGCTTTGTTACTTGCACTCGCCTTCTACTAAGGTCATTTGCTTGCACCGAATCTATCGACCGATTAGGTTGTTGACAAATGTGCCTTGGGCTACGTCGTACCCCTTCCAGGAATTAGAAAAAATTAATTAGTTTTCAATGACATATATGTAAACAACCCCTTGTATAGGAATGCAGGATCAAGGAAAGACCAAAAAGAAAATGTACCGGTTGAACACTCGTTGTAGGACATTGATGACGGTCATTCAATGGCACATTGTTCTCCCCTTGTGCACTTGAAGCATTCGAGCCACTAGTCTTAGTTAACGAGGTAGTTTTTGGCGGAAGGCCTTCTCATTAAGAAAAGTAAGGAGTCAATAATAATAAACTAAATACTTAATATTATGTAAGCACATATGGAAAGTATAGTATGTAAGCATATACTTGAAGGGTCCTCTTGATTAGGAGTTTGCTTTGAATTGTCTGTGTATCACTTGAAGCCATAGCCAAAAAAAAAAAAGTTACCAAAAAAATTTATATCACTTGAAGCCATATAAATTACGAATTTCAGTGATCATATGATAATCATACACCACTTACTTGACTTAGATGTTGATTTATGACCATTTGCAAGCATTTTACTTTCATGAGAAGTACTTTTACTATGATGATCAGCCAATTGTCCAGGAGAGTCTTCCCTAAAAGAAGATAATGTTACCCAAAGTACTTCATTTCTATGCATGACATAAGCCAAACAATTTTCAAGCTTAATATCTTACTTTCGCTCTCACTTTTAATTTTCTCATTTAAATTAAAAAGATAATGGCTTGTAGTAGCCAGTGAGAGTCGGACCATGTTAGGGTCCGATTTCATTGTGCATGTGAGTGGATATAGTATTCATGCTTCTTGCTTTACTGGATATCATCTTTGTGCATGTTAGAATGAACTAAATTGAAAATCCAGTTTTCAGCAAATAGCATAGAGGGTTGCCAGTGTAGCAAAATTTTTAACCAAAAAGTAGAAGAGGGCTTGGGAGGGGGCATTTTTCCAAGTTGAACATTTGAACAAGGAGACAGAGATGAGGTCAGGAGATTCATTATTCCAAATTTCATAGACAATGGGATGAAAGCAAATTGATATACTAAAACTTGAACATAGCAATTTATCATCATTATGAACTTACTAATTGGAGCCTCAGTAGAGTTGAGTTGATCTGTTCAGGGAACAAAGGGCGGTGAATTGATGACCCTGCAAATGTTGTGCCCTGATAAAGTTGACGCTTGGTTCAACCTGGGACTACGCCTTGTGTTGAAATTAACATTCTTCCCCTTTGAAGTTAGAAAACTCTAGAGCAACGTAAATACACAGCTTATTAAAATATACAATACATAATTTGCTTGGTTATAAGTATATGTATATGTATATATACACATATATATACCATACCGCAAGTTGATTTCTTTGAATTAACATCTTCTTAGATGCTGGTTTTCCTGTGCAAGCCATGTAGAACCTAACACAAATTCTATTAGTACTTTTGTGTTATAAAAAATAATATCAACATCATTATGATATAGCAGACATTGTACAATAAAAAATAACAAAGAAATATATAAACCATATAGATTATTGTTAATGTCATTCCACACTAATGAAAATGTCTATTAACCTCAAAAAACACATATAACTAAGTAAACTAAAGTAAACTATTCAGAGTCAAAATCATATAATGTTTCATCTTCTTCATCGCTATCAGTAGTATAATCAGCTTCCATAGTAGTATTGTAATCGGCTTCCATATCTACATCACTGCTCCCTCCAACTATGTTCCCTCCATCTATGTTAGCTAAAGGTTCATTCAATGTGACTCCGGCGATGTCATCTTTAACATCCTGGATATCATCTCCATTGATCACAGTTGAATTGTGTGCTTCCAAAAGATCTACTTCTGGCAGAGTTTGATCTTCCATCTCAAATAAATCCCTTGGCTTAGTAGCAATTACTACATGCCAATTTTTCTCTCTAGAAGATTCTGGTGCATAGAACACTTGCACTACCTCATATGCAAGAAAAAAAGGTTCATTTGTCCTCCAACGTGAGTTCAAGTTAACAAGCGTAAATCCGTATTCATCTTGTTTAACACCACAAATTGGATCCACCCAATCACACCGAAATAGCACAACTTTTCTTCCTTGCGGATAAATGAGTTGAATTATCTCAGTTAGAATACCATAACAAGGCATGTCTCCCACATCTGTTTTTGAATTGACAAGGACACCAGAATTTTGAGTCATAGTGCTTATATCAATCTTTTTAATACGCCATCTGTACCCATTACAGGTGATCCAAGTTATTCTTTTTACCTAAGAATCTGGCTTACGGGCCAAATATTTCAAATCATCAGCCAACTTAGATCACAAGGAAGATGCCTAGAAACCTAGAAACCTGAAAATAATATAGCGTACAAGACTAAGTATATATATTATATACAAACCTATTAAATTTAGTATGATACTTACATTTCGAGAAAACCAATATGGAAACATTCTTTTATGAATCTCACCAATATTCTCATTTGCGTTTTGGTGTTTGATTCTAACAATGTCATAATGCTCTCTGAAATCATAATACCACAACTACAAATATAAAACATTTATAAAAAAAAATTTTGTAGGGATAAAATAATAAAATAACCTAAGTGCACTTACTCTGCATACACCTGAACTTCATCACAATTAAATATCACATAATTATGAGCTTGTTCAATCACAGAACAATCAGGACGTTTGTCTTGTAGTTTAGATAATGCATGCCAATTTAGGAAGAATATAGCTAGACCCTTGTGCACTTCATCACCCTCGTCATGGTTCCTTGAAGACCTATTCTCCCTTGTCTCCACGCCTTGCAAGTATCTAGCGCAAAATGTTAAACATTCCTCTTATATATATCTTTCGACAATTGATCCTTCTGGACAATTTTTATAGCCAACAAATGATTGAAACTTTCTTAAACCCCTACGATCATTGAAATCATTTAATATATGAATAAGTTTTTTTTATGTTTCATAAAATAAAATACGTGATACATCCAATGATACATAACTCGGCCGCCAACTCTTGCTTCATATGGTAAGTGGACAATTAAGTGAACCATTATGTCAAAAAAGGAAGGCAAAAAAATACCCTCTAATTGACAAAGTATAAGAACAACACGATCTTCCAAATTCTTAAAGTGCTCCGATGTTGCATCTTTAGAACACAACTCTTTAAAGAATGTATTCAACTCGATCAAGACAGCACTCAGATTCTTGTTTTGCATTTTCCTCGCCACCAATGGCAATAATTGTTGCATGATAATATGGTGGTCATGGCTTTTTAATCCGTATATTTTACCATCCACAATGGGCCTCCTAATATTTGCAGCATACCCATTGGGTACTTTAATGGATGCTAATATGCTAATAAATTCATCTCTCTCTTTTTGGCTTAATGTGAAACAAGCTGGGGGTATATAAGTCTTACCATAATCTTCCACATGATGAAGACTATGCCTTATGTTCAACGCTTTCAAGTCAAGGCGTGACTACAAGGTATCTTTTGACTTACCCTCAATGCTTAATAGTGTAGCAAGTACATTCTCTCGAGACATTTTTTCCACATGCATAACATCTAGGTAGTGACATACTACAAGGTGCTCCCAATATTCCAGTTGGAATGTTTTTTCCAACGGTGTAACCTCATCCCCCTTATTTCTTCTATTTTTTCGTTTGGTGTCGGGGTGTTTTCAAACCGACATTCATGATCTACCGGTTCAACTCCACATAATAATTTAGGAGGCCTCATTTCTGTTTCACTGTTTTTGTCTGCGGCGAAATTTATGATCACCAGGTAAGAAGCGGCGATGGCCCATGTAACACTTTTTTTTTTACTTCCTTTCAAATAAAGGGAGCAAGTGTCAATGTTACAATAAGGGCAAGCATGTTTCCCTTTCACCGTGTAACCCGACAAATTACCATATGCAGGAAGTTGTAGAAATCAAGGCTCCATGGAGATTGAATGTCTCATCTTTTAAGACATCATAAGTTTAGTTTCCACACCTGACTCCCATAATTCCTTTAGCTCATCAACTAAAGGTTCTAGAAAGACATCAATTTAATTTCCGGGTGACTTTGGACCAGGTATATGCAAGTGAAGAAAGAGATAAGGTTGTTTCATCCACAATCATGGAGGCAAATTATAAGTCATTACTATAACTCGTCCACATGCTATATTGAGTGGTCATGTTCCCAAATGGATTAAACTCGTCGCTTGATAGACAAAGCCTGACATTTCGTGGGTCCCTAGCAAAGTTTGGATACCTACTATCAAAATCTTTCCAAGCATAAGCATAAGCATCAACTGGATGCCTCAATTTTCCGTCTTGTTTACGTTTCTCTGCATGCCATCTCATTAAGGGAGAAGTTTTAGATGACATGTACACTCTCTTTAATCTAGGTATCAAAGGAAAGTGACGCAAAACCTTCATCGGAACTGGATTGCCGTAAGCTAATCTCATAATCTTTCCATCATCCGCCGTTTTATATCTAGAAACATTGCACTCAGGACACTTATTAAGTTCAGCCTTGTCTTTCCAAAATAGAACACAATCATTGGGACAAGCTTCCATCTTTTCGTACTCCAAGACCAAATTGTTTAATGATGCTTTGCATTTTCTTAAAAGAGTCGGGCGACAATGAATCTTTAGGAAGAGCTCTTTTGAAAAGCTTTACGAAAGCATTAAACGCCCTATCACTCACCCCATACAAACATTTAAGATGATACATTTCAACAATGAATGATAGTTTACTAAACTCCTCACAACCAGGATAAAGAGGTTGCCCTGCATCTTCAATTAACTTAAAGAATGTCTTGGCCTCCTCACTTGGGCCTCGATGTACCCTTGATGGTTTCATGACATTCAAAGGCATCTTCTATCATTCCATGCATGTCATGATCAAATGATCCATAATTTTCATCATTCAACTCATCATCCCCGATCTCACTATCACCATCATCACTCATTCTCCGCTCTCCATGGAAAACCTAAAAACATTTCCGGTAATCAATATCCATCCCTTTCATAATAAGATGGCCTTTCACAATGTCTCTCTCATGGTAAAATAGATTAGCACAATTTGAGCATGGGCATGGAATCTTATTATCACTAGCCGAAGTTGCAAATGCATGATCAAGGAATGCATTTAAACATTCTTTATACTCGTTATCTACTGTTCTGAGTTTCACCCAACTTTTATCCTTAAACACATCCATAATAATATCTAGTCCCTACATATTTCAAATTTTAAATTATTATATTTGTAATTTATGAAAACATTAGCTTTTATACAAACAAACATAAAGTAAGAAGTATAAAAGTATATAGTAATAAGAAAACTAATTGTTTAAATATAATGCCATTCTTTTATAGTAAGGGTGAAGTCAAACAATGCAAATAAAGAAACCACAATCTAATCCCCTCTCCCCCCAAAAAAAAAAAAAGAGAAAAAGGGAGCTATTAGGGTGCACCAAGTTATATAATGAAAAAACCACAATCTAACCCCCCAAAAAAAAGGATTATTGGATTTTAATATCTCGAACTTTAAGTCATGTTACTCATAATATCTCAAACTATTAATTGGCCCGTAACATCCCCACCTTTAACACTAATATTTTTCAATATTCCATACTTTGAAAAATTAGTGTCTTAGTGTCCTGAAATTGGGACAACTAAGGTTAGTTTTTCAAAATATGTGATATTAAAAAATATTAGTGTTAAATGTGGGTATGTCATAGGCCAATTAATAATTCGGGATATTATGAGTAACATGACTCAAAGTTCGGGACATTAAAATCCAATATTCCAAAAAATAAAAAGATCATACTTCAAATAAAACAAGCGTTCAAAAAAATAAAAAATTGATATGCATGATAAGGTGTTGCTCTTTTGGAGTCCACCTCAAAACTACTATATTGCAATTTTTATGCACATGAAAGTGCATAAATCGACAAATTACCCTAAATTAATGAAAGTGATATACTTTAAAAGAATAAAATAAACTCTTAAAAATCCCATATGAAACAGTTCTTAATATTCTAACAAGTGATGGGATTGTATTAAATAAGGTAACTTTTATTACACATTTACATACATTACTCTTATGATATGATTTACTCCCTTCCAAAAATCAATCAACATACAACATAATGATATGAAATACTATGCTAGGCTCTTAAAAATCCACAAGAACATATAAGCAATTTCACTATGAATATTGGACATAACAAATTATAGAAAAATGCACATTAATGTTCAACTCGAAGCAAAACTCAAACTTTAAATCGACAATATCCATATCGATTGTCCACAAGGCAATGAGGATTACCTTCAAGAGTAAAATCTCTAACTCTCTAGTAGGTTACAAACACCTCCCTAAAATTAGTAGGTTACAAACACAAAATAACAACTTATTCTCATATTCTGACTCATATAATTCAGATATGAAAACTACTGACACAAAATCTAATTAGTTTAACAATATCCTAATTGAAAATTCCCAATTTTTACATAACAATGCTTGAAATTCATTCCCTAATATTTAAATTAGGTTAACAATTTCCTAATTGGAAATTCCCAATTTCCAAATCATACAACAATCAAAAACCATTGACATAATTCATTGGCTACGGATAAAATTCATTTGCTACTGGCAAGTACAAAAGTTAGTTGAAATGGGCTTCCTGGAACCACCAGTGAGGAGTACACTGGAAGTTGTTGGGGGCGATGAAAATCTTGCCCTTGAAAAGCTTTGCTCAGGCTAGGTTCATTTTAGAATCTACATTTGTTGCTTTTGCAGAAAGTTGAATATATTGTAAAGTTATACAGCTTTACAACTCTATTTCATCCAAAGGCTAGCTAAGGTTATCTGTTTGATATTTTTGTTGTGATTGATGTTGGGTTTTTTAAATATAAATAAAGAGGTTAAGAAGGTTAATTGTTGAAAATAGAATACTTAAAGAATGAATGAGAAAGTTTTATATCCTCTCTCTCTCTCTCTCACACACACACACACTCTGAGATATCCTGGTGTGTGCATTCCTCCCTTTCTGTATCATTGAACTATTTTATTCAGTACCTGTAGCCCTTCCCTTGCCCTTTTTTTTTTTTGGGGGCGGAATGTTGGGAGAGCCAATTGAAAAGGAAATATTGTTGGGACAAGTTAATTGAGAACAGTCTCATGTACCCTTCACATTGTAGCATTTGCAGTAGCTGAAGGACTTCCTGAAACAGTCTTCTGTGGCCTTGGCACTCTATGTTTGCAAGAGCCCCAATAGTGGTAATATGGTTTTCTCTGTTATTTTCAGAGTATATATTTTCAGCAACATTCATATTTCAGAACTACACACACATTCATATTTCAGAACTACACACACACACAGAGAAAAATAGAGGGAGACGGAGAGGGAGAGTGTACCGAGATGGTTTTATTTGCAAAAATACAACCCAGAAACTATTTAACAGAAAGATATCAGGAGGATCCAAATCAGAAATGGAGTGAAGACTGTAAAAAGGGAAGAGTGAAATGAAATCTGTCTCT
Source organism: Talinum fruticosum (assembly GCA_021018815.1). Classification (NCBI taxonomy): domain Eukaryota; kingdom Viridiplantae; phylum Streptophyta; class Magnoliopsida; order Caryophyllales; family Talinaceae; genus Talinum; species Talinum fruticosum. The sequence continues at coordinate 3,525,513 of JAITYX010000036.1, read as the reverse complement.
GTGCCCTATATATATGTTGATGAAAGTAGAAACAACAGACCAAATACGAAAGGGATTCGGGAGTGTACTCCAATACTACTGAAACAAAAGCAACTCAAAATTCAGAATATTGTCCCTCTCTAAATTAAACCCATAAAAATTAAATCCCTAATTTGGGTTTCTACAAAATAGAGACAGAGTTTTTAAATACCAATAAACCAAAGCAGATGAGAATCAATACCTAAATTAGTCTAAACTTTACAAAAGACAAGATTACAAACCAAAGCAATCAACAACAATTGACAAGTTCCAATTTTCACACTTTGGCTATTGGCAAGAATAAAAAAATAAAAAAATAAAAAACTGACCAGAATGAAGATGAAGGAAGCGTACCTAAACAGGGAATCTTCAGTGCGAAATGAACACAAAGAGGAAGCACGACACCACCACTTTGGCTGCTGGTTTCAGAGCAATCAAAACCCACCACCGGTGATAAATTCTGATGAGAAAGGGCAATCAGACAACCACCAAGGAGAGAAAAAGAGAGAGGAAGAGAAAGGGGAGAGAAAGAACTCACCGTGCGCTTTGTCGCCTTGACCACCGGCGACAATCAGCGAAACCCGTCCAGCAAAAACGACCAAAACGCGAGAGCAGCGAAGAATTTGGGTAAATCTCGAAAGAGAACAGCAAGCAGCAAGAATTTGGGTACAGTTCAAGCGAAGGATTTGGGTTTGGGGAAAGATAACATCAAGCAAACGAAGGGAAACAGCGAGGGAAAGAACGATTTGGAGGCCGCGTCGAACCGGTTGATGCACAAAATAATTGTTCGCCGGTAATTCAGAGTTTGAGGGAAGATTTAATTGTGAATTGGGCTTGAGTTTGAGCGAATTGGGGTTGATTTTGAGGGGGATTGGATTGTTCGCCGGCAACGCGAGAACAGCAGCGAGGGAACAAATTGGGGAACTTTCTTAACAGTGAATCTTTTCATCAAAAAGATCATGAATCTTTCTCTAAATTTTCATTTCCCGTTTTTAATTTAGCAAATATTAAACAAATGAATTAAAGTTTTTATTTTTATTTTTTATTTTCTCAGATTTCTCCTTTCCTTTATTTACTTTTTAATAATTATAATATAATATATAGTGCCAAATCATAAACGTTGTCAACAAACATATTCAGCTCAAATATAATATTGGTGATGAAATTGTTATACCATCAGATAATATAAATGATATTATGTCAATGAGAATATTAAGAATTTAATTTTTCTCTTTCTGCCTTTACCATTAGATAATATAGGTGTTGCTATCTCAATGACAATACCAACAATTTAATTTTTTCTATTGCAAATATTTTCTAACATTTATCAACGAGATACGTAGATGTTGCAATTTCAATGACAATACCATCGGATAATATAAGTGTTACTATTTCAATGACAAATATTTCTAACTTTTACCAACGAGATACATAAGTGTTGCTATTTCAATGATAATACCATCGGATAATGTAATTGTTACTATTAATCACTTTTATTAATAGAACAAAAATTTTGTTATTATCGATCCGTTGGTAATTCTAACATTTCTTGTAGTGAAAGATGTGTGATTGATGGAGTTTTGAGATTTAGATGTAGTGAAATGGGGAATATGATAGGAATAGGCTTAAAAGAAATCAAGAGATCGGAATACAAAAAGGAGTATTTAGTGGCTCTTAGTTTAGCTTTAGCAACATATGTTAAGGAATAAGTTGTTGAAATGGTAGCATAAGCTCTCTATCTATAGGAAATGAGTAGGTCACGAAATGACTTAGGTTTTTTATTAAGCAACCGTCCGTAAATGAACCTTAACCAGCTAAAAAATCACAAAAATCGGACCAAAAATCAAAGGATAGAATTGGATCTCGGGATGTGCAGCACGGCCATAAACAACGCCGTTTGGTCCTTCAGACTTCTTCCATGTTGCAGCAAGACTCGGGCAAAACGCAATGTTTTAGGTGAATTGGAACCTGGTGCATGGCGCCGGATATAAACGAGATCGTTTTGAGGAAAATAAGCTTCGTATCTCGGTTGGACTTTTAGAGTAAAACGCAGACATTTTGGTGCTTCGACCATAAAACGCAGCCACGGCCACGAATTCGTTTTGATGTCTTCAACTCCATGTTTGGGTGGGACACTCGGTGGTTAAATGCGGTGTTTTGAGCCCCGAATCTCCTTGTACGCGGCGCCGGACTTTCGTTGACTCTAGAGGTTTGACCCGAGCTTGGACCGTCCAAAAGAAAAGGACTTTTGGACCGACCCAAGGCAAAAGGCTATTTATTTGGTGCTAAAGGGTTCTTTGTGGTTTAGTGGCTTCCGTCACACCAATCAAATACCGTTTGTGATCTAAATCCTCAAACGAGACTCGGGATTTCATCATCGGGCTAAAAATAAATAAATAATTAGAAAAGGGATGACACTTTTTAGGTGTCTACAGTTAGCTCCCACTTTGACCGAGTCCGAAAGACAAAGGTTACCTGTTGCTTTGGATGCCCATGGAATCAATGTGTCTTGAATTAATTGTCTTTTAATTTGAACTCTAACAAGGGAACCTAGACTTGACTAACGAGTCCGAAGTCCAAGTGGCTTATTCCTTAACATGGCCAATTAAAGATCCGAAGCTCGGATTGGTGTGCCTAAGCTTGACCATGCGCTTAGTCCGAAGCTTGGCGGAGGCCTTGAACTTGACTTGGTTAGTAAAGTCCGAAGTGCAGTGGGGTGCCCGAATTTGACCACTTCTTAGATCCGAAGTTCGGGAAAATATCCCGAGCTTGGCTCAATCAATGTCCTGAAGCTCTGGATGAAGGGCCTAAACTTGAGCGTTTCATGGTCCGAAGCTTGGCTAAAAATTTCTTCACTAACAATTTTGTTAGCTAATAATCAAATGTAAATAGTTTCACGTGTTACCTAAAAATGGTCTATAGCTAGATCATGTTTTTGAGGTGTTGTCTCGATTTAGCCATACGGAGGTCTTGAAGTCTTGGCTTGGTCTCCGAACCTTGACCGCTGTTAGGCCTAAAGCTCGATTGGTGCATCCGAACCTTGACCGCTGCTGGGTCCGAAACTCAACTAGGGTGTATGAACCTTGATCGTTGTTAGGCCCGAGACTTGACTCGGGATGTTTGAACCTTGACCGTTGTTTGGCCTAAAGCCCGACTAGTGTCCGAACCTTGACCATTGTTGGGCCTAAAGCTCAACGAGGGTGTCCGAAGCTTGACCAATGTTGGGCCCGAAGCTCGACTGGAGTGTCTAAACCTTGACAACTATTGGGTCTAAAGCTCGATGGAGGTGTCCGAACATTTATCATTGTTGGGCCCGAAGCTCGACGTAAGTGTCCGAATCTTGACCACCTGTTGGGCCCGAAGCTTGACGGGAGTGTCCGAACCATGACCACTATAGGGTTTGAAGCTCGGCGGAGGTGTCTAAACCTTGACCATTATTGGCCTTGAAGCTCGACGAGGGTGTCCGAACTTTGACCACAATTGGGCCTCGAAGTTCGACGTCTATCCACTTTCGTCGGAATAGGGACAAACACTTATCTTCATGTAGAAATTTTTACCTAAACTTTGTCGTTGGATGACCTAAAACATAGGGAATGGTCTCGCTTGAAAATTTGATGTTCCATGAGGCTATGTGCATCATTCTAAATTTGAGCTTTTAGTTTGTGTACTAATAGCTCCTTTGTTTTTATAGTAGAAGATTTAATGCATCTTCCTGAGTATTCTTGGAGTTTGTTGTGGTTGTATGTCCCTTTCAATCATGAGCCCCCATGTTCTTCTTAGATGCTTGTGTATAACTCTTCTCGAATGTTGGAGAGTTGGCCATCTTTGATAGAATCTCTTTAAAGGTGGCAGTGCCAATGACCTTCCCGATGTTGACTTGATGGATGATGCTTGATTGAATGATTTCTTATAGAGTGCTTTGTTATTAAGTTTAGTATTTTTAGAAGTTTGACTCATGTAAAGAAGATGAATGCAAGAATCTATTCTAAGAACAAATGCATTCTTTTATTAAGATGATGCGAAAAGTTAAAAAAGACTAACAAAATTGCACTTTTAGCCCCCACTCCCCAATGTAAAGCCTAAAGAAAAGTGGGACTTTTGAATTGTAATGTATCGCTATCGGCGCTAGACTCGTGATCCTAATGGTTTGGTGCGAGATGAGAATGGCAAGCCTCCCGATTGATTCGATGCCTTTTCCCGATTGATTTGTACTCCCTTGGTATGGAAAAAGGTGGCTTTGAATTTGGAAATAGGAAACAAGAACAAGATTAGGATTGGGGTCGGACCTCATGGGCTTCCTACATATTCGCTATAGTGGAAATCGAGCTTTCGTAATTCAAAAAGGAATACCGATTGAGGTTTTTTTTAGAAAATAGGAAAAGGAAATAAATTTAAGATGGATCCGAAAGAGGGAAATGCATACTTTATTGGTATCCTTGATGAGTGATCCGCTCATTGGATGATCTTCTAGATGGTTGAAGTTTTTATGGATACCGTTGTTCTTCTATAAGCATGCCAAGCATCTCCGAGTATTTTGAAGTCCATGATAGGCAAGAACTTCAAAAGTTGCTGATAGACAGTGTTTCGGGTTCTTGATAATGAGCCTAACTCGATCCTTTTAGAAGATTGATAAGCCATGTGGATGGCTTTTGCCCTCCAACGAGTGAGGAAGTCGGTGAAACTCTCTTCGCCTCCTTGCTTGGTCAGCTCAATATCTCGAAGAGTGACTGGTAGATCAGTATTGTAGGAGTATTGATGTAAGAACTCTTGTAAAAGATCTTGCCGGTTTGTAACCTTGCGTGGGTCAATAGCATTTACCACTTCATGACGTCTTTGTCAAATGTCCATGGGAAGATGACATGTTATGTGTCCTTCGGTACATTCTTTAAGGTCATTGCCCCTACAAAGTTCCTCACGTGGTGATGAGGGTTTTCGGTTCCGTGGAACTTGATGTCGAGCATAATGAATTTTGGAGGCAATTTGCCTTTAGGGATTGAAGTGAATCCCCGAGCTAAATAGTAGTCATTGAACATTGAAGACTCCAGTAACATCTTCTCTATCCGATCTATTCGTGCATCATCTTGAGTCTCCGACTGAGGTTCATAGCGGCATCCTCCCTCTTTTGATTTCTTCTTCAGTTCTTTGAGTATAAGGTCAAGGGTTTCTACTATTGACTCAATCTTCTTATCTTGGGCCTCGGTCTTAGCTTCTATCTTTGGATTAGACTCCTTAAATAAGGTAATGATAGGAGTTTGTTCTGGCTTGTTAGCCATTTTTAGAGGAGGATTGTGCTTTGTTCGCCGATGACGTAGCAGCGTTACTAATAAAAGTGTCGGATGTACTCGGTGTGGTATGTGCTGATGTGGGACATATCGGTGTTGACCATACCGGTGTTAATTAGACTTCTTATTTCCTAGGCCGCTTCGTGTTAGGATTCCCGATTTGAGTAGGATTCCCTATCATATGTCCCAAAAGAGTACATGCTCGGGATTGGCTTGTGAAAAATTTAGGGAGATAGGGCTTAAGTGCTTGACCCCGAGGAATGATTGATCCTAAGTTGAAGAAAAATAATATGCTCTTTTACTTTTGGATGAACATAAAGAGTGCAAATTGGACCAAAATGAAATGCAACGATGCAAATGGAATCCCTTAGGTTGGACTGAATTTGATTTTGCTAAATGCGGACAGAGACTCAACTAATTTGAGATGAATTTTACTCTGTCTAAATGCAAATAAAAGACTCTCCCAATTAGAGATGAATTTTAATTTGACTAAATGCAAATAAAAGACTCTCCTAATTAGAGATGCATTTGACTTTGGCTAATGCGAAGAAAAGACTCTCCTAATTAGGGATAAATTTGACTTTGGCTAAATGCAAATGAAAGACTCTCCTAATTAGAGATGAATTTAATTTTGGATAATGCGAAAATGAAATGAATGGACTCACCTTAATTGAGATGATTTTTAATTTGGCTAAAATGCAAAAATGGACTCACCTATTTGTGATGAATTTAAAATTTGGCTAATGAAAAAAAAATGAACTCGCCTTATTGGGATGAATTTAATTTTGGCTAATACAAAAATAAAATGAATGGACTCACCTTAATTGGGATGAATTTTATACTCACCTTAATTGAGGTGATTTTTATTTAGGCTAATGCAAAGACTCACCTATTTGTGATGTATTTAAAATTTGGTTAATACAAAATGGACTCACCTATTTTGAGATGAATTTAAAATTTGGCTAATGCAAAAAACAAAATGAATGGACTCATCTTAATGGATATGATTTTTAATTTTGGCTAAATGCAATAAAAAATACAATTATTGGACTGACCTAAAAGGGAAGGTAATTTTTGACTTTTGGCTAGAAATGCACATAATGGATCGACTTTAGGAAATTTATTATGACATTTTATTTTCACCCATGCAAGGGTTAATCAGGACTCCACACCTATCCCTAAAGGTTCACAAGTAGATGATTAAATCTAAAAACAATCACATTCATCCAAGTAAGCAAATAAAGAGACAAGGGACCACCTAAACAACCAAGGCTCTATGGTCAAAAGAGGGTTAAATCTAGGTATGATATATGGTGTCTCACAAGTACGAGAATTTAGTCATCTGTAGGGTGCAATACAAGTATGAATTCTTGATGCCTCTTGGTAATCCAAAAGAGTGTGTTATTAAGGAAGCAATATTGCCTCCCTAACAATCAAGCCTAGTTGGGCGCGTGTGGGTTAGCAATTTGAACCTCCTCCAAAAATTGTTCTTAAAAGGTAACGGTTAATGGTCCAACAACATAAAAATAAACTATGTTCAAGGTTGCTTAAAATGCGGGATGCCTAATACAAATACATTATTAACTCACTACTCAAATTTTCAAGTTTCGTCCTCTTAACAAGTGATTATCCCCAGTGGAGTCGCCCTGTAGGAATCACGGTCCTTAGGGGGCAAGCTTCCCCAAGAATTGGCGGGCTTTTAAATTTTCTCTTTAAAGATGGAAATGATTTAAGATTTTGGATATTGATTTTTGAAAGTGGAGATGAACATCTTATTTAGATTTTCGAATTTTTACAAGCTAATTTAAAATAAGTTAAATTGGATTCAATGGTGGTTTTATTAATTATTTTATTTTAGAAAGTATTTTCAGAAATCTCGGGATATTATTTCATAACTAAAAAATAGAAAAATTAGGGTTTGATTGATTTTTCCGTGAGGCTTTAGGGCCAAACCGGTGTGAAAACACCGGTTTGGATCGAAGCCCTACCCACTAACCACTCGACGCCGGCGAAAGCCAACACTCGTGTGGTCGGCGGCGCGAGCCGAGGCGGTGGCTGAGGTGGTCAGCCTCGGCATGTAGCTTGGCTGGCGGATCTCGAAATATTTTTTGTTTAATTTTTAGTCGAAATAACCGAGATGCATATTAAGAGAAATAAATCAAAAAATGGGAGCCGCTAGTCACTTTTTAAAAAAACTAACAAAAATAAAATAAAGAAATACTCTTCCAATCTTAGTACAAGTAAAACTAAGCTTGAAAGAGGTTAAAAGAATGACTCCATTGGACTAGAACCGAGAATCGAATTCGGGAGAGGGGTACAAAACCTAGGAATAAGCCCTTCCGTTTCGCTCGTCAAACGACGACCTTTACTAGTTTGAGTAGTGGATTTAAATAACATATTAAAAGCAGGCACAAAACATGATTAAATACGAAAATAAAGGCAACCAAAACATGCTCACATAAGCAATAAAAGCAAATACGAAAAATGATAATCGAAAGTAATAAAGAAAGAAAAGAAAAGCGGAAAAGGGAACAAAAGCGAAAAATAAAGAGATTACATCGAGTGGGGAGGAAGTAAATGCGATACTACTTTTCTCCATAATACGGAAAGCAAGTAAAACATAAAATAAATAAACCGTTGCGAATACCGGATTGGTGCCCTCGAGGTTGTCCCACTTGTTGATCCGGATCTCGAATTTGTCAACGACGTGTGGTGAATTTAATAGGCTTTTTGTGAAATTTTTTATGTATATAGGTAGAAAGATGTGTGTGAAGGCTTGGGTATAACTCTCTACCTCTCTTAAGTTTTAATTATAAGTCATTCTAGGCATTATAGAAACTCATATCTAAGTTTTCATTCTATTCCGACTTACTCGTAAAGCGCTTCACCGCATATCTCTTGCTTGTGTTTTTGACTCACTCGGACCTCACTCAAAACCATCGCGTGCTCAAATAATTTTTCGAACACATTTATTCCGAGCACTCGACTTTGTATTTCAAAGTAAAATGAATTACAACGTTAATTCTTTATTCTAAGTCAGTTTATTTCTTGGAAGATTATTTGATTGAATCAAGTTCACGCTTATTGATTTTCTACTATCTAACCCGATTACTTCTAGGATTGACTCAAGATGGAATCCGAACCTAGTGCATATTAGACTCGTAAAATTTCATTCTTTTAGGCCAAAGATAGTTAAACACCTAATTACTCCGATTTAAATATTATCTATGCCTAATTTTGGACCAAAGTATTTTATACTTTGAGAACCAATGTGGTTCGCTTTTGTAGGTTTACATCCCAACGTATCTTTTCCGAGTGACTCAAAATAGTGCATTACAATGGCTAGTAAAGATTTCAGTCCAAAAACAAAACTCAACGGTCATTACGCTCGGTTATCTATATATAGAAGCCACTCCATAATACTTGAAAATTGTTGTAGCTGGAATTATTGTTGAATTTATTGCCTAACACTTACTTAATGCATTCTTACTCAATCTTCTACTTACAACTTCAACTTTGTATTTCATACTTTCCGAGTTGAAAGAGAGTCTTGTAATCAGTTACATTCTTCTCTTACTTTCTTAGTAAGTCCCTTGATCGAACTGTAAGAGTTAACTTAGCTTAGTTTTCCTTGATTGTAAATGTTATTTCGGTCGAAAGTACTAGATCGGATAAGGAAACTTTTGAGTCTAGGAAAACTTTGTAAGGAATTGTTTAAGGGAGCAATTCGATTGAGTCACCCCTTTGCATTTTGTGGATTCAAAATAGTGGATTTGACTTGGTGCTTAGATTAGCACTTGTTCGTGGTTTTCTCGCCCAGGAGGGTTTCCACATATATCCGTGTATTTGTCTTTATCGGTCCGATTTAGACTCAAAATCGCTTTATTTAAGTGTCTCGTGCAAAAAGTGTTTAATTTTCTTCATCACTGTTCGGTCCAAATATTACGTCATTTATACCCCTATTTATTTAGTTTTTGTCTCGTAAAATAATATAATTTTTAGAATTTTTACTTATTTTATTTGATTTTGTAGGTGATAAGTTGAGATGAGCAAATTCCATAATTTGAGTTCGAAATAAGGCAAAAATGCAGATTGAGAGACAAAGTTGAGCAAATTGGGTTGATCAAATGCGGAAATACGAGGCCCAAAACCCATATTTCATTGACATACATGGCAAAGAAAAAAAAAAAAAAAGAAAACAAGATTCTAATGATGACATCATCATGACCTCAACATGATGTCATCATCAGAATTCAAATGGCAAAGAAAATCAAGGGCAGCGAACATATTATAAAAGGGGAGCTCTGGTTTTTTCACCGCCGCAGGAAGGAGGTTTATAGGGAGAGCCATAGTTTAGGTTTTATTATTAGGTTAATTTAGTTTAATTGAATTAGTTTTCTTCTTGTAAATATTGAGATTTAATTTGTTTTATTTTTAATTATTAGTTCAGAAAGTTCGGTTCCCGACAATTTTCGGTTCGATTTGATTCGTTCCTAGTAACTTCTTCCCTTTTATCCGTCCCTTCTCTTTAGTTTGTTTCGTTTAGTTTAAAGGTTCGATTTTTATTATATTTTGATGTTAGTAGTAGTTAGTTTAATTGTTTAATCTTATGTTTAATTTTATTTTATTAGTTTATGTCGTTCTTTGAGTCAATTTTTATTAATAGTTATTAGATTAATTGTGTTTCATGTTAATTAGTTGTTAGTTTGTGTCACTTTGGTTGTGATTAACCTCCTTGATGGCTAATTAATTTTGTTTAGGCCTTTACTTACCTAGTTTATGCTATTATTTTGGGATTGTTTCTCATACCGCCACATGTTCGATGAGATGCCCGAAAGGATCTTTTTATCTTAATTTTTAGGCGGTTGGTCTATCACCGAAAGGTGGAGTCAACTTGCTTGGTGTGGATACTGAGAGAATAGTTAGGGTTTTGACATGTAAATAGCTCGAATTCTAGTTAGGTCCGAAATTGATATTTTTGTAGTTTAGTTGAGTTAACCCCACGAAAGTAGGTGCATTATCAATTTTTTCTATTAAGTGAGTCAATCTTTTGATATGTGCATTATCAATTTATTTCTAAGACTACACAATATGTATACATGTGCATAGGTACATATTCGGTATACATGTTATTCATATTGAATTACACCTCTGACTATACCTATGCTTATCTTAAAGATATACTTAGAGTATTTTTTGAGATATGAAAATATAATTGGTTATTTGCTTATTTTGACAATACAAGCGATATTAATAAAAAAAAATTCAAACAGATTATTTAGTATATATTTTTGTGGATATTAATTAGTGCATATATTGGATTAATGTGAATTTGGGGTAAACTTAAATCAAATGATCCTATTTGAGGTTAATTAGGTATACGTATGCTAATTTTACGTTCAAGCTAAGTAAAGGAATGAAGAAGGGGATATAAAATTGTCCATGTCTATCCACGCCTCCAATCCAAAGAAAAAGGGTAGAAGAAAAAGTTAATAAAAAGGAAAAGGGAGATTGGGAAAAGAAAGAAGATGAAGAAAAAAATTGATAAAGTTAGTGATAATTGGATGTTTGAAGAAAAGTCCTTAATGCCTTGTCCTGATGAGACATGATGTTGGAGAGGCCGGATGGCGGTAGTGGTCACTTGTGAGTTATTCATACATCACAAGCCTCACAGCAAAAACAAGCAAGACACCCCAAAACAACTCTCACTCATCTCTTTCTAGTACCAGCAATCTCTCTCTCTCTCTCTCTCGTTTTCTTTAATGAAAGATTTTTATTTGTTGGTCTGTTTTTTATAATTAGATGGCAAAAACATCTAGATATATAAAGATTATACAACTATTAATAAAAAAATTCCCGCCAGTCATTAGACGACAGTATATCAACTGTTAGAGATCTTAATCAAGTCACATACACTATCTTGAAAGTTGACACCTAAAAATTGATGTTTAATATATGGTGGTCTAACTAAAATACCTCACAAAACTAGTCCAATATTTGAAAATAAATGACCTAAACTAATACATGTAACTTAATAATCTAAGTTGCACAAAACACCTGAGTTGACTTATTATAACAAATAGAAACTAAGTTAATCAACCATAACATCGTTAGCTTTCAAATTAAATAATTTTTTTAATTATATGTAAAACAAGTCTCGTTAGACCACTATCAAAAATCATCAAATTTTCCACTATAAATTCAGTGAGAAAAAGGAAATATTCAGTGGGAAAATGAAATTTCCCACTGTTTTACCACCGAGAATGACAGTGAGTAAAAGTAAGATCGACAAATAACTTCCGAGTCGAAGTCGATTAAAATTAAAAATAATACAACTAAATCTCATTAACTTGAACATAAGTTGGCTGAAATTTTACATGGTCGAAACAACAAGACAAATTGGTATTTTTTTACGTTTAATCCAATCTTTAAAATTTATAAAAAGTTCAATTAAAATTTATTTTGTGAGCTGTCAATATAAAAGATAAAATTAGAAGTGATAAAATTTTAATTATATATATATAAATGACTTCTCTTTACAGTTTGAAATATAGGTTGAACTTTAATAAATATTTAACCATAACTATAAAAACTATTTACGTTCAAATCTCATCTAAATTGTAATGTTATTTTTTAAAAAATAGGGAATATGTCTTCACGTGAAATTCCAATAATGTCTCATGCACAAGTGGGTCCATAGCCAGCCATTCCTTTTGTTCTCTTGCCAAACTCCAACCCTTAAGAATCTCCCTCCAATCTCTTCCTTCCCTCTCCCTCCCTCCCTCCCCCTCTTCTACCATTCTCCACTGCTTTTCTCCCTCCTCATTTCTTCTTCTTGTTCACAAATGAAACCAGGAAAAGGCAGATTATTTTCATTCCTGGTTCCATGTCTTCTACTCTTCAATGCTGAAGCAAACAACACTTCACAGGATGAGAAGCTGCTGCTGCTCAACTTGCACAAATTTCAATGGAAAAAACACCAACACCCGAAAAATTCCACCTGCTTTTTTCATCAATCAAGTGAGTATTTTTGACCAGAATAAATCCAACAGGATAGTAGTTAGACTACTACTACATGATTTATTAGTTGTATTAATTAGTAGCTTTTACTTTAATGATTATTATGTTTATCCCAATAAATATTACTCTTACTTTCTGTTGTGTTTGGGATCTTCATTGATGCGTTTCTTTGCATGCCTCTGAGAGCTTTTGTTTTTTTGGGGGGAAGGAGTTATATATTTTTCTAGCATTGCTTTAATTCCATCATGTATGCAATTTCATGCTCAACTATGCGTTTCCTTCTTCCTTTTTTTTTTTTTTTTTGCATAATTGATTTAGTGCTGAAAAGGAGAAGAAAGATGATAATTTTGGCTTGAGTAAAAAAATAATAGCCATTAACTGTTAGTTGATTATTTTAGTTTAATTATTTCGTTAGATGGTAATTAAATTAGCCATGGTACGGTTAAATATGTATCCTAACTACGACTATCTGAATGTATAAAAGAACACAACATAAGTGGTTGGGTTATAAAAAGAGTGAAACTCATTTGGCAAAGGATTATTGAATTTAAATATCCCGAATTTTGAGTCATGTTACTAATAATATCTCGAACTATTAATTGATCCGTAATATCCCCACCTTTAACACTAATATTTTTAATATCTAATATTTTGAAAAATTAGTGTATTGTTGTACCGAAATTGGACAATTAAGGTTAGTTTTTTAAAGTATGAGATATTAAAAAATATTTGTGTTAAAGGTGGGGATGTTACGGACCAATTAATAGTTCGTGATATTATAAACAACATGACTCAAAGTTCGAGATATTAAAATCTAATAATAGATGTTAGATGGTCTGTGTTCTTGAAGGCGTTTAGAAAAGTTATTTAAATGAGTAAAATAACAATTAATTATCGATTAATTTATATATTTCAAATTTTAAATTTTTAGTAGATAAAAGCTTTGAAAATAAGCTTCACTACTAGACTGAAACTTTTTAATGCAAACTTTACTAATCAAAAATTTTGTAACGAATTATATTTGCATGAATGAGGTACAAAGTTGATGAAGGCGAGATTCGATCCTAAGTCTCTATCAACAATTTTCATAAACTTTGCTAATTGGACTAATTGATCATATCCACTATAAAGAAATTTGATTTGTGAAAAGTTCTTTTTTTTTTTTTGTTTTTTGGCTCCAAAGCACATGTCGAGGCCGATAAATTTGTTACTAAATAGCACTTCACAGCCTTATTTGGTGTTTTAGAAACATCCAATCTGTTTGTTTGGTAAAAAGCTTTAACATAGATTTAAATAGGAATACACAAAATCAGATAGATGTTTTTTCTTTTAAAAAATTCAGTAAATGCATCAGTATTTTATTAATAATTCCAAGTAGGCCTCTTCGGTGATCATAAGCTGTAAAAGCTACGACAGCACTCTAGATACTTTTTATTATATCTATCATCTTTTATCCTACCTGCATTTATCTGTTAAGCCAACCCGTCCTTTTGTTTCATGCAAAGCTGGAAAATTGGTCTGGTCTTTCGTATTAGTTTTGCATCGATATGGGGCGATTCTAAATTGGGTTCATATGGGTTAATCCGTCGAGTCTACGGATGAATCTCTGAGGTCATTTTTTATTTGGTTGTACATATTTTGTTATTGATTTATCCATAAGTTTTGTCATAAATAGTGACATTTGCGAGAAAAGGTTTTTCTTTTTGTGTTGCATTTTTGGACAATGAAAAAGTCACTTTGTGACAAATTTAACTTCTTAGGTTACATCTAAATATAGCACCCACAAAACTGCCATCAAATTCTTTTCTAAGGAGTGCTCAGAAGTTAAAAAATTTGTAACATACAATTGAATGGAAACGTCTTTGTAAATAAAATGTAAGTTGATAAATATAATTTTCCTGCCTCCAAAAGAAAAAGAAATATATATTGCTTATGCAGGAGTTCAAGGTATGAATTTGTATTTGTGAAGTATATATCTACCTTCTAGGTTTTTCTTAACAGGTAATTATGGGCCAGTTTTGCTACATTTATCTTTAGTCACGTTGAGTTTGTCTTTACCTAGTCATGAAATGTGCTTAAAGTTACATATCCACAGTTTACTTGAGATAATGCTATAGGCACAAATTATGATCTCCATGGTTGCCTTATGCTTGTAGAGCAAAATGAAGATCCAACTGTCCTAGAGCTGGAGATAAAGCATCGAGATTTTTGCTCTGGAAAGACAAGTGACTCGAACAAGAGGCTCCAAGAACGCATAGTTCGGGACCAAACCCATGTTCAATTTCTGCAAAATCGAATAAAAATATTCTTTCGGGTGAACTTCAGGCCATTTCTGGTACCCAAATGCCATTAGGTTCTGGGACAAGGCTCGAAATTCTGAACTATGTAGTCACCATGCAGCTTGGTGGAAAGAATATGACAGTAATTGTGGATACTGGAAGTGACTTAACATGGGTACAATGCCAACCATGTAGATCATGTTATAATCAACAAGAACCCCTTTTCGACCCTTCAAATTCCCCCTCATTTCAATCCATTTCCTGCAATTCTTCAACTTGTAAATCAATGCAACAAGAAACCGGGAATTTTCAACCTTGTTGGTTTGCTTCTTCAACCTGCAGTTACTATGTTAGCTATGGTGATGGGTCATATACTCGTGGTGAGCTAGCCACAGATTGCCTTGATCTCGGGAAAAACCGTGTTGATAATTTTGTTTTCGGGTGTGGGAGGAGCAACAAGGGCCTGTTTGGGGAAGCTTCAGGCTTGATGGGGTTGGGAAAAGGTGATGTATCATTGATTTCCCAAACATCCACCCTGTTTGAAGGAGTGTTTTCCTATTGTTTGCCGTCTACTGGTACGGAGAAATCGGGATCACTTATCTTAGGAGGGAATTCTTCGATTTACAGAAATGAAACTCCCTTTTCCTACACAAAAATGCTACTAGATTCCCAGCTTTCCTTCTATATGCTCAACCTAACAGGTATTAACATAGGGAATTCGAGTTTTATTTCTTCAAATTTTGGCCAAAATGGGATTCTGATCGACTCAGGAACAGTCATCACGAGGCTGCCCCCATCAATTTACTCAGTTCTGAAGACCGAGTTTACTAAACAGTTTTCTGGATACCCATCAGCCCCGGCATTCTCCATCTTAGACACGTGTTTCAACCTCAGTGGGTATAAAGAGGTCAATCTTCCCAGTGTCACAATGCACTTCGAGGGAAATGCAGAAATGAACGTGGATGTGGATGGAGTTTTCTATTTCGTAAAAGCCGATGCTTCCCAAGTCTGCTTGGCATTTGCTAGCCTTATGTATGAAGATGAGACCGCGATAATCGGGAACTACCAGCAGAAGAATCTGAGAGTTGTGTACGATACTAAACAATCCGTGGTGGGATTTGCCAAAGAACAGTGTGATTTTGCATAAAAGGATGATTTTGGAATTTGTATATAGATCATTTTCAGAAGCTAGCTGAGATAGGAAGTGCATTATCAGCTGGGAGAATGTATACTCTGAAAATGTAGTTGCATTCTGTAACTTAAGGGGTGGGCATCAATTTAAGCCACCGACATATGTAGGCATTTTTGCCTCATCAATCATTAGAGGTGTCAGATGTGTATGTAACACTTTTAATATTGGGCCCCAGGGTGGGGCTGGGGAGTGAAGAAACATTTCACTCAATTATGTTACTCAAATTTAAAGCTTATGGTGGAAGTCCATTTGCACTAGTATTTTTCCTTCATTGGTAATTCTGTTTTATGTTCTCTTCTACTCTCCCTCCCCAAAAAAGAGTAAAAAATAAAAAATCACAATTCTGTTATTTTTTGGGGTTTTTTTCCTTTGAGATCATTAGTTGCTTCAAGAGAACCAGATATAAGAAACCTCCATGATCAGCAAAAGAAAACAAATGCTTCACCAGCCAAAATAGGACTACTTAATGCATTCTACTCAACCAAGCCACAATGCGTTAGAGACAGAAACCAACTCACAGGAACTATACTACCTATCAGACCAATGGATTCTGTAAAGGTACTTCGATTTTACCAGACCAATGATCCCATTGAACTGCTTTGACTATGTTATAGATTTGAGTCAATTTTGCCACGTCTAGAACAAGTCTAGTTCTTCCTCTTTGATCGCAAACTGATCTTAAAATTATTCCTCTGACTTCTGAAAAAGACTAAACACTACAATGACTTGGTTTGTTCTCTCCTTTCCACCTTCGTGTGTCACAGAGCAAATAAGCAAGCTCAAGCATAACATGCACACATGCGCACATACAAAGATAAATGTTTCTTTTATCCCATCTGAGTGTTCAGAACTTGCTTTACAAATTCTGATATAATGAAACATTACATCTAGGAGACCGAAGACTAACTTGCTACAAAGAAATGATCTATACTCCTTGGTCTAAACTAAACAAATAATGTCTAGCTTGTCTATCCATAGAAGTATACAACACAGCCCCATTCAACTGAGAAAATAGTAGGGCAGTATACAACAAAATAACTGGCTATTGATCAGTTTATTTCTGAGCAATTACGGCCTTCTCATAAGACAGGCCCACACTGCCATGACTATAAGTCAGACAAAGCTCCGATTCCCAAATCGATCTGCAATCAGAGCAATCACTGTTTCTTCAGAAGATGGTAAACTCGACGTAAAAAATGGGATTTTAAATGCCCAAAGTATAATGATTAGTGGCTATTTACAAGAGGAGTAAGTTCCACATTATTGGTGACGAATATCTCAGGATCCTTTTTGCGTTTGACATTCCAGGAGGAAGGACAGGCAAATTAGGATCAGCTCTTGGCACCAAAAACAGCAAAAAGATGGGTGATATTCTCAAGACATTACGTATCAGAACAGCAATCCAAAGGTTGTTGAACTCAGTCCGGGTTACACCCAAAGCATGTAGAAGAATGCCTCCTGCCCAAGATGAGGTCAACATTCCTACGTGGTCAATTGCCATCAGCAATGCGAAGAACGTACCTTCAACTCCAGCAGGGCAAAGCTTAGAGCTAAGTACAAGCAGAGGCATCCACTTAAATCGACCTATCATGTGAGAAATCCCTTCATCAATCACAATAAAAAGGAAATCAGGTATATGTAATTTCAAATTCAGACGAAGCACCAAAATTAGATCCAGCATTCCTGAAGCACCGTGCAGCAATTGTGCCCAGAAAAGTAAGTCACGGAAAGGGTGACTTTTTAAGGTGTTTTGGTAGAGAAGAACGCCAAAAAGAGACCCAAGCGCCCGATTGAATATATAGACCCCACAACCTCCTGCATAAGCATAATTACTATTAGAATAAAGAGGTTGAAGCAATAAACATCTTGATAATAGTAATAGATTTCTGAAACCAGCTTAGGGTTCATCAGAATCCTAAACCTGCTTGGAGTCTTCTCCAACAATTACATAAAGGATCAGAATTGGACTCAAAACTTAGCAAGGGGCAGTATGAGGTACACACCCATGTTTGACTGTCAAATGGCTACCATGGCTACTACACCAGAAATGAAGAGACTACTTATGGGGAAGGCAATGGGGTGGGGAGTTCCTGTTCTTGACAGGAACCCATCTAATTGGAAATAAAATCGTTATCCCAGATAAGGGACAGGGGTGGGGATAAAAGAAAAATCTTGAGGACACAAGGACAGGATGGAGATTATTTTTGTTCCCGGCTACCACCATGAGACGGACATAGGCCCACAGGATACAACACACTCCAAGCTCAAAGCCATCCAAGATAAGAGTGGGCTGGCCAAGACTCATTTTCAATCATGCTGCAAGTGCGAGAGGAGAAAGGGCTGGAGTATTTGCCATTCAGTCACAAATGCCAAGGAGTTAGCTTCCCAAATTTTGCATGCAAGTACTTTAGGATGTCCTTAAGCTTATGGCCTTATGGGCATCTTGAGATTAGACGCAGACAATAACTAAGGAAGCTCTTAGACAACATCATCACATCTTTTGATCCAAGGCTCCAACATCAATCCATATACATGGTTGGAAAGCTGACTTCCTAAGCTTTTGATCATAAGTTACAAGCATTCGAAGTTAGGCCAGAATATGGAAGTCAACATGCATCAATGGCGCTACAAAGGTCCACATCAAAGCTAGATCAGTCAACCATGGAATGGAATTTAGCCTCCAACTTGTACAAGGGTGATCTTGAAGATGCAGTTCAATGGTTAGTTATGAGCATTGTCACTTAGGCCGGAGAGAATAAAGAAAAGGTCCAAACAACAAACCAGGTCATTGTTCAAGGAGTTCGATCTTTGTGCCTTAATATGGTCATAGCTTTTGATCCACAACTCCATTTGCAGCAAACAACCTATGGCTTTACAGCTTACTTCCTAAGCTTTCCAGCCATATATTAAACATCCAATTTGGAGCAGCCGATGAGGAGATATGAACCGTTAACGTTAGGCCATCTGCACAGAAAGCGACAGAAGCTGTCCCTTTCAACCTCTTTCAACCTTTTTTGTACGTTTGCTGATTCCCCTTTTGTATTCCCCACTTTTTGGTCCCTTTTTTTTTTGGCTGAATAGAATTTCAGCCCTAGGGTAAGGTCCTTGTGACCATTAGATCTATTTTGCAACCCTAGCTTTCCTCCTCTATATATATGTAATTATACATCTTTTAAAATCAGTTTTTGGATGAATGAATGAGTATGAGTAGAGCTTGGACCTTTCATTTTAAATCTCTTTGTTTATCCTAGTTGTGGGAAGCTAGGTGGTTTTATAAGAGTCTTAGGCAAACTTAGGCGGTGAGCCTTATCCTAAGTTTGTCTTTAAACCCTAATTAGTCTAGGTGGTGTGACCTTATCGGAGAGTGATTACCTGTCCTTGGGTTGTACTTACCTATAGTGGGTTAGCATAATCTACCTATCATCACCCATCCTTCATATTGTCCATCACTACCCTTCAACCAACCACCATCAACCACAGCCTTTCACGGAGTATTTCACTCGCTAGTGCTACTCAAAATGTCCACAGCTGTCCGTGTGTCTTTGACAGCAGGTGTCATCCATCACTCGCCAGCCAAGCGCTACCGCTACTAGACCACGTCTTTGGCTCCTTGTCTTGTCCTCGGGTGTCCCTTGCTAGCGATAGTTCAGTGCTTGTCCTTGCTTGACAGCCAGTTCCTTGGGCTCAATTGTCTCACGCTAGCGCCAACCAACCCTTGTCCTCGGAGCCTTGTCTCCCTCTCGCCCGTGATAGAAAGCTTGTCCTTGGTTGAGTTTTGCGTTGTCTGGGATATCTCACGCTAGTACATGTCCTCGGTAGCATGCACTAGTCTTCGGTAGACAACCTTAGGACCTCGATTCCCTTGTTTTTGCTTGTCTTTTTGCTTACAGTTGTCTTTGCCTTGCTTCCCTCGTGCCTAGTTCTTGTGTACTCACTTTGGAGGCAGCTTTGCACATCACCATGTTTCCCCATTTAGATCTATTGGCTTGAAAAAATCACCCAGTGAGTTCAACCAATACAATAAGCCCAAAAATGCCCTAGTTATAAATAACCCCTCCATATTAACTCCCAACAATTACGTCTGCGTGGCCAAGTAGTACTTCATCCAAGGATGGACTTTGACATATTTTGGTTTGTTAGACCTTTTGAGTACACTGAACGGATCTTTTGACGGGGGAATCAGGTGAAGGCTCCTGCCTCCAACAGGGGCGAGGATGAATAGGAGGAGTGGGTGACAGGAAAGGGATGAGGAGGGTACTCCCCTACCCTAGAAAACTCAAAGAGTCCAAGTTACTCAGGTCACAAGAGTGGTCCCCTCGAATAGCTCACTCTAAGCAAGAAAAGAAGACCGAGACTAAAGTGTTCACCTCATCATCATGAGTCTACAAAAGTTCTAGGTCCTCAAAAGCAAGCCCGCTCTCCGTGTAACAACGACAACCCTGTCCATGAATATAGTGCTCATCTCATCTCAAAAAGACAAAATTTCTATAATAATTCTAGATCCTTACAGAGAAACAATCCATCCTTGTGTAACACTGACGCCTCCTGTAGCAAGGAAGTTCTTAACCTTCTAAGTCCCCATTTTTACTCAAATTGTAGTTTCAGTTGCAATTGCAGTAATGGGTGTGATATTAGAGAATCATGCTAGTATCACAATCACATAACAAATTGTTGCTGCTGTTGCATGAAATCTTCAAAACACAAAAGAAAAAATCAAAAAATATTTTGTAACGGGTGTTGATTTCATATCCACCATACCTTAAGTTTTGCAACAAAGAGATGTATATGAACCTAGGAGGCAGGAAGGCCCCCGTTGACTCTACGGCCTAAGTCATTTGTGAAAAGTCAAATTTTCAATGTGTTGTAGGCCTACCTTGAAAACTATAATGGCCCTAACAAAATTGGATTCTCCTATCTAACAAGGTTTTTAGAATCAGGATTCTAGTTAAGATTGATTGGGATGGGGGGGATCATAGAATCGGATCGAGGATCGTAACATTCTAAGAAAAAAGCAAACTTATCATCTATAACTTTACGCTTTCTTTAAAAACAATAAAATTCGAAAAGGTCAAACAAAGTCCAACGATCCTTGCCGATTCTAATGCTATTCTAGCTGATTTTAGTACGATTCTAACCGATACAATTCTCACCGATTGTAATGCAATAAGGGATGAATTAGGATCGGGACGATCCTAATAATCCTAACAATTTTAGTACGATTCCAACGATTTTAACCGATCCTAGTCCAATTTTGGTACAATTCTAAAGAGGTACGATTGTTTGGCCATTTTTGGATCGCAGGATCATGTATATCGCAATTCTAATAACCTGGGTATCCAAGTGACTGGGATGCAATCATAACCTAGCCTATACATTCTCACTTTCTCCTGCAATTGGGGGGATATTTTGTGGCTTTGGATAATATATAGGACAGGGAAAACTCATCTTTATTTTGGAGGCTAATATTTGAGAGAAACAAAAGTAGTGGACTGGGATGGCTTTCTTGCTAATTACTCATTAGACTTGCACTTCAATGAAAGTTAATTTTAATTTGCTATTAATGTTGAAAATTTTGGGTTAATGTAAACGTGTTCAAAAGAATTTGGACTTCAATGTTTTATCAAAATTTTCAATGTGGGTCTCATGGAATCGGTTTCTCTGTGGCCTACATCTGAATTTCCTCGTGCCCCCACAAATGCGGAACTCACATTGATAGTTGTTAGGTTACTTATGAATTTAGGGCTCAACTTTCAGTAAAATCTGTAATCTAATGCCTTAATGGCTTCTAAATCCATAGATATTAATAGTTAACAGAGCATTGTAGGTTTTTTCTTTTTTTTTTTTTTTTTTTTGGTTGTTGTGGCAGTAGGTCCTGTGGGTAAGGCAGGCAACTATAAAAGGGGTTAAAAGAGGGGGAAATCTTGCTAGAGATAGGGTTATTCTCATACTATTGCATATTAGCTGTGTTATTCTCATATTATTGAATATTTCCAATGAGAAATCACCCCTCCCAATGGTTTTTTCTTAATTAGCAAAACTTATTTAAGAAACAAGCGAGCAAGGGAGTGCAGAAAGAGGTGATGGAAGTGCAGATTAAGGGAGTTATGGCTTTGAGCCGGTCAGGTATGCAGGAAATGACGCAATTCTATGAAAAAAATGACTGTCCAAGCTTGATTCCTGAACTCAGCACATTGAGTTCTTAATTTGCAACTGAATTTTTAATTTTTAGAACAATTTTAGCATTTTTAGTCTGTAATAATTAGACAGCTCTAATTATGTTTTAAGCATGCTGGTAGTAGTACTTAATTACATGTGTTAGGGGCCCTTAAACCCTAGCCAACAGCTGAAAAACATAGATGAGGAAATGCCTGACACAGGAATCAGTTTGTGCATGGGCCTGGGAGAGGTGCCACACCTTCTCCCTCATGAAGAGCAAGGCGTCTTTTGTGTCAGTCACTAGAGAAGATTTGGCGTCTTTTGTGTTTCTAAAACTATGCTACTGGACAGTTAGTTCAGAGGGGGTCTACTGAAGGAGCTGCTTTGTCAACCTTTGACTCCAGATTTGAGGGACTTTAGGGCATGAAAATGTGTTGAAATATTTATCAGATTACATACCTAAAGTTGAGATAGAGCTGGTGCAAGAATTGTTTTTATCCAACTAAAAGGTGCCTAAAACAGCCTTTTACCCAAGCTATCCAGGCAACTTGGAGCTGAAACTTTTGGGGGTCCTACGAACAGTGGAACTAGCTGAGAAACATCAAAATGGGAAGAGAAGATGTTCCATCAAGCTTCCACCTCAATTACTTGATTAGTTCTCCAATTGAGGTGTCAAGTTCCCATTATTTTTCAGATTTTTCTATTTTTTCTGTTTGCATTTTCCGTTTTCTTTTTGCTAGCAAATTGGCCTAGCTGGTATTATTGGAGGGGAATATATAAGCCCTCTTACCCCTTTGTAATGGACATAATCGATGAATTGTGAAAAGCTAATGCTTTGTTTGTGAGTGTTCTTAAACTATCGACTTCAAGGGTGAAGTCTCTTGAGCCAAATTCCTATTTGCTATGTCTTGAGTTGGCTAATTCAACTGGTGTTCTTCTAGGTCTCATTAGCTCATTTAAGTGGCGTTTCTGTATCCTAAATGATCTAACGAAATCAGCCCTTGTGATGCTTAGCTTGTGGTGTTTCTGTATCAAGCTAAACTCACTTGATCTATCCCTTTTATTTTTCAGTTTATCCTTGCAGTTTCAGCCCTTGTGGCCACTGATTTCAGTCCAACAACCTCAGTGTTGCTGTCCATAATCAGCATGTGTGCTAGCTCACTCCTTACACTCTGATTCTTCCCCAACCCTGCAAGCTTAAGGCTCTGTTTGGTATGACATCTTAGTTTAAAAATGCGTGCCCTAGGCGCAGAAAAGCCCGAAGCTCACCCCTTGCGCCTTGCAAGGGGTGAAGCCCAGCCCCTCCAAAAGCCCTCTGAGGTGCGCCTCAGTGTGTGCCTCAGCCAGGGCACAGTTGCACCTCAGTGGGCTTTTTTCTATTTTTTGCTATTTCTCTCTCTTATTTGATGTCATCACCTAGCATATTCGATCAAAATTATTGTTTGGTATTGATTTTCAAGCATTTTTAAGTAAGTGCGCCCCATTCCAAAAAGCCCGCACCTTCGCGTCAAAGCCCGCGCCACGGGCTCCAAAACCCTTTGCTCTTTTGTGCGCCTTGAGCTTTTTTAAACTAAGGGTATGAGAAATTGGAATGGAATGAAATTTAAGGAATGATAGCTGAGGAGTTAGGTATAGAACTTGAATATTTTCTTCAATTTGGTAGAGAACGGTAATGGAATCACGTTCCAATTCTTGTTGTTTGGTTGTTAACTAGGGAATGAAATCAAAATTATTTTATTTTTAAATTACTTTATGTCATTGTAAATTGTTGTTATTATGCCCTCGTTATCATATTTGCTGATAATTGAGTCTTATATTTATTTAATTTTTTTAATTAACTATTTTTAAAATATAATATTCTATCAAACAATATGACAAAAATTATATATAAAAAAATTAAAAAATAATAATAATAATAATAACAACAAAATACTCCAACCTAATAAAAAATAATAATAATAACAATAACAACAACAACAACAACAATAACAATAATAATAATAATATAGCAAAATTTTTAATATTAGGCTAATTTTTCTTTTTTAATAATCATAAACCAATCCCTAAGGGATAGAGAATTGATCCTCAACTATTTGGGGGATTCAAATTTCCTTATTTTGAGGGGGATTTGAAACCTGTAAATTTCAAGTTTCACTTTTAAAATACCCCAACCAACCAACCAAATAACTGAAAAAGGAACCTCAAACCAGAGAATTCAAATTTCATTCCAATTTTACCTAACCAAACAAGGCCTAAATACATCAGTAGATGACAAACTAGTGAGACATGTAGTTTCAGACTTTCAGCCTACCAGATAATTGAAATCCAGTGAAATTGGCCAGTAGTAACCTTTTCGACTGACTCATTTATGGACAAAACGTGACAAAATTAGAAAACAGGGGGCGATGAATTTTGTATTTAAAGTGACAGGTTACACCTTGATCAATTGTTTCACCATAAAGGGGAAATAAAATTGAACCTGATTTAGGTAAAATCACAGCTGGCCAAAAGTAAACAAAAAGAAGTCTGGTCAACGATCTAAATCAATTTCAATAAAAAATTACTGATCAATCACCCTATTGTCCTAATAACCAAAAAATAAAATGAAAAGAGGAATGGACGTCCATAAAAGATACAATACTAATAAACCGTTGAAATTTATTACCTTTGAGAACAACGGACCATCCTTGGCATCTGTGTACCAGTAGAATAACCCTTCATGAATGTGAGCACCGAGAGCCAGTGACAAGTACATGTAAAGACATGGCTTCCACACACTTGGGCATTTTATTCCCATCCATATAGCTCTTCCAGCCTCATAAAACTTATCGGTCACCTGCTATGAAGCTTCAAGGTCAAGCAATAATTTTGATCCTACTATTCCCTATGCCCCAAAGAACCCTAGAAGAAAAGGAAAAGCAAAACAGAAAGAGAGAAGGTATCTTGTGAATAAACAAGAAAAAGAGAGATGTAAAGCACAAGATTACCCTATTGTATGAGAAATTCCGCACGGGTGAGTCCTTCAATGTCACTCCAACCAAAACAACCAGTGCTGGTGGAATTGTCAACATGCCAAATACACCCTATCAAGAAAAAAAGCAATGAAAAACCAGCACTACAGTAGGAGCAGAATTACAGGATTCAAATGAACAAACAAAAAGGATTAGAATGTTATTGCCATTGATGTTCAGACAAATAGCCATTTCCTCTGCCTTTTCTTTTTCTTTCAGATATCAGCTGAAGGGAGGAAACTGGATGGAGGAGAAAGAAAACAGCTCATGAGTCTTATAATTTACAATATCTAGTCAGCTAACTATTTCATTTCTAGTCATTTTCAGTAATTTCCATATTTTCCTAAGCTAAAAAGTGCTTACTTACTGCCACCTAATTTTCGATGGACCTTTCTTATCACTGAAACCAAACAACAGTTCATGGAAAAACTAAGTTGCTATAGGCGAATATGTCAAATTTTGACCATGAATATCAACTATAAATTGCACATTTTCTTCAAAGTACATGCACAAGGACAAGAGTACCAACAAATGCCCAAGGAAAAGTGACAAGCTTTTAGAAAGAATGGGGCAGGAAATATCTACTTATGCTGTTCCTTTTGCTAATATATAAACATAGAGAGGACACTCCAATCTAACATAAGCTGCTGAGTTTTAGTCCCATTTCCATTCCATTCTTGAACAGAAATACTGCCTTCCTCCAACCTTGTTCTTCCTAAATAGAAATAAGATCATACACTAAGAGAATAGATGAACCATTGGCCGGTAGATACTAGCTTTCTGTGGAGATGCAGAAGACTCTTCACAGAAAGTATGTTGACTAATCTCTTGAAGAAGGCAATTTGGAACTCAAATTAATATTTCATTTGGAAGAACACGTACATGACAGGGAAAGTGGCACTAACACAACCTTGACAAGAAAATTATACTCCATGTAGTGAACACAAAGCCGAGATTGTCATGGACCTCTGATATCACATGATACACAACCAGCAAAATACCTTGGAACCAACTAGATGAATAAGAAACCCGCTTGTTATGTATCCCACTAGTGCTCCAATGGAAGAGCTTAATCCACATAAACTTTGCATGTCACCAGCAAGGGGAGGATGAGAGCCACTTTTCTCAGTGATACAGGCATCAATTGTCACATCGGCTATTGCTATCCCAGCACTTCCTCCCATTAGACACAGCATGGCAGGGACTACATGCAATCCCTGGACCAAAGCAAGGAAAAGCATGGCCATCACACCCAGACACCCTGAATGGGAAAAAACTAATTTTAGTGCATTATCATTATTGATAAGTAAAATATTCCTTTGAAATGGCATAACGCACTCAAATATTTTATGATGTTTTCCATTTTGCAGCTACTCACTCCAGCAAATTACAGATTTATTTTGGAGATATTTGTGGTCAAATTGAACGTCCAGGTAACAGACATACAATAAGTGCCAATTTTCAAGTCATCAGCCATGGAAAAGTCTTAGTGTTGATTGCAAATAGTACATACGACAAAAACATCTAATAAATCATACAAAAATACAACCACATGACTGCATTAAGTACTCCCTAAATTAAAGCAATCACTAGAATCCTGTCTGAAGCTATTCATAAGATATTGAGATATGAGGACTCCATGAAAGAATAGTGACAGACCTAATTCTGGAAAGTACTTGATTTTGGTAGTCATGGCTTTACCAACTGGTTGTGTTTCGAAGATCGTCTATTCAAAAATGTTTTCACAAAATTTTTAATGTGGATCTTTTGGAATCGGTTTCTAAGTATGTTAAGTACGTTTCCAAGGGTAAGACTGCCTATATCTGGATTCTCCTCATACCCTGCACAAGCGGGACCCACAATGAGGAGTTGTTGAATTTACAATGTTCATTTTTTCCAAGATTAATGCTTTAACTGACAAATAGGGATTCTTATGTAATGCTTTTTGATATTGCATTTTTGCGAAAATTTGAGTGTCAGTTTGCTTGAGAATTTTCCCTCACCACTCTCACATACATTTAGCCTTTTCAAAATGATTATGATTGGTTAAGTTCGATTCAGTTACACTATAATATTCCAAAGCATAATTTAGCATCTACTTGCATATATATAACTGGTTAATTTTGTTTTAGTGATAGTCAAAATGAGCAAAGAAAACATATGGCTGCCAATATGAATCATTATTTTCAAGATTAGAAGGGGAATTATATGCTTCAAGGACATTCCCTTTCTAAAATACACATATCTAAACCACATGAGCTGTCAAAACATGGACTCAAGCTTCACCAACAATTCTTTAAAAGAAATTCACCCAGAATTGTGAATTTGGGATCACATGATAGTGGAAATTTACGAATGACAATACAAAATAATTATCACACATATTTAGAACATCCTGATAAGTTTCAAGAAACACAAACAGAACTTGGCAGCAGATGAGATATAAAGATCCATTTCAACTGAAATTTACCGGCAAAAATGAAGTATGGCCTTCTTCTGTACCCAGAAACAGGAACCAGATCAGTAAGAAAACCCCATAAAGGCTTGACAATCCAAGGGATCCGAACAATCCCCAAAAAGACTTGGGCTTCAGAGGGTTGAACCTTCTGTTCATCCTTCATATAATACTGGGTACTAACCCTACTTAGCCCTATACTTAACCCTTGACTTATTCCATACACAGTAATCACACCCATCACAAAGCTCCAATGCAATTCAGCACATAATTTATTAATCCAATGTATAGGGGACATTATTAGCCCCAAAATACCATCTTGTAACCTCTTGTGTTTCTGGGTCTCACCTTCAAGTGGGAAATTTCCTTCTTCTTCTTGCTCTTTCCCCATGACTAACTCCTGACCTTTCTTCAGTTGCTACGGACGAATTAAAGAAAAGCCAATATGCCCAACTGAACAATGGAAGATTTCATCAATGGCTATGATCCAGCATAGCTCCTTTTTTGTTTGGCGGTAAACGAAGCAGCTCGAGAAGAGAGAGAAACGTGCAAAACGTTAGGGCCGGAGTAAAAAAGCTCCCTACTACTCCAGCGAGAACTTTTTGATAAAATATAATTTTGATGGGATTTGTAAAAAATAATACAATTTTTTTATTGGTTGTGAATTGAATGAACTTGGACATCATTTGCGAATACCATAACACAACCGAGTTGTATAATGGAGACTCGTTGAGAAAATGACATGGTAAGTTAACTTGACACGTATACGAGTAGAGTAAAGTGTTTAACTAGATTTATGATGTTTTAGTGCTAGTTAAGGAAGTTTTATTTAAAAAAAAAAGAATTTGAATCAAAACAGATTTTTTTAATGACAGCTAAGAATTTGAACATTGGATTAATAAGGTTTAAATGCAACTTAACATCCATCTCTCTTCATCTCATCCTGTCTTCATCTCTTTCCATGCAAACATCTTCATATCTCTGCATCTTTGTTTCTCTCTCTTTGTATGTCACATTACCTACAAAGCTCTTCATCTCTCTTTCTCTCTTTAGGTGAAAGTTCGAAATTAGGGTTTGTGAAAACTGGGAGTTAAGAACATCGGATGGAAGAAGAAGAAGAAATTGTAGATCGAAGAGGTTGAAGATGATGAAGAAGAAATTAAAGGTCGGAGAGGTTGAGGAGGAAAAAGGATGTCGGGAGCAAAACGATTTGGAGAGTCTTCAAAAGGAGGCCCTCTTCGCTAAATGATGGGATCTTCAAAATCAAGCAATGAACTCATTGGGGATGAATTGGTAAGATGTTTTCATAATATGTCTGTCATTCGAGCAAATATGTGAGAAGCTCCCAAATAGAGAAGAGAACATTCCATGGATGCCCTTTATCGAAGGTAATATTTTTGACAATTATTAGAGTTTTTTTTTATGAAATTAGGTTTTTGGAAAGTTGAACAGGTTGATAATTGTAAATGTTGTTTTTATGAAGGTTCCTAATGAAAATTGTGAATTTTTCAAGTAGAATGGTGATAAAGACGTGAGCTTGAATGAGAAGAATGAGATACTCTGGAAGAATGGGTGGAAGAGTTGATTAGCCTAACACTTAACTTGAACATTAAAGTGAGGATCGAGAACAGCAAGAGACTAACCGAAGCGAGGTATAGTGAAATTAGATAGTTAATTTGAAGAAAACAACACATTAAGAAAGAAAATATCCAAAGAGAAGGTGAAGAGGGATAAAGCAAATGAGGAGCTAAAAGCTTGCAAAGAAGAGTTGGCTAAAGTGCAACTAAAGTGTTCAAGGAAGAATGAAACCGGGGTTGGGTTTTATTCCCGGCGATTGTAGTGGCTGGAGTTGTTTTAGTTAGGTTCATTTAAAAGGGGAAGGGTAAATGTCTCCTTTGTTGGTAGTTTGGTTGGTGATAATATAATGAGGTAGTTAAAGAAATTGGGATATGAAATTGTATTTCATAACTGTAGGACTTGTATCTTTACTTTTGTGAAATAAAGTTGCTTGAAGTTGTTGTTTTCCTTATGAAGTTGCTTGAAACTTGCAAAGAAATTGGTAGTTTGGTTTGGTTGGTGAAAACGGTATTTTACTTATGAAGTTGTTTTTATGTTGATCATTCTGCTTGCTAAAATGAAATTGTATTTCATAACTCTATGGCTAGAAAATTTTGGTAATAATAATAACAATAATCGAGTTAGCTTTGGGGCTTTAGGACTCAAAAAGCTTGGTAATAACGACTAGATAAAAATACGACTAAGTAACTTTAGGGTTTGTTATATTTTCATTAGGTTGAATTGAAATACATATAAATTCCATTAAAGACAATCTAATAGAAAGAAAAATATAAAATAAGGGCATTAGGTTGAATAATAATATCCTGAATAGCATTATTGTTAGTTAGATAAGCAAAGCACAAATTACAAGCTTGTGCTCTAAACAAAATACGCATTATACATGTGCACACAATCGGTTGCTGGCCAAACTACAAGGCTTAATACAATGTCTCCCCCTCCCCCAAAGAAATTTATAAGTTGAACACTCAATCGGTTCTTGGCTACGAAGTTTGAGTCAAGAAAGCTACATTCTCAAGCTGTAGAGAGGATGCTATCCCGGTTGAAGTTGGTTGAACCTAAAAAAATAAAATAAAATTAGTTTGAGTTAATAGGGAACATACAAACAGAAAGTTATCAAGCGACATAAGATCTCAAAGTTCATAAATTATCTCATGGTTGCCTTTGGTTGCTTGCACAATTTCCTCCTTGTTCGTCCTTTTCCCCTAGTAGTTGAAGATGCAGTTGCATCAAGGTTAGTCTGTCACTATAATTTTTTTGTCCGCACCTCCCTCTTCTTTATAGGGGTATAACATTAGTAGTTTGGGTATGCTTATCGGGACATGTCCTTTTGTTATGACCTATTTTATAAGATATGGTGCACATAATTTCCTTCCCATGTCTCGGTTAGGTATCTTGGCCTCTTGGGATCCTCATGAGGGTCCTTATTCTATTTTTCTTTGGTCGAACAGGCATAACCTTAACTTCTAGTGGATCTAAAGGTATGTCTTTAGGAGGCCAATGCTTTTCTCCAATACATGGTAAGATATCAAGTTCATAAGTTTGCATGTACATATCCCTTTTGAAAAATATATGGATGAAATTCTCAACATCTTTTTTGAGCCAAGCAACACGGACAATAGCTTGGTAACATGGTATTCGAGTCAAGTCCCAATTTCTACATGTAAATGTTGCAATATATATGCCTATATGGAGGCTATCAAGTCTATGACTAACCTCGAAGACCTTGTTTTGAGAAAGGATGGGAGACAATCAACTTTTCTCTTTCTTTTTCAAACTTTTCCCTTACTATATGGGACAAATATCATCATCAATATTTTCCATTTGTGTTATCTTCATAACAAAGCCTTTGTATCAATGCTATTTTAATATCCTCAAGTATGAATATGAGATGCTTAGACCTAGTTTGTACTATGCATGAATTAAAAGTTTCAGCCATGTTGTTGACAATGTAGTCACACTTAGTTTATATACTTACAAATACTTTGCGAAACTTTTGGGGTTGTCAACAACAAAATCGAGGGCTGTAGTGAGCGATGTTTTCTTTAATTCATCCAAGGCTATGTTGAAGTCGGTTTCATTAAATGCCTTTGTTGTGTTTTTTGTGCTAGTTTACTAAATATGTCTAACACACCTTTTGTGCTATAAATTAGGGAAATAGCTTGCACTGCATGCAATATGGCCTGCCAAGAAATGTGCATATATCAAAATTAGTTTGTGATTATTTTGAAAAAATTTGAAAAATTAGAATATTAATCAAATGGATGAGAAAATTCTTACCTTATGCATGTATGATATTATTGTCAACACACTCCCATATGTGCTCTCAATACAAGTCCGAAGTTGTGAGAGAAATCAACCACAAGCTGTCATTATTTTCACCCTCTCGCCACATCCCATGGAAGAGGGAACATATGATTGTTCCTATCAAATCTTATTGTTGAAAGTATGTGCCACCAAGAAATATCTTCGGGAAAGCTATATCTATGCAAATCATATGCCTACATCCTTTCATAATTCTTATTCTTAGTTAAAACACACAAAAAAAAAAACCTTTGAAAAATAGGTATATCTTGTGTTATTGATGGATCGAGTCTTTAGAAGAAATGTGTTTCTCTTGTTTAACCTCCTAAGTACCTTAATAAACCTCCTAATTTTGCAGTAATATTATCTCATGGAACCATGCAACAACTTGCTAGCAGTTGTTTAATCTTATAAGCTCGCTAATTTGTGATGCACAAGGAAAGGTATGAGTTAACCATGGTTGGAATTTGCTTAGCGAGACAAGTGAGGACATTCTTTGAATTTCATCAAGTAAAATTCAACAACCTAGAAATATTTTAATTAAGAATTTTTTTTACATGTCTCTGTTGCACTTATGGTGATTGTCGACTGGTTTCTATCGAAAAAGTTCCCTTCCTCTTATCCCATGAACAGAATACCCCCTAAATTTGCACTTTTTGTTTACATTGAACAAGCATTTGTCTTCTCTTGGTGTCGAGATATTGTAAAGTTCACAAAATAACCATGTAGCAAAGCACACTTGACAACAACGTCCTCGACTTTCTTAGTTATCCCAAATGTCATGCCAACCTACCACTTCAAGGTCTTGAAGTTTGAAGACTCAAGTATGAACTAACCCCTATTTAGTTTTGAGCAAAAGCCATTCATTTAAACTTAGGACTAATTAAGATGTATACTTAAAAGAAATTCACGAGATGATGACTAAAAGATGACTTATCTAAGACGTTGAATCTAAAAGATTATCTCCTTAAAGTCTAAGGACTCGGCTTTACTTAGGAAAGTAAAACCGACCCGAGTCACTAAAGCGAGCTTAACCGAGTCACTTAGTTATTGGAAACTCACAAACTCGGTATGGCTCAAACAAAAAGCTTGCCTAAATAATTTTACAATTTTATCTTATGTTTTAAATCTGGATAACTTCATAAATTGAATCAAAATTACTTGTGTTAATTCTATTTTAGATTTATCAAGCAAAATCTAATTACTTTGGCAAACACCGAAATATGTGTAAGTAACTCGTGAACCTATTTCTACTCGAGTCTATCCTTTGAGTTAAGACATATATGAAATTTGATCATAAGAATCGGCCTTGAAAAATCATGGGAGATGCGATTTTCTTTGCCATTCCCATGAAGCAATAAATGAAGGTTTTGGATTTTGGATTTTGGATTTTGGAATGTTGGTTTCGCTCCCAAATGTCACCACCCACCACCGATGCGATTTTGGAATGTTGATTTTAGTCTTGTAAAATCATGGGAGATTCGATTTTGGAATGTTCTTCTTGTTCTCGCTTTGTCTCTATGCCGGTCTCTCGTTCCCCTCTTCTTCTTTCTTGTTCCGGTTCCTTTATCTCTCGGTCTCTTGATCTCTCACCGAGTGGGTGAGCCGGTTTTAGATTTACCCAGGTGGGAGCCTACATTGACACATCAGTAAAGGGTCTGTCTTTTCTCTCTCCTAAATTCTTACTTCCACAATGCAAGACTCACCTATTTAAATAATCTTCATGCAGCCTACTCATCAACATATTTAATTATTTTCATATCTTATATTTTGTATTATTATTTATTTTTATAATATATAAAAATTTATTTGGCACACTATGAAGATTGAATTAATTAATTTAGGTTATGAATTTTTTTGATACGAAGGTTATGAAAATTTTTTAAACAAGTGATGCAATTATATTTAAAATTAAATTAAATAAAAAAGATACTCGTGAAATTGATAGGTGTTTATGGAGTAAAAATACCAAAATAAATATATAAAAGTAATTGTTTTAAAAAATTACAGTTATAAAATTTTTTAAAAAGACAAAAAAAATATTAAATGATAATAATATTAAAATAATAATAATTTATTTTTTATACAATAATAATAGTATTAAAATATTAATAATCTCTCTTTATAAAAAAATTAATAGCAATATATTGGGAGATAGAGAAGGACAGGAAACCGTTGCATTTCCAATTAATTACTAACTAATTAGTAGCAATATTAATGTCAAATTTCATTTTTCTAACTCCTCATTTTCTCAGCAGAAATTAATTGCATTTTCATTAATTCACAACATGCTTCTCTCCTAATTAAGAGCTTCTACAGTGCTGGGCACGCAAGGAGGATGAAGGCGATGTGGTACGCATTATGAGACTCGAGCGAATTGCAACGCAAGAGAGATGGAGCGAGGCGCGCGTCGTGTTCGGGCGGCGGCCGCTCGTTCATGGACTTTTCTCAGCCACATAGACAACTTTCGGCTTTTTTTTTTTTTAGTGTTTTAATTTGGATTGGTGAAATACTCTCCCCAGCTCATTTAATTAGGAGAGAAGCATGCTGTGAATTAATGAAAATGCAATTAACTTCTTCTACGAAAATGAGGAGCTAGGAAAATGAAATTTGACATTAATATTGCTACTAATTAGTTAGTAATTAATTGGAAATGCAATGGTTTGTTGTCCCCCTTTCTCTCTCTCAATATATTGCTATTAATTTTTTTAATAAAGAGAGATTATTAATATTTTAATATTATTATTATTGTATAAAAAATAAATTATTATTATTTTAATATTATTATTATTTATATTTTTTGTTTTTTTAAATTTTTTATAACTGTAATTTTTTAAAACAGTTACTTTTATATATTTAAGTTTGGTATTTTTACTCCATAAACACCTATCAATTTCACAAGTATTTTTTATTTAATTTAATTTTAAATATAATTGCATCACTTGTTTAAAAAATTTTCATAACCTTGCGTATCAAAAAAAAATTCATAACCTAAATTAATTAATTCAATCTTCATAGTGTGTCAAATAATTTTTTAATATATTATAAAAATAAATAATAATACAAAATATAAGATATGAAAATAATTAAATATGTTGATGAGTAAGTCTGCATGAAGATTATTTAAATAGGCGAGTCTTATTGGTGAGTCTTGCATTGTGGAAGTAAGGATTTAGGAGAGAAAAAGCAGCAGCTTTGCTTGATGTGTCAATGTAGGCCCACTGGGTGAGTCTAAAGCCAGCCACCCATCTGGAGATGCTTCTAAATGAGTTGGGGGAGGGTCTTTCACCAACCCAAATTAAAGCACTAAAAAAAAAAAAGAAAAAGCTGAAAGTTGTCCATGTGGCCGAGAAAAGTCCATGAACGAGCGGCCGCCTGCCCGGAAACGGCGCGCGCCTCGCTCCATCTCTCTTGCGTTGCAATTCGCTCGATCTCGTACCGCGTGCCACATCGGCTTCACCCTCCATGCGCGCCCATCGCTGAATATATACATACGTCATTGTTTTTATTTAAAATTTTAAAATAAATATTTATAAAAGTAATTATGAATTATTTTTGATGAGAATTTATTAGTAATTATTAAATTATAGAAATGAGACGCTCTTATTCAAAAAAATCTAAATCTGCGCACTAACACGGTTCACGGTTTGTGGCATTTCCGGTTCACCGGTCCGTCCGTCGGTTAATCTAGACAGGTTCTGAGTATAATGCTATAAATTACGTACAATTTATGAATCAGTACAAAAAGAAAAGACTATCAGCGTGGTGTTAACGCACAGAGAGAGAGAGAGGAGGAAATGAGTGAAGCGGCGGCCAAAGTGAAATCAATCTTCGTTTACCCCATCAAATCCTGTAGAGGGATTTCAATCACTCAAGCTCCTATCGCCTCTACTGGTAAATCACCTTCCCCCTTTCCAGAGTTAGCTGATGCTTTTATTCCAGGGCAATAAGTATTATGAGTGATGTCTGCTACTATTGCTGATTGTTTAGTTTATAGTGAAGTTTGAAACTTCTATTCAAATTATACGATAATGTATTGGCTTATTTTAATTGATTCATTTTAAAGTTTGTCCTCAGAAAGTCGCTTTGGTTTTCAAGTATACTATTCTCTCTTTATTATTGTGGCATTGTGTTGACCTTAGGATGATTGATAATTGATATTTGTTATCTAATAAAGCATAACAAAAAAATGGGGTAAAATAGTGACACCCCCTTCCCCCTCTGTTTAGTGGGGGTGCTGTTCCTGGACATTTCTTTTTCTCTGCCTTCGATCTATTCATTTTTCTGGTGTATATGGGACTGTATTAGAATTATTATATTACGCTACTGGACAGAAATGGAATTTCCTCTCCAGATTCGGGTTTCCATCTTTTTGGGCGAAATATACGAAAACAATTCAATTCTGGTCAGCGTATAAATTTATTCCTGTTAAACTTTTGGTTGAATGTCCGTGAATAAGTTTATACTCTAACACCACCTTCTGTAGCCCCTACCATCAATCCAAACGGAATGACCCTCCGTAGTTCCTACCATTGATACAAACGGAGTCTAAGTATGATCATGCCTCTTCTTCCTTGGGGGATTTTTCAAATCTATCGATGCAAAAATAAGTTTTTTTTTTTTTCCTTGTTCACATTGTACGAGTATTCTTCTCCTTGATTTACGGCTTTTCGTGAATGTCAGATTGTAGAATTGAAATTTGCATTGCATTGGTGTTATAAGTTATTTATTTATTTTAGATGCTGAAAAATATGAAATTTGCACTATATTGCCTTCATAACACATTAATATTTAGATGTCATATTGCTTAGGGGTTTATCAATCTTTTCTATAACCAATCTTTTCTGTTATGAGGGTGCACACATACTTTGGTTCTTTGTAGGTGTTGCTTATTAATAGTATGCAGGGTTCAGATGGGACCGACAATGGATGATTGTTAATTCAAAAGGGAGGATGTACACTCAAAGGGTTGAACCGACACTTGCTTTAGTTGAAGTTGAGTTGCCTAGTGAGGCATTTTTGGAGAGTTGGGAACCCTCTAGCAACTCATACTTGGGTAAGGCCTTGTTCTTTTTTTTTTTTTTTTTCCTTGGAGAACCGGAAAGTAAAACTGTGGAGCTGTATTTTGGAATAAGGATGTGTTTATTGACATACTGGGAGCCCTTTGTTCTGCTGTTTTGGTTTTTTCTTCACTGAGATTTATTCCGTTGTATTAAGTTGTAATCTCCTGTATTAGTTTTGTGAGCTTTCTTGTGTTCTATTTCTCTGGTCTTGTATCCAGAGTGATGTTTCAAGTCCAAACCTTTCATTGTTCCTACAGGTCTTAGTTTTCCAAGCCTAACCACAGTAAGAAAGTTGATCACATATCCCATGTTTCTAGTTGAATTCTCGGAGTTGTGAATCCAAATTCACTGAAAGTTACATCAACGAGAAAACCCTAATCTGACTTGGTTTTTCATTAACTCTAATATTTGGTATCTTAATTCTTAGCCAAAGCTCTCTTAATCAAATGAGGATAAATGAGAAACATTTCATTATCAATAATTCAATTGTGTGCAAACTTTCTAGCATAGGATGCCTCGGAATTAGGATGAGCTGAATGTCTGAGCCTTTCCCAAGCTGAGTTTATTCCAAATTATCATCCCTGCAATCCTAGGCAAGTGTTTGAAGCTGTAGGTGATGAAACTCCTGTCGAAACGGTAAGGCTTGTGCTCAAGCTATTAGTCTTGCTCCAAATAGAGCCAAAGGAGTGTTGTGTGACCAGTGAGCTACGAAGCCCTCGCACAGACTTCTGTTGAATCTTGTTTTAGAGATTGACTAAGGGTGCTTAATATCAAAGCGTGTTACATATGTTAACTGTTTCATCCCCCTCCTTTTTCCAACGAGTAAAGAAACTTCTACTACCTCAACCTCACATTGTTCTCCTTGTCTTACAATTTTCATTGCTCTGAGAAATATGTTGTGGATATATTTGGATTTTGTAGCTTAGACTTTCAAGTAGTGTCAGCCTTGATATAACACTATGGGGTGTTTTTCTGTAATTGTCCGTTTGTCTGTAGTGGTGAGAGCTCCTGGGATGGATGTATTGAAGGTTCACTTGGGTAAGCCCTCAGGTATGGCTGACCATGTCTCCGTATGGGAATGGAGTGGCTCTGCATTTGATGAAGGAGCTGAAGCAGCTGAATGGTTCTCAAAATACCTTGGTAAAACCAGTCGATTGGTCCGATTTGACCCAGGTTTGCCTGCTTGGCCTGAACCTCAAATAAATCTTTTGTAAATCATAAGGAAAATCAGATTCTAACTTTTATAAGGATGGACAATAACAGTAAGTTTTTGCAGGCCCTGATGGTGCTGAATTATTGTATTCCACAGCATTTTATTCAGGCTGCCCAGTTCCCTTTTCTATTTTGGATAAGGAATACGAAGTTCTAGTTTCTAATTTCTTGACTAATAGCTTCTGCTTACCGGAAAATTCTCGTCGAAGACTAATTTGAGAGCACTTTTTCTGCCTGTATTATATATGGACATACACAACACATCTTTAGATGGGTTGGAGCTATTCCTAGATGTACTCCCTTTACTCTTTTTACCCCCTTCCCGGGAATTTAGTTGGCAAAGATTCCCATTAGGTAAAAGTTCTTGTGTTCATATAGTTGATGAAAAAGATCAGCCAACTCACATCTGCATGGTGTATGAATACAGTATCACAAGTTAGAAGTACAAATCCTGAATACGCCAATGGATACAGAGCTATGTTCTCTGATCAGTTTCCATTCTTAATGATCTCCCAGGTTCATCAAGTGTAATTGTTTAATTTGTTAGTTTATTCAAATAGTGCCCTGGATCTTTCTCATCGTTGTTTTTTGTACAGGAATCATTGGATGCGCTGAACCAGATTCTCAAGGAGCCGATAGCAATAAACCGTTTTAGACCTAAGTACCTCTTTTCTATTCTCAATATATTTCTGATCATGTTCAGTTGAAAAGCTACATAATCAGATTTATATGAGTGATTTTCCGCTGTTTTCTCTCACTCTTTTGCGATATCGTCTTTTGCTTGTCGGCTAGCAGCTTCTCTGTCTCATTTGATTTTTTATCCCATCTAACAGTTCTGTCTTTGCATAATTGTTGCAGCATCCTTGTTGAAGGGTGTCGACCATATTCTGAGGATCTGTGGAAGGAGATTAAAATTAACAACTATACATTCATTGGTGTAAGGCTCTGTGCACGATGTAAGGTAATAACATTCTGCCTTATCTTAGTTTTGCTTCTTAATTTACCCTATCACATGCGTGATTCTGATCCCAAACAGTCTTTGTTTTGACAAATTTATGGAGCAGATTATACAGAAGAATTTTTATTTTCACTGCGTTTGTCTCTCTGTGTATGCTGCCTTCTTTTTTTTTTTTTTTTTTTTTTGAGGGGGTGGGGCATTAAGCGGTGACATCCAAAATCTTCTCATCTTGGTCATTTTGGCTATGGTCCTCAGTCTAAATGATTCTAAAGAGTTGAGCTTCTGGTGTTTCTTTTTCCTTGAAGTAACCTGCTACGCCGCTTTCTGGCAATAATAGATGATAAAGCAGTTATATCATATATTGCCTTTTAGTCTGTCTCTCCTGTACTATGGCACATACAAAAGGTACTCCATGATTCTGGGATATTTTTACAGGAGTGCAGAGGTGACAATGTGACATGCTTAGAAATCCCCATCTTCACTAGTCTGTCCTCACTTAGAAACTTAGAAGTTCATGGTGCATAGAAGGCCAACTTGCAAACCACATGGGTATGATGTAAAATTTCAAATGAAGTCGTGCCATGCCATTTCAGTACTATGCTGCTTGCCACAGCCTAATTTCTAGCATTTTTGACATTCAACTCGACAAATTTCCAGGGTCATCAGATGAATTCCCAAGCTATCCAAGGGGTGCCTACTCTTTTTCTTTTCATAAAAAATTTACTATATACTATTGAAAAGAATCACAGCCATTTTGTCAGTTTGACATTTTACTCTTTCAACTGGTGATGCTTCACTCGGAAATAAATCTATTACTGAAGCTGAAACATGCCCTGCTCATGAAGCTTTTATTGAAGAATACCCCATTTATCTCAAACATCTCGTAGCAGCATGCTGTGTTCAATTTTGATCTCCCCTTTTTATTTCAGATGCCTTCGATCAATCAGGAAACCGGAACTCCAGGTTCAGAGCCAGGAGAAACTCTCAAGACATTCAGATCCGATAGAGTCCTGCTTCCAAACAAAAAGCCTCAAGGACAGGTTGGACATTAAGACTTGAATAATATCTCATGAAGCTGTCTATATTGTATGGACCTGAGTAACGTCACAAGGTTATTATGCAGGTTTATTTTGGACAGAATTTAGTCTGTAAGGAGTGCTTTACAGGGGAGAAGGGCAAAGTTGTTCAAGTGGGAGATCCAGTACATGTAGTACGACAGGTCTCCTCTGCTGCCGAGGCTGCATCATAAATGTTTAGACCTTAGCCAAAACATATTGAATCATCACTGTTCGAATAAGCTTTTGTTAAAGGGCAGAAGCAAGTACATCGCTATATGTATACCAAGTAATAATGGCCTGTTTGACTAGATGTAATTCACCTCTAATGCAAATAAGTTAATAATAAAGTTTATAATTGTACTTTCATTATGATGTCGGATTGTATTAGAATATTGTAAATTTGTAATAAGAACTCTCGATAGTCATATGATTCACAGCAGGCCTTAGCAATGGGCAGGGGGCTTATGGGCTTTTCGGGTTTGGGTCAACCAAAACAGGGTCAAGGCCCATTTAATATTGAAAAGGGTCAGGGCCTTATGGGTCATCTAGAAAAAGGGCCAAACGTGGGTCAACTGCATGCCAAAAGCGGGTCAATAGCTCTGCCTCTTCATTAACCTAAAATATGATCGGACGATTGAGATTGTTCCTGGTTTACAAGGCGTGGGCCTAGGAGATGGAACGGTTGTGATCCCAGCCCTCGGTGAGGATGAAGGATCTTAAGGCGACGGTGGATTGGGGGTTGAAGCCGAAGGAGTAGTCATTGGCATCGGTGAGCCGCATCGAAGCTGGTGGGAGGGAGGGCCATGGAACCACCACTCGAGGTTGGGGGCAAGGAGGGTTTAGCGCCTCATAGAGGGCCGAGAACAACCTTTTCGGCTTGCCTTTTCTCTGTTAGGTTAGCCGAGTTCTAGAGATAGAGGAAGAGAGTGCGTGTGGTCGTTGCGGTTAGAATGGAGAGGAGGGAGAATGGAGAAAACGAGGATGGGAAGGTTGTTGATGGCGATGAGAATGCAATGGAAGGAAGGGGTGAGAATGAGAGAATATCAAGGGTCGTGGGCGGGTTAGGGTCGGTTCGCTCATAACCCTGCCCGACCCATTTAATTCTTTTGCTAACCCACCGTGACCCTTCATGCTGGAGGGTCGACCCAACCCGACCCATTGCCCGACTCTAATTCACATTATGTAATCTTGTTTGCTTTCCACAACCTGAACCAATTTGTATCATAAAACAACCGTAGAGGAGGTTCGTTAGGAAACCAACCAATATAGTAATGACCTATATTAAGAGAATCGATTCGGTGATCGACCCGATCAATAAAGTAGGTTAATGATTCAACGAG
Organism: Talinum fruticosum; assembly: GCA_021018815.1. Classification (NCBI taxonomy): domain Eukaryota; kingdom Viridiplantae; phylum Streptophyta; class Magnoliopsida; order Caryophyllales; family Talinaceae; genus Talinum; species Talinum fruticosum. The sequence continues at coordinate 3,484,590 of JAITYX010000036.1, read as the reverse complement.
TCGGACCGTTTTATTCAAATTAGAGCGATTGATCGGGTTAATAATTGAACCGGTTTAGATCGGTCAAACACGATAATATATATATATATATATATTTGAGTAAAAGAATTAGGCCAACTCTATGACATTATATGATTTGAATTCTGGTTTTAGAAGCTTATAATAATTGAATGAAAAAAAACAAAATTAAGAAGTTTTCAAATAGGGCCAAGCTCACTTGGCAAGCATTACTCGCATACAAGAATACTCGACCTTGCTCCACCTCTTTCTCATTAGACCTGTTAACTCGGGCGGACGGGTTAAATAAGGGTCGAGTGTGTTCGAGTTCGGGTAAAATACATTTTGTGTGTATTTTGGGTTCGGGTACAATACGGGTTGTCGTATATGGGTTATATGGGTTTTGGGTCAACCCAACGGGTCGTGAGCGCCTTTTTAATTAGTTATTTTTCTTTTTTAATTATAACAATCCAACATATTGTTCCTTAAAATTGTCCATAACTCATGCTAAAAGTGTTTATGTAAGTTGCATTAAAATAAGACTTTCAAATGTAGAATACATAATGTTGCCGCTATTATAACGTTTGCATCTCAATTTTTTTTCCTTATATGTGGTTTTCTTAATCATAGGAAATATATGAAAATATGAAGAGCACAAGCTGGTGTGCAAGATGGTACTGGAGCAAACAATTTCTTATTTTTAAAGGTTTCTAGGGGTTAGAGCGAAAAAGAAACCATTTACGGACTTGAAAGTGAAGTTGTATCCATGTTTGAGAAATCATCTCAAGGCTCCGGTTCTAGAAGTGCGAGATCCTTCGACGACTACTTCATCGTTGGTCTACGGACTTTAGAAATAACTACAAACCACTCAAAATGAGCTTCAAACAGCTCACTCTCATATTCAATCGACATAGAAAGAGCTAAGGAGTACGAGAGAAAAATTAAGCGATATGAGGAATGAGATGGATAAGTAAAGGAATGCAATTGTGTAGGAACCAACGCCTTCGCACCTCCCCTGTAGGGGCGGCGGGATCGGACCGAGTTTCCCCACGAAGCATTAGCTCTCTATTTATTTTAACATTCTTTCTAATCTTTCAAAGTTTATTTGGAAAAGTGGGGTGTGCCTCTCACTAATATTATTTCTTTTTAGAATATGAGTTTGAAATAATTTAGGTGAATGTGTGATTGGCGATTTTTATTAATCATTTTATTTTAGATATTAATTTTTAAAAAGTCTCAAGATGTTATTTCAAGGATAAACAAAACAGGAAATATAAAAGTTATATTTTGCCAGTAAAGTTATCGGACCAAATAAGAAATCTGTTTGGGCGGAAGCTGAGCGCGACTATTAGGCTGGCGCCCGGCGTAAGCATCTGTCGACGGGTAACTTGCGTCGGTTATAGGGCCATAATTGAGTATTTAGTCTCGCCCCTATAGCATCGGCTATCAAAATGAAACCAAAATTTCCATTTTTAGCACTGAAATGACGAGAAGCAAGTAAGAAGAAATAAACGTAAAAACAAGGAGTTGCCGAGTCAATTTTAGGAAATAAAAACTAACAAAATATAGAAAATACTTGTTCTAATCTTAGTATGAAAAAACTAAGCTTAGAAGAGGTTTTGAAAGAGACTCTATCGGTAAATTTAATCCAAGGGTCCTAATGTGGGTGAATTTTAAAAGCATTCAATGACTTTAATTGAGGCAAAAATAAAAAATTTCCCCATTTTTCTCCCTCTAACCCCCAATACTTGCACCTGCCCTCTCTCTCTACCTTCTCCTCGTGAATTCGCAGACACCACCTGCCTAGCCACCTTGTCGGTCACCTCGCCAACTACCATAGCACCGGAATCCCATCGCCGGCCGCCACCGCCTCTCGCTCGCCCGCTCGCTGCCTCCCTAACCCTCTCGCTCGCTGCAATTTGCCGGCCTCTACCTCTCACCGACCACCTCCCACAGCCACGGGAACCCATCGCCAGAGCATTCGCTACAAGCCGCTGCCCCCTCTCTCCCTCTCTCTCCACTACATCGCTTACTCTCGCTGCAAGTCGCCGGCCACTACCTTGGTTGCTGCCGATGTCTACTCCCAGACCACCACCTCGAAACCACCAAGCCGACCACCGGACCGGCAGCGGACACCCAGATTCAATTTCGGTCGCTGCCACTACCTCGGTCACTACAAGTCGTTGCCTCTCTCTTGAATCTAGGGTTTGTTATCTTGTCTATATTCAATTTGTGGTTAATTTCGGTTGAAATTTCTGTTTTAGAATTAGAATCTCACTTTGGGTTTGTTACGAGATTGTTGGATTTTTGAGATTGTTGAATTAGAATCTCCCCAAAACAAAATCAAGTTGAACATGAGATTATTCTTGGATTTCTATTTAATTGGGTTTGGAATTGATGTGTTTGGTGTTGTCAAATGGTTGTTCTATATGCAATATTTTCTATGATTTCTCTCCCTGTCTTGTTATTGTTATGTTATTCTTTCCCTGTTGTGAGATGTTTAACATTGCAGCTACTACTTTACTGAGCAGTAATTGTTGATATGGTCGCATTGCCATTAAGTTGAACATGAGATTTGTATGATTCTTTCCCTGTCTTGAATGATGTTTTTGGCTGGTTTACGGCTTGTTTACGCGATCTCTAGTTGCATTACCATTGAGTTTTCCTCTACTTATGCTGACTGTCTTGTTCGTATTGTCTTGGTGTAACTTGATATGACCGTTGGATTGTGTCAAATTGTGTTTGATTATTGAAATTGAAATAGTGAGATTTACATCGTCCATTAGCTCAATCGGTAGAGCATTTGTGTTCTAACACCAAATATGTGGGTTCAAATCCCACATGGACTATAAAAAAAATAGGTTGCTACAAAAAGATGGAATATATATCGAAAAAATGGCAACTTCGTAGGCAAAATGCACAATTACGCTTGCAACTTTGTGTTTCCTGCGCTATTTCCTCATTGCTATTATTCCACCAAAACAATCGTAAGTCTTAAACAAGCTGATAATTATCTCCGCTTGAAAAGGCCAAAAATAGAGAAAAGGTACTTGTACTCCTCGGGCATCAGCTGATATAATTCATTGGAATTTCCAGGTTAATAGCCCAATTTCTTGCTGTAGATAGAACCAAAATAGATTGAGACTCGATGCATCTATCTACATGGGCGCAAGTCGGACTAAAGATGAAGATAAGCAATGGGCTAAAATGCTTTGCCTTAATAACGTTTTTGCTTCACACAATTCCTCTAAGGGTTATATACATTCATGGTTCTTATCATTCACATATTTGATTGCATAACATAGAAGGAACACATAAGACATTTTAGCTTTTAGTCCTGAATACAAAATGCGAGTGCATATAAGTTTTATTTAATTATACAACTCTAGATCTTTTTCCTTCTTTCCCTACCTGGGTTGGGAAAAGAAAGGTGGTTGGACAGGAAAGGGGACACAAATGAGAGAAAGCACATTCCACGTACAATGATCACAACCCACTAAGGAAATAAAGGATCAAAAAGTAAACAATACTCATACTCTAAGCCTACACTACTCATACTTGTTATCCCAATTTCAATGACCATTTTTCTTTTTCTTCCATTATCACCATTTTTATTTTTCTTCCATTATCTCCACAAGCTGCAGCTTTTTAAAGAGAAAAATAGATCTAAATATTTGGACAACTTTTTAGAGAGAGAGAAGATATAGAACTTAATACTCTATTCAACTTTCTGCACAAACCCAATCTTTGATGCAATCTGTAAGCAACAAATACAAATTCTAAAATGAACATGTTTTAGCTCAAATCCACTATAAAGATTTACAAGCATGCACACGAACATGGACACATGATTACTTGGAATAACGAGAAGCATAATCACGTTGCTCCCAAAACATTGCCTATTTAATATAAGCACAAGATTCTCATCATTATGCAAACATTTCACAGTCACTATACATGTTTCTCCCACCACCTATTCAACACAAAACAAAACCATATGGTGCATTTGCTTGCATAATACAAAGTAAAAATGAAGAACATTCTTATAACATTTCTCCAACTTCACATATGGTGCATTTGCTTCCATAAGCCTATAAAAGCTTTTAATCCCTACATCTAACACTAGTTGTTGCCACGATCACGTTGCTCCCAAAACGCTTCTCGGTTCACAAACAACTATCTTCCCAAACTAGGTGCTGCAACTTCAAGCAAATAAATAAAAGTATTCAATTAGTGATTTTAGTTGAAAGAAGTTATAAATATACGAGACAAGAAATAAAAAATAAAAAAAAAACCTCATAGCTAAGACGACCCTTTTAAAGGACAATTTCGGCTATCGTGATTTGCTTGTTGTCCACAAGTTTTGCAAAGTCTCCTTCTCTTTTGTGCCTCTAATGCTTGTTCTTTTCCACCTTTGATTTGCTTACCACTACTCTTAGTGTTTGATTGCTTTGGAGGAAGAATGTCAACTTGTTGTGGAGCACTTGAGCCAATAAAAGACTCTAACTCCTGTGTCTTACTTTCGCTTTCACTGCCTTTTAACTCCATCAATTGTTTAGTGACATTTGAAATTCCCTTCAAAGCTAAAGTAAGTAATTCGGGGTTCCTACCTGCAATTTCCACACTACTCATGGACTCCATCCAAATGTCAGAAATTAACGTATCTTCAACATTCATCTGAGAACAACCCTCCAAAACATTACCATCTACATCGAAAATAGGTTTGGTTCTTGCCATCTTTGTCCATCTGTTCAAGATGTAGTAAGTGGGAAGCTCATGCACTTTTGCCTTGAAAATACATAATATATGAGAACAAGGAATACCTTCACATTCAAACATTTTACATGAACAATGTGTCACATGATCTACCGGGTTATAAATAATTTCTCTATTCTTGCTACCTATTTTGCTACTATCTGAAACAATTATCAAGAAACCTTCCTCAATCTCCTTTCTATCCTTAATCTCACAATCCATGCAAGCTACCCATAAGTCATCTTAAAATCTATAAAAATTTGAGTAAGTATAGATTTTAGCTGCATGACTCTTCAAATCCCTATTTGTCCTCAATTCGAGTAACGAGTTACATGTATCATTATCCGGTTTTGACTAACGATGTCTTTGCAAATCAATAGCACTTTCCCAATGCATCCAAAACTCCACCAAACTTAGATGTGGATTTGTAAAGTTGTTAAAAAATTATTTTCACTTTCGGATCTAGAAGTTGTCCTCAACACTGCTTCTAAAAACAAATCCCTAAAATAAGCCGGATTCCACGTTTCATGAATTCGAAACATTTGAGACAACCATTCATTATTTGCTAACCCAAAATCCATAATTATAGATTGCCAAGCGGTTTTAAATTCAACTAGTGTTTCTGAATTGTAAACACATGACTTAAACCGAGTATTGAAATCAACATTACTATTCAATATGCATCCAACCTTTTCAAAAATCTTTCTCATGATATGCCATACACAAAACCTATGAGTAGATGTATCAAAACCTGTTGTATTGCTAGTTTCATTACGGGATCTTGATCGGTTATAATACACACTGGTTTGTGATTATACATTGCATCTAAGAACTTTTCAAATAACCATTTGAATGACTCGGCTTTTTCGTCCCCTAAGAATGCAACCCCAAATGTCACATAAAGCCTATGGTTATCAAGACTAGTGAAAGGAACAAATATCATCTTATATCTGTTTGTGTCAAATGTTGTATCAAATGAAACAACATCTCCATATAATGCATAATTTCTCCTAGATATCCCATCTGTCCAAAACACATGTTTCAACCGTTGATCATCATGCAACTCATATGCAAAATAGAATGACTGGTTAAGCTCCTTTTCCTTTTGAAATTTTCAACAAACATGTGAGCATCGGAATCCTTTAAATAAGCTTTTAAGTCTCTCTGAAAATTTTTAAGTGCCTCCTTGGAGCATCTAACATGTTCAAAACCACCTGTTTGTACTTTCATGAGACGGTGGGCTTTACTAGGACCAATATTAGCACTGGGTAAGTAATTTAAACAAGGTCCTATGCACGCTTTTCACCCTAGAGTTTGATATTAACATGTGATGTTTCCTAGGAGTGGCAAGCAAATGCGTATGACCTTCATAAAATCTATACAAAATATATTTACCATCTTCGAGTCCTTTTAAATCCAACCATGGAATTACATCCTTCCCTTGTCAACTTTCTCTTGTGAACCTTCTCTTTCCCTTTGGTTTTAGCGCTTGTGGAACTTTCTTTAAAACCTTATTTTGAACAAACAAAGTACTTGAATAGTTCAATTCCTTGTTTCTTTTTACAAGATACCTTATGAACACTAAATCCAACTTCATGAGCATAAGTTTTGTAGAACTTCTCACAATGTTCCATGTCGTCGAATATCATACCTTCTTTTGGAATCAATGCTTCCTCACATGTTGGCACCCACTCTTTCAATACTCTCGTCGGGCTCTTGAAGTTTTCAAATTCTTTATGTTCCTCCACCTCTTCATTAATAGTATCTATCAATTCCTACATATATTATAAAAATACAATATTAATGAAAAATTCAGATTCATTATACTTCCACTCTACCATATTTGAAAACAGCTATTAAAAACACCCCCTTTTGTCATTATTTGGCATATGAAAACATTTCAACCTCTTCATGTTTCATCAAAAACACCTCCCTCCCGAATAGGGAAAAAAAGCACCATAGAGGCTGTTATAAACTAGACAAATAATGGCTCAAGAACCACTATACATCATAAAATTCCCAAAAATTTAGGAGATACAGACTAATAGCATAATCTATCCCCAAAGTCGTGATATCAAAAAGGACTCGAATGCCAAAAACTTCTTTGTGCAAGGTCATCTATAAAGATGATACATAAACACTCATAAATCTCAGCTAAATCGAAACTTTCACTACAATATTAAAAAAACAAAATCCAATCTAATTTTTGAAAAGAAGAACATTCAAACCTTATCAGCCACAACTAATGAAGGTGAAAGTATGCTCAGCCCGAAAATGTGTTCAACTCTAAGATGTTAAAGGCTTCGTCGAAAATGCAACTGTCTTCAAAGACAACAGAGGGCATCGGATCCAACGACATCGTACCTGTGGTTCCGGTGCTTTGTGGTGGTTTGCGAGTGCGGGTGGTGCTCGGCGATGGGGTTTTGGTGTTGTGGGAGGTGGCCGGTGAGAGGTAGAGGCTGGCGAATTGCGGCGAGCGAGAGGGGGTAGCGAGCGAAAGGGTTAGGGAGGCAGCGAGTAAGAAGGTTAGAGAGGTGGTGGTCGGCGATGGGATTTTGGTGCTATGGTGGTTGGCGAAGTGACCGAGCAAAGTGGCCAAGTAGGTGGTGGCCGGCGAATTCACGAGGAGAAGGTAGAGAGAAGGGGCAGTGAAAGTATCGGGGTTAGAGGGAGAAAAATGGGGAAATTTTTTATTTTTGCCTTAATTAAAATCATTGAATGCTTTTAAAATTCACCCACATTAGGACCGTTGGATTAAATTTAGACGGTTGAGATGAAAAGTTCTTAAATTATGAGTAGTTCTCATTTTAAAAGTGGTTCCCATATGAATCCTCCCATATATATATATAGAGGATTAGATTTTTGCTCATATCATATCATAAGATTTTATATGATTTTTTTCTAAAAATTACTTTTACGTTATCGGGGTTTTTTATAAAGAAATATTATATTCCATGTTATGAGCTATTAGGGACATGTAGTAATGTTTTTGACACCATATATTATTATTACCTTATCGGTAAATGATTAATCTAGTGGGTTTACACAATATAAAAATGTTAATTATCACTTTGAAAGAGAAGTGAAATGATACAATGCCCAAATATTTAATTTGTACAATCATAATCAAATATACCATTGTCCAAAATAATAATTTTGGGACACTGGCTGTAAAACACTCTCTCCTCTTTTCAATTACAGTATTTGAATACCTTATCACTAGCCCGAAAGTACTTTTCATGCGATTTATTATTATTATTATTAGAACTACCAAAGATATATGAGCCAAAAAAAAAAAAAACTCAATAATTAAATAATAATTTATAATAACTAAAAGTAAATGTAAACAAAACAATAAAAATTCTAATTTCGCAATAACACAAACCTATCAATACTATGAAAAGGACTAAATCCACTGCCAAAAACTTTATAACCAAAACTAAGGTTTATTTAGCACAAAGAAAAACTCTTATGGCCCTGTTCGGCAAAATGAGCTATTTGAGTAGCGGATAAGCTGTTTGTGTAGGCGATAGTTGTTTAGGTAGTCGATAGGCTGTTAGATTTTAGTTGTTAGCGGATAGGCTGTTCAATTGAGCGATTGAATAAATGTGTTCGGTAAATTTAGCGGCTGAGTTAGTTGATTATTGTAAATTGACGTAAAAGAATATAAATAATTTGTCAAATATAAATGAATGAAGGGTTTTTTGTCAAAAAAAATATGAAACGCTACTTTCAAATGTGAAAAGCTAATATTCTTAGCTTTTCAAAAACACTACTTGAAACGCTAAAAGTTACTGCAAACGCTAGTTAAAATACTACCTTACCGAACGCTAATATTTGGTTGATTAGTGTTTTGACTTGGTCAAAACGCTAAAAGCTACTTCAAACGCTTGTTGCCGAATAGGGCCTATGTCTTGAGTAACTTTTCTCTTCAAACATAGTAATGGCTCTCTATTACATCGGAATACCAAGCATGTCTTCCCTCTTTAACAATGTATACTAAAAAAACAATAAAATAGCGACGGAATTCGCAACGGGTATTTCAATGGAATATGAAAAATTCCGAGGAGATATCCGACGGATTGTAACACCCCGTCCCTAAATATAACGTATTAACATAACCCATCAATAATAAGGAACACGTACATTTCAATTCCAAGATATTTTCATATCATGTTATATATCTATATGTGTATCAAATTTATTTTTGCAGGACCCAAACGTAAACGGCGACGATAGATGGCCAATATTTATAATATAATTCAAAAAGTATCAACTCCCAAATGTTATTTACGCTTATAATCCGTACCCAATTCCTCCAAGTATAAATATTTAATATAAATCCAATTTTTATAAATATTTTTTATATAGCTATTCATATACATATATGTGTATATAAATATATTCATACAAATTGAACACCTTTTTTTTTCATAGCCTCTAACGTTGCTACTAATAAGCTTAGCCAAATTTTATTTAATAAAACTAAAGCAAGGATAAAATTTATATTAACAAAGAAAATATATAATAATTATGAGAAAAATAATAAAAATAATAATAATAATAATATTAGAAAGTAGGCAGCTGAGGAAGATTAGTGTTAATAATTAATAAAAATAATAAAGATGAATTATGATATTTTTTGGGGTCAAATAGGGCTTGGACACCACAAATCACACTAAGCATTGCTTAACAATTGACAAGTCTTGGCTTAGCATGTATAATTACCATCTGTCAAAAACAAAAACCAACCCATGCCAGCTTGATCATGCAGATAATCATCAGAATTTAGTATAAATAGGACTGTTTAGCAGCAAAAATGGGCCTAAAACACTAATCTCAGCAAATTCTCTCTCCTCCCTGCAGCTGACCACCAGCCCCACTTTGGCCCTTTCCACAGACCATCACCGACCTCCTTCTTCGATCCCAACTGATCATAACCTCTCTCCATGCTGCACTGAACGAAAAGCACCCTTCCAAGCACCGTTCCGACGACCCTATTGCCGGAAAATTGCTCCCGAAACCCCTCCGTCGATCAGCTTCTTACCACCACTTTCTACTTTTCTATAATCTCCCTTTCACTTCCAACCACCACCAACGCCACATCACCCATGGCCACCACCACCTGACCACCGACCGGAAACCTAACCACCGCCACCTGCAGGCACCGCCGGCAGCCACCCAGCACCACCACTGCAGCCCCCATGCATACACACTCTCTTTCTCTCTCTCCCTTATATATGCCCTAAAAACCAACTTCCTCAAAAACCCACCATCACCACCACTACCACTGCCACGCCACCGCCGCCAAGGACCACCACCAATCTCCGGCACCACCTCTGCCACCGGAACACCGCCTGCCGCCGCCGGATTCCACCTGCAACCACCACCTTTGCTCTATTCTTCTTCCTTAGGTAAAAACCCTAACCCTAAAAATTACCTTAACCTAATTTAGCTTTTAAAACTAATTAAAATTAGATAAAATATGAAGTACACAGAAAATTATGATCAGATTAGTAAGGATGAAAATTTAATTAAGGCATGCATGTTCTAATCCTTGTAGTTAAGTAAATAAAATTGATAATTGGTTCATTAATAATTCATGTTTAAATTAATAATCAAATTATGCATGCATGTTAAGTAATAGTTAGTAATACACTAATACATGTATAATTGTAAAGTAAACCTTGCATGGATGATTAAGTAAAAATAAATTAGCATGTTAATAATAGATTCATAATTAAATTCTTGCATGCATGTTAAATAAGTAGCATGTTAATTACATGAATATTGTTAAACTAAAAACTTATTTAGTTATTATGTGCATGTTTAAATGATTAACCAAAACATTAACCTAGCTATAACTTAAAGTAATTAGTTGATTTCTAAAGCATGTTTAAGTAGTAAATAAACTAGTAATAAATACATGATTGCATGTGTAAATGACCTAAAGTCTTAATGCATGCTTAGTAAAATTCATGCATAAACTATAATCACTTAATGAATAAATGTATAGTTATTAACTTGTAATTAGCTAGACTAAAGTGCATGCTTAATTTCTATAAAATAATTCATTCATAAGTAAAATAGCTTAGATAAGTTTTAATAACATAAGACATGATCCAAATACTTATAAATCATATCAATTACCATGAAATAAAGTAATTATTACCAAAACCAAATGAATGTAAATCCTTATTAATGAATTATGTCTTAAAAATCTATGTTAAGGGCCATCCAATCAAGTCCGTTCGGGTCTCGTGCAAATATCACCAACAAATACACCATCGGCATCTTCGAGTACGTTCATGGATTATGCCTTTCAAGTTTTCATTCAAAAATCAAGGCCGGATATGGCCGCCATTAACAACCAACAAAGAATCATTTGCAACGAGTATTTGCCATGTTAAAGTGGACCCGCCCATTGTTACTTTACCATTACTCAAAGTCGGCACACCGTAACTGCGCCGCACCAACTGGACTTCCCGATCGGTGCGGGTGTGTACACATTTAGGGAAACCCGATGATCGCAAGGGTAACCACACGAGATAATTAATTAGCAACAGTTTTACATTATTCACTCTCCCTCATTTATAAAATGAATTGAAATGCACGTGCTCAACCCAAATATTTCTAACTTATATTTTACTTGCATAATAATGAGCGTATTGAGTTTCGACTCACATTGCGAAATTATTTCTTGTTTTGTTTTAGGTAATTTTCGAAATCTCGGGATGTAAATACTCGGACGTAGCGGCTCGCAGGGAGACCTGTTGGTTGGTTTAGCAATTAGGAAAGTCATCCGTCGATCAAGAGTCGTGTTATCATTTGTAAATATTTATAAGTTTTAGTCGGATCTTTTATTAATTGCCCATCGCTAAGTTATATTTATGTACATTATTAACACCATCGGACCAAGCCTTGCCCTGTCTACGGACATGGGCGGCGGTGACGACTCCCGACCTTCCTTTCCGCCGCGCTAATCATCGGCTAGCGGCTTGTTTAGTCTAACACCGGTGATTACGGGTTGGGGCGTTACACGGATAGGGACGTCCGAATCCCGCTCGTCGGTAGGGACAGAGCCGAGCGGGCCCATCGAAATGTCCGATGGGCTTTTCAACCGGTTGACAACCCCGTCGGACCACTCCGACGAGTTTTACATCAAAAAACCAATATAAAACCAGTTGCACAATAGTACCCAAAAAAAAATCCATCGGAGCCCGATATAATACTCGTCGGACTGTCAGACGACTCCTAATCCGTCGAGATATTTTCCAAATTTATTTTGATGTTTTTGTAGTGGTATTTACCTTCTCTATCCTAATCATCTTAAACTTCAACTTTATTATTATAAAAGCTAACTCAATAAAATTAGTTATTTCTCACGTAATTAATCATCCAAAAATACAATTGAAAAGACAAATTTGTCCCTCGTATCTTCTATGCAATTCCTTGTATTTTGTGAAAATTAAGGCTTAGGAATGCGGTCTTTTGCAATATAGAAGATCTTGGGATGATAAAAGTGGAGTTTTGTGTGTTAGTACTATATTGACATATGCGAGCCTATTGTTGATAGTTTATATTTATATGTACAAGTATTTTAATACATTAGAATATATATACGAGTTAGACAATTAGATTTTTGGTTTATGTATACAAGATTTTTAATAAATTATCATATATATATAATTATATGATTATATTTTTTGCTCATATCATAAGATTTTTATGGTTTTTATTTTTCTAAAGAATACGTTAACATTGTTGGGGTTTTTTATCAAATAAATATTATACACCCATGTTATGAGTTATTAAGGACAAATACTAATATTTTTGACATTGAATATTTTTATTGCTTTATTCATAAGTAGGATTTACATAATTTTTTATTTTTAAAATTATTCTTTCAAAAGTATTTATTCAAAAGTTTTTAATTTCATTTTGAATTTATCATTTTGATATGACAATTATCATTGGAATCTTGTCTATCAAATGATAAAAATTCTCTTTAATATTTTACATTTTAATATATCACGTGTTTTAACACGGATACAAACTAATATATACGAATAAAATGTTAACCAAAAAGGAGTTACCATTGAGAATATTGTCAGTACTAAGTCCTGATTTCGCCTCCCCTCCTCCCCCAAAATGTTTATGCTCTTATTAGTGTTTTTCTTCGATTAAATGCTCTTTGTCTCCATATGTGAGAGTTCATTTCTCCTCTCTACGGCTGGATGGCATTGCATCTCCATTTTAAAGTTCGATAAATTTTTAATTGATTGCTATCATTTAAATCAAATATGAGATCAAATTTTTAATTAATTGCATTACAAGCTTTCTATGGACGTTAACTCTTTGAATGTGGTTTGTAACAATGATGTAAATATGTTTGACAGAAAACTATACTAGATTTATGAATCTTCTTCCCAAAGGTTACATTAACAAATAAGTAAGCAACCAATGTGGTAACAATTTTAGTCTTTTACATCGAGAGATTTTTGTTGTTGTTTTACGTATATAAATGTTAAAATTATATATTTGTTATAATTATCACACAATCTTTAATAAATAAATTTCTTCTTTAGTACCAATAAAAAGGAAAAAAACCTCATTTATCCACCCAAAGAAACTTGATTAATAAGCTTGTCTTTAGAAAGAAAAAAAAAGTCCAAAAGATAGTACTCCAATGTAAATTTTACTGAGACTTGTCATAGCCAATAACATGAAAGTGGTACAATCGGTATACACGATATCACGCTTGAAGGGGGAGGAGGAAGGAGGGTAGGTCAGTATATGAAAATTTTCATGTGCGTATGTTAAAATTTTGATTCCTTTGAGATGTCCCCACTCCCTAATACCACCAACTAAACCTTAGCTCCTAGAGACCACCTCCCAGACCCACTGGCCACCACAATTGGCACCAGGAGCCCCATCGAACAGCCGTTCAGATACCCCCTCCCCCAAAAAAAAAAAAAAAGAAAAAGAAAAACCCGTCCTCGATCATCTTCCCCTTTCGTCCCATCGCCACCTTCTTTCTCCTCCAAAAACACCCTACAATCCCTTCCTGGCCCAGCTGTCGTGTTCCCGTTGGTGGCCTCCCCGGTTGCCGATGACCTTCCATAAGGTTCATTGACCCGAATGCACCCAATATTTCGGGGGGCGGGGGTGAAAACATAGTGGTATGGAGGAAAAAATATGCATAGCGACCTTTGAGATCAGAAAAATTGAAAACACAGTGGCATATTGAACTAGCAATTCCTACAAGTGACTCAAGCATAAAGACAAGAGTTCATGACGAAGCAACTTACATTTGCTTATCGCAAAACCAATAGTTTGGAAAATTTGAGGTGGAGCCACATTAAGCACAAGTCGTGTTAGCTGGGTATGATGGAAAGTTAAAAATTGATTTTAATCAAGGTGGTGTTTGTTAATGATAAGGTTTGAGAAAGAAAAAAAAAAAAAGTGGTTGTCTTGAATTTTTGCCCCCTATTTCAGAGGATGTCAACGGGTTTATCGAGTCGGGAGGGGGATGTAAAGGCCCAAAGCTATCCCTCACCTTATTCGAACTTTGGACGGTGGAGGAAGGAGGATAGGTCGGTGGCAACTGCGTCACTGACCCCTTCGAAAAGTGGTTGTCTTGATTAGACCGACAAAGCCGGCCGAACCGAAGCGGGTCAAGTCGAACGACCCTAAATCTAAACCGAACCGACATGCAAAGCAGTAGAAGCTGATTTTGACCCGAAATTTGAAATGAACCGACCCGAACCAAACCGAACCGAAATCTAATGAACCCGATTCAAGCCCAAAACGAAATGACCCGAGCCGAAACCGAACCGACTCGAAATAATAATTGACCCGATTACGAACCGAACCCAAAATGACCCGAACCGATTTAACTCGAATAAAAGTGACCCAAGCCAAATTTTTTTTAGTGGGTCTCTCGGGATGGACTTTTGTGCTTATAGTGGTATAATTTTTTGGTGGGTACAATTTTGAATCGATTTTGACCCAAAAAGTGAACCGATTACGACCCAAAATTGACCCGATCCGAAATTAACCTGAATGGAGCCAAACTTGAACCAAACGAGATTGACCCGAAGTTGACCCGAATCGAAACCGAACCGAACCGAACCCAAACGAGATCGACCGAAGTTTACCCAAACGAAACCAAACCGGACCGAACGAGATCGACCCAATGTTGATCCGAACCGAACCGAATGACCCGATTGCCAGGTATAGTTTTGATGCCTAAACTTTACTTGGATAAATGTGAAATCCGTATAATCCAAGGATAATCAATGAAAGCTTATTGGTAAGACCTAAGGAGATGTGTGTCGGGAAAACATTAGAGAAACTTATTTGATCCAAGGAGAGGGAAGTGATGGAGGAATCGTTTATTATTTTTAGGAATTTGTACTTATAAATAAGAGAATTTTTGTAGATAATTCATCAACTAGTAAAGTCATAAATATATAATTGCATTCGATTTACTATTTTGTTATATTCTTAATTATTTAATTTTTACGTGCTTAAACTGAATAACAGCTAATTAAAACTCATGAAATTATAACCCAGAACCACTTGCTACCTTCAACAAATAAAGTGGGAGGATCGATTGAATTGTTAGAAAAAAATATATAAAAATATGTTGTAATTTGATTATTTTATTGTGGACATCATCATGATGTCAAGACTTGTTTTTGTGAAAGTTGTGTACAAAAGCTTTCTCGTTCGCCCATGGACATACATGCGTGACTCGTCTACCTTGGTCTCCAAGTGAGACAATTTTGGCTGATTTCTTTCTTGGTTATGTTCACTTGCACTACCGGGGCACGACCTAGTGGAGATTATGGCAACAAAATTTTCAGCTTCTAAAGAGCAGAAAATTTCTGCTCTTTGTTTGCCCCCTCACTCACGCATAACATCACAAAAATCAGTTCAGCTTCTTCCAATTTAATTTCCCCTTAAACACATAAAATTTCACCTCTAAATATAGACATCTTTAGACATTCATTTAAATACTTTAAATTAATTAATTAAAAAAACACCCAATTAATTAACATTGTATTAATCCTAAGGAACAACCGTCTGGATGAAGTTTGTAATATAATTTCGGCAAAATTGTTCTTAGAACAATGACTAAGCCATGACACGGTTTGAGTTTCTATTTCAACTTTATTACATCTTAAAGTACTACTAACTCGTCTATTTAGCGTTTTATAGGTTTTAAATTAAGTTGATTGATTTATGTGATCCAACTTGGTAAACTATATTTAGTAGTTGTAGTTGTGTATAACACTACCTTAACTATAATTTCCAACATGAACATCACCATCACTGTTTCTTTGAGTACTACTTACACCTAGCATGTGACAGTAACTCAAGCATCCATAATTCCATATCTTACACATTTCCACTGTTAAATCTTCTCAACTTATCATACACAAAAACTTACATCATGACCTGTCTACTTGCCAATCCCCATTGTGGTGGTTTTCAATGTGAGCCTGTAAGATTTCTACAACAGAGGGTTTGATACATCAACCAGTTCATTAAAGAATTGAAGCAACAACGAAAATCACCGGATCTTAGATTTCTAAATATTTTCTGTAATCAAAATTAGTAGCTTTAAAACTCAAAAGGTGAGCGTTCATCAAAATTCATATCAGGGGATCAATCGTCATGAATACTCCTAAGATAGCTGCAAAGCTGTTTCGACACAAGAAAGTTTTCCACAATGCATCTCGGCTAATGCTGCTGCAAGCCTGGAACGCCATCACCAAAATGAAAACTGATCTTAGTTAATCTCAGATGTACAGATGACTAAGGCTTCCATTCATACAACGTCAAGTAGTCCCCCTCTTAATTGTATAGCACCTTCATCACCTAATATCCCTTGTTACCACGAATGCGAGCTCTCATGTCAACCTGAACAACAATTGATTGATTAGCAAATTCTTCTTATTTGCTCAAGAGACAAAATTAACTTCTGTTTCCCAATGACAATAAAAATGACATGAAATAAAGCCCGTAAGCCTATTATAGCATGATCGTATGATCCAGTATGATAAACTGAAATTGATCTAGCTTGTTCACGGGATAGCAATGGGACTAGAACTGGCAGACAGTCTTTTGTTCAGGTTCGGCAGGATCGTATGTTTAGTAGTATAGGAGTTCCTGTCAGGTCTGACTCTATTCGAGTCTAGTTTTATCTTTTCAAGTCTCACTCTACTATCCATTGGTCTAATAAGTTTGTCGTTCAAGTTGAATCATGTTTCCCTACTTTTAGGTCCCAGACTCCCAGGTCAAGTAATTGGGCAGCAATAAATTTTCCAGGTCTAAATCAAATTCCATTGCACGAGTCTGACCAAGGTAGGTTATCCGGCAAGAGGGCTTCAAATATGGCAGCTTTACCACTCCAAAATACAGATAGGCTATTTCCATAGGACCATATATTGGACACCATAGACTACTATTGTCTAGACTAAAAGCCGTTGGACCTTAGGTGAAAAAAATTACCAGCTCAAAACAGAATCAATAATTGAGGGGCTCATAAGAGAGAGATCAACAAAATTATGGTTCAGATTCTGAACCATGTAATTTACATGTCACCATATAATGAACATCTAATAACCAATTTTCAAACCAGAGAACTCCAACAGAATCCTGTTAATCCAAAAATAAGAAGTATTTTTTAATGCCTTGTGAGGTAGAAGCCATTAGTTGCAAAAACAAACCCTTATTCAAAGTCTGCAGAGGTTGAGGGGAGCGAATGCAATCCACAAAGATGAAATACTGAGGCAATAAACCTTGAGGAATGAAGCATTGAGGCAAAGTGGAAACAAATGGTCTTACAAAGTTTAAAAAGTTCACAAAGTTGTAGTTGTAGTCCGTACAGGTACCATAGGGCACACATTTGAAAGTCCACAATTGAACACCCCACACCTATTGCCAATTGCCATAGGAAGACAGGCAGTGAAAGATGATGTAATTCAAGTTCAAGCTAAAACTGAGAACCCCCCCAAAAGCAGATCAGGAAATTGCCTCCAAAGGAGAGGGGGATAGAAAATGAGAAAAGGTAACCTAACAAAAATAGGTGATCTCAATCTCTGACTTCGTGAAGGAGGGAAGAGTCCATTGACAACGAGATATCCAAGTCTCCATGGTGTCCTAACTCTTAACAAAACTAGATTAATGCTGCTTGATTCTGACTGCAATTTTACAACCAACCCCTGGCCATATAAAACCATAATGAGAAATATAGATGTCCCAAGCACAAATCCATGATCTGAAATGCAATTGAGATATCACTATGTCAAATTCTCAATCACTGGGAAATAAAATTTTCGAGGGAACATTTAGTAATTTGTCTTGTCTCTACTTATAGACTGGTTGTGTTCGAAAGAGTGTTAATAAGGAATCAAGGGGCGTTTCCAGATACATTACTCAAAAGAATCGACACAATACGCCTAGTCGGTTGTAATGTATGTATATTGGACCTTTTGAGGCAATTATAGATCCTAGGCGGCAATTCTAATTGATCAATAAAAATATATTTCAACGCTTTTTTATCCTCCCGAGGAGAAGTTTGGTTTCAAACCGCGGTTCGAATAGGAGGAGTACGCCATGCTAATGTGCCTTGGTGATCCACATATCAAACTTCCGCATCCTAATAACAGATCTTTGAAAACAATTTCAGAACATTGACAGAAGGAAGAATTGAAATTTATATGAACTTGATGGAAATATTCCATCATCTGAGCCAACGAGCTCAAGTGCAATTCTGGCTGAAGCAGTCCTGGACTTAGCCATGCTGATCAACTACATGAAGGAAAGTTTTAGTTAGTCCTGGATCAATGTAAAGGAGAGTTCAGATATCCCATCTTCATCAATCTCATCTGCACGAGGATCCATCTCATTCAGTCTTTGAGTGACCCTTGTTATTTGTTACTTGAACAATTACTTGTTTTGTTGACAGTCAATCTTGGTTTGTAATAATTTGAGACGATGTGTATGATGTATTCATTTCGTTAGGTAGAGCACTATTGTTGTATGCATTCACAAGTGGAAGTCGTGGAAGTCGTTTTTGACGCAAGAACCACACTCCCTCCTACTTAATGATAGATGGTTATGGCCTAGAGGAAGAGCCTTTCTGAGTTCACAACATCAGGAGGCCTCCCTTAGAAGAAAGAGAAATCAGATGGAGAAGACTCTCTAATTTGACCACGTTTCTGAGCATCAGAAACTAGCCCACTTGCAAGCTAGCCTAGCCTACTTTTGGAGCGGTCCAATAGGATGTCTTCTAGTGGCATTTCAAGGCTTTTCAATCTTTTCAACCAATCACAACTTGCCAAGAGAGAAGAGAAGTTCTTATTGGTTCAGAATTCTGATACAAACAGAATTGCAATCAGAAAGCTCTCCGGTTGTCAGTTTCTGTATTAATTAATTATTATTAGTCTTAACATTTTCTTAATGATTAGGAAAGGTATTTTGAGCAGGAAATGGCCCCTTATTTATAGCCATCCTGCTTCTTGTAAGAACAACTTTTGAATACATTATTATTGGTGGTTGATACATTCTTTGTATCTTCAACTCAGAACGTTTGAGTGAATCAAACTTCTGTCTTCAAAAATTCCCTAGTTGTTTTAGCTTGGTTTGGCAACCACATGATGATCTCCTAGGTCTTAGAAGTTCTCTGTTGGATCCAATCCCAAACCATCTTCTTTGTTGCCTGCTTGATTTTGAAGTTGGACACTCTGTCCCCTGTTCTATCTTCAAAACCCACTTTTTCCAGCCTTTTGTTATCCTAATCTTGGATGACAACTATTACCACGGTTATGCTCCGCCATTGTCGGTTTGGATCCATCATTTGGTATTAGAGTTTTGGAGGCCCCCCTACTTTGACCTGTACCCCCTCCCATCCCAAACACAATTCCCATCAGCTACAAAATGTCATCCACCCTCAGTGTTGAGCAGAAGTTTGACCAAACCCTGAGAGAGAAGCAAGACTTGGAGGCCCAAGTTAAGTACCTGACTAAATAGTTACAACTAAAAGAGAAGTTTGAGGATCTGAGAGATTCTAGAGAGCCTAGTGTTCATGGAGAATCAGAACTGATGAAGAAAGAGTTACAAAGGAGTTTGAGTCTTCAGAGGAGGACTTTGTTCAAACTCTTAGAGGAAGACATGAGAGAAGACAAGAAAGAACCAGTTTTGACTGTCAAAGTTGACATTCCTGACTTTAAAGGTAAGCTTGATCCTGATATATTTTTGGCTTTAAACTGTAGAAAGAGTCTTTTGATTACAAGGAGGTCCCTGACTCTAAGAAAGTAAAGTTAGTTGCACTCAAGTTGAGGCACCATGCTTCAATTTGGTGGCAGAATGTTCGAAACAAGAGAATCCAGAGAGGGAAAGACAAGATCAAAACGTGGAGAAGAATAAAGGAGTTAAAAGACAAATTCTTGCCAGATAATGATCTGCCAGGATAATATCCTGAAGTTGCAAAGATTGAAGCAAGGAATGAAGTCTGTCGAGGAGTATACTAGAGATTTGAACATCTCATCTCGAAGTGTGAATTGTCTGAGAATAACCCACAAAGGTGAGATACGTGTGATTAGATTGCAAGTGTTGTGGAGTTCCAACCATATACCACCTTTGATGATCTTTGATGATATGAGCTCTTTAGCTCACAAGGTAGATATGCAGAGGAGATCTTGAGGAAAAGGAAAAGGAGAGCCTGCCAAGACACCCTACAAATCCAGAAACTACCCCAAACCCCCATACTGCTCACCCAAAACCAACCCATCCTCTGCACCACAAAATAAGCCTTCCCCACCTCAGAACCTAAGAAACCCACAGAAATCCAATCCCAAACCTATTGAGATCACCTGGTGTTCAAGATATCAAGGACTAGGACACTATGCCTCAGAATGTGCCAACAAGAAGATAGTACCAAATACCCTCAGAAGAGCTTCAGGAGATGAAAGAGGAGGCAGAACCACAATATTGCCCCCAGGAGAGTGATGAACCCGTAGAGGAAGGAGCTAATGAAGGAGATCTTCTGATCCTCATATGGGTTTGCTGAGTCAGAAAATCAAGAGTAAAGGGAGAACATCTTCCACACAAGATGTACGGTAAATGGAAAAGTATGTTCATCTTCCACACAATCGTTGATTGTTGACGGAGGAAGCTCCACCAATTTAACATCCAAGTCTATGGTACATAAGTTGAAGTTGCCAATGTCCCCTCACCCAGCCCCCTACAACATTCAATGGCTCAACCAAGGAAAAGATATCCAAGTAACTTCTAGATGCCTTGTTACTTTATCTATTGGCAAGTCATATAAGGATGAGATTTGGTGTGATGTGATTGGATGTTTGTCATTTGCTATTAGGAAGGCTTTGGTTGTTTGATAGGCATGTTATGCATGATGGTAGGTTGAATACCTACACCTTTGTGAAAGATAAGAAGAAAATCACCCTCATCCCTCTTAAACCCTCCCAA
Organism: Talinum fruticosum; assembly: GCA_021018815.1. NCBI lineage: Eukaryota > Viridiplantae > Streptophyta > Magnoliopsida > Caryophyllales > Talinaceae > Talinum > Talinum fruticosum. Next base: position 3,463,335 of record JAITYX010000036.1, on the reverse strand, counting down.
ATCCAGAAACCTCGAGAGAATGTCTAGGCTTCTGTCCTACTTACTCCTACTTACTGACTTATTGAAGTCTTATCAGCATAAGTTTGAATCACTCAGATTCTAACTTATGCTAGGACAGAAGCTGGAAGCTACCAGACTGTTACCCACCCCTTTCTGACCCCCTTACTACAAGAGTTTGCCCATGTTTTTCCCTCGAAATTCCCGGCCTACCCCCAAAGAGAACAATTCAGCACAAAATTGATCTCTATCCAGATGCCCCACTACCCAACAAACCGGCCTTTAGAATGAACCCCAAGGATAGAGCAGAAGTACATAGAGAGGTTGACGAGTTGTTGGCAAAGAGAATAATTAGGGAAAGTGTGAGTCCCAGTGCTTATCCCAAAGAAAGATGGCACTCGGAGGATGTGTGTAAATAGTAGAGCCATTAACAAAATCACCATTAAGCATAGATTTCCTATTCATAGATTGGAAGACTTACTTGATGAGTTACATGGGTCCTCGGTTTTTCCAAAGTGGAGCTCGAAGTAGCTACTATCAAATTAGAATATGTGAAGGGGATGAATGGAAAATAACCTTTAAGTCTAAGGTTGCCTTTATGGCTTGTGATGCCCTTTGGCCTATCCAATGCCCCCAATACTTTTATGAGGTTGATGAACTAGGTGTTGAAACCATTTCCTTGTGTATTTTGATGATATTCTGGTTTCCAGCAGAAGCTGTCGAGGAGCATTCCGAGCAGCTCATAACAGACTTGCAAATTCTGTCCAGGAAAAGCTTTTTGGCAAATTGGAAAAGTGCCAATTCTTTACTTCACAAGTTACTTTTCTTGGTTTTGTTTTGTCCGAACAGGGAATGCACGTTGATGTTGAGAAGATCGAGCCATCCGAGAGTGGCCAGCTCCCTCCACTATCACTTAAGTGAGGAGCTTCTATGGATTGGCCTCATTCTACGATGGTCATGACTTAACTTTTAAAAGAGAAGAAGTTCCAGTGGACCGATGCAGCTCGAAAGCCTTTGAAGAGGCCAAGCGCCAACGAGTGCATGATTTTGCGAAGCTGTTTGACGTGGAATACGATGCATCCGAGTTGGCATAGGAGTTTTGCTAACCCGGGAAGGCAATAGTGAGAAGCTCAATGACACTCGGGAGGAAGTACTCCACCTATAACGAAGAGTTCTACGCCATCATTAGAGTTCTTGAACACTTGGAGACACTAGTTCATTGGTTACGAGTTCACTCGGACCATGAAGCGTCGAAGTACATCCAAGGACAACACAAGCTCAACCCAAGGCATGCAAAGTGGGTCGAGTATCTTGCAATCCTTCCATTTCAAAATCAAGCATAAAGCTCGACACTTAAACAGAGGTGCTCATGCTCTGTCTCGAAGGCACTTGTTAAGGTACTAGTTACTTTCTATGCTTGATTCCTTAGTAATTGGCTTTGAGTTGATCAAGAGTCAACATTTGAGTTAGATCAAGAGTCAACATATTGATGTAGATTTTAAGGAGATTTTGAGAAATGTTGTAAGCATCCTTTTTGAAAGTTTGTTGGTACTAGGTTGTGTATTCCTCGAGGAGGATACAAAGAATTGTTGATTCAAGAGCTGCATGGTGGAGCTTTCGCTAGTCATTGGACTGCAGAAGACCACGACCATGGTGAAAGAGCATTACTTCTAGCCTAAGATGGCCCGAGACATCGAGCATCGCATCAAGAGGTGTGTTATTTGCCGGATGGCCAAAAGCCACACCCTACCCCAAGGTTTGTACAAGTTTGTACATTCCGTTGCTCGTCCACTGAAGATCCTTGGGAGGATGTCCGCCTCGATTTCATTACCGAGTCTACCCCGGACACAAAGGTCCAAGGACTTTGTAATGGTGGTAGTTGATATGTTTTCTAAAATGGCTCATTTCATACCCTATCACACTACTTTTGATGCTTTTAAGGTGGCTAACCTTTTTAAAGAAGTTGTTAAGCTACATGGTATTCCCGGGAGCATGGTTGGTATCCGGGATTCAAAGTTCCTCGGCCATTTCCGAATGGCTCACACCGTGGAGGAAAATGGGAACTACCCTCAAATTCGCTCTCGGATCGGGATTCAAAGTTCCTCGGCTATTTACGTATGCGCTCATACTGTGGAGGAAAATGGGAACTACCCTCAAATTCAGCACTACATGACGGTCGGACACAAGTGACCAACAGAACTCTAGTACTTACACGACCTTCTTGTAAAGAAGAATATCAAAGAATGGGATAAGTCTGTCGCCTCATGCTGAGTTTGCTCGGAGCGGAGCTTCGTGCAAAGCCACGGGTCAATCCCCATTTCGGGTAGTCTATGGGCTCAACCCTCTCCCTCCACTTGATTTGGTCCCTATTGTAGGGGTGGAGTTGGGAAGAAGAACAATGAGCCAAGGAGATCAAAGACATTCACAATAAGGTGAAAGAGAGGATTGAAATATCCAATGTTGACGAGTTAAATCCTATAGAGACAGGCATCAAAAGGAAGCCCACTTCCAAGTAGGAGACCTTGTTGGATACATATGAGGAAGGAGAGATTTCCTTCAAAAGGAAGTCTAAGTTGCTGCTAAGGTCAAACGGCCCATTTGAAGTGGTGGAGCAAGTAGGTCCAAATGCCTACAAAATTGATCTACTGAAGAGTATGGAGTATCGGCCACATTCAATGTAAGTGACCTCAAGCCATACTATAATGAAGATGAGGATATCCCGAGTTTGAGGGCAAAGTCTTTTCGGGAAGGAGGGAATGATGAAAATATTCCATCATTTGAGCCAACCAGCTCAAATGCGGGAGTCTAAGAAATTAGCCATGTTGATCAAGTATGTGAATGAAAGTTTTAGTCCAAGACTAATGGTCTGGATCAATACAAAGGAGAGATCGGATATCCCAACTTCATCAATCTCAATCTCATATGCACCCAGAATCCATCTCATTCAATCTCGGAGTGACCCTTGTTATTTGTTACTTTTTTGTTCACGGTCAATCTTGGTTTGTAATAATTTGAGACAATGTGTATGATGTATATACCGGCAATCGGGTCATTCGGTTCGGGTTCGGTTCGGGTTAGTTCGGTTCGGGTTAACTTCGGGTCAATCTTGTTCGGGTTCGGTTCGGTTTCGGGTTCGGTTCGGTTTCGGGTTCGGGTAAACTTCGGGTCGATCTCGTTCGGGTTCGTTCGGTTTCGGTTCGGGTCAACTTCGGTTCGGTTCAACTTCGGGTCAATCTCGTTCGGGTTCGACTCGGGTTAGTTTCGGATCTAGTTGTAATCGGGTCACTTTTTGGGTCAAAATCGATTCAAAATTGTACTACTATAGGCACAAAAGTACATCTCGAGAGACCCAACAAAAAAAATGTGGGTTGGGTCACTTTTATTGGGGTTAAATCGATTCGCATCTGATTCGGTTCGGGTCATTTTGGGTTCGGTTCGGTTTCGGTTCGGGTCATTTTGCATTCGGGTCAATTTCGGTTCGGGTCATTTCGGGTCGGTTCGGTTCGGGTCGGTTCATTTCGGTTTTGGGTCAAAATCGGTTCAACTATTTCGGATGTCGGTTCGGTTTGGGTTTCGGTCGTTCGGGTTGACCCGTTCGGTTCGAGTCGGTTTTGCCAGGTCTAATGATGTATTCATTTCATTAGGTAGAACACTCTTGCTTTTCGACCGCTCGAAACAAGAAATACACTCCCTCCTACTTAATGATGGATGATTATGGCCTAGAGGAAGAGCCTTTACGAGTTCACAAGATCCATAAGCCTCCCTCGGAAGAAAGAGAAATCGAGATGGAAAAGACTCTCTTATTTGACCACGTTTCGAGCCTCGAAACTAGAAACTAGCCCACTTGAGCGGTCCAATAGGATGTCTTCTAGTGGCATTGTCAAGGCTTTTTAATCTTTTCAACCAATCACAACTTGCCAAGAGAGAAGAGAAGTTCTTATTGGTTCGAGAATTCTTATACGAGACACAATTGCGAGTCAAATGCAAATTTTTGCAGTTGTCAATTTCTACTTTCGAGTTAAGATTAATCATTGTAATTAGTGTTAATTAATTATGATTAGTCTTAACCTTTCCTTCATGATTAGGAAAGGTATTTTGCGCGGGAAATGGCCCCTATTTATAGTCATCCTACTTCTTGTAAGAACAACTTTTGAATACATTATTGGTGCTTGATACATTCTCTGTGTCTTCAACTCAAAGCGTTTGAGTGAATCAAACTTCTGTCTTCAAAAATTCTCTTCAAAAATTCCCTTCCCTAGGTCTAGAAGTCCCCTATTGGATCCAATCCCAGGCCATCTTCTTTGTTATCCATCTTCTTTGTTGCCCTGCTTGATTTCGATGTTGGACACTCTTTCCCTTCTGGTCAGGCGTTATCCCCGTTCTATCTTCAAACCCCACTTTTTCCAACCTCTTGTTATCCTAATCTTGGATAACAACTATTACTACGGTTGTGCTCCACCATTGTGGGTTTGGATCCATCAGAACTAATGACACGAACACAAAAACCCACAAACAAAAATGAGTTGTCTCTAACAGAAGCATGACACACATTAATTATGTGTCATTGTCAACCAAAATTTAATCCAATAATTTATTTTAATGTAAGGAATGCTCAAGACTCAAGTTTCAACAAACTTGAAGTTCAAGGAAACATTTAGACAAAAGGAACAAGTCATCATTGACAATTGTTTCACCAAATGTTAGCATTTAAAGCGACGATGGCCTCTCTCCACATAAGACAAAATGTGTCATATAAAACCCTCACAAGACATTAAGCAATGAATGATCCTACAAATAGAGAATTGGTAACCAAATATGCACAATCTTAAAGGCAAATTATCATGAACAAAGTCAAAATTCACTGGAGGATATCTTAGGCTTGTACATTATATCATGAACCCACAAGCATGGCAGATGAAAGATATAAGACTCAGAAAGAACACCCAGAGAAAATTTTACATATCATATATCACTATTCTAGAGTGAAATGACTGAGCATAATGGGGTCAACAGTTGAGAGGCAAAAATATATTAGAAACACCCCCATCAGCTCCAGTTCTGTTTCCACTAACTTGAGCATTTCTATAAACAAACTGACAAAGGAAACAATGGTATCTCCCTCGGTTCATGGACCCATGAGCATGGTAGATGGGCTGAATACAGGCTGAAGGTATAATTGCTATAGAGAAGCACAAAGCTGGAGAATGAAGTATCTAACAACATGAATACATAGTAATTAGAGCATTTTATTTTCCTCCACTACAGTTGTAGACCTTAGAAAAGCAGTCAACTCAAAGGCATATTGCTATATGTTCTCATCCTTCAATCACTGGAATCTACGTTCTCCAAGTATCTGTGGTCATGCTTTTAATTGCTACTAGAGAATGGGGAAACTTAATGCTGAGTTCATTACAGATCAAGTGCAGAACTCAGAAATGACGATAGGAAAGAACTCACAGAGATCAAATGGAAAACCACCAGATAAAAAAAAAAGTTTGACAGCCATGGCAGGATAGATCTGTCATGCTTTCTGTCAGGCACAAAGGAATTCCCCATCCAAAGATGCAATTAACCCAAGTTTGGGGCCCGTCTAATGTTTGGATAATAGTTTTTTTTTTTTTTTTTGGGGGGGAGGTTGAGAGAACAATTACACCCATTTTTGCTAGGGATGTGATTGAGAAGGCTTCAAGACAGTTCTTAAGCAGTGGTTAATCAGCAGAGTAGAACAATACAACTAAAGCAATTTTTGCATGGTGATACAATGGAAAAATGTATAAGATAATTCTTTGAGGGACACAAGGGACCTTGGTTATCAGGAAATCACCTAGGGCAAGGAAAATTGTCTAAGGCTTCCACAGGGAACAAGGAACTCAGGTGGCCCAAAAATGTAAATGCCAGTTATAATGTCATCATTACTTCAAATTTACATGGCCTAACAACATACCAGCTAATATGACCATACAGGGTTTTGGTCACATTTAAGTAGAGGAGCTGTTAAGTGCATGCGCTAGAAGCACTTACCCTCCTTTTGCACAAGCATGCTTTATTGCTAGACACGTAATATGGTTCCCAAGTTCCATCAAGTTCATAAATATATCAGCGGAAAGGCCCACAGACAGCCAGATTGATCAAAATCCATGGCAAAAAACAATGTTGTTATGTTATCCATGCAAGATAATAGCAGGGAATAAAAGATATTGGCCAATGGCACATAAGAAACAATTTAACTATCCAATGAAGCTAAATTTTGAACTACATAATCATAATCATTAATAACTCTTAATTAGATGCTTCTCGGGGGTACTGGGGCATTATTCTCAAAAAGCATATAAAGCTGGAAAACTAAAGGCAGGACAGTTCTCCAGGCAATGTTGCATGTATTGTCAAAGGCTGAAACAAAGACTGAAGAGACAGCCAATTCCACAAGCCAACTGATGCTCATGCATCAAGGTCAAGTTTGGGTTGCAACTTTAAAATAAGTGAGTTTAAAACTTAAAGCTTCACATGCCCAAACTAACCTCCTTAAAAAAAAAAAAAAGATTATTTTTGGCTCCACTTTTGAGGTTTTCTCCAAGTCCTAATAAAGCACAAGAGACGTGCTCAGAAGCTTAAGTTGGATTTTTTTAAATGTATGTACTTTGGAAAAGCCCATCCCAAAAGCTAATTCAAGGGTCATTCATTTCAAAATTACAACCCAAACTTGACCTTACTGCTCATGCATCACTGACAGAACATGAAGTGATAAAAGCTGAGGTTCTGAAGATAAAATGATTTATTGCCCAGGAATCAAGCTCGTCACAACAAGAACCAGGGATCTTAATGGTTATCAAGGTTACAATGGTCAATTGACTCTAAGAGTCCCATAGGACCTATAAAGGTGTTGTGATCTTCTAAGAGAATCAAAGGTAGCAACCAAGTAAAAGGGCATCGTTGGCTTTGCCATTGAGAGGCCTGGGAAGCTTAGTTTAAAAAAGGCTCCTTGGGCACGCCTAGGCTCACAAAAGCCTGAATCCCACCCCCTTGCGCCTTGCAGGTCAAGCCCAGCCCCTCCAAAAAGCCTTATGAGGCGCAAGCAACAGTCTGCGCCTCAACCAGCGGGCAGTTGTGCCTCGTGCGCCTCACAGGGCTTTTTTCTGTATTTTTGCTATTTTTCCATCTCCCACTTCCCCTCCTCTTTCTCTTGTTCCCGTATTTGTTAAACTGTAAGTGGGTAAGTTGCCCTTTTTTTCAATATGTGCTATTTTTTTCTTTTTTCTGCTTGCATTTTTGGTGAAAATCATAGCGAATTCATTGTGTTATCAATCTAATACTCTTTGTGGTATTTTTCGTAGTTACAATGATATCTAATTACTTATCTGATGTCATCATCTAGCATATTCAACCAAAAATATTGCTTGGTTATTATTTTTAAGCATTTTTTAGTGAGTGCCCCTTGTTGCAAAAAGCCCGCGCCTTCGCCTCAAAGACTGCGCTCCAAGCCCTGGGACACTTCGTGCTTTTGTGCGCCTTGAGCTTTTATAAACTAAGCTGGGAAGGCAGTATTACAATGGCAGACAAGATTCTTCCAAACGCCTCCAAAGCCAAGATGGGACAATGACCACATCTCTACTGGCAGAGGATAATGCATGCATCTCACACTCCTCATCAAAATGGGTCTAAAGTTTGTCAATGTGAAAGGAAAGGAAACCAGGGGACATCACCAAGGATAGAGCACTGGAAGACCTCTAAATGTACATCAATCACAAGGTCTAGGACATAGGAAAGATTATCTAATGCTCTTGCAAAGTCCTTGTCCTCGCTTTCCCTTTTATCTCATCATTCTATACACTGGGAATTTTTCTTATATATAAAGCATAATAAATGAACACACATGTGGTTTAATACAACTGAACCAGGAGGACTACAGAAGAAGGTAGTTGCATTTAAAATGTGAACTGTGCCCTAACTTTAGAAAAAGGAAGGCATGAGAAGCACAGAAAAGACATCAAGCATGTGCAGGAATCATTGATAATCCAGGGCCTGGAGGAAAAGCAAGGCCATATTGCATGGTGAAAACAAGACGCAGGAAGCAGCACCACGCTTTCCATAAGGAGCTTAATTTATCAGCATAAACCCAAACAGAATTCTTCCCATCGTGTGGTACATCCAGTGAAATCATCACCATTCGAAATATGGACTTCAGGGAAAAGGTTAGACGATCTGCATGCTTTTTCTGGTCCCGTGTAATCTAATAAATTCAGACCATAGTCCAAGCCATCCTCATAGTCACCCTCTTTTCGAAGGTACTGGCAGGGAGATTAATGGCATTAGGTCATCTCGCGATAAATTTGGTAATGGGGCTTCAGGGTTTCACATGTCAGTTCAAAAATGTGGTTCTTGATACCTTCAGTAATGGTTGTGTTCCCATTTTTTTACTTAAGTACTCATACAATAAGAGGTGAATATAGATAATATCATAAGCTAACATGCCCTTGTGTTATTGTGCATGATTTTATCAACCGCATTGGAAAACAAGTGCAATTCACCATGAAGCACATGGCTCGCGATAAATTGTCACGGTGAAATGTTAATTCAATCCCCCTTTTCTAATGGACAAATTATTTCATTTGCTCCAAATAATATCTTTTCTCTATTGTTTTTGTGATAAGTAATCAAAACTTCTATTATATTGAAAGGACAGAAAGCAGATGCCCCCCTCCACCTATGCACAACAGAATGCAAACACAAAAATCAACTTCCCTCAAGCTCTCAGGAATGATGTTGTCTACAAATCCTAATAATGCAAACGTAGTTCACAATTGAAAACTTGAGTTCAATTTTTAAAATTCTCAAAATTCTGAATTTCAGCTATATATAAGACATAGCTTTTCCCTTTTTGTAGAGATTATTGACAATCTTACAAGAGAATTCAGGCTGATGTCACAGAACAATTTCTAATTTCTACACAAGGCATATATAGGATGCCAACACAAAAATTCCTCAGGACTCAAAGAATTTGACGTACCAAGAAGAATCTCACAAGAAGAACTAATCATGATTCAAAATATGGCCTAAAGTCTTCGTCATTAAGTCTTCTTTTCCCTATGTATATTGATGGGTTTTAACAGATTGAAATCATGTAAACTTAGGAAACCTAAAAGATACGAAAGAAACTAGAGGATGACAAAATGTCCAACAAATCAAATAAACCTGAACAGGGCAGAAAGCTAAATATCACTAAAATACAATTAAATATCTTAAAATAATCTCAGGGTCACTGCAACTAGTATTGTTAGATGATGAGCTAGAAAAGAACCAATACAATTAATTAGATGGAATCACAACTCTGAAGGGGATTTTACAAAGTCCCACTATTTAAGGTTTCTGTTCTTTCTCCTCCTCTTTATCCTCAGTAAGTTAAATAGTTTGGAAGCTTATTTAAGAAATCTATGGCTCATAAAAAGTATGTCTATAATCTGAATGGATGAAAAAGTCAAGTTTCAACTTGTTTCTTAAGCTTGGATTATAGTGGACTAAAGAAAACTGCCTCTTTAAACTTCCTCTACTTCCTTTCTATGAAGTAGTAGGCAGTCACCGGTTTTCAAATATAAGGTCTAACGAAACCAATCTTTCCGTAATTTAGTCATTTAGGGATAAGATTTTTACATGAGACCCCCACACCTTAGCGGCAGGATTTTAAGGTATGATTTGGATTTGGATTTGGATTTGAATGGCTCATAAAAGGTTTCTTTTTCATTTGGGAAGCAATACACAAGAAAATTTTAGCCTATACTAATATACAAAAGAAAGGGAGAATCTAGGTGAGTCGTTGATTCATGTCTAAAAGAGATTTCGAATCCACTAATAACCTATTGCTCACTTGCTCCATTGTCATTTTTGCAAGAACTCTTGGAAGTTAGCTTTTCAATTGCATAGGCTTTTCTTGAAATCAAAATTTGATGCTCAGTCACCCCGAAGGGCAATCTAATCCGATCCACCTCCTCTTAGCATCAGATCTTTCTTTTTGACAAAAATGTTAGCAAGTGGGTGCAATTAGTCCTCATGCAAAAAATGGACTATTCGGAGAAACAAATAGGGACAAATAGAAGAGCCTTTGAAGACCGGGTGATGTAACTTCAAAGCTTTGAAGATAGTTGGATCAAGTCTCTTTAGATTGGGATGATGGCACTTTTGCTCTTCCTCTCTTGACATTGTTTCCTGGCGGATATTCTCTATCTGCATGCGAAAGCTTTTGTAGCATGCTTGGTTGACACCACATTTTTTAACTAAAAACACTCTCTCACTGGGAAGAAACTATGAACTTCTACATTTTAACATTTGTCATTTGAAGAATAATTATGGACATAGAAAAAGATCAAACTATTAACTTTTGCATTTCAACTTTTTCTCTAGTGCAATTATCTCTATTAGTTCTTTTTAGTATATGTAGAAAAAGATCAAATTAAGATTGCAGAAATCAAAACACAACTCCACCCAATATGCATGAAAGGTACGTCAAATTATTAACACAAAAGAAAAGCATACCTGTCCCCTCTTGCAATTGAAGTATGTTTCTCTTAGACCCACACACTCACTTGGTATACAAGGACTCTTCTCCCCAGCACACTCCCTATATGACCGCTTTTGGACCTAGGCATTAAACATGAAACATGTTAATATGCTTGCCAAGACTAACAACTTAACAGTCAAAATACCTAATCTCTCCCATTTCAGCTCTAGAACACTTCAATACAATGGATAGCAACGGCTTCTTAATAGAGAATTAACAAAGCTATGACAACAGTATTTACACATACTTTATGTATGAATAAATAAAAAAATTAAAAAAAAAAGCAAGACATGAAACAGAAGTTGATAGAGAACAAGAATATCGCATCCCTGTCAAGTCAAAGTGGTTGACATCCCACATCTTCATTCAAAAGGTTAAGTATGTTGATTATACACTTGTGTAAAGCTTCTAATCCACTTGCCCAAAGACCAAATTTACCACAAAAAAAGCACCAATGGATTAATATGGTATCATTAAGAACGTTCGGGAGGGCAGAAGTCATCTTAAAAAATAACACAAATCAGATGCACTTAAGCCTCCATCACCACTTTTCTCAGCCACATCAGGATATCACAAGGAGCTGCATCAATGATTCTAGTCTGTTTTTCCCCACCTAAAGTCAAATTTTGGTCAAAGTCAAAGCTATAAGTCCAAGTTTCATAACAAAAAAGGAAAAAAAAGTCTGCACTATGCTAACAAGCAAACTAATCACTGTATCTTGGTTAAAAAACATGGATTGTTTTCAGAAGCTCCATAACAAGCTAATTTAGGACCAAACACTTCTATGTAAATTTTGAAATGGACCGATCAATTGAATCATCTATAGAGACCAATGACCATGCAAGCTGCAGTACTCTGAATTGACTCCTGGCCCCCAAAGTATGGACAGTTAGATGTCCTATAAAAGCTTAAGACGTGAATTCATCAAATGAGCAATACTACCTAAAATATCTCAAATCTTATTGAGATATCTTATTATAGAAAAAAAAAGAAGATAACTTTTAGCTTTTAACAAAAAAATGAAAGGGGAAGACTAACTTAGGGACCTTGGAAAGACCACAATGGCCATTCTAGAACGAAGAACGAAGAAATGCCACAAGATAGCCATAATCATGGTTTTATAATATGGGCATTCTGCAATGAAATGGTCGCATCAGAAAGGTTTTAAAGCTGATCAAACTACATTTTCCTAGCAACAACTGCATATGAGATGCTATGTGACTTCTACATTGGAGCGATTTTTGTGATACAGCGACTGAAACCGCATTTTGAATCCTCGGCCACAGCAACTGTTCTAAAAAGGAGAAATACACTTATATCTTAAGAGTTTTTCTTTGTAACTTATATTTTCATTATTTACATTTAATTGGGCAAACCCTGATATATTTATGCTAATAGGATTACAAAATCACTCTTTCCAAGTATCGTTACCAAACTTTGTTTGGTGAATCTTTGAATAATTCATGCTGCAACAACACAATCCTATGATTGCCAAATTTGCAGGATTCCCTGACTGCCTTATTAATGCCACAGGGACCGAATTCGCATTTTGAATAATTGGTCTTGTAGCAAATTGTCTACTATAATTCCAGATTCTGAGAACACACAAGGGAACATGAAACATTGCAGATCATGTAATAAAGACCAAGACTGATCTCAGTGTACCAAAATTCTCATAATTTACGCAGATATATGGGAATCAAATTTACATACTGGTGAATTGCAATATAAATTTAGATGGAAAGAATGAAATCAAATCACCTATAATACTATGCAATTAATTTGTATGTCTACAGAATCATTATAAACAAGGGAATCTTTCCTGTAAGATGGCATCAAAACTTCTCCATTGTAATTAGTATCTTGGAACCCTTGTTTTTAAATTTCTTTGAAAGTATCCATGACCCTCCATGCCCAGTCACAACTAACTACTACAATATATATAAGCCCTTTGATTGTGCAAATCGAGCCCGCAAGACAAGTATAGCTTGCTATGGTATAACTTGTGAACCAGATATTAGAAATTAGAGCTAAAAACAAACCCACAAACAGAATTAGCGTTCCCATTTCTACATCATAGTTTTCCAAAATGAATAAGGCCGTTGTAAATCATCCTTGTTTTTTCTCATATCTGAACAGAAGGGAACATTGTCTTATTGGGTCACAACCATTTGAAATGGGAATTGAGGCTTGATGAATGAGTAGGTGCCCTTCCGGGAAAAAGAAAAGGAAAAAAAAAGTAAGAAAACTGGGCAAGCGTGAATGAAGTAATTTTTTGATGAATCTTGATTTTGCCTGAACAAAACTCCGTCTAGTCCAATGTAAAAACAAGTTGTAATTTGTAGGGATGAATCTGTTCTTCCACAACCAAAATAATAACGAATCAAACAAAACTCAGAGCAGATTAAGACGCAAATTAATGAAAAGAAAAATAATACCTTAACACAATCAGACTCGCTGAGACACTTGACCAGCTCTTCTGCGAGACCCTTGCACGACTTCGCCATGGCTTCCCTCTCTTTTGACGCCTTAAAGGTTTTGGCAGCCAAAAAATAAAAAATAGCCAGAGATTGAAGCCTCAGACTCTGTCTGGGTTGGCTTGGGAATGATGGGCAGGAGGAGCCAAAAGTTAATATGAAGTTGCTCCAATTGGGCTGTTCGAAACACATAAATACCAATAGAAATCTATATTTTTATAATATAGTATTATATTAACATTAATATTAATATATATAATAGTAATATTTTTAAAATTATAAAACAGTCGCGTGAAAGTAAATTTATAAATTTTATTTAATAAAATAATAATAATAATTTATCTTTAAAAAAAGGTTACCAATTATATATGGATTCTCTTTTACAAGCCTTATCATAATAATAATAATAATAATAATAATAATAATAATAATAATCATCATCATCATCATCATCTATGTAATATATAATACTAGTATTTTTAAATTAATTAAATATTACAGCGATAGTGATTCTACGATCTTAGGGTAATTTTAACCATAAAAATTAATTATCCATTAAATATGAGTCGTTGATGTAAATAATTAAATATACGAACTTTTTTTTTATGAATATGTGAATTTTTATGTTAACTAGTATTGATGAATATTTACTATTAATAAAATTATCTTATATTAAGGAAAATACGTTTATTTCTAGGATTTGTTTTGACCTAATTTATTGATGAATGTTTGTTCATTTTGATGCATTTTGAGAGTTTCATATTAAATGTCTCTTTTTTTATATATGAAAATCTATGAATTTAAGTGATGAACATGCCAATCATTTCTAATAAATATTTGCCATTAATAAATTTATGCGAGAGAACAAAATAGGAAAAGTCAGCACAAATATTGGAGAAAAAAGTGATGAATGTGAAGAAAAAGATGATGAATATTGACAAGTGTAGACATTTTTTGAAAATTTATTAATATTATTGTAAAATTTATTATTATTGTTTTAAAATTCATTAGCTTGTACAATTATCTGTAAAATTCTTGATGTATGAGATTCTTTATTTGTATATTTTTACATAAATGAATAAATATTTATATTCATAAGAATTTTTAAAAAATTAGAGATACATATATATTTAATTAAAATATTTATTACATTTATATTTAATTTTTTCATATATATGGATCATAATTTTGAGTCAAATACAAATAAAAAAATGATAATTAAGTAATTAAATTTTTAGTTAATAATATTATTTTTGTAAAAAGAAGCATATATAAACATAAATTCGTCAATATTATTATAAAATTTATTAAAATAAAAAATTCATTAATATGTTAAAAAATTTATTAAATTTAAAAAAATTCGTCCTTTTATTATAAAATTCATCACATTATAAATTAAATTTAAAATATACACATAACACTTAATTTAACCACCAAGCTGGACGGGTTGAGTGATGGTAAATTTTCCTTGAACCACCTGTGGGAATAGAGTTCTGTGGAAGGGAAGAGAGCGTGTGTATAGGCGGAACTCTTATGTGGCCCCACGCCGAACCCTTTAAAACCCTGAGCCTAAAGCGCCAAAACCCTTTTGTTCCCCTCCCCCGCTCTATCTGTACGCTGATTGTCACTCTCCTCTGTCAACTTTCCACCTCCTTCCTTCGAAATTCATCCAATTTGTTCACTCTTCGGTAAGAACCCTCTCTCTCTGTCTCTCTGTCTCTCTCTTTTCCGGTGACTGCTCCTGTTTCCCTCTCGGCTAATTATTTCCATTTTGCTTTTCGTTTGTTTAACCTGGGTGTTAACCGTTCCAATTTCGATTGATCAAGGGAAACGGACAGGAAAGTAGAATTGAAAAGTTTGAATTTAGATGTTGAAAGTTTGAATTTAGATTATAAAAAATTGGGGATAATAGATGATGAAAAGTTTGAATTTAGATGCTGAAAAGTGGGGATAATAGATGATAAAAAGTTTAAATTTAGATGCTTGGTTTCATGCTTAGAAATATATGTTTACTAGTGGGTACATTAACAAGCTTTCTTATCTGTCTGTTAAATTTTGGGTGTGTAAACTCTGAATGAAAGAGTGCTCAATTACCAAATTAGATTGTTTGCTATGTACCTTTTTTAAAATTTTTCTCTTTGCATCTTTCATTGTCCTTAATGCAATGCGTAGTTTTCCTTATTTCTTAATGCAGAGGCATGGCAAGTGCTAATCGGGCGCAAGATGACCTTCATGTTGGGTCAATTTCTTCTACTAATAGGAAAAAACATCATGGTCTTGGACTTTCACGAGCAGAAGATGCTCGTCGAGGCACTGTTCATCCTGTTCCCCTCCCGTTCAGTCCGTCACGAATCTCTTCATTGTCTGGGGAGAATTCGTATGGGCACCCTCAATTTCTATTTGATGCTGCAGCAGGGAACTTCTATGGGCACCCTCAAAATCTATCAAATGCTGCCATGCATAATATGAATATGAATGCTGATGCGGGTAATTTTAATAATCATCCCCTGGAACCGACCTCTGGTCAGAACACAATGGCTGACTACACTGTTCCTTTTCTGGGCTATGGGGGTCCCAGTTTTCCCAGTATAGGAGCGACTGTGACTACGAACTCTGCATGGCAAAGTAACATGATGGGTTCTAATAACGTCATGAATGGGCCAAATAGAGACAGAAACTTAATTGATCACAACAGCAATGGAGCAAGAAATTTTCATATGGTAGGATCAGACGAAGAACAACTGAACAATACCTGGAGGCTGGCTAATACCAACAGATCTCTTTCCACCCTCTGTACCGTGCCTGAAATCCCACATGCACCAGATTTTGTAGGAAGAGCGTACAATAACCTACTCAGTGTCAATGCGCCTCAACTTGACCATTTGAACAAACTTGATGGGAGATTTTTGTCGCTTGGATATCAAAGCAAGTCTGTGTTTGATGGCCAAGCTGGAGCTTATTGCCGTACATCTTTCTCTAATATTGATCGCTTGGCTGATGATTCTCTTAACAAGCTTAGTGTTCCCTTGTTTGGTTTTGGTGAGAATGTTGGTGGGTTCACGACACAAGGTTACTCTAGCAATGTGAACTTATCATCTAATGATAACAGTGTTTTGCAAGCTGTGAATTCTGGATTTGATGGGCGTGCAACTCCTGCACTGCCTGGAGGAAAAATTAATCTGCAAGATCTTATACCCACATCAAGCACCAAATCCTCAGGATCAAAAAACGAGATTGATTTGAAATTGTCTCCCGTAGACACTTTTCAAGGTCGTGGAGCTAATCCAGAAATTGTTTCCAATGTGTCTGTTAGTAATCTATTTCCTGAGACCATGCAAAGAATGATGCACACAATTTCTTTTGACTCCTCTGTTCTAAGAAGCAATCATCAAAATGCTTTTGACCAGATGCAGAATTCACATTTAAGCACTAACATGAAATTGCCTCCTTCTGGTGAAACCAACAGGCAGTACCAGTCAGGTGAGCAATGCGTGTCATCTGATTTTTTTCTGTTAGAGACAATATGTTTTCATTTCTCTATGTCAATAAATCTGAACCCAATACTTGTTGAAGTTTAATATTCACACCTCAAGATACAAAGTAACAATGTTTACAGCCAGTTAACCAAGATTGAGTTCCTGATGTTGGGTTTCAAGCCTACATTAATGCAATGCAACAAAAATCTCTTTGATCTTATAGTTTCTGGTCCAAAGACAAGTTAACTTCTAACTGCGTTGTTGTTAGATGTTGATGGCACCAAGCCCAGCTTAGAAACCAAACAAGGGGTCTGAGTTAAGCTCTGGTGGCATATGGGGGTGGGAAGCTTTATGTGGTGGTAGAAATCCTCAACAATTAATAGGGGTAGGAAATGGGATAGAAGGGAAGGATATGTAAATTGGTAGTTGGAGTTTGGAAGGAAGGATTTTACTCTTTCACTCTGTAAACTAGCTATCATCAACAAGTGACCGGATAGAACCAAACTGACTTAGGAAGGGATTCACTCCGCTTTCTGAGCCAATAAGGGGCAGCTTAGAAACTAGCTATGGAATGTTCCAGCAGGGTTCGTTTACTAAGATCTAGAAGAACAACACTTGGTTGCCAAACCAAGATACAACAACTAGGGGATTTGGGTAGAAAGCCGATTCACTCGGCACTTTCCGGGTTGAAACACAAAGTGTATCAAAGGGGTTGATTTCATTCAAAGTCAAAAGTTGTTTTAGTACATGAGTAGGAAGGCCTTTTATAAGGGGCCAATTCCCGCCAAAATAGCTTTCCTAATGTTTAAGGAAAGGTTAAGACTAATCACAATTAATTATCATTAATTACAAGATTAATCTTAACTAAGAACAGAAAAGCTGAAATTGCAAAAGGGTTCTGTCTCGGATTTTGACTGCTGCAGTTATCTGAACCAATAATAACTTGTTTCTCCTCTTGGCAAGTTGTGGTTGGCTGAAAAGACTTGAAAAGCCTTGACAATCCACTTGAAGACTCCATATTGGACCGTCCAAAAGAGTAGGTCTGCAGCTTAAGAATTAGCTTGCAAGTGGCCAGTTTCTGAGACTCAGAAATACTGTAAACAAGAATGAGTCTTGCCCATATGTTTTCTTCTTCATCTGAGGATGACTTGGAATATACTTGGACTCAGACTCAACGGACATGTAAGGAAATCTATATCATTAATATTTCCTGCTATCAGTGAATTTCTTGTAGAACACCTTGGCTCAGAATCTATCTTCTCGGGTAAGAAACCAATCCGATTTCTTCTTCTGTTGGATTGGTGCTTCTGAGCTCAGTAGGAGGAGACTCCTCCTTCTAAAAGCTTTCCACCAGCCATTAACTAGGAGGGAGTGTGGTGGTAACCTTTCTGACTGAGTCAGAAACAGCTTCTCTGGACTCGGAACAAAACTCTTCCTCCGTTTGAAACTAACCATCAATAGGTACAAAGGAGTTTGGCTTCTGTTTCTGACCGGTCAGAAAATGCATGGCTGAAAGTCTATCAACCTGTAGACAATCATTAGGGATGGTGTTGAGCCATCCTACAATGTCCAGAAACAACTAAAAAGTGTCTCAATTATTAGAGACCCAATATATCCTCAAATATTGAAAATTCTGCTTGAAAACTAAGAACTCTTCAGGCTGAATTTGGAATTCATGCATGGACATTCCTTCTCTTCATAAATCATCTTCCTTGACTGCATTTAGGACTTGTCCAAGGCCTTGACAGTTTCAATTTGCATTGCCTTCAAGTTTTATGCGAGTCTTTAGCTTCTAGCTGAACTTGTGCAAGCTTTAACAGGTCTGAATGTTTGGTAAACCTGTTGGCAGCATTGGAGATGGTTTTTCTCCATTTCAAAGAGCTCAAAACAAAGCTAAAATACTGTCCAAATTATTACAAACCAGATCTGAATAAATGGTTCAGAAAAATAGCAAAACTAAGTCCAATTAAGAACTCAAAAAGGGCTGATTTTGGTGAGTATGACTGAATGGTTACTTCCTTCTTCACATTGCTCTATTCCCATCATGTTTGACATGAGCAATGTCATTACACTCTTGAATCTGCATGGCTGTGACCTTGCTTCAGACATTGAGGACTTAGATGTTGAGACTGAGTTCTGAACTCAGAATGCTTGCAAAGTGCAAATTTTAGTTCTCAGTTGAGCTCAGACAGGTTGCATAATCTGAGTCTGTGTTCCCATTTGAGCTGAGAATGGCTAGGAAGGACTGTAAACGAGCTACAATATGCATTTGCTGCATGGTCTGAGTTGAAGGCTGAAATTGAGCTTCCTTAGAATTGTATTGCACGCAAGCTTTGCATACTGGTATAGAAATATATCCATCAGATGTCATTTACGCCATCTCTATCCAACTGAATGGACCCAAGTTTCCTGTAGCTAAGTGCCACACGAAAGAGGGTATCAGGGTGTGAACATCCTGTTGCATGAGTATTAGATCTTCACATTGCAACTTGCCAACAGTGGCTGGGAGGGCGGGGGTGGGGGTGGGGAAGGGTTGGAGGGTCTCACATTCCTGAAGTGGGATGTCCTCATTTGGAGCATTATTTAATAACTGCATCTTATTTGTTGATTGGTTCCTAACTGGGCATAGGTGGAAACCTGATTTATATACTTGGAAGTGTTACAACTTCCATTACTCATGCCATTGAAGCTGATCTAACAGGTCCCATAGGGTTCACCCTCTGTGCTTCTGTGGCATTCTTGTGACTGAGATTCAAATTAATCTAAAAGAAACCTTCTTTTTCTGTAGAAAAGGTGAAAATGCTATATTTTCTTCGCTTTGTGCAATCTGACCTTGATTACTCTCTGAATGTAATTTAACAATGTGAGGGTTTCCCACACAAAGAATTCTCTTTTAACCAGGCTACTGAAAGAGGCTTTGTTCTGTTCCTTTGCAGAAAGAAATTATAATTTCAATGTAAAAAGATAAGCGAGGAACAAACAGTATGGTTTTAAAGAGAAATCCTACTCAGAAAATAATGGAAAGCTTTCCTTTTTTTTTCTCCCATAAAATAATGAAGCCCCCCCAAAATAGAATGAGTGCTTTATTTGCTGAATCACAGCCAAAGCTGCTGCAATTTTGGTCCCTGTGACAAAACTATTCTGATGCTTTCTTTTGCCTCTAGTAGCTTAATTATCTTTGCACATTCTTTCCGTAATATACGCCAAATGATCACTTGTCCTGTATTGCTAGTTTTGAAAAGCTCAAACTTAATGCAATGAATTTGGCAAGGCATGTGGCTCAATATTCAAAGGTAGGTGCATTAGGAATGGAATAGCATACTTATGGAGCGGGGACCATAATATAGGAAAATTTGTATCTTCACCTGTATGTAGATTATGCCACATAGAGAATTATACCTCAAGAGAATTTGTGTTCAGGACAGTCTTAGTCTTAGATCTATCTTATTTTGTCAATTTTCATGCATAATCTTATTTATACTGTCCACTTTCTAGATGGCTAGAAAAGGCCAAATTTGGCAATTTTTTCTTGCTTGAATTATAATGGACTAAAATAAAATCCCTCTTTATACTGTCCTTTGCTTCTTTTCTATGTAGTGGGCAATCCATGCTTTTTTAATACAGGGTATTAAGAATCAGCCTCTTTGCAATTTTGCAAATCATGGGTGAGACTTTTGGGGCATGGATTTGGATAATAGTTTTTATAGCACAAAATTTTTATGTTCCCTTTTTTCTTATTCCTTTTTGGTTGATTCCTTAAAACCAACAAGTAATATTGAATGAGATTTCGTACTTGCTATGTTTAGAATCTTTGTCCCTTCATGTTACTATGCAGAAAGTAAAAACAGTGCATATCATGACGAATGTCTCTGAACTGTCTAGTGCAAATAAAGGACTAGTTGATTTTTCTGCTCATAAAATAAGATTAGATCAGCAATATGAAGTTATCATGCTATTTTCTTGGTGGTTGTGCCTTGTGCATGGTATTCCGTCGTCCCTCTGTCTTCCTGATGCAAAATGAGAAAAGGGTTGTTCAATTAGCAGTAACTTATCATAAGAATTTGATGGATTTACAAAAGTTTATTCTAGGAAAAGGTTTAAAAATAATAATTAGGAAATTTATGTGGTTTAAAAGTGTTGCTTGGGAAAGGAGTTTTGCTTTTGTTAGGAAATAATAGTTAGGAAATTTATGTGGTTTAGATGTGTTGCTTGGGGAAGGAGTTTTGTTTTGTTACTTGGGGAAGGAGTTTCAGTATTTTGTCTTACTTGACTTAAGTCCCCAACTCTTTTTCTATAAATTAGGAATGTTAAAGTCTTGTAGAGGACACGAAATATGCAATGAATACAAATCAAGCACTGAGATGCTAGTCTCCTTCTCTCTTCTCTTCTAAATCTTCCTCTTTTCCTCTCTAATTCTTCTCTCCCCTCTAAATTCCCTCTTCTTCTCCCTTTTCCCCTTCCCCTTCTCTGTCAAATTGGTATCGAGCAAGTTCCCGATTCTCAAACCATCCTAATTCTAATTCTGCTGCCAGAAAGTTTGAAACAGCCAAAAAAAAAAAAACCGACCTGCTGTCCCAGAACTGCAAACCACAACCACCCATCCTAATACACAACCAACCGTTGTTGCCGACCACCACAGCACGCCGAAGGGCTACTGCTGCTGACTCTTGTCTACTCAAACCAAAGAGGTTCTTGCTGCATGCCGGCCTTGAGTCAAAGGCTTACCGTGACCACTGGAAATAGGAAACTTTGGTATTGTTTAAATTCTTGCTTGGATTTTAGGACTTTCAGTAATTAGTAGGTTGTCGATTATTTGCTTGAGCTCGAATTATTTTCTGTTTTCAAAAATAAAAAATAAAAAAATCAGGACCGATAGGGTAATTACATGTTTGTCTTTGTTGCTCTGTTTACTACACATGCATTAGAAGTGATTTATGGTTTGAGTTACTCGTGTATTTTGTGTTGAATTATTGATATCAAAAAAAAAAAATGTTTACATGCCCATCACTAGATCAATGGCACTAGAACAAAGAGTCGATGGAATTGATAAAAGACTTGAAGAGTTTGATGAAAGGATGAAAGAACGCAATGAGTCAACTAAAAGTGATTTTGTTGAGGTCCGTAACTCTCTAAATGCTTTGAATGCTGCAATGGACTGAAAAGTATGAGTCAATAGATAGAGACTAGAGAACCCCCACCACCTATGGTAGAAAGTCAAATCCAAAGTCTCCAAAGTACCGTCACGGGTTTCCATAACTCATTAGGTGGTATTCACGAAAATGTCACTAGAACAGAAACTACAATTTTATTTGTCTCAATGTGTGCATAATGTGGCTAGTTCTAGTTATGTCCCCCTTTCGGAAATCGATTTGTCGGTGTCAACTCTGCATATAACCCAAAGGCCACGAACTTTATTCTTGGAAGGCCTTATGGGATTCGTATCTCAAGAGGGCCTCAACCTGGAGTCACAAATCCTAGTCCTCACGATGTTAGAGATGATGACTATTACTATGATGGTTCCGATGAGTTGAAACCTTATCGCTCTATAGTTAGGTACCGAAGATGACATTATAGGTACTCTTCGCCTAGAAGAGACCAAGGATATCCGAGAAACCAGGGTCATGAAGATCCTTTTGATGTGACTAGAAAGGTGAAGGTTGATGTTCCCGATGGTAGACATGATCCCAATGCATTTGTAGATTTGTTAGATCGCTTAATTTTATGGCATGACTGACATTCATAGAGTTCGTTTTGCTAAAATGAAACTTGTCTCGCTAAGAATATTGGCAAAGTTTCCAAAGAGAGATAAACCACCTAGGTGAACCACCTATAAATTTGTAGGATGAAATGAAACAAAAATTGAAAGAAAAATATTTGCCTTCGTTCCACAAAAGCAGATGCTGATTGGTTGAATCTAAACCGTTGTCATCTGTTTATGTGTCCGACTATTATTCTGAATTTGAATAAAAGAAACCGAGTTGTATTGAAAAAGAAGAATTAACTGGGACTAGGTTCGTTAATGGACTTCGAGATGGCCTTAGGGGAGATGTGAGTTTGCACCAACCTCGAATCTTTGATGGAAGCATACCAAAAGGCTTTAGAGATAGAAACGTACAAAAAGCCCCTTACTCTCGTAGGTGGACTTCCTAAGTCGGGAGCCGAAGTCTCCTAAGACTTTGACCTTTCAATAGACTTCTTACTCTCAAAGACCATAGTCTAACCAATTTTCTAAGAGTAATGCCCAACCTAGTCTGTTTGTTGGTTCCGCCAAGGGTAGCTCCCTCAATTCACCTTTAGTTCACCCTTTTTCCTCATTTTCATCCATGGTATGCCATTAGTGTCATGAGAGAGGTCATCTAGTTGCTCGTTGTCCCAATCGTGCCTTTGCCATAGGATCACACAACCTTGAAGAAAATGAACTCGTAGATGAGACTGTCTACCCCGTAGTTGGTGATAACACTGCTAAGAGTGAACATGAAGAAGATGAGAGAGAGAGAGCCATCTTACTTACATAAGGTGTTTTCTTTCTACTGTCGTTGTGATTCTTGGAAATGTATTGCTATTTTTGAAACTAAAATGCTTTGTGGCGACAAGATTCTTCGTTTAGTCATTGATAACGGTAGTTCCATGAATGTCATTTCCAAGACTCGTTGTTAGACTTCTCAACCTTAAGCCTGTACCATATTCCACTCTTAAAGTTGTTTGGGTTGACAAGACGTCTTTGACCATTTTTGAAAAGTGTGAAGTCCCTCTCCAATTAGGTGGTATTTTGAAAAGGTCTCGGTGTAATGTTTTGCCTATGGATGTTGCTCACATTTTGTTGGGTCGTCCATGGATTTATGATAAAAATACCACTAATTTCGGAAAGGAAAACACTTATGTGTACACTTACGTTGGAAAGAGGATTAGGTTAACTCCTGCCCGACCTTCGAGCATAATAAGACCAAAGGGACTCGACTCTAACCCCTCCCAAGCTAAAAGAGAAACTAAGAAGTTGCATTTTTTGTCCGGACATGAATGTGAAACAGAAGGGCGACAATCTACATGTTGCTTGCATTAGTGGTCAAGAGCTTCCTATTGAGTTACCTCCCATAAGGGATATTCAGCATGCCATAGACATTGTCCCAGGATCGTCTTTACCCAACTTACCTTGTTATATGATGAATCCTAGAGAACGTGAGGAATTGAATAGACAAGTGATTAGTTCTTGCAAAAGGGTTTTATTCAACATAGTTCTTAGTCCTTGTGTTGTTCCTGCCCTCTTGACTCCTAAGAAAGATGGTTCTTGGAGAATGTGTATTGATAGTAGATCCATCAACAAGATCACCTGTGAAATATAGGTTTCCGATACCTAGAGTTGATGACATGTTGGATCAAATGTCGGAGATTGGTTTTCTAAGATTGATCTTAGGCGGGATACCATCGATTAGGCACTGGAGATGAATGGAAAACGGCCTTCAAGACTCCCGATGGACTGTTTGAGTGGTTAGTAATGCCGTTTGGGTTAACCAATGCTCCTAGTACTTTCATGAGAGCCATGACTCACATTCTTGCTCCTTTCATTGGGAAGTTTTTGGTGGTGTACTTTGATGATATTCTAATATACAACACTTTAAGGGAAAAACACCTCAAACACTTGAGGTTAGTCCTTGAGGTTCTCCGAGCTGAAAAGTTGTATATAAACTTAGCTAAGTGTTCTTTTCTGCAATCTCAGCTTGTCTTCCTTGGATTTCTTGTTTCCGATAAGGGGATTTCTTGCCGATTCTAAAAGGTTCGAGCTATAGTAAAGTGGCCTGAACCTAAAACCATTTATGAGGTGCGTAGTTTCCATGGGTTAGCTACTTTCTATAGGCCCTTTGTCAAAGATTTTAGTTCCATTATGGCTCCTATTATTGATCGTATGAAAAAAGGTGAGTTTAAATAGATTAAAAAGAAAATGACTGAGGCCCCCATTTTGCGTCATCCTGATTTTTCTAAAGTATTTGAAGTTACTTGTGACGCCTCGGGGTTGGGATAGGAGGAGTTTTGAGTCAAGGACACCAAATAGCGTACTTTAGTACTTTAGTGAGAAACTCAATGATGCTAGGAGAGGTAGGTAAACCACCTATGAGAAAGAGTTTTATGCTTTAGTACGTTATTTGGAACATTGGAGATACTATCTCCTTCCTACGGAATTCGTTCTTTGGAGTGATCATGATGCTTTAAAATTTATTAATGACCAAAAGAAGCTTAAAAAAACATGCTAAGTGGGTCGAGTTCCTTCAAAATTACTCCTTTGCGCTAAAACATTGATCGGGCGTTGAAAATATTGTTGTTGACTCTCTAAGTAGAGTAGGACTTCTATTGCATAGATGGACCACATCTCTTATAGTTGAAAAAATGAAAGATCACTATACCTCATGCCTTGACTTTGTTATGACTTATGATCAGGTGTTGCATGGTAACAGTCGTAACTTTGTTGACTACATGATTGTGGATGATTACTTGTTTTGTGGGTCCAAATTGTGCATCCCTCACACTTCACTTCGTGATTTTCTCGATATGGGAATTGGACGATGGAGGCCTTGTTGGTCATTTAAGTCGGGAGAAGACTACTAGTTTTGTTACTCGACCGATTCTTTTGGCCCTCTTTGAGAAAAGACATGGTTCAAGTTGTGTCTCGGTTGTCGTGCAAAAGCTAGGAAGCAAAACACTTGGATTATATACTCCCTACCTGTCCTACATTCTCCATGGAAAGACCTTAGTATGGACTTTGTCCTAGGTATTCCCGAACCGCTAGAGGTCTTGATTACATTCTTGTTGGTAGATAGATTCTCTAAAATGGAACATTTCATACCTTGTAGTAAAACTATTGATGCATCCCATGTCGCAAGGATATTCTTCAGGGAAATTGTTCGATTGCATGGTTTGCCCTCTTCTATTGTGTCCGATAGTGATGTTAAATTTGTGAGTCATTTTTAGAGGACATTGTGGAAACTATTTGGCACTCATTTGAAATTTTCTGCCTCTTTCCACCCTCAAGATGGAACTTAGGTAGTCAATTGGAGTTTAGGTAATCTTCTTAGGTGTCTTGTCGGTGAAAAACCTAGTACTTGAGATTTGATTTTGCCTACCGTTGAATTTGCTTATAACAATGTTGTGAGCAAGTCCACCGGCAAAAGTCCTTTTGAAGTTGTGCATGGTGTCATTCCTAGACTTCTAATTGATTCGGTGCCATTGGCTATTTTGGTGAATTTGCCGAAACATTTGCTAAGCACATTCATGAATTGCATGCCGATGTTCAATCAAAAATTGCACAAAGTAATCAGAATTATAAACTTGCAGCACATATGCGTCATAGGAAGCTAGAGTTTAATGAGGGTGATTATGTGATGGTTCGAATTCGTCCTGAAAGATTTCCAAAACACTCTTTTAAGAAGCTTTTTGCTTGAGCTTCCGGACCTTATTGCATTTTGAAACGTCTTGGCTCCAATGCGTATTTGATTGACTTGCCTCCTGATTTATCTTTTAGTCTTATCTTCAATGTTGAGGATTTGACACTTTACCGAGGTACTTTTGAGCCTCCCTCCCACATTTTCTGCAAGTGTCACATGTGGGTCAGCAACCTCTTCAGTTTCATTGCCTAAGTTGCCTCCTGTTCCGCCATCTGCAATTGATGATGTTGAAGCTATTGTCGAAGATGAAATTGTTAGTACTGCTGATGGAGGTTTTGAGCGCTTTTAGTTTGTTGGAAAGGACATCCTCAATCGGATAACTCATGGGTTAGTGAAGATGATCTCCGCCGCATAGCTCCTGATGTGCTTGATGAGTATCGTCATGAAAACTCTCTGGGGCGAGTTTTTCCAAGCCGGGGAGAATTGATGGATTTACAAAAGTTTATTTTAGGAAAAGGTTTAAAAATAATAATTAGGAAATTTATGTGGTTTAGAAATGTTGCTTGGGAAAGGAGATTTGCTTTTGTTAGGAAATAATAATTAAGAAATTTATGTGGTTTAGATGTGTTACTTAGGGAAGTAGTTTTACTTTTGTTACTTTGGGAAGGAGTTTTGTTTTGTTACTTGGGGAAGGAATTTCAGTATTTTGTCTTACTTGACTTAAGTCCCCAACTCTTTTGCTATAAATTAGGAATGTTAAAGTCTTGTAGAGGACACGAAATATGCAATGAATACAAATCAATCAAGCACTGAGATGCTAGTTTCCTTCTCTCTTCTCTTGTAAATCTTCCTCTTTTCCTCTCTAATTCTTCTCTCCCCTCTAAATTCCCTCTTCTTCTCCCTTTTCCCCTTCCCCTTCTCTATCAGAATTGTTAGTATTTGATTGTATTGTATTGTATTGTATCTAGGTTAGGACTCAAGAAGCTACTTTCATATTTTACTAGGGTTAGGACTCAAGAAGCTACTAACATATTTGATCTTGTATTCTTTTCTTTTTATCCAATCTAGGAGGTGAAGTTAGGTATCTGCCTTAAAAAGGCTTCTGTAGATTTATTATTTGGCAGAGAATTGAGTTCTAAAAGGTTTAGAGTTCTTATGTAGAAATTTTGTTCTGCATCAGTTGGTATAAGAACAATTATCTGGATCGAGACCACTGCCCTTTCATCGTCTCTCTGGCCCACTGCTGCGAAGTAACTGCCACAGTGAAAACATAAAAACCACTTACTTCTGCGTGTCCCTGATGTCTATTTGATACTATTCAAAAAAAGGGAAAAGATGGTGATATCTTTGCAGTTTAGAGATACTTGGTACTTATTGTCTGAGGATCAAAGGAAGTCGCTTGATTTAAGCAAACAGGGACTGTATTTGAAGGGTGGAATTACTCATCCTTATAACTGGTAGTATATTTGTCATCCAGATGCTTGGGAGGTTTGTCATCCTTCAGATGTGTTCTATGTGTCGTAGCTGAAGGGAAAGCTATATGTGCTTCCTCTCAACAAGCCTGGGGTTTATCCTGGGGCTTACTGTGATTATCTTGCACCCACTTACCCTCAACACCAGGTTATGAGCTTTCCTAAGATCCTTGCCCCTGCAAAAGCACAATTAAAGAGATAAATCTAGAGAAGAAAAACAATGCTGCAGTTTATACACAGGAATATTGCCAGCACAATCAGAGGACATTAACACTAAAAGTTCTGTGTGTGCAGAACAATCGAGTACAAAAGCATAGTCATTACAAATTCAGCTGGTGCTTGAACTTCCAGCAAGCAAAGGGATTTTTAGTATGGCACTAGATTTAGAAAATTCTGCAAAGTCTGCTGCACCATCAGCCATTGTACAACCCACATTCAAGCCAATTGACACTAGATCTACACAGGTGGAATTCCATTTGGAGGCTGATTTAGAGTGAACTGATCTCATTGCTGCTAAATGTTACTAGAAATGCAGTATGTGAAGCTATGTCTTTTCATTTTGACACAGGTTGCCCAGATTTGTTTGGAGAAAATTTCAGCAACTATGCTTTCTGTCTCCTTTCTTCCATATTTTAAAACTCAAGGACGAGTTCTTTCAAATAAGGGGAGAATGATGCAAAATGAGAACAAGGTTTCCGATTAGGAGTAATTTATCTTAAGGAATTGTTAGTAGTTGACTGTAATGTATTTTGTTTAGGTTAGGACTCCAGAAGCTGCCAAGATATTTTACTAGGATTAGGGCTCTTTTATCTGCTGATTTTTAGAGTTTTTATTTCAGGGAAAAAACTGTAAACTCCCTTATTACCTTAATATTTGCAGATCAGATGATTAAACCATATGCAATTGTATGCAATTGTGAAATCGTTGTATAACTCTTGGGATGTATATGCCATCATTATACATTTGCAAGCCCTTTTAAAAATATGCACTTTCAAGGACAGCATTGTCCTTTTATCACATAATTTACCCTTTGTGTTTTGAATTGTCGTTGTACCTTCACAAATCACAACTGATTGCACTTTCTCATTGTCACATAAAGTTTTAAGGGTCGTTCATGCTTGCATCTCTAATATTTTGAATTTGAACATCTCTTCACCTAGCCTGGCTTTCCTCATGGTTCTTGACTAAGTTCAGGTTGGGAAAGGGGTAGGTAGTGTGTGTGAGTTATTTTATGGACTTATGATTTCAGATGTACTCTGGTGATACTGCAGCATGTTATTGTATGACCTTTGTGTCATATCTTTTGCTTCTCACTTAAACCGAAGCTCCTTGGTCATAGTCTTATTGATATGCCCAATTGATATGCTCAATCCTTATTACAGGGCAGGTATATCCAACTAATGTGGCATCTAATGCTGGAGCTGATGAAGGTTTCCAGATGTTCCATAGTGGAGTTCCTAAATCAGCGAGTAAGGTCACTTTTGATTACTGAAGCACTGTTGTGTTTATATTTTATTGATGTCCTGTCGAGTGGAATGTTTTCATTACCTTGGGATTTAGTTTTGTTGAGATAATCCTATATAGATCTTATTCTCAAACCTTTGATCAACCCCGATTCTGATGATTGAATTGTAATAGAGCAGTTATTTCTTGGATTGAGTTAATTTATGTTTATGATATTATTATGAGCTTCTTTGTTAATGGTTGTTACTATATACTGCAGGTCAAGTTTATCCGTTGAACGTTAAGCAGGATCTTAATTCCTTGGCTTACACAGGTTAGCTCTGATTTTGGTAAAGATATTAACATGTTAAAGTTGCCTTATAGTTACAAGACATCTCAAATGCATGGTATCGAACTGGCAGGTCAAGGAGCTGTTAGCGGACTTAATCACCTTTCCAGTAGTCTTGGTAGGAAATCACGCAAGAGGAGTTTACCTCCTGTATTGCGAACTCCAGAACAGCGTAAGAAAATTATTCCTCATACATCAACCTATCCATTTTCATCTTATATACTGAAAAATGCTCTGGGCCAAATTGGCCAGTCTCTGCCAGCCTTCATCAATTCTACAAACCCATCTCTTATCCCTATTGCTGCAGTGAATGGTTCTGATTCAGCTGGTGCCATTAAAGCCTTTTCTGCTGTAGCAAGGACTTTAGTGCATCCTAGTGATTCAGTACAAGCTTTAATTTCTCCAACACAGATTCCAGCTGCTTACAGTGATTCAGAAGATACGTCCTCAGGCTTCTGCACTTCTGTCATGAATAACCCAGCTGCCTCTGCAAACATTCCTGTGATTGCCTGTGAAGCATCTAGTGCTTTCACAAGGACCACAGCTGATCATACTCGCTTGCCAAGAGTTCCATTCAGTGCCAGTCCTCCTAAAGTAGTGCTGCAAACTCCTCCACCTGCACTGCATATTCCATCTCCTGCAATAGTGTCACGTAAGAAGTCGTTCAGGGCGACTTCTCCAGATGTCAGTTCCTTGGGAAAGCGTTTGTCTGCACTGGCTGCTTTGGCAAAGGTATCTCCTGCTTATAGAACAGCACAATTCCCTGCATCAGCAACTCATATAAAGTGGCAAGGTACTGCTTATTATGCCCACTCTTTGCTTTCATGCTCAAAAAGATTATGGTTGTGATTCATTTGGCGAAAACATCCTTACCTAAGGTCCGGTGGGTAGAAAATGGAAAATGGTCATGGTACTTGTTTGTTTGGGTGTGGGAGTGTGGGACTATGGTGGGTACATGGGACCTGATCAATTGTCCCCAAATGGGACCAGTATAAGTGTCTTGCTGGTCCTTTGTTCTCTAGTTTGGAGAAGGATTTACTAATGGCAAAAGAATGTAAACAGCGGAAGATGTCTTCAAGAAGAGTAAAATAATAGTGCGAATTTGATGAATCAGCTTTCTGCTACTGTAATATTTCTGTTTTTTTGGTATCGTTATTCATATCTACACTCTATCTTTGTTTTCAGGATGATAACACATATAGTTAGGCTTTTTTATTATCGAAACATCTAGTGAGGTATTTAGCAGCCGCAGTTATTGCCTATAGTAGGTTGGCAAAAGTTAGGTATTGTATGTTTATGCTGTTATGTTGTCTTTTCTCGAGCTTAGGGACACATGTGGGATACTCAGCACTCCAACATGTATATTGGAACTTGAAGCTTTGTTCAAGACCCAAAAAACATGCAAAATTTTCAGAAAATAGCTAAGTCCAAGTGTCCAACTCCTGAGCGTGCTTCCATGGACATTGTACCAAAGTCTTGAGTAACAAACACTTGTTCTTCACTTGATTTAACCACTTGGAGCTGTTGAAGACTAGTTTAAGCAATGTCTCTATGTTCAATTGCCTGATTTGATTTGACGATATTCAAGAATGGAACTTTCTCTCTATTGTTTGTGGTTATTTCTAGTACCATTGCATATGATTCTTCTCCCAATATAGGTGTCAGACCACCCTATGATCTTGTTGGGTTGCTCGTATTTTGGTAATACCTTATTTGATTAGTATGCTTTCTTCTGCTCAGAATCTCTTTTCGTTTTTTGTTTGGATACATGTAACTATAGCCCATGCGCTGCAGTGGGATGGTGGCTCTAAAGGGGGTTCAGTTTATTGCCTTTTGGCAGGGTGATACGACCTCAACCTCATGATGGGAACTCTAGCCTTTTAAGTCACACCCTTGTCCTTTCTGTCAGCACTTCAGTATTTCATGGATGGATAACCTTTTCCTTTTCCTTGCATTGGCTATAAGCATCCTTAGCCATCAATGACTTTTTGTTTGATACCTTTCAGTCAGCCAAATCAAAAAAGCAATGTCTTTTTCTTTATTTCTTGCAGAATTCTAGTATTTCATCCGTCCCTATTCCTCCTCCCCTCCCCCCACCCCCAAAAAAAAAACAAAAAAGAAGAAAACCCCCAAAGTGCATTTTGTCTATGAACTTTGGTGAGATAGCCACAACTTTTTGTATTCTAGGTTGTTTCCGCATTTTAGAATATTTGTTGGCATTGACTCACAACTGAGTTGCTGTTGCTGTCATCATCCATTTAGCTTATTTGCTGTTTTGGTACTTCTCTATTTGTTTGTGTACAATTGGTTTAGTGCAATATACTACTGTGAATTTGGAGTGAGAATCCTCTCTTATCTGATACTGACATGCTAGCAAGTCCCTTCCAGTGAAATAGTATCTACCAGAGTGAATGATTGATGATGTTTTCCACTTGCAGGCTTGGGCAGCCCTCGACCAATTGGAGAAAAGTGCTTGCTATGTGAAAGAGATTTGTCATATAATCCTGAAGGGTCTGTCTCCATACCATCTAGTGCTCCAGCTGTGGCAGTTCTACCCTGTGCACACACCTTTCATGACAATTGCTTGTCACGTATTACTCCAGCAGACCAGTCAAAGGATCCACCCTGCATTCCTTGTGCCATAGGCAAGAAATGAGCTTGTTTCCCTAATGCCTATACAATGTCCATAGTGAAAACAGAAAATTCTTCGAAGAGTAGATGCATGAAATGGGAATTATGCCATCTCTTTTTTTCTCTTTCTTAATTTTGGGGGCTGACTAGGAAGTGTTCATGGTTTAGAAGGAAAGAGTAATCCTCATCATTCCAACTAGGTGAATTTTGGCTTGTTGAAGTATTAGATGGAAGTATCAAGGCAATGGCACCATTTGGTGCAGGATTAGTGTCCCATGTGATGTGAGCATGAATGTGCATTGTAAGATTGACCTAACTCAGCCTAGAAAAGCCTCAACCTTGATTCCATTCAGTCCATTTTCCTTTTTGTTTAATCAATATCTTGCAAAATGCACAACTCGACTCAATTATGTTGTTTTTTTTTTTTTTTTGTTGTTATGGTAGTTCTGTTAGCTTGTTGTACGATTATCAATTAAATCACTATTTAGGCTTATAATTAACAATATAATATAAGGGAGTAAGGATCGAATCCATGAGGAAAGATGATAATATCTAAGTTTTAATCTAATTAAATTTACTACTCTTAAGATCAAAACAAAAAATATAAAGTAGAAAATTAATAATTAAAATATTACAAAATTTTTTAATAAACTACTCAAATAATTTGGGCAGAATATAATTAATTTAAAAACCCATAAAATTTATTTTTATAATTTGAGAATAAATAAATTAGAAAATAAAATAAGTAAAAAAAGAATCTAAAATGGAAAATTAAATAAATAATATGCTGCGCTAAAATAAATGTGAAAATAAATAATAAAATTAACAAAAAATATCAAAACTAATTTTGCTAGACCTAAATAAACCCTAAAAATATAAAACCAAAATTAAAAACTGAATATACAAATTTATTTAACCAAAAACATGCAGTAATCAAATTCAAGAAATAAATCTAAAAATTATCAAATCAATCCCAAAATTTTGAAATTTAATGATAGAAAATTAGGACTCTATCTAAACCCTAGAAACATATAAAACATTAAAAATAATAAAAGAAACTGCGTTTAACCTAATTTCTAACAAACCGACTAAATAAATAAATAAAAACACTGACTAAAAATAACACAAATAGATAGAAAAAATGAAAATTAAAATATAATAAAAGTCAAAATTAAATTAATATAATTAAATCACCTAAAAGACTAATATTTTGGGGGATAAACGAATTAAATAATAAGACTATAAAATTTGTAAATAAAATTGACTAAACTAAAATCGCAAATAAATAATATTAAAGACAGTTAATTTATTAAAATACTTAGCATAATATATATCTACAATGCAAGTTATTAACACATAAATTGATTTACCCATGACTAACACTCCATTTTTTCTTAATTTTTAGTTCAATTAGGTCCGGCCTTAATAAAAACCCTACTAATATTGATAATTAGGATTAAACTTTGATCAAATTAGAGTATTAAGTATTAGAAAAACATCATTTAGCACCTTGTAAGTAACCTACTAGCAAATTAATTTAACAAAATATATAATAATTTTCTAATTAAATAAGATGGGTGTGAGCCATACATGATCAATTAAGGTGACATTTGTGCCTAAAAGACTATAGTGTTACATGCTAAAACCTTTTAAACCATCATATGAATCTATATTAAATTAATTAACATGCACTTTAATTAATTGAACATAAATATCATAAATAATATACACAAATCATTATAGAATCATGCAATAAAATCAATAAAACATTAATATACAACATTTGTTTCAAAATTGTTGATCTAACATAATTTCAAATAAATTATACTAAATATAAAGAACTGCTCACTTATATTATAAATTGAAATGCATAAACAAAATAAAAAAATACCATCTTTAGTAACAAATACTTAATCTTGCAATAAAAAAAGAAGATGAAATATGATGATGATGATGATGATGATTAAAAGCATTGGGGAGCCTTGATGATGATGGTGGGTGGTGAGGTTGATGATGGGGGTGGCGAGATGAAGCAGGTGGAATTGATGATGAACAGGTGACCGTGAGTTGGGACAAGGAGAAAAGCAAGGGTGTTGGTATGAAGGTGACGGTGGTTAATGGTGGTTTTGTCCATTTTTTTTTTTTTGGAATATTGGACGGGAATAATATCAATTTTTTTGGGTATTGACCAAATTTAATACTAACAACTTTTTTGACTACGAATAGAATGAACTTTGGGGTTATTTTGCAATATCGGAATGCCACGTAGTTTTATGGGCGGCGACTCGTCGGAACGTGACGTGGAAAATTTTTTGGACACGTGTACAGTGGAGACAAAGTTTAACTTTAAATTTATAAGATTTTAGTATCAGATAAGGAAAGAATTTTTTTTGTTTAAAAAATGAATCAAAAAGATTAATTACCTTGTTTAATGAAATTTAAATACAATTAACCTCTGCTATTTTCATCTCTTTCCCTTCCCTGCAAAAATCTCTCATCATTTATTTACAAATTTTCCAATTTAGTGATTATTTTGGGGCAAATTAGAATTTTCTAAACAACACTCCTTATTTGCCTTCTCTCTCTCTCTCTCTGTTCTTCTCAAATGAAGGCCACAATGAAGCTGTTCATTCTCCCTTCACCTTCCTATGACTCCTCTGTTCTTCCTTTTACAAGCACAGCGCCAGAGCCACCTCTCATCATTTAACAACCCAAGCTTTAAAACGTATTATATCTAATACGTTCAATTATAACGAGCGCGTGCATTTCAATTCCAAAATAATTTCATATCATATATATGTGTATCAAAATTTTCTTGCAAGACCCAACTACGAACAACGAAGACAAATGACTGATATTTTTCATAGAATTCGAATATATTATCTAATACTTATATTCACAAAAATCATATTTAAATTCTTAACTTAAATCATAAATATTTTCATATAAGTTCAAGATTATATATATATATATATTAAATTCTTAACTTAAATCATAAATATTTTCATGTAAGTTCAAGATTATATATATATATATATATATATATATATATATATATATATATATATATATAACAATTAGCACAATTTATAACTAAACAAATATCCAAATACCACTTTTAAAACAACTTTGCTAATCAAATCTAATTATAAACAATCATATATTTAAAGCACATTAATCAAACCATAATATTAACAATAGCAAAAGTAATAATAGTTATAATAATACAATAGCAAAAATAATAATTATTATGATTATAAAAATAAAATAAAATAAAATAAAATAAAAATAATAATGGATAAATATAATGACAATACTGAAGATAATTATGATAATTAATAATGATTTTAGGATAAAGATGAAATTAGAGGTCTAATAGAAAGTTGCCATCGAAATTACACTAACCCTAACTTTAAGCAATACAAATCATCCATGGTTAACATGAGTCATAAGCTAAGTGTCAAGCAAGGGTAATGTGCTTAGGCAGCTAATCTATGAAGATAAATACCACAATTAGTATAAATAGGTTTCAAAAATCAGAAAAATTAACCCAAAAACCTGCACTAAGCCATTTTCTCTCTCCTCCCTCACCTGCCCAGCACCACCACTTCGACCACTTCCACAACCGCCCACCGGCCCTTCTAGCCGGCCACCTCCAACCAGAACCCTTAACCACCTTACACTGAGTCCATAGCCACCTTCAGGCCGACCCACTGACCACCACATCGCCGGAAAACCCAAGCCAAAACCACCCT
The DNA here is from genome assembly GCA_021018815.1 of Talinum fruticosum. Lineage (NCBI taxonomy): Eukaryota > Viridiplantae > Streptophyta > Magnoliopsida > Caryophyllales > Talinaceae > Talinum > Talinum fruticosum. The sequence continues at coordinate 3,427,812 of JAITYX010000036.1, read as the reverse complement.
AATCACCAACTTTCCACCTTATCCTTTGTAACCTCACCCTCACTTCTAGCCACCACCATAACCACCACAGGCGCCACCTGCCTCCCGTCACCGGCCAGACCTGCAGGCCACCTATCACTGCCCCTAAAGCCGCCCACTGGACCCCCAAAACAGCCACCAAGCACACACTTTCTCTCTCTCCTTTTATGCCCTAAAAACCCACATTCCTTAAAAACCTAGCCACCACCAACCACCATCACTTTCTCTCTCTCAAAGTTACAAGCAAACAATTAACATGAGGATGATAAATCCTAAAGAAATGGAGGACCATCCATCCATAAACTTTCATATGCCTATCAACTTATAACAGGAAGTTGATAAAACTCAACTCCCTGCCTTTGCCTATTCAAATTCCAAAGATAATATCAATCCTATACATTACACCCAAAAGTTACCAAAGAAAAATATCTACCCCTACGGCTCTAATCGGATTCTCCAAAACAAAACCAAGTTGCCAAAAGAACCCCAAAAGGGTATGATGAGAAGGTTGATCTATTGAAGCTATGAAAGTAAATTAGGAATATGGAAGAAATATTTGCGAGATATTGAAGTACTTGAAGACCAAAAGGATAAATATAGGAGCATCATGATATCTTTGGGTAAGTGCAACGAGACTTTTGAAGAAAGGATGTCAAGGTTATTAGGTTTATAGAGGGAAGAAGGAAGAATGAAAACTCAAGGATACTTTGGTAATAAATTTTAGGGATTTGACAAATTTTATCTACGAGGCCTTAACTAAGAAAAGTTATGAAAGTATTGCTTTAAGAGTGGAAAAGAAGATATCCATCGTTTGAGAATAATGTCATAAACTTGGAGAAGACACTAATTATATGTTAAAACCTCAAGGATTTGGAGTTTGGTAAGCAAGGTGAAGTTCGGAGATCATATCCAAAAATTGAATAAAGGTAGACTGATGTAAATAAAAGTAGTTACGAGAATAGGCTTAGAAGGACCAATGTCTCTAAAATAAGGAGTTTCCCAAGGTTAGTTAAATATTATGGAAGATTTGTGCAAAACTTCTCAAAGGTGATCCTGCATATAACTAAATTCTCATAGGAACCTACTAGATCTAAGCAATGTAACTAATACAACAAGATATTCCAAACATTAAAAGATGAGTTAATTATAATACCAAACCTCCCTAATAAAAGCAAGGAATATATCATGTATAATAACGCCTCGAAAAGCCTACAATTGATAATTTTAACAATCACTTCCAAGCCCACTTTTTCCCTTTTCTAATATGATTTGCTCCTTGGGCCCTACAATTGAGTGAGCGAGACATATAAAAAGGATGGTAGTGAGGAGGTTGGATCTCGTTAACTTAAAACCTCCGAACTTAATTTTAATGAACTTATTAAAGGTCATATCTCATCGGGGTAGCTGGAACTTTTAAAGGGTTATAATTTAAAAATTCAATCTCATTTACGGAAGACCAATGTCAAAGCCGATATCTTACGTACAAGAATTCAAGCATAATATAAACACCATGATCATCACTCAACCGATTCATGTTTTAGAAATTATAAACAACAGAAAGGTAAGACTAAAAGTATTAAAAAACATAAGATTGTTGGTTACTCCGGAGTTTCGAAGTAAAATCAAGTGGAAACAACAGAAGAGTGAGTATTAAGGAAAATAAAAATTTCTAGGACTCATGTACAAAGCTTGAAAACATTTGAATACAAATCTTAACCAAAAACTAGAGCAAATTGCTCCCAAGGGAAAAGTGGTAAATGTCCATTTCACTAGTAACCAAAATTAGCAAGCAGTTACCATATACTTGTTAGGATAACGTAATTTCAAGGAAATACCAAGAATTACCAAATTATGGAAGTTGAAAAACAGTTGGGAAACATTCCGATCAAGTACCTTATTTCGGAAGATATTAGAAATGACCAAGGAGAAGAAATAATACCCTACAATTTTCCAAGACTTCCTTGGGTTCACCAAATGAGTTCACCAAATACTAAGTTTATGATGAAAATAACAAATGTTATCTAGACAATTTATGGTACTTTGAAAAAGTATTATGAGGAAATATTAGTATTTGAATATGCATTTAAGGAGGAAAAGGTAGTGTCTTGAGATACGAAGTAACCAAACATAAAAGTTAAAAGAAGATCTATACTAGTGATTACCAGATTGTTGAGTTAGCCAATGAGATAGGTGATGAAGAAATTATTGAGATAGTGCAAACCTCATAGGCGTGAAAGCAAGAAACTAAACATAATATCCTGCCAGTAATCTCGAAGTACCTATAAGGTTTCATATACAGCAATCGTTCGAACATATATGTACACCAATGATAATCCAAGATTTACCCTTCGATTAAAAACCATCTTACTTGCAAGATTCGAGGACGAAACTTATTTTAGGGGGAAGACTATAACAACCCAAACTTTAAAACGCATTATATCTACTACATTCAATTATAACGAGCGCGTGCATTTCAATTCCAAAATAATTTCATATCATATATATGTATATCAAAATTTTCTTGCAGGACCCAAATACGAACAACGACGACAGATGGCCGATATTTTTCATACAATTTCAATATATTATCTAATACTTATATTCACAAAAACCATATTTAAATTCTTAACTTAAATCATAAATATTTTCATATAAGTTCAAGATTATATATATATATATATATATATATATATATATATATAATAATTAGTACAATTTATAACTAAACAAATATCCAAATACCACTTTTAAAATAACTTTGCTAACCAAATCTAATTATAAAGAATCATATATTTAAAGCACATTAATCAAACCATAATATTAACAATAACAAATGTGGTTTGTCCTCAACAATCATATTGGTTGTATGAGAACTAAACAGAATTGCATTAAGAAAGTGACAAAAAAACTCATCGTTTGTGCTTACTGATGGAAATTTTTATTAAAGCTTTGTATAACGTCATTGTATCAGTTTTACATATTTAAATTATGAATTACAAATAAGTGGGTATTTGGCCTAAGTTTTAAAATTGTTTTTAAATTCTAAAAACTAAAGTTGAGCCAAACACTAATTTTTAAAAAATTAAAACTATTTTTTAAAAATAATTATGGAGAAAAACTCCGCAGAAACAGAAACATCAAATAGTTATTTGTGTTTGTAATTGCTGCTAAAACTCCGTAACAACCATCCAAAATCCCATACTTTTTCTCTCTCTCCTCTCTTTTTATGTTATTTTAATTTTCTCTCTTCTCTATCTCTCTCTCCTCTATCTTTATATCTCTCTCTTGTTTTGTTTTGTTTTATCTTTATCTTATCTCTCTTTTTAAAAAATCTTGGCCAAACAAATTAATTATTTAAAAATACTTATATAAAATTTAGGCCAAACAATTCAATTTTTCTTCAAAAACATTTTCAAAAAAATATTTTTCAAAAATAAAATTTTTTTTTTTAAAATCGGCCAAATATGCTCTAAGAGAAAAATGAGTCACAACAAGAAAATAAACCAACAAATCTGCACTAAGCCAAGCTCCAATTGAGTCTCCAAACTTAAATTGTGTCTTGGGTAAGTCGAGCTCAAGATACATTTTTTCGAGCTTGCTAAATCATGCGCCACAAGATGGGCTCGAGCTAGTAAACAAGCTCATGAGCCAAGCTTTGAGCCTCACAAGCTAATGCTCATCTTATCTTGGTTTGGCTTCAATTGTAACACCCAAGCTCCTTCCAGGGCTGCAAGTATTACCGAAGTGGCTTTAAGGATATACACCTAGTTCAAATATCACTAAAAGTTTTACCGAGTGTACTTGTCTTTATTCACACTTTTACAGGAAAAGCTGTTGTGGATGTCACCCATCCCAAGAGTGGCCTCTCGAAAAATAAGGTGCAACTTTTTTGTAATATAGATAGCCATTTCAAGTCACACTTGGAATATTACATTAATAAACTTGTGGCTCAAGAGAGAGGTTAGGGTGTTACATATAGTAATACAGATTGTCCCACAATAGTGAGTTGCATCAATGGTTGGGAGAAGCTTAGGAAGTCACATGGGAAAATATTCGGATGGAACCGCAAGTCATAAAGACGTGTTAGTAGGTCGATTCATGAGGCACAACGAGGATATTGTGTGCTTTTAGTGGCAGTGATTTGACGTGACTACTTATATCGGTGAAAGTGTCGGGAACCCTACTTTTAAAATCTCCACAACTAAGTGTGCTTAACTTAGAGCTCTCTAAGGATGAGAGACCTCATGACAAATTTCTCGTAGTAGTGTGTGGGTAAGGACAAACACTAGAAAAACGTATGGTGATATGTGGAGCCATTTTGTTGATCTTTAAGGGCTTGTTGATAATGTTTGTGGCCAAAAAAAGGTCGGGCGTCATAGAAATACACCCCCTACGTGGGAACATATACTTCCGGAGAAGCCATATAAATAGAAATAGTTGACGTTGGGTTTTGTCCCAATTCCATTATGAAAAATATTATCTTTTCTTTTTGTGAAATATTTGATCTTGAACTCTAAGTAGTTGATTGCGACTAAAAGACCTTCAAAGGTTTCTTAGAGGTTTTTTATATATATACTAGGTTGTTTTACCTAATTCAATGTGGCAAATGTCATAACCAATTTATACCTCTTGCCACCTCCCATGGTTATTTTTTCTACTCCACATAATTAAACCGAAAGAGTCTTTGAAAATTTTTCTCTTTATTTTGATCTTATAAAACTCTTGATCCGAAAATCGTACCTTGTATTCACTCATCTTATCATAGTGGATTACATTGTTGTTGCATGTGTATTATTTTTTCTCAATTTGGGTTTTTCACATAAAATCCATGTACCCATCACCATACTTATTAATTGTTGATTGATTTATTAACTTTCTACATTCCACATCAAATTACTGTGTTCGCGTTCGCTACATATTAAATCCGACCCTAACAAGTGTATCGGAGCCGGGTTTCGGTAGGATTCGGATTATATCAAGGTTTGTTAGGTCCTTCGGACCTGGGTTGTTAGATCTAGTTATCAAGTTAGGTTCTTATCCTAACCGAGCCAGGTTTAAATTCTAGCATATGGGATGTTTGTTCTTCCATCGAACGGTATGATTACCCTTTAGGGTTCCTTTGGTGATGGTGTACCTACATGGAATTCGATGTAAGGTGGAGTTTGTTGGGTTTTGTACTAATTCCATTATGAAAAATATTATCTTTCCTTTTTGTGAAAAATTTTAACTTGAACTCTAAGTAGCCGATTGCCACTAGAAGACCTTTTAAAGTTTCTTAAGGGTTTCCTATATATATATAATAGGTTGTTTTATCTAGTTAAGTGTGGCATATGACATAATTGATTTGTGCCTCTTGGCACCACCAAAGGTTATTTCTTTTCTATTCCACATACCTAAATTGAGAGAGTCTTTGAGAATTGTTCTCTTTACTTTGATCTTACCTAACTCATTGATTTGAAGATCGTACCTTATACTCACTCATCGTATTATATTGGATTACATTGTTGTCGCCCGTGTTTTTTTAAATTTATATTTTTCACGTAAAATTTATGTACCCATCACCTTACTTATTAATATATCAACTTCCAACATCCCTCATCAAATCACTGTTTTCACTTTTGCTTGCATATCAAATCCGACAGAGCCGGGTTTCAATCGGATTTAGATTATACCAAGGTTTCTTAGATCCTTCGGACTCGGGTTGTTAGATCAAGTCATCGATCCAGGTTCAAATTCAAATATATGGGATATTTGTTCTTCCATCAAACAAGTATGATTATCTTTTGGGGTTCCTTTGGTGATGGCATACCTACATGGAATTTAGTCCAAGGTGGAGTTTTTGGGTTTTGTCCCAATTTCATTATGAAAACTAATATCTTTCCTTTTTTTGAAAGATTTCATCTTGGACTCTAAGTAACCGATTGCGATTTGAAGACTTTTCTAGGGGTTTTTAGAGGTTTCTTATATATATATATATATATATACACACACACACACACACACACACTAGGTTGTTTTACCTAGTTAGGTGTGGCACATGACATAATCAACTTGTGATTCATAGCACCGCCCATGGTTGTTTTTTCCTATTTTACATACCTAAATTGAGTTAGTATTTGAGAATTTTTCTTTTTACTTTGATCTTACAGAACTTATTGATTTGAAGATCGTACCTTGTACTCACTCATTGTATTATAGTAGATTATACTCGTTGCCACTCATGGTTTTTTCAATTTGGGTTTTCCACGTAAAATCTGTGTCAATCACCTAACTTATTAATTATTGATTAATTTATCAACTTCCTACATGCCTCATAAAATTACTATTTTCACTTCGCTGCATATCGAATCTGACCCTAACAGTCGGAGCACATGCATGTTTCATATGGGTTGGATAATTTTGAAGCTTAGTTCAAATTTCCATTTGTTACTATTTTATTTTAATTTTAATGAGTTAGAATAGCGTAATATAATCATAATGTGAAAATAGAAGGAGAAATCGAATCTGAATTGAAATCCCATGCAGACATAACCATAGTCTTAAGACTTTTTTTTTTCTAATAAATTTGTCTTACTAGTCGTCCAAATTATTTCAAAATCTTAGATTACATTCAACCAATTCGAATTTAGGTAAAATCTATTCAACTTACTAAAACTGATTCAGTGTAATCTAATACTCAACTTAGTCCGGATACGTATAATTGAAAAGGTAATGATACGTGACTTATAAGAAGACATGTCTTATATTTTTTGTTTTAATATAAATTAATATGTTATATGGTTTGAACTAATGAAATTTTAATAATTATAATTAATTATCAATTATAAAGTTTTAGTATCCATAGGCTACTGGAACAGAATAATACCATAATTATTTCAATTTTATTTGAAAAATATATCATATACGTAATTTTACAATTATAAACAATTATATATCAAAATATGATGTTATACAAATTATAAATTGTAATACTATTATGCTCTTTAATTATACCTCTTTTAATTTAATATAATATTATAATTTTTAAATTGAAAAAATACTTAAATGATATCTTATAGCAAGATATATATGTTTTGCAATTAAGAATCTCATTATCAATTCAGCTTTTGACATTACACGTGATTCGTGGGACAACCCCCCCCAGAGAGAGAGAGAGAGAGCATGTATTCTTCCAACTTGGCCAAGTTACGTCTCCACAAAGGTGAAACTAATCTTCCCCAGCGCAAGGCATCTCACGATTTTCATGAGTTAGTCTTACAACTAATTAAATATCCAATTATTTATGTCTTGGATTCTTTATAGACCCTGAATATGATATGTTTTGTCGTTACTTTTCTCTTTTTTGTTTTTGTTGCTGACCACTGGCCAGTGATTATCTTTTTTATGTTCTACATCTGTGTACTGGATCCATTTTCGTACCTTTTTTGGCCTAAAGCAAATTATTTGCAGTCGAAAGTCGATAATATAATCTAATAAAAATATTCTGTTGTAACCAGCAACAATACTCATTCTTCTTTCTTGGTCTCTGCGCCGGCCTTCTTTGTTCTTTATAAGAGCTCATCCTATTCAGTGTTTTGCTTCACTAAGCCGCATCACCTTAGGAAAAACAAACAAAAAAAAAAAAAAACGCCAAAAATGAACCTAAAACTCTCTGTATGGCTGCTCATCCTTCTCTCTCTTGCCATCTTGAACTTAGCCTCAAAACCAACTCTTGCCATCTTGAACTTAGCCCCAAAACCAATTTCTGTTTCCTGCAGTGTCTCCTTACACCTAGAAGGTACGATTCTCCTTCTGCTCCACTCAGCTCCCCTTTTTCTGATGTATATATAAAAAATTATAAAGATATATATTGAGTTTGATCTTTTAAATTTATTAGGTTTTCGGTGATCCTAAATTTATTGACATACGAAGATATTTCCTTCTTATTATTATTGTTGTTGTTGTTGTTATTGTTACTTTTATTGTTATTGCTATTATTGCAACTATTGTTATTGCTTCTAATATATTATTACTATTGTTGTTATTGTTATTATTATTATGATTTATAAAAAATTAGAAAAAAACATAAATACAAGCTAACTACACAATAGCTCTTCAAGAATTTTACTTGTAATATTCTTACCGAAAATAGAGAGAAGCTCATATATATAATATATACTCAATAAAATAGTAAAAAGATGACAAAGTTCATGCTTCCTGACCTAATCAACCGTTGATATTTCACAAATAATTCTTGCAGTGAACCATACATTTTGATTTATTTTAACTTTTACACTTCTTTTTAATTGAAACTTGTATTTTCATTTGAGTGCAGGTGACAAAAAACAAGTTCCAACCAAGAACAAACTGATGGAAAAAGGATAACAGTTTATGAGAATACATCTCACCAGATTAATTTTGAGTCGAAGAAATCCGGTGGTGGCGGTGGACATGGAAGGGGTGCTGGCGGGGGCGGGGCCAATGTGAAGCATGGTCCTCCACAGAACTCTTGGAAAAATGGAGCAAATTCCTTGGGATTTCCGACTGATTTTCATTTTCTCATTTTGACATTGATTGCCTTCGCTTTGCTCTATTGATTTTACTCCTGTGTTATCAGTGGTTAGTTGATGTTAAATTTTATATAAATAGGCCTTTATACAATCCAACAATGTATATAAATTTATAAGATTATATCCCAAAATTAATTAGTAATGAGAGTAGTAACTCACAATCCTATATATATACTTAAAATTATCTATTTTATCAATGTGAGATAATACTTCTTGTTAATTTATAATTTCGAAAAGTGATATGTTTTTGTTGTAACTATGTTTGGAACACGAGCTAAGGTACCTTAATTTTTATTTGCACTATTTTTAGAACATTATATTTGAACATAGATCAGTAGGCATGTGTTTGTTAGAACTATTTTACACTTCTCCTTTTGACCTAAGTAAACAATAATTAGAATGAAATAGTACCTTATAAAGGAAAAAAAAGCTAAATTATGTTTTTATATTAAGTGAAATAAGCAGCCTCCATCTACCTTCCTAGGGCTGGGGCAACGGGTCGGGCCGGGTCGGGTCGTGGCCGCCCCCATTGCTATAAAGGATCGGGCCGGGTCGGGGAAAAATTAATGGGTTGGGCCGGGTCATGGGCCAGCTGACCCCGACCCACCCATGGGTCGGAGCTAAACATGAATTGATGTTAGTGCTTGGTTTGGTAGCATAAAGTACTAGCATAACATATGTACTTGAAACAACTTGTAAGGCAACGAGTTCCCAATTTTCAACCCATGGCAAATTCCATTAAAGACATAGCTAATACAAATTAATTGTACTGCGACCCATGGCAACTCTATGGTGCTTATACCAGCGGTTCTATGGGATCCCAATATCATCCTCAAAATTAGGTACATTTATATTATACAAAATAACATCAATATATTTAAAAATGATTTATTAAATAAGATTAGAGCTTTTAAGTCTTTTCATTGACCGACTCCGACCTCATCAAAGACAACCACCACTTCTTTCCCTCTACTTGTCTTCTTATCACTTCCTTTCACATTTTCTTACAGTTTATTATCACTAAATCTTATCATTTATAACTAATTTAATCAATTTTTACTATTTATTTTAACTTTAGTTATATCGATGAAATTGACAAACTTGTTGTTTCTCTGTTTCAACCCATATCGAACACAATAGCAAATATTAACACATGAAAATTATTAAATTAGTTATGATAGTAGGTGTTACAAAATTTACCCAAAAAAAAATTAAAATTTATATCTTAAATAACTACTCTAAAAATTTTAGTAATTGCACTAACTAGATTGCTAGATGACATTCATACAATATTTTTATAATATGATTTATACCTTTTCCACTTTATTACTCTGTATGTTTTAAAAAACAATACATACAAATTAATATATATATATATATATATATATATATATATATATATATATATATATATAAGAAAAGCACTACAACCAATACAATGATACATTAATAATGTAAACGAATTCCAAGACATTAATTTTGGTGAATTAACCTTGGACAGTCGACATTTGTCTTTCTCATTTATCTCTCCTTTAATGGAATTTGTCATGGCCAAAGGAGATGGGGGAGAGAGAGAGAGTGGGGTGAGAGATGAGAGGAGATGGGTCATTGAATTGGCCCACAACCGACCCGCGACTAACCCGCTAGTGGCCCGCCTTTTAGATGACCCTTTATGACCCGACCCTTTTATCAAATAAATGGGCTTTGACCCTCTTTTCTTAGGCTCGACCCGACTACCCACTGGGCGCCCGCCCACTCGCCTGTGCCTAATCTAAATAAATAATATTTAATACTTAAATATATTATATGAAACAAAATACCTTATGAAATGATTTTTTTATTTTGAATAATATTGAAAAATTATAATTCAATGAAAAATTAAATAAAAAATTCTGACATTTATAATTGCACTCCTCACTTTTGAAATTAAAAATAAAAACAAGTGAAAATCTAAAACAAAACTAAAAAAAAAAATCAGTTTTGATTATTATATAATTCTTAGATTTAAAAATTAACTCGTCTAATTCAATATTTGAAATGTTAATTATATGAGGCTTTCCTGATTGTTTCTTGGTTTATTTATTTCATTTCAAGATTGAATAATTTTAAATAATTTTATTTTTTTTTGGTTGTGCCTTGAATTGTTTCATTGTAATTAAAGAAAATAACCTTGTTTTAAATATCTGAAAGACATAAAAATAGTTTTGATGACAATAAGATATAAGGTACTTACTAACTAATAAGCCACTTTGAAAATTCCTAAAAATATATAATTTTTTTTTAAAAAATATATATTTTTTATTTTGTTAGTTTTATGCCAATTATTTGTATCTTGGATTCTCTATTCCTCAAGATGGACATGTCTTGTCTTCTTTTTGATTCTTTGTTACTGATCACAATTGATTATTATTATTATTTTTTTTTATCAAGTGCTATATCTATCTGGTGGACCCATTGTGTTATCTTTTCAATTCCCTAAAGCAAATTATTTGACATCAAAAGCCAAAATTGTGACTGTAACCACCAAGACTAAGCTAATTAGTTGGGTTTTAATTCTTATAAGAAGTCATTCAATTATATATCTTACTTCAATATGCCTAATCTACGGGGAAAAAAAAAAGCAAAAAATGAACCCTAAACTCTTTGCCTGGCTCTTCATCTTCCTCTCTCCAGCTTTCTTCAACTTAGCAGCCAAACCACCAACTTCAGTTTCCAACAGAGTTTTCTTACATATGCGAGGTGCACCTCTCTTCCTCTTCTCCTCTCTGCCTGTCTCTCTCAATGTTGGTTTTTTTTGTTGTTGGGGGGTTGGGTTATAGGAGACCACAATGCATAGGTACAAGGGCTTCAAACTCTCTCTATCTCTCTCAGTTTTGGTGTTTTTTGGGGGTTATAGGAGATCAAAATACAAGGGATTGGACGTTTATATAGTATCTTCTTTCATATTCGACTTCTTTCTTCTACCTAAAAAAAGGAAAGAAGAGAGGGTAAGAACATGAATCTCAAATAAGATAACCCTTTCACAAATTAAGGTCTTGTTATATTATTCTCAATGAAAATGAAGTGAGCTAGAGAAGTAAAATTCATGTCTGTAGTTTAAAATGTGTTTTCATGTTCTTTTCTTTTTTAAGTGAATATCCTTCTTTATTTATTATTATTAGGGGTTTTGGAGTAAAATAAATTATATTTTAGGAGTATTGAACATTTATATACCTAACTATAAAGTTAATTGATTATGCACCGTACTTTGGGGGTGATTTTTTTCTTCTAAACCACCACCTATTTAGAGGCATCAATTCGGTGGTTTTATGACGTGTCAAGTTAAGAAAAGAGTAATTAGTGTACTACACTTCACTAAATCAGTTATTCTCAGTTTGACACATCATAAAACAACCAAATTATCGCCCTTAAATAGGTTGTAGTTTAGAAAAGAAAATTACCCCAAAGTACGGTGTATAATCAGCCAATTTTATAATTTGATATATAAACATCCAATACCCTTAAAGTACAGTTTATTTTAATCCAAAACCCTTTATTATTATTATTATTATTATTATTATTATTATATGAAAACTTATATTTGACTTGTGTGCAGTTGACACAACAACGAGTTCAAGCCGAGAAAAACGATTGAAGAACAAAGAATGTCAGTAAATAACGAAAATACATCTTGTAGAAGTGGTGATAAATATGAAGGAAATCATCGTATGCATTTTGCGTTAAAGAAATCTAGTGGTGGTGGTGGTGGTGGTGGTGGAAGAGGAGGAGGAAGAGGCTTTGGCAGCGGTGGCGCCAACGTTAAACATGTTAATCCGAGGAAAAATGGCGGAAATTTATTGAGATTTGTGACTGATTTTTATCCCCTCACTTTTACTTCGATGATTGTCTATGCTTTACTTTATTGATTTTATTTCTTGTTTGTGGAGATGTATCAACAAAGTTTCTACGTGGAAAATTGAGCATTTGATTTGATTTGATTTGATTTTTCGTTTTTTTATTTGAGTAATAAGTAGGAGTAGAAGTAGAAATTTTAATTAGCGGTATCTACTTTTAAATATTAAAATTTAATAATATCAATTATATGGGTGCCCATATTAAAACTTGAAGGATTTTTGTACAAAAATTTAAAGTTTTTATTTTGGTTACCAATAGACACCATGTAAAGAAGAGGGCACTTTCATTTTATCTTAAGTATGGAATGTCTTTCATAAAAAGGGGAGATTGAATACTCGGGTATAAATCTCTATCTCTCTTATGTTTTGATTCTAAGCCATTTTGTAGCCTTTAGAAACTCCTATCTAAGTTTTCATTATGTTCGATCGACTTAGAAAACGTCTTAGTACATATCTTCGTCACTGGTGTTTCTAACTCACTCATATATCACTCAGAACCTTGCATGATCAAATAATTTCTCTAACACATTTTTTCTAAGCACTAACTTTGTATTTCAACACAAAAAGGAATTACAGCGTTAATTCTTTATTCTAAGTCGGTTTATTTCTTTGAAAATTATTTGACCGGATCAAGTTGTTATACTTTGATATTTTACTCTCTCTCTAACTTGATCGACTTAGAATTGACTCAAGATGCAATTTGAGTATATTGAATATTAGACTCGGAAAATTCCGTTCTTTTAGGCCAAAGATAATTAAGCATTTAATTACTCGGATTTAATTATTATCCGTGTCTAATCTTGGACCAAAGTATTGTTAGACTTTGAGAACCTATGTGGTCCGCTTTTGTAGGTTATTCAAACGAGACTAATTTATTTTTGAATTACAAAAGCAAGCGGCTTCTAGCCGTTAACCACCAACGAGACAAGTTTTAGCTACTTTTGGACAAGGCTCGGACACCGTGTCGGGGTTGTTTGTTTCCAAAACTAGAAAATTCCAACTCTAGGCCTAACGGCTATTTCCATCACAGTTTCGGTCACCACCAAATGATTGGATCATCTTTTGCAGCCAAGAGTTATCGTAAAATGTTCACATCCCAACAAATCTTTTACGAGTGACTCGGAATAGTCGTTATAACGGCTAGTGAAGACTTCGATCCAGAAATAAGCCTCAACGGTGACTCTAATTGGGTATCGATAAATAGAAGCCACTTTGCAAGACTTGAAGGTTGCTTGAATTATTATTGAACCTATTATTGGATTTATTCTTACTCAATCTTCTACTCACAACTCCAATTCTATATTTAATATTCTCTAAGTTGTAAAGAAAGTTTTGTAATCAATTACATACTTCTCTTACGTTCTTAGTAAGTCCCTTGACTCGAGCTGTAAGAGTTAACTCATCTCAGCTTGTCCCCGATTGTAAAGGTTACCTCAATCGGGAAGTATTAGATTAGATAAGGGAACTTTTGAGTCTAGGAAAGCATTGTAAGGAATTGTTTAAGGGAGCAATTCTGGTTGAGTCGATCCTTTGTATGTTGTGGATTCAAAATAGTGGATTTGACTTGGTGCTTGGATTAGCACTATCCGAGGTTTTCTACCCCGGGAGGGTTTCCATGTATATCTATATTATTGCCTTTATGAGTTCATTCTAGACTTAGAATCTGCTTTTAGTTTGTATTGGTGCAAAAATTGTTTAATTTTCTTTATCACCCTATTCAACCCCCTCTAGGGTGACTTAGACTTTCCAAGAGCAAACCTTCAAGGCATATTGCATTTAGGTGACCTTGGACATAGTTGCCTTTTAATTTTTACCATAGGCTTTATCCTTAAATGAACATTTTCGGATAGGTCGAACTATCAACTTAGTGGGCCCACCTAGGCCCGATACACTAGGAAGATGGTTACTCTCCACTCATAGCACGCTTTTTCTCGGTTCTCGATCGAGAGACACCGATTATTCATGTCTTGTCGTGCACCCCATGGAGGACTAAATTTTCAGACTATGAGCTACCATGTAATCGACCTAGATTATCCCTCTTTTTGGCCATAGAACCTTGGCGATCCGGGTTGTACCTTTCACTTTATTTTCATGCTTTAAATGAATGTGGTTATTTTTGGTATTTAACCTTTCTTGTGAGCCTTTAGATTAGGTTAGGTGTGCTAAATAACCTGCATGGGTCTAAAATAAAATACAATAATTTACCTTCCCGAGTCGGTCTAATTTCCGCATTTTTATCCAAAAATCCAAAATTGTCTTTCTCCTTGTAAGGTCGGTCCATTAATTTCATTTCCAAGTCGGTTTACCTCCCTTTAGTCTCGGCTTGTTTTTAGTGACCGGCAGTCGGGCATAGCCGAGGCAAGCTTCCTCCGATCAGTCTAGGTGGGTCCTGCTGTGGGCCCCCTCACCTCTCATCGGTTAGTTTTAGGTCCGACTTTTAGGTTTTGGTTTTTAATTATCATCATGCTGCATTTTTAGGTAAGTCCATTTTTGCATTAGCTGAAATTAATTCATCTCAAATAAGTAAAGTCCACTTTTGCACTTAGTCGAATTTTAAAATTCATCTCAAATAGGTGAGTTCATTTTTGCATCTATCAAAATTTTAAAATTCATCTCAAATAGGTGAATCCATATTTGCATTAGCCAAAATTAAAAGTCCATGTGGATTAGGTGGGTGCATTTTTTGCATTTATCTCTAGATTAGGAAAGTCTTTTCTTTTTACATTTAGTCAAATCAAATTCATTTCATTCCAGGAAATTTAATGCATTAGCCTCATTAAGTTCATCCCAATCTAAGTCATTGCATTTGCATCAGTCGTATCTCATTCTAGTCATCTTGCATTTCTTATGTGTATTCTTTCTTCTTTCCCTAAGTCCCTAATTTAATGCATTAGCGCTTGAGTTTGTTCTTCCCCAATTGCTTATTTCACCTAGCATAGTCCTAAGCGAGTTATCTTTTGGGATATAGAATAGGGAAGCCTACTTCAACCGGGTTTCGCCGTAATCCGGGTTTAAAAAGGATAGAACGTTTCGATAATGAATCCGAGTACCACATCTCCGCATTCAACTAAAGTGAGACCAACCTTAGTGCACCTAACACCAGTTTGATCAATCTTCCGTCGTAAGACAGCTCCTAATAAACAATTCCCCTCCAATGAATGAATGATCTCACTCGTCTCTAATCATCTCTTTGCTCAATGAATCCTCGGCTAAGATGGAAGCCCGAATAAAGGCTCAAGATCGAAAATAGAATTTATGTCCGAAACTCTTGACCTTATTCTTAAGACTCTACAAAGAATAAGGAGAAGGAAAATGAGGCAAAGAAAAATGAGGAAAACAAAGAGGAAAACAAAGAAGAAGGAGCTCGATCACCACCACTTCATGAATCACCTCATACTCAACCTCCTCCAAAAATTGACCCCGAAATCTAATCCACGGGTAGATTAGATAGAAGGATATTAAGAGAGTCCTCTATGTTCAAGAGTCGTTACTTTGACCTCACAAGATTCACTTCAATCCCAAAGGAAAGCTACCTCACAAGACCCAGTTTATATTTGAGTAAAAAATAAAGCTAACTCAACCCATACCTATAACAAAAATTATGGGTTTTTTTCTAAAAGTCCATCCAAATCCTAATATTTTTAGCCTTGTTTATCTTTTGGAAAAAGAAAACCCTAGTTGCTTTTAACCCTTCCCCATCGCTAAAGCCTCTCTCTCTCTAAATATCATCGCACCTCTCTCTCTCCTCTAACCTTAGTGCTGAGCTCATCACTGCCCAGGTTAAGTGAAAACCATTCTTCAAGGGAGCTCAGTGAGTGAGAAGAGGAATGAGCTCAGCGGGCAAAGCCCAAAACCCAATCCAAGAGAGGAGAGACCAGGCAGACGAGCACCACCGGTTGGCTAGCCAGCCACTGCCCAGAGAGGCAGAGGACTTAGGAGAGGAGAAAGAGAGAGAGATCCGTTTTTCCAGGCAACGATCAAGGTGGGTCAGGCGCGTCAAACGGTTCAGATCCGTTTTTCCAGTTCAATCGTCCAAATGGCCAAATCATTAACCCGACCGCTAAAGAGACCAGTTCCTGATCCAACCAGCCAGCCGGTCCAATTCTTTTAGCATTGCTCACGACAAGGCCTTTATGAAGATGTCATCTTCAAAAAAATAGAGAGAGAGAGAGAAAGAGAGTCTCATTAAAACAACAGGTGAAAGATGAAAGCTATGGTTTTAGCTCCCGAGTCTTGGATTGATCAAATTCTTAAAATAGTCAAATAACGAGGAAAACAAACCAAGAGGTATGAACATTAGCTTTCGAATTCAACTAGATTTTCCGAATATGCAAACCCACGAAAACACAATCCAACTCCTCTTCCCTCCCTCACCCCCACATTGAAGAGACATGTTCACTTATTTTAGGACGAAATTATCATAAGCTCAGGTGAGCACTCAAGAAAATTTTGTGGGAGTAATCCACCCACCAGTCAAAAGGGAGCAACTTGTGGTATAGGAGTTAGTGAAGTTACTAAAGAGATTCTTAATCCAATACAATTTCATTTACCTCAATGGCTCTCTCTAGAATGCGAAAATATATACGGAGCTTTTCATCATAGATGAGACTGTCTTCTTCCTCCTTCAATAACAGCGGTAAGTGAGCTAGCAAGCACATCAGATCACCATCTGGCCACCATTGTCCATGAGCAGTCCATCAGCAACCAATGTTTGTACCCAGATCACCAACCATACTTGGTTGTATCATATTTTTACAACCGACAAATTCACAAGAGATGTGGAACTGATAACTGGTTATATACATCAAAGACGAAGGTCTTCAATGTCTATTAATAGGCCAGCGTTTCCTGCTGACTCTGCATCTTGTTGATTGACAACCAGTTGACCGCATGCACCACTGATATCCTGACCCATCTCCTTGCGAACTGTTGTCCGAATGTTATATTTCTCTCGGAGGACTTTCTGGAAGCACTTCACTTTTGCCTCGCTGCTTGTTCTGAATATACTAAGATTACCGATTGGGTTGAAAGGTATCAGGTTTATAACCTACAAGTTACAAAACCAGATGGGAATGTTAGAGAGTGAGCAACGGTATTACTCAGACAGGATTCAAAGTGTCCAACATTAGTTGGTGCATAAGTATCAAGTCTCTCATAAATGTGCTAAATTCTCAAGTGTCTCAAAAAGCTGAGTTCAAATGATGAGTCCAAGCAATACAAGGGAACAATAATTTTATTTGGCTTCAGTATTTTCATGAAGCGACAAGAGCCAACGAGCTTAAAAAAATGACCCAATCATGTGCAGAGTCAACCTTAATTGCAGGAACTGAAACCATATTTCAACGTAAAAGCAATTCAGCAAAGCATCATCATGTGTGCAGCGTGTATAGGGTTGGAGAGAGGAGCAAAACTTCAAAAACTTAATTAAATGACCTTGCCGGCACCATTCAGATCTTTGTCCATCAAAATCTACCACTAATTGGTTTCCAATCTCTGCAGACTGCAACATATCTTTACATGCATTCTATTATCTACTCACAGCAGAGCATCATACTTCAACTACATAGACATGGTAAAACAATGTACGCCCAGAATACGATTTGATCAGCTTCTAACACCAAGAAGATGTGTTCACAGTCGGAGCATATCTACACAAGAGTATGATCATATTCAGGGAAACGACATTCTCATTGTTCTAGAAAAACACAAGGTGGGTCTAAGTTGCAATGGTATATGTAAACTTTAAGGCTGCTTGATAAAGTTGAGGTAATTTTGGCGGTCCCCAACTCCAGCTGACTATATTCCAGGAACATACTAGTTGATGTCCTGCAGAGGATGAGTTGTCTGGAGCCTTTCTAACTTCATGAGAGGGGGCAGGGGAATATAGCTCATTATGTAGCAGCAAAAATTCAACATATAATGTAAAGAGGCCGTGAAGGACAGCTCTTAAATGATATAAGACTGACCACTTCCAATGTCTCCAACAATTTGCCCAGCTGGTGAGCGTGCTCCTCTTCGTCATTCACACCATCAAGCATTATATACTCGATAAAAATTTTCTGCTGGCTAGATTCCACACCCAGATGCAGGGGAGAGACATCGTGGAAAAAAATATTATTCATGACATTAGTCTCTAGAATGCCACACACAGTGAAGATGCCCAAAAAAAGTAAAAAAAAAAAAAAAAAAAAAAAGACAGATCTCCATATATTTTACCTATTCTTTTGATAAGAATGAAGTGCATCCATAAGCTTCCCCAAAGGGAATGCCCTGGCAGCGGGCATAATTTGACAACGAATGTCTTGAACTGGGGCATGAAGTGACACTGCCAGATTTAGATTAGGAAGATCAGATTGAAGCTTGTTGATTGCATGTATAATTCCAACCTGCAACATATTCAATGCAATCAAAACAGGTCCAAATCCAAAGTTATAATGGTGAGCTTACAGTTTCTTCTAATATCTCCACGACATATCAGAACACAAGTTCATGCAGATTATCTAATTAGATACCGGGCAAAATGTTTACAGTTGTCTTCAGATTTTGAAACAAATAATTGAATACTATAATTTAAATTTTGTTTTCGAATTGTTCCTTGCACCATATTGAATCTTTGCATAAACAACCCCTCTCCAAGATGTTTTGAATTGCTTCTATTTTGTCAAAGATGTTTGAAACATAATTTATGGAAAGGTGATGGCGTATATATTTATGGACATTATACTAAGCATTTATTCACTAAACTTCCCAAATACCATTAAAAATATTTGTTTATTTAAAATAACCATTGAAAATATTTAAAGGCTAGCAATATTCATGCGGTTTCCAAATTCAAAATTATCATTCTAATAAAAGAAAATCTAATTTAAAAATAATTTCTTGATAAAAAAGAATTACTTCCTTTACAAATATACAACACAAACAATTTTTCCCTCTAATTAGCTCTTGAATCCACGATCCTTCCAAATTAATTCTTTTTTTTTTCAAATTAGTTCTCCCTATAAATATAGGGTATAATCATATTCATCTCTACTCTCTGCCTATTAATTCGGCCCATTGCTCGGAGGGAACCTCTTTTTTTTCTTGGTGCAAAAATTATTATTTTTAGCTCAAATCTCATATTGTTTTTATTAGAAGCTAATGTATCTTAAATTCTAACCTTTTCTCCTTTTACACATGTTCATATCATCATCATGCCATGGCATTGGCAATAACCCCACAAGAGAGTATTTGAGTGGATATAAAATGGCTAAGAATTTATCTTCCAAATTTCTCATCAACTCCCATTGTATATTGTCTCATCAATATATTTCGATATTTCAATTTCATAAGTAAATATTTCGAATTCATATTGAATTTTCTTTTCCGATTTCCAACTTTTGGTTTTTTTTTTTTTTTTTTTTTTTGGGTGAGAAGTTCCAACTTTTGATGCACTTTTATATTCTAAAATTAGAATCTTCCTAACACTTCCCTTCAAATAAATCAATGAATGTAGAAAGTAAATTGTTGATGGACATTATTGTCTAATCATTGGTTCATAGTTGAAATTTATCAATGACATTTTTTTTGTTTCACCGAGGGTATAATCCGTTTCTAGCCATGAGCATTTATCAATGCGTGATTAAATTATTGTAATGTATATTAGAGATTCTAAGTACCAATAAAAGTACAAGCGTTTAAACTATGTTGAAGATTCTAAACTATTGAATTTTATGGTGGTTGAATTATATGTACTCCTTCCTGTTTTCCGTTTTTGGCAATGTTGTAAGACTAAATTCATTCGTTGACTATCAACATATAATAGTTATACGTACGAAAACTCATTTTTCAATGTACTCTTTTCTGGAAAGATACTCCTTATGTGTGCCTATAAATTGTGTGCCTAAGAATATAGAAACCTTAATTGTTACTTTGAGAGAGAAGTGAAATAAGGAAAAGTCAAAATACTTCATTTTCACAATCATCATCATTTATACCATAGTTCAAAACAATAATTTTGGGACACGTGGTAGTCAAGCATTCTTTCTGACGCATGAGTACTTGAAAAATAAGAAGCTTTAGAGTGAAGATTAAATTGTGCGATTTGTTTTCAATTATTAGGAATACCAAAGATATATGAGCTAAACAAAAAACAACAATTCCGAAAATAGTTCATAATAAATAAAAGTAAATGTAAACAAAACAATAAAAATTCAAATTTGACAAATACACAAGAATATTAATACTAAGACCAGTAATGACTTCCCTCCTTAACAATTAGGAGTAAGATTGTTTCGCACAAAGCCAAACTCTTCAGTCTTGAGTAACTTTTTCTTCAAATATAGTGATGACTCTCTCTCTCATCAAAAGACCAGCAATGACTTCCCTCCTTAACAATGTTTCTACTTTCTCTATCCTAATCATCTTAAGCTCTAACCTTATGCCACATAAGCAAACTCAATGCAATTAGCAATTTCTCACATAATTAATCTTCACCAATACCATTGAGAAAACAAATTTGGCCCTCAAGTCTTCTCCAGAGTTTCTTCTATTGTGCAAAAACTGAGGTTATCGGAATGAGGTTTTTGTGATACGGAGAATCTTAGGAGGATAAAAGTAGAGTTGTGCTTTAGTATGTAATGATATATGCAAGCCTATTATTGATAATTTATATTCATAGGTACAAGCATTTTAATACATTGTGGTACATATATAGTTATATAATTACATTTTTTGCTCATGTATACGACCATAATAATACATTATGGTATATATAGTTAGACGATTAGATTTTTCTCATATCATTAGATGTTTGATGGATTTTTTGGATCAAAATAAACGGTACATTAGGGGTATTGGACGTCTATATATCAAACTATAAAGTTGACTTATCATACACCATATTTTCGGGGTGATTTTTTTTCTAAACCACCACCAATTTAAGGGGTGGCAATTCGGTTGTTTTATCACATGTCAAGCTGAAAATTCTTATACTATTCCCCCACTAATACAATTATCCTTCCCCTTTTGTCAGCTTAATACGTCATAAAACAACCAAGTTGTGACCCCTAAATCGGTGGTGGTTTAGAAAAAATAAATTTTCCCCAAAGTACGAGTGCTTGATCGATCAACTTTATAATTTGGTATATTAACGTCCAATACCAATACCCCCAAAGTACGGTTTATTTTAATTCAAAAACCCATTTTTTTTCTAAAGATTACTTTTACATTATTGGGGTTTTTTTATAAAAGAAATATTATAAACCCCGTTATGAGTTATACAAAGAAATAGTAATATTTTTGACACCATATATTTTTACTCGACTTTATTCCTAAGTCGGACTACATAATTTATTTTGTTTTTGGAATTATTCTTCCAAAATATCAACTCAAAATATTTTGATTTTGTTTAGATTTATATTTGGATATAACAACTCTAATTGAAATCTCGCCTATCAAATGGAAAAAGTTTCTATACTAATATTTCTACATTTCAATACATTCCATGGGCACAAACTAGTAAAAGGAACAACCAGAGCCAAACGATGATGACACAAAAGGAGTTCACAGCTAGAGGTTCCATACCGTCGACACGGTGATTCTCCTTGGTGATAGTTGAAATGGTCTTTTTGTCATGATACGAACAGCTTCCACCAAAGCGGAGTAGTTATTTAGTGGTTCCCCCATTCCCTGTTCACAATATAAATCATCAATAAATAATAGGCATACTTTTGCTAAGGCCCATCTAGTAGGAGACTATTAGTGAAGAAACTTCTCAGATGCAAGCACATGGTCAAACAATGTTGCTAAATGACTAAACAGTCTGCCATCTTATTAGATTATCAAAGAGACCTCTGAATGGATACTGAAACACATGAAGTCACATAATTGAAAGGAAAATGATAGAAGTCACTCCACTAGTACATAACGTGCTTGCCTTGCACATGTTTTTATAAGGAAGCAGCATTTCATGTTCTCGTTAATAGCTATTTTTGCAGCTTTTGCGGCTCATATAAGTTGAGTTCAAATGGATTTTCCTCTTCATCAAAATAAGAAATATAGAAAAAAATACCATCACCACCATTACCACATGAAACACTGCCACAATAAGAATGCTGGTCACGCACATTGGATTATTCATGGACTGGGACAAATAATGAAGGGCCCTGAACGTGCTATGTGACTAGACGTTTCAGCTGAAGCTGAAGTAGGATACTACCACTTAGTTCTCACAATTTACACTAGCCCTAACCAAGTAGAGTGTTCAACAATTCAATGGTTATATACTAAAAAGATAAAGTTAGTTGAGATGAGGACGCTTCCCTTTCTGTCAAATGTGGCTATACTTGCTTCCAGCTCATCAAGGGCGTTAGTTATCAAAGAAGTTTGCAGTGTCCTATGATTAGCATGGTGGCCTCTACAAAGAGGATCTCTTTGTCTATTCTCAGCTCCTCTTGCTCTTGTGTCATGTTAATTTCATCTCTTTTTGCCTCTCTTGCAAGTGCTAGTTAATAGAAATGGTCATTGCGTTTTGGTTTATTTCTTGCTTGTACGTTTTTTATTAGTTCTAGTCCTATTGCTATCGACAATATCATACTCCTACTTTACTATTCAAGCACTTCATTTTCCTTGTACTTCACTATTACACTCTTCTTGTTATCTTCTTTCAGTTTTTAATATTTTTCAAAGCACTTTTATCCATCTCTATTTTGTTTTCAATTTTTCATTTTAGTTTTACTATCACCTCTATTAATACTTCTATGTATTTCATTTCCACATCCTTCCTAAATCGTATCTCTAGAGCCATGTTAAAGGTAATGCTGCATACTATAGGGTTAAATATCCTGTACCTTGTAAAGGAAAGAAGATTACCATGAAGACAACATTACGTATATTTGATATCCTAGAGGCATGCACCAATTGCTCGATAATCTCTCCTGTCGATAGATGACTTCTAAATCCCATGCTTCCAGTTGCACAGAACTTGCAACCCATTTTGCAGCCAACCTGCAGGACATAATAATCAGCACCACTCAAACCTTAAGATGTAATGCAACAAAAAATATTACACGAAAGGAAAATAATACTATGCAAATTCTAGGGTCTTTTTAGCTCCAAAGGCATTACTAGCTGCCCTAGAAAAATATTAGAAGTGACCCCTATAATGTTCATCTCACCATAATCTTTAGTGAAACTATCTCACTCAATATATGCCATATAAATTGAACTAATACTCTATCAGGCAACATGCCAAATGTTATTTATTAGCATTCCATTTGCCATTCTTCACTGCTAATCCGCAGATTGTTTCTTGTTCATAAGATGTCCTAGCCTCCTTCATAATCTGATATCTTTAGTTTGCCAACCATCAATCAGTGAGTTCGTTTTCAACAATTGTAGAACTAGAAATTGTCTTCTCAAAACATTTCATAGAATCAATCTCAGACAAAATTGCTTAAGTAGCATGCTCACAAAACTGCATGTTACTTCTGAGGTAGCTTGTTGACAGCCATAATGAACCTTCTTGTCTTATGCCTTTTTCTATAGGATCTCGTGCTTTCGCCAGTGAGTTCTTGTCATGGCGTATAAGGAAATAAATCCTCTATAAAAACCCACAGAAGATTCTCCAAATAAATACTATTCATTAATTGCTTTACAATTAAGTCAGGATACCTTCATTTCAATCTGAAAAAATGGAGAAAACAATATGCAGTAGTACCTGAGATGACACACATAAAGTAGATCGTGGACCACCAGGACGTGGTTTGCCAGCATACTTTCCTAACCGGGTATCATACCTCATTATCACCGCTTCCACAAAAGCCCCACTCTGCAAAAATATGGATGGAAAAGCAGAAAGATATAACCAGACTGTGACACAGGAGACTTGATATACCAATGAACCAAGGATCCATCCATTTTTATAATGTAAAGCAGAAGAGCCAAAAATGGAAGTTATAAGTTGTAAAAAGGCTTAATGAGGACCATAATGCTACCTGAGGCCTAATCAGAAGGAATGCCATAACAAGCATATGCTTTGACAATCATGCTAACACTTAGCAATGCTATTCAAGGGAATGGAGCCAAGCATCAAAGTTCCAAATTCCAATTATTCAAAATGTGGTTTCAATCACAGTTCCAGTAACAGAAGCCATACCACAGAATCAATCTATTGCAGTATTTGTGTAGTATATCACAATCATCATGGTGTGAAAACGCAGTTCACTCAACTTCTAAACCTTTCGACACGACCATTTCAGCACAGAATGGCAAGGTTTTATTCCTTTCTTGCGACAGGCTCCAGAAAGCTTTCTCCCACTGCCGAAGTGGCCAGTGGTAGTTCCCAGTGGATCATAGGAAGGGCCCCAACCATCACATTTAAGATTAGGCCCCTCAAAATCAAATTGAATGAGCCAGCACACCATGTGCACAAGGAGAAATGGTAAAGACATCAATTTCCAATTTAGTCAAGTTTTAGAAAATAACAAAATAGAAATTAACTTCATTAATCAAAAGTGCAAAGCATTTAACTGTATGCATATTTCTCTTGATGCTTTTCTACAGTTTAATTATTCCAAAAAGGAGTGCGTGAAGTCAGATAACATGGTGATATATGTAGCCAGAGCTTCCATATGTTAATACATACACCAATCGTCCTTTATTTACTTAATTCTCTTGTGGATTACGTAGACGAAAGTATTGAAAATTGATATAAAAACCCTACCCAGTAGAGTGGATAGAAGATATTTGTAATTCAATTGGTTTGGCTTCACAGCCATGGTGGGTAACCACATGAAATAAAATCCCACACGTTATATCGGCAATTTGGGAAGTCTTATAAGTTAATTATTTAAGTGTGCTGCCCTCAAAATTATGTTTGCAACTCAGCTGACCTTGTCTCTTGCATCCCCAGCTACAATGACTAAAATAAAATAACCTTGTTAAGTATAATCAAGCCAGTAACATTTCGCCAGTCTTATAATCTAGATTTTGATGCGTTATGCCTGCGCCCTCATGGAAATAACATGTGTGTCCCACTCATGGTCTAGGGAAGCTCAAGTGGATGTAACTTTATCCTTACCCAACAAAAAAATAGGGGCTTTTTTCCCTCTCTAAGATACCCTCAAAAGCTTTTGCACAAAACCGATAAAGGCTTTATTTGATTGATTGAAACCTATAGTAAGAATCAAAGAAGTGAGGTGGAGAGAGATATATCTTTAATATGTGATAAAAAACATACATCATGAATATGTCATGAAGCATTAAAATCAATTAACATCATGGTAACAACATTCCAATCCTGTAGATTGATCATAATTCAAACCACTAAAACACATCAAAGTGAAGCACAACGCCACTATTTTGCATTTTGTACCGCAGAAGTGAATGGAGGAAATGTTAATGAGTCGGTTCGAAAATAGGGTTGTACATATGAGTGCATGTTCGATTTTAAGGGCTAATTACTAAGTGCCTAGATGACCAAACAAGATGCCAAGCTTATCTAAAGTCTGCGACTCCAATTTTCAACCCGCAAATGCTCCTATCTCTTTCATAAGTAATAATGTGGCATATCTAGTTTGATAATGTGATTTCAATCTTCTCCTGTCTTCCTCAATCTCTCTTACACTTCAAAATTTCCATCGTTTCACACCTCATTGCTTGTGCATTTTTCCATTTCTGACATACTATACAATGATTACATGTCCTCATCAATGTCTCATTTACCTCGTATGAGCAAAATCCATATATTGAAGCTTCTCAAAATCAGAGTAAAATATCCCCAACTCTTTCCTCTCTCACTGTCTTTTCCTACCCCCTCCTCGTATTTGAATTTAAGTCCTGCGAACTTCTTCGATTTCCCTAATTTAAAAACCCTAGTTAACTTATTTTCTAGTCCTACATATTAGCACAATATCAACAACAAATAATATGCACTATGCTACTTCATTTTGGATCCTTAGTAAGATCATCCATAAAAATTCTGAATTACAAGAACTCAACTCAAATCCTTGGTGCAACCATATATCAACAGTGAAGTTGCCCGAATGTATCCTAGTGTCTCCACACCAATCTTTCCTTCAGCATGAATATATATTGAATAACTGTTTAACATATGCAATCAAGACACACAGAAATCTAGGGAAAACAGAAATTCATTGAAATTATGAGAAAAGAATGGATCCTAAGTATAAAAGATCCTAGGAATCAAATATGGGAACTCAAAGCATGCTTCAGCTTATGAGTCCAAATTTCAAGATTTAAGCACTTATTCTACCAACGTATTTTCTTAATTTTGCAAATTCAATAGTTATCAATGTATGCTTTATCTTCTGCCAGAAAAGCCCATTTGATCTTTTAATTTTGTTAATAAAATTAGTTGAGACATAGAACATCCTCCCCTCGACCAGAAACGTCTCTAGTTGATTCAAGCCCCTTTGAACCACCACATAACAGAAGACAACATTATCAATTAGAACCATTATGCTAAACATTGCTAAATGGATTGAAAGGCTACTTGGTTCAGGAAGAAACTAGTAAATTAATAGAATTACTAGTGAAGCATAGGTAACTTCACAACAGAATCTTACATATAAGTGAATGCCTTTTCAAGGGCCAACATAACGCATCCCCTTCACCAAGCGCATCGCTGTTGTACTCGTAGTTTCATTACCCCCTTGTAACCAACTTCCTCAAAGAGTGGAACTAGATAATGCATGTTAGCAACTCTAACAGAAGTATCTCAGTAACGATTGCAACTCAAAGCATAATCTAATGGTCACTGGAAAAGTTACATGGTGACGTGGGCGGAATTCGTACCCAAGTATTTGGTAACCCCTCCCGAAGACTTTACCACCTACTCTAGCTGACACCCACACAACCCAAACATAATGAAAACATCACCATATCGATTAATTGTGTCTCTTGAAAGCAATTTGGTACAAACGACTAATTAATTTTGGCATGGAGAGAAATCCTTGACTGAAATTCATATACAATCAAAAGAAGCGAAGGGGAACCTGGAGCTTGAGGAGAAGCTTGGAAGTGACGCCATCGGTTGAATGGGTAACAGAGTGAAGAGTAGAAGTTGAAGGCAAGAACTTGGAGTTGAGAAGGGCGAAAGCAGCTGAAGGCAATGAGGGGATTTCGTCCCATTTGCAATCCGGGTTCTGCAGAACATGCCTATACCGCCATAAACATAAATACCCAGAAAGATCGGGGGAGAGAGAGAGGGAGAGAGAGGGAGAGAGAGGGAGAAGGGTTTGCTTACTTCCAGATGAAGGGGATAAAGTGGGTGTTGATCCCCGCATTCTCGAATTCGGCTTTGAGGACGGATCCATCGAACACGGATCGATGCCCCATGGACGTTTCGTGTCGTGGGGTGATGATGGACAGAGTTCCTCAAGTACGTTTCTGTTGGAAGTGAATCGTGGAGGAAGAGTGCAACGCTGCCAGCTTGCCGCTATAAAGACTCCCCGCTTCTCCTACTGTGGGTAGAGTTTTAGGTTACATTTCAGTTAGGGTTAGACATTGTCGAAGATCGGACTATATAATTTGCAACTTTTTTTTAGTTAATAGGGATTCCTTCCCATCTTTTTCTAAAATCACTTCCCTGCCTCTCACTTTCATCTCGAGTTTCATCTCCTCGTAATTTTCTCTCTCCAACTTTTCATATTCGAATCCCTCAAACGCCGCTCGTTGTCAACGTCGTTCATCTCTCCACCGCTCGTGCTCGTTAAATTTTAGCCAATCGAACAGGACACCATGCAATTCATTCATGTTCAAGCAATATTCAACGAAACCGTCTACCTTCTTTCGAAAATAAGTTAGTTGTAGAGGAACGAAGTAAAGCGAAAACAATATGCTACATTAGAAAAAAAAAAAAGGTATATTCTTTTACATAGTTAGTTAAATTCACTAATATTTACATTGTATTCTATTTTTCATCACTATCGGGTTAATTTTTATGATATTTCGCATGTATACTAATATGGGTGTGGGTTAAAACCTTCATGAATATATTGGTAATTTGTTTACATGTATGCTTGTTTTTAATGCATTACCTAAACTCACTTCTCAAATTAATAAAGGTCGTCTATTGACGGGCGGAATGGAAGGCTTATCCCTACGTGTCGTATCTTCGCCCCGAATCTAGATGCTCGATTCTAGAACGATGGAGTCAATTTTAAACTTCTTTTAAGCTTAGTTTTCCCATACTAAGATTGGAAGAATATTTTTTATTTATTTTTGTTAGTTTTTATTCCCGAAATTGACTGGCAACTCTATTTTCCTATTTTATTTCTCCTAATTCGCTCCTCGACATTTCTTACTTAAAAATAACAAAAAATAATTTTTGTTTTCTCGACATCGAGGCCATGGACCGAAACCGACCACCTCAAATGGGCCCAACTAGGCTTGATTGTCGTGGAGGTGGTATCTCTTTCCTCATAGCACTC
Organism: Talinum fruticosum; assembly: GCA_021018815.1. NCBI lineage: Eukaryota > Viridiplantae > Streptophyta > Magnoliopsida > Caryophyllales > Talinaceae > Talinum > Talinum fruticosum. The sequence continues at coordinate 3,398,919 of JAITYX010000036.1, read as the reverse complement.
TCTCTTTGGTTTACCAAGGGCACCGAGGATTCATGTTTTTCTTGTCGTGCATCCCACCGAGGACTAAATGCTCGGACTATGAGACACCATGTATCCTACCTAGATTGATCCCTCATTTGACCATAGACCCTTGGTTACTTAGGTGGTTCTTTTTTCTTCATTTGTGTGCTTGGGTAAAGGTGGTTGCTTTTAGTATTTAATCTTCTACTTGTGAGCATTTAGGTTAGGTTAGGAGTGCTGATTAACCCTTACATGGGTGTAAATAAAATACCGCAATTAATTTCCTCGAGTCGGTCTATTATGTGCATTTTATCCAAAAGTCCCAAATTGCCTCTTCCCTTTTAGGTCGGTTCATTAACCGCATTTCGAGTCATCCTAAAACTCATCTTAGTCTAGGCGAGTCTAGATTTCGGGTAGCCACCGACCGCCGAGCTTAGCCGGCACCGCCACCGCCGGTTAGTCCAAGAGGGTCCTCTCGGGGACCCTCTATCTCTTTAGTCGATCTGTCTGTTTTTAGGGTTTTGACATTTTTTTATTTTATTTCTACATTTCATTTTGTATTTTTAATTTTTCATTTAGCCAAAATAAATTCATCTCAAATTAGGTGAGTCTATTTTGCATTTTTATTTAGCCAAAATAAATTCATCTCAAATTAGATGAGTCCATTTTGCATTTTCGTTTAACTAAAATAAATTCATCTCAAATTAGGTGAGTCAATTTTGCATTTTCAATTTTTCATTTAGCTAAAATAAATTCATCTTAAATTAGATGAGTCCATTTCACATTTTCATTCATCTCAAATTAGGTGGGTCCATTTTGCATTTTAAAGTTTTGTTTTCATTTAGCCAAAATAAATTCATCCCAAACTAAGTCATGAGCATCATTTCACATTTCATTTTATTCGCTTTGCATTCCTTATGAGCATCCAAATAAAAAAAGCATTCTTTCTTAGTTTCCTCGGGTCTCGCACTTAAACCCCTTACTCCCAAAAGTTAGTGTTCCTTCACATGGTCCTAAGCATTATCCTTTGGGCTGTAGAATAAGAAAGTCTACTATTAGGTATCGTCGGAATTCGGGCTCCAAAAGGTTAGAACGCCTTAGCAAGGAGTCCGGAATCTCTTCCCCTTGCTCTACGCCGGTGCGTTCTACCTTGGTGCATACAACACTCGGTTCAATCTATTTTCCATCGTAGGACAATACCCCAAAAGAATTCCCCTCCAATGGCCGGAGAACCAGAACAAACTCCTATCATCACCTTACTCAATGAATCCTTAACCAAGATGGAAGCCCGAATTGAGGCTCGGGATAAGAAGATAAAATCCATATCCGACACTCGTTAAAGCTATCCCGAAGACTCTTGAGGATAATAAGAAAGATGGTGAAGAAGAAGAAGTAGGAGGAAGGGGTCCTCCACCTAAACCTTCTCCACAAACCAGTCATGAACGCAAGCCTAAGTCCGATCTACGCATAGATCGGGTAGAACAAATGTTAAGAAAGTCATCCATTTTCGAAGTCACTACTTTGATCAAACGTGATTCACTTCAATCCCCAAAGGAAGGTACCCCTAAATTCACCATGCCGGACATCAAATTTAGTGGTTATGAGAATCCTCATCACCATGTTCGCAACTTCTTAGGAGCTATGACTCTTAAAAATATACTCGAAAACACTTACTAGATCGTCTTCCCATGGACTTTCGACAGTGATGTAATGAAGTGGTATAACCCCATTGACCCGCTTGAAGTCACCAATTGGAATGATTCGTGCAAGGAGTTCTTACACCAATACTCTATAATACCGATCTAACCGAGTTACACTTAGAGGCTTGGAGTTAATCAAGCAACGCAAGAAAGCTTTACAAACTTTCTCACTAGATGGAGGGCAAAGGCTGCCCACATGGTGGACCAACCTTCCGAAAATGATCAAGTCAGAATAATTGTAAAGAATCTTCAACTTCGCCTACAATCAACACCTCAAATTCCTACCCTTTATGAGTTTCTTAGCTCTTAGAGATGTAGGCATGCTGATAGAAGAAGAATTGTCTACCACGACCACAAAGTCGTGACTAAATATAGAGGTAACTATTAATCTAAAGACAAGAAAACCTCTAGACAAGGAAATACTAGCAAGGGTGCAAATGTCAATGCCCTTAACGGTTTTAATGACTACACTCCAATTGATATTACTTATGCTCAAACCCTCGACCGTTTGTTGTCTAAAGGGAAGATAGAATTGTCACCTATAAGAGCAGAATTAGAAACCTCAAAATAGTCGAAAAACAGGGATGCATGAAAATTCTCAGTAAATACCATCGTACACGAGGACAAGACATCGAGCAATGTTAGACGTTTAAGAACAAGTTGGAGAGCATGTTCCACAATAAGGCTGCCCGAAGCCTAGCAATAACAAGAATCCTTTGAGCGGTACCTTAGCCATATTCTCTTATCCCATTCCAGGTTAGTGGGACTCATTTGTCTTCATTCAAGACATCAATGAGTCCAAACCACTTGCAAGCTTGCCTCCTTCGAGCTCAAAAGTCCATGGATGGTGGGTAAGTGACGAAGAAGACGTATATGAAATAAAAGACAATAGTGATGATAATTTATAGGGCACACCACTCTTAGAAGAAAAAGACTTTTGGAGAAAATCGAAGAGCCACGAAATCCAATTCATCACTAGATCCGGTCGACATAATGTACACGTGGGTCCATAATAGACTCGGGAAGCCCCAAAAAACCCAAAGATGCTAAAGAAGAAGACCTATTCCTAAAACAGACTGCAAAAACTTTAAGTCGATATATCTATTTGGAAGCTCATATCTCGCTTCCTAAAAGCATAGGCAAGCCTTGATTGACTTAGCAAAATTAAGGTCTCTCCTGAACCGGAAGCCACCTATCGGGTAGGTGATTATTGCTCGACGTCTTTGAATGTGGGCGTGCCCTGAAGAGTTCATTGGGCGGTAGTGCGACGAGTGCGACAGTGTAAGAACCACGAACCCCGTTCGAAACCGGGCCCGAGCTCCCCCATGAAATGGTGGGATTTTCTCTTCTTGGAAATGATTTAATTTTTGAAAGTGAGGATGGATCTCTTATTAGGATTTCCGATTCTTATAATCTGATTTGGAATTGTAGACGCCTAAAAAGTGTCATGCCTTTTCTATTTTATTTATTTGTTAGCCCGAATGATGAAATCCCGAGTCCTGTTTCAAGATTTGGATCACGAACCGAATTTAATTGGTGCGACGAAAGCTAGTAAACCATAAAGAACCCGCAACACCAAATAAATAGCCTTTTGCCTTGGGTCGATCAAAAATTCCTTTTTGTTTCGGACGATCCAAGCTCAGGCCAAGCCTCCGGAGTCAAGCGAAGTCCGGTGCCGCGTGCACGGAGATTCCGAGCTTACAATTCTGCGTTTCACCTTTTGTCCAACCAAACGTGGAGTCGAAGACGTTAAGATGACATTAGGCGTTGCATTTCATGAACACAAATATCAAAGTGCTGCATTTAAGCTCGAAGACAGTCCACCCGAGACTAGGAGCACAAAATTCCCCAAAACGACAAAGCATGGCCGATGCCCCCTACCAGTTATTTCACCTCAAACGCCGTGTTTTGGCCGAGACTCTGTCGCAGCACGAAAAGGGCACATATCCCTAGAAAGCCCCTTGGTGGCCGGTGCCCCCACCACTTTTTCTCACCTTGAAACGCTGTGTTTTGGGCTAAAGAATCCTATTGCAGCAAGGAAGGCTCAAAACCCTAGGAAGCACTCTTGTGGCCGACGCCCCCACCTAGTTTTATCCGGTTTTATCCCAGCTTTATACGATTCAATTTTCACATTTTACTAGCCCGGTTTTGTAGTTGTTTCGGATGGCTGACCGAGAGCTAAACCTAGGTCATTCCTTGACCTAACCTCTCGTTATAAATAGACAACATTGACTCTCATTCCAACAATGGCTCATCCATCGGCATCACGCTGGTGAAACCTTATTATGAGCTACTCGAATACTACCATCCGTATTATGATCTCTTAGTCTCTTGTCAACCTATTCTCATTCTACTCTCTAATCTCACCACACCTGAACCCATAAACTCCATAATTCATTTATATACCTACTCATCCGCACAAAAATCTATAAAAAGTCCCTTCAATTCACCACCATCACATCACCGGATCCGGATCCGAGATCTAGATCAGCGAGTGGGACAACTTGAGGGCACCGATTCGATCTTCAAAACGGTTTACTTGTTTATTTATGTTTTCTTTATCGCTTTCCGTATTGTGGAGAAACGTTGTATCGCTTTTAATTCCTCCCCGCCCGATGTAATCCTTTTATTTTCCCGCTTTTCATTTCTTTTCGCTTTCTTTACCGCTTTCTTTACCAGTTTCCTTACTATGCTTTGGTTGCTTTAATTTCTTTAGCTCATGTTGTGTGCTTGTGTTCGATACATTATCTACATTCACTACTTAAACTAGTAATGGCCGTCTTCGGATGGGTGAAACGAAGGGCCTAATCCCTACGTTTTGTACCCTCGCCCCGAATCCGATTCTCGGTTCAAAGATAGATGGAGTTATTTTTAGCCTTTTTCAATCTTAGTTTTCTCGTATCGAGATTGGAAGAGCAAATTTTACGAGTTGTTTTCGTTAGTTTTTATCTCCTAAAAACCGACTAGTGACTCCCTTTCGATTTATTTCTTTTAGATTTGCTTCTCGACTTTTTGTAACTGCAGGATAAAAAATAGAGATCTCGGATTTACCAGCTAGGCCAAAAGCCGAGGCTGACTTCCTCGACCATGGTCCTTGGCCGGCACCGCCAACCCCTTGGTACCGGCTTCAGCCAACACCGTGGGTCAGCAGCTATGGCTTGGGTCCAAACCGGTGTTTCCACACCGGCTTGGCCCTAAAGCCTCATGGAAGATTAAGAACCCTAATTTTATTTTTCTTTTAGTTAAGAAATAATATCCCGAGACTTCGAAAATAATTGTCAAAATGAAATAATTAATAAACCTCCATTCAAATCTAATTTAATTCATTTCAACTCAATTTAATAAAACTCGTAAATCTTAATAAAAGATTCATCCCCACTTTCTAAATCAATCTTTCAAAACCCTAAAATCATTTTCCAATTTTTAAAAATCCTTATGATAGTTCGTAGGGAAGCTCGATTCTGTCCCCATCGACCGTGGTTCCTATAGGATAAAATTAAGTAAAAGTGAATGGCAATTTTATTAATCATTTTATTTGAAAAATTATTTTCGAAGCCCGAAATATTATTTCACAACTAAGAAAAAAACAAAATAAGGTTAATTAATTCTACCTTAGGGCTTTTGGGCCAAACCGTGTAAAAACACCGGCTTGGACCGAAGCCCTACTCGTTGATCGTCCGAGACCGGCGAGAGCCGATGCCATACAGTTGGCGGCGGCGGCCATAGGCCTAGACCGAGGTGACCCGTCATGGTCCATGGCCTAACCGTTAGATCTAAAAACCCCTTTTTGTTATTTTTTAATCGAAATGCCGAGAAGCTAATTAGGAGAAATAAATAAGAAAACAGAGTCGCAAGTGAGTTTTAAGAACAAAAACTAACAAAAAAGAAATAAAGAAATACTTTTCCACTCTTAGTATGAGAAAACTAAGCTTGAAAGCGGTTTAAAATTGACTCCATCAGTCTAGAATTTCCTATCCTGCAGCCCAAAAAGTAGGTGTTTAGGACTAGCTTGTGGAAAATGTTTTAGGGGAGATAGGGCTTAAGTGCTTGACCCGAGGAATGACTCGATCCTAAGATAAAAGAAAATGATATGCTCTTTTATTTGGATGCACGTAAAGGAATGCTAATTGGACCAAAATGAAATGTAATGATGCAAATGGAATCCTTAAATTGGGATGAATTTGATGCAAACAAAGACTCTCCTAAATTGAGATGAGTTTAATTTGGCTAATGCAAACAAAGACTCTCCCAATTAGGGATGAATTTTATTTTTCCTAATGCAAACAAAGACTTACTAATTTGAGATGTAAAAATAAAATGAATGGACTCACCTTAATGGATATGATTTTAAATGCAAAAATGGACCCCTGCAAAGGAGATGTATGCAAAACTCAATTCTAAGAACAAATGCATTCTTTTATTAAGATGATGCAAAAAGTTCAAATAGACAAAAATAAAAACTGCATTTTAGTCCCCACTCCCTAAAGTAAAGCTTAAGAATGGTAGGCCGCTTAAACTACGATATACTGCTTCGGCGGTGGACCGTACTCCTAACGGTTTGATGCTACATCGAGCTGGCATGCTTTTTGATGATTCGGTGCCTTTTCCGTATGAGGCAAAGTGACTTTGATTTTTGGGGAATTGGAAATGCGAATTGGAAATTGGGTTCAAGATTAGGATTGGGGCGGGACCTTGTGGGCTTCCAACGTATCCGCTATAGAAGAAATTAGGCCTTCCTAGTTCAAAAAGGAAGGTAATTGGGTTTGGTTTTTTTTTTTAATTGGAAAATAGGAAAAGGAAATAGACATACAATGGATATGGACAAGGGAAATGAACAAAGAATAAATATGAACGGGAAATGTGCTCCTTATTGGTATCCTTGATAAGTAGTGGGCTCATTGGATGACCTCTAGTCGGATGAAGCTTGTTCTTCTTCTATAAGCATGCCGATATCTCGAAGTGTTTTGAAGTCCATGATAAGCAAGAACTTCAGGTGCCGATGATAGACGAGGTTAGAGGTTCTTGATGATGATTCCGACCTAATCATTCTCGGATGGTTGATCAATTATGTGGGCGGTTGTCGCCCTCCAGTAAGCAAGGCTTCATTGTCTCCTTTCTTGATCAATTCTAGATCCCGATGTGTGACTGGTAGATCGGTATTGTATGATATTGGTGTAAGAACTCCTTGCAAAGATCTTGCCGGTTTGTGACCTTGCGTGGGTCAATAACGCTCGTATCATTTTGTGACATCTTCGCTAAATGTCCATGGAAAGATGACATGGTACGTGTCCTCCAGGTACATTCTTCAAAGTCATTGTACCATTTCTCACGTGATGGTGAGGGTTCTCAATTCCATGAAATTTAATGTTAGGGGGTAGCTTGCCTTTAGGGATTGAAGTGAATCCCTGGGCTAGATAGTGGTGGTTGAACATTGAGGATTCTCGTAACATCTTCTTTATCCGATCTACTCTTGGATCGGATTGAGGTCTAGGTTGAGGTTCAAGGCATGATCCTTCTCCTTCTTTTTCCTTCCCTTTGAACTTTGATTTCCTCTCCAGTTCTTTGCGTATGAGACTAAGGGTTTCGAGATATAGACTTGATCTTCCGATCTTGGGCATCCAGCTTAGCTTCCAATTTTGCAACAGACTTCTTGAACATGGTCATGATGCGAGTTTGCTTTGTCCGGTTGGCCATTTTTGGAGGAGGATTGCGTTTAGACCGTGGGCGGTGCACCGGTGTTACTAGTAAAGGTGCGGGACGTACTGATGTGGTATGTGCTAATATGGGACGTATCGGTGTCAACCGTACCGGTGTAGAAGTAGACTTCTTACTTCCTAGACGCTCGGTGCCAAGATTCCCGACTTGCATAGTATTTCCTATACTCGTATCCTAAAAGAGTACGCTCGGGATTGGCTCGTGGAAGAACTTCTAGGGAGATGGGGCTTAAGTGCTAGACCCGAGGAACGAGTTATCCTAAGAGAAAAGAAAATGATATGCTCTTTTATTTTGATGCACATAAGGAAATGCAAAACAAATGGGATGTATGAATGATGTGCATGACTTAATCCGAGATGATTCTATGATTTGGATAGTGCGGAACCGAAATGCATGGATGATTATTATTAATAGAAGATGAATTTGTTTTACCTAAATGAGAAATGAAAATGCAAAGCAAACTCATCTAATCCGAGATGAATTTTATTTTGGCTAATGTAAAATGAAATGAACTCACCCTAATTGGGATGCATTTATGAAAGAATGGACTCACCTATTTGAGATGAAATTTGGATTTGACCAATGCAAGATGACATGTGAGATTGGACTCACCTATTCCGAGATGAAATTTGAATTGGGCTAATGCAAAATAAGATGCAAGATTGGGCTCACCTATTTGAGATGAAATTTATTTTGGCTAATGCAAAATTGAAATGCGAGACTCACCTTAATTGAGATGAAATTTAGATTTGACTAATGCAAGATGACATGCAAGATTGGACTCTCCTATTCCGAGATAAAATTTGAATTAAGCTAATGCAAAATGAAATGCAAGATTGGACTCACCTATTTTGAGACGAAATTTGAATTGGCTCAATGAAAATGAAATGCAAGATTGAATTCACCTATTATGAGATGAAATTTAAATTGGACTAATGCAAAATGAAATGCAAGATTGGACTCACCTATTCCGAGAAGAAATTTGAATTGGGCTAATGCAAAATGAATGGACCGACCTAAAAGGGGAATGATTTTGGACTTGTTGGCTAAAATGCACAAATTGGACGGACTCAAAGTATTATTTTGATTTTTATTTTTGCACACATGCAAGGATTATTCAGCGCTCTTCACCTATCTCTAAGGGCTCACAAGAAGAAGATTAAATCTAAAACACATACATTCATTCAAGCATGCAGATGAAGAGGGTGACCACCTAATAGTCCAAAAGTTATATGGCCAAAGAGTTCAAAAGGTTGGATACACGGTGACACGTAGTCCAAGCATTTGGTCCTCCATGGGCGCACGGATAATGATACCAACCAGAATTCTTGGTGCCTCTCGCTGAACCAATAGGTTTAGCCCAAGAGTGCGTGCTACGAGGGAGGAGGTACCGTTTCCTCGAGGCAATAAAGCCTAGTTGGGCCCACCTAAAGGAACAAGTGGGAGCCTCTCTCCAGAAAGGGTAAACATGGGGTACAATAAAGTTTTCCTAGTGGTCCAAAAATAGTATTTAAACTAGTTCAAAGGTTGCTAAATGCGGGATGCCTAATGTAAGCACATCATAAAAACACACTACTTAAATTTTCAAGTTTCGCCCTCTTAATAAATGATTAATCCCCAGTGGAGTCATCATCTGTAGGAACCACGGTCGGCTGGGGCCCACCGAGTTTCCCCACTTGTGTCGGGTCTCTTTTTAAAATTGATTTTGAAGATAGTTTTAGAAAGTTGATTTTGGAATGTGGGGATGAACCTTTCATTAAGATTTTCAAATTTTATTAAATCCGATTTAAAGCAAATTAAGCAAAGTTTGAACGGCGGTTTTATTAATTGTTTTATTTTAGTAATTATTTTCGAAGTCCTGGGATATTATCTCTTAACCGAAAAATAAAAATTACGGTTTCTATTTACGTCGTGAGGCTCTAGGGGCAAGCCGGTGTTTTCACACCAATTTGGACTTGAGCTCACTTATTGACCACACGGTGCAAGCGACAGCCTGCACCTAGTGGTGGCCGGCGCCGGCAGAGGCCATGGCCGAGGATATCGGCCTCGGCCGCCCGGCTGGCGGATCCAGAATTCCTGTTTTCTATCCACCGGTCAAAAAATAGTCGGGAGGCGGATCTATGAGGAATAAATGAAAAGGAGTCGCCGGTAATTTTTTAGGAAAGAAAAACTAACAAAAACAAAAGTAAAACTTGCTCTTCCAATCTTGATATGGGAAAACAAAGACTAAAAGAGGCTAAAAAATGACTCCATCAGTCTTTGAACCGATAATCGGATTCGGGGCGAAGGTACGAAACGTAGGGATAAACCTTTCGTTCCACTCGTCTCGAAGAATACCATTACTAGTTCGAGTAGTGAATTAAAATAATGCGGAAAAAACAAGCATTCAACAACATGCTAAACGAAATTAAAGCAACCAAACATAGTAAAAGAAAGCGATAAAGGCGGAAATAAAGAAAGCGGAAAAGCGAAAAAAAGCAAAATGAAAAGAAAAGAAAGCGAAAGACTAAAAGATTACATCGGGCGGAGAGAAATTAAAAGCGATACATCGTTTGTCCACAATATAGAAAGCGATAAAGAAAGCATATAAATGAAATAAACTATTAAAGATCGAATATGTGCCCTCGGGTTGTCCCACTCGCTGATCCGGATCTTGGATATGGATCTCTTGATGCAACGATTGTAAATTGAAAGGGGCTTTTTGTGAGTTTTTGTGGAGATAGGTAGGCAGATATGTGATTGATGGATTTTAGGGATCGGATGTAGGAAATATGATGGATGTAGAGAAGGAATAGGCTGAAAAGGGACCAAGAGATCATAATACCAAAGAGAGTCTTCGATAGCTCTTAGGCCAGTTTCAGCAGCGTGATGTTAAGATAGGAAGCCGTATGGGAATGAGAGCCAAGACTCTCTATTTATAGGAGAGGTTAGGTCAAGGAATGACCTAGGCTTAGCTCTCGGCTAACCGTCCAAAAGCAGCAACAAAAACCGGCAGGATATTGTGAAGATTGAACTGAATAGAAGAAATAAGATCGAATAGAACGAGAATGGTCGGCGCCGGCCATCAAAGGATGCCTAGGGTTTTGTGCCCTAGCGTGTTTCCAAAGAAGTCTCCGGGAAAAACATTGCGTTTCACTTAAGATTCTAGGGTGGCAGGCGCCGACCACAACAACTTTCCGAAAATGGAAAGTTTTCATTTTTGGCGAGTTTCTATTTTTGGCGGGTTTCAATTTTGATGCGGGCTGCGTGCTCCTAGTCTCGGGTGAACTGTTTTGAAGCCAAAATGCAACACTTTGATGCTTGTGATCATGAAATGCAGCATCTAACATCATCTTGAGGTCTTCGACTCCTTGTCCGGTTGGATCGAAGTGAAATGCGATGTTCTAAGCTTGGAATTTCCCTGTATATGGAACTTGACTTCGTTGTCTCTGAAGGCTTGGCCCGGTTTTGGATCGTCCGAAAGAAAATGAGAGTTTTGGATTGACCTAAGGCAAAAGGCTATTTATGTGGTGCCGGGGTTCTTTGTGGTTTACTAGCTTCCGTCGCACCAATCGGACACAATCCATGATCCGGATCCTCAAACAGGATTGGAGATTTCATCATCGGGCCAGCACATACAAAACAGAGAAAAGGATGACACTTTTTGGTGTGTCTACACTACCACTTAAAATAAATGGGTTAACGTGTAGTGTCTAAATTTCTTAGAGGCCATAATTAGTGCTAAGGACGTTTTCCTCAAAGTGTATAACAAGTTTCATAATAAGAATTTCTTACTCAAGTAGTACATAGCCCTTTCTTCTTTTTTCGTCCTTTTGGGCTAACATGGCTCCCATTGCAGTCTTAGTAGTCGTGAGATATAACAACACAGGTATACCAAACCGAGGTGGGACTAGTACTCGGTGGATTAGCCAAGTATGTTTTAACTTTCTCAAAGGATACTTTGCATTTTTCATTCCAAATAGGTTTTTCTCCTTTTACAAGCTTTTTGAAGATGAGTTCACAACCATAATCAATTTTGATATGAAACAACTAATATATATCGAAGGCGTCCTAGAAATCCTCAAATTTCTTTTTCATTCTTTCGTGGTGACATCTCTTTTATGGCTTTGATCTTCGATGGATTAACTTCAGCTCATCTTAGGCTTACCCCATATCCTATCAATTTGCCTCGAACTCGAAGGCACATTTTGTGGGTTGAGGCGCATATTGTACTTTCTAAGCCTTTCAAAAATCTTCTTAAGTTAGGTAAGTGTCGAGCCCTATCCTTGGACTTAATGATCATATTATTCATATAAACTTATGCTTCTTTGTGGATCATATCAGTATCATCGTCGTTCTTTACTATGTAGCTCCGGTGTTCTTTAACATAAATGGCATCACCATGTAGTAGTAGGTTCCCCATTAAAGTTTGTCTTTTCCATGTCTTCCTCAGCTATTTTGACTTGATTGTAACCGATATAGTCATTCATGGAAAGCAAGGCATGGTTAGCTGCGTTATTAACCAAGACGTCTATGTGGGGCAAAAGGAAGTCATCTTTTAGACTTGCCTTATTTGGATCTCTAAAGTCAATGCACATTCTTACCCTTTCATCGTTCTTGCGGATAGGTACAACATTTGCTACTCACTGAGGGTAGGACTACTTTGATGAACCCAACATCCAACAAATTATGGACTTCCTATATGAAAACCCATTCTGGTTTCATTCGATGGAGCTTGTGCTTTACTAACTTTGCATCTAAATAAAGGGAATTTGGTGATGAGCAATATCTCGATCTATACCAGGTATATCCTTATAAGACCAAGCGAAGACATCTATAAACTCCTTTAAGAGTGAAATAAAGTATTATTTCTCCTCAACAGTTAGTGATTTTCCTATTTGAATCTCTTGAGGTTGCTTGGAAGTTCCTAAATTAACAGTGCTAGTATCCTCGATAATGGGAGGAAAGGTGGAGCTACAGTGTTGCTATAGGTGTCCAGGCACACTCATAGCCCAAAAAATTTGTATATTAGGTGTTTATTCAGCTCTTATTCTTTCATTGGGACGCCCATAGAAAAATATAGCCAAGGCCCAAATTCACTCATAAAACACTAGCCCAAAAAGTTAAACTAAAATAAATAGAGTAAAAGTTGGGTATGATGCAGTAACATTGTCACATAAAACTAAAAACTTTTTTTTTTAAAAAACATGTAATACTTTAATTTTTCAATCCCCTGACTCTATCCCATTCTGTCTAGTGTGAAAAGACAATGCTTTTAAAAAGGGTGTGGGAAAATAGTTATGTTGTGAAGTTGCAAAAATACAAACATTGTACCATTTAAGAGTTTAATTGAGAGAGAGGAAAAATAAATGCAACTAATAAGATGGTGGGATGAGTAAAAATAATTAATTATAAATTTAATTGGAATTGGATGGCATATTACAAAATAAAAACTTATAATCTCAAATATAATATCTGTAATTTTTTAAAATTAATTCAGTTTGTTTTCATTTCAGCTAATGAAATATAGATGTCTTTCAATAAATTTGTTTTTGTTCTATCTTATCCATTTGAGTTGGATCGAACGAATTTTATATTTCATTAGCTAAAAAAAAAACAAACCGAAAAGAAAGAAAAGAATTAATGAAGTGGTTATGGTGTAAATTTTAACATAAAATATCAATTTTAGTAGTGAATTATCATTGTAGTAAATGTACTTGTATAATTTGTTTTAAAAAATCTATATCAAGAGCAGATCTGATAGAGCACACCTTTAACGAAATTCCTAGTTCGCCACTTGAATGGGAGTACGATTTTCATGATCTTTCCACATAGTTTATTAATTTTTATGGATTTAGTTCATTGTTTGAGGCAAAATAATTAAAGGAAGACGGAGACAAGGAGTAAGTAGAAATATTCATCTTATTGAATGAAAGAATGAGTACATTAGAATTCGACTCGAAGGAATAGAAACAACATAATTAAAAGAAAAACTAGCCCAAGTCCTAGGCTTTAGATCGGTATTCACCAGCTTCCCTCATAAAGCCAAGTTAAACTCTCAACTCGCTTCAAGCATCTATCCAAGTAATGTGCTTGGATTCTTCTCAACCTAGGTCAGTTATGAACTTGGTAGGATAGAACTCGAATGAGACATAGCCACAAACAGTAAGGGGATTATGCTCTCCTTTTTACAAAGGTCTTGCTAGAATAGTATGCCGGAGATACATAGGTAGGTCTAATCTAATGTGGACTCTTAAAGGCGTCCAGCCACGAAACTAGAATCCCCTTTTATTTAACATAGTAAGGCTCATGAAAGCCATAGTAGGGGAAGTTGTCTACTTCCCATAGGAATTTCTCGTTAGGTATACGAGGGTAAAGTTTGATATATTGAACAATTAGAGGTGCAACTCTCTTGGTTTGAACCTCCCATTTGGCTTTAACTACTTATTTTGTAATTGCTTTATAGCCTAAATTAAAATGGTAATTATTTTTAGGAGTAAAGAGTAGATGAATTGGTCCTTGTGCTCTCCTGCCTATAGCCAATACAAGGATGTACCCCTTCTTTTTAAGCATAACATGAACATTGGGATTAGAATAAGGATCAAAGTTGAAGGGTTCTTTATCCTTTTCTAAAGCAAACATAATTTCAAGGAGTACAGTACTTTATCATTAACATCATGTTCTATCTCGATAACTAACTCCTTGTTAGTGATTGTGGCGCAAAGGTCATCAACATCTATAGTGACTACTTGCCCCTTGAAAATCATTTTGGCCTTTTAGTGGAATGCAGAGGAGACTGCTTATGAAGCAAAGGACATTCCAAAAGTAACCTGAAAGTAGTGGGGATATCTAGAACTTTAAACTCCACAATTTTAGATAACAACCCCAGTAGGAGCCATGGCCCACAAAGCGAGGTCATGTTTCCCTAAGAATGTCAGCTTCACATGAGGGTGTGCTTGTCAATGTTAATGATAAGGCTTTTGATATTTTAAAGGGTTGATTGCCTATTTGAAAATCACTTTATTTTCAAAAACAGTTTAGAATTCTCGGGATGCATTTTTAAGCAGAAAGAATAAAATAAGAAACCTATTGCCGCAAAGTTCTAATGGACTCGTACAACTAAATTGCCTAGGCTAGGAGTTTAGCACCGTTAGAAACTTAAGGCCGATTGGCCCACCAGATTATTGACCGAGTGTCGGCCATATGGCATGGACTATTAAGGCAGTCTCGGTCAAATAGCTTCGACCGTTAGTCATATTCCTAATTTTAAGAATTAAAACAGATTAGAAATGAGTCATTAGTAAGTTTTGAAAGAAAAACTAACAAAAATAAAATGCTTTCCTATTCTTATCAATTTTTGAAGGGACAAAAACTCAAGAGATTGAAAAAACTTTTAGAAATGGACTCTATTGGTCAAAATCAATGTTCTAGTGTTAGGGGGTGAAGACAGAAAATGAGGAGGGATTCTCCTTATTACACTCGCCATAAAGACAACCTATACTAATTAAATTCGTGAGTAAAAATCGCGTTAAAAAGAATCAAATAGTCAACATTGAAAAGAAAAAAAAAGCACTTAAAACATGATGTAAAATAGTAATAAAGAAAATAAATAAAGGAAATAAGTAAAGGAAAGCGATAAATAAAAATTACATTAAGCGGGGTAGAAACTAAATGAAATTACAACTCAAAATCCATAATACGAAAGCAATAAGCGACTTAAGTTACATAAAGCACAAAACAAACTTAGAACAGGTGGAATTGTGCCCTCAGGTTGACCCACCTACTAGGCTTGGATCTTGACCGAATTTCGGCAGAGCAATGTTAGGTCGGTGAGCAAAAAGTGGCAAAACCGGGCTTTTCGCGAGGTTTTAGAAAAAGAATTTTTAAAGTGTGAGAGTGGGAGAGTAGAGAGAAGAATGTGAGAGATGATTCAGCAGCCTAGGGGCAGAAAATGTAGCTAAAATGATGTGTAAAAATGAGAGGGAGCCTTTTATTGATAGAAAAGTTTAGGGCTTAAGAAACCCTAAATTCGGCCCCCAACCATAAGCTAAACAGATAAACCAAGTCGAGATTTCTGAAAATAGATAAAGAAAAATCCAAAAAGCACCAATCAAAACTACACCATTTAGATAAACCTAGAGACCTCCGCCAAACCAAAACGACCACGTCTTCTAGTATGGGGAAACGTACCAGGCTTGGGCACTGAAAGAAGACAAAATACTGCGTTTTACAGGTGAAAAGGTCGACGTCGGTTCGAAGCTAGGCTTGGGAGCCCGAACTTGGTTTGAACCGAACAAAAAAATTGGATTATGGGCTTGTGCAACCCAAGGGAACGCACTTTGGGCTATTTTTAGAGTTGGTTGGCTTTTTATGGACTGAAATGGGTTTTTCCACTTTACTTTAGTCTAATCTTGGCCCGAGCATGTAAATAAGGTTCAGTTTTCAACGTCGAGCTAACATAAACAAATAAAATAAATAAAATAGAAAAGGAAAACACAATTTAGGTGTCTATAGTTAGTTCCCACTTTGACCGAGTCTAAATGACAACGGTTAAAGTAGACGCTAAATGTTACTTATCTGTTTAGTCGACGTCGCTTTGGATACCGATCAAATTTCGTAAAATTTGATACAATTGGAATTGGACGTTCCATGACCTGAACTCCGAAAATGGGCCTGGACTTGACTCACAACATGTAGTTTGAAATCCGACAATTATGTTCATGAGTTTGGCTTGATCAAAGTCCTCAAGCTCGGTTGTACACTTAAACTTGAGCGTTTCTTGATCCGAAGTGTGGCTAAACTATTTTCTACACTAACATCTTTGTTAGTTAATAATCAAATGTACGAAAGTATAATTTTTACCTGAATAATTAAGTTAAAAACTGAAAAGAAAGACTAAAGAAGACAAGACTGCTGGGCCCCATGCTGCAACTCACTCGGTTGGGCTTAGCACGTAGTCCGTCATACCCGTGGAGGCCTACTCCAAACCTTGGGCCACGTGCCTTGCCGCTGGTTCATGCGACAGACTGATCTTAGACCTTGTGAACCAACACTAGATAGCTTTTGGTAGAAGCCATTCGGGAGAAAGCAAGAGGCTAATACAATTTTTCCTTCGATTTGTCCTTTATTTTTTGAAGTTGATTCGTTTTGGCTATCAAAGAAGGAGTTTGGATTCTTCATCTACGTATCACACTTCTTCTCTTCCTCTTGCATGTTCTTAGCTTTTAGTTCATGCGAAAGACTGATGTCGAGCCCGTGAACCAAGCATCGGTTAGCTTTTGGTGGAATTCGGTTATAGAGAGGGCAAGAGGCTAATACAGTTTTTCCTTTGATATTTCCTTTATTTTTTGAAGTTGATTTGTTTTGGCTATATAAGAAGGATCTTGGATTCTTCATATGCATATCACACTTCTTCTTTTCCTCTTGTATGCTCTTAGTTTTTGGTTCATGCGGCAGATCGATGTCGGGCCTCGTGAACCAGCACCGATCAACTTTTAGTAGAAGCCGGTCGGGGAGAGGACAAGAGGCTAATACAGTTTTTCCCTCGTTTGTAGAGTGAGAACGACATCCTCGTTATGAATGAGATCCAAGCATCCTCTTAATGGAGGCTGACAACCAAGTTTCCTCCTTGGTCATTTCTGTTGTGTTAATTATCTCCTTTCGATCTTCTTGCGTCGTAATGCTAGTAAGACATTGTTTTGTTTTGTACCTTATAAGGAGCTACTATAAGGAGATACTATAAGGAGTAGTAGAGCTTTCCGAAAATTCTTCGACATTTCAAAATCGAAACTATCCGTTTGAGAAAACCATGAGTTCTGCAGGGCTTTGTCCCTTTTTATTGCTTTACATAGTCTATACAATATCACTGATTGGGATCACTTAGGCAATTAGTGAGCGATTTTGGAGCACTATTAATACTTTCCATCTTCTCGTTGAGGAAATGACCATCACCCCTCAGGACTTCACCTTCCTTACAGGTTTGACTTTCTTGGGTGACCCTTTAGTGTATGACCGATATTTGTACTATCAGTAAAGGATGAGATTCGAAAACAGAAAGTGTCTATTCAACACATTAGAGCTGATCTGATGGTAGCAAATCCTTTAATAAAGGGTTTACAACCAAAGGCTTTTGAGGCACACGTGCAAAGAATGGGTCTTGGTTGTAAGGATGATTAATGTTTTATTGACTTTGACACTTAGAGCTCAAATTATATGCCTCAGATTATTTTTTTCCTAAAAATTTCCTATTGATATAAAGGTATAAACATGATGTTAAGTTTTATAATAAAAATTTTGAAATAATGTGGACCATGATGAATTTTTATATTATTTAATGTGCCTAACTTTGGTAGGTTGTAAAGTGTTGTAGTATATGGAAGGTGGTATGCTCAATAAATAGTGTATAACCACCATAACTCTCATTTAGTAAGATATCAAGTATAGATATTTATGATTAATGGAAAAGATTATCTTGACGGACGCTCTTATGTATGTTGTTGAGTATTATTAATGTTTTAAATTATCATGCCAAGTGGGAGAATGTTAGATATTATCTGTTTATATGTGACCTGATAAAAGATAATGCAATTGATATTGGTTTATTATCTCCTATAACTATGTTGGATACATTATCTGCTTTATTTATGGGATAACGATATTATCTAATCTAATATCTACTTAATTTATGGAATAACGATATTATCTTATCTAATATCGTCTTATCTCAATAGTCGATTAATTTTTTCTGTTTATTCGATTGCTTGATGAACGTACCAGAATAAATTGTTATAGATATAAATTGGTCCTCTCCTCGCCTATGAGAGTTACGGATACAGAGTCATCTATCTATGTAACATAAAGTGAGAAGAGGGTTAAGGTGGAGAAACTTATTTATTGGATCAACAGGTAGTCTTTCAAGAATTACTAGAAGGCATGAGTTCCTTATCTTTCACATCAGGTATAACTTTATTGTGAGAATTATTTGTTCAAGATCATATGAAGTATGATTTAATGTTTATGTAAATTTAATGTATTAAGATTTATACCCTAGTCTTCTATAGACAACTTGGGGGAATTGACCATACATAGGGCCTGTTTGTTTTTATAAGTTAATTATCATAACATTTATAACCACTAAAACACTAACGGCTCATAATCTTTGATAACTGATAATTACTAATTGTAATTGTTAGTAACTTTAATAATCGCTAGCAATACTAACTAGTAATCATAGCCACTAATGACTGACCACTAATCCTTAAATGTTAACTGCTAACCGCGAGTTTTTAATATTTGCCAAGATAAGACCACTAATTCTTGTAAGATAGTCTAATTGAAATTATTTACGAGAGATTAGTCAATTTTTAATTAGATCTTTTCATGGTGCAAGTCCTATTCTCTTATTTATCATAGTTTTCACATAGATAAAATGCATCTAATTAGTGAAACACAATTATTATATTACAAGCAAAACCAACAATCTATGTCATTCACAGCCAATGTAGGCCTTAGTTAACATCGAGGCTCCTAGGGCACCTTAGACCTTACGTTTTATTCTCCAAATTTCTTTTTACGTATGTAATATATCCTCTTTTATGGCTGTAAAGCTCTTTTTTAAAAATTTAATTTATTGTTTACGCAAAAAGGAAAAATAAACACTTTTTATTTGATTTATACAATTTACCAACAATATGTGGACCAACGCGGAGTCCATAGGAACCCACAACTTTACCTACTCCAACAATCAAAGGATAAAATCAATACCAACCCCCCCAACCCCCACGCCCAAAAAATAAATAAAAAGAAAAGAAAAAAGAGACAAACAAAGCAACACAAATTAACAAAAAATAAATCCTGGTCACTCTACTTTTGATGAGCCTTCTTCGTTCCCTTATAACCATGCTTATTATGATCTTGACCACAACCATAACCATGGGTGTTAGTGTTGCTTTTGAAATTGCGTGAACGTACAAACTTCTCAACTTCGGGCTGGAAATCCGCTGAAGCTGGCTGCACAAATTCCGATTGAGTCCGTCGGTGGTGGGACGAGCCATTGAAGGAGTCGCTAGCACTAGCCAACATATGGTAGCTTCGCCTTGAGCCATCGGAGAGGCAACGGAAGCTATGTTGGTGAAGCTTTTGCCTCTTGATTGCATGGATTAGATATGGAATTAGACCCTCCATTTGCTATGAATAATATTTGGGAAAATGTGAATTTGGGAAGATTTGAGACTAGAATTTGTGGAAATTGTGATTTTTGGGTTGAAGTTTTGATGAGATGGGTTGCGCTCGGAGGGGTGTGAATTTATAGCGGGAGAAAAAGGGTGTGCTAATGGCTAAGGCTCGGAGGTCAAATGCTGAGAAATTTCTAAGGGGTTTGTCATATTTGACACGACGACTTGAAAAACGTTGTTATATTAGTATTATTATTATTATTATTATTCTTGGCTGCGGAGTTGGTCAATACTTTTGAAGATGCTGATAAGCTCATTCTTTGTGCTGTTGTCATTTGTCAATTAGTTACTAATACTGTGGTTTCGCACTGCTTTCATATCAGCTGTTTATGCCTTGGTTTTATCCACTTGCTGCCCACATTATATACCAAGCAGTAGTGGACGGTGCCACCAGTCGTCAATTTAAAATTTTCAACTGTTTATTTGTTTTTTATGATCTTGAATTCTCTATTTTACTGAAGCTAAGTTGCTATTGGACTATGCAAAGAGTATAGCTCTTCCTTTATAGACTTTTTCATCCACAAGACTTGAATATAAGACATTAATAAAATAGAATAAATATCAAATTACTTGAATTAAAAGTCATTAGAACTCCGTTTTTCCTAATAAAAACCATGGTGGATTAATGTTGGGAGGGATATAGACAGAGAGGGGTCGAAGATAGTTGCAAAAACACACTGGAAAAGGATGTAAATTAACTAAAATTGAAACCTCTTGGAAGCATGAGATGGCATCAATGGAGTAAATCCAATAGTAAAAATTGTGGAGAGTTTGATGTGAGAGAAAATTAGTTGTCAGGTTCTTATTTAGGTGAAAAGTTTTCAATTAAGGAAAATTAGTAGAGAAATTTGAGGAGAGGAAGAAATGGATGCCAGGTTTTGTTCTTTTCTATTTTTTGTGTCCATTATTTTTACTTAGGTGCCAGCGAAGATTTTCAATGCAAGCATCCCAACTTAAAATTTTCCATTATGCTGATAAATATGTGAAAGAGGCCCTACAAGGCAGTCATAACCTGGAGTCCTTGGGATGATGAAAAAAATACAAATTCGTTTCCAGCTTGAAAATGCTTTTATTTCAACTCATAGGCATTCTGGGCAGTTGTTAGCACATGTTTTATGTGAGGCACACAGGTATTATAGGCAATTGTTAGCACAATTTTTTTAATAGTAAAAAATATTGAATTCAAGAAGTTGCGAAAGGATACCTGTGATATATGATACCCTTAGCCCACAGGCAAGAGAGTATTAATTATAACTTTTTTAATAGTAAAAAATTTTAAAAATTGAAATAGTGTTTATGGGAATATTTCAGCCAATAAAGTTGTCGTCATTAATTAAAAACTCTAAACAACGAGAGAAATAATAGATCATATCAAATAGAATATTAGAGATATTATTGTATATAAAATAATTATAAATTATTTTTTTATATTATCTCCTATATATATAGAATGTCGGACTCCCATATCATTGAGTCATTTCGCCATATATCTTTCACATGGTATCGGAGCCAAAGGCACGATTCAAAATCTCTTATTTTCCTCTTCCTTAAGAAAACACCCTAGTCTAACCCTAGTAGTCATCCACTGTCAAAAAAAAAAAAACAAAAAAAAAGCCCTGCGGTTTGCTCACGGTTGCACACGAAAACCCTAACCCTAGCGCAGCCACGTTGTCTCTCTCTGTTGTTATGTCCTACTACCCCTCCCCCTTCCTTTGGGCCTTCTATTGGGTCTTTTGTGTCTTTCTCTTCATTGAGTCCTAGCCTAGCTCTATCCATATGGACCCCTTGTCTTCTAGCCTAAGTCCTGTGAAAAATCCCCTTCCTGTCACCCTTGGTTTTGTGTCCACTTCACCCCATGTCTTCTCTCAATCATCGGCTCCTCTTAGTCTTGCTAGTGATTCTATAGGCTTATCACCAAGTCCAGATGTCTCTCCCAGTATCCCTACGTCTCATCCCACAAATGCCTACCCTATGCAGACTCGGTCCAAGTCGGGCATTATCAAACCTAAGCATCTCTTGTCCCTCAGTGCGGGTATTGTTGAAGCTGAACCTATGTTTTTCTCAAGCTTCCAAACATTCTAAATGGAAGGAAGCCATGGCGGAGGAGTATAATACTTTACTTGCCAATAATACATGGGATTTGGTTCCATCCCAACAGGGTCTCAATTTGGTTGGAAGTTTAAAGGATCAAATACCGATTTGATGTCACCGTGGAGCGGTATAAAGCTAAACTTGTAGCACACGAGTTTCACCAACAACTAGGTATTGACTACCATGAGACTTTCAGCCCCGTTGTTAAGCCTCGCTACTATTTTTTTAGTTTTGATTCTTGCTACTTCTTTTCATTGGCCTATTCGGCAACTAGATATCAAGAATACCTTTTACATGGACATCTTACTAAGACTGTTCATGTGAAACAACCTCTTGGGTTTGTTCATCATGACTTCTCTACCCATGTTTATCGCCTTAAGCAGGCACTCTATGGCCTAAAACAGGCTCCTTGTATCTGGTTTCATCGCTATAATGCCCCGACCTTAATCCAATATATCAACAAAGATTAATAAATATTAATAAGCGCGTGTACTTCAATTCACACTTTCATTCATCATTATCATGTGTATTATATACTTGTGCCAATAACCATATTTTGTGTTGCGGGACTCGGATGATGATAGCGACGTTTGGCAAAGAAATAAATAAATAAATAAATGATCAAATAACTTATGCCTTGTGATAATTCAAGAAATAATAATAATAATAATAATAATAATAATAATAATAATAATAATAATAATAATAATAATTCATACGCCTAAAGTTTGTAATAATTATTCAGGTCGGTAATTCTTAAAACCGACATTCTTCTAACTTAGGCTTGACTATTAGGGTATTTGGGCTCATAGAGAGTAGAGGCCCAATAACCAAGCAAATAAAAATAAAATAAAAAAGGGGCTGGATTCAGATTTGAGGAGAGAGAAAATTCAGATTTAAAATTTGCCTATTTAAACCCTAAAAATCTCAAAAAAACACACCTTCATCATTTGCTCTTCTTTTCAAAGAAACTCATCTCCCTCAGTCAACCTCCTCCCTACTGCCAAACCAAGCTGCCGGCTGCCACCATGACCAGCTCCACCGGTCGCCGGAGCCACCAGTCGCCGGCCATGCATTATGCTGGCCACTGCTGCTGCCCTATTGTGCCTACTGCTGCTGACCTGTTGCTGCGTCACTGCTGCTGCCTACCACTACCGCCAGACCACCAACCATCATCGCCGGTCACCACCTGCTGTTGTCGCCGCCAACCACCGCAGCCACCGGAGCTCCGATCAGCCACCCCTTCCACCATAAAAACCCTCATTTTTCTTGTGTGTTTTGGGTAAAAACCTCAACCTTCAACTAATCAATTCCTTTAACTTTTAGAAATAATTAATTAGATGTTGGATGCAAGGGATTATTGTGTAAAATCATATTATATAGCCAATATTATGCTTTTGGGAATCGTTGATTGGAAATGTTAACTCAAGTTGCCCAAATCTTGATATGAGAAGTAATTATCATGCATGCGCTTTTAATGGGTTTTAGTGAGTTAATATGATACTTACAATGATGGAAAATTTATAAGATAAACCTTTCATAAATATCTCACAAAGACAAAATACGTAGAGCATAAGAAAGTGGAGTTTGGAAGATTTTGCCACCCACCACGGGTGCCCCACAGCCTGTGAGGCAGGCCGTGGTGGCAAGCAGTGAGATAATTGACCCAAAACAACCACCACGGGTGCTCCCACAGGCCGTGGGGTAACCCGTGGTGGCCACCAGAAGTCCCCACTAACCGTGGGAAGGCCCTTGGTGACCTCTAGAGTTGACCATTGACCCCTACTGGCCGTGGTAGGTCCGTGGTGGCTTCCAAAGCAAAGGAAATTTGGTTTTCGTGATGATTCAAGTTTATTAAAAAATTTTGGAGGAAGAGATTAACTAAAATGGGCATGCATGTAAAAAAATAAATTAAAGTGAAACCTTAAAAGAGTACAATATTATGTGAGGATCTAAGAAAAGAACATGCATGCATGTTGTGCTATGAAGATATGGATTAAAAATGTGAATTAAGGAGAATAGGTAAGTTGAATGATTTTAAGAAGTTAAAGACAATAAGTAATTTTGGGAAGATTAAAGAAAATAAGTCATTTTGAGGGTTAAAGGAAAGAAGTGATTTGGATTATTGAAGTAAATTAAAGAAAATAAATGAGGTTGAGAATTTAAGAAAAATAAGTTTACGTAGGCGATTTACAAGAATTGGGTTAGGTATCCAAGTGAAGAATTAAACAACGTTGGAGGATTAAACAATTAGGTGAGTAAGAGACTTAATTTAGGAAGGGACCGATTAACACAGTAGGTGTTTTATGGAGAAACGGTCAAGTGAACCTTACGATCATATTGGGTGTGAAGAGGGGTTGGAATAAGTTACGAATGTTACTTTAAAACTTCAACCTATAAAATTTAACCAACTGATTTAACAATCTACGAAGTGATTTTGCGTTCATAAATTCATCTAGTCATGGGAAGTTACAAAAAGGAAATAATGTAAGTGATAACAATAGTAATAACAATAGCGATGACAATAATAACGATAATAAATTTGATTACTAAGAGTATTAAACCTATTAATGAAATACTTTATTTTGTTAAGGCATCCACGTGGTTCATCCGAGTCAGCAACTTCAAAGGGATAAGAAGGAATATTTCCACGATTTGATGTACGTTTATTGCTTGTACCTTACGAAAATCCACCTGTTTATATCAACACCAAAATGGTTTGCTTAAATAAAAAATGAACCATTTCAAATATTATTGTCACCTAATTATGTGGTCCGCCCCATATTAGTCATGCTATATCATGATCATATCATTCATATATATTTGGCCATTACCAACCAGACTTTGCCGATCGGTCTGGGTATGCGCATATTTAGGAAAACCGATGATCGTAAGGAGCCACTCAGATAATAAATGAATAATTGTTTTACTATATTATTCCTGTCTGATTTATAAATGAATTGAAATGCATGCGCTCAAATCAATGTATCTTCACATAAATTATTTACAGTACATGGATAGATGTGCTGAGCTCCGGCTCACTATTTCGAAATGTTTTTCTCCGTTTTGTTTTAGGTAAGGCTAATGCAGAGGAAAACAAACGGGTTCATTTTGGTCATCAAGACTTAGATGCTCACAATGATAGTCAAGAACGTGATGTGTCGGAATCGTGTATGCTTTGATTAACAAGTTATAGTCATGATGGTGCTCGATAACTTCTTGTCCGTTATTGTTATAAGTTGGACGTCCTGCGTATTGTGAACCTCAACCTAATAAGTTATGTTTGTATGTTAATTCGGTAGTTGCCTTGCTCTTTGTTAAAGAGCGGCAGTAACGCTTCTAATTCTCTTTTTCGCTGCGCCCTACCTTGCCATCATATGGAAGATGTTGTTTGTTCGGGTCTTTTGAGTACAGGTAGATTTACAACAAAATCAGCAACTTGGAATACAATATAGCAATTCGGGGCTATCCAGCTTGGGATGCTGCTTGGATATGGTTTATAGACGTTATGCCTATGTTAAAACTTTTTATATGGCAAGTGGGGCACAATTCTATAGCATCGCGAGATACCCTTTTGAGAAGATGAATTAATATCGATCATAATTGTCCGGTGTGTCAACAAAATGGTGAATCGATCAATCATCTTTTTTCACAATGCTCTTACATAAAGGATACTTGGGATAAGGCTAACCATCATAAAACATCTAGCATTTCTGCTGATACTTTGTGTTTATGGCCTACTACTATATTTGGAATTTATGAATTTATATTTAATGACAGAAAGTTAATCATATTTGTGGCATAAGAAGAAATCCATTTTGAAAATGGTACAGAAGATAAACCATACTCATAACTTAAAAGAAAATTCCATATTTAAAATGGTGAAAAAATATTAATATCTATTGACATGTATATTGTACTTTATAGTAAACTACAGAAACTTGTTTGAGTTGGTGAAATTTTATCCTTTCACCCTTCAAAACCAATTTTAAAACTTATGTTAATGTTTCTATCAAATGGTAATAATCAACTGAGCTCATATAAGTTCTATGAAGTTTTATCTTGAAATTAACAGACCATGATTGGATGAACATAACTTACTACGACTTATATGCATGTTTAAACAGTATTTAACACCACCCATTTCCTAGTTGTGCAAAGAGTTTGCGCTAGCGAATTCATTGGTTTTAGGTATTTTTATCATTATCATGCCCAAGCCCCTTAGAGTTGTTAACTGTACTACAGTTGAGCAAGATAAAACAAGTCAAAAAAAAAAAAAAATAATGTATATTCACGATACCCCTGAGATATAATAAAATAATTTTTTTAAACTCAGATTTTGGAATAACTTTTTTCCCTTTAACTTAATCCTTGCAAATTTGAAAAAAAATCTTAATCCTTGCAAATTTGAAATTATTAAGAAGGTACATAAATGAACAACTAATTAAAATTTTTAAAAGTAAGAAAAAAAAGGAAAAAATAGAAAAATTAAATTTGAAGTAAAACAATTTTGAAGCCCTATTAAAAGTTAAACGATAATAAAACAAGACACATCTTAAATGTCTTCTCTAAACTTAAAAATTATTATATCATATAATAAATTAAAAAAGAATGGTATGATTGAATGGTATAATTGTAGTACAACTTACAAATTATGTCAATTTGTCATTTTATCCATCATTTTTCATATTTGTAAAATTATGTGTATGACACCTTCTAAGTAGGGTTGATCCAATTATGGTATCATTTGATACTTGTTGGCGTAGCCAACGATTATTCAAACTTTACCTTCATAATTAATCATAATTATTTAAAAAAATAGTGATTTTAAATTATAAAATACATTAATATAGGTCAAGACAAGATATTTTAAGAATGTTTTCATACAAGACACATATCATCGCACAAAGTTAAAACATATAAAAATAAGTTTCTAATAAAGTTGAATTCTATATAGCTTATATGGAGAAAATTTTAAAAATAAAGAGCTGGAAATTGTTTTTATAAATTCAAATTTACCAAGATGGATGAAGGGTATCTTTATAAATTTTCTGGTTTAAAATTGTTTTATGTGAAGGTGTGGAGGGCTGTAAATATTATCTTCTGTTTGTTCATTAGATCCGAAATTAGCACGTCTCCGACTACCAATCCTTTTCCTCCTTCCACGGTGACATTCTTCAACCAAAGGCCAAAGGATCAAAATTTATATTTGCAGAAATACGCCATTACTTTGGTTATAAGCGCCTTAAACTTATCCCAGATCTTTTTGGGGATTTTGTGGCTAAGTATCAATTCTTATGCTAGCCTATTTCACAATTTCCATCTATGTTGTCCCCTCATCTTAAGTTCATTCTTTCACAAATTTACTAGTTGGAGTTATGTCAATATAGCCCTCACAAGCGATTCTCTCATCTAGTCCTTTCGAAGAAAATGGTATCGTTGAAATCCGGTGTTCTTCTAAAACTTATCAAGGAAATAAAAAAGGTAAAAGATGATGATTCGGCATCCCTTGAAGATAATCACAAACGTACATTGTTACAGGTTAGAAGCATAGTCCCAATAATGGAGGAAGGAGATTTGTGGCCAAATAAAGGTTTTCACGTAAAAGTTTGTGATTCATCCCATGCAATGTACGTCTCTTTACCTCAAGAAATGGATGATTTGATCTTAGGAAATAATTTGAAGCTTGGCCAATTTATATATGTAGAGAAAATGGAAGTATCACACCCTGTACCAACTCTTATAGGTGTGACAACATTAACGAATTGTCAACCATGTGTGGGATCTCCAGAAGAAATCGATTTCTTTAATCCTAATAAGAGTGACGTAGCAAATGATACAAATACAAAATCTTCCAGCGAAGATGATGAGAGAGAGAGAGATGATAATCAAGATCACACAGTTAGCAACCATGTTGATCAAAGTTGCATTGAGAAGAAATGCGTGGTAGAGACCAAAATTTGTATAGAAGATGAAGACACAGAGTTCCAAGAACCATATTTAATTCCGTCAGAAAAAGAAAGTGACTCCGATAGCCCTAAATGTAGTTCATCGTCAAGGAGAAAAAGTTGGGCCGGGATGCCTCCAAAAGGAGTGTCTCCAAAATCTAATGCTCCCAGGCCTCGTCGTTCGCGTAGTGCTGGTGTATGTTCTCCTTCATCGTCTTGGTTTGTTCATGCTCTTCCATTCTATGGTTACATGAAAAATATTGCACATGCTAAATTTCATTAAGAGCAAACATATGTCTTTTGCCTCTCATAACTCAATCCAAGATAGAATTCCAAGTAACTGAGGTGTTGTTTTTGGTCGTCAATGGAAACACCTTTACTCCTATATTTCTGTCCAAAACTCTATATATCATTTCAAGAATTAAGAACATTGCCCCCTTCATATGAACGTTCTTGTTCATTTTGGTTGAATTTGTAACATTTAATATTTTCATTAACGTACTGTAAGTTTCCAAAGGGTCAGATATACCCTAGAGGGAGGTTAATAGGGTATTTTAAAATTTTAAAGCGTCTGACTATATTGTATGGTCAGATATGAAAGTAAGCTAACAAACAAAAATGTAAAGTAGACAAGGTACGTTTATTTGTTCACGATCTTGGCCCAAATTCAAATATTTGGGTTAGTGACCGTCTAAGATGTCCTACCTTAGGATTATTTTCTAGTTTTCTTATTGATCTGACTGTCGGATGAGCCCTTCACTTAACTCACGGGCTGACCTTTCGAGTACACTTATTCTAGAGGCCTTTCACTCACACTTCACTCAAGTGCTACCACTCATAAAGCAGTCTTCCCCAAGACTCTTTGCTACAACTCACAAAGTAATCTTACCTAAGAAACTTTAATACAACAACTCAAGAAGTAATCTTCCCTAAGATACTTTGCTACAAGATTAAACAATATATTTGAGATTACAAGAGATGAGTATAATAGAATTGAATGTGTGCTCTCTTGCTCTGTTGTTTATGGTCTTGACTCGGTCTTTCATAACTTTCTCTTCTTGTCCAAGACCATTGTGATTGAAAGAAGTTACCATTGTGATTTGATTCTCTCCGTCTGATTGGGTAACTGTACTTTCATAGAATTTGACTTGCAATCCAGAATGTTGACTCTTGCCAATTTTAACTTCTTTTCGAAATACTTGGTTATCTCTGAAACATAGTAAACCTTGACACCTTTCAATCAATGCTTAATGACCATGGTTGCCACTTCTTCTTCTTGTAACCATAAATAACATGATCTGATAGTATACTTTCCATAGATAAGCTCAATAATATGTGGAAAGATTAATATATTCTAGAATAAAATCAAGCCAAGATATAATTACAATAATTCCATAATTTTTGGAATTACAATATGCTAAGATCTTTTCTTAAAAGAAATTATTTTAAATTACATCGAATAAGGAAATAATATCTTAAAATAAAATCGGATAAACTTAATAAGATCAGTGATATTTTTAGTATATTTCCACCTACTGAATATTCTCCTTGAGATCAAAATTCGTTATACCAAAAGAGGAGTCAGATAAAATAACTAATTATATGTGTCCGATTGGCCAGATAAAGTGTCCGACTAAGAATCCCCCTCTTTGACGAAAAGCATAATTTCAGTACTAATTTCATAAATAACTCCTAAGCATGATACTAATATCCCCCTTAACATGATACCAAGATGGTCAAGGGCAAGGGAATTCATATTTAACATATTTTCAGTAATATATGTAGGGCAGCTATCAATCTGACTCACAACTCTAATTCCCCCTAAACATAATTCTAGTAAGCTTGGAGGTTTAAATTCATATTCTACATTTTCAAAATATCACACACTCATAAACACACCATCTGACTCAAGGAGAGCATGCCAAGTAGTCAGATAAGCATTTAAGCACGCAGTCAGAGACCACAATTTTAGAACATGAAAATCAAGAGGATTCATGCTTAGGACAAATTCAGTGGGTCGATTCCAATCGAACTTTCAAAAATTAACTATCCCGTAGGGTAAGATCATCCAAACAAAAACATAGAAATTATACCAACCAAATAATACAAACCAAATTCTATCTTCTCCCCTTGCCTTTCGGCAAAAAACAGGGGCTCACAAAATGTAGGCCAAATTATTTTTGTAAAAACCAGAGTTTAAAAAACGAAATTGTTTAATGTTTAAGAATAAGAAGGAGAGGGATTAATGGATTCGTATTGAGGGGTAGGTTGAGAGCTTGATTCTTCCTTCTTATCCTCCTTAATCATTACTTGACTTCCCCATGGATGAAGATTTTGAGAGAAAGAGAAGTGATGAAAATAGGATGGGAGATGGAGAAGAGGATATTTTTAAAACACTAAGGCTCCATTTGATTCTAAGAAAATTAGAAGGAAAGAAAATAAATGTGAAAAATGAATTTCTTTCCCATGTTTGAATTGAAGAAAAAATGAGAGAAAAAAAGTTTGATGAAAAAATTCATGAAAAATTTTATCAATTTGGTCAATGATATTTTCCTTCTAAAATTGAGAGGAAAATGGAAGAAAAATTCTCAAAGAGAGAGAAATGGAGAAAAAAAGAGACTTCTATTAAGAAAGGCCATTAGGAATTTTCTCTCTCCTCTCAATTAATCAATGCTATTGAATATTTTCTCTCTCGTCTCCATGACAATGTAGTGGATGGTAAGATGTTGGAAAAGGATTATAATTTTTTTCCTCCATTTTTCCTTGAACCAAACACAAGAAAAAAATTAATTTCCCTTAACTTTTTTTCCTTATCACTTTTATTCCATTTAAATTTTCTTTCCAACCTATTTTCTTCAAATCAAAAAATTAGAAGAAAAGACAAAAATGTGGAAAATGAATTTATTTCCCTTGTTTGAATTGAAGAAAAAAGGAGAAAAAAAGTTTGATGGAAAAACTCATGGAAAATTTTATCAATTTGGTCAATGATATTTTCCTTCCAAAATTGAGAGAAAAATGGAAGAAAAAATTCACAAAGAAAGAGAAATGGAGAAAAGATAGAGAATTCTATTAAGAAAGGTCATTAAGAATTTTCTCTCTCTTCTCAATTAATAATATTATTGAGTATTTTCTCTCTCCTCTCCATGACAATGTAGTGATGGGTAAAAAGTTGGAAAATGATTATACTTTTTTCCCTCTATTTTTCCTTGAACCAAACACAAGAAAAAAATTAATTTTCCCTTAACTTTTTTCCTCATTACTTTTTTTCATTTAAAATTTATTTCCAACCTATTTTCTTCAAATCAAATAGAGCCTAAGGCTCTGTTTGATTCATGGAAAATTGGGTGGAAAAAAAATTCAGAGGAAAAAAAATGAGAAGGAAAAAAGTTGAGAGAAACTGATTTTTCTTCCCTTGTTTGGATTAGAGAAAAACACAAGGAAAAAAACCGATTTTCCAACTAACATTTTTTCCATTGTTTGGAAATAGGAAAATTGATTGGAAAAATAAATAAAACCTAATCTAGTGAGTTTCTAATCTCATTAAAATATTATATACAAGATCACATATCGGAAATGTAACTTAAGCATGACTAAACCAATAACTTATTGTTAAACCTCGTTTTTATCGATTTTTAAGGCATTATTTAACCCAATTTTGGTTAAAATATTATCGATTGATTGGATTCATTGGCCAAATACTTTTCATTTTGGCTGGCAATCCCTTATTTTTAGTGTACGTGCGCACTGTCCACCACCACCTCCCTCCTCCAACTCCAACCCCTCCCCTCTCTCTCTCTTTCATCCCCACTCACGCTTTCCATATTTTCTCCCTCCTCAATCCACTTCCCACTTAATTCGCCTGTTTCCCTCCCCCTTAAAAATCTCCCCCACCTCCTCACTCTCTCTCCTCTCTTCTCCATGGTTGCTCCCACAACAACAACAATCCAACAATCAATCGCAATTCTCCCTTTGGGTTTTGATAGCACTTCTTCAATATGGATCCCCGCCAATTCGTGCGAATAGTCATCGGGAATCTCGCCATCCGCTTCCTGTCCGCTTCGGATCCGGGTTCTAATCCCGGCCGCTCCGCAAGATCCGCTTCAGCGATTTCCCCTCCAGTCCGCCGCGAGTATCGGTCATCCTACAAGACGCAAACCATCCGAACGGGCGGTCTAGGCTGCGTCGGCCTGGTTCAACCTCACCAAAGCCGACGTGGACCGGCTGTCTAGGCCGGCCGCCGGGGAAGTCGGCGGCCGATGCTGAAGATCGACGTGTACTCGGCGGCGGAGGCGCCAAGGTGTGCGGGTTGGGGTTGTCGGGAAAGCTTCTAGGAAGAGTGGCCGCGCCGGTGGAGCCGAGCCAGCAGGAGGGCAACAAGGTGAGGATGATGCAGTAACGACGTTCATCGGGGCTCACGAGCGCATTTCTTTTCTTTGTTTTCTCGACTTTTTCCTTCCAATTTTGGAAGGAAAGTTTTTAAGTAAATTTTTTCTGATTTTCCATTCTATTTTTCATCGATTTTTTTCCTTCTAATTTTCTTTAATTCAAACACTAGAAAGAAAATTATTTTCCCAATTTATTTTTTTCCAACCTATTTGCCATGAATCAAACAGAGCCTAAGAGAGAGAGAAGAAGTTTGATACTTAAATCAAAATGGGGTCCAAAAAGAGAAAAAAGAATAAAAGAGAGAGAGAAGATTTTGAAATTCAAAATTCAAAAATATTTTAAATCTTTGCAATTCTTTTAAAAAATTTTTGGAGATAATGAATTTCCATTAATTGGATATCCATTTTCCAAAGTTGGCCCATTTTTGTTTTGATTTTATTTTTGTACCGTTGGAATAAAGATTCCGGATACGTGATGGAAGGTCAGATTGACTTACCTGTGGAGTCGGATGTCTTTATTCTCTTGAAATACTTCGTCAAAGTATTAGATATGGTCATATATTGCTTTATTTGCCCTGCAATACTTAGACAAAAGCGTTAGTACCTTAGAGAGGGTCTCCCCTCAATTTTGGAATCTAGCATACCAAGTTCTAATCTTATGAAGAAAAATTATTCTTCACTCAATGATTTGGTAAAGATATCAACTAGTTGATACTTGGTAGGAATAAAATCAAGAACAATGTCACCTTTTTCGCATGATCCCTAATAAAATGGTGTCTAACCGCAATATGCTTGGTCTTAGAGTGTTGCACTTGGATTTTATGTCCGATAGTAGGTTGTCTCTCGGATGGTAAGATTTGAACCTTAGTCCTCTTCCAGTTTCTTGATGGACCTTAAGATTAGGATTCAAGTTAAAATCCTCGTTTGGTGGCTCGGATACAGGCTGTTCTTGAGTCGATTAGGATCCGAGTTCATTTGATTTGTCATTTCCTGTGTCCGACCTTGTGTCCGTCCTTATGTCTGACTGGGTTCTGGATGGTTAGAATTTAGAATCTGAAGGATTCCTTCATCTTCGTCATCCCAAATTCATCTTTAAATTTACCTCCATGGTCGCTTCGACTCGTACAATGGGAGTGTTCTGTT
The DNA here is from genome assembly GCA_021018815.1 of Talinum fruticosum. Taxonomy (NCBI): domain Eukaryota; kingdom Viridiplantae; phylum Streptophyta; class Magnoliopsida; order Caryophyllales; family Talinaceae; genus Talinum; species Talinum fruticosum. The sequence goes on along the minus strand of JAITYX010000036.1, from coordinate 3,365,725 downwards.
CAACTTGAACTCGTCCGACCAGCTTTCACATACGCATCGCAAACATTGTCTTTGATGTATTTGTATTTTGGCAGACCTCTTACCAATTTATACTTTAAAAGTTTATCAATGGTATTCATACCAATGTGGCCTAATATTTTATGCATAGCCATGATTCACTGTCTCGTGACTTTAAGACAAGTCGATTCGAAGAGTGATATTAGTCGGAGGAATAATATAAGTATTCTTAAATATGGGTCCAAAAAGTATTACCTTGTTCGTCTAAGTGTTTTTCACAATATAATTAGTAGAACAAAACAATACTTCATTACCTTTACCACAAAGTTGTGAGATGCAATACTAAATTATATAACTATATATAACTAAAGAAGTTCAACAATTCAATTGACATGATAAAAACTAAATCATGAAGTTGGATATATAGCTACATATAACCAAAGGAGTTTAATTTCTCAATCGACATGATAAAACTAAATCATGAAGTTACATATATGAATGACATGAAAGAACTGAAACATATAAGATAAGAAATCTCTTACAATGATAGTGTACAAATGCATAAAAGAAGCATAGAGATCTCATATATCACATGAAACAGTATCTCAAACTCAAGAAAGCATTAAATCATGATATTTCAAGGAGATAAGGTAACCAAAATAGAGACTTTAAGGTTCAAAAATTAAATAAATAACTATTCTCAAAAACAAATTGAGCAACTATAAAATGCCACAAGTATTCCTCCTAAGTATGATACCCAAAACATTGAATAGTAGTAAAGGGTCGGACAAGCACATCGGAATGACAGTCGAGATAAGCAAATAAGCAAATAAGAGTGCATAACATTGTCGGATATCAATCTAATAATCCACAAAATATTCTCAGAAGTTTAGCATGTTACTACAAGCAATATCAAGTGTCATATTCATCTAACATAAAAATATAATATGTGTTACCTTTTTGGAAAAATATGTAACCTCATTTTGTATTATAATCTCAACCAACTATCTGTTTCAATGCACTTTTATTTTCTGATTAAAATTCAATGCCTGTGAAATATGGGGTCGGAGCTGTATCATGAAATATGAGGTAAGATTCATAAGTAGTGTGCTTGAAAGTACTTTATTCCTCATGTGTACTTCATTGATCATCCAAACAATCAATTTCTTGTGTATTTTCTGGTTGGATGTCAAGCTTCCTGCAAAAACACAATTAAACCTTTCTCAAAGCACTTTTTACCTAGATTTTGGGTCCTTGGATATTAGTGACCAGATTAGGTGGTCTTGTTCCTTTTGCTACCCAAATTTGTATAATTATAGGAATGGGGGATCTTTGAATAAAATTGCCATGACTTTTATTATGACCAAAATTACTTTGAGTCTTAGAATGGTCGAGTAGCTCTTTCCTTTTTCAAAGTTAGAGTGACTTTGATGTTCTTGTATATATCCCTTTTAGAAAAAGTTTTTATAAGCAGATTTCTGACTCTCGAGTCAAAACCAAGACCTTGTTTTTCATAAGAGATGTATTGAGATCCCAATATCATGTCGAGATTATCGTGTCCCTTGGTAAGTTTAAAAGAGTCTCATGAGTCTTTTCGTATTTTCTTCAAAATTCTTATTTTTCAAATTGGAGATCTTGAGAAACTAACTTTTGATCTTTGACTTCGATATGAAGAGTTTCACATGAGGTTTTCAAGTTAGATTTTCATTTTGTAAAAATTTTAAAGAATTTTTCAAGGACTTAATCTCAGCATGAAAATGGTTTTCAATCCTTAGAAGACCTTTGGCAAGAGATGATCTTTGAAAAAAGTATGGATGAATTGTAGTACCTCTTCAGGTTGTTCCTCGGTTGGTTCGTCGTCCGACTCCAACTTTGAGTCAGATGGTGCAAGGTCATCTTTAGCTATCGAGAGAGAGGTTAGCAACTTCCTCAAATTCTCTTTCATTTTCATTGGAGTTAGAATTGCTCTAGGTTCCTACCATGGCCATCTTTCCTTTAGAAAAATGCTTTTTCTTGTCTTTTTTTTTCTCAGATTTGGGTAGCCCTTTATCATATGATCCGGGGATCCACAACCAAAACAATTACCAAAGTCAGATTTGTTTTTAAAGAAATTTTTCTTACCTTTCTAGTATTTGTCTTATTTTCTGAAATATGAATCACAGTTGAATCTCTTTTTGACTTTGTTGTTGTTGAACATCTTTCTAAATCCAGCAACTATGAGGGTCGGAGGATCTTCTTCATCTAGAGATGATCGGACAGAGAATCTTCTTTGTCAATGCTCTTCAAAGCAACTTCTTTCTTCTGTTTTAGCTCATCTAACTCGTCTTAAAGATGGATCTCATGAGTAAGGAGCTTGCCAATAAGATCATCAAGTTTTTTGTCTTAAATCTTGTGCTTCCTCAATTATGGTGACTTTTGGTCCCCATTTTTGTCTTGGAAGGCATCTAAGGATCTTTCGACTACCTCTTCATCCGAGTAATGCTTGCCGAGTGATTTCAAATTGTTGAAGATTTCCGAGAATCTAATGTACATGTCTTTTATTCCTTCTTCAAGCAGCATCTTGAATAGTTCATATTTATGAACATATTGACTAATTTTCGATCTGTCCGACCTGACTAGTACTTTCATAAGTTGTCACTAGTGTGTCCCATATTTGCTTTGCTATTTCACATGCAGAAATTTGGTTGAGTTCATTTGATGCCACGTTGCATAACATGATATTGAGAGCTTGAAAATTCTTTGAGTATTTTATCTTTTCAGTGATAGTAAATTCAGCTTTAGGCTTGACAGCATTAACACCTTCAACCTCTTTCATGAGAGTGTAGTTTCTACCTTGAACAATCCCCCATATTTCATAATCATGTTGTAGAAAGACATCCATAAGTCTCTTCTAATGGAAAAAATTTGACCCATTTAAGAACGACATCTTGTTGTAAGCTCTAGACTCCAAGCTTACTCCGGAAGACATGATCGTTAGTCCAGAAGAAGGTTAGTCCTTTAGAGTTTGGAACTAGCTTTGATACCAATTGTAAGTTCCTAGAGGGTTAGATATACCCTAGAGGGGGCAGGGATAGTGTATTAATTTTTAAAGTGTCCGACTATGTTGCATGGTCAGATATGAAAGTAAGCAAATAAACAAAAATGTAAAGCGAGACTAGGAGCATTTTGTTTGTTCACAATCTTGGTTCAGATCCAAATATCTAAGTTATTGGCCGTCTAATGTTTCCTACTTTAAGATTAATATCTACTTCTCTTTATTGATCTGATTGTCGGATGAGCTCTTCACTTAACTAACCGACTGACCTTTCAAGTACACTTACTCTAAAGACCCTTTACTCATACTTCATTCAAGTGCTACCACTCATAAAGCAATCTTCCCCAAGACTCTTTGTTACAACTCACAACGTAATCTTCCCTAAAACACTTTGCTACAACAACTCACAAAGTAATCTTCCCTAAGATACTTTGCTACAAGATTAAACGAGTGTATTTGAGATTACAAGAGATGAGTATAACAGAATTGAATGTGTGCTCTCTTGCTTTGTTGCTTCTGGTCTTGACTTGGTCTTTTATAGCTTTCTCTTCATATCCAAGACAATTGTGATTGAAAGAAGTTAGCGTTGTGATTTGATTTTCTCCGTCTGATTGGGTAATTGTATCTTCATAGAATATGACTTGTGATCCATAATGTTCATTCTTGCCAATTTTAGCTTCTTTTCGAAATACTTGGTTATCTCTAAAACATGGTAAACCTTGCCACTCTTCAATCAATGCTTAATGACTGTGGTTGCCACTTCTTTTTCTTACAACCACAAATAGCATGATATGACTATATTTTCCATAGATAAGCTCAATTATATATGGCAAAAGATTAATATATTCCAGAATAAAATCACGCCAAGATATAATTACAATAATTTCATAATTTTATGCATTACAATCTGCCAAGATCTTTCCTTAAAAGATATGAGTTTAAATTGCGTCAAATAAGAAAACAATATCTTAAAATAAAATCGGATAAAATAGCTAAGTATGTGTGTTTGACTGGTCAGATAAAGTGTTTGATTAACATGTACAATATGATTTTTGCTTCAATTTATGTAGTACGGTGATTTTAATTTTGACACATGTAGAAGTAGGTCACTTAAAGTTTCGAAAGAGCGCATCATACTTTGCCAAATAATCTTTCCAAGATAATATTAGGGTTCACATATATATCCCTCTACCCTTTTTCACTTAATTAGGATTTGTAAATTTTTATTTATATACATAGATTTTAACGTATGCATGCTTTGTTTTTTTCTTTTTCCTTTGGTGTTTCTTTTTATTAGACTTCTCCTGTCCGTGCATCTCATGCGGTTGATAATTCAGATGATAATTCCACTTACATGTCAAAACTACAAGTAAGGAAGACGATAACAAAACAAGTGCATAATAAGAACCGAGATTATACACCGAGGAGAACCAATAATGGACATTTCATATGCAGTAGATTAGCAAAACACAATGACCAAAAATGCAAGTGAAATTATCAAAAGCTGAGGAATCATGGAATAGTCTTCCTCCTGACTTGCATAAACTTGGCAAGGTACATACTTCAGTTGGTAACTTTATTTAAAATTTGGTTTATTTTATTATCTTTTGAGTTCTTAGTCTTAAACGTTTATGGTACAAAAGTTCATAAAACTCACATTTTGCAGGAGGTTATAAAGAAGAGGGATACATCTTTGTTTGTTGCTATTGAAGCTCTACAAGAGGCCGCTATTGCCGAGAAATTACTCAAGTGCCTAAGGTATGACCCCTTTATGTTTTTTTTTTTTTTTTTGATGCAAATGCGGCACAAAGACTAATATAGGAGGAATTAAACTTAGATTTTTTATAGCAACACCCATAAACTTTACTAATGAAACAAAACAGCACCAACTGATCCCTTTATGATGTAAGAGTTATTCAATATGATATGAAAGCATCTTGTTGTGAAAGCTAGACATGATCGGGTCCAACATATATGATCTGTATGACTAACATACCAAAGTGGTTGCCTATTTTGAAAATTTGTATCTTTTGTCAAAGTATGTCCACTTTTTATTCAACTAAATTGCTGATTTTTTGCAATTTTTGGAGCCTAGATTATAGTGGAGCAACACTAATTGCACCTCTAAATCGTCTTTTACTTTCTCCTTATGAACTGGTAGACAGCCATCCATTTTAAATTTAAATTTTAGCATTAAAAATCTCTCTGCAATCTTTAATTTAGTAGGTCTTGTGTGAACCGTCTCACCTACAAGTTACTGTGAGATGGAAACTTTTATGGTAATTTTAAATACATAGAAGGCGATCGATAATTCATTTAGGTGTGATTCTGATAAAAGTCATCTTATGAAAAATTATCAGTCAGCCTCGAATTAATAAATCACTTTACTATACGTTATTAATCATATTAAAACATTTAAAATGTTCCTCTTAATGAAGTTCGTCTCATAATAACTCTTATGTAAGATGGTCTCGTATAAAAATTTTATGTTTTTAATTAGAGGTAATGCTATTACATTAAAGTTCCTTATGCCCACACCTACCCTAAGGGGAGGTATCGGAACATAAATTTGGATTTTAATCTTATTTATCTAAATTTGGTTATAAGTGTACAAAACTTACATGTGTTGTGTTCGCAGCTTTTACAATCGTATTGTTATGGAAATTATGTGGTTTTCAAACAAGATTATTTTGGCATTGCATTTTGTGATTATATATATATATATATATATATATATATATATATATATATTTTTGAAAATTAATGGACAAGAGCCATCGGTTAATACCAAAACTTAATATCAGATATCATTTTGGTAAAAGCGGAAAGAACTTGTAGAGGAGCAAAGCAGCAAGAATGGGTATATTAGTAGTAAGATATGATTAGCAGTATATATTGTTTTCTCAATTACTACTTATTATTATTAGTAAGATGTTTAATAAAAGCTACCACGTATGACATTTCCAGCTTATAAGGAGTACTATTTCCAATTAAGATGGCTAATCGCGCCTTCTTGTGAAATTTCAGTATATATTCGGACATTCATGAGGAGAAGAAGGTTTACGATCACCAACCATTAATTGAAAGATTTCTTGATCTCCAAAGTGATTTAATGCACTCAAAATTGATTCTAGAGTCGCTCACGAATATCAGCCCTTTAAAAACATCACAAACTAATCACACCATAATTGGCTCGTCTGTGAAGAAAGCACTTAGCCTTGCTATTGAACGTAAGAAAAATGCAGCTTCATGGATTAATGCAGCAACAGCATCCGATATTCCTCCTTTTCCCGATTTCTCCATGCCAATAGCTTCTAAAGACGCTAACAAGAGAACAAAGAAGTCTTGTAAGGGTAGTTCTAGTAGCATACCAAAGAGCAAAGTGAATGATGTCAAAGTGCAAGATAAGATGAGCGAAAATATCCCACCAATCGACAAGGGAAGTTCAACATATTGGACAAGGGGAAATGCAACCTCGACTATGACAAGTTTGGTGGACTCTTTGCTCAATGAGTGCCCGAAATGGTTTCTTCCTCATCTCGAGAAGATCTTGGACGAGTATCCAAGGAAGTCCTCCGTTAAAGAACCTGATAAGAAGATTGCTGAAATGATGCGCCAGATAAAGAGAGTAAACAATTGGTTAGACATGATCATCAATAAAGGGACAATGTCTATGCTAAGTAATAGTAGCAATGTTAGTTTTTCTAATGAGCAGGATGAGCAATGCATGGAAACACACAATAATGTAATGGATGATTCTATGGTTGAAGTTTGTGAGAGAGTTAGAAGTAAGATTTACAAGGTTCTTTTAGAACATGTACACAAAAATGCAATCAGAACTTTTTAATGTAACTTAGCACATGTACTTATATATGCTTCTAACAACTAGTGGGGTACCATGTGATGCGCCCGTTACCTCACTACATAAAAATAGTAGGTTAGTATACGAAGGGTGTGAGTGTTAGTATGTTATTTGATAGGTAATTAACTCAGATATAACTAGTAGATTTTGACGTTTTTATAGTTATGTATAATATTTGGAATTGTACATTTAAATTTGAAGGATATCTAAGTAAGATAAATTTATAAAATTTAATTTATTTTAGTTTGTGTTTTTTATTTCACATAAATGTTATGTCGGTTTTTTTTTATTGATAATCAAAAGTAATTGGGTTCAAAATTTGCATCATAAGTTCATTTAATGGTTATTTTTCTATAACGGAACAAAAACGATGTATTTATAATACCAAGTATAAGCTGAATGTATTTACATTATTCCAAAAATGTTTTGGAGAGACTTTATCAAAAAGTAGGGGAACCCCTTGAAGAGGGCGAGATTTTTTCATGTCGAGTAAACATGTTTGGCCAAAGTCTACCTTGTCTTTATCATGAGTAATTCATTTTCCTTAGTTAACAAAAGTTTTGCCCACAATGTTATTTTATTTTTAAGTGTAGAAAGATTTTTCTAATAATTTGCTTGTCGTGATAATTCTTTTATTTATTTTTAATATTTTGTTGTCTTTGATTAAGTATTTTGCCTTTCACTAGCTATGAGTGTGCAGTTTGCCTTTTGTCAGTTATGAGCGTGCTTCCACCTCTACTCTTATGAACTATATTGATGAACACTGTTAGTGTTAGAATTATAGAAGGCTTATTTTGTCTAATAGAAAAGGGTGAAATAGATGAACACAAATGGATGGAGGGCAGTGTTTGCACAAAATATCAAAACAAATTGAAGCTCATATACCCTAAAGAAAAGGTTAAACAAAGACTGCAACTTATTCAAGCTCTTGAGTCAGTCGTCCTCAAAATAACTGTTTTCAATCTCTAAATGATTTATGAATCATGACATGTGATTTGAAGAATACATGCGCCAACAATGACACAGTAAGTTGTAAATTGACTCTAAGCCCTTGTGGAATCTTTTTAGTATTACCATGAATAAATGACACATTATTCCAGAAAAAGACAATAAATTTGGAAGTATGAAACTCAGAAGCTAAAATCAACATTCAAATTAATTAAACAGTTAAGCCATAAAATCCCTTCGAGCATGCAGGCATAAAAAGATTCGGAAGCTTTACTGTAGAGGTGTTTGAAACATAGTCATAATCAACCATTAGAAAATCAATTTCCAGCTCACAAATTATGGTTATGGTTATTCTACCAGCTAAATTATGAGAAAGGTACCTTTAAACTCTCAATCCACAAGCAAATCAGGGCAGTCCTAATGAACTAAAGACAATAGTAACTGAAGCAATTATAGACATCACATAAAAGAACCAGAAAGTAACAATGTGAAATAACAATAATTCAGCTAGACTGCTCTCACAAAACTACATCCCCTTTTCACCCCAACCGGAACACCCCCCAAACAAAAAAGGGGGAGGGGTTCCAAAGAAAGGGTTTAGGAAGGTCTGGATTTAGCAATAAGGAACATTGCCCTCCCACCTCTTAAAAATTCTCCTAGCAAAAAGGAACCTTATTTGTTTGAGAACCTCAGAAGAAGAAAAAAAAAGGGGAAAGTGAAAAGTAGCTCAAAAACTCCATGAAAATGGCGTCTACTTCATGGCTTCTTCTGCTGCTCCATGGTGAAATCAGAGAGGGAGGCTAGAGCATTACAACGGCAAAGTGAGAGTTCAAAGTTTTTTCAAGCAAATCGATAATTTCACTATGTAGGAATGAGGACAGAGCCAACTACATAGATTAAACATCATCTCAAACGAGGGACCTATTTGAAGTTATATAAAAACTATCATATGTAGATTATATATAAAAAACGAACAAAAAGATTAAAAAAACGAGCAAAAATGAATATAATAATAATAATAATAATAACAACAACAATAAGAATAATAATAATAATAATACTAATAACAACAACAACAATAATCATAATATCCTAGATTAGAAATTTGCATCATAAGATTAGAAAATTTTCTAGAGCGTTCACGAGAATCCAAGCATGACGTAGGAGCGTTAATGCATCTATATTTCGCGAGGAACTTAGATATTAAGAGAAAATGAGTGTGCACGATCTGCTCTATACAACTATCGAAAAGGGTACAAGATTAATCCACTCTAACGGATGTAAGATAGACCTGGAAACACTAGGTACCGATTCAAGTCCAAAAGACGTCGGTATCTTGACATCGTCTCTTCTTTTACCTAAAATATTCATTTCTTTTTAGTTCTTTCTTCACTTTTATATTCTTTGAATCATGTGGGGATTGTTGGAAAATGTTTCAAAGTATAGTGAGAGAGAGAAAAATGTTGTTGAAACTCTTACCTTTTGTCCCGCATAGGAAGATTGCAACCTTTGCCTTGGGTTTTTATACCTCACTCTTCGTTGGACTCCTAGAAAGCTTGGTAGAGGAAGAGTCTCTACACCACACATGCGCGCGTGCGCCACTCGCCCGACGGGTTGGGTCAGGCTACGGGCACGGGCACGGGTCTTATTGATTATAGTTTTTAGTCAAATCTGGATTACATTTCTTTCGGCAGTCAAAAATTATTTACGGCAAGTGTGTTACCATTATCGTTGACTGAAATCACTAGTTTTCGGCTTGCTTGATTTCAACTTGCATGATTTTCTCCCTTTTCTATAGCCTTTTTCTGTTCTCTTGCCAGTTTTCTATCTTTGCCTCCCTCTATAAATTGTGGCATCCTTCTCTCGGTTTATACACACATAAAAAATATACAACAAAATATTCCATCCTCTCAAAAATTTTTCTGGGTAATTGTTCGAGGTTCCTCACTACTGTTCGCTCCAGTACTTCGGATAACGTACCGTGTATCCATGGAGATCGATTGCTCATGAGTCCCTAGTGTATCGCATAGGGGAGCAAATTCGGTTTTAGGGCAGTGGATTACCACGCCATAGATAAGTTTGTTTAATTTAGTCATTAGTCACACCTTGTTTTATTTTTTCTAACATCCTTCAATATTATTAACAATTACTATCTCAGAAAACCTTGATTGTATTCCTTTGAGATTTTTCCGTAATTTATCTACATGCAACAAAGATTGTAAACAAAATTAGAAATACAAAAACAATAGAAATAAAATTACAATAAAAAAGAAATTAAACTACTTATTTGCAGAGATAGACCCACTTGAAAACTCGGGACAAAAGTCTAACCTTGCGGTTTCCGAGCTGCCTTCTCCACCCCCCAGCGCCACCACCTCGTTGTCACCATCATGATTATGTCCTCACCGCTAAGCTCTGCATTCAATCTCTCTTCAGCTTGGGGCAAAATAGATGGCGTCTTTTCATGGCTGAAGCTTAAGGTGGATGTAGAAGGAGAGAGAAAGAGAGAGGGAGGGGGAGGGGGCGAACGGTTGAGGAGAGAGATTAAAGACTCCAAACTTCAAAGCCTCGTTTTATTGCTCAGCTTTCCTTCCACACAAGAATGACCTTCGTTCAATGTTCATTGCAATAGTAAGTGAATAGTGACTCAATCTTAAGGTGGGATTTTCCCATTTAAGGATAGAAGATGAATATATATATATATATATATATATAGCATTATTCATAAAACAAGACATGACCAGTTACTATTCAACCCACTACTCATCCGTGAAGACAAGAAATGCAAAATGATTCATGAATGGCAATGAAAAGACATCACCATGCGATGAATTTTAAGCCATTACTTTCAAAAGCTATATCGGCAAACTTTATCAAGATACTTGTTCAAGATAAGATGATTCATCAACCACTATTCATACTTTTGGCATAATCAAGACTGTTCCAATAATTCAACATTGTCGGAAGATATTATCAAGATGATGATTCCATTCTTATCAAGACCTCTCAACCGTCCAAGTGTTTATGTATAGTTCAATATTGTACTCTATATATAGTTACTCCTTTGTTTATTCAAGGGCATCGCCTAATCGCTCATTATCACAAACACTTACCTACACTCTCAAACATCCTTTGTAATCATCCTCTCTCGGAGAGCTTTTATCAATATCCTCTATACAAGTTTTTATTAATCAAAGTAAGTTTGGATTCATTATCATCTTCTTCATTTCAATTACTCTTTATTTAATTGTTTTCAATCGCTTGTTTTCGTCTTTTGTTTTGTAAAATCAATTTGTTAAATTAATTTATCACCCTGCCTCCCCGCTATTCAACCATATACAGTACCCGAGCTTCATCCCCGAGCTCTAGATCGATCCTGTTCCCCTTCGGTATCGGCGCCAAGTCTGTCTATTTAGTCGATTATTACGCCCGTAGCTAGCGTTGGTCAGCCCCATGTTATCCGTTGGTCAGCCGTGTGAGGTGGTCCTGGTGGTCCCGGTAGTATGTGCTTAATTGCTCGCTAGATATTCAAACGTAACTCAGATGGCCTCTAGGCTACGAGATCTTCTAAGTTTAGAAAGTAGCAAGAGTACTAATGTGGTCAATAGTAGAGAAGTTAGTTGCCAAGTTGATTTCTCAAATTGGTTTATTCCAAAACAAAAGATAGAAACTATCTATCAAATAGGCAAGTTTGATTTCAATACTTGCTTTTTCAATTAAAGATGATGAAGAAACCTTCGGTTTAGATGAAGAGTTTCAAACTATTAAGTTATTATCAAACATTTCTATTAAAAAATATAAAGAAAAATACAGATGTATTCATTTTGGAATGATTCAAATAGCACTCAAGCCTTTAACAAGACTAGGATTAGATTGTCCTATATTCATGACCCTTAGAGACAATAAATTAATTAGATATAAAGATTCATTATTAGCTATGGTTCAAACCAATATATGCAATGGTCCTATTTATTTCAATTGTTGTCCAAATTATTCGAGTAGATCCGAATGATTCCTGGATACTAGATACATTAATGTTAGATATTCATCTACAAAATGATTCAAAAGTATTATTCAGAAAATTATCAAGAAATTTTGCTATTACTTATAGAGTTTATTTCAAGCTATTATCTTCTCAATTAAATCCAAAGTGTTTATTAAAGCCATCTTTAGATGAAACAATATTATTAAAAGTTGAATCTGAAAATATTTCAATCTTTACTCCTAAATTATTAAAGTGGAACGAAATAACTATTCCTCAAGAATTTATTATTCAAAATATTAAGCCTCCTGGGAATATTGCTCAAAAGAATATTCAACAAGTAATTGAAGGGCTCGATGGCGAGTATTAATAAGATTTAATTCTATTAATGAAATATCTTTCTCTTCAAGGCTTTCGAAGAAAAGAGATCTTCCTCGATCTTCCCTCTCTATGCCTTCAAGAGCTACTAATTATGATTATTTAAAAGATAATCAAGTAGAAGATTTTCCTTCTTCTTCAAAAATTTATTACAAATCACCAATAGTAAAACCAGTTGATGAAACTAGTTCATCAATAGGTTCCTCTACTCATTCAGTTATGCAACCTCCTTCTTACTCCTCTATTAATGTCATTTCAAAACCCTTTGAAATCAATAAAGATTATTTAAGAAGAGATTTCGATTCAATAGAAATTAGAGAAAAAAAAGCAATGGTTTTTATCTCATTTCGATCTCAAAGCTCAAGCATTCATTAGGCAAGAATGGTATTCACTAATGGAAAGATTAGAATGTAATATTCTATTCTTTACATGGTGGACCATGTTTGCTCAAGAAAATAATTTGCCAGATCCTCATGGTATTAAAGAAATTAATACTAATCAAGATATTAGCAAAAAATGGACGTTATCGAGATGAAAATATATTTCATTCTATAACTCCTCCTTTGCAAGAGATTTTGATCCCTACGGATCAAGGTCATATTCCTCGCTTCTCCTTTTAAAGTAGGAAGAAATAATCCGAGATAATTCTCAAGTAGAATTAGAAGATATTAAAAAATTTATCGCCAAAATAATTATACTAATGAAGTATTACATACGGTTTCTCAACGAGGTTAATATGGTTTCAACTCAAATCGAAGCAATATCTAAAAAGGAAGATATTGATCAATTATCAAAAAAATTAGAAAATCTAGATCTAAATAGAGATTCAAAGAAACCAATATTCCTTAATGATATTTCATCTCCTCTTATTAAATTTAATAAAAACAAAATTTTAGAAATTCCGAGATAACCCATTAATTAAAAGGATAGATGAAAAACTCAAACAAGCAGCCAGTTCAAGTAACACTCTTAATGTTTTAGATATCTCTCAAGAAGATCAAGATGTAACTAACATTAATAAAATCTTTAATAAAAAGAAATTCCTTATTACTCTAGAAATACCCCTCCGGATCTTCAACTTGAATCAATAAAATCAATAGTTACGAAGCCTTTGATGGTGGCTCCATCTATGAATGAAATTTAGATGGAAAATCCGAGCATGAGGCATTAATTATTCTCCATAGAATGATGAAGGCATATGCTGCCTATACATCCAAAGGAGCTCCGGAAACTCAAACTTTTGATTTATTAATTTCAGAGCTTCACCGGGTCTTTAAAGTCTTGGTGGGAAAATTACATGACAGACGAACAACGTCCGAGTATTAAAAATCATAAAGAAGAAGTGTACACCTTAGTACACACAATAGTTGTCAATCTTCTAGGTACTCCAAAAGATATGTTAAGTGGTCAAGAAATTTTATTGACTAATTTAAGATGTCCTACTCTAGAAGATTACAATTGGTATAAAGATACCTATTTCACATATTTATTAAAAAAGACAAGATTGTAGACAACCATATTGGAAAGAAAAATTCATTTCGGGATTACCAAACTTATTCTCTCAAAGAATATTCAATAAACTAAAAGAAGTTACGAGGACAAGATCCAATTCCATATGATCAAATTACATTTGGTCAACTATTAGGATTTATTAAAAAGAAGGTATTTCATTATGTAATGAATTAAAATTACAAGCTAGATATTCAACAGACAAAGTAGCTACAAGAAAAGAATTAGGTTCTTTTTGCGAAACCTTTTGTCTTCCTAAGGTAGAAGCCCCATCTGTTCAAAAAAGACGATCAAATCAAATTAATAAGAAAAAACAATTCAATCGTAATAATAATAATAAAACAAATATTTCTAATACCCCTCACAAGAAAATACTCCAAAAAAGAAAGGTACTGATAAAACTACTTGTTTCAAATGTGGTAAATTAGGACATTATGCAAAGAATTGTAAAATTAAAGAAAAATTAAATGAGATCTGTGAAGATAATCAAGACATTAAAGAAAAGATAATTTCTTTATTCGAACTCAAAGATACTCCAGTTAATTCGGATAACTCATCTTCGATTCTGAAGATAATAATCTTTATGAATTAGAAAGTAATTCAAGTGAATATTCATCGGGTAATGAATCCTCCGGAATTTGTTACAAGTGTATCAATATGATTAATACTACTAAAAATGAAAAAGAATCTTTATTAGATTTAATTGAACAAATTCAAGGCCCTGAATTAAGAAAAGATTATTTAGAAAAACTCAAAAGAATTTTAATAAAAGAAGATTTATTAAAAACTACTCCTCCTAGTTTTAGTATTAATAAAATATTTGAAAAGTACGATACTCCAAATATTTTAAAAGTAGTCAATATTCAAGATTTAAAAATAAAAATTAATAATCTTAAACAACAGATTAAAGATATTAATCAAAATTTATGTTCTCTCCATACTAAAGATTTAGAATTAAAAACTAAATTAGCATTAATTGAGAATAAATCAAGTACTTCAAGTGTTGATGAAGACACTCCAAGTTCTTCTAATCAACAATTTATTTCAACAATTAACCATATAAATGATCAAAAATGGTATATCTATATTACTTTAAAAGTCAATGATGACTTTGAATTCAATACGATTACCACGCCGGATAGCGGTGCGGATCAAAATTGCATTAAAGAAGCATTAATTCCATCAATATATTATGAAAAAACTAAAGAAAGACTCCATAGTACTAATGGAACGAGTACTCAAATCAAATACAAATTATCAAATGTCTATGTACTGTAATCAAGGTTATTATTTCAAGAACACCTTTGTCCTAGTCGGGGATATAGGTCAAGAAGCCATATTAGGAACTCCCTTTATTTCTCAAATTTACCCTTTCAAAGTTGATCAATTTGGTATTCATACTTAGATTCATGAAAAACACATTTCATTCAAGTTTATATCTTCAATGCTTTCAAAAGATTTATCTTTTAAAAGGCATCCTTTTATTAATGTTATATTTAACAACAATTCTCTCTTTTCGAGATATGAGTCAAGATAAAGAAAGAAATATTCAAACTCTATCATTATGCGGTCAAGCCAGTCACCCCTTCTCAATTTTCAATACCAATGACAAATTCATTTCAAGTTCTGCATGGTCAAGATTTTCCCCGTTAACTTATTCTCAAGTTTCCTCAAAATTTCAAAATCCAACAATTTTAAGCCCTTCCTTTGATTCAAAATATTTCAACAAACCTACTAAAGAGCATGTGGTCTATACTAAGTATAGAACACCTCAAACTCTTAGACAACTCAATGAGTTTGTCAAAACCTTATTTACTCCAGATTATTACTTTATTAATGACAATCCTCAAAAAATTAGAACTTTTTACGAATTTATTTTGGTTGATTCAAAATCTGCTATTATTGAGCATGTTCCGGACAAGACAAATCCAAATCAAATAGCCTACTCAAAACTAAGAATCCTCAAAGTTCTTACTTGCAAAAGATTTTACAAATAGATTTACAATCAAATCCTTTTCTCAACCATTCAACCCACCGGATTACAATTATATTGACTATGAAAAAGCCTGGTACTATACATTCTTATACTCGACCATTCAATCATTCTTGGTTCATCAATTTTGACATAAGAATAGAATTCCAGTTCCCCATTTGGTTCTACGAGTGGTGGCTAACTATGGGGTCTACTTAAGATATTTGGCCGGAAGAAGTCAAAAAGCATTTCACCGATTACTCAAGTACTTCAGCCATCAATCCGAACTCAAGGAGATTTTATTCCATAAGAAATATGGATTTCCTTGGATCCTTTGTCTGGTCCTTTTCCATTACTCAATATTACAAAGTTCCAGAATCTTACTCATTGGTTCGTGAATTCAAGATCAAATGGTGGGACAAGTTTGATGTCAAAGCTGCCTTAGGGATTAAGACAGCTCCATCAACTCAACCAGTACCCCTTACTCCACAGAAAAAGAGAAAAATTTAAAAGGAAAAGAAAAGGTTCAAGAGGATGAAATCCAATTACTCAAGAAGGACATAAAGCTACTCAAGAACCAGCATCAGCGAGTTACTCCTCAAAGAACCAACTAATTCATCGATTCATCTATTCAATCTGATTATAATCCATTTGATGGGCAGTGCACCCAGGATCCATATGATATTTAACCTATAAAGCTTATTCAAAAAAAAAAAAAACTATTTTCTAACGTTTTACGTGCAGGTTTTGCTTCGGTGAAATTTCTCATTTCACCTCTCAAAAAGCCCCGGAAAGGAAGTAGACATTACTGTTCACTTACTGTTCGGGGTTACTATTCATGAAGAAGTTATGCATTATTCATAAAACAAGACATGACCAGTTACTATTCAACCCACTACTCATCCAGTGAAGACAAGAAATGCAAAATGATTCATGAATGACAATGAAAAGACATCACCATGCGATGAATTTTAAGCCATTACTTTCAAAAGCTATGTCGGCAAACTTTATCAAGATACTTGTTCAAGATAAGATGATTCATCAACCACTATTCATACTTTTGGCATAATCAAGACTGTTCCAATAATTCAACATTGTCGGAAGATATTATCAAGATGATGATTCCATTCTTATCAAGACCTCTCAACCGTCCAAGTGTTTATGTATAGTTCAATATTGTACTCTATATATAGTTACTCATTTGTTCATTCAAGAGGATCGCCTAATCGCTCATTATCACAAACACTTACCTACACTCTCAAACATCCTTTGTAATCATCCTCTCTCGGAGAGCTTTTATCAATATCCTCTATACAAGTTTTTATTAATCAAAGTAAGTTTTGATTCATTATCATCTTCTTCATTTCAATTACTCTTTATTTAATTGTTTTCAATCGCTCTGTTTTCGTTTTTGTTTTGTAAAATCAATTTGTTAAATTAATTTGTCACCCTGCCTCCCCGCTATTCAACCATATACAGTACCCGAGCTTCATCCATGAGCTCTAGATCGATCCTGTTCCCCTTATGGTATCAGAGCCAACAAGCAAATATTTGTTTGGAAACAAAATTTTGAACATCTTTAGTAATGATTTCTTTTGCTGATTTGCAATCAATACGAAGAAGGAATTTTTATTAAATAAATCATCTTGGAATTTTGAAACACATAAAACGATTGATAAAACTTCCTTTTTAATGGTTGAATAATTTTTCTAGGTTTGGTTCCAAATCCCTGAATGATATCTAACTAGTTGAGTCTGTTTTGAGGTTATAGGTATTCTTTAGATGAAACAATATTATTAAAAGTTGAATCCAAAGGGTTTTGAAATGACATTAATAGAGGAGTAAGAAGGAGGTTGCATAACTGAATGAGTAGGGAACCTATTGATGAACTAGTTTCATCAATCGGTTCTGCTATTAGTGATTTGTAATAAATTTTTAAAGAAGAAGGAAAATCTTCTACTTGATTATCTTTTAAATAATCATAATTAGTAGCTCTTGAAGGCATAGAGAAGGAAGATCGAGGAAGATCTCTTTTCTCCGAAAGCCTTGTAGAGAAAGATCTTTCATTAATAGAATTAAATCTCATTAATACTCTGCCATCAGGCTTTTCGATAACTTGTTGAATATTCTTTTGAGCAATATTCGTAGGAGGCTTAATATTTTGAATAATAAATTCTTGAGGAATAGTTATTTCGTTCCACTTTAATAATTTAGGAGTAAAGGTTGAAATATTTTCAGATTCAACTTTTAATAATATTGTTTCATCTAAAGATGGCTTTAATAAACACTTTGGATTTAATTGAGAAGATAATAGCTTGAAATAAACTCTATAAGTAATAGCAAAATTTCTTGATAATTCTCTGAATAATACTTTTGAATCATTTTGTAGATGAATATCTAAAATTAATGTATCTAGTATCCAGGGATCATTCAGATCTACTCGAATAATTTGGACTACAATTGAAATAAATAGGACCATTGCATATATTGGTTTGAACCGTAGCTAATAATGAATCTTTATATCTAATTAATCTATTGTCTCTAAGGGTCATGAATATAGGACAATCTAATCCTAGTCTTGTTAAAGGCTTGAGTGCTATTTGAATCATTCCAAAATGAATATATCCGTATTTTTCTTTATATTTTTTAATAGAAATGTTTGATAATAACTTAATAGTTTGAAACTCTTCATCTAAACCGAAGGTTTCTTCATCATCTTTAATTGAAAAAGCAGTATTGAAATCAAACTTGCCTATTTGATAGATAGTTTCTATCTTTTGTTTTGGAATAGACCAATTTGAGAAATCAACTTGGCAGCTAACTTCTCTGCTATTGACCACATTAGTACTCTTGTTACTTCCTAAACTTAGAAGATCTCGTAGCCTAGAGGCCATCCGAGTTACGTTTGAATATCTAGCGAGCAATTAAGCACATACTATCGGGACCACCGGGACCACCCTCTACCGGGACCACCTCACACGGCTGACCAACGGATAACATGGGGCTGACCAATGCTAGCTACGGGCGTAACAACCGACTAAATAGACAGACTTGGCGCCGATACCGAAGGGGAACATGATCGATCTAGAGCTCATGGATGAAACTCGGGTACTGTATATGGTTGAATAGCGGGGAGGCAGGGTGACAAATTAATTTAACAAATTGATTTTACAAAATAAAAGACGAAAACGAGCGATTGAAAACAATTAAATAAAGAGTAATTGAAATGAAGAAGATGATAATGAATCAAAACTTACTTTGATTAATAAAAACTTATACGAGAGGATATTGAAAAAAGCTCTTTGAGAGAGGATGATTACAAAGGATGTTTGAGAGTATAGGTAAGTATTTGTGATAATGAGCAATTAGGCGATGCCCTTGAATGAACAAAGGAGTAACTATATATAGAGTACAATATTGAACTATACATGAACACTTGGACGGTTGAGAGGTCTTGATAAGAATAGAATCATCATCTTGATAATATCTTCCGACAATGTTGAATTATTGGAACAGTCTTGATTAGACCAAAAGTATGAATAGTGGTTGATGAATCATCTTATCTTGAACGAGTATCTTGATAAAGTTTGCCGACATAGCTTTTGAAAGTAATGGCTTAAAATTCATCGCATGGTGATGTCTTTTCATTGCCATTCATGAATCATTTTGCATTTCTTGTCTTCACGAGATGAGTGGTGGGTTGAATAGTAACTCGGTCATGTCTTGTTTTATGAATAATGCATAGCTTCAGTATACTCAAATAGTGTTGAGCAACATTTCAAACATTTACAAACCTTTTTACATATAATCAAAAAAATGGTTTAGTTGTTTACGCTTCTAAAATAAAATTATTTCAAACAAAAATAAGATTTTTAGGACACGATATTTATCAAGGAACTATAAAACCAATTACAAGAGCCATTGAATTTGCGAGATAAATTTCCATATGAATTAAAAAATAAAACTCAATTACAAAGATTTCTAGGATGTCTTAATTATGTGTCCGATTTCTTTCCAAAATTAAGGCAAATCAGTCGACCTCTTTATAGAAGATTACGTAATAAGCCACCACCATGGTCGAGATGAACATACCCAAATTGTTTGCCTTCTCAAACAAAGGGTCAAATCTTTACCATGCCTAGGTATTCCACATCCGGATGCATTTATGATAGTTGAAACAGACGCATTCGAATTAGGATATGGTGGTATATTAAAACAAAGAATACCTATAACCTCAAAACGAGACTCAACTAGTTAGATATCATTCAGGGATTTGGACCCAAACCCAGAAAATTATTCAACCATTAAAAAGGAAGTTTAATCGTTTTATGTGTTTCAAAATTCCAAGATGATTTATTTAATAAAAATCCCTTCTTCGTATTGATTGCAAATCAGCAAAAGAAATCATTACTAAAGATGTTCAAAATTTTGTTTCCAAACAAATATTTGCTCGTTGGCTCCGATACCATAAGGGGAACAGGATCGATCTAGAGCTCATGGATGAAGCTCGGGTACTGTATATGGTTGAATAGCGGGGAGGCAGGGTGACAAATTAATTTAACAAATTGATTTTACAAAACAAAAGACGAAAACAGGCGATTGAAAACAATTAAATAAAGAGTAATTGAAATGAAGAAGATGATAATGAATCAAAACTTACTTTGATTAATAAAAACTTGTACAGAGGATATTGATAAAAGCTCTCGAGAGAGGATGATTACAAAGGATGTTTGAGAGTGTAGGTAAGTGTTTGTGATAATGAGCAATTAGGCGATGCTCTTGAATGAACAAATGAGTAACTATATATAGAGTACAATATTGAACTATACATGAACACTTGGACGGTTGAGAGGTCTTGATAATAATAGAATCATCATCTTGATAATATCTTCCGACAATGTTGAATTATTGGAACAGATCTTGATTAGACCAAAAGTATGAATAGTGGTTGATGAATCATCTTATCTTGAATAGTATCTTGATAAAGTTTGCCGACATAGCTTTTGAAAGTAATGGCTTAAAATTCATCACATGGTGATGTCTTTTCATTGCCATTCATGAATCATTTTGCATTTCTTGTCTTCACGGATAAGTAGTGGGTTGAATAGTAACTGGTCATGTCTTGTTTTATGAATAATGCATAGCTTCTTCATGAATAGTAACCCTGAATAGTAAGTATATATATATATATATATATATATATATATATATATATATATATATATATATATATATATAGTGTATCAAATAAAAGGAGAGGGATAGGGTGAAAGATGAGAGGAGTGAATATTAGCCATTAGATCTAAATTGAAGGTGTAGATTTAATTTTAATAAGAAAATCCTAATTAGTTTTTCATTCCTTTCTCCTACCTGAATCCACTACAACCAACCATGACCCACTGGCTTTATTTACTTTTCCAAGTGGCAAAGCCGCCGAAATTTATAAAAACCCTATCCCAAATGGGTATTGCTCTGTAAGTTTAGTATCTTACGTATCTCGTGCATGTATACTCCGAATCATATGTTATGAGTGAATATTGAACTTACTTGTGATTGTTAATGAATTAATGTGCAAAGTGAAATAAGGGGTTGAGTTTGGGTTATTCACCGAGCTCGTGGAGCTCAAAACTTCGCCAACATTTTCAGGTACGAAGTTAGACTCCCTGGAGTTATTTGTGGTTTTCGAAGAAGTCGACTAATGGATAGGAGACTCCCGGACTTGCTATGAGTGTTGTCTTTTCATGTTTGTAAAGATCTGTTGTATGTTGAATTAGAATATTGATAATGTATATAAAAGACCAATGTGGATACTCCTAACGTGTGGCTTGTTAAGTTTGTGTTGTGGATACTCCGAGCGTGCGGTTCGTTGAATTTATGGATATGTTTTGTGCAGAGTTAAGGCTTTGAGCCTATGGGATTAGCCGTATTATAGACAAACCTCTGCCAAATTTTTCGGAAAACCTTCAAAATCTACAAATACACTTCCGTTATTTCAAGGGAAAAGCTAGTAAAGCTTATTTGAAGTCCTAAAAACCTTAGGGGTTCCTCTCGGGAACCACTGGCATGTGATACGCCAACCCGGGCCAGGGTAGGCTGTTATACAAAAACAAATGACTTCTTACTTGTTAAACACCAGCAGAAAGAAAAGTCACATTTTCAGGATGGCTCACACACCGTTTCGGGGTTGTTTGTTTCCATTTTTGGTAAACTTCAACTTTGAGTCTAACGGTTGTTTCCACCCTGTTTTCAGTCTTAACAAGTGGGTTGGATTACTTTTTGAGCCAAGGACCGATGCACAACATCTATCTTCATAACAGTTCTATTTTTGAGGGACTCAAACTATCCGTTACAACGGCTAGTAAAGCATCCAGAGTGAAGACTAAGGCACAAGGATATCTACTTTGTTGATTATAAATAAAAGCCACTTCACAAGACTTAGAAGATTACTGGAACTCAACTATCAACTCATATACTCAATCTTTTTAGTTTTTAACTCGTACTTAGTTTTCTCAAATTTTGAGTTGAAACAAGAAGTGTTATAATCGGTAACATTCTTACTTTACTCAATTCTTACGCTAATTCCTTTAACCGAGCTGTAAGGGGTAACCCAACTCGGTTGCACCTAACAATAAAGGGTAACTCAATTAAGAAGTATTAGCACGGATAAGAGATTTTCTGTGCCTATGAAAAACTTGTATTGAATTGTCTAAGGGAACAATTCGAGAGTCGATCCTTAAATTTTGTGGATTCAAAATAGTGGATTTGACTTGATATCCGGACTGACACCGGTCGTGGTTTTCTGGCCCAAAGGATTTCCACGTAAGTTACCTTATTCTTATCTTTTTTGAGTCCAATCTAAACTCAACATATTTGTTCCGAGTTCGAGACTTGTGCATTGTATTCTAATATTTTCACAAAATTTCCTTCACACCCTATTCATCCCTCCTCTAGGATGATTCAAACTCTCATAACTCAAATTTTCATTGGGAATTTGATATTTCATTTTGCACAATCAGTTCAAAACATATAAGCCTAGGTTTACTTTGATCTAAGCTTATAATCCATCAACTCATTCTAGTCCAATTAGCAATTTATTTATACATTTATATGGATAATTCACATAAATAAAACTAAGTTTATTTGATAATGATGTGTAATTGCTAATTACTAGGAAAATACCAAAATAAGCTCAATTGAACACTTGAATTTCTACTAAGGACACCTAATAAATAAGATAGCCTATGTGGGAATCAAACCCACACCTTTCTACTAAGGACACGTAGCTCTACCTATTAAGTTAAAAAGCTGTTAGTAATTGTTAGTAAGCCGGAATTGCAAAAGTACAGATAGCTGAATGCATTGCCATAAATACAATGCTAAAGCCAATCCAAGAAAACCTCGTAAAAGTGGCAATATTTGCCCAAAGCTCAAACGTCAATCCTCCAGATTTCGAAAAAATCCTAAATTTGAATATTGAACACTAACGAACCCAAACTCAATTTTGGAAAATATAACTTAATTTGACTTTTTGTTGGAGTATTTTTGGGAAGTATGGGGATTTTATCGAACTACGAGGATGGAACCAAATTAAAATTAGATTGCTTAACTAAGATTAACTAACAACCTAAATTCAAAGTTTGACTATTAACCTAATTATTCGGACAAATAGCAACTAAGTAACCTCTTATACGAATTTGCGAATTGAAATTGAAACTAAGAGTAACAACAATAGAACAAATCACAACAACAAATTGACAGCTTTTCCATGAAACCAAATCTAAAAATAAAATTATGACAAGGTCAAGAGCTATACCCAGTCGTGCACACAACAAGATCCGAAGAGAGGAAACTTGAACGACAATTCCTTCAAATTCGCATATGCAAACTCCACGGAATCACAACCTAGATTCGAACTCAATACTAATCAGATTACAAAACAAAAATCAAAATCTAAAATGAAAATTTTAAAACTAAAAACTATACTAAACTTTGAAGATAAAGAATTGGAAATTTTCGGAAGAGAAACTCGCGGCTCGCCCTTTTGATCGGTGCTCGCCGATTGCCTCTACTCTTGCCATTGCTTCCCTTTTAAAGCTTCTTTCCTCGGTCCTTTTCTTGTGCTCCTTCCTGCTTGTAGATAAATTACCCAAGGATCTCGGTTGTGGATAGAGTTTGAAGGGGATTTGAGTTCCGGTGCCTTGAGAGAGCCGAAGAAGAGAAGAAAGGTAATGGGCTTCGGGTTGGTGAAGGACAGCAGCAGCGAGAGAAAGGGATAAAGGCATGAAAGGCTCGGGTTTCTTTGGGTAGCAATAGAGATCGAGTGGAGAAGGATTCCAGGGGCTTAGGTTTTCCGGGTAGAGGATGCTCGAAGAAGAGAGGAAGAGGATGAGGGCGTTAGGGTTTCGGGTATGGTGATGTCGAAGAGGAGAGATTAAGGGGATAGGCTAGTAAGAGAGACAGTTGAGCGTGAGAGGAGAGAGGGCTAGGGTTAGGGTTTCGGTAGGGGTGAGTACGACCGACGGGTACCCTAGAACCAGATCGGAACCGATCAAACAAGTAAGGTTGTGGAACGTGAACCGATCAAACGGGTAAGGGTAAGGTTCCTAAAATTTAGAAACTCGTCAAACGGGTAAGGGTAAGGTTCATAAAATCAAACCTTGGAACCGTTTAGACAAGTTCGAGTTCCGAGTACTCGAACCGCTGGTACCGAAACCGTTACTAAAGTTTTCAGCATTTTCGGTTTTGAGGCCCATGAAATTTTTAAGTTTGAATTTCAAATGTGTGGCCCAACTTATTAGAAACCCTAATCTTTCTCATTCCTCTGCCATTTCGCTCTCCCTCCCTCGGTTCATGTTGCTCTCTCTTTGATGCTCGCTTGCTCCTCGATGTATCTCCTTCCTCCTTCTAGTCCTCGTCGACGTCGCTTCCTTCCTCCTAGTCCCGAGTCCCAACTGTCGCCTTCCTCTCCTCATCGCCTTCCTAGTTGCTGCAACCCCACGCGAGCCTCTCTCTCTCTCTCTCTCTCTCTCTCTCCTACCGCCAGTCTCTCCTTGCGGCTTCGTCCTCCTCATTGGTGCTCTGTTTCCGACGAAATAGGTAATTTTTTAATATCTTGTTGTTTTCTTAATTTTGGTTGTATTTTATCTCTCATAAGTGGATTCAATTTTTCTTTTGATTAAAGTTGTCTCCTACTACCAGTCTCTCCCTTACGGCTTCGGCTTCGTCCTCCTCGTCGGTGCTCTCTTTCCGGCGAAATAGGTAATTTCTTAATATCTTGTTGATTTCTTAATTTTGGTTGTATTTTATCTCTAATAAGTGGATTCAATTCTTCTTTTGATAAAAGTTCTTTAGTGGATTTTCAGTTTAGACTCCTTAGTTGCATAGATGTGGATTTACTTTGGATTTTCGGAATAAATCATACCTTAGAAGAAATAAAAAAGGAAGAGACTCGGGGTAACTGAAATATAAGCAAACCTCACAAGGTAGCTTATCTGGAAACAAAGAAAGAAAAATGTAGTGCATTAGTAATAAGACAGCATAAAAGATGAAAACTACTATTAAAAAATACATGTTTGTGGGTCCTTCCAACAAAGATATAATTTAAACTAAGATCTAGAAACATTACCACTATAATATTTTATCCTCTAATTCATTTTTTTAACATTGGAAGTGAATTTGTGTCTAACCTTTTATTGAAGTCCTTTTACACACATATACAAGTCTATGGTAACACACATGTATCAGATGCATGAAGAGGGTGTCATAACTCCCTTATTTGATTTAAATTATGTCTTTTTTAAAAACTGCTTCAATTTTGCTTCTGGCTATGGATATTTATTTATCAAATTAATGTTGCTTAATTTAAACTTGGACCATATTTATATTTATTTTACTGTTTTTTATTATGCAGTGCCAACTACAAAAATATGGATGGTGATTCGGTTAATGTAATCATAGAGCCACAAAGTGAAGATGGACCTTTGCCGACAGATGAACTTGAAAGAAAAAGAAAATCTCCAATGTGGGATCATTTTGTGGCCATTAAGAATGCATATGGTAAGATAGTTAAAAAGAGATGTATTTATTGTGATATAGTTTTGGCACATTCTTCAAATAATGGCACATCATCCATGAACAAACATCTAGTTGCATGTCGAAAGAATCCCACAAAAATTGATAAAAAGCAAAAGAAAATTAATACTTATCAATCTAGCAATAATGCTACATCTAGTCATGTGGTTTGTGAGTGTGAATTTGGTCCGAAGCTATTAGACTTGCCTTAGCTAAAATGGTGATTATTGATGAGGAACCCTTTTTCCATGGCTGAGCGTGAAGAGTTTAGACATTTTTGTAGTGTTGGCATTCCTCGATTTAATATTCCTTCTTGTTTCACTATTGCTAGAGATTGTAAAAAGATATTTGTGTTTCAAAAAGGGTTGTTGAAAGGCAAGTTGAAGGGATTAAGGTCAAGAATATCTCTTACTACTCGATTGTTGGAATTCTATTCAAAATTTGAGTTACCTTTGTTTGACTTGTCACTTTATTGATTATGATTGGAATTTACATAAAAGGATTAAAAACTTTAAGGTGATTGATAGTCATAAAGGTAAAGAAGTTGGGAAGGTTGTTGAAAAATGTCTTCTTGATTGGGGAATTAAAGATAAGCTATGTGCACTTACTGTTGACAATGCTAGTGCTAATGATGTGGTTGTTGGGTATTTGAAAGATAATTTGTCAAGTAAGTTTGTCTTGGACGGTGAATACTTTCAAATGAGGTTTTCTGCCCATGTTTTTAATTTGGTTATGCATGATGGTTTGTCATTGGTGAAAGACTCCATTGTTAGGATTCGAACTCGCTATGAGATATGTGAGGAGCTCTCCTTCTAGGTCTCTTATCTTTGAAATCTGTGTTGCATGTGAAAAACTTACTTGCCAAAGTTCTCGTGTCACTTGATGTTCCTACAAGATGGAACTCTACATACCTCATGTTGGAAGTTTCATTAAAATTTCGAAGGGCTTTTACGAGACTTGCAAAAGAAGATGTTGATTTTGTGCATTAACTCAAAGAAGTTGGAGAGGTTCCGGAAAAGATGATTGGGAAAGAGCTCAAGCGTTGGCTCAATTTCTAAAACACTTTTATGATGCTACTAAAAGGATGTCTGGGACTTTGTATTCCACTTCTAACCAACATTTTCATGAGTTATTCTTGATTTTAGCTACTTTGATGGAGTGGGAGCGTGATCCGAATGAAGGGCTTAATGATATGGCTACTAAGATGAAACATACGTTTGAGTTGTATTATGGGGACTTTAAGAAGAAGACAAATATCATGGTATTGGTTGCTATTGTCCTTTATCCTCGATACAAGTTGAAATTTGTGAAATTTGCCTCGAAATAATTGTATTCATATGATCCAGTGAAGGTTAATGAGATTTATGATAATGTGTCTCTGGTTTTTAAGCGTTTATATCATTTTTATGCTAAGAATTCTTCCAAAGATGCAAATGTTAGAGAAACTGGTTCTTCTTCTAATAATGATGTGATTGTCACTGGTGATGTTTTGGCAGCAAAAACCGACATTATAACATTTTTTTCAAGAGGAGGATAATGATTTGTATGGGGAGAAATCTGAATTAGTTAAGTACCTTGAGACTCCCCTTTGAAAATTGATGTTACTTTTGATATATTGAGTTGGTGGAAGGAGAGGCATAATGAAAATAACTTCTCTATCTTAACATCAATGGCAAAGGATATTCTTGCTATTCCGAGTGTCTACGGTTTCTAGTGAATCGTATTTAGTACTTCGGGTCGAGTACTTGATCAATATCGTAGTAGCTTGGGTCCAAAAACGATTGAAACTTTGGTTTGTTCACAAGATTGGTTGAGGGCATCCAAAATATTGATTGAGTTGGAGCAACTTTGGGAGGATGTTCAACAATATGAAAAAGGTAATCTATTTAATACTTTGATTTTTATTTATTATGTTAATAATATTGGTGTAACTTACTAACTTGTTTGATATTTTATTTTATATTTCATAGATCTTGCAGACGGTGATGGAGAAATTATTGATGTTGAAGATGCAATGACAGTTTAAAGACTACGTTATTTTTATTGAAATTTAGTTAATGAACTTGAGACATTTGGTTGTATTAATTTTTGAAGAGACTTTGTAAGACCTTGTGAGACAAATTTGGTAAAAATTGTGGTATTTAATTGTTTGTTTGTTGAACTTTAGTTAATTAAATTATTAACGTGAGTTGATGTTTAAAAGTTTTTAAGGCATTAAAGTTTTTTTCATAAAAATAATGGTGTAAATAGGTTACCATGGAACCGAAACCGAAACCTAAGGTTCGGGGTCAGGTTCCTAAAATTCAAGAACCGATCAAGTAGGGTCGGGGTAAGGTTCCTAAAATTCGAGAACCGGTCAAACAGGGTAAGGGTCGGGTTCCTAGTTTCGGGACAGGGTACCGAAACCGCTCACCCCTAGTTTCCGGTGAAGAAGAGCTTTTAAGTGAGGTAGGTGGAAGTGGGTCGATGGATGGATGGTTTCGAGGCCCGAGCGGATGGAGGGGAAAACGGGCTCACGTGCATGGTAGATGGTCGGTTTGGCCCGACTTTGATCCAATTCTTTAATTTTCCGCTTTTTATTTTACTTTTTGAAATTTTTCACACTTTTTATAAAAATAAAATAAAATAAATTAAAATTCCTATATTAATAATTATTACGAATAAAATAAGATGTAAGGGTATAAAAATATCATAAATTTGAACTCAACACTTTCTTCATACAATTTTCTCTCGGTTTCCCAAAAATAAAAAAAGTGAGTAAAATAAAGAGATAGATTACTTACGGCGTTGAATCGGAATGACTGCAGAGGGATGATTCCGGTAGGGAGTTATTAACACAAAGGATTAGGATAATTCGGTTGTCCGAATCTGCGCTGTAACGCCCCAAAAATTTTGAGTAATTACAAATTGGTAAGTTAATAATAATAACGGAAATAATTTAATTTCTAGGACACCAAGCCGCATATTTTAGAGATATACAAGGCCAATAAATTAATAATAAAATAGATAATTTTATTAACAATAGTTTAGGAGTAATAACCTTATTTAAAACTTAATTATACTCAAAACTAACGAAATAACATAAACTAAATTATTATTATTATCTGTCTGTCAATGATAAATTTCATCACTCTATGATAGTATTATCTAGGTGATCGATTCCAATTGAGGAAAGGTCCCCAATAAGTAATCAACCTAAAAACAGAAAATAATTTAGAAAGCGAGAATAGAATCTCGATCGAGAAGACCCAACCACGTTAAAACAGTTAGAAAAATATTTAATTCTATAAATGGGATAAGAGGGATAATGATGTAACATTTTCATTTTCAAGATTTCACAAATAACAAGCTATGTCGCTTGTATGTTCCCAAAATGGAGATAAACGATAAGGTAAGATGATAACACATGCACATGTTAGGACGAAGCAGTGGAAGCCCCTAGGCAATCACCATTAATGATAATGATAATGCTGATTGGGATACATGAGATTAAAAATCAAATTTAAAATAATAAAATGATTATTTACGATAAATAAGTTGAGTTTGAAAGAACCGACATCTAATATACCTTTTAAAACCATTCAGAATCGAACCTTGGACCTCCAATATGTAAGTATTAGTAACTTAGGCTTTCACAAAAGTAAAACTATGAGACACATCGATCCGCATTGTGGTTTGAGTGATATGGGCTTGATTTGTGGCAAAAGACACCACAATACCACTACTTTTAAAATTGTAAAAAAAAATGGATGAATTTAGGGATATATTATTTTGGTTGAGAGTATTTTGAATCCCATAGTGTGGGACACGTGGGATATTTATAGGTAAATTAGGGGTGGATTTCATGAGGTTTGGAATGTATAAAGACTAGCAGATTGTGCCTACATTAATTAAAAACATTTAAGAGATTGGAAATATAAAGACAATCAAGACATGTGATTAAGGATATAATTAAAATTTTAATTTATTACAATGAATTTTGATAAGATGATACATGAACTCATTGTCATTGTGGGTCCAAATATTGATATGAGATATTTATATATTATTATTATTATTATTATTATTATTATTATTAGTAGTAGTATTATTATTATTATTAGTGTGTTACGTGTGCCCTTGCAATCAAATTAGATTGACTAGCTGAGGGTGATTTCCGATGGCGATCATTGGCTGGCAGGGAAAGCCGCTGGCTATGGCGAGCCAGGTAGGATAACTTGTGGTATGCATACCCAATTGTCAAAAGTCATCAACCAATGTAGGAATATCACCAATTTTAGATTCAACTTCAACCAATCAACCAACAGGAAACTAACTTTAGTTTACTTCGACTCCTAAAACCTAATTACGTACCATAATAATCAACCCAAAAATTAATAAAAAAAATGATGTACATTAAACAATAGCCTAGATTTGATTTGATTTGATTTTTGGTTAGAAAGACAGAACATGAGTCTTGATTCGTCGAAGATCGTCAATGTGATGGCTTGCTCAAAACCATCGGTGAGATGAGAGGGAGTGAGTGGAGACGAGAGGTACTAAAGAGATAAGAGAAAGCTCGTAGAACTTGAGGTTGGATTCGAGGTGGGTGTCAAATGCAAGTGTAGAAGGTGGTTTGGTATGTTCGTCTAGCGGTTCAAGGAGGGGAGAAAAGAAAAGACAGATGATGTAGGTGAGTTTTCGAGTGGATTTTATCCAGCAAAAGAGAGAGAGGGAGAGACACTACTATAGAAACTACTTGTAACGACGGTCTTTAACGATGGTTAAAAGGACAAACCGTCATGAAAAATGAACTTGTTGCATTTTTGTAAAAAATGCGGTTTTTACTGTATATATGACAACGGTTCAACCCAACAACCATCGTCTAATGGTTGAACCGAACCTTAGAATACGATTCGAGTAAATGAATGCCATCATAGATAAGTCTACGACAACGGTTCATTTTACTAAACCGTAGTCTAAGTACTTTAGACGATAGTTCTTAATTGTGAACCATCGTCTAAAGTGCTGCACCAAAACCCCCTAGAACCCTTCGTCTGTTCATTGCCACCATTGCTTTGCTCATCTCCTTTTGGGCTCTCCTCTTCTCCTCCACCGGTGTTCTTTTCGCCTGAGTTTTCTCGTGCCTAAGTTCATCTCCTCGAAGCCCCTTTCCTCTCACTTTCACTCGTCTCAACCGAGTGAATTCGATCCCCCTCTCATTGTTCGTTGTTCGCTCTCTCTTCTTGGGCTCTTCTCTTCTCCTCCACCGGCATTCTTCTCTGCCTCCTGAGTTTTTCTTACCGGCATTAAGGAGGGCCTTCTTAGAGCCCATTTCCTCTCACTTTCACTTGCCTCAACCGAGCTCTCGCTTTCCTTAGGCTCTCCTCTCCTCGCTCTCGTCGTGCTCTTCTCTCGCCTCCGTTTTTCATCTCTCTCTCTCTCTCTGTCTCCCCCTTGGTACCCTGTCCCCTTCTCATATGTCTAAAACTAGGGTTTCAGGGTTCAATCTGGATTCAAGCGTTTTGGGTTCATTTGGACAAATTATTTGAATTTGTGGGCACTTGATGTTGTGTGTTCGATTGAGTGGATTTGTGCATCCGAGAATTTGTTAATTTGGTTGTTTCATGGTTGTTTCATCTGGATTTTAGGTTGTTTAACTTGTATGTTGTTTTACGTAGAAATTTAATCTTATATTTGAGGAATGTGAATGGATAAAATTATGAAAATAAGACAAGAGATAAAAAACGAGCAAAATTGAGGAACCGGGGTTACGGGCAACTAGCACGGGTCGTGCCGGACTACACCATCAGCCTGTGTTGGTTGCTCGCCCAGCCCAACTTACGCTACCACGTGAACATTAACTTCGAGAAAATAGGCTGACATCCCCGATTCATTAAGGACAAGCTATGGAACGATATTCGAGTAATCAATACATCTCAACTTAATATTGCAACTTATATTGTAAATGGTTAATATATATGTACTAATGCATATCGTTCTTGTGTTTAAGAGAACGTTCAACTTGAACGTTAATGAATCTTAGATCCCCTCCTTGAAACACAAGACCCTCATGTCAGCGGAAGAAAAGTTTAGAGATTATAAATATCGCATTGTCACTATATGGGTCTACAAAACAAAGCGAGATAAAATAAGAAGGTGGACCATGGGAGGTCTACAATTGTATCACGAGAGGAGGACCGGAGATTGTTTGAGTCACATGTCACCTCTTTAGAATACAAGGTAATTTCATTTAATATTCAATCTCATATACATATAGTGTGATGTTGGTTGTCGAATTGATATAAAAATGAAGAAATGGAAGTGTTACGCACCGATATTTTCGTTTCTTAATATTACTTGCGCAGGCGATAGGTGAAGCCAATTGGAAGAGGATTAAGAGCAATCCGTACCCTCATGTGCTATCCCATGGGGAATACGCGAAGTCGAGAGAAGAGGTTGTACAAGCAAAAGTTTGAACAACTTCAAACCACATCCGGTGAAGAGTCCACCATAGATACTTCGCAGCTCGTTGTTGATAGGGATGAGTCTGTGGATTGAAGGAAGAAAGAAGAAAGATAGAACCTTCACTACACCCAATGTAGAAGCTATTTCTCACTTACTCGTGAGTTTTTACTATTTTCCTTGATTTATCTTGAGAACTTACCGGTTTATTTTCTAAATTTGTCAAATGATAATATTTTTTTCTTCTTACAGGAGTCTTTGCCACAAGCATCGGCTTAAGATGCCGACACCACCGGAGGAGGAACAAGCTAGCCTTGGCCCTACAAAGTGATGAGCATCCCGGTCGTGTTCGAGCCGTCGTTGGGCAGGTGGGGATAGTTGAGTACTTTGGGATTAGAAAGAAGCATCCCGTCTCTTCGAGCGAGCACATGTCAAATTGCTCAAATGCAATCCCAAATGTCCCAAATGACTCGCACGGATCGAAGATATGAGGGCACGAGATGTGGGCGAGAGATGAGTCCCGGATGAGGTCGTACTTCACCAACATGGGTATGTCGTTACCTAGCAACTTTGATGATGTACGTCCTTTCTCACTCCACACACCGGCCAGCGTGAACGCGAGCTCACCCGTCGACTAATTCGAAGTTCTTGCGGAGGTAATTAAGATTTTGCAACCTAATTATATTTACATGCGTATTTATATTTTGACTAATTAATGTAAAATCTTGTTGAATAATTACTTATAGTATGTTTTTGTTGTTGCGTAACTCCGGCGTGTGGCCGTTGAGTAATAACTTATTTAATATATTTTTGTTGTTTCGGATGCGAGCCATTATCCCGGAAAATGTTTACTTTTAAGGGAGTCTCTGTCCATTTATTTTCGGGGTTTTTAGGTTATTTAACTTCTATGTCAAATTTTTACTTATTCTTATGCAGTCGGCGAATTGCAAGTTAGCTTCTCATCGCCTTCACCTAGAGCATGTTGTGGCATTGGGTGTTGTTTTCCCGTGGACGGTAGATTTTGTCGTTCATGGGACACCCCTTGCAGCTGATGAGGCAAGGGTGAGTGTCAAATAGGTCATACACGAGAAAGGCGAGTGTGAGTTGTCAATCCGGGAGCGGACCTCCACACTCGTTGACGATGCGGTCAATGCTTTTCTTCGTTAGTCCAAGAGTTTGGTCATCCTCACTACAGTAATTCATTTGTATTAAAAATATTAAATTTACTTGTTGTTAATATCACGTATATATGTTTCTCATTTTTGTATTGATTATTGATTAGGATATCGGGGACAGATCCGAGAGTGGGATGAAAGGCGCTAGTGGCGAAGCAAACGTTCAATGGCGCCCATTGGTTATCCGAAGAAGTTTTCTCTCAAATCCATTGGGGAGTCTCGCACGGATTGATGTGCTACTCGGAAAGTTATGTGCGGACTCTATCAACAAAGGACCAGATCATCCGTAGCACGCCATTTCACGTGTTTGGGCTACGTGAAGTGGATTTGTCGGTCTTTGTCTTCCCGGACGATATATTGCAATTTTTGCACATGGAGGAAATCGGCGTATCCGCTATTACGCTTGGCGTGATGTGAGTTAATATATTCTTAATAAGTTTTTTTAACTAATTAATTTCAATTTCTAACTATATATTAATATGTAAGGTGGCTACATGAGATGGGGAATGACTTTGTTCGGTTTCTAAACCCTACTTCCGTTATTCAAGGACCTGGGCTGAATCGTGACGAACAAGTCTCCTATATATTTGACGTAATGAAAGATGTCGCGGATGATAAAACATTGTTTCGGCGAGTGTTCAATGAAAGGTATAAGTGGACAAATAATGAACTAATTAACCGATGAAATTTTTTTATGGTGTTATACATACTTATATAAAAATGTGTTATTTGTAGCCACCATTGGATGCTTGGTGCTATATATCCAAGGGATAATATGGCCTACTTCCTTGATCTTCCGGGTCGTGACGTGAGGAAAGATATCGGGGACGTCGTCGAGGCATGAGTTCATACTTTTAATCATTTTTTGCTGTTTTCTTAAGTAATTTTTTAATGATATGTCTAACTTGAATTTTATTTTTCCGATTGAAAAATAGTGCTTTAGCTCGTTATTATTTTGGCAGAGGCATCAAGCGAGTGAAGAAAGTAAAACCACTAATTGTCCCCAGTCAAGGTGAGGTTCTCTTGGTTATTAGAGTTTACTTTAGATGTTTTTCATTTCATAGTACTTGCTAGATACATAAGTACTAATTAATTCTCTGTATTGGGAATATATTTTATTATTGTAGTGACATAAACAAACGGGTAACGTGGAGTGCGGCTTTTACATTCTCCAAGTACATGAAAGAGATTGTGACCAAACTCGAAAAGTATGCTAGTGCTAGAGAGGTATAGTTGCATTTGTAATTGATTATTATATATTCTTTTTCAGCTTGATAACACTTGCACTAACTTAATTAATATGTCTTTTACAATATTGGTTACAATATTTCCCAGGAAAGAAGCCGCCCACTCCATATACGGATGAAGTGCTCAACGAGTTAAAATAAGGTTGGTCGAGTTTGTATACAACCGTATAAAGGAATAGGTATATATATTCCAGCTTATTCTTCATTATTTGATAGGTCAAGTTTATGATTTTAGTAGTCATACACGATTATAGGTATAATATGTATATAGGTATGTATTTTTTACACTTGCAAAGAATATTCTCAAATCATTAACAACAATCAAAATAAAGGAAAGCCGAGTCTTGTACCATTATATACAAAATGTGATGAGTATCTTTGTTTTGTATATATTCTGCTGAAGAGTGTATTGGGTTGTGGTTTTGAATATGTTTTTGCATATGATTTTTTGTACTTGTATAGAGGGGCAAGCAAATACAAGAAAAATTATTTTAAAAAACAGGCTTATGATGACGATTCTTAAGTAGAACCATAGTCATAGGTCTATCTATGACGACGGTTCAAATGAAGGAACCATCGTCATAGGTGCTCTGTAATAAGTTTTTTCCAACTAAAGAGGAAGGGTTATGACGACGGTTAAAATGAAGAAACCGTCGTCATAGAGTGACCTATGATTACGGTTTTTACAATCGAATCGTTGTCATATAGTGACCTATGACTAAGGTTTTGAACCATAGTCAAATATGGTACATACAACGACGCCCAAATACACAATGCTCGTTAACCTTATTAAATATCGTTTTTAACCATAGTTAAAAGTGTTTTCTGTATTAGTGAGAGAGAGAGAGAGTGCATTGAATAGGTAAACGGAAGGTCTGAAATGACAATAAAAGTTCGAACCCTCCCTTTCTAATGCTCCATTTTTTAATTGGTCATAGTCACATAAACTTATTTAAAATCACCTTTAATACTAGCTGTTAGATGAAGATCTGACGGTCCAATATGTTGAGCACATCTAATACAAAAGTGAGGGCTCACATAAACCTTTATGTATGTATATATGTGTGTGTGTTGAGTGATTTGATGGGAGATTGACACATGACATATCATCATTGGTCAATTCCTATATTTTTTTAATTTGAAAAGAGTAATTAATTAAAATAAAAATTTATGTCTAATGTGATTGATTACTATTACAAAAATCTGCCATAATTTATTAATTTATTTTGTAGTGTTTTTCTGGTGCAATTTTTACTTCATCTTTTATATTATTTCTTGAAAAAAGTAAGCCAAAATATTTATCTTATAAGTTTCTATGTCATCATTGATCATCCTCACCAATTTTAATTAATTGCATTAGTGCCCACTAATTTTTATCATAAAGCACCACAAATTCCATTTATCTTCCACAATATTTTATCAATTAAATAGGTCAAATGATTAATTAAATCGTTTTAAATATTTCAAAATTTTAATAGGCTAAAATCAACTAGAAATAAATTAAATACATCAATAATTAATTAAAAAGGACAATTGACTATAAAAGGGAGTAATGATGTCCCTTGATAGTCATTTGATGAATTAAAAAAAAAAAGAAAAAAATTACCAAAAAGGTCGATCATTGACCATCATTACTAAATGATGAATACATGTCGTCTAGAAATCATACAGAATAAATTTAGATATTCATGAAATTCTGGTTACGCTGTGATGGATGGAGGTCATTAATAACAAGTAACAGAACAATTAAGGTTGCTAATGGTTTGATCATATTATAATCATCGGCCTCATGCATATACGTTGAAGAATAATGAAGCATTAGCTGATTACTATATGATTATTTTTTTAATTTTATATTTGACGCTCTTTTGTTGACGAAAGTTTTGATTCATATGTTTTATAATACTAATCTATTTGCCATTAATTTGTATGCTATATAGAATTTGAAAAAATATACATAATATTTAGGTGTCACTTTAGTTTTCTAATTTTTTTGTTTATTTTGGTCTTCATGCATTGGATCATTCGTTGATTAATTATAATATGTTGGATCAATATTCAGTAATGATCATTTTAGTTTATATATGTATGACATGATCTAAAACATTAGAAAAAAAACATATACTTAAATATCGAGAATTTCAATGTAAATGTGTGAATATTTTGTGATCTTTATCTATAAGAGCATAATTTAGATAATGGAAGAAGACAAACATTTATTAAAATATAAAATAACACGAAGTAATATAAATTAGTTTTAAACAAATATTTTAAAAGAATCCGTGCATAACACCAATTGAAAAATCCTATAGATACTTAAAATTGAGTACTTTGATGGGTGATCAAACAAATTTAAAAAAAACATGTTAAAAATTGAAAAATCAAACAAAGTTTGAATATAGCCGTGCGAAGTACGAAATCTACACTAGTATATAAATTACAATCTTGGTATTTGATTAAGGCTCCATTTGATTATAGAAAAATTAGAAAGAAAGAAAAAAATGGAAAATGAATTTCTTCCCTTGTTTGAATTAAAGAAAAAGGAGAGAAAAAAAGTTTGATGAAAAAATTATGAAAAAACTTTGTCAATTTGATCAACGATATTTTCCTTCCAAAATTGAGAGAAAAATGGAAGGAAAATTTTATATAGAGGGAGAAAGAGATAAAAAAGAAGGGTTTAATTAATTAAGATCATTGAAAGTTATTTTTCTCCCCTTATAACAATAATGGATAGATAAGAAAAATAAAGCGACTTGGATTATAACTTTTTTGTCCATTTTTTCTTGAACTAAATACAAAAAAAAAAAATTCCATTATTTTTTTCTTTATTTTTTATTTTAATTTTCTTTTCAACATCTTTTCTTTTTAATCACATAGAGGCTAAAAGGAAAAAAAAAAAAAAAGTGTCTGAAAGTCTCGCTCTGCCGTCAACATCTCTTGAATTCCAGACACTGATTGATAGGTACACAATTACTTTGATTCTCTCGCTCCCGCCCTTCCATACTCCCTAGTTTCTCTTCTTACATAACCCTTTCCTAACCTCCGTTCGTTCTGGAGTCAATCCAGAAGCTCTAAACGCTCCTCTCTCTCTCTCTCTCTTTCTCTCTCCCCTTCAATTTCATAGAACCGAAGATGCGCCCAAGGTCAAATGGGAGAGAGGGGCAGATGCTTCCATTGTTAGGGTTTCTGCTGCTCCTAATAATGACCTCTTCACTCGATGCGAGATTTGTGGTGGAGAAGAACAGTTTGAGAGTTACATCGCCTGATAGCATCAAAGACACCTACGACAGTGCTATTGGCAACTTTGGGATTCCTCAATATGGAGGAAGCATGGCTGGCACAGTCGTCTATCCAAAGGATAATCGGAAAGGGTGTAAAGAGTTCAGCGATTTCAGCATTTCTTTCCAGAAGAAGCCCGGCGCATTGCCCACCTTCGTTTTGCTCGATCGTGGAGGTTTTTAGCTTAAACCCATCTTTAACTAATGGTTGACTCTTTGATGTATTGTTCGATTTGGTTTAAAACGCGATTGGTAATTAACTTGAGCTTTGTTTTCATGGTTGAACTTCTAAATCGGATTTGTTGTAAGTATTTGAAAGTGTATTGACTTAACAGCTTACAGCTTGTTTTATACTTACCTTGAGGAATGTAATTCTTGTTGAACATCTGTAGTGGCTTTTTCGCAGCTTTGAATGATTTGGATAAATTTATGGATTCACCTTGGATCATGTCTAATGTTGTTGTTGTCTATTGTTGGGGCCACCAAGAACTTTGGCTTCACTTGGATAGGGGTGTTGGTTTGTTATGTACTATTTTAAATAGGTAACGATTATTTGGGTTGACATCTTAAAAGCAGGATATGGAGTTTTCACTCTCAATAATAATGAGATATTTACAATGTTGGATGATGATGATGATGTTTTTGCTTATTCATTTTGATGTTTTCTTGTTTTGAATGTGCCATTGAGCTAGTCCAAGGGTGCGGCCGGACTGAGAAAAACGGTCCATATATTTGTTGTTTGAGTAGCATTGCTATAGTTTTGATAAAGTCTATGTGATCCATGCGCTTCCCAAAAATGAAAATGTGTGGAACACAATTTACTTGTCAAGAGGGAGTGGTCTACATGTGTGTTGGAAAAGAATGAGGGTTCACTATCTCATCTTACGGGAAGGAAAATTGATGAAATTGGGGCAAAAAAGAAAATAAAGTTCTGTTTTGATTTATGTGTGTGGTTTGTCAGTAACTCCTGAGTCGAGAGTGTCTCTCCCCATACTATGATATTCAGATTGTGTTTGATGAACCATTGTGATATCTCCTTTTCTTTAATCAATTATTTATTCATTTATATACTTTCCCACTTCTGCTTCGTTTCCCTCTCAGTTGGTAGACCGGCGGTTACGTTTCTTTAGATTGTTCAACACTTACTGTTCCCCTTTTTCTGAGGGTTATGTTGTTCTTTGTGTGAAACTAGTAATTTTAATTTTCTGTTTGTTTGCAGATTGCTTTTTTGCTTTGAAGGTGTGGAATGCCCAGCAAGCTGGTGCTGCTGCTGTGCTCGTTGCAGATGATGTTGATGAAACATTGATAACTATGGACACACCTGAAGAGGATAGTTCATCTGCAAAATACATTGAGAACATAACTATACCTTCGGCCCTTATTGAGCGGAGCTTTGGTGAAACTTTAAAGAAAGCACTTAACAATGGGGATATGGTAAATGTGAATCTTGACTGGAGGGAAGCTGTTCCTCACCCGGATGCTCGAGTAGAATATGAGTTGTGGACAACTAGCAATGACGAATGTGGGGTCAAATGTGATATGTTAATGGGATTTGTGAAAGAGTTTAAGGGGGCTGCACAGATACTTGAAAAGGGAGGTTATACTCAATTCACCCCACATTACATCACTTGGTATTGCCCTCAGGCATTTACTATTAGCAAACAGTGCAAGTCGCAGTGTATCAACCATGGACGATATTGTGCCCCGGATCCTGAACAAGATTTCAGCGCAGGTTATGAGGGTAAAGATGTGGTACTTGAAAATTTGAGGCAGCTTTGTGTCTTTAAGGTGGCAAATGAGACAAACAAGCCCTGGATTTGGTGGGATTATGTTACTGATTTTCAGATTAGATGTCCCATGAAGGATAAAAAATACAACAAGGACTGCGCTGAGGGAGTAATCAAATCATTGGGTAAGTACTAGAAGTAACTGGCTTTTCATTTCTGATGGTTTTGTGTGGATGATATGCTAATTGTCATGTTTCAACTGCAGGACTGGACTTAAAGAAGATAGAGAAGTGTATGGGAGATCCTGAAGCTGATGATGAGAATCCTGTCCTGAAGGAGGAGCAGGAGGCACAAGTGTGTCTTATGCACTTTTCTATCCTTTCTTCAGCTAGCTTTCTGTTTTAATTCTTTGACATTGACATTCTTTATGTGGTATCTTATTGGAATTGGATTCAGATTGGCAAAGGATCTAGAGGTGATGTAACCATATTACCCACACTTGTTGTCAATAATCACCAATACCGAGGTAACTACTTGGCTGTTTTTTACTATCACACTATAGGTGCTGGTTTTCTCCTTCTATACTATGAAAATGTCTGTTGACAGGGAAGTTGGAAAAAGCAGCTGTGTTGAAGGCCATTTGCTCTGGTTTTGAGGAAACTACTGAACCTGCTGTTTGTTTGAGTGATGGTACATTTTCTGTTAGCAGTTGCACTGAAAGTTGTATGATGTATGAATTTATTGTCTTGTATATATATCTAATATCACCCTTTATCTTTTGATGCCAGATATTCAAACAAATGAATGCCTGGATAGCAATGGTGGTTGTTGGCAAGACAAATCAGCCAATGTTACAGCTTGCAAGGTATTGATGATGTCAGTTGGGTCAGTTTTCTTCTTCGCCCGTAATCTGTCTTGAATATTTTTTGGGGGGGAGTTTGTGATTGAGGTTTTTTGTTTTTCCTTTTCTGTCTCTCATTTTCCCATTTTTAGGACACATTTCGTGGAAGAATATGTGAATGCCCTCTTGTCAATGGCGTGCAGTTTCAAGGTGATGGCTACACTTCATGCAAAGGTAAAAATTGGATTTAAACTCTTCTACGTAAATGTTGGCACTTCAGTCCCTGTAGATGCGTTTTTGGTTCCTTGATCACCTTACGGTTATAGCTACTCCTGCAATTGATATTTTAGATGATCAAGGAAAATCCCAGAGCAAATAAAACTATAAAAGAGGTTAAGTAACTTTCTTGATTGTTTTATCTGGATAAGTTTCTTTGTGTTCATACCAGAAGTCCAGCATTCGTCGGACTCAGGGAAAAACACTGGATACTGGTACCAATTTAAGTATCTGGTACAGGAGACCAGAATTTGGTCAGATGTTGTCTGTGGATTTGGTTGCAGCAGTGGTGAAGAGTCTAAACCTTAGTATGCACCGTAAATTCTCTTTGTTTTAAAGTCTATGGTCAATTGAAATTTGAAATGAGTTAATACTTTAAAAATTCAAGTGAATTCAGTAACTTCGGTAGAAGCTAAGGATGTTGGGAAACAAAAAAAAAAAAATCAAAGATTGTGACTGAAAGTCGTAAAAAATCCAATGTGGCCTCTAGGAACTTGTCAACCCTTTAATTTGTCTACTCCTCTCTTTCCATTTATAATACCAAGCATATTCTACATTTCAGTGACCTTATTCTTTCTGGTTGGTGTTTTCACCCATTAGTTTTAAAAGTTAGCCTGGCATGCACCTGTACGTGAGCTGCCTCTGCCACACCAATCCCAGTGATGCCATAAAGTCCCACAGCTTGCCTCAAGCTGAGGTTTGTGTGATTTATAGAATCCATGGTACTTTACTAGGAATTGTCCGCTAAAATTGGGAAAAATAAGAAAATAATTACAGTTGACATATCTAGTATTCAATTGGAACATCCAATAAAAAGCCTAAAGTAGCCTAGTTTTCGAAAGCCTGCCTGAGGCAAGAGGTGCAAACTCTTGAGGTTCGTAACTTCTGCAACTCTAGGATTCAAGCCTATCCGTTGCTCAATTTTTCTTTTTGTGCTAGATTGCTGCTGCACTGACTAAGGTTCCAGTAGGCGGTGGAGAGAGAGATTTTAATGATAGAAAAATTATTTTCACTGAGGAAAGCCGTGCACTTATAGGCATGCTTACGAAGAAAACCTGCTCCCTCTTTTCTGCCCTTGTGAACCCAACTTATGGTCTTTCGATCATTCATCATTTTAACTGGGAAAAGGTTATGCTCTTAGTGTTTATTTTTGATTTTCTGAATTAAAGTTTAAATAAAATCCAATACGAAATAGTTTACTGTATAGGGATCTCAGAAAATATTAAGTAAACATCTCCACATGAGAGTCTCAAAAGAGGCATATTTGTGTATTTAGGGAATGATTTTTAAACTTTTTGCAAAATGGTTTTGTGACCTTTGTGATGCTTGCCCTTCAATTTGCTCCTTACCATTTCTTTGGTGACAGGGATGTTTCTCACCTTGCATCCTGTAGAATTTAGGTTCACCCAGTTCCAAGGAAAGTCGATGATATGGGATGGAATGGATGATCATGGAGCAATTCTCATATGAGACAAGATAGGTGATGTGCAACACCCTTGAGCAATGCCTATCTAAAAGGGTTTACTCACCAAAATCTCACATGTATCAAAACATTGAATTGTCAATGTCATGCAAGCCTGCTGTAGAGCTAGTTTGCCATACTACGACCCAAACCATGATTGCGAACTAAACAGCATTTTTGAAACCCTTGGGTTTACACCTGTGAAGTACATAACATAAGGAAACTAAAGGATGTTAACTAAAAAGGATAGAAAGATCTACCCTAAAATGATCTTAATAAATTAGGAAACTAAATTGCAAATGGATATTATACTAAATATCCCTAGTTTGGTTATCGTAAAGTTAAAGTGTTCTTTGAATATACCTATGAAAATAATTAAAAATTATCGAAGTTAGACTGATCTCTACTTTGTTTGGGTTTTATGGAGGGGAAGGGAAGGGAAGTTAATGGAGGGGAAGGTGAAGGAGGTAATAAACCTTCACTCTATTTGGATTTGTTATTGAGGAAAATGGAGGGTGAATTCATTAAAAATCTTCCCCTCACTCCCATTCACTCCCAATTTGGGTTGGGGGAGGGGGAACTGAGGTAATGGGGATGATGTGTTGCCCTGCCCCTTTCTTCCCCTCCTTTTAATTTCCACAAATAATTGTAAAAGGAGTTACGTAACCTCCTTTCCCTCCCCTCTCCCTCTTTACCCTCAATCCAGAGGGTAAATATCAAAATATATCTAATTTCCTCAATCTCCAAAAAAGCCATCCTTTTTCTTACCGCCTGCAGTATTCTTCTAAGTGTGAAAAATTTGGACCTCAATTTTTGAAATGATAAGAAATTGGGCATGAGGAAGATAGAATTGATTCAACTTGGCTGTTTATATTTTGAATTTCATGCCTCGAAATCCTCTTGAGCAGTATTAACCATGTAAATATTGGATAAACTTCAGTCTTCTTGAATAATTCCTCTGGGATTGAAAATTCAACATGTTCAGAAATTCATCTGGTCAGATTCATCTCTTATCACAATTGATCAAATCCTTAAATGGCCTGTAGAATTGACGATAGATGTTGGGAAAGCTGTTTTGAGATGTCTTCATTGACATGCACCAGATGCTCTTGGTGAGCTTTTATAGATCTCTGACTTAGCTTCTTATTCATTCACATCAGAAATGGCGTCATTCCCATCATTTAATGTACCACTGTCCGAATCTTGATGCCTCTCTGCTGCCACTACCTCTTCAGTGGCATCCCGTGTAAAAATTTTGTCAAAATGATCTAGAATGATTGTTCCCTTGTTATGATTCATGTAGTCTGAGACTCTTCATAAGTTTCATTTTCATCATCCCCAATAATTGTAATCCTATCATATGCATCATGGTAGGTTTCGCTCATCTCATCTAAATAACAAATTTGTGGTTTCCATTTTTTTGTTTTTTGTGATAAAGCCCTATAATCTCAAATGGGAAGTCGCCAAGG
Organism: Talinum fruticosum; assembly: GCA_021018815.1. Classification (NCBI taxonomy): domain Eukaryota; kingdom Viridiplantae; phylum Streptophyta; class Magnoliopsida; order Caryophyllales; family Talinaceae; genus Talinum; species Talinum fruticosum. Next base: position 3,322,053 of record JAITYX010000036.1, on the reverse strand, counting down.
TATTAAAGAAGCTCGAGAAGGTTCAAAATCAAGCTCATATCTTGGAATTATGGCTTAAAACCTCTTGTGAACTCACAAAAGAAAGATCCAACTCACAGCAACCTTCACAAGTTTGATACCGTTGATGCTTGGTTAAAACTTTTGCTGTCACAGCATATATGGGGGAATAAAATTCATTTGAATATGATCAATAACCAAGCTAATTCTTTCTATGCCCATGTGGAGAGAAAACTGGCATAGAACATCAGTTATTTCCATGCGATTCTTTATTGTGTATGGTCGTGAATAGAGTGATGATTTTCTTCACAGCAAACTAATACCACTGTAGAGTGTAGACAATTAACTCCACTTGGAAAAATAGAAACTCTAAAAGCTGATCTGGAAAACAGCGAACTGATCTGGTCAAACTGATTTGGAATATGGAAACAACCAGCAAAATGTGATCTGGAAAGTTCTCTATTTTGTTTTTTTCTTCCTGATCCTAAATCAAAGGAACAGTAAACAATAAGTGGCAGCAGCTAGAGTGTTCTTACTGTAATTTCTATTGAAAGAGTTGACAAAATCAAAATCAAGATCTCATGCAATTATCTAAATATAGAATTCTCAATTCAGCTCCAATTCTTTATGGCATTCAAATATTCTTGTCCATTAAATAAGGGTTTATTTGTATAGCTAAGTTACCTGTACAAGTAAACTAACAGATATTGGGTACGGAAAAAAGGGATAAAAATATCTAACCAAATTTAGTCTTAATTACACCTGGCAATCGGGTCATTCGGTTCGGGTCAACTTCGGGTTGATCTTGTCGGGGTTTGGTTCGGTTTCGGGTTCGGGTCAACTTTGGTTAGGGTAAACTTCGGGTCGATCTTGTTCGGGTTCGTTCGGGTTAACTTCGGTTCGGTTCAACTTCGGGTCAATCTCGTTCGGGTTCAATTCGGGTTAATTTAGGATCGGGTCACTTTTTGGGTCAAAATTGATTAAAAATTGTACCACTATAGGCACAAAAGTCCATCCTAAAAAAAATGTGGGTTGGGTCACTTTTATTTGGGTTAAATCGATTCGGGTCTGATTCGGTTCGGGTTATTTTGGGTTCGTTTTGGTTTCGGTTTGGGTCATTTCGGTTCGGGTCGGAATCGGGTTCATTGGATTTCGGGTCGGTTAGGTTCGGTCGGTTCATTTCGGTTTTCGGGTCAAAATCGGTCCAACTGTTTCGGATGTCGGTTCGGTTTGGGTTTCGGGTCGTTCGGGTTGACCCATTCGGTTCGGGTCGGTTTTGCCGGGTCTAGTCTTAATAGATTATGAAACTAAAGCTCACTAATGCTACTAAATATGCTTGTATTATCTTAAATTATGCTGAAAATATGACTCGCAAAGATGATAAAAATTATCAAAATACAAAAAGGAAAAAAAAATTATCAAAATATGAAAAGAGGTTCTTTACATTCTAATGCCCTTTGTGGCATTAATTTGTCATGTCCTCATCCTTTTACTTATGGTAACTTTTTAGTGCTCTCACCTTAAAAGTTATGCACAATTTAGTCCTGAACCGACCATTATGGCTTTCCTACTTTGTTTTTCATGTTGTTTTTCCCCCAAAAATCTAATCTTCTGCATCCCTCCCCCTCCCCTTCCCCAGCACCACCATCGCCACGCACCCACCCCAACCACCGTCCTTCACACCATACTATCCGGTGAGATCGTCGGCCCCCAACTAGTCCATCCGCGGTGTTGGCATATCGAAAAATGCTCTATCTTCTCTCCCTTAATCTCCTGGCCTCCATTCTATCTCCTTGACCTCATTAATTCTTCTTCTTTGTCCTCCCTTCGTTTCTTTATCTCCCCTCCATCATCCAAAGAGATTTGGCATCATGTATAATTTACAGTATCTCACAAATATCCGACCCTCTCTTTCAAATTCATAAACTGCAACATTTGACAATCATTCCTTCTAAAAGACAAAAACACCAAATTAACAGCCGCTTCACCTACATCTTCTCTTCCTGATTCTTTCTTAGAGACATACTCAAACAGTTGATGGGCAAGAGTTGAAACTCACTGTAACTGAAACTCAACTGTAACTAAATAAATAAACCAAAATCATTCTAACCCACAACTTTAGGCATTTAGCGTTCATAAGGTTTTTTTTTGTTTATACCCGCAAATGATTTTCAGCTTGGTTTTCTTCTTCTGGGTGTGTAATAAAGAGGGGATAGAGAAGAAGAAAAGGGGAAGAAAAACTAAAAGAGAGAACTATTTGGTGAATAAATTTGGAGCAAATTGATATATTTTTTGTTTTAAAGGGTAGTAAGGAGGTTGACGGTGCAAGCTTGCACAAACAGTGGAGATAGTAATTACTGTACCTTTGCTGTTACATGAGCATATGAGAAGATGAAAAGTCTAAATTTTAAAGAAAAGGAGGGAGGTGAAAGGAATATTACAAAAAATTGGGTTGGGAGATAAAAGTGACATTGTGTTGTTGTGACCATGATTCCATGTATAGTAGTTGCCCACGTATTTAAACCTTAATGCTTGTTTCTTAAGAAGACTCATGGAAGCTCACCAAGCTCATTGGCTTGGCTCTTTGGATCGGCTTGTTTAGGCTTGAGTATATCACTAGTCTAAACTTATAAGGCTCGAAAATGTCTTGGATAACTATACGACACGACCTGGGGCTGGCTTGGCCTAAAAGTGAGTTGACTTGCGATCCTTTGCAGCAGATGTCTTTTTAAAAAGGTTCACCCTATTCCGACGGATTATGATGGGCAAATTTTTAATCCAATTGTAGATTTATGCACATTGAATTGGTTAGGTGGGGATTATAGTTCACTACTTAGTAAACACTTGTTTAGTCTAGATATGGCTTTCAACATGGAATCATGTTGTGTACTTTAACTGGAATAGGTTTCAGTGTGAACGGCAAGATTCCTTATGATGGTATATAGAGTTATGTGACTTCGATGCTTGAAGTCTATGTTTTAGTCGGGTTTTTTTCATTAGACGTCTTGGTAATTATCTCATTGAAGAAGTTCCACAAACATGGGCAACCTTGTTAAGATCAACATTACCTTTTGTGCGATAGGTTTTCAGCATAACTATAATCTATAATCTGCACTAAGGTCCCGTTTGGTAACTCGGATTTCGCTGTTTGTATTAGCTATTTGACTTAATTGTTTGTATTAGTTGTTCATGGAACATATGTTTGGTAAATATGTTTGGTAAAATTAGCTGGTTTCAAGAAGTATGATAAATTCCATTTATGTCAATAGCTTAATTTTCTTGTTTGCTTTAAATATTAGAACTTTTGGTTTATCCAATTTTGGTTACGAAAATATATTTGTTTATTATTGACTTAATTTTATTTCTAATAACATATTTGAAATTTTATATGAGAGAACTATTTAATTGCTGGGTAGGCCTAGTTAACATAAATTAATTGTTCCACACCTCTTGTCTTGTTCTAAAAGAGGAAAAAAAGATGAACTCTTTTAAACTAGTAACATAAAATTATTTACACATTTATGACCATCCATAATATAAAATTAACCCCATTGTCAAAATGCCTTGTTGTTTTAAAGGGACTTCAATTATTTAGCCCACTCCCAACGATTTCACCTTGCTGGGAAGATAAGAACAACTTTTTGCCCCCTTTCAACTCAGAAAATTGCAAGAACTTAGAACTCACTACCCTGATTGCTCTTGGCCTCCAACATGAATCTTTAAACTCGGTCGGATTTGATTGCACCGATTAGGAGATAACCAATGTGCATCATCAATAAGAAGAAAAATAGAGTATTTCCTGCCTTTAACATTTGCTAAAATTTTGAATCAATCCTCTCCGTTCCCCACTATAGCAAAATCAAAGGACTTACTTTTGATAACCACATACCTTTTGCCACCATCTCTCATGCTTCAGTCTCAAAAACCTCAAAAAAAGAGCTCCCTAATGCAAGGTTGAGGACGCAGAACAACACCACCATGAGCCAAACAAGCACAACAGGACAAAGAAGGCCTAAGTTGTTCTTTTCTGAACAAGAAAAACAGAAATTATGATGAGAATCCGGTCATTGGAAAGGTCGCCGGTGGCAGATAATTCGGCAACAAACTCACTGGATGTGGCAGAGAGGGCCGACGACTATTCATGATGTTAGCATTCTTATGCCTTGGAGCCCAATCAAAATTGATAGATGTGGTAACACTCCCCTACTCGAATTTCGTAATTCACCGTAGCAGCAAAATCCCCTAGGGCGAAAGTGAATGAGTCATTATACACTAGCAAGTATTATTGCTTTTGGTGACATACTTATGTTTATTTCATTGGTTGTTTATTTAGTTGTTCATGTATTCATTTGTTTGTTCAATATCTCTTGACATTTCTAAGATCAACATGTCTATGCTACTTTGATTATTTAATTATATTGCTTTATCTTATGCACTTTTGTGTGTATTATGTTGACAGTATCATAATTAACCCAACATTTTATGAATACAAGTATAATGATTGCCATAGTGGCATAGTGGGCTTAAAGAAAAAATCATACTAAGAGAAATGTGACCTATCATGTGGAAGTCTTAACAGCATGCTTCTGTGTTCTTTTTACTGCCAATATGACCGCAACTGCAATTGTGATAGAGTGCACGTTTTCTGTTTTTGTACATTTATATGTGACATGATATGTGTTGTACGAAATGTGTTATGACCATATTTCCATATCCTTTAATGAGTACTTTTCTGCTTTGTTAGCAAATGGTCCTGGTAAATGCAAGATCAACAATGGAGGCTGCTGGCATGAAACTCGAAATGCGCAGACCTTTTCAGCTTGTCTGGTAAGTCACTTACATTGGATTGGCATATATTTGAGACTGTATTTCTCACTTTGATATCGATAGGACCATGAGGATACCTGCCAATGCCCTTCAGGATTCAAGGGTGATGGTGTAGACAGTTGCCAAGGTAAAGCTCTCTTCCCGTCTCTGGTGTTGTGTTATCCTTGCAACATAGTAACTTCTTGTGTTCTAATCATTTTGTGAGTACTTTTTTGTCTGTCTTCCAGTCAGATTAACTCGGATTGGGTCATGTTTCAGGTCAACTCCGTTTTGGGTTGGATAGGGTGATTTTGGATTCGATTAGGTGATTTTGGGTACGGTGAGCCTATTTTGGGTGTTTGATTGGGTATGGGATCTTCAATTTGGGTTTTGGGTCTGGGGTCAGTTCTGCCACGTCTATAGATGATGAGCTCAATTTGGTAATTAATCTTATCCCAGCCTTAACTGATGTTTTATCTCCCATAAAAAACATTTCAAAATACCTTGTTGAACCTAATATTGGCATCAGCCATTCTGTCATATCATATGCTATCCTTAGAATGACAAGGTATTGTGCGTTGTATGGAACTCTTAGGAGTTCCTTCATAAGACACAGGACGGGACGAAGTTGGCATAGGTAAAAAATGGTTGTGGCTATTAAGCGTTCATTTCCCGTGGAAGGTTATTTGGAAATCTTTTGTTTGGTTTAAAGTTTCTTTTTTGTTTACGAAACTTCCCATGGAAGTATTTTCATTTGCGATAATTTGCAGAAGAGGGATAATGTTTTGGTGAATATGTGCTTCATGTGTAAAGCGCATGTAGAATCTCTTGACCACTTGCTACTTCATTGCCCTTTTGCTAGAGCTCTATGGGATCTAGCCTTTAGTTGCTTGGGAGTTTCTTAGGTGGTTTCTAACTTTCTTCGGAATCATCACTTTGCTTGGTAGGACTTTTTAGTAGGAAAGGTAAAAAAGAGGAATGCTATTTTAATCGTACATGTTTTTTTGAGAGCACTTGGCGTTAAAGAAATGGAAGAGTCTTTGATGCTGTGGGGATGCCTCTTCAGTGCTTTAAAGACGATTTCATCAAAACTCTCAATTTTTGGTAAAATGGAAACTTTTGTTATTCTTATTTTGACTTGTAGATTTTGTGGATAGTTTCCATATTGGATGTGTTACATGCTATGATCCTCGGACTTGGCATTTTCCTTCGGTGTACTCGTGTCGACACGACACGACACGAGTACGGACATGGAATACGTGTCCGACTCGGTCGATTGCACTCGAACACGTCAGCTATGGATAGAATTCGAGGCATGGTTGCAGGTGAAGGAACAAAAGAAGGTCAAGGAGGGAGACACATGTGATTTTTGTCCATCTCCCTTTGGTGGAAATTTCAATTTTCAGCTTTGGGAAAGAGGAATGGGAAGAATATTTAATTGCCTTTTAGGAAGAAGAAATCTGGAAAGAAGAGATCAATTATCTTTCTGGGGACCCATAAAACAGGAAATAATATTTAATTGCCATTTATTGTGCTTTCAGTAATGTAGCATTTATTGCCTTTTTTTTTTAGTTCATGTGTTATATTAGTATATTAAGTTTCCTTAAACTTCTTTTTTTCTTTTAAAAAAGTTAACCTTCCAATTCTTTTTCTATTTAATAAATTATTCAAATTCCCATTAGGTACCTGTGTCCCCTACCCATGTCTATTAAGCATCCATGTCCCCATACCCGAGTCCAACTTTTGGATTTGGATTCGCGTATCCTTAGTTTTTGCTTGCACCGAGTTAGTCACACATGTACCCGTGTCCGACATTTCGTACCCGAGTTCGAGCAACATAGGTTACATTTATATATCTTACTGCTAAAATTTTCCTACATTTATAAAAGTTGGTAGATTTCTACAGATTTCTTATCCTGTTTAGCACATGTTAAATATTTATTTTGTTTTATACATATTTATTTAAATTCTTATGAATGCCCTTAGATTCTAATAGATTTTCGCTTATTTCATATTTTTATCTTAGTTTTATAGGTTTCTAAATAAAACAAAAATGAGATATATGTTTTTTAAACCAATCAAACATGCCCCAAATATTCATAAACTGTGTTACTCGGATTCTTTGTTTTCCGCAGGCATACTTGTGCGGAACGAGAAACTTGGACACTTCAAATTAAGACTAAACTTAATTTTCTTTGCATATTGCCAAGCAGACACATGGACATGTTCATCAGGCACTTGCAAGTCTGAGTAATATAGCTTATCGATAACCTTATTTTTACTAAAAATCTGATATAAAAATAACAAATGATCATCAAAACACAATCCATATCCCAGATGCATACCCTACAGTCTTATCTAGGCAGGGTGGGGGAAGTTGAGGTGTAGCATCTTTACTCCCTGAGGTATTGAGAGGTTCTTTGTGTGGATCCCTGCATGAAATCACTATTGACTGTTCATTGCTCCACAGAAATAAAAGAAGTAAAAGATAGTTTACAGAGGCAGTCTGCTCTATTACACTATAATCCAAACAAAATTGTTTTCAAATACAATGATTGTCGATATGTTTTTGAAGAGCACTTACGGTAAAGTAAACATCGTATGAGTAGCAATAGTGAACTTTAAGATGGCTACACTGGAAGATGGAATTAACCGAGCTACCCAATTATAAGTTACTTGGACGTATTGAGGTGAAGAGAGCACTTGGTACAAGATGTCACATGTTAATGTGATTGGGTAAATTTCTATCATTTTTTGGTGATTAATTTATTGTTGGATGCTTTGCCAACTCTTGTCCTTTGAACAATCGTAGATAATCCTCTTGAATGTAAGTTCGAACAATATCAAGTTGTTTTGCTTTCGATTGGTTGTGGGCTTTGGTTGCTTCCGTGAGGGTGTGCCTTAGGGATGATAGTGACTCCTCCAAACCTGGTAGACTCGATCCATTTAACCGGGTCCGAGTCCAAAAATTTAGATCCGATTATCGGGTTTGGGTCCAAGTTGCTTAGATCGGGTCCGGCTATGGGTCTTAGAAGTTGGGACCTAGATCCAATCGAGATATGTTTTTGTTTAATAAAAATACTATAGCTAAACTGACTTATTTAAGTGAATACTTGTAGATTTGTGAGTAAACCTTAAAAGTTTTATTTCTTAGCATGTTGTCTACTATTGGTATTCTACTTCTTTGCATCTCTCTTCTCCACCTCTTGCTCATTAATAGTTTGTACTTGTATTATGGTTATTGGATAAAACACAATGTTTCGATCATATTCAAGAGGCAACAAATGTGAAATAATATAGTAAACATGTTACAAATTTATATGAAATAGTCCGGATCCATTATGAGCCCATCCAGGACTCGTAGACCTGTAGGCTCGGCAAATTTGGTGCTGGGACCAATCTTCACGGACCCTATGGGTCCGGATGAGGTCTAGGTCTAAGTATAGAAAAAATAAGTGGGTCCAGGTCTATGGACCCGATCCAAATCCAACCCATTGCCACACATACCCAACAATGTATCTCAACTTTAGATATACTCGCCTTTAGAGTTTCTAACTTCTTTCTATTTATTTAGACTACGACAATTTGAAGAGAGGGAAATAAGAGGGAAATAACCGAGAGATAAACTTGATTGTGGTCTTAGATTAAAAAGCGCAAGGTCCATCCTGGAGCCCAGGGCGTGGGCTTCGAGGCAAAGGTGCGGGTTTTTGGGAGTGAGGCGCACTTTTTACATAAAAATACTTGAAATTCATTCCCAACCTATATTTTTTGTAAAATAAGAAAGGTAACACATCAAAACAATGTTTAGACAATATTTTACCCACTAAAAGCACCACATAGTCTTAAAAACAGGAATCTAACATTTAAATATCTCAAAACACACATTTAGAAGTCTAAAAAACAAAACAAGTAAGCATAGTCATAGAAAATAACACATAAAGCAAAGTAGTTTGTAAGTCCCGTCCCACATAGGTCAACTAAGCATCATCATTTATCATCATCTAACACCACATGCTCGGCCTCCACATCATCATCATCATCTAATTCCAAATCCATCTTCTCTTTATCTTCATCCTCTTCCTCTTGAAATTTTTCTTCCCTATTTTTTCATCAATCAATTGAAATCGAACTTGAGAAGATTTAGAACCAAAGGCTTAGCGGGAGCTTTCCCTTTGTCCTTCGCTGATGGTCTAGTGGTACTAGATGATCCTCTACCCCTCCTCGTGCCATAACGAGACTCATTTGCCAATTGTTGTCAAAGTATCCCCCTCAAATACAAAATCATCACCATCTAAATCATCTTCCATTCTTCCCGACAACCATTGCTCTCATCAATTTCTCTCAAGAGGATGAGATCTTTGGAGCTATTCTCTTGGCGTCTACGCTTCGAGTGCACGATTTGATTTGACAAATACCAAATCATTCAATCGGGATTGTGCCAATCTATTTCTCTTCTTGGTGTGAAGGCGATAACAAAGTAAGTAGGCATAATTATTCACTAATAAAATAATTTATTTAATAGCCTAATATAAAGATTTTGAAAGTTATAACTTACGTGTTAAAAAACACTCCAAATCCTCTCGCATCCCGTTGCACTACAAGTGAGGCTAAAAATCCTAATGACAAACTTCCTCAAATTTGGTGTCAATGATCCATATATACTCCACCATTAAGCTATTCACAAAAATAAATTAAAATTAGCATCTTTGTAAGGTTGATTCGTTATGAAAATTAACTTTGGCAATAAAATTTCTTAGCGAGGAGGTAGTGATGTCCTTTGCCTTATAGCCAATGGCTTTCCAAAAAGACCATTGACAATTCGGAAGTCACCTTGTCTTGGATTGTGATATCCAGAATCATCCTTAAAATGCAATCAAGCCGACCGTCTTTCACTTCATGACTCTCTTCGATAGCACTTGCATTTGAATAATAGATCTCTGGATTCAATAGTGGTTCGACGCATGTAAAGGTTGATGAAGTTGACATTCCCATCTTGTATCAATATACTTGAATGCCATCTCATAGTTCTCCTTGTGTTGATAGCTATTAGCGGTAGGCTCCTTAGCTCTATCCATAACCTCATATATATAACCCATGGGTGGTTTTTTCTCTCCAGTCAACCATGCGAAGAACCTTGACAAAAGGCCCTGTCAATTAAGAGTGCAAAGGATATTCTTACAATATTGCAAGATATAACTTGCTATCTTCTTTCCCCCACCATTCTTTGCCCATTTGCTTCGCTCCACTCTTGAGAAGTTACCATCTTTCTCAAATTATTATTTTTTGTTTGTGAATAGAGGAAAGAGTGATAAATGATGTTGTAAATCTAGTTACGGTAGGCCTATGCAAGTTTTTTGATTAGTGAATCGCCTCATCAAGTTCACGGGGGCAACGGAGCTATGGATATAAGTATTGATAGCCATACTCTTCTTTAGAGCACCCTTGACTTTTCCAATATGTTTTCCAATTATTTTCCAACACAAGATCAATGCATTGTGCGGCACATGGAGCCCAAAAGAGATGTTGCCTTTGAGCTATTAACAATTTTCCTAAAATAAAATTAGAATAGAAATTATAATTTTAGGAATTTATAACAAGTAGCTAAGTAATAAAACTTATAAATTATAGCATTGGTAACAATTTTTCTTACTTGATGCATAGACGGTCACCACTTGGGATCACATTCTTCTTTCCAATCTCTTCCACCATTCCGATCAAGAACGGTTAACAAAAGATTTGAATCTTTTACAACTTCAAAAACATCCATTGATCTAATGAAGACCGACCCTTTTGGAGAGTTAACAAGAAAGTTGACAATATCTTTTTGGACGGTGGTATCACGTCCTCCATCGGATAAGATAGAACAACCTACTTTTGCCGATTCTTTCTTATGCTCATTCATGCCTTCTCGGTGTCCTCCAGTTCTTTTTTTGAGGAATTGAACTCTCAACTCATACATGAAAGATGGTTTTAATCCAGGACCAAATTGACCGATTGATTTCATGGCAATAGCAAAGCTATCAACGTTATCAAGTGTGGCCGCATGGAAAGGAATCTCGACATCATAAAACCACCACCTGCCTAAGTCTCTACAAGCCTTTTCTCTTAACTCTTTCTTACATGGCTCGTTAAGTGTTCTTTTCTTCCCTTGATCCTTTTTACCCTTCACAACATTGGCCGCATTAGGAGTGAAGAACACATCCAATGGACCTTTTTGCCTTGGTGTCCTATGAGGCATGCTATTACTTCCCTTCTTTGCCCCTTTCCCATCACTTTTAGGATTCATCTTAATACATTCATCATCTTTATCATCGTCAACATCGTAGCTTGGATGCATTTTCCTTGACATCTCAAAACTCTCCTTCATTGATTTTTTTATCCATGTATTCCTGAATTTCTTCCCTAACATGCTCGGGGACCTTCTTACAGCCTAGAAACGATATCCAACGGCCAAATGTTTAAGTCGAAACACTCCCCCATGGTCTTCAACTCCGCAAAAGTTGCAAAAGAAAATATATTTATTGTTCTCATCTTGTGTGCCATACTTTTTCCGGGTTCTAAAGCTCTAGAGGAGGAGATTGAACCCGAACCCAAAGCCATACCGGGTTAATCCTCCATTCAAATCACAATATTCAACACAATTCACTACAATTATCACAATTAAAACAATTAAAATATAACACAATTCACTACAACTAAAAATAAAAACTCTTTATTCTTGACCCACTAACATGGATATTTAAAAAATAGAGAGACAAAGAAAAACTCAGAAGGATCAATCTGGTCCAGTGAACAGAGAAAAAAAAACGGATAAGTGTGACTGCCTCATAATGAATAGAGAGACAAAAAGAAAATGAGAAGGATCAGTCTAACCGCCTCTAACACCGGAAATAAGAAAAATAACAACTCCAAAAACGAATAAAAAGAACCACTGAAGGGCCCGAAAACAAAAGAAGAAAAAGAAGAGTAGAAGCGGAAGAAGAGGAAAAAAGAAGAAGGAAGAGGAAAACGGAAGCGGAAGAAAGGAGGAAAAAGGAAAAACGAAAAGAAGAAGTAGTAGGAAGAGGAATAAAGAAGAAGGAAAAGGAAAAAGGAAAAAGGAAAAAGAAGAAGAAGAAACGAAGAGCTTACCCGGTAGTTGGCGACCAGGTCGGCGCTGAAAACACCAAGGTTGGTGTCGGAAATGCTGATGGAGTCGCCGGAATGATGGAGCCACCGGAAGGATGGAGCGAGAGGAGGGAGTATGAAGGAGAAAGGTCTCGAAAGCTTCTTCACTTCGCAAAAAGAGTTTTCGGGTCTCCAGGAAGTAAGTCCCCACGAAGTTCCCAGGTAAGTAAAAGCTTTTTTTTTTTTTTAAAAAAAGCAAGCAAACGGTAACATAGTCCGGAAAGCTCGCACCTCGGAAAAAACCCCAAAGCGCGTGCTTCTTTGGGCTTTTTGGTGCGCTTTTTAAACTAAGATTGTGGCTTATACGAAGTCTATTGTTCCTTTAAAGATTTTATTTTTTGTTTAGGAAGCATCTTAGGGAGTATTTGATATGTTGTAATTTACAAAAAAGGGAAGATCGACCATGGTAAATGGAAACTCTATGTGCAATGGGTATGTGGAATCAATTGGATCACTTGCTGTACATAGTGTGTGTTTACAAAGAGAAGCCTTGACTGTTGTTTTCTCCCATGGATTTGAAATGCTCAATCTATGTTAAGAGGAAAGAGAGCTGGAGAGAATGGGCACTGTGGGAGGATGACAATAAATGCTATTGATGCTTTGGACATTGGATATGAATGCACTTTTGAGGAGCAAAGGAGCTTACAAAAAAGGGTTCTACAAATGTTTTGACAGAAAAGCTTGCTTCTGTTGTGAACAATGCAGCTAGAGTACATGATCAATTAATCTGAGGCATTGAATTTGGGCTTACTGTAGTTTGGTCTTTAAATTTGATTTGCATAGTTACATTTCCATTAGAGCCATGTAGTTTAACCGGAAGATCAGGAAACTGGTTAAACCGAATATAAGCTGAAATGAGGAATTCGAAAAACTAGTTGCAATATGCCAAGGCTTTGCTTAGGCTCTTTATGGACAAGAGTTGATGGGAGCAAGAAAGTGAAGGTGAAGGTGAAGGTGACTGAAATTAAGGAAGTGTAGTAATCTACTTTCGATTGGATGTTTAGTTAGTGCATAAAAAGAGTTGAGAAAATTGTGCTCTCTTTTACGATTTACACCCCAGAGGGATACGGAAGCTATTATGGTAAATTCCAAAGAGGTGTAAGTAGAAAAGTACTCTTATATCCTCCCAAAACACTCCTAAATTATACGATTAATAGCTTAGGGTGGTGATCTATGCGCCTGTCCCTTTCATAGGAGTGTAAATTTTTGGGGCTGGGGTCATTGTTAAATTCAAACTTCTGCTTGGTTTCCGGCAGCTGAAGGTCAACTGCTTTCCTGCTGTATGCGAATGAATCTAATTGCTTTTTATGAAAAATGTGGGATTGACAGGTTATGACCCTAAATGCATTTACTGAATTTTGATGAACTACTTGATAGTTTTTATTAACAATGTTGATTTTTGCCAGCTGCAATCTGTTGCAACTTTATCATATATCAGAAATTGTAGTTGACTACCGGTGCTCTTTCCTTTGTTTGATTTTTAGCTTCCTTAATGGTGCTTTTCTTGTTGCCCAGACATTGATGAATGCAGGGAGAAGACAACCTGCCAGTGTTCTGAATGCAGCTGTAAGAACACTTGGGGTAGCTATGATTGCTCGTGTAGCGGGGACCTGTTGTACATCAGGGAACATGATACTTGCATAAGTCGGTGAATCAACTTTGTAACTTTCTTCTTTTCTTATGGCGCAACTCTAGCTCATGTTCTCATTGTCCTGTGTCCTACAGGTAAAGCAGCTGCTGAGACAAGGTCAGCTTGGACGGCTGTTTGGGTTATTTTGATGGGCTTGGCAATGGCTGCTGGTGGAGCGTACCTCATTTACAAATACAGAATTAGGGTAAGCATGCTGCCTAATTGTTATATTGATTTTTGTATAGCTCTTGAGATGCCAATATGATTTTCAAAATTTTTAGTTCTATCATGTCAGCAACAGTAGCATCTTCATTTGAGAGAATGTAATTCTAATTGGTTAAAAGGGTCTATTTGAACTCAAAAACCAGTATAAAACATGTGAATGATGGAACTTAAGCATCAATTGGCTTCTGCTGGAGGCCTATAATCCTTCCGTTTTTTGAGCAGAAATATCTGGTACTCTAGACTGGGAAGTAATTTCCGCTGAAGTTTCTTGTCTTGAGATTTGTGAAAATACACAAGTAGAGATGTGTGCGTTTCTGCTATCACACAATGGTACCATCTAGTCGCAGGTAGAAGTGGAAATAGCCAATCTGTAGCTGAGTGTGCCTTCAAACTGGACCCCACCTGGACCAAATATGACAACCATTGTTTTCCAATTTCCAGACCATTGTTTTCCTTTTTCGCAAGTTCTATTGGATGCATGGATTCAAAATGTGGCCTTTCGGCGAAAAAACAGCTGCATTGGAAAGGTTTTGGAGTTGGGCGAACCACACTTCATCCTGCAACAACCATCATGTGAAACATAATTGCTACATTAGAGCGATTTTGCCGTGCTGCGGCCGCTACCACGACCAAAAGTGCATTTTGATTCCTTATTTGGAGGGTTTCATAACTAACAAACCTGAAATGACTGAACCTACGAGAAAAAGAAAAACTTGCAAGATCTTCTACCTGCCTTGCTCTAATTTCAACTGTTCAATTCTTAGCTTTGCTAGTGCTGTAAGCTATGATCTCAAAGAGAGTTCATATTGCTTTACTTCTGGATATTGCTTATGTATCTTTGCTACTCATGGCAGCAATACATGGACTCTGAAATCAGAGCGATAATGGCTCAGTACATGCCACTGGACAGCCAAACTGAAGTTTCAAACCATTCAAGTGATGACCGGGCATGAAAATTGCTACTTCTTTCTGTTGTTTTAATGCGGGGATATGGCTTGTTTAGGTGTGCTAGTCACCCTATAATCATCCTATGGATTTTGAATGTAACACTTCTCTGTATATTATGAAGAGATAAAGCACCATAGGATAAATTCTTTTTGATTATTTGTCCTGAGCTGTATGATGCTGTAGTAATGTAGGGGAGTGTATTTTCATGATATTGCTAGCAGACTAGATTTTTTTGTTTGCACAGACTAGTTTCTTTGTTCAAATATAACTTTTGTGTTTACATTTATGAAACACAATGCTTTGAGGAGTGCTGTGTCGTGTGACACACCGATGGTATATGACACACTAGACACTCAGATGCATACATGACTAGAAAATGCAATTTATTATATGCTTATGGGAGTATATGCTTGTACATGACTAGAAAATGCAATTTACTATATGCTTATGGGAGTATATGTTTATGGGAGCATGTACTCTCACTTGCCATATATTCTTCCTAGGTATATTTGTCATATATTATTTTTAATATAAATTTAATTATGTGGCTTGTGGGCTATGTTGAGAGAACTAGTTTGGTGATTGACCTGGTTAGAAATGTCAGTCAAAAGATCAAAAGGTCCGATTGGTTGGATTAGATTGAGCTGGATGACCTGTTGCTTATTTGAATTGGATTCAATTGGTGTGATTCAGTATAACATGTCATTAGTTCTGTCTCTTTATATTCTCATACTATGAAATCTATTGAACATTGTTGTTCAAAGTGTACTATTTATCGTATTCATTGTATTCTGTTACCTGTTATATTCTTTATTTTTTGCAAGAAAGTCTTATATAATTTTTTTCAGTTAAAGTCACTTAAAATATTACCCTTTTACATAAAAATGGACAAAAATATACATATTTAACTTAAAATGATCCATTTAAACTAAATAATATTTTGAGCTCAGATCCTTACCTGCCTACTTAAATGCTCAATCAGGTATTTTGGCTTGATTTGTCTGCCGCCCCCACCACTATCTGTTTCTCTCCTAACATATATCAGTGTTTCTTCTCTTCCCTTCCCCAACTCCATCTCTACATATTACAATTGTTGTTTATCTCGTCACTCGCTCTCCTTTTCTCCCCCATCTCTCTCCCTCCCTCCCTCCCTCCGTCCCTCTCTCTCTCGTATACATGTTACAATTGTTATTAGCAATGGCTCTGTTTCTCTCTCTAAGTAATGGCGATATGTTTCCCTCCCCCAACTCTCTCTCTCTCTCTCTCTCTCTCTCTCTCATGCAATTATTGTTAGCAATGACCATTTGCTTCATTATCTCCTCCGTCAAAAATTGGCTTCGCTAGGGTCAACAATTACAAGAGCTTGGCATTTGGGAGTTAGAACTACAAGAATTGAATATTCTTTATATAGTAACGGTGGAAATTCCGGTCGGACCACGGTTCTTTCGAGTTAACCAATTTGCTTGGATTGACCGGATTTGACTGAGTCTCTCCGAGTCTAAGGCTCAAACGAGTTTTTGAATTTAATCGCTCGTTAGGTTGATCGAATTCTGTTTCGACTAATTTAACAAGTCAGTCCGACCCGATTTTTGTAATATAGCTTGTGGGAACATATGTTCCTATAGGAACATAATCATTGGAAAATAAATAAAAAAATTGACATGTCAGATGCGTAAAGTCAATAGCGTTAGGCCCAAATAAGCGATGCCATAAGTTTATTTTGTTTTTATTCTTTGTAGTGATAGGATACCAAGCAAAACAATATAAGGTCAAAGTTGCTTTTCTTGCAGAGCGTATATTATCGTTGAATACTATTTGTTTCATGCTTGTCTTCAACTTTGAGAACGTAATGATTTAATCGGTAGTTTTTTTTTCACTAAGATTCATGTTTTCGGGTTTTTATAATAAGCATAATGTGTAGATTTTACTCGTTGATTTTTAAGAATGACTTTTGTTCTTATTACATTTTTGAAAAATAATTGAAAAATGTTCACATTTTAGGATTGAGAATGCTAGAGTTTTCACGTTTTAGTTGCGTCCTTGTCTAATTTTTGGAATATTAAATGCTTCTATTTATTGTGTTTTATTCATGTTGTGAATTGAATGTCTATGAATGCAGTCGAAGCTTGTGATGAGCCCATTTTGGGTGATTTCTCATTAGTCTAGTTCTAATTGTGTTTGCAATACAATACTTATGCTTTTCTCAGTAATCCACTAGAGCGTATTTTATAGCATACTGTGGGTTTTTTTTTCCCCCAATAACGTCTTTTGGGATAGACATTTTAATGAGTTTCTTTTTAAAATTGTAAAGTCTTGGAAAAACGAGTTTGATGGGCTTTACTCCGAGAATTTTTCTTTAAGAGTATATTTTCTTTTGGTTTTTAGCTTCTATCTGTCTAAAATTACTTACAACTATTTTATAGTTACTTGCGATACAAAAAAGAATGAGTCATGATTCTTGCCTTTTCAATTCTTCTTTTTGTTCCTTTTTTTTTTTTTTTTTTGGGGGGCAGAGGCATATATGATACTTGTGGGAGCCTGTTAGGTAGGTGCTATATTAGTAAGTATAGCATGCAAACTTTTATAAATGATTTTTCATGCAAAAATATAACTTAAAGATTGTGATATATATCTCAATAACTATATAAATTTCCAACTGTTTATGTCTAACAAATGTTTTTCATATATGACTAAGATAGTTCAAGACACTACAAAAGATTATGTATGCCTCAAAGATTGTTCATGTATGTCTGAAGACTCGGGTATAACTTTTTATCTCTCCTAAGTTTTGATTCTAAGTCATTCTGCGCTTAATAGAATTCATTATCTAAGTTTTCATTCGATTATGACCCACTCAAAAACACTTTATTGCTTTTGTCTCTTTAGTGCTTCGACCCACTCAAACATCACTTAGAACCATCGCATACTCAAATAATTTCTCCAACACATTTATTCCGAGCACCAACTTTGGTTCTTTTATATCTAATTGATAATGGTAAGGTTCCCCATAATCTTGAGCGCTTGAGAGTTGGTAGCATTATCGGTGATGCTAACTAGAGAACCGAGAAAATAAAAAGTGGATTCCTTATAGCATACCCAAACTTATTAATTCCACCTCTATCTCTATATCTCGGTTAATCTGCCATAATAAACCATTTCGAGTCTTAAGTGTGATGGGAAATTTAGTGCCTACAGGTCTCTATGGGAAGCTTAGGGACAGGTGTGTTCGGGATGAAGAAGCTAACCGCAAGGTGACGAGAGAATATGCATATCTTGACGAGATAATATGCATGTCTTGTGATCTCTTTATTTTTGTAAATTGTAATCTCAATATTTTCTAGCCTTATTTCTGTCCATTAGTTTTGTCCAAGTATTCGTAGAATAGCTATTTTAGGGGCACATGTTAAGGAAACTAGGAGTAGCCCTTTTGTATATAATTGATGCCTATGTTCGGAATAGCAGAGGAGGTAGAGAATCTCCAAACAATTAAACTTACCTGTCTTCTCTCTTCATGGTATCGAGCCTGGTTGGCTCCATTAACAAACAAAGATGAGTGCCGGTGATTCCTCAAAAAGGAGAAGCCTACCCCTTTCATAGTCACACCCACATCACCCTACTATGTCCATCCATCGAAGGTTCCGGAACCTTGATAACCTCCGTGATCTTCAATGGAGACAATTATGACCTATGGGAGAAGGCTGTCATCACAGCACTTCGATCTAGAAACAAGCCGGGGTTCATCAACGGAAAAATAGCGAGCCCAAGGTAGCAACCGGGGCCGATCAATCCGAAGTGGATGCTTGGGAGATCGTCAACTCCACTATATGTTCGTGGCTATTAAACGTCATTGATGACAAACTCCGTCTCGACCGTAGCCTACGCCAATACTGCAAAGGTTATGTGGGATGATTTGAAAAAGAGGTATGGGGTTTCGACATTCCCAAAATTCATAATTTAAAGTCTAAAATAGCAAGCTGCAAGCGGGGCCCAACAATGAGTGTGATTGAATATTATGCGAAATTGGTTGGACTTTGGAATGAGTTGGAAGCAAAGTCCATCCAACATCTTTGTACCTGTGGAAAGTGTGAATGCAAACTTGGAGAAAAGCTGATCCGAGCAGCGAGAACAAGAGAAGGCACATCAATTTTTGATGGGCCTTGATGATCGGAGATTTTCTCGTTCTTCGCGGACACATATTAGCCATTGAGCCTCTTCCCACACTTGATAAGATCTTCAATATGGTGCGTCAAGAAGAACACCACAGAGAGGTGATGTCAAGTCGAGAAGCAAGAAGCGAGGTTGTATCCGCCTTCGCTGTGAGCTCAAAAAATCAAATGCGTGGTGAACGACCAACTTGTAAACACTGCGGAAGGGTTGGTCATGAAGAAACAACATGCTATGAGATTATTGGATATCCAATCGGATGGAACAATCGTGGTAGAGGTAGAGGAGAGCGCGGAGGCAGAGCTTCGCGTGGCACTAGACAAAGCACGGGTCGTGGAAGAAGCAATGGACGAGAAGGAGCGCACGCCGTTGCGGTTCCACAGCAAAGCAACGAGACAGAAATGAGAAACAACAATCGGACACAACCTGTGACCATACACGGATTCACAGCAGAAGAGGTACAACGTCTTATGGCTCTCGCAGACACATTAAAGAGCAGCCAAGAAAAACTCACAGGTAAACCTTTATGGCTTATTGATAGTGGTGCTTCCTCACACATCACAGGAGACTTGAGCTTGGCTACCCAATTACAAGGTATCAGCCACTGTGGTTATCGACTTGCCCAATGGTGACCAGACTTGGGCTGATAAGGAAGGAATTGTGAAGATTGGTGAAAAATGGAAATTGAGCAAAGTCCTCATTGTGCCTCGCCTAAGTTGCAACCTCATGTCGGTTTGGAGGCTTTGTAAAGACTTAAATTGCTATGCGATATTTGATGAAAACTTACGTATATTGCAGGACCGTACTTTGAGGATTCCGATTGGTATGGGTGAGCAACGAGGCGGGGTCTATTATTATAAGGAGCCACAAGGGAGAAAGATACAAGCACATGCGGTTCAAGTGGGAGAGTTATGGCACCAACGTCCGGGTCATCCATCAAAGGAAATCATGTCTGTCTTGTTGCGGTCTTTGATTTCATCCGAGTAATGTTGATTGCAATAATAAAGTTTGTGATGTATGTTTTCGTGCGAAGCAAACTCGAAATGCTTTTTCAATTAGTGACAGTAAAGCAAAGGAGTTACTTGAGATTATTCATTGTGACATTTGGGGACCTTACCGGTGCCTTCTTCTTGTGGTGCACATTATTTTTTGACTATTGTTGATGATTTTAGTCGAGGTGTTTGGGTGTTTCTCATGAATGAAAAAGGTGAAACAGGTAAGCTATTGCAAGAATTCGTGGCCTTGGCGAAGACTCGGTTTAATAAAGTGGTGAAAATCATAAGAACAGACAATGGACTTGAGTTCGCATCAAATTCAATGAAATTGTTCTATTTGGAGGCCGGGATTGTGCATCAAACTAGCTGCGTAGACACACCTCAACAAAATGGAAGGGTGGAACGTAAACACCGACATCTTTTGAATGTTGCCGGGGCACTTCGATTTCAAGCCAACCTTCCATTGAATTTACGGGGTGAGTGTATTCGACTGCTGCACATCTTATTAATCGAACACCTAGCAAGTTACTAAAAGGAAAAACCCCTTATGAAATGATTTTCAATGAAAAACCATCCTATGATTCTATTAAGGTTTTTGGATGTTTGTGCTTTGCTATGAATAAGCTGAAAGGGAAAGACAAGTTCGTTTCAAGGAGTCGTAAATGCATATTTGTTGGGTACCCCTTTGGAAAGAAAGGCTGGAAATTATATGATATTGAAAATCAAGAATTCCTTGAAAGTAGGGATGTGACATTTTTGAGCATATTTTTCCTTTGCAAACAAAGAGCAAAATACAGCCCCTTTGGAAAACAACGAGTGCCCAACAAGGTTTGATTTTGGATGATAACTTCGGAATGGGGGTGCAAAATTTTAAGGACACTCAACAGCAAGAGTCCGTGTTGGTGGAGTTGGACGAAAGGGGAGTGCTTCGAGATGGGCCTGAAAATTCACAAGGGATGGCCCAAGATCCAGAATCAGCAAGTGTGGAAGAATCATCATCCCAACATACTGGAACTGCCGATCTAGCCCAAGAATCAGTAACTCCGAGCCACCACACTCCCTAATCTCAATGCAACAGCTCCATGTAATTCAACCGAACTCAATATAGGTGGTCGAGAACAGCGTCATAGACGACCTCCAGCTCGATTAAATGACTACATGTGCTACGAGTGCTCAAGCTATTGACCCTGCCTCGCGTGCAAACTCCTTCAAAAGGGATCCTCGGGTACACGTTATCCTTTGCAAAAGTATGTCACATGTGCAAATTTTTCTCTTAACCATCAAAAGCTCCTTGCAGCAATTATGAAGGTGCAGGAACCCAATTTTTATCATGAAGCGGTTCGAGACGAAAAATGGAGACAAGCTATGAGTGAAGAGATTGCGGCCTTGGAAAAACCGGGACTTGGGACATTGTAGATCTGCCGCTCGAGAAGAAAGCAATAAGTTGCAAATGGGTGTATCGTGTGAAGTACAATTCCGATGGTAGCATTCAGCGGTATAAAGCTCGTCCGGTTATTCGAGGTGATTATCGGATTGAAGGCATTGACTACAATGAAACATTTGCTCCCGTCGCCAAGATGACTAGTGTTCGATGTTTTTATCGATTCTGTTGTTGCGAAAGGTTGGGAGTTATATCAACTTGACGTTAATAATGCTTTCCTTCACGGGGACCTAGATGAGGAGGTCTACATGAAATTACCTCCTGGATTTCATGCTTCGAGTCTAACAAAGTGTGCGGAGTTAAAAAATCATTATATGGCTTGAAACAGGCTCCTCGACAATGGTTCGCAAAACTCTCTTCTAAGTTGTGTGACTTTGGGTTTACCAAATCCTATGCTGATTATTCATTATTTACTTACCGTCAAGGTGGCATTTTTATGGCTTTATTAGTCTATGTGGATGATATTGTTCTCACAGGCAATGACAATAAGGCATGTCAACAGTTTAAGGCTTATCTGCATGAATGTTTCGAGCATAAAGGATCTTGGTGTATTGAAATATTTCCTTGGCATTGAGGTGGCTCGAGGACCTCAAGGACTTTTCCTCTGCCAACGAAAATACGCTCTTGAGATCATTCATGAGTGTGGCCTCACAGGAGCTAAACCTGCTACGGCCCCTATGGAAGAAAATCACAAGCCGGCACTTGCTACGGGAAAGTTGTTGGATGATCATACGAAGTATCGCCGACTTGTGGGTCGTTTGATATACCTTTCCCTTACTCGCCCGATATTACATATGCAGTCCATGTTTTGTCTCGGTTTATGCAAGCCCCAAGAGTCGAGCACATGGAAGCAGCCAACCGAGTTGTTCGATACTTGAAAGGCGGCCCGGGACGAGGCATTTTGCTCCCTAAGCGGAATAATTTGCAGCTAGTTGGTTATTGTGACTCGGATCGGGGTGCGTGCCCTATCTCCCGACGATCTCTCACAGGTTATTTTATCATGCTTGGCGACTCTCCGATATCTTGGAAAACCAAGAAACAATCTACCGTTTCTCGGTCCTCGCGAGAAGTCGAATATCGTTCAATGGCATTTGCTGCCGGTGAACTTGTGTGGGTCAAATCTCTTCTTGCCTCACTGGGTATTCCTCACACCAAACCCATTCAGCTTCTTTGTGATAGCCAGGCGGCTATTCATATCGCCAATAATCCAGTTTTCCATGAACGGACGAAACATATTGAGATCGATTGTCATTTCGTTCGGGAAAAGTTGGCAGCGAGGAATGATACAACTCTTCCATATTCGGTCTAAGCACCAACCTGCTGATATATTCACTAAGGCACTCGGGAACTCACGGTTTCAATACTTACAAGGCAAGTTGGGCATGGTTGACCCACATGCTCCAACTTGAGGGGAGTGACAGAGAATATGCATATCTTGACGGATAATATGCATGTCTTGTGATCTCTTTATTTTTGTAAATTGTAATCTCAGTATTTTCTAGCCTTATTTCTGTCCATTAGTTTTGTCCAAGTATCCGTAGAATAGCTATTTTAGGGGCACATGTTAAGGAAACTAGGAGTAGCCCTTTTTGTATATAATTGATGCCTATGTTCGGAATAGCAGAGGAGGCGAGAGAATCTCCAAACAATTAAACTTACCTGTCTTCTCTCTTCACAAGGCCATCTAGAAAGTGAAAGTTTAGATAAAAAGGAAGGTGTTGATGTAGTGTGAAACTCACCAAGGACTTCTTGTTGCTAGTAGAATAGCAAGTGGTGTTCCCTTATCGAGCCCGCTTTTGTGGTTTGCCTCTACCATACT
Source organism: Talinum fruticosum (assembly GCA_021018815.1). Taxonomy (NCBI): domain Eukaryota; kingdom Viridiplantae; phylum Streptophyta; class Magnoliopsida; order Caryophyllales; family Talinaceae; genus Talinum; species Talinum fruticosum. The sequence continues at coordinate 3,298,861 of JAITYX010000036.1, read as the reverse complement.
GAGGACCATCTCCACCTGTTTAGAGATTGTTGGGTTACTTCTGCACTAATAATCATTTTCTTGATGCTTCCTTTTTAAATAAAAACTGGACTAATTGGATTAATCTTAATTTGAAGCAGGATCAGATGCAGGATCGGATCTAGGCTCTAATGTTTATGATTATTTGCTGGCATTTATGGCACTACAGAAATACTTGTGTTTTCTCTCATTTCTATACCAGTACCCAAACTTTTTGGAATTCAGATTTATTATGATATTGGTTAAGTTAAGCTAATTCTTTATGGAAGCTACAAGACCTGACTTCATGAAGAATACTCCAGCTATATAAAGGAAGCCCCCTTTAGAAGCACATTTAAAATTGAATATTAAAAAGCATGATGATATCGGTAGAAAGAGGTCCATTGCAGCTGGCATTATCAGAGCAGCTAGTCTTCTTTGGTTTCTGGGAAGCACTGTGGTGGTCCATGGTGATGATTATACTCTAGTTATCATAGAAGTACAGAGAGAGAGAGTTTGAGACGTACATGGGATTATAATATCCCTAAACTTGACATCGACTTGGAAGAGGAAGTCAACATGAAACTGAAACAAGGGGATCCTGTAATTCTAGGCCAATTGACCATGTCACCAGTGAAATCATCAAATAATGATTGAGAGAGAATGGAAGATTGTCATTAACTAGGCTCTTAAGGAGGTCCACCTTGCGGCTGAAGTGTTGGCTATTATCAACAAAAACCAAATAGAACGACTATTAATCCACACTCTTCCCGTACACAGGTCAAATGGATTATTTAGGTTGATGAGCATGCACTAAAGATTGGGGAAGAAATGTCTGAGAAGTGAAACTATATGATCCAAAAATCACACGCCAAGTGAGTCGTGTTGTTGTTGATGCGGATTGGTCTCCTTGCTGACTGTGTTTTGCTGCACTTCTTGCCTCAGTGCTTTTATCCCTATGTCACATTTTGTTGTTTATCCTAGTTTTAATGGTGGTTGCAAGTGAACTATGTAATGGTTTGTGAGCAGTTTTTGCTCATTGTGGTTATAAAGGTTATTATTTTCCCAAAACAAAAAAGTAGTGTAAATTAAACCTTTGCCCTGCTAATATGTTTCATCAAATTTTGGAAGTGATCAAACAAATGGCAGAAAAAAATTCCAACCTTGACCGTGAGGTACGTAAATATATTTGTCATGTCTTCTATATCAATAAGTAATTAATCATGTGAAATATCATTTTCTAATTAAGTATTTAAAAGATTAGGTTAATGGATGGTGACTGATCATTGGTTTGATCGTAATTCATTCAACCTATCATACTAAGTCGTTGGAGTTTCAACTGTTCACATGTTTTCTTCACATCATCACATTATTATTCAGGATCATAAAATTTATTAGGTATAAGCACTCTGATTTGAGAAATATCTAATATTAGTAATTAGCCCAACATATCACATGCTATATAATAATTTATATCCACCACTATATTATTGTAAATGAAATGAAAAATGAGAAAAGGAAGTTAAGGGTCAATTAAAGTCTAATATAATGCTTCATGCAAGTAAAAATAACCCAATGAGTACCATAAACATCTTGATGATATAATTCTCTCGATTTCATATAATTGAACAACAACTTACACTATGGGTTGCGTTTTTACAAGATCTAGGAAGACGACGTATATACATATAGTCTTATTTCTACAAATATTTTTAATGATAATGATAGAGAAATTAGCATCAAGATATTTGCATGCACAAAACGATGAACATCAGGATAACCAAATTAATGATTACACACTAACAATTCAAGCATTTTTTCTGTTGACCACTCAAATGCACGCTAGTCTTGATCTTATTTTGATATTGTAATTAAGAATATGATAATGGTAACAATAAAATTGTTTAAAACTGTATTATTAACCCAATCGATTTCTTCCACAATTCTCATGTATGAGCTTAACTAAATTATAGTCAAATACTATCAATCCCTTAGCTAATACCAAATTAATAATATCATGCCATGTCAAATTTCCCTATATTTTCATATTAAGCAACAAAGTTCATTCTCTGCCACAGGCTGTATCACCCAAGAAACCTGATCCCTAGTATTTATTTTCACCAATTAATTAAAACCAAAACTCTATATTTTTTTATGTGATATGAAAACACTATTATTTGGGCAACTTGGCTGCACTGATACAGAAATTACTAGAAATGAAACTAAAAATGAAACAGATTAACTTCACAATTTTCTGATAAATACGAGACTTTTTGTGAAAATTAGGAGTACTAACAACTTGGAGTAGAAAGACTACGAAGTGGGTAAGATGCCTGAAAACAATGCACAGAAAACAAGTGGAGTAGAGAGTATGTCATATATTGAATCTGAAATTCTGAATGTGTGGCTTTGAAGATAAATTAGTCTCTCTCTCTCCCCCCAATCTCCCACCTGCCTCCCTGCCTAATACACGCGTCTAATATTAATATCCCTCAAGAAGTTTTGTGGTGTCAAAATTATTCTTAGAAGTGTAGTAGACTAGAAGAAGTGCAAAGGAAACAGACTTTAGTGTGAAGTTAGTTTGGCGAAGTGCTTTAGTTGGAGACGCCTTTACCTGCTGTTAAGTGTCAAGTGAACCGCTCCTTAATTAAATATCTTAGGATTATGCTACCCAATCTGTGTTTCCAACCTAAATTTGGATGTTTTCATCCCTTGATATGTAGTTGTGGAATCCGACTACTAGTCGTACGAATAAACTAGATGTATGCAACATATTTCATTTTCTCTTGGCTCTCTCAAGGTCATAAGAAATAAAGTTTTTCATTCATAGTGTGGTGTCATTTAATTCAACAAGTAAAGTACGTGAGATTTATCGCAATAATCTGATTTTAAATTTCACGATATCAGTCTTTACACTTCATTTTGATAAAAAAATAAGAAAAAAAGAAGTTTGAGATTGTCTCAAGAACGTTTATTTCAAAATCAAGAACAAAATTGTATTAAATACTTCAAAAATTTGAAAATTCTTCCAAAGTTCAGAAAATTTTCAACCATTATAATTGAAAATAATAACAGCCGTTAATTTTATATCAATTAGTTAATTTTATATCAAATATCTTAGTCGTCAATTAATTTAATAAAAACTTGCTACATAAGGTAGAAAGTAATCAAAAGTTTTTACTATTTTTTAAAATTCCACTGTCTCTCTCGCTCTCCCTCCTCCCTAACAACCACACTGTCTCGTGGTGTCGTAGGTTCATATCACCATTTTTCTACCCCTCTGTAACCTGATTCCTGAGATTTGGAATTATTGAAGGGTCATTTTTAACATCAATCAGAGATTATCTCGGGGACATCACCTCCAAAGCTTGAGATTATTGAAGGTTCATTTTTCTATCACCAATTTTCTATCCCTCTTTAGTATGACCCCTGAAATTTGCGATTATTGAAGGTTCATTTTTGAAATCAATTTGTTGTCTGACGTATGATACTGTCTGAGACACCCATGACCCAAATCCTTTTATTAAAATTTAATCTCCTCCCCATAAAATCGACTCTCTTTCTTTCTCACCTCACTCTCCTATGATCAACAATAAGGAACATGACAGTAGAAAAAAACAAACTCAGAAAAAAGAGGGTTTTTCTTTTTTTTTTTTTGGGGGGCGGGGGGGCTCTTAACCATGCTGGGCTAGCTTGCTAGTGAAAAGTCAAAACTGATGGTGGTGGTATACTGTTTTTATAATTGCTTTTGTGACTAATCTTTCCTTAGATTATAGTCAAATGAATTTCAATAGCAATTTCATTAAACACAACAATTTAAGGCTAAAGAAACAACAAGAATGGCGCAGGCGTGATGTCCAAGATGGACGAAGAGTTGGCATTCGAAAGGAGTAGAGAGATAAAGTAGCTTATGGATCACCATAAATCTGAAAGACAAAACAGCGATGCTTAACCACATAGAAAAACCCCAAATAGAAAACGTTTATACCGTGTTCAACTATGGAGTTTCGACTCGGGACGTTGCTTTTGGTATTCTAGACCAAGATAGGAGAGGGGTTGAGAGAGAGAGAGACATAGAGAGAATGAGAGAATAGGGAAGACACAAAAGTAACTGCTTGTAGACATCGAAAACATGTTGCCCTTATCTCTTTTATTTTCATTATTTATTTTGTTGGTCGAGTGATGAAATCTCGGTCTTGTTTGCGAACTCGGATTATGGTCGGAGTCCGATTGGGATGACGAAGCCGATAAACTATAAAAAACCTTAGCACCTGTAGGAACCACGACCTAGGGCCCACACGGAACCGGACCGAGATTCCCCACAAATGTTTGACATTAGGGTTTTAGAAAGCTTTTGATTTTTGAATATAGAAGATGATTTTTAGAAAGTAGGGATGAACCTTTTATTAAGATTTCGAAATTTATTAAATTTGATTTAAAGCAAATTAGGTAAAGTTTGGATGATGGTTTTATTAATTATTTTATTTTAGAAATTATTTTAAGAAGTCTCGGGATGTTATCTCTTAAGCTGAAAAATAGAAATTAAGGTTTTTATTTCTTCCATGAGGCTTTAGGGCTATATTGGTGTGAAAACACCGGTTTGGACCCGAGCCCAATCTATTGACCACTTAGTGCGGGCGGTAGCTCGCACCTAGTGGTGGCCGACGCTGGTCGGAGGCTATGACCGAGGAGATCGGCCTCGACCTTTACCCCGGCTTGGCATATCCAGATCCTATTTTTCTTATTGTTCAATCAAAAATAGCTAGGAAGCAAATCTAGAAGAAATAAATTAAAAGGGAGTCACCGAGTCAATTTTTAGGAAAGAAAAACTAATAAAAACAAAAAGTAAAAATTTGCTCTCTCGATCTTAATATAGGAAAACTAAGACCGAAAAAGGCTAAAAATTGACTCCACCAGTATTTGAATCGAGAATCGTATTCGGGGCAAGGGTACGAAACGTAGAGATAAACCCTTCCGTTCCGCTCGTCTCGAAGACGACCATTACTAATTCGAGTAGTGAATCTAAATAATGCGAAAAACACAAGCATACAACAACATGTTAAGCAAAATTAAAGCAACCAAACATAGCTAAGGAAAGGGATAAAGGCGAGAAATAAAGAAAGCGGAAAAAGAAAGCAAAACGAAAAGAAAAGAAAGGGCAAAGCAAAAAGAAAAGAAAGCAAAAGCTGAAAGATTACATCGGGCGGGGAGGAATTAAAAGCGATACATTTTTTGTCCACAATACTGAAGCGATAAAAAAGCATAAAAATAATAAACCGTTGAAGATCAAATATGTGCCCTCCGGTCATCCCACCTGTTGATTTGGACCTCGAGATCTATATCTCTTGATGCGATGGTGGTGAATCAAGGAAGGCTTTTTGTGAGTATTTTGTGGAGGTAAGTAGGCGGATGTGTGGCTGATGGAGTTGTCGGGTTCATATGTAATAGGAGTGAAGAATAGAATATAAATAGGCTCAAAAGGGACCAAGAGATTAGAATATAGAATGGAGTATTCGAGTAGCTCTTAGGCGAATTTCAGCAGAGTAACATTGAGGGATGAGCCATTGGGAGAATGATAGTCAAGGCTCTCTATTTATAGGGAGAAGTTAGGTCAAAGAAATAACCTATGGTTAGCTCGACTAGCCGTCCAAAAGCAGCGAGTAAAATCGGACCAAAATAAAGTGGAGATTGAACCGGATAAAGGGAGGATAAAACCGGGTTCACGGCACCAGCCACCAAAGGATTTATAGGGTTTCGTGCCCTAACGTGTTGCCCCGAGGTTCATCAGGCTGGAACGCAGCGTTTTGAGGTGAAAAATATGGTAAGTGGCGCCGGCCATAGTAGCTTTCAAAAATGGAAAATATTCATTTTAGCAAGTTTTATTTTTGTTATAGGATGCATGCTCCCGAGTCTCGAGTGGACTGTTTTGGACCCAAAATGCGGCACTTTGATGCTTCGATCATGAAATGCGGCGTCTAACGTCTTCTTGAGGTCTTCATCTCCTTGTCCGGTTGGAATGAAGTGAAACACGAGTGTTCTAAACCTGGAATTTCCCGGTACACGGCACTGGACTCCGTTGTCTTTGGAGGCTTGGCCCGGTCTTGGATCGTCCGAAAGAGAAAAGGGATTTTTCGATCGATCCAAGGCAAAAGGCTATTTACGTGGTGTTGGGGATTCTTTGTGGTTTACTGGCTTCCATCGCACCACTCAAACACAATCCGTGATCCAAATCCTCAAATAGGACTCGGGATTTCATCATCGGGCTAACAAATAAAAAATAAAGAAAAGGACGACACTTTTTGGTGTCTACGAGCACCACAAAAATTAGTCTTTTCGCTTGGGCCGACCCACAAACCCATTTTATTTCAACCGAATCAAGCCACTTCGAGCTCCCATTTAGGAAACCCAAACCAACGTCGCATTTAAGTCAAACCTGTGCATTAAACACAATAATTTACTCCCAGTGAAACACGAAACTCAAGCTTTCGTACAACGTTGTCGAGGACAACGCTACGTTTTAATGCTTAATTTGCCAAGACGCTGCGTTTTGTTGCTAGCGACCAACCAAGGCACGAAACCCAATACGTCCGTATGACATCGTTGTTTACCGGCGCCACGTTTTTAGGCTCAAACTACCAAAACACAACATTTGGTCCCCAACGCCCAACCGAGGCATGGAACCCAAAGATGCTCGTATGATGCTTTGTTGGAGATCGGTGCCATGTATATCGTTTCCCTCATGAGATTTTTGGTCTAGCAGGATTTTATCCGGTTCTTCTCATGATCCTCGCCAGCAAAACGAGCCTAGTTCAGCTCCTTTGGATGGTTGAAATGCAATTATAGGTCATTTTTATGACCTAATTTTCTTCTATAAATATAGGGCTTAATCCCTCATTTTTGGTCGCTAAATCTTAAGCTAGTTAATCCTGTAAGCTGAAAATATTCTCATTCCTCTTTTTCACTTTCTATTTTCTCCATTTTTGCCGGACCATCACACTCTAGCTCACCTCTCAAAATCCACAAAATAGCCTTCTTTTGTCCTCTTTTAGAGCTTACTACCCTACCGTTATGGTACCGGATTTAGTTCGTGATCCAAGCTAATAGGTGGGACAACCTTAGGACACCGGATCAGCTTTCAGTTCTTCTTACGTTTTTTATTTATTTATGCTTTTTAATGTTTTTTCATATTGTGGATAAAATATGAAATCGCTCTTAAATTCCTCCCCGCTTACTATAACTTTTATTTTTCACTTTCTTTTTCGCTTTTATTTATTGCTTTCCCTTACTGCTTTCCTACCTGCTATTTATCGCTTTCTTAGCATGCTTTGCTTGATTTAATTTCTGCACTTTACATGTTGTATGCTTGACTGATAAACACATTTTAAAAGTCACAACTTGAACTAGTAAAGGTCATCTGTTGACAAGCATAATGGAGAGCTTGTCTCTTCATTTCGTACCTTCACCCTAGAACACCGGATTCTCGATTTTAAACCGATGGATACACTTTTTTAAACTTCATTCAAGTTTAGTTTTTCCATACTAAGATTGGAAGAGTATTTTCTTTATTTTTGTTAGTTTTTCCTTCCTAAAATTGATCTGGCGACTTTACTGTTTTTGCTTTTATTTCTCTTAATTGCTTCTCGGTATTTCCGGTTCAAAAATTAAAAATTCAAGTTACTTTCTCGGTAGTCGGGGCAATATGACGAAGATTGATTTCTTAGTCCAGGCCCTTTAGCCGACATCGATTACCAATCAGCGCGAGGTCTCGCCAGTGCTGGTTGATAACCGAGGTTGGCTCTCGGTCCAAACCGGTTCATCTTACCTTTTGGCCCGGAAGCTTAGCGGAAGAAAGTGAATTTTTATTTTTCTGTTTTCTTAAATTATGAAATAATATCCTGAGATTTTGTAAAATTAATTTCTAAAATAAATGGTTAATAAAATCACTAATCACTATTTCACTTAAACCGTTTTAAAAATTAGAGTAAAAAGATCGACAATCTTAATAAGAGATGCACCCCCAAGTTTCCGAAGTCAATACTTTAGTATAATGTCATACTTTATATGATATGTTTTCTCAATCATTTATTTTCAATGAAATTGTCGATTTTATTTTAATTATATGAGCAATAAACATGCATATATATAATAGTTTTTGCAAAGTGTTCTTGTTTAAAGATTTAACATTATTATATAATTAATTTAGTATTGGTTTTGCTTATTTTATTTGTTATGGCTTCTCTAGACTAAATGGAGAAATAGAATTACTACTTACTAGTTATGAAATTTTCGTGCATTAAAATTTAAAAATTAAGAAAACTACAGCAAAAGCTGTCAAAATGAATCCAGAAAATCTCTCGTTGAGTAAATAAACTAGAAAGGTTAGGGAAAATTAAAAAAAAAAGAATAAATGTCCTTTTTATTGAAACAGAAAGATCTTCGAATTTCTTATAATAAGAAAAACTACAATAACATGGAGAGCCATGGATGATTTTAGAACATATTCAAAAAACCAACCAATGACATGATGAGACAGTGATGTAAAACTACGTTAGCCAATATAAATGAGTCAAGTGTCAATTCTTTTTGGTTGAACAAGCTAAACATATGCAGACATGGAACTAACTCATTCCATCTCGACCTCCTAAGCTCAATTGATGTATAGTAAAGTGTTGGAAATGACACTACAATTAAAAGGCAAGCATGTGGCAATGCCCAAGGGATTATGATCCAATGTTCAATCAATTCCTCATCTTTAATTGGCCGTAGATTGCCTTGTTTAGGTCTAATATACTTGATGTGACTTAGGATGTATTCTAACTTTATTCGTTCATCAGGAGATTTTGGGTGACAACAATGTTATTGTGTGGTTGGTTCTTTCCTTATTTTTCATTTTTTTATGGTTTTTTTTAAATTTCTAAAGTCATTTGGGTATAACATTATTTATTTCAAAGATTGCTTAACTGGTATCATCGATCAAGAATTATTTTTTTTATTTTTGTTTAACAAGGTGAAAAGCAAGATACTTGTTCCCATGTCAAAAGTGTTATATGACCTTTGGAGACAAGGCTCGTTGTGTAGTGGTGTGTGTTGGGGACAAAGGTTGTGTTTGGACCTTGAAGCTCTAGCCTAGGAGGGTAGCTCAAGTTCTGACACCACTTGATATATCTAACCTTATATTGAACAAGTTTAGAATGATCACGAAGGAGTACATGAAAGAAGCAAGAAACCCGAAGTCTCCAGAGAGAGAGAGTAAGAAGCTCTTGTGAGAGAAGTTCAATGTTGCTCATGACTCCCAAACGGAGGAAACCTCGAAATCTGGGTCATTTGTCCTCTCCTTTCCTTCACTTTCATTCAATTAGACCAAATAATCGAGGCGTTTTTACCTCGTTTATCTTTAGAAAATTTGTGAGCCTCTCCCGTTGTTTCCCTTCTTCCTCCTCTTCTACGATATTTTCGGATCTCACAAGTCTTTGGGGTATGTTTCTGTTGGTGGGATGGATTAATGATTGGCTAGTCCCGATATGTTGGTGATGATGTAAGATCCGCACTCCTATCAAATTTTTCTTTTGTTCAAGCTTTGGCTATCCTTGCTAAGGGCCATAACGACTTGAATTTTGGGGACTTCAGAGACAAATCTATTGCTAGTCACTTATTTCGGATCTAAGGAATTCTTTATTTTGCAATTTCTCACCGATGGGTCTTTTAATCGAAGGATTTTCACCTATTTTTCAGGTAAGTGTCCGCTTTATTTTATTGTGTTCGGGCTAAGTTTCCTTTGATTAATGGCTTCTCGTTTCTTCCATTGATGGTGGTTATTGATATTTGTCTCTGGACTTCTCTTAGTAGCTTCTATTCTTGGTTCTATGGTGTGATTGTGGTTGGTAGTGTTTGTCTCCGGCCTTACTTATTAGTCATTGTTGTCGTTCTTCGTGTTACTCGCTCTTGGTTACTGCGGTATGAGTTGTTTCGGACATTTTTTAATCTAGGTTAGGTGTTCATGTGGCATGGCTTCTCGATCCCTCTTTTGGTTATGACTGATAGATTTTGGTTCTAGTAGTTTCTAGTATGCATAAGATCCTAGTTTTGTGGTGTCTAGTGTTTCATTTTTTATCTCTTTGATCGTCACTGTAACTTGCTCCTTCTGTGTTGGTAGTAATTCACCTTGCTTAAATCTATTCCTCGGTTTGCCTATAAATACGAGAGGTTTTGCTTACCTCCTCTCTACATCACTCCCGCTTCCTTTCTTTATCGACCTTAACTTGCTAACGTCCGATATCATTCATCATTCTCCCAATGGCCGTTCACTCGATTTAGACAAAAATTCCCTTGTTGATTCTCGCTCCTCAACCTACAAATTCAAGTGTGTTGGTTGAACGCACACATCTTCATTCAAGCAACTCTATTGCGCCCCCTTGCCTTCTTTCTCCGACAAGGTTAAGTTTGGTATGGGAGTCTATATGATGTTCAACCTTCCATAACTAAGTCGCAATTTGGTGTTTGTCTCCGAGGATCCGGAGATTATCACTAGGATTCATTAGTTCATGTTATTCCTGTTCAATTGCCTAACCTTAATTACAATGAAGTCCTATGTCTTGTCCGATGATTTAGTAATAACCTTGAACAACTTAGAGCTTTCTTTTCGTTGGGGAAACCATGGGGCGAGTCTTTGCCGGTTTCTATTATTAAGGGAAAAACTAAGTTAGACTGGAAGTTGGTTAAGGGTTTTGTTGATTATGTTGATTTAGGGAATGGGGTGGGTCTTATTCCGGTTTGCTAATGTTGATGATAAAAACTTTGTTTGGACAAATAGACCTTGGTTTGTCCAGGGTCTTAATCTTATTCTTCGTGAGTTGACCCATTTTTTTATCCTTACGCTACGACTATTAAATGAGTTGGTCGAGTGGATTCGTATTTCAAGACATCCCCGGGAGTTTTGGGATTTTTATACACCGAACATACTCCTTAAGCCATTGGGAGAGGTGGTGAGACTTAATCATCATACATTGCTAAGGCAAAGAGGTAAGTTTACTAGGGTTTGTGTCAAGTCTGGATATTACTCGGCCTCTTAGGGGTTCTATCCCTAGAGGTGACTCTTCTCGATCTATCATACTCCCACTTACTTATGAGGGCCTAGATGAAGTTTGTGCTATTTGTGGGTGTGTCTCATTTACATGATGCTTGCCCTAATGCCCCGGTTGAGTCTAAGATTGAAGTAGTTGTAGAAAAGTTTGGTAGTAAGGGTTTTTCTATTTTAGGAAAAGATATTGCTTCTCCTACTCACTCTGCTTCTACTTGTTGTTCCTCTACCTAAAAAATGGATCGGGGTCTCTCCTCAAAAGAGAGGGGAAATTTCTAAACCCATTAAAGATATTCCTAATGTTTCGGGTCATCATTTGATCTCTTCCAACACTCCGCTTCCTTCAAGTTCCAATCATAGTTCTGATGATATTGAGGGTTCTTTGGCCCTTCAAGTTGAGAATAAGGCTCATAACTCTTCTCTTGCTCGCACTAAAGATCTATGTTCCCCTTTTGATGAGCGTATTCATCGTATTGCTTGAAGGGATAGATAAGGGCATTATACCAAACCCACAACTTCCCGATTCTCTTCCTTCTAGCTATAATCTCAGTCCTATAACTACTCTTCAATTTCAGAATAATGAACCCTTGTTGGCTGAACCTATTTCTCCTCTCTCTACTCGGTGATTCTAGTATGGACATGGATATTTTGGAGGAGGGAGAAGGTGAATTTCGGGATGAAGATTTTATGGAGATGGAAACTTCTGGTGGTGTGGATGTTTCCACTAATTCATCTAAGAAACGCAAGCTTGTTGAGGATGAGGAAGATTTTTCCTCCCCTTACCCAAAGTTTAGATGTGTTTGGGTCATGATAACTACTCTTCAATTTCAGAATAAAATCAATGACCTTGTGATTATAAGAAATTGTAGGTGAACCATTTTTGGCGATCAAATCTGCCGTTAATCACAAAATCATATCGAAATTGAAAAATGACAAAGCAATTGAATACATAGAAGAACGGAAAGGATATCGAGCACCGGAGCTTCAACAATCGGCCCCAAGTGAAGTGAGGAGAGAGAGAGAGAGAGAGTTTTACCGGAGCTTCAGAGATCTAGATCCGAGAATGGATGGCACTTTAACAATTGCCTCTTCTCCAATTTGATAACCTCATAGCACTTGCAGCTTCGATGACACCACCGTGAAGCCACCGGAGTCGGTTGTTGTGGTAGTGGTGCAACTTCGACCACAACAAATAGATCTCAATCTTGAGGGCCTTCCATGCTTGATTAATCATAGAAATCGGATGGCAGAGTCACCTGCAGAATATTTAAGGGAATTTGGGGGAAGACGAAGAAGAGAGAGAAAAACTCATATCCGAAAAAATAAGGGGTGAGATGAGAGAGAGAGAGAGCCGGGGAAGGGGATTGAAATAAGATCTAAGGACTTTTGACTACGATTTAATAAAAGAATTGTGGTAAAATGTCCTCTATTACTACGGTTCTTTCATTGAACCGTAATTAAAAGTTTAACGGATCGAAGACTCAGGTATCACTTTCTATTTCTCTTAGGTTTTGATTCTAAGTCATTTTGAGCCTTATAGAAATCATTATCTAAGTTTTCATTCTATTCGACTCGCTCGAAATCGGTCTCTTGGCATAACATTCTTAACTGTGTTTTTGACACAACTCGGAACTAAGGCATAAGTAAATAATTTCTCTAACACGTTTTTCCGAGCACTCGACTTTATATTTCAAGAGAAATTGAATTATTCCGTTGATTCTAATTATTAAGTCGAGTTTATTTTTAAAGAATTATTTGCTTGATCAAGTTCATCTATTATGATATTTTACTCTCTCTAACTTGATCATTTTAAGGATTGACTCAAGATGAAATTTGAACCTAATGGATATTAGACTCGGAAAATTCTACTCTTTTAGGCGAAAGATAATTAAGTGTTTAATTACTTTGATTTAATTATTATCCGTGTCTAATCTCGGACCAAAGTATTTTTATACTTTGAGTACCACCTTGTTTTGCTTTTGTAGGTTGTTCAAACAAGCCTAATCTACTTTTGAAATATAAAAGCAACCGGTTTCTAGCCGTTAAACACCACCGGACAGAAAACAACTACTTCGGAAATGGCTCGGACACCGTGTCGGGATTGTTTGTTACCAAATCCAAGTAATCAACAACTTTGGGTCTAACGGTTATTTCCACCCTAGATTTCAGTCACAACCAGAGGGTTAGACTACTTTAGGAGTCAAGAGCCACTACATAACGTTCACATCTTAACGGATCTTTTTCTAAGTGACTCATACTAGCCATTGCAATGACTACTGAAGTTCATCAGTCCGGAACGAGTCACAACAGTCATTCCGCCTAGGTGCTTATAAATAGAAGCCACTCCACAAGACTTACAGATTGCTAAACATATTACTTAACACTCACTTACTGCATTCTTATTCAATCTTCGACTTACAAACTCCAACTCGTATTTTTAACTCTCCGAGTTGTAAAGAAAGTCTTGTAATCACTTCTATTCTTTACTTTCTTTCCAAGTCCCTTGACTGAGCTATAAGGGCGAACTCAGCTCGGTTGTCCCTAACTGTAAAGGTTAACTCAATCAGGAAGTACTAAATCGAGATAAGGGAACTTCTAAGTCTAGGAAAATTTTATAAAGGAATTATCTAAGGGAGCAATTCTTAGTAGAGTCAATCCTTTGTACTTGAGGATTCAATTAGTAGATTTGACTTGGTGTTTGGATTAGCACTGTCCCATATTTATGAGTGTTCAACTTTCCGAGTCAAATCTAAACTTAGAATCTATTCACCCCCTCTAGGTGACTTAGCCTCTCCAAGAGAAAACCTTCACAGTCTTTTAACTATGGTTCATTGAAAGAATCGTAGTAATATGTATTACCTATGACTACGGTTCATTGAAAGAATCGTAGTAATAGGTATTGCCTATGAGTACGGTTCTTTCAATGAACCGTATTAATATGTTCACAGACCTAACATATTACGACGGTTCATTGGAACAATCTGTCATCATAGGTTGCAAACAACGTCACTTATTTACAAAAATGTCACCGGTCCATTTTTCATGACGATTTGTCATTTTTACCATCGTTAAAGACCCGTCGTTAAAAGTGGTTCCTGTAGTAGTGTTGGTTTGATGATGTATCCTTATTGGCTATTGAGATAAGTTTATCTCTTTTTGGGAGGTAAGGATTACCAGCTGGTTTTATATTTTGTGATAGTTGTACTCGGACTATCAGATTTGTAATGGTACGATGAACGTCCCAAACCCGTAATCACCGGTTTTAGTCTAAAAAAGGGCTAGCCGATGGTTAGCACAACGGAAGGCAGTGTCTGGGACATTACTGCCGCTCTTACCAAAGGAAAGGGCGAGGCTTTAAATATCTCTATGGCGATTTTTACCCGTGGTTCTACCTTGCTAGGAAACCGCAACTTATGCAACAAGTACATGTCAAGCCCGATACGAAATCAACGACACTTGACCACTAATACCCCAACTTGCCACTCGCGAGCCTCTAAGTCCCGAACGGACCTTTGCTTCATACTTTCAACATCTTTACCTAAAACAAAATAAGAAAACATTTTCGAAATGTGAGCCGAAGCTCAATACGTCCATTATTATGTCTGTAAAATAAAGGTTATAAGATAGTTGAGTTGAGCGCGCAATTTCGATTCATTTTATAAATGAGGGGGAATGAATAATGTAAAACTGTTGCTAATTAATTATCCGTGTTTTGACCCTTGCGATCATCGGGTTTCCCTAAATGTGTACACACCCGACCAATCGGGAAGTCTAGTTGGTGCGGCGCGATTACGGTGTGCCGACTTTGAACAATGGTGAAGTAATGATGGACGAGCCCACTTTTATATGGCAAATACTATTTGCAAATGATTCCTTATTGTTGTTGATGTCGGCCATATCCGGCCTTGATTTGTAAATAAAACATTGAAGGGCACGATCACCGAACGTACCGATGAACTAAAATTGGTTGATGATTTGAACTTGATTCCTTTCCTTGTGGCTTTGAGCAGGACCCTTGAACGTACGTCGACCGATGACCTTAAATAAGAGTTAATAGAATGAGAATTTGTTTTTAGGACTTATATTCCTTGATTGATAATAACCTATCCTATACCTTTATTATGATTTATGCCTTATATTTCTACTTTATCATTTCTTATTTATGTGTTAAGTTACCTCTAATAATGCACATAGTTGATTTACTATGAATTATTATTATAGAATCTAAAACATGCATTTATAATATTATTGACTTATTTACTAACAATTTTACAATTTATTGTTGATTATCTTATTATGCATTTATTTATTATTTTGTTAATAGCTTAGTCATTAATTCATTTACTTAAACATGTATTTAGGAAATTAGTCATCTAAGTTATAGCTATGTCAATATTTAAGCATGCACATAATGAACTAATTATCTTTACTACACCATTTTTATCTTTGCTAAAAATTATTTCACCATAACTTTTAATGAGATTATTCAAACTAAAATAGGCATGTATAATTAAATTTTCTTTCTTGACTAATATGATTATATTTTCTGTTAATCTTACATCTTATCTTAATTATTTAGTTTTAAATGGTAAAACTTAAATTATCATAATTCTAGGGTTTAGGGTTTACCTTAGAAGAATAATGAAGGGAGGCCAAGGTGGTGGTGGTTGCTGGTGGCCATAGGTGGCGGCAGGAGCGGCGTTCAGGCGGAAGATGTGGTGTTCAGGCGGCAGAGGTGGTGCTGGTGGCAGTGATGATGGGCTGGTGGTGGCTTAGGTTTTCAAGAAAGGTGGGTTTTTTAGGGCATAAAAGGAGAGAGAGAAAGTGTGTGCTTGGTGGCTGTTGTGGTGGTCCGGTGGATGGCGTTAGGGCCAGTGATGGGTGTTCTGCAAGCCTGGCCGGTGACGGGAGGCAGGTGGCGCCTGTGGTGGTTGTGGTGGTGGCTGGAAGTGAGGGTGAGGATACAAAAGATAAGGTGAGAAGTTGGTGATTAGGGTGGTTTTGGCTTGGATTTTCCGGTGATGTGGTGGTCGGTAGGCTGGCATGAAAGTGGCTATGGACTCAGGGCAAGGTGGTAAATGGTTATGGTTGGAGTTGGCCGGCTATAGAGGCCGGTGGGCGGCTGTGGAGGTGGCTGAAGTGGTGGTGCTGGGCAGGTGAGGGAGGAGAGAGAAAATGGGGTAAAATCAGATTTTTGGGTTGGATTTTTCTGATTTAATCAAGCCTATTTATACTAATTGTGGTGCTTATCTACATGGGTTAGCTGGCTATTTATATTAATCCTTGCTTGACACTTAGCTCATGATTCATGTTTTGTTGGGGTGATTTGGCTAGCTTAGAATTAGGGTTAGTGTAATTTGATGGCAATTTCCTATTAGACCTACAAATTCATTGTCTATCCAAATTAATATTTGATGATTATCTTGATTATTATGCTTATCACCAGCATTGTCATTGTACTTATCCATTTTTATTTTTCTTTTTAGTTTTATAGTTATAATTTTTTATCATTTTTTCTATTGTATTATTATTACTTTTGTTAATATTATAGTTTTATTGTTATTATTCTAATGTGCTTTAAAGTATGTGATTCCCTATAATTTAGGTTAGGTTAATTTATTAGCAAATTACTTCTTAAGATTGATATTTGGATGTTTGATTAGTTGTTCATAAATTGTGCTAATTGTTTATGTAGCTATGTATATAAAGTTTGAACTTCATTAGAAAATATTTATGATCTAAGTTAGGGATTTAAATATGGCTTATGTGAATATAAGTATTAGATAATATGTTGAAATTTTACGAGAAATGTTGGCCATCGGTTTTGTCGTTGTTCATATCTCGGGTCCTGCAAGAAAATATTTTTGATATACATATATATGATATGAAAATATTTTGAATTTGAAATGCACGCACTCGTTATAATTGAACGTATTAGAGATAATACATTTTTTTGGATTGTTCTGGGCTCTATAAAGTGACTCGTTATGCTATGTGGTTATTTTAAGTTTAATTATGATATTAGCTACTCGGGTTCTTTCCTTCCCGTCTCTTATTTTCTATCATTTCTTAGCTCTCTTGTCGTATGATTTTCTTGTCTTTGTTCTTGATTCACTTTTTTCTTAATTTTTGTGATTATATTGGTAGGTTGGTTTAGGACCGGTGGTTGGGTTAGATATTGGTTGCTTTTTTTCCTTCATTTATAGCACCTTTGTTACTCCGTTGTTAGTAGGTGGGGATTTGTGGTTTGTTTCGTTCATTCATGTTGCTTTAGTGTTTTTCTTTCTGTTTTTGGGTTCCCATTTTTTGGTACTGGGCTCTATAAAGTGTCTCGTTATGCTATGTGCCTCATTTGTTCAGACTTTACTCTATACTAAATCTTTACATGGCTCTTTTTTCTGTCACTTGTTATTCTTTTATTCAGGATCTTGGCATCAAGTTGCATTTTTCTTTCCTCGGGGTTTTCATTGTTGGTTTATCCTTTATGGGGTTATTTTCTTTGGCCATCCGTTATACACCTCCGGGGATTTCTTTACCTTTTTCGATTCTTGTTGGTTATGATGTTGTGTTTGTTGTCTTCAATTTAATGACATTTTGTATAACTTTCGGATGGTGCTGGTCCTTTAGCATTGGACTTTGTTTCTAGTTTGAGTTTGTTGTTCTTTCTCTGCAATTAGGATTTATCTTTTTGTTGCTACTTTTAATTCTTTCAATTTGGATAAGTTTCTGGGTTGGTTGCGGGGTGTTGGATGGTCTGTTTCCTTTTGGGTCTATTGTTGGTCGTGGTGGATGTTTTTTTTATTTGCTAGTGTTCTATCTCGTGTTGGGTTTTTCATTTTCTTTTTGTCTTTAAGGCGAGTGTAACTAATTCTCTGGATTGGTTACCAAGGCCATTGTCCGGAACAACCTTGACTAGTTTGATCGGGAATGGCATATTGATTCTACGCGAGTACTTAGTATATTCTTATATGTGATGATTAGAGATTTGGCTATGATGTTACTTTACTTAAGTTCACTAATAATATATCCTTTTTACGGTTGCCTTTATTTTTACTATGGTGGTAATTTCTTCCGAGTGGGCTGCCCTCGTTTCGGTTGGAAACCACTAAGATATTTGTTGCCTAGTAAAAAATGATCGATGATATGGAACTTTTAATTATGAGATTTTTTTAGCTCATTTCCCTTTTTGCCTATTTGGTTTGGTCTGTTTGGCTTCCTTTGGTTTTTCTCATAAAAGATAAATTTTTATGGAATTTGTTGGTCTTTTTTTATGGGTGTATTTTTCTTGGCTTAGGTTATGTTTGTTTTTAATGTTCTTGTTTCAATTTTCTTTGTTCATGGATTCAGCGTACTTTGTGGGGTCTAGGTTTGATGTTAGCTCACGTTGTTTTTAGGTTTTTTCCTCTTTTTACTGTCTTATTCTGTTGCTCTCCTTTTGTTTTGGCTTTGCGTATTTTTGTTTGTTCCTTTTGGGTTAGAGGATTTTCAAGTTTAACCGAAAATCCTAAGGCTTATTCTATGCACAACCGCGATAGGGGTAGAACCTTGTTATGCAAGTAGAACAAATTTGTGTCTAACTTTTTTATGTTGCTTTTAAACTTTGTGGGACAAGATTCAATGGACATACATTCTGCTGGTTGTTTTGGTTGTAGTTTTTAAAACAAATCTTAACAGGTTTTGTTGTAGTAAGAAATTTACAAGATTCTCCCGTGTATTATTTTTTCTCGTCTCCGATGTATAATTTTTTATACTCATGAACTCTTTTGGATATACTTTAGTATTTGTTTAATTTAAGGATCAATGACTTCCACCTCAATTTTAGGGTTTATTAGGGTGTTGATGCCTGCTATTTATGAAAATTATTTATTGGAATGTCAAGGGGCTAAAAAATAGCAAGTTTAACAAGAAATTTTGATTTCGAATCAAAAATTTCGACCGGATATTCTATTTTTAAGTGAAACAATTACTATTTAGCAAATATGGAAAAAATTATTTCTAAACTCGGGATATGATCATTATGACTATGTTCTACCACATAACCATTATGGTGGAATGTGGGTGTTATGCAATAATAAAAACATTAAGGATAATGTTATTATTAAGGATCAAAGAACTATTCACTTGCATATTTTTGATAAAAATTTACAAAAATAATCTATTATTTCTGGTATTTATGGACCAACGTAGGCAATCGACAAGATTGCTTTTTGGAATCAATTACAGGATCTTAATTGTCTTATTAATTTACCATGGTGCATTATTGGAGATTTTACTGAAATAGAATGTTTAAATGAAAAAAATTAGATGAAAAAACTGTCATATATCAATGTTTAGAGAATGAGAGACTTTCTTTCTTATATTCAAGGAGAGAGTATTCATGTTGTAGGCAGAATTTTTACATTAAGGGGTAAACTTATTTATGAAAGACTAGACAGAGCAAATGGTCATTTGGATTGGAGGGAGGTCTACTTCTACCATATATCATGGTCATTTTTCATGCTTTGATCATAGCTACATTATTCTCGTTGGATACCAATCTAGAATTAATTAATCAGCAGCGTCGAAAATTTAGATTTCAGAATCAATGGTCAAGTTATGATGAAGTTATCAAAATAATTAAAAAGCAAGTGAAACTTACAGTCTCGCGGAACATATATGTTTAAAGTTGTCAGTAAACTTAAGCATATTAAAGTAAAACTAAAACAATAGGCTAGTAAAGATTTTAGCAATCATTCACAAAAGGTTGAAAAAATTCTTTATAGCTACAGAATGTTGAAGATAAATTATTAGTAGACCCATGTAATGTTAGACTCATCAATTGACAAGCTTGGTTGATCAAACAAAGAGAAAGATTATTATTGTTTAATCGAAATACTAGGGAAAATTCTATAGAAAAGAATGGCTCACTAAGGGGGAGACAAATTCTAAATTTTTTCATAGGTGTTGTGCCTACAGGAAATAGAAATCGAGTATTTTTAGAATTAAAGATGAATCAGTGGCTATGGATAAATGATAAGGCATCCTTACAACAAAAGTTTGTTACTGACTTTACTCAATGTTATCGTTCTCGGGTAAGATCCACTCGCATCAACTCTACGTATTGATTTGAAAATTATTTCTAATGATGGAAATAATCAGCTTATATTGCCAATGTCCCTAGATAAGATTAAAAGTGTTGTTTTCCAAATAAACCCAACCAAAGACTCGGCCCGGATGGGTTTGGTGCATGCTTCTTCCAACAACATTGGAATATCATAAGAAATGACGTTATTAAATGTATCATAAAATTTTTTTAATCATGGTAAGTTATTGAAAGAGGTCAATCATACTTTTATTGCTTTAATTCCGAAAATTACAAGTCCTACTACAACTCATTTCAGGACTAATTAGTTTATGTAACAGCCTCTATAAGACCATTTCTAAAATCCTTGTTAATAGATTACGTCCAGTTTTGCAAAGAGTAATTAACCCCTATCAAAGTGCCTCTGTGCCAAATAGAGATATTCATGATAATATTATTTTTAGCACATGAAATCATTAACAAATTTGGAAATATTAAAGGTAAACAAGCTTATATAGGCCTTAAACTAGACATGAGAAAAGCTTATTACAGGATAAAATGAGATTTTACTTTTGCATGTCTAAAGGATATGAGATTTTATCACGTCTGGATTAATTGGATACGTGAACTTATTACGTCGATAACATATTCTATTGTCATTAATGATGAATCTTGTGGTTTTTTTTTTTCCGACCAACTAAAGGTCTTAGGCAAGGTGTCCTCTCTCTTCGTAGTTATTTATTATTTGTATGGATGTGCTCGCATATATATTACATCTTGCTGCTATTCAACCAAAATCGGTATAGGTATTAAGATTTTCCCTCAATCACGTAAATTACTTTGTTTCCTTTTGCGATGATAGTCTTCTTTTTGTAAGACTAATTATGAAACGTGTCTTTAATTCTTGAATCTGTATTTCGAGTTTTCTGCAAAATTTGAAACGATTTTAAAATTTGGCTAATAGTCCAAGCCATCCGACCAGGATTCCCTCAGCGAGTCTAGGTCGATGGTCTGCATCGTACAACAGCTTCGGTGGGCTACCCGGGCCCCCGGCTCGCTGACCGGCTCAGCTTGTGGCCTAGGCGCTTTGGCTACCTTGTCTAATAGAGCTTTACGACAATAATTTTCATGTTTTAATCTTTATATTTAAAATGCATCCTAAGAATTCTAAACCTTATTTCGAAAATAAAAAGCCTTATTATCTCTTGATAAGCACACCCTTGCATGAAACCAACATTGTTGGGAAACTCGATGTGCACCGTGGTTCCTATAGTGGTGACTCCGCTAGGGCCACTTATTAAGAGAGTGAGATTTGAAAGTTGAATTGTGATTTTTTATTGCATTTGAATTTGGCATCTTTGCATATGTTTTCAGCAACTTTGAACATAAATGTTGTGACTTTTAGGATTCAACCTTTATGTACCTTTTTGGGAAAGTTGAATCATTATCTTAGTGGGTTCACTCAACGTTACACTAAAGTGTGATTACTTTTGCGCTCATAGCAAGATCTCTTGACTCCCAATTAAGAACTAATTATTCAAGTGCTACTACACCATAGGGAACAAAATTTTTAGACTATATGAGGAACCTTGTTTATCCGATTTAGAAATTCTTTACGAACATAAAACCTTTTTGGTTTAGGTTAGAATTTCATTTGCATGCTTGAATGTGTGTTGTTGTTTTTTTCATTTGAGTCTTTAACAGTTGACCACAGCTTGAACCAACTAAATTGTTCTTGCATTGGTAAAAAGAATATATAATAAAAACTTTGAGTCAGTCCCTTTGGGAATTTTTAGCCAATTTTAAATGTTCCTTCTTTCTACTTTAGATCGATCCATGTTTGCATTTCTGAGTCAAAAGTTTTTTCAGAGGTCGGTAAATTCCTTCCTCCCATGCATTAGACAAAGAAAAGCGGCATGAAAAATCTAGGCAAGCCCTAGGCCAACGCCCGCCGCACGCTTTCCTCCTTGGGGTCCTCCCACGAGGACTCATTTTCTGTTTCTATTTGTTTGGGTCCATTTTTGTTTTTTCCTGCATCTTCCTGCATTAGCCAAAAAAATCATCTCATTTTAAGTGAGTCCATTTGTTTTGCATTAGTTGAAAAAAACATCTTATTTTGGATGAGTTAATTTATTTTGTATTAGCAAAAAATCATCTCGATTGAGTAAGTCCATTTGTATTAAGTTAGCCAAAAAATCATCCCATTAGGTGAGTCCATTTATTTAACATTAGCCAAAATAATCATCTTATTTTAGGTGAGTCCATTTTTTACATTAACCAAAAACAAAAAGCATCATATTCAATTTTAGGTGAGTCCATATTGCCAAAAAAAAAAAATTCTTTTCCATTAGGTCAGTCCATGTGACACCCTAACTCAAAATCACAAGTTTAGTCTTAGCAACAAATTAACAAGTAATGAGCGCAGCAAAAAGAGAATTAGAAGCGTTACCGTTGTTCTAAATAAAGAGCAAAGAAACTCCCTTAAAAATATAATACTGAACATGAATTCACAACGTCACTTGTGAAAATCAAGTTTAAATATTCAAGACATCAAACTTGTACAATATAAACAAGATGTCAAGTTTAACAATACCATCATGATTATCAATTATTTAACCATAAAATAGATGAATCCCAAACGACATTTTCTTCCTAGCACTATGAGCTTCTAAGTCTCGTTGATCAAAATAAACACATCTACTTCTTTCTTCCATTAGCATTAGCTTTACCGATTCTTGGGTTTCGATTCAGGAAAATCATTATTCAAATAATTCACGTATATATATAAATGATTTCAAATTTAGCTAAACTTTTAACAACTTAATTCCTTATTAAGTGAGCACCTACATCTTTGGATATTACATTTCTCCCTCACTTATAAAAAGTTTGATCATCAAAATATAAAACTTGAGTTACGTTGGATCTTATGGGTTTGATTCAATGATGTTAAAGACTCTCGCCCATGGTAAGTGGTGGTTCACCACTCTTGTCGTACCCAATCCTTTTGTTTTGCACTTTCGAGCTAGTTTCGTCATTTTGGTTTTGCCTTTTGGTACCCACTGCCTGGGCAGGTTGATACTTTTTCTTTTAAGGACAATTCTCAACAATATATCCCATTCTCCACATTTGAAACATCTCCTAGCTTTAACATAATATTTGCTCCCTCCAACCTTGCTTCAATAAATGCATGGTTTTCTTGCCATGTCGCTAGCATTATACCCAACTTGGCCTTGCCCAACAACCCTTTGATTGTTCCTTTGATTCCCGTAATTCACATTTCCACCTCCAAATTTTCTTGTTCGGTAGGCTCGACAACCTTACATTCCTCGCATAACTTTTTCTATCCGGATTGCCCTCTCGATATATGTCTTGATACTTGGTGATGATTTGAGCTGCTAACTTATCACATATGTCTAATGTTATACCATCTTTAAATCAACTTTTCTCTATTTAGTATCTACTAGATGCTTATTGAATTGACTAAGCTCCGTAAATTTCGCACCATACTCCATAACACTAATTTTCTTTTGTTTTAAATCAATAAACTCCAACTCCTTAATTCTTTGCACATCCCCTAATGTAGTAATCGACAAGTCGTCTTTTCCTTTAATGCCTCTAAAGTTATTTGCTTTACTTGTCCCTCTTCTAAGCTTGGTTTAACTATATTCCACCAATGGTTGACTTCTCCAACAAAAAGATATGTGGCTAACCCAACCTTGTACTTTTCGTAACACATCATAGTCTTAAATATTTTATCTATCTCCTCGTCCATTTATCCAACTTAGTAGGATTTGCAATACCCATAAATTTGGAAGGTTGCAACTTAAGAAACTTATTACAAAAGCTAATGCATATCATTGGATCGATTACATTATTCTCGCGCATCAATTCTACCACTTCCTTCTTTACTAGTCATCTAACAAGGTTAAGTTATGGAGTTATTAGTGACTCTTTACTATATTACTACACATATATTCATAGAGTCACACATATACACGTACATTTATAAATCAAAACATATAAAATTCACTCAGTCACATAACAACTAATCAAGACCTAGACTCGGTGCAAGGAAAGCTCGCATGTAAGAGGACTCTTACTTTGATACCATAACAAGAACACCCCACCTTGGCTAGTCGGATTATTACACACTACGATTCCTAAAAGGAATCCTTAAGGCTAGTTAAAACCACAAATTTGATTTGTTGCTTTTTCTTAAAATGACAAAGGCGTGTTTCTTTCTTTCCAAGAAGTCACTCGCTACATCCATTTCATTAGGAATTGATGATCTTTTAACAATACCTTCGAAAGGATGGCTAATCCAAGATGCTGAACAACAAAGTTTTATTTGGGAAAAACACCATCATTATGGGAATGTACACGCTGTAGAAAAATTACTGTAATTCATTGAGATATGGTATTCTACAAGTGAATATTTACGATAAGAAATGAATCCTAATTTTAACGTTTTCGGAAATTTATATGGAGTTTTATTTGTAATCCCCTAGGTTTAAAACCTTATATCTGTCCAAGATATAATAACAAACTCAATGAGCCATACGCTTCCTTAGGATTGGTCCATTCGTGCATATCTCGCTAAAAAATGCGTTCATTTGTTTTCAAGAATCTTTTTTGCATTTGTTGGTCGCATTTTTATTTGCATAAAAAAAGGCATGTCATTTTTATTTTCTTAGTATTAGTTGCTTCATCAAGTCTAGCCCTTAAACCCATCTCCCGAAAATTATTTCCTCAAGTCGGTCCTCGACTCTGTTCTTGTGGGCCACAGATGCAAGCCTCGTGGAACACGATATTAGCGAGAATCATGACACAAAACATATAGAAAATAAGGAGTCTACTTCAACACTAGTACATTTAATACCAAGTGCACAAAACATCAGTACATCCCACACTAATATGGTCCACGTTGGTATGTAGCCCATAAACGAGTGCCATAATGCAATCCTCCTCTAAAAGGTCGGACAATCTCGGAAAATCCCCTATAATGACACTTATCAATGAGTCCGCTCCGGATATTGGAAGCCAAAATTAATGCCCAAAATAAGAAAATTAAGTACATGTCCGAAACACTTTACCTCATGCTCAAAGAACTAGAGAAAAACTAAAATCCAAAGGGACAGACAAAAGAGGGGACCGTGAAGTCGAAGAGGAAAATCCTAGTTTTAATCCTCGAGTTGACCAAATAGAGAAGCTACTGCGAGAATCCTCCATGTTCAAATATTACTACTTTGTCCACGAGGGATTCACTTCAATCCCAAAAGAAAAATTACCCTAAAAGTTCACCATGCTTGACATCAAACCCTCATCACCACATAAGGAATTTTGTATGGGAAATGATCTTGAAGAATGTACCAAAAGATACATGCCATGTCATCCTTCTATGGACATTTGATAAAGACGTCATCACGTGGTACAATGCTATCAACTCATGCAGGGTCACAAACTTGCAGGATCATTACAAGAAGTGCTTACATAAATTCTCCTACGATACGGCTCTGCTAGTCATTGTTCGTGATTTAGAGATGATCAAACAAAAGAAAGGGAAAGCATCAATGATTTCCTCACTCACTATAGTGAAAAGGCTGCCTATGTGACATGAGATTTTAAGTAGGTTAATTATATTGTTAAATTAAATTAGGTAATCCATCAGTAGCTTTATTTTGTGCAATTATCAAGTGCTTATATAGTTTAATTAGTAGTTATATTCGCTCATTTAGCTCGAACCTAAAATGTGCCTAACTAAACAAAACAAAAGGAGAAAACGGGTAAAATGAGTGAGGCCAAGTGTTTGAATCAGGTTGGAATTATAATTACCAATAAAATATAAGTCTTCAAACTTTATTGTAGATTTTAAATAATTGAATTTTATGATGGTTGAATTATATCTACTCAAAGTTTTTTTTTTTTTTTTTTTACAATGTTGGAAGATTACATTCATTTGAATTAGACTATCAAAGTATAATATTTATATGTATGAAAACTTTAATAGAAATGTACTCCTTATGTGTTCCTATAAATTGTATGCTTATAAATTGTATAATTTTAAATGGATTATTTTCAAGGTAAATATCTATTCGTCTTATTGAGAGGGTAGAAGTGGAGTTTTGTGGGTTAGTATTGTAATGATATATGCTAGCATATTATTGATAATTTATACTCATATGTATTAGCATTTTAATGGTGGTTATTAAACTCCCGATCCGGATGTAGCAATCCTACAATTCATAGGAATCTTATGATCCTAATTTAATTCAAAAATGTATGGTAGAATTATACTACGATTCTATGATACTCGATTCATTAGAATTTAATTTCACGATTCTAAATAAAATTCATAAAGTGGCTACGAGATAATTGTATTTTGTATCAAAAATTTTGATACGAGTATAGCTGCACTATATTTTTTATAAATCTTTATGAATGTTACAAATATTTTTATTTTTATAAAAAATAATTTTATTATTACAAACAAATATTAGAATCTTACGATCATCGATCCAATTCTATGATTCTAATTCTAAACCAACCTCCAAATCGATTTTAACTAAGATATCAATTCTAACAACCTTGATTTTAATATGTTATAATATATATACTATATGACAATTAGATTTTTGGTTTATGTATACAACCATTTTAATACGTTATAATATATATAGTTAGCCGATTATATTTTTGGCTCATATCGTGTAATTTTTATTCCCTAAATATTATTTTTACATTATTGGACATTATGTATAAAATAAATATTATGCATTCTATTATGAGTTATAGAATGAATGGCAATAATTTTGAGACTATATTTTATTACTTTATTCATAATTAGGATTTATGTAATTTTTTATTTCTGAAATTATTTTTTAAAAAGTATTATTACAAAATACTTTTATGTCATTTAGAATGTATTTTTTGATATAACAACTATCATTGAAATTTCGCCTATTAAATAATAAAATTTTCTCTTTAATATTTCTACATATTAATATATCTCGTACTTTAGCATAGGTGAAAACTAGTTAAGTAAGATTGAATGACACTTTTATTAATCATTTTATTTTTAAAATTATTTTTAGAGCTAAACAATATAAACAAATGAGGTTAATTCAATTCTGCAGTCGGGCTTTATGGCTAAGCGGGTGTGAAAACACCGGTTTTGACCAAGCCCCACCCACTGACCATCTAGCGCCGATGAGAGCCGAGCTATATGGTGAGCGGCCGACGGCCAGGAGCCATCACCGAGTTAATCAATCTCGGCCTCCGCCTCGGTCGGTCGATCCAAAAACCCTTTTTATTTTTAGTTAGAAATAACCGAGAAGCAAAGTAGAAAAACTAAATCGGAAAATAGAGTCACCGACCAACTTTAAGAGCCAAAACTAACAAAAGTAAAATAAAGAAATACTCTTCCAATCCTAGTATGAGAAAACTAAGCTTAGAAGAGGTTACAAATGACTCCATCGAGTCTAAAATCGAGTATATAAATTCGGGGTGAAGGTACGAAATGTAGGAATAAGCCCTTCCATTCCGCCCGTCAAACGACGACATTTACTAGTTTGAGAGGTGAGTTTAGAAATGTATTAAAAAATACGCACATAACATAACGAGATTGGAAATTAAAAGCAAGCAAAGCATGCTAATACAAGCGATAAAAGTAGATAATGAAAAGCGATAAACGAAAACAATAAAGAAAGAAAAGAAAAGTGAAAATAAACAAAAGTGAAAATAAAAGTTACATCGGGCGGGGAGGAATTTAAATGCGATTACATATTTTCTCCACAGTACCAAAACGATAAATAAAATCAATAAAGAAACCGTGGTGAAGGGCGGATTGGTGCCACGAGGTTGTCCTACCTACTAATCTGGATCTCGAACTCGATCCGAAAGTGCGACGGTGGTGAATTGGGAAGAGCTTTTTGTGAGTTTTTGTAAAGGTAGGTAGAAGAATATGTGACTCGATTGAGTATTAGGGTTCGGATGTAGTGTAGTATGAAGTAGAATGGGAATAGGTGAAAAGAAACCACGAGATTAGAATACTAGAGAGTGCATTAAGTAGTCTGTTAGTTTAGCTTTTGCAAGCATAACGCATTGGGATGAGCCATATGAAAAATGAGAGCCAAAGCTCTTTATTTATAGACAAAGGTTAGGTAACAAATGAACTAGGTTAAGACTCAAGCGATCGTCTAAAATGAGCATGAACCAGTGAACAAAATCACAAAAAACCGGACCAAAAAATAAGATAGAATCGGATCTCGAGATTTGGGTCGTGGTGCGCGGCGCCAAACCTAAACGGTGTCATTTAGTCCTTTAGGTTCTTTCGTGTTGCGAGCAAGACTACGAGCAAAATGCATTGTTTCAAGAGATGTTGGGCCTTATAAGCGTTTTGAGTGTAGTGAGGTCTTATATGCGACGTTGGGCACCGTTGACTCTGGAGGGTTGACCCGGGCTTGGACCGTGTGAAAGAAAAAGAGTTTTTGCACCGACCCAAGGCAAAATGTTATTTTATTTGGTGCTAAAGTTGTGGTTTCTTGGATTTTGTCACATCAATTAAATATCGTTCGTGATCCAAATCCACAAACATGATCGGACCAACATAATAAATTAAAGAAATAAACGAGATAAGGATGACACATTTTAGGTGTCCATAGTTAACCTCCACTTTGACTAAGTCCGAAAAACAAATGGTCAAAGTAGACACTAAAGGATACTTATCTCGCTTTAGCGCGTTGTTTCCGAGCTTTGATTGTTGTGTGGTGTCCAAAATTGGTTGATGTTGAGTCCAAAATTATAATGTTTTTAATGCTTTTTATATTTTATTTTGTTCGTAATAATTACTAAATTAGGATTTTTAATTTGATTTGTTTTAATTTTGTAGGAAGTTTGAAAAAATAATACGAAGAGCTGATGATTGTAACATGGGATAATATACTTGAAGCCGGGTCAAATTGATCCCGAAACGTGTACTTGCTGAAACCCTTTCTTTTATACCTTACGTTTCCCTCTCCCTCTTCCTCAAACCCTAGTATCTCTATCCCCTTCCTCTTCATGATGCTTCCACATAACCACAAACCCAGCCTTCTTCCTGTTCGCGCTACCCAGACCCGAAACCCTAGCATTTTCCCTGCTCCCTCTCTCTTGTTGTTGTTGCTCGAATCCTAGCCCACCTGGACTTTCCTTCTTGTTCCTCTATAATCCCCATCTTCCTCTCTTCTTCGTCGTCCTCTAACCACCGAAGCTCCATCCTCTTCGGTCTCCCTCTCGCTCTCTCGCTCTCTCGCTCTCTCTTCCTTCATACATGCCATACTTGAAGAAGACATCTCACCCATCTCAAACACTATCCAGAACCGTGACTTTCGAGACCCGATCAAGAAGATTGAGGGCGAGAAGAAGATAAGAGGGAAGACGACGAGCACAATCAATGAGGCTGGACGGCGACGGCGTGACAGGCCGGGAGCCGCGAATCCAAGTTTAGGTTTAATTTTCGTTCTTCAAGTTTAGTTTCAAAAAATTCAGTTTTAGATTTTTGAGTTCTTCTTTCTTGAATTTGAGATTTGCAGTTTTGGATTCGTGAATTTGGAACTAGTTCGATCTTTTGTGAATTTGAGTGAGAATTTAGTTTTTGGCATTGAATACATCTGGCTTTTGTGTATCTGCTCCGATTCGATCTGTCTGGTTCTGTCGTGTGACAAGTAGACGAAGATTCTAGCTTCGAACGGTTCTGTGATTGGTTAATTTAAGCATCTCAATTTCCGGTCCCTTGTTTCGTTATGCCTGCTGTGATTCATTTCTTGTTTTGTTTGATTGATGAAGCTATTTGGCCATATGTGTTCAGTTCTGTTGGATTGTTGCAGCTTTGTTTTGTTCAGCTTCAATTAAAAATACTCAATCTGAATTCTTGAACTTCAATTAGCGTAGTGTCTTAGGTGGTATATTGTTTAATTAGTTATGCTTGAAGTTATTTCATGTTAGTTTAATTCAGATTAGTAGTTATGTTTTGATTTTAGGATATTTGATTTGATTTAGGTCATTAGTTTATGAGTTAGTATATTTATGCATTTTCTGATTTTAGTAGTTAAGTCAAGTTTTAGGTTAATAGGTTTTCAAGTGTCATTAGAGTCGTTTTGCAATTTGATTTCAAGTTAGCTCCATCCCTATGGTTCGACAAAATCCCTATACTCCCTAAAAATCACTCCAACAGTTGCTATCGAACATGAACTCCGAGATACGGCTCGAACTTGATCGTGAAGCATGCATTCCGATGTCCTGTAGGAGAATCCTAAGCTTAACTTCATCGAGCCTAAAGCTCAATGAACTTTTATGCTTGAAACTTTGATTGTTCTTTGATCTAAAGCTTGGCTTGATAATTTGCTCGTACTAACATTCTTGTTAGTGGATAATCATATTTACCAAAGTTCGAGTTAAAAATAGATTGAAAAACTTATATGTAAAAGCCCACGTGGTGGGTCCAAAAGATCTACTTGCATGCATATGGTGCCAAGAATCCACTTGTCACGCCTGATGGAACTTCTTAAGCTAGACCACTACACTAGCTAAGGCTGCAAAGTTGCCAGTCGATGGGACGCCGTCAGGCCTCGTGGCCGGCGTCGGCTAGGCTTTGGCAGGTGTCGTCGAGTACTTGTTGGATTGCTTCTTGGTCTCCTCTTGCTTTTTTGGCTTTTGTCTTGTGTGGTTTGCATTCCTTGGCCGAATTTGTTTATAAAAGGAGGGGTTAGTGTGTTCATTTTGCACACTTCACTTACTCCTCTCTTGCGCTAGCTTTTGCTCTTGTCTTGCTTCTAGTTTTGACATACAAGGCCGAGAAGGATTTGACGAACTATCTTCTTTTATTGTCAAAAATATTTTTATCTTGTACGGTTAAAGATCTCACTTGTCTTGCTAAATTGCAACCGGGGCTATGAGTATTTTCCTTGTCCTTTGCCCGGTTCAAGGAATCACCCTTCATTCCCGGCCTCGATATCATGGGCCAAAATCCACCTTCAACGTCCCAAAAATCATGATCTAGGCTTCTTGAGGTCCACTCTCAACCATGTGGCTTCAATATGTCACTTTTAGGCTTTAAATTTGAGTTGGAATACACCCCGGAGGAATTTTCTTCACTACCCAACTTGTTGTCCCAGCCCGCGGCCTATGGTAGGACGGTGGGCACGGCTATGGTAGCTGGCGCCGGCCGAAAGTCGGGCATTTGCTGCCCAATTTTTCCGTTTTTGCTTATCCCCTCATGGGTCCCGTGGAGAGACCAACTTCTATCCATGGGTCCAACTTTAACTCCCTCCTAATGTAGGTGTCGCACTGGAGCAAAAGTAGGATCTTGTTTGAAGGTCCTTCCGAGTTTTGTTGGTACCTTGGTGAATAGGTCACACCCATATCCGCTACAACACATGGTGCCCATTCGTTCCTTATGATCCACCCCAAACCATGTTTTACTTGCGCTCCCTTTCTCAACAGGAGCGGGAGGAGGAGGACTACTGTGTATCCTTAAACCTAGTTTTTAAACATGTATTCATCCTACTTAGGGCGGATTATGATCCGATTGGTGAGCCTTAATCTCTCTCTTTTTGGTGTAGTTGAATTTCTTGTATGGAAATTAAATTCATCTTTTATAGATTCTCCCGAAGGATATCCATATCCAAAGTCTTAATGTAGATGTCTCCAAGCTCAGGGAATCCCCACGTTATGTGAGAATTCCAAAGATTTCGAAGAGGAGTGTGTGGGGCATCCTTTCCTTAAAAACCGGCAAAGGGTAAGAGTTTTATGCTTTTTACTTTTAGTTGTATGCTAAAAGTGTTTTGCGAACACCGTAACAATCTCGAACTATTTCTATTAGGTTCCAGTATGCCCTTAGAGGTATCCGTATGCCCTTAGAGGTATCCAGGATTTACTCATTGGAACGACCTTCCAAGTGTCCTGGGTGAGTCTTAGTGTAAATGCTAACTTTACTGAGCTTTTAGTAAATATGCTAATTACTACATCATTTTGTAGAGGCGTTGATCTAGATGGTCTTCATCATTAGGTTTCCTCGGTGGCTCGGGTGCCCAAGCACACTCATGTAGCCAACAAATGCCCTCGGTGGTATGACTAGAGCGAGCACTTCCCTGCACTCTTCATGGCGTGCACGCCATCGTAGTGCTTTCGAAGTGGGGCCTAGCACATCCGCCTTCGGGCCTAGCTCTTCCGATGTGGAGCCTAGCTTTTTTAAGATTGTATGGACATTTTGCCTCTCCGAGCACTCTGGATCGTCATGGCAACCCGATTGATTTCCATCGAATGTCATATAGCGGGCTTTGTCATGGAGCTTCTCAATCTCCTTGGGGCCACGGGGTTAGCACTTCATGAGCTGGTGGGGACGGTCGGTTTTCCACATTTATCTTGGAGGACTTCGGCAATTATCTCTTTGATGACACTTCCAATAACAAAGATTAGTCAACTCCTTGTAGGGTGCATTTGTTTTTAATGTTTATTATTTTGTAAAATTTTGACCCTATGTAATGGGATGAATGCGAGGACTAAATTCTAAAAATGCTTTCTTTTATTAATATGATGCAAAAACTTCTAAGGAAAATTACAAAGACTAATAAAAAAAATTACACCAGACCTCCATTCCCCACAAAAGAAAATGATATAAAGGAAAATAGGAACTTGTAAGTGCACGGTCCAAAAATAATATGGCGATGTCGAAATTGGCCGAAGCAAGAGACGAAAATGGCCCAAGGAGTGCTCGGGCCAAAAAGAAAATTGAACAAGCCGGTTTGGTTGGTGCCGACCATGCAAGTGGTCAAGGGCTTTGGCGACTTTAGTGGCGTGGTGTAGTTGGAATCTTAACTCGGAGACTCGTTATAAATTAGACCCTCGATTGGATATGAAAAATTATGCCTTATAAACCTTCTTATGCGATTCCATCGAAAAATAGTTCATAAGAAATTGCCTCGGTGCCTTGAATTTCATTTTCACTTCAAAAATGAATTATATGACTGAATTGTCCCATTAGATGCATGAGATTATAGATGTTGATAGGGTAGGATTATCCCAATATGGACTGAATACCTTATACAACATTGGGCAAGTGAAAGTCTATTCAACTTTCCTAAGGGCTACTATAGCCTTTTGGGATCCCGTTACCATGTTTTTGGGTTTGGGGATAAGGAATTGCATCCCCTTTCGAAGAGTTTGATGCCATCTTGGGCATTCAACGTCGTACTAAACCTGTGATGCCAAAGTCTTCTGCCGATATGTACGACACCTATAAGCGCTTGTTGAAGCTACCCAATAGGAATCTGAGTTGGATTCTTATTAGGGACGAGGTGCACCTAATGAGCCCTATTCTCGAGGCATCGGCCATAATAACCTCTCTAATAGGTGTTTTTTACTAGTAGGAGGCCACGAGGAGATGGCTCCTACTGCGCCGATGAGCTTTGTGTAGCAATTGGAGGATCACTACTCTCTAATACCTCTTACCGTGGTTGGGACTATCATAAGGTTGGAACAGGTTGAAGCAAATCCGGACAAGGATTTTGCTTGGCAGCCCCTATTATTGCGAGTAAGCGAAAGTAACGTTCGAACATAGAGCGGCGAGGCTAGGTCGGCAGCGCGACCAAAAGGGTGATAGTCCGACGTCGCCGAGGCTAAAAAGCCTCCGGTTCCGCCCAAAGTCTCGGTTTTTAGTTTATTTTTTATTTCGATTTTGCTCCTATTGGGCAGTAAATAAGGTTTGATTCGACCGTGCGGGACTCTTATGATTTTTCTAAATGTTGTATGAAGATGTGGTTGATGGAACACCTTCGGTGATTCCAGCTCTTGCGGTTATGGACTAGTACCGGCGGTGGCTACACGGTTACGTCGGCGGAAGTAAGCGAGTGTGGTTACTAATCACCCTGTTTCCTAGTGTGAGGCTTGGCTTAGAAATCATAGTAACATTCGAAATACAAGTAGTGGACTAAACTAGGAAGTTTATTTACACCTATGCGAGGGCTAATCAGCACTCCTCACCTATGCCTAAAGGCTCACAAGCGGAAGATCAAATCTAAATACACACACACTTATTCAAGCATGCAAATGAAGGGCAAGGGACTACCTAATAATCAAAAGATCTATAGTCAAAGCGGTTTAGACACGGTAGGATACATAGTGACTCATAGTATGAGGATTTAGTCTTCCATGTAGGGCACGGCAAGAGAAAAGTCCAAAATCCTCGCTGCCTCGCGGTGAACCAAGTGGTTTAAACCAAGAGCTCATGCTACGAGGGAAGAGGCATCGTTTCCGTTGGCAATCAAACCTAGTTGGGCCCTCCCGGGATTCGAGTGGGAGCCTCATTCCGGAAGGGTTAAGCGGGGGTAAAATAAATTTTTCCTAGGGGTCCAAAATAGTAATAAACTATGTCAAAGGTTGCTAAATGCAGAATGTCTAATGCAAGCACATTATTAAAGGACACTACTCAAATTTTCAAGTTTCACCCTTTTAATAAAAAATTCTATCCCCAACAGTAGTCGCCATCGTAGGAACCACAGCTGGTCGAAGCCGCACTGCACCGAGCCTCCCCACGAGTATCATGTCTCCTTAATGAGTTTAGAAGATGGTTTTTTAGAAGTTTATTTTGGACTTGTGGGGACGAATCTTTTACTAAGATTTTCGAATTTTATTAAATTGGGTTGAAATGAATTAAATCAGATTTGATTGGCGGTTTTATCAATTATTTTATTTTAGAAATTACTTTTATGATTCTCGGGATATTATTTCTTAATTGAAAAAATAAAGATTATGGTTTCTATTTACGTCGTAAGGCTCTAGGGGCAAATTGGTGTGAAAACACCGGTTTGGACCCAAGCCCGCCTATCGACCACACGGTGCGGACAGCAGCCTGCACCTAGTGGTGGCCGGCCTCGGCCAAGGGTCAAGGCTGAGACAATCAACCTCGGCCTCCGGCTCGGCTAGGCGAGATCCATAACCCTTTTCTCTACTATTCAATCGGCATAGCTGGGAAGCAAATTTGAATAGATATAAAGCAAAAGAGAGGAGTCATTAGTCAATTTTTAAGAAAGAAAAACTAACAAAAACATGAAAATAAAAATTTGCTCTCTAGATCTTAGTATGGGAAAACTAAGACCAAAAAGAGCTAAAAAATGACTCCATCGGTCTTTAAACCGAGAATCGAATTCAGGTGCGAGGGTACGTAACATAGAGATAAACCCTTTCGTTACGCCCGTCCAAAGACTGCCATTACTAGTTCAAGTAGTGAATTAAAATAATGTGAAAAACACAAACATTCAACAACATGCTAAGCGAAATTAAAGCAACCAAACATAGTAAAAAAAGCAATAAAGAAATCGGAAAACTAAAAGATTAAATCGGACGAGGAGGAATTAAAATGCGATTACATCTCTTATATTCACAATACAAAAAGTGATAAAAGAAAGCATAAATTAAATAAGCTGTTCGAAGGTCGAATTGTTAATCCGGATCTCTACACTAGATCTTTTGATGCGACTACAGAGTGAATTTGTAGGGAGTAGGAAAGATCGGTTAAATAAATGCCCGGATATCATAATAATTAAATATTCTTTAACTCTTTGCACAAATTCAACTGCGATAAGTAGAAAAAGGAGTGTTTGATATTATTTTTGGCGAGTAACGTTAATGGATTTGTGTTACGGTTAGCTTTCTACGACGATTACGCATAAGAGAAAATCGTATGGGAATGAGAGCTAAGGCTTTCTATTTATAGGGAGAGACCTAGCTCACAAATAACCGAGGATTGCTCTCGCCAGCGAGTCCAAATAGCTGAGAAAAAATCGGGCCAAATTATCTTGAGATTGAACCCGATAAAGAAGGGATAATACTGGAAAAAGGCCGGTTCATAGCGCCGCCCACCCGGGCATGCCTAGGCTTTCATGACCTAGTGTGTTTCCAACGGTGTCCGCAAGCCAAAATGCAGCATTTCACTTAAAATTTGAGGGGTGACCAATGCCAGCCACAACGTCGTTTTGAGGAGGAAAAATCTCCTAGTCTCGTGTGGACTGTCATAGAGCTTAAACACAACACTTTGATGCTCGTAATCATGAAATGCAATGTTTTAATGTCGTCTCCGTGTCTTTAGCTCCTTGCTGATTGGACAAAAGTAAAATGTTGTATTCCGAACATGAAATTTCCCAGGATAGAGCACTCGGACTCCGTTGTCTCTAAAGGCTTGGCCCGGACTTGGAGCGTCCAAAAGAAAATGGGATTTTTGGATCGATCCAAGGTAAAAGGCTATTTATTTGGTATTGGGTGTTCTTTGTGGTTTATTGGCTTCCGTAGCACCAATCAAACACACTCCGATATCCAAATCCTCAAAGAGGACTCGAGATTTCATCATCGAGCCAACGAATAAAATACAAAATTAAAGAGATAAGGGACGACACTTTTTAGCTATCTACGAGTGCCTCATTCTAAATTTGAGCTTTTAGTTGGTGTGCTAATAGCTCCTTTGTTTGGATGATAGAAGATTTATTCCTCTTCCCGAGTATCCTTGGAGTTATTGTATGATCCTTTTAATCATGAGCCCCCACGTTCTTCTTAGGTGCTTATGTCTAACTCTTCTCAAATGTTAAAGAGTTGGTGAGTTTCGATGGGAGATTCCCTTCGAAGGAAGCGATGTCGGTGACCTTCTTGATGCTTACTTGACAAATGTTGCTTAATTGAATAATTCCTTATAGGGTGCTTTGTTATTAATTTTTGTATTTTCGAAGTTTGACTCATGTAAAGGAGATTAGTGCCGGACTCTATTCTAAGAGCAAATGCATTCTTTTATTAAGATGATGCAAAAAGTTTTAAAAAGATAAAGACAAAATGCACTGGGCCCCTACTCCCCAAAGTAGATCCTAATGAAATTGTGTCACTTGAGCTGTGATGTACTACTACCGGCGGATCGTGAACCGTAGACTTGACGAGTTTGGGGCAAATCGGAATGACATGTTTCTTGATGATTTCTGCTTCTCTGCGTATTGCAAAGTGGCTTTGAATTTGGAAATGGGAAATAGAAATAAGATTAGGTTTGGGGTCGGACCTCATGGGCATCCTACATATCCATTGTAGCGGAAATCGGGCCTTCGTAATTCAAAAGAGAAGTACTAATTTGGTTTTTTTTTGGAAAAAGGAAAAGGGAATAAACATAAAAAAGATTTAAATGGCAAATGCAAAATTTATTGGCATCCTTGATGAAGGATCAGCTCATTAGATGATCTTCTACCTGGTTAAACCTTTTGTAGATGTCTGCCCCTCTTCTATTTGCATGCCGAGCATCTCGGAGTGTTTTGAAGTCCATAAAAGGCAAGAAAATAAGGTGTTAATGAAAGGCGGGTTTCAAGTTTTTAATGATGAGTCTAACTTGGTCCTTTTTAGATGGTCGATCAGCCATGTGGGCAGCCTTTTCCCTCCAACGAATGAGGAAGTTGGTGAAGCTTTTATTGTCTCCTTGCTTGATCAACTCTAAGTCTCGAAGAGTGACAGGTAGGTCGAGTATTGTAGGAGTATTGGTGTAAGAACTCCCTGCAAAGATCCCGCCAGCTTGTGACCTTACATGGGTTAACAACATTGTACCACTTCATGACATCTTTATCAAATGTGCATGGGAAGATGATATGGTATGTGTCCTCCGGTACATTCTTTAGATTCATTGCGCTTATAAAGTTCCTCACGTAGAGGTGAGAGTTTTCAGTCCCATGGAACTTGATGTGAGGTATAGTGAATTTTGGGGGCAACTTACTTATATGGATTGAAGTGAATCCCTGGGCTAGATGGTAGTCATTGAACATAGAAGAATCATGCAGTAGCTTCTCTATTCAATCTATTTGTAGATCAGATTGATGCTTGGGCTGAGGTTCGGGTTGAGGTTCTTCCTCTTTTGATTTCTTCTTCGATTCTTTGAGTATGAGGTCAAGGGTTTCTGCCATTGACTCAATCTTCTTATCTTAAGTCTTAATTTTAGCTCCTATTTTTGCAGTAGACTTCTTGAATAAGGTCCGATGGGAGTTTGCTCCGACTTATTCACCATTTTTTAAGGAGGGTTGCGCTTTGTCCGCGGGAAACGTGTTGGCGTCACTAGTATAGGTACGGGCGTACTAGTGTGGTACGTGATGATGTGTGACGTATTGGTGTTGACCGTACCGGTGATGAAGTAGACTTCTAATTTCCTAATCGCTCGGGCTAGGATTCCCTATCCTGTGTCCCAAAAATAGTAGGTGATCAAGACTGGGTTGTGGAAAGAATTTTTAGGGAGATGGGGCTTAAGTGCTTCACCCGAGGAACGACCGATTCTAAGATAAAGGAAAATGATATGCTTTTTATTTGGATGCACATAAAGAAATGCAAATTGACCAAAGTGAAATGTAATGGTGCAAATGGAATCCCTTATATTGAGATGAATTTGATTTGGCTAAGTGCAAACAAAGACTCTCCTAATTTGGGATGAATTTGGTTAAATGCAAATAAAAAGACTCTCCTAATTGAGATGAACTTTACATTAGACTAATGCAAATAAAAGACTCACATACTTTGAGATGAATGTTAAATTAGGCTAATGCAAATAAAAGACTCACCTATTTTGAGATGAATTTAAAATTTGGCTAATTCAAAAATGGACTCACTTATTTGAGATTAATTTTAAATTGGGCTAATGCAAATTAAATACTCACTTATTTTGAGATGAATTTGAAATTTTGCTAATTTAAAATGAACTCACCTATTTTGTGATGAAATTTATTTTTGGCTAAATGTAAAAAATGGACTCGCCTAATTTGAGATGAAATTTATTTTTGCCTAAATGCAAAAGTAGACTCACCTAATTTGAGATGAAATTTATTTTTGGCTAATAAAAATAAAAATACAATTATTGGAATGACCTAGAAGGGGAAGGTAATTTTCGCCTTTTGGCTAAAATGCACAAATTGGGACCGACTCAAGAAGATTAATTATTGTATTTTATTTTTGCACCCATGCAAGGATTTTTAGCAAAACTAACCTAAATTGTTAGGCTCACAAAAAAAAGTTAAATGCTAAAAACTATCACTCATTTCAATCATACAAATGAAGAGAAAGAGACCACCTAAATAACCAAGGATCTATGGTCAAAAATATGGATAAATCTAGGTAGGATACATAGTGTGTCATAGTTCAAGAATTTAGTCTTTCTTGGAATAACATGAATTCTCAATGCCTCTTGGTAAGTCAAAAGCGCGTGTTATAAGGGAAGAGATATCGCCTTCCCGACAATCAAGCCTAGTTGAGCCTGTTTGGTTAGTAGTTCAAACCTCTTCCAAAAGGTGTTCTTAAAAGGTCAAGCCTAATCGTCCAACAATATAAAAATAAACTATGTTTAAGGTTGCCTAAATGCGATATGTCTAATGAAAAACACATTAAGAAAACTCACAATGCAAACTTTCAATTCTCACCCTCTTAATAAGTGACACATCCCCGAGTAGAGTCACCACTCGTAGGAACCACGGCCCCATACCACAGGACCAAGCTTACCCATGAATTGGCGGGTCTCTGTGATTTTTGAAGATGATTTTTGAAAGTTTATTTAGAAAGTAGGGGTGTGTCTCTTATTGAGATTTCTGATTTTTGTAATTAAATTTGGAATAGTTTAAGTAAAGGTGATTGGCGATTTTTATTAATCATATTATTTTAGGAATTATTTTTAAAATGTCTCAGGATATTATTTCGTAATTTAAGAAAATAGAAAAATTTAAATCTACTTTCTGCCGCAAGGCTTCCGGACCAAAAAGATGAACTAAATCGGTGTGGACCGAGAGCCATATCCGACCACTGGCCGGCGCCGACAAGAGCCGGCGCTAACCGATATCCGGCGCCGACCATAAGCCGAGACCGAAAAATCGGTCTCGATCCTATAGCCTCGACTGTCGGAAAATAAATAAAAATTTTACCATTTTTTTAAAATTAGAAATACCGATATGCGATTAGGAGAAGTAATATAAGAAAAAGAGAGTCGTCAGTCGGTTTTTAAGAATAAAAAATTAACAAAAATAAAAAGTACTCTTCCAATCGTAGTATGGAAATACTAAGATTGAAAGAGGTTTAAAAGATGACTCTATCGGTCTAGAACCGAGAATCTAGATTCAAGAGCGAAGGTGCGAAACGTAGGAATAAGCCCTTCTGTTTCGCCGTCAACGAGACGACCTTTACTAATTGGAGTTGTGAGTAAAAAATATGTTTTTAAATAATCAAGCAAACAACACATTAGATGCGAAATAAAATTAACCAAAACATGCTAGAAAGCGATAAAAAGAAGAATGAAAATAGAAGCGATAAAAGAAAGCGAAAGGAAAAGCGAAAAAAGAAAAAAAAGATTACATCGGGCGGGAGGAATTAAAAAGTGATTACATCTCGAATCCACAATACTGAAAATAATAAATAGCATAAATAAATAAATTGTAAGAAAGCTTGAAAGCGGATCCGGTGCCCTCAAGTTGTCCCACCTATCGATCCGGGTCTCGAACTGGATCTATAAGCATGACGATGGTGAATTGAAAAGGGCTTTTTGTGAGCTTTCGTGAGGGTAGATGGGTATTGATGAAGGATGAAGGCTTTGAGATCGAGTGTTGGAAGTATAGTGAAGATAGGCTGAAAAGAAACCAAGAGATCGGAATATAGGCAAGTGCATTCAATAGCTCTTACTTAGGTTTCAGCGGCATTTGGCATAGGAAATATCCATGTGTAAAATGAGCGCCTAAGGTCTCTATTTATAGGAGAGTATTAGGTGACAAAATGACCTAGGGTTTTAGGCTGCAGTAGCCTACTAAAATGAAGCAATAAATCGGCCAATAAAATCACAAAAAGGGACCAAAAACAAGATTGAACCGGATCCGGGAATCACTCCACGGTGCGTGGTGCCGGCCTCGGGAAAAGATCGTTTGGAAATCTTGGTTTCCGTGCTTTTGTTGAACATTAGAGCAAAACGCAGACACTTTGGCGGAATTGACCTTGAAGAACGGCGCCGGCTTTGTACGACGTCGTTTGGTGAAGTTTGACTTCCGTGTCTCGCTTGGTTGCTGAGTGAAATAGTGGAACGTTGCATTTTCCCAAAATAGAAGTGACTGGGGCCGGCCTTAGCAGCTTTTTAAAATTGAAAGTTTTCATTTTTGGCGGGTTTCTATTTTTGGCGGGTTTCTATTTTTGGCGGATATTATTTTTGGTGCGAGTTTGGGTTTCCTAGTTGGAAGCCCGATCGAGGCTTGGTCCGGCCGAAATAAAATTTGTTTGTGGGCCAACTCAAACCAAAGAAAGCTGCTTTTGTGGTAATAAAGGGTTCTTTGTGATTTATTGGCTTCGTCACGCCAATCATACTAAGATCGTGATCCGAATCCACAAACAAGGCTAGGATTTCATCACTGGGATAACAAAAATAAATAACGAGAGAAAAGGATCACTTTTTAGGTGTTTACATGCGGGCCAATCAAAAGCAAAGAAAACCGATTTTTGGTGCTAAGAGGTTTTTGTGGTTTATCGATTTCCGTCACGCCAATCGGACTCCAACCATGTTCTAAATCTACAAACATGACTAGGATTTCATCACCGGGATGACAAAATAAAATAACAAAAATAAAGGAGATAAGAATGACATGTTTTCGGTGTCTACGGGCTTTTCAAAGAGATTTTGAGGAGAGATCGATTGGCGATTTTGTTAATTATTTTATTTTCAAAATTGATATCTTTAGAAGTCTCGGGATATTTTTCTTTAGGCAAAAACATCAAAAATAAAAAAGAAAAATAGATTGTCGCAAAGCTGCTTGGACCGAGCAATCGAGCTGCCTGGGCAGCAGCTGGGAGTCGGCGTTGGCCCGCCATGACTAATGTCCGACGTCGGTCATCCGGTAAGGACTGTCGAGGTAGTCTCGACTAGATGGCTCAAGGATGTAATTTTTCTCAATTTTTTAATTTTTCACAGAAAATCCAAGAGGAAAATTTAGGAATAAAAGGGAAAACAAGGAGGAGTCGCTAGTCGGTTTTGAAAATAAAAACTATCAAAAACAAAAAGAAGCACTTTTTTTAATTCGGTATAAAGACTCAAAATCATAAAAGGTTTTGAAAGCACTCCATCGGTCTTAAACCAATGATCCATTGGTACGAAACAAAGAGACACACTCTTCATAACCCCACAAAAGACGACATCTACCAATTGAAAAGGTAAGTTTAAATTGCTTTTAAGAAATTCAAGCAAACAACATGCCTTAGGCGGAAATAAAAGGCAAACAAAACACGAAGTAAAGTAGTAAATAAAATAACTAAATGAAATCAATAAAGAAAACAAAGAAGAAATAAAAGTAATAAAGAAAATGACATGGAGCAGGGTGGAAAATAAAGACTGAAATTAAATAAAACGAAAACAAACTCTAGGATGGTTAAAGAATGCCTTCGAGGTTGACCCACTTGCTACCTCAAATCTACCTCGAATTTCGGCAGAATGAAGGTAAGACAACGGTATTGAAAAGTGGTGAAAAAGGGCCTTTTGTGAGGGTTTAGAAAAGGAGTTTTTGAGTACGAGTGAGTGAAAGTGGAGAGAAGAGAGTGTTGGAGAGAGTTTCGGTAGTCTAAGGGGCATAAATAGGACTAAAGCTGGTGTAAAATGAGACAAGGAAACCCCCTATTTATAGAAATTTTTAGGGTTCAAAAACAATAAAAATGGTCTATAACCGCCTGCAAAGGGAAAGAACCGGGTCCAAAATTGTCTGAATTGGATAAAAAAATTCAAGAGTAAAAGCAGTGAAAACGACATAGCTCGGAGGATTTTGAGTCCGGCATTGGACACAAAACGACGTCATATAGTCGTCTAGGAAAGCGTTCCAAGCTCGGTCACGGTAAAAACAATACGCTTCATTCGAGTCCAGGCTTGGGAATCGGAACTTGGATTGGGTCGGTCGAAGCATTGATTTACTGGGTCAGCCCAATCCTAGAAAAATTAATTTCAGCTGTTTTATGGTGTCTGGTTGGCTTTGCGTGGGCTAAACCGGCGTACTGTCACGCTGTTTTAGTCCGATCATGACCCGAGCTTACAAACGAGACAGGCTAGCAAAAATAAATAAAGTACATACAAAGATAATAAAGACACATTTTCGGTGTCTACAACTCGCATAAAAATCACTTGCAAAAAGAAGAGAAGTTATTGGTGTAACTAAGAAATGGATTATTTGCTCCGATCTAGATTAAATCAAGCAAAACATTTGAGCACGTAGTAAATTAGAGTCACCGGCCTTGCCTTGGAGAAACCAATCGAAAACTGCCTACAATTATGTGGTATTGATATTCAAAACCATTATTTCACTAAGGTCCCATTTGGTATGAAAGAATGAAATGGAATGAAATCAAGGAATGAAATCAAGGAATGATTCCTGAAGGGTTAGGAATGGAACTTGAATTTTTAAACTAATGTGTTTAGGTGAGCAAAGAATGAAATCAATACAATTTTCATAAAAAAAAAATCAAAAACCCACCCCACCACCATTCAGCATCTCCACCATCCAAAAGGTCGCTCACAACCAAATTAACACTCGCCTCCACTCGCTGTCAATAAGTTTCCAATGGCCAGCTACCAGTCCCCCCTCTCTCTCTTTCTTCCCAAAGCCTTCCCCTCGCATTAACAACTCGAACCAAACCCTAAATTCATTGAAAGCTTCAACTCACACACAAAGAAAGATCATTCGGGGGCATTGTAAAGGTTCTCCGGCGAAGAGGTTGCTGCAATTGAAAGTGAGAGGAGAGAGAAATTGTTATAGTGTTGGTGGTCGAGAGGAGAAAGAAACTGAATTTGGAGGCTAGATGGAAAATCGGCAGTGAGATGAGATATTGGTGGAGCAGCTAGTTGTGGAGATCTTCTTGCCATTGGAGACAA
Source organism: Talinum fruticosum (assembly GCA_021018815.1). NCBI lineage: Eukaryota > Viridiplantae > Streptophyta > Magnoliopsida > Caryophyllales > Talinaceae > Talinum > Talinum fruticosum. Next base: position 3,254,818 of record JAITYX010000036.1, on the reverse strand, counting down.
GGTGCCGGCAGCCATGTCCAAGCCCTCTCACTGGTGGCTTCATGAGAGATGCAATATTTGCCCCAAATTCTTTTTGGGAAGAATGTTCTTTTTCTAGAAAAATATATTTTGATCCCCAACTTCATCCCCCGAAACCGGGGTTTCAAATCCGTGGGTTTTGGGTGGGATTTGATATCCCTAGATTTTAAGTCCTAGCATCAAAATCTTATACCAAACAACATGAAAAGAAACTTGAAACCTAAAGTTTTAAGTTCCATTCCATTTCTTCCATACCAAGCAGGCCCTAAGAAACCAATCAAAAAAATTGAATCATTAATACCACATCAACTCCATAGAATATTGCAATAACAATTTCCCAAAGGAAAAGAAACAGAGAAAAAAGGGCTAACCGCAAATCACTACTACATCATAGCAAGAACTAAAAACTAGAAAACAAATTGAGATGTAAAAAGTTCACCATGATAGAGCAAACTAATAATTAAGTTGTGTAAGTAAAAGCAATGTAAACTCTACAAGATAGCAAATACAATTGTTCAACACGAGTGTATGAAACTATTTTTCGATATCTATTTCACCAGAATATCTGCGAGGAACTGTCAACTAATCATTGTTTGCAATTAAATGCTTGTTTGCAAGTTCCAAATAATGATCACTATTTCCATATATTTAAGGCATGTAAGAGTCCCGCAAGGGTGACTATAATAAGTTTCTTACACAAGTCTGAAAATTTTAACATGTCCTCCAAATCTAAAATCCTAAATCCAAACTGACCCAAATAAAAATAAGGCCAAATAAATTTTCAAAAAATTCAAATAAAAACTAAAATTTCACAAATAATTTCACAATTAAATTTGAAATCATTATCAAATAATTTTACATTCAATTCAGATTCCAACTTCACTTTTTGGTGGCGATATTTGGTTGGGGGGCAAATAGTGGTTGTGGTTAGAAGAGAGAGAGGTGATCAAGAGAGATAGAGTAAGGGGAGAACGAGAGAGATAGAGTGAGAGGAGATCGAGAGCAAGAGAGACATAAAGGGGATCAAGAGATGTAGAGTAATTGAAAACCTAGGGTTTGAAAGATAATGGAGGGAAGGCGGATGATCACCGAGCCATGGATTCAAGGGGGACAAGCTCATATGGATGTGAGATAAGAGAGAGAGAGAAAGAGAAGGGCGGGGGAAGGATAGTGACTGATCCATGCATTTGGGTAGCGACAGGATCGGATGACGAGAAGGTGAGAGAGAGATAGAGTGAGCGTGAGCGTGAGCGAGTGAGGGCTCAACGAGAAATAGGTTTGTTCTGTCGAGACAGAGAGTTCGGCAAGAGAGAGAGGGAGAGAGAGAGAGAGAGAGAGAGAGAGAGAGAGAGAGAGAGAGAGAGCAGTGAGAGGAGCAGAGAGAGAGAAGAGAGTACGAGAAGATAGAGGGATAAAGAGAGAGAGAGAGCTTAGGAGTGTTGGAAAATGACGATGATTTCCAGTCCTCCCCTTTTTCACAAAAAACATTTTTCTTTTTTTTTAAACAAAAGTCATCCCCTTTTTATTTTAGGCATTAGATGAAAATTAAATGGTTGAGATGTATTGTGTTCACCTAAAGGGGTGTGTGTATGTGTATATATATTAAGTGCCATGTGCATTGCTTTATTTGATTTATGTTAATAAATTTATTTCAAATCGGCTCATGTTTAGGCCAATGGAATTCAGTCCAAGTTAGTTTGGGTCTTTTAGTTGCCATCTACTTTGAGTTGTTGATGTTTGATCTAATAATGTACTCGTGCAAAAAATAAATGACGTGCGGGAAAATTTTCGGGTCAAAATCGATGCAATTAGACTTCAAGTCCTATACGATTTAATTTATTTCATCTACATGTATCGATTCAAGTTCTCGGTTCAGGTCATTGACTCGGGTTTCGAATTTCGATCAATTACTCCAAGTCCGAATTTATAACATAGCCCATGAATATTTTTGTTTTTACCATCAATGTGTGGTTTTTACTTAATTGTAGTCAAAACCTCATCCGGAATCATCATGGCGAAAGTTTAAGGGGGTATTTGGTTGGGGATTTTGGAATGAAATTTGATTTAGGTATCTAGTTTCCATGTGTTTGGTTGGGCTTTTAAGGAATGAAATTTGATTTCTAGGAGTATCAAATCCCTCACAAATATAAAGATTTTGATTCCTCTCACTTTTTATATGTATCAAATCCGATTCTCTAAGGTATCAAATTTTTATTTTCCTAAGAAAATAAAAATATTCATCAAATATGTTTCTTCCACTGCTGCTGCTATAAAAAACAACCCCCCGCCGCTAGACGAAAACATTGGCCTCCTCCCTCGGTGAAGAACGTTGGTCCCCCTAGTCGGGGAAGAGCCCCGGTTTGCCTCCGTGTTTTCGCCGACGACCAACGCTGCCCCCTTGGAATGGTGCCCCCGGCAGTTGGAGAAGACCTCGGGTTTTCTCCTCTCCGATTCCGACGACGATTGTTTTGCCTACACCCTCCGAATTCCGCTAGCCGATTTTTTGCAACGAAGAACACCGGCATCCAACCGACCACCCCGCCTCCTCTCGCGCGCCGAATAAGATTGTTGGTCTCCCCTCCCCCTCGCATTTTCGTCGGGTGAACAATGCTGTCCATATTGTTTTGCCCCTCCCTCGGAATTTCGGTGGCTCCCCATGATCCCTCCCTCCCTCAAAAACCCGACATAGGTTTGTTGCTCAAAAGCCCCCTAAATTCCAAGTGGGTTGATTTACAAGAAAAAACACAATTTTTGTTTAGGAAAATGTATTTTCTAAATAAAGAACAGTTTTGATTTCAGTCTATATAATTGAACAAATAGAAGAAATTGGATTTTGATTTCATTCCAAATATAAACCAACACTTGATTTCATGGATCAAGTTTCATTTCATTCTTCTCAAATTTCAGGTTTCATTTCATTTCATTCCACTATTAATGAACTAAATAGCCCCTAAATAATTTAGCTAACTAATTAAAGCATGCATACACAATGTATGATTTACCCCTTCACAAGAAATATATCAACGATTTAAAGAAATTTCTCGTTACCACCACCAAGTACAAAGTATCTTCTCTATTGTATAATTAATTAATTGTATTGTAATTAATCAGTAATTATCTGGACATCAACCGTATTTAAGTAGATCTGACACCTCGATCTTCTTGAATCTTTGAGAAGATTATCTTACATAATAAGGTTTTATTTCCTGATTAGCACTCTAAGCACAGTACTTAGTGATGTTAGCGTATAATAATATTTTAAAAATAAAAAATAAATACAACAAACATGCGTTGTTCATGCCAAATCAAATGTCTCCCATTTCTCGGAAAAGGGGAGTGGACTCTTACAAGGGTATTTTTTAAGGGGTTGTTTGTTTTATTGAATTTGTAAATGGGAGAAAGTGGAGATATCATTTATTCGATTTGGATCAACCTATCCATCATTTGTATTGAAGATAGGTTAAACAATTGCAAATAGTAAAATTAATAAAGAAAGTCTAAATCTAGTAATAAATAATGATGGCGATTTCAATAAGAAAGACTTGGGGAATCTGAATAGTAAATTTAGTGGATGCTTGTTTTTACAAGAAATAACGGTGTTTATTTTATTATTTTTTTAATCAAGTGTTTAATTTCTTCTCAAACGTTAAGCTATATACTTCCGAAAAATTTATTTATACTAGCAAAAATAGATATATATATATATAAACACCAAAAAATTAATCTAGTTCAAATCTAATACTATAATTGAAATGTTTTTTTGAATTGATACTTGCACCACATTAAATCCCGCCTAAATAACCCCTTTTAAATTACTTCCCTCCTTTTTCTATTCTTTTGAAATTCAAACTAAATTATTTTTATTTTATGAAAAATATCTGAAATATAATTTATGGAAAGATGATATATATATATATATATATATATATATATATATATATATATATATATATATATATATATATATATATATATATTACTAAGCATTTATTTAGTACACTTTTACTAAATATTATTATAAATATTTATTTATAAAAAACTAACCATTAAAAATATTATATGGCTAGCAATAATTATGCACTTATCAAGTTTAAATTATCATTCAAATAAATGTAAATCTAACTTAAAAATTAGTCCTTTGATAAAAAGAAATTTAAAAAATTTCTTCCTTAACAAATATATAACATAGATAATTTTTCCCTCTAATTAGCTCTTAAATTCCATTTTCCTTCCAAATTAATTCTTTTACTTTAAATTGGTTCTCCCTTTAAATATATTAGTATAATCACATTCATCTCTTACTCTCTACATATTAATTATTCTATAGTTGGATGCAATCTCTTTATGCGTAAAAATTATTTATTTTAACTCAAATTTCATATTGTTTTAGTTAGAAGCTATTATATCTTTTAATACTACTTGAATTATGATTTTTCTTTTTTTTTTATATATATTTCATATCATTATCATGTCATGACAACAACCCCATAAGACAAGTATTTAAGTGGGTATAAAATTTCTCATAAATATGATCATGATGTTGTATATGGGCTCATCAATATATTTGAATATTTCAAATTTATAAGTGAATATTTTGAATTAAATTTTTTTATTTCCATTTTTGTTTTTTTTTTTGTGAGTATTTCCAACTTTTGATATACTTTTATATTCTAAAAATGTAGTATTACTTATATTTCTCTCCAAATAAATCAATGGATATAAAAATAAAATTGTTAATGAGTCATTATTTTCTGATCTTTAGTTCATAATTGACATTTATCAATGTATGTGTGAGTTTTTTTGGTTTGGCCGAGGGTATAATCTGTTTCAGGCCACAAGTTTTTATCAATGTATGATTATATTATTATATTACTTATTATCAATTTTAATTACCAATAAAAATATAAGTCTTCAAACTTTATTGTAGATTTTAAATAATTGAATTTTATGATAGTTGAATTTTATGTACTCTTTAAAGTTTTTTATTTTTTTACAATGTTGGAAGATTACATTCATTTGAATTACACTACCAAGGTATAATATTTATATGTATGAAAACTTTAATAGAAATGTACTCCTTTATGTGTTCATATAAATTGTATGCTTATAAATTCTATAATTTTAAATAGATTATTTTCAAGGTAAATATATATTCGTCTTATTGTAAGGGTAGAAGTGGAGTTTTGTGTGTTAGTATTGTAATGATATATGTTAGTCAATTATTGATAATTTATACCCATATCTATAAGCATTTTAATAATGGTTATTAAACTCCCGATACGAATGTAACAATCTTACGATTCTACAATTTATTGGAATCTTATGATCCTAATTTAATTTAAAAATGTATGGTAGAATTATAAAATGATTCTATGATTCTACGACTCTTGATTCATTAGAATTTAATTTCATGATTCTAAATAAAATTTATAAAGTAGGTACAGATAATTATATTTTGTATAAAAATTTTCCACAAAGTATAGTTGCACTAGATTTTTATAAATCTTTATAAATGTTACAAATATTTTTATTTTTATAAAAAAACAATCTTATTATTAATTACAAACAAATAGTAGAATCTTACGATCATCGATTCAATTCTAACATTCTAATTCTAATCCCACCCCCTCTAATTCAATTTTAACTAGGATATCAATTCTAACAACCTTGATTTTAATAGGTTATAATATATATACTATATGACGATTAGATTTTTGGTTTATGTATATAAGTATTTTAATACGTTATAATATATATAGTTAGCCGATTAGATTTTTGGCTCATATTATGAGATTTTTTTCCCTAAATATTGTTTTACATTATTGAGCATTATTTTTTATAAAATAAATATTATGCATTCTATTATGAGTTATAGAATAAATAGTAATAATTTTGAGATGATATTTATTACTTTATTCATGATTAGGATTTATGTAATTTTTATTTCTAAAATTATTTTTTAAAAAGTATTATTATAAAATATTTTATCATTTAGAATTTATTTTTTATATAACAATTATCATTGAAATTTTGCCTATTAAATGATAAAAATTTTATTTAATATTTCTACATATTAATATATCCCGTGCTTTAGCGCCGGCAAAAACTAGCTTTAAAAAATACTTGTAATATTCTATACTCCGTAATTATAATGATTTTATTGTCCTGTATACTAGTATAATATATTTACCTAAAAATTATTTTAGTTGATATTAGCAATTAAACTCGTAAACATTCAAAAATGGTTATTACAAAGTTCATAGACCTTGATTAGGAAAAATCGGAGCAAGACTTGAAAATCAAATCAAGTGATTTGTATCCACTCACTTCCTACTCAAAGCTCAAATTAGATTTATTAACAATTGGACCTAAAACCTTCATTTACTCGAACCGAATCGGACTCGAATTGAGATTTTTCCACACAGTTGATTTTTTTGATAAGTTTACTAAACAGATTACAAGTTCACCAAAAATGTGCCTTCATTAAATAAAAAATCACTCAACTTAAATTCGACCCAAACCGAAATATCTTTGACCGTAAACGCAACCTAACTTGAACTTGATCCAACTTATACTCGAATTGCATGACCCATTTACTATGTCCTCTTATGCCTATTTTAACATAAAATAAAAAAATATTATCTCATAAATATGAACTTCATATATATTTGCAATCCATTTTTTTCTTGATAACAATAATGCAGGTAGAGAGAAGATTATTTACATTTATATCTTTTAATACCTTGTAAATTCACCTAATAATTACAATTTTTATCTATTTAAATTTAAAATACAGCCAACCACTAAAAATTCGAAGTAGTAAAACCTTGAACTTACCATGACACGTTTGAAAAAGTAGAAGAAAAAGACGAAATGAAATTTATGAAGTATCTCATGACATCATTACAGAGTGTGAATAACGAAGAAGTGTTCACTATCATATCATCTACCAATACGTGTGTTTGTTATCTAATCTTTGAGTATGTATTGTTTTTTTGACCTGGAAAAACTGTCTTTTTAAAAACTTTGCCTAGTCGAGTTAGCCACCACCACCCTCTTCCCACTCCCCTACTACTCTCTCCCTCTCTCTCTCTCCGCCCGCCCCCCAATGGTTGACCGACTTCACTTCTCTTCTCTCACCAATTCTCTCTGTCTCTCTCTCTCTCTCCTCTCCCTCTATATATATTCCGCCCTCTCTCCCCGCTCTTTCCCTCACCTACATACCTCAGTCTACTCACTCCACAAGCAACCCTTAGCTGCTCTCTCTCTCTCTCTCTCTCTCTCTCTGAAGTAGTAAGTGTTAAAGGAAAGAAATCAATCGTGGCTATGGAAGCGTTGAATTCAGCGGAAACAACACCACCGATGCCGGCGTTGAGCTCGTCAGAGGAGTTCGCCGCCGCCGAGCCTTTTACCAAGAAGAAACGGTCAAAACGACCTCGTATTGATCAGAGTACCCCGCCGCCTTCTGAAGAGGAGTACCTTGCTCTCTGCCTCATCATGCTCGCCCGAGGCGGCCCCGCCACCACCACAACTACCGCCAACAATACCACCACCTCCGCATCCACCGCGCCGGAAACTTCGGCAGCGAAGCCATCTTACAAGTGCGCCGTATGCAACAAGGTCTTCCCCTCCTACCAGGCCCTCGGCGGCCACAAAGCCAGCCACCGGAAATCCACCGCTGATTCTGCCACCCAACAGCCGCTGTCCTCCGGCACCGCCACCACAGCCGGACCCGGAAAGTCACACGTTTGCACCATCTGCCATAAGTCCTTCCCAACCGGGCAGGCCCTCGGCGGCCACAAGCGCTGCCACTACGAGGGTGGGGCCTCCACCGCAAACGCGGCCGCGAACTCCGCCGCCACCACGTCCACCGTGACACACAGCAGGCTTGACATCGACTTGAATTTGCCGGCGCTGCCGGATAATTTGAGCGTGGTTGACTTTGAAGGGTCAGCAGTAAGGAATTACTCGTTTGATCAAGAAGTTGAAAGTCCACACCCCTCCAAAAGCCCCGCACCTTCAGTTTGTAATTGATTCATTTGATTCAATTCATCGTTACTTAGTGGATTTCGTGTAATTTTTTTTTTTTCATTTTACTGAATTGGGACACTTTGAAAAGGATTTCTGTACATAATTATCATTGAAATTACTTTAGCGTCATTGGTGAGAGATTGATTGATTAAATGAATGATAGTATTATTTGGTGACGATCTATTTGATTACGTGTTATTTCTAAAAATATATAATCAATTTTGTTAGTGAATGAATAGATTTTTTTCAGTCTCTTAATATCAATCAAATATTTCAATTTATATTCGAGGAATAAGATTCTTATTATATTTAATTTTTTTAAATTTGTTAACTTATAATACTTAATTTAGGATACTGGTTAAAGAGCAAAATAAGTTTTGAGTAATTTGGGTAGATCTATATTGATTTGATTCCATGGATTTGAGCAAGAGTGGGTGGAGTAAAGTAGAGGGTAACCGCCATCCCCATGTGATTTGAAGATAAATTGCTTAACTTAACGTGCACATGTTTGGCATGGTTTCAGTTAGCAAGTTATACACTATACACTCTCTCTTTCTCTCTCGAACTTCTCTAATCAAGCTATTGGTCCCTACCATATTTCGAAGGCCTAAATCGTCCATTTTCCGCCACCCAACTAACGCCACCTCACCTTCATATGTAATTTTTGTATTCCAAAATTGTGGGGTTGTTGCGTCAAATATATATATATATATATATATATATATATATATATATATATATATATATAGACACCGTGGTAAGTATTATAAATTTATTTCACATTTTAAGATATAAATTTTAATTTATATTATATATAATATTAATTTTTTTAAAATGATGAAACGGTAGTCTAAGAGTAAATTTGAGAGTTTCAGTTAATAAAAACATACATATATGTACTCTCTTTTATTTCTTGTAATAATAATAATAATAATAATAATAATAATAATAATAATAATAATAATAATAATAATAATAATAATAATAATAATAATAATCTATGTAATATATAATAGCAGTATTTTTAAATTGGTCAAATATTAGAATGGAAGTGATTGTAAAAGTTTAGGATAATCTTAATCATAAAAATTATTTGTCCATTAAATATGAGTCGTTAATGTAAATAATTAATTAATTAAATAATATAATTTATCTAAATGAAAAAAATCATTTTATAAGTGGATTCTCCTCTTTCTTTTTCTTTTTTTTTTTGTGTATGATAATATAATCCTATTAATATTTTTTTCTCCTTGATATATTGAAACAAATGTTGAATAATGATAATTGGCTTATGTGGAGTTGATATTTCATCTTTCATGTTTTTTTTTTTCAGTTTGAACATCTTAATTTAGGTTATTTAGTTAAAGTTGTTTGCGATATAAACAAAATAGAGATGTCGTTTAGGATAAGAAAATTTAGGAATAAGAAAATGACATATCTACTTGTGATGAAAAGAGAAAGGGGTTTCGAAATACTTGGAGAACGAGTCGAAGGTCTCGTGGTTTTGAGTTATAGATGACTAATTTTAGTAAGCTTGGTTGCTTTGGCAATTTAGCTTTGGTATTTTGCCATCTCTTAATTTGGGCCTTAATTGAATAATAATGTGTACTTCAAATTGGGGATGAGGGGTTTGAGATGGTGTCTCGATTGAATAACGATAAATCTTTACACTTAATTTTATCTACATTTTCTTCGCAAATATAGGGTCAAAGAATAGATGTTATATGATCAAAGTTGTCATATAATGCTTAAAACAAATTGAACGCATTTCAATAACTTACCTCAAGTATATGAGATATCTTCATTATATGTTTTTTTACCTAACTTCCTAAATTACACCGACAAAAAAAATTGTTTTAAGTTACCTGTCTCTAACATTTGTATATATTCTCCATTAGAAATCATTTTCGTAGTTTATCGCCTACTCGATCATTAGAATGAATCATGAAGCCTAATTTGGTTATTATTAAGTTGAATTTTATATGCTTCACTTGGTAATTTATGTAAAGATGAAGTTATCATTCTTTCTCACCACATTTCTATCCTAAATAATTTTAATGTTTATAAAATTTTTTGGGTAAGCTTGCAAAATGAATTTTCTCTCATCATACTTTTATCATCTGCGAGTGAATGTTTACAACCAAGTAAATTTATTCTTTAATGAATTTTCTCATTCCCATTTAGATGATTAGGATGTTATAACTTTTAGAAAGCATATATAGCTGCAAATTCAGTTTCGAAAGTGCCGAAGTGAAGCTAAAATATGTGAATCCATTTTGCAAGCTGAGTTGAATGTTGAGCAAATGATTGGAAAATACAACTAATTTAAGGATACAAATGTAAAAAGACAAGGGGTGAAATCTCAACATAAAGTTATTTATTATTAAGTGATGGAGTCTCGGTTTGAAGTTATTTATAATTAACTTCTATTATCTATAATCTCTTGAGGATGATCGAAGAGTGCGGAACAAAAATGGATTGTCTTTGTGTGCAGAGGTAGGTAAGATTGGATAAATCATCATATTCACCCTATAATTTAAAAAATTAAGATCCCATTATGGGTATATGTGTGCCTTTTAAGGGTTCGTGTAATATTTGAGTCAACGATGTTTCAATAGGTTGCATATAAATATTTATTTATATGTCAATTAAGTTAAATTAGTATTGACTTTGTAAAGAGTGTTATAAGTTTGATATTCTTTTATTTATTTTATGTAATTTGTAATGTAATATTAATTTGTGACATAATGATATTTATTGTCATCTATAGGTCATCTAATTTAATATCTATCAATCATATATTATTTATTTTCCTACTAATATTTATCTTTTGATACCTAAATATATTGTCAAACTGTTTATATAGTTGTATGAGTGGAGTTTATTTAAATTATTTGATTTTTAGATGGGTCCGGCTTCTTAATGTTTCAAATCACAAGTTTAATCTTAAAACCTTATTTTTAACATTCTTTTTTATTTATTGTTTTAGATTCTTTATTTATTTTTTATAAATTTAGAATGATTGAAAGATGAATGTGTGCTAGACTCTAATGATTTTTTTGTATTGGATTTCGATAAATTTGTCGAGTCATGAAAGCATTTTCGTTATGAGGGGATAACATGTAGAAAAATGTTGTTGAAGGTGAAACCATTAAATAAAATTAAATGATCGAGAAAAAGAAATTGACAGTACAACATCGCTCCGTGATATAATAATTTCTTAATGTATATATTGTACAACATTACTCCGTGTATAACACGGTTCTAAACTAGTAAAAAATAAGTTAAAACTTCGATGACGAATTTTTAATCGGAACATGATATATTATTTAAACACTAACGGTAATTATAGTGCTAAGATATAATTTGTAAATTCTTGTTTAAATTAGAAGTGTCTCATAATAAATTATATAATACGAGTAATTAAAAAGTAAGACGTACATTATAGTATTATATCCGTAAAAATCGAAAACGTATAGTCCTTTATCTTTTTATTTATTTTATTTATTTATGTTAGCTCAACGATGAAATTTTAGTCTCATTTGCAAACTTGGGTCATGATCGGATTAGAACAACATGAAGGAAGCTAGTAACCATAAAAAGCCATTGAGCACCACAAAAACAGTTTATATTCACTAATTTAAGATTGGGGCACTCGTAAACCATTTATTAGGCCAACCCAAGATAGGGTTCGGACTCCCATACCAGGAATTGATCCGGCGCCAGCCTCTCAAGCCGCTTAAACGCAACTTTTTGTCCCTTTTAGCGGCCAAACACACACACGCTCCCGAACGTCCGTACAACGTCGTTTTGGACCAAGACTCGATCCTTAGACCCCTTGAAACCGTGTCATTTTGACCAGGTCAAATATCTAGTTTTCCTTTGATCTATTTGCGGAAAATTTGAGCTTGGTTCAATCATTTAACCACGACTGGAAGAGCTTTTTAGTGTTTTTGAAACCTAAACATTCCTATAAATAGGGGTTTTCCCTCTTCATTTAGACCCCATTTTTCCGAAAAAATCCCCATGTGCTGAAAATCTATCTCCCTCACTCTCTTCTCTCCACTCCCACTCTCTCTAGAGTCAAACCTCACTTCTAAACTCTCTCAAAAAGCCTTCTTGCACTTTTTTCCACACCTTGCCCTACGAGTACGCTAGCGAAGTCCGTTCGTGGTTCAAGTCCGATAGGTTGGCTAACCTCGAAGGCGTATTCCATCAGCCTTGAGTTTGTGTTTATAGCATTCTTTTAAATTCTTGCATTTTATCGCTTCTTGTATTGTTGATTCAAAGTTGTATCATTTTTATTTTCCTCTCCACCGGACGTAATTTTTATTTGTTTCTCACTTTTCTTGCTTTCTTTTCTTGCTTTCTTTATCGCTTGCTTGCTTTATTTGACGTAATTTGAACTCACAATTGGATTAGTAGAGATCGTCTATTGATAGACAGAATGAGGAGCAACCCTTCTCGTTTCGTACCATCGCCCCAAGTACTCGGATCATTGGTTTAACCAATGGTGTCCCTTTAAAAACCATTTCGATTTTTAGTTTTTACGTTGAATTTGAAAAAGTACTTATTTTATTTTTGTTAGTTTTTATTTCTAAAACTGATCGGCGAATTCCTTACATTTATTTATTTTTTTGTTCTAAAAATTACATCTCGTCATTTCGGTGAAAATTAGAAAAAAAAAGAAACATTTTGACAGTTTAAACCTTCTAATCGAGACTGTTTCATAGTCTCGGCCAAATGGCAGCACCAACCATAATTTAGGGTAGGCGGCTACTGGCCCTAACCGATAACCGGGCTTATCTCCTAACCCGAGCGAGTCCGAAGCTTTTCAACAAAAGAGTTCCCTTTATTTTTGATTCATTTGCTTATGAAATAACATCTCGAGACTTCCAAACATTCAATTGCAAAAATAAAAAAAGTAATAAAATCGCCAATTAGATTTTCGTTCAAAGCTATTTCAAAACGTAAATTTAAAAATTAACTTAATAAGAGACACACCTCATCTAAAAGTCAACACTTCACAGGAAGGCTCCGCCCTCAATTTCTTATTGTTTGGACCGCTCCCTCTTGCAACGATGAAGAAAGATGAAGAAAGGAGGGGGACCGGACCGGCCCGGGGCACGATGGCTGCTACAGCATCTCATTATAAATTATTATAAGACAATCACATTTAATTTAAAAATTTTTCACTGAATACACATTCAATTGAATTTATATATTATTTATAGAAGTTTATTAATTAGATAAGTTCAAAGTAAAATACTTGAAAGCACAAGCCAATAACCTGATGAATATCAAGGATTCATCAAATAAGTGACCATAATAGTGGTAAAATTTTAAATTCAAATCAAATGCAATAATAACAAATACAAAAAAACATAAAATTTGAATGAAATATTTAGGATATTATGGGTGTGTTTGGTTGTGCAGAAAATATTTTTCAAGAAAAATATTTTTCATGGGAAAATGAATTTGAAAAATTATTTTCCACCCACATTTTTCTTTATTTGGTAGAAGAAAAATAATTTTCTAAAATAGCTACTTAAATGTAAAAACCAACCATAAAAATCCCATAAATATAAAAAAAAGGTAAATAATTAATTCAACTTCAAAACTCAAATATATATAAGTTTGATAAGTTTGTACATCTCCCTATGATCAAACTTTTTCATTTATAAAATAATAGAAATTAAAAAAAATACTCTAAAAAAATTTTTCATCTATGAACTTTACAAAAAAAAGGGAAAAAACAAAGACAAAACTTGAAAATGAAATTGAAGGTGGCACATCAAGAGAAATTTAGAACTTGAACTCCCATTGATAAGACTTTATTTTCCCTTGATTGAGGAAGAGGAAAATTAACTTCCTTCCTCATAAAAAGAAATTTTTTTTTTATTGAGGAAAATTATTTTGCCTAGAAAATATTTATCCACCACTTATATTACCAAACGACGAAAAATTTGAGAAAATATTTTCCACTCAAATAAACACACCCTATATTTAAATTTTCTTTCCAACTTATTATCTTAAAATCAAATAGATTCTTAGTGTTGTTTATAACACGGTGGTCCAAGCTTAAACTCATGCCTAATTTGGGAAGTAATATTCCCTTGAAGTCTCCCTACTGTACAAGTTACTCGGCGGTGTGAGAGGAATCATCCCATAGAGGCAAGGAACATTGGAGATGAGGTCACAGTTTAAGCCGTGTTAACCAAGTCAGAATAATCCAAAAATACAACTAATGCTCTTAACTAAGCAATATAATTATTTAATCAATTAATTAATCATACCAAATTTATTTCCAAACGTCAGTTAGAGTCCAGCAAAGTATGCTATGTGTGAATGTAAAACATACGCTAATTTGAACATGAATATTTCTTTATTTATGTGGTCAGGGGAAGACAGAAGAAGTGGACTTGTAAATGCATATATAAAAATGGGTAATTTTCTCTCTCCTAAGCTTGGTGTTAAGAGTGGGAGGTCCAGCCATGACAGGGAAGTTTACAGATAAGATTGACAAGGCCAACCAGCGGTTTTTCGCTGTGGACAAGTGCCAAATCCTCTGAGTTTCTGATCACTTGGTCTAAAAACAAAAGCATATACAAAATTATTATTATTATTTTTTGGGTATATATGAGGATAAATATAGCTAGCTCTTTCTCGGGGCTATGATGTGTAAGGCAGGCAAAGCTTCAAGCTTTGCCTATACGACACGTGGATGTTTAAAAAGGATGTCATAGATGCCAAGTAAAGTATGTGTATTTTGCTTGTTTATTTAGTTTTGGGTTTACTTTGAAGATTAGTTGGCTTTCATTTTCTTTTTATTTTTTTATATATCAAGCAGGTTGTCCTCTCAATCATCATATATATAAAGTTTAAATAGGTATTAACCTCAAGTAATTCGAGACGTATTCATTGTAAGAAAAATTGTAATAATTTAGAAAAAAAGTATGAGTAGCCTCTCTATTTTTGACAAGGATGAATAATAACTTAATGTTAATATCATATGTCAGAATAAAATTTAAATAGAAAATAATGAGATTTAACCGGTGTTCAGCCACCCAGCCCCATGTCTAAACTCATAATATTTTGAACAAGGTGTCACATGAAAGCAGGTCTATAGTTCTTGGTTCAAATGCTTACAATTTTTTCTAGTTTGAGGAGTTATATGTGTGTGTGTGTGCGCGCGCGTGCGTGCGTGCGTGCGTGTTTTTTTTTAAATATCTTAAACAAGGTGTCAGATAAACTCTATGTTTTTGGTATTTATCATTTGTTATTTGTTATGTTTGTGTGCTTTTTTTATTACTTGTTTTTGTCTTCCTTTCCATTTTTTGTTTCACCCGGTGGAAAGTGTAGTATTTGAACTGGAAATTTCTCATTCCTAAAAAGTTTGGAACTAAAGTCTAGAGTAATTTGTTAACTTGGTGTTGGTATCTCAAATTAGTTTTAACCAAGTAATTTACTTGGTGGTATATCAAATATGTTTGCTTCAAATTTCTTTCAATGTTGTTTTGGGTATAAAATCTATGTGTTTTACTTTTTCTTAAGAGATTTCTTTTCTATCCTTTTTGTAGGGGATAACGGAAGAAATATTATCTTCAATTAAGCTTGATGATGAAAACAATGAAAATGCAAATAACCAAGAATTTGAAGATGATGATTTTGTGGATGAAGGGGAATAAAATGAAAGGGGAGAAGATGAAGATGATGACCCATATGAAGAATAAGATTATATAGTATAGTTCGTATTTTCTTAATTTACTAGTTGCGTGGTTTTAATTTTGACAATAAATATTATGCTTTTGTAAAGATTAAATGATCTTTTATAAACTTTTACAATTTAATGGTGACAAAGATCCAAATTATTGTGAAATGTGCTTGTGAAATATTATGGGCCTAATATTACATAAAAACCCAAAATCAAAAATGTAAAACAAAAGGAAAAAGGAAATGAGATGGCTGGCATTTGAGGAGAAGTCGGCAAGGAATTAAGTTAAGGAAGTATTAGGGTCCAATTGAAATTAGGCAACAAGTCCATTAGCTATTGAAATTAAAAGAGGAGAGAGAAAGAGGGATTGAGAGGAGACTGGAGATATAAGCAGGGAAAACAAAGAAACAAAGGGGAATGAAAAGGGAAGTAAAGCGTAAACGTAAGCAAGGGAAAGCGAGAGAAGGGAGATTGGGCGAGGCGACCAAGGCAAGGGCGAGCAAAAGCAGCCGGAGGCCGGTGAGCCGAACGGCGAAAGGAGGAAAGGAAGCCGGTGAACGCGGGGAAAGAAGCGAGGGGCACGCAGGGAAACAAACGCGAGGACCGAGGGAGGCGATCGGTGAGCACCGAAACCGCAGCTGACGGCCGGCGAGCGAGAAGAGGATAGGCAGCGAAACCGGGCGGAACCGGGACAGAATCGAGGCCAGGAGTAAGAAGAGCGAGGGAGTGAGAACCACGACGGAAGAGCAGAGACAGAGAGATGGCGAGGGTTTGAGCAAGAAAAGGTGAAATTGAAAGGAAAAAGAAAGTAAAGCACCGCAAAACCAATCCAAAAATCCTCCAAAACCGAAATTCTTAGAACCACTAAGAATCTAAGGTGAGTAATTCAAATCCATCCTCTAAAGATAAAAATGAATTAGTTGGATTAAGCTTGGAATTGATTCATGAAATTGGAAACCCTAGACTTAATTGAAGAACGTAGAGGCCTAATTCGCTTAATTTAGAAACTCACTAATTATGATTCATGATGTGAATTATGTGATTTATTAGATATTATTCGTGAATATTTGAGTGTTATTAAGTATGATCATTAAGCTATATGCTTGAAATCTCCATGAACTTAGCTTGAAGTATGTTAGAAGGTAGGATCATGAAAGATAAAGAAATCACAAAGACGCATGATTTTAACCATGTTTTGCCTACTGTCCGAATTGTTATGCTTCCATGAGTTACCCAAAATTCCTGAAAATTTTACTGTAGCTTAATGATAATTTATAGCAATGTCCTATAAATTTTGGTATGCATTGGATGAGTAGATTGGAAGATATGGATTTTTGAGTGAAAATGTGCTGTTTTGGGCAAAATCGGAACTAAGTGAGTAACTCGAATTAAGAACTGAAATTTAAGAAGCTATATGGCTAGATTAAGAGATGTATAATGATTAAGGAAAGCTCTAGAGTCATGAACCACCTATGCGTGATAATACGCAATCATGAAATGATAAATTCGATAATTAGAAATTATAATCGATATGTCTATTGTTATGATATGTTTATCTTAAAGTACATCGATTATAAGTGATATAAGCATGCCTATATGAATTGGATTGATTGTATTTGAGTTGGAACTTGCTTATGTGAATTGTTAGTTGTGAAGAAGTTACGTATGAGGTCAGTTGAGCATGAATTATATGAATTAAGTGTATCTCTTCAATAAGTAATAAGAAGATAAGAAGAAGATAAGAAACATAAAGAACTAAAGAAGGCAAAAAGGATTGTGTTATTAATCTAAGACCCCACGAATTAAAGAACCCTTTGAAGCTATGGCCATAGAAGTGTCTGTCAAACCGAATCCACGAATTGAATTGCTTCCACGAATTCTCGACGGTATGCGTCCTTCGAGTTTGAGGCTTGCCTCGAGGCCATGAATTGTTTTGGCTCCAAAACTGGATCTTTAGAGCGGAACATAAATTTTCTTTCCATTCGAAACGAGAAAAGACTTAAAGAATTATGATATGAAGAAACGAATGATTATGCATGATGAACAAGAAAGAAAGAAGCAATGATTTATAAAATGCATAATTGAACTCAAGAAGAAGAAGAAGAAGAAGAACGAATCCCGATTTCATAAGAAACTAATACGATGAGAACTAAGATATGAATTATGGGATGAATGCCTTACATGATGAAGGATTATATGACGTACTTGCGTAGAAAGAATAGGAAATTATGTTTGATTGAATTCATGAGTAATTGATGTCATTGTGCTTCTCGCCAAGTTGGTAAGTTTAGTATCTCGCGTGTCTTAAGCCTCGTATGATATGAATCGCATGTTATGAATGAATTTTGAACTTACGTGCTTTTGTTAATGAATTAATGTGCAAAGTGAAATCGGGGTTGGGTTTGGGTTATTCACTGGGCTCGTGGAGTTCATGACCTCACCAACATTTTCGAGTACAGAAGTTAAGACTCCTCGGAGTTGCTTTTTCCTTTTAGAAAAAGCGAACCAACGAGTAGGACATCTCTAGACTTATTATGTACTTTATGTTTTTCATGCTTGTAAAGATCGGTTGTATGTGAACTTAAGTTTTGACTATGAATATAAAAGCCCTATGTGAATACTCAAAGCGTGTGGCTCGTTGAGTTTGTGATGTGTGTACTCCGAGCGTGTGGCTCATTGAGCTTGTGTTGTCGATACTCCGAGAGTATGGCTCGTTGAGTTTATGAATGCGTTCCGTACAAGGTTAAGGCTTTAAGCCTATGGGATTAGCCATATTACGGAGGAAACTCTGCCGAAATTTTCAGGAAAACTTTGAAAACCTAGAAACACGCTTCCGCTAATCTAAAAGAGAGTTATTAACCCTAAGTTGAGATCTTAAGTAGCCTCAGGGGTTCCTCTCGGGAACCCCGGCATATAATACTCCTAGGGTGGGTCTTGGGGTGTTACACAATTAACCACAAAAGTATTTCTCTATACTTATATTACATAAGTTATCTATTTTTGAAAATAAAAGTTGGGAGAGAAAAATATAATTTTTATACAAAACTACTAAAAATAATAAAGCCCATTTTATCTTTACTATATAAAACTTAAGCCCATAATATATAGTCCACTTTCTAATACTTTAAGCTTTGAATAAATTAAAACCTAACCCTAACTCTTCCTTACTTCGCTATGTGTGCCCCCTCCCCTCTCGCTCATTCAAACTCCCCACCCTCTCCCATTTTGTTTGTCCTTTAGTCCTTGCACTACTACAAAAATCACTTTTAACGACGGGTCTTTAACGATGGTTAAAAGGACAAATCGTCATAAAAATTGGACCGGTGGCATTTTTGTAAATAACCGGCGTTGTGAAGCACATATGACGATGGTTCTTACATTCAAACCATCGTCATATGTGTTGGGCATTTTGTGGATGACGGTTCTTTTCATAGAATCGTCATCATATGTTACATATGACGACGATTCCGTGAAATAACCATCGTCAAATTTCTTTCTCAACAGATCTAAAAACCCGAGAAAGTACTTGCTATTTCCATGCCCACTTCATCTGCTATTTATTCTCGGCCTTATCGTTCTCCACCGTTCATTTTTGTCCACAACTCGGATCTAGATCTGCTCGTAGTCGCCGATAAGTAATCGGCGTTGTTGTTCCTCTTGTTTTTTAATTTTCGTTTCGCTCACTCATCGTCTCTCCTCTTTCTTGTAGATGTCTTAGTATTTGCTGCTGGTGGTTGTGTGTGTCGCCGTTGTTTTCCTCCTTCATTATTGGCGTTGGTTTCGTCTGTTCATTGTCGCCATTATTTTCCTCGTTCTAACAGTATGAATCTTTATCATTTCTTATTTTTTCGCTTTAAGTTATTTACAAGATTTAATATAGTTAATAGTGAACATATTTGCCGTAATGATGTGAATGTTGAGAATGTGAGTAATGTTTGAGTTTGTTGAAATGTTGAATCTTTGTTGAAAAATGTTTAAGAATGTGTGAATGTTGAGAAAGTCGGTAACATTTGTTTAGTTTATTAAGTTGGAAATTCGTGAAATGTTAAAGATTTTGAGAAATGTGTTTAGGATTTTGGGATTTAATTTATAGGGAAATAGAATAATAGTTAGTGATGGTAAATCGAAAGAGTGCATCCACATTTGCTTAGGATTTTAGAGAAATAGAAAGATAATTTGAATATAGGGCTTTATTGTTTTTCATATTATTCGATTAATGGCATGTTTTATTAAATTATCGTATGCATATCATAAGCTATCTTAGGCCGCGATGACGTGCATAAATGTGCGTATAGCGTTTAGGATATTAGCTTGGTATGTATAAGTTTTTAAATTGTCCATGTTGGACAGTTTGAGAAATAATATGATAATAGGTTGTGTGGTTATTATAACCTTATCATAAATTTGATAAGATATCATGATGCTCATTTTTCTCTAATTCTTCGGGTGCAATTATGATAACGATGGGTTTGATGTGTGTATCTTTACTTTTGTTACCATACAATTAAGTAAGGATATACACATTAGTCAATTCGTTTTCATATGTTTTACTTGAAGAAATAAGGAGACATGTATGATAAGATTTTACTACATGGTCTAGGGTCATATTATTCTTGAATGGGTTTAGGACCATCTATCTCTCGTAGAAGGATTTTAGGCTCATGTCATATTATTTGTGCATAAGTATGTATTTCTCGAATTATATGTGGTGAATTACTTCTCGTGTTTATGGACAAGGTATGGATCGAGCGTGGGTTTATAACGATAGGAGGAGTGTAGAATATCGTGATGGTGTTAACAACTTTCTAGAGATTGTCGTCGAACATGCCGCCAAATTCGGAGAACATGCCGCCAAATTCGGAGAACAACCCATATTTTGTCCGTGTTTAAGGTGTTTCAACTCCTCAAGATTCCCCCTAAGGTTATAAAAGGTCACCTATATCGACATCGGTTTAACACAACTTATAAGGTGATGTTATGGCATGGGGAAGAGGAGTCTATGAATATACCCGTACGAGAGTAAGATGAAGGGTATGATGAAAATGAAGCCAGCAGTAGTATGGAATTAGAAGATCGGCTCGAAGATCTAGTTCGTGGAGTAGAACGTGATTTAGTCGATCAACCACATGTATTGGAGAAATTATTAGCCGATTCGGAGAAGCCTCTTTACCGGAGTGTGATAAATATACCAATTTATCAGCTGTGTTGAGGTTGATGAACTTGAAAACGGCTAACGGCTGGAGTGACAAAAGTTTCACGGACTTGTTGGGTGTAGTCGAGATATACTCCCGTAAGGCAATGTCCTTCCCAACCGTACATATGAGGCGAAAAGGATGTTGTATCCTATGGGCATGGGGTATAAGAAGATACATGTCCGCCCCAATGATTTTATATTGTACCGAAAAGAACATGCACATAGACACAAATGTCCTAAGTGTGGTGGACCTCGATACAAAATGAAAAACATCAACAGAGAGAGTGTTGAGGGACCTCCTGCAAAGGTGTTGTGCTACTTGCTGATAGAACCGAGGTTTAAGCACTTTTTTCAAGTGCAACCGATGCGAATAACTTGAAGTGGCATACCGATGGAATAGTTTGTGATGACAAGCTACGTTACCTCGCCGATTCTCCTCAATGGAAAAAGATCGATTCACTATTCCCGGAATTTGGCAGGGAAGCACGGAATCTACGCCCGGGTCTTTATACGGACGGAATAAACCCCCATGGTGACCTAAGTAGCAAGCACAACTGTTGGCCCGTTCTTTTGGTTATCTACAACCTACCGTCAGTCGTTGTGTATGAAACGCAAGTACATTATGTTGTCAATGCTCATTTCCGGGCCTAAACGAGTTAGGAAATGATATAGATGTGTACTTGGTGCCTCTTGTTGAAGATTTCAAGCTTTTGTGGGATGAAGGTGTATCGGTTTACGATGCATGCCGTCAAGAGCAATTTACATTGCGAGCTATGATTTTCAACACAATCAATGACTTCCCGCGTATGAAAACTTGTTCGGATATACCGTCAAAGGACACAAGGCATGCCCCATTTGCGCAGAGGGTACTTGCTCCTATCAACTCAAGCATGGAAAAAGACGGTCTATCTCGGACACTCGAAAGTTTCTTCCCATTTCGCATCAATATCGTAAGAAAAAGAAGGCTTTCAATGGTAAAATCGAGATGGATTCTGCTCTAACTCCATTAACATGACATCAAATATATGAACAAGTGAAGGATCTTGATGTGGAGTTCGACAAGACATACCAATGTCAATCCGAAGACGGTGTGTAAAAAGAGATCAATATTTTTGATCTTCCATATTCGAAAGAGTTGTATGTGAGACATAGTTTTGATGTAATACATATAGAGAAAATATCCGTGAAAGTCTCATTGGCACTCGTTCCGAACATATCGGGAAGACCAAAGACAAAGAAAAAGCACGACTCGAAGGGAAAAATAACGTTTGTGTGAGACCTTAAAGAAACTCAAAATGACACAGGGATATTCTTCAAACATCAGTAGACTCGTTTTGATGTATGATTATAGACTACTCGATCTTAAATCTCGAGATTGTCATGCCTTAATGCAACAAATACTGCCGATTGCTATCCCAACCATGATGCCAAAACATGTGAGACAGAGCGATCACAAGACTTTGCTTCTTTTTCAATGCCATATGCAGAGAAAGTCGTTGATTTGGAGAAATTGGATGATCTTCGATGCAGGCGTGATCATTACGTTGTGCCAACTTAAGATGTACTTCCCACCTTCTTTTTTGATATCATGGTGCACCTTGTTGTCCATTTAGTGAGAGAAGTGCGATTACGTGGTTTGGTTTTTTACCGATTGATGTACCCTTTTGAACGTTTCATAAAAACTCTCAAAGGGTATGTTAGAAATCGGTACCGACCAAAAGTGTGCATTGTTGAGGCATACATAGTTGAGGCGTGTGTCGAGTTTTGCTATGAATACTACCCCCAAATGAAAGAAGTTGGTAATCCAAAACATCGATTTATGGGGAAGATCGATAGGTAGGGAAACTAAGGCCGACTATTCTAACAATCAGTCGGGATATGAGGGATCAAGCACATCTTTATATTTTACAAAACATTGATGAAATGCAACCATTCATTGATGAGCACAAATCTCTCATAAGGGGACAGATCGAGAGGAAAAAATGAGACATAGGTATCGACCCTTCATAATTGCACATTTGTCAACCGATTTAGAGATAGAGTGATCACTAGCCAATTGGAAGAATCACGAGAACATATCTCACAAACATTAGTCAGCTTGGTTAGAGGGCCACAATTGGAAGTCATATCTTACCGTGGGTATGACATCAATGGATACTCTTTATACACAAAGAGCCGAGCACAATACGAGCACCTCGCAAAATAGCGGGGTCACATTGGAGGCTCATGCACTTCATGTTTCCAACTCCAAGGACAAAAATCCCGTTGTAAATAAAATGTCATATTACGGTGTCATTGAGGAGACCCGGAGCTAGACTATGTTGACTTCCGTGAGCCCGTTTTCCGGTGCAAATGGGTTGACAATAACAATGGTGCCCGAGTTGTTTAGATGGGATTCACGATGGTCGATCTCACAAAAGAAGGGCCTAAAGGGGATAAATTCGTTATGCCATCCTAAGCAAGACAAGTGTTCTACGTTGAGGACCCGACCAATGATAAGTGGTTTATTGTTCTTTAAGGGAAAAGGCACGTTACTGGTGGGGATGTTGAAGATGTGTGTGAGTTTGTTGAGGAGACCCCACCCTTCTCCTTGGGAATCCCTATCGAAAATGAGGATCTAATTTTAAAGAATTGTATTTAAGGGTTGACATCAAGAGGACATATATATTGAAGAGAAGTCTAAAGGAGGGGAAAAAAGCATAAACTATATAATTATATCAACTTGGTAAGAACATTAATTTTATTTTGGATGATATCCAATATTGTTGCTTGTTTTAGAAATTGCAGCTTGCTTTTCATTATTTTTGACTTATCGTATTCATGTAAACAGATGATTTTGTTCGATGATGATCAAAATAAGGACTAAGCTATCCAATTGGAAGGTTAGAAGATCATCATTCGATGAGGGCCCATCATTCGAGTAATCTTTCTTGTGAATAATTGTTGTTTAACACTTTTCTCAATTTTAATTGCTAATCTCGGCTCCCGCTTAATGTTTTCCACAGCTTTTATATGTTATAAAACCACTACCCCTACACGAACTCTAAGAAGAAAAATAAGAACTAAGCTCTCAAATAGAAGGATAGAAGATCCTCATTCGATGAGTGTCAAAAGGACTAAACCTTTTAGGTAAAGTTTCTTGTGCATATTTCTTGTGGATAATTGTTGCTTAATGCTTTTCTCGGTTTTGGTTGATAATCTCTGCTCCCGCTTAATGTTTTCCACATTTATTAAGTTGCTTATTGTCCAGTTTACCCCCGCATAAACTCAAAGTGAACAAGTACATGAGGAGCATCACTTTGAGACAATGACTAAGGAAATAGACATTGCTTGGTGAGATGTCCTGTTTGTGTATTCTTTTTCAAGAAGAGAGATGAGGTATTATGTTTTTATGACTATATTGCTTATTTGGAGTTCATGTAGTGATAGCGTAGACTACAAATATAATGTCTTATCTTGTCCGGACTACCTCTCCAACAACTCCAAATAAGCAATATCATCATAAAGACAATCACATCAATTGTAATATATTCTTTGCTTAAACTTAAATGTGAAATATGGAACTGTGTTTTGAACTGTTCGGATGGAACTTTGTTGTGATTGTAATGAGTTGGAAATTCTTGTATTATTAGAAATTCTTGTATTTATGTTGGAAAAGTGAGATTATTGGTTTGTTGCCGTGTAAGTTGTGATCTATTTTGGAGTGTATTTTGTACAGGGGACGGAAAAAACAAAAAAACTATTAACAAAAATACAAACCTATTACCACGGTTCTTACATTAGAGTCTGTCATCAAAAGTCCGAAACAATTTGGCACTTCGGGCGGGACCTATGACGACGGTTCATAAACCGGAACCGTTTTCATATGTAAATATATGACAACGGTCTTCTAGAGCAGAATCGTTGTATAAACGAGTCAAATTATTAACCCGACCACTAAAGAGAGCGGTTCCACCAGCCGCTTTGATCCGGTTCTCTTAGCATAGAGTTGAGGGAGACCCATACACACAACTATGTGAGAACAAGGAAGGAGCAAGTCTAAGATTTCTTTTAATTTATAAAAAGGCTTAAATAGGGTTGTTCATCGGTCCAGGACCGGACCGAACCGGCCTGGATCGAAAACCGAATAGCAAAAAATCAGGACCGAGGATCGGATCGAATAAGGTCGGTTCGTTCCAGGACCGAACTAATGAAACCTCGGACCGGACCGGACCGATTGAACCAAAAAATGTGGAGCATTTTGTTGTTTTTTTTTTTGTTTGGGGGAATCACAATATTCATGAACATACAATCTCAAAATATTCAACCCAAAAAAAGAAAAAATGAAGCGGAATCTATATTCATTCAAACACTCGCCAATGCATATTCACCCAACCAAAAAGAAAAAAATAAAAGAGAGGAATTGAAGAACCAAACCCATAGATCAACGCACAAAAATACAGATCTGAAAATAGAAATTGGGTAATTATAATTATAGACCAAAATGAAAATCATAAATCAAAAAATGACAAATTGAAAAACACATCAAGGAACGAAGAACAATACCGATCTGTTCGACACCTACTCCACTTCCTCATTATTACCGGTGGCCTTTGTTTGACACCCACTCCACTTGGAACCGGAATTAACCAATAAAGGCTAGGTGTCGGTGGTCTTGGAGGTCTCCTCATCGTTGCCGGTGGTCACTATTTGACACCCACTCCACTTCACACCCGAGAAGGTCACAGTTCACCTGGAGAGAGAGACCGGTAGGTAAGGGGGCCAAGGAGAGACTAAGTAGGGAGAGAGAGGGAGAGACATGTGGGCCGGGCCGGATAGAGAGAGAGTAGCACGCAAGATAGCAAGGAGGGTGATAGAGAAAATGGGGTTAGAAGACGGACAGAGAGAGAGAAAGAGAGGCGTGCGTAGGTGGGGAGTGACGAGGCGAGGATGAGATTGAAGCTATAAATAAGTGATAAATTCACAAAAAAGCCCTACTTTCTAATCGGTCTTCGGTCCGAACCGAAAATCGATGAACCAATTTGGGCTGGACATAAGACCGAATAACGAAAATTTTAGGACCGAGGATCGGACCGAACTTTGTCGGTCCGGTCTCGTCCAAGCTCTGGTCCACACCGGCTTTCGGTTCGATCCGATTTTAGACCAAATAATGCACGACCCTAGGCTTAAGTACTTATATCTAGGATTAAAAGTGAAATAAATGTTAAAATGGAATAAATGTTATGAATGTGGTTAAATAGGGAATAAATGAAGTAAATTTTGAATAGAAAAGATTAGACAGGATTTTATCACTTTTAGTAGGAATGTATAAAAAAACATTTTATGCATTATATCTTATATCCAATTTGTTATGAATGTGATTAATTGATTATACAAGCATTTTGTTTAATTTTGGGTATTGTATTTTGTGTGATGGAGAAGTTGGAATATAAATAATCAAATTATTGTGTTTTGTACGGAAAAGTTAGAATTTTAATACTCAAATTAATGTCATATAATCTTTTAACACTTTTGTTAAGGAAAACACCAAAAAAATGGTTGAAGACATATAAAGAAATGATTCCGTGGTTGACTCGATCATGCCTGGTTCAACCCATTCCAACTAATAAACGAAGTTCAACGGATCTAAACAGTCGACCAAGTAAATCCACTAACTCACTCTCCCAACCGAGTCGGTTCTCTAAACATAGTGTGTGTGTGTGTGTGTATAGCTTACCGCTTTGATTGGTCTACGGGTCTAATTTGAGCTAAACTGTTAATCAATGGAACCAATGACCCACTATTTTCATCGGATCGATCATCGGACTTTTCTCTTATTAACATTGGGTAAGGCCTATGTTATGAAAATAGGACCGGACCAGCTTGGTTCAAGCTGGTCGGACCACAAACCGTAACTTTAACGAGCGGTTTAATGTACGGACTCATTTAGACAATTGAATCACAAAACCCGGCTCGAACCAGGCGACCCACTTGACTCGTATGAACCGGCCAACCCGCGATTCAACCATGATTTTAGAAATCCTAACTCATCTTCTTGCTTTCTTCACTTAAGTCTTCCTTTTTCTCTAGCTGCGTTGGTCGATCTGCTCGTCTTTGCCTTGCCTCGGCGCTAGCCTTGCCTCAATTGTGGTGGTCGCCGGTGTCTCGCTCTTTCCGGTCCGACTTTAGCTTGTCTTTGTCGGTGGTGCTTCTCTGGTCTGGCTCTAGCTTGGTTTGTTGGAGGTGCTCCCGATGGAGAAGGGGACGAAGATGCTCAAAGAGCACAGAGAAGGAGCAAATCAGCAGATGTGAGAGACATGGGGAGGGGGAGGGGAGGAGGAGGACTGAAGAATCAAAGGAAAACGTTAAGAAAATACTAGGCGGTTGGAGGTGCTGTGAAAAGGAGCAGAGGAGTTGTAGAGAAGAAGGGTTAGAGGAGAGAGAAAGGAGAAGGGTCGGGCTAAGGTTTAAATTAGGGTTACAATTTAATTTGCTTTTATAAGGATTTTTTAGGAAATCTAAATTTAAATGGGCCTTTTTTTTACTTATGATATAATTATTAATTTTTAAGTTTTCTTTTATAAAATATACTATTCTTTTTATTAAATATAAAATAGATAATAACAACTTAAATATAGTTGAAAATATATAGAAAACAATTTTATAATCAACCGGATCATGGCGGTTCAACCTGGTCCAACCAGTAACCGGGTCAACCAGTTTAACCCGATCTAAACGGTTCGATCGGTTGACCCATTAACCCGCTTTCCCAATCGGGCGCAGTTGATGACCGAGTTGGTTCTATGTTATTAACATAGGGTAGGTCACCAACTCAACTGCGGTCATGACATGCTAGGCCATCTCAGTGAGGGTGAGTTGCCTGCTCATGTGGCCACAAATCCACGACTACTGTTCGAGAAACAGTTCAGAAAGTAGAAAACAAAGACCTAATAAATCTGGTAACGTGGGCATACCAGAGATATTACACTCTTTTAATAGAAGAAAAAATCATATCCACCTAATGATCAGATATAATGTTTGCCCTATACAAAATGACTTCCAATCTCTGCTCAAAACCTCACTCAAATACCGCCAAATTAAAAATACAAGGTGGTATGACACTAAGAAAAATGGTAACAGAACTGTACAATGCTCTATACAAATAAATTTATGGCTTCTAAAAACTCGTAAACCTACCATTACCATGGATTGCCATCAATTATCCACTATTGATACAGGTCCTGCATTCCATTAGATGCGGACGGAGGTGACCTTGTTATCGCAGATTGAGGTGGTGCAGTAAGCGCATAAGTTAATCCTGATGAATTGCTCTCAATCAGACCAGCCACACCAGCAGCAGCAGATTGGGCATTTGAAGGAAGAAAGAGGTCATGCCTCTGATCCTTGTAAGCACTCCATACCTGCAAGGAATTAGAGTAATAAATAAATAAATAGATGGTGTTCAGTGTCATACAGATTTTTTGTAACTTCCATTCAGGTCAGATCACATTAAGTTAAGGTCAGATCAAGACAAGATTTTGGGTCGGGTCATGGTTTGAGTTGACTTTATGTAGGTTGATATTTGATCCCTAAATAGTGTTGCAAAGATAATCAACTTTGGACAAGAAATTCCAGTGGGTTTAAGTTCCGATAGAGTCAATTCTCAACCCCCCAAAAAGGAATTGGCCTAGTTTCGATGTGGGGTCAGGTATGTGTCTAGCTGTCCAGGTCTTTTGATTTGGGTTTTATGTCTTGAATACAAGGCAAGGCTATTGTTCAGTGCAAATACAAGGAATGAAGCAAAAGATTCTACTTGCAACCCAGCAAGGGGAACTCTCTCTCTCTCTCTCTCTCTCTGTTCAGGTCTTTTGATTTGGGTTTTATGTCTTGAATACAAGGCAAGGCTATTGAAAATCAGTGCAAATACATGGAATGAAGCAAAAGATTCCGCTTGCAACCCAGCATGGGGAACCTCTCTCTCTCTCTCTCTCTCTCTCTCTCTCTATCTCACACACACACACACACACACGCACGAACACGAGTTCCTTTCCATATCCTAAAAATACTGGTATTGACACAAAGAAACAATGAATTTTGTGTCTCCTAAGAAAAGACAGCGGGTTCCACATCAAGCCCTCTTTTAGAGAACTACTTCAGTGCACTCAAATTTTTGCATGATTCATAAAGCAGAAAAGTTAACTATGATTCCAACTTACATCAGATGCATCCAATATCTCACGTACTCTACTGCAATGGGCACCTTCTGTGGCAAACGCATGAAGTACCTATATCAGCACAAACCAAAAGATAAAATCAATAGACAACAAGTGAATACAATAGATATGCAACATGCATTGTACACACACTTGAGGCTCCTCTGACTGTCTGAAAGAGATGAGCTTATCAAGCATTTTCTTTTAAGTAATATACTCATCATATGATTGAAACACTTGGATGGCATGATTACAAATAGATCGCATAGTCAGATTGGACCTCAACCAGGAACAACCGGGTAATTACAATCATCACACTCTACTATACCATATTTCACATAGATTATCAATTCCAGATGAACATTATTATGAAACTATTCACAATGTCCTACTCACAAAATTAGATCATAGCCAGCCAGAAGCACAGTTGGAGATGGGAAAAGGTGGTTTGCCATGTAGCACCCTATTGATTTCTGAAGTTTTCTTTCTCAATTTCATTTTCAGAGTAGAACCACACAATGTGAACCTTACAGACAAAGCGTGGTGCGAAATAGGACGTCAAGCAAAACCTAAAGTGAAAATATTAAGCAGTTATCTTATGAAGAAAGAACCAATAGATCTTTTTGTCAGATTCAGGCTCAGCACAAAGGCATTTTATGTAAGTATGCAATTAAGTACATCACAAGGGAATCAATCACAGATGCTTAGCAGTTGCTGTTGCTAGACATTAGTACATCTTACATTTCCCAAACATACTTTGCTCAGTTTTGGCTCTAGCAGCAATTAAGTAAATCACCAGGGAACAAATCGATGCTTAGCATATTGCCAGACATTAGTGCATCTTACATTCCCAAATATATTTGACCCGTTATTCATGAGCATGCACGAGAAACTCTCCTCATAACAGAGAGGTAACCCATACTCCATTTGGTTGTATGGACTCTATTTACCATCTTCCTTACTCATGAATACACAAGCTTCCTTACAGTAACTAAGCTTCAAGTCTCTGTTTCAGTTCACCGTTCAAAGGGGAAAAACAAAAATATCTGCTTAGCCTGTCACGTATAATTTAGTACCAGAGCCATGATACAAGCATGTGCAGCCTAATGATATTCAATACACATCACATCAAATCAAGTCCTTCAGGTACACAGGATGGGCAACATTGTGTAGATAGAATGAGGACATACAAGTCCACACTACTGATAACCAAACAGCATATACTAACCTCAACAGCAAGCACACGGCCAATTGATGCTTCCGACTCGTTCCACTTCATTTGGGAGCAAAGTCCACCTCTTCCTCCAGCTCTCCAGTCGAGAAGACCAAGAAGAACTTCAACAAGCCCAACCCTTGTAATATCAAAAACATTAAACGAAGACATTATTCATGGAGAGAACTTGAAAACTCTTATATGAGTACTGCAATGTTCCGGGATCTGAGCAAAAACACATCATTAGGGGTACAAGGTACAGCAGGTCAGCAGCTCTTAGTTACTTCAACAAGTAAAATTTTCAACCTTGCAAATCAATCAACTCCCATGTCACCAACTGCTTTCCTGCCTCTGGCAATTATGCATGCTAGTAACTAATGAACGAATGCAGATATAACTGAAAACCTAAGACGCACCTAGATTTTTATTAGGACTACTCCCAATTCTTGTAAAACGAGGCGACTTGCTTGCCAAGGGGGCAAAAAGACACAATAATTGTATTCTATATTGCTTGGACTCAGCCATACCCATGTGTAAGTGTTGACTGACACAGGTGTCATGTCAGACTCGGCAATGTTTCGAGAAATTTTGTACATTTTTGGTCTAAAATGAAGTGTCGAGCGTTCATATCCATGTCCGAGTGTCCAACACAGGTACTTGAGGCAAAATGATGAGTCCAAGTACCATAGATTGTAACACTTCCTAGAATAACTAGAGTAGCAAACACAAACCTAGTATCAGTAGGAAATGAATGATTACATTAGGAAACAGAAAACAAATCAGAAAAAAACTTCCAAATTATGTCCAGAATCAATGCTACTCTCAAAATTATTGTCCTGATTGCTCTCATGTCATATTCCTTCTGTGTTCAGAAAAGCAAACGATTCCTTCGGAAACCCCCCAAAACCAAAATATCAAGAGAAAAAATAAAACATGTCAGGGTTGTTTCTGGGAAACGATCGAAAAAGCAAGTTAGGTTATGGAAAACCACCTTATGTTTATTCTCTCCAATGCCACACTTAAAAACTTTTCTGATTTTTCGTTGTCAGAGCAAGTGGCATTTGCATCAAATATCTGCTAAATAATGATGGATGAGAGCATATTGGACAAAATAAGTGAAGCACAATGTCACTTACCAAAAATTATGTCAAGTCACATTGCAACTAGCACACACCTTACTAAACCTTTAGTCTGGTCTGACAGTGAACATATAATATAGTTCTCACTTCTCATTGTAACACTGGAAATTCGAAGGACCAAGGCAGTTTTTTTGTATTCTGCCTTTACGTGGTTTCCTTTTTTTTTTTTTTTTGGGGGGGTGTAAAAGGAATAAACTATAACAGAATAACAATATAACCAATGAGGGTATCATCTTCAGAAGACTTACTTAAGCCCCTGTGCCACAAGTGCATCCCGAGCACGATTTCCAGCAACCACAACACGTTTGAGTGTCTCAAGGGCCAATATGCTCCCACCTTGCCACCCAATAGCTTTCATTAGAAGTGGAACCACCTGCAAAAAGATCACAATGAGGGGATGGAAACATTTAACTTCTGTGTATAGCACATTCAGCATAAAAGTTGCTCATCTAACACTTCAGAAATCAACCAATACACATCAAGAGCTGAACAATATGAATGAATGTGGATCAATCTATGACTTAGGAAACATTACCGATTAAAAACATTTCTGAACAAAATGGATGAAGGAAAATAGGACTGCATAAACTCCAGCAAAACAGAAGTACCAAAATCTGAAGGTTCAGCGACACAGATTTTCTCATCAATAAGCGTTTCATCAACAAACAGAAATTTCTCAACTACAAATAAAAACTCAGCCATATTTCGGTTGTTCTTGGTTAGAGAAGGGGGAGAAGATGGTTTTCCCAGAAAATAGTTTTTACTAGCTAAGTGAGTACCAAAGAAAATGTATTCCATCCATGGCTTCAATTTTCAAGAGAACCAGAGTTAATCAACTACTCTCTCTCTCTCTCTCTCTCACCAACACACACACAAAAACAAACAAACTCTCTCCACTCCCTTTCTCTTCCCCTCCCTCCTCAGTTCACAGACCAATATGCTTATTACCCCTCTTTTTATGTCTCTTAAATTGAAGGATTCCAATATTTTTAAGAACAGTGTCACAAAAACTATACGTGTTATGCAATAACTAGTTTTATTTGCATCAAACAACAAAAATCTGATATGCAAATCAATTTTCCTTGAAAAAATATTTCCACGTAAAATGATTTCCCAAGAAACCATTCTCCCCCAACCAAACATTATGCTTTTTTTTTCATCTAGGAGGGGCCAGGTGTTTTGGGGGGGAGTGTTGGTAAGCATTTTAAGTTAAGGCACCAAATAGCACGTCACTCAGCACATTTCCAATGGATCTTAGCTTCCTTTCTTCCAGAAATTGGTCAACAACCTGGAATAGCAAGAAATCAGTTTCATTTCTCACAACTGGTATCAGCACTGTTCTTAGGATAATTACTTCAGTCTTTCCACGATTGAACAAAAGATAATACTTTGCCTGCCAATTTGTGTAAGAGGGACAGCTACTAAAACCCTAGGTTTGCACTACGTAGTGGTTATTGGTAAGTCTGACCTAAGAACGGCATAACTTTCTCACTGTTTCAATACTCGTAAGCATCTACACCTATAACTAATCCTCACAAGTAGTCACTACTAGTTTCTTTAATTCATAGAATATATGCATAATGCATGAGGCTGAGGTTGAGAGCATATTACTTGGTAAGATATGGTATAACTATTCTCACCTTGTATGATCTGCCTGACAGTAGTTTAGGAAGAAGATGATAAGTGGATGAAAGTTGGGATTTGAATGAGATTACTGTCTTTCAGATCTTTGTTATCAACTTATCATCTAGTAATCAGAATCCCGACGTCTATACTCTGTAGTGTACTAATAGTGGGAGGTGTCTCTAGGATTGTTCGTCCTTGAGTGAGAAACCCCCACTTCTCCATTGATTTGTCTTTGTAGGTGAGTAATTAAAACCACAGGCAGCTTGCAGGTCCATTGTTAGGATGGGGGAGGGTTTATCCTCATTCCTTTTCCAGGTCCATCACATACCATTGTTCCATCTAGTTTTCTGGTTTACAAACTTACAAATTCGGGGGGTTCAGTTATTTTATTACGGAACCCACAGATTCCTAGTCAAAAGCTGAACTCAAAGTGTAAGATGGTTTACTTTAAGTTGTTTCCCACGTTTCAGTTGAATTTATAAAATTTTAAACCTGACGAAGATACAAAGGCATAAATGGAGCATAAAATAGAAGCTATGAGATCTTATATGATGCAGTCTTCTTGCACCAGATCGAATAGGTCATCACAGTTCCAGTGCTAGCACACGTGTACGTCATGGGAATACATAATGTATATTTACCTGAGGAGTTCCGACACTAGTCGCAGCCATAGCTTCCGCACATGTTGTACTAGCTGCAAGCTGATGCAACACACGCAAACAGCTAAGACGAATACGTTCTCTTGGCGTTTGTTTACTTAGTTGTGATGACTCATCACCGGTATCAATACTGCCATCCTCATCATGACTTCCATTCTTAACATCTCTGGAAGCCATTGTTTCTCTCCTTCCTTCATAAGCCATAGCAGCAACTAATTTTGGCACATATCCAAGGTATCCTACATGATCTGCAAGGGCAGGATGTACTCGCAGCAGTGACACAAGTGCAGCGGAGAGAAGCAGAGGGAGTTCAGGATCAGCGGCTTGTGTATCATAATGTGTAGCAGCAACAGATGAAACATATTGATCGAGAAGCCCTTCTAGGAATCTTTTCGGATTTCTAAGAGGGAACTTGGGATCCTTTAGGAACAGCCTAACATATATACCTCCCACCTGCATTGAAATGTTCAGTGCAATGATAAAAGAAAGACTGCTGATATTAATTGAAAAGGCCAATTTGAATTACATACCTGTGGCTCATCTCTCATCTCCTGCTGACTGGATGCTTGTTCAGGCACATCCCAATCAACAACATGACCCTTTTTCTGTTCTCGATACAAGTCTGAAGTCATAGTTGCTAATTGTGCAGATAAGGAAGATGCCATTGCAGGTGTCCAGACAAGTTCTGGTGTCTCTGTCGTCTGATCAAGGGCAGCAACCACAGCTTCACCAGGACCATCTCTGATAGCTGACACCAATCCATCAGGAAGGAATCTTGCTAACGTTATAGCAACACGAGGGCCATGCATGGGCTGGCCGACAAGCCTTCCTAACAAAGAGGCAGCTGCTGCTCTTTGTTGCAAGGGTATTTCATCTGCAGAGGATAAGCCATGAATCAGCAATAAGAATTCGGAGGTAGTACAAGGCAAAGTAGAACTTACCGTGCAATGGTATTAGAAGTTCAAGAATGTAAACTACTCCTCCATGCTTAGCAGCTGCCCATGCAAGTTCAGGTGTGCTAGCCAAGGCTGAAAGAACATGAAGAGCCCCTTCTCGACAGCTCGGTGAAGTATGGAGCATCTGTAGTAAGAGTAGAAGACTAGAACCATCTGCGACCATAGCTTCCAAACACGGAGCATAGGCAGTCAAGAGAGACAGCACATACAAGCAAAGTTGAGAAATGCCAGTATCAGATGCAGCAGGAACCGAAAAGCATCCAAATATGGGTAATAGCCTTTCTTTGGTCGAAAATACAGAAGCCAAATTTGGATTACTAGTCAGCAGGTTCTGCAACATAGTAACACTGTTAATGGATTTAATTAAACTATAAGCTGAGGCCTAATTCTCATGAAAATAATCCATTGTACCTTAAGTGAAGTCAACCCAAAGCGAAGGTTCCTAATCAGTTCCGAATCATTTTCCTTGGTTGTTTTCTCATTAGGACCATTCTGCTGACTTTGTGATTCATCTTCCATTTCAATTGCCGGCAAAGATTCCTCAGTTGTGGAGCCATTCATATGATCCATGGTACAAATTGACACATCTGTGACCCCTTGTTCATGTATTAAGGATGAAATAAAATCCACTAGGGCAACACAGAAAGCTTCTGGTTCACTAATCTCAAAGTCTGGCTGGTCATTATAGACCCTTAAATAAACATTCCCAACACAGAGCTCCTTGGAAAGCGAGTCATATGCAAATGCATGTGAATCATTAAGATCATATGAGCCATCTGGACCTTGACATGAACGTTGCTCTTCCACAAACTGTAAAAGTTCAGCTCGAGTTGAAGAATTCCATATAATCTGCAAGCAAAAGCAAGACAGTCATTAACATCAACAGTCAAAAGACAACACTGTCTTTTCAGTAGCAATAATATCTTACTTAGGTTGCGCTTCCTATGCTACCCTTTTTACCCAAAAAAAAAAAAAAAATAGAGTAATGTCTTGTCTTTAACATGTAAACAAGGCCTAAATCACAAACCAATATATTTTTTTCCTTTGGAAACTTCATTGGATTGGGTACCAAAACTGTGGTATGGGAGACAATGTGCAAAGCAAATCTCAACATTAAATGTGGGACCATCATCATTGTCGACACATGGGCTTTTAACCACAAGGCTCATCGTCCAGTTCTAGTTGCAAGCTCCTATTACATTAATGTTTTGTTTAACAACCACTATTCAAAGCTTCCAACTACCCCTGAGCCTTGAGCCTCATGGCTCCAATTTTCTTACCAAATTCATTCCTTCTTTTTCCTTCATAATTAATAATTTAGTCTGCTGTCTAAACTATTTTTCTGAGACTTAAAAAAAAAGAAAAAACCCCTTTTAAATGTTTTTTCGTCTTTTTTTCTAAAAGCTGCTTTATGTTTTATTGCAGGTGAAATTGAAATTGTATTTCTGATAATAATTTCTAAAGAGTACCGATTGAATTAATGCTCACTTCTTTTCGCATTTCATCCTGCATAATGTTGCTCTTTTCATTGTTTTAAATTTCGTCTGTCCTTTTTGTGATTGGGTTACAACAATCATCCACTAATTTGCTCAACAAGCATTCTTGAACAACTCAATATGGTTTGTATATACTACCTAAACAAAATTTATCGTTTATTATGAAAAGATAAGAGTACTTCTCTCCAAGCAAAACGAGGAAGAAAAGGAATGCACAGAGTTATTCTATGGATAATGATAGTAATAACAAATTAAACTTAAGGTCATGCTCATCAAGAAAGTGATATGTTTTACTAATGCATTTTAATTTTGGAGGTGATAAATAAAGATCATGATAAGTTGTAAAGATAAACTTAAACTGCTTCCAATCAAAATTACATGAGACAAGAATTATCTCAGTAACGAAAGCCCGCAAATGGGACTGGCACCTACTCTAATTAGTAGAAATACGTGAAATTTTTAGAGTTCCTCATAATACTGGCCTCTAAATAAACTTGTGGTGTAAAAATAATATAAAATGTACTAGAACAACAGCACCTAGAAGAAGCAAAATTATGGCTCAACATTGCATACTGTTTTCAGTCATGAATTAGTATGTTAGATAACTTTGGTAATATTTTGAGACTATTTTACATTGCATTTTAACAGCAGAATATTAGAGAATATTTCCATACTATTTCATTTCTTTCCTAGGTAAAATTACAAGTTAATTTCTTCGTTAAAAATTTTAGAAACACAACTCATTACTCCCTTTGTCTCCAAAAAATTATAAAAATCTCACTTTTGAATGTCCCATAATACTTGTCAATATAGCATTAGAATCATATACTTCATTTTCTAAAAATTATATATTTATCTACTCCAACCAATAAGATGAAAATTCAAATCTAGAAATCTGAAGTATTCATTAATTACTACTTAGAAAATACAAATAATCAAACAATTTAGAACTTTTTAGCAAATCTGAATATTCATTAATTACTACATAGTATTAAATAAGTTGCACCATCAAGGAGATGAATTATGTCCCAAAAGATGATGAGACCACAGAGCATCTTAGATAGTTGCCACATGAAAATAGTTCAAGGACTTGGGAGTTGTATACATACTTTCAAAAATTTTAGACCAGCTAATGCTGCAAATCTTTGACTGCAACGCATATGGTGTGTTAGAACAGAAGGAAGCTTAGGTTAATGTTTCCATAACAAGGATCTGATTAGTTATTCTTAATATAAAGGTGAGAATGCAATTGAGGAAATTATGAATCCGCTCTAGCCAAAAAAAAAAGAAAAACAAAAGAAAAATGTTGTGCTTGCATAAATCATTCAGATTGAGTGACAAATCAAATGACTGCAAGTAAAACATAGAGTTCTTTGACTGCATGCATATGGCAAGAATAGTAATATAAAAACCTGAATAGTGGTGAATTATCCAGCATGCACAAAATAAAGCAAAGATTTCTTGCAAAAGTTAAATCAACAAGAAATCAATATAATCAGGTTTATAACACAAAATGAAAGCCCTCCGATAAATAACAAAGGTGCCTTTTCATTTGACTTAGATAATGAAACAAAATAAACAGGAAGCATAAGCTGAGCTCATAATAGATTTCCAGCAGCAAAGGATGAGAAGTACTAGCGACTAGCCAAGCTCTAACTCATTTCCAAAAGCAATCATTCAGTCACATTAAACCTCTATTGAAATATTAAAGAAGGGTACCCATTCCGATCTAGATTTTAGAGAAAAGAGATGGAAAGACTTCTAGGGGATATCTTGTGGAAAAACCAAGTCTGCTAAACGCTACATGTCTGTGCTATAACAAAAGACAAGAAAAGCAAAAGTAACATCACTGTTTTACATGTAGAAGATAAAATGTAATCAGAAACTATACACATTGGAAATGAGAATTAGGGATAGAGTAGTCACCTCTGGTGACTCTATGTTGGTGTTTAACTTTGACAAGAGATCCTTGGGTAGCTGCTCTTTTAACATGCTAGCCAGCTTAGGGGTTAGCAAAGCTTGAAGAGTATCAACTATGGGCTTGTTATAAGGTGCCGGAGTCCCATCAGTACACAGACCACTTAACCTTGACAGGGCTTGAGATGCTCGCACAGCATGCAAATTTTTAGCAATTTGGACGCTAGCGCCAACACCATGCGCCTCCGTCACATCAGACTCCTCCGCTGTAGAATCGTACTGAAGCAACAACGGTAACAGGTACCTACAAGCAAGCATAATTATGTTATTTGCTGCGATATGAAAATTATGAACCATTGCAGAGGAGAAAAATATGCATATTTGTCTTGCAATCTCTCTCTCATCTTTACATATATCAGAACAGGGAATTAGTCAACCTTCAGCTCATGATCTCTTTCTCCCTGATATTCTCTCAACTCTCTTCCAATCTCCGTCTCCAGCATCAACCACCCAGAACTTGCATCAGCCCACCCTGTCCCTCCATAAAGAAAAAAAAATCCATACAAAAAAATTGCTACCTATTTCTCGTCCTTGTCCTTATTGACTAGTGAGCCAGTATGCCAAACAGCAAAACATAACATCCATCACATACCATAACACACCAGCCTTCACTAATGCATTCTGCAGCTCGGACAACACTGAAAGATGAGCAATAGTCTGAAGAGCAGCGTCAACAGCTCCAGGAGCCAGCTCAAGTTCAGTGCAATGTACAATATCCTCAACGAGGCCAGGAAATTCAAGCATTTCAATCCTAGCAGCTTCAAATTGACTCAAAACAGCAAAAGTTCGCATTACATTTGTAACAATAACAGCAGAGGGTTCACTTGCTGGCGTAGTTGGTTGCACCACACACATACACCGTGAAAGAAGAGTCGCAAGAAGCTGTATTCCACCATCCCTCACAAGCTCTTCACCATTCAGAGAGGAAGATGCACACCTGAACCAACAAAAAGGAAGGAATTAAAGAAGGAAAGAAATGTGTCCAATGCGACAGGTATATTATGAAAATAACAGAGTAAATATAACAGCTGTTATACGTGAGCCAGGTGAGCTCAGAGGCTGCAACTAGAAGAGGTGCTCTATCAGAAGACAAAAAGTTGTTATCATCCTTGTCCACTGTTATTGCATTGAGCAACATTGGGTAGCCAGCATACTTAAAGGGCTCCAAAACATCTCCATATCTCCTGTATAAGATGCACTGCCCCTTCAATAAAAGCAACAACCTCCATGGCTGGGGACCTTGCAAACCTTGCATGGAAGCCTACAGAAGATCAACACACATAAAATGATCAAAGAACTGCAACAAATCTAGTCGTCAAACCTTAAGTTTTGGAGTTCATAAATTACATAAGAAAAATACCAAAAGATCATTAGAAACAAGACAAATTATTGGCAGTTCACAAATCTAGAAGGAAGTTTTTATAATTCAATCAACAAATGACATATCGGAGATGTCAAGTGTTCAAATAGCACCAGCTAGTGACAGTTTCAAGTTAGGCCAACTTTTTAAAATTATATTGTGAATTCTGAATACTATTCGTCTAACCCATTCCATGCACTATTTCAGAAATGAAATGCTCAATGGACATGAAATGCTCAATGCTGATGTCAATTAAATTCAAACTGAGAAACAGCAGTTACATGCAGCAATGTACCCCACATCCATGTGACTCATGATGGTTACACTACGGATCCTTGAAATAAAAATGAAGCCTCTTTTGTGTCCAATGAAAGAGTGCACAAAGACTATTTGCCAGACAGGGTCTCCAATGTCAATCATTTTTTAAGGGGGAGGGGGTTGAAATGATTGCAAAGACAAGTCACCTACCCTAACCTCACACAAATCAGATACAATAAGATCTTATACATAGCATTTTATTTGCTCCAGTGTTCCCAAGTGGTCAAATTAATTGTTTCAGTACCATTGGGGATACTAATAGGCCCATTCTAATGCCACAGATTTCTTTCACACACCGCAGCGCCCCCTTCTCTGCAGAAAAAAAGGAAAAAAAATCTTTCTGTTAACTTTTCATCCCTCATCATTTGCAAATAGTAAGAGATGTTTCGCCAAAAGTACACTGGATTGTGAATGTGTGCCTGCTACAATAGTTGGAATTGATTTCCAAAGAATAAGTACCCATTAGCTCATATTGATGCAGATGACAAGTAATGAAGAAAGA
This sequence comes from Talinum fruticosum, assembly GCA_021018815.1. Taxonomy (NCBI): domain Eukaryota; kingdom Viridiplantae; phylum Streptophyta; class Magnoliopsida; order Caryophyllales; family Talinaceae; genus Talinum; species Talinum fruticosum. The sequence continues at coordinate 3,214,423 of JAITYX010000036.1, read as the reverse complement.
AGACAACAATTTATGGTAAAAACTTATTAGTTTTCAATAAGTAGATGGTAGTGGTTAAACTACCCAGCTAGGTCGTTTAAAAAAGAAAAAAAGAAAAAAATGTTTTCTTTGATGAATTCGTCATATTGATTAATTTGTATTTTTATATTTTTTTGATCTGATTTGCCTTTGTACTGTATGCTTTTTTGATGAATTTGTCATATTTTTTTATAAATATGGGTTTTTTAATGTTTGATGTGTTATGTATCAATGAATACGACATTTTCTTTAATGAATTTGAGTTTGTATAGATGAATATGATATTTTTTGGATGATTTTGTCTTCTACGTTTTTTAATACATGTTTTTGATAACCTAAATCTTCTATTGTTGGATATGCTATTTTGGAAAAAAGATTATATTAAATATGTTGTTTTATGAATATGTCAATTTAATTAATGAATATGTTAATTATTATTGATGAATACTTACTAATCTTTCATGAATTTATCTTATATTAAGGAAAATATGTATAATTTGTAGGATTTTTTATTAATTTATTAATTTTACTAATAAAGATTTTTTTTATACATTTGGATAATTTTATATTGAATTGCATATTTTTAGATAAATATACCAATTTTAGTGATGAATATATACTAATTGTTCATAAATTTATGTAGAGAACTAAGCAACAAAAGTTAAGGTCTTGGAGAAAAAGTGTTGAATATGGCGAAAGAGATGGATGAATATTGACAAGTGTAGACATATTTTTGAAAATTCATCAATGTTGCTGTAAAACTTGTAAAATTTATAAGTTTCATCTGCAAATTATCTCGACATATTTGTATATTCTTTTATATAAATGAATAAAAATTTATATCAATACTTTTTGTATATGTTTAATTTAAATATTCATCATATTATATTAAATTCATCAGTATGTATTGATACTATTGAGTCAACTGCATTAAAAAGGTGTAGTTAAGTGATAAAGTTTAATTAATAGTGTATTTGTAAAAGTAGAATATACATGCACACAAATTCATCATTATTTTTTAAGAAACATTGAAGATATATATGTTTAATCCAAACATTCATTAGTTAAGTGATTAAACTTTATTAAAAAATTCACTGAAACACAAAAAAGCATACATTACAAAAATTCATCAAATTTGAAAAAATTTATCACTTTATTATGAAAATTCGTCACATATAAATTTGATTTCAAAAGGGTACACGTGGCAATGTATTCAAGCACTGACCATGGTAGAATTTGCGATTAGTTTTAGGACATTGTACTTCAACATCTTTACCATATTTGGATTTGTTCACAAGGGTATTTATTTTATGATAGTAAAGTATAAAATCTTACCCATTGACTTCCGTTATTCATATCAAGACAGTCTAAAAAAGCTTAAAGATAGAAGCCAACAGAACTAAAGGAAACTTTATTATGTTGGAGGTATGATCTGCAAGAGCATCAACTGCTTTGCACATGCAGATCGAATCCCAAGCAATTCACTGCATCTGTAAAAATTATTTTACAATGGTTTTTGATATGAGTAATATACGAAATTAAGGAAACTTTTGCATCTGGGTCATTTTTTAGCCTCAAAAAATCATAACTGAGGACAGGATAGCTAACGCAGGTAAAATTCAGCTTCAGTTTAATTTATCCTTGCATAAAAGATTCTGTAAGCGTACAACTCAAAAGACCTTTATATTGAAGCTGTCAGGATAGGCATGATTATGTTCAAATGGGCATAGTAGAAACTAGAAACACAATAATTGACCAATGAGAGAGACGTTTGAGTAAGATGCCTAAGATCCTTAGTAGAAGAATCAAACTCCGACAACTATATTGATGAAGGAAACAATTCATTGGCAGTACCTAATTTAGCTCCAAACGGGGAATATTGTTAAAGAAGTCAGTAAGCCACATTAGGGTAGTCACTAAATTTTCCAATATTTCAAAGGCTTTGACCATGCACCACATGAGCTAATCACATATTATGATGTCCCGAGATGACAGGCTACACCGATCCAGAAACAGAGTATGAAAATGGGCAGTTCTGAATCGCTCAGAAAGGACTCAGAAATGAGAATAAAACAGTAAAACACCAACAACCACAGCTGTCACTTTAATGAAAAAAATGATGAACTAAGTAACCAGCACTTGGAGTAACAAGAACAAGATAGACTAGTAATATCCAAGGATCAAGTCACACCACCAAGGATAGGACTAGGGCGCTAATCACACTTAGAAATACAGATAACACCACTCTAATTATAATTAGACTCTTCAAACACATCCTAATTACCCCACTAATTAGACAAGTAGAAGAGAATTTTGGGGTTGAAAGGAGTTCGGTTCAACTTTAATTAGCATATAGCCAATGTTCAAAATCAGAGATGCCTTTTACAAGAGAAGACTCACGCATATCTATAAGCCTTAAAGCGAGGTTATATCACTCTAATCCAAGGGTTATAAATCCCCTTTTACAATCAAACGTTGTGGTGCATTCAGTAAAATAAAAGGACAGAAACAAGAAGAAAAGTAGAATAATCACAGCAAAAAGAGGACACAGGATGGCAGAAATAGGAGGGGACCACAGAATCTACAATTCTCTCAGGATGGTGACAACTGCAGTCGATATCACCACATTCTCTCTTCATTCTGATCCTTGAAGTTTCCATTTCTAGCCCCACTGATTATGCTCTAAGAGTAGCTGCAAAACTATCTGAGCTTAGAAACTTACAACTCAGAAAAAACCAACTTAGACTTATTATCTCCAAGACAAGTATTTCCAAGTGCTACCAAAACTCCCTTGAAGCTTGTGTCATAAGTGAAGACTCATTGGTGGATTCTGAGGACTCAGAATTGGCAGATGGCGCTGGCTGGTTTTCACTCAGTTTGGCCTCGGGTGCTCTCCCCATCATCCTCCCGGCTTGAAAAGAATTTGCCCTCAAATTCTTGAATGAATTATCTTCCAAGTAAGGAGATAAATCAGCAACATTGAAAGTAGCTGAGACACCATAGTCTCCGGGCAAGTTGACTTTGTAAGCATTGTCATTAATTCTTTCCAACACCTCAAAAGGACCATCTACCCTTGGCATGAGCTTAGATTTACGCTTAGAAGGAAAACGCTCCTTCCCAGGTGATCTCACCATTGATCTTGCCATTGCCTTCCTCCGGTTTTAGTTAGCGCTAGCCTTGTAGATCTGATTAGCTTGCTCAATTTTCCTTTTCACCTTCTCATGTAACTCCCGAATCCGAGCACATCGGTGTGAGGCTTCTCATCAAAGGCTCTCGAGGTCGGATCAAGTGGTGACGGTGGCTCCACACCACACACAACTTTGAACGGAGACATATTGGTAGTCTTGCTTGGCGTGCGATTGTAAGCAAACTCAGCATGTGGAAGAAGTTGATCCAACACCTTAGCATTTGACTTGATCAAGGTTCCGAGTAAGACTCCCAAAGTTTTATTTGTGACTCGACCATTCTGACCATCTATCTATGTGTCCGAGGGTGACAAGTGGTGCTATACTTCAGCTTAGTTCCCACTTTCTTCCACATGGTGACGCAGAAATGACTAAGGAACTTTGCATCTCTGTCCGAGACCATTGTTCTCGAGATCCCATGCTATCTCACCACTTCTTTGAAATATACATCAGCAACTAGCGTAGCATCGTTTGTTTTGTTACAATCAATAAAGGGCCATCTTGGAAAATCTATTAACAACAACCAGTATACAATCCTTCCTCCTGTGAGTCCGAAATAGACCCAAAATAAAGTCAAGACTTACATCCGCCCAAGGCTGAGCTGGACAGGTAATGGAGTGTAAAGTCCTTGTAGGAAGGAACGACTCTTAGCATATTGGCATATCACACATCGCTTGATGAGATCTTGAACATCCTTGTCCATGCTCGACGGAGAGCATCCGAGTTGTTTTCCTTTCTCCGAAATGGCCAGCTAGACCTCCACATAATCGGCTCTCTCATGCCCCGACTAGGGAACACATATAATCTGATACCCTTGAATAAGTATCCACCTTGGATTTGGAATTCACCTTTAGGTCGATCTTGACATTCTTGGTATAGGGTTCCAAAATCCTTATCATCCGCATATAAACACTTCAAATGTTCAAAACCGAAAACCAAAGGGCATGACAAGCCACTCATAGTCCTCCTTTGGTTTTGAAAGGAGTTTTCCATTCATCTCCTTCTCTCGATTCTTATCTAATAATATCCACTTCGAGGTCAATTTTAGAGAAGACCTTAGAACCATGCAGACTCATCTAACATATCTTCAAGTTACGGTCTAACATATCTTTCGGTTGTAGTATAGGGTGCCTTGATAGTGATTTTATTAATAGCACAATTATCTATACACATTCTCATGGAACCATCCTTCTTTGGCACTAGTAATGCTCACATACGGCTCATACTTTCTCTCACAAGACCTTTAGACACCAACTCCTCAACTTGTCCGAGGTGACTTAAGGGTTTGTAAGCTAGCTTGTTTGGCAAAATGGATCCCGGGATAAGGTCTATGTGGTGTAGGATATTTCATTTGGGTGGTAGAGCAAGAGGTATCTCCTCGGAAACGCATGAATATACTCACAAATAAAGGCTTTGGCTAGGGGGTGTCCGAGTTTTGAGGACTCGGAATCATTCTAATCCGGAAGAATCAGCTCTTTTAGGGGTCGAGTTCATGATGCATAGATTGCGGATAAGTCTCCCTCGGGGTCGAAATAACTCGGAATGATTGGGTGTCCGAGGGGTTTGGGTTTTGGCATTTGTGAGGGATCAAGTGGGGCTAGGATTATCTTTTTGCCATCTTTGGTAAAGGTGTAGGTGTTTTGAACCCATCATATACAACCCTTCGGACAAACCAAGGTCTACCCAAAAGTAAATTACATGCATCCATAGGAATAACATCACACCATATCTCATCAACATATGACTTCCCAACACCAAAGGATATCAAACAACGAGAATTAACTCGAAGCCCTTACCTTGACTTAACCACTTAATATTGTAGGGGTGAGGGTGTAACTGAAGCTTCTCTACCATGCTCACTAAAGCAACGTTAATGCAACTCCGTCCATCATTAATAATAGAGCAAACTTTCCCATTGATGGTTCCCCTTGTGTGAAATATATCATTAATAATAATATAGGATCCTTGTATCTACTCTCGCATGACCACAAGTAGCTCTCCTTTATCGGCCTCTTCAAGAATTTCTTCCATACCTTCAGACAAGGCATAACTCTCTTTCGACTCATCTTCCGCAAACAATGTCTCATCACTCTCGACAATACCCTTCGGTTAGGACAATCGGAAGCAAAGAGTCCAAAACCTTGGCACTTAAAACACTTGCGGTTTAACCGAATAGGCTTTGAAGGCCGAGTTTTTGGGAGCTCTCTCCTGAAGACCTTCACTCCATAACATTAGCATACCTAGGGTCAAGTCCTCCAAGATATCCGACTATAGTCCGATCCTCGAGACTCTTGCAAGTCACAACTCCCTGGAATACTCCTCAACACTCAACGAGCCTTGTTGCAAGTTGTTCAACCTGAATAGTTGTCCTGGATGTATGTGGGTGGTACGAATCGAGCCTTGAACTTATACCTCATTTTCTCCCAACTCCTTATCTTATAAGGATTTCTCTTAACAACACGCTTCTTTACCAAGTTCTCGCACCGGGTCAAGGCAAAACCTTTGAGCTTGATAGTGACAAGCGTGACCTTCTTCTCATGCTTCACTTCTTTGTAATCAAAGATTTTTGGACTGTCTACAACCAGTCCGAAACTCCAAATTGAGATTTCAAGAGCGAGTGATGCCTTTTCCCAATGCCTTTTCCCACTTCCTTGCTCGTTGGAAGAAGCAAAAGGATTGATCTTTTCCTCATCATCCCCGTATAAATAGGTATGAAGTGGTGAGTCGGGTGGTGACTCTTCTACCTCACGGCGCTTCTTCTTCATCATGTCTCCGAGTTGCTTTCTCATATAGGTGTGCACGCAACTCTTCATAATTGTTCATAAGCATTTCAAAACGTTCCTCCAACGGTATATTTCCACTCATCTTTAGTTTATGGGTTCTTTACGGACTGATGTGTTTGGGCTAAAAGGGTTGTGTTTAGGGTTAAGGAAGCTCGAGCATAGGAAAATACCAAAACCGATGTGCCAAGTTGGAATCCGAAACAAAGCATGAAAACGCGCAGCTTCGAGTGGCTCATAAAGGACTCGAAACGAGAATAAAATAGTAAAACACCAATAACCACAGACAATCACTTTAATGAAAAAAATGATTAACTAAGTAACCATTGGAGTAACAAGAACAAGATAGACTAGTAATATCCAAGGATAAGACTAGGGCGCTAATCACACTCGGAGATACCGATAACACCACTCCAAGTATAATTAGACTCTTTAGACATATCCTAATTACACCACTAATTAGACAAGCAAAAAGAGAATTTTGGGGTTGAAAGGAGCTCCGCTCAACTTTACTTAGCATATAGCCAATGTTCAAAATCGGAGATGCCTTTTACAAGAGAACACCCATGCATATTTATAAGCCTTAAAGCTAGGTTACATCACTCTAATCCAAGGGCTATAAATTCCCTTTTACGAGTCAAAGGTTGTGATGCATTAAGTAAAATAAAAGGACAAAAACAAGGACAAAAGTAGAATAATCACAGCACAAAGAAAAGAAAAAGGCCAGCAGAAATAAGAGGGGACCACGGAATCAGCCCACGTGAACGTGGATAGTACGATTCTCCGAGGATGGTGACGAGATATCACCACATTCTCTCTTCATTCCGATCCTTAAAGTTTCCCTTTCTAGCCGATGATGCCTAAGTAGATCACCTAAGTAGATCCGAGAGTAGACGCAAAACTATCCGAGCTCGAAACTTAGAACTCGAAAAGACCAACTTAGACTTATTATCTCCGAATATCTCGCGGTCTAGTTTGGCCCCCTTACTCTTGTCTAAGGAGGCGGACAAGTATTTTTGACTCGTTGACAAAACTCCTTGAAACCGGTGTCATAAGTGAAGACTCGGCGGTGGATTACGAGGCACTATTCTTTTTATCTTTAGTTTACAACCTTAGACTTGTGTCGGAGTTTGAGTTTGTAGAGTTTGGCCTAGGGTGCTCTCCCCATCAATATAGTCCATATGGACACATGTAGTTTTATCGAGTGTATTAAAATAATATTTGATTGGGCCTAATCAATCTTGTAATGCGAACAAACTCGTAATTGTGTTTCCATAGGAATTTTGGACTCAAGCGGTGTTTTCACTATTAAGAGTTTCTCTAGTGATTTTGATAATGAGTCGTAAGTAACCATAAGATAGTTGTAAGGTTAGTTGTAAAACGTTATGAGCAATAAGGTTGTAAGCTAAAGATAAAAAGAATAGTGCCTCGATTGACTCATCTTGATTTTGATAATGAAGCTCCCACCAAAACGTGTTTACTTGTGTGGGCAGCCACTATAGGAAAGATTCCCAAGGAGGACATGCTTGAAAGGAGAATTTTCATATGGTTTTTGTCATTTTCTTTGGTTGAAGTTAGTTGTGGTTCGGGTATATTATACCTCTCAATTTGGGCGGGTGGGTTAAATACGGGTCGGATGTATTCGGGTTCGGGTAGAATACGGGTGGTCATATATCGGGTTATACGGGTTTCGAGTCAACCCAATGAGTTGCAAGCGCCAGTTATTTTTCTTTTTTAATTATGACAATTCAACATATTTTTGCTTAAAATTGTCCATAATTCAACGAAAAGTATAGTATTTGTATTTTCTAAAAATATCAAAAAATATTCAAAACTTTCATTATAATATTTGTGTGAAGGCACCATTAAGTCGAGCGGTTTGACCGCTAAAACCGTTCAAATAAGACTAATAATGGATTGAATCATAATAAGTTGTTATGTTAATGATTCGTTTAAGGTTCCGATGTTTATTTCATCTCTTCTATTATAAGAAAGATATTTATATGCATATTTACCGTATTTTAAACCGGATCGAGAAAGGGTTGACCTGGATAGGCTCAACCATCCCATTTTATTCGAGTATGAAAGTTTTTATTTTGTTTTAACCCGACCCATTGTCCATCCTAGGCGTTATGGTTCAAGTCCAATTAAATGAAAATTAGAGATTTATAATAAACTAAAATTTATTTTAATTAAAACATCAAATTTTTACATCATTATGGTAATCTTATTTACGAAAAAATAAAAGTATATTACTTAAGATACAACAATATAACTTGTGCATTTTTAATATTTTAATATACCACAACATTTGAATCCATACATATTTTATTGAAATTAATTATGTATAATTTTTGTATATAATATTTTTTATGAGAAAGAAGTTGAAATATGAAATAGTATTAGTGTTCATTTGTAAAAATGATTGTGATAAATATATAACGTCCCTTCAAATGATGTGATATAATAAATAACCGAGTACTAAAAGAGTGATAAAATGAAAGGAAATCATATAATGATATATAAAACATTTAATCAACAAGCCACAAAGCTAAAATTGTTTTTTTATAGCCTTGACCCAACGGGGTCGGGTTTGACCCAATAATTTACGGGTTTTTGGGTTCGGTTATTTTCGGGTTAGGGTCGGAGAAAATCGTGTCCAAAACCCAAAAATTTCGAGCGGGTTCGGGTCGGGTTTTCGGTCGGGTCAAATTTTGCCATGTCTAGGTGCAATTTTGGTGGCATGGAAAAAAGGTCGAAGAAAATTTGGGTCCTAGGTGTTTGGAAGTTAAGGCCATCGGCTATGTGGCGAGTACTTGGAAGGAGAGGGATTGCCGGATTTTGGAGGGCAAGGCTAGGTTTAATCAAGATTTCAAACTTTACTTTTTGAGAACTTTGTATAGTTGGAGTTAAATTCCCGATAATGGTATAGAGTTGACTTGTTTCGCTTTTGTTGATATGATTAGAGTTGAGGGCTTAAGGGCTCCATGACATTATGTGATTGCCTCCTTGTGTATATGGGTGACACCCGTCTTACTTAGACAACAAATGTTTTGATTACTTATCTAAAAGAATTATCTTGTTTGGTTGTATGAGAGTATTGCCATTAATTTTTTTTTTTTAAAAAAACTATCCTGTAATTATGGTTACCAAAAACTAAGTAATTGGTGATTACATTACAAACTTGATTGCAATATGTTGCCATTTCATTACACTCAACTAAATGTCATATAAGAGTTAATTGGTATTCAGTTCCTTTTAAAATCAATCAGCATTCAAAGAACACTTCGCAGAAGCGAACGTCCCACCAGTTACAACAAAAGTTAACTAAGCTTTTTCAAGCTCATTGATTTTCCGCTTGCATATTTTGAGATTCAATTATGCTAGTTCCAAGGAATTTCAATTTGGTATTATATGAAAAATTATCATAGTTTTGAGGCATGGAAGCATAGTGGGTACAACCTTCTACACAGGTCATAAGCATGTTTTTCTTCACTAAATGCTGGATCTATTGTAAGTATGTCTCACAAAAATTGACCCAATCCGAAAACCAACCTTGAGCCTACCCTATTTTTTAAGGTTTTTGAACACAAAATTTTGACCGAAACCCCAAATTATACTAACCTAGAAAAACCAAAAGAGTGGATCACACCGACCGATTGTTCAATTTGAATTCCGTGCATGGAAATTGAGCGGATGGGGAGACGAGAATCATGATATTTGGGCTTCCTATGTAAAAATATAGTAAATCCACGCTTAGCAACAGAACCCTATAAAGGAAAACCTGAACGTGTACCTCTCATCCCTCTATCTCTCTCCACATTCTAAATTGTCTGCCTCTCGATTTGCTTCTCTAGTCTCCCTCTCGAGTCTCCTCCATTTTCTTGGTCTTCAAGGTGACTACTGACTAGGTGAGATCTTTTTGCTCCCACATCTCCCTTTCCTCCATTTTCCCCTTCTTCCAAGGCCCACCCTTCAATCTTCGGGGAAGAATCGACATCAGCAGGGATTGGTATCATATCCTTGTATATCTAGAACCTGCAGATTTGTTTGATGGCTCTACTTATATAATCTAAGTGTTTGCCTTTGCTGGCTAGTAAAAAAATATACACCTTTTGCAAAATCTATCACCAAATTTCGAACAATGTAGTAAAAAAACCAAATCTCTTCGACAAAAATCCATCAAGTTAGTTCCAAACACTTGCCTCTGAAAAACCTAATCGCTTCAACCTTTCCATCACTTGAAAAACACTGTGTGTGAGGGATTGAGCAGAAGATGAGAAGAAAAGGAGGATGAAAGAGAAAATGAGGAGGAATTTGGGAAACATGATTCAAGTTCTTGGGCTTCTCTCTGTTCTCTCACTCAATAACCACCATGTTTGTTTTATTGTTTGCAATTTTTTTTAGGGGGCTGGGTGGTTATTTTGGTGTTTAGGGGTTTTTAAATGTTTCGAATTTTGTGTTTGTTTTGAAGATGCAGGACAAAGTATACAACAGCAAACAAAATTTATTCATGCTTTGTTACTTCTGCCACTAACCCACAGGTTTGTTCGGATGGAAATGCATGAGAGAGCAAACTCCTAAATCTCCGCTGGAAGAAAATTGAATTTGAGGCTGGAACCTGGAAGCATCGAGGACGGGCGGCCTTTTTTTGACGCAGGGGGTGGTGGTTGGAGGTTAAGGGGGGAAGAGGGCCAAAGATGGGTGGGGCGGTGGTGGGTTTTCCGACCATTGTGCAGCCTGCCAGTAGCCTTCTTTTTTAAAAATAAGTGAAAGATAAAAATTAAAAGGGTATAGTAGTCTTTGAGGAATAAAATATAACAATATAGCCATGTTGAGGCACTTAAAAATTAATGCAAAAAATATGAGGTCAAAAAATTAATACACCAAACCAGAGTGTATGAAGATGGCACTAGTTCAAATTGTATCCTATATAGCCATAAACCAATTCTCGCATTGTATGCTCACGGCATCTGTATATGTACTTATATGAGTAACCAAAAATTGTATTAAAAAGACACCAAGGGGTTGTCGCCGATGTAGAAAAGGGGCAATTACAAAAGCATCATGCCTTCCAGCTGTCATGCATAATTTATCTACAATTACTACAAACACCTAAATCCAGTGCTTCTTCATCCTTCTTCTCCAAGCCACCAACAAACTTCATGAACATTTATTGCATTTATTAGAATTGATGGATTTTTTAGGGACAGGCAAGGTCCTTTGATGATTTCAAGCGGTACTTTTTTATAACTTTGTACAATTGGAGTCAGGTTCTTGATTGTGGTACAAAGTTTACTTTTTGGGAATTGGTTGATATGATTACTGTCCAGAGCTTGTGAGCTTAATTATTTTGTGTTTTTTCCCTTTGTACATAGGTAACACCCCCTTGGTGTATTTAAATACATATTTTGTGGTTAGTTATCAAAAAAAACTGCAAACCCCAACCCCAAAAAAACAACCCTCTTTCATTGATCAATATTAAGAAAAATAAGAAATGGTGCTTTAGGCCTTAGTTTAAAAAAGCACAAGGCCCACAAAAGTGCAAAGGGTCCTAAGCCCAGGGCATGGGCTTCAAGGCGAAGGCACGGGGTCTTCGGATGCGAGGCGCACTTCTATGCAAAATATTTAAAACTTATTCACAAAGAATATTTTGTAGACACAACTTAGGTATTTGCATTAAAAAAAAGCAATTAGACATCAAGATAACTACTACTACTGCAAATATATATCATCATAGTTTCCCGAAGCACACACTTCCAAGCATAGTCCTGTAAATAGCCTTGCATCCTTTGAGGTGCCCCTCAAGGAAAGTAAAGAAGGGAAAAACAAAAGGTAAAAGATGAGGCCAAGAAAGACAAGAAAATGCGTAAAGTCATAGCCTTGCATCCTTGAGGTGCACTCATCCCCTCCAAGGCGCTGACGTGGCAGCCTCATGTTGAAGCGCGCCTCTAGCGGGCTTTTTAAATCTAAGTTTAGGGCCACAAGTATAGTTGAGATATACCAACGTTAGGGTAACAGAAGATGGAACAAAATTGGCATTTGCTCTCAGATAATGATAACCCTTATATTTCAAAAGGCATAGCAGACTTTTTATATTCTATAAATAAAACCTGTCTCATGTCTTATTCCAACATATCCAGCGCCCCACCCCCCACCCCCAACCCCTCCCCAAATCAAGGAAGAAAAAAGATGGCTGAGAACTTAAAATTTCGGCAAGATAGATCAGTTTTACCATATACACAGATATTCCTTGAATTTTGCTATGTAGATAATTCAGTGATCTTTTTCTCCAGATAATTCAGTGAAAACCTATTATAGTCTAGCCAATTGGAACTCTTTTAACTTAAATAAACACCACAACATTAAACAAGCACCAAAGGCTGGAGGGCTCAAATCGAGTCTACATGTAGCACATAACTCAGGCAACATCAATTACAGAATAAATAAAATGACAGTGGCAAGAAGCAGAACGTATATTGAAGGGTACCTGGAGGCGCTCATATGCCTTTTGGACTGCAAGAAATTTCTCCCTCCCTTCTGGATTTTTGTCAGGATGGTATTTGATTGCTAATTTCCTATACTGACGCTTGAGCTTCTCTTCATCAATATTCTCAATTTTCTTGGACAAACTAGCAGCCTCACCAGAAGTTTCAGAATGAAGCATCTTGTCGGCATTTTCAGCTGATAAGTCCTCAACAGATATCTCCAATATCTTGCAAGCTTCTTCTTCCGAAAGATCCATGGGTTTTCGTGTTACCTCTTCACGCCACATTGCTAATAACGACTGGAGAAACTCAACATGTTCAACAATGGGCCAGTTAGGAAACTGGACCTCATCACACAAGTTCCTTAGATAATAACGGTGACACCACATTTCATCCCTTAATTCTGGATAAGTAACTGGTGGCATAGGAGCATAATCATAGAGCACATGACAATGTTGAGACAACTTCTGTGGAAAGTCACCAAGATGCTGCAAAACCTATTTTAAATCTCAAAAGGTTACGTAGCTTTCCACACAGAACCAGAAAAGAAAGTTACAGAAAGATCAATGAACCCGTCTATAGTCGAGCCTAGTAGAGCACATATTTTTTAATCCAGAGATAATGGAGTCACCACAAGAATAAAACTACGAATGATATCAAACATATCTTTACCTGTCTGATAAGGTTCTCTGCTCTCATTTTGTGTGTCCAAATAATCTCAGGAGTATCAGAATCAGAGACCATTGCTGCAGCAAATGCAGCTGGACCAGTACGCTCTAGTACATATAACAACGATTCTGGGAGCAAACCACCCAAAACGCTACGTTTTGCCAATGGCAATGAAGAAGAAACAGCTGCCTCTTCCCCACCATGAAAAGCTTGATGGACATGCGTCACATGGAAAAGTTGTGCGATTGACAGGAGATTAGAACCAGGGTATGCAAGGGCAAAATAGAAGGCGCCTGTGCTATATAGTCGTATCATTGCTTTGGGATTTCTTGTGACAATAGCCTTTAACAGAGCTGCAGCGGCCTCCACTACACTTGGTTCTCCTGAAAGCATAGCCTAGGATCATAACAAAGAAAGATATTCAGCAGATAGTTGATGAGGCCCGTCAACTGCGGACCACTGACACACTCATGGCGCCCAAGAATGCAGCGTTACATGATAATGCACTGTGTTTTCATATCAGAATTTTAGAATCAATAGAACTGAGTTCTAAAACATTTTCCTTAGTCACATCAGCTTTGGCTCCAAAATATATACAACACCACGACCTATTGTGGGTCTTGCCTAAGACGGGTTTAGGGCAATCCAAATGTACACAGCTTTGCATACATGCACAGAGACTGATTTCAAGAGACACGAAATGTTTTTAAAAGAACATTATATTGATAAATTAAAACCTTTTGCAGATACCTGTTAGGCATAAGAAGCATTCGGTAATAATATCAAGTAGCATTATAAAATAACACCATAACAAAAGTGAATAACATTATGCGCCTATTTGATTCTTGGAAAATTGGGTGGAAAGAAAATTTTTAATAAAGAATTTTTCTTGTGTTTGGTTCAAGGAAAATAAAAGGAAAAAAACCATGTGCAAATTTTGGTGGAAAATGGATAATTTTAGACAAGTTTATTTTCCTTCCAAAAACATGAGGAAAATTGGAGGAAAATTTTCTGTCAAGCTCCCGTCCTCTCGTTCTCTCTCTACTTCTCTGTGTTTCCTTCTTTCCTTCTCTCTCCCTCTCTCTGCTTCTTTCAATCAACCAAAGTCTTGCTCCAGTTTTAGCCCCCTCAGTTACTAAATTATACACAATTTCATGGTAAATTATGTTGGAGAGAGAGGAGAGGTAAGAGGGGCCCCAACTCTGAATGGAGGAGAGAGAAAGTGACTTGGGGCAGAAAATGCAGATTCAAGTTGGAGAGAGAGAGGTAAGAGGGGGTCTCAACTCTCAATGGATGAGAGAGAAAGTGACTGGGGGCCTTAAAATGAGGATTCAAGTTCGAGAAAGAGAAAGATAAGAGGGGGTCTTAATTCTAAATGGAGAGAGAAAGTGACCAGGAAGCCTTGAATTGGATTCCACAAACAATTAACAAAAATGAGGGTTTTTGTCCTCCTTAACTTCCTAGGTCCAAATGGAAATAAATAAATAAATTCTCTTTTTTTTCCTACTAATTTTGTTTCCTCCTAATTTTCTTATAATCAAATAGAGCCTAAATAGGTACTTCAACACTTCATGAAAATAGGTTCCTGTCGAGAGAGATGAGAGCCCCCACTTTCTTCAAATTAGCACTTACCTTTATCAATAAATCTAATTTTGAGTAGAAGCCCTCAATTAATTGCATGAAGTTTCTTTGAACACAACCCTCATTTCTCAAAACCCTAATTTTCCTCCATTTAGAAGCTTGAATGGCACCCCAATCTAGACCGAGAAAACCAGCCATCTTTCTCATGCTCTTCCACCGGTGATGGGCTCCCATAATTGTCCCAGACTTCCTTGCCCAGTTTCTGGTCTTCTAGAATGTTGGCGTTGTTGTTCTTTTTGTTCAAGAATGTGGCTATTGTTCTATTTCTGAGCCCATTACTCTCTCTCGCTCTGGTTCTATCATATCATAAGATGTGTTCCCCTGTTCCATTTTTTTTTTGGGGGGCAGGGGTTGGGGGTTTTATTCTTACATCAACAAGTGATCAATCAATGACTTCTGCTTATTTGTCTCCTTTAAAAAAAAAAAATGGTATTGTGAGGAAAATATTGCTACTGTACTTAACATGTACCTGTTAACATTTTAATTTTGCATTTACTTATGATATTGTTTAGGGATATTGGATGGTGACATACTCTACTTTGGGGTATTGGATAATATTCCCAACTTTTATTTGGATGTCCATGCACCATACTATCAGCCTATTTTTATTTACATATACCAAGACCAAGTTTGAAGGTGTTTTAACTCAGTGTAATCCAACAATTTCATAATGGTATGCAATGCATATGTTTAAAATGAAGGAACTTTAAAATATATCAATTACATATGCACTTTCATTGCTGAGTCAAAACACCTTTAAACTTGGTCATGGTATATAAACAGTAAATATGCCAGTAGTGCGATGCATGGACATCCAAATTCAAAGTTTCAAGTAATATTGTCAAATACCGTCAAATACAATAGTATATTATCATCCAAAAGTCCTATTATTTATCATGTTCTATACTATTTTACGTCATTTTAGAGAAAGCATCTGTATACTGATATCTAATCACCTTATTGATGCAACCATATAATTCATTTCGGCAAAATATTATTTCTTCTAAATAAAGTTTAAGCATTTTGTTGGAAAAAAAAAAAAAAAAGCACCCCATCCCACAATGCATGCACCTTCACCTAGCACCCTACAACTTCCGCCCTAGGACTGTTTGCACCTCACGCCTTCTAAAACTAAGTTCCATATACAGTACACTCCAATTATTGTGTTCTTACTCACAGAGAGAAGCGTTATCATCAGTAATTGTTCATAACTTTCAAAGTTAGCGGACTTCCACATTCTAAAGCCTAATTTTCCCGGTGCACTACAATGTTGGGTAATTATTACACAAGCTGCCAAGCACCAGATTAGTCAGGATTAAGACGACTGGAGTCAATTTCAAAAGCTTAGACCCCATAAGCGCAACTTTCTTGAAAAGCCCGAATGATTGGGAGGAAGAGAGTGTGTTGAGTTTGCTAAAGCTGCTTGCAAATACAGAGGTTTATTTGGAGGGTGATGATGAGATTATTCGGCCACATGATTCGAGTAGGCATTTTCTGTTAAAAGCTTCTGTAAAAAGGTTTTTAAGGGTCAAATCATTCTTGTTTTCAGATGAGGCAATTTGGAAGTTTAAAGCTCCCACCAAAGCATGTTTTCTTGCTTGAGCAGCCACTTTAGGGAAGATTCCAACTGAAGACATGCTTAACAAGAGAAATATTAAGTTGGCTAGTAGGTGTGCGATGTGTCTAGCTGAGGAAGAATTTGCTGACAACTTTTTGTTCATTGTCAGTGAGTCGCCGCTTTATGGCACTTGTCTTTTTCTTTGATGGGGGTTAGTTGGTTGCAGCCTTCAATTATAAAAACATGTTTTGTCAAAACATGTTTTGGTGACGTGGACAAGAAGGTTGAAGAAAAGTTGGGTTTAGGGTGTTTGGAAGTTGATGTCATTGGCTATTTGGCGGAGCACATGAGAGGAGAGGAATTGTTGGATGTTTTAGGGCAAGGCAAGCTCCTTTGATGATTTCAAGCTTTACTTTTTGAGAAATTTGAACAGTTGGAGTCAGGTTCTCGATCATTTTACAAAGCTTACTTTTTGAGAATTTGTTGATATGATTAACATCCAGATTGAGGGCTTGATTATTTTGTGTTTGCCCCACTTTGTACATTGGTGACACCCCTTGGTGTCTTTTAATACATATTTTCTGATTACTTATTAAAAAAAAAAGAATATTTGTTTGGTTATTTATGCACTCATGAGCATCCCTACACTTATATAATTTTCTTCAAACCACCACCACCAAACCTAAGGCTCCTCCTTGTAAGCCGCTCTAGATCTTGGAGAGAGCTCCTTCACCCAACACCAAAAAAAAAAAAATCCATTATCCCAAACACATTTGTTTTCTTCATCATAACATGACTATTTTTCTTTTAACACAATTTTCAGATAGTAAGACCATTCTGGCCACCCAAACAGCTTTGGTCATCCCAACTGTTCATTTACCTCATATAAGATTTAACTAAAGACATAATGGATTCATATGCAACTAAAAACTTGTACTTGAAACAGCTACAATAAAGGCTCAATGAAGTTATGGATAAAGCCTTAGATTTAAAAAGCTCGAGAAGCACAAAAACGCAAATGTTCCTAGGGCTGAGGGGCGGGCTTTGGACCGAAGGCACAAGCTTTTGGACCAAGGTGCTCTTTTACTCAAAAATGCTTAAAATTGAATCAGGAAAAATATTTTTCCCGATAGGTTATATACGTGCATTAATTTAGTCATGGACTTCATCGTGGCCTTGCCCACTAGTGAAGGTTATAATTGGATCCTTGTTGTGGTGGATCGATATTCAAAGTACACTACCTTCATTCCCACACCCAAAGAATGTTCCACGAGGAAGCCACCCATTTATTCTTCAAGCACATATTGAATATTGGGGCTTGCCTCGTTCGATAGTGAGTGATCGGAACATTCAGCTAACGGACCGTTTTTGAACAGAATTATTCAAACTCATCGGGTCGGAGCTTAACTTCTCCACAAGTTTCCACCCTCAAAATGATGAGCAAACCGAGATGATGAACACTAACGCACTACATGTGTGCCAACCAAAGAGATTAGGCAAAGCCACTTGACGTAAGGCCATTCTCTTACAACTTTCATAAAAGCGAGTCCTAGGGCTTGAGCTCATTCGAGATCGTCACGGACCAACAACCCTTGACACCAAGTACAATTGCCAAAGGCTATAAGGGCAAGTACTATCCTGCCAACATTCAAGTTGGCCAAGGATTGGAATTACCACGCCGAAATGGTGTTGTAAACAATCAATCCAAGTTCCCAAGCAAAGTAATACACAACGCCATTCTCCCAAACTCTCTAAGTGTTCACTTGCTTCTTAGCTTTACGACAAGCTTTAGTCAAGCAATCTCAAATGCTTACTAGCAAGCTAAGAAGGGTTTCGAGTGTAGTTTGCTAGCGCCGCATGAATGTTGAGTTCGTGTAAATCATCACCTCGTGTCATATGGCAATTAGAGCATGCATGCATGGGAAAAGCTAGCTTGAGTTTACTTTTTACAAATCTTGAACTTAAGTGGGAAAAGCTAGCTTGAGTTTACTTTTCACAAATCTAGAACTTAAATTACTCTTCTACGAGAACCATTTAAGACTCACCACCAAAGTAGGATAAAGTGAATTTAAGATTTGAGAGGGTTTAAGAGAAAAACAAACCAAACTGGTTCATTTCATTAATCATTAGCTGAATGCAAATTACAACCTAAGGCCTCCTCAAATATCGAGGAGCCTTTAAATAACTATTAGACACAAGAAAAGAGACAAAAATTACAGCCAATCACAACTTAGAGACCAAAAAGCTTGTAAGTACACAAGGTTAAATGACTTAAGCCCTATTCCATTTAGCTTTAGCTTACGGCCTTAAAGCTCCTTCCAACTTTTTATAACTACCTTTACAACTATCTTACAACTCCTTAAACTTTTTATAACTTTACATCTTAGAGTTGTACAATAGCTTTCTTTACCGTCCTTAGAGTTAAATGGAACAAGGTCTTCCTTATTGTCGATGTCAATCGCAATCCGATCACATGGTCCGACTTAAAATCCCATATATGTCAAAACCCTTACCCAATTTGGGTGAAACAAGAGTCATTAGAAAAGTTATGATCTTAGCTTTCGAAGACTACTTTTGAACCCATTGGGTTAGCCATTTGAGAGACGTGGCTGGAGAGATGCGAGCTACTTTTGAGAGTCTGATTTTGAGAGGCCTATTGAGTGGATAAATGAAGTCCTCCTAAACTCAAACTTGTTTTGATGGAAAAATAACATCTTAAACGTAAATTCAGGCTACTAAAAAGCTCCTAAATGACCATGAGCATAGACTGAAAGTGGCTCAAACTGGGACCAAGTGCAGTGCATCAAAACTGCCGAAATGAGAGTTGTGTATTGTACCCATGTTTTATGAATACACATGTTTTATTATTTCTGTGGAATTTCACTTCCAAATGGATCAACGAGGGGGTTTACACGATGCCTAAGCCCTCCCAATGGATGGAAGAAAGAGCTCTAAAGCCCCATGACATGCCTGGAATTGAAGCTCAAAGTAAGTGCAGTTTTGAGTCCATTTGGAGTGAAGCTCTTGTGAAGTTAGGAGGTTTTGTGAGACTTGAGGAGCTCCTGCTTCAGCAATGAACCCACAATCCAGACCATCAAGCTCCGTAATGGTGAGTACCAAACAAAAACAATACCCACATATCCATACCCCAGATATGAGGGAACCAAAAGAGAGGGTAGTCGAAACCGAAACAGGGGAATGAAACAAAAAGTAAGTTCAACCCAAAATCCTATGAAATTCGAACCATTGTTCGAACTCTCAACTGAATGGAACTAAAGGCACTCAAATTTAACGAAAGCGAAAGGAAATTACATAAATTAAGCCCAGAAATTTAAGTTGAAATGAAATTGGTGAATTAATTGAAAGCTTAAAAGAGAGAACCAAAGGAAGAGCAATGGTCACCAGAGACCACTACTGGTGTTGTCAACACCGAACATGAACACTAATCTTTGAAGTACAAGTGCTCCTCTGCAGAAGTACAGGTGCTCACGGTTAACATCGAATCCAAGAATAGTATATGGCTAAACGGGTATCCGGGCTCTGCGTCGAGGTAGTCAATGACGAAGTAATTGGATTTCACGAGCCATCATCGTCGAAGAAGTCCTCAATCGCCACCTCAACCTTTGTTGGAAGTTTTGTTCCTCTTGACCTCGAGCTACGGACAACGACCATGCCAAGGTCTGCGACAAAAATGTTACTCATGTGGAAGTCGAGTAGCAAGACGTGTGAGGAAACCCTAATGGGAGGAGAGAAAGAGATCAAGATTCGAGAGGAGGCTTCCTCTTGACCTCAAGCTACGAGACAACGACCATGGCATGATCTGCAACACAAATGTTACTCATGTGGAAGTCGGTAGTAAGACGTGTGAGGAACCCTAATGGGAGGAGAGAGAAAGAGATCAAGATTCGAGAGGGAGGGGAGGAGCCTGAGAGGACACATTCTAAAGGGAAGAGATGGACATTGAGTAGTGATGATAAATGGGGATATTTTAGGTACTTTATTTTTGAACTTGAGACTCGTTTATGCTCTGTACAAGGGATGGCCTAGATAGTTCATTAGTTTGTCTCGGTGGCCTACAACTCAATTTCCCTTTAAATTATTAGTTACCATATCCCCCTTTCCCTCAAATATTTTCAGGGAGGGAGGGAGTGAGAGAGGAGAGTCAGCTACAAATACAACATAAGGAAAAAAAAAAAAAAGAAAGGGCTGAAGAACAACCCATACCCAAAAGTACATAAACATCGGCGGACAGCGCCACTAACTTGCAGATCTTAGTCGAGCCAAAAGCCCTCACGTTCCAGCACACAACTCCATCAACAGACCCATCAACTCACAGATCTAGAGTTTTATCAGGTTTTCGAACAAAAGGTTTTCAAACAAAACCTTAGATCTGAAAATTCCACCAGCACACTCTTCGAATCCAGCACCAAGGCAACTAGATTAAGGTTTCTTTACAGTTGATTCAAAGGTTTTCAGCCCAAAAAGAGGTGAGGAGCCCTTCAAAAGAATTTTCATTTTTCCTCTTTTTCTCCCAAATGGTTCAGAAAGCTCTCGCCTAGGTGGATTGGCCCACTCCCCAACCAGAAGCCCTGAAAAATGCACACTTTATGAAGGGCATCACTTGACCCCTTCTAGGAGAAAGAGGTGTACGCTCCTCGCTTTCTTGTGCCTGCAGGCACGCTTTTTAGACTAAGGATACAGCAATAGTATGAATGATTCACATGTGAACTGTGTATTAAACTTGCTTACACTATTCCTACATAACATAAGCGTTAATGTAAATGCCATAACTACATAGCCCTATTCCTAACATATTGACCCCAAAATAACATATCAAAATTATAAGAAAGCCTATAAAAGCCACAATTGCCGGATTGGCACTCTCAAATTTTTTATTTGCTCAAATCGACTAAATAAGTGCAAATATAATCCAAGTAATAAATGCTCAAGTTTCCTTTGGGTCCCAGTTCCATCAGATCCCCATGCCTCATTTGGCCCATACTGCTCCTGAAAAATACCTATGGTTAAAAGATAAACCCTACACTAATAACACGAGTAACTCAATTATCAAATTTTACAAGAATAATATCTATTTCCACTCTACAAGGAATTTGTTTTTACACAGATGAAAACTCAATGTTTTTCCTGTCAGAGAAGGGCAGAGAGTTGATTCACAAAATCTACTAAGAAACTCTATCCCTAGTTTGAAACCAGACTCAGGATAAGATAGCACAAATACCTGCGCAATATGTGGAAGACAACGTGGGCTGATAAGATGCGCTTCACTCTAGGAGTTAGGGTTACCATTTCACGGCATCATCCAGATCTGACCGTTGCAGCAACCATGCTATGCAATACGGACAATGCAGCCTCCCCCACCTAATCATAGCATTAGAAGTAACCAACACAAATGTTTTAAATCCACATATCATCTTCGATAACCAAAAAATAAAAAAAATAAACAAAGTTCCACATATTCTGCAAAAACTTCTAAGAAACCCTATTGGAGCTAGAGAATCTTCAAAATATTGAGCTATGTTCAAGTGATCTCAACAGCAAAAGAGGCTTAATGCCTCAACCTTTTGCTTAAATGTAAATCCAAAAGTTTTCAAACCAAGCACTTTAAAAAAAATGATTGAAGATCTTCCATGCTAAAGCATGGTTTACCAAAGGCAAAGATATGACAAGAAAACTGCAATATTGAATTGTGTGGAGTGCACATCCTCTTACAACTGTCATCATGTTCTCAGACCCTCTAAGTAGAGGTGCTATAAAGATACTGCCTCAGGTATATCACTAATGTCAAAAAAAGGTCACTCTTGAGCTACATTGATGTGTCTCACACTCCATACAGGTTACATTGACATACAATTATACTCCTTGTCTCCTTCATCACATTGACTGTACTGCTTTGTTACAAGTAGACCAAAGAACAATTATGTTGAATCAGTTGTATTATTCCGACTCTCCACTTTGGGCGCCATCATGCGATGTCTGACACAACAAACAAGGGAAACGACGCAGAATACTCATCCAATTTCCACCTCTACAATCAAACACATCTAAAGCTAGGCACTAAAATAATACCTGTAACAGAGCTTCGAGGAAAAAGGATTTACATCATACTTAAAACCATCACGTTCACTTTGCCATGTTTTACCTTTATGGTTCAAATCCTGGGAGGCAAAGAAAGGTTTCCCATGTTTGGGTTCCCTGCAGGAAAACAATAGTCACCCCGCCAAAAAAAAAAAAAAAGCACCACCTTAGCCGTTACACCCGTGGGTGGGATCCTGGACAGGGCCCACACATAGGACCAGCTTACCCATTATGAAAAATAGAAAACTTAAAACTATGAAGATACCAGTACATAAGTTTATCAAATCACATATAAAACAAGATTTCGAGGCAAAAAACAGGTAGATTAATTGCATTATTTTCACACATATTTATTTTAATATCCCTAGACAGTAGACGCTGCTTGCACACAGACTTGTACCTCATGCCAAACCCTTTTTTAACCAGATCCAGAATATCCCACACTGGCTGTCCTTTTTGTTGTAAATGTGTATCATTGTCTGTGTCCTAGTACCTATTTCCAGATTTAGATAGTTTAGCACAAAACTATCAAAATTAAGGGTGTCAAACATCTAGGTACATGCCCTGATTCCTAACAAATGTACTCACACACAACACACAAATCATACTTAATTGTAATGACTAGTAATAATTGCAAACTTATGGAATCCACCCATGATGGATGAGATCTCATGGATCAAACTGTCAATCCAAATAAATCAAATTTCTTCATACACGGTCATTGGTTTGAATATCAAATGGAAGATGGATCACATTCAAGCAAAGAGAAGTTAGAGGCACTCTCAAGAGATGACACCTTAGTTTAAAAAAGCTCGAGGCGCACAAAAATGCAAAGGGTCCTGGGGCTGGGGGCCGGGCTTTTGGAACGAGGCGCACTAACTAAAAAATGCTTGAAATTCATTACCAAGCAATATTTTTGGTCGAATATGCTAGATGATGACATCAAATAACTAATTAGATATCATTGTAACTACGAAAAATACCACAGAGTATTAGATTGTGATAACACAATGAATTCGCTACGATTTTCACCAAAAAAGCAAGCAGAAAAATTTTTTAAAATAGCACAAGATTGAAAAAAGGGGCAACTTAACCACTTATTCACAGTCGAACAAAGAATGAGACAAGAGAAAGAAGAGGGGGAGACAGAAAAATAGCAAAAAAATAAAGAAAAAGCACCGTGAGGCACGCGCGCTTTGGCTGAGGGGCAGATTGAGCGTGCGCCTCAGAGGCTTTTGGAGGGGCTAGGCTTGACCGCTTTCAAGGCACAAGGGGTGGGCTTCTGGATTTTGTGAGCCTAGACACACCTTGGGTGTGCTTTTAAACCAAGGTGTGTCTTTTTAAACTAAGGATGACACACATGTTATCTCATGGCATCACTTTTTCTTTTCATTCAAGTAAGGAGAGCACAGTTGAAGATAATCTTCCAAGGTTATTAAATGAAATTGCGGTTCCTTGAACAAGTCCATATCACACTTATGTGAAGTTTGGTTGGATGTACTATAATAGGAGTGTAATGTAATTAATTATGTAATGCAATTAGGTATGCAATGTAATGGGACAATAATTACATTCCCAATGTTTGGTTATATAAAAAGTGTAATATACTCACAAAGGTAATGAATTATTTCAACGGTAAAAAATAGTAATTAAATAATCATAGTGAAGATAAATATTATTTAAATAAAAATTTGAGCTAAATATTTAGATTTGAGCTTTTTTAATCTTTTCTTTCAAATAATCAAGTTTTAATTTTTTGTAGCAAAAAATATCAACTAAATTATTCTAATGGCAATAAATATTTGTCATAGTGGAGATAAATGTTATCCAAATGAAAGAATTTTAAATTCAAAATCATATTTGAGATTTTTTTAATCTTTTCTATCATATTTTCGAATTTTAAATTTTCTTTGTGGCAAAAAAATCAACTGGATTATTCTAATGGCGATAAGTGTTTATCATAGTGAAGATAAATGTTATCCAAATAAAAGATTAAATTTGAAATTTATATTTGAACTTTTTTAATCCCTTCTATCATATCATCAAGTTTTGAATTTTTTTATTGATAAAAAATATCAACTGAATTATTTTAGTGATGATAAATGTTTGTAGAATAAAAGTTTTTTTTTTTTTTTTGATAGAACGAATTAAAGATAAATGTAAACAAATGAAAGAATTTTGATCTCAAAATTTAAATTTAAGTTTCTTTTATATTTTTAATCAAGTAGTCAAATTTTGAATCCAAACCGTTGAAGTTAAATTTTTATCCGAATGACCAACCGAACATATCATACATTAAGATAATATACGAAAGAAAATTAATTTCCTTCTCAAATGGATGAGTTTTTTCTTAGTGAATGATGAGAGAGAAAAGGATAGGGAATAGAGAGAGAGAGAATTATTATAAGTGTATTAAAATTTAATCACAAAGATGGATGGAATCATGATTATTTAGTGAATGTCTAAGTAATTATAATTGCATAGGTAAAGACTAATGTGATTACAATGTAATTTTGATTGCATTACAAACATAGTAATGTAATAAACATTACCAATTTAATTACATTACCACTTTGATTACATCCAACCAAACATGCAACTGTCTATTATTGTTTCTCATCTTGAAGAAGGTTAGTAACAAAAATATCAAAACAAGATAGACCCTAGTCTTATGGGATGTGTATAAGCTGCTTCGCTTCATAGCAATCATGGACGCATCACCTCCACTTATGTTAGTGTGAGACATATTTTGGATGTTGTTCTCATTGCTAATGGTTCTCATTGCTAATGAACTTATCCATTCTAGAATTAGAACCCTGCTTTTTGCAAACTCTTATCGAGAAGGCTCCTTATCATGTGAATAGGGACTTTTTAATTGGCATTGAAACAGCAAAATGATTGACATAACTAACTCAAAAATCAAGAAACATGAAATCAATCGACAAAACAGCAGACTAAAGAGAAACCTAGATAAATTACCATTAAAGAGAAGCAAAAGAGAGAAACCACAACAAGCCAGAAACACAAAGCACCCGGTGACATGGGAAGAGAGAATGCAAGGTTTTCCGAACAAAAAAAGACAAAAACACTCAAAACTAGTCGTCCATTAAATATTGGGGGTTCACAAGATAGCATACATGATACCTACCTGAGTTGGGGTAAGAACTGGAACACGTGCGGCCAAAGCCCACCGAAGTTCACGAATGTCACGTAATTTTTTCCAATCTGTCATTCCCGATGCACGACATTTAGTTGTCCAGTCAATGGCTTTCTTTGACCAAAGCCTTCTGATAGCATCCTTCTCCATAGGCCCAACTTGAGCACCATTCTTGTCAATAAGCATCCATTCCTTCAAGGGCTCCATAAAAGCAGTAGCAGCTATGAGGTTAGACTGCAAAGGAATGGCTGTTCTTTCAGAAGCTTCATGAACTACTGTCATCATATCTACAGCCAACACACAGCCTCCAACTAAGACACAGGCCTCTATATTTGCCAGAACATTCATCAAAACCTGCACAAGGAACTCCATGCCATTATTTTATTTTTATTTTTTTATGTGTAATCACAAAATATGCATTAAAAGACACCAAGGGGATATCACCCATGTACAAAAGGGGTAAACACAAAATATCAAGCCCTCAAACTCTCGACTCCATGACATTATCAGTTAATTCAAAAAAACTATTTGATAACTATAGAGTATAAGCGAGTAAAGAGCAATGAAACAAGCTAACACTATCAACCATGTAAAACCATCAACAAAACACAGGTAGCATTAAATAAATTTTGAAAAAAAGGTGGCCTTCTAACAATTATATTTATTTTGCTCAAGCTAATGGTTCTCTATCACTAGATTGGATCAAGATCGAATCTTCAAGATGACATGTAGTTATTTTCTTCCAAGGAACACAAATCAAATAAGGGAGGCAAGGGCTTTTGCTTGAACCTCAACAGCCTCTCAGCAAGCTTGCTAGGAACCTAGGATAGTGTCGCTCTTTATCAAGGACTACGGAGAACAGATGAATGATTATACTCCCTCGCATACACTCAAAATAGTTGAGGTGATAGTTGAGGTAATTTAGTCACTGCTTCTCTTGGTTCATCAGTGATGGGGATCAAAGTCCCCCTCAAGGTCAAAGCAATCCAGGGGCCTCAACTAAGCTCTCAGAGGTCAAGGAAGTCATGGCAGTAGTCAAGTAGTCATGCAACACCTGCACAACACGGACAATTCACTGTTTGAGACATCCAGGTCCTGGGCAGGAATTTGGTGATGGTCACTTGAGACAAAGCCAGGAGGGGTGTCACACACCTTCCCTTCCTTAAAGATCACGCTGTCTTTTGTGATTATGCCAGTTGCCAGCCCCAGACAGTCGTTGGAGAAGATTTGGTGAAAGTGTACCCAAAACAGTGGAATCTGAAGCCAATCTCAGCAGGGTGTCTGTTCTGGTGTCTATATGTCTCACCTTTGGCTCTTGTTTTGTGTGACTTTAGGCCATGAAAATATGCCTAAATATTTATTAGATATCATGTCTATAGTTGGTGCCTAGCTGCTGCAAGGGTTGCTGTTTACCAGCTTCAACAGCTAGAAAACAGGCTGTCAAGTCCACTTGCAGCTGGTATTTTGGAGAGTCCAGGGAAGGGTTGCAACTTGCATTTCAGCCTCAAAATGGAAGGAAAAGACGATCCATCAAGCTTCCACCTCACTGGCTTAGATCTCTAATTGAGGAGTCAAGTTGCCATTAGTTGCTGATTTTTCTAATTTTTCAGTATTTTTGTTCTGATTTATTTTTGCTGCCTTTGTTTCTGTTTTGGAGCATTTTTAGCTGAGTTATTTTTTCCTCTATGTATTATGCCCGTAGTATTAGTGGGATTGCTTTGGTATATAAAAGCTTCCTCTATCTCTCGTTTGTACTCAGCTAAGATCATTAATGAATCACAGTATTCAGAAGCTCCAAATTTCTCTCCCAAAATCCTAGTTCTGTATCTTGGGGTTGGCTCCTCAAGTGGTGTTATCTAGGTCTTATTTGCTCAGTTTGGTGGTGATTATCTGTATCCAAACTGATTAAACAAGATTGGCCCTAGCAAATCTAGTTGGTAGTGTCTCTATATCAACCAAGGCTCACTTCACTATCCAACCTGTCTCACCCTTCTCGTTTTCTCTGAGTTAACCATGCTGCTTCTTGTTGTCTACCCTTGTTCTCTGCAAGGCTAGATACAACAATCAGGAAGAGACCTCCTCGTCCTCTCAGGTTGTAACCTTCCCCCACCCTAAATATATATATATACATATATATATATGGGCTTGTTCTGACTTTACATGAAAAACAGAACCTGTTTATGTTTTATGTTCGTTTATGTTCTTTTATGTTTTTTTTGTTTGTTTATGCTCTTTTATGTTCGTTTATGTTTGTTCGTTTCTTATTTTAACAACTCGTTTATGTTCGTTTATGTTCGTTTCTGTTTATGTTTATGTTTATATGCGTTTTGTATGTAAGTTAAAACAAGTCCTATATATATATATAATTTGTCTTTATCTCAAAAAAAGGAATAAATAATAGGGACTTCGTAGTTAAAGAAATTCTGCTCACAAAAAGCTAATAAATTAATACTTGACTAAAATGAGAATGGCACTAATTAATAAACATATGCTGATGATGCATATCTGCTGATTTCGCTATTTGAAACCAACTGAATAGCCATCTGAATGCGATTCTAGGAGGTGAAATTTCTCTACTGTTAGTGTAGAACATCTAGAGATTGCAAAGAGCATATAGGATGAGAAAAGCACCCACACAGAGGAAGAAACACGTCCACCATGGTAAGGTCAAATTGAGACTGAATCCTTGATAAAGATAGTTAGAGTTAAAACGGCTTACCTACACTCTAAAATGCACATCAACATGTATAATCTAGAATTTTAATAATGACAATAGTCAGCAGCCTTGCAAGTCAAAACAAAAATTTTATTTCCTTCCCATAATATAAATGAACAAAACTGTAAACGACTAGCACAATTGATTTGAAAGCAAACGTATATCAAACAGCAAGTTTATTGTAGATTTAAAATTGAAATAAGCTAAAAATTACAACATCTATTGAAAAATCCAGCTGTATTGGTGACGGAATAATAACTGAGCCCCTACAATGCAGAACAAACAACGGAAAAGCAAATGTGAAATTATACAGATCAGAATTGCTACGATAAAGCAGATGGAAAAAAAAAAAAAGAATTTGTACAGGGCTAGGAAAAGATCAAATACTAAGAGAGCTTCCACCAAACAGTTCCAAATTTTCATCTTTCGCTGAATTCAGCAAGATAGGTTAAATAGCCAACCTCAATGTCAAAGAGAAGATCCATGAAAACTACTAGCAAAGAAGAAATCATGAGGAAGCTGATAATTCTCGCTTGGAAACCAAAATGTGGAAAAGCAATTCTACTTGAAGTAACAATGGAAAAAGTCAAAGGGATATAGAGACAGTTAAGCTATGAGTACCTTTAATAAAAGAAGCAATCGGTGCCTCAAAGCCCGATCGTCAGTCCTATCAAGGAGGACTGTAATATGAGCAGTGCCCTCAAAAGGTCCAATTGTCGTGTAATGCTGCTCATAAACAATTGCCATAGCACGAGCACACAGCTCTCGAACAGAAGATCCTCCTCCACCTCCAAAACCATCTAATCTTCCCATATCACACCAATCATCAGATGCACCAAGTTCATCAGGAATAGCACCATCAACTGTAAGTCCTATGTCTGCATCACATAGAAACCTATGATACAGTGCCCTAAAGAAAGCAACAGGATCACGCAGTGGAAAATCTTGTGCTCTGCCATTATTGCCACTCTCAAGAAGCAAACGGAGATAATATTGACCCACACAAACCTCCTTCGACAAGCTGGGGTACCTAACAAAAACTCAGAATAGTTCCATGATATTTGAGGCACATTATCTTGCCCGGCCACATCCTTGGAAGCTGAGCCTCGAGGGACAATATCTTCAGTGCGTTCTTTCTCCACATCCAGATTATGAACCTCTGCTTGCAAAGCCTCCCTAAGCTCTTGTCGAGTACGCTCATTCCAAATTAGATCTGCACGGTTGTGATCAAGACTGAAGGCTCGCCAGAACTCAGGCCAGTTAAGCAGCAGCCTGCCAGATCCTACAGGTGTGTTCTCCACAACAACCTGCGCAGGAGCAGGAACACCAGAATTCTGAAGGCCACCCGTATTAGTATCAGAATCAGCTGAACTTAAAGCAACTGCATCAAACGGCTCATTTGAAATCACTGATCGGCCATCAGATGAAGCAGAAGCAGCTAATTGATCTTGTAGTGTAGTTACAGAGGCTATATCATTGCTTAAATTCTCTCCTGGATGAGCAGTCGAAGGGTGCATTTTTACATGTTGTTCCAGTGAAGGTCTCTGATCTGGACCCCGATAGACACCTGTCTGCCTAGTTGCATCGCCAGTATCATTATTATTTACAGATGGCAAAGCATGCTCCTCCGTGATTGCAGATTTGGCAGCACGACGCCTTCTTTGAAGCAATCGCCTCTGCCTCTTGCTGATTGACATGCCTTCTTGATCATGCAGATTCTGAGAATCCTCAATTTCATCACAACGTGTATGAAGATATGCAACAAGGCCCGGAGGCAGAACTCTTGACAACAAATCAAGAGCTGGTTGGTAAGAATCAGCCCAAAGAGCCACAAGCTGCCGACTAACTTCACGACGCTCACCTGCAGGAAGAAAAAATGCATGCAACAAATGCCTCAACAAAGCACCGTCACGCAAAGCTGCATCACGCATAGACTCTGCAGCAATGGCATCTTCTTCTGCAATCGTGCGCATTATGACTGCTACAGTCTCTCTCACACTTTCAGCAGGATGTGCAAATAATGCAAAAGGCGACGCTTTAAGCCAGCAACTTGTCGCAATAGCTCCACAAATACAGTGTATTGTGTAGTTTCCCCATGAGGTTCACAAATCATAGCTTCAAGGACTTCAACCACAGCCATCGAAAGTAATGGTGACACTGACATTGGTTTCAGTCTGTTGACGAGGATAACTACACAACTATGATGGGCAAACAAAACAGACTTTGTATGCATGATAGTTGCATGCCTCTCCCCTTTTGTGTCGGTCAATGCATTTGTGTCACCAGGACCACCACCAATCAGCATTGCAACAAGTTTTGCAGCTTCAGCAGCTACACCCTGAGATCCATTTCTAAGTAGGCCCATTATTCTTCCAACAGCAGCAGGAAAGGACATGACATGAGAGGCCGCACTTCTTGAAGCCAATAATCTACGTAGACATGATATAAATCCCGTAACAGTTGCAGCTGCTTTAGGAGAAGGTGGGGGCAAGGGAGGGGACTCTGGCGGGAGATTTGGCGTAGCAGGCAGCATCGTTATTAAGGCCATTAGTGTCACCTCAGGTACCTCAATGTTAGGAGGCAGTCCACCATAGGGAATACATGCATTGAACTCCCTAATTCTGCGCCATAGTTTAGCTCTTGAACCAGGAATAGATCCACCTTCTGCAACAGCATCTTTTGCAGCAGCTGCAAGGTGTTTCAAATGCATAGATGCACTTTCAACATCAGTTACAGGACGCGGTAAGGCAGAAGGTTGTTGCTGCCTTAATAAATGAACTCTCCCACAAGGCGGATCAATGCGATGTCCAGGCATTGTTAAACGTGGCAGAACCGGAATTGCACACTGCCCCTGAAAATATTTAATGAAAAAGGTTAATCAATCAAAAGCTAAAGTGAGATAATCAATCTTAACAGTACTTGAAATCTGAGGTATATGACTACAAGGCCAATATTTACAACCCAATTGTTAATAAATAAAGAACTCATCTACCTACTTCAGTCTGCAACACATCAAGAACTGCAGCAAGCAGGCTATCACGAGAGGTACTCGCATACACCTGTCAAATGCGACATTGGAAAAGTGCATCAAAAATCAAACCAAAAAATGCAGTGACTATTTCAGCATTAGACATTTATCATAGACTAGCAAAAGAAACATTAACCACTCACATGGATAGGGCACCCGTCATTAAATTCAATAGCAAACATCTGCGGCTCCTCTGAAAATCGAACAAGAGCACTAATGGTACATAATGGACGGACAATGACAGCCTGTAAGCATGAAGCAGAAAACTTATTACTGCCTCTGTCCTATAAAGGATTGTCAACATTTGAATTTTCAGCTCAAATCTTCCAAATGTTTAACATTAAGAGTTCAAATACTCTGAATGGCAATGTGAAAAGTACCATTAATTTGCCAAAAGATTGAACAAAAATGTGAAAGACTGCCACTGCATTCTAATAAAAAGCAATTGTAGATTCTTTTAATTCACACTAATATTACACGATTTGGGGAAAAGGAAAAAATAAAAGAAAGAAAAACTGTCCAGCATCGTCGCAAAGACTGCATAGAGTCAAATACGAGAATCTTTTTCAGATATAGGGAGCGTAACAAGCAAGGAAAAAAAAATATTAGAAAGCAAGCATATGACAAATCCACATTAAAATCAAGAGTATAGATAACTACGACCAACAACACTAAAAGCACATTGCTGTCAGAAATGTTTTAGAGGAAGATTGTCTAGTCCTTTAATACAAGCAGTAAATGAAAGTTCTTTAGAGGAGGCCCTGTCCTTTTGGACTGAAAATTATTGGAATTCTAGTTTAGTTAGAAAAATAGAAGGAATAGCAAAGAACTCGACAATGTAAAAAAAAGGGGAAGAAATTGGAAGAAAAAAGGATTAACTTTTCAGTTTATTGTAGTTTAACACTTAAACCAGAAGAAACTGAATAGTTTAGTTCAGATAAAAATAAGTTGAAAAGAACAGACGCTAAATCAAAACTACTCCATTATAAACAAACCTTCCTCTTTCTAATGTTACCTAGCATTTCCAGATGGCAATCTGATGCCTTAATATTCAACAAACAGGCAGAAAGAGGAAAGAAGGCAGAAGTTGTGTTTCAAATAAATGTTTGGATAGTACAGTGGAAACTTGCTAAGCTAACAAGACGAGGAAAAATGCTTTTAAACGAAATTTACAGTACCAGATATAGAAAATCATCAATTTTGGACTTACGGACATGTTTTACAGTTCATGGCTTGACCTTTGGACTTTGGTGATGAATACCCAGATAACGCGTTTGTGACTAGATATCTAGGACAGGATACATCCAAACAAATACAAGAAAGAGGAAGACAACACGAAGTACAATGAGCAAAAAGCTTGAACAGCATCCCATAAAAGAAACTGAAAGTGACAGCTACAAAAATATAGACAAGTTATTAAAAAATACATAATAAAATTGGGAAATCAGATCCCTCAAAACACCATGTTGGACAAAGTTGCAAGGGAACAAAACAATGAGAGATAACAATAATAAAAAAGCAGGGGCTTTAAGCACTGACAACCATCTTGAGGTCAGCAATTCACAGTTATGATCAACAGACCTCATAATTTTCTGGTCGCCTCTCAACAAGTGAGGCTTTTGTAAGAATTAGCTGTCGTGACACCGCATCACCATGCTCCCCAAGCCCACCTTTTGGCCCAATTCCTAAACTTAAACTCGGAAGATTTACAGTCCCATGAGCAGCAGTCCTGAGTCTCGTCAATGACCAACCCCCACAAGGGGTCTCATCAGCTCCAACTGCTTCTTTGGCTGCATTGTTAGACAGTGCAGTTTAGAAAGAGAGAAAGCGGGAGAAGGCAAAATCAAACAGAAGAGGAAAATTGCAAGTCCTTTTTTTAATAGAAAATTAGAACTATATACATCATGATCAAAATGTCGGATGCAAAGCTAACATCTACGAAAGGACTATTTACATCAAAATCAACATTAAAAGACAAATGGTATAAGTTCCCTCCACCCAAAAAATAGTCTTGATGAGATTATCGTTAAAGCACTGATAAGTCATCTCCACACTCTCAAAGACTTTTGTTTCTCTCACACCAAATGCTCCAAACAATCATATATGGAATTAACATGGCATTCTTCCTATTAGCTTTCTTAATCCTATCATACCAAGCCTCCCAAAGTGGACCCAAACCAAAAGATAGCTCTTGATAGAGTCTGAAGTAACCCAAGAAACTTCCAAGCAACAAACAGCTATCTACCATATAATCCTTGCTAATTGCCAATGAAGCAGCAAATAATCAGGAGATTCTAAAATCTGTTTTGCACATAGAGCATCTGTTTGCTAAGATCTTTCCCCTTTTGGGAGTAATCACATGTCAAAATACTCCCATAAAGATGTTTCCCAAACAAAAATATGAAAATTTTAAAGGAGTTAGAGATTTCCACATAAGCTTCCAAGGAAGCCAGTCTTCTAAAAGGGGCTGATGGATAAAGAAGGAAAGACAGGAGCTTCAAAAAAAATATTGACAGTAAAAGCCATTTTCCAAGAGGTACTTCCATCTAACTAGATCAAGAGAAGATTTCCCAAGAGACAAGAAAAATTGCACATCAGAAAAAGACAGGAAAAGGGGCTACCTCTCTGCTTGATATACTCAACAACGGGAGTGACTGTGAGTTATCCACGAAGAGCATAACTCCCACCATAGATTTTGCAATTTTCGTCTGCCATTAACATGTGAGATAACATTAGCCACGTGCTGCAGAAAAACCACACAACTCCTATTTTATTATTCTTAGGTAATATCAATACAAAAGGATGTTGATATATTGCATAATTTTATTTTAACCTTTTTATGAGAAACCAAAAGGATGAGTTTTTAAAAAGAAAAAATGATGTTGATATGCTGAATCATAATTCAAGACCCATGATTAAGGTGATGGCCCCAACCAGAAGCTATCATGGCAACTAAAACAACATCGTTACCAGAGTTGATATTAACATGGAAGTTGGTGTCCCGGAAGCAGCTTGAAAAGCTTTGGACTTCCTTCCATATAGTGGGCAAAGAACAAAACCGCCAGGTTCACCACTCTTTCTTCCATAGGTATCAGCCAGAAGAATGACAGCAGGTGAACCCATGTCTCTAAAATCTAAGCACCAATGGAGGTTCCCAGTCTTTAAATCAACCAGTTCAACTCCAGTTGTTGTTATCCTCATTTTCTGCATAAAGAAGAGGTCAATAAAAATGTGAACAAACCTGTAAGATTAGCCCCAAAACCTCAATTCATCATACCTGAATTTTTCCCCAATTCCCAAATACATCCAACTCAAGTTTCACTCACCGCTTCAAATTTGTATGTCAATTGTTGTGTTGCAACAACACTATACCAAGTTAAAAGAATAGTTAGGGTAAACTAGGTCTCCATCCTCATTAAGTATCAACCTAACACCTCGTATTCACCAATGAAGGATTAACACCGAACTCCTCCATCTAGTCCAACGTTATGTAACACGGCTTTGGCATGGCAAATACCACAACAACAACAGGATCCCACTTTAGCGGGTGTGGGAGATCCATATGTAGGCAACCTAATCCCTACTTTTGCCGAGTACAGAGATTGTTGTTACATTGCAAATATCAAACTAAATAGAGTAGCAACCATATTTACAAGAAAACTAATATTAGCAAAGAAAAGTCCTTATAAATTAAATCTCCCATTAACCGAAAGGAACATTTGAAAAAGAAAAGCTTATCATATGGATGTTAGACCACCATTGTTATATGGTTTGAAGAGCTGGCCAACTAAGAAGACCAAGTTCGGAGATCGATAATACCCCGGATGAGGAGGCTTATATGGATGAGTGGCCATACAAGATTGAAGAATTAGGAATGCAAAGGAAGAGATATAAATGCTCCTATGTGGAGATGTGATATGATTGACCTTCCATATTGTACGAGGGGTAGAGGTAGACCAAAGAAAAATTGGAATGAAGTGATTACACAGGTGAGACTTACAAAAGGCATGGATTAGGATAGGAGTTTATGGAGGTCTAGAATTAGAGTGCTAGATGTCAAGTAGTTCGTGCTCTAGGCTTTTGTGTCTAGTCACTTTGTGAGCGATGTTGTGTGACGTGTATTTTAGGTTTTACGCGCTCTTAGCGCTTCCATAGTCTTATTAATTTTAGTGTGTTGCATCGCTTGTTTATTGATTTAATTTTTATCTAAGATTCCATGACTGTATTATTTGATACTTCTATTTTTAAATATTTTCCAAAAGATTTCAACTTGGCAAATAATGTTTTTTTTTTTCTTGTGGATCTCAAGAAACAAGCTTCTCTAGTAGAAATGCTAGCGGGGGCAAAGTCGTCTACATCTAGATCTCCTTAAAAAATGCGACAGCGAGGATCTGCACAAGGACTTCTTGTTGTTGTTGTTGTTGTTGTTGGAACTTTTGAAGGGACATACAATAGCCCCTGCACCTCGAGGATAACCTGATTCCATGATTTACTAAGCAAGATATTGAGTTTGGGGGAAGTATGATTTGACGATAGTAGTTACTAATCACCAAAACTCTATACCTAATGATTCCATCCTGAAAAACCCAACTTTCTACATTGTAGGACTTTCAAAGCCAACTTAAAAACAATATCCTTTTTCCCTAGCATCATCCATAATCTTAGCCACTACCGGGTCCTTTGGTTCACCATTTTTTTCACCTAGGGATGAGAATGGAAACATAAACTTCCATACTTCATGTTTGGTTCTTTTTTTTTTTTTTTTTTGTAAGTATTGCAATCATATTGTTAAAGTATCACTCAAACCTTGGAAATATAGGTTTGAGCAAACCTCTCCTTTCCATCTGGTTTATATAAACACATACTCTAGGAATCAACCTTTCTCATTTATAAGTAGAACCAAACAAGTGATATTAGAAATCAAAAAACATCCCCATGCGAACCTGTTGGTTTCATTACTTATTCCACTCCATTCCAACCTTTTGAACCCAATTCAAAGTTGTAGTTATAATACATTTAGCCTCTATCTGCCACAAAAGTACCCGTACCCCACTCCAATGTGATAAGCATTCTCTTGCCCACAATTCTAGTTATGTACTATGTTCAAATTGAATTGGAAGTTCCCTTCATTTTATTTTATTTTTTAGAACTTACCCATGACTATCACTCGGAAAAAACAAAAAAACTAAATAGGAAAAGGATAAGATTTCTAGTTCATAGTGCCATCTGTAGCAATCATAGGAATAGGAGGACCGGGATTATAGAAATGGAAGAGACCATATGTAAACATTAACCACACATACAGCTGCTTTACAATCAGTGAGATTACTTAATTAGCCAAAGAGGCTAAAACTGTAATTGATCCCCCAGTAAAGCAACTCTAACAGTGCAATCTTCAGCTGAGACATTTTCTCTCTTTCTCCTTATTTTTGGTCTTAGGGGGAGGGGGATAGAGTGTAATTCTGTTGTTGATCTCCTATCACAGTAAGCTTAGTGCTAATCCAGCTGAAAGACCTTGATTAAACAGTCCAAGTAACACGAATATGGTCTTATTTTCCAAAGAACAGCCTTGAGCAATCCCCACCCCCAATTGAAAAACAAACTAACTAACTAACAAACAAAAGTGGTCGGTTGATTATGATCATTTCATGTGCAACCCCCCTTTTCTCTCTCTGCTCATAGCTGCATTGCTCTAGAAAGGTCAGAGTTCACACAGCCCACTAGAAACTAAACCACCAAAAAATGGGTATTCTTAATTTACTGTTCAGTTAGCACAATCTGACATTGAGCAAGTAAAGCAACCATTAACTTACATAAGGAACCCACTCTGCATTCCGCCTCCGAAGATGAAGCACGGGAAACTCAGATACCGGGCTGACTTTAATTCCCCTAATCCTATGCAGCTCCGTCAATATACTTGCACGAAACCTTGATGAGAACTTTATGGCCTTAAACTTGCCCTTCCCATCAGTCCTAACACTCAAATTGAACTCACAGGAAGTCTCATCCCTGCCCAAAATCGGAGTGGCCCCTTCAAAATCAGTGGCTATATCATACGAATTCGTGACTGCCAATGAGGATGGGTCAAGGGTGATGATCGCCATGGATGACAAGCATAGGATCCTCTTGTAGCGGCCACGCCAAGAATGCTTCACAACTAAGTACCGGGCCAAGTACTCGGGCTCCTCCGCCATGGGAGGGGCGTTGGAGTTGGAGGAGGAGAAGGAGAGAGATGGGGAGGGGTCATTGGAGGAGGAAACGGCGGAGGAGGAAGAGCTGGAGGAGGTAGTAGCGTGGCGGCTTACGAAGTCCATTTGGGGAAGGTATTCTAGAGTGTGGGTTTTGGGGACATTGGAGCGTAGACGCCAGAACCCTAAGCCAGCGGCTTGTGCCGGGCTCTGCCGAGACTGATTCGCCCCCAGTTCTTCTGACTTTCTCTCTTGAATCTTCCCCCTTGTTTTTGCTGTTATATAGTAGTCAATATCACCATTGATGCTTCTAATTTGCTCGAGAAACGCAACGATCAAAACCTGAAATCCAATCAAATTTCAACCAAAGAGAACCAGAAATTAACAGTGTGCCGCAACTAGGTCAAGAATCGAGATCAAATTTTGGAATAGATCAGTCATGATTCGAACATCAGCGAATTGGGTAGGATCGGAAGTTGAGAACGGTGTTGGAAATTGAGAGCAGGAGAGAGAAAGGTAGAGAAGGAGATCAAAGTGTGAAGGAGTCCAAACAGGGTTTTGAGTTCTGGAGGAGTGGAGACGACGGTGGTGGCAGATCGACTGAGAAAGAGGGAGGGGAAGACTGGAGAGAGAGAGACGAGAGAGAGAGAGAGATAGGGAGACGGCCAGCTATGAGGGTCGGCTGCCTTCGTCATGCCGACTCTGTCTGCGATTATTTTTGCGAACGACAAATGACTCGCTTGTTCTACCGGAACGCTAAACTTCATATTTTCTTTACAGTGGAGCGACTTGGGATATATAATTATAAAAATAAAATTGACATATTTTTGTATGATTGAGGAGGCAACTTCATAAGGGCTGTGGAATTGTTATATGTACATAAAAATTTATATTTTCAATTGCCACATTATTTAAAAATTGATGGCACTAAGTCCGGACTCATAATCCGGACAGAGGATTTGAGTTAGGTTTCGATGACATATGGGGACGGAAGCTTGGGATGTGGTGGGTAATAAGTAGGATAATGGAGTTGGAATGGATGAATGGAAGGGAATGTCAAGGATATGTTGATAGTAGATTTTACTCTCTCTCTCGAAAGCCGACTACTTAAGACAAAGTCATAGGATAGTTTCAAATTGACTAAGAAAATCAATTCACTGTGTGTTCTCTAAGATAGGATAGGGCGACTTAGAAAGTCGATTCACTCTACATTCTCTAAAACCGAACAAACACCACTCGGTTGCCAACTAAGATACAACAACTAAGGATTTGGTAGAAAGCCGATTCACTCTGCGCTTTACGAGTTTGAAACACACTCACAAGTGTATCACAAAGGGGGTTTTTCATTCATCAAAAGTTGTTGAAGTACATGAGTGGGAAGACTTTTTATAATGAGCCTTTCCCGCCAAAAGTAGTTTTCCTAGTCGAGTAAGAAAAAGGTTAAGACCAATCATAATTAATTAACACTAATTATAAGAATTATTCGAACTAAGACAGAAAAAGTCAAAGCCGCAAGTTGCTCACGCTACGATTCGACCCAGCCAGTCTTATGGACCAATGATGACTCTGCTCTCCACCTTGGCAAGTTGCAATAGTTTGAGAAGACTGGAAAAGACTTAATACTCCTATTTAAGAAATCTTATTGGACCGTCCAAAAGAATAGGTTTGTACCCTAAGAACTAGCCTTACAAGTAGGGATGACAATGGGTCGGGCCTGGGTCGGGTCCGATCGGACCCGGACCCGACCCGGCGGGTTTGTAAAATTTGGACCCGGACCGGCGGGTCCACGAGTCTTAAACGGATCTAGTATAATTTTTATCATAAATAAGTTTAAAAATCGAGTATTTTGTCCCCTATTTTAATATTATTGTAAATTTACAAACAATTTTGTTACATATAACCTCTTTAACATTATACTAACCTATCTATCAACCAACCTATTGTACAAATCAAAAACTTAGTTCATACAAACCAAATACACCAATATATTAAACACAAAGTTCATCAAAGTTTGACACCACGAGTTCAAAGTCCATCAAAACTTAACAACAAATTGTGGGAAGGTTTCCAAATTGCACCGGGTCCAAATTTGCATGAATACTGCCCCTTAGAATTTTTTAAAAAATTAAAATTAGTATCCGGGTCTTAAACGGGTCTTGGGTCGGGTTTGGGTCTTTTTTAGACCGGACCCGGACCGGACAATTAGACCCAAATCCGACCCGGACCCATCGGGTCCAAATTTTTGGACCCGGACTCGATTAAATGGGTCCGGTCCGTGTAGGGTCCAAGACCCACTGCCATCCCTACTTACAAGTGGTCGAGTTTTTAGATTTAGAAATACTATAATTCTCCGGACTCAGAATAGCTCTTCTTTGAAGTCTTCCATCTCTAGAGATGAGGGAGGGTGGCAACGGGCCTTTATGACGAGGTCAAAATTGCTCTTAACATGTAAGTACAAGGAGTAGTACCCTGCTAGCAATTGATAAATAACATACAAATTGTCCATCAAATTAGAGTATTACAAACCAAGGACGTTCGAGATAAATGAATGAAAAATAGGGGCAACTCGAAAGCCGAGTGAACATAAGTCTAAGTGCATATCATGGTGATGAAGGTGGGGTGAGAGATCTTCGTGGGGTATTGTTCCGGACCAGCAGAATCGTGCCGAGACTCTTACGCACGTCTTGGGCTTGCGGGTCTAAGTTCGGGGGTGGCTCTCCTGTCGACTCAAAATTGTTACTGCGGGGACTCTGTTTTACTTGCTCGAGATGATGGAATATTTCCATAAAAAATGTCGAGTATATTTTTAAAAATAAATAAAAAAAATTAGAATATCTTATTGTAACTAATTTATCCTCTTGTAATCGATTTAGATTTTTTTAAAAATCGTTAGCAAATTATTCTCTTAAAACAAATTAAAAAATCATAATTTTCTATTGTAACCGATTTATCATATCTGTTTTTATATTAATTTTCTTTTATCGCATGTTTAATTTCAATTTATATATTTTTAAAAAAATATTGTTAAATTATTTGCAAATTGAAGGTGGAGGGTTCAATAACATTTAATTGCAATCCTTTTTCTTACCTTTTTTTTGTCGAAGCCACCAATAATCATCATGTGAATGTTTTACTTTAATTGTTCATAGATCATGTTAACTTGTTCATTAGGCCATACGTATTTGTTCACGAGTTATGTGATAATTGTTCACCGATAATTGTAATCCGGTTAATGTGAAATTATTTGTTCCGGATTAATCAAATATGAATATTCTCAGCTGAACAATTCATGTGCTCCAACTAAACAAATATATATATTTCATTGAGCAAATCGATCTTTTATAACGAACAAAATATATCATCACGAGTATACAAATAAGCATATGTAATGAACAAATTGTAGTCTACTTGATGAACAAATCGCGAGTTTCTTATGAATAAATAAACACTATCTCGGGTGAAATGCACACGTTTCTTTGGTTGGTATTTCTCGTGAAATTTCTTCCATTTTCAAAGAATGGATTGCTTTTTCACAAAAAAATTTCTCCTCATCATAATCTTCCTGAATTGAACATGTTTCCTTTTGGCGATTTCAATTTGAGTAGTTTCACGATCCGGTGTTTGAGGTTCCTCGATTCTATGTAACCGAACAATTTAGTTATTATTGTCATGAATAATTAACTATTATATTCATGAACAAAACAGAAAAAATAATGAACAAAAAGTTTGCTTACAATGAACAATTAAATATAAGAAAGTGAACAATCAAAATTACATGGATGAACATTTTAACAT
Organism: Talinum fruticosum; assembly: GCA_021018815.1. Classification (NCBI taxonomy): domain Eukaryota; kingdom Viridiplantae; phylum Streptophyta; class Magnoliopsida; order Caryophyllales; family Talinaceae; genus Talinum; species Talinum fruticosum. The sequence continues at coordinate 3,173,104 of JAITYX010000036.1, read as the reverse complement.
AGGAAAATGAACATATATTTTAGAACCAAAATCTTGATGACCAAAATACTTTAAAAAATAAACAAAGATTATGTATAGATGAACAATGCAACATAAGACATGAACAATCAAAATTTAACGGTTGAATATTTTAACCTAGAAAAATGAACGAGATATATTAAAACCAAAATCTTGGTGAACAAAAAAATATTATAAAACAATGAACAAAGAGTATTAATGGATGAACAATACAACTATTGTTACTAAACAAATTATCTATATATGTATAAACCTTTACCCTACACCCCATACTAGCATATAAGTCAAATATTACGGAAATTAATTGGCGTTGATGAAAATACCATACAATGTAGATATCATCGAAACTAACCCATTTTATGCATGTAATTAACTAAAGTTGAAATATATTTTACCACACAAGATATTATACCTTTTTTTCTTCCTGAAGTAGTAGATTGTTTGTGCTTTCCTTCGTTCCTCAATCACTAATTACAACCGAATTTTGAAAGAGGATCAACGGTTTTCGCTAAATATTGGGTGAGAATTGACGATTTTCGCTAAATAAGATGAATGAAATGCACAGCTTGACGACGTGAACGAGAGAGAAAAGTCTACCGGTCGGAGTCTAGGCAATCGTTGAGGAAAATTACGAGGATGAGCGGCATGAGAGGGAGGTTAGCGAGGACGAGGCATTAGAAAGAGATAATCGTGAGGGAGATGAATAGGTCGAAGTGGGAGAGACGTGGGAGCCGATTTTGAAAATAAAGTGGGAAAAGAATCCTAATGATACTCAAATTTAGGTAATTAATCCTCAAAAAGACTCGACAATTAAAAAAAATTACACGTAATATATTTTTCTTCCACATCAGTGCGGGAGTATATACTCCTGCCTCCAGCGATTGTCGTATTGGATGTGGAAGCCTATCTTCACAAGCCGATGTGGGCCCCTCTTGACAAATCTTCTTTTTGGGGACAATCTAATAATATTTGGGGAAGCTTATGTTGATCAAGCATGCATCATCTTTCACTTGTCTTGATCGGTTCCGCATTACTTCGAGTTAAAAAAAATAACCACCAAAAATCCTCGGTTTTCTTCTCCAATAATAATGTTGTTAGTATGCAATTGAATATACCATAGGACTTGGGTCGTTATTCGGATATGCTTACTATAAATGGTCGAGTCACGAGGCATACATTTAGCTATGTCTCGGAAAGAATTGATAAATGGCTGGCAAGGTGGAGGGAAGGCTTCTTTTTACTATCGGGGAGCTACTCTAGCTCAATCGGTTATCTCTTCCATTCCATACTTTTCCATGCAAATGACTCGATGTAACAACCCTACCCTAATTGATCTTATTAATTTTCTTAAATAAGCTGTTAAGTTAACCAAATTGAGCGCGTGTACTTTAATTCGAAATTTATAAGTGTTTGTTTTTGCGGGGCTTTAACTACTTGTGGAGGTCTTCGATCAAACATATGATTTGTGCATATATTGCATAAATAAGATTATTAATGAAATAATCCAGCAAAATATTAAATATCAAATATCAAATATCAAATACTAAATAATAAAAATAAAGTTACATCCTTATACCTTTTATAATAAAAAAAGGTGCATTAAAACACTTAAACATATACACATGCTCTATATAAATAGGGTAAAAATAAATTTAATAAATAAGATTAATTATGAACATTTACAATAAATACTTGATTTGGATATGTCATTTATTCCGTCGTATAATATTTTTGTTGGCCTTAATATTTCTGAAAATAATTAGAATTATGTGTTCATTGGATTAATTCACATGCATCAAAATTATTGATATCATATTTAGTAAGTTAGCTAATCATATAAAATTGATTAAGTTAAAGTCAAAATCAAGTCAATTCAAGTCAAATGCATACTTAATAATTAAGCATATATATATATATGCTTAATTATTATATATATATTATAGCCAATTATTTTAGCTTGCACATGGATTTGTCAAAATCATGGTTTTGTTTAGTTATAATTTTAAAAGAGATATTAACATTTACCTCCCTCGAGGTATTTGGAAATCATTTTTACACCCTCCAGGTATTGGTATATATTTTTACCCACCCTAGGTTTAGAGATAAAAAATATTTAAGATAGAAAAACGGTAGGAGGCTAATCGGAAATGTAAAAGGACAAGTTTGTCCCTAATTTTTAAAATAAAATGATTATGCTACCCCCATTAGTTATTGGCACTTTAGTGCAAAGAGGGCAATTTTGATACTTTATCTCATTTTCTTATGTCACATCAAGCACACTCACCGTATTTGGATGTTTTCTATTATTAAGAACAATGGTCAATGTATAACTCAAATATTAACTACTCCAGTCGGGGTGAGTAAAAATATATACCAATACCTGGAGGGTGTAAAAATGATTTCCAAATACCTCGAGGGAGGTAAATGTTAATATCTCATTTTTAAAATGCACATGGCTTTAACCTATGGTTTTCTAAAATAATTTGACAAGTATCATAATTTCATTGGTTTGAGATTCCTATAAATATTAGTTAGTATTCCTCCTCAAAAGCACCAAGAAGAAACACACCAAAAATAGTGATAAGGAAAGGAAGAGTTTGGAGAAAATAAATAGTTTGGAGGCTTTTGCTTGGTAGATTAACAAACACAAAAAGAAATAGAGAGAAGGAGATGATGATCTTAAAATTGTGTTGCACGTGTTATTTGGGGAAAAATCATAGGTCACAAATATAAATGGAGATATGTAAAGTTGAAGCAAAAAAGTTACCCTTAGGAATTAAGGAAGGTAGGCGAAAAGAAATTTTAAATAAGGTGTAAAATAAGGGGGTAATAGAAAGTTATAATACGGAATAATTTTGGATATATCCGTAACACCCCCAATTACCATTACTTAATAATTTCCTAATTCTGGAACATTAGGTATGGCTGCAGCGGAAGTTCACGATTGAAAGCGTTACCGCCGTCCTATCAAAAGACAAGGCTGAAATAAAATACTATAATGTGTCTATTAGTTATACTTCGATGAAGTCGGGAAACATTACATGCTGCATCCCGTGGTGTCATGCCGACAATTTAAATAGACCAATCCTAAAGTACGGTTATGCTACACATATACGAGATATTAATGGCCCATACAACAATCCAAGGTCAAGCCCCAAAATTAACGAGGAAGAGAATCACTGTGAGCATCTAACCCATCTTAGATCAATGATAATGAAGTTTCCACCTAAGTCTTGCTCCCGTCGAGCTCCTTAGGCAAAGGGTCTGTTCACATATGCTTTTCCTAAAAACAAAAACATTAAAATAATTCGAAGAATGAGTCGAAACTCGGTACGAACATTCTCGTACGAGTCAAATAATTTTGAAACACATTGATTGAGCGCGCGCATTTCAATTCATTTTAGTTTGAAATCGGGGAGAGAATATAAGTAAAATTGCTTGCTAGGTTATTATCCGGAAGTGGAACCCCTTGGTAATTGATACGATCGTTGAACATGTGTCACCCCAGGCCGATCGATAACCCGAGTTGACGCCGCGCTGAGTATAATTGGCGGGCCTAAGCCCTTGGTAGTTGATAATTGGGCGGGGACCACTTAATTAGGTGGCAAAACTTGCCTTGTAAATGATTCATTATTATTTGTATATATGAGAAATGTTGTGATTTGATGAAACATTTGAGTTTTCGCAAGGTACGAGCAATGAACGTACACTGAGCCGAAAATGCTTGTTTCTCCCCTTTTCATAAAATTTTAATTTACCAGCTATCCGAGCAACCGAAGTGGCCTCGGTTCTGTTTCAAATAGATTTCCCTTGTTAATAATGTTTTTCTTGAGTTTTAATACTTGAATTCGTATAATCGTTGGCAATTTGATTCACTTTCTTTATTTATTAAGTAATCGATTAAACTAAAATTCTTGTTACTAAACTCCCTTGCGCTAATTCCGTTTAAATCTTAATTGAGCATATACTCGTTAAAGTAGTCGATTAGATCAAGCAATGATATTCACGCGAGGTAATGCGTTACGGATTCAAATCAAGAAAATGAAAATACATATATACATGTATATATATATATATATATATTTGTGCATATATACAAGTACCTAAACATTTCGTAGCTAATATTGTTGTTATTATTATTGTCATTGTCATTGTTATTGTTATTATTAAATGCAACTAATTCGATTAATTTGCCAAGCCCAACTTATCTTTCGATCCTTATTCCTAACGTAATTTCTTTATTTCTCACTTCATCGAATTCAAGCCCATAGCAATTACTCAATCTACCAATGCCTTTCCATAGGGAGGCTTCACGATTAACCAAATTGCTCAAAATTCATACATATACCAACTTAAGGTTATGAGCATTACTTCCACCACAAAATTCACATTCGAAATCACAATTAGGCATGCTTAATATTTGAACTATCTTCTCAAACCTCTGCAATTACACATTAGCTAGTCCAACTTATGCATATACTCGCCCTACGTTTGCTCAATATAGTCATTCCCCAAAATCTCGGAATCCATCCAATTACCCAATTACATAACCACACATCCCTAATTTCGTTCTCTACATTATAATTTCCTAAAAGAAATTACATTGATACACAATCAGTCCATCAACCGCCACACCTCGAGTCATCCATACCAATCCGAATTTTCCCAAATCAATCCTCAAATTCACTTCACAAATATATTTCTAGATTATATACTTCAATTTACCATTACAATTGCTTAAATAAATAAGGAATTTAATAGCTTAGGGTTTAACGTTTACCTTCAAATTCGGAGAGGAGAAGTTGAGGAGGACAAGCAGGGGTGGCGGTGGACGGCGGCTGCACCGACAACCACTTGGCGAGGCGGTGACAAACTCCGGCGGCCGCTGCAGCTGGGTTGGCTGCCAAGCGAACCGCGGCAGAGGAATCGAATAGCGCCCGCGGGAGGAAGAGAGGGATGGCGAGAGTGCGAGCGAGGGGCACCGGGCGTCTTCCTAGCAACGCCGACACGGAGCTTCGGCCGGCGTTGGTGGCGCTTGGTGACCGAGAGAAGACCGCGGCGGTGGCTGCGAAGGGAAGCCGGGAACAGGGAGCGAGGGCTCCGCGAGGCGAGAACCCGCACGAGGCGCGACGGAGAGAGAGGAGGGAAACAGATGGCCGGCGCCGGTCGTCCGGCGGCGTCGGTCATGCTTGGTGGCCGGAGTAGCAGCACGAGACGCGAGAGGAAGAGGTAGAGGAGGGCGAGGAGGAAGCGAGAGGGAGCAGGGAAGCGGATTGAGAGAATTAGGAGACTGAAGCTTGCCCGGCATTTCTATCCCTCATTCCATTTTATTTTATTTTTTTTGTAAACATTTCTAGATTAATCCAATTCGGATTTTTACGAAAAAAATATGCTTAATTCATCATTATTATTATTTTTTTGCTTTATTTTTATGTTTATTTTTATGTATTTATTTGTTTATTTGTTATTTTTTTTACTCTTTAATTTTATTTTATCTTATTATTGATGTTTACAACTTGTAAATATAATTATTCGCTTGAAATATAATATTAGCGACCTTGTAATTATATGTCAACTCATGTAAATTTTTGAAGTTTACATATGCGAAATTTTATAATCATCATTATGAGATTTTTATCAAGGCCACTTCGTCGCCTTAGCTGCATAACACATATGTAAAAATAATTTAACTATAAAATATCGAATTGAAGTGCACGCGCTCAATAATATAAATCTTGTAATTAATAAGATAAATAATGTGATTTAGGGTCGGGTTGTTACAATATCAAAGTTTATGAATATGGTACAATATAGAGTAAGAAGCTATCTTTTCAACAAATCAAATTTTGTTTGATTTGGAGGTGTATAATTTGAGTTATGACTATTTTATCGAAACCGGTGTAATTTTGACATAAATTGGGAGCAGTTCGATTCAAGTAAGTTTTTGAGGTTTTTCTTATTTTTTGGACTTTATTATTTAAATGAAAGTTTTAGATCACTTTTCAAGATTTCTAAATTGGGGTCTTGTTCCTTGATTCGACATCGGATGAGAAAGATATAAATTTTTTAAATTAGCTTTAAAATCTAACCAAAACGATCAAGGTTTTGTTATGGTATTTGTGATAATTTGACATAAGTTGTTGAGTCAGTTCATAACTAATCATAAGGGACCATGTTAAATAACTACATTGGATATGTTAAGAATTCACTTCTATTTTATACTATTGTGTCGTTTTAATTAATATAAGTTGAGATAAAATTGATTATATTTGAATAACTTTTTAACCGACGTGAGAAGTATGCAACTATAACATATATAGGAAATAGGTTGGAAATTGACGTATATGAAAATTAGTGACAAGCAAAATTAATATAAGAATATTATTAAAAGAAAAGAATAGATATATACACGTAAATATCTATATAAATTATTAGGGAGTCAAGAGCACATAAACTACAAAATTTATAACCTAATAGTAATTATAAATATATTTGGGGGCTAATATGATAGTCAATAGGAATGATCTAAATCGAGAGTAAAATATTTCATAAGAAAATCGGATTATAATAATTAATCTAAGAATGAAACATTGAGCATTGCATAAAGAGATTTAAAACCCGTAAGGAATAATCTAATCAAATTATTGACAATATAACTATTTACTTAAGCAGTAGAAGAGGATCATCCAACGGTTGTCGAGCCAATGCACATCATTATATATCGGTAAGGGATATAAAGGTTAAAGTACGTTTATTACTTGTGCCTTACGAAAATCCACGAGGTGTGTGTGTGTGTGTATATATATATATATATATATATATATATATATATAACACATCAAAATGGTTTACTTAATTAAAAAGGAATCATTTCAAATATTTTTTATCACCTAATTATATGGTCAGCCCCATATCAATCATGTTATATCATGATCATATCGTATCATATATTTGACTATTTTCAACTAGACTTCCCGATCGGTTTAGATGTGCGTATATTTAGGGAAACCGATAATCGTAAGGAGACACTTAGAGAATAAATAAATAACTATTTTACTATATTCTTCCTATCTGATTTATAAATGAATTAAAATACGCATGCTCACAAATAACTTTACACAATATTCATTTACGAGTGCAAGAATAAATGTATTGAGCTTCAACTCACTATTTCGAAATGTTTTATATGTTTTATTTTAGGTAATGTTAATGTTGACGGAAGCAAGGAGTAGAAATATTTATTTTGGTCAACAAGACTTAGAGGCTCACGAGTGGTAGTAAAGGATGTGATGTTTAGAAGTCATATATTTTCTTATTAAATAAGTTGTATTCATGATGGTATTGTTAAACTTGACTTGATCTTGTACAAGTTTGGCATCCGAGATGTTTTGAACTTTATTTTCGCAAGTGATGTGATGGAGTCTTTCTCATATTATATTTCTAAGGGAGTTGCCTTACTCTTTGTATAAAGCAGTGGTAGTGCTACTAATATTCCTTTCTACTCGTGCTAATTACTAGTTAATTAGTCGTTAAGACTAAACTCGGTGATTATGGGATTTAGAGGCGTTACACTCGACTTCCCGAATGTTATGTGATGATATTGAGAAGAAACTCGCCCCTTTCTCTGGGGAGGTGTTATTAATAGATTGCATATCCATAATTTCTTTTGGGATCACATTTGTCACAATAAAGAAGCAGTTGGTCTTAGTTTTCGTATTACATTCCAAACTAAATTGGCCTTTATGGTCAAACTAGGATGGAGGTTGTTCACAGAGATAGATCGGTTGTGGTTGCGAGTTCTCCGTGCAAAGTATTGTCATGGCCATTGTGACATTAACATGTTTGAACCTATACAAGATGTGTCTAATACATAAGGGTATTTTGGAAGCGTCAATATTCTTGAAGCGGGGTATTCGCTCTAAGGTTGGAAACACAGAAAAACATTATCTCGGTTCCATAATTGAGTGTTTAATCAACCCTTGTGTCAATTTGTCACCCATCCTATTGCACCATAAATAGAGGACAATATTGTTGATCATTTTTGGGATTACAGTTCGAGTGGAAGTGGGGATTGTTCGTCGAACTTCTACCTTACGAAGTTTTGAAAATAATAGCCTTCTTTGAGTTGTCCAATAAAGCTGGTTGGGATGACCAATTAGTGTGGACAAACTCTTCAAGCACTAGTTTTTCAATTAAATCAGCTTTGAAGCTAATACAAGTAAATAACCTAGAATCAAGCAACCCCTATTGGCTCAAGATTTGGTCTCTTCGAATCCCTCAAAGAATCAAACTTTTCACATGGTTGTGTCTCATGATAGACTAATGTCTAATGCCAATTGTTTAGTCCATGGTATTACTCATGATCCTTACTTGTCGAGTTTGCTTTGCGCTCGAAGAAACTACTATTCACATCTTGAGAGACTGCCCTACAATACAACAAATTTGGAGAAAACTCATTCCTCAAAGGTCCCAACATATCTTCTTCTCTTTACCTTTCAACACTTTGATTTGTGATAATATTGATCCATCTAGACAAGTTTTAGAAACATGGATCAATTTATTCACCACTACTTTTTGGTAGTTTTGGAAATGGTGAAATCAAAGAACTTTTGAAGACAACTTCCTACCTTTTTCAGCCATGGTCCTTTCTTCGTTCAAGGGTTAATGAGTTTTCCAAAGCCTTTCAATCACATGTGCTAAACTAGATCAATCTACTCCGCCCTATAGGCGTGAAGTGTTGATTAGTTGGCAACCCCCTCCCCAAAATCTTGGTTAATCTTAAATGTTAATGGATCTTGTAAGAGGAACCTTAGAAAGGTGTTCTTCGCAACTCCAATGGCCAATAAGTGTGTGGGTTCCATGCAAATTTTGGTATTTGTTCTTATGTGAAAGTTGAGTCCAATTATATTAATTATAAATTGGTCATTGAAATGGTGAAAACTCCCCTTCAACAGTAACCATGCCCATTTCTTCCTTATCGAAAAGTTTCAAGAATTGTTGCTTAACCCGGATAGGGAATATTTTTTTGAACATTGTTTTAAAGAGGCTAATAGAGTTGCTAATGTATTGGCCAACTTGGGCATTGATAACCCCTTACCTCTTGCAAATTGGACACATCTCCTGATGCTCTTACTCCTCTCTTGCTTGAGTATTATTTGGTGTGGTTAGGTCTGGTATAGTTATTTAATTAATAAATGGTCTTGGGGCTTTGCCCCTATTCCGAATCAAAAACAAATCTAAATAATAAAAAAATAGCAGCTTTTTAAATAAAAATTTTATAACTTATCCTAACAACCTATTTTTCACTACTCATGTTTAATTCATTTTATATGCCTTCTCATTTTAGTACTATTTTTTATTTTATTTAGTTATATTCTATAATTTAAAATATCTAACTCAATTATTAATAATGTAACTTATTCTTAGTGCTACTAAATAAAGTGACTTTTGAAATATCTAACTCAAGTGTAATTTATTTTAAGTTATTATTTAATTTATAAAATAGCTGAAAATTTCTTCTTAACTTTTCCATTTAATAATTAATTAATAATTTTTTAATGCTGACTCATCATTTTTATTTTGCATTAAATTATTTCTTTTTTTAATTTTTTATACTTTTAAACATAAATTTCTATCACTAATTACTGATATGTCACATGATTATAATAATAACATACTAATCATTATATCATCAACAATAAATATAATAAATATATTTAAAATTGAGTGATTTGTTATAGGTTAGATATGTATTATAACACTATTGGTTGATTTTTTAAAATACTTTGAAACACCTACTTTTACTACATTGTTATTACCCTTTTTGTAACATCTACTTTATTTCAATATTAAAGTTTGAAGATGATTTTTTACAAAAAGTTGGAGATGAGTTGTTAATGCTTTAATGAATAAATTTTATTTATCAATTTCATTTAAGCGTGCAATAATACCATGATTTATAACACCTCATCAAATTTTCTAACTATTTCAAAGCAAACTAATAACCTAAACTCCACTTTCAATAGGAATTTTGATTGTTTAAAATATTAAAATCTAAAGGGAAAAGGTATTCCATTATCAAACCACTAGTTCTTTGAATGCATTAAAAATGATCAAACAACAAAAGAAAAGATATTTTACTTTTGTAACAAAAAATTTAAAATGTTAATTATTTCTAATTTCCTCTTAAACAATTGTACCAACAAATTGCAGTATGTTTTTTAACCCATAAAATACTTATAAATATAAACACATAAAAGTTAACATTATGAACTGAGAGTCTCTTAGATATAGAAGTTGGAATATTATAGTTCAAAATTAACTATTATTACTATAATTTTATTAAACTAAATTTAGATCTTGATTGTTTTATTATAGTTGCGAATTATTTATGTTTTTTATTGTTGTCCTGATATTAGTTAATATAATATTTAAAAGTACATGATGCTCTTTGAATTTTCATTAAACAATATTTTATGTTATAAAAGGAATTAGCCATGACTCTTTCAAAAAATCTATCTCTAATTACACACCCAAAAACACAAAAAAGGAAAATTGGTCAAGATGTTTTGATGACTTTTACAAATTGTAACTGATCCCCCTTCCCTAAAAAGCAATAGATAGATTTTTGTAACTGATACTCTTGATTATTGATGCGTCAATTAATTTTCTATTGGTCCTTTTTCTTACTATAAAAGAAAGTTTCATGACTATGTTCTTGGAAGAAACTCACCCACCTCTTCCCCTCAAGAAAACAAACAAATAACTATTAAGATTTTTCTTTCACATTGAGTCATGGGTCATGAATTTCCATAAAAAAATTAAAAAAACTCATGGGTCATAAAGTCGTGTATTTTGCAAGCACACATCATACAAATATCTCAATGTTAATATTCCATCAATCTTATATGTTTCTATTACATATGATCTTTTTGGAAACACAAATTTTTGTATGAGTCCTTCTCACGGTAACTTATCGTGAGACAACTTACATATCGATTTTTTTTAAGAACAAGGCAGCTGAAATAGAGAGTGTAAACACACGCTCTTTTTCCAAAATTAAAAAAAAAAAAAGAAAAGTTCCCTCATTTTCCAAAATTATTCCCTTAAACCTTAATCACACTTCAACTCATCAATGTTTGACGTGAATTCTCTTCAAGGTTTCCTTCAACCGTCTGCCATGAATTCGTCAATGTTTTTCGTTCTTCTTCATGCTCACCTAACTTAAGTATATGCTCCTAGTCGTCAATGTCTATCATGAATTTGTCCACAAGTGCATGAATTTTATCTTAAACAACTATAGTTATACATACAAAAAACAATTAGTTATATAGTGATATATTAAATTGGTAAGCTGATTGACAAATAATAGAAAAAAAAAGAGTCATATATCCAAAACATTAATAGTCATATACTAACATATTACATGAAATAAATGAGGGGAACATATTATTAGTCACTCATTGGTAATACTATTAGTCATATATATGCACTTCTTTTGTCACATTTGTTTTAACACATGAATATATTTTAAATAGTAATACTTGTAAGATATTATCATTCGTATAATACTGGAACAACTCAATAACATTAAGTAATATTAGCCACCCAATTGTAATATTATTATTCATATTTAATGTACTTTCAAATGGTCACACATGACTAACTACATGCATAACGTATGCAAGAAAATCAAGTATTTCAAATATGATTATTCACCGATTGTTATATTATTAGTAATATAAATATCTTACAATTGTTCTAATTCATCATAAATTATCTTACGTGTAATCCATTAGTCACGTACCGACATATTAATATACTGAGTAATTTCCTATAAATAATTATATACAAAATATATAATTAGTCGTAACTAGCATATTATATAAAGTAGATAGTTCCACAAATAGTTAGTCACCTATACATAATATTATTCGTCGTATAAACATAGTATTCTCATAGTCTCAATTGACTTATTATATGAATTTATTATAAATAGTCGTGCATCACTACTACAGAAACACTTGTAATTACGGTTAAAAACGACCTTTAATTACGGTTAAGCGCACGTCGTGTATGTGATCGTCGTTGTATGTAACATCTTTTACTACGGTTTAAAACCATAGTAAAATATCACTTATGACGACAATTTAGATGGAAAAACCGTAGTCACATGTCATTCTATGACGGCGGTTTTCCTAAAGAAGCTGTCGTCATATAGTTATTTATGACGACGGTTCTTACATTAAAAACGTCATCGTAGGTCTTGCACGGAAAATTGGGCCAAAATGTTTAGGCAGGGCATATGGTATGGATTTTTTAATATTTTTTTTCGTTCGCCCTATACAAAATATACTCCAAAATACATGATAACTTATACAACAACAACTAACAATCTCAATTTTCCAATATTTATACAAATATTTCCCACTTACTACAGACCACAACAAGTTCCATTTTGAACAAGTTCGCAACACAATTACATACATTTCACAATAAGTTCCAGCAAATAATATATATATTACAATGATGTCAAATATAATACAAAGAGTACTCTTCTTTCAATATTTAATGTGAAAAATTTTATCTCTCGTCTTGAACTTTGTGGAATAAACTGATTTCAATGTTTTTACCCCAAGTATTTGTTTTCCCAAAGTGATGCTTTTGTATTAAATTTAGTTATGTGATTGTCTTTATGACGATATTGATTGATTGATTGGAGTTGTTGCAAAGGTAGTTTGAACAACATATCTAATCATATTTGTAGTCCACGCTACCTTTGCACGAACTCCAAGTAAGCAATATAGTCATAAAGACAAGCACATAACTCAATCTACTAAAAAGCATTACTTTTGAAAAATAGAGATGAACCTTTTGTCATAAATATTAAAATCATTTATACCACGAAGGGGAGAGTTAAGTCAAAGAATTATTTTTACCAACTCTCTCAATAAAGCCTTTACCCCTCTTCCCATTCAAATAATTTTTTTGTTTCCAATTGTTTACGTGTGTATATATATATATATAGTTTCCTTTTTGCTTTAAATTTTGATGTATTATACATTATCAAAAATTAGACATGATTTTATTTGAAATTTTACACAATGGATAGAAGAAATTAATATGAATAAAATTTTGAGGTTATCCCTTTAATTCGCTTTAACAACCCTAAGACATAACCACAATCGAAGTTCCCATAACACTTGTTGTCTTTAACAATGAGATCGAGTTCACAAGGTAAGACATAGAGTTTATGTGCAGCGTGGGTCGATACACGAAGAAAGGAAAAATGGATAAATGCTTCATCGGAGAAAAAGGTGATAAACAATCACAAAACTAATAATAATTCCCTATTGTTTATTATCTTTTTCTTATATGAACCCTTTATCCATTTTCCCTTTTTCGTGTACCGACTCACGCTGTACATAAACTTTATATCTTACCTAGTGAATCCGACCTCATTACTAAAGTCAACAAGGGTTATGGGAACTCCGATTCTAGTTATGTCTTGGGTTGTTAAAGCAAACTAAATGGATGACCTCAACATTTCATTGATATTCGTATAATGTTTTATGCATTACGTAAACTTCAAAAAAATCATGTACTTTAGTTTACGATCATATACAATACAACAAATTTGCATCCAAAAAGAAAATCAGAAACTTAGCTAATTGGATAAATTAGTCCACCCCCAACTTTAACTTATCAAAATAAATAAATTTGAGAACAAATTTATCTTTATGACAAGTATTTGGGGAGATCCATATATCCAAATACCTTTCCAATTTGTTACATTTTCACATTTATATTTTCTCCCTTTTCATCCTTAAATCCTATATATATATATATATATTGTGTTTCCTTTTTGCTTCCAATTTTGAGGTATTATACATTTATCAAATACTAGACATGAATTTTTTAAAGTTTTACATAATGCATATCATAATTAATATCAATGATATGTTGAATCTCTTTAATTCGCTTTAACTATCCTAAGACGTAAATAAGACTGAAGTTCATATAACACTTGTTGTCTTTAACAATGAGATCGGGTTTACAATGCAAGACATAGAGTTTATATACAACGTGAGTTGGTCTATGAAGAAAGGAAAAAGGGAAAAGGATGCATTGGAGAAAAAGGTGATAAACAATCACAAAACTAATAATAATTCTATATTGTTTATCACCTTTTTCTCCAATGAATCTTTTACCCCCTTCTCCTTTCTTCGTGGACTGACCCATGCTTGTACATAGCCTCTATGTCTTACCTTGTGAACCTGACTTCATTGCTAAAGTCAACAAGGGTTATGGGAACTCTGTTTCTAGTTATGTTTTGGGTTGTTAAAGCAAGCTAAATGGATGGCCTCAACATTTCATTGATATTCATTATTGTCTTATGTATTACGCAAATTTCCAAAAATCATGTACTCTAGTTTACGATCATGTATATATATATATATAGAGTTTCCTTTTGCTTCAAATTTTGATGTATTATACATTTATTATAAACTAAACATAAAGTTTTTTTAAAGTTTTACATACAATAATGAAATTATGAATGAAATGTTGAGGCCACCAATTTAATTTCCTTTAACAACCCAATACATGATAGGAACCGCAATTCTCTTGTTGTGATTAACAACGAGAACGGTTTTACAAGACAAAACATAGAGTGTACATGTGACATAGGCCAATCCACAAATAAGGGTAGAAGGATCGAAGAGTCAAATGGAAACAAAAGATCATAAACAATAGTAATTGTTTTTCAACTTTTGTTTCCATTGGGCACCTCGACCTTCTACCCTTATTTGTGGATCGACCTATGTTGTAAAGTACATTTCATGTATTGTCTTGTAAAACCTACCTCATTATTAATCAAAACAAGGGAATTTCGGTTCCTATTATGTCTTCGATCGTTAAAGCAAACTAAATGGATGGTCTCAACATTTCATTCATATTTTATTATTGTCTTATGAATTACGTAAACTTCAAAAAAATCATGGTCTCTAGTTTACAATCATGTATAATACAACAAACTTACAACAATTTAGATAATTTAGTCCACCCTCAACTTCAACTCATCAAAATAAATAAATTTGATAATAAGTTTATCTTTATGACAAGTATTTGGGGAGATCCCTATATCCAAATAGCTTTCCAATTTTTACATTTTCACATTTATATTTTCTCCCTATTGATCCTTAAACATATAATCACAAAATTTTCTATTTCCTCAATAAATATTTTTAGTTCTCTAAACTCTAACCATATTTGAATACCGGTTTCGATAATTGGATAAATGAGTTCACCCCAAGATCACCTCATCAAAATAAACAAATTTTGATACAAATTTATCTTTAAGAGAAGGTTTTTGAGATGACCCTATATCCAAATTATCTTTCTATTTGTCTACCATCCTTAACTATCATTCTATTTCGCTATAATTACCACAAATCCTAAACTCCTAAACTCATTGCTCAAAATCTCAAACATTTCATGAATTTCCAACTTAAACAAATGTTACCTACATTCTCAATATTCAACATTTATTTCAATAATCTCAAACATTACCCACATTCTCAAAATTCACATAGTTACCGCAAATACATTCAATATTTAACTATAATACATTTTGTAAACAACTTAAAGCGAAAAATAAGAGAGGATAGAGATTCATACCTAAGAACCTACAATGGTGAGGGTGAGGAGAGACTTGACAGCGAGAATCAGTTTGAGGAGATCTACACTTAAAAGAAACAAGAGGAAACTATGAAGAAACGAAAGATTAAGAGAGAGTAGATCTAAACGGCGAGGGTGAGGAGAGGCTTACCAATTCAAGTTGATCGACGAGGAAGTTACGAATTCTAGATCCGAAGAGGTATGTGGAGGAGAAAAAACTATAGAAAGCAATAAGACCGAGAGTAGATGTAAGTGAGCGTGGAAACAATAGGTATGTTCTCGCGTGTTTTAAGTTAATATGAATGACATAAGACAACGGTTCTTTCATAGAACCGTCATCATATGTGACATTTCATGACGGTTCGTTAAAGGACCGTCGTCAAATGTTTCAAGCAATACATATGATGACGGTTCATATTAAAGAACCGTCGTCATATATGTTAAACAATGCTTGTTATTTACAAAAATGCCACCGGTCTAGTTTTCATGATGGTTTGTCCTTTTAACCGTCGTTAAAGACCCGTTGTCCGGTTTCGATAGAAGTGATTATCACCGGATGTATGCATTCTCTCGAGTCTATCACCATCCCAAGACGGTGAGCTATTATCACCTGCCCGATAGGTGGTTTCCTGTTGGTAGGAGGTCGCGGGGACATGGCGCTTGCGGCATTACTGCGCTTAATTGAGCAAGCTGGAAAATTACTCGCTCCCTAGCACCGCTAATAGCTGCCGATACTATAATAGGATTACACCGGGTCGAGGCTAATCTAGAGGAGGATTTCGCTGGGAGCCCCTGTTGTTGCAAGTAAGCAAATGACGATCGAGACCAAGCGGTGGGAAGCTGGTTCACGATCGTGTGAACCACGACCGACTAGGTCCGCACTGAGCTTCCCCATGAAACCTTAGCGTTTCTTTGGAGTTTTCTTTTTTTTAATGGGGTTTGAAAATGAATTTTAGAAAGTGGAGATTAATCAATGAAGACTCGGACTTTGCAAATATATCATGTTGAGTACCATCAAGGAATAAAGTACGAGACTTTATCTCTTGTAAGTTTTGATTACAAGTCATTCTAAGTGTTTTAGAAACTTTTACGAGTGATTTAGAATCTTTTACGAGTATTACGAAACTATTGCATATGTTTTTACTTGATTCTAACCGACTCAAAAGCATACTCTTCCCTATTCTTTCACTCATAGTTACGAGTCACTCGGACAACATTCGGACTTTTCGCATGTTCAAATATTTGCTCTAACGTGCATAAACTCGAGTCCGACTTTGTAATCTAAGTTTGATTGAATTACGGTGTTAATTCATCCTTCTAAGTCGGCATGTTTCGTTTGAACCGTGCTTGTCTAGATCAAGTTTCTTTACTCGATATTCTCTATCGGACTTGTTTTACTTATAAAGCCGACTCATATGGAATTTGAGTATAATGGATATTAGACTCGGAAAATTCCACTCTTTTAGGACTCGGATAATTAGGTACTTAATTATCTTAATTAAATTATTATCTATGTCTAATCTTTGACCAAAGTATTTATACTTTGAGAACCAAATTGATTTACTTTTGTTGGTTATTCAAAAGAGGTTATCCTACTTTTGAATTACAAAAGTAACCGGCTTTAAGATGTCAAATCACCAGCGAGACAAGGCTTTTTCCACTTCGACCAAGGCCCGGACATCGTGTCGGGGTTGTCTGTTTCCAAAGCCGAAAATCCGCAATGCCCGAAGACTCGGACACTACTCCGCACCTTTCTAAGTTCTATCGAAGGAATTAGGTATAAGAACTTCACACTTACAAGGTTTAAGAACTTCACACTTATAAGGTTTAAGAACTTCACACTTATAAGGTTTTGATTCCAAGGCATTCTCTACACTTTAGAAACTTTTACGAGTGATATGGTATCTTCTCTAAGTGATATGGCATTTACTTCATGTACTTTTTCTTGTCTCTAAGTGACTCGGAAAACGGATATGTACTCACGCTTGTCTCACTCGGTTCCGAGTCCTTCATCACTTAGATATATCGCATGTTGAATTGAATAGTATTTCGCTTAACCGCACTTCAGGTCCGACTTCATGTTATAAGTCTTATTATGTTAAAGTTAGCGCTTCTAGTCCGAACCATGCTTAGTCTAGATCAAGTTTGTTTCACTCGATATTCGTTGTATAACTTGATTATCGCTTAGACTAACTCGAGATGAAATTTTGAGTTTGATGGATATTAGACTCAGAAAATTCCATTCCTTTTCCGACTCGAGATAATTAGTTGCTTAATTATCTTATTTATATTATTATCTGTGTCTAATCGTGGACCAAAGTATTTTATACTTTGAGAACCAAAATTGATTTACTTTTGTAGGTTATCAAACGAGGATACACTTTTTAAAATACAAAAGTAACCTAGGTTTCAAAACGTCAAATCACCAGGCAGACATGGCTTTTCCCCTTCTCGGCCTAGCCCCAAAAGATTGTGTCGGGGCTATCTGTTTCCAAATCTGGAAAACCGAAACGCCAAGCTTAACGGTGGTTTCCACCTTATCCTTCAAGACACCGTCGATGGTTTTGGGACTTCCAAGAGAGTTAAGAACCTTTGCTCAACGTTCATATCACAACGGATACTTTACGAGTGACTCGAAAGCTCTTAACAACGGTCACAAAGGACTTCCCGTCGGAAGCTGGAGATAACGGCTATGCTTGCTTGGTCATCTATAAATAGAAGCCAACTCACAAGACTTGAAGATTGCCGAACCTATTGTTAATACACGTACTTGAGCAAAGTCATTGTA
The DNA here is from genome assembly GCA_021018815.1 of Talinum fruticosum. Classification (NCBI taxonomy): domain Eukaryota; kingdom Viridiplantae; phylum Streptophyta; class Magnoliopsida; order Caryophyllales; family Talinaceae; genus Talinum; species Talinum fruticosum. The sequence continues at coordinate 3,154,620 of JAITYX010000036.1, read as the reverse complement.
TTCATTCTCAATCTTCTACTTACAACTCCTACTCGTAATTTATTACTTTACGAGTTGTAAGGTCTTGTACTTAGTTACAAACACTTTCTTACTTTCTGGGTAAGGTCCCTTGACTAAGTCAGTAAAGGTTAACTCAGCTTAGTTGTCCCTAGCTGTAAGGGTTATCTCGGTTAGGAAGTACTAGATCGAGATAAGGGAATTTCGAGTCTAAGAAAACTTGTAAAGAGATGTTTAAGGAGCAACTCGGGTTCGGTCGGTTCATCGTATTTTGTGGACTCAAAATAGTGGATTTGACTTCGTGCTTGGTTTAGCACGGTCCGTGGTTTTCTGCCCAGGGAGGGTTTCCACGTAATCTCTATGTCTTTACTTTACGAGTTCATTCTAGACTCGGATGCAGTCTCAAAGCTTCAGCTTAATTTGTTTCCTTACTCTTTATAGCAATTACGAGTTCATACTTTTCCGACCTCGTTTTAGACTCGGAATCGGTTTACGCCTCCACTTTGGCAAAAGAGTTTGATTTTCAAAGAAAATCCTCCATTACCCTATTCACCCCTCCTCTAGGGTGACTCGGACTCTCCCGAGCAAACCTTCAATGCCAAACTCAATGGTGGTTTTCACCCTATTTTTCAGTGCACCACAAGTGGAGTGGAACATCCAAAGGAGTCAAGAGTCGTTGCCCAACGTTCACACCTCAACGGATATTTGTTGAGTCACTCGGAAAACCATCACAACGGTCACAAAGGACTTCTAATCGGAAGATAGTCACAATGGCTAATCTGTCCGGTCATTTATAAATAGAAGTCACTTCATAAGACGAGGAGATTGCTTGAACCTATTGCTGAAATTTCCCTCTGTATAATTCTCATTCAATATTCTACTTACAACTCCAACTCGTACTTATCATCTTTCCGAGTTGTAAGGTCTTGTAATTAGTCACAAATACTTATTCTTACTTTCCGAGTAAGGTCCCTTGATTGAGGTATAAGGGTTAACTCAGCTCGGTTGTCCCTAACCGTAAAGGTTACCTCGGTTAGGAAGTACTAGATCGGATAAGGGAACTTCGAGCTTAGGAAAATCTTGTAAGGAATTGTCTAAGGGAGCAATTCCGGTTGAGTCTTTCTATTGTATTTTATGGATTCAAAATAGTGGATTTGACTTGGTGCTTGGATTAGCATCGACCATGGTTTTCTACCCAATGAGGGTTTCCACGTATTTTCCGAGTTAACACTTTTATGAGTCCAATCTAGACTCGGATCTGTTTCAAAGTCGGTTTTAGAATTTAATCTTTCAATCTTTGTTTAAATTTCCTCATCACCCTATTTACCCCCTTCTAGGGTAACTAAGTCTCTCCAAGAGCAAACCTTCAATTGGTATTAGAGCCTAACCTTTCGTAAAGGATTTAACCATCCAAAGGTGTAAAGATCAAATGGCTCGGAACAATGGAGAGTTCGATGAAGGAAGATCTTCTAGCGAGACTACCAAAGTTCAAATGATCTAACTTCGTGCATCTGGAAGAAGCTCATGGAATGTTTTATGTCTGGATCATGATGAAGATATCCGGAACATCATACAAGTAGGCAACTACATTCCAATGAAGATGGATGAAACAAGACTCGTGCCCAAAGTGAAGGCCGAGTACACTACTCGAAGAAACAGAGAAGTTCACAAAGAACTTCAAGGCAATGAACATTCGATGTGCGCCATCAGCTCGGAAGAATACAACCGAGTGTCGACCTGTGACAAAGAAGTGTGGGACACGCTTGTCAACACTTATGAAGGCACAAGCCAAGTCGGACAAGCGAATATAAGCCAATATCTTCACAAGTATGAGTTGTTCAAGATGGAGCCCTTGAGAGAAAGGTTGCCTAATAGTTGTATGCTTATCTTTTCTTAAAAAAAAAAAAGATGGAGCCGAAGAGAACATCACTCGGATGTTCATTCGATTCACCGAGATTACTAACAATCTCAAATCTCTAGGTAGAAAGATTTCCCACGAGGAAATATGCAGAAAGATACTCGAAGTCTACCCAAGAGAAGATGGGGTCCCAAGGCTACGACCATCGTCTGTGAGACTCTAGGCCCATCATAGATCTATGGAAACGACACATCCAGGTAGGTCTTGCTTGCGCCAGGTTTCTTAGGCAATGAGGTGTTGACAAAACCTTTTCCTAAAAACCAAAAATAGTAAAATAATTCAAAGAATGAGTTGAAACTCATTACGAACATTCCTGCACTGATCAAATATCTTTGAAAACATTTTAATTGAGGGCACGCATTTCAATTCATTTTAGTTCGAAATCGGAGGGGAATGAATATGAGTCAAACTTGCTTGCCAGTTATTATCCGATAGTGGAGCCCTTTGTATAATTGATGCGATCTTTGAATAAGATGCACACCTCTCGGGCCGATCGAGAACTCGAGTTGAAGCTGCGTGGGTAAAAGTTCTAGGATCATATCAGGATCAATGGACAATCTTGGAAATGCTTTTGAAAATCTTTTCTTCGCTCTCTATCATGCGAACAGTTAGAATGGCATAAGCCCCGATAATTGATAATTGATAATTGATCGAGGACCACTTAAATAGGTGACAAAACTTGATTTGCAAATGATTCATTATTAGTTATATATATAAGAAATGTTGAGATTTTTTGAAATAGGTAAATTTTTAAAGGTGCAGGCAATGAACGTACTCAGAGTGAAAATATTTGTTTCTCCCCCTTATAGAAATTCAAGTTACCAGCTAGTCGGCAACGGAAGTGGCCTCAATACTATTTCAAATATATTTCGTTGTTGATAACGTTTCCTCGAATTTCAATAACCGAATTCGCACAAGTGTTTGCAATTTATTTCATTTTCTTTATTTATTATGTAATCGATATAATTAAGATTTTTATTACTAAACTCTATTGTGTTACTTCCGTCTAAAAATATTATCCACAACACATAATTTGTGCAAGAGATTTGTTTAAGCTCATTATTCACGTTCTACACAATTTAATATGTTACTTCGCTTAGATCGAAAGACTTTTATTTTGGACTTATAATTATACCTTAACTATTGTAATTTGTTTAGCATACAAAATTTATGCTCTAATTATTATTATTATTATTATTATTATTATTATTATTATTATTATTATTATTATTATTATTATTAACTATCCCTAATTCGATTAGCTTTGCCAAGCTTAACATGACTTTGAATCCTTCTCACTAACTCACTTTTCGCCTCACCTCCCATAAATTAACTTAATTTGCTCAAATTTCACATATGTCGTAATACACTACTTTAATTTAAGGATATACGCATCGTTTCCTTTACAAAGTTCACATTCACAATCACAATTAGGTGCACTAAATTGCTCAAATTGCTCAATGCCTCCAACACAACTTATTATCCAACTTCAATCTCCCTACACATTTTCTTCCGTTTGCTCAATTGTAGCCAATTCCAAAATGTAACGAAACCATCAAATTATTCAAGACTCACATCAGTATATTCCTAATTCAATTCACTAAATCACAATTTCACAAGTGAATCACTTACAATCACAATCCATACACAATGACTCCACCAAAATACCAAATCACAATCATTCAACTAATTCAAATTTTTCCCAATACAATCTTTAAATTCACACCATAAACATTTGTCTAAATCATATAATTCAATTTTCAACTACAATTACTAAGTAAATAATAAAGCGTGATAATTTAGGGGTTTAGGGTTTTTACATTTAAAACCCAAGGGATAGATGCCAAGAAAGAGGAGCGAGATGGTGGCTCGAGGTCGGAACTCCGGCGACCTCCTCGGTGGCGCCAGCGATGAATTCCAGCGGTAAAGGACATGGGAAGGTGGCCGGGCAGAGGTGGCACCATAGGCAGGGCCAAGGCCGACGCGCGAGAGAGGGAGAAAGAGTGAGAGCGAGAGAGAGAGAGGGCGCCTGCCGGCGACGTCTACCGCCGGCTTCGGCCAACGTTGGTGGCGTCCGGTGGCTGAACCGTGAGGCGGCAGCAGAGATGTGAGGCAGTGGAGGGCTAAGCGAGAGCACAGAGAGAGAGAGGAACGTGATGGACTCGAAATTGGTCCGGGCAAATTGAAGAAGCGTAATCTTTATTTTTATTTTTGTTTTTATTTTTATTTTTTTTTGTGGTGAATTCTAGAAGATTCACATCTGAATTTTCTCAACAAAAAAATCTACATTTTTTTATTTTTATTTATATTTATTGTATTTTATGTATTTTACTTTAATTTTTTTATATATATACATATATATTTTTAACTTGAGTCATTAATTCATTCTAAAAAAATACACATTAATATTATCACACCTATCTTTTTTAAGTAATAAATTACTTTTTTTTAATTCAAATTTATCAAAAAAAATTTTTAAATTACTTAATTGTATTTTAATAATGTTGTATATAAGTTGTACGATCTATTTTAAATATACCGGTTCGCTTAAAACAGAATATTAATGACCTTATAACCATACGCCATCACATTTATATTTATATAAATTTCTATTTTAAACATATGCATAAATCTACAATCATTATTATGAAATTTTATCGGAGGTCATTTCGTCACCTTAGCTGCATAACACACATATAAAAATAATTTAAATATAAAATATCGAATTGAAGTGCCCGCGCTTGATTATGTAAATTTTGTAATCGAGTAAAATAAATAATGTGGTTTAGGGTCAGGTTGTTACATGCACATATGATTTTCATTATGTTAGATGAAGGAAAGGTAATTTATCTAGGAATGAACACTAAAACAGATGTTAAACAACACTAAAATGTATTCTAAACGATACTAATTTCATTTAAGATTCTTTGGACTAAATATAGAACTCATCGATATTTACATTAAAATGAGGAGAACATGTCGAAAAACGAAGAAAAGTTCAAGGTCTAAGTTAATGCTCGCAGAACACTAAACCTAAACGTATTTGATATATTTTTCAAAAATAAATAATCATTATATACGACTCATAAATCAAATATAATACTAAAATACAATTAATTTTAGGTGTTCAAATGATCGATTACCAATAAAATCGGTGAAAAATTTATTGGGAAACCTAAACCTAGAAATTATTTTTCATTTGTAGAATTTTTCTTGTTTTTTTTTTACTCGTCTCGATGACAGAGGCGGAATTTTGAACAAGGGTGTCCACTTATTAAAATTTTTTTCCCTCTTCAAGTATCGTAAAATAGAATTTTCTCGACCCATATTAAACCGGACAAAGGAAAAAAAAACTGAAAAATTCAACACAAACCCCGTAAACACAATTTCACCAATCACAACTACACACAACTTGTATGACTTTCATTATCCAAATCAAGCTTTGAGCACTCGAGCATAAATGTGGACTTATTGAATCATGAATAAATGTGGAGGACAAATCACAATATTACGAGCACTGGAGTATAAATCAACTAATTGACAAAATGAAATAATTGACAAAATAACAAAACAACTAATTGAATCATGAATTTTAATTCATATCATATTACAATTCACATCTATTTCTTTCCTGCAGGTGAACAAATTTCACATAATTCACATCATGATGCACTCGAATTTCAAAAACTTAGGGTTTATGAAGCAAATTACAATTCATGTAATATTACAATTCACATAATTCACATCATAATGCACTTGCAGATGAAGAAAAACTTAGGGTTTATGAATCATATCATATTACAATTCACATAATTCACATAATTTTTTTCCGTTCATAGCAAACACAAATTACAATTCATATCTATTTATACTTGAATCATGAATTTTAAAGTCTAATTGAGGCTAAATTTTAAAGGCTAAAATTGAGAGTATACCCGAATTTCAAAAACTTAGGGTTTATGAATCAAATTGAGGGTTGGGTGAAGGGGTGGACCGTGGACTGCTTGCTGGTCGGAGATGAAGAAGGAGCACCAAGCGAGCGTCGCAGCGAGGACACCGAGGAAAGCGGTGGAGGCTGGAGCCGTCGCCGTGAGTTTGAAAGCGAGAAGGGAAGGGCGAAAGCGAGAGAAGGGAAGGAGCAATGACGAGCAGAGTGAGACCGACGAGACAGAGCACCAAGTGAGACCGACGAGATTAGAGAGAGCGAGAGAAGAACCACCGGTCACCGGAGCCGTCGAGCCGAGAGAAGACCAGTCACCACAGCAGAGAGAGATGCGAGAGCCCGAGGAACCACGGGGGAAGAGACAGAGCACCTGGGGGCACGAGAAATTGAGAGACCGAGTAGAGAGAGAGAGAGCCGAGACAGAGCACAAGGTCACGGACTCGTCCATCCGAGCCCAAGGGAAAGGGTGTCCAGTTTTTTGGGCTAATTTTAGGGGTGTCCACTGACCCACTTTTCTAATTGTCCTAATTTTAATACATGTGCTTCGTTTAAATTTTTTTGGGCGGACACCCTTGGTCGTGCATGACTCCGCCTCGCTCCGTCCGACATATATTTTCATTGTAGATAGATCGTTAGTCAATATTTGAACGATGAAACTTGATTTTCCAGGAGAATTCGTGAATTTTGGCAGTAAATTTCTTCATTTTGTGTGACATTGTGTGAAGATGGATGATGAACAACGAGTAGCAAACTCGGGCAAGAGAGAGATATATATTCCCGTGTGTTTAGATTCTCGAAATTAGAAACTCCCGTTGATTTATAAAATTTTAAATTTTCTTTTTTTTTTTTCCCGATTGAAGAGTTGGGCCGCGTGTTTGGACTGCGCGTTTGAGTTGGTAGAGGAACGGTATACCCGTTGCTTAAAACTTAGTTAGCTAGCTTTCTAAGACCCAAAGGTATACTTGTCGAGGAGGCTAGTGGTGCGGTGGCCACTAGCTCTATCCTCCACTCAGCCCACCTGGGTTCGAATTTGGGTGGGAGCAATATTCCTCATTTGTGAGGATATCGTATACCATATAACGACTGGGGCAGAGGGAAGTAGAAATAGCAATAGGAAGGACAGCATCATCGCATTAGCATCATAACAATATTTAAGTATTTATTTATTTATATTTTGACTACTTTACTTACATTCAACACAAGGGAAACGTGAAGAACTTTCTCCCGCATTTACTTCCTCTCTTCCCTATCCACTTTCATCTCTGCAGACTGCAGCTGCTAATGGCAGAGAGACTAGCTCTACCAGTTCTTCTACCAGGCCCTTCTCTCACCAAACCCCTCTTCGAAGATCAACCTAATTCTCAACACCATCACAATCACCAATCTCCGCCCTTATCACTGCCATCGCCTCCGCCACGTCCACCACCTCAGCCACGGCCCCTTCTTCTGAAGCCTCTTGTTGAAGACGTCCTTCACCGGATCCACAAGCAGAAAAATCCCGGTTTCATAATGAGCCAGCGACCCAACACCACAAGCCCATCTCTACATCTGCCAAAACGACGTCGTCCCCTCGGCAAGCACAAAGATCCCAACCGAGGCAAGCCCTGGTCTCACACCCGGCTCTCCTCTCAAGGTCAGCGAATTTTTCAAATTCTTATAGACCCAGGTTTTGATTCCTCTGAATTACACGAAATTTTGCCTAAATTGTTTGAGAACTTAGCGGGAAATGAAGTGGATATTGATTTGGAGGCTGTGAATACTGACATTTTGGGTATAATCAAGGGTTTAGGGTTCTATAGGAAATGTGACTTGGCTTTAAGTGTCTTCAACTGGGTTCGTGGGCGAAATGATTATGAAATCTTGTTGGATGGACCTGTTGTTGCTGTCATGATTAGTATTCTTGGCAAGGAAGGCCGTGTGCCGGTTGCTGCTTCCTTGATTAATAAGCTCGAGGAGGTTGGTTTTGATGTTGATGTTTATGCATATACTGCCATGGCGAGTGCTTGTGCCAGTAATGGGAGGTATAGAGAGGCTGTAGCTGTCTTTCGAAAAATGGAGGAGGTGGGTTGTAAACCAACTTTAATTACTTACAATGTTATTCTGAGTGTTTATGGAAAGATGGGTATGCCTTGGATTAAAGTTTCTGAATTGATGGATAGCATGAAGAGTGCTGGGATTGCTCCTGATTTATATACTTATAACACACTGATCAGTTGTTGTCGTCGTGGATCCTTGTGTGATGAAGCAACCAAAGTTTTTCAGGAAATGAAATTAGCAGGCTTCTTGCCAGATAAGGTCACATACAATGCGCTACTTGATGTTTATGGCAAGTCTCAACGTCTTGAAGAAGCAATGGAGGTTCTACAGGACATGGAAATTCGTGGGTTTGCTCCTAGTGATGTGACTTATAATTCATTGATTTCAGCTTATGCAAGGAATGGTCTGTTAGAGGAGGCTATGGAGCTGAAGGCCCAGATGGTAAAGAAAGGAATCAAACCTGATGTTTTTACTTACACTACGCTCTTTTCTGGATTTGAGAAGGCTGGAAAGGATGATTGTGCGATGAAGGTTTTTAAGGAGATGAGAAACGCAGGTTGCAAACCCAACACTTGCACCTTTAATGCTCTCATTAAAATGCATGGGAATCGCAAAAGGTTTTTGAAATGATGAAGACCTTTGAAGAAATGAAGAATTGTGATTGTTGCCCTGATATTGTCACTTGGAACTCGCTTTTGGCTGTGTTTGGCCAGAATGGAATGTACACAGAGGTCTCAGGATTGTTCGATGAGATGAAGAGGGTAGGGTTTGTCCCTGAGAGGGATACTTTCAACACCTTGGTCAGTGCTTATAGTAGATGCGGCTCTTTTGAACATTCAATGGCTGTTTACAAAATGATGCTGGAAGCTGGGGTCAACCCAGATCTTTCAACATACAATGCAGTTTTAGCAGCATTAGCTCGAGGTGGGCTTTGGGAACAGTCTGAAAAAGTATTGGCTGAAATGAAACATGCGCATTGTAAACCTAATGAGCTTAGCTACTCTAGCTTGCTTCATGCTTATGCTAATGGAAAGGAGATTGACCGTATGCATTCTTTTGCAGAAAAGGTGTATTCCGGTGAAATTCAATTCCATGCTGTGCTACTGAAAACTTTGGTTCTTGTAAATAGCAAAACTGATCTTTTGTTGGAAACAGAACGAGCTTTTTCAGAGCTGAAGAAGAGAGGTTACCCTATGGATATAACTACTTTGAATGCCATGCTCTCTATATATGGCCGGCGGCAGATGGTTAAGAAAGTAGATGAGATATTGGATTTCATGAAGGAGAGCCAATTTACTCCTACTTTGACAACCTACAACATTTTGATGTATATGTACAGCCTTTCAGGATTTTTTAAGAGAGCAGAAGAAGTTCTGAAAGAAATTGTTGTGGAAGGACTGAAACCTGATATCATCTCATATAATACTGTTATGTATGCTTATTGTAGAAATGGTCGATTGAGGGATGCTTCTAGAGTTTTCTTAGAAATGAGGAACTCAGGGATTATGCCTGATGTAATAACTTACAATACCTTTGTTGCAAGTTATGCAGCAAATGCTATGTTTCCGGAAGCCATTGAAATGGTTCGTTGTATGATCCATCATGGTTGTAGACCTAACCAGAACACATACAATTCAATTGTAGATTTTTACTGTAAATTCAATCGGCTAGATGAGGCTTCCATGTTTATAAATAGCCTTCACAAGCTCGATCCTCATCTCTCACAGGATGAAGAATCAAGGTTATTGGAGAGAATAAGAAATGGATGTCATGGATAATCTTTGTCCTCTCGGTGAGTGCTTGGTGAATTATGGGACCAATCTGTCCACAAATTCTACAACCTGTCCACAAATTCTAACTCCTAGAGTTCTATAATTCTTATTATGTGCTCAAATGGATGTTACAGGCTGTTGCCTTCCATTTGGTTTGTGGCTAAGGTCCGAGATATTGCTGTTTCTAAGGTATCATGTTATCTCCTGAAATATATATATATGTGTGTGTGTGTGTGTGTGTGTGTGTGTATAATAATTTCACATCTTGCAATGAATTGCATAATATTTAACTGAACTCTCATTAGAGGTGAACACAAATCCTTTTTTTGAATACATTGGCGAAATAAAGCTTTGAAGAGTTGCACTTTTGGTAGGAGGAGGTTTTTTTTCCTCTTTGATCGATGTAATTAATTTTGTGGATAGGCTATTTTTAGGTTGTAATTAGATTTTGTGGATGCTTTGTCAGCATCCTTCCTATTAATGAATTAATTTTATGATATAGTCTTGCTTATTCTGTTGGACTGCATGAGGACTGATACCTTATTCACATACCTAGATTTTAATTTTTCATGAGATAGATGTGTATTTTCAATTTTGCTAGACCTGAGTTCTACATTTTCTTGGACTCGAGGAGAATACTTGGAAAGGAACAATGTCTCACGTGCTAATGCATGATAAGTTGTGGAGAAGTATTATTAAATCAAACAAGTAATGATGTGAAATGTTGGATTAAGCGTACAGTTTATCATATCTGGAGAATACCAAAGAGCAACTTGCTTGCGGATTCCTGTGCTAGCTGCCATTCCTCATATTCCATATTTTCCCTCTGCCTTGAGGGTTGGCACTATGAACATAAATAGTGTATAATGACTTGCTTAGCTAGTTAGTGACCAAGAGTTCTTTCCAAATCCTTGTGATTATATTAGGTTGGGATAAATTCCAATGTTAGGAGTTAGGACACTTCTTATGTGCTTGCACAATTATGTTGCGTACATCTAGATTTCCCCAACCTAGGTCCACATTGGTTTGTGGTGGTTTCTTGTGGAGGAGATCCTAATGTTACTTTTACAAGATAGATATTGAATTTACATACATTTGAGGGAAGAATTTGAAGCATTTATCTATTGAATATTCAATGCATTATAGTGTCCCTTTTCTGAATATTATGTTTGAGTTTCTGTCTCAGGGCCAGTGGTGCATGGAAGTTTCTGTATTTGATTTTGTCTTTTCAAGCTGAGAATATATGAGACAGAAACTCAAACATATATATATATATGTATATATATATATTTGTATTTAGTCACCCTTCTGATTATAAAGTTACGTTTGGGGTTCCTTTTTTTGGGTTTTCCTGCTTTAGTTTTTGATGGACTAAAGCAAGATGCCTCAGTCATGTGCAATCAGTGCTTTTTACTTCTCTTGTGTGGTCATATGCAATCAGTGCTTTTCATATGTATCGGTGCTTTTATATATTGGCATGATTACTGACTATTGTATTGGTTTTGCATTTTGTTGACATCCAAATTAGTCATCCTACTTTATTTTTATCGTTTGTGCAATACCCAAAAATTCCACCAAGTGAAGTGGGAGAGAAAGAGAGAAATGTGTTGCTCTATGAATTTGTTTTTTCAATGGAGTGAAAATAGTGGTACATTCAATGAAAGTAACTTTTGTTTTGTGGCACACAAAGAAAAATCCGCATCTTTGGCAATAAGGGGTTTTATCTGTGAAAATTGAATAAACCAGTTCAAATTAGTCAGTACACTTTAGTGAACAAAGAGCTGCTGTAAAGAAATTTTTCCTTCTGGATACTCCTGTTAAGATACCATTTTCAAAATGTTGGATGAATCCCCTCCTCCCCCACCCATGCAGACACAGACACACACAGTCATGCACTCTGATGTTACATCTAGAAAGAGGGCTCCACATGCTGGTTTGCAACTGAAGATCATAATATAATTAAGACCATGGGTGCACTCAGTGACAGCTTTCTACTATCATTTTTGATCTGTTCAATGAGAATATTTTGATTATTATCCACGCTAAAGAAGTGGTTCATGAGTTTCTCCGGTCTTCGATAACAGGATTTACTAGGGTTATACCCCTTGCTATGCAAGGGAGTTAACTAATTTTATTTTTATAATTGGTTATTTTTCTAATTTTAGTATTTCTAATTAATTTATAACGATAAAAACTAATAATAAGTTAAAAAACATAAGTAGATATATTCTTTAAATAATTAAATAAAAAATATTTTTTAATTTTTTCATAACTTATTCTCTTAACTTATTTTTCATTATTTCTATAGTTGACCATTATTTGTCTTATCTGCCTTTGTAGTTTTAAACTTTAATTTCTTTTGAAAAAAAAATTGTCCACATAGTGAAACAATATTTTATCTAAATTCATAATATTACTCGATATTATTCACAAAATTAAAATAAATTAGTTTGAGAAGTATACTCATCCAACATAATTAAGCATATGATATGCAATTTTATAAAAATTAATTACATGCATGAAGCATCGAAACATCTAATATAATTATCTTAGATTCATGTCAATCACACATTGATTCTACAGAAATTCTAATACACACACACACACACACAAACACAAACACACTGATGCTGTACCCCTTGCTCTGCAAGGATTAGAGGTAAACTTTTTTTTCTTCCTACGTTTATAAATATTTTCATACATTCTTTTTAAAAATACAATACTAATTTTTTTTAAGTTTCTATTAATTTAAATTCAAATTGTTACTGCATGAACCTCTTTTATGAGCAATTAGGAGAGTTATAACTAAGTATAATTTTCTTCACAAGAAGGAGGATTGTCAAGGTAAGTAGACTATCGAGATTCCTTTTCATTCTTGCTAAATATGAATATGAATTACATTCTATGTATAAAAAAAAATCTTAAATCTGTTAATTTCATTATAATTACAATAGAAATTTGTATACTTCCTTTTTCAATAATAATTTGCTTAATTACTTGTTTATGACATATAAAAAACTATCAAAGTAGTATTTTAGAGTTTTTGGTAGTTGGATAGTCTTTTTTAATTTAATTTAATACTTTATCCTATTAATCTTTTTTTTTGCATGAAAAACTATATTTATTTAGCTTTTTATACAATCGTTAATTATGTAATGCATGGCATCCTACATGGCAATCCTACGTGTCGTTCATACATGAACTGTACGCAAATATATATATATATATATATATATATATATATATATATATATATATATATATATATATATATATATATATATATATGATATCTCATAAAACTCATAACAGAGTAGTTACTGAGCATCTCCATCATTGGGAAACTGTGCTGCTACGTTCTAGACACTGAAGTGGCCTCTGCCTCTAGCTGTATACCGTGGTAGGGATGGCAGATGAAGTGTGATGTTACGTGTAACTTTGAGAAGACTATTTTCAATTGATCTTTGATTGGTGAGGCATTAGCTAGCTTGCTAGCTGATTGAACACCAAGAAATCAGGGCTGTTTGGTGAAACAAAATTACTTGCACTGATGCTTTCAGCTTTCTGATGATGGAACAATCTAGAACATGTGCTTGTTGGTTCATTGAAAATGTTTCAAGGTTGTTGTACAATACCTAGCTAAGCTCATTTCTTAACAAGGGTAATTGCGGCTAGATATGAATTCTTTAGTTTGTACTTGTGCTTATATTTGTATTCAGGCTTGTACTTTAATTAGCTTGTATGACAATTTGTATTAACACTGAACATGGGTTATATCTAGCTTGCAGGAAAGTTCAAAGCATAAATGCCCAATTACAAGCATTTTGCTTCACAGTCAATATTGTTTTGGTATGTCCTATACTGCAATTTCGTCTACCTCATTTTTGCTCTATAGAATTGTTTCTTGCTATTTATTTTCTAATGGCATACTCAATCTCTTCATTTGTTGATATGATATGCTAGTTTTATTTATAGCAAGATTGGAAATATGACAATTACTGAAGTCTCCTTACAAAAAACTGATGCTGTCATGGTGAATAAAATGCTGAATTTTGGTCTTCTATGATGCTATGTTTAGCATCATTAAAAATGATATTTGTCTTGTTGATATGAGCCGGAATTAAACTTCGAGCCTTTCAATATGCCCTAGACCAATCCTTTTAACCGCTGGCAATTAAACTGGTAAGTTGAGCCACAAGGTGGCTGCATAATATTAAATGTAGTTGGAGGAAATTACATTGCTTGTGTAGAGCTGTCTATGCTGTTTTTAGCATCATGTTTCTGGCCAGAGATCTCAAGTTTAAGACTGCTTCGTTGCAGCTTAATGTTTATGATTTGTCAGTTTGGATATTCAGTCCACTGATTGCTGTCTGGTTTCGTATGATGAGCATCGTTTTCTTACTTTCTCTAAGAAGCGTGGGGGATTGATCTGAAGTTCTGGTTTTCTGGTTGTTGCCTTGTTGAAAAGCTTGTCTCTTTCAGCATAGAGTTTACAGTGTCTGCAAGATGTCGCTCTCTCAAGTTTTGCCCATGTTCCTGTTTTTATGATTTTACCTGTTAATGCCTCATTGCAGACAAATTGTCTCTGTTCCAGTCGAACTTACCCACTTATTCCACTCCTATTAAAGTTGCTTAGGTTGATAAGGCATCCTTAACAATTTCTGAAAAGTGCGGAGTCCCTTTCCGATTCGGCGCATGCTCTGATAAGATTTGGTGTAATGTTTTGTCTATGAATGTTGCCCACATTCTGTTGGGACGTCATTGGATTTGTGATAAAAATGCCACTAATTTTGGAAAGGATAACACTTATATGTCCCTTCATAATGGAAAGGGGATTAAGTTAGCTCCCGTCGATCCTTCAGCTCGTGAGAACTATAAAGTAACCAACTCTAAGCCCTTTCATTCTAAGCAAAAGCCTAAGGAATTACATTTTGTAACTGGAGATGAATGTGAAGTAGAAGGATGGTAGTCTGACATGTTGCTAGCTTTTAGTAGCCAAAGCCGAACCTGGTTTTCCTTGTGCTGAGACATGTGAAGTATCCCGTGACCTAAGTATACCTTGACCTTAGTGAACTTCGTGGTGAATTTAAGGAGGTATCTGCCAATTAACTCCAAGATTTACCTCTCATGAGGGATATTCAACATGCTATATATTTTGTACCAGGATTGTCTTTACCCAACCTACCAAGTTTTCTCATTATAGGATGAATCCTAGTGAACGTGAGGAATGGAATAGATAAGTTGATGGGCTCTTCCAAAAGGGTGTCATTCAACATAGTCTTAGTCCTTGCGCTTCCCTCCTAACTCCTAAGAAAGTTGGTTCTTGTAGGATGTGCATTGATATTAGAGCCATTAATAAGATCACTGTTAATTATAGATTTCCTATTCCTAGGCTTGATGACATGGTGAATCAAATATAGTATCTAAGTGGTTTTCTACAATTGACCTTAGGGTAAAATACCATCATTCAAAGTTGAGAGAATTAATTAGAATTAATTAGACATGGAGATGAATGAAAATTGCCTTCAACATTCCTGAATGACTTTTTGAGTGGTAGTTATACCCTCTGGGATGACAAATGCTCCTAGTACTTTTATGAGAGCCATGACACATATCCTTTGTCCTTTATTGAGAAGTTCTTGGTAGTTAACTTTGATGAATTCTGATGTACAACCCGAACACCTAAAACATTTGAGGTTCGTTTTTAGGCTCTTCGAGTTGAAAAGCTATATGTTAACTTGACTAAGTGTTCTTTCTTACAATCTCAGGTTGTTTTCCTTAGGTTTGTTGTTTCTAATACATGTATTTTGGCTGATTCTGAGAAGTTTTCATGGGTTAGCTACTTTCTATAGGCACTTTATCAGAGATTTTAGTTCCATTATGGTGCCTATTATTAATTATCTGAGGAAAGGTGAGTTTAAATGGACCCAATTTGCCAAAGAAGGTTAAAGAAGCTTTTAACCTGATCAAAAAGAAAATGACTGAGGCCCTGTTTTGCGTCACTGTGATTTTACCAAAGTGTTTGATGTTGCTTGTGATGCTTCTGGGGGTTGGAATAACAGGAGTTTAAGTCAAGAAGGACATCCAATAGCGTACTTTAGTGAAAAAGTCGATGATTCTAGAAGAGATAATTACTCCACTTATGAGAAAGAGTTTTATGCTCTAATGCCTTGTTTGGAGCGTTAGGGAGATGATCTCCTTCCTAAGGAGTTAGTTCTTTGGAGTGATCATGATGCATTGAAATTCATTAACAACCAAAGAAGCTTAAAAAAAATGCTAAGTGGGTCGAGTTCCTTCAGGATTACTTCTTTGTGCTTAATCATTGTTCTAGTGTTCAGAATGTTGTTGCGGATGCATTAAGTAGAGTAGGACTTCTATTGTATAGATGGACTATAACCGTTAAAGTGTTTGATAAAAAAACTGAAAACTGAAAGACAGTTAGCCTCATGTCCTAACTTTACTGAGATTTGTGATGAAGTTATGAATGGTAACTTTTGTGGCTTTGTTGATTATATAATTGTGGATGGTTACTTGTTTAAGGGACCAAAGTTGTGTATTCCTAACACTTTGCTTCATGATTTTTGATATAGGAATTGCATTTGGGTCGGGAATAAGATTACTAGCTTGTTGCTGACCTTTTCTTTGGCCCTCCTTGAGAAAGGGTGTGGCCCGAGTTGTCTCTTTGTATAGGACTTGCAAACTTGCAAAAGTTAGGAAGCAAAACACTGGAATATATACTCCCTTTTCCTGAAAAGACCTTAGCATGGATTTTGTCCTAGGTATTCCTCGAACTCCTGGAGGTTCTCCATTCTTGTTGTTGTGAATAGGTTTTGAAGATGACACATTTCATCTATCGTAGTAAAACTGGTTAATCATATGCATCCCATGTTGCTGGGATCTTTGGGGAAATTGTTCGATTGCGTGATTTGCCCTCTTCTATTGTGCCCGATAGGAATTTTAATTTACGGATTTTTTGGAGGACATTGGGGAAACTATTTGGCACTCACTTGAAATTTTATGCTGATGGCAGGCACCCTCAAATTGATGGGCAGACTGATGTAGTCAACCGGAGTGTAGGTAACCTGTTTGGATGTGTCGGTGAGAAACCTAGTAATTGGGACTTGATTTTACCTAGGTAGCTTATAATGATGCTGTGCATATAAGTCACAAGTCTACAAGTAAGAGTCGTCCTTTTGAAGCTGTGCATGGTGTGATTCCTAGTCTCCTTGCTTGTTTAGTGCCATTGCCTATTGATTCTCGGCGTGCTAATTTGCTGAAACTTTCGATAAACATATTCATGCATGCTAATGTACATCGTAGGAAGCTAGAGTTTAATGAGGGTGATTATGTCATGGTCCAAATTTGTCCTAAATATTTCCAAAACATTCGTTTAAAAGGCTCTTTGCTCGGGCTGATGACCTTATCACATTTTGAAACGTTGTAGCTCTGATGCATATTTGATTGACTTACCTCCTGTTTATCTACCTATCTTCAATGTTGAAGATTTGACACTTTACCGAGGTACTTTTGACATTTTTTGCGAGTGTCCACGTTCTGTGACTTCTTCAGCTTTGGTGCCTAAGTTGCCTTCTATTGTGCCATCTAGTATTGATGATGTTGAAGCTATACTAGAAGATGACGTTATTAGTACTGCCACTGGTAGGTTTCAACATTTTTTGTTCTCATTGGAAAAGTCATCCCCAATATGATAATTCTTGGGTTTGTGAAGATGAACTGCATCACATAGCTCCTGATCTGCTCTACGAGTATCTTCATGACAACTCTCCGAGGGGCAAGTATTTCTAAGCCAGGGAGAAATGATGGAATTGCAAGAGTTTATTTTAGGAATAAATTTAGAATAGTAATTAGGAGATATTATGTGACAGAGTATTCTATTTTTAGTTTAGGATTATAGTTTGATTTAGATTATATTTCAATATTTCTAATTCGTATTAGGAATATTAGAGTTTCCTATTTCTATTAGGATTAATATCAGATAGGTTGCTTGCCTATAAATAAGGGGTCTGTGAACCTTGTTATTCATCTATTACCTATCATTGAATATTGAATACGTTGAATTACTATTGCTAAGCACATAGATGCTTATTTGCTCAGCACGGGGAGGCTGATTTTCCTTTCTGTTCTTCTCTAGACCCTTTTCCTCTCTTTCTCCCTTCCCGTTCTCTATCATTAAGGGAAGAAACTTTTAAATTCAGCTGAAAGTTGAATATTTTTCTTGTGCTATTACAAACATAAATTCTGATAACCCAGGAAGTAGTCAATTGGACCCTTTGGTGATGGATATAATTATCTGATAAGCTTATGTTGTCAACTAGCAATGTGTCTAAATTTTTGTCCTAAACATGGCCAAATGATCTGTCAACAACAACAACAATAATTATTTCCTTTAAAAAAAACAACAATACTTAATTGCCTAGTTGACATCAACTGATTAATTTATTAGGAGATGAATTATCTGTCCCTTACCTGAAGCCTAATTATATGTTCTCTTCATTAAGCAATTGCATTGACCTAGCATGCTTATCTTAATGTGTACACATTGTAAGCCTGCCGTCCTAGCTCTATGCTGCTTACACAAATGCCATTTCCTGAAAATTGGAGAGTAGAGCAGTTATTTAGTAATTCATATAGCTCGGAATTTTGTACCTCCCCTTTTCAGTTTCACAATCTAAAATCTGCCTGAAGCTTAGGTCGTATTGAATTGTACAAGTGTTTGTTTGTTCACAGGAATAATATTGTGAATGGCATATTAGATCATATTAAACATAGAGGTCATGTGACAAATATAGCGAAATTAGTCATAAATTGAAATTTTCTGATGAGGACTGTGTGGTCAAAGATGTCTATCATGCATACGAATTAATGTTGTTTTTGATGTTTGTTTTTTTGATGGTTTTAGTTGGGGGTGGGGGGGAGGGAATTGGGACCATCAATTATTGAGTGCTTCCATGAGGGTTCTTTTTAATTTTTATCATTTTATTTGAGCTGCTTTGACCTTTTTTTTCTTTTAAAATAAAATCACCCCTCCTTTCACCCCCCAAAAAACCAAAAGTCATTAGATGATGCTGGAGCTCAGTCAGCTGTAGACTGTTTTATATAATCACCCCTCCTTTCCGTTCTCTCTCTCTCCCCCCAAAAAAAAAAAACAAACAGGTCATTAGATGATGCTGGAGCTCTGTCAGCTATAGACAGTTTTATATAATCACCCCTCCTTTCACTCCTTACCTACCCTACGCCGCCCCCTCCCCCCAAAAAAAAAAAATATTCTCTGTTTTTTCTCCTTTCTTTGTGATACATAATTATGCTTCTTAGTGATTGGATTTGCTCGATGAGTTGGTGGTTTCGAGGAGTAATTGGCTTGGCTAATGTAAATGAGCATATTTTCCATTTCCTTTCTGCTCATTTTTACTCTTAAATTATCGCATCTAAAGAATTCTGTTTGAACTTGTGTACCTCTGATTGTTGCAGAAAGTTGAGGGTGAAGGTTTCCAAAATGTGGCGCTCATAGTTGGTGTGACTGGCATTTCTGGCAATAGTCTTGCTGACATCCTTCCATTGTCTGATACACCTGGAGCTCGCTGGAAGGTCTATGGCATAGCCCGCCGCCCTCAACCTGAATGGCAGTTTCATCACCACATTGAATACATTCAATGTGAGATGGTTGACCCTGAAGATACCCAAGATAAGCTTTCTTCTCTAACTGATGTAACCCATATTTTTTATGTTGGATGGGTCAACAAATCTAGTGAAGCTGAAAATTCTGTAGAGAATGGAAAAATGCTGCGTAACGTGCTTGCTGCGGTTATACCCAATACCCGAAACTTGCAGCATATTTGTCTTCAAACTGGTCGAAAGTATCACTCTCGTTCTCAGGACTTGTCTATTGAAGTTCAATGGCAAGGGCCCCAATTCAAGGAGGATTTGCCTGGAGTAGATATCCCAGATTGTTACTATAATATGGAGGATGTATTATTTGAGCAGGTTCAGCAAAAGGAGAATCTAACATGGTCGGTCCACCGACCTGCCATAATGTTCGGGTTTTCCCCTTATAGCACTAGGAACATTGTTGGCTCACTGTGTGTCTACGCCACAATTTGCAAGCATCAAGGGATTCCCTTGACATTTCCAGGCATACAGGCTGCCTGGGAAGGGTATTCCGAGGCAGCCGATGCTGATTTGGTGGCAGAGCAGCAAATATGGGCGACTCTCGAACACCCAGGCAAGAGGCAAGCTTTCAATTGCAGCAATGGGGATGTGTTTAGGTGGAGGGATCTGTGGACGATTTTGGCAGAGCAATTCCAGCTCAAGTTTGTGGAATTTGAGGCAGGGTATGGTCCCCTCGAGGAAATGATGAGAGAGAAGGGTTTGATATGGGATCAGATCACCGAGGAGTACGAACTACTGCCTACCAAACTCGAGGAGGTTGGGACATGGGGCTATGTGGATTCAGTTCTCAGTTGTGAGCTGGTTGTAGATAGTAACATCACCTGCAGCATGAGCAAAAGCAACACGTATGACTTTCAGGGTTCCAGAAGCACGGAAGAATCATTCCGTTATTGGATTGAACGGACAAAAATGTATAAGATTGTTCCCTGATCCATAAGTCATTAGGTTTGCAGGTGAACTTGTTGATGGATTGATCTGTCAATTGTGCTAGATTGTTATTTAAAATGAAGTAATGTTTTAGTTTGGGTGTGGAATTGATCAGGTTTGTAGCATGATTATGATGTTTTGTCCTACTATTGGTGAATACTTCTTGTACTGCCTCAAGAGCCAAATCTGGGAATAAAAGAGCACTTGACCAAGTCGCTGCTTGAAATCCTTCTCCATCTTACAAAATCAAAATAACATAGCATGACCTTATTATTGGCATAGTGGTCAAAACTAAAACTTTGGGTGTAAATTAGGTCTCAAGTTCGACCCCCGCCCCAATTGCATTATGATTGTACTATACTATCATTTGTGATTCACACCAACTAAAAAAATTGAAATGGAATTGATGGCATTTGACACCATTGTTTTGGCCGACTTTCCAATTTCCAAGAGAGTTTGCCTAGATTGAAATCATGTTGTCATAAGACTGAGAAAAATGTGAGACTAAATACTGATATTGTTTTTTATTTTTCAATGAGAAAAGCTTACTACACATGAGACTGGTGCATTTGAGGATTAACATCTTGGTTAATTTTTCTTTCCGATGGATCTTTGGATTGTATCCGTTGTTAGAAACAAGGGATACATGCATAAAAATGGTCATCTCTCTCTCTGTCACGTATCTACTTTCTTAATCACCGCAACCAGTCTTTAAACCACGCTCCCAATTTACCACGTCAGCAAAAAAAAAAAAGAAAAAGAAAGATGTCAAATAAGTTCGCGCCACTCGAAAATTTATAAACCCAAAAGCGCACAAGCCTCCCTTGAAGTTTCGTGCCTACACAAAGAAACAAAAGAGAAAAAGTCCAGAGTCAAAACCTAGCTTCTAAAAGCAACTTAAGACCCTAAAATATACAACAAAGGGGATTCTCACCAAAATGAAAAATCCATAAACACGAAGGAAGAGATCAAAACATTCAAAAACATGAATCTCGAGAAATACATAACAAATCCCATCAATGATCATAGAGGCTCTACTTGTAGATCAAGCAAACGAAATTCCAGCAGAAATTAATCAAAGTAGCTGCAGAAATTCAAACAATGGAGAAGCTCAACAATGCATATGATCAAACAAGGTATTTGATTAAAAAACCTAGAGAACTCTACTGCACTTTAAAAGTTCATCAAGATTTTGATTGAAAAAACCCAGAGAACTCTAACTAATTAGGGCTGTTCATTTGTCCAAGATTGGACCGAACTGACCGGACCGGCTTGGATCAAAGACCGACAAAGAAAAATGACTGACCGAGCACCCGATCAAATGTCCAAACCGGATTAGACCGCAAAAACCAGACTGAACTGAGACCAGACTGATTCAGACTGAAAAAAAAATTTGAATTCGAGACCAAGGAAGTAAAATTGGTAGGATTTACCCAGAAAGAACAACTAATTTGAAGAAAAGGTTGAAATAAAAGATCTCAATTTTGTAGTATATATCACAATTAAAAATAAAAAAAGTGAACAATAAATAAAATTGGGAAGAAAATACAATGGGAATTTCACTGAGCAGTTGGGAAATTATGAAATTGGGCCAAGTGAGGAGAGAAGAGATTCACGAGAGGCTAGACAGAAAGATCCGTGAGAGATTGAGAGGCGGACAGAGACATTGAGAGGACGACAGAGGGCAGACAAGTAGTCGCCGGAGACAGAGGGCGTGGCCGCGGGCGACTGGCCGGGCGCCGAGAGAGAGACAGAGAGTCACAGAGAGGCAAGAGAGAGTAAGGGTGGTATAACTACGTGAGCCTGAGAGAGAGGCAGAGAGCATAGAGCAGAGGGGAGGGCGTTGCCGGCGGCTAGGTAATCGGACAGAGAGGGCATGGGCGACTAGGTGAGAGAGAGAGAGAGGCAGAGAGGCCAAAGAGAGAGAGGCAGAGGGAGAGGGCGGGAGGGAGGCAGGCAGGCAGCCAAGTGCAAGTCTTAAAGTTTAAAAACACAAAAAAAAAACCCGTCTTTAATCGGTCCTCGGTCTGGACCGGTAAACCAGTGGACACATCTGAACCAGACCAAAGACAGAATAACAAAAAATTCTAGGCCAAGGACCGGACCGAACTACATCGATCAGTCCTGTCTAGTCGGTCCGATCTGGAATGGACATGCCTAACTAAAATTGATACAACAAGGTATTTCATTCAAACAAGGTATTTATTGAGTGCTCAAAATTTGTATTCTATAGTGTTTAAAATATCATTAATAATGATAAAAATCCAACGAGTAAAATAAACCACTTAGTGCATATGTTACATGAAAAAGAATACATCCCACAACTAATGCTCATATAGACACACATGTTGAAAATCTGTATTCAATGACATTCAAATATTACTCAAAATATGTAGTCAATAATGCTCGAAATCCACTCAGTAGAATTAACCACTTAGTACACATGTTAGATGACAAAAGATGCATCTCACAACTAATGCTCATAATTTACATTAAATAACAAAATAGACACAGTAACAATGCTAATAAAAAAATGTGCACACATAGATTTCAAAAACTTCGTAAAGTATTTTTCAAAAACATCCTATAGAATGCTCAAAATCAAATATAGAAATGTATAACATGTACAGTTGCAGAGGAAGTAGACTCAGATGAAGAAATTCCAGAAGACGGTGAACCAATCATCAAAATGCAAAAGAGCATAAGCCTTGACACAGATCCGGAAAATGAATACTGCCACAAGATATCATGCAGCTTCTCCAAAACAAAAAGAATGACCTATCAAATGTAGAGCAACAAAAAAATTGAACGAGCTAATGAGCAAATTGAAGAGCAAAGAAGTCAACTCAGAGAAAGAAGCACATGAACTATGTAATGACTCTGCCATGAGGATAGATTCAATGTTTCAAAATGAGGCAGGGAGAACACATGAAACAAACAAGGACAAAGCAAGAAGTTGGAAGAAAAGGAAAGGCCTACACAAAGGCGATCACAAGAACAAATTGGAAAGAAAAAGTTTACTTTGATATTGATAAACAGGGCATATGCACAATAACAAGGCACTTGATGGAACATATAAAAAAATCTATCATCCGGATCAACGTCATCTCCTAATGTCTCAACCGAAAATAGAAAAAAAAATCAGCTAACGTATCTAACACAGAGATCTAGGGGACTCTAGCCTCAACGCCGACCAAGAGGCTCCCTCCCAACGAGATCAAGGAAGTCCTCGCTACAATTTGAAGTCCGAGATAGAAGGTTAACGAGTTATCTAAGCCTCAAACATATTAGCTCTAGCCTAAACTGACCAACATGGTTAGTTGAAGTTTGAGACAAGGAGGGACCAAACACATGCCCTCCCTAAAAGTGAAGGTGTCTTAGTCACGACAGGTTAAGAAAAGGGTTATTTTATTTAGGCATTTCAATCTACTTTTGGTGGCTAATTGTCATTTCAAGTTGTACTTTTCAAATTTTTCCTTTTAAGTTATCAATTAGCTTTAAAGTTAAACATGTATTAAGTAGCTTAAGGCTCTGTTTGGACCTAGAAAAGTAGCTTGAAAAGAAAAAAATTTGAAAAATTATTTTTTTCCTTTGTTTGGATTAAAGAAAAAGCATGGGAAAATGTTAAGGAAAGTTAGTGTAAAAAATTTCTTTACTAAAACCAAACGAAAATGGTTGGAAAATAAACTCAACCCTCCACGAAGGCCCACCCCCTCTCGCTCTTGGCTCGGCCTCTCCGCTCTTCGCTCGTCTCGCTCCACCTCTCCGCGTCCTGCTCCACCGACGTCTTCCTTCACCAGCGTCCTTCTTTGCGGGTGCTAAGGAGGACCTCCCTCGAGCCCCTTGCCTCCTACAGCCCTTCTCTCACCGGGCTCTCCTCTCCTCGCTCTCCTCACGCTATTCTCTGCCGGTGCTCTTCTTTGCCATCGGTCTCTAACCTTCAAGCAACTCCCTCTCTCTCTCTCTCTCTCTCACCCTCTCTCTCACCTCTGGTAACCCATCCCCTTCTCATATCTCGCAAACTAGGGTTTTAGGGTTCAATATGGATTCGAGTGTTCATTTGGACAAATTATGTGAATTTGAGGGCATTTGATGTTGTGTGTTGTTGATTGAGTGTATTTATCCATCCGGGTTGGTTCAATTTCTATAGATAGCTATACTTTGTGTGGATGAAAAGTATTGTTTTCATCCTTGAGAAATGAGAACGTTTTGTTTGTGCTTGAATGCTCGATATTCCAAAGATGTGACGCTTTACGTATCTAGAGACCCGAATTATTCTACGTTCTACAATTATTCCAAAGATCTTTATGGACTTTGTGTCTATGTGAATGAAAGCCTTAGACTTAGAACTATGATGTGAAATCAAAGTTTGGTGTTACTATTTTAATGTGATTTCTAAGGACTAAGATGTATGTGATTCAGTGGATCACGTCAAGAAAACAGATCAAACTCAAATGTGATATCATGAATGTCCAAGGAAGAATCTTTTCATTTTCATCATATAAAATCTAGCGATTATATTTGGAATATAATCATATGATATATCTTATAAGCATAAAGGCAAATTGTATGCTTCAGGTAATGTTTTTGGAAAATTTGGAGTGTTGTTTTATATGAAAAGTGTTATGTTAGTTAAATGATGAGTAAATATAACACTATTAGTTATTTTTGGTCGCACATCTCTTTCCCAATATGAATAGATATGATGACATAGAGAAATGTAACCCATGACTTATGTAGTCGAGTGAGAGCTCGTTGACCATTTTTGTAACAGTCACAATTCTCGTATTAGTCATGAGAGAATCAATTCCGGAATCAATTTGTCATTATTGAGCCATTTAATTATGGGATTATATCTTTGTTTAAATGGAGATATTCGGTGGTCTCGATGGCAATAGCTAATCTCATAAACTAATTCCTCTCCATTGTCATTCTCATTCTCATTCTCCCACGCATTAAGTAATCATTCCCGGGTTATTAGGTTTGAGTTAGGACTAGTTACGACGACTCTTATAGCCATTATGAATTTTACACTCGTATTCGTGACTACGACAAACATTCCATGGGCTATAAAGCAACAGTTAATCCGATCGCTTCCACACTAAGGTTAATCCTTATATTGCAACAATTGTAAATGTTGGACGAGATTCATAAAACGACCACTTAGGCTCGTTCACTCCCACTTAATTAGACTCCCTCCTTATCTAGAAAAGGTTCCTGAATAAGTGGGATATCAAATGAAGTTGAGATTGACTTAGCTTCTCAACAATAAGGATAGGAGCGGATGCTCCTATTTAATCTGTAATGGGATATACAGAGAGAAATGCGCGAATACGAGAAAACGAATATACGAGCATAAGTTGCTTCTCTCGGATTCTTCCCGAAATCCTCTGCTCTTCCTCACGGTTAGACCTACCATCTTAGGGTCTTCGGGTTTGAGACGTGGCTGTTTCCGGCGACTCTAATAGCCGTCGGATATACTTGTTCGGGTGACACTGGTAGAAACGGACTTCGGACACAACCGGACTTAAAGTGTTCGTGATGCGGGAATTCATTTGTGGGCTATCGAACGGCAATCGATCCATTCGCTTCCGCAACTACTAATGTTAGTCCTTATTTACAAATATACCTACAGTAAACATACCAAGATGAATGAAGCTAATCCCTTCCGGCATTTTTCGATCACAAATGTAGAAAAATGTCAAAAGTTAGTGAAGAAATCTATGAGAAAAATATATAAGTCTATAAGAAGAAAAGATAGAGATTCACTAGGAAAGATAAATAAGAAGGAAAGATAGAGATTCACTAAGAAAGACAGCTATATCAACTAATGCAAAGCAATCTCATACAAACGACTCAGCTGAGAAGATGAAACACTAGCCCCTCCAAGATATCACAAAAAAGAATCCAAATGAATGTGTAAAATCCAAAATACAAGAGAGCACAAAATGATAATCCAAATGTAACCAACAGCACATAACACATCCAGAGGGAAAACTGGCAGCGGCTGAATGCGCTAGCTTAGAAGAGCAAGGCAAGAAGAGCACATCCGGAAACCAAGCTTATAAGAAGCTTTGACACGATCATCCTCTCTACTCCACTCTGCATTTCCATGTAACAAGATGAACAATAAGATCAAATCAAATTACAAAGGGACACAGACAAGATGTACACTTATTTGTCACCCACTCTCTCTTTCTCAAATCAAATAAAAGAGGTCACTTTGTCCGACCTTAAATTTAGAAAGTTTGGAAAAACATTTTGCTTTAATCTACTTCAAATAGAGGAATACTACACGAGCCTAAGCAATCACATGGATTTACAAATAAATAAAAGGTTTTGCTAAGGACGATGGTTAAACAAAGTAATTATGATAATTATTCACCTTCATATAAAAAATACATCTTAATTAACTAATTAATACTCCCTCCGTTTAACAATACATGTCATTTTAACTAACTTTTTCCTTTCATAATATTTGTCACTTTATAATTCCAATGATATATTAATAACTAGTTTTTCAAATTTACCCTTCTTAATTATTTTTTTACTTTTAAAAGTTTATCATTTTTATTAATATTATAACATATTTAATTTTATTTAATTATTTACTTCTTATTATTCACATAAAGATGGAAAGGAGAAGAGATAGTGAAAGTGATACAGAGAGAGAGGATACAAGAAGGAGAGACAGACTATTATGATAAAAGAAATTTTGTGAGATTAGAAATCCAGGAAGATAAAAAGACTATTGTGAGGAAAGAAATTTTATGAGATTAGAAAATCTAAAAGAGAGAAATTTGAGATTAGAAGGAGAGAGAAGAAGAAAGAGAGAGGTGCAATTTTATTATAATAAAAAAAAGGGAGATAAAAAGTATCAGGCATTTCATCACTTTACTAACTTTTACCTTAATTTTTCTCTATCCTCCTAAAATGATTAGCATAGCTATGTTGTTTGCACTAGTTGTTTGAGGAAAAGATGTTCGCTAAAATTAGTTGTTTTTAAAAAATTATTTGATAAAATTACATTTATGCCCATATGTTAGTTTTATTAACTATTTTATACATTATAATTATTTTTATTTCATATTCATATTTCTTCTCAAAATTAATTAATAATTATGTGATATATAAAATTACATTTAGGGGTGTTTAGTTAGAGGTTTAGTAATGAAATTTGATATCTTTAGGTATCAAGTTTCCATAACTTGTATTTGGTTGAACTTTTAAAGAATAAGATTTGATTTTTAGGGTATCAAATCCCCTCAAATTCAATGATTTTGATTCCTCCCATTTTTTAGATGTATCAAATCTCAATCCTTCAAGGAATTAGATTTTCTTTTTCTAAAAAAATATTCATGAAATCCCATTTTCATTAAATGCTAATTATTAATAAAATATATTTATGTTTATTTTTATTTTATGATATGTAACTTAAATTTTTCAAATGTTACATAAGTGATAAATTTTATGTAGAAAATGTCACTTTTGCACTTAGACGAAGGTTAACATGAATCTTATTTTATGTAGAAAATGTTACGTTTTGAAATAATTATTTTCAAATAAAGCTTATGAAGTTCATTTGTTATCATTTTGATTTTGTTATCATATTTTTTTTATTATAATGGTATATAATTTTGGTCTATAAATTTGATAAAATAATAAAGGAATAATTAAAGATAATAAATATAATTTATTTTAAAAAATAAAGGTTTATAAGTGGTCCACATTTACAAGGAAAAACATAATTTTAGTTTAGGGAAATGTATTAAAAAGAGTTTTAATTTCATTCCACAACTAAACCAAACAAGTAGAAATTGAGTTCGATTTCATTACCGATATGAATCAAACACTTGATTTTATAAATCAAATCTGATTCCATTCTTCTCAAATTTCAGATTTCATTTCATTTCATTTCATTCCACTACTAGTGAACTAACCAGACCCATTATACCTTCTATACAATTTTCATTATGTATATTGTTTTGAAGTTTATTTTTAATAATATATTTGACATTTATGTGACAAATATTTATTTATTATAATAGACTAAATTATTTGTCAAAATATAGAAAATATAAAAATAAAAAATATTAACTTAAATATTTATAATCATTCTATATTATTGTTCCAAAATTGGAAAAACATGAACTAAAAAATATTCACCTAAGTGTAATTTTAATGACAAGCAACATAATTTCACCAAAATGTAAAGAATAATATGGTAATTTTAAATATTAATTGTAAGAAACTCTTCCAAAAACTATTCTAAAGAGTTTTTGTAAAATAACTTTTGGGTACAAATAATTACTCCAAAATCATTTTTACCAAATATTCCAATCAACTTTTGACTCAATCAGCTAAAAGAGCTTTTTTCAAAAGCGAAAAGTTATTTGCCAAATACCCTAAATCTTTCACATGATTTCAATTTATTTTTCTCGATTTCGTGGATAGTCATATCCCAAATTTAGATGCTTTTGACTAGGATTTTTTTGTTTTTTTGATCTTCAACCAAGTATTCATGAGGCATTACATGATGAGTACCTTCGCTAGGGGTGGGCGGGACCGGATACCCGGTCTTTTTGGTCGACCTGGTCCTAACCGGGTCCAAAATCTGGACCTGGTTGCCCTTATGTTTTTTTTTAATTTTTAGATATCACTAAATACTCACAACTTGGGTGCCCGGAAAATAGCCTGGAGGAAAAGGCGAGCCTCGGCGAGGGTAAGGCAAGAAGCGTCGGCGAGCAGTGAGGGAGCAGCGCGAGCGAGTGAGAGCGAGAGCGGCACGCCGACGACGGCGAACACCGGAGCAAACGCGAGCGAGAGATCAAAGAAGAGAGAGAGAGCGCGACGGGGAGGCGGACACCGGAGAGGAGAGCGAGCACCAGCGGCATCGAAGCCAAAGAGCGAGCACGTCGGCGAGGGCAAACAGATGGAACAAACGCCGCGACGACAGAAGAGATCAAAGAAAAAGAGAGTGCGACGGGGAGGCGGACACGGGAGAGAAGGGAGCGAGAGGAGAGCGAAGAATTAGGGTTTGATTTTCATTAATTTTTTTTTTTTATAAATAAAATCGGGTAACCGGATCCGGTCCGGGTCCGGGATTTTACTACCCGGTCCTGGACCCGATTATAACCGGGTCCTACAATTTGGACCCGATCCCGGTCCCGGTTCAACCGGGTCTAATTCTGGACCCGCCGGGTCCGGACCTATTCCGTGTCCGAACCGAGTACCCGAATTTATGCTCATCCCTACCTTCCGCCATGCGAGGAGGGGAGCAAATAAACCAATATGAGTTAGGGCAAATTGGACAATAGAGAAACCTTTAAAGGAGGGGGATGGAATAGGAAAGTTTTTAATAGAGTTGAGAGTTTGACGATTAATATCTTATATTGATTTTAATTATGAATAAAGATATATTCATTAGTTAATTAAGATAAGAATTCAATGTGTTTTTAATAATATCAAGGTGAATAATTACCATAATTACTTTACTTAATTATCGCTCTAAGGGTGATAATTAGTAGAATCGATAAATAAAACCATGTAAGTATCAAAACTGGACATCTTCTCACACAAATGTAGGCAAGATCTAACTCTAAATCTTCTTAATGAATCTTAGCTATGCTAATCATTTACTACATAGAATTAGAAATTCAGGTAATATTAGTCCCTTCATAGTAGTAGAGCCTTAAATAACTAAGAGTATGTTCGAATTAACGTTTATAATCGCTAACCGTTAATAACCGCTCATATATCTCATAACAATTAGTTATAACCGCTATAAGAACTACCCATTATAACAACTAATCATAAACTCATATTATTATTATTATTATTATTATTATTATTATTATTATTGCTAAAAAATATTATTATATTTAAAAATTTTAGTAATATCATTACTATAATCATTATTGTTATTATCATTATCATCGTTCTAACTTGTTATTATAATGGTCGTCATTGTCATCGTTATAGTACTCTCACGACAATTTCATAATATTTTTAAATAATATTTTCATACAACATTATTATTTTTATTATTATTATTTATTATTTTTTATATTTTTATTATTATTATTTTTATTATTACTCTATTATTATTAAAATATTAAATATTAATATTATTATTACCATTATAACAACTTATAACCGCTATACAATTTATAAGAATTATAACCGCTAGTTAGAACAACTTCATACCAACTTGTAAAGTCTCATAAACATTATAAACGCTATAGCTAGTTAATTTTACCTGCTAAAACAAACCGCCCGAATTCTATGTTCATTTGCTAACAGAAAAGGATTTTTAGACAGTGAAAAACCTTCCCGTTAGTATGTGGATTGCGGGCCTTCCCTGAATGTCACTTTCTGAAGCCTACTAAAACTAGAATGAGAGGAAACAGAAGACTCAGTGGCTAAAAGTAAAGATATGGCATTTTTGCCTGGCAGGCAACCAAACAAAGCCAGTTTAGTCATGCATTGTCCAAGAGATCTAATGTTCCTTTTAAGTTAAGCAAATTTCTTTTTACCCTGCCCTCTTAATTGAATAATCCTAATAAATTATTAACTTAGTTGTGCCAATTAACTAATTAGGAGTATCGATTGTCCAATAGGCAATCAGATCCGATCCAGGTCAAGATAATTCTATCCAAATTTAAGTCAAATTCATATTGACCCTACCCAATTTGAACATATCTAGAATTTTCCTAACCAATATAATATATTTTCATGACAAATATTAGACCAATTAACAACAAATACAACTTAACAAAATGGCTTAATGGCCCACCATGACGCATTTCAACAATCTGAATATAACTAACCAAACTTAAATCCACCCAAATCCAATCCGATCCCAAGTTACTCAGTACTGAAATAGTCTCAGTAATTAATCGGCTATGGTGAAAACGAAGTAAAAGCAGTAGATCTAAGAATACAACGCTCCAGATCTGACCATATTTGCTACTAAAGATTAACCCAAGTTAGAAAAAAATGAAGAAATGAAGAAATGAAGAGATGATCGACCGACAAGTGAAATCCATACCTGATCTTCTTGAGCACCAGAAGGTTCCGGAGAAAGAGCGTCCACACTGGGGCCTGGAGCGCCGTTGGGTGGGGCGGGAGGGCTAGAGAGAAGTGGAGAAGGGGCTGGAGAAGCCGCTATCTTCTTGCTGGGGGCGGGAGCAGGGGTGGCTGTAGGCGGAGAAGCTAAGGGAGCTGGTGGAGGGGTGGCTGGAGGAGGGGCGGATACTGGGGGAGGAGTCACCGGAGGAGGGGTGGCCACTGGTGGTGGGGTTGCCGGAGGGGGAGTGGCGGGGGAGGGACAGACACCGGTGGGATAGTTGCGGGAGGTGGAGTAGCAACGGGTGAGGGAGTCGCGGGAGGAGGGGCGGAAACCGGGGGAGAAGTGGCCAGAGGTGGAGGAGAAGACTGGGGAGGTTTTGCTACTGGAGGAGGGGACTGGGAGGTGGGTGATGGAGAGGCGGTTGTGGTGGGAGGGGCGGCGCTTTGAGTCGGGGGAGAGGAGGTGGCCGCCGGAGGAGACTGGGTGGGAGAACCTGCCGGAGATTGGCCGCCGACTCCGGCCACGACAATGCAGATGAGGCCAAGCACAAGCATGGCCTTCAGATCCATCTCGAACCCGATGCTAGGTCGTACTCTTATCTTAGGCACACACCCTGGCTTAACGTGCGCACACAGTAGACACCGAACAGAGACTGTGAGTTGGAGAGAGTGAGGGGCGAGTGGAAGGAGGAGTGAGAATAAATAGTGGAAAAAGGGCTGGAGGGGGATAGCTGGTTGCGTAAGGAAGGACCGACTCTATTAAGCGTAAGCACAATAACAATAGCACTCACATGTCTCCATCATATGACTACCAACCAGTGGGCCTTTCTTAGCTGTGGCCCAGGTAGGGATGTCTGACCTGAAATCTCAACCAAAATCGCCATCATGCCGAAGTCTACGTTTCTCTTTTTAGTGAAGGAAAAATTATACTCCCTATCCTGCAAGCCCAAACAAAAAATTTGAATTCTTTTAAAGCTGTTAAATTAAAAACCTCAATTTCACATGAGGGCGCATTATTGAAAACACATAGGAGCACGAAAGGAGAATAAAAGATAGCCGTAAAATAATATATATAAGAGTATATATATTTATGGCTTTAAAAGTGAAAGAAACAAAGAAGCAGTAAAATGTTGATCCTCTGGTATAATCTAGGTGTATGTATAAAATAATACAATTTAATTTTATATAGTTAAAATTTTAATTCATTATTAAAGAAGAGAAAACATTGTCAAGACATATAACAAAAACACAGTAAGGAAAAGTAAATTTTACCATACCATCTCTTTATACGCTAATATTATAGTTAATATTTAAGGAAACCTATTTTTTAACTTTATTTTAAATAATTTACTGTTGATTAGTATTGATTAATATTGTTCGGTATTGATTATTGTTTATCGGTGTCAATTATTGATGATTAATGTCGATCAAGTATTGAATATTAAGAAATTATAATTAAAAATATAATTAAGTGTTGACCGATTTTTATAAGTTTTGATTAATGTTGAATATTGATGATAAATAGTTATGGTATGTCATATGAACTTGGTATGGAAGGTAGCTATAAAAATATTGATCCCAAATCCAAATTTTTTTCTTTTTAAATGAAAACATGTAATAATTATCCCACTAATTACATTAGGTTAAATGTTAAAAGGTAAGATGGATTGGTATTGACAGATTTTGTATGGGATGTCCTTTGTTTGCTTTACAAGAAAGCATTGAGTTGATAAAAAGTGTCCAATGTGTCGATTTTAAAATAAATGTTGCAGTGATGTTAGACATGTATTGCCTTGTCTATGGGTGTATTGTGATGATAACATAACAAATTATTAATAGTTTAAAAAGAAATTGAGAGCATATATTTCGGAGAAGTTAATAACAAGCAAACATGTATTATGGTTGCCGTAAAATGGTAACCACGGTAATCATGATAATTTTTATAATATGAACTGTATATGTGTCATGATTTAATCTCAACTATTAATTAATTTTAAATTTGATTAAAATTATAATTTTATTTTTGCAAACTTATATAAAGTTGATTAAAAAATATATAAAATTATTTTTGATAGTTGTTGTTTGGCTCAATGTATAGTATTATTCATTCAACTAAAACCTAAAAACATGCAAATTAAAATGGAAGAACTAATTATGTTGGGACATCCATTGTCTCCGGCGAGAAGTCATGACTCTCTCTCTATCTCTCTCAAAACCCCCAAAAAACGATAGATATGAAAAAGAAGATAGATATTCCTGAGATAGGAATAGGGCAGTTGCATACTTGATCCTCTCTTTCTTTTGCCTTTCATCTTCCCCTGCTTTCACCTTTACTTTGGTCAGTTGTTGCACCATTTTTCTGGCAAGATCATGCTCCCCTCCAAGGCAAAATTTAGATTATTGCTATTTAGGGAATCTGGTTAATTCTTGTCATATTTAACAATCTTTTTCTTATTTTCCGCATATATAGTATTTTTACTATGATTTCATAATTGCTTTGACTCGCCCTCCGTCTTTTCCGGCGACCCTACGCTAAAAATTTTCCGGCGAGATTTTGCCCCTATTATATGGTTCTTGCCGAAATATGAAAAAGGATGGTGTCACCGGAAACAATGAAACACAGGATGGGTTATAATAGCAAAACAGGGAGGATGTCGAATTGTCGGAAAACATATGTTGTGTCTCGCCGGGATTGATGAAATCCGAGGAAGGAGATTGCCGGAACGAATGAAGTCCATGCCAAGATTATATTTTTAATATTTTGGTGTAATTGGGGGAAATTTAGAGAACCAAACAACTCCCTAAAAATTAATATTGTTTCCTATTTATCAAATTTTATGAATTTAAAAAAATATTTTTAAACTAATGATAAAATTACAGAAAATTGACGGTGAAAATCTACTACACTTGGAGGCTCTATTTAATTTTAAGAAAATAAGTTGAAAAGAAAATTTAAATATAAAAAAGTGATGAGGAAAAAAGTTAAGTGAAAATTAATTTTTTTCTTGTGTTTGGTTAAAGGGAAAATAAACCTTTTACCCATCCACCACATTGTCACGAAGAGAAGAGAGAAAATATTCAATAAGCATTGATTAATTGAGAGGAGAGAGAAAATTTTTCATGACATTACTTAATAGAATTCTCTCTCTCTTTCTCCATTTCTCTGTTTTTGTGAAATTTTTCTTCCATTTTCTTCTCAATTTTGGAAGGAAAATATAATTGATCAAATTGACAAAATTTTCCATGAGTTTTTCCATCAAACTTTTTTTCTCTTTTTTTCTTCAATTCAAACAAGGGAAAGAAATTTATTTTCCACATTTTTTTCTTTCCTTCTAATTTTCTTAGAATCAAATGGAACCTAAATGTATGGTCAAGATTATATGAGTTATAATGGTTGTCATGGTTACTATTTTACGACAACCACTATATCCGCACTGTAACAATAAAGTTGTTATTTTGTATGTCCAGAAAATCGATGATTCATAATTTGCTTGGAGGCCTAATGTAATTTCAACTTCATCCATAATATGATGGATAAAAATTGCCTTTTGTTTGCTTCAAATTAATAAAATAACCAAAACGAAATAGAAGTGTTGATAGGAAAGAAACATTAGTATTTTTTAGGGAAATATCAGGTACAGTTGGAAAAATATAGAATTTGATTTAATATATAAAATCAAATAAATTCAAGAAAAAAATTATTCTTTGCTCAATATTCAGCTTATAGGATTAGATAAAGTAAACAAATTACTCCTTTCGTCTAATTTGTTTGTATAGTTTGACGATACACATGAAATAAGATTTTAGTCAACGAATTTATAATTGACAATAATGCCCCAAGTTTGCTCAAAAATTGGAATCATTACACTTCTCAACACAGAAGATGGGTGTTAGAATTATAGTCATTATATCACTAAGGTTTCCATAAATTATAAGGACATAACAACATATTCATTTTGGCGTTTATTACAGTTAACTACTTGTAATATCTCAAACCAATTCGCAATAGCCTAAACTCTAATCGTAATGACTCATAATAATTTGTAGTTAATTTCAGATAATTGTAACCATACTTTCAGCTAATTGTCACCACTTATAATAACTTGTAAAAGCTCTTAACCACTCATAAAAATTATAAATTAATCATAATATCTCATAAAAACTAACAACTAATTTTTAACGAGTAAAACAAACTGGCTCTTGAAAAGGAAAAGAGCCTAATTTATTTTTCAATATATGAAAACCAAGCAAATATTTTGGGACACCTTAAATAAAATAACTATAACACAACCTATTATTATTATTATTACTAGTCCGGACCCGTGCTATACACGGAGTAATGTTGTATAATGTATAATTTAAGAAATTATTGAATTACGGAGCAATGTTGTACTTGTGAGTTTCTTTTTCTTGATTATTTGATTTTATTGAATGGTTTCACTTTCAACAATATTCTTTTACATGTTATCCCCTCATAACAAAAACGCTTTCGTGATTCATCAAAGTTATCGAACCCAACATATAAAAATCATTAGAGCCCAACACACATTCATCTTCCAATCATTCTAAATTTCAAAAGAATAAATAAATAATCTAAAATAATAAATAAAAAAATGTTAAAAAATATCATCAAAGTTTTAAGATTGCACCCGTGATTTGGAATATTAAAAAGCCGGACTCCTTTAAGAGTCAAACAATTTAAATAATCTTAACTCATACAGCTTATAAAAATAGTGTGACAATATATTTGGGTATCAAAAGGTAAATATTAGTAGGAAAAAGAATAATATATGATGGGTAGATATTGAGTTAGATGACCTATAGATGACAATAAATATCACTTATGTCACAAATTAGTATTACAACACAAAGTTCATCAAATTATTAATAAATAATATCAAACTTATAACTCATAACTCTCTACAAAGTCAATACTAATTTAATTTAATAGAAGCCTAGATAAATATTTATATGCAACCAACCTACTAAAACATAATTTGACTTAAATATTACATGTGAACTCTTAAAAAGTATACATATACCCATAATGAGATCTCATTTTTTAAAAATTATAAGGTGAATATAATGATTTATCCATTCTTACCTACCTCTACACACAAAGATAATTAAACATATAATAACTACTTATATTGAGATTAATAGTGAAAAATACTATATGATAGAAGTGATCCAAAAATATTTAACAATAATAGGTAATTTGTATCATAGTAAAGGGCGTGATAGGTCAATTCGCGACGTAGGGTAATAAAATCATATATGCTTTGTACTTATATTGAAAATTGATCGCAATTTTAGTAGTGAATTAATGGGGCAAAAATATTGATACAATTGAGATTTTATAAATACATGTTTTACTCGATTAACAACCAATTGTTTCCCTCGAGACACAACTTTTCCTCTCAATTAATTAACACAATAAGAGTAACATAAAGTTCTATTTCAAGATGGCGGGGAGGTATGATGGCAAATACTCATCTTTTAATAATTTAGAAAATTTACAATAGTAAAAGATATGATTTAAATATGTTTGTCAATAATAAATTACGAGATAGACATGTTAGGAAGAAACTAAAATAAATTGTATTTGTAACAAAAAAATGATTTGTATCTTGTGCAAAAATTTTGAGACAAATGAATTTATTCGAAGTCATATGTTTTTAATAGAAGTTGGCATATTAAGTTTGCAATCCTTTAAACATAACACAAATTACGAACTTAAAGTTCACAAATTATGAACTAAAGCAATATAATTCCTAACTTTTTATTCATTATGTTTTATTCCACAACATATTTGAATCATAACTTTCTATCTTGTAGGCATTTTTAATTATTAATATCAAGTATATATGTAGTTGTTATATTTTTATTATATTAATTTATGATTTCTTTAAGGTTTATTAAATCATTCGGTATATAGGATGAATGTAATAACCAAATTGCTTCATCGGATAGTTAAATATTTAAATATTATTTTTATAACATGTTCCTGTTGATTTTAATTTTAAAAATTCTTATAATAAATATATTTTGAACTAATATAATTTTATGACACCAAGTCAAAAAACACCATCAACAATGAAAAATTAATAATTTTAGACAAAATTATTATATTTCAGCCCAAAATAATATTGCATATCAATATACATAAAAATAAATGAGAGCTAATATACAATTCAAACCTTAAATAAATAAATACATAAATATATATATATTAATTTTATTTTATGTCTTAATATATTTTAATTTTCAGATTACTTGTCTGTTCGTTTTTGTTATTTTTTAGTCGGTTTGTTAGAAGTTAGAATAAAATTAGTCTTCTTCGATTAATTTTATTTTTATATTATTATAGGGTTTAGTTAGTATCTTTTTAATCTTTTAGTATTAATTTTCTTAGTTTTTATAATTGATTTGATAATTTTTTAGATTTTTTGCTAATTTAGGCTAAAGCAGGTCTTTAATTTAATAAATTTATAAATTTAGTTTTTTTATTTTGATTTTAGGTGTTTAGGATATATTAAGGTCTAAAAAATAATTTTAATATTCTGGTAATTTAATTATTTATTTTCTCATTTATTTAGTGCAGTTTATTATTTGTTTTACTTTCTATTTAAAATTATATTTTTATTTTATTATTTTTAATTCTGTTTAATTTTTCTGGAAACCATAAAAAAATATTTATGGGTTTTAGGCTACTTTTATATTTTTTCAGATTTTTAATTTAATTTATTATATAATTTTGTATATTTGTTATTTATTAATTTTCTACTTGGTTTTGTTTTTATTTTCTGTTTTATACTTTTATGAATTAATTAGGATGATTAATTATTATTTAATTTTTATATTAAGATTAGATAATTTTATAATATATAACTGATTTGATAATTTTTCAAACTTATTTACTAATTTAGGTTAAAGCATGTTTTTAATTTAATCAATTTATAAATTTAGTTTTTTCCTTTTTATTTTAGGTTTTTAGGTTATTAGGTCCAGAAAATAGTTTTAATATTTTAGAAATTTAATTATTTATTTTTGTATTTATTTAGTGCATTTTATTATTTGTTTAACTTTTTGTTTAAGATTATGTTTTTATTTTATTATTTTTAATTTTGTTTAATTTTTTGAAAAATTATATATAGTATTATTATTATTATGAGTTTTATTATTATTATTTTTATTTTGGTAAGGAGTAAAAGAGAGTTCATATATAAGTGAAAATCTTTCTTTTTCAAGAATAAATTATCATTTTTTTATTGGACGAAATTCCTAAATTCACTCTCGGCACGCCATGTCATACTTTTGAAAAGATTGCTATTATATAGTATATAGATAGATTATTATTATTATTATTATTATTATTATTATTATTATTATATTATTATTATATTATTATTATTATTATTATTATTATTATTATTATTATTATTATTATTATTATTATTATTATTATTATTATTATTATTATTATTATTATTATTATTATTACTACTACTACTACTACAACTATTACTATTGTTGTTGTTGTTGTTGTTGTTGTTGTTGTTGTTCTTGCTGAAATTTAAATAAAGTGTTAAAGCATGATTAATATAATTTAGCACACGATATTTATGATTTGAGCACATGTTTAATGGATTATTAAAGTATCAAGATACACCATGAGTAAGCAAGAGAAAAGCCATTAAGGTTGGGGATTGATTTTATTCATAATTTCTAGAAATAATTAAGCAATTATTGAGACCTTTGAGCTATCGTAATCATAGAGTATTCAGTCATTATTCTCCTATAAATACCCCAAAAATTCTAGGCAAATCACTCATTCAATTTCCATTCATCTCTATTTTCCACCAACTTTTTCTATAGTCTCATCTTGAGTGAACCTCTATTATTTTTTAGAGTTAATTGAAGTTATCTAGAGGTTATTTTTCCAAGTGAAAATAGAAATTTATAATTCATGTCAATTCCTTTATCAAAATTATCGTCTTTTTATCAAAGAGTATACGTGTGAGTGAAATGGTTTTCATGGCAAAGGCTGCATGTACTTTTTATTGTTCATTGTTCAATGTTGTTCAGTGTTGAGCCCAAAAACATGATGTTTTTAATACTTTTTACATCCTATTTGTTCGTAACAATTATTAAATTAGGAATTTTAATCTAATTTATTTTTGTAATACTCGACAATTAAGGTGCTTGTTTTGTAAAGAATTAAATGATTATAATTTAATTTAAAATTAAAATTATTGAATTAGTTAAATTATAATTTTTCCGAGTCAAATTGAAAACTCAAAAATTGAAACCCGAGTGTGGATTAATTAAATGGGTCGCATTTAGAGGCTGGCTCGCATTTAGAGGAGGAGTTGGCTCGCATTTACACAAAAGCCAAAAATAGAAAAAATTAAAATAAAAAGAAAAAGGAATGAAAATGAGAAAAGGGGTTGGCTCGTATTTAGATAAACTAAAGAAAGGATTAGTGGCATTTGGTGATAGATGATTAGAGATAGGTAATTAGGGGTCCAATAGTTAAATTCTACTACTAAAGCCACTTATGTGGAATAACGGGAGGAGGAGAGAGAAATCCTAATAAGGGGATTAAGAAGAACGAGAGAGAGAAAGACACAGGATAGAACAAAAGAAGCAAAACAAAACGAAAAGAGAGGGAGATTGGGAATTAGAACCGAAAGCAAGAGATTCAAAGGGAGTAGAGGGAAGAGAACGAGAGAGAGAAGAGAAGACTGCAGCAGAAGGAAGCGAGAGGGAAAGAAGCACAGAGAAGCGAGATCTAACAGTGAGCGAAGGACTAAACGAGAACCCGGAAAAGAGCAAGAGACAAAACAGGGAAGAAGAAGAAAAGAGTAGGGGATGAAGGAGAACGAGTGGCCGAGGGTTTGAGAACCTAGATCGAGGCAGCGAGAGATTGGCCAAGAGGAAAAAGAAGAAAAGGGAACCGAAATGAGGAGGAAAAAGGAAAGCAAACATCAATTCAAACCTTGCAAACAGAAATTCTTAGAACCCTAAGAATCAAAGTGACTAATTCAACTCTTCTCCTAAAGATAAAAATGAATTAGGTCAACTAATTGGAAAAATTGATGCACGAATTTGAAACCCTGGCTTTAATTGAAGAAGTTAGAGGCCTAAATTCACTAAATTAGCAACTCACGAATTGAAAAATATATTGCGATTTATTTCGATTCATGAATTTAATGATGTTTGAGTATTATTGAGCATGATTATTGAGGTCGGGACATCCATGATAATATTCTTTTGGCACATGAAGTCATTAACAAATTTGGGAATATTAAAGGGAAACAAGCTTATATTGGACTCGAAATTGGATATGGAGAAAGCTTATGATAAAATTGAATGAGATTTTATCTTTGCTTGTCTCAAGGATTTGGGTTTCCATTC
The DNA here is from genome assembly GCA_021018815.1 of Talinum fruticosum. Classification (NCBI taxonomy): domain Eukaryota; kingdom Viridiplantae; phylum Streptophyta; class Magnoliopsida; order Caryophyllales; family Talinaceae; genus Talinum; species Talinum fruticosum. The sequence goes on along the minus strand of JAITYX010000036.1, from coordinate 3,113,849 downwards.
GGCTTGGATTAACTGGATACGTGAATGTATTACATCGGTTACATATTCAATCCTCATCAACGATGAGTCTTGTGGTTTTTTCCGTCCTTCTAGAGGACCGAGGCAAGGTGACCCCTCGTCGCCATATTTGTTTATATTGTGTATGGATGTTTTGGCATATAGGCTTCACTTTGTCGCCTCAAACCCTAAATCGTGGATTGGGATTAAAATTTGTCCACAAGCGCAAAAAATCCCATGTTTGTTGTTTGCGGATGATAGTCTTTTGTTCTCGTAAGGCTAATTATGGAACATGCCTTAGGCTCCATAATATTCGAATGATTTCTGCAGTCAGCTGGCCAACTTATTAATTTTCATAAGTTGGCGATTGTTTTTCCGAAACTCGTCGATCGCCGATAGGAATATGGTTGCCTCTGTGTTTAATATTCCGCATTCGCATTCTTTGGGAAAATACTTAGGTTGTCCCGTTTTCAAAGGTAGAGCCAACAACTCTATTTTTGCGGATCTTTTATCAAGAACGGATAGCAAATTACAAAATTGGAAAGCCAATTCGCTCTCTAAAGCGAGTAGGGTGGTACTTATACGAGCCTAATCTTGAATCCCTACCGGCCCATGTGATGCGAGTTTTAAACTACCAAAAAGCACGTCTAACTCTCTGGATAAAATTAATCGGGATTTCTTTTGGAAAAAATCTCATGATGCCACCGGGATACCAATGTTAGCTTGGGATAAAATTTGTACTCCAAAGAAATTGGGGGTTTGGGCCCTAGGAAAATTAAGGCGATTAACCAAGCTTTTCTTTGTAAACTTATTTGGAAATACTAATATGAAGATAATAATTTTTGGGGGTCAATTATGAGAACTAAGTATCCTCTATCAAAGGATTTTTTCTCAAGGAAAATAAAAGCTTCGGATTCTTGGGCTTGGAAATGTTTGCTCAAAGAACGTGATCTTTTTAAAAAGGGCTTAAGATGGAAAATAAGCAACCGCAAAATACGAAATTCTGGTATGATTTACGGTATGGTAATTTTAAGTTACCGAATTATTATGACAATAATATTCCAAATATTCCCTCTTTGGATGCCACGATAAGTGAATTTATAACTCCGGATAAAGAGTGGGATCCGATACGTCTTAATTCTTTTCTTTCAACCGATGTTTGTCGAGTTATTAAGACTATCCCTCTCTCTTTTCATGACATTAAGGATTCCGTTTGTTGGGGTTTGTCTAACAGCAGAAAGTTTACTATTAAATCCGCCACTTGGAATGCCCATAATATTCCCACTAATTCACCATCGTGGGATTTTCCATGGATTTTGGAGATTGGATTTGATGCCTAAATTAAAATTATTTATGTGGCAAATTGGTCACAATGCGTTATCAACACGGGATAACCTAGCTAAAAGAAGGTTGAACATTGACACTCTTTGTCCGCTTTGTCAAGACCATTGTGAGTCAATTGACCATCTTTTTCACAATGCACTTGTGTCATGGACACCGGGATACAGACTTTTCGACATAAGTGGCTAGAGGTGAATCTAAGCCGGTTGCAGTAATCCCTCTCGAATCATGTTATGTACACACTCGGAAGGTTGAAAAACCATCTCGGATGACCCGTTTGATTCATTTGTTATGGAGTATTTGGAAAAGCATGAATGATAAAGTCTTCAACAATGGAACTTTCAATTCCATTGCCACAATCCTTCGAGCCAAATCATCTTGGGCTGAATGGCGATCTAGGAGCGAGCTGGATCAATATTTCAACCCATCTTCACCTTCTCCCTCACTACGTGCCAACACTTCTAACCATCCGATTTGTTGGCACAAACCACCTGAAGGATTTATCAAAATCAACTTTGATGGTTCAAGGTCTTCTACAGCTGACCGCGGGAGGCTTCGTCATCGAAGTTGGGATGGCGGATTTCTTCAAGCAGGAGCATCAAATTTGGGGTCATCCTCGGTTCTTTTAGCAGAGGCTACTACCATGAGAAATGGTGTCAAAGCGGCAGTTCAAGCGGGATTTCGTTCTATCATGTTGGAAGGAGATAGCCTTACAGCTTATTAAAGCAATTAAAGGAGAAATCCCGGTTCCTTGGGAAATCCAGACGTTGGTTCAAGACACTCATCATTTCCTTTGGATGTGCAACCAAGTTTTTATTCATCCCACATTTAGGGAAGGGAATCGGGTCGCTGACTCGGGTAGCCAAGTTTGGTCAATGTATTTTTTCTACTTTAGTTTGGTTTTCTATCCATTCTTCTTCTTTTCTCTCCATTTTAATGGAGGATAATTTAGGTAGAACCCCTGCGAGAAAAAAAAAAGAATTATTGGTTTGGTCATAATTCAATGAGCATGAGGTAGAGGAGATGGAATAGAGAGAGAAAGAGAAAGGAGGGGGTTAATGAAGCTCATTGCCATATAATCATTCGACACAGGCCTTCCATTTTCCTTCACGATCCTTGCAGCGAGTCCTAGCCCACCCCCCCACGCCCCACTCGCCCTTCCGATACTCTTCGGCTGCCACCGTACCGGCAAGGTAGGCCAAAACTTTCTCTTCAGTACAGCACTGCAGCATTTGGGTGGGTGATTTAGAAAAAGGAGACAAAGATTGAGGGGGATGATGAGAAAGAAATGAGAAGGGGTGAAGGAGGGATGAGAAGGAGAAATGAGATTAGGGAGGGTGATAGGCAACCGCTCAAGTCAAAGGGAGGAAGGAGGGAAGGCATGAGAGGTAGTGCTAGTGAGTTAATTAGGATTTTAATTATTTATGTATGTATTTATCTTTGTTTAATCACCTTATATTTTATTTATCTATCAACAATTAGAGTTTCTCTTTTCCAACAGACAAAAAGACGAAAAGCATTAGTGTTGCAATGGACATTTTAAAGACGACCTATAATTCTTTTTATAAATTTGGGTTGAGCTACCTTTGTTTCTTATGCAAATATATACCAAATTTAGCCAATCTAACCCAAACCGGTCAACCAATCTAATTTGAGGTAAATGATCCAACTAGTCAAACCATTGACCCACTTTACTAACCGAGTCGATCGCTAGACTGGTTCTCTCAACATAGCATATAGGAAAGACAGTGCAAGAGGTAACCGGAAAACGACGACTACTTGGTACATTTAAATGTGTGGCAGTCGGTCAACTCAACCAACAATGTATTTAAAAAATTGTTAACAATAATGAGAATTCATAATCCACCTATATCAACCTTTATACCTAGAAGAGTGGGAGTGGGAGTGGGAGTGGGAGAGGGAGAGAAAAGCACCAAACAATGCAGATAACAAATTAAGTAGTACAATTTTGACAATACAGAGCTGGAGAGGAAAGGGAGAAGGCAAAAATACAATTACGCAACAATTGTCTAGCTTTATATGGTAAGAGACGGCCAAACAAAAAGCAAAATGCTAGTTCCAGATCTTTAAGCTAAGATCACTTCACCGTTATCTCCTTATTAGTATTACACAATCAACTAGACTATAACTAGTCAATGCTGCCTTTTCATGATGCACTTGAGCAAATCTAGGATCCGGCAATAGTCAAAGAAAAGTGATGACTCTTTGCCCTCGAGTCCATCCCTGCTTACCCTATTGCTACCTGCTAGATTGTTGCAAGGGCTTCCCCAATCATCAAATCAAATCCGCCAAACCTGCTAATCAGAGCCTCCAGACGATCACCAGTTAACTGCTGAACATCAGCTATGTCTATCAAGGTTCCCCTTTGATTGGTCTGCTCCCACCAGCTCCTCATGATGTTCCTATTCACTTCAGAAATCTCAACTGAGACCACAACATTTAAAGGTATACCAAGACGATGGAGAGCAACTTCACCCCTCCTATCCCGGAGAAGAGGGACAACACCTTGATACCATTCGGGAACAAGTCTTTCAGAACAGATAAGTGGTAGGCAACTGTGTCGACCTGAAATATATAGGACAATGGTCAAGTGCGGGGCAAAGCTCAAATTAGATACTAGTGTGGTGGCACTAACCATGCATTCCTAAAAATAGTCTGAATCAAAATACTGGGAGGACTAAACAAAGATAACAGCCCTAAATGTGGGGCTTTAAAGAGGGGATTCCAAACCCCCAACCCCCACTCCTTGAGGATCAGGACCAAGATGGCTTTATCTTAGACCCAATGTGTGGGTATTGCTCTACCCTAACACACACAACCCCAAAAAAACAAGGAAAAGCCAAAAAATAAAAAGTAGTAGAACCAATACCTGGAACGAGTTACCAAGTGATTTGTATCTATCTGTCCTACTTATTCCACCTCCCCTCGTATGATTCCTTGGAAAACCCAAAAGCATCTCCACCTCATCAGGTTCAAGAGGAGCAACCTTATTTCTTCCAACCCAGACAAGATTCCATTTTCTGCATTCATCAAGCACATATTTCTGGACGTGAAGAGGTGGATCACCCACCCACTGTTCAAGAGCCTTGCGAATCCTATCTGTTAGCCTTGCACTACCATATGCCGTTTGCAAGCAGTTCAACTTCTTTCTTGTATCCCAATGTGGCCACCATCTCCCTGTCAAGGGTAAAGCTTCATTGATAGAGCGTGGGGGAAGGGGAAGCAAAGGAAACCGATTTTCTATAGGCAGGTTGTGTATGTATCCTCTCTTCCTTGCAGCAGCACAAAAATATTTTGAATCAACAAACTCTGGCTCCACATCATATAAGAAGCGCGAGATAGTGTCCCAGACTCCTTTTGGAGCCAATGCCACATTTTCATAATAGAAGTATGGAGGACCACGGGCTGCCTCTGGAAGTGTCCTCTGAACAGGAGAAAAAGGTTCAGTGGGAACACCAAACCCTATCATAGGTTTAGGAAGGCGAATTTGCTCATCCTCCTCAAAAATGCTTTCGGCCTTTTCTTCTTAGATAACTGACATTCTAGCATCTTCCTCTTAGGTTTGACTGGTGGATCAACATATGTTGCATCTGCTGCCCTTGACAATTGAGCAGCAGATAATAAGTTAGCTATCTCGTCTATTGAGGCATCGGGACCTGAATGTCAAAAGGGTTCAATTGATGAATGCTAAATAGAAGCAAAAGTTATAATGCACTCTGCAGCTAGATACACATAGACAGGGAAAAGGCAAAAGCACAACCCACTAAGAATAAGGAGTCCTGTTTAAAATTGTAAGACTGGAATGAAATGTGCAATGAATTATAATGATAAAAAGAACAATATCCTTCAAAATTTCCACCGACAATACTGGAATGCACGTACCGCATCTTTGTATCGCTATTGATACTTCATCCTCCGGAAAACCCATGTCAATCAAAAACAAGAATTTTTTATCCTTTTCTGACAGAGTACACACATCCTGCAATTTGATAGAAAACATGAGGTCGTAGTTATTTTCTTTACAATATAGCTTACGTGCAAGCAAAAACCATCAATTAGGATAGTCCCAAGATTCTTACTCCCAGAGAAGCAAGCAATTCTGCACTAGAACTTGCCTCGATGGCAGATTCTAAAGGATAGTTTCGGAAACGTTTATCAAATCATATTCATAAATTCTGAACCATAAAATAGTCAGCATTAAGTACATTGAACAGTGAAAATGCCAGTCACCTCAGTTCCATTACAGTTATCTGAATCAGAAAAGTCCTCCAGAGTATTTTCGTCATAATCAGAGGACCAGAAATCAGAATCGTCATCAATTTTTGGATCAGATTCAGCATCTATATTCTGATCAAACACTGCATCCATTCTTTGACCAAGGTCACCGTTCGCCTCGCTACCCAGAAGGCTCTCAACATTTTGTTCATCTGAGGGGAGCTTTCCAATGCCTAAAGAAGATGAAAAGAGTATGTTATTGGAAAGAAATGAGCATAATCGAGTAGCCATTTCAGAGTAGCAAATGTAACTTCTAAGAGTTACGCATATATATCACCCCACCAAAAATAGAATAAATAAAATCCTATGGTCAAGAAGCTGCCAGCAGTTAATGATTCATCATGATCATGACCACATACATAATCATGACTCCAAATCACCTCAGCATAAACAGAAATTAATATTTACATAGCATAGAAAGAAACACTATTTTCACAGAGTATATAAACAAATTAGTTTCAAGCATAGAGCAAATTGCAGAGAGCAGTTTTGAAGAGCTTTCAATCTCAAGGACCTGACTTGGGGTAAATTAGCTGCTTTGACTGGTTAAATAGCTAAACGACATGTTTGGTAAATGAGCTTTTAATCCAAGACAACTAATCTAGAAAAAGCTAAGACAAGGAGGTTTTTTGCCAAGAGAAGACTGAAATTAATCAACAAAAGACAAAGCTGCTGAAAGGATCACAGATTCTCACTATAAGTGTGTTATGCACGTTTTTAGAAAAAAAAAAAAAGAATTACCAATAACATTGATAAATAATATACAACCAACGCCATTGATTAACCACTTGATTGAAACTCCTTTAGAGTTTCTCCTTTTTTAAGGGTTGGGACAAAGGCTCAGATATTATTAAAGATTATTTCAAGTTTTGGACAAAATTAACATTAAGTATACTCTGGCATTCGTTCCTCCATTTCAAGGAAAGAAATCATACTTACTATATGTATTTATTTTACTTTTATAATAGATAATTTAATTACTAATCTATATCCATCAATTCTACATAAACGATATTTCTAGAAAAATCAGTCCGTGTCGAAAAGAAATTAAGTAAAAAGTCCATCTGCAGGTAAAGAATTAAAAGGAATTATGGGCATACAAATCATTTTGAAGACTGGAGCACCAAATCTTACCCACATACACTTTTTGCAAAGAGCAATAGCTAATAGCCTAATAGAATATGCTAACCACCACTATGTAGAAAAAGTTAGCACCAACAAATCTACAGGAAGATCACCCACATTAGAAATCTATGGGGAGGGGAACCTCATAATATCATTAAAAATCATTTCTTCACCAAGAATTTTTTTTTCTTTCTAAGCTTGTTTTATAAGAAAAAGAGAGTATTATAAATACTATATTCAAAAGGATGGATGCAAAGCTAGCTTTCCTACAAAAGGACTATATACATCCAATCTATACAAAAGGACTATATACATCCAATCTATACAAAACGACTATATACATCCAATCTATAAACTATCCACAACATCAAAAGAAGATTGCAAAAAGTTCCAATTATCCCAAAAATACAGAATCTTGCTAAAATCAAGCACTAAAAAGATGTCCCTGTTCCTTCAAAAATCTTATATTTCTCACACCAAATGCTCCAAAAAAGGCATGTGGAATTAATTAGACATTCTTCTTCTTAGCATTTTTCCCAAAGAAACCCTCCCCAATCCCAATATGATTTCCAATACAGCTTGAAGTAACCCAAGAAACAAGTAAAAAGGCAAGCTCACAAAGAGTTCCAGCAAAAGAAGGGAGCAAGAGCACATAATCAGGAGATTCCAAATCACCTTTGCACATGGAACATCTATTTACCAACATCTTTCCCCTCCTTTGTAAATTATTAGAAGTGAAAATACTCCAATGACAAGCCCAAACCCCAAAAAACAAAAATATCATTTTCAAAAGCAGAAAGACTTCCAAATAACCTTCCAAGGGAGCAGATCGTTGGTGGGGGACAGAAAGGAGGAGAAGGATGGGAAGCAAGGTTCAGATAGAAAGACTTGATAGAAAAACCCCTTGAGAACTGAGAACCCACCTAATCATACCAACACAAGAATCCCCAAAATTAATCTCGTTAAGCTTTTCAAAGAAAAAGAAGTGTTGCCGTCAATGCAGGCTTCTGGTAATCAAACAGTGGCAAGAGACCCTCTTTCACAATAATCTGCCACCGAAGCATCCTTATCCCATGCAAGGGCATAAAGACAAGGGAAAAGGTCTTTCAAGGGGGCACCTTATTTTGGAGGAACCAACACCAACCCCGAAGGAAGACTAAGGTAGGAGTCTATACCATCCTTTTGATATATAACTCCAAAGGCTTTGCCAATGCGAACCATTCCAATTACAGGGATTCCAAACAAAAGCGTCCTCAATATATTTAACGGTCACCAACTTTCTGCAAAGGTTCCCCTTCTCATTTATGAATCTTCACAACCATTTTCATTGGAAATCCTCAAGACTCTGACACCTAACCCTCCATCGGGCACCAAAAGCTTATCAATATTTGATCATACAAGATGGTGGTTGAAATCACTCCCAAAAGAACCCCGGAGAATTTTTATTTAAAAATGCTTCTAACTTAGAAGCCACTGAAGAAGGAATGGGGAAAAGAGATAAAAAGTAAGTGGAAATGCTCGAAAGAACACTCTTGACGAGAGTCAACCTCCCGTTATGGACATGTACTTAGATTTCCACCCAAAAAGCCTTCTCAAACTTCCCAACAAACAAATCCCAAATAGATTTCTCCTTAAATTTTGCTCCAAAAGGCAAACCAAGAAGTGAAGTCGAAAGAGAATCAACAGCGCAGCCTAGACACCCACAAGGAACGACCGACATGTATAATGGAGCTTTTAGCTAAATTGACTTTCAAGCTGGAAACTGTCTCAGAGGCTCAAACCAAACAAGAATGCACCTAAGGTTCAGCATTTCCTCACAATCATCACAAAATAAAATATGACATTTAGATTACTCATTCAAATTATTAGTTCCTTTTTCCCTACTATGCTGGTTGCTTCCTCTCCAAATTTCCTTTACTCCAATCCATTTCCATTATTCCAAATTTTCTCTAAGGAATTCTTCTGGTTGTCCATTCTAAAATCTAAACCACAATTTAATTTATATACATTGAATACTACAGAGCAAGCCACAAGACACGTTCTACAAAGAATATAGATTGCCATAGAATCCGACGAGTATGACATCTAAGGCATAACCAGAAGATTGAATACATTAGAAACTATGAATCTATACAACTAGGTATTTCAACAATACTAATCACCTATTTAAAATAAATAAATAAATAACACACATAGCACTTAATTGCCATTTTATGGGGTGAAAGAGACAGAAAGTACCACATTCTCAAAATTGCTGCAAGAGAAAGAAAAACCACGTACACAAAATATGTAAACACATGACTTCATTCCCTATATAATCTCATATCTGAATGCATACTTCGAGCTTCCCTGTAGACCTTACAATATCTTCCCAATCCTTGAACAGGTACAGTGAAAACTGTGAGCGAGGCCAATTTCTTGTCTATATCATTCATAAACTAAAAAAAATATTGCTATATTAGCATATATTATATTCAACTGCTCTTTTTTTTTTCTTTTGCAGGGCGCGTTTTAGAGAATTCATTAACTTTCCAGGTACAATGTGCAATCACCCTTTCTCGACAAACACATCCCACTTGTTTTGTCAAATCTTGGGCACATATGTAAATAGTCATCCAATTTTGCTGATTACTTGTATGGTTGAAAATACTTTCCCAACCAATGGAACACTAATCAATCCTTGAAAACTAAAGCTTCACAATATAATATTTTTGACAAAAACTATAGGACAGGATTCAAAAAATGTTCGTTTTGCAGCCATAAACACACGAAATTTGAAAACCAAACAGAAAGTTCATAAACGTAAGCCTGGTCACGAACTCACTGCATACGTAAGAAGAGCATTTAGAATTGCGTCCATATTCCCTTCTTCTGCACAGATGAACAAAGCCATTAATTAAAGGGCTCATAAATCATTCTTCAATCCATGAGAAAAGGGGAGCAGACTTGCCATTTTCTGCAATAGCTTTTGCAACCAAGTTTTCAGGAAACCCTGCCCCCACAAAATGGCGAAACAATGTCGAGGATGGACCAGAAGAGGAGCTTGCCTTGCAACCAAAAAGGCAACCTAAGGTCAGTTCAAAGCACAAAGCTATTAATTAAAGGGCTCATAAACAATGCCTTCCGTTTTTGGACAACCAAATGAAGGAAGATCATAAACCAAGAAAACTATTGGGCTTGATATTTTAAAGAAATCCAAGTCATGAAGAACCATTCATGACATATTATAGAATCTTTCTCAGCAATTTGTATTCCTTTACAAACAACCACCATCCAAAGCTTTGTGCTACAAATATTACTCAAGGAAATAAATAATATATGTCAATTTCTTTTGTTCTCTCAGGCGTGCATATATTATCAGAAAGAGACTTCTATGAGTGCAAACAATAGCTTGAAACTGAGGAACAGACAGGTTGTGCAATGATTTAAATGGCTTGAAGAATACGGCAAGGAAAGAGAAAAAGATGAAGGGAAGGAAAAAAAGATACTGCACTGTAGTTGTGAAACTTGATTGGGATGACAATACATGTATAGTTCTTTTCACAGAAGATGTCCTGTACACAGATAATCAAAAATGGAGCTCCACCCTTAAGAGACACTAGTATTTAGTATGTTATAACGGCTAACTGTGAACACGCACCATCTTACGACAAATTGAAAACCAGTGAAAGACCAATTATTGAATGAAATAGACAATTAAAATATTATACTAGTAGGACCAGGTTATCTTTTCAAATTCCAACCCTTCACAACTCAATTCTTACAGTCACATATCAAGGTAAGTGAAAATACATCAGCCTATTTTCCTTCCATCTCCTCCAATACCCATGCCTCCATTAATCTCCCCCACACACTCTCCCCTCGTCACATTAAACCTGAAGGTAATAAACTACTTCAGTAATATGTCAAACAAATGAGAGCAAGGAAGGGAAGAGATAAAAAGAAAGCAAATATTATACACATTGTGAATCTCATAACAAGGTCTACAGAGATCAAGAGGCATGGAGCCTTCCCCTAACGTTTCAAGACTAGAAAGAATGGAGATAGATACTATGAAATAGATAAGAGAAGTCACAACAATAAAGCTGTGTCCACTTCCTGGCTATGACTCAACACAAAGAGAATAAGGTAAAGATAGTTCTTCAAAAGCATGTCAATAACTTGTGACCAGGCAAAGCAACAAAAAGAAATACAATCTGAAAGTAAAGAATTGTAAAGGCCAAGCATTAATAAGTACTAAACAGCTGCCAGCAACCAGTCCAAACATTCACAGCACAGCAAACAACTACTCACATAAGCAACTGATAAAACAACGTTTTCATCATAATAACCAAACCTTTAGTATATCTTTTGAGGTTGGGAGGATGGGAAGACAACGCATCACAACAAAGGCTAGCAACACTGATTACCTCAAACATTTAAATCCACGAAAAACCGAGAAGCAAATATTAAGATCCAGAAAACTCCAGAGAAGAGCACACAATATATTCCATTTTGTAGTGCCATTAACTAGAATCAGAAGAAAGAAAATAAAAGGAATGTGCTCGGTACTCGCTTGAAAGGATTAGCAGTGTTAATGTTGACTCTTTAGATCATAATAAGACAAATAATTTGTTTAAAAACAAGCAGTAGAATTCCAACAGAAAACAAAACATATTGTTTCAGTACTAGAAAATTTGAAGCCAATTCCATAGCAAGACACTCAATGATCATTACACTAATTGGCTTCCCAGATACTTGCAACGTTCGAAACAACACAACTATTCCCTGGAACGCAAATGCATGAAAATAAAAGATTCTTAGCAAAAAAATTTTTAGCACAATATTAAATACTTAAACAGGACTAACGTTAATGTGTGCTACTGATAAGATAGGAATGCCGAAAAGCATTTGAGAAGGATGCATTAAAATTCGAGTATCAAAACAATTTGCTGTAAGGAAAACTTCACAGCAATCTACATTTGATCTACCAATTAAAAGAAAGTGGCATGTCCATGAATGACTCCCGTGCACTTGGAAGACAATAATTCAACCAATCTCAATATTCCATCCTTGTTGCATGACCTTACTTCTATTACAACTTGCTTGGACCAATTTCAAAAATCTCCTTGCATTCAGGGAAACCTTCTTTTTTTAAAAGGAAAAGAGAAAAATATATATTAATCAAAAGAATGGATGCAAAGCAAGCATCCTACAAAACCTACAAAAGGCTATATACAACCAATATGCAGACTGTCCATAAATCTACAATATCAACATCAGAATGACTAGAATTGTTCAGGGATAAGCTTTAAGGATAAGCTTCTCAAGACTCTACTTTTGGGATACTGGCAATCATTGTTCAGGGAAACTGTTCTTCAACACCATACAATCAGAACCCCATCCTCGCTAACCCAGGGATACAAACTAGTTACAAGCAATCATTGTTGGATTACATAACCTGAAATCTAAAGAAATCCCACATTAACTCCAAATATTCTTGGTTGTATGCACCCTTCCGGCAACAAAATGATAAACATGTCGTGATAGAGTGCAGCATAAGCATAATTCGGACAACTGAAAAGTAAACCACAGTATTATCCAACTAAAAATAGTAAACAAACAGGTGATGAGAACACATTAGCTCCACCTTTTTTTTTTTAATGCATATTTTTTTGCTGGATTTAATGCATAAGTTGATAGTCTGTCATAGTACAAACACATCTAGAACAATACCAACAAAAGGGAAAGGGAGAAGCGCAACATCCTTGTCTCTTAACACTCATATTATAGTAGCACACTTGCAATTTGCTAATGCAACTCATGGTCTTAGATGAAATCCTAATCTTCCAAGAGCCCCTGACCAGATACAGATACAGGCATGTGAACATTTCTTCACCATTTGAAGAACCAACTCATTACTATGCTTATGCCCTCATGCATGCACAAAGCTCCTATTTTGTAAATATAATAAGTTCGATTCAGAGAGACACGGTGAATTTTATTGCTCCACAATGGAATGGCCCTCATTTGCTTCAGATATAGATATAACTAACTTTAATTATTACAATTCCTCACAATGCAATGTAGGAAAAAGGCCTGATTTGTTGCCTCTCCCCAGAGACATTGATTCCAGGGAAGGAGAAAACTCTCAAACATGACCAACAGGGGGAGGATGAGCACTGAACAGAAATCTTAGTAAAATACAAGTTATATGCTGTTATGTAGCATTAGTATATTTTAGTAATTAACTAGAAGATATATCACTCACTTCAGCTGTACCAGAAAAGGCCCCTTCATTAGCTGCAGCCAAAGCTGAACAAGGATCAAAATTGTTTTCCTCTTTTTCTAGATCATCATCACTGCTCCAGCTATAGTTGTCACTTTCATCTCCACCCTACACATTAGAAAGGTAAAAATATAACAAATCTATGAGAGAGAAACAAAAGTTAAACCAGACAACCCAAACGGAACATAATATCTGGTTGTTGTCTTGTTAACAAATAATCAATACATTATGAGAGGAAAGGTAGAGAAGGCGTTTAAGATCAGAAAAGACAATCACAAGGGAAGAATACCATTTTTTATGTAATGTAGTTACAAATTCATCAATGCTCCAAGCAGCTGCAACATATGTGAAAACAAGCTTCAAATGGAAATGTTTGCTGGAGGACTGTCACCATTGCCACCAAAAAGACTTCAACAAGGATACACTTGAAGCATCACATCCCTCTCAAATCCCACGCCGACAAAGAGCTCATCAATCAAAAGACAAGAGTCCTGAGTCCAAGTTGCAGATTGCATCCAGAAACCAATAAATCAATGCCACAGCAAATGTTTGAAGACATTTACACAGTCAAATGGTGAGGGAAAAATAAGTTTTTAAGGACATTCACAATTTTGTAAATAAATCAGGCCATGAGGCTCTTCACGGAGTAAGAAGGATTCCATTTCAGAACAAAAGTGACAACTAATATATCTAAAGAAAGAATACAGGTATCCTCGCATTTCATCATGACACTCCAGCAAATTTAAAATATATTAAAGTTTAGCAATATTTGCAAAGATGCCATCAGCCATGAGCAAAGTATATACATACACCCCAACCCCAGGAGAAGGGGGAGCACTGCAAGACACACCATCAACAAAGAAAACTGTAACAGCTCAAATCTTTTGAAATTGGATGCAGCCCTACAGTGTTCAACATACGACGAAACCAAAATCATTATGAAAGCATGTAGTTCAATCCAGTACGTTAATTGTTGTACCATCCAACTGAATCTTACGGTCATTTGGCCAGTTACACGAGAAGTCTTCTTGAAAAACCGCAATAGATATGCTGATTTTCACACATAGAATAACATGACGTTTTACTTTTATGCAAAATATACAATATTATAGATTTATCCCTTAAAAATTAACAAATCTACAATTGCAAATTGACAATTAAGTAATTTATTTTAACTTAATTACGTTTCTCCAACATGAGAAAAGCTTTAAAGTAAATTAAATTGATTCTGCACCATACTGGGACATTCCCTTTCATTCTTTTGATATGGTAACTTAGAATATAAATTATGCACAATATCAAATGATTATCCATTTTTTTCATCAGTTCCCAACCCACGTTGTAAATGAAACACAAAGAACAATAACACATGATTCGACATTAAGGCGATGTTTTCTTCATCTTACCTTCTCCATATTACTCATATTAAATACAAAAGATTTCACCAAATAACCGGATTTGAAATTCCAGGTTCTATGTTGCACCCCTACAATAATACATTTTCATTTTGGTAAGAAAATTATGCATTTAACTTCATTTACATCAAATATTTACCACTACTCAATCTAAATTATTTAGTTGTTCATATATATACATAGGCACACTAATACCAATGGTTTTATATAACAAAGACAGCAAGACCATAAAAAGAACCGCTCATGATCTGTCTAGTTAATCCCCAAATTTTTAATCATCCAACGACAATTTTTTCAGAGTCCAGAAAATTCTTCTAGCCAACAAAAGAGCTAGCATAAGGGTTTTAGCTACATTTTCTAATAAAGTTTCTCTATCAAGTAAAGATATACAGCATAAATATGCTAATTCACATAAGGTTACATATATAAGTAAAGTGAAAACACCAGCCAATTAGAACATACACTCTAAACTTTACATGTATCAAATTACAACTTATAAGCCTCAATTTCACCGGATTTAACATAGCAAACCTTAATATATCCAGATTTCAGATCCCACACCTTTGTTCCTCCATATGTATCCATATTTCTACAATTTAAAAATAAAATGAAATAAAACAAGAAAGGGAAGATTAAATCGAAGATAATAGGTGTTCCATGTGGGCTATTCCATTTCATATGCCTATCTTATATCTTTTCACAATTCCATACTCCATAAATCTAACCCCCAATACTTGAAAAATAACATCAATGATCAACAAAAAAATACACATGATAGAACAACCAACAAGATAGTTTAGTTTCATAACATTTTCTAAGTTAATTTAGCTTTCACCCTTTTTATCACTGTAAAATCAATGAAAAATTAAGAATTTAAAAGCAAAAGCCTATATTTCCATAATGCTAAGACCTATTATAGTTGAATGATGATTGATGAAACGTATAATCTTAATATGAATCTCTCATCTTATGTAATTTCATTTCTTCAAAATTTAAAAAAAAAAGGTAATACTCAGAATTTTAAATTCCAAATGACACGGGTTAATCAAAAATTATATGCATACTATAATTCGGATGACTAATGCCTTTTGTCAAATTACACTGAGAAATCAACTTTGAATTCAAATCCAAATCTATAGCCCAAGAGTCCCGCCTAGGCAGGATGTGGGAGGACTGATGTAACAACCTTAACCTGTAACCGAATTGCATATAACTGATTTCCAGAGAGGCTCCAGAAACCAACTCTAAATCTATACATTGTATTCCAAACATATATTATTTTCCCAATGAGTCAACATCAGATATTCAGATTATCAGGTGTAATGTCCACCAAAATTTCCACGATACATACAGACAGTAAGCATAAACTATAACACCCTCTGAATTCAACCATTTCCCTTTGACGCTCAACAATCCAGCCAGCATTTCAATGGTGCAACAGAATTATGGCTACAGAAGGCCATCAGTCAACAGTGCCGCATTAGCCTCACTTTGACATGTAAAAAGATCGAATGAAAAACTATGTTGTGGAACATCGTAATGAAATTTCAGGACAAATTCAAAAATCCATTCCAGAATTCAGAAACGAACCAACTCTCATTTTTTATAAGCTCATTTCACACAACTCAGTCCAAATTCAATAATGCATGCATGGCAACAATTAACACTTCAAAAACCCTAGTTCAGGTATAAGCCAAAACATTCGAAAGCAATTAACCCTCACAATGTTGGACCCCAAAGTTGAAGCAAAAGAAGAATAATAAGAAGAACAAAGAAAGAGAGAGCCGAAACAGCAGATCAATTCGTATAGATTCATCCAAACACTTAACAATTGATGCATGAAACAGTTAAATACTTTGACAAAACCCTAGTTCAAAATGCAACCCCAAATTTCACAGTCGACGAGCCTCAACCATTTAGACCCCAAAGTCAAAGATTAACGAATGAAATTTAAACAAAAAGAGAAACACAGGTACAATTGCACCTCTTCGGCACACCCTGAGCTCGAAATTGGCGGAAGCCGGCGACGAAAAGCTTCCGATGAGGACTCTTGCAGTATGAGGAGGGAGAGGGAGAGAGACAAGCCCAGCCAGCGAAGGCCAACACCCGACGGCCGGTGCCTGCGGCGTGGGCTACGGTGGCGCGGGCAGAATTTTATCTGTGCCACCTACCAGGTTCTGGTAGGTGCTGAGCATGGGTCTGAGGAGGGCAAGATCTTAGGTACAAACTAGTTTTAAACCCGTGCCATTTTAGAGGTTTTCTAATACCTTATTCATCCATCATGGTATAATTTTTGCGTTAAAAAAATATTCTCCATCAACGATTAAGATGTTATCATTTAAAATATTATTATAATTTAATATATTTTTCTAATGTAAAGGGATTAAAATTATAATAGATGTTCTCTACATATAAAAATTATGTATCTAGTAATATATAGTTGTGTTTTATATGCACAATATATATGATAAAAAAAATTAATAATATATCTCACAAAAATAACACACACAGAATTAATATAGATATTAATTTAATTAATAACACAAAAAAATTAATAATATATTCTTCTAACAAAGGGATTAAGAGGGTCTTGTGTTTCACGAAGGGGATCACGCATTCAATAACGTTCAAGCTTAAGGTTCTCTCGAAACGTAAGAACGATATTCATTAATACATATATATATATGCATTAGTACGTTTATATTAACCATTTGCAATATAAGTTGCAATACAAAGTTGAGATGTAGTGCATTTACTTTAATATCGTTACACAGAGTTGTCCTTAATGGAATCAAGGACGTCGACCCATTTTCCGTAGTTGATGTTCACATATAAGCGCATTGCTACACCAACATAGCTCATAAAGGGAGCTTTATGCTCACCTACAGCATTTCCGGCCTATCAAAATCGACCCGTTTAAGGATGGTTGGATCGTCTCTACTTCGGACCAACTTCTCCTTCTTCATCATAGTTCGGCCCTCGATTTTTTATACTTTTGGAAGATTTCATTTTATATTACAAGCAATTATACAAATCTTGATAAATAAACATGTATAACAATTTTCATATTCTATCAATTCACACTCTTCAATTATAAGAGTAATCTACAAATTTTCTCTAAAACATCGCGAAATATAAGACTCCTAAATTAAACTTTCGAGTTTAGATCTCAAATTGGAAACCACTATCTACACTTTCACGTTTCATGAAAATGTTGAAAATAAGAAGGCAAACAATAAAAGAATTAAAAACCCGCAATGGAATTTAAGGCAAAATGCTAAAGATGAAGAGAAAGAGACAAACCTGGTGGTGTCCGGAAAGATAAGTCGGTGAGAGAGTTACAGCCCGCGGAGAGAGTGAAATCAGCGAGAGTGAGTCGGTGAGAGAGGTGCAGCCACACGGAGAGAATGAGGTTGGAAAGAGAAGTGGGCGAGAGAGTGGTGCGACCACAACCGGAAACAGAAAGAGAGTGAGTGGTAGGGAGTGCAACCACGATCGAAAACCGCCGAGAGAATGAGTGAGAAGCCAACGGAAACCACCGTAAACCACCAAGCAATCGCGAGAGAAGAGCAACCGAAGAGAGAGAGAAAGTGTAGGACTAAAAGTGTGAAAAAGTGAGATCGAGGGTTTTTTTGTGCGTAACTTTAGACTACAATTATTTTACTCGAATCGTAGTCTAAGATTCGAGTAGAAACTTTAGACGACAGCTTCGACGTTGAACCGTCGTCATATATACATTAAAAATCGCATTTTTTACGAAAATGCCACCAGTCCATTTTTCATGACGGTTTGTCCTTTTAACCGTCGTTAAATACCCCTTATTAAAAGTGGTTCCTCTAGTAGTGTTAATTTAGTTTCAGCAACATAACGCGTAGGAATAAGCCGTATATAAAATGAGAGCCTAAGCTCTAAATAGAATTAGGTCACAAAATGATCTAGGGTTTCAGCTACCGCAGCCATCCGAAATGGGCGTAAAACCGGCCAACGAAATCACAAAAATGGAACCAAATAAAGCTTGGACCATATCCCAGGAATAGTGTCGTGATGCGCGAAGTCGGCCATAAATGGCATCGTACGAACTCATCTTCCTTCCGTGTTGCAATTGAACTCGAAGCAAATCGCAGCCGTTTGGGGACAAAGTCCCCGAAACGCAGATGCCGACCTTGAACGACGTTGTCTTGTGAAAGTGAGCTTTGTGTCTCAGCTCGACGCTTGGAGCAAAACGCAAGCATTTTGGCGATGTTTGCCATGAAATGTCGCGCCGACCAATGCGATGTCGTACGGACGAGTTTAGCTCCATGTCTCGGTTGCACGACGCCGATGATGAAACGTAGCGTTTGAGTATAGCAAGGCTCTGTACACTGCGCCGGCGAAGGGTTTACTCTAGAGCGTTGACCCGGGCTTGGACCGGCCGAAAGAAATGGGTTTGAGGATCGGCCCAAAGCAAATAAGGTTTATTTTGGTGCTAAAGGGTTTTTTTAGGTTCAGTGGCTTCGTCACGTCAATTAGACACCGACCGTGATGCGAATCCACAAACAGGATCGGGATTTCATTACTGGCCGATAAAATAAAATACATAAATAAAAGAGATAAAGATGACTTTAGGTTTCTACAGAGTTGAGTGTGTCTGAATAACCTTTGCATGAGTGCAAAATAAAATACAATAACTAATCTTCTTGAGTGGGTCCAATACGTGCATTTTTAGCGAAAAGTCAAATTTGCCTTCCCCTTTTAAGGTTGGTCTATTTAGTGCATTCCCAAGTTAGTCTAAAAATATTTCTTACTTCTCGACTTTCTTTTAGCCACCAATCGCCGGGTATAGCCGGCGCCCGCATCCTCTAGTAAGCCAAGAAGGGTCTTGCTAGGGACCCCTCTCTTTTTTAATCTATTTTAGGTTCTTTTAGGTTTTGACTTTCAAGCATACTTACATTTTGCATTCAGCCAAAAATAAACTTCATCTCAAATTAGGTTAGTTCATTTTGTGCATTTGCCAAAAATAAAATTCATCTCAAATTAGGTGAGTCCATTTTTATGCATTAGCCCAAAATAAATTCATCTCAAATTAGGTGAGTCCATTTTTTTGTGCATTAGTCAAAAACAAATTTCATCTCAAATTAGGTGAGTCTATTTTTTTGCATTAGCTAAAAATAAATTCATCTTAAATAAGTTGAGTCTATGTCGCATTCATGTTTTGATTAAGGAAATTTTTTTCGTTTTTCCTTTTACATTAGCCAAATAAAATTCATCCTAATTAGCATCATTACATCTCCCTTTGGGGTCATTTTGCATTCCTTAGGTGCATCCAAATAAAGAGAATTCTTTTCTTTCCTTTTCCTAGTCTCTTTGAGCCTAGCGCTTGATTCCGATCTCCCCAAAAGCTAGTTTTCTTGGCATGGTCCTAATTAATTATCCTTTGGGCTACAAAATAGGGAAGCCTCGCCTTGATTGGGTTTCGTCGGAACCCGAGCTCGAAAAGGTTGGAGTGCTTCAAGTAAAGAGTTTAGTACTGCATCTCCTCTTTCTACACCTCAATCAATGGTAGTGCGACCAACTTCGGTGCACATAACACCAATTCAATCAGTCTTCTATTGTAGGATAGTACCCAAAAATAATTCCCTCTAATGGATGAACAACTACAACCATCTTCTATCATCACCTTGCTCAACGAATCCTCGCCTAAGATCGAGGCCAAGATCGAGGCTCAAGATAAGAAAATAGAAAACATATCTAAAACTTTGGATCTTATTCTCAAGACTTTAAAGAAAAATGAGGA
Source organism: Talinum fruticosum (assembly GCA_021018815.1). NCBI lineage: Eukaryota > Viridiplantae > Streptophyta > Magnoliopsida > Caryophyllales > Talinaceae > Talinum > Talinum fruticosum. The sequence goes on along the minus strand of JAITYX010000036.1, from coordinate 3,093,634 downwards.
GAAAAAGAAAGAAAAGGAGAAAGAGAAAATGAGGAGAAAGAAAGAGAAAAGGAGAAAGAGAAAATTGAGGAGAAAGAAAGAGAAAAGGAGAAAGAAGAAGAGGAAGAAAAAGATAAAGGAGTTCCACCTCCACCTCCAAAAACTAATCCCAAACCTAAGATTGATCCATGTATAGATCAGATAGAAATGATGTTAAGAGAGTCCTCCATGTTCAGGAGTCATTACTTTGACCTCACGTAATTACTTCAATTCCAAAAGGGAAACTACCTCCCAAATTTACTATGCCGGATATTGAGTTTTGTGGTTCCGGAAATCCCCATCATCATGTTCGCAACTTCATAGGAGCAATGACGCTTAAGAATGTACCCGAAGATACGTACCACATCATTTTCCCGTGGACATTTCATAATGATATGATGAAGTGGTATAATGTTATTGACCCACACAAGGTCACTAATTAGACCGATTTGTGCAAGGAATTCCTCCAGAGAGTATTCTTAAAACATTATTCTACCTGTCACCTTGTGAGATTTAGAATTGATTAAATAAGGGGAGAAAGAAAGCTTCACCGATTTCCTCATTAGATGGAGGGCAATAGCTGCCCACATAGTAGATCGACATTCCGAGAAAGACAAGGTTAGAATCATTGTGAAGAACCTTTGGCCCGCCTATAATCAACATTTAAAGTTCCTACGATTCATGAGCTTCACAACCCTTAGAGAAGCGGGTATGCCGATAGAAGAGGAGTTATCAGCCTACGACCACAAAAGTTGTAGCTGGTTATAGAGGTGTCTACCAAACTAAAAACAAGAAAACCTCTAATATGGGTAACACTAATAGGGTGCGGATGTCAATGCCCTTAATATGTATACTAACATACTAACTATACACCTATAGATACTACCTAAGTTCAAGCCCTCGACCGCTTGCTAGCAAAAGGGAAAATTAAGTTACCACCCGTAAGAGCAAAATCACAAATCGCCAAACAGTCAAAAACTGGGACGTAAGAAAATTTTATGAATACCATCGTGCACGAGGAACGATACGTAACAATGTTGGACTTTCAAGAACAAATTAGAGAGCATGTTCTCGCAATGGTCGACTTCCTCTTCCTAAGGCCGCTCAAAATCCCAATAATATCAAGAATCTATTTAGCGACATCTTAGCCACCCTTTTGAACCCATTCTAGGTCAGTGGGATCCTTCGTCTTCATTCAAGACATCCATGATCCCATATCGCTAATTAGCTTACCCTTCTTAGACCTAGAAGTCCATAGATTGTGGGTAAGTGATAAGGAAGATGTTTATGAAACTAAGGATGACAAGTGATGACAACTTTTGGGGCACAACACCCTTAGGAGATGATGAATTTTGGCGGAAACAAACACTCCGTAAATCTAGTTCCTCACTAGATCCGGACGACACAACGCACCAATGGGTCCATAACGGACTCGTGAAGTTAGAAAAGAGAAAGAAGTTTACAAAGAATAAGATCCAACCCTTAGACAACTTCAAAAACTCAAAGCTGACATTTCCATCTTACTACTAATATCTACCTCCCAAAAGCATAGACAAGCCTTAATTGATGCACTTGATAAGATTGAGGTCTCTCCCGAAGTCACGCCCGAGGAGGTAGTAGGATTGGTTAATATTGGGGATGGAACCATCACATTTGACAAGAAGGATTTACCTAAAGAAGGCATTATACACAATAATTCCCTTTATCCGACTGTAATTTGCATCAACAAGTTTATCCCTTTAACCCTAGTGGATAATGGGGTCATTGTAAATGTATGCCCTTGGAGGATCTGCTAAAACACAAGGCATTAGAGAGCAACAACTCCTAGAGAAAACTATTCACCTATAAGCTTACGACAATTCCAAGAGAGCAGTTTTGGGAACAGTGACTCTTCCAATCAATGTTTGGCCAGTGGTGAAGAACATTGATTTCCAAGTCCTAGACATCCCCGCTACTTTTAATCTCCTCCTAGGACGCCCTTAGTTACATAACCACAAGAAAGTTCCCTCCACATTGCACCGGAAGGTTAAAATGATTGTCAAAGGTCAAGTGGTAACTCGTTAAGGGGGTAATCTTTATGCCAGTATCACTTCTAAAGAGTCTCGTCATCAAAATCGAGCATGAAACCAATGACGAATAACTTTACTGGATTCAAGACTTTAGCTGCTATGGAAAAGGATAAAGCGCTTCTCAACTTTAATCCTTATGTTAACCCTAGTGTCCATTTAATGCTAAGGAAGAAGGGGTATTTTCGTGGCTTAGCTGCAAGGAGGGGGCATACCACCCAATTTTTCCACCCCTTGAACCCAACGAACACGTACAAGTTTGGTCTAGGCTACCATCCAATTGCTAAGGAAGTGACCTAAAATAAGTGGGAAACATAGACTAGGAGGATTGCATCACTCAAGGTCTGCTCTACTAAGCCTCATCCCCGCACCTTTAATGGGAAATTTTTGAAAGAAGGGGATAATTTCCCTTACTATGGTTTTCCCGAGCCTACTATCCGAAAAAGAAGGGCATCTTAGTCCCGAGGTTGGAGATCTTTACTACCATGTACTAAAAAGGAGGCACCTTACCTCCTAGAAAAGGAATAGTCCACCCAAGATTGGACCAATTTGGCACGAGCAATATCTTCGATCCGTTGTTTGGACAAGAGAAATGCCTAGACAAAAATTCGGCTTTGGTACTATACCAAGCCATATCGCACTCGAAGTTCGGCCCATCCAGGTTCATCACCGACATTAACGAAGAAAGGTCCAAGCATATGACTTAGATTGATGTTGAATAGGGCCAAGAGTTTGTCGTTATCTTAAGAGAGCAATCTGCTTTTGAGTCTAAGGCTAGGTCCGATTTTTCTTTTTCTAATTCTCGTTAGTTCATCTTCCAATTTTGCAATATCTATTTATGGGTCTTATGTACTTCTTTCTTCATTTAATAAGATGAATATTTCCGCTTACTCTTTACCTCATCCTGTTCTTAACTATTTTATCTCTAATGATGAATAAGAAATCCCTAAAGAACTCATAAAAGTTATGGAAGATCATGAAAATTGCTCTCCGATTATAGAGGAAATCGATAACTATTAAATTAGGATCTCTAGATCAACCCCAACAGAGTTAAGATTGGAAAAACTCTAAATCCATAAGAGTAGAAGCACTTTACTTTGCTGCTTACAAAGTTTATAGATGTGTTTGTTGTATCCTACAGAGACATGTAGGGGATAAATCCAAGCATAGCGAAACATACAATTTCACTCTATGAAGATGCTAAGTAAGTTAGGCATAAACCTAGGAGGATGAAACCATAGTGAGCCCTAAAAATCAAAGAAGAGGTTCAAAAGCAACTAGAAGTCGGGTTTATTAAAGTAGTTCACTACCCTCAATTGGTAGCAAATGTAGTGCTAGTCCCCAAGAAAGATAGAAGGGCTAGGATGTGCATCTATTTCGGTGATTTGAATAAGCCAAACCCCAAAGACGACTTTTCACTACCTCACATAGACAGTTTAGTCGATAACAAGGCTAATCATGTCTTACTCTTATTCATGGATGGTTATGCTGGATATAACCAAGTGAAGATGGCCGAGGAAGACATGGAAAAAATGACCTTCATCACTCAATGGGGAAGTATTGCGATGTTGTAATGCCTTTTGGACTCAAATGTTGGAGCCACGTATTAAAGAACAACAACGACCTTGTTGCACGACATGATACACAAAGAGGCCAAAATCTACGTCGACGACATGATCATCAAGTCCAAGGATAGGGCAGGGCACCTACTTAACCTTAGGAAATTCTTCGAAAGACTATGAAAATACAACATGCGCCTTAACCCACAAAAGTGCGCCTCGGGGTAACATTAGGCAAATTATTAGGCAATGTTGTCAGCCTACGAGGAATTGAAGTTGATCCATCCAAGATCAAACCCATCTAGGAGATGCCACCGCCCGAAGGTAGAGAAGGAAATATAAGGTTTCCTAGGAAGCCTCGCAAAGATATTAGTAATTTCATATCAAAAATGACTATGGTCTCGTGAACCGATCTTTAAGAATCTCAAAAAGGAAACTAAGCCTATTTGGGACGGTGAGTGCCAAACAACAATTGAAAAAGTTAAGAGATACTTAGGCTATCCACCTGTCTTAATTCCATCACAACTCGGGAAACCATTGCTTTTATACCTAGCCACAATGGGGACTACAATGAGAGCCATGTTAGCTTAATAGGACGGGAAGAACACGTGGTGTATTACCTAACCAAAAATTCTTAGATTATGAGACCCGATATACTCCCCTAAAGAAGACGTCATTGGATTTAGTATGGGCCACCAAGAAGCTTAGAGATTACATGTTAACCCACACGATACAAGTACTAGCGCCAATGGACACTTTCAAATATATCCTAGAACAACCAACTATCGATAATAAGATAGCTAGATGGACAGTCATGTTATCGAATTTGAATGAAATACGTCCCACAAAAGGAAATTAAAAGGTGGGGGTAGTATTAAAATTCCTAGTTGATCCGCCGATGGTTGAAGCACAACCGAAGCACTTTGACTTTCAAAACGAGGGCATCTTACAGATAGAAGTTGATGTATGGATGATTTATTTCGATGTGAGTCCATTTTGCATTCGCATTAGCCAAATCAAATTCATCTCATATTAGGTGAGTCCTATTTGCATTTGCATTTAGCCCAAAGTAAATTTTTCTCAAAAAATAGGGAAATGCATTATCATTTAGCTAGATTAGAAAGCACCTTTTCTTTAAAGATCAGTCATCCATTGGCTAGATTATCATCCCTAATTTTAGTATAACTGGAGGGTATTTCATACAAAACAAAAGTTATACAGCTTATAAAAACATGTTAACTTTATATATAATGTAACAACCCGACCCTAAATCACCTTATTTATTTTAAAATCACATTATTTATTTTATTACAATATTTATATAATTGAGCGCGTGCATTTCAATTCGATATCTTATATTTAAACTATTTTTTATCCGTATGTTATGCAGCTAAGGCAACGAAGTGGCTCCAATAAAAATCTCATAATAAGATTTTAATTTGCGTACATCGCTATTAAAAACAAACAAAATTAAAAGTAACAATAAAAGAAAACAAAATAAATAAAATAAACAAATAAAAAAATAAAACTTTCAGATTTTATTTGAAAGAAAAATCCAGAAATGGATTTTTCTGGAATTTTGGAGAAAAAAAAAAAAAAAAAAAGAAGAGGCGGTTAAGACCAAATTAAATGGGCAATGCAATTTCAATTTCCCCGCTCCTTCCTCCTCTCGCTCTTCCCGTCTCTCGCCCCTTCCTTCCTCCCTCGCTTCCTCGCCTCGCGGCAGCTTCTCCGCCAAGCACGGCGAGCGACGCCGGCGGGAAACCGGCGCCGGTCGTCCCCGTCCCCTCTCGCCTCGCTTCCTCTCTCTCTCTCTCTCGCCGTCGCGGCTCATGCTCGTCTCGCTCTCGTGGGGCCTTGCTCCCCGCTGCTCGGCTTCCCTTCGCCGCCGCTGCCGTTGTCTTCTCTCGGTCACCAAACGCCATCAACGCCGGCCAGCAGCCGACGTCGGCATCGTTAGGAGACGCCTGGTGTAACGCCCCGGCTACCATTACTTAATAATTCTCTAATTCGAGAATATTAGGTAAGGTCGCAGCGGAAGGTAATAATCGAAGACGTTACCGCCGTCCTAAAAATAGGACAAGGCTAAATAATTGGAATAAAATGAAATATGGTTTGGGCCTCCACGGTTCTTTTTCGAAAATGTCTGTTAGGAGTAACTACTTAATACCCAAGTAGCTATGTCATCCCAAAATACAATTAACGGGTTTAGCAATGCAATATTTATACAACCTAGACTTTTGTCTAATCCATAAAATAATGTACAACGATTCCCAAGGTCATACCTAACCCTGGTTGAAGGTAAAATCACCGTGAGCGTCTATGTACCTTCGCTTTGCGAATGCCACGTGGCTGGCTAAGGTTTGCCTGCGTCGGACTTAATAAATGGTTGATTGTTCGCCAGTGATTCTTCCTAAAACAAAAACAATAAAATATTTGGAAAAGTGAGTCGAAACTCGACACGAACATTCTCCGCACCGTAAAATAACTTTGAAGAGTATATTGATTGAGCGCGCGCATTTCAATTCATTTTAGTTTGAAATCGTGGGAGAGAATATGAGTAAAACTTGATTGCCTGGTTATTATCCGAAAGTGGAGCCCCTTGATAATTGATACGATCTTAGTAAGGTGCACACCTCCCGGCCGACCGAGAACCCGAGTTGAAGCCGCGCGGTTGGGCATAAGCCCCGATTATTGATAATTGATGGGCATAAGCCCCGATAATTGATGATTGGGCGGGGACCACTTGATTAGGTGGCAAAACTTGATTTGAAAATGATTCATTAATAATTATATATATGAGAAATGTTGAGATTTGATGAAATATGTGAGTTTTTGAAAGGTACGAGCAATGAACGTACTCGAATTGAGAGTATTTGTTTCTCCCCTTTTATAGAAATTTGAGTCAGCAACTGCTCGGCAACTGAAGTGGCCTCGAGTTACGTTTAAAATAGATTTCTAGAGTTAATAATGTTTTCTTGAGTTTTAATGCTTGAATTTGTATAAGCTTTAACAATGTATTTCATTTCTTATATTCGTATGAAAATCGATTAAACTAATGTTTGTATTACTTAGCTTTACTGCGTTCATCGAATATAACTCATATTGATTAAAGGAGTTGATTAGGCTATCTAAATGTCCAATGATGTTGGTGTTATTTGATTTGCTAGTTGACTTGGATTGAAAATGGTGAATATATATATACGTGCCCAAACACTTATTCTTAATTCCTTCCTCACTTCTCCCTTCTCTCGCACTCAAAACCTATAGTTAAATAATTAATTAATCCATCAAATGCCCTTCCATCGGAAGGTTTCACAACTTTGCCGAATTGTCCAAAACTCATACATATACACCAATTTAGGTGCCTAAGCGTTATTTTCTCGACGTAACTCGTATTCACATCCCAATTAAGCATACCAAATGTTCAAATGTCCCCCATGCCTCTTACACCATCTACTATCCGACTTCATCCTCCTCGCCTATTTCTTTCTCTTCCTTTGTGTTCAATTCTAGCTATTTGCAAAATGTAACAATTCCACCCAATTGTTCAATTCGATAACAAAGCATCCTCAATCTCATTCACTAGTTCATAGTTTCCCCAAAGGAATCACATTCGTACAATTAATTCACCAAACACCAACCCTAGATCCTCCACACCAATTCAAATTTTCCCAAATTAATCCTTAACTTCACTTCACAAACATATTTATAAATCATACTTCAATTTACGACTACAATTGCTCGGATAGATAATGGAATCGATAATTTAGGGACTAGAGTTTTACCTTCGAATTTACTGGGATGGAGGCCAAGAGCAGGAGCGGGGCGGTGGTGGGGCGTGGCAACTGCGCCGGCGACCATTGAGCAGGGGACGGCGACCGCTCCGGCAACCGCTGCGGCTGGTAGCTGGCCGGAGAGTGGGCCGCGGCAGGGACGAACAGCGCCCGCGGAAGAGAGAGGAGAGCGAGAGCGCGAGTGAGGGACAGAGGCACTGGGCTTTTTCCGGACGACGCCGGCGCGGCCGCCGGCTCGGCGTTGGTGGCGCTTGATGGCCGGAAGCGTGGCAGGCCACGAGTGGAGGCGGAAGAGGGAACAGAGCACGCGAGGGAGAGTGAGAGCCATCGCGCGAGAGTGTGAGAGGGTGAGAGGACGCTGCCGGCGGCGCTAGCGCCGGCCTCGGCCGCGTTGGTGGCGTCCGGTGGCCGGAGGGGAAGGCAGCAGCGAGCAGAGAGATGGTGAGGCAGGGGAGGATGGAGGGGAGGAAGCAGGGGAGCAGGGGAAGCAACCGAAGTCCCGATATATTTTGGTCTTAACCGCCTCTCTCCCCTTTTTTTTTTGTTTCGGATGTTTCTTTTTAAAAAAATCTGGTTCATTTATTTTATTATGTTGATTTATTTATTTACTTTGTTTTCTTTTATTGTTACTTTTAATTTTGTTTTAATAACGACGTTCACAAATTAAAATCTTATTATGAGATTTTTATTAGGGCCACTTCGTCGCCTTAGCCGCATAACACATGTATAAGGATAATGTAAATACAAAATCTCGAATTGAAGTGCACGCGCTCAATTATATAAATTGTGTAATTAATGAAACAAATAACGTGATTTAAAATAAATAATGTGATTTAGGGTCGGGTTGTTACACCCGGCGTCTCTCTGTCTCGCTACCTCCCTCCCTCGCTGCCGTGTTCTCGCTGCCTCGCACCGCGGTTCCTTTGCCGCGGCCACCTAGCAGCCAACCCCACCAGCAGCAGCCGCCGGAGCGAGTCGCCGGCGTTGCCCGATAGCCGCCGATACAGCCACCGCGCCACCACCCCTGTTCGCCCTTCTTGAATCCTCCTCTCCGAATTTGAAGGTAAAATACTAAACACTAAATTATCAAGTTCCTTATTTATTTAAGCGAGTTGTAATTGTAAATTGAAGTATATGATTCAGAAATATGTTGTTAAGTGAATTTAAAGATTAATTTGGGGAAAATTCGAATTGGTGTGGAGGATTTAGGTTTGGTATTTTGATGAATTGGTTGTGCGAACGTGAATGAATGTGACTCCTTTTGGGAAATTATGAATTAACGAATGAGGTTGAGGAGGTTTTATTAGCAAATGGAACAATTTGGTGGAACTATTACATTTTGGAAATAATTGAGCAAACGAAGGAGAAGGTGTGCGTAGAAGTTGAAATTTGATAATGTACAAGTGTACAGGCATAGAAAATAATTGAGCATTAGGTTTGCCTAATTGCGATTGTGAATGTGAATGTTATTGTGAGAATAAGGCTCATGACCTTAAGTTGGTATATGAATGAAATTTTGAGCAATCTGGGTAATTATAAGGCCTACCTATGGAAAGGCATCGGTAGATCGAATAACCGCTTAGCTGTGGGCTTAAATTCGATAAGTGAGGAATAAATTAGGAATAAGTGTTTGTTAGGTATATTTATATATATATATATATACCATTTTTCAATTCAAAGCCGCTAATAAGTTGAATTACACCAAAATCATCGAGTATCTAAATAGCCTAATCAACCTCTTTAATTAATATAAATTATATTCAATAAACGCAAGTAAAGCTAAGCAATACAAACATAAGTTTAATCGATTTTCATACGAATATAAGAAATGAAATACATTGTTAAAGCTTATACAAATTCAAGCATTAAAACTCAAGAAAACATCATTAACCCTAGAAATCCATTTTAAACGAGCCGAGGCCACTTCCGTTGCCGAACAGCTGCCGACTCCAAATTTCTATAAAAGGGGAGAAACAAACATTCTCAATTCGAGTACGTTCATTGCCTCGTACCTTTCGAAAACTCACATATTTCATCAAATCTCAACATTTCTCATATATACAAATAACAATGAATCATTTACAAGGCAAGTTTTGCCACCTAATTAAGTGGTCCCCGCCCAATTATCAATTACCAAGGGCTTAGGCCCGCCAATTATACCGCGCGCGACGTCAACTCGGGTTATCGATCGGCCGGGGGTGACACCTGTTCAACGATCGTATCAATTACCAAGGGCTCCACTTCCGGATAATAACCGTAAGCAATTTTACTTATATTCTCTCCCCGATTTCAAACTAAAATGAATTGAAATGCGCGCGCTCAATCAATATATTCTTCAAAGTTATTTTACAGATGCAGGAATGTTCGTACCGAGTTTCGACTCACTTTTCCAAATATTTTATTGTTTTTGTTTTAGGAAGAAGCACTCGCGAACAATCAACCATTTAATAAGTCCGACGCAGGCAAACCCTAGCCAGCCTCGTGGCATTCGCAAACCTGAAGGTACATAGACGCTCACGAGTGATTTTACCTTCAACCAGGGTTAGGTATGGCCTTGGGAATCGTTGTACATTATCTTGTGGATTAGACAAGAGTCTAGGTTGTATAAATATTGCATTGCTAAACCAAGTAACCTATGTTTTGAGATGACCTAGCTACTTGGGTAATAAGTAGTTGCTCATAACAATGGATGCATAAATTGAGTTTCAATTAAATTTCATATATTTAGCCTTGTCCTATTTTTAGGACCGGCGGTAACGTCTTCGATCGTTACCTTCCGTTGCGACCTTACGTAATAGTCCCTAATGAAGGGATTATTAAGTAATGATGATTGGGGCGTTACGTAAGTGGTATCGGAGCAAGGTTTAGAAATCACTTTGTGAGCAATAGGATTTTAAGTTGTCATGATTTGACCTTTAGAAAAATTACATGGCCATTATTTCCGCAAGTTGTTATTTTGGGATTTGTGGATGTGGTGTAACTAACATTGAATTGAGGGATATACTTTTGGGTGATGCTAAGTATGAACAATGTACGTAATGACTTAAGTTGCTAACATACATTTCATATGCTTTTAAGTTTTGTAGCTTGTAATTAATTCGTAAATTTTGTTTCGGATGTATTATGAGCCATTTGGGTGGTTTTAAGCTTTAATGTATATTGGTTGTACTCCGGCGTGTGGCCGTTGAGCTGTGTACTCCGAGCGTGTGGCTCGTTGAGTGATATTGTGTTTTTTATGCGGGGTTTTAAAACTTTAAATTTATGGGATAGGCCATATTACAAACGGAACTCTGCCGAAATTTTTAGAAAATACCAAACTCTCTTAGGAAATCCCCTATGTTACCTTTAAGTTGGAATTAGAAAGCAAACCTGACATTTGAATAAGCCTTGGGAGTCCCTTTGATCGAGGATTCCTCAATCGATAAGAATCCCGAGAGAATGATAATCTAATGTGCAATTGGGTATTACTTATCATACAAAGCACAATAAAGGTATGAGTTAACTAGATATGTTTTATATTAGAGATTGTGATCAACCTGGTTCATAGGAGAGGGAAAAGATATTTGCACTCGAGGAAAGGAGGTATAGGGATTTATTGCTGCAGTGGACATATGGTGAAGCACAATGAAAAATGAGGTTGTGAATTCACTTGGGATAACTTTCTCGGAAGAGTTAGAGCTAAATTGTACCCACCACAATTCGTGGAAGAATGGGGATTCATAGAGTTAAAAATGGACTACAAATGATGGTAGTGGTGTATGCTAATAAATTTACTGGAGTTATCTAGGTACGACTCAAACCTAGTCGTTATTGATAAAGTGAAGATGTGAAAGGCTTGAGGAAGACTTGGCCTATTATATACGACATTAACTCGATAGTGATTTATCAAAGATTGTCAAGGATTGTTCGAGGGAATAGTAAACGTAGAGATTGAACGAGCAAAGAGTGGACTAAGAGCTTTAAATTTCGAAGACTCAAGAGAGCTGAACAACACAAGTAAGAGTATAGTTCAAAAGAAACATGTTACTAGTTTCAACAAGGCCCATTCATTGATTATTCTTGAACCTTGAGAGGAAATTATGTCAAGCATATGAGTTTATCGCTACTAACTTTGAGGAAACATCAAATGTGTGCCAAATCGCAAAGATGTGAATTATGGCTAGAGGAAGAGACATTTTAGGCATGATGTTTCCAAAGAAGAGATTAAGGTCGATCCTTATAAGGTAAACGCAATGAACGGGATGATCTAGACCAACTAATGTCACGTAGAGAAGGAGTACTCTTGGGTTAGTAAATTACTACAAGAGGGTCTGTCGAGAATAAGTATTCGCTACCTCGAATTAACGATTTGTTGATCGGATATGAGGAGTTAGCATATTTTACCAACTTTGAATTAACCAGAAAGATATTCCTAAAACTGCCTATAGAATTAAATAGGGACCCTACGAATTTACGGGATGCCTAGGGATTTACCAAGGTATCCGTTGCATTCATGGATCTCATGAACAGGATTTTGAGGACCTATCTCGGACACATGTGTGGTGGTGGTTTTTGATGATATTCTTATATACTCTAAGCATAAGAGGGAATATGACAAGCGAGTTGTGAATAGTGGCAACGGCGTGGAGTACGGAGATAAAACACAAGTTGAATGTAATAATGACAACTTAGCTTGTGGTTATATGAAACCTCTACACTATAAGTATTGAGTCAGTCTCGCATGAACAAATGAATGGGTCCCTAGCTGCGATTGGGGTATAATATATATGTAACCATGAAGGGTATTCAGTTAGGCCAAAACGATGATGTCGGGATGGAAAGGGTCAAGAAAGGTATAAAAAGGAAAAATCTCATGGTTTCAAGGAATACGCGAGGGTGGAACCTTAAGGTTTCAGAATCAATTTTGTTTATTGAAGAGAGAGAAATTGAAAAGGAAACTCTTGAGGAAGCACATAATCCACGATATTGGGTACATCTAAGAGGAACAAGCGGTATAAAGATTTGAAACAATGTTTTGGTGGAACAATATGAAGAGGATATTACAGAATATGTAAATAAGTGTTCCAATTATCAAATGGTTAGAACCAAACGTTGGAGAGTACAATATGAAAAGAGGTATCAATGTTACTGTGGTGAATGGAGATCTTTGGAGATTTCTACATGGAGATGAGATTCAATTTCAATGAACGTTGCCATAAGATTACCTATTGTTGCTTCAACGAAAAATGTTCGAGCGATTGTTGATCAATTTATGAAATCTGCGTATTTTGTACCAACACATGACATATAGAATGCAGAAATACCGACACACTTATACACCAAAGAAGTCGCTAGGTTACATGGGCATACCTAAAAACACTATATCCGATAGCGATAACGGGTTTCAAGTACATTTCGGTAAGCTCTATAGTAACCTTTTGCGACTAAACTCAAGGTTGATAGTTCATACCATCCAGGGACAATAGGACACACCGAAAAGGTAAATCAAATATGAGAAGATATACTAAGAACATGTATATTCGACTTTTAAGGAAAATTGGGAACTGATTTATCTTTAGTAGACTTATTCTATACTACAATTACCGAGTCATTAATAAAATCGCTCCGTCTCGAGGCATTGTATTGGAGGAAATACGGAACCTCGTTATGTTAAAGTGAGTTGAGCAACGCCTTGACTATGGGTCTAAGTGGACCTAAGAAACAACCGCAAAGGTTAGCAAGATTTAAGGCCCCATCAAGAAAACTTAAAATGACAAACGAGCTATATAGGTAAGAGCGTTTTTGAAAGTATCTCCACTGGAAGGGGATCAAAGATTCAAAGTTAAGGAAAAGTCGAGTCCTAAGTATATTGGGCTACATGAGGTTATAAAGAAGTGCAATCCAATAGCTTATATACATATATATGTATAGTTATTTCATCCGAACCCAAATATGAAAATAGCATTTTCCATATCTAGCAGCTCGAGCGGCATATACCAATTCCAAACCATGATATTGTGGCGAGCTACTACCAATTTATTGAAAATTTATGAAAAGTTTCGAGTGCAAATATTGGGTTACAAGGTCAAGAAATTCCGCAATAAAAGCATTTCCTTAGGAAGAAAAGTATCGTGAACTAACCATACAGCCTCACGAAGCCACATGGGGAAATTGAGGAAAACCCGAGAAACTAATACCCCCACTTATTTTAATTTAAGTTTTCAACCCTCATTGCAGAAAGCTCAAGTTTCGAGGACGAAACTTATTTTAAGGGGGAAGACTGTAACAACCCGACCCTAAATCACCTTATTTATTTTAAAATCACATTATTTATTTTATTACAATATTTATATAATTGAGCGCGTGCATTTCAATTCGATATCTTATATTTAAACTATTTTTTATCCGTATGTTATGCAGCTAAGGCAACGAAGTGGCTCCAATAAAAATCTCATAATAAGATTTTAATTTGCGTACATCGCTATTAAAAACAAACAAAATTAAAAGTAACAATAAAAGAAAACAAAATAAATAAAATAAACAAATAAAAAATAAAACTTTCAGATTTTATTTGAAAGAAAAATCCAGAAATGGATTTTTCCGGAATTTTGGAGAAAAAAAAAAAAAAAAAAAAGAAGAGGCGGTTAAGACCAAATTAAATGGGCAATGCAATTTCAATTTCCCCTGCTCCTTCCTCCTCTCGCTCTTCCCGTCTCTGCCCCTTCCTTCCTCCCCTGCTTCCTCGCCTCGCGGCAGCTTCTCCGGCCAAGCACGGCGAGCGACGCCGGCGGGAAACCGGCGCCGGCCGTCCCCGTCCCCTCTCGCCTCGCTTCCTCTCTCTCTCTCTCGCCGTCGCGGCTCATGCTCGTCTCGCTCTCGCGGGGCCTTGCTCCCCTGCTGCTCGGCTTCCCTTCGCTGCCGCTGCCGTTGTCTTCTCTCGGTCACCAAACGCCATCAACGCCGGCCAGCAGCCGGCGTCGGCATCGTTAGGAGACGCCCGGCGTCTCTCGTCTCGCTACCTCCCTCCCTCGCTGCCGTGTTCTCGCTGCCCCGCACCGCGGTTCCTTTGCCGCGGCCACCTAGCAGCCAACCCCACCAGCAGCGAGCCGCCGGAGCAGTCGCCGGCGTTGCCCAAGTAGCCGCCGATACAGACCACCGCGCCACCACCCTGTTCGCCCTTCTTGAATCCTCCTCTCCGAATTTGAAGGTAAAATACTAAACACTAAATTATCAAGTTCCTTATTTATTTAAGCGAGTTGTAATTGTAAATTGAAGTATATGATTCAGAAATATGTTGTTAAGTGAATTTAAAGATTAATTTGGGGAAAATTCGAATTGGTGTGGAGGATTTAGGTTTGGTATTTTGATGAATTGGTTGTGCGAACGTGAATGAATGTGACTCCTTTTGGGAAATTATGAATTAACGAATGAGGTTGAGGAGGTTTTATTAGCAAATGGAACAATTTGGTGGAACTATTACATTTTGGAAATAATTGAGCAAACGAAGGAGAAGGTGTGCGTAGAAGTTGAAATTTGATAATGTACAAGTGTACAGGCATAGAAAATAATTGAGCATTAGGTTTGCCTAATTGCGATTGTGAATGTGAATGTTATTGTGAGAATAAGGCTCATGACCTTAAGTTGGTATATGAATGAAATTTTGAGCAATCTGGGTAATTATAAGGCCTACCTATGGAAAGGCATCGGTAGATCGAATAACCGCTTAGTCGTGGGCTTAAATTCGATAAGTGAGGAATAAATTAGGAATAAGTGTTTGTTAGGTATATTTATATATATATATATATATATATATATATATATATATATATATATATATATATATATATACCATTTTTCAATTCAAAGCCGCTAATAAGTCGAATTACACCAAAATCATCGAGTATCTAAATAGCCTAATCAACCTCTTTAATTAATATAAATTATATTCAATAAACGCAAGTAAAGCTAAGCAATACAAACATAAGTTTAATCGATTTTCATACGAATATAAGAAATGAAATACATTGTTAAAGCTTATACAAATTCAAGCATTAAAACTCAAGAAAACATCATTAACCCTAGAAATCCATTTTAAACGAGCTGAGGCCACTTCCGTTGCCGAACAACTGCCGACTCCAAATTTCTATAAAAGGGGAGAAACAAACATTCTCAATTCGAGTACGTTCATTGCTCGTACCTTTCGAAAACTCACATATTTCATCAAATCTCAACATTTCTCATATATACAAATAACAATGAATCATTTACAAGGCAAGTTTTGCCACCTAATTAAGTGGTCCCCGCCCAATTATCAATTACCAAGGGCTTAGGCCCGCCAATTATACCGCGCGCGACGTCAACTCGGGTTATCGATCGGCCCGGGGTGACACCTGTTCAACGATCGTATCAATTACCAAGGGGCTCCACTTCCGGATAATAACCAGCAAGCAATTTTACTTATATTCTCTCCCCCGATTTCAAACTAAAATGAATTGAAATGCGCGCGCTCAATCAATATATTCTTCAAAGTTATTTTACAGATGCAGGAATGTTCGTGCCGAGTTTCGACTCACTTTTCCAAATATTTTATTGTTTTTGTTTTAGGAAGAAGCATCGGCGAACAATCAACCATTTAATAAGTCCGACGCAGGCAAACCCTAGCCAGCCTCGTGGCATTCGCAAACCTGAAGGTACATAGACGCTCACGGTGATTTTACCTTCAACCAGGGTTAGGTATGGCCTTGGGAATCGTTGTACATTATCTTGTGGATTAGACAAGAGTCTAGGTTGTATAAATATTGCATTGCTAAACCAAGTAACCTATGTTTTGAGATGACCTAGCTACTTGGGTAATAAGTAGTTGCTCATAACAGTGGATGCATAAATTGAGTTTCAATTAAATTTCATATATTTAGCCTTGTCCTATTTTTAGGACGGCGGTAACGTCTTCGATCGTTACCTTCCGCTGCGACCTTACGTAATAGTCCCTAATGAAGGGATTATTAAGTAATGATGATTGGGGGCGTTACATATAACATAGATAGATATATCCTTCTTATGTTTCATATGTCGAATCGTTTTGAATTTATTTACTCCCTTAACTTTTGTACTATTAAATAATTTTGAATCCTCTCAAATTACCGATATGACATACTAAGTGAAAAATAATTGATGGTCATGCCAACAATTTAATTTGAAGGTTTAAAAGATTTGACAAAAAGATTAAGAGGTGTAAGTAACAATTAATGATGGGAGAAACACAAAAAATCAACTAATCAAAAGTTGTTGGTTAGTGCGAGTCGATCTTAAACTTTAAATGACCAAATTTGGATCACAATATATCCTTGAAGCAAATTCACCTTACGAAACTCATTCCTTCCATAACTTACCACATACGAAAAACTTTTCTTATTAGATTGATTATTTATTTACTTTGACATTTATACTAGCGTTTATAACAACGAACATCTTATAACGACTCAAATTCATCTCATAGCATCTAAAGTATGAGTCGATCTCCAACAATCCTTCTTCCTCTTTGGTTAAAAATTCCTTCAATATTTGGCTTCTTGGCGTCAAAAATCGCGCTTGGTGGCCGTTGAAGTCGGTTTTTGAGTGGCATCAACTCAACTTGATTTCCTCCCGGTATGGTGATAATATAGTCAGCAAGAATCGGGCCGGGATTGACGACGGGGACAAAATTATAAATAGGAGTTGATGCAATGACCGTAGCATAATAATCTAACCAACTTGTAGCTACTGGTTGAACATCGGTTGTACTTTCACTTTCGAATTCTTCAGCTCGTCCAAATCCTCATGATCATTATCTTTATCATTGATCTGTATGTGGCTCGATTTCGAGGGGTTGTTTCTCAGTATTATTTTCGATATGATCATCTTTGGGTACGTAGATATAACGACCAAAAATATTTTTGTTGCCTCCTCCTCTTTCCATGGATATGGCTTAAAAGTTTGTACGTACAAGAAGATGAAAGATCAAGTAGTGCAGGAGTTGCGAGGGTTTTAGTAGGGTTTAAGATCTGCAAGGAAATAATTACTGGGTTTGATAATTTTGAAGCACGACGAGAAGAAGGGTTGGGGAGAGTATCTATATTCAGTTTAACATACAAAGACTAGTTGGAGTAAAAATAGGATATGTTGCCTAATTTTTATTTTGACAACCAAGTAATTTTAAGAAATTTTTGGATAATTTAAATTTTATTAACTTAATTAAATTAAATTCTTTATCGTAAGTAAGTTACATTCAATCAAATACTTACCATGCAGGTTTGTTTACGTCCAATCAAATGCTACTCATTATTTACTCTTTTGGGTGTAATGAAATAACTTTTTCTAGATAATGAAATAACTTTTTAAATTTCCATATTTTTTAAAATAATTACCCATATTCACATTGGCATAAACAACTTTAAACTTCTAAATTAACGAAAATATCTTTCATCATTGTAAGTAAGTTTATATGTACTCAAATGAATTAACTTGGATTTAAGATTTATTAATTTTAGCGTTTATATCAACGTTTATAACAAGTAATATCTCATAACGACTTATAACAACTATAACAATTATAACAATTGTAACCACTAATCATAATTTATAATAATAATAATAATAATAATAATAATAATAATAATTATTATTATTATTATTATTATTATTAGTAGTAGTAGTAGTGGTGGTGGTGGTGGTGGTGGTGGTTATTGTTATTATTGCGGTAATTGTATATTGGT
The DNA here is from genome assembly GCA_021018815.1 of Talinum fruticosum. Lineage (NCBI taxonomy): Eukaryota > Viridiplantae > Streptophyta > Magnoliopsida > Caryophyllales > Talinaceae > Talinum > Talinum fruticosum. The sequence goes on along the minus strand of JAITYX010000036.1, from coordinate 3,075,464 downwards.
GTTAAAAGATATACAAATATTTTTTATTTTTTAGATAGATATTATTGAAAACTGATTTTTTCTCTAAAAAATATTTACATAAAATAAAATAAAATTACCAATAAAATATATTAATTTTTAACCGAATACAAATTGAATTGATTAGTGATATATATATTCATTATTGACCAAATATATGTTATTGTAAAATAATATCACTAACGGTATCTTAAAATTTTGTATCAACTCGTAACAACTTATAACAATTATAATAGTTAATTATAATAACTCATAACAATTATAGTAACTAATCATAACAGCTCATAATAACTATAACAACTATTTATAATAGCTAAAATGAACATTTCCTTAACATATATGAATTAAATATTGATTTGAACATAACCTACTACTACATTTAATTACCTACTACTATATTTAGTCATAATAAACAACATACACTAAATGAATAGTCTAACGTGCCTAACCCAATGGATATTCGATTACTACCCACATTTATTTTTATAATATAATAGTCGTCTTAACTAAAGTAACTACAAAAGGATTGTAGATCTTGAAATTCAAACTTTTACGAGGAGAAAACATTTATGAAAAATAACAATACTTTTAAATATTGACTCGATGAGGAGGAAAGAATAGGAAGGTTGTCTGAACCTTTTGATGATCTATATTTGCACACAACAAGAAATTTGACCGTTTATTATGAGGAAAAAAAAACTACTATAATTCTGAACTTTTCATGATGTGCTTCAAGATTTTTAACATGGATCGGCCCAATGGGCTTGGCTATAAAAAGGCTCGACTGGGCTGGGCCGAATCCAAATTACTGACTTTCCTTTATAAAAAGGAAAAGGAAAAAAAGGGAGTGAAAATAAGAAAAAGGTTTTTGAGGGCAGAAAAGAAAAGCCCTTTCCTGGTTCCTTTGTTTCACTTTCAATTCTTCGCGAACTCTAACTCAATAAATTTCCGCTACAACTACTCTGCTAAATTTCCAGAGAGAGAGAGAAGCCATTGATTTTTCTCCATCAATTCTTCTCTTTCTGTCTCCATTGATTCTCTCTCTGAAAGGTCGGAGACGTTGATACTTGTTTCCCCGGCAATGGCGGAGGAGCAGGAGAGAGAAATTGGACTCCCGTCGTCGTCGATACCTTCCGGCGACGGCACTGTTTGGGCTGATATTTCTCCCCTCCTCAATGCTGCTTGCAACGGTGTCTCTCTAACTCTCTCTCTCTCTCTCTCTCTCTGTAAAGTAGCTTTTGTTTTGTGTTTTGGTGTCCTTGGATCCCTACGCCTTTTCAATTGATTTGTAAAGTGCTAAAAGAAGAAAACAGAAAATAATATTTGCTTAAAGCAGTGACTGTGAGCATCTAGTATTGGTTTGATTGTCTATATGAATGAATTGATGTGATTGGTGAGACAAGAAAGGGCAGTTGAATTCGGAACCTTATTAGAAGATCATGTGTCTTGTGAAAAATTCGTTGTATTTCCCGTTGTGGAGAGAACTGCAAAAAGGATTGAAGAAAAATCAAGGTAGGTTACTTTTTTAATGCATTGAGTTGGGATAATGTCGTTCCAATGTGAATTATGCTTGTTGCGTTTCTCCACTGCCATTGATTTATTGCTTTAAAACAAATTTTCCGAGGGAAGAAAGAAATATTTAACTTGAATTTCTTTGGCAAAAACTGCTGATAAATGATCATTTGTCTTTCCTGTGTCTCCTACGGATGAATTGGGTGTTTTCTCTAGTGTCATACTTTACATTTATTGGGAATTCGGATCAATATTAACCCATCACATGATGTTCTTTTACATTAACGAGGGTCTCTTGGAGTCGGTTTCTCTATGAGCAAAAATACAGAGGTAAGGCTGCCTACATTTGGATCTCCTCGTACCCTGTGCAAGTGGGACACACAATGAGAGTTATTGTGGTTGTTGTTGTTGTTCTATGATGTTTCTTTACATGGAGAATTCATGCCTTTTTGGGTTTTGCGCAATTGTTGACATTAGATTTGTTTCTTCATCGTAATGATTTTTTTCCCCTTTGGTGGCAGAGCTTCGTGATGGTGAACTCATCCATGGTGAAAATTTCAGCCTATTTGCTGCCATGTCTGCCTTAGAGGTGCTCCTAGTTGCTTCAGCTTTGGTCTTTGCGGCCTTTTGGGCCTATGTTTCTGAATTAGGTTACAGTTCTTTATGGTATTCATTTGGAGTTGTCTTTTTACGTTGTTTTCAATTTTGTTTTCTAATAAGAGAATGCGCTTATTCGTTATTATCTATGTTTCTTTGAAGATTTCTAAACAACTCTTCACATCGAGTTCCATAATGTTTCTCTTTGTGAATTCATTGAACTCTTTGTACCCTTTCCAAACCTTAGGCGGACTTATGAGAAATGCTATCTTATCAATGTTGCTTGAATTCTTGATTCTTGGTTTCCTTTATGTATGTTTTTAAGAAGCCCTCCTAATCAGGTTAGGGTTTTGATGGGTTTAGTTAACTATTATCAATCTACCCTTGACAACAATGCAAAAATTCTTGATTCAGTGTTCTTATACTTTGTTTCTTTTGTTAGATAATGGACCCAAAGATGGATTCTGGCATGGATAATGGTAGATATCATTCTATTGATGAGGCTATCGAGAGTGGTGCAGCTCCAGTTCCGTTAAGTTTTGATAAAACTACTGATGTGTTGCGTATTATTGATGTCATGGACCACCTTCTTGCATGTGAGGTATAATTGGTCTGGCATGAGCCTTTTCCCCCATTTAATTTGAAGTCTTAGCATCTAATTATTCGGTTCATTGTATAATGGCAGGCAACTTGGCACAAGGGGCATTCTTTGGCTCAGACAATCTTTTCTTGCATCTATCTTTTGCAGCTTGATCGAACATCACCACATATGCTGTTACATTCTTATTGTAGAATAGTTCGTGCCACGTGCAATGCTGTCATATCAGTTGTCTCGGAGGGCGCACACATGAAGTATGGTATCTAGCTTTATTGTGTCCTCATTTTTGGGGGATAATTAATAATCTGTTTAACTTCTTGGTGCAAGATTATTTATTTGTTTTCGTCTACTCCGTTTGGCTAGTGTTAGCTAAAAAGCAATTACGGGCTTGTATTAGATGTTGGTTGTAGGAAATAAGGGTTCTGTATGAACAAAGGGGTTAATTGGACGAGGCCCACATTGGCACGTGCGTGGAGCCAATGGCACAAGGATGGCTCATGTGGAATGAGACCTATGAGCCTGAGTTCTGCTGATTTTACTTGGGGCTCGGGTAAATACAGGTGTCATGAATTTTTGTTTTCAGTGGGGCAATGTTCAATCCTAAAGTAAAACTTTCTGGTTCAGGTTACTTAACGAGCCAGTGCACTGCCTTTTTCATCGCCCCTGTTAGTAGTTGTTGTGGTGTATTTACCACTTAGTGATGGTCACTTAATTTCCAGTAAACTATAAACTATAACAAAATATAGCAACTGTTTTGGTGGCTTGGAGAAGAATACTGAAAGGGAATTAGATTCTTGGAATCCCGGAAGTTGTTTCTGTTGGCTATCTGGTGGAATAGTGTAAGGAAAGGAATCGATGGATTCTTGACCGGAAAACTTTGTCCTTTCACGATTTCTTGCTCTAGGTTATTGAATAATTGGAGCCATGTACTCAAGTGTGGTACAAGATTTTTTTTTCTTGGATTTTGTAGATAATATTATGCATGAGAGCTTGAGGGCATAATGTTTTTTGTGCTTGACCCTTTTCTACATGGTTGACACCCCCTTGGTGTTATTTTCTTACTATATTCTTGATTACTCATAAAAAATAGCAACTGTTTATGAACAATGAGACCTACAGCATAAGAAATTATGTGGCACAGCAGATGATATAGGACAATTGACAGGTTACATGTAAGACAAATAGAGAAAGCAAAGAAATAATTGGATATGACCAAAAGCGAAGCATGGATTTGTTTACAGATTGTTTACTAGATGATTAAAAATTTTAGTAGTTCATTGTTCTGAAGTTTCTGATAATCCGATGTCGAAATTGATGATTCTTCTGTCCCTCCCAGATAAAGCGTGGGATTATGATAAATTGATTATTCTTTAGTGCCTATTTTTATCTAACCATTTCAACCTTTACTTCAACTGCTCAATGGTAAATAAGTCTTTTCATTTTTGTACGTGTTTTTGGGGGCCCGGGGTGGAGGTTTGTGAATTGAAAATCCTTGTGGAAAACATAGATTTCCTGGCAGTTCCACGTCAGATTTCTAGCTGAGAAAGATTTTTAGGTCCATTTCCATGGAACTAAAATTTCATCAATATTAAAGCAGGGAATTGATTTGCTTCCATCCATTATTTGTTGGATTTTCTTGTTTGAAAATGCCATAATTTATTCTGCTCCTCAAATGCTTTGACAGGAAGAAGATTTATTCATAATGGCTTTTGGTCTTCCTTTGGGTGGAGAAAAAGATGAAGGATGCTTGTCTTCTTTAAATGCAGTGGAGGAGACACTCTGTCGACAGCTACGAGCTTGTAAAGCCCCTACAGCCAAAAAGAGAGTGGTAGAAGGTACCTATTAGAGAGTGATTTATATTTCTCAGAGTATTCTAGTTAAAATGTCAATGTCGTTCATTTTCTGCTCTCATTTTAATGCATTTGAGTATTGATATGTGTAGCTTATAGATTCTTTAGTGACCATTACCATGCATCTGGTTGCAGACTTAGAACCTTTACAAACTGATCCCAATCTGGAGGAAGGCTTTTGTTGGGCTCTGTTGTGCCGTTTACGATTTCGTAAGGTCTTACCCTATATACTCTTGGCTTTTCTGTTCTTTTCTCTCTTATGGCATACATTAAGATGACTGCATTATTTATTTTTCATTTTTACTGTTTTGAGGTTTTCTAGGCTTGAGGATCAAAATTTTTCCTTATTTCAATTCCTTTTCACAGCCATTCTGCATTAGATATTGGAGTTTCCAAATTGGTCTTTGTATAACTCTGTAACATGCCAACTTATATGCATAATTATACAGTTAAAATGGACGTAATTATATTAGACCTTTTTTAGGGGAAATTTAATATTAGTCAAACATCATGTTTTCCTATTTTTACATGTGTTTGGATTCACATATTGGTCATCTACTTGGGGAAATCCAGTTGGGCACACTTTCTGTCATTAATAGTAAGCTTTTGATGGAGATTGCCAGCCTTGGTTTAATGAGTTCGTATCAGGTTAGAAACTCACAACCTGCTTTATTAGGCATGTATAGTGTTAACCATTTCTGATTTTTTATTCATGTTTTTAAAAGAAAATGTAGATATTGATGGCAACAAGGGTTGAACCCAAGACCTTTCATTTCTGTAGTTAAGCTCTAGTCTCCAGTAACCATTCTCCTAGCTTGCTCTCAAAGGGAGATATTTTAAAATACCTCATTTCTCTTTCACCCTTTTTTCTCTCTTACCGATCCTTGAACCCTTGACCTGTGACAAGGCAATAAATACCCAATTGCAACACACTGCAAAGAGGCATAAAGAGAGGTATTTTACAATACCCGTTTGATCTTGTTCCTCATCTTCCTTTTCCCTCCACTTGGTTTTTAACCCTTGACCTTTGGCAATAGAATGATAGTCTCTATCAGTGAGGTCCAAGGAAAGCTAGTTTTCTGTTTTTTAATTCATAATTGTTGAAAGTATTTCTACGGCATTTTTGTCACTTTTGTCTAGTTCTAATTGCTGTAGAAAAGGTAGACAAATTAAATTTGTTTCCTAAATATACAAAATATTAAAATAAAGGATTTTTGGACGGTATTAATATGAACTTTGAGGAAAATAATACAATTTGTTTTCTTAGCCATGAACCGAACGAAAGTTTGACACCATTTACCGGTATCAACCAAGTTGTATGGGCAGAGACTCATCGGAAAGGCGACGTGCAAGTGAACTTGACACGTGTGCGGTGGAGTCAAGTGTTTGACTTTAGATTTATGAGGTTTTAGTGTCCGTCAAGGAAGGTTTTTTTTTTTTTAAAAAGAATTTGAATCAAAAAGCTTGCTTGCGTTGGATTCATGAGGTTTAAATGCAAGTAACCCCCTCTCTCTTCATCTCATTTTGTCTTCATCTCTTTCCTTGCAAACATGTTCATTGCTCTTCATCTCTCTTTCTCTCTCTTCGTATCTCACATTCCCCGCAAAGCTCTTCATCTCTCTCTCTTTTCGGGTGAAAGTTCGAAATTAGGGTTTGTGAAAACCGAGAGCTAAGAACAGCGGGTGGAAGAGGAAGAAATTGTAGGTCAAAGAGGAAGAATCATCTATGATGGAGGGAACCGGTGGAGGCAATCGAGCTGGCTCCAGCGGCGAGCCCCGATGTCGATTCAAATTAACAGATGGACTGGAACATTGTGATTCTACTCTTATCGTCGTAGGTGTCATCGCGGGCCTCCATTATCAACCTGACGGCAGGATTTGGTCCAGGATGGAGCCCCCGCGGTCCAGACGGGGTATCATGGGCGAAACCGAAGAAGACGGTGGCTTACAAGAACTAGATGCACCTTGCGACGCCTTTCTGCGATGAGCCTAGCCCTAATTTGTTTGCCCCTTTTGGCTCCGATCGATGAAGGATGGTTAGGTCTTTGATTAATCCAAAGGCGCGGTTTTGATATTTTAGGTGTAATTAGTAATGATTAAATGCAGGCGTTTAATTTTGTCAACACCATCTTGCTAACCGATGAATTCGTTGTACATTGTTTGGGTATTTGCGTTTCACTAATGGGTAATAAAATTTTGAACAAGTGCCGTTCTTGTGAGACCAAACGGGAAAATTGGCTACACTAGTTAAATAATTTGGAAGAAAAATGCTCCGATAAAAAGTACTCCTTTAAAAGAGTCTAGATAGAGTTGAGCCTAAATTTCACCTTTGTGGGGTTTCCGGTATGAAGAGAGAGAGAAAGAGAGATAAAGAGCTTTGCAGGGAATGTGAGATACAAAGAGAGAGAATGAGAGATGAAGAGCGATGATGTTTGGAGGGAAAGAGATGAAGATAGGATGAGATGAAGAGAGAGGGAGGTTAATTGCATTTACACCTCATTAATCCAACGCAAGCAAACTTTTTGATGCAAATTCTTATTTTTTTTTTTAAAAAACTTCCTTACCAGGCACTAAAACCTCGTAATTCCAAAGTCAAACACTTGACTCCGCCATACACGTGTCAAGTTCACTTGCCAAGTCACCTTCCCGACGAGTCTCTGTTCATACAACTTGGTTGTGTTCCGATATCGGTAAATGGTGTCAAAGTTTGTTGATTTCACGACTAAGAAAAATTCGTATTATTTTTGGCTAATACCCTCAAAGTTCGTATTATTACGGTCCAAAAATCCTAAAATAAAAGGTGACATGCTATTTTCTCTCTATGGAGTGAGTATGAGCAGATTTGGCTTCTCCACTCGTATTCTTATGTTATTTGAAGCTTTGTTAGGATTGATAGTCAACTTTACTTGGATGCAGAAGAGGTGTAAACTATTCTGATGCTTATGTTATGTTGGGATGCATTTAGGCTCTTTTCTGCCAACATGGCACTTGGTATTTACTTGGGTGCTAGGTATAAGGAGCAATAAGTATTGAAATTGACTTGTAGAGATGTTAGAAGAAAGCTTTCTAACTGGAAATTAAATAACTCACTTAAGGGAAGATTCTTTTGGCAAAGGTGGGGTCGATACTATAGCATTCCGGCTCTTTTTTCTCTTGCCTGTTTAGTAGCTTGAAATTTGACACCATTTTGAGAAGCTTCATGCGGGGCTCTTTTTGATGGATTCAAGTATCATCTCTTGAAATGGAATGTTGTGAAGCATCCGAATTGAAGGTTCCATTAGGTGTTGGAGACATTTAGAATGTCGATGTAGCTGTTCTAAGTGGTGCTTGTGAAGATTTGTGAGTGAGAAAGAGTGTCTTCGGAGAAATTTGGTCACTGCCAAAATAGTGAGAGGTGCTTTGATTGGATCTCTAGTTGACAAATGATTAATCAAAAGTGGTTTCTTGGAGGTTTATCATGAAAAGTGGCAGAGATTTTGGACCTATATTTCTTTTGAGGTTCAAAATGCTTCCATGTATTTGCAACACGGCAATTCCTGCAGTGCTGCTTTCTAGAGAGACTTGTTCCCTTCTAATTACGCTCTTATAGAGGGAGTGTGCATCTGTTAAAATATATGTTGTGAGTGAATGCTTGGCTTTTGTTTTGGTTTCTTATATTGTTTCCGATCCGTTGTCATATGATGTTTGTCTTGTTAGTTTCATCAAGCTTATGGGCTCATTTTGAAGGACTTTGTTCCCAACAGGGTTAGATAGGGCTCTACATATACAGCAGGCTATCTGTAGCTGTTACGAGCTTCCGCTGTCCCTTCTATCTGTTGATTGTACATCTTCCCTCCTGTTGATTGTACATCTCTATCTGTCCTGATGGCAGCATTAGCTTTCCAGATCTAAATAAATAATGTTATGGAGGTGTTGGCTCAATTTTTTGCTCTCCTGTTGCAGCATTTTTATCATCTTCTTATGTGTATGAGGAAGCCGCAAGGAAGAGGCTTAGAGCTGGCAAGAAAACATATATCCTCATGCTTATCAGAACTTGAGCACTTGCGAAAATCATCAGATTTTCTAAGCTCTTCGGGATGCTTGGCGTACAACAATGCTTTACTGGCGGAAACCACTGCTTCTGGCCGTCAAGCACTTGGATTTGATGCCAATTTAAACATTAGGACATCAGCTCCTGCTCCACCTCGTGCCATTAAAACTTTAAGCTGGGGAATGGTGAGGTTGATCAGATTGTTCGTGTTTATGACGCCTAATGCTTATTGTCTATATAATGTCTTTCTCTTTGTCTAGGCTTTGGATTATTTCAAGAAGCTCCTTGAAGATCTAGACATTATTTGTTCGTTTTCTTTGGACCCGCTATTAGAAAATGTCTTGCAGTTTGTTGTAGAATTCCAAAAGCGGCAACCAGACCTTGTTGCCAGAGCTTATCTTCAGGTAAGTTGTTAATTTTATACTTTGCTTGCATTCTGCATGTTGTTATTTTTTTTGGGGGGTGGACACTCTTTATCTTTACTATTGAATTTTAAAGAGGTTCCATACATGTAACTAAACAAATGGGCAGTTATCCTGGGGTTAATCTTTTGAACCCGCATTCATTCATGGAGAGCAAGTATGCCCCTGGTATTTGCCACTTAAACACAATTGACCTTTTTTTCTCTGGTTGTTTGTGGAACTGTTTTGGGCAATTTTACCAGAAGTGATGCCCCCTTCCTCGTACTGAAAGGTCCGGAAGGAGTGGAAATCCTGTGGAGGTGAGGCTAGGTGGGCACCATAATATGCTTTTCTGATCGTTGTGTACCTACGGGTTGCAGGCTCTGTTGATTCAAGATGGGAAACTATATGGTCGGGATCCTATCTTCCTTGTCATATGTAAAGCTTCAGGCTTACCTGAATCTCTGAAGAATCATGATATCCAAAAGAGTGAAGCACTTGTACAATTAGGACAGGTTATTGTTAAATGCACTTTGTTGAATCTGCTATTTTAATCATTTAATCTGGCCTCCAGTGAACTGAATTTCATAACATTCTTTTCCACCAAGTATGTCGTTGTCTCATATAAGCTTCACGTGAGTTAACACCTTGTTCATTATGATTGTCACAAGCATGGCAGCTAATGCTAATAATTCTTAGATAAGTCTAAAACCTTGTTCATTATGATTGTTACCAGACAACAGAAGCCAGGATGGTTGATAAGTTATCTGTATTTGTTCCTCTTTCCACCTTGAAAAGTAGTTCATCTCATGATTTAACAAAGACGAATGGTTAATTGATGCAGCTTTTGATCAATTTACTCAGAATTCTTTGCACAAATGTTGCATGGCAAAGACGTAAGCTTGGGAAAGTTCTACAAGATTGGCGTGTTATCCATGTTAAGGTTTGTGATGCTAATATTTAAGCTTAATACTCTGCTTGTGCTCACTGAGATCCAGAACAACATGATATTCTTTGTAATGTGCATTTCTTATAAAAAAGAAGATTAAGAACAATTTAACATTTTTAGTTGATGAGATTTTCTGGCTTCTAATATTTAGTTGCATTATCTTAGTTGCTTGTATAACTGGTATAATATTGTTGCATCACTATATTTGGCTGGTGGGAACAAGGAAAAAGTTAAATACCAAGTTATTGATCAACTGATTGGGTATAATGGTGTAGCATCCTATTCCTTTGTAGCAGAGGAGCTGCAATAATTTCTGTCTAGAGCATTAATTGATATGTGACAGAAAGCCATAGTTGCTATAACTCATATAAGCTGTAGAAGAGAACAACCAATTAAATCTTGTTGAGGCAGGGTCTCGGCAGATCAGATGTACCGCTACTTTACCTCTGACCAGAGGCTCTTTTTCCACCAAATTCAACACTGGTGGATTTCATTTAGTGCTACTTTTGTTTCAAACCTGATTTTACCTATCTAGCCTTGAAATTTTCTGGGGTCAGAATGGGCAGAAGAATTTTGAATACAATTAAGATGAGTTTTGCTAGATCTATGTTCTAATAGGAGTTCTTGCATAAATTGTCTAACACACACCACCCAAAAGAAAAAGAATCCAAAAAGGCGGTTCCTTGAGTAGCATGTGCCTCATTGCCTGTGTGTGTGCATAATAGTCCTTCCTCATACTTGAAAAAGAAGAAAGAGTTTCTTGATAGCTAGCATTGTGTCCTCTTTCCTGGTTGAGTTCTTGATTTATCTTCTTGCATTTTTCACTTAATTCAGTGACTATGTGTTTTATGTTTATGTTACCAGAATTTTAGCCCCAAGAAATCTTTTGATTTTTTCTTCAGATCTTCTGCTTTCTTCCTTAACTTACTAGGCTCGACGATATTGAGATTTCCAAAGCCTGTACTTTTTACATTCTGACTTCTAAATCTCTTAATTTATATGATCCATAATCAGTATGATTTTGAAACTTTTTAATGAAAACAGCTTCATTTATTTGTTGTCTGATGTTTAACAGCTAGAACACGCTTTCAGGAAGGAATTTGGAGAATTATCTAGCTTATCTGAGGAGGTACGTTAATGAAACTAAGTCCTGATCTGGTTGGTGGTTGTTTTGCGTACTAGGAAAGAGAGGGGATGCTCATTCTTGTAATTAATGGGGAAATTTTTAGTGAACTAAAGAATGCTATTCCCTTAACTTCATCTGCTTTGACCATGATAAATCTTCCCAACAAAATAGGAGTGGGGGATTCTAGAGATGATTGCTGTTGCATTCCTCCCTCCTCCAAACAGAAGCTTGGAGAAAGGGTAAAAGAAAAAAAAAAGGAAAGGGGATGTGTTTTAGTTAGTGTCGATGGTTGATTAGTTTATTCCTTTTAGTTGGTTTGCAGAATGCATGCACAAAACTGGTCGGGCAGATACTTACTTGGGTGGAGGAGCAAACATATTGGATTGCTTTGCGCTTTCTTTCCTTGGGCTTTGAATTGGATCTTTACTCTCCCGAAGAATATTGCATGGTATACTGGTACCTGTATGTTATATTGGTTAAGCTTGCAGAGAAAACACATCTGAAGAACCTGGCCAGCACTGACTCAGGTTTGAGCCTGTTATGTTGATCTGCTGCTATATCTAGAGCACTAATTATATGAAACTTTTACGACAGGACCATGCGTTGGTCTTACTATTGTGTTTTCCAAGTTGGAAAAAATAATATATTGCTACATTAAAACCTTTGTCCTTTAGTAGACCATGTATTAGCTGTATACCATTTTGCACTGTTGTGTTTTTAACCGGTTCTTTTTTCCCTTCAAACTGTAATTCTGCCTTGGTTTTAGTTAGTACGAATTTCTGAGAGCACCTAGCCACCTACATCCTAGGGCCTTGGAGCTCACTTGATTTGGTTGTTTGTCAGTTTAAAAGCCTGCATTTTTATGCTTGATAACTGAACAACTTGTTGCTCGAGATACTTCTAGCATTCTGTTTGATTTAGGCTTTTTTTGTAGGAATTAATGCATTCATCTTCCAAGAAATCTGTTCTTTGAAAATTGTAGCTAAGGTTTATTTTTCCTTGTTTTGTTCAGTTGACTAACATCATTTATAAGCAAGAAACAGAATGTGGAGGAAAAGGATTTCTATGAGTCAAGTACATGCTTCATTGTTGAATAGGGCAGCTCAGATAGGTTTGAACTGACTCTCTTTTCTTTTCATAAGCTAAAAGGAAAGGGAAGAAGAAAAGAGATTCAGTGGTGGATACAACCAAGGATTACCGGATCCCTCCTGCTGTCATGTTGCTTAAGTGTTATATATGTCTTGCCGAAGGACTAGCAATGGTAAATGACCTCATGTTGCTGCTTAAAATTTGATGGTTTTTTTGGCATGTGTTTCAAGGCAGAATAACAGTATTGGAATCAAGCTTTATTCATTTGCCTTTGAGTCTTACTATTTACTTAATAAGCGAGCCCCCACTGTCCTGCCATTAGCTGATCCCCAACAAAACCGCCCACCCCCAACAAAACTATTGGTGAGAGGCCAACGTGATGCCCTCCAGCCTTGAGCCTGTGGCCTTGTGGCTGGCCCAAATACACTTTAGAAACCACCCCCAAATATCGACCATTGAATCACAATCCAGGGGGATCTGATGTATGCAGTCATGCTCCTGAACAAAAAGGAGGCTAAATTGTTCCCTGTACCTGATACCTATGTAATCCAGACTCTGTCATACCTGTGTTAACGTCTAGTATCCAATAGCGTATCGTGTTGGACTAGGCAAATTTGAAAAATTTTAAACATTTTTGATCTAGAATGAAATATCACACCCATGTCTGAGTGCGAGTGTTTGAGACGGGTACTTGAGGCAAAATGAAAGTCCAAGTAACGTAGCCTCGTACACACCTTTACCATGTTACTTGTAATGTACTATAATATGTTGGTATCACAATGACGATAGCTATTTTGCACAGATGCTTGCTGCACTCAGAAATGAACTCAAGATCTTGCAGCCTGTCGGCCCTTTTAACTCGGAATATGAGGTGATTTCATTGTGATCATTTGTTTATGTGGATGCTTTTATTCTGTCTTTTGGGCATTGTTTGCCATAGTCAATCAACTGCTCCTGCTTTGTAATGTGATCAAAAGTTTAGATTTGTTTTGAGGATTATACTGACAGAATCTCTCTTGTTCGTTTTTGTAGAGATTCATTCAGCACTTTGAGCATTTACAAAAAGCTTGTTTACCGGATCACATTTCCTACCATTCATTCAAGGAATGTACTACACAAGCTATGCTTTCTGTGAGTTGTTCTATAACACATACTTCATTGTCATTGATACCAAAAGACTAGACTATGGATGTAAAGTTTGAGGTAATGAGTTTTCTCTATGGTTATGTCTGCCTTTTTGGCAACTGAAAGTCATCTCGAGATAGTTTCTGGCTATATTATAATGGACTAAGGCAAAATTCCTGACTAAACTATCCACTACTTTGCCTCCAATAGTAGGCTGTCACCCTTTTTCTAAATTTAAGGTCTACCAGGAACAACATTTCTCCAATTCATGGATAGGGCTGCATAAATGTCTTCAGCCAAAAAAACCCACTATAAAATGAAAGAAAATATGAGTAAAGTTTACTTGTGTTTTGGTCTGGTTTGTTGTTTTCTTTGCCAATCATTTGGAACAGACATGCCTATGGGTAAGTTAGCGTAAACTAAATAACGAAATGTCCAAAGACTGTACTCTTCAAGGGAATTTATGAGGTGAGGGGTTGGTGGTTGTGCTTCTGTAATTTCATGTCATACAGATAACGGTTAACATCTCTTTTTATCTTACAGACACTGGTTATGTATAATCACTTCAAGGATGCTCTGATGACCGTAAAGGAACTGAAGAGCAGTTTTGCGAATGATCCCAACAAATTGGCCGAACTCCGATGCATTGAACAGATTGCTGAACGCAATAGCATTGCTTTGAATGTGATTAATCGCGTTGGAACTCTTGATCCAACTCTTAAGATCTCGTTCGAGTTCAGTTATCATCCCAATTTTGCTGTAGCTGTTGTTAAGAGATCCTGAACCTGAAGGTGCCTGCGAGCTCCAAGAATTTTGAGTCAATTTTTGTACCTATATTGTTTTAGACTCGTAGTCGGGAATGGATAGCTTCTTAGAGGATTGGGGTCATGGTATGGGGGCTTCTATCTTACAACAGAAACTGGATCTAATATACTGAGACATTTTAGTCCATCATAATCCAGGGCTTCAATTATGATTATGGGTTAGGATTAATCCCATGATATTTGTATAGCAATCGTGTTTGTCGCGAAAAATTGAAAACAATTTCAGGCTAGACATCCTTCACTTGGCTATCCTGGACTTTTTACCGTCTTTTTAATTCTTATCCATACGAGTCGATTCTCCTGAACTGCCTACTTAACTCTTATGCCTTTGCGGTGGTATTGAACATTATTTGTAATGAAACTCCTATTGGGCCGTTATCCGCTTGCCGAGTAGTCCCAAAAGGGGGATGGATGGGGATTACCTAGGTTAAGACAGGAGGTTAGATAGCTTAACTGTTGGGGCCCCCTCCACATAAAATTAAAAAAAAAAGGAAAACCGTACCCGCCATACAGCCATTATTATATTATCCTGTTGAAAAATATATCTTATTCAGTTGCATGTGTGCTCTGCTTGGTTTTGGGTCAAAAGAATCAGGTGATCTTGCACTGGGCGTCTTGACCTTCAAGTAGTTGAACTTTGCAACATTGATTCATGTACAAGTGTCTTCATGTCTTGATGATATATGTGATTCTGAGTAACTTTTGAAGATGTTATGCAGTTAGATCTTAGTGTGTTCTAGTCGAGTATAACACTTATGAAAACTAGGATTTGGATTGCCAATTTGGACTAGGGTTCTAAGTGCCTCATCTCTCTTTTTCAAAGATCTTGGGTTTTACCTGTTACTGAAAGTTGATCTGGATTTAGCTATGTTGCTGCATTAGCATGGGATACAGAGGAATGGAACCATGAGAAGAGGGAACAAGTGTGTTAGATCCACGTTACATGGGAAAGAGGGGGAAGCAAACTGAAAAAATTGCAAACGCTTCTAAAATTTTGGAATAAATTATTGTTTCAAATGAGAATGATACTCCCAAAAGTTGACAATAGGCTTTTAGATGAAAAGGACTTTGAAGTTGGTGAAAGTAATTTTAACCAGTTCCTATCTAACAGAAATCAACACATACAGATTAATAGCCAGAGCAAAGCAAATTCTATTTGACTTTAGCACATTGTTACAGTTTGTGCCAAACATTGTAAGGCTCAATAAGGATGCGCTCAGCAGTGGTATTTTGGCTAAGTTGCACTGTGGTACAACATAAGTATAGATGGCCCCCTCAAACTTTAAAAAAAGTAGTATTTCGAATTCTTCACCTTGTGGTAGTTTTACTTTTAGATTGATTGTTTTGTAGTTGACTGATTGGTTTACTGAATTGATGCTTTGTTTCCGGGTATTTTTTGGATTTCTGTACGTGAATCGGTTCAATTGATATCAACTTCTTGTTCATCTAGAATCCTGGAAGTGTTGCTCCAGCAACAAATTCAAGGCTTTCACCTCTGCCACCTGAGCCGGCTGACTTCTACAATCCTACTGCAACAGTTGACATTCCACTTGATTCAGCAAAGGTAGAAACAAAGATTTTCATTTGTCATTTTTCATTTTTTTGTGAAATGTCTTCTTATCATTTTTTGCATTCTCCTTATGCTTGCTGCTCATG
Organism: Talinum fruticosum; assembly: GCA_021018815.1. NCBI lineage: Eukaryota > Viridiplantae > Streptophyta > Magnoliopsida > Caryophyllales > Talinaceae > Talinum > Talinum fruticosum. The sequence continues at coordinate 3,059,690 of JAITYX010000036.1, read as the reverse complement.
AGTCATGACTCAGCTCAGACAACTTGATTTTTTAATTTTAGGATTTGAAGAAGAAAGAGAAAGAACTTCAAGCCAAAGAGGCCGAGTTGAAAAAGAGAGAGGATATCTTGATGCCAATCTGTGCCAGTGTGAATGAACTGATATGCTTCTGTTTCTTCTGTTAATCTTCCACTATGTTGCTGAATTAGTTGGAAATGTATTAATGTGCTGTAACAATACAAGATTTGATGTGTGCCAGTGTGCTTTGTCTCGTAACAATTATCATTATAGTTTTTGTTCAACTACCCGGCTACTTGTGCATGTACTTTCCAAAAACTCCCTCTTATTGACCCTCTTGATTGAATGCAGGCAATCAAGCGGAAAGAAGAAGCTGCGGTACGAGGTATGAATGATTTCTTTGTTTGGCCTGAATACTTCCACGAATCATTTGAAACTTCCTCCCTACATTGTCACTTCTCCAGAACATATCAAATTCTTTTTCATTTTGCAAAAAAAAAAAGTGATTGTAACATTTTTACGACAATGATTTCTAGAATGCTGTCTACATCTTTTTTTATTGAAAAGTGAACTGGTGCTGTTCACTGCATTAAAATTTGTACACATGCACACACTATACTAAACATCTTACTGCTCTATGGGAGTTACCATATCCCTATTACCCATGGCCTTTCTCAGATGTTAAATTTCTACAATGTGATTTAAGGCTGATCCTATCTACTTTACAGCTGGAATTGTCATTGAGGAGAAGAATTGGCCTCCATTTTTTCCAATCATACACCATGACATCGCAAATGAGATACCTATTCATCTCCAGAGGTTACAGGACACTGCTTTCGCAACGTTGTTAGGTATGTTATCTGTTTGATTTTGGATCACCATCTAAATTAGTTGCATATGATGCACTTCATTAAATTTTTCTTGCAAACCAGTATGGATTGTAATAAGAAATGTTTTATGATTCTTCTCCTGTACTTGGAGGATATTATTTTTTATTTAACTTACATTTTGAGCTCTAATGTATATTCCACATGTGGGTTATCACACAATTTTCTCAAGGAATGCACACAACACAAGTTTCTTGAGTTCTTGGTAGAGTACTGGAGGGTACATCCTGTGTTGTTAGTTAACATACCTTAGATCATCAGTCCCTGGACGTTAGACACAAGTTTCACAATACATATCTGGGAAACAAATGGAACAAAAATGCTTATGAATTGACTGATAATTGGTTGCCTCCACCCATTTTCTCATTGCACTATTTCATATTATCTGTATGTTCACTACCAACCTTTCTAAATTGGCTTGCTGTGATCTGTGCAGGACTGACTTTGTGTCTCACCTGGAATATCGTAGCAGTTACTACAGCTTGGATAAAGACTGGTGGTGAGTGAAATTTTGTCAGCCTTTGCTTAGCTACTTATTTTGTTTTGGCCAATGTATTGGGATTTGGGGCATCTGCTTTGATTTAACACTTCCTATTTTTTTAATGTTTCAGATGCAACAATCTGGTTCCTTGCTATTATCTACTTCATATCAGGTGTCCCTGGTGCATATGTGTTGTGGTACCAGCCTCTTTATCGCGCTTTCAGGTACTGGGAATTGTTTATCAGTTGTCATCCTGGATGGGCCTTCTTGTACTTCACTCTTATACCACTGAAAGTTGTGCAACCGTTTTTGTAGGACTGAAACTGCTTTGAACTTCGGGTGGTTTTTCTTGTTTTATTTGGTAAATACCTCTAAACTTCATTAATTTTGCTTGCCACAATTCAACTGTTAGCAAATGCTTGATGTTCATTTCTTTACCTTGCTTCTTGCAGCTTCACATTGGTTTCTGTATCTTGGCTGCTGTTGCTCCCCTATATAGTCTTCAAAGGAAAATCCCTCGCGTAAGTTCTCTCAACACTTTTGTTTTTAAAATCTTAGAGCATTATTGACCAGTGTTCTTATTTGGACTCCACATTTTACCTCAAGTACCTCTGTCGGGTGATCCACATAGGAGGAGTCGGCACTTCGTCTCAGACCAGCAAACATGCAAGACTTTATTGGCCACTTAATGCACAATGTACTGGAACTGAGTCCTTTCCAGTGTGATTAATTTTGAAGAAAAAAGTTAATTTGTTCTTGTGATGAAAATTTACTTGTGAAAACACATGACCTGTCATTGGAATTTATCTGTTTTGGAAAGAATCTTGAACAAGAAACGCACTGTAAAATGTACTGGAACTGAGTCCTTTCCAGTGCTTGACTCATTATTCTACAATGAAAATATTTTTCTTTTGTAGTTGTAGAATAATGAGTCAACTACAAATGAGTGAACCAATCATAGTTCAACTAAGAGAGAGAGAGAGAAAGAGAGAGAAGAAGAAGAAGATTATGAATTATTTTATCGGTCCGAACCGATCCGAAAAACCGGTTAACCGATATCTAAGTAACCGGTTTATTTGGTTACTGGTTCTAGTTCGTAATTTTTCGAACCGAAAATTCGGTTAACCTAATTGAAATCCTCCAAACTGAACTAAATCCATTACCTTTATAATTATATTACACTTTTTATCTAATCAAATATGATCATGTATTTGTTATTCCTTTATATTACATATCTAAATATATTATACCCATATTATATTATATCGAACCAAACGCGAGAGTACTCGTAATGCATAAGAAGGGTCTGCTAATCAATTTAACTTTTAACTTTTGGTCTACCTTGGCTGTCCCGGAGACATCCGATAATTTTGAGCATACGTTGCACCCAACTAATTTCTAGCGGAGAGAGAGAGAGGAACGCGAATGGCGCTAAGGCAGAAAGCAGCGTCGACTTTGCCATCTCTCGCTCAAAGTTCTATGGAAGGTGTTGGGAAAAATTTAAGTTCTAAAATTGTAACCGCAAGTGCACGGCGTAGTTGTAGCTAGCCAGGAAGCACGGGTCGTGTCCACAGAGAGTTGTATTTCAAATATCAAAGCTAACCTAAACTTTCTATCTAGGCGAATCAACACAGATGAGATAGATATGGTGATTAAACTATCCTAGAAAGCAATAAAAATAAAATACTCGGGTTGTGATTTTACCACTTAATAAACTAATTAATCAAGTCAAGCCTAAACCTACCCAAGTTTATACAAGTATTTAGGAGTGATCAGTTGCACCATCAAAACCTACTCAAGCCACACTTTCGAGGGTCATGAGCTAGTCTAATTATTCTAACCATCTACTTTCGTGGGGTTAGCCCAATTAAACTACAAAAATAACAACCTTGGACTTAGCTAGAATTCGGGCTATTTTCATGCCAAAATCCCAACTATTCTCTTTACCCACACTAGCAAATTGACTCCACCTTTCAGTAATAAACCAACCGCCTAAAAATCAAGATGAAAAGAACTCGTCGGGCATCTCATCGAACTTATGTGGCAGGTATGAGAAACAATCCCAAAATATTAGTATAAACTAGGTAAGTAAAGGCCTAAACAAAATTAATTAGCCATCAACGAGGTTAATCGCAACCAAAGTGACACAAATTAACAACTAATTAACATGAAATACGATTAATCTAACAACTAAATTAATAAAGATTGACTCGAAGAACGACATAAACTAACGAAATAAAATTAAACAACTAAACTAACTACTACAAACATCAAAATATAATAAAGATCGAACCTTTAAACAAAACGAAACAAACTAAAGACAAGGGAGAGATAAAAGGAAAGAAGTTACCACGAACGAATCGAATCGAATTAAAAATTGTCGAAACCGAATTAATAACTAAAACTAAAAATATTTTGAATAAATTTACAAGAGGAAAACTAATTAAATTAAACTAAATTAACCTAATAATAAAACTAAACCTAATTTAATTGCTGCCGCCAACAGAACTCCAAGCCTCCCCTTTTATAATCTACGCTGCCCTTGATTTCCCAATTCCATTGGAATTCTGATGCTGATGTCATGATGATGTTATCATCAGAATTTTGTTTCCTTTTTTTCTTTTTTTTTCTTTTTTTTTCTTTGCCTTGCATGCGAATGGAATATGAATTTTGAGCCTCGTATTTCCGCATTCAACCAATCCGATTTGCTCAACTTTGTCTCTCAATCTGCATTTTCGCCTTATTTCGAACTCAAATTATGGAATCCGCTCATCTCAAACTTATCACCTACAAAATCAAATAAAATAAGTAAAAATTCTAAAAATTATATTATTTTACGAGACAAAAACTAAATAAATAGAGGTATAAATGACGTAATATTTGGACCGAACAGAAAGAAAGCGCAAAGCCCCTTCCCAACAGTCGGCCGTTACCTTCTCTCAGACGCACCTTCTCTCTTTATGATCAGATTAATCTCATTGATAATGTCCCCGAAGACCAGCTTCGCTTTCAAGAGTACCCCTTCGTCTCTCTCCCCCTCCCCTTTCCTTGGTTCCTCTTCTTAAACCTTAATTTTGATCCAATATTCATCTTCTGGTTGGTTCCATTATCTTCGACGCACGCTTAATTGCTTGGTTAATTGGTTAATCATAGGTTTGACGACACCGGGTTTAAGGTGAACGGAGTCAAGTATGAAGGAATCCTAATTTGTGTTGGAAATTTGCTAATGTCGTGGACCCCCAAGAAATTTTCAGAAATCACCCCTGAAAGGTACATGCTTTTGACTGCTTATAATTTCAGTATAGTTTCCTCTTGTTGGGTGCAAATGCAACTGCTAGTTAATTATCAACCAATTGATGTTCAAGAATACATAGAATGGGTTATTGTTTCATAATTAGATTGATTAGATTTAGTGAGGATTGAGAACCACATTCCTTAATTGGGTACAATACTTCGGAACTACAAGTGTGCTCTTTCAGTTCCTCTTGCTTTGCCCTAGACGACCAGAAAGCTGATTAAAAACGAAATGTGTGAAGGTCTTGTATTTTGGCTCAATTTGCTGGTGGGAATTGTAAGGTTTGCTTCAACAATTTGATCTTCCTGAGAGAAATTCATTGAAGCTTTTAGATGACGGGAAAACAGAACTTGTATCCCTTTATGTTTTCCAGTACTGATTCAGCGGAATTGCAAGTGAAATGTGGCAAGTTGATTGATTACAAGCTAGCTTCTATTTGAGCTGCTCCTGGTCTCCCCCTTCCCTTGTAGGGTATTGGAGGCTGATCCTTCAAGTATCATTTTCCATTATAAATCAGTTACATGACAGAATAAGAATGCCGCTTTCATGTCATCCTTGTTTGGGCACAAGGCGTATTTCTTGTCTGCGGTAAGATCTAAGCTATTGAAGTAACATCAGCTACTGGCTTTTAACCTGGTATGGGGACAAAAAGAAAGAAATATAGTGCATTACTGCAATTTTCCTGGCAACGACCTTGAACTTAATCCTTCTAAAAGCATATGATGCAGGAGCAATTTCTGTCATCACCTTGTTTGTTTCAATAGTGAGTTGATGGGTAAAGTCGATATGCTTGGATTTAGATGCTGTCATGAAAATTCCAATCGAACAGAAGAGAGAAATATCAAATGTGATGAAATGAATGTATATCCTCGTTAAATTATTTTAGAATGGTGCATTAGATCCTTGACCATAATCCAAACACGAGGCTCCTTTATCAACACTTTTAATTCATTTCTAAAGTGGTTCTTGGACTTATTTTCATTTTGCTGCAATTGTAATTTGGAGTGTTCCATATTTATGTTACACCCAGGTGGCTAACAACTCTTTATCATTTGTATACTTTGACCTATATTTCTTAAAATTGAGCTCCTTTTCATTGGTTACTAAATTTGTGTTTCTTTGGCTATTTTGTTCATAGACAATGTGTATTCCACCTTTTGCAGCCATTTGATGTGCATATTTGACATATTGAAATCATTCACCTTGTGCTTGGATGGTGCAGAGTGCTTTGTGGGAACTATTAGGACGTTTAATGTCAACATAATTTAGTGGTTTGAGGACTTTCTGTGATTTGAGGGACTATAATCTCATGGAAATTATCTTTGAACAAAAAAGAAGAATTTAGAGGTTTTGTGGAACACTCTCCCCCACCCGCACCATCATTAAGGGTGAGCACAAAAACCAGAATCGATAAATTGAACCGAAAATCGGAAAACTCACAGTTAACTGAGCTGGACTATTGACCATGTATTTGCAGCAGAAGCTGCTTAGTGTAAACATCCCTGCTCTCTGATGTCCAACTATATACGTATGGTTTATTGACCTTGGCTATTTATGGTAAACAGAGAGAGAAAGAGGTTATCGGCAGCAGCTGGGGGGCTAGCAGTAGAGGCTGGCCCGTGAAGGCTGTTGGCGGTGGCAAGGGGCAGCAGTGAAGGAAGAACAAAAGGTGAATGAGATGGAAGATGAGAAGTGTTAGCTTGCTTTGCAATCCCTCTACTTCACTGATGTATTTTGTACGATGCTTCTAGCTAACTCCTTTTTTTTTTTTTTTTTGGTCTTCTAAATTCTAATATCTCCACATCTTCTTACTATTGATTTTACCATATGTTTAAACTCCCAATCACCCATTTGGCCTATTTTTATTTGCTTATAAATATTTTCTAACTTTAGTGTCTTTTTTTATATATATTTTTTTACTTACTATTTATATATAAATAAACCGTATTCGAGACACAATTTGCATTATTCGAGGGTATATACATTTTTTCGCACAAATGTGAATTTGTAGGAATTATCTATTATTATTATTTTCGATAATCAAATTGTTCGCACCTTTTATCTCGGTTTTGAATTTTTGCACATCTCACTCGCTCTTAAACAATATTAAGACGATAAAATATAAATTTAAAGTAGTTAATTATGATTAAGTTTTGGGGTGTTACATCGAGTGTTACTCGTTATATTGATTATGGGTGTATTCGCCTCACCAAATGTCTTTTGATTGCTCGCACTAGCTTGGGAATGATTTATAGATCCGGATCTAGTTAAATTCAAAACGGATGATTGGCCTCTAGGTCTTTCCCTCTTGCCCCCCGCCATGGTAGAGCTTCGAGCTCGGGGGCAAGAAAAGAAATCACTAATATATATATATATATACATTTTAGTAAATTTATTTTGGGGTAACGCGCGGTCCAAGTAAATGATAGCATAAATGAAGGTTTTTAGGTTATTTATGTGTGTGATGTAGGGGTGAGCGGTTTCGGTACTCTATCGCAAAACTAGAAACCTAAACTTAACCCTATTTGATCGGTTCCTAAATTTTAAGAACTTGAACTAGAACATGTTTGACCGGTTCCTAAATTTTAGGAACGTGAACCGGAACCTGTTTGACCGATTCCTGAATTTTAAGAACCCGAACCTAAACCTAAACCTCGGGGTTTGGGTCCGGTTCCACGGTATCATGTTCATGCTATTATTTTTATGAAAAAAACTTTAAAGCCTTAAAAATTATATATTCTTGGATTAATTATATTTCAAGCATTAATAAATAGCAAATCAATTTTCCACAAGAAGATTTAGAAGAGAACTTAAAAATCTTAGGCAAAAGGAAACAAGAACCAAAACATCAATTTCTATTTCTCTTTGTGTTTAAAGAGTAAACATCACGAATCACAAACTATTGAACCTTAAATTACATGGGTCTCACATTCACAAACTCCAAACCGAAAATCCCGGAAAAATACTTGTTTTAACGGTTCCGAGTTCAAGTTATAGGGTTTTATTTTTGGAATCGGAACATGTTTGACATATTCCTAAATTTTAGGAACCTTACTCGAACCATTTTTACCGGTCTCGGTTCCGAAATCTTACCTATTTTGACCAGGTGCGGTTTGGTTCTAGGATACCCATCAATCGTGCTCACCCTTAGGGCATACTTGGTTTAATGTAATCAAAGTGGTAAGGTGATTATATTAACATGTTTGGTTACAACTTTGTAATGCAATCAAAATTATATTATAATCACATTAACCTCTATATATGCAATTACAATTACTTGAACATTTACTAAACAATTATGATCACATCCATCTTTGTGATCAAATTTTAACAAACTTTCAATAATTCTCTCTCTCTATTCTATATCCTTTTTCTCCCTTCTCCTTGACAAGCAAAAATTCATCTATTTGAGAAGGAACTTGATTTTTTTCTTCTATTATCTTAATATATGAAATAATAGTTTGGTCATTAAGAGAAAAATTTAACTTTAATATTTTGAATTCAAAATTTAATTATTAAATTAAAAGATAAAATAAGTTTAAATTAAAATTTTTTGATCAAAATTTTTTACTTGTCAATATTTATCTTTAATTCAATAAATATTTATCATAAATAAAATAATTTCAGTTTGTATCGTTTATCAATGAAAAATATTCAAAACTTAATTATATGATAAAAGAGATTAAAAAAATCTCAAATATAAATTTAGAATTTAAAGTTTTGTGATTTAGATAATATTTATCTTTATTACGACAAATATTTATCGCCATTAGAATAATCCAGATTGACCTTTTTGCCATAAAAAAATTTAAAATTAGAAAATACGATATAAAAGTTCAAAAAATCTCAAATTTAAATAAAAATTGATTATTTAATAGAAAATATTTTAAAAATCTCAAATCTAAATATTTAGTTTATATTTTTATTTAGATAACATTTATTTTCACTATAATAAATATTTTTTACTATTAAAATAATCCATTACCTTTGTAATTATATTACACTTTTTATCTAATCAAATATGATCATGTATTTATTATTTCTTTATATTACATATCTAAATATATTATACCCATATTATATTATATCGAACTAAAACGTGAGAGTACTCTAATGCATAAGAAGGGGTATGCTAATTAATTTAACTTTTAACTTTTAGCTTACCTTGGAGACATCTGATAATTTTGAGCCTACTTGCACCCAACTAATTTCTACCGGAGGAGAGAGAGAGAGAGGAACGCGAATGGCGCTAAGGCAGAAAGCAGCGTCGACTTTGCCATCTCTGCTCAAGGTTCTATGGAAGGAAAGCCCAAAGCCCCTTCCCAACAGTCGGCCGTTACCTTCTCTCAGACGCACCTTCTCTCTTTATGATCAGATTAATCTCATTGATAATGTCCCCGAAGACCAGCTTCGCTTTCAAGAGTACCCCCTTCGTCTCCCTCCCCCTCCCCCTTTCCTTGGTTCCTCTTCTTAAACCTTAATTTTGATCCAATATTCATCTTCTGGTTGGTTCCATTATCTTCGGCGCACGCTTAATTGCTTGGTTAATTGGTTAATCATAGGTTTGACGACACCGGGTTTAAGGTGAACGGAGTCAAGTATGAAGGAAGCCTAATTTGTGTTGGAAATTTGCTAATGTCGTGGACCCCCAAGAAATTTTCAGAAATCACCCCTGAAAGGTACATGCTTTTGACTGCTTATAATTTCAGTATAGTTTCCTCTTGTTGGGTGCAAATGCAACTGCTAGTTAATTATCAACCATTTGATGTTCAAGAATACATAGAATGGGTTATTGTTTCATAATTAAATTGATTAGATTTAGTGAGGATTGAGAACCACATTCCTTAATTGGGTACAATACTTCGGAACTGCAAGTGTGCTCTTTCAGTTCCTCTTGCTTTGCCCTAGACGACTAGAAAGCTGATTAAAAACGAAATGTGTGAAGGTCTTGTATTTTGGCTCAATTTGCTGGTGGGAATTGTAAGGTTTGCTTCAACAATTTATTGAGCTTTCTAATGTCCAGCTATCAACTTATACTTTATTGAGCTTGACTATTTATCATGTGTTTGATATTTTGTTCGTGCGGTGGATTCATGAGCCATTAGAATTTAAGTCCTCTGAGGGTTGATCCAATCAAAATTTCAGGAAATGGAGTTGGATTCAGTCAAACTGGTTCCTGGTACTGGTAGGCCCGGTTCCTAAAATCAGGAAATTGGAGTCGGAACCTTCATGTCTGGTTTTGGTTCTATGGTACTGCTACACCTAAAATTGAAATTTTGAGTGGGAAGATGTTTGATACGCCAAAATCCAACGGATATGACTGAAAACTAGTTGCCCCTATGCTTTGCAATCACAAAGTACAGACAATCGAAGATTTGTCATTATAAAAATTATTTAAAAAAGGTTCCATAATCCTTAAGTTAATTACAAGCATAAGATTTGCACAACTTGTGTCAGTTAACAATCAAATTAAGACAAAGCCCAAAAACAAGAAAAAATTGTTACAAGTACACGAATTTATATAAAATCTAACATTACTTGCCAAATTGCCAATTCTTGTCTTAGTTTAAAAAGCTCAAAGCGCACAAAAGCACAAAGGGTCTTGGGCCGGGTGCGAACTTTAAGGCAAAAGCGCTAGCTTTTTGGAATGAGGGGCACTTACTAAAAATCTTGAAAATCATTACCAAGCAGTATTTTTGGTCGAATTTGCTAGATGATGATATCAAATAAGTGATTAGATATCATTGTAACTACGAAAAATATCACAAAGAGTCTTAAATTGTGATGATACAATGACTATGCTACGATTTTCACCAATAAAGAAAGCAACAAAAAGAAAAAATAGCACAAATTGAAAAAAGGGCAACTTACCCACTTAGTCATAGTCTAAACAAAGACACGAGGCAAGAGAAAGTGGGGAGGAGACAGAAAGGAAGAGAGAAAGAAATAGCAAAAAGACGAACCGAGGTGCGCGAGGTGCAACTGCATCCTAGCTGAGGCTCAGACCGAGAGGGCTTTTTGGAGGGGCTAGGCTTGACCCTTAGAAGGTGCCGCTGGTGGGCTTCACGCTTTCGTGCGCCTAGGGTGCGCTTTTTAAACTAAGGTTCTGGTCATGTCCCATTGGTAAGATTTTGGGAACTAGAATAGGGGCCAGTTGGAGTGGCTAGTTCCGATCCGACTCCAGGATACATGAAAATAATGCACACCCCTAGACTATTTCTTGGTTTGTCAAAGTATAATTGGTTTCTACTTTTAGAAAGAAGTTCTAGTCTATATAAACCCTTAGTTATCAAACGGGAAAGCTCTATGCAACTCGATTATTGTTTGGTGAATATTTGTTATTGGATTAATATGGGGCATTAAAAGCTTTTGAATGACAAAATATTTGCATTATAACATACTCTTTTGAGCACATATGTTACTTATAATTTTGATACGAGTATAAATACCTAAACTGAAGGTAAAAGTTTACAACATGGTTACTAGAAAAGCTCTGTTGTATGGTATAGAGTGTTGTCAAATTAAGAGATTACAGGTTTGAAAAGCTAGTGGTGGAGGATGATTTGCTAGATGTGCACTGTACATGATTGGATAAAGAAAGGAATTATGTAATTCCTCCTGGTAATTTGTTGCGGCCCCTATTGAAACTAAAAGATTTGAAGCTAGGCTAGATGGTTTAGACATGTTAAGAGAAAACATCTAGATGAGCAGGTTCGAGCCAATTACTCTGTTGGACTATAAAATGGATAAGAAGATATAAGGAAAACCAGATCATTTATTCAACTATAAGAGAAGCGGAGGAATAACTAAAAATTTGGGGGAGAGCAGCAGACAATTATTTGGCTTATATATATTAAGACATAATTGTTCAGATTTTGGCATCTGTCATGCAAGTTAGTGAGGATATTGATTGATGATGACATTAATTATCGAATACCAGTGGAATGGCAGAAATGTATTAATGCATCTGGAGTTTTGTGAAGGTTTCAGTTAAAAATACTGTCTCTCTAAAAGCTCCATGATCTGTTAATCTCAAATTTCTCAAGTTTCTAGTCTACCATCTATTACTACTGGTAATGAATTGGGTCACATGGATGTTCGCATCACGTAATTTTATTAGGTTTTGGATCAGATTTCAGATTTAAATCGGATAATTTTGCTTCAGATTTGAATCGGATAATTTTGCTTCAGATTGCAGTGGATTTTCCTTGGATTCAGAATAAGCTGTTATCCCTACATAAGATCGTCTCCTACGACAGCTTGATTATACTAGTATACCTTGCATCCTATGCTAGGTGAATGATAATGTTCAAAGGTGGAGTGTGATTTTAATATGTTTCTAGTGCTAGTATGGTTGACAATAATGATCTCTCAGATTGCCCGAAGCTTCCACTTGACATTAGAGCTATCATCAATGATGCAGAAAGCTTCTTCTCCTACTACATATATTTCACTTATCTTGACCTGACCATTATTCCTGTTGGTAGTCTACTTCCTACATGGTCTTTTTCTTTTTTTTTTTTTTTTTTTTTGTGGGGGGGATGGGTTTGAAAGATAATTTCATTATAGCTATGAAGTTTGCTATCCATTTTATCACTAATATATTTTTGTGGTGCAGCTTGTCTATTTTCCAGATTCTGCGGCCGATACCAGGTGAGACATGCACTATTCTATTTTCCATGATGCTCTCTATTGTAATGTTTTACAATGACATTGTGGTTGAGTCCAGGTTTGGTTCTTCTTGACGAAGACCTAGATGGATCCTTTTGATACAGAAAACATAGATTGGACTCAAATTTATACTGAAACCACAGTATGAATCTTGAGATTCAATATACCCACTTTATTCTTTTGTGGAAAACTTATATGATATCCTCAAAGCATAATTGAAAGTAGTTCAGCCTTGAAATAAAACATTGGCATATGATTGACATGTTTTATGTATGAACTTTAAAACAAAATAGCAGAATGAATTTTTACAGATTAGCAAGTCGAAAGAAGGGAAGGGGGCCAGAGCATACACACACACATATGTAATGTTGGAAAAAATTTGGGTCAGACGCCATACTTGGACCCAACTCCAATCCGATGTCCGAATTTGTGATATGAACTTTTGAAAATTAGACCGAAATTATGCATGTGACCAAACTCATATTCAAACCCAAATGTCGGGAGTATTGAAATGTTTGGGGATTTTATACTACCCGAATGACCAAAGCCGAATTGGTCACAAAATTCGGACAACCCGACCTGAATTGTTAAACCTCGAACCCTACCTAAATTTCAATTCGGACATGACCAATTGTCTGAATTTAAAATTTGGACAAAAATTTTGTGACTAGACCTGATATTTTTAGAGTCTGAAAAATTCAGGTAATTAGGTAATCAGATCGAATGTTTGCCGGTGCTAAACATAGGTATATGTCTGTGTGATGTCTGTGTGATGTGCGTGTGTATATAGAAAGAGGGGTTTCACATTAGGGGTAGACTGCAATGCAGACTGATGTACCAAGAGGCCAAGGGGAGAGGTTGAGGAAAGTGGAGTGATGGAGACTACAAACCGGGTAGACAAGCTAGGGCTAGAATGCGGTTGTTTGTTTGAAAAGGAGGGGAACGGATCTGGGTCTGGAGGAGTTAGGTCCTGAGAGTTGCTAGGAACAAAGAGGACTCACATGAAAAGTGGAGGGAAAGTTTGAATAGCATCCAAGATCTGTAGCAGTTTGTAGTCTTTTGAGGTGGGGGACGATTGCAAGCTTGGATGGGGGAGATTTTTGGGGAACCGGGAGTGAACTGATAGGGGAACAAAGGGGGAAAAGGTTGAGGAAAGATGATAAAGGATTTAGGAGAGGGGAAGGCTGCAACTAGGTAACTGGATAAACGCTAATCCTGCCCAAGATAAGGCACACCACATAAGCAGAATTAGGGCCACTAATTAGGGCGATTAATGGATAAGACACACCACCATTAATCATAATTAGACTCTTAATGCACCACTTAACTAGGCCAATATTAAGATAAGCATAAGAGGATTTGGGGTTTATGGAGCTAAGCTCAACTTGATCATTAATTTGCCGAAAGTCCCTTAAGCATTCTCATACTTACATATTTATAGTATGGAACCTTTAGGGCAAAACAATTAATCCAAGGTTCAAATACAATCTTCAACATCTAATGGTAGAGTTTTCATGCAGCTTAATACAACCCAAAAGCAAAAAGCAAAAAGCATAAAGCATAAAGTAGGGAAACAAAAAGCAACAACAAAAGGTTGAAAGCGATGGCAGGTCGCTTTGGACGTCGCTTTCAACTGATCTGTCAACGGCAATATCTTTTGGTTAAAGCTCCAATTATTGAGGGTCCAAAAGTATGCTTGGAAAGCTAAATGATATGTTGTTTGCCAGAAAGATATGACCTAAATACCCGGCTGGGTCAAATGGCTGGCCACTAGCGCTGACTTTGTAACTTGGACTTCAACATTTATTTTCTCTGGGTTAAAAGAAAGGACCCAGATCCCCCTCTCTAGTGGACCTCTTGAGTTACCTTCCTTCAAAATTTGAAGGCCCAATACCCTCTCATGGCTGAGTTATGAGGAAAACAAGTGACCCGTTCAAGCGCCTATACTCGGCAGAAGTGTCCAGCGCTTAACTTGGTTGTGAAGAGGCCATCAACTCAGCTTGGCTTTGCCTTGGGATGCTTCCTCTCATCAGTCACCCCTCCATCACAGACCACCCTTCAGGTGCAAACTGTTTTAGGTGCAAACCACCTGTCTGATGTAGACAACCTGGTGGCTGAAATTTCACCCTCATGATTACGGGTGGTTGCAGATCTAGAAAATTCATGAAGATAGATTTCTCCCTCGTGACTGTTCATGATCTTTTTGCTGTTTTTATTGAGCCCTAATACCATAGTATGCTAAACCCACTTGCCAGCTTCTGTCGTCTCACTTGATATCACCATGTACCTTTAGCAAAGCAATCATCTACCCATTTTGCTCCATTCTTTTGGCGCCCTAGCAATCGATGATTTCAATAAAAATTTGCATTTTTGGTGTGTATTCATCTCATTTGAATTTGTGTCACACAATTTGTGCAATAATTTAGATTAACCTATGTTTGTTCCTAATATGTATGCTTATTGATTACAAGTTGTTGAATTTGTTCTTTGATGGTGAAAATTGGGGGTTGTGTTCGGATCTTGTGGTTTTTGTGATTCAAGGTAGGGGTGGTTGTGGGCATGGAAGGGATGGGATTATGGGAAGGATAAAACTTTCAGGTGAGAAAGATGGCTCTTGGGTTGGGGGAAGAGGGCATTGTGTGTAGATGAAAGTGTTGGGTTCAAGATGGCCTATGGGCTACGGAAGATCACCAATAAGGTGGGAGCATGGCTAGAAGTTGGGATGATAAATGACAAGAGAGGGGCTTGCCTTTGGTTAAATTTAGGTGTAATTCGTTTTTGAGTTTGAGGGGGGAGGGAGAAAGATATAAGAGTCAGAGAGAGCAGGATCTAAGGTGCAATAGAACAAGTAGAGTGCCTTGGGAGGTTGCCTTTGGTGTCTTTGGGCAAAGGAATCATTGTGGTGGCATGGGTGATGGTGTGTGGGCCTATTGAAGGGAGCTAGGTTTTGGGGATAAGAGAGGCTTGAAGGAGAATGATGTGATGGATGGTGCTTGTCTCTTATCAGCTGGATGAGTGTGGTGAGGGGTCTTATTGGATTAGGGTGGGACGTTCATCCAGGACTAGACACGACAACCCCTTTTGTGAAAATGACTATCATGTCGGAAATTAACTTCACTCTAGAAAATGTTTTTATTTTCTTTTTTTTTGGGGGGTTAATGTGCTTTTCTAAGGAGAGGAGCATATATTTCTTTTAAAATTTAGTTGAATGTTCCATATGGGAGCTCTAGTTGATTGTGGGGATATTGAAATGACATTTATTCTTTTCTAAGTGCTTTGCTCCACCTATATAAAGTTCTAAGAGCTTGAAATCTTGAAACGTCATTTATTTTCCTTAAAATTGTGTCGATTCCTATCCTTCCAAGAAGTTAACAAAATAGCCTAAGGAATCATCTTCCAAACTCCTAAAACTCAATTTTTTTTCATCTTTCTTATGCAAGCCATCAACAAATATTGGCCTTTGAAGGTTGAATCTAATTAGCACCTATCAAGGAGAGAGTCGAATGCCAAGAGGAGACCCAACGACTACGCAAAAGATGGCCAACCGATCTTTTCCTCCTCAAGGAACACGCGACACCTACTTGACCCATAAAAATGATATTTTTTAAGCTTGTCCTACGTGGGAATTTTTCCTTTGGTGGCTACCCAAGCAAATAAAAAAAGGAAAATAAAAGAAATAAAAAATCTTTGGAGGGCTTTTTGACATCCAAATGGCTTTGCATGGAAAACTTTATGAAGAGTATTACAAAAACTCTTTAACGGTGAATGACCCCTTGGACTCTTGAGGCAAAACAATCTCATCATTATTGCCTCAGGGTACCACATTCTAAACAATTTGGTTAAACTATTAACGGATGATGTGGAATTTATCAAGGTGAGATTTATTTTCCGAGTGGTAAATCATGATATCTAAATTGTGGGTTTACATGTAGAAACTTTGTTCAGGCTTGCCATATTTAACTCGTTGAAGTTTTATATTAATTTTCCTACAAGATTTGATAATCCTGTTGTTCCATATGTTGGCGTACGTTGGAGATAGATACTGAAGAATGATCTAGTTAGGCTATGGGAGTAGGGCGGAAAAAACAATAAAGTAACCAAACAAGATAAACACAATGACAACAATATGGGGTTGAGCAAAGAGAGCTTGCTTTCCTTCACCGTTCACAAATTAGATTCGAGTAAACAACAATTGCCAACCTGTTTTTGCAAGAGAAAAAGAAAGGGCAAGTGTGATGTTTCACATGTTTCGAGAAGGCGAGTAAAATGTGGTTTGGTCATGTTTCGGGTTCGGGTTAAAAACTCCTTAACCCTAACCCTAAAGTTTCTTTCGGTCAACCCAATAGGTTAGAAGTGTATTTAATGATTTTTTTGTTCCACAAGATTATAAGCATTAAAATATTTTTTCCAAATAAAAATGATCTAATATATTGAATTTTTCTATTTGATACTGAAATAACCTCTTTTCAAGAGCCAATTTATGGAAAAGAAAATTACATAGATATCTAGACATGTAACTTTAAAATTGAATTATGTTTTTCCTCCTCGACGAAACCCTAGTTCTCGAACCCTAGGGTACATGCGTTGTGTGGAGTCTCTTTGCCCTCGTAGTAGGGATTTAGTTGGCGTGTACTGTGTGGTTGTAGATGTCTGTCTCCCTCGTTTGTGGGGGCTGTGGTGTTTTTTCCATTGCAATAGGGCTCTGTTGCACTGTTCCTGATGGCGTTAGGGTTAGAATCGAAATTGGCAAAGATGAAACTCACCGAGGAGGGAGAGGAGATCCTTGACTTTGACAATACTAGGGGTGAGGATACCCAGGACCAAATTGCTCTTTGTCTGGTTGGCGGCTTCACATGATAACCAGTTCAACCCAGAGGTATTTAAATCCACAATGAAGAACGTTTGGCGGCTGGCGAAGGGTGTGTTGATTCAAGAATTGGCCAAAGAATCTGTTCTTCCAATTCTTTTCCCAAGTGGATAAGGTGGCTGTCCTGAACGAGGTTCCCTGGGCTTTCGATGGAAGTACTCTATTGCTACA
This sequence comes from Talinum fruticosum, assembly GCA_021018815.1. Classification (NCBI taxonomy): domain Eukaryota; kingdom Viridiplantae; phylum Streptophyta; class Magnoliopsida; order Caryophyllales; family Talinaceae; genus Talinum; species Talinum fruticosum. The sequence continues at coordinate 3,042,321 of JAITYX010000036.1, read as the reverse complement.
ACTGAATGGGAGTAAACCTTTTGAGATTGAGTTCACTTCTACCACGTACTCGGGTGAAGGTATGTAACTTACCTATGAAGAAAAAACATATGCCTTTGCTGAGTTCCTAGCTTCGAAACTTGGAGTTTTTGTGGACGTTGAGGAGGAAGACCTTCTGACCCCATCTACATACCTGAGTCTAAGAGTTGACACGAAAGCGTTATGTAGAGGGATGTGTATCAACGTGGATGGTGAACCAAAGTGGATTGACTTGAAAAATGTCAAACTGTCGGACTATTGCTACATGTGTGGATTGCTCGGTCATGTGTACAAGGGGTGTGATTACTATGATGGGATTACACCGGAGTCAGAACTACCATATGGGGTTAAACTCGGGGATCTCCGATCAACAGGAAAGGAAACACCGGGGTGATGATGACGAATGGAAGGTGGAGAGGAAAAATTACTGAAACTTAGAGGTGATACTAGCGGAAGTAGACTGAAAACTAAGCTACACCTTTCTATGCAGGGGTGGAGAATAGGAGGGATGGGTCAAAACAAATTTTGGCGGACGAGAGGATTGTAGATATGACGATATGACGGTGGATGGAAAGGAGGGGGTGGAGGCCACGAAGAGGAAAAGTGCTCCTGTTCGTAAAGGTGGAATGGGAGGAAGGAAGGTAGTTGCGGACCAATCCGGGTCCGAGGTCGTATCGAGGAAGCAAAGGTTGTAGAGCGACTCCGCAACAAGGGACAATGAGTCTCATTTACCTCAACTCGCCGAGCACAATTTTTGTGGAGGACTAAGCCAAAAGTGGTCTTCCTTTCGGAGACCAAACTTAGTGGAATCGAGATGAAATTTGTGGATCGCTACTTATCCCATCGGAATATGAAATTTCATGGGTGTTTGTAGACTCTTGAGGACGTTCGGGGACTATAGCTGCTTTCGGCGGATGACATGGTGGTGTCTTTACTTTGCGGTCCCCGCACCATACGGATGTCACTATAAAATTGGGAACAAAAGGTGATTTATGGCGTTTCACTGGACTCTATGGCTGGTTGGAATCCCACTTGAAGGTTAGCATCTGCAACTTGATTCATGATATTAGCTTGGACTCATCGTTGCCGTGGCTGGTTGGGGGTGATTATAATGAAATCTTCAACTTTGAGAAGAAAGGAGGCCCATTGGAAAATCAGCTGAACCTTGACAAATTCAACTGACACATTTTCTGTGTCCTGCACGACTTCGGTTTCAACGGATATGAATTTACTTGGGATAATCGTCAAGCTGGAGATGGGGGAGTGGAGGAGCAACTGGATCGCTTTTGTGCAAATGCTGGCTGGTTAGTGTTGTTTCCAAGCTATCGAGTAAGCCACTTAGACGACAAACTTTCGGACCATTTACTGATTATGGTTCAATTATGGTGGAGCTCGGAATCACTGACGCAGGAACAGATGAGGTTATGTGGGCAGCGGACGAGCGTTGTGAGGAAGTGGTTAAAAGCGCTAAGATGACCAACGGGAGTGCAGATGTGGCCGCGGTCGTCTTCCTATGTGGCAAAGACGGAGAGGTGCATGTCGTCCCTCATCACATGGAACGCGGACGAATTTGGTAATAGTCAAAAACATATTCAGACTTGTGTTGACAAACTGGCTTTGGTTAATGGAATAGAGGAATGCCGAAAAATTCTGGACGAAATCCTAGTATGGAGGCAAAGAGAGGAGGTTATGTGGTGGCAGAGGGCGCGTGTAGACTTTCTAAAATTTGGGGACAACAATTCAGCTTGGTTCCATACCAGAGTGAACGTGAGACGATCGACCAATTTTATTGCTGAACTGAAAGGAGGGGACGGAATAATGTACTCTAAAGCTGAGGACTTGGAACGTGTTGTGATTGATTTTTCGGTGATTTGTTCACATCTTCTGGATCCTCAAGCTTGGAGTTGGTGATTAGTCACATTCAGCGGAAAGTCACGGATGCAATAAATGATTTGTTAGCTCGCTCGTACTCATCGGAGGAAGTCTCAGCGCCTCTCAACCAGATGCATCCGGGTAAAGCTCCAGGGCCGCACAGGATGAACCCTTTCTTTTTATCAACACTTCTGGCTTGTGGTTGGGGAAGATGTAATAACTGCGGTTATTGCTATTTTGAATGGTGCCCTGATTCCGGAAGGATTGATCCACACCCACGCGGTTCTTGTTCCCAAGAAGCATAAACCAGTCTTTATCAACTATTTCCGCCCCATTAGCTTATGTAACGTAGTATACAAGCTAGTTACGAAACTTATCACGAACAGGCTTAAGGTGATCCTTCCGAATATCATCTCCAATGCTCAGACTTATTGATAATGCTTTAGTGGCTTCTGACGTCTTTCATTCTATGCGGTGTCATTCGGGTGTCAATGGTAGTATGACTATTAAGCTAGATATGGCAAAGGCTTATGACCGCATTGACTAGTGCTATTTGCGGAAAGTTTGGACAAAACTGGTTTGTGGCAAGATGGGGCAAGATGGTTATGGGATGCGTCTCCTCATCGTCTATGTCTTTCATTATTAAGGGAGAGGCGCGTGGCTTGGTTAGACCGACACTTGGACTGCACCAAGGTGACCCCATATCTCCCTATCTTTTTCTGTTTTGTGCTGAGGATCTGTTCTATCTTCCAGGTGATGTGACCTAGGAGGGGCCACAAGATTTGCCCGGAGGGTCCGATAATTACCCACCTCCTGTTTGCAGGTGACACTTATGTTTGAGATGACACTATTATTTTTTATTATTTTTTGTAAAGCTGCTGTTCTCCAGGCTGAATTGATTAGAGAGATTTTTCATACTTACGGGCAAGCATTTGGGCAAAAAGTGAATTATGATAAGATGGATGTGGTGTTTATCTCAAGAATCCCTTGTCAAGTTCCCCTGTCAAGTTCGAGATAGCATTGTTATCTTGTTAGATGTTCGAGAAGTTCTGTCCCACGAGAAATACCTTGGACTTCCTACCAAGGTGGGGAGATCAAAGCGAAGGTCGTTCCTCTTTGTGAAAGACTGGGTCACTAGGCTTAATAGTTGGATGGGTAAACAATTCTCATGGGTGGGCACGGTTGCTCAAGCTATCCCTACGTATACCATGAGTATTTTCAAGCTTCCAAAAGAGTTGTGTGATGATATCTAGTTGACTATTAACAAGTTTTGGTTGGGTCTTGCATTGGTGGGGTCATGCATCACAGGAGACTAGAAGATCCATCTTATTAGCAAAAATCATCTTTCCCGGGCAAGCTTGATGGTGGTTTGGGCTTCAAGAACTTGGAAGTGTTTAATAACACTAGTTTTGGCGCATCATGCATAGGGAGGGTTCATTAATGTGGTGTGTTTTCATGTCGGTTTACTTCCCTCACTGTAGTATGTTGGACGCAGCTCTTGTACATAGACCAAGCTATACTTGGCATCATTTGTGGGGGATTAAATGGGTTATTCAGAATGGTTTGAGGTGGAGAATAGGAGATGGGTTTTCTATTAATGTGTGGGATGATCGGTGGCTCCCTCGTCCAAGCTCGTTTAAGGTGATTACTCCTCTCGACCCACATTTCTTGTTACTCCGGGCGGGTGACTTCATAGATAGGGATAAGGGGAGTGGAACATTGATATGCTTTGGGAAGTCTTCCTATTGGTTGATGTGGACATTATTAAAACCATACCCCTATGTGAAGACCGGCCCGGACGTTCTATGACACGACTTAGCTACAGGGGAGTTGAGGCTTGCCTACCAATTTATACTTCAAACCTGTTCTACGCGGCAATTGTACGAAAGGCGGCAGGCATTCTATTTGGGACCTTCAGGTACCGCCTCAGATCAAAGGATTCGTTTGGCGTAGCTGTGTGGGGGCGCTATGGCGCTACTGGCAGCTGGGCGCTTGGGGACTCGACTTCCTAACTTTTCTATGAGTTCTGGTGTGTGTGGTTCATTGGAGGAAATTTACGCCCTAGTAGAGTACCCCTTGGCTCAAATGGTTTGGAGTGGAAGCCAGTTTCATGACTGGGTGTTAATGCGTCCCTTCGCCTCGGTTTGGGACCTTGTCTTTTCGACCAAAGACCATTTTCACACAGAAAAATGGGGCGAGTCGTTGCTATTATCTGGGCTTGATGGAAAGCTAGGAATAGCTACCTGTTCGGCCAGCTTGAGAGGGACGTGTCATCGCTGGGGGAGAAGGCAGTGAAGTTTGTGATTGACTACAGAATGGAGTGGTATTTGCTTGGGTAAACCTTCTGTAAGCTTGCCTCTTGTTTGGACTCTTGTCTGGACCCCTCCTCTGTGGGGTTTCTTAAAATTAATCTTGATGCTGGGGGATAGGGGATAGGGGGCATGGGTGGGGAGTGTTGGAGAGGGACAGTGACGGAGTGGTGGTTGGTGCGGCGGTGGCGCAAGGGGAGGGTGTTGTTATTAAGGAGGCAGTCAATCGTGGGCTGAAGGCTGTCTCTCACATCGGAGATTGGTCTCTTCATTGACCAAATTTTTTCTCTGTCTGTTTTTTTCGATTTTGTTTCTTTTGTTTTCGTTAAATGGGAGGGTAACAAAGTCACGCATTTTTAGCTCATCTACAACCCTATGATCCGGTTCCCCGGATTTGGTTGGACAGATTGTGTGATTGATCTGGCACTTAAGGACTTTTGTATTGTCTCGGAGTTGCAATAATATTTAACCTCCTCATTCTAAGACACGTAATTTCTAACATGAAAATCTTAACGATGACTAGAAGTCTACAATAATGACTTGTGAGGGAGGAAAGATGGGAAAAATTTGAAAGAAATGAGAAACTAAGATTTTTCTCTTTTGAAGCCAAGTTTGATGGTTGCTTATACTTATTGAAAGACAAAATGCCTAAAAAATAAATGGATAAGTAGAAATTTCACATGAAAGAAACTTAAAAAGAATCAGCCTAACATAAATAGGTCAACCCTAACCCTAATGGGTTTGGGCTTTTGCCTGGCAGCTGGCAAAAGAGTTTCAGTGCATCTGTAATTCTGCTCCTACCAATCTCAGTGATACAGTTAGTTTCATTGTGTAACTACTAACTAGGTGCTGCAAAGAGCCCCAAACTTCACTTGCTCAGTTTTCCTCTCCCCTCATCCGAAAAAAAAAAAGAAAGAAAAGAAAAGAAAAGAAAGAGTAGGCTTATTCTGGTAATTACTACAGGTCTTTCTTTGTCTTCCATGTCTGTGTTGATGTACGGCACTGTAGTGTAGTACTTTAAATCCAATTACCTCATGTCAGTCTGTTTTTTGCTGGAGTTGTTTGTTCATTGTTGATGTTTGCTTTGCTTTGCCTTTTTGCGCATTTAAGAAAATTATTAGAGGATTTGAAAATGGATCATACATAGATGGTTTTCTTTTTCGGTGATTTATTGCAGAAATTTTGATTATTGGATGTGGAAGGCACATTCAACCATTAAATTCTGAAGTGAGGAACTTTGTTCGGTCTACTGGCATGAAATTGGAAGCAGTTGACTCGGTAATTATGGTTATATAGATTGCTTCAGTGTTTAGTTCCTGTGCTACTTTGTTGTTATGTCCAATTTTGTAAGATTATTACTGAAAGTATATATCAGTCTTTATGAAACATGTGCATGTAAACTGCTGCTTGATTACATTGTTGTTCAAAGGAAAATATTTTGGATCCTAATAGAGGTTGAGGAATAGGCTGGCTGGTTGGGGCAGAATTGTGTTTGAATGGGATATACATTGTTTTCTGATTTTATAGTGATGAAATGCTCATGCAAATTCTGATAATTTCACATGGATCATTGGCGAAAGAGCATAAGTTAGGTGTTTTGATTAAGCCATATAAGAAAGGAGTCTGCAAGCTGTTGTTCAGGAGACTTGATTGGTATCATTAAGGGGCTGTTTATTTTTTTTATTTTTTTTTTCCTGGTGAAAGGTAGGCTTTTGTTTCGATCACAAATCACCAAACTGTACAAAGTTCAATGGGGCATAACCCAGCATATACTAAAAAAATGATTATCTCAACCTACTTAAATGACTCTGCCGTATTCTTTGCTAATTTGGAAACTATTCCTCTTTACATCTTGGAAAATTCTCATATTCCTCTCATGCCAAAACATGTATATCGCCACTATAAAACCTAAAGACATTCTATCTTTAGTTTTCCTGCTTCCTGCCAAATTCTGGGCATAATTTTGCCACATGCCCTAGCTAACATCTGTAATGGTTGTCTGCATCATCTCCTGCACAGTGTTATGTATTTGTTTTCTGGGTATATATACAATCAGAGAACAGCGCTGTGGTATCAATGAGGTTTTGAAATTAGAATATTGCTTTTCATGGCTTAGCTTCTGAATAATAGTATCTAGAAATATGGAAAACAGGTTTGCCTTTGTTGTGCTCCAGTTTCTAAGTAGCTTGCCTCCTTTCGTTCTATTTAGAGAAGTAATAGCCAATAAGAATCTTGGGGTAAGAAAAGAAATCCAGAGGCCAGAATTGCCCTTATCTTTTGATGTTATAGTCAAACCAGAGAGTCAGGAATAGTCAGGTTCAACCACGCAAATAAGCATCAAACCATTCATATGTCCTCTGAGACATATGAATGATGTGGTGCTCATTTATGTGGCTGAGCCGGAGCCCGAGCATCCCTGACTTGGGCACTTTTGAGGATATATGAGCCTCCAACTTCGCATGTTGCTCTTTCATAACTTCTTTTCGTTCCTTGATTCTTGAGACCTAACATTTCAGGGATAAAGTTCTGCTAGTCATATTATAGCTTTTGGTGATTGGTCCAGTTACCTGATTATAAAATGTCAGTCTTGTTACATGATGGTCAAATGCTATTCCAGCCACTTCCTTTTTCAACTTGTAGTGATGTTACTTAGCAGTTGGTTAGATCCTCCCCTGCTCCAACCCCAAAAATGTTAACAGAAAGCACTGCGTAGCTGCAGTACTATTTAATGTCCATGTTATTTAGATGTAACTTTGTCATTTTGCGGACGGGACAGTTTTTACTAAAGCTTGTTTTTATGGTTTCTCCTTTTCCTTACAGCGAAATGCTGCATCAACATACAACATTTTGAATGAAGAAGGTAGAATAGTGGCTGCAGCTGTCCTTCCATACGGAGTTTCTTCATAATCTTGGGCCGATCCACCAATGTTGAAAGTTTTCAGCACTTGCCAGTCGCCAGGCCTTGAAAGTGCAGCCTCTGGCAACCTTCTCTAACACTTTCCGTCTTACTGCATTACGGTTCACTTCAGTTTGTGATGTTAAGGGTTAGTTCAGCCTGGTATTTCTGACGTGGTACCGGTTTTCTATGCGGAAATTAATCCCATAAAAGAAACTATGCGTTTGCTATGGTGATTATAGTAGTTTTCTAACACTGTTAACTAGATTTGTTGATGGTTTAAGATTAATGCGTGTAGAAACTGTGCGTATAAATTAGATGCAATGTGGGGTTTAAACAAGAAGATGGCGGATGGGGCCTTTATCACTTCAAACCCGTCTGCTTATTAGTTTGGGCCCGTTCTACAATAGAATACTTTTTTCCGTGGCTTGTTTTGGAGAAACCTTCTATTGCCTAAGTAGCTATGTTATGAAAACCAGACAGGATCGAGACCCGGTGAGTAAAACGGTTCATTTGAGCTATCAAAACTAGTGAACAATCAGACCGGCCAAATCCGGTGAAAATCGGTCGACCCGGTCACCGTTTGACCCGAACGAGTCACGGTTGGACAGGAGTTTTCCATTTATGTTAAGGTAAAAACATAAAGATGATTTTCAGAAAGCTCCAGCTGGAGATCTGCAACCCCTCTCTCTCTTCGGCTATCTGCAAACCTGCTCGGGGCGCTTCTTCCCCGCTAAGATGGAGGTCTAGTGTGGCTAAAGCATAGAGCAGCACCATGCACGAAACAAAGCTTGTGGAAGGCGGTAGATAGAGAGAGAGAGTAGCTTGATACAAATAAAGGAGAGAAGAGGAAAGGTAGGGGAAAGAGTTTGATTAACAAAGCAAGCTTGAGGATGATGATGGCGAGTAATAACGAAAGCTTCTGCCTTTATCTCTAATTTATGCTGTCTCTCTCCAATGGCTGCACATTGAAAGAGAGGGGGTTGTTTAAAAAGCAACTAGGGGTTTTAGTTTTTGTTTTCCAAGATGCAAAAAGGCCCAAAATAATAAAAGTTTGTCTAAGAGTTATTTTTTATTTTTTAAGTTGAAATTTGGATGATCTCTTTAGATAAAACTTATATTTTTGTATCAATATAGAATAAGTTAATTTTAATTTTTGACCTACCTATATATATATATATATATATATATAGGGAGGGTTATAGATATATGGGAGGGTTCATATGCACACCCTCTTTTAGATGAGCACCCCTTGTTAAATGAGTACAACTAATCCTAACCCTCAAATTTAAATCGATGGTTCGGATTAAAAAGGCTTTTAATTCATTAAAAAAAAAAATTTTTTTTTTCGTGAGGGGTCGGCAGGTGTGTTTCGGATCGTCGGTTTCATTACGGCTACCTCCCTTTCCCCGAGCTCTCCTCTCTCTCTCTAAAGGAAACATCGGACTCTCGCTCCCATAACCTCTCTACCACCGGAAATACCGAGCACCGGCCCCCGCCGCCGGCTTCACTGCTGTCGTCGTCGTCCCGCCGTCGGCCTCGTCGCACCGGTGCTATTTCTTCTCGCTCGCTGTCGCTTGTTTCGCTCGATTTCCAGCCTCGCTTTCTCTTCTCTCGCTCTCTCATGCTCGTCGCACCGGTACTGTCTTCCCGGCGGTCGTCCTCACCGGCCCGTCCACCGTAATCCGTCGCCCGACCCACCAGCTTCTCCCGCAACGAGTTAGGTTCGTTATCTCTTCACGAAAAAAAAAATTAGATTTAGGGTTTTGTATAATTGAGACTAAATTTTTCGTTTCCTTTTCTCTGGGCTTGGTTAACCTGTCTCTCACTCTGTCTCTTACTCCCCGCCGCCAGTACCTCTCTCGATGCCCTCTCTTACTCTCACTCGTTAATCTGTCCGGAGTTGAATATGTGTTTTATGCAACTGAATTTAGTGAATTCAATTTTTTTTTGAATTGCTCATTTCTAGATTGGTAATTTGTGGATTTCGGAATTAGTTAACCGAATTGAGTTGATTGAATTTGTTGAGAGAGTATTGTGTTGTATATTGCTAGTGCGAGTGATTTGAATTTAGTCATTTTTCGAGTGAACTGAATTGGTTATTTCCGAAATGCTGATTTTGTAGATTTGGTGTTGTATATTACCGATTTAGTGCAAGTGCAGCGAATTAGTGCAATGGAGTGATGGAAAAATGGCCTGAATTAGTGCGAGTGTAATTGTCTTTTTGTTGTATCAAAAATGGCCTGAAGTAGTGCAGCGAATTAGTGCAATGGAGTGATTGAAAAATGGCCTGAATTAGTGCGAGTGTAATTGTCTTTTTGTTGTATCAAAAATGGCCCGAAGTAGTGCAGCGAATTAGTGCAATAGAGTGACTGAAAATGGCCTGAATTAGTGCGAGTGTAGTTGTCTTTTGGTTGTATCAAAAATGGCTCGAAGTAGTGCAGCGAATTAGTGCACTTGCAGTGACTAAAAATGACCTGAATTGGGTTGAGTGAATTAGTTAACTAAATTCATTCCTTGTTCAAAGAGAACCTTCAAATTAGTTGATTGCAATGTTTATGTAAGTGGTGAAACTTGTGAAGCCTATTAGCTCAACCGGTAGAGCATTTGTGTTATTGCACAAAGATGTGGGTTCAAATCCCACATAGGCTACAATTATGTCCTTGTAAATTTAGCCAAAAGCCCCATCCATGGAATTTCAAAAGTCCGATATCCTCTTCGGCATCAAGAGACTTGATGTAATTGACAATTTCAAGAGAGTATGTCTGCCTTGCTTGAGGCCAATAAAGCCAATCAAATGTGCAATCCTCCGGAGTATTAGTAAGACCATGGAGCTCAAGTCCACCATAAGTGATACATGGAAACTCCGCACCGTTGGGAGCATAGTGGGGTGCTTTCTCCTCCTCCTTTTTCTCAACCGTGCTGAAGTTTATCCAAGATTTTCAAATTTGTAATAAGCTCTTAGTCAAAAAACCAATTTACCATGCTTGAAGTTGGAAAAGTTTGTCCTGTTCAATATGAAATATGGCACATTTGCACATTCTGTGGAGCACTTTCTGCATCTATATGTCGAGACCTCTAATGTTAGTCGAGTATTATTGTCATATAATGTAAATCCTTTGTTTTCATATTCTTGATTTTTCATATTCTTTTTGGGATGAGTTGTCCTGTTTTCATGGGATTTGATTGCAAGGACTCCAATGAATATAAGATTATTCCGGTTAGTTCATTTTGTTTCACAGTTTGAGGATTGCACATTTGATTGGCTGTATTGGCCTCAAGCAAGGCAGCCATATTCTCTTGAAACTATCAATTACATCAAGTCTCTTGACGCCGAAGAGGATATTAGACTTTCAAAATTCCATGGATGGGGCTTTTGGCTAAATTTACAAGGATATAATTGTAGCCTATGTGGGATTTGAACCCACATCTTTGTGTAATAACACAAATGCTCTACCAATTGAGCTAATAGGCTTCACAAGTTTCACCAGTTACACAAACATTGCAATCAACTAATTTGAAGGTTCTCTTTCAACAAGGAATGAATTCATTTAACTAATTCACTCAACACAATTCAGGCCATTTTTAGTCACTGCAGGTGCACCGATTCAGGCCATTTTCAGTCACTACGAGTGCACTAACCGAGGCCATTTTCAGTCACTGCAGTGCACTAATTTGCTGCACTACTTCAGGCCATTTTTGACACAACCAAAAGACAACCGCACTACACTAATTCAGGCCATTTTCAATCACTCCGAGTGCACTAATTCGCTGCACTAATTTACTTGCACTAAATTAGCAATATACAACGGCACTAATTTATTGCACTAATTCGTTGCACTAATTTACTACACTAATCCACAAATTCAGCATTTCTAGAAACAAGTCGTACATCTAAACCACATAACAATTGTGAGTTTGCACTCGAAGAGTTTCACATAATAGCAGCAACTGAACCAACTAGAACCAATTTTACCAGTTGAACCAACTCAGGAGAGTTTCACGTAACAAGCTGGAACACAACAGCTTGAACCAACACAGGAGAGTTTCATACATCTAAACAAATGAGAGCCAAAGGTTAATTTTACTAGTTGCATTTACACAACAAGTACAACACAACACCAAAGAGTGTGAACCGAGTTATATCATACCAACGAATACAGAGTTGTATCCACTTTTTCCTTTTACCGGTTGCATTTACACAACATCTAAACAAATGCAACAGGTGCAGCTATGCTCCGATTCTTTGTTACAGGGCACACAAAAGCATTTACGTCGAACAAACTTCGAAGATCAATGGTAACAAGCATCAAATTCAACTTAGAAGAACAATGGACGGAATTCGGAGAAACAGTCCCCTTGTTCGATGATAAGCTATTTCTATCGAACAAACTACTAGACCAAGTCATACACTCGTATAGGTAGTTTCTGTGTCTTCCAATAACAGTTTCAAGAACCCAGCCATGAATCAAAATCGCCCAACATTAATCTAAAGCAAAATCAATTGAAAAATCCAATACCGAATTCCATTTCTCCTTCCCAAATCGGAATCAATTGAAAATCAAGAGAGATAAAAAAACATGGATACCTGAAATTTCTCGTTCCCAATTTGATTTTTATAGCGACGAGAGTGAGAGAGAGAGCGGGCTCGGTGGGGCAGGCGGTTGGGCGGATCGATTTTTGTCTCTATTGGTGGCGCCGGGGCAAGCCGCTGGGCATATCCATTTTCGTCTCCACCGGTGGTGCGGGGGCCGTCGGCTGGGCGGATCAACGAGGGAGAACGATGAGAGAGATAGGGAATGGGAAGGACGCCGGATCGACGAGACGAGAGAGGGAAGGGGAGCTCGCCGGATCAACGAGAGGGAGTGCGTGGCGCCGGGAGTTCGCCGGATCAATGAGAAGGAAAGGATGGGTATAGAGAGAGAGAGAGAGGAGAAATGGGGACGGGAAGAGGGAGAATGACGAGAGAGGAAGGTGAGGATGAAATGAGACTTCAAACTGAAACCCCTCCCTAAAAAAAAATTATTTTTCTTTTTTTAAAAATTAATTAAAAGTGTTTTTAATTTAAGCCATCGATTAAATTTGAATGGCTGAGATTAGTTGTGCTCACCTAATAAAAGGTGCTCATCTAAAGAGGGGTGCTCATATGACCCTCCCCTATATATATATATATATATATATATATATATATATATATAACCGAATTTGACCGGTCTAATTCGGTTCAACCATTAAACGAGTCAACAGGTTTAATCCGAGATAAACAGATCTGACAGGTCGAACTATTGATCCAATCTGATGACCGGGTCGATCAACGGGTCGGTTCTCTTAATATAGCCAAGTAGTTGTGGTATTTGATACAAAAATGGGTATGTTGTCCCGAGTGCTTATATTAGGAATTGGGGTTTATAGAGCCGGTAGTGCATTTCTTTTTGAAATGGTGAGTAAAATAACGATTAGATAACCTTTTTTTTTTTTAAGGATTTTACCTATATCGTTCTCAATGATGATAGAAAGAAAAGTTATATTATAATATGTTGAATGTGAACTTGATTGTAATGCTTGAGATAGGCTTTTGTATTTCCAACCATAGTTTGAATCTTTCAAGAAACTTGAACTTTTCCCTTTATGGTGTTAATAAGTACCTGATTATCACTTTTAAAAATGATTAAGCGATATCCTGCTTGAATTGTTGCACGTACACCATTATGCGTTGTTGTTACTTCGCTATTAAAACCAACGTTGAACGAAGATCGGAAGTATAAGCTTGCAGAAAACTACAATTCCAACTTCTAATGACGAATCCTCCTAGAGCTAAAGAAGATTTGGATTCATTAGTATTGATTTTGATGAATCCTCCTGGTGGTTTGGCCCAACCAATGAAAGTCGGGGCCCCGGGACATGGATGAGAATGAGTTTGAAGCATCCAACTCAACTCTGTTCCTACCTTTTCATTTAACCTAATAATTTTTAGCATGAAGATTTGTTCCAACAGAGTTATAAATTTCATTTTTAAACATCATTGCATTGCAATTCTTCCGGTACATAGAAGAGAAATAACACGATCAATATGATTAGGTTTAGTTAATGTTTTAGCAAAATTTTGAAAGATCAATGATTGATGTAATTCCAACCCGAGAAATATTTTACTCAAGCCACGTATCTAATTCCAACCCGAGAAATATTTGACTCAAGCCATGTATGTTGGTATGCCAAATCCGAAGTACCTTTAGTTGTAAAACATTGGGTAAAGAAATGACCCGTTAATTTAATCTCTAAGTGACAAAAAGGGCAAATTGAATTTAAACTCAACCCTCTTTTAATAAGGTTATCATGAGTACCTAATGCAAATTTGTCATTGAAAACTTTAAACATAGGCGTGACATCAAGTTCCAAATCCAAGCAAATTTCCAAGGCTTTTGTATATTCAAGGGAAGATCATGTGCTTTCTAAGTGGCGAGACTTGGTTAAAAAAACACACACTTCTTGATAGACTCCAATAAAAAAGTCTTCTATGGAAAGGAATAGGAATACTCTTAATTAAAAAACATATATCATTTGGAAAAAAAGAATTCAACAATAAAAAATTTCATTCCTTATTTGGAGTGATGAAGTTATTTACCATTGCATTAATGTTCTTTTAAATGAAGTATCTCCGAAGTGTTTTCCTAACTACACCAATTATCATGCCAAAATTTAATGGAATATGCATTTCCAACTTTCCATCATATTCCTTTGCGAAAGAATTCTCGGTTTTGAAGTAAGCACTTGAAACCCAAGAATTATTAGATTTAAATGTATTCGAAAAAATATCCTGAGTCAACGAATAAATTGTCATATAATAATTTTTAATTTTTAAAAAAATACTTATCGATTCGGTTCCGGATAACCGTTAGTTTCAAAATTCCAAATCGGAGCCGAACCGGATAGGATATCAATTCACCTATTCGGTTAACCGTAAAAATGGTTCGGTTTGGCCGATCTATGGTACGATTTTACGGTTCCGGATTTTTGCACAGCTCTACAGAGAGTGTGCATTACCTGTAATTTTATGTGAGGTAATTATATGAGTTAAATTAATTAACTAGTTTTAATTAAATAAAGTAGATCGAATAACTAAAATATATGCGTGGATATATATTCTTGAATTTATCTTAGCAAATTATTATTAGTTCGTGTAATTATAATTAGTAAAACATATTAATTCCTTCCTCTTAATTTTCCGCCCGGACTAATTAAATATAAACCCGAGATCGCTTATGATACGTATTTGGGTTTAATCTGTTTAAAAATGAAAAGGGGAATGAAAAGAAAAAAATGAAAAGGGGAATTAGGTGTTAGAATATACGAGGATTAGTGTAAAGTAGGAAATAGGTGGCCTTCCCTAATGAAGCCACGTGAGAGAGAATATGAGAATGAGGAGACAAGGGGACACAAGGAAACATAGAAAGAGGGAAGGGCTAGGGAGGCCTGAGCAGGAGCGAAGAAGGGGAACGAGAGATAGAGAAATAGGGAAAAGAACTAGGAAGGGAAATAGAGTGAGCGAGAGACAGAGAGAGAGGAGAGGCCGTGAACACCAGCAAGAGGGTGAGGCCGAAAAGCCGAGAGAGGCGGAAAGGGAGACTACGACCGAGGGAGAAGAAAATGGCGAGCACGAACGAGAGGAAAGCGAGTAAGAGACGAAGGAACGAGAATAGAGGAAAGAAAGGGGAAAAGGCGACCGACGAGCAAACGGTGGCCGGCGTGTGAAGATAAATGTCGGGCGAGCAAGAGCAGCGCCGAGAGAGACCCCGAGCGAGAAATCAAGATAGAGGGTGAAAGAGAGGGAGGTCGGGAAAAGAAACGACCACCCAGGGAACGAAGCCGGTGAACGAGCAAGCAGTGACCGGCGAGCGAGAAAACGGTGGCTGGTGAACGAGCGAGGTTGAGACCGAGAGAGTCGAGAACGAGGAACAGAGCAGAGAGAAGCGAGAGCGGGGAGGGATTGAAAGAACTGAGGCGGAACAAAAGGGAGGGGAAGGCGAGGTTGGTAGGGAACCCAAATCAACTCAATTCAAATCAGCTACCCAAACCCCAAAATTTGAGGTGGGTGGTCTTATACTCTAAACTAATAGTAATTTCAAAATTGAATTGAATTTTATTGTGAATGTTGAGTATCTATACTGAAAATGAATTTAGTAGTTGTTTAAGGTTAAAGTGGAAACCTAGGAGAATATGATGGAGTTGAATTGTTAAGGTCTTATGGATGATCTTGAAATTTCGGTTAAAAAGGTGAAGTATAAATGGAGTGTTGGGGATTTCAATTCAAGATTATCTATTAAATTAAGTCCACTACTACAGGATCTACTTTTAAGTATGGTTAAAAATGACCTTTAACTATGGTTAAGCGGTGTCGTGTATGTGGCCGTCGTTATATGTAGCGTCTTTTACTACAGTTCAAAAACCATAATTAAAGATAACTTATGACGACGGTTCAAATGTAAAAACCGTCATTATAGAGTTAACTATGACGACGGTTCTTATACTAGAAGCTGTCGTCATACGTCCCGCTCGAAATGCCAAAAATTGTTTAGGCAGGGGCATATGACGATGACTCAAATGTAAAAACCATCATGATAGGTCTGAATTTTTTTATAGTTATTTTTGTTTTCCTATACCCCTGTACAAAATATAATAAAAAACACATCACAACTTACACAGTAACAACCAATAGCCACAATTTTTCAATATATACAAAAATTTCCCACTTACTACAACTACAAGTTCCATTGAACAAGTTCGAGAACACAATTCCATAATTTTCACAATAAGTTCGAGTAATGATTATATTACAATGATGTGAAATTAAAATACAAAGAGTACTCTTTTCAGTATTAATGTGAAAAAGTTCATGTCTATTTACCCAAAGTGATACTTTTGTAGTAGATTTAGTTATATCATTGTCTTTATGACAACATTGCTTACTTGGAGTTGTTGTAGAGGTAGCCTGGACAACATATATACATTATATTTGTAATCCATGCTACCTCTACACGAACTCTAAGCAAGCAATATAGTCATAAAGACAAGCACATAACTACTAAAAAGCATTACTTTGGGATAAAATACAGACTTAACCTTTTGGCATAAATATTGAAATCATTTATATGTACTACAAAGTTTCAAGACGTATAGTTTCCGGATTCACAAATAAAGGAAGATGTGAATCCCATGCATAGAATCAAGAAACTCAATGAGCTCATTACTCCTTCTCTTATGTACTGATCACTTGGAGTTCGTGCAAGGGTAAACTGGACAACCTCACTTCTTCTTAGGGAGGTTCCTTTTCTTCTCCTTTGATAAGTTCCTTTGGACCGAGAGAAGAACGAGAGAAAAGGCCCTCCATCGATTCACTCGCTCTCTAGGGGGACCACACAATGAGCCCATGCTTGAAGTGGCGCCTCCACCCGCCGCGTCACTTGCCGATGAGTGCGAAATTGCTTGCCTGGATTTCTACAAGATGGTCAAAGTGGCGCTCTACCTAGGCTTCAAGGAGGTCCCAGTCGAAACGCAACATAACTTGTTTAAGAGCATGAGCTTCATCAAAATTTACAAAATCTAGCTCCATGGCATCATCAATTAGAAGGTTATAGAATGACTTCACAACGAGGGACGAGCAGACAATTGGCAACAGTAGCTTCCTCAAGCACGATCCATATTGAAGCGTGGGTACAATTTCTCGTAACCGGTAGGAAGTGCTCGATAACTCATTTTTACTATAATCGAAGGAGAGAAATAAGTCAAAGAATTATTCTTACCAACTCCCTTAATAAAGCTTCTACCCCTCTTCCCAATTAAAATTTTTTTGCTTCTAATTGTTTACGTATATATTATATATAATAATATATACATATATAGTTTCCTTTTTCCTTCCAATTTTGATGTATTACATTATCATAAACTAGACATGTTTTTTTTTTTTTTGAAGTTTTACATAATGTATAGCACAATTAATATGAATAAAATATTGAGGCAATCCCTTTAATTCGCTTTAACTACCCCAAGATATAACCACAACCGAAGTTCCTATAACACTTATTGTCTTTAACAATGAGATTGGGTTTACAAAATAAGACATAGAGCCTATGTGCAGCGTGAGTCGGTACACAAAGAAAGGGAAAATGGATCAAGGATTTATTGGAGAGAAAGGTAGTAAACAATCACAAAACTAGTAATAATTCCTTATTGTTTATCACCTTTTTCTCTAATAAAGTCTTTATCCATTTTCTCTATCTTTATGGATCGACCCACACTATACATAAACTTTATGTCTTGCCTAGTGAATTCGACCTCATTGCTAAAGTCAACAAGGGTTATGGGTACTCCGATTCTAGTTGTATCTTGGATTGTTAAAGCAAACTAAATGGATGACCTCAATATTTCATTGAGATTCATTATTATCTTATGTATAATGCAAACTTTAAAAAATCATGTATAATACAACAAACTTGCACCTAAAAAGGAAACCGAAAATTTAGGTAATTGGATAAATTAGTCCAACTCCAACATCAATTCATCAAAATAAATAAATTTGATAACAAATTTGTCTTTATGAAAATTATTTGGGGAGATCCCTATATACAAATACCTTTCCAATATTTTACATTTTCACAGTTATATTTTCTCCTTTTGATCCTTAAACCCTAAACCACAAATTTGTATACACTCCTTTGTGCTTCCAATTTGTAGTGGTTAAATTTCTCTTTTTTAAAATACAAAAAGTATGTATATATAATATATAGTTTCCTTTTTCTTCCAATTTTGATGTATTATACATTTATCATAAACTAGACATAATTTTTTTGAAGTTTTATATAATGCATAAGGCAATAATGAAATTATGAATGAAATGTTGAGGCCACCAATTTAATTTCCTTTAACAAACGAAGACATAAAAGGAACCGGAATTCTCTTATTGTGATTAACAACGAGGTTGGTTTTACAAGACAAAATATGGAGTGTACATGCGACATAGGCCGATCAACAAACAAGGATAGAAGGATCGAAAAGTCAAATGAAAACAAATGGTCATAAACAATAGTCATTGTTTATCACCTTTTGTTTCATTTTTGTTTGCATTTGACTCATCGACCTTCTATCCTTCTTTGAGGATCGTCCCATGCGGCGTGTACACTTCATGTTTTGTCTTGTAAAACCGATCTCATTGTTAATCACAACAAGAGAATTCCGATTCCTGTTATGTCTTCGATCGCTAAAGAAAACTAAATGGATGGCTTAACATTTCATTGATATTTCATTATTATTTTATGCATAACGCAAATTTAAAAAAATCATGGTCTCTAGTTTACGATCATGCATAATACAACAAACTTGCACCCAAAAAGAAAACCGAAAATTTAGGTAATTGGATAAATTAGTCCACCCCCAACTTCAACTCATCAAAATAAATAAATTTGATAACAAATTTATCTCTATGACAAGTATTTGGGGAGATCCCTATATCTAAATTTCTTTCCAATTTTTTACATTTTTATATTTATATTTTCTCCCTTTTCATCCTTAAACCATATATATATATATATATATATATATATATATATATATATATATATATATATACACACACACAACTCTTTCCCTTTATTCGTTGTGTAAGAGAATTGTTTACATATAATAATGATATATATATAGTTTCCTTTCTACTTCCAATTTTGATGTATTATACATTTATCATAAATTAGACATGATTTTTTTTTTGAAGTTTTACATAATTCATAAGACAATTAAATATGAATAAAATGTTGAGGTCATCCCTTTAATTTCCTTTAACGACGCAATATATAACAGGAACTGAAACTCCCTTGTTGTAATTAACAATGAAGTTGGATTTACAAGACAAAAAATGGAGTGTACATGTAACGTAGGTCGATCCACAAATAAGGGTAGAAGGATCGATGAGTCAAATGGAAACAAAAGGTAATAAATAATAGTCATTGTTTATCAACTTTTGTTTCCATTTGATTCCTCAACCTTCTACCCTTCTTTATGGATCGGTATATATTGCATGTACACTTTATGTTTTGTCCTTTAAAACCGACCTCATTGTTAATCACAACAGGGAATTCTAGTTCCTATTATATCTTCGATCGTTCAAGCAAACTAAATGGATGGTTCAACATTTCATTCATATTTTATTATTGTCTTATGAATTATGTAAACTTCAAAAAATCATGGCCTCTAGTGTACGATCATGTATAATACAACAAACTTGCGACCAAAAAGGAAACCGGAAATTTAGATAATTCGATAAATTAGTCCACCCTCAACTTCAACTCATCAAAATAAATAAATTTGATAACAAATTTATCTTTATGATAAGTATTTGGAGAGATTCCTATATCCAAATACCTTTCTAATTTTTTACATTTTCACATTTATATTTTCTCCTATTGATCCTTAAACATATAACCACGAGATGATTCTATTTCTTCAAACCCTAAATTATAAATATTTGTATTTCTCTAAACTCTAACCATATTTGGAAACCAATTTTGATAACTGAATAAATGAGTTCACCCCAACATCACCTCATCAAAATAAACAAATTTGGATAAAAATTTATCTTTATGAGAAGGTTTTTGGGATGACCCTATATCCAAATTATATTTCTATTTCTCTAAAACCCTAAACAAATTTGGATCAACTCTTTCGATCTACCATCCTTAACTATCATATTTCGCTTTAATTATCACAAATCCTAGACTCCTAAACCCATTTCTCAAAATATCTAACATTTCACGAATTTTCAACTTAATAAACTAAACAAATGTTACCCACATTCTCAATATTCAACATTTTAACAAAGATTCAACATTTCAACAATCTCAAACATTACCCACATTCTCAACATTCACATAATTAACGCAAATATATTCAACATTTAACTATAATGTATTTTGTAAATAACTTAAAGTGAAAAATAAGAGATGATAGAGATTCATACCTAAGAACCGAGAACGGAGAGGGTGAGGAGAGGCTTGACAACAAGAATTAGTTTGAGGAAATCTACACTTAAAATAGATGAGAGGAAACTATAAAGAAATGAAAGATTAAGAGAGAGGAGATTTAAACGACGATGGAAAGGAGAGACTTACCAATTCAAGTTGACCGGTGAGGAAGCTACGAATTCCAGATTTGAGGAGGTATGTGGAGGAGAGAAAGCTGTAGAAAGTGATAAGACCGAGAGTTTATTAAGTTGTGGAACCGTTGTTAAATGTTTCAACAATACATAGGATGACGGTTTATATGAAAGAACCGTCGTCATATGTGTTAAACAATGCTTGTTATTTACAAAAATGCCACCTGTCCAGCTTTTATGACGATTTGTCCTTTTAACCATAGTTAAAGACCCGTCGTTGAAAGTGGTTCATGTAGTAGTGGTCCTTCGTGACTTCCTTAATTTTCACGTGCAGAATTATAATTAGTTATATTGCGAAGTAGGGATTAGAGTATAAAGGTGGAGTACGAGTTCATCTTGATTAATGTACAAATGAGGTTTGAGAGTGGAAAAGCTGGTGGTTATTGGGTTAAGTTGTGATAAGCTGTGACGGTCTCTAATTGCTATGTCTCGAATGGAATTAAGTCGGTGAAAAGGATAGGTTAGAAGGAGGTATTAAGAGTAATTGAGCTTACTGGTGACATCTCTCATTGTGCAGGAATTAGAGAAGTATAAATAAACATCAACTACTTAGAGTAATATGTAAATTATGGTAAGAGAGTCTTTGGGAAGCAAAAGTATAAAAGTAAAGGAAAGAAAAACTGAAGAATCGAGTTATATGGTTGAGTATAAGAGAGAAAGAGAGGGTTAGTAATATAGAGAAGTAATATGAGAACATGAGTCAAAGATGACAATTTGTGAGGAGTTAGGACTCTTGGGTTAAGTTATAACTAGTTGTGGTTATATGACTCGAGAGGAGTTTTAGTTCCTGAATTTGTTGTGCTTGAAAACAAATTGAGTTAAGGAAAATGAATATTGGAGTATAGAATAAGGAGCGGGAGTTTGGAGTATCAAGGGAGTTTGTATCTATATTGATTTATTGTGCCTTTGAAAACAAAGTAAGACGATGATTACGTATATATGAATGGGAGAACCTTGTTTGAGTAGAATGTGGATGAATATGAGTAGATACTAAATACTTGGGTGAATCCTTGAGTTAATGTGCTAGTGTGGAATGCAAGATTTTAATATAGAGATGCTTAACGTGTGAAGTGACTTGATTCTAAATGATACTCAAAAGTTAGTTTTGAAAAGAGTTCAAATGTTTACGCAAAACAATACTTGAGTATAATTCTTGATAATCGCTTTTCAAAGTTGAAATATGTTCTAAAGAAGTGAAACTGGTCCGAGAAAGTGAATTTATAAGGGTGACACGTGGTGTCATGCCTTCTTTGATGTTAAACTGGTTTGAGATTATGGTTTAGAAATTAAGTTTGATAAGTGATTGTGATCACTTTGGTTTTGAAACGGATTTTGGGCTAAGGATTGTTTAGACCAGAGGAAGGAGGTGGTCGTGCGTATTAGGCCACGAGGTCCTTATGTATCGGGATGTCCATCAATCGGAGAGGTTGATTCTTTCCTGACGAGGAAATCGAGAGCCTTCCAAGAGTTTGACTAAAGATAGGTCCCCGGAGCTTGAGTTAAAGGGTGACGCCCCAAAGAAAAGCTGTCCGGTGCTAGTTCGGTTGTCTAAAGCCCCGAAAGGATATTCAGTTTCTAACCGAAAGTATTTGCAACAAAGTGTAGGTGGTTGCACCACCTTGTTTAAAGTGATTCAGTTCCAAAATGATTGCAAATCGTGCTTTTGAATGATTAAAATGTTATGATCTTTAAGCTCCAAGAGATTGCAAGAGATGTCATTAGAAAGTATCTAGATTTGTATTACATTATTATACTTTCACCGATTTCATTATTATCGATAGTATGTGTAAAGAATTTTCGTTTTAAAAGTGTAACACTTTCCAGTGAGAGGATTGGTGCTCACCCCCACAAATTCCCTTCCCAACTGTTGGTACTCTCCGGAAGGTGTGCCTTGTGCTTTAGCATATTTTGGACTCTTGCATACCGTTTGCTTGTTTGTTGAGTGACTCAAGTTGCTAACGTGCATTTCATATATTGCTAAGAGTTATAGCTTGTAACTAAGTTTATATAATTGTATCGGATATATCATGAACCGTTTAGATTGTTTTAAATTGTAAGGCATGTTGGTTGGACTTCGACGTATGGTCGTTGAGTTGTGTACTCCAAGAGTGTGGCTCGTTGAGTTATATTACGATTTTTATGCAGGGTTTTAAGGCTTTAAGCCGAGGGGGCATACCATATTACGAACAAAACTCTACCGAAAATTTTAAAAAGTTTTCAAATTCTTTTGAAAAATTTACCTTTATTATCTTAAGTTAAAATTAAAAAGCCAAACCGACACTTAAATGAGCTTTGGGAGTTTTTTTTAGGAACTCTAGTGATGTAATACTCCTAAGTGGATTTTGGAGTGTTACAAAGTATTAGCCTTTACTTTATTTAGGGGAAAGGGGTTAGGGAAATTAGGGTTAATACTTCTAATTTATATTTTAAATGAAATTTTTAGAAATTTAAATTTAAATTTTTCAAAAAAATTTATCAATTAATTGAATTCAAATTTTAATGGGATTGAATGTACCAACTTCCAAATGTTTTCAGATTGGATTCAGATTTAGACTATTTTTTAATCAAATTCGAATTAACTTTTTTTTCCAATTTAATTAAATTATTTTGTCTCAAATTAGTTTGGATTCGCTTCGAACTCGGACTTAATTGCCATTCCTACTCACATAGCGATCGAGTAGCTGTATTCCGTTGATTCGTGTTCATTGGATCAGAGAGACGAATAGTAAAAGCCATGAATTCAGTGGCAACAATTCCATCAATGGCGTCAGTGTATCTCAAATTGATCAGTTCGTCTTCCACTCTTACTCAACAGAACTGCTCTCATTTTCAATATCCTCGCCGCTACGACGACCGCCTATTCAATTCTGTGCGATTGTTTGTTGTCAAATTAGTGAAAGGGCACAAACAATGCGATAGTTGTACATCCTAAAATTTTATTGGTTAAAGCATTGTGCATTATATACCATGTCTTGCCATTGATCTTTTTTTTTTTAGCAGCATTTATCGTTAGTTGATTACAGACTATTTTTGGTTGGATCAACATTAACTGTATGACTGCACTAGTGAGAGAGAGAGAGTTTTTACCTTTGAGTTTTGTATTTATCAGTGTCTGATACTCCTATTTTAAAAATCTTATCAGTTTAAAATTATGAGAAAATATCAAGTAAATATAAAATTCATGATAAAATTTGTATTAAAAGATCAAGTTGTCCTAAAATTTTATTAGAAAAACAAATATTAATAAAAAAAAGAGAAAAAACACAATTTTAAATGACAAAATTGATAAAATAGGCATTAATATGTCATTTGTAATTGTAAAATGACATATTATGAAACGAAAAAGTTAATTAAAATAACGTGTACAGTTTGATAAGTAAGAAAACCTAAAAAAAATTTGAAGACAATAAATAATATAGGAATAAGAAATGATACTTGTACCTAATTGTCTCTTTTCTAACTTCAAATCCTCACATTTGGTGGCACTAGACCCGTCAATTCGGGCGGGCGGGTTAAATACGGGTCGGGTGTATTCGGGTTCGGGTAAAATACGGGTCGGGTGTATTTCGGGTTCGGGTAAAATACGGGCGGTCGTATATCGGGTTATACGGGTTTCGGGTCGACCCAACGGGTTAAGACC
This sequence comes from Talinum fruticosum, assembly GCA_021018815.1. Taxonomy (NCBI): domain Eukaryota; kingdom Viridiplantae; phylum Streptophyta; class Magnoliopsida; order Caryophyllales; family Talinaceae; genus Talinum; species Talinum fruticosum. Next base: position 3,018,388 of record JAITYX010000036.1, on the reverse strand, counting down.
GCCTTTTTATCGGTTGTTTTTTTTTAATTATAAATATTAAGCATAATTTTTGCTTAAAACTGCCAATAATTCAACGAAAAGTATAGTATTTGTATTTTCTAAAAGGAATATTCAAAAATATTCAAAAATTTCATTATGATATTTGTGTAAGGTCCCATTGAACCGAGCGGGTTGGTCGCTTGACGCTAGGGGTGAGCACGACCGACGGGTACCTCGAACCGGACCGGAACCGGTCAAACGGGTAAGGTTCTGGAACCGGAACCGGTCAAACGGGTAAGGGTAAGGTTCCTAAAATTTAGGAACTCGTCAAATGGGTAAGGGTAAGGTTCCTAAAATGAAACCCCGGAACCGGAACTCGGAACTCGTTTAGACGAGTTCTAGAACCGTGGGCACCCAAATCCGTTACTAAAATTTTCGAAATTTTTCAGTTTTGAGGCCCATAAAATTTTTACTTTTGAATTTCTAATGTGTGGCGCAACTTATTAGAAACCCTAATCTCCTTCCTCCTCGTCATTTCGCGTTGCTCCATTTCGCGTTCCTTTATTTCGCCTCTCTCGCGTTGCTCTGCCCTCTCTCCCTCGCGTTGCTCGCTCTCGCTCTCGCTCTCTCTCGCTGCTGGTGCTCGTTGACTCGCATTGCTCGCTCTCTCTTTCTCTGCTGCTGCTCGCTCGTTGATCGGCGTTGTCCGCTCTCTCCACGAATCGAACTTCATTTCGAGTTGCTCCGCTCTCGCTCCTTTATTTCGTGTTGCTCTGTTTTGCTCCTTCATTTCGCATTGCTCGCCCTTTCTCTACCGCCGCTCGTTGACCTCCTCCCAGTCCTCGTCGGCGTTGGTGTCGCCTCCTTCCTTCCTCCTACTCCCGAGTCCCAACTCTCCCTTGCGGCTTCGTCCTCATCGGTGTTCTCATTACAAAATAGGTAATTTCTTAATATCTTGTTGTAAATAGGGTACCCTGGAACCGGAACCGGAACCCGAGGATAAGGGTAAGGTTCCTAAAATTCAGAACCGGAACCCGAGGGTAAGGGTAAGGTTCCTAAAATTCGAGAACCGGTCAAACAGGGTAAGGGTAAGGTTCCTAGTTTTGGTACAGGGTACCGGAACCGCTCACCCCTACTTGACGCGTTTAAATAAGGCCAACGAAAGATTGGGTTAATAATGGGTTGAATAATAATGACTTGTTCCGTAATTATTAGTTTAAGGTTACGATGTTTATTTCACAGTTTATATTATACTAACGAGGTTTATATGCATGTTTAATGCATTTTAAAACAAATCGAGAAAGTTTTGACTTGGGTAGGCTTAATCGATGCATTTTATTCACTAGAAAAAATTTGACTTTGTTTTAGTTTGGCTTATTGCCTACCTTAGGAGTTATGGTTTAGGTACGAGTAAACACGAGTTTAAAATAAATAAGAATTAGAGATTTATAATAAACTAAAATTATTATTTTTAATTATAACATCAAAATTTTAAATCATTATACTAATATTATTTCTACAAAATAAAAGTATATTAATTAGATATGACTAGGTATATTCAGTTTACCAAAAATACAACAAGTATAACTTGTACACTTGTAGTATTTTAATATATTACACCATTTGAATCCATATATGTTTTTATTGAAATTAACTATGCATAATTTTTGTATATAATGGCTTTTATTTATGGGGAATAAGTTGAGAAATGAAACTGTATCGGTCTTCGTCCGTAAATGATTGCAATAAATATGTAACGTCTCTCTAAATAATCTGATATGATAAATAACCATTATTAAAAAAGTGATAAATTGAAGGAAAAATCATATAATGTGCATGAAACATTCAATCAACAAGTTACAAAGCTAAAATGGTTGTTTTTATTGCCTTGACCCAACGGGTCAAACGGGTTCGGTCGGGTTTGACCCGCTAATTTGCGGGTTTTTCGGGTTCGGTTTTTTCGGATTTGGGTCGAGAAAATCATGCTCAAAACCCAAAACTTTCGGGCGAGTTCGGGTCGGGTTTTCGGATCGGGTCGGCTTTACCAGGTTTAGGTGGCACACATAAAATATTTTTGACTGTCTATTACATGGGGGAAAAAAAAGAGTTTCTTGAAATATTTTGTTTAATTTGAGAAAAAGAAGTCAACTGTCCTAAAACACCTCTTTATTTTATTTTTTCCCCTTGGGAGTGAATTAAGCTAGCCAACCCAAATTAATTATGCTGCCTGTTAAATAAAGATTGGAGTATTTTATTTTGGTGAAAAGAAAGACAGACAGGTGGATAGTTTGGTGAAAAATGACCTAAAATTTTTGGCCAACAATGTGGGCATCCTCTCTCTCGCTCTCTCTCTCTGTATTCCCAACAGTTGAGCAGTCTAACTCGAGTAGTCAACTCACGTTGATAGAGCTGCCTTATGAAATAAACAACACATAATAATTAAAAAATAAAATTACAATTATCTCAAATTTAAGTCAATGTGGAAAAAATTATAAATAAATTCTCTTCTTGGTCATGTATTTTGGGCTTCCAGAAGATGTACTACAATTTTGACTGAGCCCATGGGAGTCATTCAACTCATTTTGAATGACTTTTTATTTTATTTAGTGAAATTTAAATATAAAATAAAGATAGAAACTTGATGCAAAATTATTATTTCATTGTCATCATGAAAATTATGGAAAAAGTCCACCTCAAATTTTTTTTATTTATTTTATTTTTTATATTGAAGGTTTTGAAAGGAAAAAATAAATTACATAAATTATATATTTGTTGGAATCTAAAAGTAGATGTTAGTCATTCTTTGTTACTTAGTTTTACGATGGATCTCACTTGATTTGTATGTATTCATTAATTAATTAATATGACTTATATAAAATTTAATAGTAATTTTTAGAATTTACTATCAAATCGCAATCTATATATGATGTGGTTCACTATAAAATCAGTATCCCATTGTAAGATGGTCAATATTTGCTCCACTATCATCTTGAGCAAAACAGTCTCATACGATACAATCTAAATCCGAAAACACAGATTAGGTTCATATGAAATCAAATATCAAAATCGGGTACTTAAATTAAAGAACAAAAAATAAGACATGGGATGTTGATCATAGTTGGTACAATACAAAGTCCATAAATTATCAAACAAACAAAAAAAAAGGGGAAAAAAAAGACCCCACTTATTTATTATGATTAGGTTGGGATACATATCACATTCTACATGATCTGTTAAACCACCATCAAAAATTAACTTTTGGAAATTCTAAAATACTTTTTTGTTTACTTTTTATGTAATGGAATCATCCATGTGGCAAATATTATTTATCAACCTAATGGCTGACATTTTAAGCACATAAATACATATATAATAAAATATATTTGTGGTGGGGTCCTCTTTTTTGGATGTGGGTCCCATGCCAGCCACAAATCTTGAGGTCAGTCCTTGTATTCCATAATCCATATGAGCACCGACTCACTCGTCTCAATTCTCAAGTGCCAATATTGGAGGGGAATTTTTATTTTATTTTAATTATAGATTTTTGGACGAAATATACTGTATTGTATTTTAGGGTTACTGAATGACAATGTTGTAATTTTCAAACTTAAATGCACGTATTATCATCTATTTATTGTTTATATATTAATACTGAATTTTAAGGTGTTTTGATCTATTTTACATTTATATATTAATACTGAATTTGCAAGTGTTTTGATTTGGGGACGTAGATGTCATATAACCTATGTGATTGCATAATAAACTAAAAAAATTTCTTACATTACAAACACATGCAATTGCATGCTATTACCAAAGTATTGCTTTACATCAAGTTAAAACACCTTAAACTTGGTTCTATCATATAAACAATAAATAGATCAACGATACAATAATATCTAAGTTCAAAGTTGAGAGTGTTATTATTCTACCCCAAAAAAATGAGGAGACCAATGTGATGAAAAATCAATGTGCAGTGCAGCCGTACAAAGAGTCAAGACTCGGGATAAGCTCGTCTAGACTTTGTTGGGATTAGGAGGAAAATTTAGTGCTCCAATTTAAGTGACTTTTCTTCTAAATTTTTCATTTTATCTTACTTTTCTTTCAATTTTATTCAATTTAAACATATAAAGAGAAGTTTTTTTAATTTTTTATCTTTCCACAATATTTTCTAGGGCCCAAAATAACACACCCTTAATAAAAAAAAAATCGCTATATTTCCCAATAGAAAAAGTTATAGTGCACGTCATGTGATAATGTTACATTGTTTTCTTATCAAGTTTTGGTTATGGAATCAAATGAAACATATATGATCATTGTTTAGTTATTTTTTAATTTCCTAAAATTTTTTTGAATGACCTTTAATTTTGTATGATTACTGGAAGGCAGCTGTATAATGCATGCATTGGTGAGTCTAATGGTCCATCATCATATCATATCATATGATGCAAAAACCTTTTTAAGCATTTCTTTACAAATTTAGGGATGCATGATTGAATGCATCTTTGCAACTGGCCCTCTCTAATTCTATGCCACCCACCAAGTCCTTTCCTTTCTTGGATATTTCTCAGTTCTTGCTTTAATAAAACAAGGTAAAATTATATATATATATATATATATATATATATATATATATATATATATATATATATATATATATATATATAAAAGAGGTGAAAGTGGATGAATATGATCAGTTTTGAGATAAAGTCATTTTATAATTTGTGTTGTATATATCGTCTTTTTCTTACCCCTTCCGTGTTTTCATGTCTCTTTGTGCGAGAGATAAGTCCCATCCGGTAAAGATGAGAATACAAGTTTAAATCTCGAAAAATATACTTTTGGGAGAGTTTACCTTAAATACTCACGGTTCGAAAGAAATTACACCTTTGTTCAAACAAAAAAATATTTTTGTTTTAAGGTGAAACTCACAAGTAGATTTTAAACTTATATTTTGATAACAATTTTTATAAATTTTGCCAATTGAGCTAACTTGACCTTCACATATTTCAAATACTTAAATATTAGATCAAAGATCGCTATGCCATATACATGTAAATTTTTACTTCAAGTTACCTTTGTTTAAGAGATAAAGTTCGATGAAATTTTTAGAGTAATTGCTTAAAATTTTGACATCGACTAATAAATTTTCACGACAAGTTGTTTCTATGTTAGATAACTAATAAAACATTCAAAGTAATTTTTATTATTTACATAGAAATTATTCTTAAATAAATTATCAATCTATAATCATATTAAAAAAATTTAATAATAAAATCATTACTCTCATCAATATTGTCTTTTACATGAGATGTCATGCAAGAGTCACTAAATTGGTAACTAATGCTCGAAAAGACAGAAATTTCCATAAATTGAGATATTTCAGGATAACAAATAAAAACAAAAAAATAACAGAACTTCAATCACTAACTTCAAGATTGATTCAAGGAGCCACTAGATCACTCTTTTTTGTTCTTTTTTTTTTTTCTTTTTGGGGATGGCACTATATGACTTTTTAGATCTCAAAGCAAGGTTTTTATTGCATTATATATGAAGTTTTGTTTTTTACTTGAAAATGAATAAAAGGGAACTCACCCAAAAAAAAAAAAATTGGCAGAGCTGAAGATGATGAAGAGAAGGAAATATGAGCTGTTAATGTTTAGCTTAGTCTCAATAGTCAGTAGCTTCAAAGGGCGCCGACGAGCCACTCAAACCAAAATTTCTATTTTTATTTTCTTTCTATAAAAAAATCAATTTTGCATTGCTTTCTTGTCTCTCTTCTCAGTCTCTCTCTCCTGTTCCTTTCTGGGTCGACTTTTCATCCTTTGAAGCTCCTCTTTCTCGCCCTGTTTCACTCATTTCTTGCTTTTTTTCTTTCTTTCTCTGCCCTTTCCCCCATCTCTCTCTCTCTCTTCTGGGCTGTCCTGAGTTTGAGGTGAGTTGAGCTTGCTGCCCCTCAGCAGCTGAACCCCATTTCAAGTTTAAACTAATTTTGGGCTTGCTGCTCCTAGTTGTTTTTTTTTTCCCTTTGTTTTATTTCTGGTATTTGAGGTTGAGATCCTTTACTTCAACATTGTTGCTTGTTTCTGATTTTCTATCTCCAACTTAATTGTTACAAGTGGTTTTTTTTAATGTTTCAAGGTCATATGCTGACCGGGGTTCCAGAATATTTTTTGTGGAAATGACTATGTTCTCTTATAAGATTGGATTAAGCTGACTACTAATGATGGTTAATTGAATTATGGGGTTGAAATTCTGTTTTCTTTAAGTTTTGGGTGTTGGTTTTTATTCAGCATGTTATCAAACTAAAAGGCTTAATTGGTGTTTCAATCTCTGAAGCAAGTGTTTTTGATCTGGTAATGGTTATACTTTGAGGGTTTGTTTCTGATCAAGGAATGAATATCTGTCATTTTCAATTTTGTGTCATATTTATGACTTTTCCACAATTTTAGGAATGCGTTCTTAAAGAATTTTGTGATCCAGGCTGTAGATGGCTGGAGGTGGCACAAATAGTAGTCTCAGGAAGTATCTGGGGTCCATCAAGGACACCACCACCATCAGCTTGGCTAAAGTTAACAGTGATTACAAGGTATTGTGTTCTTCAAATCTGAATTTCTCTTGTTGTTGTGGAGGTTTTTCTGGGATTAAATTTCTTGCTAAGTGCTTTTTTATGCTCTTTTCCTTTCAACTTGATGGGGATTTTTAGGAGTTAGATATAGCAATTGTCAAGGCCACTAATCATGTTGAGCGCCCGGCCAAAGAGAGACACATAAGAGGTGGGTCTTTCATAAATTTTGTGTTCTGGCCATCTTAGAATTGAGTTATTTGTTGTAGAATGGAATATTTTTTATTACTCCCCTTGGTAACATCTGAGTGTTTATCATACAGAATATCTGTTATATATGTGAGTTTTGACCTTGGTGAGTGTCATTTTTGTTTGCTTGCAGCAATATTTGCTGCAGTTTCTGCTACAAGACCTCGAGCTGATGTTGCATACTGCATACATGCTCTTGCTAGGCGCTTGTCGAAGACACATAATTGGGCGGTATGTGTATGAGTTTCTGATAACATAATTTAAGTGATTGGAATGAGAAGGTTTTATTTTCAAACTCAAATTTTTATGCTGTCTTTTCCTATGCTTTTTTTGGGGGGGCATCTCACCTGGGTTGCTTTCGTATTAGTGATGTTTAGAAGATTGGCCGCATTGATCATCGAATATAAGCTGCATGAAATCCTTAAAAAATCCCCTTCCCTTGTTGGCTTATAGGTTGCTTTGAAAACTTTAATCGTCATTCATCGTGCTCGAGGGAAGTTGACCCCACCTTCCATGAAGAGCTCATTAACTATGGAAGGAGCAGAAGTCATATGCTCAATATGTCGCATTTCAGAGATGATTCAAGTGCAAGTGGTACGTGTTAGTTGACCTTGTAGTTAACTAGTTGCTTTTGGACTAAATTCTTTGTTATTGAAGTTTCATAATCTTCACTTTCAGCATGGGACTATTCTGCTTGGATTCGTGCTTATGCCTTATTCTTGGAAGAAAGATTGGAATGTTTCCGTGTCTTGAAATATGATGTTGAGACTGAACGTCCTGTAAGATCTTTCAACTTCCCTTCTCATGTATCTCCTTTTCCAATTTTATTTTTCTTTCGTCACTTAATATATTCAGTGGGAATGCTCATTTTTTGTTCTTTTGCAACATCAAAATTTGAAGCATCTCTCAAATATCTTATATCTTCCATTATGAAGAGAGGTCGTATCATTCAAGTGATTGATCTTTTCTCCAGCTTCTTTTATGACCTGCATTTTGAGTAATTTATATGGCTGCTGATGATTCTTTATAAAGATGATTCTGACCCTTTCTTCTGTCGTTTTTCGGCAGAGAACTAAGGAACTTGACACAATTGACCTGCTTGAGCAGCTACCAGCTTTGCAACAACTTCTTTACCGGGTTCTTGGTTGCCTGGTAGAGTCTTGATTCTTCTTTTCATGTTTGTGATTGATAGATTGACAACGATAGGAAACCTGTGATTCTTTTTCATGCGAGACATTAAGTATCTTCTTTTATTTTATTTGTATTCTGATCAATTGACACAAACATTCCAATGGTTCTGCAGCCTGAAGGTGCAGCAGTTCATAATCATGTGATACAAATGGCACTTTCCATGGTAAGAAAAACTCCTTCATAATTGGCTTTGATATAAGTTCAATTTGCTGAGTTGAATTTTGGATATCTTTCCTTTGCCCTCACTTTTCGATAATTTGTACAGGTTGCTTCAGAAAGTATCAAAATCTATAACGCCATCAGTGACGGCACTGTTAATTTAGTTGACAAGGTATGATTTGCTTTGCCTTGTTTCACAAAAAAAGTGTGTATCAGACTATATATATACATACTTTGAAGAATGGTCTTTTATTGTGTTGAACTATGTTGTGACAGTTCTTCGAGATGCAACGTAATGATGCAATGAAGTCCCTTGATATATACCGGAGGGCAGGACAACAGGTCTGTCTTGTGAGCTTGATATGTTTTATTGGATGCTTGAAGAGTTCAATTTCTGAGATTAATTTTGTTTCCATTTTAAGGCTGAGAGACTCTCAGAATTCTATGAAGTGTGCAAAAGTCTTGATGTTGGGCGTGGAGAGAGGTTTATTAAAATTGAGCAGGTTTGCCAGAACTCCTTGGACTGAATGTTTTCCCCCTCCAGAAAGACTTGGACTGATAAGATTATTAGCACTTCTCTTTCTACTTGTATAATCTAATTATTTTATTCGTGTTGGATATGTTAGCCTCCTGCATCATTTTTGCAAGCCATGGAAGAGTATGTGAGAGAAGCGCCTAGAGGATCGACTTTCCACAAAGAACAGGTTTGATTTATGAATCTAGTGCAACGTTAACAACTGCTGTTTACTTTAATATGCTATGCTGAAAAGGAGATGATTATTGAAATATTTTATTTTTCGGGGCAAGATCATGTTCTGGTGGACAATTTTGCAATTTTCTGGGATGACATCCTCTCAACCTTGAAAAACTGCAATTGGTCTCATGGAAATAACACAGACAAGACTTTCATTCAAAAACTAGCTTTAGTGAAACCGTCATTTGTGTGCAGGCAGCTCCTTCATCCTTTCGTGTTTATTTTTCTGGTGGATTCTCCTCCCCTCCTCCCCCCAATTATTAATATAGCTAGGTGGAGATAACGTAGGATTTCTGATGCAATGAATTTTGAAATAACAAGGTGAAGCAGGTGGTTGATGAAAAGCCCACAGTAGTGCTAGCAATTGAGGATAAGAAGATTACCGATGTAGAGGAGGAGCGGCCACCATCACCTCCTCCCCCAGAACCAGTCAAAGAAGAGAAGCCTGTGACTGAGGCTCCAGATTTGTTGGTAACCTTTGGCATTATTACCTTCTTGTCTGTCTGTTACCTTCTTTCTACCCCAAATAACAATTGAACATTTTTTTGCTAGGGTTTGGGTGATCCTAATCCAGTAGCTTCAGCTTTAGACGAGAAGAACGCATTGGCTCTAGCTATTGTTCCAGTTGGTAAGTCTTTTCTAAATTAATCTTAGTATGTAGAAAATAAGTTAATATTAGTCAACAAGTGCTGTTCTTTTGGAGATAAATTAGATCGCAGAATGTTTAAATCCTTTTGTTTGCACTTTATATTTGAACTCCCAAAGTATCTGTTGAGCTACTGTTGCCATTCTGTTAAGACGTTCAGAATTTTGGGCTGTAAGAACCCTATAATTTCTTTTACAGATAATCCATCAACCACAAGTCCAGCTTCCAACTTGGAAAATGGAACCACAGGATGGGAATTGGCACTTGTTACTGCACCGAGCTCGAATGAGACTGCCTCTGCAGCTAGCAAGCTGGTACTGCTGAAACTTCTGTTTGTTTGTTATAGTCCATATACATTCCCCTAACCTGATCTTTCTTTTTCCTAAATGAAGAATTGTAGAATACCATAAATTATAACAAAGGAACGGCATTGATCTTCATAGACTAAAGTTTTGAGCCCTTAATTAATAATTAGCTATGTTACTCATACTCCAACATGATATGAACACTCGATACTTTATTTGAGATTAAAATAATGCAAAAATTTTGTAAAAATGGTAGGATTGGCAAGTAGGCTCATTCTTTAATTCATTTTGGGTTGCTAAAAAGTGTTGACATGGCTGGTGAGTCCATGTAATCAAGGGCAATGCTCTATTCTTTTCTTTGGGTGGGGTCGATTTTACTATTTTGTCAATGAGAATGTGACGTATATTGATCTTATGTGGCCTGTGAATTACAAGGCCGGAGGACTGGACAAGTTGACATTGGACAGCCTATATGATGATGCAATCAGAAGAACCCATCAGCCGACAAGCTACAATCCATGGGAAGCACCTCCATCGACCAATCAAATGATGCAGCAACCTGCCCATGACCCATTTTTCGCTTCGAACGCCATGGCTGCCCCACCTTCTGTGCAGATGGCAGCCATGGCCAATCAGCAGCAAGCTTTCATGTTTCAGCAGCAGCAGCAGATGATGGCCATGGGCCCACAACAACAACCGCCTTCTGCAAACCCTTTTGGCAACCCTTATGCGGCCAACCCCTATGGTCATGGCATGCCCATGCAAACATATAACCCCTACACAGGTCTGCTATAGATGCCAAGTTCAGAATATGTCAGAAATGCTTGGGAAATTACAGATGAGCGAAATCAGATTGCCCTGGTGTTCAGAGGGAGTGAAAATATGTACCATATTCTGTTCATTGTGTAGGTAGGGATATCAGATTAAATTTATTAATCATTCTTGTAGGTTGAAAGTCTTAGTTAATAATGATCATGTATTCTTTAACTTGCCCATGTTAGTGTTTGATTATGTTTAGCCGGCGTTGGAACCCTGTTTGGGTTCTTAGGATATCCAAATAGCGGAAGCAGAACAATAATCTGTACTAAATATGCTATGCTTGACTGTGATTCTGAGATTTGGTCATAGTGATCTTCGTTGTTGCCCTTAAATTCTTAATTAATCTCGTCACCTTCGATTTTTTTTCCTTTATTTTTCGGATTCAAAAGAGATACAATGTTATTATAACACGTTGCACTTCTAAACTTCTTTATTTTTCGGATTCAAAAGAGCTATAAAGGTCAGTACTTTTATTTTTCTTTTATGTTTTGGATTCAAAAGAGATATAAAGGTTAGCATAACACACCTCCCAAATATGGTGATTTTTCGTATTTTAGGTGGTTTAATTTTTTTCTTAGATAATGTCTAAATCTCACATTGGCTAGCCGGGTTTTTCTATTATTAGCCTTGGTGGTGTTTCGAAATTTATTTTGGATGGTCTTGTCTCTTCGGTGTTTAATGGTCTCTTCGTTGTCATTTGCCTTAGTGTATCATTTTTCTCAACTACTTTAAAGCTCATTAATGATTAAAAAAATACATATATCATCCGTACAAGACCTTCCTACTCAAGCAATTTAGAAACAAAAAATTGACCCCTTTCATCGAGATCAATTGCAAAAGTGCCACGAGTATACTGTTTCGAAATTTGGGGGCTCTTGGTGAATTCGGTTAGGTTGTTTTCAATCATAGTTCTATTGTGCATTAATTCCCTTTGGTTTAGGGTTGTCTTGATTATATTTTTAGGTTAAAGACCACTTCCAATTTTACCTAAGGCAAAGTCATTCTCTATAATGTCGTTAACTCTTAATTAATTTCAACCTAAATCTTCCCTTAATTCTGATTTTTGAAGGTAATTACTTTTTTTTCCTTTTAGTGTGCTGATTTGTGTTGTATAACATTTGTTACTTTTGATTTGATGTAAGGAAAACATGTACTCGACTATGTCTTCATGGTTCTGAGGAGGTTGTTGGAGGACTTTAAGGTTGACAAGTTTTTTTTTTTTTTTTTGAACAAAGTGAATGAGATTCCGTATGTTTAAGAAATTGATAATAACAAATTTAGAATCCAAAGATATATAAAAATAGTATTGTCCTTACATATTTAAAATTTATAGTTTATTTTCACCGATAACTAATCCGAGTTTAAGAAAATTATGTACTTAACCTTAATAATAATTAATTTACAATCCGTATGTTTTTAATTGAACTTCAAAAAATTTCAAGCTTGTCAATAAGGTAGACTACATTTTCTAAATCACAATACTCTAGTCTTTATAATTTTCCCCAAAACGGTTGTAGAAAATCAATAGATTTCATACTTTCAAAACCAAATTCTACCATGCCATTCCACCCATCCACTCAAAATTTGGACTCCATATCTGCTGACCATATTCACACTTGAAAAAAGACGATTTCGAGTTTCAATCTTCTAATTGCGCATAATACTTCTACCATATGATCCAAGTATATTAGCTAATCTATCTCCAAGTAAGTATTCTAAATCTAGTAACCAAACAAAAAACAAATACATGTCTTAGCGTAAGCACAATATCCCGGATAATTTTATCCAATAAACTCTTTTACCCCCTTCTTACTTAATTTTTTATACAATTTACTTACGACAAATTTATTATGAAGCACACACTACTCCATATGTTATATAACAGTCTCAATACGTCCATGGTCAACAAAGATCTTATCCCTTAGCCTCACCATTAATCTCCAACCCAAGAGTCGCTCCTCTCTTATATTTACAACTCATTCAATTCTTCCCCCAAAAAAAAAAAAAAAAAATCATTCAAGGCATCTATTAATTAAAAATCAGGTATGATATCAATAGTTGGATATTTTGCACAAAATGCACTCAAAAGTTGCTCATTGATTCATTTCTTATAATAAAACAACTTATTATATCTTCACTAAATTACAGTATAATAAATACTAATATAATACTGTGATAATTCTTAAATTTATAGTAAAAAAATACATGTTTTTTTTTTTTGTATAAAAGGACTCTTTAACTTTTATTGATTATACAATGTAAACATAAACAATAGCATTTTATTTAAACCTTTATATGATTAACTTTCCTTTTTTTTCCCAACTAATTGTTGGTGAGAGGGATTTTTTTTTTTTTTTGAGGAAAGAGAGAGAGAGACTATTAAATATCACCATTGGACTCATTGATCTCTCAAAGTATTACACCTAATATTCCATTTTCCCTCTATAACTCCGTTTCTTTTTTATGAACCCTCTATAACTCCAATAATCCAAGACAAAAGCTATTTTTAAAAAATAATTTAAAAGGAAAAAGTGAGAAAAATCATCAAGAACATTGAACAAGAAGAAGGAAGCTCCAAGCCTCTGAACTCGAACTCCTCTCTGTCTCCTCTCTCTCTCTCTCCCTAAAATCGTATGCCTAAATCGCCATGATTGGATCCTGAGAAACCCAATTCTCAATTCTCTCTCTTAAATTCTGAATAACTATGTCTTGGTTTTCAGTTCCCCTTCCCAACCCCTTCAAAGCCCTCCAATTTTCCGATGACGAAGACGAACCAAACCCCGATGCCCAGCAACCCCGAAACGAAGCTGTTTCTCCCTCTAGCGGCGTGAAGGACGATTTGTCGGCGATCGGTGAATCCATCGGCCGCCAATTGCGCGGTGTCGCCGCCTTTCTCGCTCCTCCTCCCGCCGACGACCCACCGGAGGCCGCCGGCGAGGGCACCTCTAATAAGCTCGCCGGAATTCGGAGCGACCTTGCGGAGATCGGGGGTAGCTTTAAAACCTCTCTATCTCTCCTGTCCACTAACAGGGCTGTCTCGGAAATCTCGAAACTTGCCTCGAATTTGCTTCAATTGAATGAGGAAAACGAGTTGGTTGGTAATGATCGGATGAAGAACAATAATGATGGTGAGGATGATGATTATGAAGGTGAGGATGAATATGAAGATGCTGGGATCACGGATGAAGTTATCGAATTTGCTGGCAAGATTTCTAATCGCCCTGAGCTTTGGACTGATTTCCCTTTATCATTTGAACAAGGTATCGCTAGTAATAATCATTAATTATCCCTGAATTTTATTTTTCCATTCCGAAAGCCACAGGATTTCGCTTTAAGAGATTGTTGAATGTTGTTGCGTTGCTTTTCATTCTTTTGAAATTGATCTGGGTTGATTCCATTTTTGTTAGAGAAATTGGCACCTATTTGAGGCTTTCCTTGAGTTAATTTTATTTTGTATTTTTTACTAGAAATGGGTGATTCATAAAGATGTTGTTTTACGGAGTTGGTAAATCCATATTTCTTATTTTAGGGAAATTTAGATGCCTTACCATTTTGAAGGTTGCTTCTTTGGAGTCTCTTTTATCCTAAAATTGTTTGAACTTTGAAGATTGATAATGGAACACGTGGGAGGGCTTCTATCCTGCTGTACTGAATTTTTCGTGTTCTGAAAATCATCTTTACTGTAGTTGGATGCCAGTTTTTAGACTGGTTGATGGTTGAATTCTAATGTGTTGCTTTTCATGTCTTACCTTTCGATTTGGTTTTTTATTGCAATTAGCCATAAATGATAGTGAATTTGGAGCGTTTTCATGATGTTTCTTGTGGAGTTCATGGTGAATTTCGTTGGTTCATAAACCTTTGTTAGGCAGTTTTGAGATTTTGCATGTCATTTAACTGTCATAAGCTGAAATTTCAGAAATTTAGACACCTATAACGGTTTTAGCTTCTCAGTACTGTCATTTGTAATGCCTGACAGCAAATGGGTGACATTTATTTGAGTCACAGCTGTAGCTTATTTTAAGGTCTATGGAGATTGAAACTATATTCTTTTAGTCTAGTCGTGACTATGTTCTCTTTTTATTCTCCGAAAATGTTTAGTTGGGATATTATGAATGTCTTTAAAAGTTTTGTAGGTAAAGAGGTGGTAGCCTTTGAAGATTTCAAGTTCTACCTTTTGATAATCCATTGGAGTTGGATTCATGTATTCAGTATTGGAAGAGTATTGATATTTTTGGATTTTATAGATAGTACTATTCATGAAAGTTTGAGTGTGTGATTTTCTGCTATTGCCCATTTTGTGCCTAGGTGACATCCCTCGGTGTCATTTAGTACAATTTCTGATTAGTCACTGAGGAGGGGAAAAAGTAGTGATGTTGGCCTATCAATACCCTCAATTTGAAGGCTCTTATACTTGGTTGTTGGGGGAAACTTATTGGCTGTAGTCAAATGATAACTATGTGCTGCTTTTGACCCCCTTGAAATGTTTTGGAATATGGGTTTTTTGTATTTCAGTGTCATGCTCATACCATTGGTTTTTGACTTTTGAATAACAACACCTCAAATCTAGAAGACATCAGTCTACTGGAGCTCTTTTGGGAGATATCTAGTGTATCTTAGGACATTAAGGTGGTAGGGTGATCGAAGGCTCTTTGTCACTAAAATCAATGCTATTTCAGACATGGTTTTCAATAGTTCAAGTAAATTGTTTGAGTTGTGAAGTTGTAAACTATGTGCTGCTTTCAACCTCCTGAAGTGGTTTACGGTAGTCTGGTATCCTTCCTGATAGTTTGGGGTGTATAGTATGCCCACCATAATTCTTGCCTTTGGGATTGTGGGATCAAGCTTTAAAATTTGTGAGTTCCAGGAAGCCATTATGCATGTTAATTATAATATATATATATATATATAGGGGAGGGGGTTGTATTTTGGACATCCAAGGAGGCTTTGAAGCAGGATTGGTAATCAATTTTACTGTACATGGTTTAGAATTTAGCCTATTTGGAAGTGGAACACATCTGAAGTGTAATCAAATGGTGACTATTTGTCTCTTTCCTCCTAAATTTTTTCACGGATGTTACTATGGATCCAATGTAGTGTACATCTCATAGTACAGGTTTTTGGTGCTGGAGAATCAGGTTGCAGATGTATAAGATGGTTCCAGTGAAAGCATCACGCTACTTGAAAATTGTTTTGGGAGACAGTTGGCACATTTTAGTATATTTGGATGGTAAAGCTTCTCATACCACTAAAATGAAGGCTATTACACACTGTTTCCATGAGTTTGAAAAGCTGTCTTAAGGAATTGTCTAATGGTGACTATGTACTGCTTTTAACCTCTCAAAATGTTTCAAGGCATTTGGGCTGGTTATTGACAGTTCAGAGTACATTGTCGACCTTTATAACATCTGTTATTGGCCTTGTAGGATCATGCATTCTAGTCTACAATATGTCTCCAATGACACTGTTACAAGCATTTAAATTGTTTTGATTTATTTTGAGCATCATGAAACATTTTCTTGGTAGATTGTTCACGAACTGCAAAAAAAAAAAATGATTGCTTTTCTGCATGGTTTCCGGAGTCGTTTAAAATTTTTTAGGGTCACGAACTAGTTATATGGGGACTATTTGCTCTTGTGGAACTTAAAATTTTTAAGGTATATTCTAAGCATTCTAGATTGCACCAGACATGACCATAGCGCCTGGATTTTGGCATTTTGAAATCACTTGTCTGATCTACGTGATTGTTCGATAAAACGATTGTGCTCGCTGAAATTATTGAGGGGAGCTACTTAGGAAATCTTGAGAACTTCAGGTGTTGGGGTGGTTAGATCTCTCACTCCATTAAAACAGAGGCTATGACACACATGCATACTTTTGAGAAAATATAGAAGCTGTTGTCAAATTGCAACTAGTGCTTCTTTTGACGTCCCAAAGCTTTTAAAAGTGTTTGGGTATCTTGTTTGCAGTTAAGAGTTTCCCCACCATAATGCTCACTTTTAGCTGTAAGGAGACCAAGGTTCATAAATACAACACTGGTGCAAATTAAGTCATTATACTAAGGAGAACTATCTAGGGGAATATTTAGCTAATCCTAGGAGGCTTTGGAGGTAGAATGGTGATAAACTAAAGGGACCTCAGAATGAAGCCTATTAAACATGGTTTCTGGGGTTTACAAAAAATGTCTGAATTATGGTCAAATGGTGATTGAGCACATTGACCCTTCAAATGTTTTAGGTTGTTTCAATGGTTTACTATCTCATCTGTACCTCCATTGTTAATGATATGAATAAGGCGTGAGAGGTGTGTGCCCCTTGCCTTGGCTTGAGGCACAACTCAGTGAGTGTTAATTACTCACTTGCTCTTAAGAACATTGCCTTCAGAGATGGACACTTTGGGATCTTAGCACACTTCAAAATGAAGCACTATATTCAAATGTTCTAAAATCTCAGGTGGAGATTGGCTCAAATAAGTTGGAATTAAGAATGAAGTCAGGGGGATGCTTGATTTGTATCCATCTTTTTCATATATATATATAGATAGATAGATAGATTTTTCTTATTAAAAAAAACAATGAAATCAGGGGTATATATAATTGTTTCCTGTTCCTGTTGTTTGGTGTCCTAGAGGGATAGATGAAAGTGATACCTAGATATATCAGTTTGTCCGAATTGGGGGATGTGGAAGGTTTAAAGCCATACCTAACAGGTCGAATAATCCATCAGATATGTGATTCTGAGTTAAAAGTGTACCAATCAAACATTACGTTCGGGAATAGATGATTTTGTTGTCATACTTGTACTCGAAGAATAGTCAACCAAACTGCCCTTTAGTTGGTGCCAAAATCTGGGTAATATTGCTTTTGATAAATAAAAACTGGTAAACTGATGTAGTTTGTCAGCTATAAGATTTACTATAGAATTGGTGGAAAGACTTCCTATGTACAATATCTTTTCTCGTTATATTTTGGATGTGATGATGCTTATAGCTCATTATTGAGGCAAATGGTCATGGAAAATCTTTTTGTAACTTTGTATGTTATTATTGGCAGAGTTTGATCTGTCTGATGCTCAGTCTGAGCATGCTGCAATTATTGAGCAGTTGGTTCCAAGTCTGGCCGATCTTAGAAGCAGACTCATCAATGATATGAGTGAAAAGCAGTTTTGGATGATATATTTCATACTGTTGCTTCCGAGATTGAATGAGGATGATTTGGAGCTTCTATCGACCCCTGAGGCAAGACCTTCATTCTCATTTATTTTTACTTCAAGTGAAACCAACTACTACTTTTTATATATAAAAAAATTCAGGGTTATCTTTATTTACTTTTATATTTGTATTTTAAAAATTTGTGTATAGTAAACAGAACTTTCTTCATGGATCTTGGACACAGTGTCCCTGGAAGCTCATATCAGGGGGTCAAACTATGTGCGTCTACATTTCACAATACCTTTTTGATCATGGGGTCAATAAATACTATTTTAAATCACAATCATGGGGCGAATAAAAGTTGTATTTTGTGAAAATATGTGTTCCTCTGAGGATTTCTCTTTCTTTGTTCATTTTCATCTTCGGTTCATAATTTGATTGTTACTTGCTTTGTTTTACTTGCAAAAATTCTGGATCTGACTGGTAAATGCTGTGCTCCTATCTGTATTCTTCTTTCTTTCCCATTCTTCTTTTCTTTCAAAAGGAAAACAGTTTTATTGATTAAAAAGCTGTGACTCCTGCATATACTAGGTGTGTAATAGTGTCGTCCCACTTTCTTCTCCATTTTCCGCCTTCATCTTCCTGCATTTGAGTACTTAATTTTTACTTGTAGATCGTCTTAATTTTCCACCATGTTGGCTGTGATTGGAATGGCAAAACATGGAATCTTAGAGAACATCTGCAATTTATTCTTAGAACTGTATAACTCATGATGAGGACTTTTCATTTCACCTCAAGTACCTATTTTGTCTCTCAAGAATTCTATGTGGGTACGAATACTTCTGCGCTTATTTTGGATGAAAAAGAAGCGAAATTCTGTCATGTACTTGAGATGTAACCAAGTTGGTCACTTATAGCTGAGTCTAATAGCATAGCTTTGTAGTGTCAGAATTATTGTTTACTTCTGGTGAATAAAATCAAAGTTGAGTTTTCATTGAATTACCTTCTCCTGCAGATTGTTGAAGCAAGAGAGACACTGCTTCAGATGCTTAGGTCCAAGAATGATACAGAAATCAACTCTGAAAATCCTCAGTTGGATGACTCTTCCAATGTGGACAACAAAGTTAATGATGAGGAAATTGAGAAAAGTCAGCCTGTGGAGAAAGTAACCTTGTCTGAGAATTCAACGGCATCAAGTACACAATGCAATGAATCTGATGCCCCCAAGAAGCCTCTATTCGATACTGATAACCAATCTGATCCCAAAGTAAAAGAAGAGCATGAAAACACAGAAATCTGGTTAGAAGAACCTGAAAGTACTGGATCTTCTTTAGCCCCAAAACGATTCCAAAGTGAGGATGATGTTTCTTTCAGTGATCTCGAAGATGATGATACCGATCTCCCTAACAGACCTGCACAGTCAACAAGGGCTTCCTCTCCTGAGGTATCCAATGAGTGGGTTCAATTGAATAAGAATACAGGGACACATGGCAGCCAATCCAGAGGGCAATCGAGTTCTCGAGACAGAGAATCAGAAGGTGAAGAGTCAAGCGACTGGCTTAAAGTTGATGATTTTGACCCTTGACAGTTGGCTCATGTTAGTCATGCGATCCATGTAAAGCTTCAGAATTGCCACGGTCTCTTCTTCATTGGTCTGTTTGTGGTGGTTGAAATATTGTTCTATCAGAGACAAAGATAGAATCCTTGTTTATGTAATGAAAAATCAATCATGTATAGGTGCCTTAATACGTCTCTATGCTACCTGCTGGATATGAATGTGATTGTTGGAAGCCTGAAATCTATGCAGTGAAGTACTTAATTCCTAAATAGCATATATTATGCTGGAATCGTACTTTGGAGCTGAATTCTCAGTTCATTATAATTCTGTGAACGGCTTTGAGCAAAGTAATGAGTAGGCCTGATAAAAATGACACATTTCGAAGATATACTCAATCTGACACGCTAAACAGCTAATTCGAAAGTGGACTTGAAGCACAAATTGACTAACTCAACCGAATCTGACTTAAAACCAAATCCGAGACGAAATTGACCTCATCAGAATAAGAAATACCAAGTATCAACCGACTTAAAAGCCAAATCTGAGTTGAAAATGACCGCATCAGATTAAGAAACTGAATAACTTGATTCGAAACCGAAACAAATGGCCACGAGATTAACTTGATTCAAAACTTAACCCAATGCCATTTGTCAGGTATAGTCCTCCTGAGTCACTTAACTGCTCAACACAGGGAATCAGTGCAAAAAATAGGTACTCTAAACGACTAAATAAAGATTCAACATCTCAATTCTCATTTTGTTGACATGAAACAAACCACATTTTCATATTGGTCTTAGCTAATGGGGGAATCTGAGTTGAAACTCAAGGAAATTCAGTCGGACGAAAAATTTCTTAGCTTATATACACATTCAACTCTTCAAAGAAAGATTCAGTCTTCATACTGAAGCATATCTACAATTTGATGGAGTCGACATGCTAGCCACCCTTGGATTTGCTTTCTCAAAAGATAAAAACATCATGGCCTCGAACCCCTCCAAGATGGGAGATGAACCGTCTTCCTCATACCCTCAGGGTCAAACCAAGGCCTCGAAACAGGATTTTGAGCAAAATCAGGACTTCTATGAATGGAGCTACTGGCAGATGGCTTATTGGCAAGTGATGTTGGAAGACAAGGAGCAGAAGGGTATTCTTTGTTTTGAAGCTGCAATTGGGCAGACGGCGGAGTTGGGGGTAAGGGAGGCAGAGGCCACGAATTTGAATCTGTGAATCCTGAAGTGGGAGCTTTCGCGTGACTGAAAGCAAATGATTGTCCTGCACCTTGGACCACCTCTGGGCTCTGCTTTGTGAAACCTGGGGGCACCATTCTGGTATATCATCATCTTCATCGTCGTCAAAAGGGTACTTGACTTCGAAGTAGCAGAGGACTTCTCAATTTTCTTCTTTTCATGTCCAGACAAACTCGAGTTATGTAGTTCTGGCATATGCCCTAAATTTTGTTGAATTGGCCCTTGAAAATGGCTATCTGGTGGTTTTGAGCTTTCTGTGCGCTCTCTGATTTGCTGGTGTGGCTCTATTGGCAAACTTAGGCCATAGGAAGATCGATGCCCCATGCTTTGAGAGGCTAATCCTTGAAAATGAAAATCCGGCAAAGCACTGGAAACAATAGAACTTTCTGATATCATTTGGGATGACATGGATCTAGGGACATCACCGTCTCTGGACTTTTCAGAAGCAAATCCCAGGCCAACCACCCCAGCATCTGAAGTCTGATTCCCCAAAGCCTGAGAAACTACAGCTCCGAAGTCATATTCAGGAAGATCATCATCATCAGAAGAAGAAGAGGCAGCAGAATGTTCTGCAACAGTAGTAGGGGGTTGTAAATTCGGCTTATCAAGTTCCATATTAGTCTCAAACTCGGAGTGCTTATCTCCTTTACTTGTTCCTTCACCTACATATGATGACAATGAGATGGTTTCCTGATTATTCTTGACCACAGTTGAACTTTCGCTCTGAACTAACTGGGCAGAAGATCCTGAAGGTGATCTCAGAGATGGCTCTGATGATGATTGTGGAGTATTCACTTCTACCGATTTTAAAGGAGGAACCGAAGATGGGTTTTTCCGCCACACAACACACCCTATAAGAGGATCGCTTTTGTCTCTGACAGCAGCCATTCCTTTGAAGAAACCATGCTTTGCGAGAATGGTAATTACTGCATCACTATGAGGACAAATGTAGAGATCGACACCATTTGACAGTTGTGCAAACCCAACCTTCTTCCGTTCTGTATATTTTTGTGCGACCTGTTATCAGAGAGGATCTGATAAATTGTGGAGTCTTTTGGTTGCTTCAACTTTAAAATTTAATCAGCCATTTTTACTGCATCCTTACCTCCTTCATGTCTTCGAGCCCAGCATCAGAGGAACCTTCCTTGCAGCAAAATGACATCACCTGAATACACAATTTAGGATATTCTATACATCAGTAAAATAAAAAGAAAGAATGACTCCCATGTAAGAAACAATGAAAATATTCAGGGCAGAAGTGATCAAAATTGACATTTGCCATATGTGCAATTAACATCACCATCCATCAAAGATTATTGAGAAGTGTACTGCATGTAGCATCTGGATACTAGTTAGTACTTCATCAAAGATTATCTTCTAGTCATATGCACTTGTCAGAGGTACATGTCTATGAAATTGCTGCATAGTTGGAAGTTGAAACTGTACAATCAATCTTAAAGGTTTCGTGATGGAGCTCTCCTGACCCCTAAAATGAAGGCTAATACACAGTTTCTGGGATACTTGCAAGAGAAGATCCAAAATGTTGTCAAATGGAGACTATGTGCTTTTATTAACCTCTCAAAGTTTCTACTCATCTTAGTTCCGTTTAGAATAGTCTTGAGAGTATTCCATGACTCCATACAAGTTTTTGTAGCATTCCAAAATCACACCTCAGCATCTAAAAAGTTGTCGTCTTCCTGTGATTAAAGTAGTCAATTTTGAATGATGTAGGAGGCTTGAAATGCTGAGTCGTCAGAAGCCCTCAGGACACCCAAAATAAATGCATTACATACGACTATTGTATATGACCTTCATGTTTTTTTTTTTATAATATAAAAGGAGTTGTCAATGGGGACTCATGCTCTTACTCTTACCAATCCCTCATAATGAAGGCAATGAAGTTTGAGCCTAGGGCTGTAGTTAGCCATAGCATGCTTGCGGAGACCCTCTTTCTCAAAGTAAGCCTTACATACAGTCCGTTTGTAGGTAGGGTGTTTAGCAAATGTATACAAACTAGCCCCTAAATTGGTAAGCAATTCAACTAAACAATAGAAAGAGCTAGCTTTTGCATATATGAGCTAATTCCAAGAAGAACCCCACAGTAAGTGCAGCAAGGACACAGAGCATTTTAAGGGTGAGATTTAAACATGTAATCTTTCTAACTCAAACTTCAAGTTTGACCATAAAATACTGTATGTATTAAGGAAAGGAAGATGATCAATTGCTAAATGAATTAATCATGACAGTTGGAGACCAAGGCTTTATTCAGGGAGTATATTATGCTGCAAGCTAACAGTTACTTCTGTCGCTGCTTTCATCAAGGAAAACCAAAGATTGATACGAGTTCCTAAACCATCCTTAATGAAGCGTAAAGCGAGGAAGTATCAACCTATAAATAGGAATTGTGAGCAGGTCAAGTTCAGTGCCTAACTCTACACACAATGATGATACTAACATGCACTGTTTTTACTCTTGCCCTAGCATCTCATACTTCACCTGGCCCACAGTCTCTCACTTCAGTTGTTTCCGAAGTTCACATTCTAAATGATGAAGTGGGTGTTTTAAAGGCATATTTGCGTCTGCAGCCTACACTCAAGCAATTACCTAGGGTCTAACCAGAATAGTATCCCTTCATTTCAAAGATGAAGGGTACATAATGAGAGACACCCCTCCCTCCCCAAAACACTCAACAACAGAGTGAAACACCGAGGTAGTTCAGAATGGGGTTGGTGTAGGCAAACTATCAGGTGCTCCCAGGAACACGTGCTCCCACAACATAATTTTTCTCTAGGTGCATTCTTCATATATCTATTTTTATACATACTTGTCTACAAAGATCTTGGGGGAATGTGCTCCCCAAAGTATGATATTAGTTTTGGTTGGTATAGTGCAATCCTATATCAGTACAATAGTCCTTTTCTTGTTCATAGATGAACAGAATATTTTACAATGTATAAGATTTAATAGTAGCATACGTTGAGAGTACGCCTTCTATCACGAATCACGCGATCCTTCTCAAACAAGAGTGGCCAGAAAAGCTGGATATGACATATTGTAAACAAGCTCACATTCGAGTCATCTTCTGAAAGAACATTAACAGTACCGAATCTGTAACTGAATACTATATCAACCAAATTACAGAGGACTTCCAAAATCATCTGCACCAGAAGTCTTTAGCCAACCACACAGAATACCTCTTATTTCTCCACTAGAAACCACTATTTTCATTTATTGTAGGGCAAGCACCCTCAGCATAATAGAGTCAAACTCTTTGGGCTTAGTTCCTTAAACGAGTGATGGTTGGGTTTATATTTGGTTTGAACAGTTAGTTTTTAGTTATGCCCATAGATAGCACATGGGGGCAGAATCAGATCAAACTCTAGTTTTCAGGAATTTGGCCCCTTTTTATTACAAATTTAAATTTTTTAAGGGTTCATATCAGATCTATTGATCCAAGGTTCAACATGGATACTTTAGACAGAGAAATGGATACTTCAGCTTTGACTGCTTGTTTCCTTTGTTACCCGTGCTTGTTACCCTACTCTAACCTATGACTACACAGCAACTAGCCGAAGATCATCAGTTACATTCAAAGTTTCAGGTGCCCTAGCAGACCAGGACAAGAATACTCAGGACTAAATTCAGCATTTGGTACAATCTTTTTTCCTTTCATTTAAGGAAGATACGTACAACACCAGTAAGCATAGCTTCCATTGATACATATCCTAAAGCTCCATTATCAATACATCATCCACCATAAACTACCCAGTACTCACTGTGCCCATCGAGGAAGGATCTCTTACTACGACTACAATGGGTTTTCCTTTTCTCAAAGATCTTTATTGAGGAGCTCTCAGGGTTTGAAAATATTAGATTCCATTTTCCAACAAGTACCCTATTTTCTACGACACTTTTCTAGTTTGTTGTTTTCCAATTAGTTGAAAGTTAAGTCTGCAGACGGATTCAAAGTCTAACCATGGCTACAACCCAAAATCCTCATAAATTAGTAAAAATCAATTTCAGTTATTCTCGATCAATTTTCTGGCTCATAGTTTCTGCTTGTCATCTCGCTTTCAAAAAATGTTTCGTGAATCTTCATAAGCAATCTCTCTACTTTGGGTATGTCGATAGGATCCATTCTGAGAAAACTGGTCACGGTGAGATGGTTGTCCTCTCCAGGAACTATTTCCTTCTCATCAATTTTATCTCCAGTAAAGAAGGATCCCCCAGAGGAGATGACCCAAAAAATAAGAATTTTATTTGAGTACAGAAAAACACAGTAATAAATGTATTCCTTCGTAAACTGCAAATGTTTGCCATGAATTCCGTCCATTAATTTCCTCTTTGTATCCTTGCTCTGTTTCAGTCAGATAAAAATAGCATCGTCGTGCTCACAGTTGGCTTGGTTTGCTTCTGCTCTTTCCCTTTCTGTTTGTTGTTTTCCATGGGATGGAAGTTCATCTTTGAGATCAATTTCACATTTCATTCTTGTATTAGAGCATTGGTTAATTGATCCCATTGATTGCTTCTCTTCCTCTTTCTTGTTTTTTTTCTATTCACACAGACCTCTGATTTCTTGCATTTGGAACAGATCATGTTCAGAAATCACCTATGGAGTGAATTTAATGGGTAGGACGTCCGAGGTTTAAATTATGTAATAGTATCCTACAAGATCAAGTAATTTTGCAATGAAACACTCGACACTCAAAACATGTATGGACACTCAACCCCAATCGGGCACTCAAGACACTTCAATGTGGGCATGCACCAGGCAGATTAATACTGATGAAACGTTTTCTCAATATGAAAAAGGCGGAGACATCCGACATTTTTCTGCTTGAAAATGATCAGTATTGTCACTGACTGCATTTGCCTTTCAACTGCTCCAGCTGTGGAAGAAGCTTAACTCTATTAATTTGACTTACAACCTTCAATATATGCCGCTTACCTGCAAATTTATTCGACGTAATAAGCCCAAAAAGGCACTTTTGAGCAAGTTTTTCAGCTTTTCAAGTTGCAGTGCTTCAATGAACAATCCACTTCTTTTCCTACATACAGTACCAGATTCTCGAAGCTACGCACAAGGCTGTGCACATCTGAACCCAGTTTATCCGCTATCAAGGAAAAAATGAAAGGTATCATCTTCTTCTGGAAAAATGACCAGTATTAGCAGTCGAGTACCCACCTCTGTTTATTCAATGTGACAACAGAACCTTCTCTTCTCTCTTTAAAAGACCCAAGTCTCCTACCTCTACTCCTGTAAGACCATAAGGGGGCAGCATCAGCCAAGGTTGATGCCAAATTACATTGTAGGCCATGCCCTCCTTACGTTTGTAGGAACAAACCCTAATTTGCCAATCCCATTCTTCTCTCCTCCCCAACACCTTTGGAACTGTCTGCCCATCGTCAATCCC
The DNA here is from genome assembly GCA_021018815.1 of Talinum fruticosum. NCBI lineage: Eukaryota > Viridiplantae > Streptophyta > Magnoliopsida > Caryophyllales > Talinaceae > Talinum > Talinum fruticosum. The sequence continues at coordinate 2,992,359 of JAITYX010000036.1, read as the reverse complement.
TTTCTCTCTCCTTTGAATGTTCTCTCTCCTCCAGCTTGACTGGAGCTTTTTGATGTTTGGGTTCAAATAGTCCCTTAGCCTTAACGCTTTTCAACGTTAGATGTCTTTTCTCCGTCAAAGCCAAAGTACACTTGTGAACCACATTATACGATGCAAAACAATTTTTTCGTTTTGGTGGTATTCAAATACACGTTTATTTAGTACAGAGATGAGTATAGTTGTCCATGATGTTGAAGAGCACTTATCTATCTACATTTTGGTTCTTTGTACATAAACATTTTAATTGCTAGTGATTATAAATTTATAATAGGTTTGCAGACCTTTTCAAACATTTATTTGGAGTATATAGACAAGTATTTGGCCAATTTGCAGTTAGTTTCCAGCTAAATAGCTAAGTAATTTGGTTGTTAGTAGATAAGCATTAAGTTGGTCCATGTTGGCTGATACGAGGGGAGAAAGATCCCAGTTAGTAGCACGAAGGGGAGGAGAATCTATTGGAGGCGACTCATCCTGCCTGGCTTCTCTACTCCATATCGAAGGTGTGAGTTCCTAAAACCCTGTAGGCTTCAAGAATAATTCATCCACATAGTACGATTGAGTCTCATCTTATGAGGTGATTTGTTATTTTTCTTTCTCTCTATTCAGATTAGGCTTTATATTTGCTATTTCAAAATTGGAGGAATGAATTATTGGTGACTAGAACATTTCTATCAATCTAGAAAGAGAACTTATTTTGATATTTTATATATGTTATTGTTGGAGATTTATTTTCGTTGCAAGAAGCAATAATTTATTTGGCATATAGGAAATTACAAAACTTTGGTTAATCTCGCACCAAAGCCACTATGTTCGTATTCATCAGTAATCATTAACTCTTAACCATGGCATTACAGCATCTAATTTCTCACTCCTACTTTCTTCTTTTCGCTCTGCATATGAATGAACAGATTAGGTATATCTTAAAACTTCCTAAGAACAAGATGTTCTCAAGATTTCACATTTCTTCTCCATCATCTCTCAAACTTTACTCAACCCCAAATGCATGTAATATAATCCATGCTTAAACTGGTCTAATACAGTATATGCTATCAGGTCGTGCACATTTGTTAGATAGTAGACACCATAAACAAGACTGCAATTCTACAAACAAGAAGTAAATTAGTAACAGCCAGAGCTTCTAAAGTTTACAGTGTTATGCAGCAGAGACACGAGGGGGCCGAATAGGTGAAAGTTAATGCACTCCTCCCCATTGGGTTTTAAAAAAAAACCATATATTCTGCCCTCATTGCTTCTATGAAATAGATTAACCAAGTCTTGCAATATACTATAAGCAAGATACTCGAGACCAATAAATGTTTGCACATCAGGTTGGGGGAGGGGGATTCTCGCCCGCCTTCACCTTCCCTTGTTAAGGGTTTCGACATGGAGGAAGCCTGCACTTGTAATGGTGGCTTTATAAGATATAAACGATGCGATTTCGAGACATGTTTGTTGTAGGAGTTATATCTTTCCATCTTACGATGTGTTTCTTGAATGATTTGGTTGAATAAAAATTGAACGAACTGTGGTGATCTTACCAGCTATGACCATGGGAACTTCCCTCAGCACTCATTGATGAAGTTAATGAGAATCAAATGATAGAGCTATCAAAATTCAGCTGGGCCTCTATAAGCTATGGACGCATAGCGGGGTGTTCGAGAACAGACAGTTGGTGGTGATCAAGTTATAAGCATTCAATTGGATGTCAAGTCAAAGATCATGGTATATTTTGATGATAGATAAAGTCTTGAATTCGCTGTCATCGATGAGGTGCCTGCCATGGCATGCGCCAATCAATTTTCAAGTTACTCCCGAGATGGTGGCAATTGTAGTTTTTGATGTTGAAAGCTCAAAATTACTCCTTGAATCAATACCTCTGTTAGAAACAAGAGCCCACTTTTTCACAAAAAGTACGCTCTGCAACTAGTCAAAAGGTCCAAATAATCACTTGAAGTCATCATTTACCAATGGCGTCCTATACTTCTATATCAGAAACGATTTTCAAATCAATGTTATGTAACAGCCTGCTGCATGCCCATCCATGAGCTGAAATTTGTCGGAGGCAGGACATAGTGGTCTTGAAGAGTTCCACAGTCCTAGTCACGGATTTCAATCAGCTTGTTATGAACTTTTAGGTAGCTAGCTGTGCCATGAGAACGTTCCATTAGATGGAAGTTCCGAACACGATACTCTTGAGTAAAGTCTGACAATTACTGAAATTCCAACCTCGAGATGAACACAGAATCATGAGCTTTACATGGTGAGACTGCAGAGGGCAACACACTCACCAAAGATCAAGACTTTGATTTCTAGTACAAGGGGAACCTTGGTTTTCTTCGTTAGAACTAGCTAGTTTTGTCAGAGAACTCTTTTTTCTCTGAATGGAATGTAATTGCAGGATTATTACTTCCTATCTATATAATTTCAAGAAAGTTCAAAAAGTCACTTTGTAACACTTTTCGGATTGGATTATAGTAGATAAGAGCAAAATGCTTAACAAAATAGACAAGTAAATTTTTTATTCTATGGAGTCGTAAGCAATCAAAAGGCTTTTAATTTAGCGTGTACCTTGAAGCCTCCCTGTGACCAAAGATAAGGTTGTTTCACTAACTTAGGGTTTTTAATTTAGGGTGTACCTGGAGAAGCTCGCTTTTTGGCTTGCCAAGCCTGGCCCAAGCCAAGCTTGTTTCGTTATACAAGACTCGCTTGAGTTTTAGGATTTTGAGCTCGTGAGCTCGCCAAGCTAACAACTAACAAGGATAACACTTCTTACATAGCCGTCACAAGAAACAAATATATTAGGGGTCTGGGTACCCTTTTTTGTGTAAAAATATCATTTTGATTGAGAACTATTAGCTACGATCATGCTGTCATAAAAACACAACGTCGCTTTTATCTCTCAGCCTAATTTCCCCAACTTTCGTCTCTCATATATTTACAGTAGACTTTTCTTCTTGTGACATGCTCATGTAAAGATAGTAGTAGAGTAATTGCATACAAATTATACCATAGCCACGGGTCTATAGACCCAATTTACCATATATGACAATTTGTTTTAATTTTTTAAACCTCACCCCTTATTTCAATGGTCCCATTTTCCAAACTAGATTAGATTCCTTCTCTCCTCAAAATTGTCCATGGTTTAAGTATCGGTGATTGCACCACTTATCCTCACACTCCAATCTTACTACCCATTGACTAATGGTGTTATCATCAACCAATCGACAATGGGATGTTAAAGACAGTCTATTGGTTATAAGAATTAGATCCATTTGCCTTTTTGTATTTAACTACGAGCATTAATGTACATCCGAGCACTAAGAAATCAGGTCTATATCTATACCTTTCGAGACAAGTATTAATGTACTCAAAGTTGTGCAATAGTCCTTAACTTAGGCTCGAGTCTTATATGAACCTAGCCTAGGCTCAAGCCTTAAGCGAGCTAAAATCAAGCTTAATTTTACCAAGCTCGCCAAGTCCGAGCTTGGATGCTAGCTCATGAGCCGAGCTTCAATCTTGGCAAGCTCCTGCTCGAGTACACCCTTACTAATCACCTGTAATCTTTTCGAAAGGTTCTAAAATGTTCTAACAGTATTCTTGGACGCAAAGTGCATTCACAAGGCCTTCCCCTTTCGGGCTTAGTGGTGATGAGTTATGACCCAATTTTTAGACTTCCCATTATAGTAGGTTGTGTTGTGTGGTTTAATTACATATGATATCAAAGCCAACTCCCTTCAGCAATGTGTGGGCAACGACGAGACATAAGGTGGAGTCTCTGTGACACCATGACACCCCTGTCTAATAGGTGGAGCGTTTGGATAGCATAGAGACAGGTTGGACATGGTAGGATAATATCCCCGGAAGCCCACATTGCCTAGTGAGGAATCCAAGGCCCCTGACGAGCACATCATGTTCTTTAAGGTACGGGTATATAATGCGCGATATGTGTGTAAGAATGTGTCAGGAGATTTTGTAAAAATTGTCAATTTAAGAGAAGCATGTCAAGTTTATAAGTTCTAAACCCACAAAGCCTCTGAACAACACCGTCCACTTTTGGGCTTACTGATGATGAGTTATGGCCAAATCATTGGACTTCCCACTATAGTGGCCTCTATTGTGAGGTTAAGGAGGTTCATTATAGAAATTATTGAAAGGGTCAGTCAAAGTGTCCTTGAAAATTAAAACTAGGCATATCCTATGAACCACTGTAAGAATCAGCAAATTCATACACCTCATCATCAGCAGTATGTTGTAGGAATCTATTATGTATTGAAAGGACTAAAGAATTCAAAATATTCTACATACTAAAGCTCCCTAGATCATTTCTTAGTTTCTATTTTTTTGATAATCTACAAAAGCCTAAAGGGGAAGAAATGACTGCTTGCAAATGAACCATCAAACTTTGAGTTAGGAGCTCAACAGATATTTAGGTACTCCTTACATTCTCCACTAAACTGATCTACTGCTGAATGTATTCAGTAATTCGGTAGATCTAAGTAATGTACTGAAGTTTATACATCATTTTTATGGGCTTCATGCTGGAGATATCACAGTCCTACATGTATGGGTTAGGGAATACGTAGATTCATTTGTGATCTCAACGTGAAAAAATGAGCAAGGAATATGCTTTTTCCCAACTCATCAACAATGTGATTGATTATCAGCAAATTACTCCGTGATATGATACTTCCTACAACCAGCAAGCAAACAAGGCCTCAATTTTAAAAGTAGCATGTCATGATGAATATAACATAATGCAGTGATAATTGTCTTACCATAAGTCCACGGGAGCGTGAACGGGGAAGGTCTTGGACATATTTCTCAAAAGCTTCCAGTCTTACTTTCCCTTTGACTTCCACGGATTCAGACCAGTTGAAGTCCTGCATCTTCTCTCCACTACATGTAGAAACCATGACCATTGTTAACAGCTAAATCTACCATCCCAACCTTTATAAGATACATATAGGTCAAACAAGAAGCAAGCAAGATCTTCCAGGGTCAGTTAGAGCAAGACAATCACAATGCATGAACTGAACACCATTGCTAAACACTGCTCCTCGCAAGGAAATAAAATCAAAGAATGTCAGACAACGTAATTGTTAGTGCTAAAAAGAAATCAACCAAAAGGCGAACGAGGACCAAGTAATCTTAATGATACTTCAAGCAGATATCAACTAAAACAACATTAGCATCTCCATAAAACGCTTCTCTCTCCCCCTTTGTGTGTGTGTGTTTGTGTGTCTGTGTGTGTGTGTGTGTGTGTGTGTGTGTGTGAGAGAGAGAGAGAGAGAGAATTGAGAATCAGAAATAGCACACCAGAATGCCAATAAATTATCATCCACAACAAAAGCTTCTGCTCAGGATTATGCATAACAACATCTATTTCCTGCAGCATAGAAGGCAATCTTTGACAAGAAAATAGCTGATGGGGTATGATTCAATTTGATGCCATAAAATATAAAGACATTCATACCCTCATTATAGATACAATGTCATTATCTTTCGACTTTCAAGAAGACATGAACTTCACAAGACCTCAGAGATTAGAATTCCAAGCTATATTAAGTGTACCCTCACCAAATAAAAGTGCAAATAAGGTAAACTCAACATTGTATGAATGTCATACTTGACACATCAAGTCATAGAAGAACAGAGACAGGAGTTGGAATATATTTGGAAGCAGTTTTGAAGTTACTATCTTCTTGGGAGGGGTGAAGGATGAGGTTAAAGCAAATATACTAGCCCAAGTGGGTATGAAAGGAGAATTGCCTGTCAGATATCTGGGGTCCCTTTGACCAGTAGAAAATTGACCTTGAACTAGTGGATGCCTTTGATTGACAAGACACTTGCAAGGCTTATTGTCTGTACAACTAAATTTCTTTCATATGCTGGCAGGCTGCAGCTAGTGAACGTAGTGTTATTCTCCATGCAAATGTATTGATCTCAACTCGACTATTTATGCTCCGCAAATCAGTGATCAAACACATAGATAAAATTTGCAGAACCGTTTTGTGGACTGGAGCTTGCAATTACAGCAAGAAGGCACCAATGGCACAGGATGATGTTTGCAGGCCAAACTGCAGGGAGGATTACAAGTATTTGAATTTTCTATGTGGAATTTGGCTGACTAGGAAAGATTCTTCCGGGCTGTCTTTAACAAAAAGGAGAAGTCATGGGGTCGATGTATTCACTCCTATTATGCAAAGACCCAATCTATTTGGCACATGGAGATACCCATGCAAGCTGCTTGGATTGTTCAGAAAGTTATAGATTGTAGAGACAAAGTCCCAAATACGGCATATAACATCAAGAGAGCTTATCAACAGCTTAAGGGAGGTGGCAGCTGGAACAAAGTAGAGTTGGTATAGAATCCTGTAACTCTACCTAAGCAAAATTTTTGCATGTGGCTAATAAAGGCTCACGACTACTGACAGGCTGCAGAAAATGGGATTCCATCTTGCTAGTATGTGATATTTGTGTAACAAAGCTGGAGAAACCCATGACCACCTAGCCTTTGTCAGTGACTTCTCTAAAAGGTGTAGCAGGGATTATGTAAGTGGATTTCAGGTTCCTGTTCAATGGAGTAGTATACTTGAATGGGTTCAGGATCAGAAGAAGTGTAAAGGTCACAGGAAGCAAGTCTTCAAAGCCATGCAGGCAGGCAGCCTGTGTTTACACTATCTGGCCGGATAGAAACTAGAGAATTTTTACAATCAAGCAAGGACTGACGAGATCATCGTCAGGCAGATTATTCAGACTATCCATATCAGAGCCAGGGGGTAGCAAGAAGAAAGGTTTTCAGAAAATTTGTGAACAGTTTTTGAATCACTATATTGTGTAGCAGCGGTACTTAAGGGAACAGGCTAGGGCCTGCGTGCAGTTCTGCTTCAGGGGTAAGGCTGCCTACATTCGTATCTCTCCACACCCTGTATTGCTGGAACCCATACTGGAGTGGTTGTGGTTGTGGTTGTGGTTGTGGTTGTTGGTATTTGAGGGAATAGGCCAGGGCTTGTGTGTTATGTAATTAGGCAGTCTGGAATATAAACTGGCTATTAATTCACGCTTTTGGAAGTAATAAAATTTTACTTTCCAAAACAAACAGAAAAAAAGGAAAAGGTTTGGTGTTACTGTCTACTGCAAAACAAATGCCCTAAACTAGTTTCCAGCACAATGGTACCAAAAGATAAAGTCCTTTTCTCAGTCCCTCTTATGACCCATGATTCTTTTTTTTTCCAATGTAGACAGAACAAGATTCAAGAATGACGAAGACTATGCAGAGACCCATCCTTAGATACACAGGTATGCCAGTCAGTGATTAATTTCACATATTTACAGAATAGAAGCATCAGTGTCACTCTAAAGCCACTTTGGCATAAAATGGATGTAGACATTATACATTTTTGGCATAAATATGAGTTAACTTAATTAGTAGGCACGGTATTTCTTATAGAAAATATAGAAATCATAAGGCACTCATGATGTTCAAGCAACAAGTCGTTATTTGAAAGTTAAGTGACCTCACAAATTACGCTTTTATGTGCTGTATTTTTTAACATGTAATTTCGAACTTAAATACAAGAATATTGGAAAGATAAGAGTTCTGCAAAGTAGATAATAACCTTTTAAAGAAGGCCACTGTAGACACTGAAACAGAGGAACTTAGCTGAAGTGTCCCATCCCACAGCTTTTCAGTAAATGCTGAAGCTTTATTTTCATATTTGCACTGATCATCTAATCTCACAGAATCCTTTTCACCATTTGGACCTAACTTATTAGCATTAGGACTGCCTTCAATATTCTTGGATATTGTTGTCTCTACCAGTGAATGTTTTAGATTCTGAATACCAGAGTCCAACAATAATTTCATTAACTTAACGTCATCTTGAACTTGAATCTCACCACCAGAATCATCACTTGCTACAATACCAGAAGCAGCACTCAAAAGTCGTAATGCGTTTTGCAGAAGTTTGTTAGTTTCATGTTGTAAATCACATTCCGAACTACACACATTGTCCCCAAACATTTTAGCCTTGTCAAATCCAGAAAAGCTAGAAGCTTCCCCAATTCCTTTCACATTAGAAGATGATCCGCCCTTATGAGTTTCCTCATTGGAGCATTTTGCATCAAAATCCCCAACACAAGCTCCTGGGATAAGAATATTCTGCTTCAAGGTTTCAGAGGCCCCTATGCTTATGCATGCTTGCTCATGGGAACTAGAAACCACAGCATTCATCTGAGCAAACTTTTGTGGCCCAAAGTTCTGGAACTCCTGATGAGCAATTGATTGCTGATCAAAATGTTCACCCATTGCAGGAGGCCATTTTGATGCTTTATGAGTCTGACATCCTTTTTCATCAAATCCCGAAGCAGAAGCTTGTTGCTGAAGAAAATTTTGCTGCACACTCTGTGGCTCCTGTGGGTTCTTTATCCCTATATCATAAGAACTTGATGCCATAATGTTAACCTGTTCAGGATTTTGTGGCCCAAAAATCCTAAATTCCTGAGAATCAGAAGCATTCGCTTCCCTTGCTACATGTGCGTTAAGTTCATGGCTTCCAAAATGATTAGCTTCCGTCATCAGAGGAGACCACCCTGATGCTTTATAAGTCCAACAGTCTCGATCATGAATATCCGCCACAAAAGCTCCATTCTTGATAACTTGGTGCAAGGTTTGTGATTTGCTGATGTTTTTTGATGGTTGGTCATGAGAACCGGTTGCCCAGACCTCCATCTCTTCACGCTTTTCTGGTCCACAATTCCAAAATTCCTGAAAACGAGAACCATTCTTACCTCTTGCCTCCTGCTCGTTTACTTCATGGTGCTCAAACTGGTTGAAGTCTTCAGTCATAAAAGCGGACCATTTTGATGTTTTATGAGTCGGCCCCAGTGACAGAGGTGAAAGGTCTTTGTGATACGGGGACTGCAACTGCCTACTGAAAGAATACCCAGTACATTCAGATTTAGTTTCATAGTGGTCTTTCTTATCAGAATGGCATGGTTCTGCACAATTCCTCTGATCCCGAGAATTAGTTTTATGGTAATAATCTCTAAAATGCGATGATTTTCTACGTGGAGAAGCTGGAATAGAATTTCGAAATTCTTTCTCTCTAAAATGTGATGATTCTGTACATGGAGAAGCTGGAATAGAATTTCGAAATTCTCTCTCTCTAAAATGCGATGATTCTCTTCGTGGAGAAGCTGGAATAGAATTTCGAAATTCTTTATCTCTAAAATGTGATGATTCTCTTCGAGGAGAAGCTGGAATAGAATTTCGAAATTCTTTCTCTCTAAAATGTGATGATTCTCTTCGTGGAGACGCTGGAATAGAATTTCGAAATTCTTTATCTCTAAAATGTGATGATTCTCTACGTGGAGAAGCTAGAGAAGAATTTCGAAATTCTTTCCCTCTAAAATGTGATGGTTCTCTACGTGGAGAAGCTGGAATAGAATTTCGAAATTCTTTCTCTCTAAAATGTGATGATTCTCTACATGGGGACGATGGAATAGAATTTCGAAATTCTTTATCTTGTAAGTCACCAGTGTATGACTTTGGGCCTGATCTTCTAGGAAAGCTATAGCTGTGAGTTGGAGCAGGCACAGAGATCTGTTGATCATAAGAACTTGATTTTCTTTTTCTTGATGACTCGATCGAAGCACCTCTATTAGAAGTTGGCCGATAGGTAAACATGTCTTTGTCATATCGTGCTTGTCGAAAGGGCCTTGTTGGCTGCATTTTATAGGCTAGAGCAATGATGTCAGCTGCTATGGCTGTTGGATGGTTTCATGAGATTCATCGCCACCTACAACGATTCATTCACATGTACCCATGTCACAAATACTCTGAAAGTCAGACAATTTACTGTAACAATACAAGCAAGGCTTCTGAGCGTACACCTACATATTGTATAGTAGTATGGTAGTGAGAATCTGAAAGTGCCCCACCAACCCAACCTTCCCCCCAAAAACACACTAAGACCGCAAAGGGCTACATTATTAGCTAACTCTTGAAAGAATATCCTCACAGTAAGCATGGCTAAGAAAATAATACTACAAAAATATAGGAAATATGCATTAACCCCCTGGCGCTTTATCTTTTTTTCTTTTATGGGGGGAATTGCTCCAGAATACTGTGGATCTCTTTGAGGAGTCAATAGGAGCTCATAGTCAAACTTCAATACATGTTTTTTTCCCCACAATCCCAAAACCATGTGTAACAGCCTTCGTTTTGAGGGTGTCAAGACACTTTGACCTCTCTATCTTTGGATTTATGAATACCCTCCTAAACAGTTTCAATTAAAAGTTCATTTAGCAGCCAACTCAGAAAAGACCTAATCGTCCCAAAAAGTACTATAGGTATAATTCTCCAAAAAAATCCAGCTAACTCGCTCCCCCTTATTGTCTTTGCATTGTCATTCAAGTTTAAACAAAGAAGCAATGTATAACCCGATTAGCCCAATAACATTCAAGGCTATCAAGTCTTCGACAGATTTCAGTTCATCAGTATCCAACTTTATCAAAAGAATACAGCTTCCAAAATTCCCCAATTGAACCTAATTGACGACTCCTGAAATACGATCATCAGTCCTCCTGCCGATAGAACACAACTCCTGGCACGACTCATTTCGCCAAGAAAGCTCAATAGTAGGTGTAGCTATGTCGACATGGGTAAAAAAACAAATTCCAGTAAATTCAAACCCTAATTGCAATCAAGATCAAATAGCAGTAAATTCGTCCAAGAACAGGGCGATTGAGAAAGGAACCCAAACCTTTTCGATTGTCGCGGAAAGATTTCAGCAATTTCCCATCTCTCTCTCTCATCGAAGGGGCAGAAATCGCAACTGCATGAAGAAATTCAGGAGAGAGAGTGAGTGGTGACAGAACTCAGCAGTAGTGTGCGTGCTCGGAGGCGAAGGGTGGGCAGATAAATGGTTAAGGCAAAGGAAATGGAAAATAGAGAAATTTGATTTTGATACCAAACGAGAAAGGTTAACAATAGGCACAATACTGTGTTGAATATGTACAATACTGTGTTGATTAGATGGATTCACCAGCTATGTCAGACACCTTTTAGCAACCAAAAATGAATTGAAGAATGAGCCTACCTGTCAATCTTCCCATTTTACAAAATTCTTGCATGATTTTGATTGCAAATGAAGTATCAAGTGCTCATATCATGTTGGAGTACGAGTAATATAGCTCACTATCCTTCGTTTAGGAAAAAGAGTTCGGGTTATGGGTAATGTATGTGGAATATAAAAAATAAACGAAGTTTCGAGTAGTGCCAACTTGATAGGCTGTAGAGGCAGTCTCATTCAAGCTCGGTGCAGTAGCAAGTGCCAATTCTCATACTCGTGGTTCCATTTTCCAAATTGGAAGTTGGACTTGTGGTTGAAAGATTATCTACGAGCTTCTCTTCTTTGACGAGTTTTCAAGGTTAAGAGCATCTCGTTCCGAGAAAGTTGCAAAATTGTCATCGGAAAACATGATCTTGACCCGAAAAATAAAACATTTCAATAATAATCTTTTTTCAACATATTGAGAGCATATGACTTCGCTCCTTCCATAGTCAATGAGCTCTTCATGGAAGGTGGCAACTTCCCTCGAGCACGATGAATGACGATTAAAGTTTTCAAAGCAACCTATAAGCCAACAAGGGGAAGGAATTTTTATTTTTAAGGATTTCATGCAGCTTATATTCGATGATGCAATGCAGCCAACCTTCTAAACATCACCGAGACGAAGACAACTCGGGTGAGACCCCCAACAAAAAAAAAGCAAAGGAAAAGACAGCTTAAAAATTTGAGTTTGAAAGCAAAACCTTCTCATTCCAATCACTTAAATTATGTTATCGAAACTCATACACATACCGCCTAATTATGTGTCTTCGACAAGCACCTAGCCGGAGCATGTATGCGGTATGCAACATCAACTCGAGGTCTTGTAGCGAAATTGCAGCAAATATTGCTGCGAGCAAACAAAAATGACACTCACTAAGGTCAAAACGCACATATATAACGGATATTCCGTATTATAAACACTCATATGTTACCAAGGGGAGTGATAAAAAATGTTCCATTCTACAACAAATAACTCAATTCTAAGATGGCCGGAACACCAAATTTATGAAACACCCACCTCTTATGTGTTTCTCTTTCGGCTAGGCGCTCAACATGGTTAGTGGCCTTGACAATTGCTATATCTAACTCGTAAAATCCCCATCAAGTTGAAAGGAAAATGAGCATAAAAAAGCACTTTAAGCAAGAAAATGTTGAGATGTGTCCTAAATCTCCCTTGCATTGCATTTTGATGGCACATGCTAGTTGTGTTTGTCATGACCGTGCCTTCCCAAACGAGCTAGAACTAGTCTGTAGGAAACGCACAACAAGGATTGTCTCGCTTTTTTTGTTCATCAACTCGTCCGATTCTTTGAACAATTTTCCAAGGTCTAGAGTTTCTTATTTTCTTCTTGTTATTTGGTGATTTGTGATATATAGCATGTCATTGAGCGATGCGATAGACCGTGCAATGGTTCTTTTGGAGAGAGAATATGGTTTCCATGTTGACAATTTTGCTGTGAATATTGCTACATGTCACGGTGTTGGGTGCTTCGGGTATAATATTTTGCTTGAAGATAATGGGTTGTCAATTGAAGAATCGTCTCGCTAATGTTTCGAATTTCATGCCTCATTCTGCCGCCAACGTCGAGAATTTCACAAAATTGCTCAAAAATTGCTTAATTCACGTTTGTTTGTTAGTGTGTTTATGTGCGAGTGACATATTTTATTTGTGGGGGTATGAGAGAGGAGGTGCAAGGTTATCTTACTAAAACCCTTACCGGAGGTGAAACTATTAACCCCTTGACTTTTCGTGTACAAAATATTTTTTGATTATATAGTATTGTAAACCCGAGTTGATTTTACTCTAATACTAGCTTGGATTTGCACGAAAGGATTTTGATTTTAAAATAATACTAATAGCACATGATTTGGATAATAAAAATACATCATATTATATTTTATTTAATACATAATATATTATGTATTATATATTATATTAAAATATAATATATTACGTATTATATATTATGTATTAGGCGTTTTTTCCTAAGACCATGAATTCGAATATCCATTTTAGTGCTTAATGTAAAGGCCACTCCGAAACACTCCGAATTCTCTAGATTTATCTCTACTATTCCATAGTATTTCATAATCTTCTATAATGTTCTACACTTGTATGGAGACTTGAATATCTGTTTAGAGTATTCAAGAGAATAAATCTAGCGTGTATGATTAAATAAATCTTCACCGTCCATTGAGGAGGTGGGCAAGTATAAATACCCCCAATGGGCTCATTTCTAACCAACCAACCATCAATCAAAAGTTGAAATAATACAAAGCATTATCCCAAATTCTCTCTCTCTAATTGTCATTTGAGTGAATTATCGTCCCGTAAAACAAAACAAAATGCTAAAAAAGGCGCTTCTCATTTTATTGTATTACTTGGAAATGAAAGATATAATGTAAAACGAGTGCTAAAATAAAAGTGCTAAAAAATCCTACTTATCGTAATCAAGGATCAAGATACTCCTCATGTTGCACCCCTCCAAATATGTCATGTACAAGCATCAATATTTCAAGATTGTCAAAGGTGACCTTCCGCTCTATCATCGGTTTTCGGCACACGGGGCATGGAGGCGGCTGAACCGGTGATTTATTCGCCCAATCATTTAGACAGGTGTAGTGGAAAACGTGTCTCCACCGGTTAATGGAAGCACCATCGGGAGGCTGGCCTAAGTATTCCTTGCAGATGGGACAAAGAACTTCGTCAACCACAGGTTTAGGAGGCAGCTCTAGAGCTGGCTCATCTCCTAGGGCTAGGAAGACAGCCCTCAAGACCTCTAGACCGTGCTTTGGGCCACCCGACTTACCATGGAACACGCTCACCTACCACAAGAGCCACTTCAATTTCTAAACAATGTAGGTGAAAGATGTGGGCACATAAAAGTGGTGCAGCCGCGAAGGGCGGGTAACAAAGTAAATGATTAAATAACAGTCAAAATATTAAATAGATATTAAGAAGAAATCAAGAAGCGTAAAAGTAGGTAGTTTTATTTTACACTCCCAATTAAATTACATAAAACTAGTTTGTGCTCGTGCTAATGCACGGGTGTCTATATTATAAATCAACTCAAACATTCATTATTGAAACACACTTGCCAAATATAAAAGTAGTTTAGAACATCTTATAAGCATTATCCAAAATTATTGAATTGCCAAAAATCTTATTATTTGTTAATTGATATACTTAAAACTAAAACTTTTAATATGAGTAATTTATTTCATTATCACTATTGTGTTTTGATTCCATTGGTAAGGTAGTAACATTCCTCCTCCCACATGACACGACATATGAAATCAATCTTCATCTCTTCATATTTATTTGTAGGAGCTTGTATAACGAAGGTGAAAGCTTTCATCAACACTTTGCTCAAATATGTTTTAAACTCGTTTGTTTAAATATGTGCATCACAACAAAATTACTTTATGTTAATGGATAACAAATACAAAAGAATGGCTTATATATGTAGATATACCTGATTTGAAAGGCTCTTTAGATAAGATGCTTGAATTATCTAAGATAAATTAGACATGTTCATAAAAAGCTATCAACTTTTTTATAAACGATGAATCGTGTATAGTTAGAGGTACTCTATACCCACAACATTAAAATATAATATAGATTAGATAAGGAGTGTGTAAAACATATCTAACTTGTATAAAATAACATAAGGTTATTGTTATACATACTTAGAAACTAGATTGTAGCAATGCTTGTGTCGCAATTCAAGCATCGAGATTAGATAAGCTTATTGTTACACAAACCGATGGCCTATTGAACTCGAGGAGCCTTTGGAAGAATACAATGAAAGAATAATATGTTTACTTGTTTTCTTTGGCTTTTAGTGTAGGGTTTCTTTTAAATATTAAAAAGATCATTGACAAAATAGCCCTTCATTTATGTCTCAGCTGCCCGTGTTCCTTCTTTCTTAATGCATTTACTTTCTCTAAACCCTATTTCTATATAACTATAATCGGAATCATCAATCGCCCCTTTTTATAGTGTAACTAAGAAATGTCGCCCTAAAATAAGAGTAATCGACTCTAAAATTGAAAACCTTTTTAGTTTCAATCACAACAAAGTCTATGGGGTAAATAAATTCACCCACTTTGATTAATGCATCATCAACCACACCTAAAGCCAACCTAGTCGGCCTATCAGCCAACTTAATGATCATTTTGGTAGGTTTCATATCACCTAACCTTAATTTATCATACATAGTAAATGATATCAAACTAACGATGGCCCCTAAGTCAAGTAATGCCCTATGAATAACTTCGTTCTCCAATAATTATGAAAATAGTTGGGCAACCGAGGTCATTATATTTCACTGGAATTTGTCGGGTGATGATAGAACTAGCATTTGAGGTTCAAAAAGTCTTTTTAGAAACATTAGTAACTCTATTTATAGTACACAACTCTTTTAAGAACCTAGCATATGAAAACACATGCTTAATAGTATCTAGTAGGGTAATGTTAATTTTGACTCTAGAGAAGGTCTCTCTTATCTTATCAACATTATTCCAGTCTCTCTTTTCGGATGATAGGGAAAAGTACTCATGAGCCCATACGGTAGAATTAGATGAATAATCCATAAGAGATGAACGTTCTATTGTATTTGTAATATCTTTCTCCTTAGTTTCCTCTTTGTCGGAAGGGGGCAACAGAGGTTCTAAAAAAACACCATCGAGTAGTGTCATTTTAATTATTGGATGAACCAATATCTTAAGAAGAAGAGGGAGAAGATGAAATTTGAAAAAAATGGGAGGATCTCGTACATGTTTCTCTCACTGGTCACCCACATGATTATCAATTTTTCGTCCCTACGTAAGTGATATAACCGAATTTCTTGTTCTCACATTATAATTCACAAATGGCAACGGGCGGACCGGGCCGAGGGGTGCCCTCCCGTCCCCATCTCCGCTGCCCAAAGTCACCGCCCCACTAATAGAAATGAGACTTCTAACGACGACACTTTAAAGATCAATAATAGAATTAGTTGTTCAAAAAAATGTTATTATTACTTTTAATATGTTAATATTATTAGAACTGAAATATTAATTATTAATATTTTCTGCTTTAAGTTAATCATTAGAGGGAAAAATTAAACTAGAAGTTCCGGTCCTAAATTAAAATTAAACTAGAAAAATTAAACTAGCTTTTTACCAAGTGAAAACTGATGAAAAACAGAAAACTGATCAACTAATAATTAATGGTAAAAAAAAAACCGATGACTAATTGCTCTTCGCTCATCACGCTCCCAGCTCCTCTCTCTCTTCCCTCTCGCACTCTAACTGTCAGACCCAAATTGCCGGCCATCGGCAGTCCTCCCTCCGCCCTCCTCACTCATACGGTCCACATCTCTCTTTCTCTGCTTCTCTGACGCTCAATTGCCGGCCGCCGACAACCTTGCCACTGCCAACCCCTACTGCCGCCTCGCTTCCGCCTCCAGTCTCCCGCACGATAGATATCCCAATTAAAATTCCACCCAACTGTAAATTTCCAAATTCTCAATTCTGACGTCTCGGAGGCTTCCCTTTTCATTTTCTCCTTGTCCAGTCTCCCGCCCTTGCTACTGGAATACTCGTCCGCTTTTCACACTTGCTATCCTTGTCCTCCGCCCAACCCTCCTTCATCTATAGTAGAAACTAGAAATGTCAGATAATCCATGGCAACCAATTTTCCTCAGTTTCCAAAAATTTCAAATTGCATTCAAACCCACCTCTCCTCGCTGACGGCCCGTGCAATTCATCCCTCTCCTGCATCTGAAAAACCTGTACTTTCTCTCTCCTCTCCCTCTACACCCAAACCATCAAATAGTGCTGACATTTCCACCAAGGTTTCTTCACTCATTCTCTATTGGTTTGCTATACTATCTCAATTCAAGTTTCTGTATTCTTTTTGCATATTTTCTTATTGAGTTTTTTTTTTTTAATTTTAGATTCATTTAAATTTTTTGCACAGCCATTATAGAGCTTGTGACGCCTAATATGCTATTGCCCACTTCTTAAATTCCCTTGTAATTTGGAACTTTGTTTTCTCTCTGTGGTATTGCTTTTGAATAATCAAGTTATGTGCAAGTGTTGTGATGTTCGAGAAGGTGTTTACTTGTTTAGGGTAATGCTATCTACCACTTGAACTGTAAAACCTGTCCTTTACGAGTTTGAACTTAGTTTTCGTTGCTAGGGTCTCTTGCAAGAAGGTCGGAGAAAACTCGAATTTTAAACTTTTAAATACTATTCCATCAGGCTTTTCATAATTCATATATGATTCTGATTGCTGATTATTGACAGTTAAACTTTGTCAATTATTGTGCAATACAGATGAAGTTCAATTTGCTCAAAGAATGCTGCAAATCAGGAAGTTTCTGTTTGTGTATCCATTTAGCATTTTAGCTAATATACATGCTACTTACAATTGGCGGACATTGTCTTTATGCCAATTATCTTATTGTTGGTGGATACATCTTTAGGAGCGAAGAATCTCCTATGCATATGAGAGTAGCGGGAAAGGTGTCTGCCTTTGAATTCGTGGGAAAGAGTGACTGAGAAGAGGTTGAGGAGGGATATAACAATGTTGTAGAAACAATTTGGCTTTGTGTGGAAGATCAACTACAGGAGTACTCAATCTCCAAAGAAGGATGATGGAATTTTACGGTGGTAGGAAAAGAGGATCTGGACATGGTGTTAATTGACTTAGAGAAAGCATACAATATCGTATATAGAGATAGAAGCTGCCTGGGAAGAAAGACATAGCAGTTTCTTATATCCAAGCTATTAAAGATAGGTATGAAGGAGTAAGGAAGAGATTTGGGATATTAGGAAGTGGCAGATTACTTTCCTATTGATTTTGGGCTACATCAAGGATCTGCTTTAAAGACTTTTCTTCTTACAAATATTATGGATAAACTTACTAAAGGAATTCAAGAAAAAGGTACTGTGATGTGTGATATTTATTGATGATAGTTTCCTGATTGATGTTGACTAAAGAATGAGGCAACAAGTTAAAGTAGTTTCGAGCAAAAAAAGTAGTGGAAGGGTATTCAAAGTCTAAGGTTTTTTAGATGGAGAGGTGGAAGATTGTTTGCTAGGGAGTGAGACTGTAAGCGCAAGTGCAATGAAGGGAAAGAAGAAAATATGGAAGTTTCCCTGGAAGATATTGCCATAGCAAGGGTGGTGAAGTTTGGATATTTGGGCTCAATTATTCGAGAAAATGGAGATACCAACAAGATATTATTAATTGTATAAGGGTGGGACGGCAAGAATGGAGGCATTTGGAGTAAAATGTGATGAGAAGATCCAACTTGATTAAAGGGAAATTTACCATATGGTGGGAAGACCAACCTTGTTGTACATCTCAATCTGGTGGCCAATTAAGAAAAATTAAGCTCGGAGGTTGATATTTGTTGAGACGAGGATGATTTAGTATATATGCGGCCATACAAGATTGCATATGATGAAATTTGAAATGATTAGAGAAAAGCTTGGGATGGCACCAGTAGAGGATTAGATGAAGTAAGACTCAAATAGATTGGACATGTGAAAGAGGAGTATAGAAGCACCCCTGAGAAGCTATGAAAAGATTGACCTCCTAGATGCAAGAGAGGTAGAGGAACACCAAAGAAAAATGGGATGTGATAAATATGACATGTTTGCAACTTATAAATGACGTAGTTTAGGATATGGGTGTGGAGATCAGAGGTCTAAGATTAGGGTTATAAACTTTAAGTAGCTAGTCTTTTGTCATCCCTTTGGCTTCTACACACAACAAACATTGAGGTTCTTTCTCTTTCAAGCACCAAGAAGGGGTGTACTTATTAGTTTAGTATGGTTTTGTCCTTTATTACTTGCTATTTGTTTTTTCTAATGAATTAATTTCTGATGCTATTATTATCTAATATTACTTTTATTATCTAAATTTCCAGTTAATTTGAGTGTTTCCTTATAATTTTTTGGTCAAGGCTTTCTGTTATTATAGTTTTGTGGGTCTTTTGGAATCAATCTCTTTGTTTAGTTGTTGTGTCCCCCCATACACTACGAAGACACAACCCATACTAGAGGGTGTTGGTGATGGTGGTGTCCCTTTTTTTGGGGGGGTGGAGACTGGGAATATTTGGTGAGTACCAATTTATTTTTGTTAGTGTCCTGGTCAATATAGAAATGTTGGCAGCATTTCCTGTATAAGTGACGATAGGTTATTTATGTGGTCTGGTTGGTTAACATAGTATGTGGATATTGTATTTTGGTGATAGGATTTTCCTTATTTAATTAATGATCACCTTTTTCATTTGCGAAATTGGATTTTCGTATCCTGTGGGCCTTTTGATTCATATTATTCCGAACTTACGAACTAATTACAACTTCTCAAGCTTTTTGGTCTATTTATTTTGAATAACCTTTACCTTGAAAAACTAATGGATAGTGTCCAAAATTAAGGTAAAAAAAAAGTTTTCGAAGTATAGGATATTAAGTATAAATACGCCTAAAAGTTTAGACCGCTATGAATTAGTTCGTAAGCTTTGGATACTATGAATCATGTGGATTAAAGTTCGGGATATTAGAATCCAATATCCCTTTTTATTTAATCAAAACTTACCAAGTCATACGTTTTGCCATTAATTAACTTTGTGCGTGTTTGTTATAAGATTTATTTGTTTGTCATCTTGGTGTTTTTCCCCACAATGAGTTATCATTGAGTACATCTTCATTTAGGTTTTGGATTAACTTGTTTCATTTAGGGTACAGCTTCACTACCTGTGACAAAGGAGGAGCTTGGAAGGGCCACTTGGACTTTCCTCCACACCCTTGCAGCTCAGGTCCTGTTGTGCTTACCATGACTTCGTTTAGCACTTTCTTCTCATTTCGTGCCTGTAGTGACATTAATTTATTAATTTCATTAAACATGTTGATGTCATTTGGTATTTTTGGTTTGCTTTTATTTTATTCCCACACTATCAAGTGAGATGGTCTTGAAAAATCTTTTCTGAAATTTCCTTTTTATTTAGGAATATTGGATTATAAAATCCCAAATTTTGGGGTCCGGTAATGGGAATATTAACCTCGTAACATCCCGACCTTTGATGTTAATATTTATGGGTATCTAACCACCGAGTTCCGAGCGGAATGACGTGGCGGTGGAAGTTGTCCACATGGCATATATATATATATATATTTTTTTAAAATAGTTTGGCTGATTTTTTTTATTTACACATAAGCACTAGGGGTTAATGTTGACTTACTCGTTTCTCGTTTAACTCTCTCTTCTTCCGTCTGTCCTCTCTCTCTCCAACCAAATCCCCATTGTCGACAAGCTTAAACTTCCAACTCCATTTCTCAATTTCCCTATTTCCATTTCTTCTTCTTACTCCCCCTCGAAATGTTGACCCAAATCGGATGGGCATGTGAAATTCAAACTCTTGGGCTTTGTGAACTGGAATTCACATTTATTTTGATCTTGGTTTTTCATTTTGCTTCCCTTGATCCCAATTTTCTCGAACCATTAAATGGATTTTATTCCTTCTCTTCAATGTTGCTCATTAACCAATTGGAGCACTTGAAAATTCACGATATTTGCCATAAATTTGATTTGTTTTTATTGTTGATTGAGCTCTCAATTTCGAAAGTATATATGGGTTTTTGCTTGTCAATAGATTTGTTCTTTCTCCTTGATGTTGTTAATTTAACTAACGGGTAACTGAGTCCGTGATTTTGGGTTTTGGTGGAATTCAATGTTTAAGGATCTAAGGTTAGGGATGCCACCATTTATGTAATTTGGTAGAGAGTTAATGGAATTTGAAGTAAAACCTCCTCTAGAACCACTTGAAGAGGATGAGGATGGAGATGGAGATGAAGAGGAGAGTAAAAATTTGAAAAAAAGACCTATCAAGGTTCCTAGACAGTAACCGTAGTAAAAGGTCATGCTACTACTTTAGTTTTAATAATAGGTCAGACATGACCTTTTTACTACGGTTCTATCACATTACTCGTAGTAATAGGTCATTTTTTTTCCTTCAAATTTTTACGCTCTCCATCTCTATCCTCGTCCTCTTCAACCGACCTAGTTCCGGAGGAAGTTCTACTTCAAATTCCATTAACCCTCTACCAAATTGCATAAATTTTGGCATCGCTAACGTTAGATCCCTAAACACCGAATTCCATCGAAACCCAAAATCAAATTCCATTAACCCTCTAATACCAATTTAATCAAGTGTTGTGTTAGCATCAAAGAGAAAGAAGGAAACCCATTGACAAGAAAAAACCCATATCTACTTTCGAAGTCAACAACAAAATGACATCAAATTTATGGCAAACATCGTGAATTTTCAAGTGTCCAATTGGTTAATTACCAACATTGAGCGAAGGAATAAAACCCATTTACTTGGTTTGAGAAAATTGGGGATTAAAGGGAAGCGAAATGAAAAACCGAGACCAAATTACATGAGAATTAGAGTTCACGGAGCCCAAGAGATTGAATTTCACATGCCCATCTGTCTAGGGTCAACATTTCGAGAGTTGGGGGAGGGGAGCAAGAAGAAGAATCGGAAACAAGCGATTTCGAAATAGAGTTGGATTTTTTGACTTGTCGACAATGGGTATTTGGGATGAGAGAGGGAAGAAGAGACGAGTAAGTCAACACTAACTCATCTAGTGCTTATGTGTAAATTAAAAAAGAACCAACCCAAACTATTTGAAAAAAAATATGCCATGTGGACAACTTCCACTGCCATGTCATTTAACCACCGACTCTTACTGTTCGGAACTCGGTGGTGGGATACCCATAAATATTAGCATCAAAGGTCGATATGTTGCGGGACTAATCAATAGTTTAGCATATTCCCATTAATAGACCCCAAAGTTCGGGATTTTATAATCCAATATTCCTTTTATTGAATTGTACATCAAGATATTGTAGCATCATGAAGAGTGATATTCTGATTAGATTTATTTATGTATCTCATTGGTTCTCAACGGATTATGCATATAAGTAGGGCCAGTTTCAGTGTGAATTCCTATTAACCAGTGGATAACGTTCTCCACACTATCTTTATAGAAAAAAATCTGCAGGCATCAGGATTATAATCATCTAGTGCAATAAATTATGCTGAAGATGGTACACTTGCTTAATTCTCATACTTTCTTTCACTAGAGTATGCTGAGTGCTACAAATACAACATTTTGATCTTTCAGTATCCAGAACGTCCAACTAGGCAGCAAAAGAAGGATGTTAAAGAACTGGTAAGTAAGATTATCTTCAGCAGGTTTGTTTCATCATTCATTTTGAAAATATTTATCCCTGTGAAGAAATTATTTACCTTGAACCAGTTTCAGAGGCCAAGAACTGTTGAGTATCTTTCTGTATATGCCGTATTTCCTAAATTGACGGTTTTGGAAGATTATAGGGTCGGAATTTAGTTACACACACTGATCTTGCCCCCCTTCTCTTCTAGTTTCTCCTTTTCCTTTGAATTTGAGGGTTCCTGAAGGAATATGGGATTGTGTGCATGCTAATTTGTATCACTATGAAATTGAAATGGTTTGTAATTTAATATAAATGCTTTTTAATTTGTATGGGTTAAATTGAATAAAGGCATAAAACGTCTATTCGGACCTTTTTCACATTCCATGTAGGAACTATTGCTGCAGATTGTGATGCTAAATTAGCTTTTCATTCAACAAACTGAAGTGAAATCTAACCCAAGAACAATAAACGGGTTGTTTGATTTACTGATTTTTACTGAGTATGGAAATGGAATCACAAATTCACATGCTCGATGTTTAGTTCAAGATAGTTTATTTGGAATTACATACCTGAAGTATTACTCAAACCATAAGCTTTGGGTATGAGTTTGAGTAAACATCTCCCTCCCCAATGATTAGTAAAAATGTATACCATTAGAATTAAAAGTTTTCATTCCTCAGTTGAACTAAATAAATGATATTAGAAATTAGATTCCATCCTCATACCTAAATGCTTCATTCCTGGTTCCTTTCCATTTTGAATTGTTGAGCTAAACTGCTGCTAAAAGTTGAATAAGATAGGTGGTTGTTGTTCATGACTTTTTGATCTATTAATTTTACTTATTCAGTTACCTTTAATTAGTTGAGTAAACCCCCATCTTTCCAAAGAAGCAAGGAGAAAAGAGATGTGAAAAGATGCGTGTAAAAATAATTGAAAATTTTCTATCTCTTCTGTTGCTGCTGTGTATCATCTACTTTGCTAGTCAGCAATCCAAGGCAAGCAATGGTAGCAGGGTTTGTTAATAGCCCTTCCTAATTCTTTCCCAACTAGCTTCTGTGCTCCTTTTCTCTTCAAGTCTTAATATGGATTCGTCCTTGTATGTTTGGCAATTATGACTTATGATTTCTAATTTAATTCTTAATTGCTAGAAAGTTGTGGTGTTTACTACGAATACTTGGTTGCTTAAAGGAGTTTCTGTTGCATGCAGATGGTAATATTATCTCGTATGTATCCATGCAAGGAATGTGCTGACCACTTTAGAGAAATTCTAAGGTGCACATTCTTGTTCGTTTCACCTTGCAAAGCTGGTTAACTTTGTTTCTTCAATGTTATGTGTTGTATGGTTGGATTTGTAAAGAGTCAATATCAGTAAAGACTTATATCATCTTTCTGCTGTGACTTGCAATGAGGAGGTTAGCTAATCTTTGTAGTAAGCTAGAGCTAGTATTGATATTCATGACTTAGTAGTGAGGATTATTGGTGCATTGATCAATTTAATTGTGTATGGACTTCATCTGGCTACTATATATCTTTGGTTCCTGATCCAAATCCAAATCCAAATCTAGACTCCAAGAATGCTGCTTAAGTAAGGTTCTTAATAAAACAAAAATATGCTTCTTAAGTGAGGTGGGGTTTGATGTAACAACCTTATCCCTAAGAGATATTGGTCGAATAAGACCTTAGATTGGAAACGAGGGACTGCCTACTACTCCCGAAAAGAAAGTAAAGGATAGTTTAGAAAGACATCTTGCTAGTCCATTGAGGTTGAAAATTATTCAAAATTGGATATCATCAGGCTATTATAAAACTTCCAAATCCAACTCCAAATTTATACCTCAAGAATCCCATTTAAGTGGAGTGTAGTGAGATTAGATTAACATCCTTACCCCTCAATTTTCAAGAGGTTAATTCCATGGATTGCATACTACTACATATAAAGGAAGCAAAGGATAGTTTAGTTAGCCATTTTGCTTCAGTATATTATAATTAAAGTTTGAAAATTGTTCAAAATTGGCTGTTCTAGCTATCTAAAATGTGGACTTGTATTGTATGTGGTTGTTTTATTTTATTTTATTTTTTAAAAAGCTTCGTATAAAGTAAGAAATGCTTTATGCTTATGAAAGTTGTCTTACAAGGTGTTGACTTGTAAGGAAGATTGAACGAATCTTAAAATTTGAGCATCAAGAAAGTATAGGCTAGAAGGATAGAGGATAAAGTGGGGAAAGCAAGGTGCTTGGTTAGTTTCGTAAGAGTTTGACATCAAGTGTATCTTTGGGGAGCTGACAAGTCCATCATGTCCATGAAAAATGTTTCTCTTTGGATAAAAATGCCCTTGTTCTTAAACTTGGCGGCTTTCTCACCTGTTGGCCATTCACAATCACACACATATACGGTGCTTTGCAAATATGCAAATTCAATTTCGGCTTTCTTTTGG
The DNA here is from genome assembly GCA_021018815.1 of Talinum fruticosum. Lineage (NCBI taxonomy): Eukaryota > Viridiplantae > Streptophyta > Magnoliopsida > Caryophyllales > Talinaceae > Talinum > Talinum fruticosum. The sequence continues at coordinate 2,967,530 of JAITYX010000036.1, read as the reverse complement.
ATTTATTTTTTTGCATTTCCATTTTAAATTAAATGAATAAACTAATTTATTATATTATATACTCAAAAAATCTCCAATAAATTAATTTATTATATTACATACTTAAAAATCGCTTATAGTTTAATTTATTATATTATGTACTCAATAAATCTCCACTTCATTAGCCCTTTTTATTCTTTGGAAAAGGGTTTTCGGATGCTAATAATTCCATTTTTGGTGGTGTATTAGATGAGAATAATTTGTCATTTAAAGTTGGCATGCAACATACTTGACCTTCCGGGCCAATATTAATTTTTTGGACCACAATCAAGCTTGAGTGAGTATGACTTGCCAGGTTACAATGCACCTATGTTTTTTTAGTTTGTGCATATGAGACATAAAAGCCGATGTAGGGTGGATTTGAACCCAAAATCTTAACAATGTCTTCCAAGATCTTTACCAACTATGTAAGTTGGCACCCACATAGTGCACCCATGTGTGCAATGGTTTAGTATTATTATTTTTTTAATTGCCATGTCAGCATCAAGTGTACACAAAATGAGCACGAAAACATTGAACTATGGAAATATCATTATTTTTTTGTAAAAAAATATGAAGGAATGAGAGGAAGGAGAGAAGGAAATTTTATATAAAAATTCTAAATTACTTTCTAGTTTTAAAAATATTTTGAATTTTCAAGTATTCTAAAATATTAGAAAGGATTTCTTTTTTAAAAAAATTGCCGTTGCATTCAACGGATTTTTGTAGAAACAAAAGTAAAGAAAGGGAAAAACAGAAAGAATTGAAGACAAATTATTTGAAATTGGCAGTAAGTAAAGCTGAAGGCAAAGCAGATAAGAAACACATAAATGAATAAATAAATATTGATAATAAATAAAACAGTATTTTTTTTTGGTGCAAATAAAAAAAATAAAACTTGAATATGCTGAAAAACAAAAAAGGAAACATGAACCCAGGTGTCTAGATTCGGGCTATCTTCAAGCTGCTTAACCAGGAGGTTAGTTTTGTCCAAAGAGAAACATTTGCTGTGGACGTTACAATTATGCTGCGGATTTATCATCTCCCGCAACTTTGTGGTCATTTGGTAGTTAATGAAAACTAGGCAATTATTGACTAATGACTGCTTCATCAATGTTAGGGTTGGCAAAACTTTGTTCAACCTGAATGTCCAAATACCCAATTTAAGGTGCAAACATCTTGGGGTTTGACTTCTTTTTTCATTGAAAGTTCCTGAAGAGATGATGAAATCATACTTTAGGTCATTGGATGTGCTAAAAACTCTATCCTTGACTACAAAGTTTGCAATATTCTTTTTGAAGGTTTGCTCTTGGGAAAACTTAGTCACCCTAGAAGGGGGTGAATAGGGTGATGAGGAAATTTGAACAAAGAATGGAAGATTAAAAACTAAAACCGACTTTGAGACAGTTTGAGTCTAGATTAGACTCGGAAAAGTGTTAACTCGTAAATTACGTGGAAACCGTCCCGGGGTAGAAAACCATGGTCGATGCTAATCCAAGCACCAAGTCAAATCCACTATTTCAAATCCACAAAATACGAGTAGAAAGACTTAACCATAATTGCTCCCTTAGACAATTCCTTACACGGTTTTCCTAGACTCGAAGTTCCCTTATCTCGATCTAGTACTTCCTAACCGAGGTAACTTTTACGGTTAGGAACAAGCTGAGCTGAGTTAACCCTTACAGCTCGATCAAGGGACCTTACTCGTAAAGTAAGAATAAGTGTTTGTGATCGATTACAAGACCTTACAACTCGAAAGATATTAAATACAGAGTTGTAAGTAGAAGATTGAAGGTGAATACAAAGACTTTTGCTTAAGTATGTGTATTGACAATGGTTCAAACAATTTTCAAGTCTTGAGAGTTGGGCTTCTATTTATAGATGACTAAGCGGATTAGCGCTGTGACTATCTTCCGATTAGAAGTCCTTTGTGACCGTTGCAATGGCTTTTCCGAGTGACTAAGAAAATATTCGTTGAGGTGCGAACGTTTAGCAACGGCTCTTTGACTCCTTTGGATGTCCTAATTCACTCGGTGGTGTTTGAAAAGTAGGGTGGAAACCACCGTTGAGTTTGGCGTTGCGGATTTTCGGCTTTGGAAACATTGGAAACAGACAACCCCGACACGATGTCCGGGCCTTGGTCGAAGTGGAAAAAGCCTTGTCTGCAGGTGATTTGACATCTTGAAGCCGGTTACTTTTGTAATTCAAAAGTAGGATAACCTCGTTTGAATAACCTACAAAAGTAAATCAACAAGGTTAGACACGGATAATAAATTAATTAAGATAATTCGAGTGCATAATTATCCGAGTCGTGAAGGAGTGAAATTTTCTAAGTCTAATATCCATTACGCTCAAATTTCACTCGACTTAGTCTAGAAGTAAGTCAAGTTAGATGAGGAATATCGGAGAAATAATACTTGAACTTAGCGAGGCATGGTTCAAACAAAGCATGCTTGTCTTAAAAGAGGAATTAACCCCGTAATTCAATCAGGGCTTAGAACATGAAGTCGAACCGAGTTTATATACGTTAAAGCAAATGTTTGAGCATGCAATAAGTCTTAGTGTTATTTGATAAGCAAGAGTATGCTTTACGAGTAAGTCGGAATCGGTGAGAACATATGCAATGGTTTTCGTATCACTCGGAAAAGATTCCGTATCACTCGGAAAAGTTTCGAAGCACTTAGAATGATTTGTAATCAAAACTTACAAGAGATGAAGTCTCGTACTGATCCCTTGATGGTACTCGGAATGATATTTATGCAAAGTCCGAGTCTTCACTTTTCATCTTCGGAAACCCCATATCCACTTCATCTTCTATCTTCTATAACTACTATTTGTGAACAGTCTTTTCATTGTGGCATCCTTAAAAGTGACAGGTCAACCTTGGGTTAGCATCTTGAAAATGACCTCAAGCTTAGGTGTATCTAGAGACCTCCGATCCTTAACTACAAAGTTTGCAATATTCTTTTCATCTTTGGAAACCCCATATCTACTTCATCTTCTATCTTCTATAACTACTATTTGTGATCAGTCTTTTCATTGTGGCATCCTTAAAAGTGACAGGTCAACCTTGGGTTAGCATCTTGAAAAATGACCTCAAGTTTAGGTGTATCTAGAGACCTTTGATCCTTCGGTTAACACATCCTCCCCTCCCCCCAAAAAAAAAAAAAAAAGACTTTAGGTGTATGTAGAGAGGAGTCCTTGTGTTAGTATCTTGGAAAGTGACCTCTGGTTTTTGTGTTGATTTCATAGATTTAGCAATTGCAAGCATCTTCATCTTTTGCCTTTCTCGTTCACTATGAGTTGTTTTCTATGCTCATCAACATATCTAAAAGAAATCCTTGATGTATGAAATTTCAATATTCTTCCCAACCTTTTTCAGGGAGAAACTATACTCACGAGAAATATGGCAACAGATTCCAGCTTATGAAATTCTGTGATATGCTTGAGCTATGTTGTCGTAGACCACTAGATGCATATAAAAAGATGTCCAAAATTATCAGTATCGTAAGGTCCAGTAATTCAATTTCAGGAGCTAATCCAAAAGAATATGTAAATCAAGAGATGATGAACTCCCTGAGGTAGTAATGCTTCAAGAAAGAACAGCTGTACTCCCAATGTGCCATATCATAATCTGGTTGTAACAGTCACATGGTAATTCTGTTCAGAGACCGATTGGAGCATATGCAGAGAGACAGGTGAAATTCTGGGCAACCAGCAACCTCTGTTCTATCAGTGGATTTTGTGTAAATTTAATAGATAGATTGTCAATTGAAAAATATCAGTTATGGGAATTGGGGGAAAAACAAAAGTTAAGGTTTGTGGAGATGGGTGGCTGTGTTGGGAGGTGTGGTGGGGGTTTGTACGGACTATTGTTATTGTACAATGACAACTCCATAGTTGCTGACAAAGGTAATTATGAATCACTCAGTCCCAAAGGACTACCTTCAGTTGGCCCCGATCCTTGTAGTGCCAAAATGATGGAGATCCTCTCCAAACAAACACAACTCTATTTTATTCATAGTTGTATTCAATATTCAACTCTAAAATGAAATAGTTTGGAAGGGGCATTTATATCCTAAAAACAATAAAAAAGATGAGGAAATTAACTGCATATTTTATTATATCTAAATGCTACTTTCCTAACAATACTCCACCACTACCACCAGTGTGGGTCCCGCATATGGGTCTGGGAAGATCCACATGTAGGGAGAATTACTATGCAAGTAGAGATACTGATTTCACTTTCGTGAATGATAATGATGCGAATATCTTAACAGCTATTACCCTAAAAATACCCCTAAAATTAAGTTTGAAAATAATTTACCATTTGAAAAATACAATTATTTTCTAAAACTAATAAATTTATAAAATAAATCATAAGTATATTATTTCCTTTGCTTTCCAGTTGCTTCATTTCCCGTGTCAAAGAATATTTAGTTGGTAGCTTAGATTAAAAAGCTTGAGGCATGCAAAAGCACAAAACATTTTGAGGTGAAAGTGTAGGCTCTATGGACCAAGGTGCACTAACGCTAAAAATGCTTGGAAAATCATTTGCATACCATCATTTTGACAAATAGGTTAGATTATGCCATCAAATGAGTAATAGACATCATACAAAGAAGTCTAAAAGAGAAAAATCATAGATTTAAAAATTGAACAATAATTGATTGATTTTGTGAAGCAATTAGCATTGGATTAAAACATAGAGGACTATTTCTCATGCTAACACACTAATAACTTCATTCAATTTCTTGATCTTCAATCAAATTCCATAAGGCTACAAGGCGTAGAGACGCACTTACCTCTAAGGCACATCGAGGCGTGAGCCTTGGTTGTGCTTTATGGCGTCCCCGTGCCTTGGTGTGCTTGAGGCATAGAGGCTTACACCTCACTCCGAGGTGCGCCAAGCTCGCTTTTAAACTAAGGCTGCTAGTGGATGCTTATAAAGTGATTGAACAAAACACGTTTGGTGAAATGGGCTCTAGGGTTGTTGAATTTAAATTTGTGTAATGGAAATGGAAAGTTATTATTAATTTATTAGTAGGATGAACCAAGATGCTTTGATAGAGAATGGGAAGGGGAAAAGGGAGAAGAAGAGGGAATCTAAAGGGGAGACAAGAATTAGAGAGGGAAAGAGGAAGATTTCGACTCGAAGAGAGGAAAAAATTAGCATCTCAGTGTTTGATTCATATTCATTTGATATTCAATGTAGTTGGTAGTACCCTAGGACACATAATCTATTTATAAGACTATGACTTGGGGAGCAAGGTATAAGACTATGACTTGGGGATCAAGCTATGAGTCTTTATGACTTTAACCTAAATCTGTCCTAAATAGCATAGCAAACTAAATATTATTAGAATACTCTAAATAACCCTATTTAGACTTTTTAAAATACCCTATAATATTCTATGAAAATTACATTAAAAAATCAAAATACAACAAATTTCCAAATACCAAAATATATCCCAAATTCTTCATCTTGGCTTTCTTTCCTTTATTCTTCATCTCTATCATTCTCCTCCAATTGGAAAAGAAAACTCGTCCTCAAGTTTTATAATGTGGTAGAAAGAAGATAACCTGGCAAAGAAACAACACCTTGACTCCCATGCACATATGAAAAACTCTAATGCCTTCAAATTCTCCAAGAAAAGCAACAATTGTAGCAATGGATGTTTTTGGGGATGGATAAATGAACATGCTCAAATTTTCCTGTTGACATTGGCGCATGTTGAAATCTTAGTTTAAAAAGCACGCCCGGGCGCGAAAAGCCCGAAATCCACCCCTTGCGCCTTTCAAGGGGTGAAGCCCAGCCCCTCCAAAAGCCCTCCGAGTGCGCCTCGGACTATCCCTCAGCCAGGGCAGGTGCGCCTCGTGTGCCTTGCTTGCCTCGGTAGGCTTTTTCTATTTTTTTGCTATTTCTCTCTCTCTCTCTCTTTCTATCTCCCCTCCCTCTTTCTCGTCTCTGTCTTTCTTAGACAATGAGTAAATGGGTAAATTGCACCATTTTTTTCAATTTGTGCTATTTTTTCGTTTTTTGCTTGCTTTTTTGGTTAAAATCGTAGTGAATTCATTGTGTTATCACAATCTAAGACTCTTTGTAGTGTTTTTCGTAGTATAATGATATCTAACCACTTATTTGATGTCATCACCTCGCATATTCGATCAAAAATATTGCTTGGTATTGATTTTCAAACATTTTCAAGTTAGTGCGCCCCATTCCAAAAAGCCCGCCCAGGCCACAGGACCCTTTGCACTTTTGTGCGCCTTGAGCTTTTTAAACTAAGGTTGAAATTCTTCGTACCAAGACTGAAAATTCCTTGGAATAGGAAGACTCATATATTGATAGGTGGCTCTCTCATTTTCTTCCTTTTCAGTTTTAGCGATTCTAAACTCAACACCTTGTACCTGAGGATAACTATGGAGCTCTTCTTCATCTTTGTCAATATCTATAGGATTATCAGCTTCAACTTCTAATTCCATGTTACCATATATGTGTGAGGATAAGTATCCTTTTGGTTCATGTGGCCTATTGTTACTTTGATTCTCCTCCACTTGAAAGACCTCATTAGTTGATGGAGTAAGTTGTCCAACTCGTCATGCACTTGCCTCCAAAACATGTTTACTAACAACTTGAGCAGTAGATGATATTGTTTCGGCAACATGTGCTGTACGAGATAGAATTGAAACAATAAATTCCACTAGGAAATCATCAGCTTCTTCGAGAAGACTAGTGAAGATAGATTTTATGTGGGAAACTATGGATGGTGGATGACAGTCTTTAATGGATGCAAGAAGATAATGAAAAATATCCAAGACACAAGCATCACATTCAAGATCTAACATCACAAGATAAGACTTAACCTTAGCCATGATTTGAAGTATATGGAGCCTCTTATTGTATGAGCGGCTAGCCATGTCATCTATGTTCTGATAAGATGATATGATTAGTTTAAAAACCTTCTTTATAGACTGGTCATCAAAAGGAGGATCAGGTGAGTGATTTGATTCGATTAAGATCTGAAAGGCAGGAAGCTAGAGGAAGCAAGAGAAACCTGAATGTCAACATCTGCATGATTTAAGAGGGCTTCTGAGGTGAATACTCCTTTTACGTTACTAGTACATGTTCTATGACTTTTGAGGGTGATTGTTGTACTTGAGACAAAAGGTCTCCAAGCTTAGTCTAGGCGCAGAAAAGCCCGAAGCCCACCCCCTTGTGCCTTGCAAGGGTTGAAGCCCAGCCCCTCCAAAAGCCCTCTGAGGCGCCACGTCACAGCACCTCGAGCGCCTTGCTTGCCTCAGTGGGTTTTTTTCTACTTTTTGCTGTTTTTCTCCTTCTATCTCTTTCTGTCCTTCTCTCTCTTGTCTCTGTCTTTGTTAGACAATTAGTAAGTGGGTAAATTGCCCCATCTTTTTCAATTTGTGCTATTTTTTCATTTTTTTGCTTGCTTTTTTGGTTAAAATCATAGCGAATTCATTGTGTTATCACAATCTAAGCCTCTTTGTAGTATTTTTCGTAGTACAATGATATCTAATCACTTATTTGATGTCATTACCTAGCATATTCGATAAAAAATATTGCTTAGCATTGATTTTCAAGCATTTTTAAGTAAGTGCGCCCGGGCCCAGGACCCTTTGCGCTTTTGTGGGCCTTGAGCTTTTTAAACTAAGTCTCCAAGTTCATCCAACAATCCAAAGAGACCGTTAGAAGATGACGGGGAGTAAGTAATTGTGTGCCAACTTTGAAAAGTTGACTTGGAAGTTCTTTCTTCAATAACCATGCTGTTTGAATGTCACCATGACAACAAATCAGCAAGCATGGTAGAGAATGTAGAGACATATGGGAGCAGTGATCATGCCGTGAAAGTAAACAGCATCAGCACCACCTGTACTGCACCTAGTAGCAGCAGCACAGAACTCAAAAGTGACAGGGCAGAACTTTTTTTTCCTGGGAAAAAAAATCAAAACTTTAAGGTTTGTAAGCAGTAGAATTAGGATTGGCTTAGGAATCAAAACTTGCTCCAATACCAATTTGATAGAGAATGTGAAGGGGAAAAGGGAGAAGAGGAAATTTAGAGGGGAACACATAATCTATTTATAAAACTATGACAACTATGACTCGGGAGCAAGCTATGAAACTTTATGACTTGAACCTAAACCTATCCTAAATAGCATAGCAAACTGAATAGTATTAGAATATTCTCAAATAACCCTATCTAGACTCTCAAAATATCCTATATATTCTATGAAAATTACATAAAAAATCAAAATACAAGAAATTTCCAAATACCAAAATATATCCCAAATTTTTTATCTTGGCTTTCTTTCCTTTATTCTTCATCTCTATCAGGCTAGGTTGAAAAAAAGTAAAAAACTTTCTCCGATTGCATGAGATGTTAATAATTCTCTCTGGAACTAGATGGAATGCTAAAACACTAGCATTTATCTCATCCACAACAGTTTTTAGAACAAAGTAGGTTTCTGTCTCATTCAAATCCACAAATCCTACCAAAAGGCTTGGGCTTTGTCTAACCCGCCTGTAAACACCGATTATGGTTGTAAATCTTTTATCTGAATTTTAAATCTGGGTATAAAATTTTTATTATTTATACTGTCCGATTCATATTTTGACTTGAATTTGGGCTCATCCGAATTGTTTGGAAAAATTAGGCGTGGACTATGGACAAAGTGTTTCGTTTGAATTTTGGACTTTTTTAAAATTGTCCGACCAGGGGAAAGACTCAGCACCCAAATTTTTGCTACCCCATGAAAGGCTATTGTAAAATAGGACCTTGATAAAACATGTCTCAACAGCAAAATGATAATTTTTTAAAACTTTTGGATGTAAATTTTAGAAGTTAATAATTGAAGTGGGCGACATGAAAATCGTCAAATGCTTATTTTGTTTGTATGGTTTTAATTTTTGTTTTCTGTTATGCTGACAAAGTCATAGTATCTCCTCTGAATTCCTTTTACTCCATAAAAGCATTCATTGATGTTGATGGTTGTGGATTGTAGTCATCATAGATTGTGCTACAGAATATGAATAGATGTCCACATACCAATCAATCAATTGGCTATATAATCCAGGCCGACACATGACATGATAACTGCATGAATTTAAGTTCATGCCACAATGACAGTAATTTTTAGGCATTGACCATTGGGATTGGTTTTTGAAGCCATTGGATACATGTATTTCACATATACCCAGTTACCCACTTAGTATTTAGTACACTGATGTTTACCCTGTAGAAGTGTCTGTAATCTCTCATTTCTTAGAAAATAATAATTGAATAGTCAAGATGCTTATTTATTATATAACTGTTAAGACATAAAACCTCTTAGATCCTAGATTTTGAAGTTAAATTTGAAAAATTGATCAGTTCACATCATGACAGCTGCAGTTGGTGAAGACAGCTGCAATGAGTGACACTGTGACATCCATCCGGCTGCAGAGGCCAATTCCATGTCTTCATGTCCATTATGGCTACTATTGGGACTGTCACTGCGATTTTGTTCCCTCTAGTGTGTCCTAGCCCTGTGGCGGGAAGCATAAAGAGAAGGCAAGCATATTGATAATGGTTAAATTATTCAATTAGTGTCTCAGGGGTAATTGTTACTATTGAAGTTTGGAAACATCTTTGTGTGACTTCCAGTTATGCGTTAGCCATATGTAGACAGCTTTAGCATTGTATCTGTAGTTGCCTCTTCCTCTTTTCACTGTTGGATTATTCAGGGGGAGCCCAACAGCATCCGAGAATTTCAGGGCTCAAATATGTGTTTACAACCAGCTTGTAAGCCCTGAAGATGCTGCAGTTGGAAACCATAATCCTGTACTCTAGCAGCCAATTAAACGCTGTCCATAGCCCATACATAATCTTAGCTGTCACAGTGGGAAGAAAATTGAACTAGTTAAGCAAAGGATCTCTCCTCGTTCCCCTGCGTGGGAATTAAGCTGGTTAAGATTCATAAGATTTCTCTTTCCTATAATCCATCAGTTCCGATGCTTGGCTATATATGATATTATTTGTGTACATTCTATCTCTAAATATATACTTGTTTCATGGGAATATGTCTGCCTGCATTTTTCAGCTGTGCTTGCTCCAGTTTTCTATCTTATTTGTACCCTTGTATCCTTGTTCAGTCAATATTTGGAGAACCATCATCCTTTTATGTACAAAGTATTTAGCACAACCCAAATAAGAAGGTTGAGGTTTTGCAATTTGTTAAATTACTAGCATCTTGTGGAAACCAACCATCACAATCTTTAGTTATTCTAAAATTTCTGTATCTTAAAATACGAAAATTCATGGGGAACAAATGAAATTAAAAAGAACCAGCTAGTCCTTTTTTTTGGGTTTACGGTGGAGTGTTGTATCGTTTTTAACCTGAAATTAAAATAACCTAAAGTTTCCCATTTTTAACCTGAAATGCCCAGAAGCAATATGAAGAAATAAAAGCTAAAAATTAGGGGCGCCAATCAGTTTTAATAAATAAAAATTACAGAAAATACTCTTCTAATCTTAGTATGGAAAAACTAAACTTAGAAGAGGTTTTGAAAGAGACTCCATTGGTCTTAACTGAGAATCTGGTGTTCGGGGTGAAGGTACGAAATAAAGAGGGATACTCTCCATTCCGTCAGCAGACAACCTTTACTAATCTAAATTGTGAGTTAAAAAATCGTGTTTAATTAACCAGCCAACCAACATGCCATAGACAGAAATTAAAGCAACCAAAACACGCTAGGAAAGCGATAAACAAACAAATAATAAAGCGGTAAAGAGGGCAATAAAGAAAGCGAAAAGAAAGCGGAAAGGAAATTAAAAGTTTCGTCGGGCGGGGAGGAATTAAAAGCGATTACATCAACAAAACCACAATACGAAAGCGATAAATAACAAAAATTAAAAGAACTGTAAAAGCAAGCTTGAAAATGAATTTGGTGCCCTCATATTGTCTCGCTGATCTTGGATCACGAACAAATTTCGGCAGCGTAAAGCCGGGCAACGAGCTCAAACGGAATGCAAAGAAGGCCTTTTGTGTGGTTTAAGAAATGAAGAAGTGAGTGATGTTAATGAAAAATGGAGAGAAGAGAGTGGGAGAGAATGAGAGAAGAGATTTTCTGCAATTGGGGGTTTTTCAAGCTCAAAATGGTGCTAACGGCTTTTTTGTGGTTTACTGGCTTCCGTTACGCTGATTTCAAGCTGATCATGACTCACTGGGCCAACAAAAACAAATAAAATAAATAAATAGAAAAGGCACGGCATTTTTTAGGTGTCTACAGTATATAAAGGATATCTTACGTGGACACCCTTCTTTTGAGTTCCTTGATGCGTAACTGAAATTACTATTGTGTTTATCCTTGCCTTCTTGCCTGAGAAGTTTTTGCTGTTTTTAAATGTCAGCTTCAATATTGAGTGGTCTAATATAAGAAAACAAGTTGCTGCTTCTGTTTTGACTAGCAGCTGCATTTACCGATATTGAATATGGATTCAAAGATGTAGCAAAATTCTTTGGTGAACTCCAGCAGAAACAAGGTCACCTTATATGCAGGAAAAAGATGTAGCGTTTGTATATAAAGGATATCTTACGTGGACACCCTTCTTTAAAGTTCCTTGATGTGTAACTGAAATTACTATTGTCTTTATCCTTGCCTTCTTGCCTGAGAAGTTTTTGCTGTTTTTAGATGTCAGCTTCAATATTGCATGGTCTAATATAAGAAAACAAGTTGCTGCTTCTGTTTTGACTAGCAGCTGCATTTACCGATATTGAATATGGATTCAAAGATGTAGCAAAATTTGTTTGGTGAACTCCAGCATAAACAAGGTCACCTTATATGCAGAAAAAAGATGTAGTGTTTGTATATAAAGGATATCTTACGTGGACACCCTTCTTTAGAGTTCCTTGATGCGTAACTGAATTTACTATATTGTTTATCCTTGCCTTCTTGCCTGAGAAGTTTTTAGCTATTTTTAAATGTCAGCTTCAATATTGAATGGTCTAATATAAGAAAACAAGTTGCTGCTTCTGTTTTGACTATTGCATAAGGATTCAAAGATGTAGCAAATTTTTTTGGTGAACTCCAGCAGAAACAAGGTCACCGTATATGCAGAATTAGATGGAATATAAGTCTTAGACTTGTAGCAAGAAAATGTCTCCTCGTGACTGGTGATGGAGTTTGCTTTAAAAATTTCGGTACTAGTAATACGCATGACATATATCAGAGTCACAGATAGCAACTCATCCTAGTTGGTGGGTTAACTCCTGTGGGTTTGTTGTGGCACATTTTGGTTGATATTCAATGAATTATTGTTTTCAACCATCATAAAAAAATCCTTCATTACTAATTTATTGCACGTGATGTGAAAAGATCTTGTCAAAGACCTCAATAAATATCTTGATCTTTAACAGGGCAAATCCTGTTCAAGCTGGATCTCAACACGATTTCTCCCAGTGGTTATGTCATGTGCACAATGTCATTAATAGAAGGTATGACTCATCTTTCTGTAATACTTAGTTTACTCTGGGGTGTGGAGTGATGCTGAACTATTATTGAATATTATGGCTTCTTTAGCCCTCGTTTTGAAGAATTGTTAGATCTTTAATCATGTGATTCCTATTATAGATTTCATCCTGCATTTTGTGCAAAAGATGTGGTTGCCTGTTTAGTCATCAAATGGGTAATAAATCTTTTGTATTGCATTTCTCAATGCTGATACTTTGAGATATTACACAGGACATGGTATTGTGTGAACCTGTTTAATTTTTTTATTTTTCAAAATATGGGTGTGTTACCCTTTATTCTCAGCTGTAGGTAAATGAAAATCCTGTGGTTCATGCCTTCTGCGGTTTTCTTTTAAAATTTAGGTTCATGGAAACTGCCCGGAGGTTGTGGTAGGCTTGAACAATCATAACACTAGCACAAAGCTGAATGCTTTTGTAAACCGAAAGGACGGTGATATGACTTCTTAAAGCATGCAACAGGTCCTGGCCTCTCAAATGAACTGTCTAAAGGCTATGCCACCAACAATCCCACCTAAAGTAGTCGTTGTAACTCACAATCAAAATACTGGATAAAGAGATATTTGAGAGTTTTAGGCCCTGTTCTTATTATCTGTAAGCTGGAAGGAGGTGTAAGCTAGCTATAAGGTTAGTTGTAAAAAGGATGGAAGCAACTCCAATCAGCCTGTAAGCTTAAAGCTAAAAAGAAGAGGGTCTTAGTGTGAGAACCAAATATCTTGTATTATATAAATCATAAACTGTCTAAATACATCCTAAAGGTACCTTTTATAATCCTGAGTAACGTAGAGAACCAACTGGCTGTACATTCAGCGAAAGAAAGAAGAATCGAAATTGAGCTAAGAACAAAAGTTAAGCATGAAAATTATAGCTTGTGCCCAATCCCTTTTGCTGTAGCAGCTTCATGTTCCAACTTCCACATCTCTCTTATTACTAACTAAATTTAGGGATTTCCTTTTTTTTGGGGGGGTGTTGGGGGTCACTTGTGTTTATATTTTCAGCTCACTGTTGGAGGCAAAACGGAGTTGCCGCCAAAGAGATGTAGCCGTTTGAATTGAAGTGGTCCAGGCTGCAATTTGGAATGTTTGTCCCTTTTAGTCGACCTATGCAAGTGGCTAGCTTCAACTCTTTCATAATGTGGAAGTTAACCCTCTTGGGATCCCCCAGAATCTGGAATCTCAGGGAAGGCCTTAACAAAGACCTACTTGCTACAAAATTCTGCAGTGAATATGAACCTGAGACCTGTTGATTTCCAAACTCTTATTTGTGCCGTTCTAAAATGATATTTGACCTCAGCCTTGATAACTAGATACCATGCAGTGTCCAACTAACACAATTTGATAGAACGGGAAGAGAAAAAGGGAGAAGAAGAGGGAATTTAGAGGGGAGAGAAGAATTAGAGAGGGAAAGAAGAAGATTTAGAGGAGAGGAGAGGAGACGAGGAAATTAGCATCTCGGTGCTTGATTCATATCATTTGGTATTCAATATTCGGTGTTCAACAAGACTCTAACATCCCTAATTTATAGCTAGAGAGCTAACCACTTAATACAAAAACCTAGGGACTTAATTAAGAAAAGACAAAATAATTAAAACTCCTTTCCCGAGCAACACATCTAAACCACATAAATTTCCTAATTATTATTTTTAAACTTTTTCCTGAAATAAACTTTTGTGATTCCATCATTTCTCCTTGGCTTGGAAAACTCGCCCCTGGAGAGTTTTCATGAAGATACTCATCAAGTAGATGAGCTATGTGACAAAGATCATCTTCGTGAACCCATGAAATTATGATGCATGGAACCGGGAGCCAAGGTAATCTGACTTAGTTTGATTGAGTTCGATTGGAATTGAGCAAGCGAGCAAGAAGGGAGTTGTCCTCACGTGGAAGTTAGGAGCAGCTTCACCGTTGAACATTCAAGCAAGCAAGCAGCTCTAGGTGATCTAATAAGCAATCAACCAACTGAACTAAGCAATTAGCATATGTACACATATGGATGAGATAAAGGCTTAGAGCCACCACTCAACTAGAAGGAACACCCTTAAGTGCTTAAAGGCAAAGCCACCCTCACCAGATTGAAGGTCCTAGTCTAAAACAATCCAACACTTTGAATCTGTTCGAGAGACTTTAAGAGAGAGAGATGGCCACAACGAGCTTTCATTCATCAACATCATAACTGAGTGTACAAGTGAGGAGGAGGAGGCTTATAATCTGGCCTAGCTCGTTTCACACGTTCCAAAAGGATTAAGTACTTGATTAAGAGTAAGTGCAATCAGTTTAAAGCTAAACAAGATCAGCTAATTGGCTAAACATAACGAAGATACATGAGTTAGCCTTAATACAAGCTGACTAGATAAGTAAACTACTAAGCGAACAAGTAGATAGCTGGAGTCATAAAAATTGAGCCTCCTTTTCGGCTGACCAATAATGAGCAAGTTTTTAGCCTTCTTTTAGCTTAATTATTGGACCTTCTGAACGAGAACACCCCTTGGATCAAGTAAGCTTCCCTCTAAGTTGCTAAGAAACCATATGGTTTAGCGCCAAAACCAAGTGAAGGCTCAAAAATGCTCATTGGCCAGTTTACGCATGAAAGAACCAATTGCAACCCGGAATTGAGCCAATTGTTCCTCCAAGAATTAGAGCCTCCAACTAACTTTGTAGGGTGCTAGGAACACCCTCAGGATGTTAACTAATTCCTAAAATAAAGAAATTCCTTAAAAAAACAACTTTGGTGCCCTTATCAACTTGATTAGTCAAACTGGATAGATTAGAGCCAAATCTGGATATGTGTGATCTTGGCTTGATCCTGCAAAATTGAAAGCTCACTAACCAAAGTAATTTGTGATGCTTGCTTTTTAAGGAGTCCAACAAAGTGGGACTTGTCCCCTAGAACCTCCTGGAACTCCCACAACATGACTACTCAAGACAGTTTAGATTTTTGAGTTACAATGGGAGAGTAAGGAATAAGTTGAGGCTGATTCTGACCTCCCTTGGACCTGATCACCTCCTTGGCCATTTGAGTCACCTTGCTCTGCATCAAGTCTTCCAATTGAGGACGACACGCTCAAAAACCTACATCAGCACTACTAACAACGCCATGTTCGACGATAGCTTCAACATCATCAATGGCAAATAGCAGAATAAGAGGAAAACTGCAAGAGGAAAATTGAAGAAGTCGTTAAACCACCTATGACACTTGCAGAAAATGTGGGAGACTCAAAAACCTCGGTAAAGTGTGAATCCTCAACATTTAACATAGGACTAATAGATAAATCAGGAGGCAAGTCATTTAAATCTGCATTGGAGCCAAGTCGTTTCAAAATGCGATAAGGCTTGGAAGCAGGAGCAAAGTGTTTCTTAAAAGAGTGTTGAAAATCCTTCATGATGAATTCAGACCATCACATAATCACCCTCATTTAACTCTAGCTTCCTACAATGCACATTGATAGCAAGTTTATAATTTTCATTACTTTGTGCAATTTTGTGTTTAACATTGACATGCAAATCATGAATATGTTTAACAAATGTTTCAGCAAACTTTTTATCCATTGTTATAAGCAAACTCACCAGTAAGAAAAATCAAATCCGAAGTACTAGGTTTTTCTAAACAAGACACCTAAGAAGGTTACCTAGACGCCGATTGACAGGGTGGAAAGTAACACAAAGTTTCAATTGCCAAACAGTTTCCATAATGTCCTCTAAAATGACTTGCAAATTTAATATCCCTATCAGACACAACAGAAGAGGGAAAACCATGTAATCTAACAATTTCCTTAAAGAATATCCTATCAATATGGGATGCATCACTAGTTTTACTACAAGGGATGAAATTTTCCAATTGAGAAAATCTATCCACCACAACAAAATCATGAGCTGAAGCCGTTCAAGGCCTCAATCATGAGCTTTTCCAAGCAGAGACATTTCCAGGCAACTCAAGCCACATCTTTTTGAGGGCCAAAAGAAACGCTTAGCACCAAGACTAGTAGTCTTATCCTGACTTAAATGACCAACAAGGCCTCCATCATGCAATTCCCATATCAGAATATCATGAAATAAGGTGTGAGGAATGCATAATTTGGACCCATTAACAAAGTCATGGCGGTTATCATGCATAACCTCATCATAAGTCATAGGACTTGAGGCATAGTGGTCTTTCATCTTTTCAAATGTTGTAACAGATGTAGTCCATCTATGCAATAGAAGTCCTACTTTGCGCAGAGCATTAGCAACAACATTTTCAACGTCGATACAGGAGTAATCTTGAAGGAACATGACCCACTTAGCATGTTTTTCTTTAAGCCTCTTTTGGTCATTAATGAATTTTAAAGCATTGTGATCACTCTAAAGTAAAAATGTCCTTAGGAAGGAGATAATATCTCCAATTACGCACTAGAGCATAAAACTCTTTCTCATAGGTTTTGCACGTATCTCTCCTAGCATCATTGAGTTTCTCACTAAAGTACGCTTTTAGATGTCCTTCTTGACTCAAAACTCCTATCCCAGACCCTTTTGCAGCACAAGCAACTTCATACACTTAAGAAAAAAATCAGAGGATGATGTTTCACCAGCCTTAGTCATTTTCTTTTTAATTAGGTTAAAAGCTTCTTTTGAGATTTAGTCTATTTAAACTCACCTTTTCTCAAGTAGTTAGTAGTAGGAGGTATAATGGACCTAAAAGCGCCTATAGAAAGTAGCTAATCCATGAAAACTATGCACTTTAGAAATGCTTTTAGGTTTAGGCTACTCTACTATAGCTTTAACCTTTTCAGAATTCGCAGAAATTCCCTTATCGGAAACAAACCCAAGGAAGACCTGAGATTATAGGAAAGAACACTTAGCTGAATTTATACATAGCTTTTCAACTCGAAGAACCTCAAGTGTTTGAGGTGTTTTTCCTTGGAAGGGCGGTAAATTAGAATATCATCGAAATACACTACCAAAAATTTCCAAGTGAAAGGACGTGAAAGGACAAAAAATATGAGTCGAGGCTCTCATGAAAGTACTAGGAGCATTGGTTAACCCAAACAACATTACTAACCGTTCACCATCAGGAGTCTTAAAGGCAGCTTTCCATTCATCTCTAGGTCTAATTCTCAACTTCTCAAATGACCCCAAGATCAATCTTAGGAAACCACTCACTCGGATCCTGACATTTGATCCAACATGTCATCAAGTCTAGGTATGGGAAACCTACATTTCATTGTGATCTTGTTGATGACTATTATCAATACACATTCTCTGAAAACCATCTTTCTTAGGGGTCAGCTGGCAGGAACAACACATTCTGGGGTATGGGAAACCTACATTTCATTGTGATCTTGTTGATGACTGAGATTATGTTGAAATAAACCCTTTTGCGAGAGCCCATCAACTTGTCTGTTTAACTCCTCACGTTCTGGGGTGAGCGGTTGTGGCTGGTGGAGATGGGTGGGAGTGGTTTGGAGTCTGGGGTTCAAAGTTCTCAACAGCAGCGTTTTGTTTTCACTTTTTCAAACTTTTTGGTTTAGGCAGGCAGCAGAACTAGGAATAGGAAACTTGCTTTGATACCAATTTGATAGAGAACGGGAAGAGGAAAAGGGAGAATAAGAGGGAATTTAAAGGGGAGAGAAGAATTAGAGAGGGAAAGAGGAAAATTCAGAGAAGAGAGGAGGAAATTAGCATCTTGGTGCTTGACTCATATTCATTTGATAGTCAATATTTGGTGTCCAACAAGACTCTAACATCCCTAATTTATAGCAAGAAAGCTAACTGCTTAATACGAAAACCTAGGGACTTAATCAAGAAAAGAAAAATTACTAAAACTCCTTCCTCAAGAAACACGTCTAAACCAATAAATTTCCTAATTATTATTTTAAACTTTTTCCTAAAATAAACTTTTGTGATTCCATCACAATTGCAACCCATTTGATCACTATTTACATTGTTGAACATCTGCCCAAACTTGATAATTTAAGCAAAAGTGAGATCAAGCAGTTCTTGAGTGAATGGAGGGATACTAATGGATTCTCCTTGGCTTTGAATTGACTGAGGAGTAAGAAAGGGGCTTTCTTGATGAGGGATGAGATTAGCTTCCGCTTCACAACCTCACTGCAGTAACTAGGCGGGAACCCAAGTAATTGGTTTGGTTCAGTTTGGGTTGGTTCTAGTGATGGTTTTCATTTGTTCCATTTTAGGAGAAATGATTACCCTTAAAAATGGTATGTGAACATGCTAAATACCCCCAAGTCAACAATCAAAACTTAAAAAGTTCTCTTTATTTGGGGGTTTAATGTACTGAGCCACTGATTTTGAGGTGAATAATTGTAGAACTTGAAGTGAAGAATTGAACCCTTATTATTCTGTGAAATTGCATTTCTCTGCGGTGCCAGAACTACTTGCTGTGAGGTTCATGAACCTGTTGTGTATACCCTCAAAATGGTTGGGTTTCGTGCAGAGCTTAACATCAAATGCCAAACCCTTAGCCAGGATAATTATAATTCATAACAGAAACTGATTTCTTCTGTTTGGGTCCCCCAATGTCAGCTCTTAGCTACTAGTATGATTATACCAAGAAATATGTCCTACACATTCTTCAGATGTTCAGCTCTGCAGCACAGAGAACAATCCATCTGGCTTTCGGTTCAAAAACTAACAAATGTCACATAACTGTGCATTTATGAGTGGTTCGAATTTAGAATCTAGTAACCTCAGTACGTCAATATAACTTGGACACAGAAAAGATGGTATGCCTGCTTATAATCTTGGTCAAATTCTGTACGTGCAGTTCACATGCACTTCTAATTATAGTTGCATGATTCTCTCTCTATGTCTCTCTCTCTCTAGAAAGTGATTGTTGAATTGGCTTATCAATTGTTGTCGTAACAGCCTAGGTAAGCCCATCTTCCCTTGCGAGCGAGTCGATGCCAGATGGGGCAAGCTGGATTGTGAGCAGCGTCTTTGTGATTTGCGAGGAAGTACAGCTTTTGGAGATGACATTCGATGAAACTTAGCTCCTTGTTAAAGAGTTTGACCCCCCTTCCCCTTATGTTCGTAGTAATTATCATGCTATAAGCACTCTTTCAACTGAACATTGAAGTGATGATCTGATAGATAATTATGTTGTAAGTGACCAAATTCGATTTTGTGAACTTGATGCAGTGACTGAATCATTATATCTTTGGAGAAATTTCTCCCCACAATTCTTTTGATATCAAACTCCTCAAAATATTAGGACCATGGTCTACACTCCGAATGCGTCTAGGGCGGGGAAAACCTGGGTGTCTCGTGCATGCATGAGAGAGAGAGAGAGGAAGAAGAAGCTACATACAATACAGGGCATTACGTCCTAGAAAGATTAAAGCATGCAATGAATCTCAGTTGTCAATCAAGTTTGGAGGGAAGAAGCTAGAGATCTGACTATGATAAAATAGGAACGTTTAACTTCCTATAGAACGCTCCCACCAATTTGTAATCCAATTGCTAGCATAATGGTATATTTGGTCTTTGGGAATCTTTTCTTTTAGAATAACGAATTAATTTCATTAATTAAAAATCATCTACAATAAAAATCAAAACAAATTTATAAGTAAAATAACAAAATAAATCTTTTGATTTGAAAAAATTAATTGAAACTCTTTTGAACGTTTCTCTTTCGATCGACCGTTGTTTTATCATAGTCTCTAATGAGAAGATTCATAAATTTTGTATAGTCTTTCTCGTCGAATAGATTTATTTATTGTAATAGTCCAAATTTGAAGTATTGATGTTCGTTGCGGATCGATTTGACAATCAATTAACAATTCAACCACATACAACCATAATATTATGAAATCAAACTGATTGATAATTGTTTCAAAAGCCGAGACAATACCACTCATTCAAATAGAAAACGGAAAAATTCTCACAAATAGAGAAAGAATAATTATTCATAGATAAAATACTAGATAAAATATAAAAGAAAGAGATATTGGAACTTACTATTAACAAAAAAACCAATAGCAAGGAAAGAAAGAGGGTCTTTGGGTAGTCAGCTTGGAAGATTTTTATTTTTTTTGAAAAACTAAAATTTTCCAAATGTTTAGAATGAAGAAAAAGAATGGCAAAAAAATGAGGATGAAAACTTGATGAAAAATTCAGAAAATTTAACACAAAATATTTTAGAAAAATTTGGCAACCATGCCAGATTCAACTCAGTCCTTCAACAATCCCGGTTTCTCTCTCTATCTCACAGGTCAAAATCTCTCTCTCTCTCCTCGCCTCCTTCAACTTTCGTCGAAGTTCTCTCTGCCGCCAATGAGTCTTGACCACGGCAAAAAGCCTCATTGATGTTTGTCGAGCACTACTAAATCCCATTTATGGCAGGATTGTGCCTTCTCTGTGGGAATAGATGCCGATAGCATAACAAGAAAGAGAAAATGATAAACGGGCATGAAAATCAACTCGATCAGTGGCTAACAAGGCTCGAGGGTGGCTACAGGAAGTTCGCCGGAGAACGACGACTCCGACCATGTCTCGCTGGAGTCCAACAACCCTTCTAACGACCGGTAGATTCAGGTTGACTTGTCACTAGGATTTAAGCCTACAAGTGGAACAATAGGGAGCGGAAAAAGGGAGCCGGTAGATAATTTTCTTACTAATTGTCCAAAGGAGTCGGGATCATCAATGTTAGGTGATCTATTTTATCAATGTGGGATAACACCCTACTACTGTAACTTCACCCCACGCCCCTCACATTCATTTGGACTACTCCCAACGTGTAACATGTCAACACAAATTTTGATCAAATGGGAAAGATGGAAAATCATAAATGAACTGTCTTGACTCTAATACCATGTCAAATTTTATTTGAATTGGATTTTAATTCAACCAGATAATTCATATAAACTTATAAAGTTTTATCCCAAAAATAATTGGTAATGGGTGATTCATTAGCTTATACACATGCTCACAATTATTTATTTTATTAATGTGAGACAATGTCCGCTATTATAAGTAATGGTATCACCATATCGAATTCTACTTAGTTCTTTTTAATTATATTGAATGACAGTAAATGTTAAATATAAGTGTTAAATAAATTAAAAATGCACCAACAGGGCCTTAAGGTTTGGATTCTTATTATGGTTTAGGGCTCATTCTTTATCCCTCTCTCTCTCTCTCTCTCTCTCTCTAGCTGCTAAGCCCCAATCGATTGTCCTGTTATAGGGATTCCATAAGGTGAGATTTTTAATTATGCTTAAAAAAATAAAAAAGAACAAACCAACAAATAACTTCCGTATTATATGAGGAAATAAATGGTTTTCTTATTAAAAGTCTCCATTATATAAAATTGAACAAACTTTAAATTTTAATATGATAAATATAAATATAAATTTTGTATATAAAAGTTTTTATAGTTTACCTGCATACAGAGAAAGAAAAGAATACACATATTGTTTCACTAAAATAATTATATATTTTTTGGTAAATGAGTCTAGTCCACTGTGCCCCTATCTCAAGGAAACTCCGGTGAGCTTTCACATGTTATTTTCAGGGATACCAAAGCCCAGACAGAGGTTTGGAAACCATGCCCACCACAAACAAATTATATCAATACAAAGTTGAATTTTATTTACGCTAGTTGCGGAACTTTGAAGGCTCTTAGGGTGTCCATGGACACCCTTACTCCAAAAAATTCTAATAAATAATTTGAAGGAGATGATAATATCTATTTGAATTATATGATGATAATTATTAGATTGACACCCTTAATTTAAAGTCCTAACTTTGCTATTGATTTACGCCCTCCCAGAATCTTTGGAGGGCAGGATGACAAGGTAGATGTTGGCCATACCAAAAAAAAGAAGTTACATATATATTAACGTACTTAAACCATACAAATCATGTTAAGAAAACCCTACGATAAATATATATATATATATTTTTTACAAACGAAAAAGAGAAGGACAACCCAATCATGGTGCATGTAAAGATCTCGTGACAGACAATGTGGGGAAAAAGGCTGTTCATCAAGAGCCACAAGTTTTTTGGCAAAGAAAAATGCATAAATAGGAACCCATTTATTTTTTACTACAAAAGATATTAATAATCTAAAGCACATATATAGACCAGCCTTGCAAAGAGATTGGACAATAGAGAAGACAAAGTCACCAATTAATTTTCCTTTTTTTTTTAAAAAAAAGGCCTATTTTATTGGGCATGTGGAACTTAATGAAAGTTTTTGTGTTCGGAAAAATTAGGGTTCAAGGCTCGAAACAACTGGTATGACCCAAGCAAGTAAGAGGAACAATTGTTTTGCGCATGATTAGAAAAGCAGAGCAAAAGTCAGCGCCCAACATGGGCTATCGGTGTCCGCTACAACAGTCGTGTCGACCCACACGGGCAGCACTGTATCCGCCGACATGGCCTTGTTAGTTGTTTTCTTTTCATCTACATGCAGTTTTCTTCCGTTTTTGCTTGTTTAATGCTCGGTCTTATGGCTATAAATCAGAGTTTATCCTCCATTGTTGAGTATGTAACGAATTTCAAGGTGTAAAAGTTGTGATAGCTTGAATGTAAATTTTTGTGATTGCTACGGGTTTCTAGTACATCGTTTGTGATTTTTTCCAATTTTGGGGTTTCCACGTTAAAATCTCTTGTTTTGATTCTTGTTATTCTTTTTGTTAACCTTTTATTGTTAATGAGTGAGCTCCCGATTCCTAACGTATCTATCTCTTTTTATCTCTTTGTTTTTCTTTTTTTTTTTTTTAAAAAGTTATTAAATTTTAAATAAAATCCTGTTCTTTTTAATTTTAACTTATAAGTTTATAATTATTATAGTTTTTGATAATTAATTTGTTCCGAGTCTTTTCCCGTTTAAAAAAATCGGGATTTTAATTTGATTGATTTTCTTGGGGAAATTGCAATGCCAAGATCCAACAAATATGATGATTGAGTGCATGGAATTGAGTACAAATTCAAGTCATTGGCCAGCCAACTTGAGCTTACGTCCAATATTTTCTTGGGAATATGCAATGTGGCTCATGTGATTCTATGCATGGTGCTCTTTACATGTGTGTTCCCTCATCAATGGGGTGTTCTTCCTCTTAATTAGTAAGTTTTAAATAGTTTTGAGTTTGCCTAAAATTAATTTTATGGATATAAATAAATTAATTTAATTCAGTTACTTTGAAAACTCTAACTATGAGCTTTATTTTTCTGTCTCATTTCTTTTACATAAATCGATGATTTTACTAAATACTATTTTATTTTAAAAAATATTACTAATGAATTAAAACAATTAATAGTGAATACAATATCGACACACCGATAAGTTATTATCAAATAAATTCATAACTAGTGATACTTTCGTGTATACTATAATTGTTTACATTGTACCGACTTACATCCATACGAGTATAGCGAATAATTGAAGTTATATTATTATACTATAATTAATGATATAATTTGATATGACTTTAAAATCTTATGTAAGTACGAAAATCTTGGTTAAATTGGATTCACTTGACTTTTCTACCATAGTTCAAGTTCATATATCTTGTCGGTTTTATCCAAGCAATCCAATCAAATTTCATCCTTTGAAGTACACTCTTGAGTCACATGACTTATTCGCTTCTAAAGAAGATTTTAACCAATAGCTTATAAAGTGTATTTTCTCTGTCCTCGTAATAAATTTAGTAATCTAATCATGGGCCTTTCTTAATTTCATAATTGTAATAAACTACAAATGATAATATAATATAATTACAATATAACGAGACGAGCTTAATAAAAGCTAATATACACGCAATCCTAATTTTAATCATCGGACTAAGATCTCATTGATTACTAACGAACTTTTATTTACCAAAACATCAACCGTAAACTTCTATCTTCTCCAAAATAACATTCAAATACCGAAAAAAAATTTTACTCGTTAAATAAATCGATAGGACTCCTCATGGGAGCTTAGTGTTTGATAAAAGGAAAAAAAAATATAGGGAAAGAATATTTCGATAAAATCACGCAAAAGGTAGATTCTGCGTTGTGAGCTATTCAATTCTTGTGTTGGTCAATCAAGGTCAAAGGCATGATCTACAACAGTATCGACAAATCTGTGCCCATATTTTTACAGGTGTTACTTGTTTGTTTATATATAATACCTAACAACCAAAAAATATGGAATAAATCTCTTGTTCCAAAGCATTTTCTAGTTGTTTGTTAGTCATTGGTGTCAATTAATTATGAGGTATTGGATTACAATAAATTATATTCTGTGAAGTTTTGACGATTATATATCAATATCATATTATAATATTGTTTATGTGTATACCGTATTTTATAGGTTATTTATCATTTTCAAGCCAAATCACTTATTTTTGAACAAGTTTAAGTTAAAATACGGTATATAATCATCAAGAAATAAGTGATATGATTTACAAACAATAAATACCTCCGAAATACGGTGCACGGATGATTATTGTTATAGTATAGTATATAAACATTCAAATCCCTAAAATACAGTTTATTTTAATCCAATAATTTATTAATTATTAGTTAATTATTAGGTGTTTTTGCCTGTCCGGATGGTCGAGTTTAAACTATATCAAGATTTAATATTAGGCATCCGCATTTTATGGATATATATAATCTAACTTTTTTTTGGTTCTAGAATATGAAATCTTTTATTATAAGCTTACCTCTTAAACGAAATTGAACTATCCGAATTCACTCACTTATTATTAATGCAACATGAGTAAATAATTATTTTGATTGTTATTTTTCACGTTATTGTTGGACACATATGTTCTTAAGAAATACAACCAAAAAAAATAAAAATCAACTGTTCATCACATTTGTAGGAGCAAAAATTTGTATATCTTGTGGACTCTATTTATTTTGGAGTTCTCATTTTTCAAAAAAAAAAAATAATATAACCTAGCCTTATATTTTTATAATAGTATAGCTAATATTACGAGTATTATTTAATGTAAACATATGGTAATGTATACCAAGTCATCAAATATCTTATTTATTTAAAATAAATAATATAATTTAAAATGTCTTACTATTATATCTATTTTCACTCAAAAAAGAAAAATGAATGAACCTGGTTCTCACGATTTAAAACATACACATTAGATTGTTCTAATTTTTTTCCTTTAGTACTATGCACCGAATAATGTTATATAATATACACTGTAAAATATTATCAAATTACGAAATGATATTGTACAACCAGTTTCCTCGATTACATTTTTTTAGAAAATATCATAGTCCATTATATGTATCATATAAAAAGCTAAGTAAAAGAGAGGAGAAAAAAAGGTGGACCAAGGAATAAATCATGAAAGCATAAAAGGTAAAGGAGATTCACGGATTGCACAAAATTACAAGGCAATCAAGCCAATAAATGCATATATTTGATATGTATTGTCCAACAACAAAGTACTTCACCCAACTGTAATTTGGACCGTCTTATTATTTTCTTCCCACCACTATCACATTCTTCTTTTCTTTATCTCCTTACTTTGCTTCTTCTTTTGGGGTTCTAATTTGTCCATGTTTAAATTAAAGTTGGCTCTTTCCAATAAATTTAATAAAACACCAAAACAACACCCCCAAAAAGAAAAAGTCATAAAGCATGACAACTTACTACTATTGCAATTGCCTTTAGTACAATAATTGTCGATACATTTCTTGTTAAGGTTACGTTTTACTATGTGGATTTAAGATTTATGCTATATATTTTTTCTTTGTCTAGGTAAACTTAATTATGGGAAGATAATAACAAGCTCTTATTCCTACGTATTACACCTCGGGTAGGCTTAGTCTAGTGTATGTGCCTCCCTCTCCCGACCTATTAGTACTCACTTAGCTCACTTTTTACGAAGATTTTACTTGGGTGTACAATTTTTCCTTTACACATTTTATTAGTATTAAAAAAATAATTTTTAAAAAAATATTTGAATGCAAACAATAGGCTTAACTAAAAAAATATTATCTTATTATCTCTTTTCCTTTTTAATGTACTATATATGCATTCTTACCAACTAAATCCCAAAAATTTTGAAATTATATACAAGTGCAACCTAAAAGGAGTTGTGGTTGAAGGCTGGCTAGAAGCTTGGTGTTAAGACATATTTGGCTTCAATTAGACTCAATCCTAGTGACGGGAATGCTTAGAGGCAATAGGGAATGGGGCACACAATTTATTCCAATCTTGAAGCAATGCAAACGTCTCATAGAAGAATTCGATTGGGAAGTTAAAATCACTCATTGTTACGAGAGAAGCAAATCGGGTAGCGAGACAAGATGGCGAATATAGGTCTAAGTATGAATTTAGGTTATCATTTTTTCAATCTCTAACTAGGGATGTTAGGAGTTGCGTTTTGCGAGATAATGTAGGTGTCGTATGGCTCGGACTTATTAATAACTAATTTCTTCCAGGAGCTAGCCCCTCTTCCGCACCAAAAAAAAAAAAATTGCTTATACCAATGCAAACTAAGAGGTGGTGGTGATTGTTTGTTTATTATGTTAATTTGTGTATTGTATTTTAAATATGTTTAATAATTAAAAAAATTTATAGGATATTTTTTCGATCGATAAAGTTATAAGATATGAATTAAGGAAAATAAGTGATAGGAACCTAAAGAAATAAATAAGTGCCATTAATAGTTATATTGCTCTAATTATTGGTTGGTGACTTCTCTAACTATATTTTACTTACGTCATAGAATTATTTCTTCTACTTATATAAAAAAGTAATAATTAGGAATTATTTACCAATAATTTGCACTTGTAAAGACAATAAAAAATAAGGGAGAAAATTATTAAACGATAAATTTAATTGTAGGGATTTAATTTCAATTTCAATATTGGTAATATAACTCTTCCCAAAGTGAAGTACAATCCATTGTGGATGTTTTTTTTTTGTACGTAAAACTAGAGCGCATGCAGAAATAAAAAGGCATTCGAATCTGCAGAAGCCTTTTTTCACATGCAAATTTTGCTGTAATATTTGTAGTTTTGTTGGATACCTCAAAGTGCCAATTGTTTTTCTCTCACATGTTGTGTGGGATATCACACACTTCCTTCCTTATATATTATGTGTATATATTAATGTATTTGTTTTTCAAAAATAAATACGGATTATTTAATTGGGTCTCTATTTTGGGGTAATTATAGTTTGAGTTTCTATTTTAAAAAAAAAAATTATCTCATCCAAAATTTAAATCTTAATAAAAAGAATAAAAATATAAAATATTTGCCCGTGATTTGATTTATCAATGAACTATTATTTCCATTGTCACTTGTCTTGATTTGTTCGACATTTTTGGTACACCATGTTTAATTATTTATTTTGGTTTTAATTATAAGTTTATTTATTTTTATCCTGGGTAATTGGAAAACTAGAAACATAATCAAAAGTCTAACTATCATAACAAAAATCCTATAACATACATTAAAATGTTCAAGCAATAATTTTTTTTTGAAAATGGTAACTACATAAAATATTTGACAACTTTATCTCCAGGGTTCTAAGTATGTTAATATTAGTGAGCATATATGAAAGCTCTTGCGAGAGAGAAGATGTAAAAGTAAACTTTAAATCTAACAACATATATCCTAATTTGATAATCCAATCTCCTCTTAAAAACATGATTAACAGAAAAGCAAGAAAATGATGGTAGTAGAGCTTGTATATCGTGAACTAATTAATGTTTGGATCCTCCACCGGATGTAGGGGTGAGCAGAAAAACCGCATACGCAATACTAGACCTGGACTTGGCTTGGATCAGGCTGATCCAAACCATGGTTGAACTAGTTATGGGATCGGTTTCAATTTTTAGAACTCGGTTGGAATTGGGTACTGAAGGCTTGGACCCACACCCGTTACCCGGTCCGTATGTATATATTTTTAAAATATATTATTGTGTGTGTATATACAATATGCTCTCCTTAGAAAAAAAGAATTCAATTTTCCAACGACCTTAGTCATACTCTGTTGTCCTTAATATTTTCACTTCCTAAGTTTATCTCTTCGTTATCTACTCCCCCAGGGAAAAAAATTAAAAATATTGGATAATCATAGCCCAAAAAATAAAAAATATTGAATAATTATAGACCAAAAAATTTTCAAAAAAATTAAAAACAAAAGGTCAAAAAATGTTATAATGCAACCAGTGCACTGGTCTTGCACTATTTTTTAATTGTGTCCGAGACCGATTCCAAATATTGAGGACCCCGTTGAACTAGGTCCAGGGTTAGTTCCAAAATTTTAGGACCCGGTTCCAACCGAGGTTTAGGACTAGGTCCACCAAAAAGATCGGATACCCAATTGTGCTTTTCTCTAATTGAGTATACATGATACCCTAAATTATCTAGATGACTAACTGATTGTCACCCTTAATTTAAATATGAGTGAATCCACGTCTATGGATATACTTTGGTAGCATCTTGCGTAATCGTAGTAAATTAAAAACCATAGGTTAAACTCTTAGTTACATCACAAAATGAAATTCAGCATGCAAGCCATCAATAACTAACTAGGGTTTCCCATGCATGCAATCTAATTAGAGTGTAATTAATATCTTACTAGAGCAAAGGAAATGATTATAACCAAAAAAAAAAAAAAAAAAACACCTTTATCTCCCGTAGTAGATGTTCGTCCTTCATCGTATATGTACAAATAGAAGATATGATTGCACATGGACATGATAAATTAAAAATATTAATATTTAAATGGAGGGGCAAAATTAAATTTTAGGAATTAGAGGTTATATATTAATCACTTAAATAAAAGGACAAAATACCATTTTTAACTTAAACATAATTTCGTAATGCACTTTTTTTTATGTTACTCTCGATCCAGAGTAACATAGCTAGCATTTGAAATTATCCTATCTTGTATTTTTGTAAATAGATAAATTTTATCCACCTATATAATTTAAGGAAAATCGAATCCTAATCTCTGTTAGTACTAATACTATACTACTAGTATAAAATTAGCATTATAATAATCTATAATAAATATCACACGGATACAAATAATGTTTATAACTAGCTATATATAAAGAGAAATAATTAGATATATGTGATTTTAAAATCATTCTAGACATTTTTGCTTATTTTTTTGGGGAGCATTTTTGTCCTTGACAAATCTGAATATGATTTATTTTAAAAGTGTTGGATTGTCCACAAGTGAGTAGTAAGTATTGTTTCTCCCAAAAATTTTCCAAGAAAAAAATGCATGATGTTATAATATTCTTGGATTATTTATGACGTGGTTTCAAAGCAAATATATGATCACTTTCATTTCTTTTTTTTGTTTTTTTTTTGTTTATTCTTCCAATTTTCTAGATCTACCCAAAAAAATTGAAAAAGAGAGAAAACAAGAGGTCATGTGAAAAAAATTGGGTGATCAATCAAGAATTCTGCAACTTGGAGTTGACATATCTTCCTTGTCTCCTTCTCTCATCTTTCACCCCCCAAAGGAAAAAAAAAAAAAACCAAAGAAAATTCTTTAAATAGATTGTCTATTTTTCAGACAATAAAAAGTCACTTTGATAGTTTCTTTAATTTATATTAATGTATTAGAAGCACATGGCACAAAAAAGTTAAAAAAATAAATAAAATAAGTAATTGAATTTCTTTTATTATTTTATTTTTTTGGGTAGTATTTAGTGATTTATATAGAAAAAATCATTTTCGCAATATTGCAGAAGAAGAATTTTAAAGTACGAATTTAATTTGAATTTTGGTGAGTAATCGAAATATCAAACTAATTGGAAGTTCAATTTCAATTTAATTATGTATTTTTTCAATTAATTTATTATCTTTTTAAAATTATCATTGTATTCATAATAAAATCTACAGGAGTAGAATGTCAAAAACCACACGCCTCCTCACATCATATGCTTTTTTTATACCATGGGCAGAAAACTTAAGCTCAAAATTTTATTTTATTTTTTAAAAAAGAAGGCACCCCACTATAATGCATGTCCCTTGGTGGATTTACTAGGATGTATATAGAGTACCACATTATTGATCCCAACTTATGATTTATATTTGACTGATTGAAGTTGCAATGTTTGGAGCAAAGAAGGTCCATTCAAAAAGTTGCAAAAAGTGGGCTAGCTATATATAGGTCCCTCATCTTACAACACACTTGGGAAATTTCTTCCCTATTAAGCTTAATGCAACCAACAATCATGGTGATGATTACTATATTTTCGGACCAATCGATATCTCTAATTTTAAATGACTGTCTTTTCATTACTCGGTGAAATAGTAATAGAGTTGTATAATGAAATATAACCGTGTAAAATATCATCTCCTTGAGTTATTAATGTGTAGTTGGGGAGTGACAACCAGTACATATGATACAATGGGACGGTAATAAGTGTAATGTAAGTAATTAAGGATATAATTACTTTCATACGTATTAATTCTGTCATATAATTAGATCGACCCTATTTCATTTACCATTAGCTTACAGTCTTACAGATCTTACAATTTTTATAACTAACTTTACAACTATCTTATTACAGACTCCTTACAGTTTTATTTACAACTTTTTATATCTTCTTATTACAATCGTACAACTCCTTACGATGTAAATAGAACAAGGTTTAAAGAGAGAGATATGTATCGATATATTATGTAGTAAAAAAATAAAGGTGAAGGTGAAAGTGTAGGGTGATGCATTTGTGAGGAAGTTTTGCCAACTAGCTAGCAGTGAAGTGTTTTGGCAGCCTCTTCTTGGGGCCTTCTCTTAGCCCCACTCCTTCACGTGATATGCTTCTTGAGTACTGTCTTTTGTTCTCTTCCAATGGATGCCCCCTTCAATCACTCTTCTTGTTCTCTATATAACTAAAACCCTTTGCTTCTTCTCCCCTCACTCCTACACCATTATCCCATCTCTCTTCTTCCCTTAGTTTAGTCATGAAATCCTCAAAAGTCTCATCCATTCTTCTCATATGCATGCTCTTCATTTCCACAGCCACTCCCATATTGGGCTGTGGCTATTGTGGCAAACCACCTCCAAAACACAAGCCCACTAAGCCCACCACCAAGCCCACTAAGCCAGGAAAAGGAGACCACAGCCAGCCCACTAACCCACCCACCGTAGTCAAGCCCCCAGTTGTCGACCCGGTCCCTCTCCCACCGGTGACCGTGCCACCGGTGACCGTCCCGCCGGTCTTGAACCCGCCCTCGACGACCCCAAGTGGCAAGCCTTGCCCACCGGCCCCGGAGAAAGAGCCCACTTGCCCAGTGGACACCCTAAAGTTGGGTGCTTGTGTGGACCTTCTTGGTGGGCTGATCCACATTGGGCTTGGGGATGCAGTTAAGAACAAGTGCTGCCCAATTTTGGAAGGCCTTGTTGAGGTTGAGGCAGCTGTTTGCTTATGTACAACACTTAAGCTTAGGCTTCTAAACCTCAACCTCTATGTTCCCCTTGCTCTTCAACTTCTCCTCACTTGTGGCAAAGCACCTCCTCCTGGCTTCACTTGCACTGTTTAGATGGTATGTTGTTTAGATTTTGAATCTATGCCCTACTTAATTAATTTCCCAATATATACTTGAAATTAGAAAATCAATGGATAGGAAATCCCCCATATTTACTAGGACCCACGTCAATTAGGATTGGAAATCTTCATTTGTATAGTACAGATAAGGACAGACAGAAGAATTTATCAAAAAAATAAATTAAAAAAAATAGTGGGGTTGTAGAGCGGTTCCATCACCCCAACCCCATTTCTATTCCTAAAAATCCGAAAATTTTCAAAATTTTAAATTCGTTTATAATGATTTTTGACATATAATAATGTAATTTTTTTGGTCATTTTTTCGAGAGTTGTACACAATAATATTGACTTCGAATTATGAATTGTGCAAATAGAGGCTCTTGTATGGGGAATATAAGTGGGGATGAAATTTATTCCCCGATGAAGAGGGAGTAGAGAGAAATTGAATTTAATAAATAAGGATGGAGACAAAGAATAATAAAAGCTATTGGTTCTTTTGACATGGAAATACTTAAAATTGATAATCCATTTTGAATAAAGTAGAAAATACAACAATTTCTACTATTGGCATGAAAATAGAGTATAAATTGTACTTGTTTAAAGTGCACATGAGGATCTTTTGAAAGCAATATCCTCTATTTGTCAAAGGTGAAAACTACATCTATTTTTTTGGATATTTTGACAACTATCATTTTCATACACTAATAGTATTTCATCTTTGGCCTAGATCCTATTATCTGTCTCTAACCGGTGCAAATGTTGTAAATATTAATACCGAATTAGAAATTCATACATTTCCGATCTGAATAAATTACATAAATTACAATGATACTAAGCTATCTCGACTCCCTTGCCGATAATTTTTATTTTAAAAAATCTTTTTAAGTTTGCACATTAGTCCTTTTGATATATATTTTTAAAGAGTTGGATATTTATTTCCCAGACCCTGTGACATACAGTTGATGTTTGTGTCGCAGGTTGCAGCTAGATCAGCAAAATGACAGGATGGATTCCACTGGAAAGTTCAAGCTCTGATCTCCCTCTCTCTCGCTCTCTCCCTCTCTCTCTCTCTCTCTCTCTCTGGAATTTTTGAATTTATTCATCTCGATTGGTAGGGTTTTGGTGTTTGGATTTCATTGAACACAAGAGATTTATATATGTAATTGGCTCATGACTCATGAGATCAAGTGAAGTTTGATCTGATCTTTGTGTGTTAATTTGATTGAAACCAAGTTATTATGCAATTGTACCTTCCTTTTTTTCCCCATTAATTTTGCTCTATTTTAAGTTTTTTTTTCCCTAGTTTGAGCTCCACTTCAACGAAATTTTAATTAAAATTATTGTCGTTATAATTATATTGTCTTGGAAAAAATTGAGAAAAAGTTAACTAGTAAAATGTTAAATGTTTTGTTGATTAGCATTTTTTTTCTTAAAGTTTATGTAATTATTTAATAATTACTTATTTTAAAATAAATTAATGAATTCAAAATTAGGGGATAATCCACCAAAAAACAAGAAAGAGATGGAAAGGTATAGAGTATCTAATCAACAAATACTGAACCAATGAGGTCATGGTTTAGTGGTAAAAATTAAGGTTATGAGCACGTTAGGATTTAGGTTCGATCTCCCCTGTATTATACTGTTCATTATAATTTTGAAGGACCAAAAACATAAATACGGAAATACCTTCTTTAAAGAAAAAAAGACCCCAAATAAAAAAAAGAAAAGAGACAAGAGGACGAGAAAAGAGGAAAAGAAAAGAGACAAGGGGACAACAAAACAGCTAAAGTTAAGCCTAAAAGAGCCATTGAAAGATGCAAACAAACTCCTGGCGAATTTATGCAAATTTTCCTGGATGCTTAAAATTAAAATAATTCAATGCAAAAATGGTTTTAGTAGAAAATATTTATATTTTTATATATCCAAGTCAAGAGAGGACGTTTAAGCTGGAACGTTATAATTATACTTCAATGTCAAAAGATTTTGAAACGGAGTGGAACATTAAGTTGACCATTGTTATAGAGAGGCTAATTAAATTGTAAATTAATTGGCTAATAGAGAAATTGATAGATTACCTCAGCTGTATTTTTCTTTATTTTTTATCTTTGCTTTATTATTAGCTTAGTATAATCTTGTATGAGATTATAGGTCTTTGTTGATGAATGGTAATTGGTGTTTAATGTTAAGAGACTAGAACTAGAAAATATGGCCAAGTGTTCATCAGTAATAATAAGTACAGATAAGTTTTGACCAATGTTTAATACTGATGATAAATTGAGAACACGTCTTTTATGATAATTGTCAACCCTAAGAAAATTCATTCTATCAGTGCGTAATTTTTGCTTTGTAGTTGGAATTTACCATCTCATTTGAACCAAAATAGTTTGTGTACCCAAGCCAGGTTATAAGATTCTAAGCTAGTGCCACGACTTTTACATCTCATGCAAATATTCAATCATGTTTTCTAGGAGGCTAATATGACAATAAATTAGTAGTCAAATTTTTGATATTTTATCAGAACTTTGTTCTCAATAAATGCATGTTTTTCTCCTTATTTTAGGCAAAGTCTACCTGCTGATGTAGTCGGACATACTCTTGTAAAAGATGCGCTTTAATATGTTTAAATTACCTCTTTTACCGTTTGAGGAAAAAAAAAAAAAAAGTCTCATGCAAGCATGTAACTATACTCAATCATTGAGGTGACAATTATCGACGTGAACTGATAATTTGATGCTTTTGATGTTTGAATATAGCCTTACTTTAAAATTTTTATTCTCACCTGTATGACAATAATGACAAGTTAAGATGTGGGTTCCCTTCTAATGGGTAGGATATAGAGAAATCTAAATGTAGTTAGTCTTACTGTTACAACAAAGAAACCGACTCTAAAGGCTTCGGCAAACACTTTTGTACAAAGCATTTTTAGAATTAAAAGCTTTGTATTTCGTCCGAAGGTTTTTGTATAGAGAACATTTCCAGTTCCTACAGACATTCAAGTTTAGTTACCAATGGTTGAAAGCCAGTCAAGGAACATGGATTTTGTGTCATAAGCAACGATGAGATGAAGACAGATGAGGGGAGAGACAAATAGGGACCATTTGGATCCAAAGGCTGGAATGGCATGGAATTAAGAACATAAGACACATGTATCCTTAGTTCACCTTGCTTTATGAGCCCAAACTCATTATTGACTATTATCCATTAGTATGCATAAATTATATCATAATCACGAGACTGACTTGTAAGGTAGTACCAAAATTATAGGCCTCCTCCTCTCTTTTCCTCGAACCGAACCCCCTATTTTCGTTGATCCGTGGCTTGTGGTTCGTTTGTAGGAATGATAGCACATAGTTTATGAGACTGACTTGTAAGGTAGGAATGTACTCTAAGTTCACCTTGCTTTATCCGTACCAAAAACATAGGCCTCCTTTCCTTTTCTTGAACAGTAACACCTCCCCCCCTTTTTCTTTTTTTTAACTTCATTGGTCTCACACCCTGAAAAATTGAAGCCCTGCCATGTAGCCCGGGACTACAATATAAATGTTGATCAGTACAATAATCTCTCCCAAAATCTATTCGGTGTCAATAATGATAATGAAAACAAAAGGGATCACTTACATTTCATGAAGTATAAGCTTCTTCACCAAATGAGTTTGGAAAAGAACAATTCAGTGGTCCCAGTCTGCATGTTTGTAGAATTTCAGTTGCAAACATTGATGCTATGAAGCTAAATTCCCTAGAAAACTTAATTCTTTTCATCAAAGTCCATTCATGGGTAACAATCATCATAACAACAGCCAATCTCTCAACTATGGCTCTTCAAAGGCAAACGTGCATATTCTACTATGTACAAATCCAATTTTTGAACATCAGTTCACTTGGCTAATACAGTTGATAAAATCTTCGAGAATTGATACCGAATACGAAGTAATTAAAATCTCAAACATATAGTCCTTCGTTCACACAGGTACAAAGGGTCCTAACTCCTAAGTTAAGAAACACCAAGGCTGATTGGGAGTTTATAAACAAAATAAGAGTTCATAACAGTAAACAATTCCTGTTAAACAAGAACCAGAGCACAAGTAACCCAGAACACAGCACTATCCTGCCTGATTCAAAGAAAAGAGGTACGTTTCTCGGTGAACATTTTTTTTTTTCCTGGGATCGATTTCGTGAACATCAAAATGATTTAACAAATAAAACATCATACATTCAGTAACTACAGCTCACATATAAAATGACTGTAAATGGCGGGCATTCACACTGACATAACTCAGGTTCTGATCGAGCCCCACCGTCCCCTAAATCCTACACATAAATCTAGGGGCCAAATTAACTGGGAAAAATGGTGGAAATAAATTTATTATCTGGAATGACTATATTTACGTTACAAATTCTTTGTAAGGATTGGTAACCTAGCTGTCATAACTGGCCCTGCGGTATGGACTACATGACTAATGCAAAGAGGAGATGAAGAAGCAGACATTAAAGATCAAGAAGAACCTTTTGATCTAGAGCTCAAGGGCAGGAATCTAACCCGACAGAATTGTTTCAACTTGGTGAGGGCTTCTTGGGTTTTCCCCAGCTTGAGATCCAAGTAGACTGCCATAAGAGCAACTTCTTGGCTGATGGGTGCCACAGCTAAAGCCTGGGTAGCAAACCAGCGTGCCCGCACGAGGTCTCCTTGCATCGCATACATGGATACTAGATTAACATAAAGTGCCTGCCGGGCTTCTTCAGAACTGAGAAAGACATTATCTTGTCGCTCCTCTGATGCTTGAATCCTGGCAGTCATTTGTGGGGTATTCACATCCTCAGCATCCATTGTTTTCTTTGTCTGCCATTGTCTGCAATCTTCTTCACTGTAGGGAAATTCCACAGTGACCCCACCAGAAACATAATTTGACAGATGCTCCAGAGCTTCCTTTGGCCGGCTTAGCCAGCAAAGTGCCTCGGCTGCATAAACATGTCCCAAAAAGGAATACATTTTGGAACATTCCGGTAGATTCAGGAGAGAGAGAACCGTAGAGAGTGCCCTCAAAGGATTTCCTAGTTCCAGCTCCACGAATGCCAAATCAATAAGAATGGCTTGCTTGATCTTCTGGTTCTCACGTCTACAAAATTCCTCATACTCTGACAATGTATTTGCTCCAGTTGAATTAGCATGAGACCCACCCCTCTGTTCTTTTGCATCCCCATTTGCACTGACTTGCCCTGTGCTCACCAAATCTTTGGACTTTGGTTCACTGCTACTCAAATTATTCTCACCTGCCTTGGATGATGCCTCCTCACTCAATTCATTTTCCTCAGGGGATGATCTTGTTGTCAACCCAGACATCACATGCTTTGATTCGTAACTTCCTAGTAAGTGAAGAGCATTAAGGAGACATTGCCGGGCAAATGACATCGATAGTTTTGGCTTGATAATACTGTGAATAAGAGAGTCATCCTTTTCATCAGACTTCTCATCCACACCTCTCAAAGAATCCGTTTCTGCAGCAAGGTGTCTCCACTTTCCTTGCCCAACGACTTGGACCTTAAACTCTGATTCACGTATAGAGGTTTCAGAATGCTTCAGGAGCCCCTTCTCCACTGCCATTAGGCAACACTCAGCCAGTCGGAGCCATAAGAGAGGCCTGTTGTAGAAAACCAAGCTTGCTTTCAGGAAACAATGAGCAGCAAGAATAGGTTTCCCACATGACAGGTACTGCAAACCACAATTATATTCTATGAGCAGAGATTTGTCTTGAGAAAATGTGGAAAGTGTCCGAGGCTTTTCTTTCCAAAGGGATGAGCAATTGCTTAGTGCTCTGTGGAAGAAGATGCTTGATGTGTTATGCTTGGCTTGTTGATAATAGATACACCCAATGTTGTTATTTATTAAAATCGAACTTCCAACATCCCCTTGGCTGCTAGCTGCTTTTACCAGTTTCAATGCTTTAGGGTAGTTTCCACGGGCATATTCAAGCTGTGACTTGAGAAGTAGTGTCCTTGAGGAATCTACACCACGTGAGATGTTCATTGCCAGTTTGACTTCCCGCTTTGCTGCCTTCAAGTTTCTGGTGAGAATCAAAAGCTGAATTTTGTAAAGGGGCAATTGCAGCTTCAGATTAATTCTAGGTGTGGAACTGTCAGTTTGTGTCCTTGAGAGATCATTTGGAGATGAAAGATTGGATGGCCTAGAAATGTTCTGCCCACTGATGTCCAGGGTTGATAGCAAGGTCTCATAATCCATCGTTTCATCAGATAATGTTCTGCACAAAGAACTTTCTGAGGCACTTTCAGCTGCAATCCCTTCTGACTTAAACTCATCAGATGCTGATGAATTGTTGGGAATTGAAGCAGATTTTGCTACAAGGTTTGAAGTTTGTTGCTGTGCTGTGCTTCCATTATCAGCTTGATTCGGCATGTAACCGACTCCAAAAGATTTTTCAAGGTAATTTATCACATCCTGGTGGCAAAAATCTCATAGGACTCAGTCTCACTCTCAGGCAATGAGCAAAACGTCAATATTTAAATGAAAGTCGAGACTTTAAAGAGGTTGGGCGTTTCATGCAAATTTTATTAAAGTTAATTTAACAGAACAGACCAGTTTTCTAACTCCAGGAATCCACCAATTTCACCATTAACCTAGATAAATGTCTATCCAAAATAAATCAAAGCAGGAATGCTACTACATAGACGACCTCGGCATACATTTTTTGGAATTTATAAACACAGAAATTTGTCAATTTAAAGCAGTTGAATAAGTCGAAGGCAATTTCATAATGCAATGTACATAACTTGGATGAATTCATACTAATCTTAAGAATTATTCTTGCTGCCACATGCTCTTCACTTCTTCAGTTTCCTCACCAAAGGAAATAATACATAGTTAATGCAAGAAAGAAATGTGAGACAACAGAAAATGTTATCTCAATAATACTGACGATTTCAGTTTAGTGCCCACACTTCCAGTAGAGTCAAGGGCAATCAACTATTCTGCTGAATTGACAAGTGCCTGTATGCACACCCAGCATTCCTCATGCACAACTCCAAGGCCCTGAGTTATGGCCTCAAATTGCAAGTGCACACGCAAAAAATAAAATAAAATAAAAAATAAAAAACACTAAAAAGCGGAAAGAACAATTTGAACAACAAATCATTTCAAAGCCACTGATGAGGAATCCTAATGTCATGTCACTACATCAACCGCATCGATCTCTTACCAGGCATTAATTTCACTTCATGTCCATTAGCTAACCAAGTAGGATATCCTATTATCATTGTGGTATAATATTCTCCCTAAGGTCTACAAACCTGCCTCATTCAAACACATACAGCTTTGACAACCACAAAAGATGAACACGAAGAATCATAGCAAATCATTAAGAACCAACACAGAGTACGAAATCATGGTAATGTCACCAGCTACTGAAGTCTAATTGTAATGGGGACAGTTTATATCAATCTGCAATGACAAATGCTCATTGAGATAGGATCTTGGTGTAATACGTTTACAAGGCCAATGACTGAATTAGCTTGAATGTTGTTATTAGGAACTAGAAAATACTCAACCCACCACCAGTGGTGGAGCTAGCAGATATATTTAAGGGTGTTCCTTTTTTAATATTCTTAAATTTTATAAACATTATTATTTTTTATGGGTGTCCCTTTTAACAATTTTATAAATTTTTTAAATATAAATTTTATTTTATTTTTTTGCTATGGGTGTCGTGGGATACCCATAGCTTCAACATGTCTCCTCCACTGCCCACCACCTCATTGCAATTTGCAAGTACAATTAAAGAAATTGCTCAGCCAAAGACACCCAAATGGTCTAAAAGAAACAGATTGAGAAGGTTAGCAGTCTCTGTCATCAATGCTTTGGACTTCTGAAGCACCACGACCCAACTGCTCCTTCCGTGATTCCAATTCTGATTTCACATTTTTTTTATATAAGGAAAATAGAATATATTATAAAATCTACAAAAGGGTGGATGCGATGCAAAGCAACCTACAAAAAGACTATGTACACCCCAAATAGAGCCAATCCACAAAATCCTTTTTTTAATAAGAAAAAGCGGAATATATATATATAAATGAAAAAGATGGATGCAAAGCAAGCACTCCCTTAAAGACTCTCCTATTTCTCTCACACCAAATGCTCCAAAAACATGGCATGCCTTCCTAAGCCACAAGATGTTCCTTTGCAAAACTACAAAGAACTAAAATAACCCGAGAGACACCCAAGCAAATAAAGGCTAGCTCCCACAAAGCTCTAGCTAAGGGGCAATGCAATAGCAAATGATTAGCGGATTCCAAATTAGCTTTGCACATAGGACATCTACTCACCAAAATTTGTCCCTTTGTAAATTATCAAAAGTTGAAATAACCTTCCCACAAAAACAAAAGAAACTTTTAAAGGTGCCAAAGACTTCCAAATGACCTTCCAAGGTAGATGAATATTTGAGGGGAGTTGAAAAGAGAGTCAGATCGGTAGCGACCTTCAAACAGAAAGACTTAACAGGGAAAACCCATTTATGATTGATATCCCATCTAACCATATCATAAGAGGAATTCCCTTGAGTAATCTCATTGAGTTTGACAAAGAGACTAAAAATAGTATTTCATCAATAAGGGCTTCTCGAATAAAAACCAGAGACCAAAGCATAGTTTCAGACCCTCTTTCCAAATAATCCTCATTGGAGCATAAAGAGAAGGGAAAAGATCTTTCAAGGGAGCACCTTCACACCACCGATCATGCCAAAAAATATGGAGGAGCCAACCCCCACCTCAAAAGGAAAAGTGGGGTAGGAATTTTTCCCATCCTTTAGATATAAACCTTCAAAGGCTTTATCCGTAAGAACCATTCTGTCTAGAAAGATACCATCCAAAACCATCCTCGCCATATCTAACTATCACAACCTTGTGCCAAAGATTCCCCTTCTCATTCATGAAACTCCACAACCACTTTCCAAGCAAAGCCTTATTAAAGATCTACTATATCAAAATTCTGATTTCATCTTTGAGCGCATTTCTTTGGATTTTACCGGTGACAATTTGTACTACATGGTTTGTCATTTATCCACTAGGTAGTGATTGAGAACAGGAACAAGAGTGGTTATTTTTTGGTATTAATGTTCAGTTTCTTGGAGACATTCCAGCCTTATCTTACGCCCAAACAATTGTGTAGCTTTTTACAAGTGCGTGCACTATTGCCAGTCCACCATCAGTGTTATACTCTTCTTTTGGAAGGTTTTCTAAAGTCAACGTCACCATTTTGTGGAAGTATCCTCTCTATTTATCAATGGGAAAGCTGCACCTATATTTCCAATGTCTTCAACAGGTGTGACCTAGTAATAATGCTTGTTCAATAAGTTACGGGGTTCACTACATTGGAACAGACAAATGAAAATGTGCAATATAGCTTGAGATCATGCACTACTACA
Source organism: Talinum fruticosum (assembly GCA_021018815.1). Taxonomy (NCBI): domain Eukaryota; kingdom Viridiplantae; phylum Streptophyta; class Magnoliopsida; order Caryophyllales; family Talinaceae; genus Talinum; species Talinum fruticosum. The sequence continues at coordinate 2,926,073 of JAITYX010000036.1, read as the reverse complement.
CACCAAAGGGTAACGATGTTTCAGACATGAGCACCTTCTGCATAATCCCACCATTTAGTAAAACTCATAAAACATGTACCGACATTGTTAATAAATTTTCTTTGTTTTAGTTAACCAAGTTCTTTTTTTCTTTTGGGGCGCTACGGATGAACTGTCTTTAAATTGTTTCTTTCCGATAGCAATTCAAAATGCTGTTTTGCTTGCAATTATAGTAACAAATAAAGTTTTGCACAATTGCGCTAATATGGAAACCACACAACGACTCACAGTTTTCACAGTATAGATTTTTAAAAATATCCACCCAACAATATTTGGTATTTACTCAGAAAGATTGACTTCATATTTTATGAAAGGCTATTAATTATTATTAGCAGAATACAACATGGGCTGCGACAAGCAAATGTAAATATTAAAACGCACAACACAAGTCACTAAAAATTACTAATTAAAGATATAAATGCCATTCTCCATGTCATAATGGTTGTCATAAGTACAACTGATAATTGGGATCATTCTCTGTTCCAGAACAGTTGTAGTGGCCTTTCCAATGTTAAACACGACAAACAACTAAAATGTGGCAAAACACGGTTTGTTCGACTTCAAAACCTATCTGATGCAGCCATTTTGTCACACAACAGCCTCATTTTATATTCCTGGCCAAAAATTGGCAATTTTATGGGACTTAAGGAGTATTACCATGAATCCTATGCTTATGAATTATCACTCAGTTCTTCAGGTGATGATATAAAGGAAAAGGGGAACATTAAACAAAGGTTTGGAATAACACTCTTTTTGCAAAAGGGTAGGGAAATTACAATTGACATGCCAAACAAAGCACAAAAATATATTTACATCGGATATTGTTTTTTTGGCATAATAAAACTAAAAGAAAATTAGTTTCACAGAGCTATATTGAGGGAAAAGTGAGAAGTTAACTCAACCATTAATAAGAAAACTTACTGAATATTTAGATGCATCTTGAGTCACAAAGGCAGTATCCAACAGTAAGAGGCAAACATGAAGAGCCGTAGTCTGAATATGAACAGTTAACAAGAAATGGAATAAGAATTAGGAAGCACATGGTAGAGACCATCGCAAATAAGACAGACAAATCCATAGTCATACCTCATCTATTGGTTCAATATTTTGAAACAATGTCTCCAAAATCGATAAAGCCTTTGGATATTCATGGAGATGGAATAGAATAGTTGCCTGAAAACAATAGTTAATGATGCATATCAATTAAATACATTCACCAGATGTTTAAGGAACCGTTCAACATTACAAATGCCACATAATACATACAATGTTTAATGCTGCCACAGATGGATCAAATTCGTCCGCAAAAACCACATTAGCATTGTTTGGCAGACCATTTCCTTTAGCCCCTGAAATGGCTTTGCTTGCAGCCTGGGTCGTAGGATCTGTCTGGTCTCTGGATGCATGAGCAAGATCTTCACTCTTTTTCTGGAAAATATATATGCATCTTAACCAAAAGCCAACATACCAGAAAAAATAAAAGTGGGTATGAAGACTTTTGCAAATCACAGTCCAAGATTTTATAAGATATCCTCTCTCGAGGGACAGACATGAATTAGTCCGAACAATTGCCTCTTTTTTATCTTTTTTTGTCACAAGGTAATGAGAAATAATAGCCACAGTATTCTAAATTATTCTGAAATTACCGTCAACGTCCTGGCATTAAAACATTTCAGTATCTTCATTTTTCTTTTCCTTTAAAGCTTTTCCTCAGAAAATGAGCCTACAGAAGTGAGAAAATTGTTTTGGAAAATAGGGAATATCAGAGAACAACTTAAGGTATTTGAGATGAAAGACGGAGAGAAAAAGATTCAATCAATTGCATAGTTTATATACAAAGCAATTGCTCTTATCTTTTTCCCAAAACTACATAACTTCCAGACCCATCGCAAGTTTCCATTTAAATTAACAGACATGGCCTCAATTTCAACAAAGGAAAAAGAAGCGGTTGCACGGAGCAAATAATCGAAATTTGGCTAATGATCATGTTCCATACCTTAACATTGACAAGGATTTCAATCAATTTCTTTGGATCTGAACATCCATCCCGAAAGAATTCTGCGACAGCAATATTATGTAGAATCTGGAGAGGAGAAAATTTGTCCAAAGAAATTGTCATAAACTGCTATAGAAGTGGTAAGATAGAAATTATCATTTGCAAGTGAAAAAGGACTTTTCACGCTAGCTCACAGTAAGTAAAGTTTGTCTTTGAGAAATAAAGGCACATAAATTTTTTGTTACTTACATATACACAATTTGATTAAGAATGGATAGAATATTAATATATATCTTCATTTGGTTGAGTTCAGAAAGCTAAAATCAAATGAAGTACTGATTGTCTGAGTATTACAAGCTAGTATGCAAAATGCTGGAGGAAAATCTAAATAAAAGAATTAAAAAGAGGTCCACCAAATCACTTGCACCACCCAAATCAATAATTTCGACAAGCCTGTCACTCTCGGTCATTTAATCATTTTAAGTTTTAACCTTGTTTGAGATAGTAAACAAATGAGAAAGGAAGCAAATATTTCACCCACGTGCACTCCTGTTATCTAAGTTATTTTCACCATCAAAGTGACTGATATTTCTTTGTTGGAGGGAGGTATAACATAAATGAGAACACCATCATTCTCTGCCCTTTTTTCTTATTAACATATCCAAGCAAGGGGGGAACAACAGGCTTTGCTCCTTTCCCCGCCCTTCCATTAACAACAGCCATTATCCATAACAAACTAATTCAAACTCAGTAGTCCCTGAATTGTTTACAGTGAACTCCTATTCAGACATTTTGAAAAGCTCCTTCTGAAACCGGACAATGTCCTTCCCAAGCAACGAGTGATATTATAAGCTACCACATCCTTCTGAAACTGATATATATCCCCAGGGAGTATCTCCCATATTTAAGCTTATTTTGGGAATACCTCCCATATTAGGTAAGGGCATCTGGTGCAGGTGTAAATGGAAAAATGAAAATCAAAATGGGAACACAATAAGTCGATAGCAAATCCAATACAAAAACAGGATATTTTCCCTTTTTGATGAAAAGGGCGAAGAAGGCCCTCCAAAGCTACCATCCTAAGAAACACTATCCTGTAAGTATTATGCTGCAATCGCTAGATTACCTCCCCTACCATTACAAGCATGAAATGAATCGAACATGGAAATAAGTGAGCTTTACAAAATTTATATAAGCCCAATCAAATTTAACATAAAATGACACAAGTTAATTTGACGAAGATGAACTACCTATAGCACGAATTTCTAACTAAAGCTCACAGTAAAGGACTAATAATAAAAAATCAGCTAGACATAAACGAGCAACTAATCTCAAATAGTCCCCAAAAAAAGCTACTGCTATACCTTCGGATCATCCTGCTTCTTCTGTAACAATCGATTCAGCACTTCAACACATTCCCGAAACTTTTCAGATTGAAACAACAGAGAAGCTTCTTTAGCAAGTGAAGCAGTTACTGATACAGCACCACCTTCATCGTCCAGCAAAGAACCTCCTTCGCTAGCCACAGCCACAGATGAATCTCGCGAATCCATTAGAGATCGGCAAAATGAACTCAAAAAGTAAAGGAGAGAGAAATGCAGCTCAACAAATCGGAGAAATCAAAGCTTCTTCTTGTACAGCTGAGCACTTCGAATCTCAAAATTCCATGCTCCGTCGCCCAATCTGAGCACAAACAGTAAAACCACAAAGAGAGGAAGAAGCAGAGAATTGATAAACCCTAGCTCTTGGAAATTCGCGTATGAAAGTGGCCAAAGAGGGGAAGATTCTCTCTCGACGAGAATCGTGGAGGGAGAGAGATAGCGAGAGAGAGAGAGAGAGAGAGAGAGAGAGAGAGAAGGCGGGGAGAGAGAGAGATTGGCGAGAGCGGGAAGAGAGAGGATGGAGAGAGAGAGAGAGAGATTGTATTTGAGGGTTGAGTCTCAGCTTCTCCTCCTCCTCGCTGCGAGGTGTTTTCTTTTTCTTTTTTTTTTTTTAAGGATGAAGGATGGAAACGGGTCGGGTCCAAATGGACCCAGACTCTTTTTTTTTTTTTTTGGATTGGGCTTCAGATTTGATGCAGATCCGTTGAATCTGTGAAGTATAAACTCAAACTCATATTTGTTAGGTTTGGGGGTTTATAAGTTTTAAACAGATACAAATTATTTACAATTAAAATGGCTATGAAACAACATAATCTTATCATTCTTATACTATATTTAGCGTGTGTTTGTTTCGAGTGGAAAATATTTTCTCGAAAAATTATCATTATATTTTCTAGCGTTTGGTGGCATAAGTGTTGGATAAATATTTTCCGAGGGAAAATAATTTCTCTCAATCAAGCGAAAATAAATTTCCTTTTATGAGGAAGGAAGTTAATTTTCCTCTTCCTCAATCAAGGGAAAATAAAGTATTATCAATGGGAGTTCAAGTTCTAAACTTCTCTTGATGTGCCACCTTCGATTTCTTTTTCCAAATTTTATCCTTGTCTTTTTTCCTTTTTTGTTATAAAGTTCATAGATGAATTACGGTATTTATTTATTTTTTTAATTTTTATTATTTTATACATGGAAAATTTTGATCATAGGGAGATGTACAAACTTATCAAATTTAGGTGCTCATCATATATATATATATTTGGGTTTTGAAGTTGAATTAGTTATTTACCTTTTCTTTTCATATTTATAGGGTTTTGATGGTTGATTTTTGCATTTAAGTAGTTATTTTAGAAAATCATTTTTCTTCTACCAAACAAAGGAAAATATGAGTGGAAAATGGTTTTTCCTTGAAAATTCATTTTCCCATAAAAATATTTTCCTCGCAACCAAACACATCAATAGTTTCGCTCTTCAATTTGAACCTTCCTTCTTGCTTTGAGGGCAAGCCTATGTTTGCTTAAGCTCGAGCTATTGCCTCAAAAAAAAAAAAAAAAAAGCGTCTAATCTAATATAAGGCATTTTATATTATCTATATATATAGCTATAAAACAACTACCTTTCTTGTTGTGCTTGAATGTTAATCTTATTATTAGTCCTATTGGACATGTAACTGGAGGCAAGTAAAAAAATACAATAGTTCCATTTTCCTTGTTCATCAATTGAAAATCAAGACAAATCGAGCACTATGGTGAAACTTGGAAATTAAATAAATATATGCCATGCTCTAAAATAATTAAATTAATTTAATAATTAATTTAATTTAATTGAACTCGATAGACTCACAAATCGATAGCCCAATAAATTATCAAATTAATGGCTCAATAAACTAGCAATTCTCGGGACTACTAGACTACCAAGTCGGTAACCTAACTAGATTCTTAAGTTGTCAACTCAAGATGAAGGTTCGGTCAACGAGTTGAAGAAGACAAATAAACCACACATTTTACTAGAAGGGAGGGGACTCCTTCTTATAAATATGACCCTAGTCTCTTTATCCAAGGGATCGAAATTTTCACACTCCAAAAACTCTCTTTAGAAATAGACACAAGCACATCAAATTATCAAATCACATCCTTAATCGAGATTCAAGTTACTTCATCCCTCATCAAGTTTCAAAGAGAAATCGAATCAAAGGAGTTACAAATTGAGATTCAAGTTGTATTTAGTAATCAATATAAGTTTGTATCTCATCATTACAAATCGAGGTTTAATACAATCTTTGAGATTTTAGAGATTTCTGATTTAGTAATCAATATAAGCTTGTCCGAGATTGGACTCAACGAAAAACTTATACAATCGTGCCACTTGCTAAGTTACTTGAATGCAAAAAGAATCAAGGTGAAGGACTTTACAATATTACCTAATATATGACAACTTTAATCACTCTTATTGTCATTAAAAAAATTCTTATAAATAATTGATATTAACAAATTTTTTTGCTTTTCTTAAAGGTCAATCATTTTTCTCGTTGTTGCATATGTCATACATATTGACTCACAAAGTTCGCTTTGGCATGAATCATGTGTACGTTGCAAAAAGAAATCAATTGACTCTCGATGCTCGAATTGCGACACAAACATTGTTACAAGCTGTGTCTAAGTATGTGTAACAATAAGCTTATGTTATTTTATACAAGTTAGATATGTTTTACACACTCCTTATCTAATCTATATTATATTTTAATGTTGTGGGTATAGAATATCTCTAACTATACATGATTCATCTTCTATAAAAAAAGTTTATAACTTTTGATGAGCAAGTCTAATTTATCTTAGATAATTCAGCATCTTATCTAAAGAGCCTTTCAAATCAGGTATATCTACATATATAAGCCATTCTTTTGTATTTGTTATCCATTAACATAAAGTAATTTTGTTGTGATGCATATATTTAAACAAAGGAGTTTAATACATGTTTGAGCAAAGTGTTGATGAACGCTTTCACCTTCGTTATACAAGCTCCTACAAATCAATATGAAGAGATAAAGATTGATTTCATATGTCATGTCATGTCATGTGGGAGGAGGAATGTTACTATCTTACCAATGGAATCAAAACACAATAGTGATAATGAAATAAATTACTCATATTAAAAGTTTTAGTTTTAACTATATCAATTAACAAATAAGATTTTTGGCAATTCAATAATTTTGGATAATGCTTATATGATGTTCTAAACTACTTTTATATTTGGCAAGTGTGTTTCAATAATGAATGTTTGAGTTGATTTATAATATAGACACCTGTGCATTAGCATGGGCACAAACTAGTTTTATGTAATTTAATTGGGAGTGTAAAATAAAATTACTTACTTTTACACTTCTTGATTTCTTCTTAATATCTAGTTAATATTTTGACTGTTATTTAATCATTTACTTCGTTACCCGCCCTTTGCGGCTGCACCACTTTCATGTGCCCACGTCTTTGACCTACATTGTTTAGAAATTGAAGTGACTCTTGTGGTAGATGAGCATGTTCCATGGCCAGCTGGGAGGCCACAAAGCACGGTCTAGAGGTCCGGAGGGCTGTCTTCCTAGCCGTGGGAGATGATCCAGCTCTAGGGCTGCCTCCCAAACTTGTGGTTGACGAAGTTCTTTGTCCTATCTGCAAGGAACACCTAGGCCAACCTCCCAACAAGTGCTTCCGTTAACTAGTGCGGACACATTTTTCACTACACTGTCTAAATGATTGGCGAATAAATCACCGGTTCAGCCGCCTCCATGCCCCGTGTACCGAAAACCGATGACAGAGCGGAAGACCAACTTTGACAATCTTGAAATATTGATGCTCGTACATGACATATTTAGAGGGGAGCAACATGAGGAGTATCTTGATCCTTGATTATGATAAGTAGGACTTTTTTTAGCACTGTTTCACATTCTATCTTTCATTTTCAAGTAATACAATAAAATGAGAAGCGCCTTTTTTAACATTTTGTTTTATTTTACAGGACGGTAATTCACTCAAATGACAATTAGAGAGAGAGAATTTGGGAGAATGCTTTTATTTTAGCACTTGTTTCACGTCGTATCTTTCATTTTCAAGTAATACAATAAAATGAGAAGCGCCTTTTTTAGCATTTTGTTTTATTTTGCGGGACGATAGTTCACTCAAATGACAATTAGAGAGAGAGAATTTGGGAGAATGCTTTGTATTACTTGAACTCTTGATGGATGGTTGGTTGGTTACAAATGAGCCCCTTAGGGGTATTTATACTTGCCTACCTCCTCAATGGACGGTGGAGATTTATTTAATCATACATCCTAGATTTATTCTCTAGAATACTCTAAATAAATATTCAAGTCTCCATACAAGTGTAGAACATTATAGAAAATTATGAAATACTATGGAATAGTAGAGAGACATCTAGAAAATTCCGGAGTGTTTCGGAGCGGCCCGTGACATTTAGCATTAGATTCACAGTTTTTTTTTTAATGTTTCAAGATTGTGTGCTGATCGAGGTTCCAGAATATTTTTGTGGAAATGACTATCCCTAAATCAATTTTTTTGCAATTGAGGATTCAAGTTATATTGTGTTTGCTGGATTATGGAAACATCCGATCTATGTAGGAGTCCTGCACACCATTGGATTTGGATGTGATTGAGATCAGATATATGGGACGGTTGAAGATGTGGGAGACAAGGAAATTATGGTGCAAGTTTGTTTAAATTTGAGAATTGGGAGTGAATTTTGGATTAACTTATTACTGACCCAACCTTGAAAATAAAAGGTACATTCTAAAAAATTAGAACAAAATATAACGTTTGGTAACTTAGATTTGTAACCTCAATTCATGGTATATAATTTGTAAAGAGTCGACATTATATCATTTTGGTTGAAAGTTTTTATATTTTTTATTTTCGATTTTGCTAAATGTCGCCCTAAGGACAATCATAATTTATTTTTTATAGAATTTTTCCTATTTTTATTTATATCTTTATGTATAAAATATGAATGTTATTACTTTCCAAAATTAATGGATATGCTATTCTAAAATGCCTCCCCAAATATTTTCGATTTTTGCTTTCGCAAAAGTTAATACAACATCCTATACAAGATTTAGATTTATCTCCTGAATTATAATTTAAAAAAAACTATGAGTGAAGTACCGTGACTCCATATTCATCTTCAACAATTATGAGTCATAAACTGAACGTCACCATATAAGAAAGAGATAAATTGGACCTAGGTATATTGGGCGAGAAGAGAACGGAGCGAGTAGGGATGAGAGAAAAATTCAAGAGACAAATCTAAATCTTCTATAGGATGTTGTATTATCTCTTGCGAAAGCAAAATTAAAATATATTTGGGGAGGCATTTAGAATAGCATATACATTAATTTTGGAAAGCAATAACATTCATATCTTATACATAAAAATATAAATAAAAATAGAAAATATTCTATAAATAAAAAATTATGATTGTCCTTATCTGTCGCCCTAAGGGCACGTTTAGTAAAACCATTTTATTTTTTATTTTTTACCGTTTACACGAGTATGGGTTAATATAATGTAATCATTATTACAAGAAGAAAATCTCTTTTGCATGCCTTCCGATCCCTTTTGAAAAATCTTAACTTCATTTTTTAATAAGTCAAAGTAACTATCAACAATGAAGTTTCATCGTATGAGAATAAATAATAGGTGGAGTTCTCAAGACAAGAGTAACTTACTATGTATATATATATATTTTTTAATCAATAAGTAGGTCCACCTAAAATTGTGTCCTGTATTTCGAGAGAGACTCAACAGGCTATACTAGGCCGGGGAGGGGGTGTCAAAGCCTACATCTACTCCCCCACAATTTCCTTAAAGTGAGGAAATTGTTCCCGTCTAGGTACAGCCTGGAGGGGGGAGGGAGAGAATAGAGTCGATAATATGTACACTTATTTGAAAAATATAAAGCTCAACGAGATATATAGTGTCTAGTAGTAGTGAAAGCGATATATAATTATAAAAGTTGTCATCAAGGCAAGTAGAAGTAGACAATAATAATATTATGGTAAAATTTATGAAGAATCAAATTAAGATATAATAACAAATATTCTCCATGCTACATGATGTTCATTTATACATGAGAAGAGGTCCATGCATGAAGAATAATTATATAATCATGAAAGTTAATATGAGAGTATTGGTTATCTGAATAAGATATATTTATTTTAAAAATAAAAACAAGTATTCATGTTATTTTTCATATATTTAAATTAAATAATCAAGATACATTGCAAACATAAAGAAAAAAATTAATTACGATACTTTCTACAGGAGAAAGAAGGGGGAGGATATGGGTTTTTTTACATTTTTAAGTACAATTAAATATTAATAGAAATTAATTAATTACACTACATTTATCATTTTTAAAATTCTATTTGATATTTGTAATTTAAAAAAAAAATCAAATAGATTATATAGCATAAATTTGCATTTTTTTCCACATATCCATCGTTTATGGAGGATAAAATCTTCATTTCATAACAGATAAGCGAATTCTTGGATTAAGATGGATTTAAACCAGCGTAGACATATTGTCAACGAATTTACAATCCGTTCTCATTAACTGCTCAAACTTAGACTCAAAAAGAATCAATTCAATTTTGGACTTAAACCAATGAAGTAGCCCTGTCCCCAATAATCCAAAGATGAAAATCTTTTACCCTTTATAGGCCTTTTCGGCCAACATATCTCCCTCCATCCCCGACGAAGATAATTATCCCAAGAAACGACTTGATCACCACTTTGACCCTCTTCATCCTGCCCTAATTGCTTGGGACTTCATCACCACTGCAATGGGAGGCAACAAGATTGATGACATTATCGAGAAATCAGTGGAAAAGACCGACATGGATGACCACCAAGCGCGGTTGTCAATGCCAAGAACCCGTATAGTGAGGGAGTTCTCGACAAAGGAAGAGAAAGACTTGATAGAATGTGGGGAGAAGTTGCATGTTTTGGTGCTTGACCCTTCTCTTAACCTCTATGATGAATTCAGGTTGGGCAAGTGGAACTACAATAAGAAGAAGAACAGGAATAATGTTAATGAGGGATGTAATGATCAATCAAGAGGGAAGTTGGTCATATGTGCTGACATCGGGGTGGAATAAGTTGAAGAAAGTCAATAAAGAGTCGACAATATGCAACAATTCAAGTTTAGTCTGATTGAAGATAAGCTCGGTTTAGCTATCCTTCAAATTTGATTTTATTTCTCGATGTCTACGGTTTGATGTTTAGGATTTGATGTTTTGAACCTAAATCATTATTCAATGTTGTATTATTTCTTAAATTTTTGTTCTGAATAGTTTTCGATGTAATTGTATTTACTAAAAAAAAATTATTATCCCATTGTAAAGTTCATAGATTTAATTTGCAGTTAATTCTTACTCCTTATTATGGTTTCAATCTCTTGATCAATCATCATTCTTGTCATGATTATTACTTCCTTCTAGTTTTATAATTAGTCTAAGTTTATATATATATATATATATATATATATATATATATATATATATATATATATATATATATATCCAAGGCAACAAAACAAGATAGCCCTATTTCATTTATAATAAACTTGCAATTTCCTTTTTGTTTCCACTTCTTCTCTCCATCTCTACAAGAGTAAAGGGGTAAGAAAATTTTAAAAAGAAAATTAAGGTTAAAAAAATATTTTAGTATTATACTCCAAACAACCAGGACACATGTAAACCTCAATGTATACATAGGGTATGAGTCATGATCCCTATACCATCATATATGGTTATGACACGGTTCCTCTTCTCCTCCTTCCAAGAAAGAAAATACACCTGATAACGAAATGATTAAATGCTTAATAGAAAGAAAAAAAGTATATTTAAGTTGAAGTATGACAATCTCACTCTAGGCAGCTAAGAGAAACTATAGGTTGATCACAACCGAATGAAAAAATAGTAGTCTCAATAATATATTATGAGTTCGTCTAATATAAAAATACGCTATTTATGAGAGATACTATGTAAAATTACAAGAGCTTATATAGAGAGTAGAAAGGTGAGTTGTTTATATGATTAGATTAAGGAAAGGGTTAGAAGTGTAGAATTGGTTTTAGTTGAAGATAGGTAAGTAGTAGAAGAAGAGGGCTTAGCCATGATGGAACAAAAAAACCATTACATATAATACAATGTGTACAATTGTTGAAATTTAATTTAAAGACTAAAATCTAATTTATTAGAGCCTTAATTTTATGTCAAATTATGTGATAAACTCGGACGTATTTTATTACCAGTAAAACGAAAAATTTTGAAGAAAAAATGTATTGTTACATGCTACCTTTGTATATCCTTTTTTTGCTAATTTGCGAGGCCCATTACTAGTGTAGTTACTGCTAGATTTTTATTTTTGATTAATTTTGATAGTGCTAATTTGTTCTTGAACTTCAACAATTTTAATTTTTCATTAATTGATCTTGATAGTTTAGTGTAAATTTGTTAAATTTCATTCAAAAAATATTTTATTATTAGAAAATTGATTTATCGACATAGAAAAAATGCTTAATATCAATCGATCTTTGCATTAGATCGATCAACTATTAATTGGTTGTTTTTTTTTGGATGGAACCTAACAAAGTTGAAACAACCTAAATTAGGGAATGGAAAATTGGGCCTAAAAGCCCGCTACATGCCCACAAGCATCCCATAACATTTTAATCTAAAATTGAACAGTCTGAACCAATAGATTCTAGTTCTTATTTTAACTATAGTTCTCAACGGACATTGTATATATATATATAGGTATAAGGAGCATATATGATATATTGAAAGACTGTAATTTGCCAAGATAGGGATCAAACTTAATAATAATCATTGTCTCAAAATAAAACACTAGCACCATCCATCTTTTCTCATATAACTTACACGTCTCTCTCTCAAAAATAAAGGGAGCCATCAAGTTTCAATATCAATGAACTGTTAAATAGTGCTCTGATAGACTGTACAATTTCTTCGGAAAATTCCCTGTTTGAAACCTCTAGCTCTGATTCAACTTCTGTAATTTGGTGTATGGAGATATCTACAGATAAAATCTTCAGATCCCGAATTGATCAACATAGTATTGGATCCGGTGCGTATTTAAAAACTGGCAATGTATCCATTCTGCAAGGTAAAAAATTTTAGAATGATGAAAAATGAATGTAGCAAGAATTGCATTTCAGCAGCTCTTGAGAATATATAATTTGACAAGATTATCATTGAATTCCAGTTAGTTTTTAAGGGCAAACAGGCCTCAATTTTCAAGATAGCTTCATCCTCAAGATACTTTATATACACTTTACTTAAAGCAATATACATTAGTGCTGGAAAACAAGTTAGTTCAAATCGACTCATTTAATTATCGGATCAAGCTTGAAAATAGCTTAGATTTACTAAAAAACAACACAAAAACATGTTTTAACGCTAAATGATCGAATATGTCGACTTCAAATCAAAATCAGTTCGGTTAGTGTTGGGTTTGGTTTTCTCTCAAAAAATTTAGGTTGGGTTCAAGTCGTGTTATCGTGTACGGTCAGACTTTCCTAACTTTAATACACCCCCAAAAAATAAAAAAGAAGATAAAAAGAAGAGAAGGCATTGGTCAATAGAATCATACTAAATAATCATATATTCCAATAGATCATCAGACCAACGTGTATACCTAACACTAATGCTAAGAAGTATAGAAAGTACTAGAAAATGTAGTAGATCTAATGTCGTGATTATAAAATCTAAAACCACTATTCAATTTCATGGACATAGTAGTTTTAAAAGCTGTAAACTATAGAAAAGTAATACAGTAACTCAATTATATACCAGGGATGATTAATCAAAACAGCAACCCTAGTTTGAAACATAACATCAAATTTGCATTTTTAATTCTATTCATCTTTTCCACTTTCTCTCACTATAATCAATTAACAAACAAGAACTCTAGATAAGTGGTTCGTCACATGAGATATGCTAATGTTGGGACTCTCTCTCCCTTTCTCTGCCTATGTGTGTGTGTATTTCATGGCGCTCAAGAAACGAGATACAAGGGGGAATAAGAAGATACCTCTGCTTCACTTGCAGCATTCCTGTGCCAAATTGCATGGGTGTGCCCATAATGATGCATTCACTAACTCCTTCAATCTTGTCTACCTTCCCATTCACAGCAGCATTGAAAAGATGATCTGCTGTTTTCTCAAAAGATGCCAACATAATTACACTTTCCTTCATCTTTGCAATACCATATCTATTAATAGCCAACACCTCCCCTGGTACACAAAAATCACCAAACATTTTTTTGAATACATTTTAAACATCAATGTGGCATTTTTACTCATCAACTCATTGAAGAGGAACAATATGATGGAGAATGGGAAAGACCTTAAATGTCATCTGATCTGCAAGAAGCATCATATGCCTTATGTCTACATCGATGGAATGACTTTGCATGACCATTCTAATCTCCTTGATGATACAACTCCGTGTAGCTTCTATCCCGAGTGTTCTGTACACTTCAATGATATGATTGCTCTCAGTATTGCATCCATTGACTCCCTCAATCCCCATCACCTCTAGTAGGCCTGTTCTGTAATAAAAATAAAAAGCACACCTGAGTTCAGGAGAAGTTCTTTTCATTTATTTTGAATACTGAATAATTTATTTGACAAAACAAAAGAAATTGGATGAAAAAAATGAAAACACCTATTTAATGTTTTAACCTATTTGGAAGAAACAACTTTTACCATAAGTGTCGTACAAATTGAAAGTGGAGGACAAATGGTATGTCAGTATTATGACTTAAATTCCACTAGTCACGATCTTAGAAACACTATATTCTTAGTCAATCAATAACACTAATAAATTCCACTTTAGATATCTGTTCGGTCACAGTAAGAAAAGGTACGAAACAAAGCAGATCATGCTGTTGTTTGCACAGGTTTAGATTCAATAGCATCACTTTAGCCTTTATACCTCCCAATTTATTCTCCTTTTCGTTTCTTGTCTTTTAAAAAGCAGGGGAGGGGGGAGGGTTGTGGGATGGGGTTTGCCTATGCAGATGAGAGTGCAAATCAATGATGCACAAGGTATTAAAAGAACTAACCCCTCCACAATCAAGTTAAGCTTCCCCTTCTTCCCTTCCCCATCAGCAATAATTGCCCGTTCGACAGTATCTATGCCCTGGAATAAAGGACAAAGTTAACTTTGAAATCATTACTCAGAATAAGAAAAGTTGACTTTGGAATAAATGTAGAATAAGGCTTCCAAGTCTCACGCTAATCAACACAGTGGGCAGTTGATTCTTAAGTCGGTGAAGTACAAAGTGAGCAGTTTCCCTACCAGCATTCGTCATGATAGCCAGCTCCATATCATCGATAACTGTAACATTCTGAACATAGCTACAGTTTAGATGCCAATCAAACAGCATAAAATTGTAATTAGAAAAAGGACAATCTCTCACCGGTTTATCAATCCTGCGTTTTATCATAACCTTCTCAATTTTCTCCCGGATAGTATAAGCATTTACACACAGCCGTAGAGCATTAATTTTCACCCTGTCAAGCTTGACTACTATGCATGCTCTAATTGATGTCATTACAAGCTTTATACTCTTTGCAACCTGCAAAATGATGAAGATTAAAGCCATAAACATGTAAAAAACCAAGCAAGGGATTTCAGTAAAAGTAAACTTAAATTAACAAAGAGGACAGAAAGCTAGACTCTCCAAAGTGAAGGGAAGAGAAACTCTTGTTCTCACTTAAACTCTCTAGGGCCACTCTGTTTATGGAAATCAATCAGCATAAGATCTAATGTTGATTATCCAACTCATCAACAACAACCATCCCCTCCACCAGTTTAGGTAGCAAACTGATAATCAACCATAAAAGCACACAAATCCTTCTCTGGTACTTGCACAGTTGCATTCTTCAAATACTTTCTTCTAAAGAGGACACAACAGACAATAAATCCCAGAAAAGTTTCTGAAGGAAACTAAGCTCATATATTTTCAATTACATTGACAAGATTAGCTAGTAGGCTCTTAAATGGTATATCTTCAAGCAATGCTCATAATGGACATCCCTACTGAATCAAAAACATGCTAAAAGGCATACGAGAGCATACTTTGCTCCTAGATGTAATCAAGTCTTTGAATTTAATTCTATCCATTCCCATTTCTCAAAGGGGCAAAGGTCCACATCACTGGTATGAACCAAAGCAAGAGTGCTTCACAGGTGAACTTGAAATAGTTCAGTTTTTTAATGAATAAACAAAAATTGTAAATTAAAATGCCACCAAGGGAGTGCCAACCATGTATAAAAGGGGCAATTACAAAAAATATGATGCCCTCAAAAGCTCCGATGCATGATATTGTCCACAAAATCCAAGAAGTCAACTTTCTTCCACTATTAAGGACATGACTCTAACTACACGGTATTCTCAAAAAATGGAGCTTAAAATCTTGATAAGACATAGCCTTTCCTCAAAAATCTGACAATTCCTTTCTTTCCAAGTGACACCATTATATTGCCAAAATAACCATCTTCTAAATATCAAAAATCCAACTCTTCTTCATTCTTCTTGTCCAAGCCACCAAAACATCCGACATTTAAAGGTTGAAGCTGAAATTTAAAGGTTGAAGCCAACTAACCCCAATCGGATAGAGATAAATGCCAAAATGAATACACCAAGAAGCAAAAGACAAGGAGGTGGCTGACTGATTCTTCCTCGACAAGGCCATAAAACACCTACTTGGAGCACTAAACTTCCTTCTTTTAAGCGCACCCTATGTAGGTATCTTTCCTTGAAATAGTTCATGTTCCCTTAAAATTTCCATAACTAAGATCCTAACCTTTATGAATAAAAATAACTTAACCTCATCAGGCATTTATTATGCACCTAAAATAGGTTTCCACAATGGACTTTCCAACATAGCCCTAGCATTGTTTTCCCAGAAAGTGGATGTCCTAACAACTTGGCTCTGGATTCACTAAAACAATCAACTTCTAAGTCCTAATTGAATGTAGATAGTCCTGTCATTGCAGAAACCACCATCCCACTCCAAAGGGAAGGTCCCAGGTGCAAACACCCTTAATCCTTGCAAATAGAGAGGTTGTGGCTTGTGCCCACATGATCCGTCATAAAGAACTTCAATTCTTAAAAGATGAATTAAAGTAGGTAAAAATTAGCGAAAACACTACTATATAAAGAAGCTAACAATGGTTTGGCATTTACACTTAAGAAAACACATATGCAATGGTGAAAGCTGAGATACAAAGATCTACTAGAGGTCATTTCCACAGAAATGTCTAGTGGGACCAAGTTATCCCCCATAACCTTGCTCACCACCTTCGCAAACAATCAATTGAGCATATATTGGACCAATATAAAAGTCTAGCATACATGTCACAATTCACCACCTATAATATGACAACCATAACTCAGCTTAAGATCTTAACTAAATAGCAAGTCACATTAAGTCACATCACATCCACAGGAGCATAAACTCTATAGATATTATACGACAAAACAACTTGAGTGTTGATCCTGAAAGAATAGAGTCTGCGGATGTCAAGCTATAAGCAACCTACTGTTGCAAGCAAAGAGGTTGTCCTCAAAAGGATCCACAAATAAATTTTTGGAAAGAAAACTTTTCAACTTTAAAACACTTTAGTGTGATAAAAAAGCTGCAAATTATTAGGAGAAGAGATGATAATGACAGAGGATAAAATAAAATAAATACATTACCAGTTATGTAACTAAATGCCAACAATTGTTGAAAAAATAAAGCAATACAAGCAATTAGATTACCTAGAGTAAGCTTGCTCCAACAAAAAAGTTGTACATTGGCAATCAATGCCACACTAGCAGGAAAAAGAAGCACAGGTGAAGGGCCTAACTAAGTGAACCTTGAAAATGCTCCCTACTTGCCACCATAAAGGCAAAGAGTGGGGAATGCATTGATAATCTATGGCCAATGACCCTAATCCTAGATTGCCACAAACTCCATATATATTATTTATGAAGAAATGAGGAAAGGATGTGTACAGAAAAACTGTCAATCCCCTACGATACTAACTTCAAAAAGAAGATGCGGAGAATGAACTACAGCAACCTGCAATTAAACTAACCATTTCAGGTTTTCTATGACAATAAAACCCCACCCTTCCTCCAAAGGGCAAGAAAGGGAAAAAAAGGGTAACCAATGACAGGCACAACAATTCTTACATCTGGAGTCCGGACTCTCAAACAATCCTTGGTAACCGTAACACTGCAGGTTAAGCTCTAAGAATATAAACAACCCACTGTCCCCCCAAACCGAAAAAAAGTGCACAGGATCCCACAGGATGCCTTGTTATCAAGTCACTCAAACCACAACAATTACCCCCTGTCCCAAAGGGTTAGAATGTAACTAGCATATCTCTCACCATGTTTTCTGTTCTCGCAATTAGCTAACTACATACATATAGTTAAAGGAAAAATGTCATTATTGCGCACTACAGAAGGAAGTACTGCATATGCTATTACAGGAAAGTCATTTTGTCAATCAAAAACTAGAAAAGCAGGGGCAAAAAGGCATGTATATTGCATAGACTCAGATAAAAGAGAGGATGGGTCTAAATGGTGGGTAATTAAAAGAAACAATTCTGGGTATGAAGATACCTGGCCCAACATTGTCTTCTCAATCTGACCTTTTACAGTTTGTGCAATCTCAATACTATCATCATGCTCAAGTTTTACCGTGATAATTGGTGTACTTATCTGTTTGTTTGCATTTATAATTTCTTTGATACGAGGAACCCCAAGAGTAACGTCTAAAAGAAGTTAAGGATTAAACAAACCATAAATCAACCACTAATATTTTTGCTCTCTTTTCCTTTTTTTTTTTGGGGGGGAGACGGATCCTGAAATAAGAAGAAATCAAAAATAAATCGAAATCTATACCCTGGGATCCTTCTGTCTGAGTGGGGTGGGTAGGGGGGTCCAATGAACTTAGCAACCTTACCACTAAATTGTAGAATTGCAGAGAGGATGGGTCTAAATGGTGTTGAAGGGTGGTCTAATGTAGCAACCTTATCCTTGAATTGTAGAATTGAAGAGAGGTTGAGTGTGAACCTAGATTTAAAAACAGCTGCTCACTATTCAACAGAGGACACAGAAGCAGTTTAGAGAGGCATTTTTCTTTAGTTTGTTACAATCCAAACTAAAAAAATTGCCCAAAAGTGAGCTTTTCAACTATACAGGAGGTGGACATAGAAGTTAGAAGAAATCAAGAAACCAAAAATCAATAACTGGACATTGCTAATTTTTTTTGTTCACTTTTTCTTTTTTTTTTTTTTTTTGGGGAGGGGGTGGTACGGGGATAGGGAGGGAGAGAACGGATCTAAAAGTAAAGGAAATCATCAAAGGATACTCATGCTAGCAACCCCAGCAAAGTGAAAAGTTTTCAAAGTCATTTGTGTCCCTGGCTCCCCAATACTTTGAGCTCCAATGGCTCCGATTGCTGTTCCTGCTTCAACCCCTTTGGAATGAAGGCGAGTAATGCAGGCATCCAAAAATACCTTAAGTGGCAAACGATAAGCAAGTATGTGGTCAGATTCAAATCAGAAATGCAGCAACATGCAACAGACAGGGTTGACTGGTTAAGATTCGTTCACTTACTACGCAAGGCAAGTAGACCTGTTCAAAAGAACCCAACCTTTGAAACTGAAAATACTGAGCCAGAAAACCGGTTCATGATTTCAAATTTGGTGCTTATAAACCCTAACTAATTTAGTTTGTTACCATATTTTTGGGTCCATTAGAGTTACTCCACCCCCTCGCTTGAGGTTCCCGGGGGCGTGTTCAAGATTTGTGATTAAGATATTAACTAATGGCCAATGGATAAGGGAACAGAATTCAGAGATAGAAGAGCTACTGCGCCAAACCAGCCAACAAGTTAGTAATAAGTCATTTACATTTTTATATGATACAAGTGGGAACTATTCTAGAAACACAGATGTGCATTAGTGAGTTTCTCCATTAGTTGGCAGTCATCAGTCACAGAAATGAGTAACTTTTCTAGAGACTTTTTGTGGTTATTTGGCGTAAGACGTATATTCTAGATAAAGATGGATCAAATGTGGACCCATCTCTCATTAAAATAAGGGTAATCTTCTCAAATTAATGTTTTCCAGTAAACTGGTAAACCAAACCAAAAAATGGGTAACCTGACAATTCTCCCCCTTGTTTTTTTCGGTTTCTGGTTTTGGATCAATTATTCTTGATCAGAACTCAATTAATGCAACTAAACCGTAATCATTAATCTAACATAAAAGAATCATATAATATTAAATACTGCAAAGTTAAAGAAATAGTACCTGTAGCTGTTGCTTATATACATAGCGTTTTCCTTTTGCTATTTTATTGAAGAATTCCAACAACTTTCTCTTGAAGGCATCAGAGCAACGGCCATCAGACAGCGTATCATATTCTGAGAGCCTATTATTTAGGATTTCAACAATTTCTGATGAAGATAGTTTCACATTTCGTCCAGCCAGACAAGTAGCCTGGACACAGCCCCTCATTAAGTAAACAGTTGCACACATTAACCTGTAATACACAAAGCAATCTGACCTTTTTCCATTTCCCTTTTTTTTTTTGGGCGCAATTTGGGGGGGAAGGGGAGGGTTTGGGGAAAGGAAATTATACCTCAGCTTTCAAAAGCAACCTTTCAAAATCCAGAGGGAATCCTTCTGCCCCTTCCATTTGAGCAGGATCCATGCCATCATCACCATAAAGAAATTGCACAATGTTTCCACTAGCATCTCGTACAGTCATGTCATAATGGCCAGCAAGATCCTCCAAACATTTCATTAATCGACGTGACATATAACCCGTGTCTGCAGTTTTTACCTGCAGTAATAATAATAAATTAAATGACCAATGCTGTGAATCAATGCAATCAAATACAGCATATATGTAGAGTAACAGAAGATTTTGAATATTTGGCAAAAATCTGAAAGACATTAATCACTACTAAACTGGTTGTTGCAGCTAAAGGTGAGCACGCATATCGGGTACCCAGCAACCGATCCATAACAGATAGATTGGTTTCTTTCCAGAGCTAAAACAGGTCAAATGGCTGCGATTCTGGTTCCCAAATTTTGGAACTAAACTGATACGGTTTTGATCCTAGTTCTCCCAAAAGAGGAAGAAAAACTTGAACCTGAATTGGGAAGCTCTGGATTGGCTCTGCTTTCTGATCCCCTGGAACCAAAAACTGGAAACCGCAGATACAAATCGGTCCGGTAATTTATCCCAAGGGCAAGCCGCGGCCCAGTCTAACAAGTACAGCTAGCAAGTCATGAGTTCTCAGCATGTTTTTGACATGTATGAATTCTTTGAAAGAACTATCTATTTCTCTTTTGAACTTTGCTTTATTGCAATATTATGCTCTGTTGTCTGTGATACGCTTTTACTTCAATGATTAGACGGAAAATTAGAGAAAAGTTTGCTGCTTGGAATAGATTTGAAAATCAACGTTAAATTAGCATGGGTGGCCTATGATCCTGCTGCCAACTCTTGACGAACCAGCCCTACTGATTCCTGTTCAGGGTTGCAAAAGTTGGGAAACCAATCCAACCAGTTCCTGTTCCAGCTGTGGTTCCAAGTTCTGGGAGCATGTAGCCAGTCATGCTCACTTGCACTTCCAACAAACCATATTATTAATAGTTGCACCCATGGTGAGTTAACACACAGACCCGACATTTACTTCCCTAAACATACAATTTTATAAGGTCAAACAACCTATTTTACTCCTATTTTGTTTTGATAAATTTTTTTCTCTTTTTTATGAGTAATCCCACCCATATGATTTTGTTTTGAGATGGTTGACATATGATACTTTAAGATGGTCTCTATAAAATACCAAGAGAGCAAAATATAATAATTCTCTCACAGCTGCTAACCCTCTTCACACCCTAGCAACCTTAAACTTTTGAAAAACAATTTTTTCAGTTAACCTAACATCTAACTCATGTAGAAAAAATTAGGTCATATACAATGTTAAGCTACAAGAGTTGTAAGTTTGACCACAAATTATTTTTAAAAATTGTATGTTCAATTAAACAGCCTTGATCTGATCCCTAGACATTATTTAAGATGGACATAAATTCCTTAATTACAAGATTATCGTAAATTTGTAATAAACCAAAATACATAAAGGGGGGATCAAAATGGATATAACAAAAAAAATTTAACTAATTAAGAAAATTGGACATACAGCTGTATCTACAAGCCCCTCCCTTCCTCCCATTGTATGGAAGAAAAACTCCGTAGCGGTCAAACCACTGTAGAACGAATTAGCCACAAATCCCTTAGCCTGAATAAGAATCATAGAACAGTTGTTAGCTCGGAAGGAACAACATTGCAATTAATACGTAATTCAGCAGGGTAAGGAATTGAACCTATTCAGATACAGGGTTAATTAAGAACTTGGGAACTACTGTAGGTACATACAGGACAGAAATACACCATCTGGACTTTTTAAGCCCCCACCCCCCTTCTCCTTTCTTTGGGGGAAGGCATGCTTTACAGATATCAAGTGTGGGTAGATAGATGGTAGATTTGGCAGCATGGCACTAAAGAAGAGCAAGCCAAGTGACCATTTCACAGGAAACTATAATTAGAAATTTAGTTGAAAAAAGTCAATCGTTCCTACTAAGACATTATTGAAATAAAGCTAAACATTGATGAACTTTTCTCCATTTACATCTACTGAAGCCAAAATAACAACAGCAGGCTTTGGATACTATAAAGTGCCTTTTCAAAGCAAAGATTTTAGGTGGATTGTGCACAAACATTCGCTCTACACATCAAGGGGTAAGATTGCTTTAATCTGGATCTTCCTAGACACTGCTTTAGGGTGATCCACCATAGGTTATGTAGTTTTATTTGGCTATTTCCGACTATGGCTATTGCTAATAATATTCTTTTTGTTTTTTTGATGACACTAATAATATTCAAGATCAAAGTCTTCTCTGTAGTATCTCCAAACGTGCCCATCTGATCTCCCAAAACGCGCCAAGCTGGAATTTACACCAGGGAGGTATGATGGGTATGCCTTTAAGATAACTTGTATTTCTGTGCCTTAAGATAACCTTTTTTTTTAAGAAGAAAGAAGACGTATATGGTTAAGAATGAGACAGTAATCCTGCTGATTTCTGTGCCTTAAGATGCTAGTATTTCCAGCAAAATCTTTCAACGATCAGTTCTTAAATAATCTTTCTTCAAACTTTGGGCCTGAATGATGGGTGAACATAACTTGTTGGCAGAACCGCAGCATCACAACCAAATGCTAAAAAGAAGTCGAGTCTTAATTAGCCTTCCTAGTAGATTGTATCTTGGGAAAATTTATCCCCGACCCTCAAACTACCCCCACAGGAGAATGCCTTGAAGGATTGAAGTTTTAGTCCCTGACTATCACAGAAGGGTCCAGAGTTGTCAACCAATTGCAGATGGAGTTTCACTCACCCAAACATATGCTTACTGTAAAACTTGCCATTAAATCAGCTTGCAAAAATGGAAGAAAGGATCACACTCAAAACTTCCATGACTAGTAAAGAAGAGGAGCACCTCGTCTTAAAAATTCTAGAAACCTCGAACAACTCAGTTGGAGAACCATTCCAAAGAACAGCAACCTACAACAGTTGCCACCAATTCCTGGCCACCACAGGGTTTGCAATAGCTAAGAACTCCTACATGTAGCCATCGGCTACCCAAACTTTCTATGGACATGCTACCACTAAAAATAGAGGGTGAGGAGGCCAACTAATAACTAGTTTGTGGCTAAGAAGGGATCTCAACATCTGGAGAGGAGTGAGAAAGGAGATAATGGAGGGGAGGGTAAGGGCAAGAGGCCTATTGCTGGCCACTTGAGCAATCACTGTCTCGCTAATGGCCAACGACCTTAAAGCAGTCCAGAAATTGTGACAATGACATGATTTTGTTGGTCGATTTTTTTGGTTGGGGGGGCATGGCGAGGACTCTGGAGTTACAAAAGTATTGGATCTTCAGATGTAATATCGGCCAATTCATCTCTCATCTCTCACCCAAATAAAGTTCTCGTATTTGATCTTGAAAGAGCTGTCAGAACATTTCCCATTTCCAAACCCACCAAATTAGTGGGTAATCTGTCACTCTCCCACGCAATGACGCAATGCCAATCATTCACAAGACAAGATGCATAAAAGTGTCAGCTATGAAGCTCTTTTTCCAATATTTTGTATGAATGCACCTCAATGATATGACAAATAAAGTTCCATTTTTCCTTAGAATTATCAAGGATTCTTCAGCATCAAAGCAAATGTCAACAAGAAGCACTAACAAACATCCTATGCTAAGAACATGAAGGTTCAGAGAAGATAGTCAAGATAGTGATTGATCAGGTACAAAGATCTGGACAGAGACATGTTAAACAATAAAATAATATTCAAAAAACAAGACAAGAACCAGCAACAGAATTATACCGCAGGAGTCTTAGATTTTCTAGGAAAATGTGGCAGACTACGATCAATGAATCCATCTGGAGCTCGGCACCCTCCTACAGCTTGCTGACCCACACAAGCAACCATTTGACTGATATTGATTGGTGAACCTTTTGAACCGCACTGAGACATTATTAGAGGGCTATTCCTCCAGTGAAGTTCCTTCATGCAGACCTAGACAAACAGATATATACGTTAACAAACAAGAAATTCCTCTGAATAACTGCACAAGAGTTTGAGTACGTAATATGTTCTATAAAATGGAGTAAATAGATGGTGTGATGACTAGGACAACCACTTACAAACCAGAAAGATAAGGTGTTGCTGAAAAGGCAGGAGTGATTGTACTTCAACAAGGGAGCAACAAAGGTATTCTACAAGATATATATATGTTTTGCTGGGCAGCTACTAAAGGCGAAATTCCCATGCAGAATATGCTTAAAAGAAAAAAGTTTCTATGGGTCCGGTAGGTGTTCTTATACGGATTTTTGAGGGCAAAGAGATGTCTTATCAAAATTTCAGCTCTATTTAGGCCCTGTTCCATTTAGCTTTAGCTTTAACTTTCGGCTTTCCAACTCCTCACAACTTTTCCTTCTCCTTATTACAGCTCCTTAAAGTTGTTTTCAACTTTTTATAACTAACTTTAAACCTATCTTACAACTCCTTACAATTATTTACAACTCCTTACAACCTCATGGCTTAGAGCTTAAGGAGTTACCCTACAGCTAAACGAAGCGGGGTCTTACTCAAAAGATTTTGTACAATTGGTGTCAAGTGCTTAATAGTGGTACAAATTTAACTTTTTGGATTTTGCAGTGCACGAGAGCACGAGAGCATGAGGCATGATGTTTTTGTTTTTTCCCTTTTATACATGGGTGACATCACCTTGGCATCCTATTTATACAACTTTTGAAGGGGAAATTCCATTTGATAACCCTAAACCATGGCATATTTCGTTTGATCTTAATTATTTATACTTTTTCCAAATGGCGCACTCATATTTTAAAGAATCTCCACTAAGTATCCCTCTGTCGCTGACGCCATTAAATATTAATCAAAGTGACTAAAATATCATTAATATTTCTCTTCTTTTGTAATCTTTTATTTAACTTCTAATATCTCTCTCTTTCCACATCATTCCCTTGCATAGCAACCCACTTTTTTTCTTTCTCTCACCTTCCTTAAACCCCCTAAAGATATTTGAAACAAGGAATAAGGATTCTGCCCCTAAGGTCATAGAAATTCAACCATCACCTACGAGGAAAGCAGGACGAAAAGTAGATGTACACCAAGTTCAACAAGAAGCATTCAAACATGATCCACCTTGAACACTTCTCCATGTCCACACCCTCATCTTCCTCCTTCTGCACTCCTTTTGTTTGTAGTCGCCTTGAACTCCATCAAAGGAAGAGCCCAAACGCATTTTTAGGTAGGTCTTTTCTCTCTCCTTTAATCCCAATTATGTTATCTCTAAATTTTTCTGGTGATGTTTCTTAATCCTGCACTAACCTGCTTGGTGCCTCTAAAACTTGTCCCACCAAAACTGGAATTTGAGCCATACCATATGAGAAAATAACCCCTATTTTTGGTGGGTGAGGCTGAATTTTAGGAGAGAGTCAGCAAAATTGAATTGATATGAAGATGAGGGAAGAGATTTCTGATGGTTCTCAAAGTGGGAAGAGGAGATTCCATATCTTGATGAGCTGATGTCCACTTCTAAACCTCTAATCACCCCCGATCTCGCGTTGGCTTCTGATATCTGTAGCCTTGGTTCCGCCAGAAACACCCCAATATCTCTCCTCAACCACCGCCTCTCAGCCATCACGCCAGCAGCTATAGAAAACTTGATTCAAAGAGGAAAAGGATGACCCAAAATTTCTGATGGTTCTCAAAGTGGGAAGAGGAGATTCCATATCTTGATGAGCTGATGTCCACTTCTAAACCTCTAATCACCCCCGATCTCGCGTTGGCTTCTGATATCTGTAGCCTTGGTTCCGCCAGAAACACCCCAATATCTCTCCTCAACCACCGCCTCTCAGCCATCACGCCAGCAGCTATAGAAAACTTGATTCAAAGAGGAAAAGGTTGAACTTGGCTTAATTATAGCAAACCAAAAGGCAAAGTGGAGGCCCTCAAATTACTGGATGTACACCATGTGTTCAGAGAGAGCAGAGGGAGAATAGAGAAAGAGAAATTGAAAGATTCAAGCTTTGGGTTTCTTATGCTCAGGTTTGGGGTCTTCATTTTGGGAAGAAAATGAGATGTAGGGGTATTTTTGTAATACGAGTTATTGTTTTAACCTCTACCACAATAATAAGTCAAACATAATGTGCCACGTCATCACACTATTCACGGCGTACATATACACAAAATTAGGAGGTGATCTTGTGGGAAAAGTTTTAAAAATTAAGATCGAATGGAATTGGCCATGGTTCAGGGTCAAACAAGTGGAATTTCCCTAAAAAAATAAAAATACGGAGCAACGAAGGTTGGCTGGTAGGAAGCCAGAGAACCAAAGAGGACAGGACAAAGGGATGTAGTCATATTTACATATGCAGAAACATGAGGCTTAACATCAATCACTTGCAGATATGAAAGATCATGCAAACACACATATGCCCCCAAGGCCCCAAGCCTCAGCTAGTAGATCAACAACCAAAAAAAGAAAAGAACACTATTTTTCCATCACACTGTAGACACATACGCATTACCTTTCCCACAATTTCACGGATTTCATTTAGTTTTCCAGTTATTTTTGCCTCCAGAGTTTGGGCAGCATCGCAACCAGGCATGAGAGGAAGCTTCCCCTTACTGTAGAGCTGTATTAACCTATCACACTCTGCATAACCTTCCAATATTCTTTGTCTTTTCTGTTCATTCAGAGATTTGCCAGGTTGGACATCATCAATACCAATTGAAAACCCATGATTTCCTATCCACCTAGCACTGGGGCCAAGAAAATGAAGAATGTTATGCAGAAACTTAAACTTTGAAATGTTCACATCCACCACAACAAGGGCAGGCACAAAAACACATTGGACTGAATGACAAAAATTCCCAGTAACCACCTGAGTCAAGGCAGAAACAGATTTAGAACAAAAAACACTCAGACATCCATCGAAAGACCACAGAAAGTCATGAAATACTGACAAAAACTCTAGCCGTTATGTAGACTTTCTCACCAACAATTATAAGAGGAAACACTAAAAAAAAAGTCCAATTAACAATTAATCAAAACAAAACACAATATAACAAAAGGAATAGCAGACAATACATCATTTTAGATAAACTAATTCCTGTAGATAAACTGTGAAGAAAATTTTAGAGCCATAAAAAGGTACCCAAACAAATCAAAATTCGAACACTTGTACTTCTTGATCAGATATTAGCCCAAACCCCCACCCCCAAATAAGTAAGAAACGCCAGAGAGAAAAAAGGACAAAGAGAGTTGTGAATACCGGAAAGAGAACAAAGTAAGATATTGTAGTGCTGCAAGCTAATCCTTATGAGCTCAAGAGGAACAAAAGATCCTGTGCTACAAGTGTGAGATGTGAAGTGCAGAGCCACATGTCACGGATGCAAGGGGCACTACAACTAGTGCGGATCCTGCTTTCTGGGGGTCTAGAGAGGCCCAAATGTAGAGAGGCCAGTTCCACAAGATACACCAGAAAAAACAAAATTCAGAAAAAATTTTTGCCAAGTTGAAATCTTTTGAAAACATTTGATGATAGAAGCATCACTTAATATCGTCATGAAATCTTTGTTTTTTTAATCCAAATGAGCCACAAAGGGCAATACAATACAATGGGGAAGGGGGAATCGAACCTGAGACCTATTGTAAAGTCTTGACCACTAAGTCAAGCCCTCACTTGTATATATAGTCATGAAATCTTACATAAAAAGTAAATCAATAAATAAGTAATAAACACGCTTGATGAAACACAATCGAATTAATAAGACTACACAGCCCACTGAGAGAGCAATAAAACTTAAAATATAAGTCAAACAACAATAATGCTTGCTAGATGACTAGCCGCAAAAAACCCAAAGCACCAACTACTTAACATCTACCACTCCAATTCTAGACCTCCATAAACTCTTAATCCTGAGCCATGCCGTCCTTAAGCCTCTAATATGTCCTGTCTAATCACTTTGTTCCAAGTTTTCTTGGGTCTTTCTCTATCCCTCTTACAATCTAGATGGCCAATCCTTACTGCTCTATCTGCACAGAGGAGCATTTATATCTTGTGTTTTGATATGACCTAACCATCTAAGTCTAGCTTCCCTCATCTTATCCTATATGGCGCAAACCCACATTTTTCTCTAATAACTACATTCCTTATTCTCTCCAATCTTGTATGGACATTCATCTATCAGAGGATTCATATCTCTGCTACCGTCAACCTTTGCACTTAGGTCTTATTAACTCCAAACCATATAACAATGCTAGTCTAATCACCACAACCTTAAGCTTTCCCCTTTAGCTTTGCACTTGAATATTATCACACAACATTTCAGATGCATACCTCCACTTTAGCCAACCCTCCCTTATCTAATGACCAACCTCCACTTTTGAACTTTCTATACTATTGTATCACTAATGGTAACTTCCTCTGTCTCTTCCTCACTTCATTGAACTTACACTCTAAGTACTCCACTTTCAACCTCCTCAATCTAAACCCTTTAGACTCAAAAGTATCTCTCCATTTTTCTATAAGAAAAAATTTGAAGAAATGCATATTTTGCACAAAGTTAGACCATTAAGATATGTACTATGGACTAAATTATTTAATTAATTTGTGATTTTTCGTGAAAAATCATGTCAGCTCAAAACATTTTACCCAATAATACATTATCTCAATGGGTATAGGCCTCTAGGGTGTTTTTTAAGCATGTTCTTAGTGTAGATCATGCAAGACATTTATATCATTCTTTGTCCGCTGACAATCTCTCAACTTACACTCTAGGACAATTCCATTCAGAGAGATTGTCATGATTATATATAAATTTTAATGGCCCATCAGAGAGATTGTCACAACACTAAGAACATGCTTAAAAGAAGAAATGCATATTTTGCACAAAGTTAGACCATTAGGATGTTTAGTGTGGGAATAGTCCGCTGAAGACTGAGTTTCCAGATCTTTTTAGGATGGAGCATTTTAAAGAGGCAACAGTGCAGGATGTGGTGTCTTGCAGAGAGGACCACCCCCATTGGAACATAACTTTGTTGAGAAGCACTAGTGATTGGGAAAAGGAAAGTGTTCGCAATCTTTTGACTTGCTGATATAAAGGTTGCGCCCCAAGCAATGATGGGATTGTCTGGCCTCACAACTCTAATGGATCCTTTACCATTAGGATTTCATGTGATACACTTCAGGGAGGTTTGAGTTGGCCAGGTTTCCCAACCAAGGCTACGTGGAAACCTAAACCTCCAACCAAAGCATGAATTTTTGCTTGACCAGCAGTTAAAGATAAGATCCCCTCCCCACCCCCCAACACACACACTGGAGGATTGCTTAAAAATAAGTTTCATCTAGACAATCTATGTGTCTCGACGAGGAAGAATCAGCTGACCATCTACTTGATCATTTTCAATGGGTTCCTTTGCTTTGGCATTCAGAGCTCTCCTTGGTGGGTATTAGTTGGGTTCAACCATCAAATGTTAAAAATGTTTTGGTGGCATGGAGGAGAAGGTTGAAGACAAGTTGGGTTTTAGGAATTTGGAAGATTGTTCCGTTAGCTGTTTGGTGGAATACTGAGAAGGAACGGAATCGTCAGAATTTTGAGGGCAAAGAAATGTCTATTCAAGATTTCAAGCTCTACTTTTTGAAAACTTCGTATAAATGGCCTTTTTGGATCTCGTAGATAGAATATGCACGAGAGCTTGAGGGCATGTTTTTTTTATTTGCCTCTTTTGTGCATGGGTGACATCCCCCAGGTGTCTTCATTGAATACTTTTTTATTATTCATCAAAAAAACAAAAATACCATACAGCAAGGTGACTTGGAGGGAGAGAGAACGAGAGAGAGAGAGAGCAACAGAGAAAGCAAGAGAGAGAAGAGAGAGAAGAGAGATTCGGCCGGATTGAAGATATATCAAGCATTTTCACACTTCCCAGGATCCACAGCATTTCACGAGAACTTCACAGAAAAATTGGACAAAGCAAAACAAGGTTCATTAGAACCCAAAACTGCCAAGCATTTACCTCAATTTGGCTACCCGATTCTCTCCTTCTTCAGTGACATGTACATCATAGTCTCGAAGAAGAACAGAGTAAAGACCACATTTACTGCCACTCCCTGCCATAATCAACAAACAGCCAGATTACTGCCAAGAGCCAAGGAGATATAGCATAAAGACACCACATCTACATCATTCGGATATTCTTCAAAAAATTTCTTCTTCTTCTTCTTCTTCTCTCTCTCTCTCTCTCTCTCTCTCTCTCTCTCTCTCTATTTTTATTTTATAGGGGAGAGGAGAAGAAATAAGAAGGTAAAGGTATCATTTGCATAATAGTATGGTTTTTGTTATGTTTCTTTTTGGTTTGATAAAGGGTATAATCCCTTTTGGGCCGCAAACATTTAAAGTAAAAGCCCTCCCAACAAGTACGCTTCCGGGATGGTTTTTGTTATGTTATATGTGTATGTTTCATTTATTTATAAAATGTTTTTAAAATTCTGTGAAGTACTCATTTAACTTCGCTTAAACATTAAACAGCATCATCAAGTAAAAATAAAAGCATTTAAAAAAACTGACCTAAGGTAGCTTTTCCAAGTTGCCCACAAATTAGCTCACTGTTACGGAAATAAACAAAACCGTCATTTGGACACATAGTTTCCTCTCTACATGATGTCCTCCTGTCTTCAACTTTGGAATAATTCTTCTCCTTCACCATAAGATTCACAAAGACTCTCTTTTGTGCATTTTGCGCAAGAGAACATTAAATATTTGTTTACCCGTCCATAGCTCTATCGGCTGCAGTAGACCAAAAGCATTTGAATCAGCAAAACAAACGCAGGGAAGACGCACAAAACCTCTCTTAACAATAAGCAATAACAATGATGTCTGAACACCAAAAATTCAAACAAAGAGAGAGAGAGAGAGAGAGAAGGGAAGTAATTTCAATCAAATCAAACAATCACTCCCATTAGACACATAATCCATAGTTCTCGACTTTAAGCAGTATCCCACCACCACTTTCACCAGTCAAGAAGACAAGCAGTATCCATAGAAGAGGCTGCTAAGTTTTTTGTTCTCGTTGCAAATTGCAAGGGAGTAAAGGAAACCAAGATCACATGAGGGAAAAATGTTTCAGTTTCACGTGACCTTTTGTTTCCCTTTTTAGTTTTTACAATTGTTTTTCTTTATTTGGTCATGGACTACTAGTTTTCTTTATTTCATGGGCTTTCCATTTAGGTGTGTCCACTTTCAGCAGAGAAAGTCAATTCTGCACAAATGTTTCATCTTGTATTATGGAGGACTAAAGTGAAATACATCCTAGTCGTAGTAGGGAGTCAATCTACTATCAATCTCAATCCCAAGAAAACAACTTTTCTGCTATTCATGGGAAAGGGTACTATGTCTAGCCCCCTCCTGTTTCACTAACTCTGTTGCATGGTCTGGGCGAGGGCGGATATACGTTATCAGTGTCCCCAACAACCATTAGCCGAAATTTTAATATTAAACTTATTTTGCAAACCATATAAAATTCATTAAAAAACTCCATAAATTGTTAATGGACACCCACAAAAATTAGTTTGTAGTTACAAAATTCAAGAAAACTAAAAAATCGACGATAACAAAATTTGTAGATCCGCCATTGATCTGGGCTCCAACAATCCACAACACTTACTACTGGATTTTAGATTACCATTCAACCAGCCTTTGATTCGCTTATATCCAGCTATCCTTCTCCAATTTGTTACATGATCTCAACATCATCGGTTGACTCCTTTTATCAACTAGCATATCTGCCACACTTCTAGAGCCCATCTGAATATTTTAGCTAATTTACAAGGTTAAGTCTTGATTTTTAATAAACATATAACATCGAATGTTTTATTGCATGTCTAATCCCAAATCTTCAATAGAAATATTTTTACTCCACTTATGGAACTGACTATCCAGTTTCATGTTGTAAGACAACACCAAACATGGATCACCCCACATAAGAAATTCTACAAAATCACATTTTCTTGTGTATGGGTTTTCTTTTGTAGATAAAGATCATAGTTTTAACTTTTAACAGGTGGACAAACATTGATCAAAATTTCTAAATCTACCGTTATTTTACTCTAAGCATTTGTCAATATGAATAAAAAAAGACTCCTTAAATGAGGTATTAAATGGACATGAGACGCAATTGTAGTCCAGCGTTCGGACCAATTTCCTGGTGACTCTAACCTTAGATTGTGTTCCAATACATGCTGGTTTCTGGTGTCCATCCTTGTGGCATACTTTGACCCTAAGCTCGTTCAGCCACTGGAAGCCTTTTCAACCCAGATAACTATGGTTCGATTTATAAGTGACATTGGAGCCAAATGTTGATGCTTCTAAAGGATTAAAGCAATACAGAAGGAATTTGTGAAATCTTATGGTAGTTGGGCATCCAGATAAAGTAGAAGAGGCTTTGGGAACTGCAGAAAAAGTCTCAGAAAATTTTGCCCAAGAAAAATAGGACGGTTGCGGCATATCTGAAATTTTTCATCAAAAGGTACATTATGCTTATTATTTGAAGATAACTGGTCTCGAATATGTCAATACTCTTGAGTTAACTTTATGTGATATCAGGAATTATTTATTTAGCAGTAATAAATTCAGAAGTACAATGAAAGTCTATTCGAGCATGGTAATTTAGAAAACAAAAAGACCCCAAAAAACATACACACACACACAAAATATGCTTGCTGCTTTACAATTGAGGCCACACCTCAAAAAAAAGACCCCAAAAAAATACACTACCAACTTTTTATGGCCTCAAATGTTGAAGAAATGCCTGTAGCAAATGCAGTGGT
This sequence comes from Talinum fruticosum, assembly GCA_021018815.1. Lineage (NCBI taxonomy): Eukaryota > Viridiplantae > Streptophyta > Magnoliopsida > Caryophyllales > Talinaceae > Talinum > Talinum fruticosum. The sequence continues at coordinate 2,893,074 of JAITYX010000036.1, read as the reverse complement.
TAATGGTTCTAGCAATTGAGGCCACACAATTATGGATTTGAACTCAGACTTCAGGAATATAATGACGAAATTATCTAGGTTATACAGGTACGGTAATGGTGCACAAAGGCTATAGGAGTAGGTGTGGGAAAAGGATCCTAAGCTGTCTTTTCTTGGTTATTTTTTCCAGTCTTACAGCAATGGCACCCATGTACCGAACTCTTCATTTCACTTCAATGTTCAAAAACAGCATCGAACACCTGAGACCCCAATATCAGTATATCAATTTTATTTTAGAGTTTCTACCAAAAACAAGCAAGATTTTCCGACAGTAGGAGAGACTGGTGACCAAACACCGATTGCGCACAAGTCCGTGAAATGCAAAATGGAGGCCAAATAAGTGGTTTTGCCACCCATAGTTGCACTAGTAGGATCAGGTGAAGTGCAGGTAGAATGTCATACTTCGTAGCAGTTGCGGAAACTAGTTTCCTTCTGGATACGTTTTTTTCTTTTTCTTTTTTTCTTTTTACCTGATATGGGGTTGGATAATTTATAGATACCGCGTTTTTGATTTTACAGCAATGCTATTTTGTGTGATTCAATTTTATCAGGACTTCTGGTCCACTTCTATTTTAATTTCATCTCTTATATTAGCAAAATGCAGCTTTTCTAATCGGGGAATTACAAAATGGAAAGACGACGAAGAAGAAGAAGCAGAGACGTTTCCCCACTACAGGGAAGGTTAAAAAACAAAAGCATCAATCCGCACATAAGAGACAAATTGGCACATTATTCCATTCTAGAAAAAAATTCTAGCCTTGAACACGAAAACACAATGCAGAAATCGTCTACAACTTTTAGAATCGAAACCTGGAATATCCAATGAATAGCAATATGATTAGAACCACAAAAACTTTAGATGGTTTATTAGTTTTTAACATACAAAGTCATAGCATACACTCTAAAGCATATCAGAAGATTCAGAACATACCTTAATCACTGCTGGGGTTGGCAAATCAATCATGTCCATCCCATTTCCCATATAAGAACATATTATTGAGAATGTTCCACGATCGTAAAACATGTCCCTCCTTGTAACTAGATAAGAAGTTGTCAAAAAGTCTTGCGTGGGAGCAACCAGCATGGCTCCATTTTTTGGTGTGCACAGGTTGTTTAGCACCTGCAATGAAAGAGCACTCTTAGTCAAATAAATGTAGTCAAGCACAATGTGGCATTATCAAGTGTAATCAAGGATATGTATTATGCTTACGCATCAAGTTAAAAACAATGCTCTCTTCCGATGGAATGCAATAAACTATATTTGCTGCAATTCCTAGTAGTATGACATCGAGATAACTCACAGAGATCATCCGCTATACACTGCTATTCAATAAAGTCTTGGAAAATAGAGGAAATTTTTTTTTTATGCAACTCTTATGAATAACAACACTGGAAGAGTATTGAAATCAAACTCTAAAGATAAATGGATTGATATATAATCTAGATAACATAACTAATCATAAATTACAAGCATTCCTCCAATTAACTTCACAACAGAACAGACCTAGTACAATCAACTAATGTAACTAAAGTACAACGTCAATCAGACAATCAGTTACGAGATTTAAATTGAACAAATGAGAATGTGTACTGACTTAATCACTAAATAGCCAATCTACAGATGCTTCTGATCAGGAATACTGACAGAGACCATTATGCTTCCAAATTACAAGCCTCACCATATAAGTCTCACAACTCTGCTTTGAAGAGGAATGGGGACAGCAGCTAGCAGAAGAAACAAGTTATAAGTCATCACCTTCAACAAGAGTAAAGAGGCTCAGGTTTGATGATAACACAAGAGGCCTTCTAAAAGGTGATGACGAATGTATTCTGAAGGTGGGGATTTAATATTATAGAGCCTAAGGTGAATTCCTTCCATGATGTGTAAGAAAGATGAAAGCGGGTCCCATGTAACTCATACTTTCTACAAGCCTGTGTGAAACCTTGCAATCAAGATATTAACTTGAAAACAAGTTACATGAAGAATATGATATACTTCGCAGATGGGGAAACTGGCAATGAGATTATAGCATTTCTAGATGAGCACATTCAACGTAACGGTCTGGTCAATTTGCAGAGGCAACAAGGAAGGTGCTCACAAACAGGGTTTTAATCTTGATAAGTTAACTCAACAAAAGAAACACCATCTATGAAACTTCTTTCCGGGAACTGGAATAAAGAACCAGAAAGCTTAGGCATGAGTACAACACTACAACTACTACATAATAACATATAGTCTTATAATAAGATAACATGACATCCACAATAATTTAAGATTCATCACAGGAATGTACCAAATGGGTATCAACCTCAGAAGCTAAAAACTAGTGAAAGTTAAGCAGCTGTACACAAATACTAGTTGCGAACAACAACTAGCAAGAAATTCTCTCGTCCTTAACTAGCGCCATTGTCCCCTTTCATTCACATGCTGTCTCTAATCTCCTTCAAAATTTGTCTCTCATTACCGCACTTATCCAGGCAACAGGGGCACCCGACATTGCCACCGACCATTGTAGCCTGCTGATGGTGGCTAAGGTTCAACAGTAGTCTAAGTGTAGGAGAAGAAGAAGGAAGGGGGTGGTGAGAGCAGTGTGGTACTTTAATGTTAGGAAAAACAGAGGTAGAATGGTCAAGTCAATTTTCGATTGTGCTTAATTTTATTTCTTTGCCGTCAATGGCATACTACGTATATCAATTGTTAATTCTCCTTTATCTAACATCCATATTAAGTTCGCATGAGAAGTGCCTGAAGGTGGTTTACACTTGATCCATGTTCGTCATAAATATGCCTACTATCTGTATCTATATGTCTACATATCTAAATGGGTGTCAAGCGACAATTATGCACATATAATCCCCTCCGGCCCTCCCCAACCCCGGGGGGCTTCAAATCAAAGCATGGTAAAGGAGAGAGAATTTCAGCATCAAGTACATAGTAACCTAGAGACCGAGACAGGGCCTCAAACATGTGCATCATCATACACACATGAAACACATATGGAGCCAGTGGGGGAGGAGGACGAAGAAGAAGACAGGCGTAGCAGCAAAAAATGCATATAGAGGCAAATAATTATAAAACAAAGAGAAAACAAGAAAATAAACACAATCAACAACATTACTGTAGTACACCAATAGTGTTAAAATGAGCGAGAGAGAGAGAGAGAGAGAGAGAGAGAGAGAGAGAGCATATCCAGTGAGAACAAGGCGTTAAAATGAGAGAGAACATAAATCTGAACCGTTAATTTTCAATCCAAGGGGCAAAGCATGCCATGTCATCTATCCCTCCCCCTAATAGAGGTGAAAGAGAAAACAGAAAATGCTTGAACTTCCCATTCACGATCTCTCTGTCCCCACCCACCACAGCACCCAGCACTTGGTTTAGCAGCGGACGCTTCCACCAGCAAACCCCTTGGATGTGAATATGGCCAGATTTAATTGTGGCACTGGTACTGCACATTTCTCTCTCTGCAACTATGGATGGACTTGGTGGATTCTCCAGTGGCAAAGAAAATCCAGAAGGAAAACGGGGAAATTTGGGGATATCTCAACCTTGTCGGAAAAGGCATTTATTTCCAGCGAAGCTATAGTGGTTTCATGGTGGTTGGGCATCACTGAACAAGAAATGAGGTCACGGGATGCAATTCGGCAATGCTAAAAGTTCGCCAGTCAGAGAAAGCAAACCGGTGGCGGTGGAGGTGGAGTAGATCTTTGTGGAGGCCGGAGTATGCAGTGGAGGGCAGCATGTGGTTGGGGGCTACGGGTGGGGGTGGGATTTATATTTCTCATATCTCACTTTAACACATTGTTTTCATCTCTCTCTCTCTCTCACACACACACACACACATACACACACACACACACACACACATTTACACACATGCACATATTTAAGGGGCCTGAAAGAATTTCAGCATATTGTACTAGGTCCTAATGTCATTTATTTTGTGTATGAAAAAACTTCTTGATTGTAGCGTGGATCCCAAATGTGTCAATAAGACCTTAGTTGCCCTTATCCCCAAAACAATGCCACTAATAGGATGCTTGATTACTGCTATTTTGAAACAATCAACGAGGACAATCATTGTAGAACAGATTGACTATTTTTCCATAGTGACTGGGTTTCTATTTAGGAAGCTTGCTTTACATTCTCACAATTTAACATCATTAGTAAAATAAAATTTGTCCTCAAGAAAAACAGGGAAATCAAATAGTGCCAAAGAACAAACAACCTGAACTACAAAGACAGAAGCATGAAAAGTTTATTACAAGGCACAAAATGCAGCAAGAAGCTACAAACACAATAAGAAATTCAAGACTCATACTGGATTCAAAAAACGTAAAAATATGACAAGCCAAAACTATAACAAGCAAAGAAATTCAGCTTACCCCCATCAATGCAAAAGCTTCACTTCGAGCCTCTTCTGTTTGAGGAACATGCACATTCATTTCATCACCATCAAAATCAGCATTAAATGGATTGCAAACAGATACATTGAATCTCAAGGTTCTCCCAGGCATTATTTTAGCCTGGAAGTGCGGATTCATTCATCAACATTAAACATTAACACAGTTAATTAAAACTAAAGTGCAGCAAAAAAGTTGAAAATATAGTTTCACCGTAAAGCACATAAAAGACATTCTATGTAAACTTGGTTGTCTGTTGAAAAGAACAACATCACCATCCTCTAGGTGACGGTGAACTATGTCGCCAACCTTCAGTTCATCAGCGAGCCGTTTTAGAGCAGAAAAAGATAAATCGCTGCAAGGAAGCAAGAGCATCTCACCAGATGAATCTACAAACAATTTACAATCTGCAGGATATAGGGAATAATTTGTCTCACCTTCTATCACCATTGGGTTCTTGAATAAACTTTGCACCTGGATATTTCTTCGGACCATTGCGCACACAGTGCTTCAACTTTTCTATGTTGTATTGGTTGACTTGGTCTGCATACGTTAACGTCATTGCCATCAGCTGTGGAACTCCGATCTGCAAAGAGGAAAAGTTATATGAAAACTTTCTTAACATACACTCAGTTGAAAGTCGACAAGATGTCAAACCTCTGTGATTTTCAGATTAGGATCTGGTGATATAACAGTACGCCCAGTGAACTCAACACGCTTTCCAGATAGGTTTCCGCGAAAACGTCCCTCCTTTCCCTTTAGACGTTGAACTAACCCACTCGATGGTTTAGGCACTGTCGAGAAAGTTGAAGTAACACGTACATCACTGTTTATGTATTGCGCGACTTCGTCTTGAAGATCACTCCAATAACGCTAAACAATACATTAGTCAGTTTCCAAATTACCATCAAACTTGCTTACATGATTAGAAACAAAGACATAGTTCTTAAACAATAATGACAATGCAGTTATCCAATATATATGAAAGAATCAAACTTATAAATTTGGAAGGTAATCAAATTTGCCAGCTAATGAAAGAATCAAACTAATAAACAAATACATAGTTCTTTCATCAAGCTAATGAAAGCATTAATCATTCACGAGAACACCATCTCCTCTAGTACATTTTATTATAACACAGAGGGGCCAACTGCAAAGTGACAGCAAAGAATTCATAGATCACCACATTCTTTTATCAATTTAAAAAGAATATACAGTCAGAATAGCTTCAGCTGAAAATTGACTAGGCACAGAATCAAGCTGTATCACTGCAGAAATCCTACAGAAGATCATGGTTCCTTTTCAGGCAGATGTAGGATGCAGAGTTTTATGAGTGGTACAATTTGTAACTAATTACAGCGCAGCAGGAATCTATTAAAAGAATCTCTGAGATCATAAAAGAAACCTGCAGAACTTGTATGACAATGAGTAGTGCATATGAAAGTGATACAGTACCGTTCACACTACATTTTATGCTTACGCCACTGACATTCATAAATGGTATGCCATACATGCAGGCAGTCAATCGACTCAACTCAGGTTCACTAATTCACATCCTGGTATGGTTGGCGGAATTTTTCACGGCATCACTCTGATCGGAGGGGCAATAACAAATATAAATTCTATAAACTGTTTTCACCAACAGAACTCCAGATTGATTATTCAAGAATAAATTCAGAAAATCTTATGAGGAAAACCAATCTCTATGTCAGGGTTAAGTTGATTTGTCGTATAACCAGCCATCAGCGTGGGTTGGGAGGGGGAAGCAAGAGAGAGAGGAAGGGGAAACAAAACAAAGCAGACAGTTCAAAGCTGGCGCACAATATATCGGAAGGACACTTCAGAGAGAAGGTGATGTTAAAGTCTTAGACATGAACCTAGTTAGTATATCTCAGATTGTGTTCCATCAACAAGGACAACGTAATTGCCAACTATAGTAAATTACTCGATCGCAACCCTAAAACAATTGCACAAGATCAGCCTCCCAACAAGCTTGTTTATTCATCGTGTTTGGATTGCATCCATACTAGGAGTCAAAACGGATATCAAGTCATGTTTTGGTCACATTCAAGCTAGCTTATAAGTTCTGGTAAAGTTTTGGTCGGCAAAGATTTGAAAAACAGATAATATGACTGTCAAATCAGGTGAATACTGAATCACGCCGATGTTGGATTACGTTGTTGACCTTCACTTGTAAACCTATCATCAAAATAGATTAAAATCAGGTCCATCCAGTTTGGTTCTTCTTTTAGGGTACAATAGTTGAATCTCACGTTCAGCCTTTGCAAATTGGATTACATTATCAGGTTGAAGTCTACTCTAATCAGCAATATTGTAATTTGTAACTACAAGAGACCGTTGTTCCCCACTAATGCAGGGAAAGAATTTGTGCAATGTATGAAGCTCTCAAAGTGGCTTTGGCAGTTCCTTTTTTTAAAATGCCAAGATCAGGATGCTCTTTGGAGAAAAGTGGTCATGATCAAATATAGAGTTGATAAATTTGATTGATGGGAAAGAAAAGTCTTCATGCACATGGGGTGGGTTATTAGAAATCTATTTTAGCAGATTTGGACAGTTTAAGTGTCTTGTTCACTTTGAGGTTAAGAACGGGTCGAGGGTGTTGTTTGGAACGATGTATGATGTGGAGATCAGCCTCACAAGGTTGTTTTCCACATCTTATTAAGATGCTCATTTTAAAGAGGCAAAGGTCCAGAAGGCGGTGTCTTTGGACGGTCAGCATAGCCACCACTAGCACATCACACATGAGAGTTCTGTGTTATGGCAATCATGAGATTGTTTGGCCCCATGGCCCAAATAGTAACTTTTTGGTGGAGTTTTTATAAAAGGCTTTATGAGGGGTCTAATAGTCCTGATTTTCCTGCCAAGGCTATCTGGAAATCTAATATACCTATGAAAGCTTTCTTTTTGCTCTGGCAGCCACTAAAATAACACTTTCTACAAAGACATTCTTAAAACTTTAATGGATTTTTGGATTGAAATAAACCATACATTGGGGGGGATGGACGATTATACACCCTACTTTAAAGTTGGATGGATGTACACTGTACTTGGGGGTATTTATTTTTCTAAACCAACACCGAGTTAGCGGGTATTTATTTTTTCTAAACCAACACCGAGTTAGCGGGTAGCAGACTCGGTTACATGCTGACATGGCAGGCAGAATTGTTATTCCAGGCTTGATGGTCATGTGTGTTTATTATTGTACCCTTATTTTTCAAGTCATAATTGCCCCCAAATGACTCACTCGGCTTTCTCTTTCTCTCTCTTACTTTATCTGTCTCGCTACTTAGCGTGCAATCGAGTCTGTCACCCCTTAACTCGGTGTTGGTTTAGAAAAAATAAGTACCCCCAACCCAATTTTAAAGTAGGGTATACAATCATCCAAACCCCCAAGTAAGGTTTATTTTAGTCCAAAACCCCTATTTTAATCTAGCAAGTAGGTGTTCCATATGCCTTGAAGAGGAAGAATGGTCGATACTTCCTTACTCGTCGCCATTAGGTCTCTTCCCTTATGCGTCTCTCTCTTCTTGACGGGGATTAATTGGGTTCAACCTGCTACTGGTTTTTATTTTTTTGATAGCTAATAAAAAGTTGCAATGTGAAGGATGTTTTGGTGGCGTAGAGAAAAAGAATAAAGTAGAGTTGTACGAATTTGGAAGCTAATTCTATTGGCGTTTTAGTGTTGTACTAGAAGAAAAGAAATTTATTTATGTTTTAAAGAAAAGTTATGCACTTACAGTAAATCAAACTCTGTTTTTGACTTTCGGTGTTTTAATGAGTAATAAAAAATTGCATTAAAATGAACCTAAGGGGATAAGTTTTGAGAACTTTGTATGGTTGGAGATTTATTCTTGATTGTGGTACAAAGTTTTCTTTTCGGATTTTCAAGATGACCACATGATTTTTAGAACTGCCCCTTGTGTAAATGGGTGCATTTCCTTGTTGTCTTATTCATGTACTTTCTGATTACTCATTAAAAAATGAAAGTCGTAAAATGTATGCCTTATGCACAACAACAAAAAAGTTATCCCTACAGAACTCAAGCTGCTCACCTGAATTATTGTGGGCCCCCACATATACTAACCTGTGTAGCAAGTCAAGGAAGTCACATGATGTGATTTTAAAATGAACCACAACAATCAATCTGGTTAATAACAGCCTGCAATGAGCTACCCTTTTGGTTTCAAACGAACAATACTTAACAACCTATCCCAAAGGACGTTATAGGCCATGATTGGTCCCATTTCCACAAAGGCTATTTGCATTTTCAAACACTCTATTATAACTCAAAGTTCAATACATGGATACTTTTCGGTGATTCCTAATCTTCTTTGCAATTGTATCACATACTAACATCTTCTCTTACACCCCTTCCATAAATAATTCAGGGAAATTTGTAAACAAAAAGGTGCTAGCTTAAAAGGGATTTTTGGCCACATCATTCGAGTGGGCAATTTTTCTGTTTAGAGTTTCTTAAAGAGATTTTTGAAGGTTTGAATCATTTTTGTTTTCGAGATGAGGCAATTTGGAAGCCTAAAGCTCCCACCAAAGCATGCTTTCTTGCTTGGGCAGCCACTTTAGGGAAGATTCGAACTGAAGACATGCTTAAAAGGAGAAATTTTAAGTTGGCTAGTAGGTGTGTGATGTGTTTAGCAGAGGAAGAATCTGCTGCTGACCACCTTTTCATTCGTTGTCAGTGGGTCGCCGCTTTATAGCACTTGTCATTTTCTTTGATGGGGGTTAGTTGGGTGCAGCCTTTAATGGCTAAAGATGTTTTGGTGGCGCGGCAAAGAAGGTTGAAGAAGAGCTGGGTTCTAGGTGTTTGGAAGTTGATGCCTTTAGCTATTTGGTGGAGCACATGGAAGGAGAGGAATTGCCAGATTTTTTAGGGCAAGGCAAGGTCCTTTGAGGATTTCAAGCTTTACTTTTTGAGAACTTTGTACAGTTGGAGTGAGGTTCTTGATTATGGTACAAAGTTTACTTTTTGGGAATTTTGTTGATACGATTACTGTCCAGAGCTTGAGGGCTTGATTATTTTGTGTTTACCCCTTTTGTACATGGGCAACACCCCGTGGTGTCTTTTAATACATATTTTGTGATTACTTATCAAAAAAAAGGTGCTAAATTAACAATGATTTTATCAAAAACACAACGTGAAAACTAACTTAGACAAACAATTGAGAGAAATAACAAAGAGAAGAATGCAACTCTTCACAAATGGTGCTTGAGGGTTTGAAGGCACCAAAGAGAACTATAGTGACATAGGAAATTTATGGTGACACACCAACAATCTCACACCATAGCATTGTGATTCCGTCCTATATTAGGAATTAGTACATACACTTTCTTGCTATTCGAAGGGTTTTCTATTTAGGTAGAGTTCACGAAACAACCTCTCAGCAATCTACGAGTCAAGAGGAAAGACTACTACATCTAAACCCTCCCCGCCCCCTAACACACACAAAAACGCATAGGCAAGGCTCTTGGTGCTTGGATTTGGATTTAGATATAGTTCAAATTTGATTAGATCAAGAAACTAGGATTGAACTATCTTTTTCAATCTAAGCATAGATTAGGTATGTTTACCAACTCCTTATGTATGTACCTAAGAGTTTCACTACACACATCCGAGCCTCAAGAAGCGAGGTCCATATCCAAATCCTAAAAACAAGCATCTCAACCTCGAAAAGTCAAGCTTAGCCTTGGAACAACCCAAGCTTAGGTTTGAGCCTTGGGTGAGCTGAGCTCGCAAAGCTACAAGCTGAGCCGGATCCCAAATGCAAAAACTCATGAGCCAAGCTTCAAGCTTGGCAACTTGTACTAGGCTCGAATACAGTAATACACCCCCAATCTTAATGTCTGGCATTCACAAAATCCTCTTAAAAATTTACCCAAGACTTGAAATTAGTCTTCAGTGCTAAAAAATGTCCATCAAAATCTAAACTAACATCTAATAAGGTCAAGAGCAACAAAGATCTGTAGGATTACCTTCAAAAATTTAAACCAGTAATTTCCACCTTCCATGCACCTCTTAAGACAAGTGTTTGCTTCAATGATTCTATTTAACCATACTGTAACATCATCTTCTCGACTAGAAGTGTTGAAAGTGTGGAGGAAATGCAATTAGAAATACGAATATCAAAATAGGAAAATAAATGATTAGGAAAGAAAATGAACGGTAAAAGGATAAAGAATTACCCGACCTGCACATTCTTCCATCCACAAGACTAGAAGGACGAATGATCACTGGAGGAACAAACAGGTCGATAATTATAAGCTTCTCAGGTCTATCATTGAGATAGAGTAACTTATAATCCTGCAAGATAACAAAATGTGAGAATGAAAGAGCTTAGAATAGACAAAAGAAGATTTAACACTTCCACCCAACAAACAATAGAAAGTACTTTTTAAGTAAGTCTATTTATAAATACACATCTTTACAAAAATTGCCAAATTACCATATAATTCAACCGTTGTTAGTGTATGTGTATATATGATTATTAACAAGTACATGATTATATATGCATGTGTGTGTGCCCATAGTATATCTCTCTCTTGAGAATCTCTCTGGTGGGGGAGAGGGAGAGAGAGAGATCTTGGCAGATTATCTCCGTCGCACATATCATATATGTTATTCTACTATAGTAGCCTAACTTTGATCTCTCCAAAACCCTAGATCCCTAATCTGTTATTCTATGTGAAAGCTCCACAATCTTCCACTCCCACCATCCCCAATTTGAAAGATCAACTAACCTTCATCACTCCTTGGCGGCATTTAGCACTCTAAATACCGTTTTGTGGATGACAGTGACAACAGCAAGGTATGGATAATGATATGATGTTTACTCTTCCATTTAAAGAGTAGCCTTAGATTCGGTCAAAAAAAAAAGAGTAGCCTTAGATCAATTCAACTACTCTATCTCTCGAGTTCCTTTAATGACTTTGACTTATCTCTCTTCGACGACAACTTAGTCTTTTTCCAATTAGGTGTGAGTCTATCATTCTCTAATCTTTAATTTTTGCTGATTTCTTTTGTTATAATTTTAAATTTCTACCCATAAATTAGTTTCTTTACTGATTTTACCCCAGCCTTATTTATCTTTCATTAATGTTGTTCAATAACAATTCTTTTCCTATCTTTCTAGATTTTCTTTATAAAATGTGATGTTTCTAGTTTGAAAACACAATTTTGATAATTTATCTTTCAAACCTTTGCAATAATAAATATGTGTTTTTCATTCTCATGTTCGCTTAATTTGAACCTTGTCATTTTGTCTATAATAGAAAAACATGCAAAATTGTTCTACCCTTCCATTTTTGCTTAATCTATTCAAACATAAACTATAAGTTCATCCTTTCTATTTGAGCAATAATTATACATCCCCCACCCCGACCCCCAAAACACGAAGCTTCTTTTTCCGTTAGAAGCTATGGCTTCAAAGGATTTTTATTAAGTCGGGGATTCAAAGGATTGCAATTCAGTACTGTGGAAATCAACTCATTGCTGATGAAGATGGCAAAGGGTCATCCAAAAGTGAAAATGGATCGGGACTTGGCAAAACTCCGCTTTGGAAGATTAGGATGAGAGTAAGTTGGCTCTTCTCTACTTGGATATAAATATGAGCTTCTTTTGTTTGTGTTTCGCATTATTTGTGAGGCTCTATGGCTTCGGACTTTAGGTTCCGGTTATCTAATGATTTTAAAGTTTAAACTGTTAGTATAAGACTTTGGTCGATGGTCCGTAAATGCCAGGTACTATTAGCACGGTACTCTTGCATGGCGTTAACCCCGTAGGTACTTTGTGTTGGAGGCTTCTAATACGCCCTATGTTAAAAACAGGTGAGAACTTCGGGTTTTGTGGACTGGCTACTTCGTTAGTGTTTCGCATTATTTGTGAGGCTCTATGGCTTCGTACTTTAGGTTCTGGTTATCTAATGATTTTAAAGTTTAAACTGTTAGTGTAAGACTTTGGCTGATGGTCTGTAAATGCCCGATACTATTAGCACGGTACTCTTGCATGGTGTTAGCCTGGTAGGTACTTTGAGTTGGAGGCTTCTAGTACACCCTATGTGGAAAATGGGTGAGGACTTCGGGTTTTGTCAACTGGCTACTTTATCTGGCAAATGGTACACAAGTCTGACTTTAAATTTTAGTGCTTTATATTATATGTAAAGGGGTAAACCAGTAAATCGGCAACCAGGTGATGCAGGATAATAGTAGAGGAATAAAAAGATATGGGAAGTCTAGGTTATATCACAATATTCACAAATCTCATGGAATTTGATAATTTTCTTATTATCTTCATAGGTATATTTTTGGCATATTTTAATATACGTAAAACAAAGATATTTTAGTAGTATTCTATCGAGATTTCGTTTTCTAGTTCATTAGGATAATAGTAGGTTTATATTTATATTTATATACTTTTCTATTTAATATGTTATCTTTTTGGTTTCCTAATGTTAGCTATCCTTTTATCATATAAACCCCTTTACGTTATTGGAGAAGGTAGACTATGAATCATATTTGAGGTGAGTTGAGTGAATTTGATAGTTTCGAGAATTTGGAATGTGTGAGCCACACCCCTTGCATTAGGAATTGCTCTCGGAGTGTCCTTCATCAACATGTTACCCGATCTTGACCTGTTTATTTAAATGGTTAATCAGGTTAAAATCAAGTCAAGTCCAATAATCATGGTAATGGGTCCATAGAGAGAGAGATCTTGCAAAATCACCATGGCAAGGAAGAAGAAAGCCTCGAACTTTAAGGCCGCCAAACAGACTATGAAGACGACCTTGGCACCATCTGTGACTCCAATTGCAACACTTGTGATTACTTCGATTTCGCCACCAACAACAGAGGTGCAGGTAGCCAATGGAATAGTGAACTCAGGTATGATTGTATCTCAATTGAATCCTTCATCAGTTCATGATTTGGAAGCTGAGAATAGGGAAGGGAATCCTAGACTACCAATAAGCTGAGCGATTACAAGCTCTAGAGGCTAATATTTTAGCTCGCAATTGCTGCTACAATTGATTTTGCTGAAGTACCAAATGCTGGTGTGAAGCTTGATTTTATTAAACCTATTAAATAAGAGGGACGGTTAACACAGAAGATTGAGTACTCAGATATTGAATCTGTAGTTGAGTAATTGGACTCTGCCTTGATCTGTAGAATATTGGAAGCAAATCCTCCATTGGCTGTTATGGAGGGATTTTTGAAATACAATACAGCTCACAAAAACCTCATTGAATCAGTTATACTGGCCATGTTTTCAAGATTAGGACACAAAGAAATGATAATGTATTCCAGATGGGGAACTAGGACGCAACAAAGAGTTGTCCAAAACATCAAGAATGGTATTTTATACAGATTTGACGAATTAGGCATTTAATATGTGGGAAAAAAACCCTAGAAGAACTTTGTCCGTAATTGAGGAAGTGATTGGATTGGTGAATGCTTGAACATGTTTCCACGTCTTAATTACAGCTTGTGTTTGTCGTAATGAAAATATAATTTCTTACCCAAAAAATGGTGTTGTACCTTTAACAAACGGGTCATGTTTAGGGGTTTTCAACTCGTTTAAGTTTGACATGAACAGGCACCAATTTGACCTATTTGCCAACTCTAAGCCCACCTATCCTCCGTGACCATTACAAAATAATAATGTAAATATTAACCTATTACCTATGCGTATCTACCAATCCATCTATCTAATTACCTATCAATTTATACTACAGCTATATTTTAAACCATACCTTTAGACATCCCTATACAGGGCTAGTGGAGTGGGCTGCTTACCACTAGAGAAAAAAAAAAAAAAGATGTACATGTATATTAATATATATCTACCTACCAATCCATGTATCTACCTTATTATCCATCTATATACTGGAAATACTTTTATATCCGTGTGTTGTATATGAACAAACTGTAGGGGGCTCAAAAAGATAGCATTCTACCTGCTCCTGCATATTTTTGAATAGTTCAAGTGCGTCCTTTGGATTTATAACAGAGGACACAAACGCCACACTTTCTTCATAAGCTTCATCTTCTTTATGAGCTTTGTAAACTATTTCAAATTCTAATGAAGTTTTTCCCCTCTTCACCTTGCCTGCAATACAAAGCAGTTGGGCAACATACATTACTTTCCACACTAGATAAACAAGCATACAGCAACCAACAAGCATACACGGCCACCAACAGCGATAAGCATAATGTGCTAAACATAAAAGGGGTCATTGGGTAAAGAGCTGTTTGAGACCTTTTTCTTAAAAAAGAAAAAAGAAAAAGAAACAAAAAAGGAAAAGATTGATTTGGAACCAATAAGCTTTTTGACCAGTCTTCAGCATCATTTGTTAAAGAGCTGTTTGAGAGCATTGTTTGTACAAAACAGATAATTTACCAAAAAACACTCTTCTAAATAGCATTCTGGAAATCGTTTAGCAGGATGGATAAATTAAAAGACGCTTATACCCAAAAGTTTCAAAATACTACTACAACCCACGCCATGGAATACTTATATTTTAGACTCATGTTTTAGGGCTTTTATACCAATATCAAGAACTACTATTATACAAAATTTGTAAGAAGTATGATGCATCATTTCTTCAGTCATCATAAACAGATTATTAATGCTAATTACATGTTTTTTATAATTTATTTTTAAGATTGATAATTTTAACAAATAACATATCTCAACTATATTTACATAATCAAGTAATATCATAAATATGACAATTTCTTGTTCATATTGAATAGAAAATTAAATAAAAAAGCAAATAAAAATCCGAGCACAAATAATCAACAATGCGATATTCGCTTCGCCACCCACAGCTCATCAGCTAGGCTCTAGAATACAAGCATTCTCGATGCAGTGCAACCTTTGTGGCTGGGCTGAGAAGAGCGACATTCATGCCCTTTTCCAAAGCCATTTTACGTGCCAAATATGGGAGAACAGTAAGTTCAGCTCATACACCTTAACCTGCTTGAAGACCCCAACTTGGGAGGTGTTTTTCAGGATGAAGGGACTGCTGGAGGTGGCGGAGTGGCAGGAACTAGTAGCGGTGGTATGGGGGTCTGGGCAGCGAGGAATGAAAGTCTTGTTTGGGGACGATGGGGTGAAGATGGATACGGCAGCGGACCGGGCTATTGGAGTGGCTAATATGGGTATAGGGAGCTGGTGGCGAATACATCGATGGAGGTAGGGAGAGGGCCAACGGGGTGGAGACCGCCGAGAGCTGGAGTTGTGAAGTTCAACTTTGATGCGGCTCAGCTAGGTGATTGGGGGCATGACTGGGGTTGGTGGTTTGTAACACCGAAGGTGCAGTGGTGTTGGCGAGTGTTCAACAAGGCCTTGGTTTTCTTGGACCGGAGGTTGAAGAAGCTAGGGCATGCCGCTTTGCGCTGACCGAGGTGGTGACGAGGGGATTCAAATGCATAGAGATTGAAGACGATTGCTTGTCTCTTATTTTGAAACTCAAGAAGAAAGCCTCGTTAAGTTCTAGTATTGGGTTTCGTACTATATTAGCCGGGACAGTTTATGAAATATGGAAGGAGCGATGCGCAAGGAAGTTCCAAGGTAGGAGTCGAGCGAAAGAGGTGATAGTTAGACAGATCCAATACACTTGCAGAATTTGGGCCGATGAGCATAATGTAAATTGGAGTGACTTAGTAATCTAAACTCAGTCACTCCATCATCTACTTGTACTTTTGGGAAATTAATGATAATTATTTACCCAAAAAAAAAAAGTTCTAGTATTGGGTTAATTGTGGATGATATTCTTCATCTCTGTAATTCCTTAGGTTTCTATGCTTTTTCTTTTGTTAAAAGGGAGGGGAACCGGGTTGCACATTGCTTAAGCACATCTCCAGCCCTCCGATTCGGATACCCGAGTTTGGCATGGAGAAGGGCCAGATCATGTCTTGGATCCGGGGAGTATGGATTATGAGTCTTATTTGACTTTGAATTAATAATATTACAGCAGCCCCCACCCCCTGTTTTCTTGATCAGAAAAAAAAAACATTTATGCATAAAAATGTACAAAAAGACCAAAGGAATAGAGACACCCATACTAACAGAAAACGTAACCCACTGAAAGTAGGCACACACTAACCAACAAACTAATCTACAGATATCCTAGTGCAGATCCCACCTACAACAAAAAACAATTGCTTTCAGCCTTATCCACCATAAGCGAAGAGGCTATTTCCAAAAAGAACCACAGATTATACTTTGATGGAGTTGGAAATCTTAAAAAAAAAAAAAAAAAACAGTGGAAAGAGACTAGAGAAATGGGACTATAAATAAGTGATGGTTGACAAAAGGATCAACAGTCTTAAGCACCAATAACAATGAGATGGCAAATTATTACTAGCAAAAATTATGTCAAGATTGATAAGCATTACAAAGAAAAGACGGAGAATGACATACTAAAACTATTCAAGAAAATAGCACCGACAAAAATTCGCCCGACCCAAATACCCAAACTTGTCCGACCTGGAAAAAATCGGGTATGGTCATCAATTATTCGTCCGAATTTTAAATTCGGAGACAATATTTTTCTATTTCTTGTTGTCCGAACCCGATTTTGACCCGAATTTATGCTTGTCTGATTTGTCTAACCCGGAAAAACCGGGTACCGCACAATATATTTCATCCGAATTTTAACATTGACCAATCTGTCTTATCCGAATTTGACTTGAACTCAAATTTTTTGTCATCGTTACAAGGAAACATAGGACTAAGATCAACAAATTATACTCTTCATCAGTTCTACATCTTCCTGCTTCAATGTTGCTGCAGTTGCCTAGAGCTTTAGCACATCAGTTGGAGTACTCCTTATCAAACCTTTCATACTGCTCACCAATGAAAAATCTAGCAGACTCTACATGTAATGGAACAAGAACATTCACAACTTACACAGCTTAATTTGCCAACAACCACACTTAAAGATTCATAGTCCAAAAAGAAAGGCTCCTGAAGAAATGAGATAGATTCTCTTTGCACCCATTTTTACCTTCAAATGAGGAAAGTCTTAAGAAGAAAAGGAATCGACTCATTGTCCTGCCACATTCTTATCACCTCTGGGAGTTTAACTGAAGCAAGCCAACTTCTGGGAGCAAGATCTTTGACTCAATCTATGCTCAGTCAGCTTGAACTTGACGTGCAATATGTCACAGCATAGGCATACACCACTCAAAACCTTAATCTAGCACCGAGCGGTTTTCTAATTTCTCATCTTTCACTAGGGTTTCAATTTTAATCTTACAAAAATTGAGAACAAGTTAACAAAGAATTATTGACAAGCTTAGTTGAAAAACACTAAGAGAAAAATAAATGAAATGGAAGGTCCCATCATCTCAGGTAGCAAATTGGATCCAATAAACCCTGCAAAGGAGAACTAATGACAAATACCCAAGAGACCAAGCCCATGGACAATGAACTAGGACTAGGAGGGCATCAGTCCTCACTGCTTCTTAAACTGAAAGTACTTCTTTAATCATATCCTCTCCGTTAGAATCTTGGGTATAGTAGCTGCCAAAGAAATGAAAAAAAGGGAAAGAGAAAAAAAAAAAAAAAGAAAAGGAAGAAAAAGGGAGAGGGGGAGAGGGGGAGGGGGAGAGAGCGCTTTGGTGGGAGTTCTATCTTCCAAATTGCCTTGACCTGACAGATAATCTGCACAGTTAGACCCTTATAGGATTCTATCACAACAGTTGATGGAAAAATCTTGAAGCATCATTCATCTAGGGGCTTGATCTGGTTACTCTTTGCAATTTTCAAGATCCCTCCCCAAGTTTTGATAGTTATTTTAACAATACAGGCAATTCTACAAGGGGATTATATTTGCAACACTAAAACTTTTGACTTAATAATGTGTTACCTGTCGGTCTCTCTGCTTGCAGGGTTAACTAATAAGGGTAGGCTACTTACATTTGGATATCCCCAGACCTCGCTAACCAAGGACCCACACTAGCTGCTATACAATTTAATGAATTTATGCCTTTAGAGGGTGCCACTCATGTAGAGTTATGAACCCAGTAATATCTCTACCAAGAACACTGGCACACTAAAAACGTCCACAACGTATTCACAAGTATTATGCCAAGAATACACCAGTCAATGATACCCTATCCCAACAGCATGAACTGCCAAAAAGATTTACATCCAACTTTTTAAACTTAAATTGGTACAAACTCCTATATTATGGAAAACCGGCACAGTCAGTACAGCATTAATAACTTTGACCTCAAGAGCTTACTATGGCCAGTCTGATATACCAACTCCTTTTGCTCGGACTCAGAAACTAAGATTATAGAATAATAATGAAGGGACTCGGCCCCAACATCAAATGATTTATAGAATTTCTTTTCTTCAATGTAATTAAAACCTATCCACCAAGGTAATTCTGGATTCATCAGTTGGTAATTGCAGCCACCATTTCACAAAGAAAGATTGACAAACTACATAAATAGAAAGAGTTTAGCAACAGTGTAGTATGACAGAAGCTAAGCATAATAGAAAAAGAGGCAAGAAAACACACTGAAGCAACTCAAGGAAATAGGACTATACCATTCACATATCCACATCTTAAGCACTTCACTTCTGCTTTGCTACCACACATCTTTACAATCTTTTTCTTCAGATCAGTTTTCTGCAGTGCATCTAGCTTGGGATTTCGCATCTTCTTTAAATACTCCCTGTATTGTTTTTCCGAAAGCAAGATTCGGGAACAACGCTGTCAAAGTATTAATTAGGCAAATTTCAGAAGACTTTCCTGAGAGCCAGTGAAATCAGATACACAAACATAACCAATTGATTTCAACAGTATTTCATTTACGCATACAACTTGGGATTTCAACATAACCAATATAAGTTAAGCTCCCTAGACCGACCAAGAATGGGATCCACACTGTGTTCTGGCTATTAGTAGCAGGCCACATGATGCATCGCACCTCAGTAAGCCATATTCAATCCATCTAACATAATCAACCACATATGATTTTACATTATCTAGAAGAAGTTACGCCTTCTGTAGCCTCTGTTCAGCAGTTCACATGTTAGTACTATATTCCTATACTACAAGAAGATTGCTCATTTGATTTTTTTTTTTTTAAAAGCACATTCATCGTATTACTTGGGGCCTCACAACTCACCAATTTTTGAGAGACATGCAATTATTATTCTCTACCTAAAAATTAATGTACTTTGCTAAGCATACTGCAAAAGATCAAATGAATAAACAGAAAGGGCCCAGTGGAGAAACAGAAGAAAGAAACTAAGAATAAATACATAATCCCAAGTGGGCATATTCTATTGATAATATAGTTATACAGATCCATACTCCATATCATACCTTACATATACACTTCAAAACATCTAGAATGGCAGTAGCGTAACCAACGTTGAAAACAGGTAGCTCAAGCTTCAAAAGTCCATAATGGCCTGGGCAGTCGTTGATGTTTGCCTGACATATTGGGCAAGGACCACTGTTCCTGTTTATGGGTCCCTGCAGCGAAAGAGCATGGTCAGGGTTGAATACAAATGTACACATAATACACAATATGCATCAAAAACTGAATAAATAAAACAAGCGCTACAGATGTCAGCATTATTATGGAGTAACAGAGCAGTATCTTCATAAATCATGTCCAATTTGATGAAACCAGTTCAAAATTAAGCTTGCCCACTCAATAGTACCTCAACCCACCCCTCCCCCGGCCAAAAAAAAAAAAAAAAAATCCTACCTCTAAAGGCTCTAACAATCATATTCCGTTTTTCTGGTTGTCATTGTCTTGTGCATTCGAGAGTTTTTTTCTTTTTTTTTTTTTGGAAAATGAGGTGCATTCCTAAGGTTTTTTTTTTTAAATTCCAGCGCGTTAAGACCCCTCCCCTCTCGGGGCCTCTTTTTCTCTTTTTCCTCTCTCCCTCCATTATCAAAGATTTTATTCCAGAGCAAAGCCATGGATTTTTCTCCAGAATTCCACCATGAATATGAACAACAATATGCCAAATTGCATCAGAAATAAAAGGGAGTAGAAAGCAAACCAATTTGGGATCCAGGAGGCCCTCAGACTTTGGCGTTCCCTGTCTGTCACGGTATCCCCCGTTCCGCACTTCAACTTCAGCAACTTTACTCATCTCAATCGCAGAAAACATCGAAAACTTGATACTTTCACTGCATAGATAAAAATCCAAAGGATTAAAATGCACATTCATGATCGAATCGCGCTAAATTCAAGAAAACGAGACAAAAATTCACTCACATTCGGCGAGGCTCGTTGTTCTCGACATAGGGCCGCTTAGTGAACTGAACACTCCTGTCAGGAGGTTGCCTGATCATCACCATCTTGCTTAATTGCCAGAAATTCAAAATTCCCAAACGAAGAGAGAGATTGTGTTAGCGTTTTAGGGGCGGAAGGAGAGAGAACTAGAAGCAGAAGAAGCAGAATTCTGTGGTGTCGCCGGTAGATTAGCCGTTATGCAGGGAGGTGGGAGAGAGTGGGGGCCGGAGAGCAGTTCTTATATGATGGAACTGGGGTACAGAATAACTGTAAACTCCCCGGCCCAAAAAAACCTCGCGGCCCAAGCCCAACACACACAAAATATGCAACTCAAAATATAACATGTTTAAAACAGCAATCGAACCCCCACACTTACCATTTTGATAACAGCCTACCACTTCCACCAATACCCCACTTGAAACTTTCTAATTTATTTTGTAACAAAATAATACTATCTGAAATCTGTATAGGAAATAAAATTCAATCACATTGATATTTTTTTGCAACACTTTTTCACTTTTTACTTTTTAAAAAAAAAATTTACTCTGATTCAAATATTAATATACACTAAAAAAAATTATAGTACTTACTAAAAAAATTCTAATATTCACTAAAAATTATTTTGATGTTTAATAAAAATATACTAATGTTCATTTAAATTTACTTTAACATTCATAAAAATATACTAAACACTAATCTATTATATACTAATAACTAATATACACAAAATATCGTTGTAATCTGCAAATAGAAAATTAAAACTAACGACATCATTATTCATATAAACCTTAACACTAAATGTTGATCTATCATATTCTGTAAATAACATTCTAATGTATACTAAAAGACTAAAATTAATAAATTGACAATGTACTTGATATAAACCTCAACACTAAATAATGTTTTATCATATACTAAATAATATTGTAACATACTGATTTGATAGTGTTCTTGAGATAAACTTCAACACTAAACATTAATCTATCATACACTAAACAACTAATATACACTAAAATTTTAAAAATAAAACTACATATTTAAAGCCACAATGTTCTAGATTTAATGTTCAACACCGAACACCGATGTATAATACACTAAACGATATTCTAATATACACTAAAAATTAAATATTTTAAACCGAAACTACTATAGTATTAATATACACTAAAAATTGAAAGCTAAAATCACATATTTAAAACTCAACACTAAACTCTATTATGTCATACAATAAATAATGTCCTAATATACACTAAAAATTAAAAAAAAAACACTAAACACTCGTGCAACAATATACTAAAGAGAATTAAAAACAGAATAGGTGTAACACTAAATGATAAACACTAAACATTATTCTACCATACACTAAAATGATTGATAGAAAACACTAAACATTGTACTAAAAAACACTAAACATTGTGCAACAATACACTAAAGACCATTAAAAACATAATAGGTGTAACACTAAATGACAAACAATAAACACTATTCTACTATACATTAAAATGTTTGATAAAAAATACTAAACATTGCACTAAAAAAATACTAAACTACAAATTTAAAGCTTAACACTAAACTTTTGTTCTATTATAAATCAAACAATATCCTAAAGTACACTAAAAACTAAAACTTGAAACGAAAATATTCGAAGGCAAGAACTTAACCAACTAATTAAGTTCACTACAAATAAAAAAATATTGTAATGTTCATTAAATCAAAAGTTTCTAATAAAATTACAAATAAACATAATAGGTGTAACACTAAATGACAAACAATAAACACTATTCTAGTATACATTAAAATATTTGATAGAAAATACTAAACATTGTACTAAAAAAATAATAAACTACAAATTTAAAGATTAACACTAAACTTTTGTTCTATTATACACCGAACAATATCATAAAGTACACTAAAAACTAAAACTTGAGACGAAAATATTCAGAAGGCAAGAACTTAACCAACTAATTAAGTTCACTAAAAATTAAAAAAATATTGTAATGTTCATTAAATCAAAAGTTTCTAATAAAATTGCAAATAAATATATAATACAAAATATCTTATATAATACAATTTTTCTTAAAACGCTAAAAATAGTTGTTGATGTTCAATGTTGTTTAAAATATTAAAAGTCAAAAATAACTTACAATTAAAAGTTAAAAATCGTATAAAAATAACTAAGTTAAAAATAAAAAATGCAAGCAAGAAGATGCTAGAAAAATATTCAAACCCCCAACCTCTTCCATAAAAAGTGATACTCTTATCAGTAACCCTTCCACAATTTTTAAATATTTTGTAACAAAATAATAACATAGCATTTTTGTGGCAAAGACAAAATTACGGACGCACATATGAACCAAACAAAAAAAAAAAAAAGGAAAAAGGCGAGCGTGTACTGCATCACGCATAAGGGCGAGGGCGTGCATAAGAAAGTTGTGCCCAATGTTGTACATAATATAATTTTTATGTAACTTCGAATAAACCTTAAGTTATGAATAACTATTTTAATTTGATAGACGGTGAATAGACACTATATTTATATTCATTATTTGTTTTTTTACTTGCTATGTGTGTCCATACTTGTTTAATTAATGTTTAAAGGACCACCATCAGCTGCTATGACTAAAATTTGATTAAATAAATGATGGACACAATAAGCTTTATTGGACCACCCTATAATTCTTACTCTTTACATAATAATAACAACAACAACAATTAAACTTCTTTCTTTGAGCCAATGTGCAAAAAAAGAGAATGCAAACTTGGAAAGAGATATTATGATAGCCTCGAAATTAATCCTTCTCAGCCATACAGAGTGTAAAATCATATGAATCAAATCGAAGGGTTTAGCAGGTCTATTCAACGTAAAATGGTGCCTCACAGTCCTAACCCCTTTCAAGCAACTTGAAATACTCTCTTTGGGAAATTCCCTTCAAAATCGTCTTCATTTCCGGGATCCTCGCCATCTGGGACATGGACTCGAGAACTTGGTCCAGTCAAGAACATCACCGAAAGGGAAGGAGTAATTATCTTTGATAATCACCGGCACACACTCAGCATAAATTGCCTCTACCACTCTCGGACTCGCCACTTCGCACCCACTAGGGCATAAGCAAAACTTGCTTTGCCCTAGCAGTTTAAAGTAGTTTTGGCCCTTGGGAAGGTACTCATGTACTTGAATTTCTTCATCCTTGTCTTTCCAATGCTCGAATAAGAACTTTCTTACGTGTCCGTGGGCTCCTCCAGCGAAGAACGCTAGGGTCCGACGCCTACTTGGACGTTGAATGAGGCTCGGTGGCCCTAGCTTTCCAACAGGGATGTTGATTTCTAAGATGGAGACGTCCCTCCGGGATTGGAATCCCTCGGATGTGTTGGCATTGCACATTGCTCTTATCAAGTTCTTGAGTAGTTTTGGGTTGGCCTCTCGAGATATCCGGTGCCTAAAGAACATATAATGTGTGTTAAATCAACATAAAGGATTATATTAATTACGTTATTTCATGACTATATACATAGATAACGTTGCCGTGGGTTTAAATCGAATGACATAATTTTCCCTTGTCTCGGAGGAATTTATGTGAAGCCAACCAACTCAGTTGGTGAGTTTGATCTTACGGATTAGGTCTCCACTAGATCTAGGCTGGTTTACATGGCCCTCTTCTTTCGACCATTGGCAATCTATCGAGTTCACCACGTATATAAAGCCTCGGTTAATGGGCAATTTGCCTTACCGGAACCCTAGAAAAGGAAAAAACTTGTTGAAGTAGCCTGTTTACTTAGCCATCTCTAATTAATTTACTGGATTGGGGGTGGGATTTTACACCATGAAGAAGGAAACATAAGTGCATTGAAAACTACGTACCCAGTCATGGCAAGAAAGCATGAAATGGTCAGCCCCGCAGCTCCTATTCCAAGTAAGGGTACCTATCAGCCACCACCTGAACATAGTCTAGCAACACCCTATGAAGCGGGGCTCGATCGTAGGAGACGAGAGGCCGATAGAGGAACTGAACCACCTTGGCTACACTGAAGGGGAGAAAGAACGCATGGGCCTCTTCGGGACGATGAGCCACGAACCTACTCAACCCACTCTCAATTTCATCCATGAACTGACCCTCTATGCCATATATGTTGTTCACTGGACCATGGTGCACAAATGGTGGCTCCCCTTCTTGATAACTCCATATCTTGAATCTTTTCACCATCTCTTTGTGGCTCCTGTTTCATTGCATTTCATTTTATCTAATTACTATTATAGGCCAAGAACCAAAAAGCCCTTGTGTAGTTTACCAATTACAGTAGAAAAAAATGTTTATGTACGATTGTAGTGAGTAAATACAAAAACACAGAAGGAATTTTTTTTTTTAATCAAAAGGAGGAACTTATATTAAACATCATCAAAGAAATATCATAATTCTCAGCTATCGATTTAAGATACGATTTGAACTATCCCCATACTAAATCCAACAGTTTGAGTCATAGGGTCGGAAGTATGTAAAAAATGAGTTATCCAAACCCTCCGCCCCCCAAAACTCTTTTCACAAAAGAAAACACATAAAAATCAAAAGACAAACAAAGCTTTAAAATGTCATCAACTAGAAAACCTACATTAGAAGCTAAAGAAGTCTTCTTCTTCGACTTAGTGATAAAAGCCAAGTAATCACCTTAAATTTCCACAAAATTAAGTCCCAATTTCACAGCTTCTATGATGGTAAATATAGAATTAATGAAGGTGTTTTGAATTATAGACATATAAGACTTTTAAGGTCTTTTTTTCTTTTTGCGTTGTGTTGCAAGATTAGAAACACCTTGTATCATATAATCATTTATAGTCATATAATGGAAAAATAGAGGACCTTCTGGAGAGAAAAAAATTAAATTAAAATGATGTAAAAAGTTATTTTTTTTATACAATGGTATAAATAAGTTCATCTAAGGACCCAAATCTCATGGGGACAACTTAGGTGAGATAACGCATGAATTCTCTCATGCTTTTGGAAACTTTAATTAATGTCAATGTTTTTTTTACATAGTAAGTTTTGGTCACCCATAGGGCCTCTTATCTTAGAGGAACTCAAAGGCCAAACCAACCGAGGGGGAGCGAAAAGAGATTTAAGGCAAAACCCTGACCTTCCCTCTCAACTCCCACGTTCTCAAGCTGAGAATAAGGAGTTGCCAAGGATCAAACTCATGCCCCAAATAGAAGGTGAGAAAGGTACCAATCAAACTAAGGTATGATCGATATTATTAAGCGATCGAGTTAGTATTGAGTCAAATAATAATTTTATATGGATTTTCATATGTGAGAGATGTCTATGTAGACAGTTTTATACGAGAATTTGCTTCATTAATATCAACATATATACTGCTTTATCGCTTTTTTACATAAAACCAAAAGAGTTCATGATTATAATGTGATTTGTTTAGTAAACTTATTATTGCTAGTACAAAATGGAATCCTAATATGTAACTAGACTTGCACATGAATAGTTTGTTCATGAGTCATGACGCTGAATTTTGGTACAACGGATAATGACAATTAATTAATGGGCAATTTGAGGTCAATGACCTACCTATCTATCATACGTATTTAATTGGATTAAAAAAATCATACGTAATTAATTAAGCTAAGAAATTACAAAATAATTTTGGTTAGTTAAAATGTGAAAATCACAAACAATAATCTACTAGTTGACTTAACTACGAGGAATCAAATTATAATTTAGCACTTTCTTGAAGAAATTAAATTAACCAAACAGTAGTCCAGGCAACATCTTTTTCTGAAAGGATGCCTGGCTTCCTTTATTTCTGTGTCTTTTTCTTATACAAGTCTCATCCCTCGGAATATTCGAAAACGCATTTCTTAAAAGGACTTTTATTACCTTAAAAACATCCACTATCTAAAAGGGATTACACCCTTGTCAAACTAACAAAAAATCTATTTATAAAAAGTTTAATTCTCTGCAATACATATAAATACCAAGCGAGTGTTACCCTAGTGATAAACATTCCACACTTCTATTCTCTCCACCAAGATCGAACCTTTGGTGGAGACAATTTCATTACTAGGCATGCAAGAAGTTGGGATGTGTTGTAGGTTTGGACTTTTAGCTCGAGCTTTGTATCTTTACCCCTTCCCTGAGCCTTTAAGTCCAACTGAATTTACCCCTAAAACTGGGCCCAACCTGGATGACGCACACTTACCATGTAAAAAAATACATATAAATAAAAAAATTTTAAAAAACTTGCTTGTCCAATATCTATTTTTGAGAATGGCCAAAGAAATAAGGTTGCTTGCACATGAGAAACACCAATAATGCAGATTATTACTTGGTTCTTTAGCTTTCTCTCATCAATTATGTAACCCTATCTTAACATTTTGATTAATCAATATTTATATTACCTTTAGGTTAATTTATTTTGAAGCTTTGACAAATTAACTGATTAAACCGATTTCTTACATGAGACAAATTTATTGAATCTTATTCCAACACTTTTCCTTTTTTTTTTTATTGAATTTGTACCTTTTAATATATATTTTAGGTACGTATATTTTCATAATGTCTTACAATTAAATCCGCAAATAAAATAATCACATCCGCAAATAAAAGTCTAGTAATTCATCCTTGTAAGTTGTGAGGAGAAGAGATGGGTGAGGATTGAGGAAAAATATAATTTGAACTCTAATTTCAAAACGTGAAGGGAATGAATTTTATAGGCTTCTAATTTTGACCCGAAATTTGATTAATTTTCTTGTTATAAGTAATCTAAACCCAATTTAATTGTAGAATTTTACTCTCTTTTAATTGGTCCATCATTTTTATTTTTTAAGTATGTAAATGCAAATTAATTAAAGTTTAGTTTTTCACTAAAAAATTGACATAAATAAAGGTCAAAGTAAAAACACGTAAATATTACCTTACAATAAATGCTAATGCGAGAAAAACATGAAAATATAGAAAGAAACGTTTCCATTAGCAAACTAACACGAGAAAATAATTACTGATTAATAATATTTTTAGTATTAATTATTATTTGGAGAAAATTAATGAAGAGTGGATTGTGTATGCAAGGAAGAGAAAGGAATTAATGAGAAGCAAACATGCAAGTAAGAAAAATATTTTTTAATTTATTTTTAAGAAGAACTCAACTGGTGAAAAGCAAACGGGTTTCGGTAAATGGATCCTCTTGGGATGAAACTCTCTTCTTCTTCTTCTTCTTCCAGTATATAATTCCGGGTCATCGCTGCTTTTCGGATCGCCGCCCGGGCCTGAGCCAAGCCTTCCTCTATATTCTTGATTGAGTTGCTCTTTCGTCCCTCCTGCCAACCCTAACAAGACACATAAATGTTCAAATATTGATAATTTAAAAATAAAACACGCACCAAAAAAAGTTTTCATCCCAATAACAAAACATGATCTCCTTCCAACAAAAAAAAAAATAGTGACAAAATGTTTAAAAATAAATTAAATAAATAAAATTGTCGAAAAATAAGACAAGTCTCATCCAAAGGATATACGTACAATCGAGGAATTAAGATGCGCAAATTAGTAAACAGAAATCAGTCTTAAAATATGATTTTTGTCAATTAATCCAATGTTAAAGGCAATCTACGCAATAACAAAATCCTCACACATTGAAAAAACTTGAAAAAATTTTTTAAAAAAAATGTTTTTGGGGTGAGATAAGATAATCTTACTCTAAATTAATATAGATGAAGCACAAAACTCCATGCAAAAAAGCAAATAGAGTATATATATATATAAGAGCTTACAGATGGAGTAGAAAATGAGCTGTTATGATCATGGAGGCGATGGCGATGATGATGGCTGTTTAAGGGTGGGCGATCAAGAGTTGATGGTGGGGGAGAAAGCATAGAATTATTATTAGGAGAAGTATTGTCATGAGGAGAAGAGAATGAGAAAAGATGATCATGGTGATGATGATGATGAAGATGAAGAGGGGGAATACTGAATTGGCTTTGGTTGAAGATAGTTGGGTTGTAGTAGAAGAAGATGGTGACAAGGATAAGAAAAAGAGGGAGTAGTAGCAACGACGTCGTTATGCCTGTGGTTGTGTTATTAGCCATGCTAATTAACACACAGCTCTCTCTCTCTCTCTGGTGCAGGTTGTACTTGTGGAGTCAAGAAGTGGTCTCTGCAGATTTATATATGTGGAGTCATAGAGGGAGAGGGGGAGGGGGGAGATGAGTCCCCTGATTGGAAATTGTTGGATGGGGTAGGTTACATCATGGGTTATGTGCATCCAATTAAATTAATTAATTGATTATTACCCATTTTGGAAGTTGGAAGTTCTTCAAAACTTTGAAAAAAATTCATCAAAAAAAACTTTGAAAGTTTTGAAGATTTGATTAGTTTGGAGATGAAATGATGTGTTAAGAATTTCTTTTTATGAACCACCTTATTTATGTCTTGGGTAAGATATGAAAAATCAAAAAGATTAGAGGTGAACTTGATCGACTCGAACTATTTTAATAATAATAATATACATAATACTAAAATTTTCATGACAGTCAAAGGCATCAATAACTAGTTACGGTTATTATGCCCTTGCAAAAATTATATTAATTACTTAAAACGAGGCATATCTATTACCTACATTCAGATACAAATACTTATTTTTTTGACGTAGATGGATATGCTCACCGATGTAGTCTTATATGTGGAACTAACACATATGTATACCATAAAATGTGGGTATAAATAAAGTTGTATACACTCAATTAAATATAGAAAATAATCCACTATGATTTAGTGTTTTATATTGTAAATAGCAATTAAAATTTTCTACCTTATTAAGTATGGAGTGTATTATATTACTTCCTTCATAATGTGACCTAAGGAAATTCCAATATCAATGTTCTCATTCATAATTTTAGTAGTCTTTGTGCAAATATTTTGATGTGATAGTTTTATATAAATCATTGTATATAAATAATTTTAAAAAATTCCAAACAATTATTGGGCCATTAGGCTAAATTTTAGCCCAACACGTTGAAACCAAGTTTTCAGCAAAGCTTGAGCATCCAAGTCCCAAGAAGATTATGAATTTATGATTTATGATTTTCAGGGTTTTTTTTTTTCACTTTTAATAACTTGAACGGCAAGGGATTGATAGCCTCTTTTCCATGCCACTCATAGCCAATATGAAATTTAAGTCAAAAGCCCAAATACAACCTAATGGGCCAATGCTAAAGTATGAGTACAATGGCCCAATGGACTTTGAAAAGGAAATTACTGGGAGTATCATCTTATTATCCCGCGGCCTTAACCACTAAATGTTTAGATGCATCAACCATATATTTAATTTCCCTATTCCGTAATTACAATTGTATTACTCTACTCTTTATGCCGGACAAATGTGATACAGTTGTGTAATAGAAAGAGTCTCTCTTGTTGTTTTTATATTTTTTAATGACCTAAAAAAAACGTGTTAGTCACTTCACTACAAACTAATAACTTGGTGTAAACAATGTAAGACTATTGTCACTAGTGCACGATATAATCATTTATAAAAATTATTTTCGAACGAGAACCATTGTTACTATTTAGGAAGACAAATATAGGACAGATGGAGCACTAGTTATTTGGTATAAAATGAGGTGCAACGCCTGATATAGGTGGAGCTCAAATGAAGGTATTTATTTTTTTTTTTTATAAAAAATGTGCAATTTCATTGTGCAGCAGAGAAAAACATAACTATACAAGCAAATATGTATGATAAAAAACCACTAAAAACATAATTGTGACCCACCTTCTAGGAAGGGTTGTCACAATTACTTTGTGGTTAATTTATCTAAGTAAACCTTATATCATTATCCTATCAATTCTCTTTACTTTGTGTAATATTGTTCCACGCAATCTAATATGTATATTCCTTTTGATTTTTCCAACCAACTGCTCAATCCCATTGTTGCCCCTTGTGAAGACTCCGCTGCATCTTTCAAACCAAATGTGATATCCACTTGTCGAGTATATTGCATACACCACTCTTGTTTTAAGCTTGGACCCTCTTGTTTGTAGTGGTCTTTTAGCCCATTGAGCATCAACCATCCCAATACCTGCCTAAGACCAAATTAGTTGCATAACTCCCTGACAGTATGAGCATTCAAAAAATATATGGGAGCTATTTTCATCCTCAACTTTGCAGAAAAGGCATTTTGAATCTGGTATGTCAAAACCCAATCTAAGCAATCTGTATCTTGTTAGCAGCCTTTCTTTCATAAGTAACCAAAATATAAAATTGTGTTTAGCTATTGCTATAGAAGACCATACCATTCTCCATTAAATGAAAGTGTCCCCCCCGTCTTTTCAGCCAATCATAGCCAGCTTTGATAGTATATTCTTTTCCGGTAACCTCCCGCCACAACCCGCTGTCATAAGCTTGCCTGAACTTTTCCTTTATTTTGTTCAGTCTGTTCCAATACCAGCAAAGATCAGACAAGAAATAAAGGTATTTAACAACATGAACAAGAGCATTAATTTAACCGATAAACATTTAGATATACCTTTTACACATTTTACCTCAAATTTTAGGTATAAATAGGTAGGTTTTAAAAATGATTAAGATTTGAGTTTGTGATGGATTAATGGGCACTTGTTTTTTCAGAAATAGGACATCAAATATGAGAGTAGTAAGTAAAGAAATCACATGTTTAGTGTGGACATGGTTAAGGAAGATTGAAGTTGCTTAAGGATAACCATGAATTGTAATTTTGCAATTGGAAGAGAGAAGTAGAAGTCGGCCACCTATTCCCTTGAAGGTAGTTGAAGGTTGTCCATTTAAAAATTAAAAAATGTAATAAACAAAGGATGGACAATAAATATATAATTTTTATTTTTATCCCTTTAAATTAAAATAAACAATAATAGCTGAGCTTTCCCAACCAAAAGTTTGGGAAGAGCTTGTGCATCTACCATTGTACCCCCTCCTTAATTTTGACAACAAGAAGAATATATACAGAATAATAATATGTTTTATTTTATTTTTTATTCTTTTTTTTCTAAAAAAAGGGTTGATAATTAGGTTGTGAGTATCAAATAAAAAGAATATTCCAATATTTTTTTTTTTTTTTGGAAAGATATGTTCAACTCCAGCATTCATTTAGGAAGCATGAATATTATAAATATCCTTCAAAATTAGATTCAAGGCACAAATTGAAAGTTGAAGTATCTTCAAATGGAAACCTTATTGACAAGTTAAAAGATTGGATATATACAGCATGTAAGTCACACTGTCTCCTATCATTTTAATATGATTTAATTATCATCATTATGAAGTTAAATAAAATTTATTACGTCAAATTAAATCATGATATTTAACAAATAAAAACCCTATTTGATAAAAAAGATAAATTATGAGCGCGCTTATTAGCTCAAAACTAAATCTCATCCCCTTCTAGTGTGGGTCCTACTTTTGCGAGATTTGGAGAAATACAAGTGTAAATAATCTCATTCTTACAAGTATTTTTACAAGTAACAACATTTACGAACACGACTATTGGTCGAAGAATGTAGGTAACCTCATTCAGAATGAGTCATTCTTGTAAGTATTTTTACAAGCAATAACGTTGAAGAAGACAGACTAATGACCGTAATAACGTAGGTAACCTTGATCCTACACTATAAGTATTTACCATTAACTTTTTAGAGATGAGTATTTATTTTGATGTTTTAAATCTATTCTTGCTAGATTATAATATGACTAAATATCATGCTTACTTTCTTTGATCAAGCAACTATGTTACGTTACTTTTACCAAGTCTCATGTATATTGAACAATTTGAAGTAGTCATCGTTCTATCAGTCTATAACTCTACAATGACAAGAAACCTTTAAGTTGTAGGCTGAGTGATCGAGGCTAACTAGTGATTGAGGCTAACTATAA
Organism: Talinum fruticosum; assembly: GCA_021018815.1. Taxonomy (NCBI): domain Eukaryota; kingdom Viridiplantae; phylum Streptophyta; class Magnoliopsida; order Caryophyllales; family Talinaceae; genus Talinum; species Talinum fruticosum. The sequence continues at coordinate 2,860,422 of JAITYX010000036.1, read as the reverse complement.
TACTATTTTTTACAAAAGTAAATACAAACTACCTAACCTGGTCCCCTATTTCAAGGTAATCCCAGTTGGGCTTAAAGATTCAGTGTAATATTATCTATTATTGTTATGTGATGAGAATAGAGTTATTTATTAGTTGAACTAACTGATATGCACCCACTTAAAATCACTTATATAACATATGAACTCTCTATCTTGATATTCACCGATCAAAATTCAATACATATATATAATATATCCGATTCGAGTTGTATAAGTTTAGGCATGATAATGAAATCTCCTTAGTTGATTTTAACTTTATTACTTAATATTTATTTTTCATACTTACGTGAAATTTTAAACCTAAATATACAAGTACTATATCTTTCAAATCATATTGTAATTCATATAATTAAATGAAGTTTTACCAAATAAATTAGCCCATACCCATAAAACAAGTTACCTTTCATTCCTTAGATAGCAAACCCAAGAGGGATGTACTTGCCAAGGGGCAAGTTGGAGAAAACGGAAGACGTGCAATCTTTAAAGTTGTGTTCTTTCAGGGATGGTGACCAGAATTTATTGCTTACCTAACTGTAATCTCCTCCCACATTCTCCCGTTCACAATCCATGAGCTCATCAAATACTGGAAATCTCACTCTTTTCTACTGAACCACCCACGTACATAATATTCAATGCTCCCCTCCCCTCCCTTTAAAAAGAAAAAAGGAAAAAATCCCAACAGATCAATAAAACCAACCTTTTACACATACTATTCAGCAAGAGAGAGAGGGAGGGAGACGGAGGAGAGAGAGCTCTCCCTCCATCTCTCTGATAACATAAAACAAGGAGGATTTCTGGGCAATGAGCTCTGCAACTGTTGCATATAACAGGAGAAAACAGGGGAAAATGGAAAACGGAAGCTTTCAATTTCATGATCAAACAGAAACTATCGACAATAACAGCAAAACATTGAGCAGCGGCGGAAAAACCAAGAAAAAATACAGGCTTTTGACCTACGATGAGTTGCCGAATTACATGAAGGACAACGAGTTCATCCTCAAATACTACAGAGCAGAGTGGCCTCTGAAAGAAGCTCTGTTCAGCTTGTTCCAATGTCACAACGAGACCCTCAACATCTGGACGTATAGCCTCGTTTTCTCTCTCCTCAGATTGGAGTTTCTGGATTTTCTTTGGTTTGATTTCTGATGGGTATTTGAGTTTTTCCTGAGATTAATAAGAAATGTTGGGTTTTGATTGCAGGCATTTGCTAGGGTTTGCTCTGTTTTTGGCTCTGACAGTCGTTAATGCCGCCCATGTTTCTGATGCAGTTGATCTCTTCGGAATTTTCAGGTCTCTTCTTTCTTTTTTATTTTTTTATTTTATTATGTTCCCCCTTTTAACCATGATCAACTTTTAAGTGTGATCTTTGATTTAAGATCACCTAATTAGACAATTTTGGAGAATTGATTTGATTAGGTTTTGTTTATGCTGGAGAAGACACTAATTTGCAATTAAATCCTTGGGTAAATTTATACGTTTAATGGTCGAATTGAAATTATATACTTTTTTGGTCCATATGAGTCATAAGGCAATACGATATAATGGAAATGGGGAAATCGTACCTAAAACCTAATGTATTTAGAACTTTAATCTTGATTATTAAATCGAAATCTCTTTAGTATTGAAATTGTATACTTGTAAAGGAAGATGCTAGGCTGAGATCAATGTATCCAGAATCTAAAAGTCCCTCCCTACCAACAATTTTTTCAAAGAGTTTATGCATTAAATTAATTGACAATCACATGCCCATGTTAAATAGCATGTGGGGAGGAAGCTAGATTACATTTTTTTGATCTTAGTCCTTTGAGTAGATTCGAGCTACTCGACTCACAAGGGAATAATAGTGCTTATAAATTCAATGTCAAAAACTTATACCATATATAAGAGTAATAAGTGTTAAATTACTCGAATTGATCTGTAGTGACAAGTAAAACTAAAATTAAAATTACGCTAATTAATGTGTGACACGCTCTCATGCTCTACTTTCTAGAGTCCAATCTCTTTTACTGCATCATTTAAGACAAACTCATGTTTATACGGGTAAAAAAAATGTCTATGTGTTACCTACTTGAAGTGAAAGGTTAGGATTTTAAGTAATCTAGTAGCTTTTCCCCTTCAGCCTACAGTGTTGACTGATGTGGCTTGTTTGGTGCATCAAACCAAGTATTGACATGATTTCGTAATTGTTTCCACTAAGTAGGTACACCATCTAAGGCAATGCCTGATCAAAAGTGTTATTTGTCTCAACTTGAGGTCAAGAAGTGACCCAGGCTATAAATGATACTTTATAAATTAGGAAGTTCAAGTGATGATAAAAAAATTATAATAAAAAACACGCAATTCGAGTTCACCATGTAGCGATTTGCGACTAAAAGTAAATGTCGGTGTTTATGAGATATTTTATTAGTTATATCGACATTAAAAGAAAGATACCTTAAAACTCAACTTTTTTATGAAATATTTTACTAGCTATTCCTATTGATCATGCTTGTAGTATTCTATCATTCATCCTCCCCGGGTTCGGGGATTCGTCGAATGCATAATGGAGTAATTACTATCTCATATTTATTGGCGGAGCTAGCGAGGGGTCAGTGGGGTCAACAAATAAATTTTTTTATATAGTAGAAAAATAAAGATAGTAATTGGTAGCTGAGTTGGTAAGTGTGTTGAAGTACAAGCTAAAGATTTGGGGTTCAATTCTTAATAATATTCTTTTTAAAAAAAATCTTTTCATCTTCCCTTTTATTATTTTGCTTTGCTCCATACTCCTGAAATCTTTTTAGCTTACTTTCTCTCCCATAGTGTGTGTTGGTTTGTAATTTTATTAATGTCAAGACATTCCCCTATGTTTTCATTACCTTGTTGGAGGCACTGTTCGAGCAACGACGTTTGGAGTAGCTTTTAGTGTTTTGGTCAAAACACTAATCAATCAAATATTAGCGTTCGGTAAGGTAGTGTTTTAACTAGCTTTTGCAGTAGCTTTTAGCGTTTCAAGTAGTGTTTCGAAAGCTAAGAATATTAGCTTTTCACATTTGAAAGTAGCGTTTCATATTTTTTGACAAAAAATCCCTTCATTAATTTATATTTGACAAATTATTTATATCCTTTTACGTCAATTTACAATAATCAGCTAATTCAACCGCTAAAATTTACCGAACACATTTATTCAACCGCTCAATTGAACAGCTTATCCGCTAACGGTTAAAATCTAATAGTCGTCGACTACTTAAACAGACTATCGCCTACACAAACAGCTTATCCGCTACTCAAATAGCTCATTTTGCCGAACAGGGCCTTCAAGTGAGAAAAGGGAAGAGGGGTTTATAGTTTTTCAATTATATTAAACTCCTACTACTACCCATTATATTTATGTGAATTAAATGCCAACAATACATTCTCATGAGTGTTTTACGTTTTTCGTTGATGAGAAATTGCATTTGATTGTTTTTTATGTCGAAAATGGATATCTAACTTGATATTCGACTTGCCCATTTTTCAAAAAAATGGCATACTTAGATTAAAATGATTAGGTTTAATTTCTTGTTTAATTTCTTATGTGATATTAGGTTTAATTTCATTTCAATTTCTTGTTTAATTCTTGTCCGATTCTAAACTTTTCAATTTCATTTCAATTTAACCTCAACACGTCGGTTTACTATAGATGTTTGATTTTTGTTGTTAATTTTTGTATTATCTATACTATTATTCAATTCGTTTCGACTCCCTTCCATAAATTTCTGGTTCCGCCACAAGTCATATTAAAACCATAAAATAGGTCCCCCAAGTTAATTTGGATTCTTTGGAAAACTTTCCTTTACCCTTAATCCTAGGGTTCCTTTTTTTTTTTGGGGGGGAACCATCTTATCCTGTGTATGATAATTGAAGACAAGTAACTGTTGTATGCTATCTTTCTCCGCCTTACCAAATACTCCCATTCAATTTCAGGACTTCTCCAGGGACAAGTACTTCCCATGATTCCAACAAACTCTTCACGGTAAGCAATTTATTTTTCTGAATTCATTTATTTATTTTTATTGTAAAGTAGTACATTCAAGTTTAGAGTCCGAAACAAATAGAAACAACTTCTCTACAATTCTTTTGTCGCAATAGGGTTGTTCGCATATGAAATTATGACGCCCCATCTTGGGTGAGATTCGGGGTTACGTTTGATTTGTTGTCATTGCCACCTAACAACAGTTTGTTTGTTCATATTTTGAACAAAAGTTTCAGGATGTGACACAACTGGTTACTCAGAAGAATTCAAGCCATCCACTAGAAGGAGCTGATCAGGTCCATCACACTGGAGCGGCAAGGTGGCCGTTCTATGTCTACTTAGGAGGCTCGATGTTCTGCCTTTTATCAAGCAGCATTTGCCACCTCTTCTGCTGCCACTCCCACCACCTCAACCTCTGGCTCCTTCGAATGGACTACACTGGAATCACAGTCATGATCATCACTTCATTCTTCCCTGCCATCTACTACATCTTCCAGTGCCAGCCAGTGTGGCAAATTGTCTACCTCACAGGGATCTCCCTCTTTGGGGCCTTCACCATTGCCACCCTCCTCTCCCCGACCCTCTCCTCTGGAAAATTCCGCTCCCTTCGAGCCATACTCTTTGTGTCCATGGGCCTATTTGGGCTAGTGCCCGCCATCCATACCGCCATCCTCAACTGGTCCAACCCAAGGCGGAACCTGACCCTGGCATATGAGGCCACCATGGCCCTTTCGTACCTCATAGGGACTGTATTCTATGTGAGTCGGGTCCCAGAGAGATGGAGGCCGGGATGGTTCGATTTGGTAGGACAGAGCCATCAGATCTTCCATGTGTTTGTGGTGTTGGGTGCATTGGCTCACTATGGTGCTGCCCTGGTTTTTATGGAGTACAGGGACAGAGTTGGGTGTTGACTGTGTCATTGGAAATTTGTAGATATGGAGTACATTAAAAGAGAGCAAATTGATTTCATTTGTTTGCTGTTTATGGCTCTGATCAATTTCAGGAATCCAACATCAATCACAAAATTTGCTGGCAAATGATGTCTCTGCAAAGGGAATAGAGCCAGTTATGTATAATTTCAGCAGTCAGTGACTAATCACCATCCATTGTATTCTAAAGCTTCATCTGAGTTATAATTAGTTCATTATTTTATCAGATTATTACTATAGGTACTGGAGATTGTATTGAATACTAATCATAATTGTACTCTCATAATTCATATCGGTCATAATTAATTATTACTTCATATTTGATCAGCTTATTACTAGAGATTGTATTGATGTCTATATATATACGGACTCCGATCGGCGTAACATATATAATATTTCAAGTAGTGTTTAAGAAACTATAAAAAAATTAGCTTTAAGAATTTAAAAGGAGCTTTTCTTATTTTTTTGATTTAAATAAGTTTAACTAATTTTATTTTGAAATAATTTATATATCCTTTTACATCAATTCACGATAATTAGCTTTACATCACATATTTTCTTCAACTACCTTGTTTAAACAACTATATTCTAACATGTAAATTCTAATGTATATTCGCTTCCGAAATAATTAATATTTGTTACTGAAACAACTATCCTTCTTAAATAAGCCAATTATATTAAAACTAACACTTTTTTTTTTTTTAGCACAATAACACTTCTTTAATATGTAAGGAATAAATAAAGTTAAATAACAGTTGTTAGGAAATTTTAGCCGAACAATGGTGTTTGTCGACTATCTATGGAAAATTACATTTGGCGACCTTGTGTTTTCATATTCCATTTGATAAAAAATAAGAAATTTCAAATAGTATATGTCTCTATAAAAAAATGTCGGAATAGTATCCATCCGTCACTAATGCCATTAAAAATCAATTGAAGTTATCAAATTGCTTTTATATTTCTCTGATAAACCTCGTATCCATTCTTAATCTCTCTTCTAACCCTCTTCCTTTGCATCTAACATAAGGATATTACTTAGATTTAAAATTTTTTATGTCAAAACACTAAAAAAAATTTGACATCTCATCAATTAACGGTCAAATTTGACAGTAAATATCATGGATCAGATTTTGCCAAAACATAAGGGTATTATTTAAATTAAAATTTTTAACATTCACCACATAAAATATATAAAAATACAAAGGCATCAAATAGAATTTCTAAACAAATAAATGAGAATATTATGGGGAGTCAACTTGGGTTGTGTTTGAGGACCCGCAAATTAGCATTGTGATCTCATGAGGTCTTGATGACAGTGATCTCCATAAATTCAAAAAATTATAATCTGAATAATTTCTGGAAACCACAACTTTGACATAGTAGTTTCTTGCTTCATGGCGACTCTGTGTAATCAATTTATATTTGTTCAACGTCACTCTAAAGATGACGTCACGTAATGTGATATAACCTTACAATTATATGGTGTATATTAAAAATACCGACTGATCAAATTTTTACATTATTTTTTGAAATTAATTTTTTGTTAGATATTTCATTCGTTTTAAAATAATAGTTCTTTTTAAAAAAAAATGAGTTATTTATTTTAAGATGGACTTTTTTTTTTGTGACTGAAGTTTTTTTAAAAAAACACAACTTTGGTTTATTAAACACTTTTTTCTGAAAATAATAATGTAATTTAATACCAGAAAAATCCCTAGGACGCGGGTGAGGGGGTGTTTGAAATATTAACTTTATTATCACTAAGCTGTAAAATTACAGAGAGATAAATTTCTTAAATTTAAATTTTAAATTGTTAATTATCTATTACTTTATTAGAAGGAGATAGATAACATTTAGAAAAAAATTTTGTTTGAGTATGTTATAAGCGTATAATTTAAGTTTGAAAATATTTTCTAAACTTACTTTTTTGCCTTTTAAATTATAATTATTAAATTCAGTGATGCAAACAAGTGGTAATATAATATAAATAAGAAAAACAAATAACGTTTGTTAAACACCTTATTTAGAAATTAATACACACACACAAAAAAAAAAAAAAGAAAATTCCAGTTGTCATTCTATGATGTGGACCAAAGTCAGTGTGGACGGAAGACTAGAGGAATTTTTTCCCGCCACCACGTGCAGAACGGGGGATATTCCAGTGTTCGCGGATGCACTGTACAACTATAGGCCAACCCCATTGATTTTCTCGTTCTTTTTCCTTTCTGTTTTTTCTTTTTTGGTCATGCCGACCATTAATATTTATCCTTGGTGTAAATTTCAAAATAATTATTGGTCTCGCATATGTTTTGACTTTATAGCAGAACATATGAGGAAAATATTATGGTTAAAATTTCTCTCAAATTGTATTCTTTTTCACTTTTATAAGAACTTTTCTTTCTTTATATATACGTAAAAAATTATAAATTTTAAAAAATAATTTAAATTTCTTTTAATATCTTTGCAATAGATATTTATTATAGGCTTATAAAATCTCATACTAAATTAATTAATTATAATATAAAGATGAAAAAATAAATTTCAAATATTGTATTATTTTCAGCTGAAAAATTTACAATAAGTTTGAGTATATTAATCATATATTCTTAGTTACATAGTGTACAATACTTTGGTTTTTAATACTAGTTTTAGGTAATAAGTTAAATACGAACTAAAACTTAATAGAGTGATGAGATAAATCAATTTTCAATTTGAATTAAGAAAAGAATTTACAAAGAAAATAGCTCATATTAGAATCCTTTTCATGTCATTTCACTCGAACATAAGTTCTTTGATGATTAGATAGATACGATTAATTTTTTCCCTTGATTGTATTAACTAATTATTTAAACGTATTATCTATTTTTATTAAATATTAATTATATAAATTATTATATGAAGAATATGTGATGAATTAACCTTAAATAACGTGTAACTAAGCAGTTATTTTTTAAAAAATTGATAAAAATACTAATCACAAAAATGTTTTGAATGTTTAAAAATTTAGCTTTTTCAAAAAGCTAATCTAAAAAAACTTTTTTAAATAAAATATCTAACCCAAAAAGCTTTTTTTTTTTTTTTTTTTTCCTCTTTGTGTGTCAAGAAAGCTTTTTAATACTATCATATCATAAACAATCAATCATTAGCAAAAAAGAAAAAAGGGAGGAAAAATGTCAGTGAGTCACCAAATCAGAACCCTCCATATATAGAACTGGGTTAGCTAAACTTTCATGCTTTCCCCCTTCCAACGGTCAACATTTTCCAACTTGACTAGGCAATTTATTCGTCAAACAACCAATTGGAGGGTTAATCAACGAATAGTCCAACGCCCCACCATTCCCAGCTCTTTGCCCTTTAATCTCTCTCTCTCTCTCTCTCTCTCTCTCTCTTAAGTGATTGATTCCTCCTAAAGAAAGAGAGTATTTTTAGTCTTTGCTGCTCTCTCTCTCTCTCTGCCCCTCTCCCTCCAGCCGCCCCTCCTTGCCTGCTTTCCAGGTTTGTTTTTATCACCCTCTTTAACCCAGGCTTGCTCTATATTGGTAACTTAGGCTGAGTGAAAGTTTCATACAGTTTATGATGATTATGTTAGGTAGAATTTCTCAAAATCGTAGTGCTCAATGAGTAAATGGAGTGATTTCTTAGTTTTCTGGCAAGTAGGTTCGTCTCATTTTTTTGATTTGGAGCATGTTAATGTTGGAATTTCCAGCTTCTTTTGTCGAATTATGTGATCTATAGTGATTGTATTTTAGGGTTTAGCTTCTTTCTCATCTGGATTTCTCTCTAATTTTGAAGTAGACACTGTTTGTTTGCTGTATGTTTTCTGCTGAATTTTGAGATGAGACTGTTTTGGACTTCAAATTTTGGAATCTTCTGGAATTTATGAGCTTCGGTAGGCTTTTGTTTGTAATTAACTTTACTTGTTCAGTGATGGGTAGGCATATTTTTAGGTTTAAGTATTGCATGATTTGCATCTAATATTTTCCTTCAATTCTTTAAACCATTTGTTGAATGATTAAGACTAATCAAGCTTATCTTTGAAAGGAAACCGACATGCCCATTATTGCATTACTTAATTTTCTCATTATTGTGTTCGATTTTCGATTACGGGGCTCATGAGGCATTTTAAATGGTTGTTTATTGTGATGAATTAGATAATTTAGATGTACGGTAGTTTGGGTTTTGCCCTGTCATTTATACATTTATGGCAAGTGGGTTACTGTGAGCTGTGGTTCTATCCAATTGAAAAGCAAATACAGCATATTCTATTTGACGTGGCTTTTCTTTTCTTCTGGGGTCACTCGTTTCTAACTGTGGGTTGTCGAGAATCTTGATTTTGATTATTAACTCATACTCTTATTGCTGCAGCTGTCATAGCCATTGATCTTCGTTCAACAACTTGAGAGGCCTCCCAGTGTCACTAGCCCACAGTATTTGGGTTCTTTGGAGAAACATATTGTTGTGATTATTGCTATATTGTTGGTATATCATTTCAAAGTGAGGAGCCGTTGTTTTGATAAGCATCAATATGTGGGTCTTGCTGTATCATCTGAAATTCACAGAAGATTTGTTATAATATGTGTGTTTCAGTGGCTCCCTTGTTTCTGAGAATGAGAGTGTGAATAACGGACATTGTCATTATCTTCTGTCATCAAGAATGGTTAGCCAAATCACTGCAGTCAGAATTTTATCATTCACTTTGAGCATATTAGTATGTATGCAATGGCTCAAAGCATTTGCTATTGAGGTTAACTCTGAGAGTGGAAGGAAGCTTCTGCTGAATGGAGTCAAAGGAGATGCCTCATTCCCTCCCTCTCATTCCCATGATACTGGGAGCAGCAGCCATTTCTCATTTTCTGCAAAGGTTGCAGCCATGGCGGTGCCTGGCATACTCATTGTGGGTTGCTTTTTAATTTGCCCCTGCATCCAATCTAAAAAGAAAGAGCCCCACTCTGCTGTTTACCACCAGAAGGAATTTCCTTCAAGTAAGTGATTACTTCCTTTCTTGAGGGATTTAACTTTTGTGCACTATCTAGCTCCCATGACTAAATACCATTCTGATGATGTGAAATCCCCTTTTGAAAGATTTTGGTCGGCTTGTTTCTGATTTTGTTCTGTATTTTGTTGGTTGTCATAATGTATAAAAATGCATAACTTGAATTCCTTGAACTTGGTTGAGTTACTGCAGTGGATTCATCTTCGTCCTTTGAGGCAAATCATAATTTGGAAAAGGTTGCAGTGAGTCCATGGCGGCACGCACCACCAAGTCCATCCCCATTGCGATTCCCCCGCAGAGTCCGTCTCATTCGCGGCACCCTCCGCCCAGTCCCTCTCGATATGCAATGTCCCCAAGGCTTGATAGATTTGGTTCTGTGCATCTAAATTTTAGCCAGATTGCAAAAGCCACACATGGTTTCTCTTCATCCTTTAAGATCGGTGAAGGGGTTTTGGGACCGTGTACAAGGCCCAGCTGCCAGCTGGGCTGTGGATTGCTGTAAAGCGAGCAAAAAGGGTATGGAATTAGAACAACACCCTATGATATTTCAGTTTCTGCTGAACTAGCCCTTTTGCTGAATGTCACTTCCACAAAGCTAGGTTTCAACCTGACAATGTCCATTTATCTAGTCAGACATGGTTACATTATTTCATTTTATTGTCTCCCTTTCACTGGTAGCACTTTGCACTCCCTTGGAGTTAGTGTTAGAAAAATCTAGCTTCCTTTACAAAAATGACTGATCTTTAGGTGTAGAACAAATACGTGTACATGTCCCATCGCCTCAAATTGTTTGTCTTAGTTGACTTTTTGAGGTTATAATTCATTTTGACCACCTTTCTAGTCAATCTAATTGATATGAAAACATTTGAAGGATGACCTTTGACAAAGGAGTTCCAAAATGAAAATCTTTTTGTCTCAAAAGGTCAAGCGAGGTATTCTCCGATCCTCTTAGACTACTGTAGCAATTAAGGTATTGTTATAAGTAGAAGCGTAGTGCAGATATTGACCTCAGCGATCAAGAGATCAAAATTTTTCAGTAGAGTTAAGAAGCTGACTTCCCTCCATCTCCACTTCTGGTTTCCATATGCCATTAATCTATCATCTGCATCTTTTGTCTTCTTTTCCCCTCCCATCGAATTTCAAGTGTAGAGGTGTATTACAATTGGTTAGTTGTGGGAGGTACTTGATAGTCTTGCTAATGAATCCTCTTGGATGACTACATCAATACATTATATGTTTCTGAGAAGGGGACCTTTGTCTGTCTTCAAGTTGTGGAGTTCATTGGCAGTATTTTGTGTGATAGTCTTGTAGATGCTTTTTTTGTGTGTACAATATCTTTACTCCCAGCTCCGCGCTGAGGATCAGTTTTTCTCTATGGATATTGTAGACTGGATGTGCAATAACAACCCCCCACCCCCAAGAAAAAAATAAAAATAAAATCCCGTCCCAAGACTACTATTGTTTGGGAAAAAGCATTCAGTGTCAAACTTACTTCTATTCCTCTCTCTCATTGTACACATCTCGTCAGAACCTTGTGGCATGACAAACTTAATGGTTCAGTTTATTTGTTTCATCGGCACCTTAGTTCATATTCCAGTGTCTGTGTATGTGCATAGTTGAGGAATTGAAGTGCCAGAAACATTTCTGGTCAAGTTTTGTCTCTTTTTCCCAGGAAATGACTATCAGACTTTATTTATATGCCTTGTTTCTACTGTCTCTCAGGAACAATTTGACTCTGATGAATTCAACAGAGAAGTTGAGATTTTATCCAAAATAGAGCATCGCAATCTAGTGAGACTGCTTGGATATGTTGATAAAGGGAATGAACGGCTTATTGTTACAGAGTATGTTTCAAATGGTACTCTGAGGGAACATCTAGATGGTAAGACCTACTCATTAAAAGACTATTCATTCTCTCATTCAGCATAGAGAACTCATGTTTTGGCCGATTAACCTTGGCAGGGCTCAGGGACAGAATCCTGGATTTCAACCAGCGGCTTGAGATTGCCATAGATGTTGCTCATGGCTTAACATATCTTCATCTGTATGCAGGTAAGGAAAACCATTATAGTTTTGAGCTTCTTGTTTCTTTTCCGAAACAGTTGCTAAGTGGTTTTCTTCTTCTTTTTTCCTTTTTTTGGTGTTTGGGGGGAGAGGGGGTTTGGATATTGTAGTGTGCCTCCAGCCTCTTGGAAACAACTCTCTTCTTGTAGGGAGGCTGTCCACAGGTGATACGTCAAGGTTCCCATTCAGGATCACGATGTTGTTTTTCTTGAGATAATGAACTCTGGAAAAAGAAACGAAGAATAGTTTTCAAAATAAGATAGAGAATTGATTGTAGGAGTTTCGCCAAATTCTCCCAAGCCTACTTCTTCTAGTTCCTCTTGAGAATTTCTATTGCATCATTTTTGTCTTGGCCGTTCAGGATTAAGGCATTTTTGCAGCTGCTATTGATTTGAGCTTTTGTCAAGCTCAACACTTTTGGAGTGAACTAGTTTATCTGGATAGCTCTATGGATAGGATTTGAAATAGGTTTAACTAGAAAAAGGCAGATCACTTCTTTCAAACTACAGGGTACAATCCTTACCGAGCATATTGATTGTATAGACCCCTACAAAAATTAAATTTTTATATGGTGACAGAGTCTGTTCCCTCAAAGGCGGCTTCAGACTGTTTCAGCGATATTTAATGGACATATGGTGTTAGTTGGCAATTGTACGTTTGCAATCACCAATGTATCTGGTTGCTTCTAATATTCTCATTTCTGATTGTTTGTTTGATGACAGAGAAGCAAATCATTCATCGAGATGTGAAGTCGTCCAACATTCTTCTGGCGGAGAACTTCAAGCCGAAAGTGGCCGACTTTGGATTTGCAAGAGTAGGTCCAGTTGACTCTGAAAACACACATATTTCAACCAAAGTCAAAGGCACAGTGGGTTACCTTGATCCAGAGTATATGAAGACTTATCAGCTCACCACGAAAAGTGATGTCTATTCTTTTGGAATTTTGCTCCTAGAAATTCTTACTGGTCGCCGCCCTGTGGAGCCGAAAAGGCCTATCGAAGAGAGAGTAACTCTCAGATGGGTAAGCTTGTTATTCCCTGCTTGGTGTCCTTTATTTTTATCAGTGTGAATGAGTGAAGACTTAAAATTCAAGTATTTCAGTGCCCATAAAACATAGTACAATTTCGTGTTCAGCAAAAAGCTCTACTAGATGGTAAGAAAAAATTATATTTGGGTGTCTCTATTGCCTGGATTCTGATGTGTTCCTTTACAACAATAGTTCTAGTAAGCTGATGTGCGTTGATTATGGTAATAAAGTTTATACATATAGAACTCCTATAGTTGTCTCGAGCTAGTTGCCTCACTTTAAAGCAAATTATGTACCCATTAGTTGACATTTTTCATGCACTATTCCTCAATAGACTGGTAGGTGTAAGGCAGGGTTTGGGTCTAATGGTAAAGGAAGGGTGGGTGATAAGGATCTAATGTAGGTGAAAGTCCAATCCATTGACCACCTATATGGAGAGAGGAAACATACATCCTAGGACTCAAACTTGGGACCAACTATTTTTCATGCTAGTCTGGATATCATGAAATGAAAGCCTCTTTGGGATCCAATACTTAAAATTTGTTTCACCGGTGGCTCATCTATTTTGGACCTCTATCCTTGTATTTCAATTCACAAGTGGTGCTGCTGATCACTGCCTTTTTTTTTTTTTTTTTTTTTGTTGGGGTTGGGGCTATTTTCTTAGAATTCTTAATTGGACTGGATGAGAGTCAATAGGGTGTATCACGTATGGTTCAGATTTTTCACTTGTATGGAATATAGCTAGTTGAGTAAGCGGAGACAGTTTGGAACCATGTTTTGAAGTTTCTACCATACAGGCTGATACGTTCCTTCTCTCACTATTAACTCATTTTCTTTGGAGTAGTTGATAGTTGACAATTGGAGTATTAGATAGGCGTGAGAGTAACAACTGTTGTTCAATTTACTTTTGGAACAACCCCCCACCCTCTCAACACACAATCTGCTTACCTATGCTGTGGGTTTTATTTTGGACTTGGACAGGCTGATGCAATCCTTTACATGAGACTAGTATAAAGCATTGTCTAGATATTAGGGGCTAAAAATTCATGCCTGTGCCAATCCTATGCTAGCCCATGCCAATCCTATGCTAGCCCATGCCAATCCTATGCTAGCCCATGCTTATTGGAAAACTTTTAACTCTATGATTTCCGATAAATGGTTTCAGAAAAACCCGGTACATCACATTCCAGTGTCTAGTAGTAACCAGTGGACTGAAAATGTATGACATTTTGTTAACAATTTTTGGCAGGCCTTTTATGCATACAATGAAGGGGATGTTTTGAAGCTAGTTGATCCTCTATTGAACGAATCAATAGATGTGGATGTACTCAGGAAGATGTTCTGTTTGGCAATCCAATGCGCTGCCCCTGTAAGAGCAGATAGGCCTGATATGAAGACAGTTGGGGAGCAGCTTTGGGCAATAAGGATGGAATACAGGAGCACCAGAAAAGGGCAGTCCTTTTGAGTACTTAATTCCTCATCTCAGGACACCTACATTAGATACATACCTCAAATCAAATGTATTTTATGTGTTTGGTCTCCTAGTGAGCAAAATATTATGGCATTTGGGTTTTTTTTTCCCATTTTTGGGCATGCGTTTCGAGACTGAAAGAAGTTTATATTGATGATGTTATTGTATATCCTCTGACTTGTGTTGAAATTGCTCCTTTTAATTGGTTATCTAAGTGTAGATAAGTGCTCTGTTAGTTGAGTTTTACACTACATTTGTGGATTATCTGAAGTCACTCTACTCTAATCACATTATGTGGGATGTTAGGCTTTCTCTATGTGGCCGTCTTTTCATTTTTGGTGTGAAGGAGATGCAAAGGTCGATGTAAGTCTTTTCGGTTTTTGGTGCAAAGGAAATGCAGAGGTCAATGTAGGTGAGTTTGAGCCCAAAAGTTCAGACTTCAGATGCCAATGAATACCTACAGAGCCATGAAGCTGGTTCATTCTATATACTGTACTTGCCACCTACACGGCTACACAAGCCAAAAATGTCGTCATTAGATCTTCCTATTCTTTCTTTCTTCCCTATCTCTGTTTTCTTTTTAAGTTTGTTTATGTATGTACGCGTGTGCATGAATGGAAGGGGTTGAAGCATTTGGGTGGGTTCAAATATATTTTGCAATCTTCGACATTGTGGAATAAGAATAAGACTACATGTAAATTCACAAAATACTGCATTTATCATTTGGAAAGAGAGAATGAGAGGTGCTTAGTTAGACTCGGTCACACTCATGTTAAAGTGTGAGTGTGTGATATTAAATGTCATGTTAAATTTAATAATTTTTTTTAAAATTTATATATTTTTTATGTAAAAATAAAAGGTTAGTACTCGTGTCCAAATGTAGAGCGTATGATAAAGGTACTTTAGATAAAATGAAAAGTCCGAGTAAGCAAGGTCATAGATTTGATATTTCCCAAAGTGTGTGACAAAATACGGTGATGTCATTCGGTGATACTTATACTCTTTCACATCCATATTGAAGTGTGAGTGTTCGATATTAATGTCGTATCGGACTCAGAAATTTTTACAAAATTTGTATTGCAAAATGAAGGGTTAAATACCCATATCAAAATGTAGAGTGTCCGACACGAATACTTGAGATAAAAATCAAAAGTCCGAGTAAACAAGGTCATGGATTTGATATTTTCCAAAGTGTGTAACAAAATACGGTGATGTCATAGGTCTTTGGTAAGTCACTTAAAATTGTTACCAGAGATCTAAATTTAAATCCTACCTATATTAGTGTTTGAGCCTCATTTACACTAAAAAATACAAAATGAAATAAATAGATAAAATAAAAGAAATAGAAAATAAGGGAAAATAAACATATTAATGGACGACCACCCAAAGAGACGTTGAATTCAGCGTGAATTGAATGGAGGGTCATCTATTTCTAAAACGTGATGCACAAGATCCGAATATGCCCACACAAAAATGCCTTAAACACAATTTTCTTATTTCCCTTTTGCATTTCTTTCTCTCACTAATGCTTACATTTACGTGGTCAATTGGCATTCTCTTAATTATTTTCCTCTAATAATTTAATTTATTACATACAAGCAATCATAGCATTATCACGTAAACAATAACCATCAAGTGGGTTTTCAAGCTTATTGTGCTTGTAGTCTTCCGATAAAAGTAATTGTTTTATAAGAGAAAAATTGTCTTATATTGTATAAATTAGTTGTTTTATCAGTTGTTAATGATTAAATGATAGCAAATTTTTAGGGATAGTCATAGTAGAATGATTAATTTTTGAATAAGAGATCAGATTATAATTTTTCTTAGATTGTATACGTAAATAGAATTATTCCATAAAAAATGATTAATTGATAGTGGTTCATTATAAGTTGTTTAACTAATACATTCTTGCAAAATTTAAGGGGTAGACTTTTGTAACTCGTGCTTCGATCAACCATTTATAAGAAAAGGGAAAAACAAAGGAAGAAGGGGAAAAAGCACTCTAAAAAAATAAATCGGCATTATTTTAAGTCTCATGCGATCATCCAGGTATTCTTCTTAGTATGTTCTAAATTGTTTGAATTTTTTTATAAAATTACGAATATCTCAATAGAATTCTAAATTTGTTAAACTATGTAGAATATTTTTTATGTAGTTGGTAAGATTCTTCAATGATCCCAAAGAAATTTATTTTAGCAATGGAGTTTCAAAAATGCCTCTATAAAATTTTGTTATGTATTGAAAAATTAAATGACCCAAAATTGACTACTCACCAACTAAACACATATATAGGCCCAACCCAAACCACCCAAAATCCAATGCCACTTCCCCGTTGTTTCTTCTGGTTGACTAGTCCTTAAGACCCAAGTTTCCATTGCTTTAAAATCCCTCTCTCTCTCTCTCCAATTCCGCCATTAAAACAAGCTTCAAAGATGGAGGAAGAAGTAGAAAGAGAAGAGAACCAGCAAGTGCTGAGAGTTCTAGAGCTCTTAAAAATAGCTTCCCACGACTTGCAATCCATCCCGAGTCGCCGAGCCACCGAGTCCAACTTGTCCGCCATTAAAGCATTGCTCGAGCTCGAAAACGAGTCAGACACCATTCTCTGCGACCCAAATCTATCTCTGCTCTCCCAACATCTCTCCTACCTCAAAACCCTGGTTGAGACCCTCCAGAAAACTCGCGGCCATAGCCTCCGATCCTTCCTACGGCGCCGAGTCTCGACTCACCAAATCGCCCGAGTCGCTGAGTCGATCGAGTCGGAAATTCAGGCGTGGATTGACCGTGAGAGCATCGAGAGTCTCGTCAGAGGGCTTCATGGGCTGCCTTCGGAATCGCCTGACTCGGAGGAAGAGGCCGAGTTGGTCCACCTCTTGACTCAGTTCCGTCACCGAGTCTCCCAAGGGTTTAACCGCGAGTTGCAAGATTTGGTGCTGAAATCGAGGATTTTCTCCGAGTTGGAGGCGATTCTCTGCAACCCAGATCGTTCAAAGAAGCTGAGAGAAGAATCCGCGTTCGCAATCGAAGCATTGATTAGGTTCAACAAGAATGTGTTTGTGGGTCAGGTTTCGATGGGTCCAACAATCAAAGCCTTAATTTCAGTGGCTTCAATCTCTTCCCTGGAAGTGCTCTGTTCTCTGATCAAGTCAATCAAGAGCCCATTAGTCGACGAAATCGAATCGAACGACGAAATCCCCACCATAATTGGGTTCTTGAGCTCAGAAGATTTGTCAATTCAGGTTCTGGGTTACAATTGCGTGCTCGAAATCGGGTATTTCGGGCGGAAAGAGGCGATCGAGGCGATGATCGGGGAAGACTTGATACAGAAATTGGTGGAAATGCAGAGATCAGAGCTGGGAGGGGACTTGATTGAGGTGGGGAAATGTGATGAGCAGGAAAACAGGGGAGAAATAGAGGAGGAGGGAGAGAGAAAACAGGGGAGGGGGAGGAGAGAGAGTAGAGAGAGGTTTATGAAGAAACATCCATTTGCAAGCAGTGTGGCAAGATTTGCAGTGCAATTAGAGGTTGGAGAAGGGCTGAGGCAGAGAGAGAAAAGGGCTTTCAAGCAAGAAATTCTCAAGAAAGTCAGAGAGGCCTCTGTTTCCGATGCTGAGACCGCCACCATTCAAGCTGAGGTTTTGTGGGGTTCTTCCCCTTGAAAGATCTCTTCTTTCTTTTTGTAAATGTTTGTTACAGCATACAGGAAATTCATATTGCACAAAATTGTCAGTTCTTTTTTATCTGTTTTTTTTTCCACTTCACATTATTTTGGGTGTTCTTAAGATTGAACTTTATATATGTATATGCTTATTAGTGATGTGTGTAAAGAAATTGTTCACTAAGGCAAAGGAAATGGACAAATAGAGAAATTTGAAACGAGAAAGGTTAACAATAAGCACAATACTGTGTTGAATATGTACAATACTGTGTTGATTAGATGGACTCACCAGCCATGTCAAACACCTTTTAGCAACCAAAAATGAATTGAAGAATGAGCCTACTTGTCAATCTTCCCATTTTACATTATTCTTGCATGATTTTGATTGCAAATGAAGTATAAAGTGTTCATATCATGTTGGAGTACAAGTAACATAGCTCACTATTCTTCATTTAGGAAAAAGAAAGGTCGGGTTACGGGGAATGCATGTGGACTATAACAAATAAACGAAGTTTTAGTAATACCACCTTGGTAGCTACAGAGGTAGTCTCATTGGAGCTCAATGCACTAGCAAGTGACAATTCTCATACTGTGGTTCCATTTTCTAAATTGGAAACTGGACTTGTGGTTGAAGGATTATCTATAAAAGATATTGTTTGGGGTAGAAAGAAGGTAACAGACGAGAGAAGAAGGTAATAATCCTCTACAGGCTTCTCTTCTTTGACAGCTTTTCAAGGTTAAGAGCATCTCATCCCGAGAAAGTTGCAAAATTGTCCTCGGGAAACATGATCTTGCCCCGAAAATAAAACATTTCAATAATAATGTCTTTTCAACGTATTGAGAGCATATGACTTCTGCTCCTTCCATAGTCAATGAGCTCTTCATGGAAGGTGGCAACTTCCCTCGAGCACGATGAATGACAATTAAAGTTTTCAAAGCAACCTATAAGCCAACAAGGGAGAGAATTTTTATTTTTAAGGATTTCATGCAGCTTATATTCGATGATGCAATGCAGCCAACCTTCTAAACATCACCGAGACGAAGGCAACTCGGGTGAAACCCCCCCAAACAAAAAAAAGCAACGGAAAAGACAGACTTAAAAATTTGAGGTTGAAAACAAAACCTTCTCATTCAAATCACTTAAATTATGTTATCGAAACTCATAGAGATACCGCCCAATTATGTGTCTTCGACAAGCACCTAGCCGAGCATGTATGCGGTATGCAACATCAGCTCGAGGTCTTGTAGCGAAACTGCAGCAAATATTGCTGCGAACAAACAAAAATGACACTCACCAAGGTCAAAACGCACATATATAACGGATATTCCGTATTATAAACACTCATATGTTACCAAGGGGAGTGATAAAAAATGTTCCATTCTACAACAAATAACTCAATTCTAAGATGGCCGGAACACAAAATTTAAGAAACACCCACCTCTTATGTGTCTCTCTTTCGGTCGGGCGCTCAACATGGTTAGTGGCCTTGACAATTGCTATATCTAACTCGTAAAATCCCCATCAAGTTGAAAGGAAAATGAGCATAAAAAAGCACTTTAAGCAAAAAAATGTTGGGATGTGTCTCGAAATCTCCCTTGGATTGCATTTTGATGGCACATGCTAACTGTGTTTGTCATGACCATGCCTTCCTAAACGAGCCAGAACTAGCTGTAGGAAACGCATAGCAAGGAGGAAACCGAAGGGTGGCACGGGCGTGCCTGCACTGGCACGGTACAAGCACGCCCTTGCCGGGCTATTTCTCAACGGTTATTGTTTTGTTTCCCGTTGGTTTTGCTGGTGTGTTTTTAGTGTATTATTGGGCAGTTTTGAGAAGCAAGTTTTTGGTTATTATTCCTCCTCCATTGTTAAGTGAGATAGAGAGAGAATTGTGAGAGAATTGTATTCTCATCGTTGATCAAATCGTCGGTTCGGTTGTGATCGGTTTGTACTCTTTCATTTCATAGTGAATTGTTGTGCTTGTTGCCTCCGTGGTTTTTCCCTCATTGGGTTTCCACGTAAATCCTTGTTTCTTTGATTTAATGTTTTCATCTTGTGGTTTATACTTTTGATTATCATTTTGTTCATTCGAATCGCTTCCGCTCAAGTCGCTTTATTCCTAACAGAAAATAATCCCAGGAAAACCTCCACAAGAATAAGAGAAGTTCAGATTTTAAAAGCACAATACCTTGTAATCACTGTTAACTTTGGCCAAGCTGATGGCGGTGGTGTCCTTGATGGGCTCCAGATACTTCCTCAGACATCTACAGCCTGGATCACAAAATTCTTAAGAACTCATTTCTAAAATTGTAGAAAAGTCATAAATATGGCACAAAATTGAAAAAGACAGATATTCATTACTTGATCAGCAACAAACCCTCAAAGTATAACCATTACCAGATCACAAATACTTGTTTCAGAGATTGAAACACCAATTAAGCCTTTTAGTTTGATAACATGCTGAATAAAAACCAACACCCAAAACTTAAAAGAAGACATAATTTCAACCCCGTAATTCAATTAATCACTATTGGTAGTCAGCTTAATCCAATCTTATAAGGGAACATAGTCATTTCCACAAAAATATTATGGAACCCCGATCAGCACACGATCTTGAAACATTAAAAAAAAAAACTGTGAATCTAGTGGTAAATGTCACGGACCGCCCGGAACACTCCGAATTCTCTAGATTTTTCTCTACTATTCCATATTATTGCATAATCTTCTATAATGTTCTACACTTGTATGAAGACTTGAATATTTGTGTAGAGTATTCTAAAGAATAAATCTAGGGTGTATAATTAAATAAATCTCCACCGTCCATTGAGGAGTTGGGTAAGTATAAATACCCCAAGGAGCTCATTTGCAACCAACCAACCATCCATCAAGAGTTCAAATAATACAAATTATTCTCCCAAAATCTCTCCCTCTAATTGTCATTTGAGTAAATTATTGTCCCCTAAAATAAAACAAAATGCTAAAAGAAGGCACTTCTCATTTTATTGTATTACTTGAAAATGAAAGATACAATGTGAAACATTGCTAAAATAAAAATGCTAAAAAAGGCACTTCTCATTTTATTGTATTACTTGAAAATGAAAGATACAATGTGAAACGGTGCTAAAATAAAAGTGTTAAAAAAGTCCTATTTATCGTAATCAAAGATCAAGATACTCCTCGTGTTGCTCCCCTCCAAATATGTCATGTACGAGCATCAATATTTCAAGATTGTCAAAGGTGGTCTTCCGCTCCGTCATCGGTTTTCGGCACACAGGGCATGGAGGTGGCTGAACCGGTGATTTATCTCGCCCATTCATTTAGACAGTGTAGTGAAAACGTGTTCGCACCGGTTAACGGAAGCACCGTCGAGAGGCTGGCTTAGATGTTCCTTACAGATGGGACAAAGAACGTCGTCGCCCACAGGTTTGGGAGGCAGCTCTAGAGCTGAATCATCTCCCAGGGCCGGGAAGACAGCCCTCAAGACCTCTCGGACCGTGCTGTGTGGCCTCCCAGCCTGCCATGGTTCACGCTCATCTACCATAAGAGCCACTTCAATTTCTAAACAATGTAGGTGAAAGACGTGGGCACAAGAAAGTGGTGCAGCCGCGAAGGGCCGGTAATGAAGTAAAGGATTAAATAACAGTCAAAATATTAAATAGATATTAAGAAAAAAATCAAGAAGCGTAAAAGTAGGTAGTTTTATTTTACACTCCCAATTAAATTACATAAAACTAGTTTGTGCCTGTGCTAATACACGGGTGTTTATATTATAAATCAAGTCAAACATTCATTATTGAAACACACTTGCCAAATATAAAAGTAGTTTAGAACACCGTATAAGCATTATCCAAAATTATTAAATAGCCAAAAATCTTATTATTTGTTAATTGATATACTTAAAACTAAAACTTTTAATATAAGTAATTTATTTCATTATCACTATTGTGTTTTGATTCCAATGGTAAGGTAGTAACATTCCTCATCCCACGTGACATGACATATGAAATCAATCTCCATCTCTTCATATTGATTTGTAGGAGCTTGTATAACGAATGTGAAAACTTTCATCGACACTTTGCTCAAATATGTTTTAAACTCCTTTGTTTAAATACATGCATCACAACAAAATTACTTTATGTTAATGGATAACAAATACAAAAGAATGACTTATATATGTAGATATACCTGATTTGAAAGGCTCTTTAGATAAGATGTTGAATTATCTAAGATAAATTAGACATGCTCATCAAAAGCCAACAACTTTTTTATAAACGATGAATCATGTATAGTTGGAGGTACTCTATACCCACAACATTAAAATATAATATAGATTAGATAAGGAGTGTGTGAAACATATCTAACTTGTATAAAATAACATAAGCTTATTGTTACACATACTTAGAAACAGATTGTAACAATGCTTGTGTTGCAATTCAAGCATCGAGAGTCAATTGATTTCTTTTTGCAACGTACACATGATTCATGCCAAAGCGAACTTTGTGAGTCAATATGTATGACATATGCAACGACGAGAAAAATGATTGACCTTTAAGAAAAGCAAAAAATAATTGTTAATATCAATTGTTTATAAGAATTTTTTTAATGACAATAAGAGTGATTAAAGTTGTCATACATTAGGTAATATTGTAAAGTCCTTCAACTTGATTCTTTTTGCATTAAGTAACTTAGCAAATTGCACGATTCTATAAGTTTTTTGCTGAGTCCAATCTCGGACAAGTTTATATCGATTACTAAATTAGAAATCTCTAAAATCTTAGAGGTTGTATTGAACCTCAATTTGTAATAATGAGAGAGACAAGCTTATATTGATTACTTAATACAACTTAAATCTCAATTTGTAACTCCTTTGATTCGATTTCTATTTAAAACTTTATGAGGGTTGCAGTAACTTGAATCTCGATTAAGGATGTGATTTGATAATTTGCTGTGCTTATTGTCTATTTCTAGAGCAAGTTTTTGGAGTGTGAGAATTTCGATCCCTTCAATAAAGAGACTAGGACCATATTTATAGGAAGGAGTCCCCTCCCTTCTAGTAAAGTGTGTGGTTTATTTGTCTTCTTCAACCGTTGAACGAACCTTCATCTTGGGCTGACAACTTAAGAGTCTATTTAGGTTACCAACTTGGTAGTCTACTAGTCCCGAGATTTGCTAGTTTATTAGGCCATTGATGTAATAATTTATTTAGCCATCGATTTGTGAGTCTATTAGGTCCAATTAAATTATATTAAATTAATTATTAAATTAATTTAATTATTTTAGAGTGTGGCATATATATATTTAATTTCCAAATTTTGCCATAGTGCTCGATTTGTCTTGATTTTCAATTGATGAACAAGGAAAATGGAACTATTGTATTTTTTTACTTGCCTCCAGCTACGTCCAAAGCATCCCCCCATTGGAAGCACACCTGCTATGTTGGTTGCCCCTCCCTCTAATAGGACTAATAATAAGATTAACATTCAAGCACAGTAAGAAAGGTAGTTGTTTTATAGCTAATATAAAATGCCTTATATTAGATTAGAAGCTTTTTTTTTTTTTGAGGCAATAGCTCGAGCTTACTAAGCAAACATAGACTTGGCCTCAAAGCAAGAAGCAAGGTTCAAAATTAAAGAGCGAAACTTACATTCTCCATATACGGCACTAACTAACGCGCTTTTTCGCTTGTTTCTAAGTTTTTTGCTCGTTAGTGTTTCAGAAAAATTGCAGAGTGTTTAAGGGCTTTTTCCTAACCTAGATTAGGTTCCCTATCCTATTAGTCAATTGATTTTAAGCAAACATCAAAGGGCCTTTACTTATGACATGCTTGTTGCTTTTCACTTTGTTAAGAGTAAGTGTCTACCCTTGGTTGGGGGAGAAGGGCATTTCCACTATTATCACTCATTCAAACACTCCCCCCTCCAAAAAAAAAAAAAGAATAGTTAAAAAGAAAAGAGAATATATAGAAAGAAACAAAAATAAAAGGGAACATGGAACACACACACATCATAATTTTACCCTCATCTTTAAGGGCATCACATTTTTTTCATTCCACCTAAATACTTCATATAATATTTTTCCCTTTTTTGGCTTCAAATAGATTTTTAGGGGTAGCAAAAATGATTTTTCCAATTTCAAATAGAGCTAGCTGTACAATAAGACATTTCTTCCTATTAAAAAAGAAGAAATAGGGCAGGGCCTTGATCCAATAGACAAACTTAGTACTAAACTAGACTAGTAAATGAGGACGTCAACATGTAGGGAAGGTTGGGTAGTGCCCCTCGTTGGGCCGCCAATTCATGGATATCCCTCACAATCTCAAACACCGCCTCTGGTTTTGCCAACTTAAGGGCATTCTCCGACATCCTCTTGAGCTTGTTGCTCTTGTTACTGAACCATTCAGCAACTATCCTAGCTGTCTCCTTAGGGCTACGTGTAAAGACGCCTGGTCCATTGTCTACTACATATGGTACATTGCCTTTCTCCTGTGGTTGCCACAACACAAAAGGAAGCAAGTCAGCCTTTGATCGAGTATGATGGATGAGGTTGAGTCAAACTAAGTCGGGTTGAAGTAAAGTTCAAGTCCACTGTCAGTTGTTCCAATAAGTGGTTTGGGAAATCTACATGTCAACTTGGTTTAGGTCAGTCCCAAATCAGGTTGCCTTATTTTTCGGGTTGCAAATAGATGAAACAACAATTAACTAGACAGTTCAACTTACTTGTCCTGGAATGTAGTCATTGAGAATGATAGGAAGGCCCCTGATCAAGGCCTCTGCAATGTTCTTGGCCCTGCCTGTCAAAATCACAAAACAAGGCTCATAAGACATACTGAAATGTGGAAAAGCCGATAATAAATAAAAGAAGATGATTTAGATGTAATGTTTACCTTTGCAATAATACAATCACAAGCTCCCATCCATTTCTCCATCAGTTTCTCAAATCCTCTAACCTAAAGTTAAAATTGAACAGTTAACATCAAAAAAACCTGATCATCTGTTTCCTAGGAATGAACACATTCTCTGCTTTTGTGATCTCAATTAACATACAGTAAATCAATTACCTTAACTGGGATTTTCCACTCCATTGCTTCAAGAGTGGAAGCTAGAGATTTATTGCGGCCACATATGATAATCAACTGACCAATGGGTTTTCTGAGATGCTTATTGAACAATGATTCTCCAAGAGCAATGGCGGTTTTCTTTACAGGGCCCAGCCCTTCACCACCTCCCATCAGTAAAACTGCGGGAAAATGTTGGTCCATTTGGAGCTCTACTCTCAAGTCATCCTACAATAATAAAAAGTTTGTCAAAAATACAGTTCTTAGCAACCACAAAAATTCAAAAACCGATAGTTGGTTTTTAGTGCTCACCTTTGAGAGAATAGCACGAGCAAAAGAAGGCCTAATGGGCAAGCCAAAAACACGTATTTGAGACTCCTCTAGGCCATCTAAAGAAGCCCTCTTTGCAACCTCTTCTGAGGGACAATAGCATCTATTGACACTCGGGTGGAACCTGAAAATGATTTCTGAATGTTAATTACTGGAATGCAAGTTGGGAAAATTTATTTCAGTTGATTTGCAGTTGAACTCCTGAACTTACCAAGTGGGATGGCAAGAGTTGAGGTCAGTTATGACAGTTACAAAGATTACTTTCTTTTGCAGCCCTTGCCACTTGAGAACCCACAAGGGGATATGTTGCATTAGAGGATGAACACTGATTATTATATCCGGCTTGTACTCCATTAAACCCGCTTCCACCTCCCTTCAAGAGCACAAAAAGAAAAAGAAACAAAATATTAGTCATTTATGTTCTTGGCAATGGGCTCAAGTACTAATATTGATAAGGTAACAATTAATCATTAAGCCAACCATGATTAACTGATTACTAATCAATGTCTAGTTTTCAGTAGCAAACTCCACATACACCTAATACTGAAAGCAGCATAAACAATGCCCATGATATTGTGTGAATATATCAATGGAGATTTTCGAGGAACAATACAGAACTCCATTAGGCCTAAATGAACTTCTTAAGGGCATGAAAATTAGAGGCTAAAAAATTATGGTTCTTAGGCCCTTTTTTTCTGCAATATCTATTCAACCAACATCCTTCTGAACAACTATCAACTACCAAAACCGCTTTACGTTCGGTCAAATGTACAAAAGCTACAGATTACTCAATAGCTACTAGCTAAGACGACAGCTGGTTATCCTGATCGAACAAGGATTCTAACGATGATTTTACAGAGAAGGAAACATACTTGGCATAGTAGGCAGCAATGGCAGCCAGGTACATGGAGTGAATCCACCTCGGATAAGTGCTATGAAATGCAACATTCGAAAGCTGAAAATGCTTCACCATGAACTTGTATTGTCTCTCCATAGGGGTGTATTCGAGCCGAGCCGAGCCCGAACCTGCCAGGCTCGAAGCTCGGCTCGTGAGTATCATTTGTAGCTCGAGCTCGGCTCTCCAAAAGCTCGAGCCCAAGCTCGGCTCGCCAAAAGCTCGAGCCCAAGCTCGGCTCGTCATTGGCTCGTCAAAAGTTTCTATTAAACTCCTGTTTTTAGGTTCAAAGTCACCCTTTATATATACTTACCATAAAAACATAAACTTAAATTTAATTGAGACTCTTTTTTCTTAACAATAACAATACACCACTTAAAAAATAATTTTTTTATAAATAAAACATTTGATGCTTTGATAATGAAATACAAATTACTAAAAAACCTGAATTTTAATTTAAAATCCTTGTAACAATAACATCTATCATTCACTAAAAAAAAGGCTCTTTATTCCACATTTCCAATATAGCAAAATGTCATCAAAGTGGGCACGTCGATCCTTCATTAGACATTGGCAATATGAACTCTTTACGTTGATCCTCTTCTTTTGACACCTGAGAAGGGGAGACAAATAAAACTTACAACTAAATCGGTAATACAATTTTATTTTAATTTATACTTTAAATTGACAAAAAACTACCTTCCTCTTTTTTTTGTGACACCATGTAGATGACAAAACCAATCACCTCCACATATCAAAGCTTCCACCGTTTTAGGATCTAACGAGCTACGATATGGATCGATCACTTTACCTCCTGCACTAAATGTTGCTTTCGAAGCCACCATTGTAATGGGTACAAGTATATCAGTAGCCATTCGACACAAAACACCATACTTCTCTTGACGTTGTTTCCACCAACTGAGAATATCAAATGAATGAACTTACGTGGCTGTCATTGTATAACTACCTTCCTTAAAATATGAATCCAAATCACACTTTCGAGGTTGTATTACTTTTTGAGTAGCCATTCGTTGCAGCGAGAGAGTTCATTGGATCAATCATATCCAGGCTAAATTAAAAAATTGAAATCACACTTTCAAGGTTGTATTACTTAAGAAATATAATTCAAAATAATTATGCTAAATTAAAAAATTTAAATTAATTGATAGATCGATGATAAAAATAAAGTTCTTCACATACTAATCTCCACAAATTTTAGCTCATTTGTTTCAATTTGTTTAGGTTTATTTGTAATTAGCTTGTGTAAACTCGACGAGTAGGCTCGTTCGGCTCGTTTGTAATGGGCTCGTGTAGGCTCGGCGAGCTTACGAGCTCCAACATTGCAAGCTCGAGCTCGGCTCCGATAACTATCCGAGGCTCGGCTCGGCTCGGGCTCGTCACAAGCTCGGGTTGGCAAGCTTTTATACGAGCCGGCTCGCGAGGGCTCACGAGCCGGCTCGGCTCAAGTACACCCCTCGCGAGCCGGCTCGGCTCAAGTACCCCCTCCATGTCATTCAATGGCCATCCAGTGTATTCTTTCCATACATCCTTTATAATAATCCGAAAACCCAGGACATCAAACAGGACACAGAGCAAATGAGAGATAAATGAAGCAAAAGGGGAACTCGACCAAATAAAGGGGCTAGAAAACTACATAATTGAACCAAAATCAGAACAATGAGAAATGAATTTGAGATCCCGGGTAATCACGTCCAAGAGCACAACCGACTATATACACGTACCCGATACGTCCCGATGCTACCCACTGAACGTGAAATGGACAAGAGACCAATTAGAGGTCCCACGGTCTTGCCTTTGGCGCATGGCTCGAACTGTGGCAGCTCTATCTCGTAGGGCTCTTTTCAATCAATTTTGATATGCCCTTGTCATTTTTCGATTTCATCCGAGAAAGAGACATGGTCAACCCCATGTCATTTTGACATGCTCACGTCGCTGAATGATAATATATAAAGCAATTTTTGGCTGAATTTTTGGAGAAGCCTCTTGAGAGAGCCATTACTTAGGGCTTAGGAGTTAGATTAGTTTTGTAGTTAGCTAAAATAAAACTCCATTAGGGAGATTAATTAGGTTAGATTAGTGTAGATTTGGGTTGAGGATTGTGAACCACGGAGGTTTGAAGCATAAATGGCTAAGCTTTCTTCTTTCCTCTCTTTTCATTTCTTGCTTTATTTTTGTTAATTTTATTAGATTAATGCTAATTTAGTAAATGTTTTGTTTAAATGTATGATTTTTTATTGACTTATTTTTAATTGTTTGGTTTATGTAAGTTAGTTTTGTTTTCTTTCTTCTCTCCTGCTTATTTGTTATGTTGCTAATTTAGACTTTAGCTTGAATTTTCTCATGTTTAGTGGGTTATTTTTGGCTTTGGTTGTGATTAGCCTTTAATGGTTAATTAATCATGTATTAGGCTTAGCCAAACCCAATTTATGCTTGCGAATTTGAGTTTTCACTCATGCCTACTAAGTGTTCCATGAAATGACTGGAAGAATTTTCATCTATATTTGTGGGGATTGACTTACACCTGAAAGGTGAGGTTTATTTTCTAGTTTAAGAGAATTAAATAGCCGGGATTTTGGGATGAAAATAGCATGAATCCGAGTTAGGTCCGATGGTTGTTAACCTTGTGATATGTCCGAGCTAACCCCATGAAAATAGGTGGTTATGCCACTTAGACTAACTCATGACTCAAGAAAATGGGATTGGATGAGCTTTATCAATGCAACCAACCATCTCAATTTGCTAACTTAAGTTAGGTATGTTAGGGCCTCATCTTGGATAATTAGATCGTTAATTGGCGAAATTACAATCGAGCCACCTTTTTAGCTTTCTTAATTTAGTTTTCATTATTTAATTTTCTTATGTATTTGATTTGTCCTAGCTTAAGGCCGCTTGAATTAGGCTCGATACTTGAAACCCTAATCCATGTGGTTCGACATCCCGAGTACTCACTCGACGTCACTTTTATTTATAAGTTGTAGAGACTATGATGAGCAAAGAGAATTCAGCAGCTTGGGGGATTTTCCAGCTGCTCACGATGAGTGAAAATAGTGCAGCAAAAATGAGGGGGAAGCCCTCTATTTATAGTAATTTTTAGGTCAAAAAGAACCCTAAAAATCACTTCATTGCACGGTTAAAGATAGAACCTGGTCCAAAAATACCGAAAATGGATAAAGGAATAAAATAGATAAAGGAATAAACTGGATATTCGCCTAGACCGGATGATTCCGCTGGAGGGTTGAGAAACACAATGTCGGTTTAAAACGACGTTATATACACGTCTTGAATTGCGTGCTTCACATGGCCGTTGAGAATGATCAAAACGCTGCATTTTTGCACCTTGAGTCAAAAATGCGGCGGCGGTTTAAACCACATTGTACAAACTCCTGAGTTGCTCGTCATGCTTGACGGCTAGGAACAAACGTCGCATTTGATGCGCAGACCTAAGTGAAACACGACACCGGTTTGGGTTTCTTAGTGGGGAGCCCGAACCTGGCTTGGTTAGACCAAAGGAAAATGGGTTTATAGGGCGACCCAAACAAAAAGCTTATTTACGTGGTGCTAATTGGTTTTTCATGGGTTACTTGTCTTCCACCACTCTACTTTAGTTCAATCTTGACTCGAGCATGCAAACAAGAGATAAGGATAACGACTAATGTAAGCAACTAAGTCAAACAACTAATACAATTGGCTAACAACTAACAAGCGATTGCCAAACGCAGGGCACGAGTCCTTTTCGGCAAAATGAGTTGTTTGAGTAACGATTAGTTGTTTATGTAGTGAATAATTGTTTAAGTAGCGAGATAGATGTTAGATTTTAGTTGTTAACGGATAGTTGTTCAATTGAGCGGTTGAATAAATGTGTTTGGTAAATTTAGTGGTTCAACTAGTTGATTATTATAAATTGATACAAAAGAATATAAATTATTTGCCAAATATAGAGTAATGAATGGATATTTTTATCAAAAAAAAATATGAAACACTATTTTAAATATGAAAAATTAATATTTGAAAGCTATAAATTCTGAAATACTACATACCTTATCAAACATTAATATTTTTAGAACACTACTTGAAAGCTATATAGTTACTACAAACGCTAGTTAAAATACTACCTTATCAAATATTAATATTTTTAGAGTTTTAACTTGGTCAAACCATTAAACATTACTTCAACCGAATATAACAAATTATGAAATGTTCCCGTGAGCATATACTCCCAAGAGAAATAAAGAAAGATTAGGTCCACAAAATCCCTTATTTTTCGTTCGTCCAACCATCTCGTAAAATATGGCGGAGAACGATTACTCTCGAATACATACAAGATGTTGTGACCGAATAGGGTCTTAATAAAAATAGCAGATGAGGATTAAAAAATTAAAATAAAATATCAATTATAATAATTTAAGCTATAAATTCAAGCGCGTAATCTTATTAGTCCGCTGAGACGCAATTCTTTACCCTCCTAACTTCTCTATTCATGTACGTATGTGATTATTCAATTATGATTTTTGTCGTGTGGTTTTGGGTTTTTTTTTCATCAACTCGTCTGATTCTTCGAACAATTTTCCGAGGTTTAGGGTTTCTGATTTTCTTCTTGTTATTTGGTGATATATAGCATGTCATTGAACGATGCGGTAAATCGTGCGATCGTTCTTTTGGAGAGAGAATATGGTTTCCCTGTTGACAATTTTGCTGCAAATATTGCTACATGTCATGGTGTTGGATGCTTCAGGTGTAATATTTTGGTGTTGGATGCTTCAGGTGTAATATTTTGCTCGAAGATGATGGATCTTCAATTGAAGAATCATCTGCTGATGTTTCTAAATTTCATGCCTCATTCTGCCGCCAAGATCAGAAATTTCACAAAATTGCTAAACCCGAGTTGATTTTACTCTAATACTATGGTTATAACCCGTCCAATTTATTGAATCTACTTCATGGCCCCTTCATTGTAGGCAGTGGCTTCGCTCCTGCACCTATATTCTAACCTAAAGAAAGATGACAAGATTCTAATTCATGTATGCTTCAATGTTGATGCTTTGTTTTATGCTTATATTCTGTTACTGTTGATGGATGCAGTTGAAAGTACTGCTGAACAAACAATGCTAAAGAATATTCTGTTGTTGCTTATGAGAGCTGCAAGCTTGTCACAAATAATCTACGCAATGATATACTAATTGAGCGCTTGAACGAGTATGAATATAGGGCTTATCGTGCCTCCATTGAGTTAGGAGAGATGGAGAGAGAGCTGTCTCATTCCCCTGTCATGATGAGGAATTTTGTGAGTGCTCACTAACCTTTTGGTAGCGCAATGCTGTATCTCAAATCTCAACGACAGATATAAGTATAACTGTTGTCTTTTTTTTTTTTTTTTTTTTTCTTTAGGCAATTCAAGAGTTGGAGGAGGTGAATAGTTGGTTTCAACGGCTACTTGATAAGTGGAAGCAGATATCTCTGGATCCACTTGTTGATCTTTTGAAATGGGTCTCAACCAAGTTGGTTTCTTGCTCATAACCCTCTACTCCTCATGTCGCTACTGCAATAGAAGATGTGCTCGGCAGGCTTAATAAACTGGGTAAACATCCTATTTTTGGAGGGATTCTAGCAGTTACGCGGGACCATGTTGCTCAAGTATGTGCCCCCCTCTCCCCCTCTCAAGTTTAAAATTCTAAAAAATTTCCTGACCATTTGTCCCTCTTCTGTTATCTATATAATTTCTTTGAATTCATGTGGTTGAAATCATTCATTCTTGATGAAGCGAAAATATTACAGTTGTGCAGGCTAGCTTGAACTATGGTCCACATTTTGTGATTTACTTATATGCTGTATGAGACCCTGAGTTCTTGTAGAAGAAAAGCTACAGAAGAAATAGATGTAAAAATGAAGACTACTATCACAGAGAATATTTCACTTGAATGTGATTGAGATTATGCTAATATTCATGGTTTTTGTCAATATGATGGGGAATGTTTGGCTCTTGTGACCTTGTTCGATCCTAGGACCTAGGAGAAATATGTTGTAAGAGAACCTTTCTCTTTTTCAACAGGCTCTACTTTGAAACTTTAGACTTGTTCTTATTCTTACAGTTTCAAAGATTACAAAAATATATTGGTATCTCCCACTCCTCAAAACCCTCCCATATGCACGTGGAGAACAAAGAAACTAGAAGAAAGAAACAAAGCCATCTGATAATGTTTCTTGGTAGGTAGCTTCGGTCGTGAAGAAGAATGAACCAGCTTCATGGCTCTACTTGTTTTCCCTCCCACCTGCAGTTAAAACTCCTGCATTGATGAAGAAGTTTGCTGGACAGAAGCAGGCTGTTGGTGCTGTGGCCTATAGTTTCAGTAGGCTTCGATGTGATCGTTTGAAGAATCATAAACCTCTGAGGTCATTTCTTGTGGCTGATCCTTGTGGTCTATACTGGGAAGAATTTGCGAGAGATCTATCTCAGCTGCTTTTTGATACCAATGATGTTGTTCGAATCGCTTTGCCACAATCTGTTGGCAGCTGTTCACGGTAGGTATTGGTGATGAGCTGAATGTTTCTTTATATTTCAAACTCCATCAACTGTATTAGTTTATTTTGTACCAGTGAGAGACATGATGATTTGGGAAAGCTTTTTGAAGATGTGAGGAGGAAACCCTATAGTGTAGTTGTTTTCGAGAAAATAGAAGATGCCAAAGGTTCTGCTGTCTGTATCTTGAATCAAATTTTGAAGACTGGTTATGCATCAGATGAAGGTGGCACTAGAACTGATTTCACCAAGTCTGTGATTCTTATAGTTTTACAAGGTCTGTCACCTTCTGAATTGAGCCCTTGTGTATGCTGGGAAATCATCGCACGTAGTCCTTTCAAGACATACCTATAGAAAACCTCAGAGTCTTCTAGAGCTGAACATGGATGCAAATGGTTAGCCAGGTTAAAAGAGGTCAGATAAGATATAATGAGTTGGTTAGCCTGGTGAGTTCCAGTACTAGATATGAACTGATATGCTTGTTTTTGACAGGCAAGAGAGCACGTCAATGTTGAAACATGGCAGTGGGTGGATGATGTTGCTCTGTTTGGCTTGCAAGTTTCTGCTCATCTTGCAGACTATGCAAGGACTGTTTTGAGGGAAATGGGTGAAGAGTTTTGTCGAAAACGTCTGATTGTCCACCCCTCTGACGCTGCAGTGAGCAGGATTATTCAGTGTGCAGACATGGTTAATGTATGACTTCCCCGCTTGTGAGATACCTTCATGTTTGTTTTTACTGATTAAATTTCATTATTTGGGACTAGTATTGCTTGACTAAGGCTTAGTATGTTTTGGTTGGGATCTTATTGTGTAGTAGTGATTGCTTTGTAGCTTTGCTAGTACTTAATTGTTTTTTATTTTCTTTTAAAAGATAAAAAAATAAGGAAAAAGTTGAAGAAAACATACTCTGGCAACTTGCAAGTGTGACAAAGTGCAATGGTTAGCTCTTTGGGGGAAGTTGGGATGTGGGATATAATCAATGATATAGTGTTGATTTCAGGTGGTCCTCAGCATTCTCATCCATGAAGTTATGTCCCTTTCTGCCACTTTTAAGTTTTCACAGCCCTTGTTTCACATGCTTTTGCTGTACTTTTCCCCTCGTCTCTGTTCCGCATGTGTATTTCTCTAATTTCTTCCTCGGTTGTTTTTTGGGTTTGCTGTGTCTCATATTATCTGGTACTCTTCATGATATGTCATACTGCTGCACGAGTTTGTGTGCTCAATCACCCTATGATGTTTACTAATCCAAGTTGCATTGCTATGCTTGTCTCTCAAAATGTGAAATTCCTAATTACATATATGCTCTTGCCAGCATATAATGCAGACTTGTGGAGTGAATGCAGTAAGCATTAATAAGTATGCCCATTCACTATTCCACTGCCCCTGTTTCTACTTTCTAACGTTTTGCATAATTCTTTCTGAATTATTCAAGGGAGAGAAGGCAGTGAAACGTTGGCTAGAGAGCCACGTTAGACCTGTACTAGAAAACTTGGAGAAAAATGGAACTATTAGTGAAAATTCAGTAATTTTTGTGGACAACTATGTGGGAACAAAGGAGCTGGCATACATGATAGAGAATAGGGAAGATCTTTGCAGAGGTATTAAAACCAAGAAATTCAGGATTTGGGCTGCTGATATGAGAAGTGCCAATGAGAAAGGGAAATATCTGGAGCAATGTATTGAATCCTTGAACGAGAAGCTTACTGATATTTCCGGAGAAGTAAGCTCTCTGACTGGAACATGTGCAATGCGTGTTAGGGAGGCAAGGGAAGAGTTACTTGCCATAACTGGGTGTGCATTGTCTACTGCAGTTGATCTTAAGTCAGTAAAGGTACTTCCCTTATGTTGCATTTAGTAGTTGGAAGTAGTGACTTATACTTTGACCCAAATTGATGGTCTTATTTTCACAGGAAAAACTACGCTCTCCAGATTGTGAAGAAGTTGACATGGATGGGACAAGCAAAAGGCAGAGAACTGGGTGTGCTGCATATGTTCTACTAGGATGGTGCGCTCGGCTCCCTGACCCTAATCGTGGTTCATATCAATATTATCTCTCTAGTTTGCCTTTTGTGTAGTTGAGATGTCTCTTGTCAACCAATTTTGTCTCTCTAGGTTGCTTTTTGCCTAATTGGGATTTTTAACTCTCTTTGGCTATGATGCTAAAAAGCTATTTGTCAGCCTAATTTGTGACTTGGTTCCTTCTCAATGTATAGTTATAGTTAACTAGGAAAACATTTTATTTTAGTGCTCAAATGTCTTCTCAGACTTTGTTTCATTTAGATGGAAGGAGTTATAATATAATTATAAGGTTAGTTATAAAAAATTTTAAATAGTTGTAAAATTGTAAGCTAAAGCTATAGAAGAAGACCTCAACTTGCACCTTTTGGCTTTCTACATCTTTATTATCGAACTTAACTTTATTTTCTTTTCTTATAAAGAAAAAAATGTCTTGAGTCCCAAGTTATGGATACAAATTCTCCAAATCTCTTAGTCAAAAAATAGGTTGGCTTTTGTTAATAATTTTTTTTATGTGAGCTTGTTTTAATAGATTGTTTTGTGAGCTTGTTTTAATAAATTTATTTATTTTTTAAGTATCTATTTTTTTCAGTATTCTTCTTAGTATTTTTATAAAAAAACGCACTACTCTTCTTAGTTAATTTAATTAAGTTAAGGATTATTAATTTAAATCAAATTATGACAAAATCCAAAATAATATAATAAAATAATTTTTTATCAATTCCTATATTAAAAAATTACTTATGAATATAGATTGTTTTTTTTATATATAGAAAGAGAAATTTCATTAATAGAAACTCATACGACATATACAAAAATAATTCTCCAACATGAATAAATCTAAAATAATAAAACAAACCTCTATTTCAACAAAGCTAATGGTAAATATACTTCCGCTTGGCTCCATACTTATAACATCAATCCGGCCACAAATCATATTTTTCGATTTCAATATGTCTTTTCGGAACATCGGTGAACTACCGTATAATTTCATAGAATAGATCTCTGTGTGATATAATAGATCCAATTTGAATGAAATATCACTTTGATCGAGTCATATGAAATTACATTATTGAATCCTTCTCAATCAAAATCAATGAAACTAATTGATAAAAATATCAAAAATATATCATCCAATCGAATTAGTAACCCTAATAAATCTTACACGTATTGGCAAGAGAAATAAGCGTCACAAAGGCGAGAAATAAGACTCTCACAAGGAGAGAAACCCTAACTCTGCAAGGAGAGAAACCCTAACTCTCACAAAAGGAGAGAAACCCTAACTCTCACAAGGAGAGAAATCCAAGCTCTCATAAAAAGTAGAGAAAATTTATTAGAAAGAAAATAATAATACCTTTAGATCTTGATTCGATTGAAGCAATTGAGTAAAAGAAGCTTACCAATGGTTGGAACTAGACCACCGGTTAGACTCGGCAAACCGACCCGAACCGAATGGGTCAACCCGAACGACCCGAAACCCAAACCGAACCGACATCCGAAAGCAGTTGAACCGATTTTGACCCGAAACCGAAATGAACCGACTCGAACTGAACCGACCCGAAATGACCCGAACCGAAATCGACCCGAATGCAAAATGACTCGAACCGAAACCGAACCGAACCCAAAATGACCCGAACCGAATCAAATCCGAATCTATTTAACCCCAATAAAAGTGACCCAACTCACATTTTTTTGTTGGGTCTCTCGGGATGGACTTTTGTGCCTATAGTGGTACAATTTTGAATCGATTTTGACCCAAAAAGTGACCCGATTACGACTAGATCCGAAATTAACCCGAATCGAACCCGAACGAGATTGACCCGAAGTTGAACCGAACCGAAGTTGACCCGAACCGAAACCGAACGAACCCGAACGAGATCGACCCGAAGTTTACCCGAACCGAAGTTGACCCGAACCCAAAACCGAACCGGACCCGAACAAGATCGACCGAAATTAACCCGAACCGAACCCGAACCGAATGACCCGATTGCCGGGTATACCACCAGTAACCCCAACAATCTAGAAAAGTGAAAAGAATAATAGATACGGAATTGCAAATTTTCCTAGGTGAGAATTGTAAATTTTCGAACCCAACTTCATTCTCTTTTCTTAAAAGGAAAATAAATCTTTAAGTGCCAAAGCATGGATACAAATTCTCAAAATATCTAAGTTAAAAATAAAAAATTTATTAAAAAAACTATTACTACAGTTCTTGGAGAACCATAGTAAAAAGCCAAGAACCATAGTAAAAGGCCTAGGCCTGGTTTGACCAAGTCTTTACTACGGTTCAACCGAGAGAACCATAGTAATAGGCTTGGTTTACTATGCCTTTTACTACGGTTTTCCGGGAGAACCGTAATAATGGGTTGGTTTTTTTAATAATGTTTTTTATGTGAGCTTATTTAATAGAATGTTTTGTGAATTTGTTTTAATAAATCTATTCATTTTTTAAATATTTTCTTATCAATTATAATTAGTTAATTTAATTAAGTTTATAATTATTAACCTAAATTAAATTATGACAAAACAAAAAAATAATATAATTAAATAATTAAATAATGTTCAGGAGATTTTATGAACAACAAGTAGGTCATGGAAGCATTTTACCTAAAATAATTTCTCATTTTGGGCATTGGAATTCCTTCCCTTGACAAATAAGAGGAACTGATGTTACTGATACGTTTGTCACTCATTGATCCATTCTTTCTCTTCCTCTTCCTCTTTTTCTTGTTGTCGACCCCCAAATTTTTTTGAAAATCAGACTTCAAAGGGGGAATATAGGAAAAACTTAAAAAGGATGAAATATATTAGTTTTGATTTTTAAATTTAAGTTTGATGGATGCTATATACTCATTAAATTATGTACCCTGTGGTTGACATTATGTAATAAAGTTCTACTAAGCTGATGTGTGTTGATTATGCTAGGTCTAGTCTTGAGTATAAGTAATTCTAACTAGACCTAGCAAAAGTGATCTGAACCGATTACTCGAAATCCGAACCGACCCAAATCCAATCTGAATATTTTTCATATAGTATTTTGTCTCTATAAGATAAGTTTATTGAACCAAATATAAGTTGACCCGAAGTTAACCCGACTCCAACACGAACCCGACTCAACCCGAAACTCAAACCGAATAGTAATAATCCGAACATGATCCAAATCAAACTAACCCAAATTGAAACCGACCCGAATAACCCGAGTTACAAGTCCAACATTAGTAATCAAGGAAGTAACCCCACAACCCCGCCCCTAAAAAAGGAAATATCAAGGCAATTTTAACAAGAAAAACATATGATTTGAATTTTAAAGCCAATCAGCGAGGGGAAACACTGCACATCCGTTCTTTTTTTTTTTTTTTAATAACTTAGAGCAAATGTGTTCTCTCGATTGCCAAGTCCTCCCGACAAGTGTGCTTTTGGGGATTCGAACTTGTGTTCTTTTACTTATCGGGGTGAAGTTGTCATCTTAATCAATACTTTTTCAGTATATTCGTTATTTTTCGGGGTCAAATTAGCAACAAACCCAAAATCCTCATAAAGTCTGCAAACTAACTGAGAGAAGACTGTGCTCAAAAGTGGGAACATATAGGATATCTCATCAAAAAAGATGAGATAGAAATATTTCCCGCTATGGTAACTTCTAACATAGAACCATCAGGCAACCCACCTGTAATGTGCTTAGGCAAATGAAAACTGGTGAGAAATATATCAGGATTGAATGTCATATTTTGCAATTACTATTCTTTGTTATGACACATTTATTCCTTTTTTTTTTTTTTTTCATTTCTTCACCGAGCTTGGACCATCTCCCCTTTAACAATCTCAGTACATATGATGTAAGATGATTCCACATATCGAAGTCAAAATAGGATCAAGTTTTTTCAAGTCTCACCATAGTGCCCTATTTGTCTTTATTTCCAATTGATGAACAAGAAGAGAAATGGAACTATTGGATATCTTCACTTGCCTGTCCAAAGGCCACACCCACTCTCCTGCTACCAATGGAAGCACACCTCCTATGTTGGTTGCCCCTTCCTCTAATAAGACTCTAATAATAAGGTCAACATTCAAGCCTAGCAAGAAAGGTAGCTGCTGGATAGCTATATATAGATAGTATAAGGTGCCTTATATTAGATTAGATTCTTTTTTTGTTTTGAGCTAATACGCTCAAGCTTACTAAGCAAATGTAGGCTTGGGCTCAAAGCAAGAAGCAAGGTTCAAAAGCGAAGCGCGAAACTTACATTCTCTATTTGGGGCACTAACTTACGCCCTTTCTTGCTTGTTGCTAAGTTTTCTTACTCGTTAAAGCTTTAGAAAAATTACAGTGTTTACTTACATCTAGCATATCAAGGGCTTTTCCCTAACCTAAGTTAAGACCTTAATTGATTTTAAGTCAACATCGAAGGGCCTTTACTTATGACGTGCTTGCAATGTTGGCAAATACACTACCAGCGTTGCTCGATTCGCTTTTGTTTTATTGTGAAGCTTGCTGCTTTCCATTTTGTTAGGAGTAAGTGCTTACCTACCTTGGTTGGGCAAGAGGGCATTTCCATGGAAAAGATTCAATCCAACATCCCTATCACCCACTCAACCCCCCTTCTCTCTTCCCAAAATAATAAAAAAGAGTATATAGAAAGAAACAAAAAAATAAGAGGGAAAATGGAAAACAGGACTTCACTATGTCCCTATCATTATATCAAAAAGAACCTCCCCCTCCACACACACTCATATCAGAATTTTGCCCTCATCCTTAAGGGCATCACATTTTTTCATTCCACCTAAATACTTCATATAATATTTTTCCTTTTTGTGGCTACAAACAGATTTTCAGGGGCTGCAAAAAATGAATTTGCCAATTACCAATAGAGCTAGCTGTACAACAAGACACTTCTTCCTACTAAAAAAAGAAATAATAGGGCAGGGCCTTGATCCAATAGACAAACTAATTACTAAACTAGACTAGTAAATGAGGATGTCAACATGTAGGGAAGATTGGGTAGTGCCCCTCGTTGGGCCGCCAATTCATGGATATCCCTCACAATCTCAAACACTGCCTCTGGCTTTGCCAACTTAAGGGCATTCTCCGACATCCTCTTAAGCTCGTTGCTCTTGTTACTGAACCACTCAGCAACTATCCTAGCTGTCTCCTTAGGGCTACGTGTAAAGACACCTGCTCCATTGTCTACTACATATGGTACATTGCCTTTCTCCTGTGATTGCCACAACACAAAAGGAAGCAAGTCAGCCTGTGATCGAGTATGATGGATGAGGTTGAATCAAACTAAGTCAGGTTGAAGTCAAGTTCAAGTCCACTATCAGTTGTTCCAATAAGTGGTTAGGGAAATCTACATGTCAACTTGGTTTAACTTGGTTTAGGTCAGTCCAAAATCAGGTTGCCTTACTTTTCGGGTTGCAAATAGATTAAATGAAACAACAATTAACTAGACAGTTCAACTTACTTGTCCTGGAATGTAGTCATTGAGAATGATAGGAAGGCCCCTGATCAAGGCCTCTGCAATTGTTCCTGGCCCTGCCTGTCAAAATCACAAAACAAGGCTCATTAGACATACTGAAATGTGGAAAAGCCGAAATTTAAAAAATAAATAAAAGATGATCTAGATGTTAATGTTTACCTTTGTAATAATACAATCACAAGCTCCCATCCATTTCTCCATCTGTTTCTCAAATCCTCTAACCTAAAGTTAAAATTGAACAGTTATCATCAAAAAAAAAAAAAAACTGATCTGTTTCCTAGGAATGAACACATTCTCTGCTTTTGTGATACTCAATTAACATACAGTAAATCAATTACCTTAACTGGGATTTTCCACTCCGTTGCTTCAAGAGTGGAAGCTAGAGATTTATTGCGGCCACATATGATAATCAACTGACCAATGGGTTTTCTGAGATGCTTATGGAACAATGATTCTCCAAGAGCAATGGCGGTTTTCTTTACAGGACCCATCCCTTCACCGCCTCCCATCAGTAAAACTGCGGGCAAATGTTGGTCCATTTGGAGCTCTACTCTCAAGTCATCCTACAATAATAAAAAGTTTGTGTCAAAAATACAGTTCTTAGCAACCACAAAAATTCAAAAACTGGTTGATTGGTTTTTAGTGCTCACCTTTGAGAGAATAGCACGAGCAAAAGAAGGCCTAATGGGCAAGCCAAAAACACATATTTGAGACTCCTCGAGGCCATCTAAAGAAGCCCTCTTTGCAACCTCTTCTGAGGGACAATAGCATCTATTGACACTCGGGTGGAACCTGAAAATGATTTCTGAATGTTAATTAATGGAATGCAAGTTGGGAAATTTATTTTCAGTTGATTTGCAGTTGAACTCCTGAACTTACCAAGTGGGATGGCAAGAGTTGAGGTCAGTTATGACAGTTACAAAGATTACTTTCTTTTGCAGCCCTTGCCACTTGAGAACCCACAAGGGGATATGTTGCATTAGAGGATGAACACTGATTATTATATCCGGCTTGTACTCCATTAAACCCGCTTCCACCTCCCTTCAAGAGCACAAAAAGAAAAAGAAACAAAATATTAGTCATTTATGTTCTTGGCAATGGGCTCAAGTACTAATATTGATAAGGTAACAATTAATCATTAAGCCAACCATGATTAACTGATTACTAATCAATGTCTAGTTTTCAGTAGCAAACTCCACATACACCTAATACTGAAAGCAGCATAAACAATGCCCATGATATTGTGTGAATATATCAATGGAGATTTTCGAGGAACAATACAGAACTCCATTAGGCCTAAATGAACTTCTTAAGGGCATGAAAATTAGAGGCTAAAAAATTATGGTTCTTAGGCCCTTTTTTTCTGCAATATCTATTCAACCAACATCCTTCTGAACAACTATCAACTACCAAAACCGCTTTACGTTCGGTCAAATGTACAAAAGCTACAGATTACTCAATAGCTACTAGCTAAGACGACAGCTGGTTATCCTGATCGAACAAGGATTCTAACGATGATTTTACGGAGAAGGAAACATACTTGGCATAGTAGGCAGCAATGGCAGCCAGGTACATGGAGTGAATCCACCTCGGATAAGTGCTGTGAAATGCAACATTCCAAAGCTGAACATGCTTCACCATGAACTTGTATTGTCTCTCCATGTCATTCAATGGCCATCCAGTGTATTCTTTCCATACATCCTTTATAATAATCTGAAAGCCCAGGACATCAAACAGGACACAGAGCAAATGAGAGATAAATGAAGCAAAAGGGGAACTCGACCAAATAAAGGGGCTAGAAAAGCACGAAATCAAAGGACTAATCATTTCAGGAAAACTACATAATTGAACCAAAATCAGAACAATGAGAAATGAATTTTAGATCTCAGGTAATCATCTAAAGAGAAGATCACAAAAACATAGCAAAATGTATGTGATTTTTTTTTTTAAATCTTTGGCCTTAAATTTAAAATGAACCAGATACATTAAGAAAGTAACAGAAAAATAAGACGAGAGAAATTGACCCAAATAAAAAGAAACCCAGAAAAATCCATGATAACCCAAAAACAAAGACCAAGAACACAAACCCAGGAAAGGAATCCATGAAAATTTGAGCTCAAACCAAGAACAAGAACAGCTAATCAAAATCAAGTGAAGCCCAGTAAAACCCAGAAAAAGGCCCAAAAAGTTTTTTTTTTTTAAAAACTCACATTATATTCATCACCAAACTCCAACTTGAAAGCATCTCTAATAGCCTCAGCAGAAGCTCTGTGACCTCCACCAGTATCACTCATCAAAATCAAAACATTCTTGGGTCGATCGGCTCCAAGTTGAACCATTTCCGTTGTTCCATCTTCATCCTCCATTGAATCAATCCCCATTGATGAAGATGAAGAGGACGAAGAAGGAGAACAAGAAGGAGAAGAAAATGAAGAACATCTCTTTTTGTTATAATAATCCCCATAATAATAACCCCCAACTCTGGAGAAGACCGAGCTCAAAGATGACCTTTTAGGGGCAACCACTGACATCACCATTTCTGAGCTCTCAAAACCCACCTTCAACCAACGGTCGAATTTCCCCTCAAGATGCACAATTTTGGAGACTCAGAGGACCAAAAACTGCATAAAGGAATCAACTTTTTTGAATTTGAACACCCACAACGGTTGTTTTTCTGCTGCCCAGTTGAAATACAGGAGCTGGCTGTATGAAAACCAAAATGCAGTGAGAGATTTGGGTTTGTGGGGAGGGAGAGATTTAAGGGTATGTTTGGGAAGGATAATTGGAATTATGCTGGGAATTTTAAGAGGGGTTTGGTTTTATAGGACAGTGATGCGATGAAGGATCGAATGTTCTGATTACTAGATTCGAATCTTCCTCATTGGCAACGGGTCCAGACAACACTCAAGTGAATTTTTTTGTGGATTTTTCACATTT
Source organism: Talinum fruticosum (assembly GCA_021018815.1). Classification (NCBI taxonomy): domain Eukaryota; kingdom Viridiplantae; phylum Streptophyta; class Magnoliopsida; order Caryophyllales; family Talinaceae; genus Talinum; species Talinum fruticosum. The sequence continues at coordinate 2,817,011 of JAITYX010000036.1, read as the reverse complement.
TATTTCTTTTATAGTTTTTGTTTGTCCTAGCATTGTGGGGATCCTTTGATTTCAAGGTATAATGTTGGAGTTTATTCTTTGGGGTTACTGTTTGCCATTTGCCAAGTGGAAACACTTGTTAAGTTCATCGTTTGTCCTCAATTCATTATTGCTTTAGTTATAGATGAAAATATTAGAGTATTTGTGTTTTTCTTACAGTTCAATAATTAGAGTTAAGCTAACTCTTATAAGAGATGGATAAGCCTCAACCTAGGGTTTTTCGTGAATAGAACTTGTACCTGAGGTCTCAACAAAATGAAACAAATGTCAAACTATTTGAACCCTTATTTTTCGTATGGTATTAAACTTGAATAACTTTATATTGAAAGAGCTATATTGATTAAGAATCAATAATAACTCGAATCCTTCAATAAAAGACCAAAAATTCAAAAATTATATATATTAGATCTATTTGAACTTACATACAAAACGCACATGAACGTAAATATAAACATAAATGAATATAAACGAATATAAATGAATATAAAATAGCGAGAAATGAACATAAACGAGTTGTTAAATAAGAAACAAACATAAACGAATATTTTTTTAATATAAATATATTTTATTTTTCATGTAAAGTCAAACAAGTCATTATTAGACGAAAAAAAAAATCACAAATTTAAACTAAGAAAGAAATTTTGATATCCAAATGGATGGAGTTGTTTCATCTTTCATATGGTCAAACTAAACATTGTGATCTAGTGGAATACATATTACTACCATTTTACAAATATTACCTAGTCAATTATGGGAGGATCACAAGAGCATAAGCATCTTTTAGTGGTCATTATCCTTTTTATCTCGTGAATTATTATCACACTACTAGATATTTTTTAGCAGGAGTCAGCTTATCCTCAATCCCATTTTAAAATAAAGTTATGAAAAAACAGCATGGGATAATAATATTATAACATGATTATTGAAAATAAATAAATAAATATATATGTGTGTGTGTGTCATTTTGGTTCCCTTTTAAAAATAATTTTTTTTTTAAAAAAAAAACTCCATGCTCTCGAGTTTAAGAGGGCAATCCTACACATCTCTTCTGAATTCTGATCTATGGTATGAGCATAATATTCTAATACAATTGTTTTATACCTCCAAAAGTAAAATATAGAAAATTGTTAAAATTAATAAATAAACAATTAGATTTAAATACTTGTTATTAATACTACACATAAGTCAATTTTAATTGATGAATACAGTATTAAAATGCTTATCTTGTATATTTTATTAGTTTAATCTACTTTTATGTCACATCTTTGAATGGACTTCCCTTATAGAAGTGCAAGTTTTTAGTCATGAACTATTGTCATCTATTTATAATTTTTTAATTACTTTTCTAATTCTCTTTTATAAAAGTTTATTATGCTATATATATTTCAATAAGACGAGTGGATAAACCAAATTATACATATAGATGTTCATAGGTTCAATCTAATCAAACAAAACGAACATTGTAATTCAAGCACTCAAAGGAAATTTTCATATTGATCCCTTGGCAAATATCCACAAATCATAGGAGACATTTACTGTTGATTGAGTTATGATATTTGCTTTTATATCAACCATATTTTCACATAGATAAATATGGTGACAGATTAGCTGTTAAAATTTGACCATTCGACGTATATGTATGTTTTTTCCCTTTTCTTAAATTTATATTAGTTAAGATGTAATTTAATGTGGTTTTACGAGAAGAGACCCCTACCATTCACTTCTTTCTATTTATCGTAGTAAAAAATATACAACTGATATCTAATTAATTAACAAACCATAGAAACATATTTACCATAGTCAGTATATCCCATTATATTATTTTTGACATTTCCTTGTTTAAAATAATGTATTGTTCTATTTTGTATTCAACATAGGAGAAGGTAATCTAGAATTATGCATTTTAGAGAAAGGCATGCATATGGAGGGTGAGTTGCTTGGGGAGATCAGTTGGCTGGGGGACCAACTTTACACTGTTTTTGGCTGGAAATTTTCATCATAATATGCACGTTGAATAATTCATAGCAGTTTAATTTATCAATTTAATCCCAATTTACATCATTATCACTACCAGCCAGCATGTCCCAGCTCATTCCCTTGCTTAGTTATGGACTAGAAAAGCCTCAGTCCCCATGTTTGGTGTTTCCCTCCTCTTTAACTTTTTCCTAACGCAAATATTTAAATGTGACGGTTTTATATATTTCTTCTATTAATTCGTTTATATGTACAAATTTAAACCAAATACGATATGATTTTTTTATTCTCTATCTATGATAAGATGCCATAGTTTGGAACGTGTTTCATTTAGTTGTTATCTTGTCAATAAAATTTTTTACGTATTGAACTTACGTCTTTTAACACTTAATTTTCCATTTCAATTTACCCATCTCAAAGCCCGTTTGTTGAGACTTTGCAAATCACTACCAAAGGTTCCGGGCACACTTTTCATTTATTAATATGACCCAAAGTTAGAGATATTAAAATTGAGTTCATATGTAAATTTCGCGATATTAAAATTGAGTTCAAATGCAAGTAGTCTCTAATTTTCTTATGTGGAAAATTGGAGTGGCTAGCAAGTGAGTGGTAAACTCGAATTTTAATGAATTTCACCCTTCTCACTTGGCCTTTATATAGGTATCACTAAGCTATTGAACAAAGGTTCAATAGGATGACCCAACTTATCGACGTGAAAAGAAAATTTTGTCAGCTGAACATTTATTTTCCTACTTGCGTTTGAATTATTTGTTAAGTTCTTTCCGTTTGAAAGTTTCATTTTCTTCATTATTTCTGTAGACTATAGCAAATAACATAATAATCTAAAACTCGAGATTTGGAGATATATACATAGAAATATTGGTCGTTGGGGGGGGTGTCTGAAATTTGCAGGTACTAAAATCTGTTGTAATGCCTTTAAAACCTCAGATATGATGTCAGAGAGAGAGAGAGAGAGAGATCATGTCAGAGCACCTGACTGCACCATTGCGAACCAGATACTTGCTAAAGGCTGTAAAGTATAATACGCAACAATCTAATTAGTCCAACAACAGAAATTTGGATCTAAATAACCAAAAGTTGGTGCATCATATAATCCGGGAAGTTTACCATAATTTTAGTTACAAATACAAGTCTTAACAACTAAGGGAGTCAGAACTCAGAAAACAGAATATCCTAAGCCAGCTCTCGTGATTCAACTGTTCTCCCTTGGAAGAATTTCACGGTATTATTCAGTAACGAATGTATTTTTGTCCAAATTCAAGCAACTTCAGTCTTATGAGAGGAATCCTTGGCACATTGGACAAAAGAAGGGTCTCTTGTCCTCGAGGCGTGTTCTTTGTTCCGAGCAATCAGCATGATACAAACTAAAGTTGCAACAGTTGAAAGTTCTTCTGGGAGAGGGTGGTTCCCAAATGATGCAGCTTCCTTCTTCATGGTTTTCTGAATTACGGCACAAAGCATCTTCATCCCTTCAGGTTACACGGCATCAATAACCAAGGAGCTCATCCTTATTCTTTCCGACTGTCAAAAGGCCTTCTCTCTGAACTCTATCAAAAATATTCATGTGACAAAAGAAGAGGAACAACCACAATGTATGAAATATGTTGAATAGGAACTATGAAATGAACAGAGTTGGCTCATGATGACCAAAACAATACATTCTGCTAAAAGAATGGTAGCTTTGATCCAGATTAAGTTATGTTTCAACATTCAAGTAGCCAATGAATCCTACATGGCCAATCTTTCTCTCATTTTTAGTAGCCCGTGACATTGACAGTTTTCCATTAACTTAAGGAAACTGTCTCATTGTTGGTACAGACAATGTCCTTTGAATAGCCCCACCCAAATGACACCAAATACTAGTCTAATAGTCTCTCCTCCTTAGGTAGTTATGGAGAGGTCAAATATACACAGCTTTATTCCCGGTTGCAGAGATGATGCCTGTAAATACGCTTTGTGTAGCGTGTACTATTCTACAATAGAAGAAGTTGATGGCAATTTAGCATGGCTTTTTACTCAAATCCACTATAATCTGGACCCAAAAATTGACTCCTAGCTAGGACTTCTATCACATCAAGGTTTCTCCCTCAAAAGGATCAAAGAAATTTTTATACATCTATATGTATCAGAGTATCGACCAATTAGCATGCTAAATGAGACTGGCAATATGTATCAAAGTATCGACCAATTAGCATGCTAAATGAGACTGGCAAACCAGAGAATTATCCGTTCAGAGCAAAATGCTCATACAGATACTCAATCACTCATAATACACACTGCATTAACAGCATCGCTCTTCATTACAGCTAGAGATTTACATTTTGCTCTCATGTCTTCCTTGAATTAGAGGTATACAGGAAGAAGCTGAAAAATGAAACTCAGAAGGTTATAAAGCACACCTGGACAATGTTCGAAGTCAGGGTTGTTGTATCCACCACCCAGTTTGAAGCTTAGTCTCTTATCACAGGCTGGGGTACCCTTTCTACAAGAAGCAGAGGGCCCATGGCTCCGATATTCGGTGAGTTTTTCTTGAATAGTGGCTCCTATAGTTGTGATAAGAGCGTTTTGAAAACATAGCACGACTCATGTTGTAAGGATGTTGACCAAGTGAAAGTGGAGCATTTAGCCGCTTCCCTTGACCATCCATGATTTCTTTCACATAAGAAAATGGTTTGAATATATTACTATAGTCAGGATCAAATGAGTCCTGCCACAAAAATGTACATCACCAAACTTCAATAAAGTATCGATGGTAAATGTAGAGTAAACTATAAAGTAGTTTGAATAATAGTTTCTTAGAAGAGCTATGATCTCTTTGGTAAGGCTCTAAGATGTCAAGCTATCAAAGAAGATGAAAATAATACAGCTCATTCTTGTAGAATGTAGGATTAGCTTCGCATGAGGAGATGCAGCTCAAGGGCCCTTTTCTTCGATCCAGGAGAACATTATTCAGATTTGAAGCAGCAAGATGATGGAGATTGCATGAGCTATGCAGACTGCTAATAAGGTGGCCCATTGAGCAGTGAGATGGTCTTTAGCTAATCACAAGTTTGTTCGTCGTTATCTAATAGTTTGCTAAATAATATACAGCATTTGAGTTGATTAATGAAATCTTTGATCTCCCAAAAAGAGGTATGCCTTTTCAATTTTCCACAATTTCGGTTAGTTTTAAAGGACAAGTATAATGTCTTCATACCCACATCCAAGTATCTAGATTTCTTGACAAATATAATTTTAATTACAAGTCTTGAGCTTGTCTTGGGCCAGATCATCTCGCTTAATAAAATTGTCTGGTGAAGGTGTTTGTGTATATATGTCAATATAAAAGACATGACTCTGGACAGCTCAAAATCACATATAATTCACGACATCATCTCATTCAAGAATTCACAGTTAAATTTTATAATAGATACGGCTAAATATCACTAAAAAGAAAACAGGATTTCTTTCATTCAACAAGCTCTGCAATGAAATTCATCACCTCAAAATATCCACTTTTGAATCATCCCTTTCTATCTTTCATCAGAAACTGTGTTCTAAGTTTAAAACTCTACAGATAAGCAAAATCCAAAGTTCACCAATCAGATGTCATTGATCAGCAAACAAAATCACGGGCCCAAATGGCAGAAAACACACAGTATGATTAAATTTAGCAAAATGGGGACTGATATCGCAACGTCTTGTGCACTTTTCTCCCCAAATTGAAGAGATAAATACAAAACTTCAAGAATGTAACCAAAGCGCACAATTCTTACTCTGATGATACAAGATGGGTCATTACCAATTGCCCATATTTCCCAACAAAACCTCACTCTAACTTTTCACATTTACACCAAGAATGGGAACTCAAATTCACACTAAGCAGCATGTTGATCTCAAGCAAGCAATCCCAGAATGCAAAGGAGCCTAAAAAAGAAGAAGAAAAAACAAAGTCAGAAGAGACAGAGAGAGAGGGGCCAAAACCTGAAGGATGATCAGCAGCAGAAGTCTATGCTTGCTTTCTCTTTTCCACAATTAACCTGAGGGATGAAGATTTAATCAGGTCCTGCATAGCATCTGATGATCGTTCTATTCAATAAACACCACCTAGGGCAAAACGTAATGGTGCTTGGCCTGTTGGCCCAGAAGAGCGATGTTGCAGCAGCTGTAATTGTTTCATGATCCTCCATCCAGCGTCATTCATCCTTTTTTATGGAGTGATTAGAAATAAACACAGTGGATATATAAGTAAACCCAAACTCAGTTTGATATCTGCACAACATCTACATTAAAATAGTGCATATACAAGATTAGAATGACCTATTATCATCACCAAAGTAAGCTGCAAAACCCCATAGCACGATTTGCTCTCCAAAAGAGGAGTAGAATGTGAACCATTGTTCCTCCTTTCCCTCGAACATTAACTTAAAGCGAAAATAAAAGCACAATAATATTTCAATCCCAGGTCCAAATTAATCAACTTGAGATAAAGAGTTATCCTCCTCCACTCCACACCCATCCAAGACATTTTATGAAGTCCAACAACTCTCCACAAGAAACAAACATACCGTAATCATTCATTTCAATAACATCAGTTATAACAATTAACAGCTAAGTAGCCATGTTAGAGGTTGAAAATTCAATATACAACGAGATTAAATCATCAATTAGACAAAGCAACAATAATCTTGCAAGTAAGCTTCATCGTCTTTGGCTCATCCAACTAAGATGTATTGCAAGTAACTCCCTAGTCCTCCCTGCATCCGCACTGACTTCTCCCTCAAAAAGGGAAAATCGTGCTCTTCGAAGCACCCTGGGTTTCCATCCAGCATTGTTTCGCCATGCTTCATAAGAAAATTATTCAGCAAACAAGCAGTGATGATAATGAAGGGTAAGAATTCAACAAACTGCTCTTTCCATGTCCTGTTAAGGAGCTTCCAATTAGCTCTTACCCTTCCAAATGCCATTCTAGCAAACCCCATTGCCCTCTTATGCACGTCATTGAACTCCATTTCTTTCGAGCTGAAGTCTTCTCCCTCAGCCTTTTTGTCCTCAAATGGAGTGAGAAGCCATGGCAAAAGGGGGTAACAGGAATCACCCAAAATGTATTGAGGTAGCAAATCCCCATCACTAAGTTCATGTGGCGACCCGTTCAACAACTCTTTGGATTCCTCTACACCTAAGAATAACCTTGTTTGAGGGAAGATTGAGCCAGGCTTAAATGTGCTAGGCCAACCAGCAGAAACATCCAAAAATCTCCCTTCTGAATCAACCAAAGCCTGAACCATTAAGAACCCATTTTCCCCCAAAACCTCCCCATGTACTGGGAATTTCTCCATCCTCAAAACCCCACAGCAATTTGGCAGCGAAATCCGCTCAAAACCCGCCGAAATTTTCCCCGTTTCCGACCCAAATTCGCCCATATAATCCCCCATTTGATTGCAAATCACCTTACAAACGGTGTAAAATGCCCTACATGCATCAGCCGAGGAGAGCCCAAACCTCCGACCAACAGATGAAAACGACCCATTATGTGCAAGCCGGTAGAGAGCCGCGCCAAGGGCGAAATTGGGTCGGGTTGAAGGGAGAGAAGAGGAGAGAGACTCGGAAAGAGCGGAACTGAGTTGACAGAAAGTGGGTTTGGACATCCGAAACGTTTCAACCCATCTGCGGTCCCCGTCTTCGGAGGCAGTGAGGAGGAAGCGCTCGAACCAGGATTTATTTTGAGGAGAGAGGAAAAGGGGGTTCTGGGATTTGAATTGGAGGAGAGATTGGAGCTTGGAGAGAGAAAGGGAGGCAGAGGAGAGGGAGGATTCAAGGGAGAGAGACTGGGAAGGGAGGAGGTCGAGGTCGTGGCTGACAAGGAATGTATGGGCGGCAGAGAGGGCAGAGGAGACGGCGGGGATCAGAGGAGAGATAGTAGCATTGTGGTGGTGGTGGCGGCGGCGAGAGTTGTTGGTAGGGGAGGTGGGGGCCTTGCGTTTGCGGCCACGGCGCTTAGTAGAAGGCACAGGAGTGGGAGTGGCGGCCATGTTTGGTATATTACATCATTTTTGGAAAGCTTTCCCGATCCTTTGCCTTAAACCTAAACAGGAAAATGGAAACCTGGGAAACAAATCCAGATCTGAAAGCTTCAAATTTTCAATTTAGATCATGATTCAGAAAATTTCGATGGAAATTTCATGTCCAGATCTGAAAATAAACAAAGAAGACTCTACAGCAACTACAACAACTAATGAGAGAGACAGAGAAAAATCTGAGCGACCACCGGGATTCGACCTCGAAGGTGGAATGAGAGAGAGCGAGAGAGCGAGAGAGCTAGAGAGCAGCGCAACTGAGGAGGAAATGAAGAGTAGTCGAAGAAGAGGGAGGGCGTCGAGCAATTTGAGCTGGTGTCTGGAAAAAATGGAAAACATTTTTCACGATTTGGGCAAAAATTCTTTTCTAAAAATTCTTTTTCGAAATTCATGGTATCAAAACACCCGCCAATTACAAAAAATATTTTTCATAAAAATTTTCAGTACCAATTGATTGCTTATAAATGCTTAAACACACGTTACTTGCTCACCGTAGATATAACTGTTGTACGGTTTAATACGTATATATTAAAAGAATTGGACGGCATTAATTCAAAGTTTGAGGATGTTGAACGTCATTAATCCCAACTACAGAATTTGAAGCAAGCACCCCCAACTTTTAATCTATTTACATTTATTCTTTTTATGACAATTTAGCAAAGATGATGAAAAAATATAAGTTAAACTTTACAAGAGTAAAGAAGAGAGAGAGAGAGAATATAGTGTGAGGAAGGGCGTAAAGTCATTAGGTTTAACTCGTATTTTTTACCATATTTGTGATATTGTTCACGTATAACAATGACTGTCGTCCACGTCATTCAATAACCGAGTTCAACTCAATTGTGGTGAAATAAATATAAATAGGTCCAAAGTTGGGAGTATTGGCGTTTAATTCTCCAGGTTGAGATTTATAACCTTCAACACTCATAAACTTTTGATTAATGGCGTCCAACTCCCTATGTATTAAGGTCCATTAGTTTGTTTATAGAAAGTTCTAAAGAACGGGTTTTTACATATATTTAGATATCTAAATTAAACAATGGTATAAAGATTTGAATGTGTGAAAATCTACAATCCAAAAAAATTGGAAAATTTTCAAAATCTTCAAAAATAGGAGCTAAAAATAGTCTAAATCCGTAGAAATCTAAATTGATCGAAAATGATGGTTGAAGGGCAATCCCGTGACTGCCTATTTTTCTTTTAGCCACAGTGGTGTGCAACTAATTCAATTGTTGGATAAATGAGATGATCTGCTTGATACTTTTCTGTCTTTCAAAGGTAACATAGGATGAGAGACAAAATGTCAGAACACCTGAATTTATCATTGCAAAACTAGAATACTTAACAAGCTAATTACTCCAACAAAAGGAGTTTGGTACAACATAAATGGGGGTGCTTCATATACAGATACAGCCATACAGAGAGAGATAGAGAGAGAGAGAGAGATTATGTCAGAATATTATATCCTATTATAAATATAGGCCTAAGTCAGAAATCAGAATACCCTAAGCCAGTAATCAGCCTCCCTATAACGGCATTAGTAGATCCCTACAAATACAAAGTTTTCATAACTAAAATAGTTGCAAATTATGGTATTTGCGTCACTTAAGCAAAATATCTCACTAAACTGTCTTCTACTACTCTACTATGAGGAGTCAAAAACAGCTTACACTTTCCAAATGTTAGGTCCAACAGAAACCACCTCTCGGAATTCAACTGTTTTTCCTCGGCAGATTTCGCAGTATTATTCGGTAACCAATGTATTTGTCCAAAATCAAGCAACTTCAGTCTTATTGACCAATCCTTGGCATATTGGACAAGGTGGGTCTCTTACATCCTCAAGGCGTGTTTTTCGTTCCAAGCAACTAGCATGATATATGTGTCCACAGACTAAAACTGCAACAATTGAAAGTTCTTCTGGGGTAAGGGTGCTTCCCAAATGATGATGCCTCCTTGTTAATGGTTTTTGGCATATTGCACAAAGCATCTTCAACCCTTCAGGTGACACTGTATCAATAACCAAGGAGTTTGTCCTTATTCTTTCCGGCTGCCAAAAGGCCTTCTCCCTGAACTCTGCGAAATCTTCATGTGAAAAAGAGGAAAATAAGCAGAATGTAAGAAATTTATTGAGTAGGAACAATGAAATACACAGAGTTAGCTCATTACGACCAAAAAAATAAAGTCTGCTAAAAGTATGGTATCTTTGATCCAAATTTACTAAATGTTTTAATATTCAAGTAGGCTATGAATCTTATGTGCAGAATCTCTCCCGCCTCATTCTAGCAACCAATGACAGTTTTGTCTAAGGAAAATTTCACTGTTGGTATAGGCTATGCCTCCTTGAATCACCCAAATCATACCAAATACTAAAAGAGTCTGCTTAGGTAGGTATAAAGAGGTCGGATATACACAGGCTATCCCTCGTGAGTCATGATAGAGATGATGCCTGTAGAAAGCATGGTCAGTTTAGTGTGCACTATTCTACAATAAAAGAAATAGAGGGCAATTTAGTGTAGAATTTTACTCAAGTCCACATAATCTAAAACCAAAAATATTGACAAAAAATTGACTTCTAGAGCTAGGAGGACTTCTACGAGGTCTCTTCTTCAAAAGGATTAAAGACAAATTTTTCTCATTTATATGCATCACAGTGTTAGGAAATAAGCATGCTAAAACTGACAGAGAAACTAGAGAATTATCCCTTCAAGACAAAATGCTCATAGTCATACTCATTCTACACACCACATTAGCAGCATCACTCTTCATTACAGCTAGAGATTTACATTATACTCTTATGTCTTCCTCAAATTAGAGGTATACAGGAAGAAGCCAAAAGGAGAAAGTCAGAAGGTTAAAGGGCACCTGGACGATGTCCAAATTCAGGGTTGTATCCACCACCCAGTTTGAAGCATAGTTTCTCATCACGGAAAGGAGTACCCTTGCCCGAAGTAGAGGGCCTATGGCTCTGATAATTGGGTGAGTTTTTCTTGAATAGTGGTTCCTATAGTTGTGACGAGAGCGTTTTGAAAACATTGCACGATTCATGTTGTAATGATGCTGACCAAGTGAAAGTGGAGCATTTATCTGCTTGCCTTGACCATCCATGATTTCTTTCACAGAAGAAAATGATTGGAATATATTGCTGTAGTTCCGGTCAAAAGAGTCCTGCCACAAAATTTTAACTATCAAACTTCAAAAAAGTATTGACAGTAAAAGTAGGAGCGAAAACTTAAAAGGGTCAGAGTGGAGTGTAAACTATAAACTATTTTTTTTTTTTTTAAATCACCTCCCTGTCAAATTCCAGGGAACGAGTAAACACCAACATACACTTGAGGAAGCAGTAAGGAAAGCATACTGAGTTTCAGTATTCTTGTTATGAGACAAAACCCAAAAGTCAGACTATTGTATTAGAACACTATTAGTTACACACAAAAGTCCTACCTGTCCTGCTGTCAGATTTCTTCCTGAGGAACATGGCAAGGAATCTGAAAATTAGAAGTAAAAGAAGATTAGATGACTGTTTTTAATGCAAGCCAGAAGCATATTTTTTCTAAAGAAAAGAGAGAACTTCGCACTGCAGTTATAATCTACAGAAGCATTTCCATATCTTAGTTTCAAGCCAATGTAAACAAAAAATTGATATGGGAAGGAAATGCAGGCATCAGGCATGGCAATAGCTCCTTTATATCTTGCACGTATTATGATTGTCGCTGTCGACATGAACCAATGAAAATAGCATGCCAGCATTATTATGTGCAATCTGAGGTACAATGCAGCATCTCAACACTTCGAAATATGCCCCAAAAAACAATTATGGAAGTCCTGAACATAGCCAAAAGCACAAATTCATTCCTTTTTGTACTTCAGTTCACATTTGGATTAAGACGGAGCTCAGAATGGGTAACATACACATAAGGAAAAAAAAATTGATGCAAGTATCAAGCGAGCAGACAGAGAAGGATACGCATTAAATGAGACCAAGCATGTCAATAAGACCATGGAAGCTTCATTTATGCATATCGAAAGCCATCTTTGTTCTTATATCATGGCTACGTTCTTTTTGTTTGAGTAGATATGATATGATCTGAACTGTTTAGTTGGACCCTAAAACTGAGTAGACCTTCGTAACTTTTGGAAAAGGTCTCCAGTTTCTTAAAGAACTCTAAAATTAAGGAGAGAGATACACTGAGATATACTCATCTTTACTAAATGGCTTTTGAGATTCTTATCAACTCAAACAAAATGTCAAGCTATCAAAGAAGATGAAGTCACTTGTCTTGGGCTAGGCTGGTCCATTTCCCCAATCCATTTGCGTAAAACGTGGAGGACTGGCTTCGCATGGGGAGAAGCAGCTCGTGGGTCCTTTTTCTCTGATCCAGGAGGACATTATTCAGATGTTAGAAGCAGCAAGACGGTGGAGATTGCATGAGCTAGGAGGACTGCTAGTGAGGAGACCCATCGGGAAGTAAGATAGTGTTTAGCTAATCATGAGTCTGTTGGTCTAATAATCCACCTATTTGTCTATCTGACTGCTTGCTAAATGATACATTGCATTTTAGTTGATTAACGAAATCATCTTTGATCTCAACAAAGAGGACCAGCTTCGCAAACTTCCAAAATTTCGGTTAGTTCAGAGTACAAGTATAATGCCTTCAAGCCCATGTCCAAGTATCCAAATTTCTCAACAAATCTAATCTTAACCACAAGTTTTGAGCTTGTCTTGGGCCAGATCATCTCACTTAAGAAAATTCTCTGGCTAAGGTGTTTGGATAAAGATAAGAGCCTAAGACTAAGAGGCATGACTCTAAAAGAACTCGATTTTTGGAAATAATTCGTGAAACCATCTCATCAAGGATTAGAAATAAAACTTGAAGATAGATCTGTCCAAACATCACTAGATAGAAAACTAGATTTCCTCAATATCAACCGGCCCTACAACAAAATCGATCGCCTGAAATGTCCGCTTTTGAATCATCCCTTTCTTTCTTGAGAAAGCTTAGTTCCCATATCCGACTTTGAATCAAGAATAACAACTCCATGGATAAGGAAAGACTCAAACTCGACCAAAGAGATGTCATCGATCAGCAAACAAATCAAAGGCCAAAAAAGTATGATTAGTTTAGCAAAATGGGGACCGATATCACATCAAATTGTGCACTTCTCACCCAAATTGAAGAAATAAACACAAACTTTCCATAATTTAATCGAATCCCACAATTCTTACCCTACTGATACAAGAAGTATCACCGTCAATTTCCCACATTTCTCAACAAACCCTCACTCGATTTTTTCACAAATACACCAAAAATGGGAGCTCAAATTCACAATCAGCGGCGAATTGACGCAAAGCAAGCAAAACCCAGATGTAAATGAGGCTAAAGAGAAGAAACAAAAGAACAAATTACAAAGCGAGAGAACGAGAAGGGAAAACCTGAAGGATGGTCAGCAGAAGTCTCTGTTCGCTTCCTCTTTTCCATAATTAACCAATGAACTTGGGCATAGATTTTAACGGTTAGAAATTAGATTACGAGAATCTCTCTCTTCTTCTAATTCTTCTACTTTGTTCGGACGAATGGCTAAGAAATCTAGGGGAGAGAGAGAGAGAGAGAGAGAGAGAGAGAGATTGAGAGAGAAAATACCGGAGAGGAAAGGTTAGGGGAAAAAAAGGAGTGTGAGGGTGGGGAAGCAAAGACGAAGAAAAAGAGGAGAAACGTCAAAACCGTCATCATCATTTGGGTTCGTTATCAAGTGGTGGTGACACGTGTGTTTCTTAATCTCCTTTATTAACCCCTTAATCTTCTAGGTTATTGGGCTCTCAAATCATTATCATCTTTGACTCCTCTCTAGTCATCTGTGGTTGACTAGGCTTCAAAATTCAGAACGTCTTACATGCATGTGTGACTATTTATTCATCACTAAATGTTAATAGATACTTGGACGAATAAAAAATAAAAAATTTTACGAACTAATCTTTCTCTCTCTCACGGTAGTATATGCTCCCAATAGCATTTGAAAATCTGCATTCAAAATTCCATTGGCCTTATGTTAATGTTCGCTTTTTCATATACATGTTACTTTATCTCAAAAAATAGATGTAATCGAGTTGAGTAGAGTTCAATAAATAAAGTTAAATTTGAATCTAAGTTAAAATTAAGTTTTTTAATAGATTTTTTAATTATATTATTATATAATTTAAATATTTGTACAACATAAATATTATAAAGTACTCCATTCGTTTCACAATCTATATCTCGTTTTAAGGTTACACGGAAATACCAAGAAAACATAAAATTCATAACAATTTTATGTTAAAAGACTCACTTGTCCCTATATTTTATTGAAAATTAAAAAATCGATGAAAAAGAAGAGAAACAAAGCAATTAATAAGGACAAAGTTGGTAAAATAGTAATTAATATGTCATTACAATTGTAAAATGACAAATATATGAAACGAGAAAAGTTAGTTAAAGTGACATATACATTAAAATGAAAGGATTATAAAGTATGTAATTTCAAAATTTTATAACCGCAAACTCAAATAAAAAGTTATTAAATGACTTCAACTAAAATCAACTAGATTTACGGTCCTTCAAGGGTCCTGTCACAATATCAAGTTATGTAGTGAAACTTTAACTTTCTTTGATGACTTTAAAAAAAGATAAATAAAAGTATTTTTCATACTCACCAAGTTTTAAAAGCAAATATTAAATAAAATCTCCACTATTTTTTAAAGGAATAATGAAACAGCTTGAAAATAATATTTTTCGAAAACAAATATTTTATGTCACAGTTCAAAAAGAAAATGTATGAGAAATGAATTGATATCCTATGACATATTGGGAAAAAAAATTCATATTCAAAGCTCTAAAAGGTTATATGAAATGGTGGACTATTTTGGGCCATTTAATAGGGTGCTATTGGGCCCACCACTTCACAGGCCCATCCACTAATATTGTGCTGCTAATTCCTACCCACCCAGGCCTTTTGGGCTACTGATTATATATAATTGAAATTGGCCTCTCATAAATCCTTTTTTTTTTTAAATTAAAACTTATTAGACAATATAGAAAAGGATGTGGTCTAGGAATGGTGATGGTTGTGTTCAGCAGGAGTTGGTGGAGAAGATGAAGGGAAGTAAGGGGAAGAAGACAGCCATTTACATCATCAATTCGGGTTTATAGATTCAATGAGAAATTTAATCTTTTTTAGAAAGATAAACTATGAAAACAGGGGTGAGTTTTAAAAAATTAAAATAAAATAACATATATGGTAGCTTAGATTTATAAACTTGGGTCCATGATATAATTTGTAAGAAAAAGTTTGCAGTTGCATTATGCTTAGCTACATTGTGCACGAAGTAAGGTCTGCATAGAATTTGGGACGTCATTTTTTGAAATTAAAAATAAAGACATAACGAGATCTATTGACATTTCATTAGAGTGAGACAACCTTGGAAAAATGGGAAAAGTGGTTATAAATCAACGATGGTAATTTGTCATGAGGGAATTGAAGAAGGTGAGTGAAGAAGAGAATGTGAAAACAAACTGAAACAGGCAAGTCCCTGACTTACACTGGCATAATACAGCGGAGACATATTATCCCACTCTTCAATATCATTTCCTAGTCCTAGTCTTACAGCAATACACATATATTAGAAAAATATAGTATATATTTGACAATCATATGTCTGACTAGGGCTATACCCCTTGCTATGCAAGGGTATTAATTAATTTTATTTTTTAATTTTATTATTTTTAATTAATTTATACCAATAAAAATTAATAATAAGTTAAAAGAATATAAGTAGATATGCATATCTTTAAATAGTTAATATGAAAATATTTCTTTTAATTTTTTAATAATTTACTTTATTGTGTGGGAATAGGAATAACCATTGCTAGTGGGAATAAATCGGTTACGGCGTATTAATGATATTATAAATAAATATTACTATTAATAAATTACACAATAAATTGAATATAAAAATATTTAACTCATTAAAAACATGTAACTTATAAATCCATTGAAGGTATAGAAATTCAATAGTTCAAGAGAGAAAATATTAATAATAATTTTAAAAGTAATAATTTATATTAGTCATGCTAATAATATTTAAATTAATCATATTTGAGTATAATATTGATGTATAAGTATTACTTGTAATGTAATTTATTATTATCAAATTTCATCACTAAATTAGTATATCACAATTGAAACATTTTAATATTTTTGGATGATGTAGGTGTTTAAATAAATTTCAGACCAAAATAAATTTAAAAAATTACATTATACACTCTAATTTTATTATCGGATTATATTATTTTTAAATTTATTCTTTTAAATTTTTTGATTATGTAGTCGGTTACATAACTTACATATTGAAATGAATTTGGAAAATTACATTTTATACTCTACTTTAATTGTTTTAAATTAGTACATTATTATAATATTATTGTAATTTTTATCATCAAATTTCATTACTAAGTTAGTTAAATTATTTTAAAATAATTTAATTTTTTAAATATTGAAGTATAATATCAATGTATTTTTTATCATCAAATTTGATGTCTAAATTAGTATATCATAATTAAATATGTATAACATTTTTTTATTATGTAGTCGGTTACATAAATTATATATTAAAATAATCTTTAAGAAATTAGATTATTAAAATAGTATAATATTAATGTAATTTTTATCGTAAAATTTCATAACTAATTAAATTAGTATATCATTATTGGAAAAGTATAATATTAATATTATTTTTACTAAATTAGTAAAGTTGTTTAAAGATAATCTAATTTTGCAATTAATGGTATCGCCAAATAAGCATCCTACGTGTCGCTCCTACATCGGTCGGACCCAACTTTTAATATTATATATATGATTTGATATTTATGTGTCATCAAAGATAGCAAGTACATACTTCCCAGATCTCATATGTATAATATATTTTACCAGTTTCATTTAAATCTTTTAACAAATCCGATCACATCCGATTTATCTTTAAAATAATTCAAAAACAAATTCATATTCGAATTGAAGGATACAGGGCATGTTCGAATTGGAATATATGTCAACATCTATTTCTGTTTTCGTTCGTTTCTTTTATAACAACTATCGGATCGTTATTATATTAGTTAATCGTCTACGTTAATTCATGTTCGTTTTTGTTATATCTTCTATTTACGTTCGTTTTATCTACCAAAAGACCTGTACTACCTCCTATAAAAACCTTAGCTTTCTAACACTAAACAAATGACTTAGAGATCCAATAAAACATATCTTTTAGAGGATCCAAAAATAAAAATAATAATTAATAAAATGATTAGATCTCCTTGTTAAATTAGTGGTACTAGTCATGTGCCTGCCTACTTAACTTGAAAGAAAAAACATGTGAGTTTGAGTAGTGATATTGATTCCTTCAGAGAAAGTTGGGGTTTGGGGGATTTCATTTTCTGATGCCTCTCTAGAAAAGTAAATTAGTGATATAAGACCAAGTAAAGTATTTCTTTAATTTTAAATGTGATTAGGCAAGCCAAGGTTTGCAAAGCTGGTTTCAGCACTTGGCCAGGCCTTTTATTTGATCTTGTCGGTCCACCAATTAAATGAAAGACAACCCACTTTGGCCCCATCTACCACCCAATCAAAATAAATATATTTTTTTATTCGTAATTGAATTATTAGCCTGTGTTTATTAGACTGAATTGAATCGAATCGAATTAAATTTATTTTTACTTAATTATACTTATTATATTGACATAAATTTCATTTTGTGAACTCATTCTAACAAAAAAGTTGAAAAAATAGATCCTCCATGGTTAATACTAATAGCCTAATCGACATGTGATCATGTGCATTATTTTATGAAAGGTAATTATATTATAAGTTTGTATAATCCAAATAAATACAAATAAATTTACATTTGATATATGGGTAAGTTATAAATTACATTGTCTACAATTCGAGTAGAAATGGAATTTGGCATATATTTTACGTTGGAGATTTGAGGTCGGACTTTTGAGTTCATGCTTTTCTATTCTCTATTCATAATAGTCCGATAGAACTCTAACACGAGTCCACATATATATATATCTTTACGCTTATAAAAAATGATTAAATTTATGACAAACACATCATGTCTTTAATTTAACCGAACTTCAGCTCAAAGTGATTAGATATTTGACTATTCAACTTCATATCTCATATTCTTAATAATAATTCAATCTATAGCATATTATTCTTCACATCACAAAAGAAATTTTGAAGGCATTTTGCTTTTGGCTTTAACTTCCATTTGGTGCACATGAAGCACAAAACTATAACTAGCTACCTAGGTACATATGAGGAAAGTTATGGGTTTTTCCATTGTATTAATAGCAAAATATTTTTAACTAGATTTATACTCAAAAGCTCAGTCTTAATTAATGATAATAATATTTAATACATACTCTATGATTCTAATATAATAAAAGTATCCCTATCATATTCCTTTTTATAACATACTTATGTAAAAAGAGCGCGTGAATTTAATTTTAGAAAAAGTTATTGGAACGTGAATTTGGATGTTAGCTTGGGAACTTCTCTTAGATGCTTTACCCTTTGGCTTTTATTCCCCTTTTCACACAGCTCTGTGAAACTCTTTTTCCATAGAAACCGCCGTTGTTTTGAAATTTTTATAATCCTATAAGTATCTTTGTTAATATTATTCGATATGTCAAGTTAATTATGTAATGGTATAAATTCTCTCCTGGTTAGTTCCCACGTCGGCTTTTTCATTGTAATGTAAATGATGTGTTCTTGCTTGCCACTTACGGATTGTCGTGTATTTTTTTTTTTTTGGTTAAAAAAATTGATGGTGTATTTTGCTTTAGTTTAAAGGTGGTGTTCTAGAAAATATTTAGAAAAAGTTAAAAGGTTATCTTGAATCATTTGTAGATCATGCTCTTTTTGCCTTCTCAAAGTTTTTATGTGGTATTGATGCCTCTATTCCATTTTAGGTCTAGACACTTTCTTCTTAGTACTCCTTGTTTGTCTAATCATTAAAGTAGAGCTTATCACTTTTTAAATATAAAAAAAAAAAAAAAAAAGAGGAAGGTTTTTAAACATCATAAATATTATCATTACATTTTATTTATTCCTATATTACTATCTTTCTAAATCGTACTTTAATGAAACTCAAATTTTGTTTTCTATTTGTCTAGGATAGTTTTTCTGAAAGTTTCGCACATTATTTGAATTTATCCTTATGAGTTATTTACAATGACGGGTTTAAGTGCCTTATCTTTTAAAAAATTAATAATTGTAATATTGTATTTCACACGGTTAGTTTAATATGAACTTCATAAAATAATATTCGTAAAATTTTATTATACAAAT
This sequence comes from Talinum fruticosum, assembly GCA_021018815.1. Classification (NCBI taxonomy): domain Eukaryota; kingdom Viridiplantae; phylum Streptophyta; class Magnoliopsida; order Caryophyllales; family Talinaceae; genus Talinum; species Talinum fruticosum. Next base: position 2,797,542 of record JAITYX010000036.1, on the reverse strand, counting down.
AGTATATGTATTTCTTATGCAAAATCATGTTTAAAAAAAACAAAAATAGGTATAATTAGATTTAAAATATTTAGATTTATTTATACTTATTACTATTTGACATGTCGTATATGACACTTATTTAACATAAAAATCTTATAAATTTAGTCAAAAAATTGAATTCTCCGTACACGTGTCCAAAAACTTGCCGCGTCACGTTCTCGACGAGTTGCCGCCTATAAAACTCGATGGCATTCCGATATGCAAAATAACCCCAAAGTTCGTTACGTTCGTAGCTAAGAAAATTGTTCGTATTAAATTTGGCCAATACCCTCAAAGTTTGTATTATTCCTGTCCAATTATCTACGTTCGAATGTGCCTACGACGTAGCACCAGGCGGGCTGTTAATTTCTTGTCTTCCTTCCTCCTTTCTAAACCCTTATTTTATATCTATTTTTTTCTTTTTCAAATTATTGAGGCTATTACTCGCCTAGTTATAGCCGATGGTAAGCTCTATTTTATTTCAATTTATTCAATCGAATCAAGATCTAAAGATTTTATTATTTTTCTTTCTAATAAATTTTCTCTCCTTGTGAGAATTTGGATTTTTCTTCTTGTGAAAGTTTGAGTTTCTTTCCTTTTTGTAAGAGTTATAGTTTCTCTCGTTCTTGTGAGAGTTTTATTTCTCGGCTTTATGCGAGTTAATTTCTCTTGCTAATACATGCAAGTTTTATTAAGGTTAATTCAATTGTAGGGTATATCTTTGATATTTTTATCAAGTAGTTTCATCTGTTTTGATTGAAAATGATTTAACAATGAAATTTCATATGGCTCGATCAAAGTGTTATTTCATTCAGGGTGACTTCATTATATTACACAAATATCTATTTTATGAAGTTATACAATAGCTGACCAATATTCGGAAAAGACATAATGAAGTCAAATAACACGGTTTATTATGTTCATATTGATGATACAAGTATAGAGTCGAATGGAAGTATATTTTATATTTATTTTTAATAAAAAATTATCTTTATACATACCATATAATTTTTTTAATGAAATTTCTCTTTTATATAAAAAAAAAAGGTTAGGTATCATTATCATTAATTAAGTTACATTGATATTTCATAAAGTTACAATATTTTATGGCAATAGTTGTCAAGTCACTATAGTTCAAATATGATACTCCCAGATGCAGTCTTACAATATGCATTTTGAACCTAACTATTGATAAAAGATTTTCAAACTAACAGATCCTAGGCTATATAAAATAACAATTTTACTAAATATCATCCTTAGCACAATGGTTAAAAGAAAGCTTATCTAATAAAATTTTATTTAAGATAAAATTTTATACAATTTTTTAAAAATGAAACATTTTAGTTGCCTCATTAAATGTTCAAGTTATCCACTCATCCCCAAACATTATAATCTTGTCTAATTAATTTTTTTAGAAAAAATACTAGTAATTTAAAAGTATACATAAGTGTTGCATAGCGACACTTTGGTGAACTCAACCTATAATTATAATATTTCTATCGAGTCTATAGTATAAGTATTGTTTATTAAGTTATTTACCATTTCATCCTTTGCTAGCCAAGAAGCCATGAATATGTAACAAATAAGAGCAATACAAATATTACATCCGAAAGACCCATCCCAACTATGATCTCCATGCTTTTCCTCAGGCAAAATCAGAGGCCTCATTTTATATGGTTTTTGGTTTTGCCAATTTAACTCTAGTTAAATCACGACTACCTTCCGAAAAGATAACTTTAATATGGCTGATTTCCCCCTTTTGCAATAAGTTTTACTATAGCATCCGCTACTTAGCTAATTGTCCATTCTTTCTAAGTGTAATTTTTATATTATGTATGGTTGTGTCTAGGGACATATCGGTCAAAGATATATAAATCTAACCTAGGTAAGATTTTTGAATGATGAAATATATCAAATCTTATTCATCGCCCTAAGGTCGACAATTAACAAAACTGATAAAATAATGCATTATATGATACTCGACAAGATTTGATGATCATATATATATATATATGCAAAAATATTTATTGTTATGATAATAAAAGTGACTTCCACAACTCAACGGCCATAATTAAGATTTAAACATGCATGTTGGGTACATCATTATTAATGTAAGAAAATGGATCAAATTAGTGAGTTTGAAAGACATGAAAGGAGGGGACAAAATCTTGAGAAACACTAAACAAAGGTACTTAACAACTAAGATTAATATAGGTCCATAATTGTAAATATAATAATAATAATAATAATAATAATAATTAAAATGAATAATTAATTAATTAATGAGCTAAAAAACAAAAAGAGACAGGTTGGATCTGAAAAGGAGGGGTGAATTGTTGATGGCCTTTTATAGGCTATGCAGATATTGAGGTAGTCTTGATTACACTGTTATATGACCACCACCCAGTTCTCATCTCTCTCTCTCTGATTTGCCAATGCTGTCATATGTTGTCCAACCTGCATTGCCTTGGGTCCTGACAAACTTTCATAGTTAGCTAAATTACAAACCCTTCAACAAATTCTGGTGTAAGCCATTTATTTATTTTTCTTTTTTTATATATAAAAAAGGAGGCATAGTTGTACTTATATGAACAAGGCTGGTGGTGGCTGGTTACTTGTTTATAAATTACTTCTTCATAAATTACAATCATGAAATTAAAAAGAATAACGAAAATTCAAGATATAAATTAGTTTATCGAATCGGATTATTTTAAAATTTTGGGTTTTATTCATTTTGAATTTGAGCTGTGTTGAAAAAGTTGGTGAACTATGACTTAAATGAATAACTAAAATCAGATAAATTTTTGTTTTTTGTATTTTAGATCCTCTTTTATTTAATTGTGAACGGTTAACCAATGGTCAAATAAAAAAGAATCGATTTGAGAATCTAGTTAACGTGTTTTTTCAATCCGATTACATTTTGAAAATTAGCCAAATTGAATTTACAGTTATGTTTTTATTAGATATTTTCTTTTAATTCAAAAACTGATTAGCCGTCTTTGGGTCAATTAAAACTCAATTTAAGCGGTTATGAAAAAACCTACCTGGAGCATATATAATTGTCTTAAACATAAAAAAATGTACTTAACAGTTAACATAGTACTCCAATATATGTTGGTTTAATTTAGGTAATCTCTTATTTTGAGATGTCAAGTTCAAATCTTATGAGAATGGTGAAATATTATTCGGTGAGACTATTAGAGATCTTTACCTCTTTTTAAGGTAATAATACTAGTACTGTAAGTTTGGTACTAGAGGAAAAATGACACACACCAAAAAAAATTTATAGTTGTGAAATGAAATTTTTTAATGTGTTATATTTAAATACTTTGGTGGACAGTTGAATTATTCAAAAAAAAAAATTTAAGTATCACAAATGTGATTTTTTTTTTTTTTTGCTACATTCTCACAAATGTAAATGTTATTTGCAGCTGTAGGGAATTTTGCCAATGGTTTATTCGATTGATAAACTACCAAAGTAACAAAAACCTCAATCTCTAATTTTAAGCATGAGATTCCTGCTGCAAAAGATAGAAGATTCAGATAAATTGGCTTGGATCGAGTCTTTGTTTATGGGCTTTAGGCTTTTGGCCTTTAACTATCGTCTTAAATCTTAAATAATTGATTGATACTATATTTTTATTTAATATTAGTCTTTTACCGAGATCCTGTTTGTGTAGTGGATATCTCGTTAGATTTTATCTCGTTAGCTGATAGCTGTTCAACTAAACGGTTGAATAAATGTGTTTGGTAAATTTAGTAATTATATTAAATGTTTGTGTCAAAAAAATATGAAACGCTACTTTTAAATGTGAAAAACTAATATTCCTAACTTTTCAAAAATACTACTTGATAAGCTATCGCAAACATTAGTTAAAACATTACCTTATCGAACACTAATATTTGATTTGTTAGTATTTTAACTCGATCAAAATATTAAAAGTTACTCCAAATTTGTTGTCGAACGGGCCTAAAAGGTTTTAAATCGATGGTTCAATAACAAAATTAAGTTAACAATCGATATTATTAAATGAAAATTTTGCATTCCGTAACTTACACAAGTTATAAAAAAGAAACTTTTACAAGATTCAGCAACGTCTCATATAAGAGAGGATGTGAGGATATACGATAAACTTATTTCTAAATCGTCTCATAACGTCGAACTTATTTTTAAAATGATTCCTTGATAACAAACATACATTAGCATCCAAATATTCACCTTTTGTCTTCAATATCCCATATATATACACACACTTTTTTTGCATTAAAGGAAAAAAAAAACTATGGATCGTCCTGGGAAGAATTAATGAGACCCAAAGAGGGAGGGGGGTTGGGAAGAAAAGAATTGTGCGGTGAATGAGGAGGAAAAAAAGGAGGGAAAATGACAATTATCCTCAGCAGGCAATTACAGGCCTTTCAATCTGGCTGGGTATATGCTTCCATGTCAAATATCTAATTAAATGTTTTTGAATTGGTAATGGGATATGGTCCAACCAAACTTACCTACTTAAATGTCAATTTCTGTCCATATCTATATGTTTTTGTGTCCGAATAAAAAAATTGAACGTTTTGTGTCGTGTCTATTTTCTACTTACAGATGCGAAGACAATATTTTGTAATTGGGTAACGATGTACTGATAACCTCAATATTTTTCTATTTCTTTAAAGTTGTTATATACACCCCGATTTTTAATATTGTAGTTTCTATCTCCAATAAGTTGTTAAGTTACAGTATTCATTACTCTGTTAAAAATAAATATTTCTAAAAGTGCACAACGTTTTCTCGTATTAGAAGTAAGGAAATGTTGAACAGAGATTTTAACGATTTTAGAGTTAGTAAATTAAAAATATTATACATTTGAAAATTTTATATTATATTGTTATAAAAGGTGCTAATATGATTTATAAAACAACTCTCCTTAAATATGCAGTTTATATAATAGTTTTCATTTGTTTTAGTTTAGGTGTCCTCTTTTAAGATAATTTAGTCTTGACATATATTGAACTTTTTATACGGTTATCGTATTGACTTTTTTAGTCAAAATAAGCCTATAAAAATAGACGGAAATAAATTTTGAACAAAACGTTTCTTATAACACGTACAATTTCATAAGATTATCTTAGTTTAATTATTGACATGTCTTCCTGACCTAATATAGATTAATCCATGACAGAGCAACACCTCAGCTAGGAGGATTAGGCTCAAACCTTTTAATTAAAGGTGCATAATAAATTATGACTAGGTGTTGGTGTTAATTATACGCAAATGAAAGCACAAGGGAAATTATATCGTGTGGCACGGGGCAGGGGGAAAACCATGATGCTCACGTTGTGGAGAAGAATATTGGGGGAAAGAAACACTGAAAGTGAAAGGTAACGATTAATTGAAATTAGATATTTTCATTTGGTGGGTCCACATGGGACGCTTTGATTGGGTAGTTCGAGGATTAGTGGGGCCCTTTGCTAGTTGTGTGTGCATTATATAATGAATGAAGCAATGGATTCTGCACAAGTAAACGCCAAAAAAGGTTTAAATTTAAAAAAGAAGAAAAAAGGCAAAGAGGAAACGTAACGGGAAATTTAAAGGGAAAAAATAAACAAGAAAGGAAAAAAAAGGGAAATTGAAATTAAAGTCAGGTGAAGTCATATTATGAAGAAAAATGCGTCCACTTTACGCGCCACTGATTATAATTTAAAATTTTCAATTAACAAAAATTTAGGTCTGACTCAAATTCGGATCGGATGACTTGGTCGATGTCTAACATTTAAACTAATATTTGCTTGATATCTAGTTTTTCGTGCAAATTCTTAAATGTTTCTGGAGTAGAGATTACGCCTACAAAATTCTCCTACTTTTTTATTCGTCCAACTATCTATTGATATACGACGAGTAGCAGATACTCCCATAAGCATGTAAAATATTCTGATTTTTCCGGTGGAACAAATTAATCACATCTAAATTATGGTTGAAATCGAATAAAAATAATAAAAAACTTATATCTCCATTTGGGAGAGAAGAAATTTTGCGATGATAATCAATGTCATCGGAGTTGATCTGATCTATCCAATTCCATTAGCAGTAGATGCCACATCATGACTCAGCTTTTAACCTATGAGACGAATATTCTGATTCTCTCTATCCTCTCCTGTCTCCTCTTTATCTTCTTTCTTTGTTCTAAAATTTGCGAATTACAACCCTAATTCAATTTAAAAGACTCGAATTGGGTTAATATCATAGAATTGAGTATGATATCATTAAGCACCGTACGAGGAGGTTTGTCAACAGCTTTTTCAATTTTTCGATTAGGATATATATATATGACTAATAGTAAATCATATATATTATATATTTTTTACGATTTTTACTTTGAGATATGATTTTCATAGCTTTTATTTTTAATATGAATGAAATTAATAGTTTTTTCACTTAAGGTGACAATTTCCATGTTAAAAAAATTATAAGTTGATTTAGGAAGAAACATGGAGAAAAAAAAATATGAAATTGAAAAAATTCTTAAAGACTTAATTTACAATTGTTTAGTAAGTCTAGTTATGAAGAAATTATAATTCTAGAGTATGAATTCGTCAAGACTTAATTTCTCAATTTGATGTTGTATTGTGTGATTTTGATTATTTTGTGCTTAATCTCGACATTCCAACCCTTCGATCATTGTTGTTTAAAACAAGTTTTCTTAACGTTTATAATTGTTAACCGATTGTAACAATTATTAACGGCTAATTGTAAGTGGTGATAATCGCTAGTAACAGTCTGGTAACCGCTAATTGTAACTGCTAACTAATAGCTAAAATCATAACCTCGTTTTATTATTATTGTTGTTGTTGTTGATATTATTATTATTATTATTATTATTATTATTATTATTATTATTATTATTATTATTATTTAGTGTTTTAACTTAACACTATTAAAAGTGCTAATAAATTTTTAAGTCTAATTATAACTACTCATAACTGTTAAAAATTTATATGTAACAACCGATTGTCATTAGTAATTAGTTTTAACGGTTAAAACGAACTTGTTCTAAGTGAGTTTTACATGTTTAAAATGCAAATTTTGCATAATAAGATAAGTAGCTAAGTTTTGGTTGATTTTTATGAAATAGAATCACCAACTATTTTTGTAGACCGATATGTATTTTGTTCATCATATGATGTCTTAATTTGTTTAGATAAGATTGAATCACTCCACATGCTCGAGATGATAAGGTTTTTAGTCAAAAACCAAAATTCAACTAGATTAATTAAATAAGATACGTAGACCTTCGTATTCTTGCATTTCCTTTCAAGTTAGTGTATATAGAGTTTATTTATTTATTTATTTGAAGATGAATATATTTCCGTTCGGACCGTGTGTATCAAACCCTTCCGATAAGTGCGCTTTTGAATCTTTGAACTTGTGTTCTCCTTGATATCAGGATGAAGTCGTTCAATTAACAATACGCGAGTGTCAAGCCCTCTCGACAAGTGTATTTTCGAAGATTTAAACTAGTGTTATCCTTCGTATCGGAATAAAGTCCTTTAATCAAAGTGTATATAGAATATTAATATAAAGATTATCATTTTTCTTTTGGCATTAGATAACAATTTTAATCAAAATATCAAGTGGAAAAAGTTATTATCATAAAATAAAAAATTAATTAAATAAAAAAGTGGGCTTCTTTTGAAGCAAGGACTAAAATTATGCAATTAATGGCGTTATTCAAGGCACTAGGCAATATATCACAACTTTGTGACATCATCCAAGATAGGGTGATGACAATGCTCCACGAAAGCACTAATTCTCTCACATTTCTCCCTAATTTCAGTAATCAAGTTAAATATGTTAATTTATCTTGAATAAAAATGAATTAATTTGTCAAATTAGATGAGTTTAATTACTTTATTATTTAATAAAATCAACATTTTATATATTTATCCATGTCATGCAATCCAACACCGATTTTCTAACCAACTCAAGTGGATAAGATCAAGCTTTCCATTAATTTGTGTTAAATTACTCTTATGGATATATAATATTTTTAAAATACAAAATTACCTATTTAAAATTATTGATTGAAAATTTAAGAATTTATTTTGAATAAAACGGGATGTTATTAAAAATCAATAATTTGTATTGTTAAATTATGTATGTATGCGGTTAAATAATAATATGGACTGTAGCATATTTTTAGACTTATGATACGTACTTTGCTGAAACATATTGAATCATGCTATATTGTTATAGAACTAAGCAATTCGACATTATAAATTAAGACTACGTGTGTTAAACACAATATTACACTTAAACTACAAACATTATCACATATATTAAGAAAAATTCAAAACATTTATACTATGGCCATTAGAGCAATCTAATAATAGTGATATTATACAATTTTTAATTTTATTATACCTTGCAAAGGATATATCAAAATGATATTATACAATTTTTAATTTGATACAAAATGAGAGCATTAGAATTTACACGACTAGTTTTTATTTTTTTAAACTTTTTAAAGAGAGAAAACACATTCCGTGATTTAATTAATTTAAAGAAAAATTACTCATTTGCTAGAACTAAACATTTACGCTGATAATAACGACAATCTCAATAATCATACTAATACTTACAAATGTGTTATTTTTTCTTTTTGATAGAAAATACTGTATTATCGAGAAATTAAGAGTTATTAAAAATATTTTTAAAAATTTCAATTTGGACATGGTAGTGATCCAAATGATGAAAGGATGGCATTTATTGGTTGTTTAAAAGGGCAGAAGAAAACTGATGAAGAAAACAAAAGAAACACAAGAAAACACCCAACCAAAGATTTTATTGCACTGCCAATGCCACTACTACACTAGTAGTACAAGTACTACTACTACTAGTAGTAATTGGGCATCCAGATCTCGTATTCTTTTATCTTCCCTTTTCACCCCACCTTCCTTTCGCCCATACTTGGCGTCCCATACTTGGCCAGTCCGCCTTGATCACTGTCACCAAATTATACCATATGCTCCATACTGTGGATCCGATGATATGACACATTTTAGAGAGATAATTTTATCTTTGTGCCAACAAGCAATATTACAACTAATATTGATGATTTATAGTTATAATGATGATAATTTGTGGTGAGAATCTCATAAAAAATGACAAATTTAGAATTTTTGAGAGAGAAAAAGAGAGGAACATCTATCATTAATTGTAAGTGGAGAAAGGTCGAACAATGGAAAATTTGGAGTTATCGAAAGACAACGAGTCCCTTGAATAAGGTTTTCATCATAAGGGGAAAGTTTCATGGGATGCCATCGGGTAAGTAGGGGAAAAGGTAAGAGAAGAGACATATTTTTATGGTTTTACGTTCTTATGATAATGGGGTAAAAAGTTCAAGAGATGTAAAATAATAGAAAAGTTTAGAGGTAGAAAAAACATTTAAGGAAATGTCGAGAAGGATAAATGATAAGTTTTCTATATATATATATTTCAAAAATTAATTTTAATACTTCCCATAGATATAGACCAGTTATATTCCAATTTTTTTACTAGGTTTATATCCTACGTTGTAACCGCACGAGTTAATATTTTTTAAATTTTATTGATTAATAATTAGTAGACTTTTATTATTAAACAACAGCCTCTCAAAGGGCTAAAACATGTGCACACTTACCTCTAATTTTTTTAAAAAATTATTATATACAAAATAATGATTTTTTTCTTTAAATAACGATGATAAACTCATGTATTAGTTGATTTAGTTCATTAATATGTTGATGTTTTTTTCTTTATACCTTTTATATTCTAATGTTCGAATACTTAAAATTTTTTTAATAACTAGGATTGTATTCCTTGCTATTAGTTTTTTATTAGTTATAATTAGTTATTTTTTATTTTATTTTATAATTAATTTAGAACCATAAAAACTAATAATAAGTAAAAAACATAAGTGGATATGTTTTTATTTAAATGATTAAAATGAAAAGTATTTCTTTTAACTTTTTTCATAATTTTTCCGGCAGCTTATTTTTTGTTATTTATATAATCAATTCATTATTTGTATTTTTTTTTGCAATTTTAAACTTTGAAATCCCAAACTCTTTTGAAAAAAAGGTTATTCATAGAGTAAAGACAATACTTTATGTAAATTAACAATATTATTCAATATTTTTCACAAAATTAAAGTAAATTAGTTTTAGAAATATACACCTCTAACATAATATACATATGATATATAATTTTATAAAAAATGGTCAATCTTTAATTTAGTTAAATGCATAAACTATCAAAACATCCCATATAACTATCCTAAGTTATTGAAATACCACATAAGTATCATACATATCAATCATACATTGATTATACCCAACATATATATATCCTCTCCATTTATATAAATGGTAACCATACGTTGAATATACACAAATAATAATAATAATAATAATAATAATAATAATAATAATAATAATAATTTCCTCTCCATTTATGGCGCTGATAAATGACTTTTAAAGTGAATGTTATTTCCTACACTATTTTCATTTGATTTTTGAAAATAAAAACAAAAATTTTTTCCCCGATAATTAAAAAATAAAAGGCTAATAAAAGTAAAAGATTAATTTTTGTTCGAGACAATATATTTCAGAATGGATGGAGTATAATAACCCGGCCTTCCCTGTCCCTTGGGTTTTTATCTCTCCCTCTCTCTCTCCCCATCATCTCCGTCTATCCTCCCTATAAAAGCTCACACCCCTCACACTCGCTCGCCTGTTCAGTCTCTCTCCAAACCCTCGCTTGGCATCATTTCCCTCATCTTCCCCCTCTCCTTCTTTCTCTCTCCTCTCTCTTCTGTTGGAAGCAACAAGGTTGCAAAGCCATGGGCGCGACGCTTCTTCCAGATCTAGGGACGGAGATTCTGATTCCGGCGTGCGCCGTCATCGGAATCGCTTTCTCTCTCATCCAGTGGTTCCTCGTCTCTCAGGTCAAGCTTGATGCCAGCGCTAGCCGGAGTAACTCCAAAAATGGCGTCGCTGATAGCCTTATTGAGGAGGAAGAAGGCCTCAATGATCACAGCGTCGTCACCAAATGCGCCGAAATTCAGAACGCCATTTCTGAAGGTATAATTCGTTTCTATGAAATTCTTGTGTTTGAGTTTTGGATTTTGAATTTTTATTAGATTTGATAGTAGTTTCTGTGGACTTTTACGCTCGAATGGAGTTTCCGCTGTTCTCGTTCTCGATTTCGTTGGCTAATGATAATGTTGTCGATGAAGGAATTTGGAAGATTTCTGATCTAGAATTTGTTTGTTTAAATTGAGTTTTCGAAGGTGATTTCATTTCGTGATCTGGTGCTGTTTTGGTAGAGCTTTAATCTTGTTTGATGATTTATTTATAATTTCTAATATTTCTGATTTGATGTCCTTGGAGTTTTAGAGCGATCTCTTTGAAGGTGAACCTTTTCGTCGTAAAGTTTCAATTACGATTGATGTACTTTATGCATTCAAATTTGATATTTCCCCCTTCGCTTGGCTGTTTTGTGGCATTTTAGGCGTAGTCGGAGTTCTTTGGAGTTCATATTTGATTTTCAGTGCATCTCATTTTTATAATAATGCCTTGTACTCCTCATGACTTATTAATTAATTTATTTATTTTGAGATTGGAATTGCTCTTGCATTTTCAGACTACATTATTAATTTTCTGAAATCCTTTTCAGACGTTAATCTCTAATTGATGCGCTCAAGCTTTCAAATCTGATGGTTCTCTTTATTGAGCTCGATTTTCTTCTATTTTCTACAGATTCGATTCCATAACTTTTTCGTTTATCCATTTACGTGTTTTTTTAAAAAGTACTGGAATCAGAAATCAACACTTACGTTTGTGGATTTTGTTTGCGTAGCAGACTGTGGAATAGCACTTACCTATATATAAAGCTGAAGTTTTTCTTTTAAAGAAATTCCAATAGCAATATGCGTCAATTGTTTTGCTGAAGTATTCGATTTGGTTTTTCCCAATGTGAACAATTTTGGCACTGCTCAAAGTTTTATCTTTTTTTTTCCTCCCTATAAGATGGACTTGATTTCAGATACTGTTATGAACTTTCGATTGTTGATTTGAATGTAATTCGGATCTCACTGTTGTATAAATTTTTAAGCATGTTTTATTTTCATTATGAGAAGTTGCTCAATTTATGTGGTTTGAAAAGTCAGTAAAATTTTGGATATACTCTGAAAGGTTGGAATCAGGCTTTGGTTGCTCTGCTGTAATTGCTCGTATTGAGGTGACACTTGATAGTTATGATGCTGTTTTTTCTGATAAAAAATAATATAAATTTGGGACGTGTTCCCACGAATGTAGGGATTTTGTCAAGTCCGAGGACTTCTCAGTTTTAGATCTGATGTTTAATAATGTATTTAGTTTAATGTTTGGCACATGGTGTGCAGACTTACAATTCAATTTTTACTGACACTTTGTTTTGACCTTTAGTATATGGTATCTTGGCAACGCTGTGTGGTTTTCTTTCTAGTACTGCAAGTTATGAACTGGCGCTTTGCCAGTTTAGGACTATTATGTTATTGAATTTCAACTTGAGATCCGCCTTGAATAGAATCTCCATAACAAATGACACTGTAGATTTTGAGAGTTTGACTTGGGCTCAACTTCTATGATTTATGCTTTTATTGGTCCATTTTCTGTTCCCTTATGTGTGTTGAATCTTCATGTGAGCTTTCATGGATTAAAGGATGGTATCAGCACCAATAGATACATCTTATGACTTTCTCTCTACCACTTTGTCCATCAAATTTATAGAATCAAATTTCTCGTAAATGTGTGTTTTTCTAGTCTTTTCTTTAAAAAAATAAAAATGAATTTGTGGAACTATAAATATGTGTATTTGAATTAATTTACTCTCTTAAAAGCCGGAGCTATTGGAGAATTGGAATTTTGAGAGGTATACATGTGGGGAACTGGCTTTGAGTAGTCTACATCATGAGGAATGTGAATGTGTGACTGTTGTACTTTTCCTTTTTCTCTTGTATTGTAATTATTAGTTAGTCAGATACTTGTTTGATATTTATATGTCTTGTCTTTAAGTCTGTTGATATTGTTAGAAAGTTGTCGGGGTCAGTCAGATATTTCTTAGATATTTTTCCCTCCAGAACTCTTTCAAACTCTCCCCCGTGTTGCCACAAGGATGTGGGTGCGTGTTGTTGGATGCAAGTGGTCGTAGCTGCATTTGGAATATTAGAGACTTATGCTAATCTCTGTGAGCTTCATGTGAATTTACCATCTTTTTACATTCTCAATTGGGCATTTTCTCTTGCCTTTTGGAGGATTGAATATAGCCCTTAGCCATTGGACAGATGAATGACACTAAATGAGGCTAGGTGGCAAATATGTGGTTTGGTTAGCTTGGTTGATGAGGAATTTTAGAGCTGTGAAGAGTAGCATGTTCCTTTTTATGTACTATACCATTTTGAAGATGTCAGTTGTCCTGCTTTTGGGATGCTGTCTTCAGTTACTGCAAGTGAAAGGAGTGTGATGAATTGGAGAATTGGTTCCTAGTAATGGGGTTTCTCTAGTTTGAGCAAGTTTAAAATATAATTTTAAACTAAATATGTGGTTGGATTGAGTCCTGTATATACCTTCTTTTTAATATTTTAGTAATTGCTTGTTTTGTTTTGTAGCTGCTATTTGTTGCTATTTGTGCATGCTTTTGTTCCATATGTTGACAATTTCCCTTGTTATATTGTATGAGTCATGAGTGAAGATGGTGGACTCACAATATTCTGCTGACCAGTAATAATCCAAAATTTCATGGATTTCAGTTTTTAATCCTAGTTTTAGTATGCTTTTGTTGGTAGATGATATGGGGAGTAGTGACGATCAAGATTTGGTTATGATTAGTTTGCTGGTCTGCTGATTGAGAAGAAATGCAATATGCTTAGGAAGCTGAATAGAAGGGTAGTAGTGGACCTAGTTCATACACCAGCGATGTGAAATGTGCTAAAAATTACTAAATGCCTTTCTTCTATTATCTGTCCTGACCTTTTTATTTTGAATTTTTTTACAGGAGCTACATCCTTCCTTTTCACAGAGTACCAGTATGTTGGTATTTTCATGGTTGCATTTGCTGTGCTGATCTTCCTTTTCCTTGGATCTGTGGAGGGTTTTAGTACAAGTACCCAGGAATGCACATTTGACAAAACCAAGAGGTGCAAGCCTGCCCTTGCCACTGCCATCTTCAGCACAGTATCTTTCTTGCTTGGTGGCATCACCTCTGTGGTCTCTGGTTTCCTCGGGATGAAGATTGCCACATATGCCAATGCCAGAACAACACTGGAGGCTAGAAAGGGTGTTGGTAAGGCTTTCATCGTAGCTTTCAGGTCTGGAGCTGTCATGGGATTTCTTCTTGCTGCAAATGGTCTTTTGGTGCTTTATGTTACCATCCTTCTGTTCAAGCTGTACTATGGTGATGACTGGGGAGGTCTTTTTGAGTCAATCACTGGGTATGGTCTTGGGGGATCTTCCATGGCTCTCTTTGGCAGAGTTGGTGGAGGTATTTACACCAAAGCTGCTGATGTTGGTGCTGATCTTGTTGGTAAAGTTGAAAGGAACATCCCTGAGGATGACCCCAGAAATCCAGCTGTAAGTCTTCTATTCAGTGGTGGTACTTCATATTCTTTTGTGTACATGGTGTGCCCCCTCCCCCTCTTCAAAATATAAATAAACCTCATCTGATTGTCTGTTTCTTTTGTTCCTAGGTTATTGCTGACAATGTTGGTGACAATGTTGGTGACATTGCTGGTATGGGGTCAGACCTTTTTGGCTCATATGCCGAATCTTCTTGTGCTGCTCTTGTTGTTGCATCCATTTCCTCATTTGGAATCAACCATGAATTGACTTCAATGTTGTTCCCACTGTTGGTGAGCTCTGTGGGTATCATCGTTTGCTTGATCACTACCTTGTTTGCAACTGATTTCTTTGAGATCAAGGCTGTTAAGGAGATTGAGCCTTCACTCAAGAAGCAGCTAGTCATCTCCACTGTCTTGATGACTATTGGAGTTGCAATTGTTTCGTGGATTGCTCTCCCTTCTTCATTTACCATTTTTGACTTTGGATCTCAGAAGGAAGTGAAGAACTGGTCAGTAACCGTCCCATCCTTGTTCTCCTGTCCTCCATCATTTTCCATTACATGATATAAACGCTTACATATAGGTCTACTGGAGAGAAAATGCTTGTCTTATGAAATGGGTATTCAAACCAAAGCTGCTTTGATATTTTAAATGGCACTGGACTATCTGCATTGTGTTACTTTGTGGGGCATGTTTCACTTCCTAGTATCTCTTATTTACCAAAGAATGCTTCCTGATTCTGCTTTTGATAAGTAAATTAGTGTTGGGGTTGACTTTGTTTAATAGATTGTGGATTTTCTGTAATTGCACCAATTCTGTTACCCCAGGGGTAGCCCGTCACTTATTTTTAATGTATCCCATGCTTCTTAGCATTTTAGGCGAGGTCCCACTTTTTCAATGAGGTTGTCTCAAATGGGAGCCCAATGTATGTAGCCCTGTATTGTCTCAAAGTCGCAAAGGGCTCTGCCATGGGTTATGAAGTCTTATTCCCTTGAACATTGTTTGTGCTAATAGCTTTTGTTATTCTTCTATTTCGTAGGCAACTATTCTTGTGTGTTGCTGTTGGCTTGTGGGCTGGGCTCATCATTGGATTTGTGACCGAGTACTACACAAGTAATGCATACAGGCAAGTTTCTCGACAATGACATATCCCATGCCTATGTTTCCTATGTCCTGTTAAAATTCTGACCTAGCCTTCTATTTTCAGCCCTGTTCAAGATGTTGCCGACTCTTGCCGTACTGGAGCTGCCACAAATGTTATCTTTGGGTTGGCCTTGGGATACAAATCAGTTATCATTCCTATCTTTGCCATTGCTATCAGCATTTTCGTCAGTTTTAGCTTTGCTGCTATGTATGGTATTGCTGTGGCTGCTCTTGGTATGCTCAGCACCATAGCCACTGGGTTGGCTATTGATGCATACGGTCCCATCAGTGACAACGCTGGAGGCATTGCTGAGATGGCTGGCATGAGCCACAGAATCCGAGAAAGAACTGACGCCCTTGATGCTGCTGGAAACACCACTGCTGCTATCGGAAAGGTTTTCACAATACCTGTAACTTTTCTCCCGACATTTATAATGGTTGAAAGTCTTTGCTAAATAATTGATTTCTCTTTCTTTTGGCAGGGTTTTGCCATTGGTTCTGCAGCTCTTGTTTCTCTCGCCCTTTTTGGTGCCTTTGTGAGCCGTGCATCTATCTCAACTGTTGATGTGTTGACCCCTAAGGTCTTCATTGGTCTCCTTGTGGGAGCTATGCTTCCTTACTGGTTCTCTGCCATGACAATGAAGAGTGTGGGAAGTGCAGCTCTGAAGATGGTTGAAGAGGTCCGAAGGCAATTCAACACCATCCCGGGCTAATGGAAGGGCATGCCAAGCCCGACTATGCCACCTGTGTCAAGATCTCCACCGATGCCTCCATCAAGGAGATGATTCCCCCTGGTGCTCTCGTCATGCTGACACCCCTCATTGTCGGAACCTTCTTTGGTGTGGAAACTCTTTCTGGTGTTCTTGCTGGTTCTCTCGTCTCTGGTGTTCAGGTAAAACGCAACTCCTTTAATACCTTAACATATATAATTCATGAAGGGAAGAAATGCAGGCGTAGTCGTGTAGAAAGTGGATCAATATTCCTATTAGGCGGTGTTCCCTTTTCAAGTGTTGTAATTAACTTGATGGTTTCTGGGTTGGCCCGATTCCCAGCCTCCTTTAGTATTGGGTTTTGGGCTTATAGAAGGTCAGGCCGATAACAGTTCTGATATTGTAATTTATTGGAATAATTTGATTCTATTGACCTGCAGATTGCTATTTCTGCATCCAACACCGGTGGTGCTTGGGACAATGCCAAGAAGTACATCGAGGTAAAACTCTCAAAAACCTACACTACTGTCTTCTACTTCACATGCATCGCTAGAAACTTGAGCACAAAGCTCACTCGCCTTGGCTATGTCACGCAGGCTGGAGCCTCAGACCATGCTAGGCAGCTCGGTCCTAAGGGATCCGATGCACACAAGGCTGCAGTGATCGGTGACACTGTGGGTGACCCTCTCAAGGACACATCCGGACCATCCCTCAACATCCTGATCAAGCTTATGGCTGTCGAGTCTCTCGTGTTTGCCCCCTTCTTTGCCACCCACGGTGGCTTGCTCTTCAAGATCTTCTAAGAGCAGACGCGCATTGGGGGGCTTGGAGGGAGGAAGCCCCCACCCCAGGGAATATATTTTTCCCTCCATTTTGTTGTTGCCATCAGGTCAGGATATAAACCTCTAATTAGTCTTCTCCATTTTTGAAGAAAGGTTTTAGTTACAAAGGCTGTGAGAGGAGGCTTGATCAAAGAAAGAAACACCTCATCTCCCCATCTTCTCTCTATGGAGCTGGGGTTGAGAAATGATGATAAAATTTGGGTCAGGTCTTCTGAAGAAGAAGAGTTATATGCTTGACATTATTCTTTCTTTTTCTTTTTCTTTTTCATTGAGAATGTCAGTTGTAGTAGTAATCATTTTGCAAATTTGGGGGCTTTACTTTGTCTATTTGGTTTCCAGTGACCATTTTCAGAAATTGTATGCAGTAGCCAGCCTTCTTATGAAAGAATTTCCCCAATTATGATTCCATTTGTCTAAATTTTTTCTATTATGTTTTTTGCATCAAGAGTTCAAGCATCTCATGCATTATTAATTAAAAATAAAAGGGTTCATGTTCAAAGAAAAAAATCTCATGTTAAATAGGGCACCTTATAAAAAAGACCTCATGATTGGTTGCTTTTTCATCCTTTTGACTGGCATTTATCCTTCAAATTGTTGCCATTTTAAGTGGGTCGCCTCACATCCCATTCGTCAATGGAACTTATGCTTTCTTTGTTACTATTTTTTTCAAAAGGCATCAAATTTGATGGTTTAGATTTCTTGCCTGTTAACAAATTTGGTCTTCTTTTTAAAATGATTTTAGCCCTCTCTATTCTATCAAAATCAAAGATTTCACTAATTGAACACACCAAAATCCTCTCCGTAGTGTCTTAATCTTTAACCTATAAGTAAGCTGACTCGATTTTCAATTGAATGATTCGAATTTACGGGTGGTAATAGCTCTTAATTTAGGGTGGCAAGCTGACTCGATCTCTGCGGCAAACTGAAGATGAAATAATGGAAATTTATGGGTGGTAATAGGTCTTAAATTTGATCAGAATTAATTTGTTGGTGATAATACGTCATAAATTTGATCAAAATTCATTAATTTTCTCCATTGGGTTCAAATATGACTCAATTTTTTAAAAATCACGACGTACTAACGTGAGTATTTTTCGACCAAGTCTGACAACATTTGGCCCATTTAATAGCTATGTTGGACATATATTATGCCTCTTTAAGATTGGTAGATCCAAAGAAATTGGGTCTAATTTTTGTAAATCCAATATGTGTACATACTGTAACATAGGCACATTTGATTCATTATCATTGATTTGTTTTTGATAGAAAGGAAATTTCATTAATAAAAATTATACGACATTTATAAAGATAATTTTTTTATCGAAAATAAATTTAAAATATCAAAAACAGATCTCTATTTCAACAAAATTAATGCTAAATATACTTCCGTTCGATTCCATACTTGCAATATTAATCTGGTCACAAATATGTGTTCTTTGACTTCAATATGTCTTTGCCGAACATTAGCGAGCTATTGTATAACTTCAAATAATAGATCTCTATACAATATAATAGATCTAACCTAAAAGAAATATCATCTTGATTAAGTTATATGAAATTTCATTGTTGAATGATCACCAATCAAAATCAATGACACTAATTTATAAAAATATCAAAAATATACGCTTTAATCGAATCAATAACTCTAATATAATTTTCACATATTACTAAGAAAAAAACTCGCATAAAGGCGAAAGACAAGACTCTCACATGAAAGAGAGAAACTTTAACTTTAACAAAAGGGGAGAAATACAAACTCTAACAAAAAGGAAATAAATCAAAGCGCTCACAAGAAAGAGATAAAATTTATTAGAAAAATTCTTTTAAATTTTAATTTAACTAAAAAATAAAAATACATTTTGTTTTTACCACTAGCTGTAATTTAGCTAATAGAACTCCCAACAATTTTGATTCGGGTATTTCCGGACAATTCCAACTCACCCGCCACGTCACCGACCAACCGACACGTCATTGGCCGATCGGACCTAATAAGTTGGATAAGGGAGGAATCGCCCAAGATAACCCTTAACGGGCCAGGTAAAAGCCCCAAAGCCCACTAGAGCTAGGGTTTCTCTAAACCATGGTAAAAGTACTGTTTTACCCCTTTAAAATCTCCTATAAATACCTATCTTTTCTCAATCCCAAGGCATGTTATGTTCATTTGACAAGACATCTCATTTGGAGGATAATCACTTAAGTCTCCAAGCTCTCAAGCTCCTAAGCTCTCAACACTCATCCACATTCATAACGTTCATCGAGCACTCATATTGAGAACTTCCATCTTTGGAAATCTTCTCGTCTCCCAAGGAGTCCCCCACGCACATCGAGGAAGATCTCCTCGATCCATTCAACTTAGTTCATTACTAACTTGAGCGTCGGAGGGCGTTCCTCGAATCCACCACCCCGGGCTTCGCCTTTTTACGAGTTCAAGCAGCCGCCAATCGGACTCGGATCGATCGTGCCACGTCCTCGGAACCGGGCGGTAAATCCTTCATCTCTCCGAATCATCAATCCACATCATCAACTCGGCTTTCTCCAGAAACAAATTTAAAAACAAAAAAGTGGATATTAATAAAATTGTTATATTAGATTTTTTTTTACAAAAGACAACAAAGAGGATGATGATTGCGAAGTGGATTCACCGGGTCACTACTCTCGGCAACATGCTCTGCTTTTTGCAAAAGGATGTTGAATTTGGTTTGATAATTGATATTCCTTCACTTCAAAAATAATAATTAAAAAAAAAATTCCTCACTTTAATTTTCCTTGATTGCAACCGGACCGGACAAAATTCTCTAATTGACATCTTTTTTCAATCGAATCTAAGTAAATATACACTGAAAGTTGAAACTAAGTCAATTATATTAAATATATTTATAAAATATTTACTAAATTAATACTTATATAATATGGGGTAATTAGATAAAATATATTATCATGAAAATAAAGAAAATTTTAAGAATAAAAAATAAAATCAATCAATTAAAATATGTTGGTGTACTTTTAATATTTATTTTATTCGTGCATTTATACTTTTTAAATCTTATGTATCAACTCTTTTTTAAAATTTCTTTTTGAGCATTGAGAAGTCGGGAACTTGCGATGGCTTTGAGAATAATTTTTAAGTATGACACTTTTTTTTGTGTGTGAGTCTATAGATGACCGTCCAACCAAACACAATTTTCTTTTTCACACGAAAAGTGTTTAATTAGCAAAATTTTTATATGCATTTAGAAATTTATACTTACAGATGTCATATCATTGTTAAGTACCTATAAAACTCCCTTAATTTTCTTTTCATTTTACCATTTTTTGACAGATGTTCTGTTACTAAATACCCATAAAATCCTCCTAATAGATATGTTGGCCTAACTAGTAAAAAGAGGATTAAAGTTTAACTAGGGGTGTATTTGGCTGGGGTGAAAATCATTTCCTAGAAAAATAATTTTTCATATAAAATAAGTTTTTAACGAAAAATATTTTGCAACTAATATTTTCAACTATTTGATGAGAGAGAATCTTATATCTAAACAATCTAAAATTTTAGAAATTTCACCTAAAAAATCTCACATCTAAAAACTTAAATAATAAAAACTTTATAAATGATAAATTTGAAAAGGGGCACAAAGTAGAGAGGGAGATAGAGATCTCGAATATACAACCCTTAAGAACAATATTTCGTTTCAACTTATTCTTTTCGGAATACAATCATATTAATTTAGAATAAATTTAAATTAATTCAAGTAATAAATTTTGCATAATTTTATAGCTCATTTACTTTCTAATAAAGAAACTCATAATGATTGTAACCATAAATTTAGAAATTTTTTAAAAGCTTTCATCATATATTATTGATTCATTGAATATCACTGTTAAGTAAGCTTCACACTTCCATTAAAGGACAATCTAGGCATCATTTTTCAACCAAAATAATATGAAATATATATATTTATATATTTTTAAAAAAGGTCTTTATTTTTTACATGGTCAAAGAAATGGATGGTGGCTCAGAAATTGGGAGACAGAAGACGTTCCAGAAGCAGCCAAGGCACGCACGAGGAACTTAAGTTACTCTTTTTTTAAAGAAAATTATTAATTAATTAGAGCAATAATATACCTAGACACAGAAAGGTTTGGTCGAGTCAAATTTCCCCCATGGGACAAGGAGAAATACGACAACTAAACCTATTAAACTAATTAATTAATTATCTTACCATGTTAAATGAATCTTGCTCCATAGGCACTTATTTCAATTTTATTTTATTTTTTATTTAAAGTTTATTCAGTCTTTTTTTTTTAAGAAAGAAAACGGCATTGCATTAAATATAAAACCATACAACAATAAGCTTAAAAGTTTAGCGAGTTAACAACAACTTACCATCGTAAAAACAACCAGAACCAAGCAAGGCAACTTAATGCATGAACATATAGTAAACAACCAGGAACAACGCTTGTAGAAGTAAAAAGAAAGAGAACCATTCTTAGTTCTGCTCGGAATTCTCAATTAGATGGTCTCACTTTTCCGTCATCTCTTTACTGATTTAAAGAGTTATTTCGTTAGTTTGTATGATCCATTTAATCTGTGGTGGTGGGATGGTGTAGACGACGATATGAGCCGGTTGGTATTTATTTGCCACCTCTAGGGCAGTAGTTGCCAAATTAACCGCTCCAAGAGCATGATTGATGGTAACCTCCCATTTTCGCTGAATAAGCTCAATCTCTTGCCCAATCACGTAGTCCATTGAAAGAAGTACTATTAATTTATTAAGTCTTTAGTCATCTATTGTTATAATCAAGCTACTATTATGTTGGTGATAAAGAGGTACGACTTTGTCGTCTTAATTTCTGTCCATTTATAATATTTAAATTTAAGTTCTTATTTAAAGGAAACAAGTATCAAATTATTTAAATGAAAAAGTGTAGTTGTGTGATTATTTAAATTTTATTAATCATGTTTTTATTTGATTAAATATACATAACAACTACTTAAGTATTTGGATTTTGCTTCTTTTTTTAGTATTATTTTTTCTTTTAGTCCCAATTGAGTGCCTTAACACTTCAAGTTAACCATTAGCCACCTTCCATGTTTTGAACTTAAATTAAAATTATTGAATGGTCAAGTGCTAATGCACTCTGAATCACTATTGTTGACCGGAGGGGGAAAGAATAGAGTTATTGTTGAGTATAGAAATGTAAGTAATTTTGATGATATTTTGGACATTATAATCATTTACATTCATAATTAATAAATAAAAATATTAATTTTAGATCATAAAATATATTAATATAAATTAAGATAAGACATTAAAAAATGTCTCCATTTAAAAATACATATTATCCAAAATAATAATAATAATAATAATAATAATAATAATAATAATAATAATAATAATAATAGTGTCACGTGTATGTTATTTTATGTTGCCAATATAAAAGTCGGGAAGTTGATTTTAATATACAGTCACTTGTGTTGGGAAGCCAATCATTCATCAAATCTGTGATTTATAAATGAAGATGAAGATGAAGATGAGGTTTCTAATTTGCAATCTAACTCTAGATTCGATGTATTGCAATATAATTAATTAACTGACGTTTCATTCGATATTAAATAAATGTCTAAAAATTAGTCTTATTTATAACATCATGTCACACATAATTAATTAATTAAAGTTTAGGGAATCAGATATTATTAACTTTAGAATGTGCGTTACTCCCTAAATTAAATCTATTGGTCTCAATTTGAAGGATTGAAAAAATGTTCCGTATTTAATTGTTTTATTTCTCTCCTTTTTAATTAACTTTTTTATTTTAAAGAAATTTTGGGTAGTTTGATCTTTTAAAATAAACTTTGTCATGAATTTAATATTTTCTTACTACTCCCTTATAATCTTAACACAACAGATATTTTGAGACAGATGGAGTAGATATGAGGATTCAATTGTAGTTATGTGATTATTTATTAATTAAGGTAGTTTCATGACCTACGATGGAATGTTCTTTTTTTTTATTATTTATTTGAAAATCATCCTTTTATTTTTACCTTTTATCCAACCATCTAATTAAATGTGATCCGGGAATATATTGTGTCGTATTTCAGGACTACAATTAAACTATTCATATTTGTTTAAAGCATTATTAATTGTCATTATTTTTTGGTCCATTATTTTTCTCCTTTTTAGGTGGGGGAAAGGGAGGAGGAAGACAGAGTGAGGTTAGAATTTTTAGTGAAAAGTTCAACTTAAATTTGTGATAGGAAAGTTAACATATAGTATATCTTAATCATATGTTAAGATTGGTTTTGGAATAATTAAACAGACTTATTGACTTTGGTTATACTAATTAATGTTGCCTCACTTAAAATTATTGTATCATTTTGTAATACACAATTCAATTTCGCAAGTTAGTGAAAGATTGTAGGCTAATTTTCGATTATAGGGCTTCGATAAACCCTAATATGGATGCAAAGGGAAAAAAAGCAAAGAGAAGAATAGGTTTCCAAACTTCTTTATTGATTACTTTTCATATTTCTTTGCTCTTTTCTTTTATTTTTCTTTTGTTTTCACATAAATGTTCATAAAATAATTATAAAATAAATTAAAATCGGTAGTAACAAGCGGAGAATTTGAATAGTAGCATTCTAGCTGATACACATCGATCAAATTTAGTGACATACATAGGTAAGACAAAAAGTTTATGATAATTTTAAATAAATTTTAAAGTTTAAGGACATTTTTGGCTAAGAACTATGAGATTAATTCCCAATTTATAATTACATGCCCCTAATTGCTTCGCCTTCACAAGATTATTTTCAAGATTTGACAAATTTCCTTGGACATAGACATGTTTTCTCTTTTAGAAAGACCAAGATCGATATATTTTTCCAATCGATGTTTAGCAATTTGTACATTCTTTAAACTTTAGTAAAACCGTGAACATATTAGGTCCATTTCGAGGACGAGTGAACAAAGGGTTTTCAAGATCATTGAATTGACCTTTGGAAGGAGTTTATTCACTCAATTTGATAAACAAAGAATTTTGAAGACCATTGAAATTTTCGAACTTGACCTGATCTATTTTTCAGCTCAATCTGTATAAACATGTTCTTTAAGGGAGTATAGTAGTGACAAACCATGTCTTTCACCCATCTTCTGTGAGTTTCTTGTGGGTAGATGAATGTTTATGTGTAAAGTACTTAATTACAATATAGACTATTTATGTCCAATGACAAAATCCATCTTTTGTTTCATGAGAGTCCCAAAATAGAGTCTATTTTACTATTATTAATTAGTACTAAATATTTTCACTCTTTCTTATAAAAAACAATAAAAATAATATATTTATTGATGTCCCCTAAAATAATTTTATTATCTAAACGGGACCATCATGGTAGGACTGGAGGGAATATATTTACATTATGAATATAATTAAGCCGGCCCGTAAGAAAAGTAATTTTTGACTCACTTTAAAACCATTTTGTAGTCTGAATTTCTCACACATGTGCTTAGGAATAGGCAGAAAATTAGCCTTTATTGTGAGAGACAAAATGTGATGATATTCCCAATTTTGAGTATTTCAGCATTTCCTCCACATTGGATGGAGGCAAATAACTTATTAAAATTAATAAATATTTTATCTGTGTATATATTCCGGCAGCATTTTTTTTTGCTGCAATAGAAATGATAGTGGTAGCTTTTATCCAACAATTAAAAATTTAATAATTTCTCAATAAATTATTAAATAAATTGGCCCCACAAATCTAGAAAAAGAATATATCAGAATAAGAATAATAATAATAATAATAATAATAATAATAATAATAATAATAATAATAATAATAATTAACTAAAGCAAAGATGCTTGATACAATAATATCCAAGGGCCTAAAACATGGTTGGCCAATGAGACGATGTCTATTTTCCACATTCATCTGGTTGTGGAGCAATGGAGTATTACTCCACATTATTTAATTATAATACTTTATTAGAATATTTTTGTATCACTCCACATTATTTGACATTGTTATTTCATTTCCTAATATACTTTTACACTAATATTCTTTATTTATTTATTTTCAATGTCATAATAATAATAATAATAATAATAATAATAATAATAATAATAATAATAATAATAATAATCATCGATTTAGGGTAATTTTTCTCAAAACTTTGAATTCACATCTCATAGTTATTACTTTGTCTTACATAGTGATAGTCTTAGAATAAGGGCACATTGAAAACACTCACTTGTCAATGGACCTGACAATAAATGCATAGTTTAGTTAATAATTGAAAACATAGGTTGCCCTAAGTTTGAGTCAAATCACATTTCAAGTCGATATTTCAGTCGGTTCGATTATCTTTAAGTTAGGTCAAATGATTTTCGATTTAGGTCAAGTTTAGGTTAATTGATGTTCGATCCAATTTTGTAAAAAAACAAAAACTTTGTACAAATTTTCAAACCGAAAGTTAGATTCGACTCGAGTCAAGTTAAATTTTAAATCCATTTTTAGGGAGACCTATTTTATCTACAGTGGATGAATAGAATCAGTTCCCATTTATGCAATTACTATTTAACAAAGAGTTAAAAGAATGACCTTGGCCTTTCAGACCCTATAAAAATCACCCACCTAAGAATCAATACCATTTATGACACTTTCTTTTCTTTTTTTAAATTTTTAAGTATTTGTATGGCTGTTAAAATAGCTAGGGAACAAAGTGAGGAAGATCGAGGAAATGAAGAGCAATAATTTAAGGATATTCATATATTATTCTCGTTTGTAATTTTCAAATTTATTACATTCGACAACATCTATCTGCATATTTTTTTGACATTTTATTTAGAACAAAAGCTAATTGTCAAAACTTAATAATATGTAATATCTCTGTTTTAACATTAATATTTTTCTGAAATAACTTTCTCGAATTTTAGAGAGAATCCTACCCTTATTAAAACTTGATAATATGCAGTGTCTCTAATTTAACATTAATATTTTTTGATCAATTTTAATTGTCGCCCTTAAGGCATTAGTAAGAAGTATCTTTATATTATTTGGTAAAAAATCTTATCTAATCAATTTATATATATTGTAAAAGTTTATCCAATATTTTTCTTTTTAAATATAATATTTTTAGCTGCTTAATTAAAATCAAACTCTTTATTGACACCCAAAATTACCTCAAAATATAATTATATTTTTTAGTTTAAAATTTTCTAATTAAATCCGACCATTAAACATCTTTTGTTGATAACTAGAAAAAAGACCCTACCCATGAAAAATCTAGTAGCTCATTTGAGCTGTGTCCCATTTTTTTTTTTTTTTTTAAAAATGATTCTTTTCTTTGATTTCTCCACAATATGTGTTTGTTTCATGATTTATTTTTTAATTCATCTAAATAGTTATTTTGGTGCTAAATTGGAATTACCCATTGTGCAGAGATGACAAAAAAGCAAACAACAATGGATATATATGAAGCGTCAAAAAATGAATATGAAACATGCCAAAAAATTTAAAAAATAATAAAAGGGGCAGCACAAATGAAGAATATCACCAAAATTAAATTCTAATTTTATTGTTTAATTAGGTAATTTTAATTAAAAAATAAGTAGACAATGACGTTATTTATGGGGCGTAAAGTGGAGAGTTTGATTTTAGTTGACACCTAAAAATATTGCACCTAAAAAGGAAATATTGGATAAACTTTTACCATTTATACTAAATGAACTAGATAAGATTTTCACATAATAAGATATGGATGTTCTTCATCCGTTGCGGTAAGAACGACAATTAACAAAATCGTGTTTTCGATGTAATTTTCTCTAATTTTAGTGAGAATCCTACTCTAGTGAAATTTTTCAGTTTTACTCCTAGTTATGTCAATTCTTTCTTTAAATCGTTTTACTTTGAATTTATCTTCTCTCTTGTGATTACATATTAACAATGTTATACTTGCTTGGTTCACTAATAGTAGACACATTTAATTAATGTTATATTTTTGTAATTTTATATACTAAAGTAAGCCCTATAATATCGATGGGCTATTTTCCTTTTTCTAATGGATAATTTAACACTTGTGAATAAGAACCTGATATATGTTTTCATCCTTGCAAAAAACTAGGGGATAAATTTGATTGGTGTTTTTTTTTTCTTTTCTTGTGGAGAAGGGGTGTCAAAATGAGAATCAAATGCTAAAAAGGAGACGCAAAAGTCACCCATTTTCTCATTTGTACCAAATCAATATTGAATTCAACCTTTTTAATTTCTTTGTATCAATTCAATCATGCATGGTTTTTTTTTTTTTTTTGTGATGGTAAAATTTATGTGGGAATTTTTGTTAACTTATTATATCATAAAATTCCTACCAAGCCTACTCTGTGAAGTTTACATATTTTCCTATGTGATGTGAAGTTTACAGTGTCTAAAAACACATACTATAGGTGTAAGGGATAATAATCCATTCAAACTTAGCATTTGTGCGGTGCTAACAGATTATACTCGAAACTCTCCTTTAGTTTGCTAGTGTTTAAATTAAGCTTGGGAGAAGCTAAGTAATCAAGAGAACACTTACAAAGTTTTACAAAATGTTTGTGCTTTAATTTGCTTAGAACCCTTTGTGGTTAGTTTACAAGTAAGCTTCATTGGGGGTATATATACATGCCCACTTGGACGATGAAAATTGATTAAATCCAACGACCTAGATTTATCGTCTATAATTCTCTATAGAAATGTCTAAGATTCCATACAAGTATGGAACAATATAGAACTTGATGGAAGTTCGTAAAACAACAAAGAAAATTCTAGAGAATTACGGGTTGTTCTAGAACGATCCGCGGCAAAGGGCACTAGGCAAAATTACACTTTGTATTGTGATGGTATATTAATATTGTTCACAATGGAAAATTAACTATTTTTTGTGACAAATTTATTTATTACATCAAATGGACTCCTACTCATATAAACTTAAATTGTATTTAGTATTTTTAAAAAGATTATTTATTGTTGAAGGTTTTTATTATCAAATCCGA
This sequence comes from Talinum fruticosum, assembly GCA_021018815.1. Taxonomy (NCBI): domain Eukaryota; kingdom Viridiplantae; phylum Streptophyta; class Magnoliopsida; order Caryophyllales; family Talinaceae; genus Talinum; species Talinum fruticosum. The sequence goes on along the minus strand of JAITYX010000036.1, from coordinate 2,769,174 downwards.
CGATACCATAAGTATGGGGTTGACTAACAATATATCTATAATTAGTTTTCGTATTGATCAATTTTTTTAAACACAATGATTTATTCTAATTATAAATGCACCTTGTTAGGGAATTAGTTTTAGAACATGTCATAAAAATTCCAAGAGCTGGTATATTTGTGGGACATGGTTATACCCAATAATTTCTTTCTATTTATTTTTTAAATCTATTTAAAGGACAATACCAAAAAATTGATATAGACAACATTCAAATTTGAGTCTCGGACATTAAATTTAACTTTTCATAATCTGCACTAGTTGGCCAACTTAACTCGTGTTATAAATTAATATTTATTATTAAAGAATAAAACTTTGGTGCCAAAAAATATAAATGAAAAATCTTACGCTAGTTGGCCAAACGATTTACATGTTTATAAGTCTCGGTCCATTTAACATTAATTTATAATCTTACACCTCCTTAAATTTTCTTACAGATACTTACAACTTTTTACAAATAATTTTACAATTATTTTATAATTTGTTACGACTTCTTATAACTTACAGTCTTACAACTATTTACAATTAAACGATTTACTGAACAATTGTGATGGATTCTCACAACATCCAAGATTTCATATTATGTATTTACAATTTTGTATTAAAACATCCACAAAAGAAAAAAATATATTTTTAATAAGTTGTGCTCAAAGACAAAGTACAATGCAACTAACAAATGCAAAAAAGGTTAATTATCTTCCTTTAGTTTTTATCTTCACATTATGGCTTATAAAAAATATATCATATGGGACAGCACATATGATATTTTGATTTTTGTTTTACCTTATGGGCTTTGAAGAAGTGGAAGAATTTTGCGTAAATTTCATATTTAAGTTCTTTCATTTTTTAACTTCGAATTATAAATAGCTAAAAAATGCCATATGGGACGGTGCATATGCATTATAATTTTATTATTTGAGAAATTGCTTTTACTTTAGCAATGTATTTTTATAAATTATATTATGATCCCGGGTTTATAAACCTGGGACATGAAAGACAAAAAAATAAGTTCTGACATGTGGCCACACCCTCTCAAATGTCGATCCTATTGTCCCTCTTCCCTGCTACGGCTTGAAATGTTGTCCAAATCCATGTATTCAGGAACACGAGATAAGTTCTGATGTATTTCACATATACTAGAGAAACAGAAGATTTTTATATAACCTATATATTTTTTAGCAAAGTAGCAATATTCTTTTTTAGAAAACTTTAAAATTTATAAAGATCTATAGAATTTGAGTTGATAAAAAATTAAATATTTTATGAGAAATTGAAAGGAGCTTAGAAAATAAGTTCACTAATCAATACTTGAATGTAAATGATTGTCCATAACTCCTCATGTGTGTAGTACACCACAACTACAAGTCGCCTTCTCTCACCCAATCACACCCCTCTAAATCGATTACAGGCATAGTAGTTTACAAGTTCTTATATGTGGATATCAGCTTATATTTTTAGGCTCGTGCTCCATAAAATTTTTATATTTTGCCGTTTGTCTTATCACCTGTTAACATATGTGCAAAAAATAGATACTTTCAAATGTATATAACACATTTTGATGGTATAGTTGGCTCTTCTATTGGCACCTTATTCACAACAAATTTTGTGAGGCTCAAATTTATACAAATTCTTAACCTCTTTTAAATTTTTGTTGCAATTTTTTATTATTTTTAAAAAAATTCAGTTATATTCTCCATATCACGACGACATTGGTCATTGTATAAAGGTGGGACGACAAATTAATGGAGGTGTGCATTATATTATAAGAAGATTCAAATTCATGGGTTGAGGGCCACGGAGATCAATGGGGATGATAGAATTAGGAATGAGATTATAAGAAAAAAAGGTCGGAGTAGGGTCTATAATAGATAAGATGAGGGAAATTTAGCTCAGATAATTTGGTCATATAAAGTGACAGGAATATTTATATATCTCGTGTGAAGATATGAGACGATTGATTTTCATATTGTAAGAGGGACAGAGATAGATCAAAAAAGATTTAGAATAAGGTGATTACACATAATATTAGATTGTAAAAGAGGTTGAGGTATTGATTCCAGGTAAATCAACATATGCACATGACGATAAACTAATAACACTCTTTGATTTGAGTAATTTGACACTTATTCTCCTTAATTAAAGTAAGTTGATGAATGAAAAAAAAATCTATAATGAAATATCTTTATTGTATATGAACCAACAATAACTCAATTATAGTAAAATAGAGAATCAAATACCCAAAAAGAAAAATAAAATGCAAATGTTAACCTAAATAATGTTTCATCATTTTCTCAATATTTGTTATTTTTGGATTGTGAAAATACCAATGAAATACAAAATTAATGTTAAAAGACTAAGTTGTCTAAGTTTTCATTAGAAATAAAGAAAATCAATTAAAAAAGGAGAGAAAAAAAGCAATTAATAGGGATAAAATTGACAAACTAATCATTAATATATCATTGAAATTATAAAGTGACAAATGTAAAATAAAAAAATTAATTAAAGTGACAGAAATTGTGAAACGGAGGAAGTATCACTCAAGAAAAAGTGTTCAGTTACTTTAGGCAGTCATGAACGCAGTAGATTTTGAGAATTAAGGACATTTTAGAATTCCCCTTTCAATTAAATTAAACGGAGGAACTATCAAATCTAATACATTTATCATTGAAGCGTTCAAAGGCACCGTCCACGTTTGCTTCCCATTGAGTTGTAGATGGTCAAAACAACACATTCTACCAAAAAAAAAAAAAGGGAAAAAAACCCAAAACATTAAACTAAACTAAACTTAAGCACTGATCATTTGACAAGTCCTAAGTACATTTGTTTGGTAGCCAAATTAGTACTCTACTTATAAGCCTTAATTAGCCAGCATTCAAGACGTCAGTCAATTTCATTTCAAAAAAAAAAAAAAAGTCAGTCAATTGTAATTAAGACTGTCTTTTGATAAATTAGGTACTAATTAATTAATTATTATGAGGCAGTTTTATATAAAAAATAATTTATAATTCATAGTAAGATGGGATTTTATATGCAAATGTTTGTGTACTGATCAAATAAATATAAATATAAATAATTTTAATTAATAATGTCATGCACAAAGGATGTGCTAGATATTGTGTTGCAAATATTACCTACCTTTTGGTACTTATATATCATCAACAATAATCTAAATATCATATATATAAATTTAATATCAATTTTGATTTTACTCATTTGTTAATTAAACTCGAGTTACTATTAGCCTATAAAATATTTGAGCTCTTTCAACAGCCAAACCAAGTATTCGTCATTTACGAAACTCGAATTTAAGGACTTTTAAGAGAATTAAATGTGGATCAATAGAGTGATTTTGTTAGTATCAATCATAGATTTATTAGAATCTTAATTTTTTCTTGGAGGTGAGAATCTTAGTGGGGTTTTTTTTTTTTTTTTTATAAAAAAATAAAAAGAATCTTAGTAGATACAATTAGGTAATAAATGAATTTTTTTCACCTCCACTTATCAAAAAATGTGCTTTAATTATTTCATTTCCTCATTGGTCATTATCATCATCCACTTGACAATAATTATCCATCACTCACTTATCTTCAAAAAAGGAAGGGGTAAAGACTGAAGGGGCCAATTTATTTTTGGAACATTCTTTCATATATTGTTTTGATTTTCAGAAATTTTTTTTAAAAAATATGAAAGAATGTTCCAAAAATAAATTCGCCAATAAATAAGCTCATGAAGATGAACAAGTGTAGGGTAATTTAGAAAAATAAACTCAATATTTCTGTTTCACAGAATTAATTCCCCAGCTTTTTTTTTTTTTTTTTTTTTTGAGATCAATGCCTTAATTATCTTAAAGCAAATTTACCTGGGTGGAATGGAAGTATATATTCTCCATCTTCCAATTTCAGCGCATGAATACCATTTGAACTTGGAATAATATAATTTGTGTCAAATAGCCAATAGAAAAAAGGGAGGAAAATGAAATAGTGGGCTGAGGGACCATACATACATCAATAATAAAAGTTTTTAACAAAAATTGATTTTTTTATTTAATTTTAATTACAACATTAAATCAATTACTTTTATTAGTATTTTTAGTTTGATGAAGGACGTAATCCCTTTCAAGCCGGTTGAAATGTAAAACTGCTCCAAAAATATACGTTTTGGGGATTCAAACTTGTAATGTATTCCTTATCGGGTGATGCTGCTACCACTTCAACGAACATACTCGTTTGTATATTTAATTAATTATTAATAGTCCTTGTAATAAAATATTAGCATTTAATCTTTCATTTCACCGAAGTGAAGTTACTATATTCTTTAATGGTAAAACGTCCCCCATCTCATATCTTATACTTAAACTAAACTCAAACTTAAGCCCTTGTTTAATGAAAATAAGTGTCAGACTATTTAAATAAACTTATATTTATATAATTACATATTATAACCAAGTATTAATTGTTAATTATATGATACTTCTAAATTATCATATAGTTACTAAAATATTTAATACTCGAGATAGTGAGCGGGTGATAGCTAATAATCATAATTACACGGTACCCAATCCAACCATTTGACATACAGGAGATATTTGAATTGTTTATTTTCCGCATATAAAAAACCGATATAAATTTCAAACTTATATCTCTAAAAAAATTTACAAAATATGTTAATTTACATTGGCTCCACATAAATGACAAATATGATAGATTGATATACTATTGACATTTTGACTTGATAACCACACGAATTTTGAGTTTTTCAGATTAAAAACAAATAAAAATAAGTAAGGAATGGTGGGGACGGCATATCATTTTTTGTATTTTTCATTTTTCACCTAACGCTCGTGTAAAATTCCTCCTATAAATCCCCCTGCCTTTCCCCTGTCTTAGTCCTTGCAGCGATCGATTCTTCCCGCCGCCGGTCATTCTCTCTCCCCCTCCACTGTCCGCTTCCCACTTTCTCTCTCCTCCGACCAGTCATTTCCACTCTCCACTCAAAATGCTCTCTCTCTCCTATCTCCACCCAACCTCCTCCACCGCCGGAGCTTCCGCTGCCGCCGGCAACTCCCAACCTCAGCAATGCTGCTTCCTCTCTCCTCCAAAATCACACCTCTCTTTCCCTCGCAACCGCAAACCTCAGCCTCTCTCCGCCCGGTGCTCCTCTAGCGGCAGTGTGATCAACGGCTCCGGCGACTCGAGCTCTAATCCGAGCATATTCGACGCTACTCCCGCCGCCGGCACATTTTACTCCAATTCCTGCGAGAAAATCAGGCCGGAGGTGAAGCTGAAGATTGCGATCATCGGATTCGGGAATTTCGGACAGTTTCTGGCAAAGACGATTGTAAAGCACGGACACGATGTCCTTGCTTACTCACGCTCCGATTACTCACGCGCCGCCTCCGAGATCGGTGTCAGGTTCTTCTCCGACGCCGACGACCTCTGTGAGGAGCATCCTGAGGTTGGCTTTTGTTAATGTCATTTTTTAGCGAGAGTATAATCAATTTGAACTAACGGTAATTTAAAAAATATATTTGAAGAGTATTTATAGTAGTATTAATTAATTGTTTAAATTTTTTTTCTTAAAAAATATATTTTATGAGTACAGGAAGATCCTTAAAAATATATTTTGGTTAGCTCTTGAAGGAATGAGAAGGGTAAGTTTTTATTGTAATTTGAAATATTGAGTATTCTACTATATTTATCAGAACATCTTATATCGTTGTTAGAAGTATTTACTCTTCATCATATGTCAATAAATAATTGAATGATCGAAAAAATAAGAGGAATTTTGTGCCCAATCTCTCTCGTGAAAGTATATGCTCCTAGACATATTTAAAAATTTGCATATATTTATGGGTATAATAAAATTAAATTGAAGAATAGGTTGAAAGCAACTAAAATGTGTGAAATACTAACTTAGAATTGACTTATAAGTGCAACTCTTACTTAGTGAGTAATTTTATTTTTAAAACTTTAAAATTTATAATTTATTACCTTTTTTCTAATAAAATAATAGAAAATTTTCAAAACTATATTATTGACAATTTTGTCCTATTATTAAATGACTATGATCACTTTGGGTTTTTTTAGTGGCTTCTCTATTTGGTTAATAAACTAGTCTTTTTTTTTGGATGTTTTTTTTTATTATATGATTATCGTGTTTAATTTCTTACCATAAAATTTTCATCCATAAGTCCTATATGATGTATGAACTTCTTTAGCAAAAATTATTAAATTTGATAGTTTCCCCCTTTCTTTTATTGTGCTAATTAACTAATTGTGTTATTAAAAAAATCTTTGGTGGGGAAAATTAAATATAGGCTTATTTAGACCTTATTGCCTATCTTGAAGTTTTGTTATCCTCTTATAATTTATTTTGGTCAATACTTGAAGCTTAACGTTGAGGATTGATGTTGGGTGATCCTCCTCCTTTGGAGATCACTAATCAAATAAATAAATAACATAATTTGAGCCACTAGGCCCACTACCTTTTGGTGGAATAACATTTGTTTACCTCAAGGATGGATGACTTTGCTTTGGTACTCATTGCTAGTTAGTATCTGTCCGTTTTAACAGTTAAAAATTAACTGTTATAAATTGATAAGATAGTCATATTATTATAATATCTCATGCCATCATATAATGATGTTATAAGAATTATATGAAATGTGCTATCGCGATACCCCTTTTTAAAAATTATTTATAGAATTGTGGACCGTTGAAATAGAAACGTGATATTACCGGCAAATTTTTTTATTGATGCCAATTTTATACATGTTGACAACTAACAGAAAGATCTAAATTATTTATGCCAAAATTAGCAAAATAAACCATCAAAATTGACATATTTAAGGAGCAACTTTATTACAAAAAAGACTTGGAAAGTAGCTTGACGAGAGGAGATTCACATGCTCTTGCTCATACAGGATAATACTGCAAAAATTGTTCACCACCCAAAAAGGTTCACCACGAATGGTGAATTTATTCACTCAAAAAGAAGGGAAACAAGGAATTTCTTTCTTCTCCACTTTCTATAAAAAAATCCCTGATTTTTTTAAAATTTTCTAAATTTATGAATTAATTCCACTGTAAAATTATTTAGTTTGTTTTTAATATTTATTTTATTTATATTAGGTACTATTTGAGAATCCAAATATGTAACTTACTATAATATTTACTCCTATTAACAGGTGATCCTCCTATGCACTTCTATCCTCTCGACGGAGCGAGTCCTCCGATCTCTCCCCTCCACCGCCTCCGTCGATCCACCCTCTTTGCGGACGTGTTGTCCGTGAAGGAGTTCCCCCGGTCGCTCTTCCTCCAGCTCCTCCCCTCTGATTTCGACATCTTATGCACCCATCCCATGTTTGGGCCAGACTCAGGCAAGGCAGGGTGGGATAGTCTCCCCTTTGTCTTTGACAAGGTGAGGGTCGGGTCTAGTCCCACCCGGACCACCAGGGCGGAGGCCTTCCTGGACATCTTCCGCACCGCCGGGTGCCGGATGGTGGAAATGAGCTGCGCCGAGCACGACAAGCATGCGGCCGGGTCCCAGTTCATAACCCACATGATGGGCCGGGTCCTAGAGAAGTTGGACTTAGAAAACACCCCGATAAACACAAAAGGGTATGAGAGTTTGAGAAACTTGGTGGACAACACAGCTAGAGACAGCTTTGAGTTGTTTTATGGGCTGTTTTTGTACAATAAAAACGCAATGGAGCAGCTTGAGAGGATTGATTGGGCCTTTGAGATGGTCAAAAAACAACTCAGTGGGTACCTCCATGACCTTGTGAGAAAGCAGTTGATGTTAGAGACTACTACTACTACTAATAATAATAATAATAATAGATTTATTCTTCCAGAGAATGGCAAGAAATTAATGCTTCCAGAGAAGAAGCAGAAGCAACATGACTTGGTGTTCATCAATGGAAAATCATAGATTAGGTTTTTTTACCCTTTATTTTTGGGGGTATATCCTAGATTAATTTCAGCTTATTTTAGATATATATGAGTGCATTTGTAATTTTAAAGGTGTAATAATTTGTGTAATTTTTTTGAGGAAAATCACAAGCTAATTAATTATTAAGAATATATATATTTATATGAATATTATGCAAATATTGGGTATTTTTAAATTTCTTCTTTTAAATTCAAGAATGGAGATTGTGATGATTTTATTAATTTATTTTTGGTCCATATGATGATTTTATTAAAATATTATTTTCATAATTAATCATAATTATTAAAAAAACAGTGATTTTAGATCCTAAAATATATTAATACAGGAAAGTAAGATATTTTTAACTATAATGACTTGGGAACACTGGTCCTGAGTCCACTATACAATTTGTAAATTAAGGTGGTCATGATAAATAAATAGATAAATAAATAAACAAGGTGAAAAGAACATAGGCCAAGCCTCGATGGAGATGGTGGACAGACTCCTCAATTATTGTTTGGTGGTCATTAATAGTTTGATATTATAATAAAATAAATTATACATATAAATTTTGGAGGGTTAAATTATACATATAAAATTTGGAAGGCTAAAAAGATAGATTATGCCTTCGTGGAGATGGGGTCTATATATTATATTCGTTTCAATTGTTAGAAACTATCTATTAGTTGTTATGAACGATTATAAACTGTTACGATTAGTTGTTAAAGGTTACAAGCTATTAGTAATTATTGCCAATCTGTTATGAGCAATTACGAATAACTTTAAGAAAAATACTCTTATCGAGAGTAGCACTTGGGAAGTCATGGATATAGCTCTTAAGGAAAGACTTGTTATATACAAACTGACATAATTGTAAATATATTGTTACACTACATTGTCTACGAGATTCCAAGTTCAAATGTAAAAGGATATATTTCTTTCAACTAGAAAAGAAGGTGTCTCAACCTTAACAAGTCTCCGAGTTTGATTTGTTCAGGCTATGATTCATTTATCGCCTTTTCCTTGAACTTGTCATCTTTATTGAATCTAACTTAAAATAGGAGATCCAAATAAATTTTAATTTACTGTTATAAATAAATAAGAAAAATATGTATAAAACCTCAAAGTGTGCCCCACGGTACACTATTGGGTGGGTCAAGAATATAATTTTGTCATATGAAAAATATTGAACCGACCTTGGAGCTTAATATATTTGGGACTTCCTTTGATGAATTTGTTTTTGTCGCCATATATATATGTTGCCTTTCTTCTTCACGGGTGGGGTATATACTTGGTGTCCTTTCAACAACTGCAAATTAAGACATTAATTGGAGTCCTATCATTGTCATAAAAATATCGCTTTAAATATGCCAACCAAATAAATATTATCATATTGATATAATAATCACTCTAAATTAAAATAAATAAATTATAGTGAATTGATATAGATGTAAATTCCTTGTTATTGTCGTTTTCAACATTATCTATGAATAAAATATATATTTTTTTCTTGTTGATGGAGTGGAGTTATACCTTAAATTTAAACTTTTAATTCTGGCTTATGTGTTATTAAATGACAAACTGAGGCATAAAAGGGGATAAGTTTAAAGGGGAAACACAAAAAAAATAAAATAAAATATTGTCTATAGTGCGGGGATCCATGGATCAGGACCTATGATATAATTTGTAGAAATTGATTATTTAGTGTTTTTTTATATTTTGTGTTCGAGAACCAACTCAACCAAAAGATTAAACTAATGGTTGAAGCGCTCGGGAATAGGTTTATACCCTAACACGCTCCTCACACTAATGCCCTTTGGGCTTGAGCGTGGATGCAACAAAGCTCCTCCTCGCCTTGTGCAATAATTAATATGGAGGCTGTTGAGATTCGAACACCGCTGCGCTTGTGCAATAATTAATATGGAGGTCTGTTGAGATTCGAACCCGAAACCTCTCATCTCGAGAGAGCCACGATACTATGTTCGAGAATAATATGTTTATACTCTAACATTTTGGAAAGAGGTAAGTGCTCACTATATGACGGCAAATTGACAAGGCCTTTCCAATGGGTCTAACAGGCGCGGACGTGATAAATATAACTTCATATCCCATAGAATTCAAACTTAAATAACTTATTGGGACATCCTAAATTTTAGTAAAGAAATTTTAAGTCTTATTTCAGTAGGTTAAAGATTTCTTTGTTTCGAATGTCAAAATGTTATGAACAACGCAAAGAATTATTGTTAGGTGAAATTTTGAACATAAATTTTCAATAATAATTCTTAGAAATGTTATGACCCATTGAAATAATCGACAAACACGCAAAATATTGATTAATTAATCTCAATAAGTTTTTGTTTTCATATAAATTTGAGCGATAATATGAGAAAAAAACAACTGAATTTCACATAGAATACATGACGAAAAGAATTATATATTGATCTAGATATCTCTCTTTTTTCATCAAAAAAAAATAGATATCTCTCTTTGCTCTAGTTTCTTATGTCAAGAAAAAGGACACAAACTAGGGTTTGTTTAGAGGTTGAATATGGTAAAAAAAAAAAAAGGAAGATAAAAAAGGAAATGTTTTATAACTAGATTGCTCTTCCTATTATATATGTAAACATAACTCCTTTTTTTGTGCAAAAAAATAATTAAGGTGTGTTTATTATTTATTATCAACATAATATAGAAAGATATCCTATAAAAAAAAAGATTACAATTTCCAAAATCAAGGTATTAATGGTAAAAAAAAGGTATATAAAAAATTGAACCTCAAAAAGAAAAACCCTGCAAAATTCATCAGAAATTGAGAGGCGAGAGAGAGAGAGAGAGAGAGAGAGAGAGAGAGAGAGAGAGATGGATAGAGCCCTGAAGATATTAGTACTGTCGTTGGGGGTGATTGCACCATTTTTACTTGTATATTTAATACTAATTGGGGAAAAAATGAGGCACGGACGGATGCGCTGGCTAACTAGGTTTCAACTCGTTCGTAAAATAGCACGCCCACCGCCACCGCCACCGCTACCGTCACCGCCACCGCCTGAGCCTGCCCAAGAACAAGAGTAAATATTCATCCATCTTGTTCGATTCAATAAGATTATTACTTAATTTTGTTGTAATTTAGTGGGTTTCTTTCTATTATGTATTCACAATTAGGGGATAATTTATTAGCTAATTTAGCCTAAATTGATATTTTATTTTTTAAAAAAATTTGTAAGAGGAGAATTTTGTTGTTGGGTTTCTTCTGTTATTTTTATATAAGTTGGAGGGATTGTACATAAATTGTATATTTTTTTTGGCTTCTTTAGAATTTTTAATTATTAAATCATTTTTGTTCTATTATTACGTGTTGTCTCTTGATAAAAGAGAAAATTTTGTTACCATGCATATGTAAGTGCTTGGGCAAACTATGTTTTAAAATACTGTATTGTTTTTGGATTCTTATAATATATATCGAATGACGTCATCAATATATAAATAAGTTATAAGATTTTATTTATTATACATAGAACTCATCTTTCATTAAAGATGTATATTAATTTGAATTAAATTTATTTTAGACCAACTGATTTAAACTCAAATCATATCTGTGAATAAATGATAAGAATATCACTAAATCAAACGACATTTAAATTCCACACTTAATCTTATTGCACTTATTAACAATGTTAATGATTTTGCCCGATTTTATGACACATACCAAAGAGTAAATATTAGTTACATGACTTTATCACCAAATAGCTGTCTAAGCTATGTTATCAACAAGAATATAATTATTGAAGAATTTATCATGAGGGAATAAAGAATGGTCCTAAAAATACCCTAATGGATGTTTCTTTTTGTTTGAAAGAACCCTAATGGATGGTTCACTAGGCAACAATCATACATATTATGCCTCCAAAATTAGGCAAAAAGACTCCGTCGGACTCGTCACCATCTTTATTATGGCCATTTAAGCTACTGTAACTTTAAATTTTAATGATAATATATTAGATTTTTATAAAAAAGTCCAAATGTAAGAATTACTTTTTGTAACTTAAAAAACCTCGAGACCATCCCGTTTTTCCTTACAAATTATATTATGAATACAGACCTATAAACCCAAGTTACCATATATAATATTTTGAATGCGACTTTCGTGATTTATATTGCTCTATATCGACAAGAATGTTACTTGACCCAGATATTGAAGAATTGAATTTGTGATGTGGAAATAAAAATGGTCCTAAAAAGGGCATAATTATTGATAGTTTCATATAAGAAATAGCGAATTAAATTTGAAGTATGATTTTTGAAAGAAACTTTTTGCATACGTCGCCCTCTCTTCTTGAATGTGGCGGGTGGGGTGTAGTTGGTATCCCTCTAAACAAAGGCAAAAAGGCATTCCATCATTATTACTATTTTAGTCATTTCAACAATAATTTATAGATATTCAATTTATTTCGTATTTCAAATTTCTATGAGGATACAATATATATATATAATTTATCCATAAAAAACAAGTTAAAAACTAAAATTAATACAATGAGCTCTTTTTTCTTTAACATAAAATCAAATATAAGGAGTTATAGAAAATTGTAAGGTTGTAAGTTAAAATTAAATGGAATAGAGCCCAAATTAAATATATAAAATTTCAGAAAAAAGTCTAAATAATTATTTAGTGTGGACTTAGCCCCAACTCTTTTCTTTTCTTTTTAGTTGCCCGAAAAAAAAAAAATTCATTTTGGTTTCTTGAAATGAGACTTAACACTATCTCTTTTTTTTTTTTCTTTAAATAACTTATTATAACAATATAGAAGACGTAGCAGAAGGGAAAACACATAATGAGTTAACGACAAGAATTGATGATTCACCTAAATAATACGACGGGGTATCTCTTTGCCTTATAAATCCCCCATAAATAAGAAAAGCATATGTACATGCTCAAAAAAAAAAGAAAAAAAAAGAAATTTGGGATTTAAGTTGTGAAATGGAGAATATTTTCATTTATTGACTTACATAAATTTAATTTGATTATTCCACATAAATTATAATTTGAGCTAATTTACATAACGTGTATAGATTATTGCCAAAAAGAGTTTTTGAGTGGTATATATCTGTTTGGATAATGGATAACTGTTGTATTTTAATTGTTTGTAAAGTTGTTTAATTAAATGTTTATAAACATGTGTTTGGTTAAACTAGATGATGAACATAAAATAACGTAAATGGTATTACAGTAAATTTATTAATTATATCTACCACATGGGAAAATAATATAACATGGATCAATAGAAATATTATAGGCAATTGAAAAAATCATGTCAAATTTGTAAGTAAAATTACCATAAGATTTCTATTAAAAAAAAAAAGAAAAAATTAATTGAACCGAGCACTTCTGGAACGCTATTCCATTTATTAACATTAGTAATGTGTACAAAACGCTATTTACCGGTATGAAATATTATTCTACCGTATAATAAAAATTAGTGTAAAAATACTTCTTAAAACTTTATTGTCAAATACGACCTTATACTGTTATAATATATATATTGGTATGTATTTTAACTAGCTATCTTGATTAGTCAATCTAATTATAATTAATACTAGTATTATAGTTAATTTTAATTTTAATTTTATTAATGTAAATAAATAATAAAATATACAGTTTTAAAATAAATGATAATTTTATAACAATTTAATTATTATTTTTTATATAATTTTTATTTACTACTTTTTAAAATTCTCTAATATGTGAGACTTTTTCTTTTTATTTTTTATAGGCACATGAAATATCTTTTAAATATTAATTAATTTAACAATAATTATATTACATTCTTACTAATTACTTTATACATATGCAAATAAAAAGTCATTTACTTTATTTAACTATAGTATTGTGTTAATTTAACCTAAGATGGACATTTATGTAGTCAAGTAATCGTATATGGTTATTACATATGTGTTACACATATAATCATATGATTTTCATTTGAACCAATACTTGTGCACTGATTCTCTCTAACTTTTATAAATTATAAAAAGTATACTAATGCATATTTAGAACAGTAATATTTGAATGTGAACAAATTAGTTTTTGGCAAAACAATTATTTAATTTATGATACACAATTTCATACAAATTAATCATCTAAAACATAAGTAAATGCATACATTACATAAACACTACATTTATGAAACAATTCCACATAAGCATCATATGTCTCACTAATATAGTTTTCCTGTTGAATAAATCTATTTGTTGTAATAGTTCAAATTTGAAGAATTAATACTCGTTACATACCTATTTGACAATCAATCAACAATCCACCCACATACAATCATAATATCATGAAAAAAACAGATAGAATCGCTCTAAAAGTGAGAGACAATAACACTCATTCAAAGAGTGTATGGAGAGACTCTCACAAATGGAGAAAGAATAATTATTGTAGATAAAATATTAGATAAAATATAAAAGAAAGAGAGATTGGGGCTTACCATTGACAAAATGTCAAATGCAGCTCCTAAGAAAAGGATAAGTTAGAATTTTCTAGAGAAAAGGGGGATGCTATAGATATATAAATTATTGTTACTTCTTTGATACTTTTTGAGGATTAAATCGATGCGTTAAATTGTTAAAGTTGTCAAGATTACAAAAATAGTTTTTGTAATAAGTTTTAGTACTTTGATTAGGTGAAAACTCTATTTCCTCAAATTTTAAATGTTCGGTAAAGTAGCGTATTAAACTAACCTATTATGGCGTCTTAAGACATCATAAGCTAGCTTAATACGGCATATTACAAACGTTAACAATGTTAGCGTTTGAGAGATGGAGGTAGCGTTTCACTGCTTTATTCCCATACAACCCATTGTCATACGTGTTTAGCAAACCTGTCATAATTCTTTCATATGTTGTATTAACTAGTGGAGCCACTAAACAACATTCCCAAATGAATTGTTTCAATATTATTTATAGTATTTTTTAAATAATTATTTTCTCATACAGATAAATTAAAAAAATTATAGTAGTATGGATGAGATGAAATTAAAATTTCTAACAATTTAAATACTAGTAGTCATAGTAAAAACAAAAGTAATGATTAGGTCCTTTTTCATCGTCTCATGTTCATTAGCTAATTTCAATAGTTAATTTTACTGAATATATTGTTTATAAACGACTAGTTAAACAACTATCAACTAACGATTAAATACAACAGACTATCCGCTATGAACATGGTTATGTAGAAACTATTTAAAGGAAACATCATTTTAAGAATGTATTTAAAAATTGTGTGAATTTTATGGAAACTATTTACAAAAGCTTTTTCGATAATTTTTTTACTTTCGATAAATTATAGGAAAAAGATAAAAATATCTTCATTTTGTTTGTTTTCTTTCTCCCTCATTTCTGATTCTTCATCATTATCCTCTCTCTCCCTCTCCATCTTCATAATCCAAGTTCAATACAGATCTCGTACCTCCATAACCAAAGACCTAAAAATAGGAGAATGGAGAAAGAATGTTGTCTCTGTCTTTCTCTCTCTCTCCCAGACTCACCCATACCCAGCACATCACCTCCCTGCCACCGCTTGCTTTCTGGTCTCTTTCTCTTTGACATACTATATGATTCAAAGCTAACTCTTAAAAAAATTGGCAATTTTATGCCAATTATTTTGCAATTTCTCCTTTTGATGATAGTTTAATTTGTGGATTTGATTTGTGCTTTGCTTGAGTAAGAAGGAGAGGAGGAGGAATAAGCAACAAAGAGGAAGAAAAAGATGATGAAAAACCAAAAATGCAAAGAGAACACGAGAAATATAAGGGTATTTCGTATTTTATTTTATAATTTATCGGACGTTAGAAAAAATCACTAGAATATACCCTCTAAGTTTCCATAAAATGTATCAAGTGAATGTTACCATAGTGATAAACACTCCACATTTTTATGACAATTTTTTGTTAGGTGTGTAGTAAGTTGGAATGTGTTATGGGTTTGGGTTTTGAGCGTGCATTTGGTATCATTATCCCTTCTCCTAGGTCTTTAAGCCCAATTACGTTTACCCCGAAATAGGGGTCCATTTAAATAGCACACACTTAACATGTAAAAAAAATTTCCATAAAACGTACATAACTTTACCATACATTATCAAAATAATGTCTCCTTTTAAATAGTTATATATATATCAAATTTTTTTATAACTATTTTTTTTAATGGATCAACACTCAAGTTGACTTTAATTAAACAAAATATAAAAATATAAAATAAAAAAACAGTTATGTATACATCACACTCTAAGAGATAATGAGATATAAAGAGATGGAAGACAGCTAGCTACATGTATCAAATTCTAACATCTACATCATATATGATAATAAATGGCAATAACAAAAGTGAATATTGAAAGAGACTCATTATTAAAAAATAAAAAAAAGGGAAATACTTTTTTGGCAACATGATGATTATGGTGATCGAATATTCAATATATATGTATATTATACTCCTTCCATTTCAAAATATATGTCATTCTAACTCATTTTTTTATTTCACAATACTTGTCATTTTATAATTTCAATGACTTGTTAATGACTAGTATATCAATTTGTCCTTATTAATTACTTTATTTATCTCCTTTTCCAATTAATCTTCTTCATTTCCAATAAAATCTTAGGGTAATTTGGTCTTTTAAACAAGTTTTGTCATGATTTTAGTGTTTCTTTGATAATCCCCATAATCTTAAAACGACATGTATTTTTTAATGTATTTGTTAGTATTTTTTTTTATAAATATCTACCTAATATATTTTACATTTAGAAGTTTACATTTACATAGTATTAAACTGGAGTAATAGTAATAATGATTTGAATAAGTTTACATTTACATTGTAGAGTGAGATGGATGAAAAAACAAATCAAAAGTCTACAAAATAAAAAATCAAACCTAAAGAATGAGAAAACCACACGAATCAAAGATTATTTTAGTAATCTATTTGTAATTAAAAACCCTTACATTTTTTGACAACAATTACAAAATAAATCGACAATTTTGCACCTTTATGTGACGTTTGGTTGGATGTAATGCAATAGGGGTGTAATATAATCAATTATGTAATGTAATTAGATATGTAATGTAATGGGACAACAATTATATTACCATGTTGGTTATATAAAAAGTGTAATGTAATCACAATAGTAATATAATTATTTCAATGACCAAAGTTAGTAATTAAATTATTGTAATGGAGATAAATGTTATCTAAATAAAAATTTGAACCGCATATTTAGATTTGAGCTTTTAAAAATATTTTTTATCAAATAATAAAGTTTTATTGCAAATATCAACTATATTATTCTAATAACAATAAATATAGTAATAAAGATAAATGTTATCCACACGAAAATATTTTAAATTCAAAATCATATTTGAGATTTTTTTAATCTTTTATATCATATTTCCTAATTTTAAATTTTTTAGGTGGCAAAAAGATCAATTCGATTAATCTAGTGGCAATAAATGTTTGTCGTAGTGAAGATAAATGTTATCCACATAACAAAATTTTAAACTCTAAATTTATATTTGAGTTTTTTTTTTAAATCTCTTCTATCATATAATTAAGTTTTGAATTTTTTTCATGAATAAAAAATACAAACTAAAATTATTTTATTTATGATAAATATTTATTGAATTAAAAATAAGTGTTAAGTAAAAAAATTTGATGTAAAAATTTAATTTAAGCTTCTTTTATCTTCTTAATTGAATACTTAAATTTGAAATCCAAAATATTAAAGTTGAAGTTTTCTCTTAATGATTTAATGATCATATCATATATTAAGATAATAGAAGAAAAAAAAATTTAGTTTCTTATCAAATGGATAAATTTTTTGCTTGTCAAGGACGAGAGAGAAAATGGATATGGAATTGGGGGGGAGAGAGAATTATTAGAAGTGTGTTAAAATTTGATCATAAGGATGGATGTAATCATGATTGTTTAGTAAATGTTCAAGTAATTGTAATTGCATAGGTAAATGTTAATGTGATTACAATGCAATTTTGATTGCATTACAAAATTGTAACCAAACATAGTAATGTAATCACCATTACCAATTTGATTGCATTACCACTTTGATTACATCCAATCAAAGATGTCCTTATACCCAAACAATCGGCAACACAAAAAGGGTAGAATGGGAAAGTCCATTTTCATATATAAACTACAAAGACAAGCACACAAACGGCAAAATAAAAAGAGGATAATATTATACAGAGTCTTAAGACACCGGATAAGTTATATTTATTAATATAGTATTTGATGCTCTTTCTATACAGCATTGATATGACCATTATTTCTCTCGATTTTTTAGATTTATCAATTTATTATAGTGTCGTCTAAAAATGTTCCTTTGAGTATTAGTTTAATTATTATTTAGTTTTTAGTATTAAAAAATAAAAATTATAATTAATATTTTATTAATCCGATATCTTAGGGTATCATATATCAAATTTTGATAAAAATTAGAGGAACAAAGCAAATGTAAAGCACTTTTTCTTAGAGTATATATATGATATATAAAATACAATATTATATTTATGATTATTAATTTGTTTTTTTCATTAAAAAAACCTACTCTAATTTGTTTTATGTAAATAAATGTTGTTATATGCACGCTGCACTACGGCTAACTGAGAGTGAGGGGTCATTAGGGAAGTAATTGAGCCGGTTTACAGGAATATTATTTCCTCCGTTTTACATATATATTTATTTAATTAATTTTTTTGATTTATAGTATTTATTACTTTATAATTTTAATGATATGTTAATATTAAGTTACCAATTTTATTCTTATTAATTTTTTTCATTGATTTTTTCAATTCAAATGAAATCTTGGAATAAATTAGTATTTTAATATAAATTTTATTATAAATTTTGTATTTTTTTAATATTCCCTTATAACACCAAAAACAACCCATATTATAAAACAAAGAGAGTATATTATCACAGATTTAAAGTCGAATTCTATGTACATCAGTCGTGGTGTTTCATTCTCATAAAAAAATATTTAAAAATCAAACCAATGGGGTTGGATTGACATTGATTTGGCTGTTTCAAATAAATAGAATCAAACAAAGTAAAATAATTGGTAATTTGGGACCATGGGTGTAATTACTGCTGAAAAATCATATCTTTTGAATTTTTCTTTGTGGAGCCATATCTTTGAAATTAGTCAAGTCATTGTACTTAAATCTTATACCGAAGGCATGCATCTTCATCAAATTGATGTATATGGGCAAGAATTATAAATGGCCAGGTGTTGATTTTGCTTTTAATTCGCATATTTATTGTATGAATTTATGAGAGCATAGCACATTGCATTTTTATTTAAAGTGGGAAATAATTGCACCAAAAAAAAAAGTGGGAAGTAAATTAAAAACACGGAACTTTACAATCAGGAAATAGGTCGGAAAAAGTATAATTGCACCATTCAAATCTATACCAAATATGCACCAACACATTACGATTAGCTGATTTTATTTATTATTCTTAAAACCCCTAGTTTTATAATAGTATATTACATTTAATTTCGTCACTTTTGTAAGTGTCAATTTAGTATCCACTGTCGAGAATATATCTTACAAATATCAAATTGTATCTGACGGTATGAATCTGTATGTATTACTAGTCAGTGTGAAACTAATTTGTTGGTAGACTAGCTTAGTTCCACTCGTTATTAGCTGGTTTTGCGTATATGATTTCACTTTGACTGTATTAGTGTAGGGGATGGAGTCTCAAATGTGGAGTGCATAAATTATTATAGACAAATATAGTGCTAAACTTGTATCTAAAGTAAATCTATGGCATGCATTAGTTGAGACAATGGTGAACATTTCTGGGTGTTGATGCCAGTTTATATAGATTTGCACTCAGAATTCTTGCTGTCTGCTCAAGCATATTTCTGAACAATTGCGTCGTAGCCTTCTGATATATTTTTCTTCAGAAGAATGCAAATGGCAGAGAAAGTTCTCCTTGCTTTTAGGTTTGGCAGGGTGATGAAAATCATGCTATAAGAATGAATAATTTTACCTCAGTTTGACATCCAAGGTTAGTAAAAGAGCATCAGGAATGATGGGAACTTTTTGGATTATGGAGCCTAATGGATACTTTAGGCTCGGGAAAATCACATTACTGGACAAGAAATAGCGAAGACGGGCATGGGGAATGAGCACGGGAAGTTTCGGAGCGAAACACAAAAGGGGCTCGGGCAGCAGCCAACATGGGCTGGCCGTGTTGGCTGGCATGACTCGTGGTGGCTGCAGCACGGCCCGTGCCGGCTGTCCAAGTCCCCGGGTGCTTCTTTTAGCTGTTTTCTTTCGGTTACTTGTGGGTTAATGCGTGTCTAAGGTCTTTTAATGCTTGATTAAAGGCTTGCAAATGTTGTATGACTGATTATGGCTATTTAATCAGTGAAAAATCCTCCATTATTGTATAAGGAAGTAGTGAAGAGCAAGGTGTAAGCTAGTGAGAGCTTGAGTGACTACTTGAAATCTAGTGCATCGGTTTCGTGGTTTTTTTTTTCTGATTTTGAGTTTTTTCACGTTAAATTCTTATGTTCCAAATTCTTGTTTATTTTCTTTTGTCCAAGTTTCATTGTTTGTGAACCCCGATCCTAACACTTTGGACAATTGATACTGCTTTAGGAATTGAAGGCCTTCTTGTATGTCCTGTAACACAATGTAATTGCTGATGTATCTGTGTGCAGTTTGAGGCCGAGAACTAAGTCAAGCCTCGAGAGTAATTCTCCTCCGAATTCGATCATTGAGGATGATCTCCAGATTCGCCTGTGAAATGCTTGCAGTATTCATGCATAATTTCCCTGCAAGTTGTGAGCATTGTTGCTGATAATAGGCTGTGTCCGGTGATAGAGGTTGAAGTACAGGTTAATTTTCGACTATGTCAGATTAGTTACTTTTAAGTGTTTGGTCAAGCTAACAAGTTTCTAATAAAATAACTAACAGTAAAACTGTGAAAGACTTGTACTGGATCATACCAATGAAACTACTGGTTTTGTTGATGACAATAAAGAAAATCGAGAACCAAAAGCAAATCAACAATAAAGGTTAAATACAAGGATTTAATCTCAGCAACGAGCATAATGAAATCCAGAGCACAAAACCATCTCAACACTTCTAAAAATTCACTAAAGAGAGATGCTCACACTCAACACTCTCCTCTCACATACGGAATATGAAACTTATAATAGATGAGAGGCACCCCCAATGGTTAGACTCGGCCACATAACAAGGTTTACAAATCTCTCCTTTCCCTAATAACAACCTCTCGACAAAATCTGCTGAATCAAAATTTCTTACTCCTAATTTAATAGGTAACAATTACTTGATACAAATAAAAAACATAATCTTATTCAAATACAATTAAGTTTACAAAACCCAAATATACAAAAAAGCAATCTTTCACAAAAGCGAACCAAGCAAATGCAGACAAGCGACCACCAACACGGGCCGTGTTGGCCGCTGGAAGCTTGAACTCGAATAGGTCTTGTTCAATATGGGCCGACCAATTTGGGCTTGAACATAGGAGCTACAACCGGGCTTGAACTGATTTTGGGACACACCCAGCAAGACAAATTGTTTTTGTTTGGGTTTTGCTGATAAAGTGGTGTTATTATTAAGTATTGTTTTCAATGAAAATATAGAACATTCATTTTCTTTTGTCTCTTCCTTCTGTAATTCTGTCTTTTTGTTCTCGATGATGTTGAAACTTTGATAAATCTGATCACGTTATCCACTGCAATTGGAATTTCTAGAGTTCTTGACAATCGGGAAAAACGTACAAAGTTCGTAGCTGTCATGATAAGTTGAGGTGGTTCTGGACAAATATGATAATATCTGCGGCATTTAGATAAGCTTTCCGGAAAGGTGGGGTAAGTGCTGATAGGGCTGTTTGCAACAAGCTTACTAAAACTCCTATAGTTCACATTAATAATAATTTTCGAGAATGCGCAAGAGTACTCAAACTGATTTTTCTCGGTAGACACTAATGGGGTGTTTGATTGAATGTAATGTAATTTAATAAGTTTTATAAATGTATCATCATTGCATAATTTGTCATATTTTGGAAGGGAAAAAGGATTATATATCATTAAGAATTTATGAAAATTTCTATTGAACATCGAGAAGCACCTTGTCAACATTCAACAGAACATGTGCCACAAGCTTAAGTCCCACAGATGCATGACAACTATCCGTGAATTACAAAGAGGTATACATGAATAGATTTTCAGATTCTGATACTGTCAATTACTCTCTGTCCACTTTGGTAGTAGCCAGCGAAAGAAGAGATGTAATCTTTGAGTGAGACCATCTTATATTGTTGGGGACGATCAGGAGTAATGAGTTCATCCAACGGTCTGATTTCACAGTTTCTGTCACTGTCCCAGAACAAGGCAATCGATACCCTTGATTTTTCTGGGTTTGTCACCACTCTGTGGACTGCACTCTTGTAAATCCCATTACTCATTATCTGCATCTTTTTGTCACTAAGTAATGTAAGAACCATTGTGCAATTATTCTATTCATTCATGGATATATATTTCTCTCCAAATTGTGCAGTTAATCACTTACCTCAGTGGGGTCACCAATGTTGACAAAAAGAGCATCAGGATAGACAGGAATCATGAACCATTCACCATCTTTCTGCACTTGAAGCCCGAGTTCATCTTGCAATAGAATTGTAATTGCAGAGAAATCTGCATGAGGTTTCAATCCAAGAACGTTGTTAGGGTTCAGGCATTGCGGATAGAAATTTAACCTTACGTTAATTTCTTTGTTCTTCCCATATTTCTCTCCAAATTTCTTCTCATCCACGTTCAACGAGCGTAGGATCGTCTTAAAGATGGTATCAAACAGAATTGTTGACTTCATGGTATATTCATGCAACATTTCCCTACAAAAATTTCATAACATTCGTCACAAAAAAATGTTTAGCTTCAAGCCTTAATATGGCCCGAGTTCTTCGTAGAGTTGAGACCGTCCTACTAAGATCTTCATCTTTGTATTTCATATAGTATGACGACAGGGCAGAATCAAAAAATTTTCTTATGGGGTCGCCGGTAGTGAGGTAAAGAATACTATTTATTAGGGTTGAGCTACTATTTATTGAGCGGTGTTTCGAACACCATTACCCAAAATAAATTGTTAGAGTGTATGAGTAAAAATTATAAAAAATTCACAAAAATGTTAGAGGGACGTCAACAAAAAATAATTAATACTTATAAAATTCAAGGATACTAAAAAGAGACACCATTGAATAAAAATTTCTAGCTTCACTATTGCTATTTATATAAGTTATAAAATAAATTATTATCATATATCAAAAATTAGGTACAAGAGTACTATGAAAAAAATTGTGATAAATAGATAAGAAATCATACCTTACAACAAATAATATAAAAGTTATCCTTTGAATAATGATCACTAATAAAATCTACTTCATTAGTCTATGTTATTAAAATAGTTGACACAACTCTAATTATACTAATTATTTAATATAATAATTAACTAATTTAATTGAACAACATAACAACTAGTATCATTATTATTAATGTTGATAAATAAATTAGATTAATTAATAGAATAATACATAACTTTAACAATAATAAACTCACTAAAAAATATAATATTAATGCTAAACATTCCTAGTGTTTGGATTAAGAGTCTCGGAAAGCCAAAAAAGTTATCTTCTTTTGAAAATTGCTAATTGAGAATGAAATTTACACTACTTTACAATAAACTAATATAAGTCATCTTAGAGAGAGAAATGAAGAATGACAGAGAGATAACAAGAGAGAGATAAAAAAAAAGTTAAAGACGATTAGATGCATTGTCAATTTGTTATAGCCTAGACTCTAACTATCTCTATCTTGATATATTAAACTAATATAAGCATGTTCAAGATATTATATAAAAATAAGATATTTTATATAATAATTATATAATTTTATCTTACACCAGGTAATGGTTATAAAAATTTATTTTAGTTGGAGAGTTAAAAAATATAAAAATAATTTTTCTAAAAAATAATTTTTCTTATTTTATTTTTCTTAGGACAGATTTGAGAAAAAAAACATAATTTCCAAAATTGGAAAGGGGGTGGGGGACCACAACCCATGGTCCCGCCTTATTCCGCCCCTGCATGACAACGGTATTAATCAGTAGGATGTCCAAAATAAGTAAAAACGTTTTTTATGAACATATCTAAAATTTGTGGTTGATGTAGATATAATTTACATCCAAATTTTGCTCAAGTTTATTATAAACTCTGTCAACAAATTATGAACAATAAGATACGTAGTAATTAAAAGAATTTTAACTCATTTTAAACGTATTCTTGAACTTAAAGTAACTTCGGTAATTAAATACAGGTTAATTTAACAATATTAACCTCGACCTTTAAAATTAGAGACGGAGGAAAATTACCTAAATTTGAGGGGTATTTCGGGCCAAAATTCAAGTAGACGGCGATCTTCAGGGTAAACAGTAAGATTGAAGCCTTCATTCCAATCAGGAATAGAACCCTCACAATCATTATAGGCTCCACCATCAAAGCCATTGACACCTCCTGGTAATATTGCATATTTTTCTTTTCCTCCATAGGGAGTCTGAAAAATTGCCCCGATATTTCTCTCATTTCATCAAGGAAATCCCTTGGAATTCCATGATTTATGAGCTGGAAAAATAAAAAGAAAAATCCCATAAAATATAAATAAAATAAGCTCATACAACTAAACTAACTAGCCTCGGTGTAATTTAAGGGTAAGGCTATTAAATCTTACCGTAGGACTCTCGGGGAATAGATATGGATGTGGAATATCCAAAATGAGAAAATATTTTTTTAAAAAAATTTGGTTAGAATGAACCACTCAAAGGCAGCACAATATAATTTTAGTATAACAGGGAAGGGACCGATAATCGAATATGGTAACTGATCTACTTAATATCTCAGTCTTAACAACTAGGTGATTGCTTAATTGGTAAAATGAGGAAATGAAATTGAGAAAACACACCTGGAAACAACCCCACGAAGAGAGAGCAGATTTGAACTTGTGAAGCTCCTCTGATGATTCTGGTGATGAAGAAGAGGAGCTCAGGAGACTGAAATCAATGAAGGGTGGTTGAGTTTCATAAGTTGGTAGTTGCTGTTCTTCTTTGCCATGGATCTTCCTCACATTTGCTGCTGCCAAATCTTCCTTACTCATTGAAAAAGCCTCAGCTTCAGACATTTAACTTATTATCATATATATATATATATATATATATATATATATATATATATATAGGTTAGCTACGAAACACTATTGTGAGCCACGCGTTTTCCAAAACTGGAAAAAATATTTTAATTCATTTTTGTTTTTTTATTAAAATTATTTAAAATATATATAAAATTTACGAAGAATCGAAGCTTAGTATTTTCTTAAAAAATGAGTTATTTTTTATAAAAAAATAGTTATTTTATTACAGTTTTAGACTATTTTCAGGGGAATTAATTTGTTATTTGACATTGTATAAAAACTTTTTCATCAACAAATTTTGAATCTCAGCAGCTTTATAAAACTACTTATTTCAGTTTAAATTTGTATGTAGCTGAAAATATTTATGTAATTCATGTTAGATTTCATAATTAGTATCAAATTACAAGAAATATGGTTATTCAACTAGATTGGTTTGGAAATTACAACTTTGCCACAATAGGGGTGTAGTTGAAGTTCAATATAAGCAAATTTGGTGGACCGTGATTAGAGTGAAGATTAGGCCGGTCCGGTTCAACCGATATTCGATCTGATCCTATTTTGGATTGAATAATGTACAACGTTTAACTTTTTAAATTTTTAATTATTATCTTATTTTCTTTAACTAATTTGTGAGAACCACTCTTTAGCTAAGTTTTTGGAATTTATGTCTTTGGTTTATTCTTCGCCTTTATTTTTTAATTTTTCTTTATGCCTTTGTTATATTTTTGGGATGAAACAAAAACCCTACCTATCACAAATTGGCCAATCTTGACATGAGAGGATTTGACCAAACAAGTATTCAAGGTGTTAGAAAAGTTTGGGCATTAAATGTATGTCTACAAAATAGATGCTGTGGGTAGGCAGTAAATTATATAATTGAGGTCTTATTGGTGTTTTTTATACAAAATAAATGTTGTTGGCAAGGGCATCAAGTCTTGTGCTCGATTCCCCCTCTCACATTATATTGTACTATAATTATATTACATTGTTATTTATAATTCAGTTAAATAAATAAATAATGGAAGCGACTTGAGCGCCACGAGGTTACACTAGTGAAAACACAAAACATGAGTCTTAGATGTATGTATACAAAATAAATGTTGTTAGTAGGAAGTAAAGTTGAGGCCTTTTTGGATCCATATTATTTATATAAAATAAAATATTGTTGGTTGGTACATTAAATCTTACACTTGATTCCTCCTCTCATATTATTTTGTACTGCAATTGTATTGTATTGCTATTTGTAATTCAGTTGAATAAATTATAATCAAAAGAGACTCATGCGCCATGAGGTTACACGAGCGAAAACACAAAACATGAGCCTTAGATGTATGTATATACAATAAATGTATTAGTAGGTAGTAAAGTATATAGTTGAGGCCTTTCTGGATCCATATTATTGTACTGTATTGCTATTTATATAAAATAAATGTTATTGGTTGGCACATCAAATCTTGCACCACATTTAATGAACCATATTATTGCACTGGATCCATATTATTGTATTGTATTGCCTTTCTGGATCCTCCCTCTCACATTACTGTATACTGTAATTGTATTGTTATTTATAATTCAATAAATAAACTAATAACCAAAGCGACTCATGCAGCACGAGCTTACATATATTATCAAAAACACAAAACCTGAGCATTAGATGTATGTCTACAAACTAAATGTTGTTGGTAAAGGCAGTCAATTATATAATTAAGGCCTTTCTGGATCTATATTATTGTATTATACTATTATTTATACAAAATAAATACTGTTGTTCAGTACATTAAAGCTATACTTGATTCAATCCTCTCACATTATTTTATACTGTAATTGTATTGTATTTCTAGTAGTTCTACCGTCAAAACCATTGAAACCTCTTGATAATGTTATATATATATATATATTTTCCTCCATAGGGTTATGATACATTTCAATCTTGTATCATTATTAGATACGATACCTTTTTTTTTTTTTCAATTTCAAGGATTTGAATTCAATTCTGATCATTTTGATTTGTAAAAATATCTACTGCGACCACGTAAAGTATAGACTCGAGAAAGCTCGTGAGAGCTCGTGAACTTAAACGAGCCAAGTTTTAAGCCCAAATTTTCAGGCTCGGCAAGCTCGTGAGCCAAACCAAGCTCGTAAAAATTCACGAGTCAAGCCCCGAACATGCCAAGTTCAGGCTCAGCTCAGCTTAGCTCGGCTAGTTTCGACACACAAGTGAAGGTGTAATTTTCAACACATATTTATGTTAACCAAATAAACCTTTTCGGTTCATTAAATGAACTGCGAACGAGAACACATCTTATTGAAGGTGAAACAAACTTTTCATAACACGCTCTAACGACTCCTTCCTGCTTGAAGACTTGACACCGAGGAAGCCTTGATAGAAAATCAAATTCAAAGTTTCAATGCATCAATTGCCCGAGGCCCAAGTGCACCATTCGCAAGATACACCTTCTTGAACTCGATAAAGTTCAACTTCTTGTACTTCTGGGGATGATCATCAGTGATCAATCCATCAGCCGGTCCGACTTCGATGTTTTCTTGTGGGTTGCAAAATGCAGCCCATGATATTCTATCCTTGGCAGAGCTCGTCACTACTCTATGCGTCATACCCTTAAATATCCCATTAGTCATTACCTGCACACACAAAGAAATTCACACTCGCTTTCAAAAACCTTAACCTCAAAAAACTATTGTTGATGGTTTCATGTGGCTGTTTTGGTATCGATCTCTCTATATACTATTGGGACGATAAATTTTCCTGTTATTGATCTTTTGTAATCCAGTAAAAACGGGATCCATCTCGATTACATATCGTTGACATAACAGCACGGTTAGTTAAAGTGTAAACTAGTCATTGATATGTCATTAGAATTGTAAGGTGATAAATATTGTAAAACCAAAAAAATTAGTTAAAATGACATTTATTATGAAATGATAGAGTAATTAAACTTAGTTACCTCTCCCAAGTCGCCAAAGTTTATAAAGAGAGCGCCAGGGATGACTGGCACCTTGAACCACTGATCATCCTTCTCGACTTGGAGGCCTTCAGCCCCTGGCTCCACCAGCAGCACTGTGATGAGGCTTCCATCTCTATGTGGCCATGTTCCGAAAAGCAACGCGGGTACATGCTCAACCTTCCGGTGACCAAACCTTGATTCATCTGATTCAAGAAGTAGTCCTCTTCTAAGTTAAGCGACCTCGCCATAGCCTTATAAATACCTTCAATTATGCTTTCTAGTTTCCTTGTGTACTCTTCTAGGATTTCCCTGCAGTTAAAACAATTGATATCAATGAATTCTCAGTCTAGTAGTCAAGATTGAGATCCGGAATATATTAGGTCTACTTCCCTGCAGTTGTATTGTACTGAGAGAGAGAAGATGGTGCAAGAGGAAGTTGAAATTACCTAAGTTTGAGGGGATTTTGGGGCCAAAGTTGGAGGTCACGTTTTTCCTTGGGAAAAAGTGTAAGCAAGATTCGATCACTCCAACCAACTCGTTTGCCTATGTAAGCTGAGTCACTTCCATACCCTTCGAACTTTTTATCTGCTGAAGTGGACTTGAGCCTCTCCTCCAATGGAAGACCAAAGAATTCCTTTGAAACTTCCATAAATTCTTCTATGAATGACCTCTCTATTCCATGATTTATCACCTTATCATCTCACAATCAATGCAATGAGAAAATGTTCTGAGTATAATGTATTGCTCTTTAGGACTGATACCCTAAATACATTAAATTTTAAAATGAAGTTCTGTAAAATTGGTAATATGTAAATTATGGTATTTATAAGGACCTCATAATATTGGACAATTTATATTGCATGTATGTCGTTAGTTAAAGGACCCATAAATAATAATTTTCTGAGTCTGTATGTATACCTGGAAGCAGCCCCAGTTGGAAAGAGCTGATTTGAGCTTGGCAAGTTCAGTAGAATCAGAAGAAGAGAGGAGAGAGAAATCAATGAGCAAAGTATCCTTCCACAACTCATCAGGGGCATCAATGGCTTGTGGGAAACCATCTTTTGAATAAATTTCTCAGGGATTTGATCTCCTCTCTCGGAGATCTCTTGAACCAGCTGTTCTGACACCTCTTCAATTGATAGAGGAGCCATTCTAGCAGGAGTATTTTGGGAGGTTCAAAGGGTATTAAAAATCTCAACTTCTAAAAGCTTGAGAGGGATGACTTTGGGTGGGAAAACATCACATATTTGTACATATTGTCTGGTGCAAAACGTCATCATCGTCTTATTATGGGTAAATTATAACACATACACATAGTGTACGGAAAATCGAACTCTGGTTTTTGCATGCTATCATCAACTTTTTAAAATCTCCTTGAGTTTATCAGTAAGTTAAAGATTGTTGTTTTGTATTTGTATTTTGAAGGTTGATCCATTTTGTAATCTAATTGCATAAAACCAAAATTGGTTTAAGTTTTCAAATTTTAAATTTTGTCTTGTTTTTTTAACTATTTATGAAATCAGTATTTATCTTAATATTTAATTTTATCTACATTAGTTTTTGGAATTTAGGTTTGGTTTCTTTTTGGCTCTTTTTTAATGCCTTTGTTTATTTTAGGATGAAACAAAAAACCTAGCTATCACAAATTGGCCAATCTTGACATGGGAGGATTTGGTTGTTAGATCGAGTTTTCACTCACAAATAATAAAAACAAGAACAAAAGAATAACAAAAATGGGATACGAGATTTTATTTTAATGTGAAAAAACTCAAAATCGGAAACAAACTACGAATGATGCACTAGAATTTCTGGTAGCTTTACAAAAGAATTTTACACTCAAACTAACACAAGTTTACACCTTGCAAATCTGCTACAAAACAATGGAGATATACACTGATTTTATAGCCATAAAACCAAGCAATAACACGCATTAGCACAAGCAAAACAGAAGAAAAAGTCTAAAACCGAGCAACCCAAGGGCAGGCCGTGCTGATGGGCACGGCTTATGCCACTAGACATGGTCCAGTGCTGCCTAGGCTGGCCAATGTTTCTTCATCCTGTACACCCGTTTTTGCTGCCTTGTGGTTGTGCTCGCCATTCCTTTTCCTTGTAATGTAATTTCCCAAGTCTAAAGCTTCCATTAGACTTCACACACCCAACATTGACTAAACAAACATTCAAGGCAGTGGCGGAACCAATGTGGGGTTAGTGGGGTCTCTTGACCCCTTAATGAAAAATAAAACTTTTATACAGCAGATAAATATAGATAAGTGGTTGTAATTGAGTTGGTAACTGTTTAATTTCATTTGTTCGTATGAAGTAAAGTTGAGGCCTTTTTGGATCCATATTATTGTATTATATTAATATTTATATAAAATAAATATTGTCGGCTGGCATATTAAATTTTGCATTTGATTCCTTCCTCTCACATTATTTTGTACTGTAATTGTACTGTGTTACTGTTTATAACTTAGTTGAATAAATCATAATCAAAAGAGACTCGTGTGCCACGAGGGTACACTAGCGAAAACACAAAATATGTGCCTTAGATGTATCTTTACACAATAAATGTTGCTATTTATATAAAATAAATGTTGTTGGTTACGTCAAATGTTACTATTGATTCCATGATTGGTACCTCTCCATTCCATGATTTATCACCTTATCATCTCACAATCAATGCAATGAGAAAATAGTAGAGTATAATGTATTGCTTTTTATGACTGATACCATAAATACAAGGAACTCGTAATCTTGGACAATTTATAATGCATGTCTATCGTTAGTTAAAGGTTCCATAAATACAAATTTTCTGAGTCTGTATGTATACCTGGAAGCAGCCCCAGTTGGAAAGAGCTGATTTGAGCTTGGCAAGTTCAGTAGAATCAGAATAAGAGAGGAGAGAGAAATCAATGAGCAAAGTATCCTTCCACAGCTCATCAGGGGCATCAATGGCTTGTGGGAAACCATCTTTTTGAATAAATTTCTCAGGTATTTGATCTCCTCTCTGCAGTGGTGGATTCAAAAATTTAAGGAAGGAGGGTCGAAATAAACTAAATAATAGTATATACTATACAAAAGTTAACCTCTGTTTTTAAAGTTAATATTACATAATGATAACATTACATCTAATAAGAATTTTTAAAATTAATCTTTTTTAAATATCTAAACATTTTGACCTATAATAAGAATTTAACAACAACAATCAAACCTCTACCGTGAAATTTGTCTAAACAATGAATGAAGTGAAATTGAAAAATCAATGAAATCACATAAATTAAGAATAAAATCAAACAAATTAAACCTAATATCACACAAATTAAATCTTAAATTTAAATAAAATAAAAAATTTTAAAAGGTAGAACTTACGAGATATGGAGAGAAAGAGACATTTTAGTACGGGAGAGGAGAGACATGGACGTCCCGTAAGCTTGTGACGAGAGAGGTTGGGCGGCGGGCGGCTGGCTTGGGGCCCGGCGCCCACGACCAATAGCCATGCCGCCGTGGTGTGGTAGGCTAGGAGAGAAACAATGCTAGAGAGGGAGGAGCGAGTGCTGCCTACATAGAGTAGAACTACGAGAGGGGCAGGCCGGACGGCTCCAGCTGGGCTAGCGGTTGGTGGGGGCTATGACACCGGCCATGGTGGGGGCAGTATGGCAAGCAAAAATCGTGGGTGGGTGTGTAAATAGCAAGCAAAAATGAACCAAGGGGAGGAAGAACATCACATATTATGGTGCAAAATGTCATCATCGACTTATTATGGGTAAATTATAACACACGTACTTAGTTTACGGAAAATCAAACTTTGATTTTTATATGTTATCATCAACTTATTAAAATCTCCTTGAGTTTATTAGTAAGTTAATAAGATTGTTGTTTTGTATTTGTATTTTGAAAGTTTGATCCATTTTGTAATCTAATTGCATGAAACCAAAATTGATTTAAGTTTTCAAATTTTAAATTTTGTCTTGTTTTTTTAACTATTTTGTGAAATCCATATTTATCTTAATATTTAATTTTATCTACATAAGTTTTTGGAATTTAGGTTTGGTTTCTTTTTGGCTCTTTTTTATGCCTTTGTTTATTTTAGGACGAAACAAAAACCTAGCTATCACAAATTGGCCAATCTTGACATAAGAGGATTTGGTTGTTAGTATCGAGAGTTCATTCACAACCAATAAAAACAAGAACAAAAGAATAACAAAAATGGGACAGAAGATTTTATTTTAACGTAAAAAATTCAAAATCGGAAAAAATTACGAATGATGCACTAGAATTTCTGGTAGCTTTATAAAAGAATTTTACACTTAAGCTAACACAAGTTTACACCTTGCAAATCTGCTACAAAACAATAGAGATATACACTGATTTTATAGCCATAAAACCGAGCAATAACACGTATTAGCGCAAGCAAAACGGAAGAAAAAGTCTAAAACCGAGCCACCCAAGGGCAGGTCGTGCTACTCGGGCATGGCCCATGCCACTAGACACGGTCCAGTGCTGCCTGGACTGGCCTATGTTTCTTTGTCATGTACGCCCGTCTTTGCTGCCTTATGGTTGTGCTTGCCATTCCTTTTCGTTGTAATGTGATTTCCCAAGTCCAAAGTTTCCATTAGACTCCACACACCCAACATTGACTAAACAAACATTCAAGGCAATGGCGGACCCAATGTGAGGTTAGTGGGGTCTCTTGACCCCTTCTTAATGAAAAATAAAACTTTTATACAGCAGATAAGTATAGATAAGTGGTTGTAATTGAGTTGGTAAGTGAGCCTTTCTTTAACCGTGAGGTCAAGGTTTTGCCTCCTAGTATTGCCACCTTCTTGGTTTTTTTTTTTTTTCAAAAGAAATCTTTTCATCATCTTCCCTTTTATTATTTGGTAGGTTTAGTTATTTTGTAGGTTATTTTTTTGTTTAATTTCTTGTGTGATATTAGGTTTAATTTCATTTGAATTTTTATTTAATTCTAAATTTTTTAAAGTGGTTTTTTTTAAAAGAAATCTTTTCATCATCTTCCCTTTTATTATTTGGTAGGTTTAGTTATTTTGTAAGTTAGTTTTTTGTTTAATTTCTTGTGTGATATTAGGTTTAATTTCATTTGAGTTTTTATTTAATTCTAAATTTTTTAAAGTGGTTTTTTTTTTTCAAAAGAAATCTTTTCATCATCTTCCCTTTTATTATTTGGTAGGTTTAGTTATTTTGTAGGTTAGTTTTTTGTTTAATTTCTTGTGTGATATTAGGTTTAATTTCATTTGAATTTTTATTTAATTCTAAATTTTTTAAAGTGGTTTTTTTTTTCAAAAGAAATCTTTTCATCATCTTCCCTTTTATTATTTGGTAGGTTTAGTTATTTGCATAGCACGGGTCCAAACTAGTAGTTTATAATGGCGAAGGGGAATCGATGATATTGAGCAGGCATGATGTGTACAACCTTTGGCAATGAGATCCGAAAACTTGTTAGCTTTTTTGTCAAGAAAATTTACCGATTTTGTAATCTAGATTCGAAGAATTGACACTTGTGTAGACCTATATCACAAACAATCAATTAACAATGTCCTATATAAATCTAGAAAAACATGAAACTGAATTGATATATTCACGCAAAAGATATAGTGACATCTATTAGAGTATAGCTCGGTGTAAATATTACGTTGTTTATATCCTTATTTACTTAGTTTTTGACTTGTACTATTGTAGAAAAGAGTGTGATAAAGTAAAAACGATGTTTTTAGAAAAAATAAATTATAAATATCAATATAAATAAAATTAAAACCTTAATGCATTTAGTCAAAAACCCTAACAAAGGGTATGGTGAACCCCATCGAGGGAGTCTTTTCTCTCTCTTCGCGTTAACCATCAATTTGTCGGATATTTCCGGCGGCGGCGGTGGTCCAAGACAAGGAGAGAGAAAAGGGGAGTGTGGGTTGAATGAGTGAGTTAGTGGGTATAAGTTAGGGTTTAATCTCAACCATTAGATTATAAATGATGGGTGGAGATTGAAAGTTTTTATTTCTTATCTAAACCCTTATTTCTCAATGCATATGGTCTCTATCTATCTAATATATATATATATATATATATATATATATATATATATATATATATATATATATATATATATATATATCAATAGCAGAGAAGTTAGCTGCCAAGTTGATTTATCAAATTGGTGTATTCCAAAACAAAAGATAGAAACTATCTATCAAATAGGCAAGTTTGATTTCAATATCTGCATTTTCAATAAAAGATCATGAAGAAACCTTCAGTTTAGATGAAGAGTTTCAAACTATTAAATTATTATCAAATATTTCTATTAAAAAAATAAAAAAATACAGATATATTCATTTTGGTATGATTCAAATAGCACTCAAACCTTTAACAAGACTAGGATTAAATTGTCCTATATTCATGGCCCTTAGAGACAATAGATTAATTAGATATCAAGATTCATTATTAGCAATGGTTCAAACCAATATATGCAATGGTCCTATCTATTTCAATTGTTGTCCCAATTATTCGAGTAGATCTAAGTGATCCTTGGATCCTAGATATATTAATTCTAGATATTCATGTACAAAATGATTCAAAAGTATTATTCGAGAGAACTTTCAAGAAATTTCGCTATTACTTAAAGAATTTATTTCAAGTTATTATCTTCTCAACTTAATCCAAAATGTTTATTAAAGCCTTCTCTAGATGAAACAATATTATTAAAAATTGAATCTAAAAATATTTCAACATTTACTCCTAAATTATTAAAGTGGAATGAAATAACTATTCCTCAAGAATTTATTATTCAAAATATAAAGCCTCATAGGAATATTGCTCAAAAGAATATTCAACAAGTAATTAAAGAGCCCGATGGCAGAGTATTAATAAGATTTAATTCTATTAATGAAAGATCAAACTCTTCAAGACTTTTAGAAAAAGAGTGTCGAGGAAGGCAATATTTTTCTATGCCTTCAAGATCTAGTAATTATGATTATTTAAAAGATAATCAAGTAGAAGATTCGCCTTCTTCTTCAAAAATCTATTACAAATCACCTATTGCAGAACCAATTGATGAAGATAGTTCATCAATAGGCTCTCCTACTCATTCAGCTATGCAACCTCCTTCCTACTCTTCGATTAATGTTATTTCAAGACCTTTTGAAATCAATAAAGATTATTTAAGAAGAGATTTCGACTCAATAGAGAATAGAGAATAGAGATAAAAAAAAAAACAATGGTTTTTATCTCATTTCGATTAAAAAGCTCGAGCATTCATTAGGCAAGAATGGTATTCACTAATGGAAGGATTAGAATGTAATATTCTATTCTTTACATGGTGGACCATGTTTGATCAAGAAAATAATTTACTAGATCCTCATGGTATTAAAGAAATTAAGACTAATCAAAATCTTACTAAGAAATGGACGTTATTAAATGGAAACATATTCCATTCTATAACTCCTCCTTTGGAAGAGATTTTGATCCCAACAGATCAAGGTCATATTACAGTCTGCTCCATTCAAAATAGGAAGAAAAGATCCGGATAATTCTCAAGTAGAATTAGAAGATATTAAAAAAGTTTATCATCAAAACAAGTATACTAATCAAGTATTACATACAATTTCTCAACGAGGTTAATATGGTTTCTACTCAAATAGAAGCAATATCAAAAAAGAAGACATTGATCAATTATCCAAAAAATTAGAAAATTTAGATTTAAATAGAAATTCAATTAAACCAGGATTTCTCAATGATATTTCATCTCCTCTTATTAAATTTAATAAGAATAAAAATTTAGAAATTCCAGATAGCCCATTAATCAAAAAGATTGATGAAAAACTCAAACAAGCATCTAGTTCAAGTAATACTCTAAATGTTTTAGACATCTCTCAAGAAGATCAAGAAGTAACTAATATTAATATAATCTTTAACAAAAAGAAATTCCTTATTACTCCGAAGTACTTCTCCAAATCTTCAACTTGAATTAATAAAATCAATAGTTACGAAGCTTTTGACAAGTGGCTCCATCTATGAGTGGAATCTAGATGGAAAATCCGAACACGAAGCATTAATTATTTTCCATAGGATGATGATGGCATATGTTGCCTATACATCCAAAGGAGCTCCGAAACTCAAGCTTTCGATTTACTAATTTCAGGTTTCACCGGGTCTTTAAAGTCTTGGTATGAAAATTACATGACGGACGAAGAACGTCCGAGTATTGAAAATCATAAAGAAGTTGTATACACACTAGTCCATACAATAGTTGTCAACCTTCTAGGAACTCCAAAAGATATGTTAAGTGGTCAGGAGATCCTCTTAACAAATCTAAGATGTCCTACTCTAGAATATTACAATTGGTATAAAGATACATATTTCACATATCTACTAAAAAGACAAGATTGTCGCCAGACCTTACTCGGAAAGAAAAATTCATATCGGGATTACCAAATTTATTCTCTCAAAGAATATTCAATAAATTAAAAGAAGTTACAAGTCAAGATCCAATTCCATATGATCAAATTACATTTGGTCAATTATTAGGATTTATTAAAAAAGAAGGTATTTCATTATGTAATGAATTAAAATTACAAGCAAGATACTCAATAGATAAAGTCGTTATAAGAAAAGATCTAGGGTCCTTTTGTGAAGCCTTTTGTCTTCCAAAAGTAGAAGCTCCTTCGTTCAAAAAAGACGAACTAATCAAATTAATAAGAAGAAACAGTTCAATCGTACTAATGATAATAAAACAAATACTCCTAATACGACTCCTAAGAAAAATACTCCAAAAAGAAAGCTACTAATAAAACTACTTGTTTCAAATGTGGGAAACCAGGACATTATGCAAAAAATTGTAAAGTCAGAAAAATTAAATGAAATCTGTGAAGATAATCAAGAAATTATAGAAAAGATTATTTCCTTATTTGAACTCAAAGATACTCCAATTAATTCAGATAATTCATCTTCTGATTCTGAAGACAATGGTCTTTATGAATTAGAAAGTAATTCAAGTGATTATTCATCGGGAAATGAATCATCAAGAATTTGTTACAAATGTATTAATATGATTAATACTACTAAAAATGAAAAAGAATTTTTACTAGATTTAATTGAACAAATTCAAGATCCTGAATTAAGGAAAGATTATTTAGAAAAACTCAAAAGAATTTTAATAAAAGAAAATTTATTAAAAACTACTCCTCCTAATTTCAGTATTAATAAAATATTTGAGAAATATGATACTCCAAATATTCTAAAGGTAGTTAATATTCAAGATTTAAAAATAGAAATCAATAATCTTAAAGAACAAATTAAAGATATTAATCAAAATTTATGTTCTCTTCATACTAAAGATTTAGAATTGGAAACAAAATTAGCATTAATTGAAAACAAATTAAATTCTTCAAATGTTGTTGAAGACACTCCAAGTTATTCTAATCAACAATTTATTTCTACAATCAATCATATTAATTATCAAAAGTGGTATATTTATATTACTTTAAAAATTAATGATGACTTTGAATTCAATACAATTGCTCTACTAGATAGTGGCGCAGATCAAAACCGTATTAAAGAAGGATTAATTCCATCTAAGTATTATGAAAAAACTACGGAATGACTCCATAGTGCCAATGGAACGGCACTACAAATCAAATACAAATTGTCAAATGTTTATGTCTCGTAATCAAAGTTATTATTTTAAGAACACCTTCGTCCTAGTCGGGGATATAGGTAAAGAAGCTATACTATGTACCCCCTTTATGACTCAAATTTACCCTTTCAAAGTTGATCAATTTGGTATTCATACCCGGATTCATGAAAAATATATTTCATTCAAGTTCATATCTTCAATGCTTTCAAAAGATTTATCTTTTAAAAAGCATCCTTTTATTAATGTTATTTTTAACAACAATTCTTTCCTTTCAACTTTCAATATGAGTCAAGATAAAGAAAGAAATATTCAAACTCCTCATTATTATGCAGTCAAGCCGAGTCACACCTTCTCAATTTTCAATTCACATAACAAACTCATTTCAAGTTTTGCATGGTCAAGATTTTCCTCCATTAACCTATGTTCAAGCTTCCTCAAAATTTCAAAATCCAACAATTTTAAACCCTTCTTTTGATTCAAAATATTTTACCAAACACTTCGGCAACTTAATGAATTTGTCAAGACCATATTTACTCAAGAATGTTATTTTATTAATGACAATCCTTATAAAACCATAACCTTTTACGAGTTCATTCTGGTTGATTCAAAATTTGCTTGAAATTCAGCATGTTCTAGACTGTACTAATCCAAATCAAATAGCCTATTCAAAACCGAGAATCCTCAAAGTTCTTATTGCAAAAGACTTTTCAAATAGATATACAACTAAATCTTTTTCTCAACCATTCAACCCACTAGGTTACAATTCTATTGATTATGAAAATGCCCGGTACTATACATTCCTTTACGGACCATTCAATCATTCTTGGTTCATCAACTTTGATACAAGAACAGAATTCCAGTTTCCCATATAGTTCTACGAATGGTGGTTAACCATGGGAGCTACTCAAGATATTTGGCCGGAAGAGGTCAAAAGGCATTACAATAGTTATTCAAGTTCTTCAACAATTAGTCCGGATCTCAAGGAAATATCATTCCATAAAAAGTATGGATTTCCTTGGATCCTTTCTTCAGTCCTTTTCGTTACTCAATACTATAAGCTTCCAAAGCATCATATTCATTGGTACGAGAATTCAGGATCAAATGGTGGGACAAGTTCGATGTTCAAGCTGCCTTAAGAATTAAGACAGCCCCACCGACTCAACAAGCTCCCCTACTCCACGTAAGAAAGAAAAAGGTTCAAAAGGAAAGGAAAAAGTTCAAGACGCAGAAATTCAACCGCTAAGCGGGAAATCAAGCTCCTCAAGAAGCAACAACAGCAATTACTCCTCAAAGCAACCACTAATTCATCTTATTCATCGATTCAATCGATTATGATCCCTTTGATGGGCGAGTGCGCCTAGGATCCATATAATATTTAACCCATAATGGGTATTCAAATAAATAAATAAATTATTTTCTAACGTTTTCTATGCAGGTGTTTGCAAGTTTTGCTTCGGTGAAATTTCTTATTTCACCTCTCAAAATCCCCGAGAAGGAAGTAGACATTACTTGTTCACTTACTATTCATAGGGGACAAAGTACTCATGAAGATCAATTATTCATAATTGTGGCCAACTACCAAGTGATGCATTATTCAAGAAGGATAATCATCAAAGGCATGGTCACTACTTTCCACTCAAGTTTGTCGGCAAAATAATTCAAGCTACTTGTTCAAGATAAGATGACTCATCATCCATGACTCATCATCCGTTGTTCAAGATAAGATGACTCATCAAGCACTATTCAAGCTTTTTGTCCAATCAACACTATTTCAATAATGCCGCATTATGGAAAGATATTTTCAAGATGATTCCATTCCAATAAAGAATTCTCATCCGTCCAAGTGTTCACCTGTAATTCAATATTATATTTTATAAATAGGCACCCCTTAGTTCAATAGAAGGCATCGCTTACAATCACAAGCATCACTTGCCTCTCACAAAATCCTTTGTAATCATCCCTACTACTTTCTCTCTCTAACAACTTTTATCTAATCTTTTGTATCAAGTTTTTAAATTTATTAATCAAAAGTAATTTTTGATTTATCATCGTCTTCTTCATTTCAATTACTCTTTATTTAATTGTTTTCAATTGCCTGTTTTCATCTTCTCGCTTTGTAAAATCAATTTGTTAAATTAATTTGTCACCATGCTTCCTCCGCTACTCAACCACACCTAGTACCTCGAGCTTCATCCCTAAGCTCTATATATATATATATATATAATAGAGTTATATGCTATTTTCATATTAGGATGATCTCAAACGAAAAAATAGATTTATTGTACGAAAGTATTTCGACCAAATACTATTGTAGAAAAGAGTGTGATCTTCAAAAGTAAAAAAGATTTTTTTAGAAAAAATAAATTGTAAATATCAATATAAATAAAATTAAAACCTTAATGCATTTAGTAGTTGGTAAAGCATTGGCATGTATGAACGTGTGTCACGTTGCAGGAGATATCAGAGTGTATTTTAATGGAGACTTCACATTGCGAGCAAAAACACTCGTGTATCCCAAGGCCCACACCCAGTAAACTTTTCAACTTTAAGGACGAAACTAATAATTTATATTAAGGGTAAAGTTAAATGTGGAAGCGTAATAAGATAACAAAAATAATATCACGAATTTAATAAAAATTATCAAATGGAAATGAGATAAAGATTTAACATGGTAGTAAGCTCATAAAAAGTTCACGAGCTAGGCCGCCACTACGAGTAAAACAGTAAATTAGCGTCGGACAAAATCGGACGCCAAATCCAGAAAATCCGACGCTAAATGTCTTTAGCGTCGGA
Organism: Talinum fruticosum; assembly: GCA_021018815.1. Taxonomy (NCBI): domain Eukaryota; kingdom Viridiplantae; phylum Streptophyta; class Magnoliopsida; order Caryophyllales; family Talinaceae; genus Talinum; species Talinum fruticosum. The sequence goes on along the minus strand of JAITYX010000036.1, from coordinate 2,728,522 downwards.
TTAGAGTTGGATAAAATTCTGACGCGAGAAGACCTCGACGCTAAAAAATTTCGCGTCGGATTCTTACAATTAGCGTCGGATCCGTCCGACGCTAACAGCGTCGGATTCGAATCCGACGCTAATTTCGTTTTCTTTTTTAACACTCTTCATTTTAGCGTCGGATTTTTGTGTTTAGCGTCGGCTTTTTGACTCAAATAGCGTCGGATTTTGGGTGCGACGCTAAAATCCGACGCTAAATGTTCCATTATTTTGCCGTAGCTTTTTGAACATTTGTTATTCCGTTTTTACATATATTTCCTGCAAAACATTTACATAAAAGTCTGACTTCTTCTCTACACAGTAATATACGAATACACAAATACATTGTGATTCATTCTTTGCACAATCATCCACAAACCACCAAGTATTCATCATCCTAACAACCACCAAATATCCAACAAACCAGTTCAAAGTTAAACAAAGCAATTCAACAAACAAACCAATTCAAAGTTCAATAAACAAACCATGCTAAGAAATTAGTTAGAACCACCGGACATCCTGTCAACTTGTGATTGGAGGTTTTGAATGAGTTTCATTACTTCTTCCATGGCTTTTTGTCGACTCTCGACCATTTTTCTGTGCTCTTGCATGGCTTTTTGATGACTCTCGGTTAATTTTCTTTGCTTGATCAAGTTGTTCTTGGGTTGATTGAAGTTGTGATTGTAGTTGAGAATAAGCCGAGGAATTGTAGGTAGCACTCGTAGAGGATGTCGAGGCGGTAGGCTTCTCGTAGAACATTGTTGCGGAATTACCCAATCCATAAATGGTTGATTTTTGTTCCATCCACCCGACACCTCATAGTAGAGGGTCTCTGCCTCTTTGTCCCCTCCCGAATACCACGCTCGGCTCTAATCGCTTCATATTTTTCCTGCAAAAGGGAAAGCATCCATTGTACATTCAATATGAATATCCCCTACAATTGTCCATTTCACTCTATTTGCTTGTAAAGGTTTATGGAGATAATATTCTTACCCACAGAGATTTGGACCGGTCATCGACAAAAACCTTTCCAGATTGAGCATCATCCTTACTACGACTCCTCACAAACAATGCAGATGGAGTAGGATTCTTCCCTTCCTTAATCTAGGCATAAAAATATGCAATAAAGTTACACAAACTAAATTATGTGTATAAAATGAAAGAAAACCAAAATACTAGAGTTTATACCATTTGGACTGCGAGATCTGCGGTTGAGACCGACCCTTGACTATGTAAGGTTCCTACTTTTGGGCCTTCTGTCCTATTCTTGAAGCATTGGGCAGATTTTTTTGAAATTCAGAGGTACTTCTTAGCCCCTTCAACCTCTCTCGCCCTCATCCGACAACCAAGTTATTGGTTTATCATCGGGCCTTTTTCCAGCCTTGCTCGCTAAATTCCTCAAATTTTTACCAACTTTCTTCTTCCACTCTGCATAGACTTCTTGAGAAAGTTCTGGAGCCCAAGTATACTTACCCTGTTTTACACAAATATTAACAAACATAAATTGAAAATATTAAAAACTACTCATATATATCCAATTGTTTTCAAGTTTTTTACCTCAAAAGTCCTCCACAAAAGTTGTAACTCTTCTTTAGGGAGATTTGATAAACATGTGCACTGGCCATTGTAGAAACTCTTGATATCATCTGATATAGCTCGTGACAACTTCGACTTAGTGAACCTGCAATAAAATTATTAAGTTAAAACTACCCAAAGAATACGAAAAATAAACCAAATTACTCGAGACATACCACCGAGTTATCATCATCCTTTGCCAAAACTCTCTTCCTGCAAGTTGCCCCTTGTTGTGAGCTATCTCCCTATGATGATGATGATTGAGTCCGGACTATAGCATGATCAGCCCCAACATTGGAATCGGAACCGAAGTAGGCGCACCATGATTTAGCGCAAAACCTTTTGTTCGAGGCATACTTGTATATACAACGAATAATGTCATGCAAAGAGAATTTAAGTATATATATTCAAAAATCAATTAATATACACAAAAAATCAAAACATACATCAAAATCATAACATAGATCGTTGGTTATCAATGTCACGAGATTACAATATTACTTCAAAACCATCATCATCATTAGCTACAATGTCATCATCAATGTCATTATACAATAAAAGACTGTCATCATCTGCCTCCCCTTCAAAATTATCATCCTCGTTTTCAGCATTGAAATCGACTTCATTAGCTTCCTCTTCAATTATGTCCTCAAGTTCATTTTCAAATCCTTCTTGGACTCCTTCGAACTCACACAAAGTAGGAGGATTTTCATTAGTATCCTCTTGGAATGTCTGTATCATTGAGTGGTGCTTCAATGGTTGATCTTGGTTTTATCTTAATCACCGCCCACCATTGGTTTCTATCGTTCCTTATACTTGGATAAGGGGTAAAATACACTTGCATAGCTTAGGATGCCAGTACAAATGGATCATACTTTAGGTACTTCTTTGTATGGTTGACATCCACTAATTTATATTGTTCGTGTATATCAATATCCCTTATAGAATCAAACCATTCACATTTGAACAAAACCGTCTTGTAAGAGCGAGAATCCCCAACATACTCTAACTCAATCACCTCTTGAAGAATGCCATAATAATGAATGTCATCTACCCCTTTCACGGATACCCCATAGTTCATATCGGCCTTGTTTTGACCGTATTTATAGGTGTGAAAGTTGTAATTATTTATGTAATAATGGTTAAAACTACGCACATCCTTTGTAATGATAATTGCATGCCCTACATCTTTCTATAGGGATAAGTGGTCCTATACCCATTCAAGAATAATATAATATTAGATCGTGCAGCTACGTCCTTGCATACTTTGACAAAATTTCGGCAACATTTCCCTTAGTTCTCCAAGTACGATCTATAAAGATGAGATGAATAATGTCTATGGTAAAATAATTCACCCGGACATTACGCACCACATATTTATAATAGTACCTAGAGAACATATGGAAATTGTCACCTTAAATTTGTCAAAGTGTATACAAGGATTTAGTAACTACACAACCTAATACCATATTATTCTTAAACTGTCCAACACGGACAATTCAAAAACTTGTACATAACAAAGTTTTATATCAACACCATACACATGAGAATGTGTATAACTTGCTGATATACCTTGTTATATACAAATTTTTGAACGGGTTTTCTAAGCTTTATGAAATGCATATATATATATATATATATATATATATATATATATATAACTAATAGCTACCTTGCATTAAAAAAACAACAAACAGAAAGATATACCTAGCATTAAAAAGATATGCCTTACATTACAAATTATAAATCTGAATGATAAATAGACATGAAGTTTGATAGTTCTAATTGCAACAAAAACACGCAGACAATTTAGTTCCTTCATAGTATAGCTAGATTGAGAGAGAGAGAGAGAGTACCTGATAACTACCCAACTCAGCAGAGCAACTAAATTCTTGACTCCCAAATTCTCAAATCCAAATTAACGTTCGAATTAGAAAAAAACAACAAACAAATATATCGCTTCATGTTAAAATCCATATTGGGTTGTTATTATCATTGAATACCACAATATAATATTCAGTGGTTCTAATATATAGTCCAATGTTAATAACAAACTCAGCAGAAACTAGTAATGGATACCACCATTCTTCACTTGATACCCAAAATTATTTATTCAATTATATTTTCAATTTTCAATTGATTCTTCCTTGTTCCTCTCTCCTTTATTATGATATTAAAAAAATAATATGAATTTTTATTTTAAAAAATATAAATGGAGTAGGCAGCTAGCTACATAGTATTACTTTTTTCAAGCTACATTATTAGCAAATTAATAATGTCATTTGTAAGAATGACTCTCAACCTTATGAATATATTCTTGTGTTCCAACTTGAAATGCAACTAAAGAAGATATTTTTATAGGACTAAACATATAAAATTAGGATAAATGCAAATAGTAAGAGAAATTGATTGATAAATAGAACTTATATTACAATTAGGATAAGGTCGATTTGGTGCACCTACTTTCCTCCAATAATCTATTACCTTAAAAGATATATACTAATTTATTTATAATTTTTTTGAAAGGGAAAAAATTGCCCGTGGACAAAAGATCACAGACAGGTTGTTGTCCAACTTGCTACAAGTAGCAATAGGTTTCCCTGTTTTCACAAGATAGCAGAGAGAGAGAGAGAGATCCAAAACGATTGATTAAGGTTTGCATCATTTTTTTTGGGGTTTTTGGGTCCATGTTTCTCTACCGACTACCGACTAGGGTTTGATCATTAAATGGAAAAATTTTTTAATAACAATTTTTTTTCATCTATGGAACTCAAATTGTGAAAAAATTTTATTTGAAAAGAATATGTCAAACTAATTAAACCGACTAGCATTATTTATGAACAATATTATTAAATTCAACAGATGTTTTAGTTAGTGTTGGTTTGTTTAAGTACAACGCCCTTGAAATAGATAGCAAGGCTTAGATAAAATGTCAATTTCTACATTTAAGAGTTAGTAAAACTACACGACCCTAACACGAAATCCAAGTATCCAAGTCACCGGATTTCTTTTGATAACATTACTTTGCTTGGTGATTCTGTTAACATTTGTGAAATGCAGCTTCATCATTGAATAATTTTAAATGATCTCAATTAGAGGATTTACTTTTCTGTAATTAGCCTATCATTTTCTAGCATTTTTACGTGTTTCATCAGTATGGTTTTCTAACACCTAATTCAATTTGCTAGAGTTAGTTTGTGGTTTGATACGTGCATTAGGATAATGGATTTAATAATATTTAATGTTTTGCCTTGCATGACCCTCAATTGAATTTGGCAATAAGCAGAGAGGGGTTGATGCCTAACCAGAAATGGAAAATTTTCAGCTAAATCTTAAAAACTTGATTGTTGTCATTTCCAAGCTTCATAAATAGGCTTCACTCTGTATGCATTATGAGCTGTAAAACATTATATTTACAAAAAGCTTTATCTATGCAAATTTGCCCTCTTCTTCCAATCCTCAAGTTCATTACACTATGTTCCTCCCGACTCCCATGCCCACCCTTGAACCCCCGACCTTTGACCACACCACTAAGGTGAACGCCACGAATGCACGGGGAAGGACCCACAACACATTGCGATGAACCGACTCGATAAATCCTTAGTACAAAAACAACCGAGGACATAATCAAAAACCCATTATTTCCTTTCCACGTTCCACGTAAGGAAGGCAAAATTTCAGAATCAACATCATATATATGCATATGCACATTTCTTGTGCACCTTTCTCGGAGTTCTTCAAAGCTTCAAGCATATTTATTTTACATATCTCGCTTTCAATTGCCATCGATGTCAAACTTGTCAAACTGATTTTTGTGATATATAACCAAATACAAATACAGATTGTGAAGACCAATTGCCACCGATGATCATATTGCAATTTCAGCACAATTTCAGCATAGTCTCCATAAATATACGCATAAGCGGACCAATTGCCACCGATGATCACACGGACTTGGAACTCCAAGTTGACAATTGCAGCACAAAATCTCATTGATAATTGCAGCGTTAGCATCTAATGTCAATCTAGACTTAAGTTAGCTATGGCACACAACTTACATTGTTTATAAGCTAAAATTCATACTTTTAGAACTTTCAAGTTAAAATGGCATAATAATGGCTAAATCGAAGCCTCGGACAGGACAAAAATTATGGAAAATTCACAGATTTGGAGAACCAAATGTCAAATTTCACTAAACAAAAACCATACCTGAAAATTGAAATTGCTTCCAAATATTATGCTCAGGAGGTCGGGAATGTGAGGGAGCTCGGGGCACCATGAACAGGAGTTGGCGGCAGTAGAAACGCCGACAGAGAGTGGCGGATCGGGAGGAGGTCGAGGCGGGATTTCGGGGCAACGACGGCTGGGCGAGAGACTTAGAGAGAGAGAGAGTGATGAAGCACGACTTAGAGAGAGAGTGACGGTGAGCAGCCGCCTGAGACAAGCGAAGACGTCGCGGCGAGCGAGAGCGGAACCGGAGCAAGCTTCGTGTTTAGGGCGAGGCATACGCCGGTGACCGAAGAAACCGGCGCCGGATGGGAGCGAAGACGCCGGTGCTTGGAGAGGAGAGAAGACGTCGCTGCAGGAGAGGACTGCAGTGGTGCTTGGCGTTTAGGGGGAGGGAGGAGGCAGAGAGTTAGGGATTGAAAATTAGAGTCCCGTGAAGGGGTAAGTAGAATTAGTCTGTTAGAATTAGTCAACGTTAGCGTTAGACATAACAATCGGACACCAATTAGAGTCGGAATTTTAATCGACTCTAAATTCGGACGCCAATTAGCATCGGATTGTAATCCGACTCTAAAATCGGACGTTAATAGAGTCCGATTTTTTTTCCGACTCAAATAGTGTCTTTTTTAGAATCCGACACTAATTTCGTCACTATTAGAGTCGGATTTTGTTGTGGTCTCTAAATTCCGACGCTAATCACGAGTTTTTTGTAGTGCGCAAAGATGCCAAACTCGGACTAAGCTCGGCTTGTTTCCACATGCGAGTGAAGGTGCAATTTTCAACACATATTTATGTTAAGCAAATAAACTTTTTTCCTTCCTTCATTTTCAATGAACCATGAATGAGAACACATCTTCTGAAGGTGAAATAAACCTTTCCTAACACACCCTAATTAATGACTCCTTCCTGCTTGAAGACCCGACACCCAGGAAGCCTTAATAGAATTTCAACGTCAAAGTTTCAATGCATCAACTGTCCGACGCCCAAGTGCACCATTCTCAAGATACACCTTCTTGAACTCGATCAAGTTCAACTTCTTATACTTCTGGGGATGATCATCAGTTATCAATCCATCAGCCGGTCCGACTTCGATGTTTCCTTGTGGGTTGCAAAATGCAGCCCATGATATTCTATCCTTGCCGGAGTTTGTTATTACTCTATGCGTCACACTCTTAAATATCCCATTAGTCATTAACTGCATACACGAAGAAATTCACAACTCAGCTTTCAAAAACTCTGACCTCAAAAACTATTATTCAAGGTTTTACCTGGCTGTTTTGGGATCGATCTCTTTGCTTGCAAATACTAACCACTTTGAGATAGCGAGATGTGCTTGTTGCATATGCCAAATAAATGCACAAAACAAGTAATGACTTTAGTGAGCCGTATTAGGCTAGGTGTGAGGGGCCTCTGATCAATTAAGTCAAGATGGACTATATTTTTTTAGATAAATAGTTTGACAAAAAGTAATCATACAATTAAAATAATAATTGAAGTTACTTTGAGAAATAAGTCAAACAAGTGATAAAACAAAACAAATCTAAATCCCCTGTCATAGGAAACCCAATCCACCTTTGATTTTTATTGAAAAGAGGAGAGCTGAACGTCCAACAAAATTATATTGGTCCAAAACCTTAGGTTTACATAAGCCCACGCCAGGCATGTCAAAAACCTTAGGTTTACATAAACACAGGCCAGGGAAACTTGACGTCCTTTTAGGACCCACAATAAATAACACATCGAATATGCTGTAGGACCCACAATAAATAACTCATCAAACATAGGCTAGGAAAATTTAATTTTAAGAGAAAATATATTTAAAGGATCAAATTGTCCTATTGTTTTATGAAAAAAGTAAAAGTTTAATAAAAAAACAGAAAAAAAATTTTATAAGAAGAAAATTGGTAAAATAATTATTAATATATTATTGGAATTATAAGATGATAAATATTATAAAACGGAAAAAAAAAAAGTTAAAGGAACATTTATTGTTAAACAATGGAGTAATTAAATTTAGTTACCTCTCCCAAGTCGCCAAAGTTTACAAAGAGAGTGTCGGGGATGACCGGCACCTCGAACCACCGATCATCCTTCTCGACTTGGAGGCCTTCGACCCTGGCTCCACCAGCGAAGACTGTGATGAGGCTTCCATCTCTATGTGGCCAAGTTCGAAAACACGTTCGGGACACGAGCAACGAGGGTACATGTTCAACCTTCCGGTGACCAAACTTTGATTCATCCGATTCAAGAAGTAGTCCTCTTCTAAGTTCAGCGACCTCGCCATAGCCTTATAAATACCTTCAATTATGCTTTTTAGTTTCCTTGTGTACTCTTCTAGGATTTCCCTGCAGCTTAAAACAATTGATCAATGAATTCTTGATCTAATGGTCAAGATTGAGATCCGAAATATATTTGGTCTACTTCCGTGCGGTATTGTATTGTACCGAGAGAGAAGATGGTGCAAGAGGAAGTTGAAATTACCTAAGTTTGGGGGATTTTGGGGCCAAAGTTGGAGGTCACGGTTCTCCTTGGGAAAAAGTGTAAGCAAGAGTCGATCATTCCAACCAACTCGCTTGCCTATGTAAGTCGAGTCGCTTCCATACCCTTCGAACATTTTATCTCGTCGAAGTGGACTTGAGCCTCTCCTCCAATGGAAGACCAAAGAATTCCTTTGAAACTTCCATAAACTCTTCAATGAATGACCTCTCCATTCCATGATTTATCACCTTATCATCACACAATCAATGCAATGAGAAAATGTTCGAGTATAACGTATTTACGTTTAGGACTCGATAAATTTGTTGGAATTAAAGACGTTACCAATAGCTAGAATAGAAGAGGAGAATGCTGTGTCGTGGTATGACCACCGACCGAAAGCAAAACGGCCCGACTACGGTGCAATCGTGACAGCCGGTTGCTCCCAAGGTATCCACAGCAGCTTTACTTCCGTGCACTCGAAAGCAAAGTGAATGGAGTATGCAGAAAACTATGCCCGAGAGAAGAGGAAACGAAGAGAGGAGAGGAAGAGGATTCGGTGTGTGGAAATGAGGAGAGGAGGTCAGTATTTATAGTGAAAACACATGACTTGTTGGAGCAAAAGCGTGGAGAGATTCAAGGAGGAAGTGGAGGATTTTTCTCCACTAATATCTCCACTACCGAGGATAATATGCCATGAAAATCTCCAAATAACAATTACGCAAAGAATTGGTCAACGGAAGTCAAAGGAGATTTCTCCAAAAAGAATATATGTTAGGCCCACAGCCCGCGGCCCGGACCGGGCGGGCGGGCGGCGCGCGCGCGCGTGTGGTTGGTCCAAACGCTCCTCTCCCTCACAAACCATAATACTAATATTCAAATAGTGGCCAAGAGAGGGAGATATAAAAACCCAAGTGAAGCCTAGCAAAACTTCAATGTGGGACTTTTAGAAGAACAAGAAAAGCATGCCAATTTCCAACAATCCCCCACAAATGGCATGTAACAGGAAGGAAAGGAATTTTCTGGGCATAGGAAGGGTAAATACTTAAATGTCAATGTCTTTCGATTGAATTGACACATAGTGAAATGAGGCAACATCCAGTTGTAATCAAGTGAACTAGTCTTGAACTTGATACACCTTAGACGAGGCCCCCACAACACATATTAACCTGCAAATTTGTGCATACTCCGCGATAGATAAATTTTGCGCTTTATAAAAGCCATGCGCATACCTCGGGTCTCATAAGTGCTCTAGAGAGACATACCAAGTTTCTCATAGAAGGTGGCCAAACCTTCACACTTACGTAGGTAGTTCCATCAAGTCTATCTCGAGTATAGACCACCATATAATGGATATGGAACTATTAAGAGCATAATGTTGCTCAACCTCACGGATAATTTGCGGTGAATCCATCAAGTGCTTCTCAATAGCACCACCTTAGTAGGCTATGGATTCATTAAGAGCATAAATAGCTCATCCTTTATAAACACTACCGAGTATGTCATAGGGATAGGTGTGTAGTGTATTTATGAAGTCTTAGTATAGTTTCGTTTGACCACTAAAGGGTATCCACCATACTTGCTTCAATCCATGGGTTTGAGTCCCATCCCCTCGACGTTTCGAGTACCACTCGTCTCGTCAGTCCTTTAGTAAGTGGGTCCGAAATGTTTCTTTCGGATCTTACAAACTCAAGGGAAATAACACCATGTTTCAGCAATTGTTTTACTCGCACCATGTCTAATCCGGATATGTCTCTTCTTTCCGTTATAGACACTGTTGTGTGCAACACCGATTGCTCGATTGCGAGTCACAATGCGAGAAACCGGTGCATCTTTCCTTTCCCATACCGGCATGTCCGCCAATAGGTTCTTTAACCATTCCGCTTCTTGACCCGCCAACTCAAGAGCAATAAATTCAGATTCCATGGTGGATCGAGCTATACAAGTCTGTTTTGCGGACTTCCACGAAATAGCTCCTCCACCTAAAATAAACACATAACCACTAGTGGAGCTTACTTCATCGTTATCGGATACCCAATTTGCATCACAAAATCCTTCTAACACAGCAGGAAATTTGTTAAAGTGCAAACACCGAGTTAATGGTACCTTTTAAGTATTTTAGTAAGCGAAAAAGGGCATCCCAGTGATCTTGACTAGGGTTATGAGTATATCGACTCGATCTACTAACTGCATAAGCAATGTCGGGACGAGTGTAGTTCATGAGATACATGACACTTCCTATAATTTTAGCATACTCAGATTGAGAAACACTAGGTCCTCTGTTCTTTTTAAGGTGTATGCTAGGGTCATAGGGAGTTCTAACAGGTACTACCTCAAAGCGGTTGAACCTCCTTAAGATTTTTTCAATGTAATGAGACCGACAGAGAGAAAACCCACTTGTTGGTTTTTGTGACTTTGACCCCTAGGATCACGTCGGCTTCTCCTAAGTCCTTCATTTCGAAATGTGAGGATAACATTTTCTTTGTCTCATTAACAACATGCAAGTTAGTACCAAAAATTAGCATGTCATCCACATATAAGCATATGATCACACAATCCGAGTCAAAGGATTTTGAATAGACACAAGAGTCGAAGCATTTACTGTGAATCCATTTAGCTTTAAAGTGCTATCAAACTTTTCATACCACTTGTTTGGGAGCTTGCTTAAGACCATAAAGGGATTTTCTCAGTTTACACACTTTATGCTCCCGACCGGGAATTTCACAGCCCTCGAGGTTGAGACATGTAAATCTCTTCTTCTAAATCACCATTTAGAAAAGCAGTCTTTACATCCATTTGATGTACGACTAGATTGTTGATAGCTGCTAAGGCAATTAAGGTTACGATGGTGGCAATTTTGGTCACTGGGGAATAGGTATCAAAGAAATCAACACCCTTCTTTTGATTAAACCCTCTAATTACCAATCTTGCTTTATACTTGTCTATAGAACCATCAGGCCTTAATATCTTTTTGAAGATCCACTTACTACTGATAGGCTTACAACCTTTGGGCAAGTCTACTAACTCCCAAGTTTTGTTAGACTCTATAGAATCTAATTCACTTTTAATGGCTTCTTTCCGAAACTGACATCTATAGACCTCATAGCCTCTTGATAAGTTTTGGGATCTTCCTCAATGAGATAGATTGACACTAGTTCATCGGTTATGGCATCAACATCCAAGTTCTCAACTAGGAAGGAAGTAATAAAATCAGGACCATAGTTGAGTTCAACTCTACGCCTTTTGCTCCTTCTAGGCTCATCAATTTGATTGTTAGATGCTTGAACTAGTAACAGGCAATCTAACATTTTCATGCAAGGTATTGGTCACATTTTTCTTTAAAGGAAACACATGCTCAAAGAACACAGCATCTCTAGATTCAGAAATGGTAAGATCAGGTAATGACATGAATCTATATGCAGCACTATTTTGAGCATAACCAATAAACACGAGAATCAAAGGTCTTAGAACCAATGTTGGGTCTTTTGAAGTCGGGTAAAGGAACCTTAGCCAAGCATCCCCATACTTTGAGAGTACTCAAATTTGGAGCATACCCTTTCCACAGTTCATATGGGGTTTGGTCTAACTTTTTATGAGGAACTCTGTTTAGAATGTAGCAAGCGGTTAAAACAGACTTCCCCCACATGTTATCCGAAAGGCCTGAACTTAGTAGCATGGCATTCATCATTTCCTTAAGAGTTCTGTTCTTCCTTTCAGCTATCCCATTCTGTTGGGGAGTATAGGGGCACTATCCTCATGGATTATTCCATTTGATGCACAAAAAGCAGCAAGGGCATTGGTTCCATATTCACCACCTCTATCGGATCTAAGCCTCTTGATCTTTCTATCTAGTTGGTTTTCTACTTACGCTTTATATCTCAAGAACATTTCTTCAGCCTCATCTTTAGATTTAAGGAGGTATACTCTAGTGAATCTAGAGTAGTCATCTACAAAGGTAATATAGTATCTTTTCCCACCTTTGCTAACCGTGTTCTTGAAGTCTCGCTAAGTCTGAATGAATTAACTCTAGTAGTTCGGTTTGTCTACTAGTTACGAGGCTTAAACGGTTTCTTAGCATATTTTGCTTCTACACAAACAGGACATTTCGATATGCTTTCAATATTAACGAAGGAATTAAATGCATATTACGAAGTCTTTTAATGAAGCAAAATTAACATGTCCAAGTCTACCATGCCATAAATCAACAGACTCAGCAATATAAGCGGAACTAGAAGCATTTCCATTAATTTCGGAGGCAACATTTAGAACAAATAAACCTCCTTTTGACCCCCATTCAGATATCCCTTTCCAACAAAGTCTCCATTCCGAGAGATGATAGCCACCCCTCCATCTAAAACAATTTTAATGCCAGCAAGATTAAGAAGACCACCGGAAACTAAGTTTCTACGAAGGGAAGGGACATACAGCACATTAGTCAAACATAACTTTTTGCCGGAAGTGAAATTGAGAAGAACTTTCCCTTTACCCAACACTCCAGCGGTTGTTGAATTTCCCATGTAGACATGTTCTCCGTCGACAACATCTTCAAATTCGTGCATCAGTTCCTTGTTGGCGCAGAAGTGCCTTGAAGCTCCAGAATCCAAGATCCACTCGGTTGGTTCCGCCACCGGGTTCGCCTCCACGGTGGCTGCACGGATGATCTCGTCGTCTTCTGCAAGGTTGACTTGTGCGGTACCTTGGCCTGTGGATTTTGCAGCTCCTTGTGCAGCAGATTTTTGATTTGGTCCTTTGCGGAAATTGCACTTGGTAGGCTTTGTGGCCTGGTTTTCCGTGAGACATAGCACGTTACCTTCTGTTTTTGAATTTTGTTGCTTGACTTGTTCATCCGGTTCTGCTTGTTTGGGATTGTTCTGTTTTTGATTGAACTTCCCTTTGCCTTTGAACCTGTCTTTATTTGTTTGCACAGAAGATTCAACCAAATTAGCTTTAGAAGAATTCAAAGAAAGAGAGTCCATCTTATCTTTCGGACGATTAGCCTCTTCCGTTCTCATGTGACTAATCAGCTCCTGCAGGTGAGGTCCTTTTTCTTGTGCTTAAGTTGATTTCGTAATCACTCCGGGATGGTGGGAATTTTTCAATGAGTACGTTGGCTTGAAGGATATCACACATCTTCATGCCTTCGTTGACAACTTCAGCACATAGGTTCTCGTAGACATGGACTTGCTCCATGATTGGCTTGTCATCTGTAATCTGGAATTTGAGCCATTCGCCAACCACGTACTTCTTTTTGCCAGCATCATCCGCACCATATTTAATTTGCGGTTTTTCCCATATAACCTTAGCAGATTTATAATCAATAAATAAATCAAATAATGGGTTAGTCATATGGTGCGACGAGATAGCCTCGGACAGTTTTGTTGTCTTTCTCCAATTTCTTCTTAGCAGCATCGGCAGTAGCGAGAGGAGGTGCTCTTGTCTTTATCTTTATCCGTTGCGGTAGAGGTTTCGAGACTTGTCATCAGCAATGTTTGTGGACGAACGTAATCCACATCCAGTTGTTCGAATAGAATCGGCAGCTTACGGGACCAACGCTTGTAGTTGGTTCCATCAAGGGGTTCAATTTTTGAGAGGTCGGGAAGAGCTTTGTGGAAGTTTACAGCCATCGGTAAGTAGAGATGAATAGAATAACGTTAATTTTGCTTTCAGATTGTTGGAATTAAAGACGTTACCAATAGCTAGAATAGAAGAGGAGAATGCTTTGTGTCGTGGTATGACCACCGACCCGAAAGCAAAACGGCCCGACTACGGTGCAATCGTGACAGCCGGTTGCTCCCCAAGGTATCCACAGCAGCTTTACTTCCGTGCACTCGAAAGCAAAGTGAATGGAGTATGCGAAAACTATGCCCGAGAGAAGAGGAAACGAGAAGAGAGGAGAGGAAGAGGATTCGAGTGTGTGGAAATGAGGAGAGGAGGTCGGTATTTATAGTGAAAACACATGACTGTTGGAGCAAAAGCGTGGAGAGATTCAAGGAGGAAGTGGAGGATTTTTCTCCACTAATATCTCCACTACTGAGGATAATATGCCATGAAAATCTCCAAATAACAATTACGCAAAGAATTGGTCAACGGAAGTCAAAGGAGATTTCTCCAAAAAGAATATATGTTAGGCCCACAGCCCGCGGCCCGGACCGGGCGGGCGGGCGCGCGCGCGCGCGTGTGGTTGGTCCAAACGCTCCTCTCCCTCACAAACCATAATACTAATATTCAAATAGTGGCCAAGAGAGGGAGATATAAAAACCCAAGTGAAGCCTAGCAAAACTTCAATGTGGGACTTTTAGAAGAACAAGAAAAGCATGCCAATTTCCAACAAAATTCGGGGACTGATAAATGAGAAAACTTTATGAGTCCGTATATATACCGGAAGCAGCCCGAGTTGGAAAGAGCTGATTTGAGCTTGGAAAGTTCGAGTAGAATCAAAAGAAGAGAGGTGAGAGAAATCAATGAGCAAAGTATCCTTCCACAACTCATCGGGGCGTCAATGGCTTGTGGGAAACCATCTTTTGAATAAATTTCTCAGGGATTTGATGTCCTCTCTGCAAGATCTCTTGAACCAGCTGTTCGACAACTCTTCCATTGATAGAGGAGCCATTCTAGCAGGAGTATATTTGGGAGGTTCAAAGGGTATTGAAAATCTCAATTTCTAAAATCTTGAGAAGGATGACTTTGGGTGGGAAGAACGTTTCATATTTATACATATTGTCGAGTGCAAAATGCCGTCATCGACTTCTTATAATGTCCTTCCTACTCGTAAAATACTTTTTTCCATACTTTATGTGATGGGTAAATTATAACACATGTATATATAGTACGGAAAATCGAACTTTGGTCTTTATATTTTAAAAGGTTGATTCATTTTGTAATCTAACTTCTAATAGTAGGTCATTTTATTTACATGAAAGGAGACAATTAATTTGAAGGATTTTCTTCCTGGTCGCGTATATGCTTATATGTAACGGCTAAAAACAGATCAAAGTCAAGAGTTGCTCATAGTGGTTTAAGCATGCGTAGCCACAGCAGAACACCCCGGCGTTGAACACTGGCTCCTTCGTGAAATAACTGAGGCAACTACCAACTACATCTTGGTCTAATTGTCATGTTTGAAATACCGGGTACATTAAATTTTATGTTTGATTATTCCCTCTCACGTTACTATTTATAATTTAGTTAAATAAATAAATAAATAACGAAAGCCACTCGTGCACCACGAGGTTCCGTTAGCGAAAAGACAAAACATGTATGTATACAAAATGATGATGTTGGCAGGCAGTACACTATACAATTGAGGCCTTTCTTGATCCATATGCTTCCTTTGTAATCCAGGGTGTATGGCATTAATTGTCTCCTATTATTTTTGTCTTACCCAATAAAATATGACAGAGGGTGTATGACATTAATTGATTTATTATTTTTATCTTACCCAATAAATATGATAGTTCTTCAACTAAATTGTTGTATTCTATTATAACATTATCTTTTGGACCCATAATGATTAAAAGGAAAACAAATTTCTATTAACAAAGGAGTATATATTACGGTTGGGCGCTACCACCACAGCTAGGGCTTTAATGAAATCAAGCAGACTCATTAAGCGCTCGAGTTCAGCTCGATCAAACCTAGGCTGACACTCAAATCAAACCGAGCTTGAGCCGAGTCCGAGTTGACTTGAAAATAAGTCACGGATGGCAGTACAAATGTATAATACAATGATAACAAAACGAAGAAGGGAGAAACAAATCTAAGACCTAATGTGCCAACCATACGAGTAATAAAATGAGGTTATGGTCATTATCCATTTAACGTTAACTTTTTAGGATCGAGAGTTCACTCAAATAAATAAAATTGGAACAAAAGAAATAACAAAAATGGGACACAAGATTTTTAACTTGTAAAAATCAAAACCGGAAAAAAAAAAAAAACATGAACCGATACACTAGATTTCAAGTAGTTTAGAAGGAATTTCACTCAAGCTAATTACAAGCTCACACCTTGAACTCTCAACTACTTACCAATAATGGAGGATAATCACTCAACTAAATGGTCAAACCGAACATTTACAAGCCTTAATACGCATTAACACGCAAGAAAAACTCGAGAAAACAACCGAAAACGAAGAAGCCCAAATGGTTACAACCGGCACGGGCAGTGCCGGTTGAAACGGCTGGCCCGTGCCGATTGCTGCCACGCCACTTTTTGGTTTTCTTCACCCGACATGCTCCGTTTTCGATGTATTTTGCCCGTGCTCGCTATTTCTTGTCTCATAATGCGATTTTCCGAGCCCAAACACTTCCATTAGACTCCACACAGCTACCATAGCTTATACACTACAACTCCTCACAACTTCTCACAACTCCTTATAGCTCCTCAAAGTTAAAAGTGGCGAGCATAGAGCAGTGGCAAACGCAAAGGAATCTCGAACAAGTGCAATCTTATTCATTTCTCCAGGAAATGAGTGCATTGTAGAACCTACAAAAGCTCTTGTTGATGAACAAAACCCTGCACTTTTCAAGCCTGTCCAATTTCTGGAATATGTGCTCAGTAAAAACACAAGAGGATGAAAGCTTAGTTAATTAATTTCATCTTTTAACTTGTTATTTCCACTACTACAGGAACCACTTTTAACTACGATTAAAAACGATTTTTAACTACAATTAAAAACGACATCTAATGACGGTTAACGGGCATCGTGTATTTGGGTGTCATTGTATGTACCACCTTTGACTACGGTTGAAAACCGTAGTCATAGGTCAATATATGACGACGGTTCGGATGGAAAAGCCGTAGCCATAGGTCAACTTATGACATGTGTCTTGCATGAAGATACATCTTAAATGTCGTTTTTTAATTTAAAAATTATTATATTATGCAATAAGTTAAAAAAAATGATATAATTTAATAGTAGAATTATATTATAACTTTCAAATTATGTAAAATTACCATTTTATCCATAATCACTACTACGAAATAACTTTTAATTACGGTTAAGAACGACCTTTAACTACGGTTATCGGTCGTAGTCTATGCGGTCATCGTTGTAAGTGGGTATCTTTTATTACGGTTCAAAACCATAGTAAAAGAAGACCTATAAAGACAGTTCTTCTAGAAAACCGTCATCATAGGTGACCTATAACGACGGTTCTTCAAGAGTAGGATGACCTATAACGATGGTTCTTACTCCACAACCATAGTTATAGGTACACTTATTTTTAAAAACAATTAAATTATTGAGGGAAAGAGAAATTTTGGACTGCATGTACAATGAACAAAAAATTAATCAAAGAACATAAACAATCCCAGATTCGAACACTAGAGTAGATTTAAACACTATAAATACAAACAAAGAAAAATAAGAAAAACAACAGAAATAGTCCAAGATCTAAAAAAACTACTCATCTCTATTTGTATATTGTATATTCCCAATTTAATACACCATTTTCTGCTACTGAGGAAAGGGCCGTTGAAAAATGCAGTGCCAAGCTGGGCCATAAGAGCACATACATTTTTTGATCCATTTAAAAATACAGAAATCCCCCAACTGAATGAGTCACAAATGACCCAAAACTTGTTCCTACAATGCAGTGCCAAGCTGGGCCATAAGACTCATCAAACTCCAGAGAAGTATGTTCTTCCACCCGACCTGAGGGTTGCCCTAGTGGATTTAGTTTTTCTTAAAGCAAGTATATACCAGTTATCGCCCTTTGGGAGCAGTATAGTGATAGTATGACTAGTTTCTACAAGAAAAATTAAGTTTGATTTTTCTTATGATATCTGCATGTATTATAATTTACCCATAAAAAAATCTATACCAGTCACCAATCTCGTGATTAGCAACCACAAACATGTAGTTGAACATATTCTAGAGGTAGGCCGGGAGTATGGAGCATTTCAAGTAGCGCTGGCAAAAATTAAGGTCCGGGTCAAATTCGAGTTAGATAAATCTGTCAATATTTAAAAATTAGGAGAAAGAATTTTGTCCGATACCCAATTTTTTCTGTGTTGAACAAATTACACAAGTTTAAATTTGGATCAAAATCGAACTCGGACAATATAAATAGAAAAAATCTTAAGCGTAAATTTAAAATTCGAACGAATAATTGATCACCTTACGCAAGTTTTTCAAGTTGGATAAATTCAGAAATTTGGATCGGACCAAATTTTATTAGGTAACCATATATGTGTTGAGAATTGTTGGACTGGGGTACTTATTTGAGATGGGTTAATTTATGGGGTGGGTAATTTTGGGCTTGAGTAGTTGCCTGCGAGCTTCTTTTTCTAGAAACAATAGTAGCACAACTATTAGATCCGGTTCGATTTTAATATTGTAGGTGCGAGTTTGGATCATAATCAAACTGCATCTATTTCACATTTTTAATTATAAGTATGATTTTGGGTGATTGATTCGAGTAATCTGGTCAATATGTTATTAGAGTAATTGTTTATCAATATCACGTCGAATTCCAAAATATAATGAGTTTCGTATACTTTAAACATTTTAGATGAAATAATATGAATTTTGGTGCTGTTGGAAAAAAATAATACCAACCCTTTCTCTAAATATGAACGGTATTAACTTTAATCCCATTTAACGGGAGCAATATATGAATATAGATCACCATGGCATTGTTATTTCTACGCCCAATTAGTTTAAAACTCATGTTGAATATTTCATAAAGTATGTCATTGAACAAAAAGAGATCCCAAAAGATGAATTCCGCTGCAGAAAAGATGATCATACATATTTGATGTTGTATAACTTTTTTTAAAGAAAGTCAATCCTCTATGAAAACGAAATCCAACTTACTTTGAAGCAGATTCTTTCAACCACCACCCATAAAATTACACATGAAGAGAGCTCTACATTCTCAATGCTTCAAGAGTTCTACGTCCTGTGGCATAATTCTCAAAGAAGGTCTGCCTGAACTCAAAGATGTTGAACCTCTTGAACAGTTGAGGCCGATCGGGGCCGATCAGTTCACTCGCTGGTCCGATTTCTTTATTGTTTTCTGGAGTACAAAATACAACCAATGATACTCTGTCCTTGTCCGGATTCGTCACAACCCTATGTATCGCGCTCTTAAATATGCCATTAGTCATTACCTGCAATAAGCATGAGCAGAATGTACGTAGTGTTGACCCTGTTAGTAATTCTGCAAGCAGAGGGGTCGGTTCCACGAGACTTAAAAGACTTGTGCCCTCTGCACAAGAGTTCAAAAAAAAAAAAGAATCATTTGAGTTTGGTTCATTACCTCTCCTAAGTCGCCAAGGTTGATAAATAGAGCTCCTGGAATAACGGGAACCTTGAACCACTTATCATCATTCTGAATCTGAAGGCCCTCCACCCCTTTCTCTGCTAGTAGAACAGCCATGGTCGCTCCATCGGAATGCGGTTTGATCCCAAGAACGTGATCGGGGCACGAGCAACGGGGTACATGTTGAACCTTCCTGTCATAGGTCCTTGTTTCCCTATATGTTTCCAGAAGCAGTCCTCCTTCAAGTCCAAACACCTTGCCATTGCCTTATTAATATCCTCAGTTACGACTGCTAATCTCTTTGTGTATTCATGCAAAAGTTCCCTGCCAAGGTTTCGACATATTTCCACTTATTAATATCAACGTCAAACTAATTGAACTAACGACAACAAGCACAAAAAATCCCTACGTTGTCCGGTAAATTCGTGCTTGAAACTAAGATATATGAGAAAAGTCTAGATATAGACAATCTTACGAGCGAAGTAGTACTGGTAAATTGTTACCTAAGTCTTTGGGGCTTCTCAGGCCAGAATTGGAGCTTGCGGTTTTCCTCAGGGTAAAGCGTTACAAATAAACGATCATTCCAACCGACAGTTTGGTTCCCTGCAAAAACAGCGTCGCTTCCATAGCCTTGGAATACATCATCTGCTGCAGAGCACTTGAGCTTCTCCTCTAATGGAAGCGAGAAAAATTCCTTTGAAACATCAATCAACTCTTCCAGGAATGACGGTTTAATCCCATGATTTATAATCTGGTGAATTCAATCCCAAATAATTAATTAGTCAGAATTAGTGATTTACACATGCTTATTATCGATAATTTAAAGTTGCACCAACTTTAGATATTGACATGGAAGAGTGTTGCTAAATCAATGACAGCTATGCCAATACTTTTGCACTAAACGTCCCTATAGATTAAGGATGTGACTAATTTGGTAGTAGTACTTTTTAGTTTTAATTGCAACATTTTAAAATCTCGACTACATTAAGCATCTATGCTAGGAAAAAAAATGACACTTATGATAAGTATAAACAATCAAAATCGTCATAAATCAACACTTTTCTTGTGGTCTTCTATGCTCATATATTTTCTTCAAAGGTCAGTACTATAGGGGAGGAGGGAATCTGAGATCTAATTTACTACAGATCTCAGTCTTGACTACTAAGTTAAGACATTACTCGTTTGAAGATCGCTTCACTAATTCCTTGTGATCGTATATAGTTTCATGTGGTCACATATCTAGTACATCATCCTTCCTACCTTTGAAAACATTTGAACTTAGAGGCGCTTGCTGATGCAGGTCAGATTTGAACTCAAGTCTTTAATAACAATTCCTAAAGCCTTCACACGATAACTAGGCTCATTTCTACCCCAAATTATGAACATATACTAGTAAACTTAATTGGCAAATCAAAATAAATTATAATTCACATTTAGGAATGCTGTCTAAGCAGATTGACTGAGGAATAATTGAGGATCAGATATAACGGTTTCACTTTCATCTACATAGAGGTGTAGGAAAAAAACAAAGAAAATAAAACCCCTAAACATAGAAATTAAACTAAGAATAAAAGAAAATCTCAAGAAGACACATATCTGATGTATATACCTGAAAGCAACCCCAGTTGGAGAGGGCTGATTTGAGCTTGGCAAGTTGATGATGATCAGAGGAAGAGAGCAGAGAGAAATCAATGACCAAAGAATCAGTCCAGAGCTCAGGAGCATCAATGGCTTCAGGGAAGCCATCTTTGTGAATATACTTGTCAGGGACTTGATCTCCTCTCAGAGAGATCTCCTGAACCAGCTTGTCAGACAACTCTTCTTTTGAAAAAGGGGCTGGTTCTCCCATCTGGGCAGCTGGGGGCATTGTTTTTTTTTTCTTCTGGGGAGGGTGGTTTAGTTTGATTTGATGGGTAAATATAATTTAGGTTTTTAAGTTTGAATTTAAGTTTGATAGAGACAAATTTAGTTGGGAGGTCTCTGTTTAATTTAATTTTAAAACTTGGGAGTTTGTAGCAGAAATTAAAGGAGCAGGTAAGGTTGGTTTTCATGTGAGTGTTTAATATTGGGATTTTGACATATGGAATGGAAACTCCACTGCATGGGAACAACTTAGCTGGCCTCCCCAATTATATTCATTTATTGTCTTAAACTATGGGCTTGCTGTTGACTTCAGTTTCTCTTTTTTTTTCCTTTTTTTTCATTTCTTAAATAAAGAAAAAGCTACATAGAGAGAACAATATGGTAACTGACTGTATGTCTAAGGCTATATTTCAAATACGGTCTACTCAATGGCTTCTTGTTATCATCCACCGTCTATTGCGTTTATCCATATATTTTACGTGTTGACAACATGGATATTATTATTTATATAAAAGATATTTGTGCATAGGGGAGGGGGCATGGCAAGTTTGGCCACCCTTGTTCCCCTAGTTCTGCCCCTAGTTAGCTAACTTTATAACTTTTTCACAAACCCGACTTTCTATAATAAGGGGTTACCATCAACTATAACTATTGGTGATATGGTGAATTTGAGTCCAACTAAGTCCAAACCTGCTTAGGCTCGGATTTGGTCATTTAACTTCCAAGTTGGTCCCAAACACGAGCCGAACATGGTCAAATTGAGTCCGAGTTGAGCTCGAACTTATCGAGCTTTGAGATATTGTAAGTTTTCTAGTATAATTTTAATATTCAATCACATATTGATTTTCTTCTAAAATAAGTAAACAAGTGGAACCCAAGGCTTATGAAACGGGTTTGTCCCGACTTACGTGTCTATTAATAATTTGATATATCCTTTCAACAAAATTTCTCTCTACCATGATATTTTGTTTATTTTTCTCATCTTTGGTGTAATCTAGATTATTGTTTATTTTCATAATGAAATTTTAATTTTAGTTATACTATGATGGTCTTACTTTCGAGTATAGCCTATCATGTGAAAGAAGTATCTACTTAATGAAGTTATATTATAATTCACTAACGTATGAAATAAATGCATTGACGTTGAATTACACGGTTGATAATAAGAATAATAGTGCAAGTTTAGATCCGCACCGGGATTGATTTTTCTCAATTTTTTAAAATTTTTTTAGGTGGAAGATTTAAGAAGTTGAGATTAGGGTCCCATGTCCGCCATAAAACCGGGGATATAACATTATAACCCGTTAGATGATAAAGCAGATGATTGACCATCTACTGATATATATATATATATATATATATATATATATATATATATATATGAAATTATTTCTGTCCAAAATGATTAAGCAAATTGTGTAGTCATCAACCTCAATAATTTTTCCTTCTTTTTTTAAATCATCAAAAAAAGGAAAGATAAAACAGTCAACGGCAATCAGCATCAACTAGAGAATTTTAAAAAATAAAAATAAAATAAACCTCTTGTATGATTAAATTTTGGGCAAGAATAGCAGGAAATAATAATTAATTTTAGATGGAGAATAATTAAAAATAGTATTGGGAAAAAGTAAATAATTAAGTAGGTGTAAGTTCATGTGATGGGCGTGGATTTCTGTATTTTTTTTAATTTCGTGTGCCGTCTATATGGAAAACCAGGAATGATTTAGTTGGTGGTCAATCCTTTTAATTAAAATAAATTTTATTTCTTATTAGATTAATAATATTGTATTAAATTAATTTATGAAAAGATAACATCCTATATAATTCAATTAAAAATTGTCCGAAAAATTTTGATATCTTTTATGTTTATTAATTTATGAAAGATAACATCCTATATAATTCAATTAAAAATTGTCCGAAATTTTGATATCTTTTATATATTGAATTCTTAACGTACTATTTTATATTTAGACCCTGTTATATTTAGTTTTTACTTATGTCTCTATTTGAGAATTAGCTATTAATTGTTATTTGATTGGATTAACTATTTGTATTAATTGTTTATATTTACTTGTTTTAGAAAAAAATATTTGGTAGAATTATCTGTTTCTAAAAAATGTGAGAAAAAAACTAATATATAAAAGTCAATCCAAAAAGCTATTGAAGTTAACTTTTTGAAAATAATTTTTCGAAGGTAAAAAGTTATTATAAAAAGTCAACTTATCAAACAACTTAAATAATTTTTTGACTAAGTCAAAAAGTCAAAATTCACTCAAAAATCATTTTTTTTGTCAAAAAGTCATTGAAAAGGTCATTTGTCAAACATGGTCTTAGTCTTTACAGGTGCTTATAACTTTTTATAAGTAACTTTACAAGTATTTTATACCTTTTTACATCTCCTTATAACTTTGGTTACATCTGCTTATAATCTTATAACTTTTTATAATTAAATAAAACGGGATATTACTTTTATTTTAATAAGAAAAAAATAAAAAGTAAGTAGGTGCATGCATTATTTGGGAGTTATTGGAGGAGAGAGAAGTGAAGAAAACAAGAAGCAGGTGTTGGCAGCAAAGGCAGGATTCTTGGTCTGCAGATTTGCCAACCATATCAATATTAATATGTATATATATGTGCATGTATGTGATGAAGATGAAGATGAAGATGAAGATGAAGATCTGTAAGAAGGGCGTGCATGTGCCATTTAATTGCTGTTGAAGCCAACACATGCCCCCTCTCTTTTCTGCTACTCAATTCTTCGTCTTATTTATGGTCCGAATACTATTTATAATCTGGACAGTGACGATATATATACTTTTATTAACAATAACGCCCTGTCTTTGCCTTCAAAAACAGGGAAAATTATTGGTCTTATCCTGCTGTACGAGTACAACCTATGAATCCATTCGTTGGACTGTCATTTTTCCAATTCTGTTCTTTCATCTAAAACAAACTACAAAAGTTGGTAACATCAATAACTTTGAGTTTACGATAAATAATTTTTATTCTTCTTTGTTTTCAATTTGATTTACATGGGTTGTATATGGGACAAAATAATTGAGGGATCAAACAAGACCCGTTAAAAAAATTAATCGCTTATCTTAAAATCGTCAACTTATAAAATAGTTAATTATTTCGAAATTTTAAAGAAAAACAAACTGTAGAAATAATATTATTGAAATTATGCTAATTGTTAATTTTATTCTCCATATTATTGGGAAAAAAGATCATATATGAATTAAGATGAGCATAAATAAATCAAGCATGTGCATTAAATTATTTCAGAAATGAAACTATTTCTACCACTATTAGTATAACATGCATCTTCCTTATTATGTGGGAGTTTTCCTTTTTTTTTTAAAGAAAAAATACTCAGATTCAATGATTTGTCTTAATGATGTCCAAGTTGCTATAAATTAATCAGCCTAATTGATCAGTGTTAAGTCTTTGGGGAACCATCATGATTTAGGAAATGACCTCAAAATTTAATTGGAAATTGGATTTTCAACAAATGCTCGTGGTCCATCTCATTTTTTTCCGGTTATTAATAAGCTAACGGTTTAAATTTAAGATATAATCATGATATTTATACTCTAACATGCCTCCTAATTTGAGGTAAAATTAATTATAATGTTTCTCTCCAAATCCCGTTTCCCCCTCCCTTTTGAGGTAAAATGAGGCTCAAAAATTAGGTGATATATAGTAGAATTTAGATATACACTTCATATAGTAGTCCCCGAAAACATTTTCAGTTAAACTGACTTACATTCATAGCATTTCCCTAATTAATATACGTTGTTTTACAATGTGTATAAAACATTACAATTTGAATGAATTACATTTTAATTTGAAATGGATTTAAAGCATATTCTCTATAGAGAGTTTTAAATTTTCAGGGCATCAAGATTTCTACGTCCTTGAGCATAATTTTGATAGAAGATCTCCATGTACTCGTATTTGTTGAACTTCCTGTATTGTTGGGGTCTATCGGCGCTAATCAGTTCACTCGCAGGTCCAATTTCATTCTTGTCTTCTGGGGTGCAGAATGCCACCACTGATACTCTGTCTTTGTCAGGGTTCGTCACTACTCGATGTGTCACACTCTTGAATACACCATTAGCCATTACCTGCAATAAGCATAGCAAGAATATGCGATCAATTTAAGTTGCTTTGAAATCAAACTTGATGGGATTTTGTTTTTCAATCGAATTATGTCATGTTCTATTTAGTTTTAGCTTACAACCTTACACATTCTTACAATTACTTACATTTCTTTACACATTTTTATAACTAACTTTACAACTATTTTACAACTCCTTATAATTACTTACAACTCCTTACACTTTTCCTCACAACTTCTTACAGTCTTACAACTCTTTACGAGATAAATGGAATAAGGAATCAGCAGATCGAGTTGATTCAACTGTTCTAGTAAGCATGAGCATGATTGGGATCACCTTAATGTAAATTGTCTAAGGCTAGGTCGGTAACACTAACTTTTTGACAGATAAATGGAATAAGGAATCAACGGATCGAGTTGATTCAACTGTTCTACTAAGCATGAGCATGATTGGGATCACCTTAATGTAAATTGTCTAAGGCTAGGTCAGTAACACTAACTTTTTGGTAGTTGAAATTGTTCAAGTAACCAATTCAACCAAAAGCGTAATAAGTTGATGATTAAAAGTTTAGAAATAGGTTTATACTTTAATACGCATCCTCAAGTGAATGCCTTTTGGGCTAAAAGCGTATCTTATGCAGTAATCAATACAGCGATTGCTTAAATTTAAACCTGAGATGTCTTATTATAAAAGATTCTAATATCATATTCAAAAGTCAATATAAATAAGAGGCTAAGTTGATGGTTGAAAGTTCAAGGTCAAATAGTAGGTTTATACTCTTGCAAGAATTTGGTTATATCTAGTGTCGGTAAGGTTTGCTAGGTTAATAACACATAGCCCAAACTATTAAATGAATCACTTAATAGGTCTAGTTTTTGTACCTCTCCAAAGTCGCCAAGGTTGATAAACAGAGCTCCTGGGATGACGGGAACCTTGTACCATTGATCATCCCTCTGAATTTGGAGGCCCTCCACCTGCTTCTCCGCCAGGACAACTGCCATCATCACTATTCCATCGGAATGTGGTCGGACCCCGAGGACGCGATCAGGGCACCGGCAACGGGGATTAATGCCGAACCTTCCTATGATAGGTCCTTGTTTCCCTATGTACTTTAAGAAGCAGTCCTCCTCCAAGTCCAAAGACCTTGCCATTGCCTTACAAATACCCTCATTAATGGTTGTTATTCTCTTTGTGTACTCTTGTACTACTTCCCTGCCAAGATTTGGAAACCTAAATTCTCTGTGTACTCTTGTACTATGTTTTTGACTTAATTCAAATATATGAGAAATCTAAAAATAATAAAAATCGAAATATATATCAAACTGTCACGTTAAAATTTGAAAATTTTGAAGAAAGAAAAATCGGATATTCATACCAAATTAATTTCCTCCATGCTATATTGAAAATGTATAATCGAGTTAGACTACACAAGATTTTGCTTGTATTAATTTTTTTTTTTTTGGATCCAAAGATGGAAAGGTATTATATCTATCAACGCAGTCGAATGTATCATCTGATATCCGGGCAATAAAATGCTGTCTGAGAAATCAGAATCCCATCATCTACCCTCGAAGCATAAAGGACGTCAGTGCAGTGGGGGCTTCTTTACTGTATTTTGACCTAATTATGCAGTCAAAATTACCTAAATTTGTGGGGGCTTTCAGGCCAGAATTGGAGCTTGCGGTTTTCCTCAGGGTAAAGTGTGAGAAACAACCGATCATTCCAGCCGACGCTTTGATTCCCAGCATAAACTCCGTCGTTCCCGTAGCCATGGAAGACATCATCTGCAGCAGAATACTTGAGCTTCTCCTCCAATGGAAGTGCAAAAATTTCTTAGAAACTTCAATTATCTCTTCTAGGAATGACCTCT
Source organism: Talinum fruticosum (assembly GCA_021018815.1). Taxonomy (NCBI): domain Eukaryota; kingdom Viridiplantae; phylum Streptophyta; class Magnoliopsida; order Caryophyllales; family Talinaceae; genus Talinum; species Talinum fruticosum. The sequence goes on along the minus strand of JAITYX010000036.1, from coordinate 2,701,106 downwards.
CGATCCCATGGTTTATAAGCTGGTACGTTCAATGACCTCAAAGTCAGACTTTACGAGTTAAGTTAACTGACACCCAAAGACGTGTAGACATACCTGAAAGCAACCCCAGTTGGAGAGAGCTGACTTGAGCTTGGCAAGTTGATGATGATCTGAGGAAGAGAGGAGAGAAAAATCAATGAGCAAAGTATCCCTCCAGAGCTCATGAGGGGCATCAATGGCTTCAGGGATGCCATCTTTCTGGAAATACTTGTGAGGGACCCGATCCCCTCTTTGAGATATCTCTTGAACGAGCTTTCTTGACAACTCTTCCTTTGACAGAGGAGTTGGTCCACCCATTTCATTACTCGCATGGGAACAATATAGCTGCCTTCCCCAATTATATATATTTCATTTATTGCCATAATTATTTAAATTGTATGGGCTTCCTTTTGACTTCAGTTTCTCATTTAAGTACTTTATTTCTTCATTTCTTTAGAAAAAATAAAAGGATTTACACTCTATATGAATATATATTGAGAGGTCTCTCCAAAAAAAGTATATATGTGTTGAAGTCAAATTGGAATTATCAATTTTTAGAGCATCCTATTTTGAATGATACCATTGTGGCCTTAAAAGTTGTGAATTGCAGTATGTCAAGAAAAAGAAGTGATTATTGATAAGACAATAATTATATTGTGAATAGCTTATGATTGTATTATCTGAGAAATTCGGACTGGATTGAAACGAAGAGACACATTCCATACAACAATCTTTACTACGGTTCTAATTTTTATAGAGTTTTAGGAGATTCGGATATAGACGACATTACTCCTTTTTTTAGATGGGTAATTAAACACACCGCCTAAGAATAACATAACTCTAATTTTTACGTGGAAACCAATCATCTTACCACTAAACTAACACAAAGGGTATCAAATACATTTTCGATCCAAAAGACCAAAAAAAATTTAGAAGCCATTTCGTTGGGTTAAAATCTGTTGAAATTTATGCCCATATTTAATTTTATATATATATACAAATTGGGCCTCATGCTGATCCAGTTTACGGCCCAACTCGTGGTCCTCCAAAAGCATCTCCTCCTAACTGCTGATGTTAATCACTGTCCTATTCCTAATTTTTATTTCGATTTTAATTGAAAAGTCAATGGAGTTTGTGCTTGTACAATTCAGTTTCTAAACCTTTATTTTCATTTTTTGGATTGAGCCTTTTCATATCTCAATATATTTTAAATTATGTTAGTGTATATTTAAAATTATTAAATTTCGAACTTATTCAAAAAAATTATTTAGTCTCGAACCTCTTATAGAACTTTTTTTTTATGTTTGTGGCCTCTTACTAGAACTTCCTATGACATAGTAAACCTGGCAACTAGGTTAGTTTTGAGGTGGATTAGTTTCGGCCGGGTTATCTTCAGGTCATTAAGATTCGGTTGAGCTTTGATTTTGCTCGGTTCGTTTTCGGTTGGATTGACTTCGAGTCGGTTGAGTTTTAATTCAATAGGCTTGTCTTGCAAAAAAATAAAAAGCTTTAGTAGAAAATATTCAGGTCGGATTTAGGTAACCGATTTAACTTTTTATATTTCGGGTCATATACTATAAATTGCACACCGATTTATTAAATACATGAATTATGAATTATTGATGATATGTGATTATGTTTATGATGATATTTTCAAATAGCCAATGATTTGTAAAATAAAAAAATTAATTTTGTTATACACTAGAATGACGTGACCAATGGGTTACTAAAAATAGGTTGAAAAAGGTGAAGGAAAAGAACAGAAAATGTGTTCGTCCTCATTTTTGTTTATTAGAAGAATACATGATCAACACTAGTTTTGAAAATTAAGGTGATGGTTAACCATGGTTAAATACTAGAGGGGAAGAAAATAGAGCATATATAATTAATTCTTTTTTTTTTTTTTTGTTTGGAGAACAGCATATAATTAATTCATGAATTGTTTTCAAATTCATAACATAAAACCTCTTTTTCAATTTTCTCTCTTAAAATTGCAATTTAGAGACCAACTCCATCCCAAAATCTACGCAAATAAATAGTATTTCATGGATCTATAACTACAATATCATATAAAACTATGTAAAAATTCTCTTAAAATATATAAATCAAACCAAGGGTGAACGTCTTGGATCAAGACTCTTACGTCGCCGCCGGGTAGTGGTGGCCGCAGCCTTGTCGGCCTCGCATTTGCTGGTGACAGTCGGGTCCTCCACCATGCCAGCCACCTCTTGGTCACCGGATTCCTCAGCTTGAACCAAAAATGCATTTGCATAATCTTCAATATCATTCAAAGCCCTACTCCTCTTCTGCTCTTCAGTGGCAATATTAATATCAATAATAATATTACCACCATCAATAAAATTATTATGAATATTATTGCCCATGATATTGTTGAATTTCTTTGGCCTGCCTCTCCTTCTCTGAAAATCAGTTTGCCCCTCCATCTTAAATAATTTTTTGAAGGGGAAAAAATTTATTTTAATGTGCTTAGATGGAATATTGTGCTTGAAAAACATAGTAAATTAGCTTTTGCAGAAGAGCTGGCTTTCATATGATATTAAAGGAAATGGAGTTTTTTTTAATGGTTGGCTAAATTAAGAATTTCCTCTTTTCTTTTTCTTTTCTTTTTGGGATAAATGTCTTCTCTTTTTTTTTTTTTTTTTTTACTTGGAGTAATGGAAAATAATCAAATAAAGAAATAAATGGAAAGAGAAAAGAGCAGTATGTCTTGTATATTAGAGGTAAATTTCGCTCTTTTTAGTGTAAAAATGACTTCACCAACGCCACTGCTATAGCTACAAAAGGGAGGAAACAATTATTCAAAAAAATAAAAATTGGGGTGCTATATGTATTAATTATTTCGAGTCCCTTTCTGGCTTTCTTGTGTTTGAATATAGGAGCTGAGTATAGAATATTTACTTAAAATTCTTTGATCGTCTTTCTCTGATGAAGAGGCGAAAGGTAATCAACTTAAATTCGGGATAGCAGGGTTTCGTCAAACAGTAAGAAGTTGGGTCAACTATTCAATCCAATGATATTGAGCACGTTTCTCGTCTGTTCTCGAGAAAACGAGTTTATATGCTAAAATAATGTTAATTATGTAGATCTCTTTATTAGAGAATGCAATATATGTAAATATTTGAAATTTTTTTAAATGATCTCACTGTACCTTAAAAGGATGTGCAACAATTGCCAACAAAGGGCATTTCGTACCTTACTAGTTTACTTTTCTTGACCGTCTTCATTGTTGAAAGGGAATGTATTCATAAGTAGCTATTTGAAGTAATTAGATTAATAACTGGGCTGCTCTTATTATGTGGTCATCTCATTGGATTGGCATGACTATCTTATTGTGTCAAGAATAAACATTACAATAGATCATTTGATCCAGGATAAGGTCAGGTTAACTCGGAATCATATCATATTCAAATTGATAGAATTTGGTTCTAGTTCGGTTTCAAGTAAGGTTATTTTCGGTATAAAGAAGTAGGAGCTTCAAAACATGTAGTTTAGGGGTTCACTTCTTGCGGAACTTGTACTTTGTTCCGCCTATTAGATGGACGTGAGAAAACTCCTTTATAATTCTAATGTTTTGGTGTGGTATATGAGCAGGAAGAGAATAAGAGTCTCGTCTCATCTATCACTGGAGTTAAAGGCTCTCCTCTAAGAACTTTTACTTGAATTGCGGTAGACAAAGCATAATGCTTCTCACATTAGTGATCCAATTGGGTTGATTATATTAGGTCGGTTAATATTTTTCCAATAAGCTCATCTTACGAAATAGAACAACTTTGATGTAAAATGTTCAGATTAGATTCAATTATGTTGGAGTCATTTTTACTTCAATTCAATTTTAGACTAATTACTTTAGATATCGGTTCCATTATGAATTTAGATAATCCGACATGGAATCATGGGATCAATTGTCTAAAGACATTTGTAGTCAAGGAAATAACTCTGTGGCTCAACTCAAGGCCCTCTCTAGCTAAAGCACCTTCACCCCTCACATAGTCATAAGCAAGCAAGAAAGGGAATGGTTTCCTTGGAAAGTCATGAGCTGACCAGCACAAAACAAATTTTGACAGAAGTAGCAAACCCGTGATGAATTCATCACAGATATTGATCTTCAATCTGTAATCTTATGAATCAAACCAAAGAGGACTAACGTAATTTTTTAACAATTAGAAGAAGTAAATAAAACCCTTCTACTCAAATTATCTAATCACATAAAAATAAAAATAAAAAGCTTTTTAGTAATTATATGTCTATTCTATTACATTTTTTTCTTCTTTGGGACTAAAATACATTATCATTTAGTTTTCTTGATGTAAGAAAATATATTATGGATTAGTTTTATGTTTTTTTCCTAAAAAGAAAAAAAGCATAATGTATTAGAAATAATATTGTTAAAGTCGTTTTCGGCAAAATAAGTTGTTTGAGTAACATATAACTTGTTGTTTAGCAGATGGTTGTTTAGGTAGCAGATAATCGTTATATTTTAACCGTTAGCAGACAGATGTTCAAGTAACTAGTTGAAGAAAATGTATTCGGTAAATTTAACAGTTGAGTTATTTTATTATTGTAATTGACATAAAAGGATATAAATAATTTACCAAACATGAATTAATAGAGGGATATTTTTGACAAACGAAATAAAACACTACTCTTAAATAGAAAAAGCTAATATTCTTAACATTTCGAAATGATACTTAAAACACTATAAGTTACTGCAAACATTACTTAAAATAATACATTATCAAACACTAATATTTAGTTAGTCGAACTTTAAAACACCAAATAATACTTCAAACACTGTTGACAAATAAAACTAAAAGTCCATCTTATTTTACTCAAATATAATTGTATGTCAAGTAGCAAAGGTGTCGAATTTTTTAAAATTTTAAAAATTATTGCAAAAAACTTGTGTTCCTAACCCATTCCTTGGTCCTCATATGTGCCAAAAAGACAGTTTAAGAATAGATTTTTAAAATTTTTTTTGCCAGCCTTGCAAATCATGATTGAAGAAAATTGATTAAAAAAACGAATGATTGGAAAAAATAAATGTATTATATTTATTGTAATAATAATTATTTCATTTAACCTAATCTAGAATTCAAATGTACTCACAAGTAAATATAACCCTCTGTGGAGAAGCCAAACATGCTTTCATCGAACATAAATAAAAAAAGAAACAACCAAACGTTAATCCACCTTCATTTGGGAGCTTGAAAGGAGGTCAAACTCAGGCAGAGGAGTTACATTACAGCCCAGAAAATGGCGGAAGAGCTGCAATCAAAGGCAGTTGAAGAGATAGCTAAAAGCAACAATGGTGAAATCCCAGAAAAGTTCATCCACAAAAATGGATACCCACAAGCCAAACTTGACTCTGTTCCATGGATGGATAATCTCATCATCGATTTCTCTCTTCTCACTTCTTCTTCTTCCCCTGAATCACAGGCTGAACTGGGCAAGCTTCGATTAGCTCTAAGCCAGTGGGGTTGTTTTCAGGTTCAGTTTATGCTGCTCAAATATATCAAACCTCACTTTTTAAATTTGAGAACTATAAATGCTTTGTGCATCTTAATCAACTCTTATGATTAGTTCTTTGATTGATTTGGTGGGTTATTATTCTTATTAAATTTGTGCTTATGGGTTAGCTAGCTACCTAAGACATTTTTGGTTTTCGAGTTCGTAGAAAGGATTAAAGCAAGCAAGTTAATGCATTATTCGGCAATATATTTGCTCATTTGTTTCGTTATATAGCTCAGATGAATCATAGAGTAGTATAACACAGATTTTCCCTCACAAGAGGAATAATCCTCGATCAAACAATTTCTGTCATCTCAGGCTATAAATCATGGAATAACAAGCACATTTCTGGACAAGGTGCGTGAAGTTACAAAGCAATTCTTCTCACTTCCTCTGGAACGGAAGCAAAAATATTCCCGAGCCGTCCATGGTTGGGATGGTTATGGGAATGACACAATTTTTCCGAGCATCAAACGCTGGATTGGAATGATCGCCTTTTCCTTACCCTTTACCCGGAAGATCAACGCAAGCTCCAGTATTGGCCTGATGAGCCCCTTGAGTTTAGGTATATACTCAACATCAGCACAACATTAATTCTCTTTAATTAACTTCTTTGGAAATGTTGGAGGGTTGATAAGAAAATAATAAGCACTCCTGAGTCACATAAAGTGCTAAAAGGCCATGACGCCATTTTAGTATTGAGGTTTTCTAAGCATGGTGTGATTGAACTTTGGCAGGGATGTTATGCATGAATGCACCATAAAGCTTAAGATGCTGTTTGAACTTCTGTTGAAGATGATGGCGCATTCCTTGAACTTAGAGGAAGATTGTTTCCTGAAAGCGAACGGAGATGTGGAAAAACTGTATGTGAGATTCAATTACTACCCACCTTGTTGGAACCCCGAAAATGTTCTGGGTGCCAAAGCTCATGCCGATGGAGGAACTGTTACAGTGCTTCTGCAGGACAAGGAGGTGGAAGGCCTCCAAGTGCTCAAAGATGATCATTGGTTCAGGGTGCCAACAATTCCTGATGCGTTGTTCATCAATGTTGGGGACATGTTAGAGGTAATTGACATCTTTCGTTTGTCATCCAGGTCAATGATCATGTTACATGAGGAATTATATATGTTTTAATGTTTCAATTCTGAGCCCCTTACTTCCTTTCTCCTTTTCGTTAAGATAATCAGCAATGGCATACTGAAAAGTCCAGTGCATAGAGTGGTGACCAACTCAGAAAGGGACAGGATTTCAGTGGCTATGTTCTTACCCCCTAACCCAGAGAGAGAGATTGGACCATTAGCCGAGCTAATTTCGCCTGATCGACCCCAGATGTACAAGAGAGTGGGAGTGAAGCATTATGAGAACATATTCTTCGAGTACACCCTGCTTGGTCAGAGACCCTTGAATGCTGTCAAACTGTAAGACTATAGTCATCAGCACTTGTATTGTTTTGAAATCGCGTTTTGAATAAGAAAATTCTCTGTATTTTCCTTTGGCTGAAAAGTATCAAACTGAACGAAAACTTTGAGGAAACGGTTTTGAATTTTCTGAATAAGATTGCATTGGCAGATTTGTATTTGATGAATCATCTAATCTCTTGATTGATTCTTTCAAGTTGCCAAATGGCACTGGCACAATTGAAACAGCTCCCACTCTCACATGAGCGGGTCTGGAAAGATTTACATGTAGGTAACTTTTGTTTTATCCCTACATGTACGTAATTTTACTTGTGCCGATTGGCATAGTGTTAATTCCGAGATACCCACATTTCTGGAATAACAATGATATTTATTTTTTAATTACCATGAAAAATATTTAGTGACTCCAAAATTAGATGCTAACTATTTTTTGGTGTTAATGTCCTTGAGTGTCCACTTGTCAAAAACACACTCCAAAATTAGATGCTAAACCATAAATAGTGAGTTTCTATAATTCAAGATATATAAGAAAAGAAGAAAGAGTTAGAAATATGAACATCACCATCTACTTAGTTGAGCTTCTTTTCTTATTGTTGTAATTTTCATGCATAAACATAAGTGTGTATTAAACATGTTTAAATCTTTGTGGAATCAAGATTTTCTTGAGATTTTGAAATATGCTAGTGATATATATATATATATATATATATATATATATATATATATATATATATATATATATATATATAAACAGACAATTTGTGGAATTGCAATTTGTCAATCAAATGTGCAATTTGCCAATCAAATGATGGACACAGGTGCCATTTTGTCAAAAAAGCAACTATGCAAGGATTTGTCAAATAGCAATAGTAGAATCCACGTGATGCTTTTATAATGAATTTTACTATTCATCAATCAAAACACTATTCACTCAAAGTTTTTGTCGGAGAATCTTTGCTCCTGTTCAAGCTTTCTACCCGGCAAGAACTATTCAAGATAAGATGGTCACTATTCATACTTTTGATCAAATCAAGACTATTCCAATAATTCGGTATTGTCGGATGATATTTTCAAGATCAAGATTCCATTACAATCAAGACTCTCAACCGTCCAAGTGTGCGACGTCTATTCATTTTTGTTTGCTATAAATATGTATTCATTTCTCATTTGGAAGGCATCAATCACTTAGCATCGCAAAAATCACTTGCCTTCTCTTGTAATCCCCTATTCCCAAAACACTCATAGTATCCAACCTCTCTCCGAGAGCTTTATCCAATCCTTGTATCAATTTTCAATTATCAATCAAAGTAAGTTTTGATTCATTATCTTCTTCTATATTTCAATTACTTTTATTGTTTTCAATCGCTTCGTTTTCATCTTTTGTTTTGAAAGATTTAATTTGTTAAATTAATTTGTCACCCTGCTTTCCCTGCTACTCAACCACAAATAGTACCCCGAGCTTCGTCCCCGAGCTCTAGTCCGGTCCTGTCCCTAATTGGTATCGAGCCAAGTCTGTCTATTTTGTTGTTGCACCGTAAGGCCCAGCGTTGGTCGGCCATTGGTCAGCCCCATGTTATCCGTTGGTCAGCCGTGTGAGGTGGTCCCGGTAGAGGGTGGTCCCGGTAGTGTGTGTGCGTAATTATCGACGGAATAGTCAAGCTTAAGCTATGATGGCCTCTTGGTTACGAGATCATCTAGGTTTAGGAAGTAGCAAGAGTATTAATGTGGTCAATAGCAGAGAAGTTAGCTACCAAGTTGATTTCTCAAATTGGTCTATTCCAAAGCAAAAGATAGAAACCATCTATCAAATAGGCAAGTTTGATTTCAATACTGCTTTTTCAATTAAAGATCATGAAGAAACCTTCAGCTTAGACGAAGAATTTCAAACTATTAAATTATTATCCAATATTTCTATCAACAAATATAAAGAAAAATATAGATACATTCATTTTGGTATGATTCAAATAGCACTCAAGCCTTTAACAAGAGTAGGATTAGATTGTCCTATATTCATGGCATTAAGAGACAATAGATTAATTAGATATCAAGATTCTTTATTAGCTATGATTCAAACCAATACATGTAATGGTCCAATTTATTTCAATGGTTGTCCTAATTTCTCAGTAGATCTAAATGATCCCTGGATCATGGACACATTAATTTTAGATATTCATATGCAAAATGATTCAAAAGTATTATTTAGAGAATTATCAAGAAACTTCGCTATTACTTATAGAGTATATTTCAAATTATTATCTTCTCAATTAAATCCAAAATGTTTATTAAAGCCATCTTTAGATGAAACAATATTATTAAAAATTGAATCGGATAATACTTCAAGCTTTACTCCTAAATTATTAAAATGGAATGAGATAACTATTCCGCAAGAATTCATTATTCAAAATATTAAGCCTCCTAGGTATTGCTCAAAAAAATATTCAACAAGTTATTGAAGAGCTCGACGGTAGAATATTAATAAGATTTAATTCTATTAATAAAAGATCTTCTTCTTCAAGACTTTCAGAGAAAAGAGATCTTCCCGGATCTTCCTTCTCTATGCCTTCAAGAACTACTAATTATGATTATTTAAAAGATAATCAAGTTGATGATTCAATTCCTTCTTCCTCAAAGATTTATTATAAATCTCCAATTGCTGAGCCGATTGATGAAACTAGTTCATCAATAGGTTCCCCTACTCATTCAGTTATGCAACCTCCTTCTTATTCCTCTATTAATGTTATTACAGAACCCTTTACAATAGATAAAGATTATTTAAGAAGAGATTTTGATTCAATAAAAAACAGAGATAGAAAGCAATGGTTTTTATCTCATTTCGATCTCAAAGCTCAAGCATTCATTAGGCAGGAATGGTACTCATTAATGGAAAGATTAGGATGTAATATTCTATTCTTTACATGGTGGACCATCTTTGCTCAAGAACATAAATTACCAGATTCGCATGGTATTAAAAAAATTAATACTAATATAGATCTTAGTAAAAAATGGACTTTAAAAAATGGAGAAATTGTAGTATCAATAACTCCTCCTTTGCAAGAGATTTTGATCCCTACGGATCAAGGTCATATTCCAGCCTCTCCTTTTAAAGTAGGAAGAAATAATCCAGATAACTCTCAAGTAGAGTTAGACGATATTAAAAAGATTTATTATCAAAATAATTACACTAATGAAGTATTGCATACGAGTCTCTCAACATGTTAATATGGTTTCAACTCAAATTGAAGCAATATCTAAGAAAGAAGATATTGATCAATTATCCAAAAAATTAGAAAATCTAAACTTAAATAGAGATTCAAAGAAACCAATATTTCTCAATGATATTTCCTCCCCTCTTATTAAGTTTAATAAGAACAAAAAATTAGAAATTCCAAATAGCCCATTAATTAAAAGAATTGATGAAAAACTTAATCAAGCATCTAGTTCAAGTAACACTCTTAATGTTTTAGATATTTCTCAAGAAGAACAAGAAGCAACCAATATAAATAAAATCTCAAATAAAAAAGAATTTCCTTATTATTCCGAAGTACCCCTCCGGATCTTCAACTGGAATCAATTAAAACAATAGTTACGAAGCCTTTGATGGTAGATCCATCTATGAATGGAATCTAGATGGAAAATCCGAGCACGAGGCATTAATTATTCTCCATAGGATGATGATGGCCTATGCTGCCTATACATCAAAAGGAGCTCCGGAAATTCAAGCTTTTGATTTATTAATTTCGAGGCTTCACCGGGTCACTTGAAGTCTTGGTGGGAAAACTACATGATAGACGAAGAACGTCCGAGTATTAAAAATCACAAAGAAGTTGTTTACACACTAGTCCATACAATAGTTGTTAATCTTCTAGGAACTCCAAAAGATATGTTAAGTGGTCAAGAAATCCTCCTAACAAATCTAAGATGCTCCGGACTAGAAGATTACAATTGGTATAAAGATATATATTTTTCTTATTTATTAAAAAGACAAGATTGTCGTCAGTCCTATTGGAAAGAAAAATTTATTTCGGGATTACCAAATCTATTCTCTCATAGAATATTCAATAAATTAAAAGATGTCACAGGGCAAGATCCAATTCCATATGATCAAATTACGTTTGGTCAATTGTTAGGATTCATTAAAAAGGAAGGTATTTCTTTATGTAATGAATTAAAATTACAAGCTAGATATTCAACGGATAAAGCAGCCACAAGAAAGGAGTTAGGATCCTTTTGCGAAGCTTTTGTATTCCACAACCAATTGCACCATCCGTGCAAAAAGAAAAGCCAATCAAGCAAATAAAAAGAAACAATTCAACCGTAATACTAATAATAAAACAAATACAGCTCCCAAGAAAAATACTCCAAATAAAAAGATTACTAATAAAGCTACCTGTTTTAAGTGTGGCAAGCCAAGACACTATGCGAAGAATTGCAAAATAAAAGAGAAATTAAATGAAATTTGTGAAGAAAATCAAGAAATAAAAGAAAAATTATTTCTTTATTTGAACTCAAAGATACTCCAGTTAATTCGGATAATTCATCTTCGACTCGAAGACAATAATCTTTATGAGTTAGATAGTGATTCAAGTAATTATTCATCAGGAAATGAGTCTTCGAGAATATGTTATAAATGTATTAATATGATCAATACTACTAAAGATGAAAAAGAATTTTTATTAGACTTAATTGAACAAATTCAAGATCCTGAATTAAAAAGAGAATATTTAGAAAAACTCAAAGGCATGTTAATTAAAGAAGATTTATTAAAAACCTCTCCTCCAGGATTAAGTATCAATAAAATATTTGAAAAATATGATACTCCAAATATTTTAAAGGTTGTTAATATTAAAGATTTAAAAATGGAAATTAATAACCTTAAAGAACAAATTAAAGAAATTAATCAAAACTTATGTTCACTTCGGACTAAAGATCTAGAGTTAGAAACAAAACTATCATTAATAAAAAATAAATCAAGTAATCCAATTATTAATGAAGACACTGCCAATACTTCTAATCAACTATTCATTTCAACAATTAATCATATAAATTATCAAAAATGGTATATCCATATTACCTTAAAAATTAATGATGATTTTGAATTTAATACAATTGCTCTGCTAGATAGCGGTGCAGATCAAAATTGTATTAGAGAAGGTCTAATTCCATCTATATATTATGAAAAGACTAAAGAAAGACTCCATAGTGCCAATGGAATGGCATTACAAATTAAATATAAATTATCAAATGTTTATATTTGTAATCAAGGTTATTGCTTTAAAAATATTTTTATTCTTGTAAAAGATATAGGTCAAGAAGTCATATTAGGTGCTCCATTCATTACCCAGATTTATCCCTTTCAAGTTGATCAAATTGGTATTCATACACAAATTTATGAAAAATGTATTTCATTCAAATTTATATCTTCCATACTTTCAAAAGATTTATCTTTTAAAAAGCATTCTTTTATTAATATGTTTCTTAATAAAGATTCTTTCTTTTCAGCTATGAGTCAAGACAAAGAAAGAAAATTTCAAACTCCTAACCATTACGTGATCAAGCCTATTACTCCATCTCAAATTTCAATTCCAACAACCAATACTTTTCAAGTTCTACAAAAACAAGATTTTCCTCCTCTTTCGTATGCACAAGTTTCTTCAAAATTTCAAAAACCATCAATTTTGAGTCCTTCTTTTGATTCCAAATATTTTTCAAAACTAGATAAAGAACATGTTGCTTACACTAAATTCGAGACAACCGCAAAATCTTTCTACACTCAATGAATTAGTCAAAAATACATTTATACCTGAATGTTTCTTTATTCATGATAACTCTCTCAAAACTAGAACTTTTTATGAATTCATTCTAGTAGATTCAAAATCTGCTCTTATTGAGCACGTTCCAGACAAAACCAATAAAAATCAAATTGCTTATTCCAAGTTACGTATCCTCAAAATTCTCACTATTAAAGAATTTGGTGACAAATATAGTATCAAATCCTTTTCCCAACCATTCAACCCACCAGGTTATAATTATGTTGATTATGAAAAAGCTCGGTACAACACATTTTTCTACGAGACCATTCAATCATTCTTGGTTTATATGTTTTGATAGAAAAGCGATATTCAATTCCCCATCTGGTTTTATGAATGGTGGATAACCATGGGGTCTCTTTAAGATATCCGGCTCGAAGAGGTACAAAAACACTTCGTCGGTTACTCAAATACCTCAACTAGCAGTCCGGACCTTAAAGAAATCCTATTCCATAAGAAATATGGATTCCCATGGATCCTTTGTTGGTCATTCTCAATCACTCAATATTACAAACCTCCAAGCATCTTATTCATTGGTCCGCGAGTTCAAGATTAAATGGTGGAAAAATTCAATTTCAAAACCGCTTTGGGAATAAAGACAGCCCCACCAACTCAACCAGGACCCCTACTCCACAAAAGAAAGAGACAAATTCAAAAGGTAAAGAAAAGATTCAAGAAGAAGAGATACAACTACTTAAGAAAGAAATTATGTTACTTAAAGCGAGCACCAACAATCTGCTTCTCAAAGAACCAAGTAATGGTTCGATGATGAAATTCAATCGACTATGATCCTTTTGATGGGCCATGTGCCCAGGATCCATATGATGTTTAGCCCATAAAGGGATTCAAAAAAAAAATTTATTATTTTTCTCTAACGTTTTTATGCAGGTCTTTCACAATTTTGCTTCGGTGAAATTCCTTATTTCACCTCTCAAAATGCCCTGGAAAGGAAGTGGATGTTACTATGCGAGGACTATTCACTTACTATTCGGAGACACTTGTTTCAAGAGACAATTTGTGGAATTGCAATTTGCCAATCAAATGATGCACGCAGATGCCATTTTGTCAAAAAAGCAACTATGCAAGGATTTGTCAAATAGCAATAGTAGAATCCACGTGATGCTTTTATAATGAATTTTACTATTCATCAATCAAAACACTATTCACTCAAAGTTTTTGTCGGAGAATCTTTGCTCCTGTTCAAGCTTTCTACCTGGCAAGAACTATTCAAGATAAGATGGTCACTATTCATACTTTTGATCAAATCAAGACTATTCCAATAATTCGGTATTGTCGGATGATATTTTCAAGATCAAGATTCCATTACAATCAAGACTCTCAACCGTCCAAGTGTGCGACGTCTATTCATTTTTGTTTGCTATAAATATGTATTCATTTCTCATTTGGAAGGCATCAATCACTTAGCATCGCAAAAATCACTTGCCTTCTCTTGTAATCCCCTATTCCCAAAACACTCATAGTATCCAACCTCTCTCTGAGAGCTTTATCCAATCCTCGTATCAATTTTCAATTATCAATCAAAGTAAGTTTTGATTCATTATCTTCTTCTATATTTCAATTACTTTTATTGTTTTCAATCGCCTGTTTTCATCTTTTGTTTTGAAAGATTTAATTTGTTAAATTAATTTGTCACCCTGCTTTCCCTGCTACTCAACCACAAATAGTACCCCGAGCTTCGTCCCCGAGCTCTAGTCCGGTCATATATATATATATATATATATATATATATATATATATATATATATATATATATATATATATATATATAGTGTTTTTATCAGTGAGTGGTCGAAAATATTAGTTTGAATTGTCCAATTATTGGTTGAGAATTATTTGCCCTAAATGAATGTTTTAATGGGTTTTCTTGAACTAAAATATGTTATTATGATACTTAAAAGGTTAGAAATTTTCTAAAACAAACCCCTATAAATAACCCACGAAGAAAAAAATTAAAAAAGAGGTAGGTTTAACTACCGCCACCCACCACAAGTGACCCAATAGCCGTAGGGAAGTCTATGGTGGCCAGCAGCAGCTGGAAAGCCCAAAAACACCCATCACAAGTGCCCCCATGGGCCGTGGGGCAGCATGTGGTGGCTGCAAGAACCCCACTGGCCGTGGGAGGTCTGTGGTGGCCTCTGAAGCAATCCTTTGACTCTCACGAGTCGTGAGGCTTATCTAGAGGTGCTCACGAGCCTTGTATTTTGTGTTCGAAAGTGATTTAAGCCTTAAAATGTGGTCTGAGGTTTTACCGAATAATTTGATAAATATATATGTAAAGAAGTGAAAGAGATAACAACCGTAATGTACAATGCAAGGTTAATTCCTTGGGTTTGAGTATTTTATTAGTATAAAATTTAGAAAGGTGACGTGAGATTATATTCGACATAAGGGCAGCGATTTTCACTCGTGGTGGTTGGCTCCGGAGGTCAGTGGGGGTCAATGGAAGTCAATGGCAATTGGGTTTTCACCTGAGATGTTTCAATCTCGCACCAGTCTCCTCACAAATAAATTGGATGCTCCACAATTTGATCTCCCTGATTTATGTCAAATGTTGGATCATTGGATGATTACAATGATGGACAAAGCTCCCTTTAAATAGGGAACGAAAACACCCCTCAACCTACCATGACTTCCACTCGAATTATAATTAGGTTAAACTTCCTAATTTAACTTGGAAACTTTCCTTAAGCTGAATCCGCAAAGCGTCACTATCAACAAGAGTCGTGCCCATTGACACAGGCCATCCGTGTTGCCTGCGGCTACACCAAACTCAGCCAGTTATCACCAACTTGGGCAATGTCAGATGACACGAGCTGCCTGTGTTGGCTGCTGGAGGAGCCGAAACGCTCTTGTGACGCTAGAAACTTGATACCGATTGAAAGTAATAAAGGTAATCTTAGACTTATACTTGATTTTGGATCATGATCTAACTGTAAGATATGCTGCCATGAACAGAACAATACCAAAGATCGAGCTTGAGTTGCTGATCAAAATGACAAAAAACTTCCAGATATGAGATCAACATTGTTATACACATTGGAGTTTGTGATGTCGGATTTGAAGCAGAAGGATTAATTCACCAAGGATAAGAACGATTTGATTCATTAGCGATCACGGTGGGTTATGGTTTGGACTCTCAAGAGAGAGAAAATGCGAAATTGGAGGGTGGGCGACAGGAAGAGGTTGAAGTACTTGGCCATGGCCCATGGCAGCTATTTGAGGATATGGAAAGTGGGAAGGGGAGGTCTGTAATGTCTATTTTACATAATAACAAAATTCAATTTCTTATTACTTTTTAGCCTTTTCATTTTCCAGGGGCAAATAGTATTAGTATTAGTTTTCCTCCCTCCCTTACAAAAGCAGCCGAAAGTGAAATGAGCTCCATGTGCTATCCACGAGGATTTGCTGTGGTTATGAAAAGAAAACAAGGATTCAAGACAAAAAGGCATAACCTTTTTCAGGAATTACTCATTATACAATCAAAAGTAGCATAAACAAAAAGAATTAATTTCCATGTAATCAAATCTATGACAGACAAAATGAATCAAAAATTGGGATGCAATGATAAACTCAATTTGCCAATAATTTATACGCCGTGATGATCGGATCTCATCTAGAATGAGCTGAACTCAGGTGGGAGATTGAGATTAGGATAGAGATGGCCAATCCAAGGAAAGAGGCCAACGATGTGGAGGCTGCATTTGGAGTGGGAATGGAGCCAAAAGCGTTTTGGTAGGAAGGGCCAGCAGCAGCGTCCGACTCTGGAGGGTAGGCGATTGCGCCATCGCCCGCAATAGAGATTTGGAGCTTCTGCCCCTTCTGGCAGTGTCCTTCCTCTCCACTTGTGAAGTAGAACTCCCCAGGTTGGGTTACGTTGAACACCGAGTTACCATCATTCATATGCATCATTGGATCTTTCAGGCGGCACTCCTTGTATGCTTGTGGGGTTACTTGGATCACTGAGTCTTGGCTTGGCGGGTACAAAAACACTGCCAGTATTACATCATATCATATCGTAAATCTGTTATTTTTTTCACAGTTAGGAAGGGCAGAGAGGGTTTAGGGGCAAGGGTGAACTTACGTAGAGAATCTCCAACTCTGAAGACGTGATTTTTGGACCATTCCGCGTAGACATCTGAACTGGCTGAGGTGGGAATGCCCCAGGCATCCAAGTCCCCCACTTTGTACTGGTAGCCAGAGCACAGCACTAATGCTGCAGCTTCCATTACAATCAGAAGCTGAAAAGCATAAATGAAGAGACTGATTCTCATCCTCATGAGCTCTCTCTATCTCTGGATCGCGGTTCTCTCTCTCCCTGCTGCCCCTTCTCTGATATACTACTGCCGACAATGACGGGACAGATTTACGCAACTACCCTTCTTCAGAACCTATTATATATTCCAATTTTAAAGGTAAGGCTGGAGGAGAAGGGAACGTGGAGATGTCCCAGGTCTTTGGCTTTTGACCAGATCAAGTGAGACTGAATCATGAGATGATAGGGATAGAAAATACATGCACAATTTGCAGGGGCCGATAAGGAAATCATCTTGAGTTGAGAGAAATAATAAGCACATGGCCCAGTTGGGAAAATCATGCAGAGAGGTTGCAAGTTTAGCCAACATAATAACATGGAATTTCTGTTAAGTGATACTGAATTATGTCCTAACGAATTGCTCCAAATGCCTCATACGTAACAGAGTTGCTTTATTAAATTTTTCACTGGTAATGGGAGCAGCTAACCCTAATTACTTCAAAATAATTTATAATATAGATTAACTTTACTTGTAACTATTTTTATGAATTTAATTATTGTACTATATTTATTTAGATTTTGCTAATAATTAAATACGTTAAATGAAGAAATTGTTTAATTATTTTGGATTTTGTCATAATTTAATTAGGTTAATCATTCTAAATTTAATAAATTTTACTAATTATAATTTGATAAGAAGAATATTAAAAAATAAATACTTAAAAAATGAATAGATTTATTAAAACAAACTCACATAATAGTCACAAGAAACGTGATATGCATTGTCCACTTATATGTGATATGCATTATCTACTCATATGTACTTTTGGAACTTGACATGTGAATCATACTCATTAATTGAGCATATTTTTAGTTAGATGCATGTTGCATTTGTAGACACTCTGATTGGTGACTCCCACCAAAACTTAGTTATTAGTATACTATATTTTATGTTGCAAAATTGTGTGAACTCAAAAGTTTTAAGTTTTAAAGTCATGTGGATTCAAGACTTTTCGTATCTTCTCTTTAAAAATTATTACCAACTAGATTTCCAAGAGGTTTAAAAGCACGTTAGTTAATCAAGTTGTTCCCTAGTTTAACCTTAACAAAGGTTTATGACGATGTGACGTCCCAACCCGAGTATCGGGGCTTTTAGCTCTATCCCATTCGTCAAAAACAACTATTTTCATAATCTCATTACATTGTTCCCTTTCCTAAAACCTATCAATATTTTTTTGATGAATCCTATCAATATTTTAGTTGGTTAAGAAAATATTTTCATGATATAAATTACATTTAAGATTTTAAGATTTATTTTACAATACTCCCGAAATTTGATTACAATTATATGAAATGGAGAGAGTGTTAAAATATAATTTAGGGGAGTATGAAAATATAATCTTCCTTAGGGAAGCCAAAGTTGACTTATTGACTTTTTATTGAACATAAAAAAGAAATAAATAAACATTAATCCGCCTTCATTTGAGAGCTTGAACGGAGGTCAAACTCAGGCACAGGAATTAGAAACCCAGACAATGGCGGAAGAATTGCATTCAAAGCCAGTTCAAGAGATAGCAAGAAGCTGCAATGGCGACATCCCAGAAAATTTTATCCACAAAAATGGATACCCACAAGCCAAACTTGTTTCTGTTCCATGGATAGATGATCTCGTCATCGATTTCTCTCTTCTCTCTTCTTCCCCTGAATCAGAAGCTGAACTGGGAAAGCTTCGATTAGCTCTCAGCCAATGGGGTTGCTTCCAGGTTTGCTTTGTTCTTCCCAAGCATATCAAACTTAGGGGAATTTTTTTCTTTTTGGGGGGCGCTTTGGGGTGGTTATTTACGTTATTTTGGGCATGAATGACTGGCATGAGACTGCTAATTCTTGTTACCTTTTCGCGATTTGATAAAACTGATAGAATCAACCATACCCACTTCCTTTAATTTAAATAACTTGAGAATGATAAGTTGCCCGGCGCATCTTAATTTGCTCCTATGATTAATTTGAGATACTGTTGAAAGCACTTGTTAATTTCATTGTCAATAAATGATATGAATCTTTTGATTGATTTGATGGGCTACTAAACTTGTGCTTATATGGGGCAGCTAGCTATGGTAATTTTTTGATCTTTGACTCTGTAGAAAGGGTTAAAGCTGAGAAATTTTATATAGCTCAGATGAATAACAGAATAGTATACCACATATTTTTGTCAGAAGAACAATAGTCCTCAAACTGTATCTGTCATCTCAGGCTGTAAATCATGGATTAACAAGCACATTCCTGGACAAGGTGCGTGAAGTTACAAAGCAATTCTTCGCACTTCCTCTCCAGGAGAAGCGAAAGTATTCCAGAGCCATTGATGATTGGGATGGTTATGGGAACGACACCGTTGTTTCCGAGCATCAGACACTTGATTGGAATGATCGGCTTTACCTTACCCTTTACCCGGGAGATCAACGCAAGCTTCAATATTGGCCCAGTGAGCCCCTTGAGTTTAGGTATATATATTCAATAGTGGCACAAAATTTGTTCCCTTGAATTAAGTTCTTTGAAAGTATTGAGGAGCTTGTGTTGAACATGGTGTGATTGACCTTTGGCAGGGAAGTTATGAATGAATACACCATGAAGCTTAGGACGATGTATGAACTTCTCTTGAAGGCGATGGCTCGGTGCTTGAACTTGGAGGAAGACTGCTTCCTGAAAGAGAATGGAGATGTGGTGAGTATGGCCGGGAGGTTCAATTACTACCCACCTTGTCCTAGTGCTGAAAATGTTTTGGGTGTCAAACCTCATGCCGATGGAACTATTGTTACAATGCTTCTGCAAGACAAGGAAGTGGAAGGCCTTCAAGTGCTGAAAGATGATCATTGGTTCAGGGTGCCAACCATTCCTGATGCTTTGTTCATAAATGTTGGGGACATATTAGAGGTAACGTCTTTTAATTGGTTTGTACGGTTAGTTTGTCAAGAAAATACAATCAATTTCATTCGGGAAAATTGTTGATCATTTTTGTTTGGATCAATACATGTTTGATTAGGATCAGTTCAGATTACTGAATCTTTGGGTTTGGGTTGGGTTTGGTTCCATGTCGTTTTGGTTAGTGTTAATATGTAACGAATATTTTGGTACCAAGTATATGCTCCATTACCTTGAAGTCTAACTATGAAAGAGTATTCTTTTTCATGTTTCTTAGCCCCTTATTTTCTTTCTCCTTTTCCTTTAGATAATCAGCAATGGCATACTGAAAAGTCCAGTGCATAGAGTGGTGACCAACTCAAAACAGGACAGGATCTCACTGGCAGTGTTTTGCTTCGTGGACCCAGAGAGGGAGATTGGACCAGTACCTGAGCTGACCTCTTCTGATCGACCCCAGATGTACAAGCGAGTGAAGCACTATGAGAAGATATTCTTCGAGTACTACCAGCTTGGTCAGAGACCATTGAATGCCGTCAAGCTGTAAGACTATAGTCAACAGATATCAAATTCAAAGAAAATTCATGTTATTTTGTTTTGGCTGAAAAGGAGCAAACTGAATGGAAACTCTGATAACAACAAACATACATATCGCCTTTGATATCAATTACAGAAAATCAACTACAAGATGAAGATGGTAACCATTACGGTTCTATCCATTGATATCAATTACATCAAACTAACTACAGATGGTACCATTTGGGTTCCAATTTATTTGCAATCAGGAGAAAAACATAAGGTATGTGTGCGAATACAATTGACAAAGGCTCAACTGATATCGGCTCCGATGAGTTGACATGTACAGGTGTTACTGGAGGGATTTCCCAGTCCACAGTGAAGACTTGGCCCTTTAGCAGCATTGTTTGGCTCTGCAAGTTGCCGTCTTTTCCTGTTAGGTGGTATTCAGATCTTATGTTTTCCTGTGCTTGCTCGTGTCACATAATCGCCCTTCCACTATGTCTCAGATAAGACTTATACACTACCATCGAAGGCAACATCTGCCTTTACAGTGGTGTTGCCATTTATGTTATTAGCAGCATTACAGATAGATGCAAAATGTATGTGAAAGCAAACATTATAAACTTTATTGTGCGTGCGAATGTGAGGTTCCATTTTAGAATTCTAGTTCAGAATTTAGAGATTCAAGATGGTGATTTCAAGGTTGATCTTTAAGGAGTTTACATCCATATACCTATCTACATGAATCTTTGATTATTATTGCTTCTTTGTATCTTATTCATACTAAAAAAAACAACAATAGAATTTTAATAAAAACATACGTAGATATAAAAAGTTTTAAGAAATTGATGTTGTATAACTTAAGTGTAGGTCAAAAATAAAATTTGTGTTCTTTTGTAACTTATTTGCCTAATGATTTAACATGTAGAATACAAATTGCACGATTTGTTTCTTAATAGAACATAGCATTGTCACCTCTTGCTGCAAGACACCTCATTGAGAAGCCAAACTTGAGTACACCTTTTTTAAAAAAATAAAAGAACTATTTGATTATTGACTTCCTATGAATATTAAACATAAAGAAAGAAAGAAACATGAAACCAAGTTCATCTGAGAGCTTCACAAGAGGTGAAACTCAAGCAGAGGAGTAGCACTTGCTGCCCAGAAATTGGCAGAGGAATTGCTATCAAAGCCAGTTCAGGAGACAGCAGGAAGTTGCATTGATGGTGAAATCCCAGAAAAGTTTGTCCACGAAAATGGATACCCACAAGCCAAACTTGACTCTGTTCTATTGATGGATAATCTCGTCATCGATTTCTCTCTCCTCTCTTCTTCTTTTTCTTCTTCCTCCCATGAATCAAAAGCTGAACTGGGCAAGCTTCAATTAGCTCTCAGCCAGTGGGGTTGCTTCCAGGTTCTGTTTATTCTGCACAAATGTATCAAACTTGGGAAAAAATGCTCTTTTTTTTTTCTTTGTTTTTGGGGTGGTTCTTACATTATTTTAATCATGAATGACAGTGATGAACTGATATTCTTGTGACTTGATGTTAAAATTTGATCAACCATACCCACTTCCTTTAATTTGAGAATGATAAATTTCTTGGTTCTTCTTAATTTGCTCTTATGATCATTAGTTTGAGATAGTGTTTGAAAGCAATGCTTGGTATTTTTAAAATTTTGAGTTTATATTAGAAAAGGTTAAACCAAGCAAGTTCAGTTAATGCACCTTTTCCGCAATATGTTTGCTAATTTGTTTATATAGCTCTGATAATAAAATACCAGCATACCATTAGATTTTTCTCTGAAGAACAACAATATAACCCTCGAACTATATATGTCATCTCAGGCTGTAAATCATGGATTAACAAGTACATTCCTGGACAAGATGCGTGAAGTTACGCAACAATTCGTCGCACTTCCTCTGGAGGAGAAGCAAAAATATTCCTGAGCCATGACTGATGGGATGGTTATGGGAATGATGCAGTTGTTTCTGAGCTTCAGACACTTGATTGGGCTGACCGGCTATACCTTACCCTTTACCCCGTTGATCAACGAAAGTTCAAGTATTGGCCTGATGAACCCCTTGAGTTTAGGTATATATGCACAAAATTGGTTCCCTTGATTTAAGTTCTTTGGAAGTATTGAGGAGCTTGTTTGAACATGGTGAGATTGAACTTTGGCAGGGAAGTTGTGCATGAATACACCGTGAAGAGTAGAGTGATATTTGAACTTCTCTTGAGGGCGATGACTCGTTGCTTGAACTTGGAGGAACTCTGTTTCCTGAAAGAGGATGGAGATGTGGTGAATATTCATGGGAGATTCGGTTACTACCCACCTTGTCCAAGCCCTGAAAATGTTCTCGGTGTCAACCACGCTCTGATGGAACAACTCTTAAAGTGCTTCTACAGGACAAAGATGTGGAAGGCCTTCAAGTGCTGAAAGATGATCAATGATTCAGGGTGCCGACCCTTACTGATGCTTTGTTCATCAATGTTGGGGACATATTAGAGGTAGCAACATTTTTCTTGCTGGTTTTTCTCAACAAGTATGTCAAGAAAATACAATCAATTTTGGTCAGGCAAATTGTTGATCCTTTTTGTTTGGATGAATCCATGTTCAATTTACTTGTCTTTTTCATCTTAAAAAATGTTCTTTCAAATTACTTGTCTTTGGGTTTGAGTTGCGTTAGCTTTCATGGGGTTTGGGTGAATGATCAGATACGTAAGGAATAGTTTGGCACCAAGTAGGTTCTCCATTACCTTAAATTCCATCACTAATGAATACATTTTCATGTTTCTAGCCTCTTAATTTTCCTTTTCCTGTTCCTTTAGATAATCAGCAACGGAGTACTGAAAAGCCCAATCCGTAGAGCGGTGACCAACTCAGAAAGGGACAGGATCTCACTGGCTATGTTTTGATTGCCTGGTCCAAAGAGGGAGATTGGACCAGTAGCCGGCTCATCACTTCTAATCGACCCCAGATGTACAAGAGAGTGAAGCATTATGAGAGAGTGAAGCATTATGAGAAAATATTCTTCGAGTACTACCAGCTTGGTCACAGACCATTGAATGCTGTCAAGCTGTAAGGAAATGGTCAGTTGAATGTCGTCAAACTGTAAGACAATAGTCAGTTGAATGCTGTCAAACTGTAATATAATAGTCACTTAAGACTTGCCCCCGTTTATCAACTTTTTTGGTCCTGCAAATTTCCGTCTTTTGCTCTTAGGTGGTATTCAGTTCTTACGTTTGGATCTGATTTCTCATGTGATCTAATCGCGCTTGCCGTGTGTCTTAGTATGTTATGATGATGATGATGCATATTGAGTAGACTTATCCCACCATTGAAAACATCTGCCTTTACAGTAGTTTTGCCATCTATGTTTATTAACAGCACAATTATCAGACACATGCATCTATGTTTATTAACAGCACAGTAGCTGGTTCTGTTTGAGTTGGGTCAATTCGTGAAGGTTTGTTTTTGGAGAGTCTAAGTCACCCTAGAAGGGGTGAATAGGGTGATGAAGAAATTTAAAAGATTTTAGACAATTTTTGCTAAGAAAGAAATCAACAGTTGAGTCCGAGTTTAGATTGGACTCATAAATGCAAACACTCGAAATACGTGGAAACCCTCATGGAGCAAAAAACCACGGACAGTGCTAATCCAAGCATCAAGTCAAATCCACTATTTTGAATCCTCAAAATACAAAGGATCGACTCTGTCGGAATTGCTCCCTTAGACAATTCCTTACAATGTTTTCCTAAACTCAAAAGATCCCTTATCCGATCTAATACTTCCTTACCGAGATAACCTTTACAATCGGGGAAACCGAACCGAGTTAACCCTTACAGCTCGAGTCAAAGT
This sequence comes from Talinum fruticosum, assembly GCA_021018815.1. NCBI lineage: Eukaryota > Viridiplantae > Streptophyta > Magnoliopsida > Caryophyllales > Talinaceae > Talinum > Talinum fruticosum. Next base: position 2,676,768 of record JAITYX010000036.1, on the reverse strand, counting down.
AATTACAAAGAAAGTAAGTGAAGAATGTAATTGATCACAAGACTTTCTTTACAACTCGGAAAATATTAATATACGAGACTTGAAGTTGTAAGTAGAAGATTGAGTAAGTAATGCACTAAGAGAATTAGGCAATGTATTGATCAATAATTTCAGCAATCCTCAAGCTTTGTGAAGTGGCTTCTATTTATAGATGACCAAGCGGATTAGCCGTTGAGTCCGATTTTTGGATTGAAGCCTTTACTAGCCGTTGTAAAGGGTTTTATAAGTCACTCGAAAAAATCCATTGGAGTGTGAACGTTGGGCAACGACTATTTGTTTCAAAGGGTGTTCCAATCAAGTAAGGTGGAAACCCCCATTGAGCCTAGCGTTGAAGTTTTCCAATTTTGGAAACAGATAACCCCGACACGGTGTTTGAGTCTTGTCCAAAATTGGCTAAAACTATCCGGTGGTGTTTAATGGTTAGAAGCCGATTGCTTTTGAGATTCAAAAAGTAGATTAGCCTTGTTTGAATAACCTACAAAAGCAAACCACATTGGTTCTCAAAGTAAAAATACTTTGATCCAAGATTAGGCAAAGATAATAATTAAATCCGAGTAATTAAGAAGTTAATTATCTTAGGCCTAATAAAGTGGAATATTTTGAATCTAATATTTAATAGGTTCAAAGTTAGCTCTAAATAAATTCTAGAAAGATCAAGTTGAAGGATAAACATCGAGTGACTAAACTTGATCTATCAAATAATTCTCCAAGAAAATAAACTAACTTAGAAAACTGAATTAACGCTGTGAATCATTTTACCTTAGCAAGCACAGTCAGTACTCGAAAAAATGTGTTAACGGAATTATTTGATTATGCGATTGCTCAGAGTAGATTATGAATAGGTCGGAATAACTCACTAGAGAAGATATAAAATAAGATGTTACCCGAGTCACTTAGAACATTGATGAAAATTTAAATAGAAGTTCTATGTAATTTAAAATGACTTACAATTAAAACTTAAGAGAGAGATAAAAGTTTATATCTGACTCTTTCATAAGGTATTTAGAGTTAAAATCTGAATATTCAATTCGAATATGTGTCCAATCAAGTTGTCTACTTGAGGGTAGTTTCAGGCCATTCGTATCAGATGATCATCTACACATCAGTTTTTGCTCAGTTTTGGAGTTCAACTTACAGATAGTTTCGAGATTTGTCTTTTCTTCAAGTCTTGAACAAATGCATAGTAGTACATACCTGATAGATTTAACCTAATCTGGAATTCACGTGAAATTCCTCAATCCTGTGACGTGTGACACATGCAATTAGATATACTCCTCCTTAGAGAAGTCAAACCTGACCATTGACTTATTATGTTGTACATTAACGAAAGAAACAAAAATGCATCCACCTTCACCTGAGAGCTTGAAAGGAGGTTGAGCAGAGTTGCAGCCCAGAAAATGATGGAAGAGTTGCAATCAAATTCAGTTCAAGAGATAGCCAGCAGCTGTAATTGTGAAATCCCAGAAAAGTTCATTCACAAAAATGGGTACCCACAAGCCAAACTTGATTCTGTTCCATGGATGGATGATCTCGTCATCGATTTGTCTCTCCTCTCTTGTTCTTCTTCTTCTTCCCCTGAAACAGAAGCTGAACTAGGCAAGCTTCGATTAGCTCTCAGCCAGTGGGGTTGCTTCCAGGTTTGCATTTTTCTTCCCAAGCATATCAAAAGTAGGGAAAATGCAATTTTTTTGTTTTTTTTGGGGGCATGAATGATTATGTGAAGCTCATCTTGTTCTTGTTGCCTTTGTTGGGAGTTGATGATGAAACTTACTCAATCAACAAAGCTCGCCACCTGAATTGATTTGGGAATAAATTTACTGCTTTGCACATGTTAATTTGTTCATATGATCAATGGCCTTACTTTTAGGTGCATACTCAGTATTAGCAAAATATGTGATGATGTGAGTCTTTGGATTGACTTACTTAGCAGTGAATCTTCATCGTGTATACGAGTCCTTGGATCGATTAAAGCACAATATATAGTATGAGCCTTGGGATTGATCTTGTTGTCAAATTTTCAGTTTGCGCAAAGGGTTAAAGCAAGCAAATTTAATAAATGGATCAAACCTTCAAAACGTTTACTGGTTTATTAATACGGCTTTATTAGTCTTTAGAATATTTTAACATAGATAAATTTGTGCCAAAAATCATCAAATCATGCGTCCCATCCCAGGCTATGAATCATGGACTAACAAGCACATTTCTAGACAAGGTGCGTGAAGTAACAAAGCAGTTCTTTGCACTTCCTCTGAAGGAGAAGCAAAAATATTCCCGAACTATCAACGATTATGACGGTTATGGGAATGACGCAATTGTTTATGAGCATCAAACACTTGATTGGAATGATCGGCTTTTCCTTACCCTTTACCCTGTAGATCAGCGCAAGCTTCAATATTGGCCCAATGAGCCCCTTGAGTTTAGGTATATACTCAATACTAGAACAAAATTGGTTCCCTTAAATTAAGTTTTTGGAAGTATTGAGGAGCTTGTTTGAACATGGTGTCATTGACCTTTGGCAGGGAAGTTATGCATGAATACACCATGAAGCTTAGGATGATATATGAACTTCTCTTGAAGGCAATGGCTCAGTGCTTGAACTTGGAGGAAGACTGCTTCCTGAAAGAGATTGGAGACGTGGTGAATATGGCCGGGAGGTTAAATTGCTACCCAGCTTGTCCTTGCCCTGAAAATGTTCTGGGTTTCAAACCCCATGCCGATGGAACTACTGTTACAATGCTTCTGCAAGACAAGGAAGTGGAAGGCCTTCAAGTGCTGAAAGATGATCATTGGTTCAGGGTTCCAACCATTTCAGATGCTTTGTTCATCAATGTTGGGGACATATTAGAGGTAACATCATCTTTTAATTGGTTTGTTCAGATAGTTTGTCAAGAAGATACAATCAATTTCATTCAGGAAAATTGTTGATCCTTTTTGTCTGGATCACATTCAGCTTATATTTGGTTTTGGGTTGGGTTGGGTTTCATGTCGTTTGGGTCAGTGATCAGATACATAAGCAACAGTTGGCATCAAATATAGTCTCCATTACGTTAAACCCCAATGATAAACGAGTATGTTTTCATGTTTCGTAGCCACTTATTTTCTTTCTCTTTGTCCTTAAGATAATCAGCAATGGTGTACTGGAAAGTCCAGTGCATAGAGTGGTGACCAACACAGAAAGGGAGAGGATCTCAGTGGTTGTGTTCTGCATCCCTGACCCAGAGAGGGAGATTGGACCAGTAGCCAAGCTGATGTCTTCTTATCGACCCCAGATGTACAAGAGAGTGAAGCATTATGAGAAGATATTCTTCGAGTACTACCAGCATGGTCTGAGGCCGTTGAATGCTGTCAAACTGTAAGACAATAGTCAGTTGAATGCTGGCACTGTTTCAGATATCAAGTTTAAATAAGATTCTCAGTAATTTGTTTTTTTTTTTTCTGAAAAGGAGCAAATTTAAGTGGAAACTTTGAGGAGCTCATTTTGAATTTGCTGAATGAGATTGCATTAGCAGAATTATACTGATGGATCATCTAGTTCTCTTCCTTAATTGATCCTTTCAAGTCATCAAGTGGCACTGCCACAAACACATACCAGTGATCCCCCTCAGGATCTCCAGTACAGTAATTTAAGATAGGCATCTCCTGGGAAACTCGAACAAAAATACACATATCTATTTCCTTTGATATCAATTAGAGCAAATCAACTACAAGATCAAGATGGGCAACCATTCTGGTTCCATCCTTTGAAATCAATTATAGCATTAACTACAGACGGTACCATTTTGGTTCCATCCATTTATTCGCAAGCAGGAATAAGAATGTAAGGTATGTGGGCAAATACAATTGAGAAAGGTCCAACTGATATAGGCTCTGATGAGTTCACATGTACAGGTGTTAGCGGAGGGATTTCCCCAGTTGAATCCACAGCTAAGACTTGCCCATTAAGCAGCATTGTTTGGCTCTGCAAGTTGCTGTCTTTTGCTGTTAGGTGGTATTCAGCTCTTACATTTTCCTGTGCTTGCTCGTGTGATCTAATTGCCCTTGCCCTATGTCTCAGTTTGTGATGATGATGATGCATATTGAGTATACTTATACTTCCATTGAAGGCAACATTTGCTCGGACAGTAGTGTTGCCATCTAAGTTTATCAATAGCACTGTTATCCCCGCCTGCAAGAGAGCAAAACCAATCATCAGCTTATATAAAAGGGATAGTCGAAGCCTCAATTAGCTCATTGTCTACCTTCATGAGTGAACAGGTTGGTTGTTTGGATTAGAAAAGGATCAGGACAAACACTGTTAGAAAAAAGGGTGGTTGGTAAGTTCCTTGCCATTTTGGGTTCACGCCTGATGTTAGTTATTCCAATAAGCCTCTAGAGAGTGAAATAAATACCGGTGTCACAAATTTAAGGATGGTTCTGTTTAAGTTAGGTCACTTCGGGTTACCCTCGAATCAGGTTGCCTAATTGAAGACTAGTTTCAGGTCATTTTGTTCACATAATCATGTACATATCAGTTTTGGCTCAGCTAAGGAGCTGAACTTACAGATAGTTTCGAGCAGTGAGCATAAGCTCGGATTTTCTCCGACCCAGAAAAGCTTGTAGATAGAACCTTTCGTCCCATCAACCGGTGCCAGAGAAGGGCACTGCTCAAAACAGAAAGAAGAAATCATCAAAACCAGCTTTCCCCACCACAAAAGTAGGAACTTTTTGTTATTCTCACCCACTGATACATATGGAGCTTCAATATTTACAAACCTGTAGTAGTCTGGATTTGGGACAAAAGTAGTGGTGTTAAGCAAGCCATAGTTTCCTCCAATCAGAGTTTGTCTACAATATGTTTTGGTGTCATAAGCCGATGCCATTCCCAACTGATCCAAGTACCTGCTTCCCGTCATCAGATTGTCAGACTTTTAAATTGGGGAAAGGTGGTCAAAAAAATTGGCAAAAAAAGTTCCTAAGCATGAGAAACTAGAGCTTCAATAACCATTACCAGAAACTGAACACAAAAGCATTTGTAACGTGGTTGCGACCACTGTTATAAGCCCCTCCTGCTTCGCCAACCCATGAAACTGCAGAAGTTCCAGAACTCTTAAGTATGTTCATGAGATTCCGGAATGTATTGGCCTCCCCATCGAGGTATGATGGATTAATGATCTTCTCTATTAGGTGCTCATCCACTCCTATAAATATTGTTCAGGAACTGATTATGTCATGAATTTTCTGATCTGATTTACCATAAAAAGAGTGAATTATATCTGTCTAACCTGGCCCAAGATTGTAAATATGGTGTGTCATTACATCGAGGTTGTCGTATGTTTTGTTTAAGAATTCACCAAACCAGTTTGCATCAAAGAACCCTCCAGGTGCTATCACCAGAGGCTTAGATTTATTGGCCTTGTAGATGTCTTGCAGCATATTATTTAGAGATATCAGGTCATAAGAATACTGATTTGCTGAAACTTTGGTTCCGACTCCACTGCCACTCAGTTCGTTTCCTGGCACCAAAGAAAAATATCGCACTCAAGAAACTCACTGAATTGTTATAGAATTCAGAATTCAGTTGCACTGTCATGTTTAGTGGTGCTCAACTAATTATCGAGCAGCAAGAAAATTAGCAATACCTAGCTCCCACCCATGAATGGCATAACCCTTTTCAACAGTGTAACGTATAAAAGATTCAGCATTTGAAGAGTCCCAAGCACCAGCAGCAGATCCATCTACCTGGATGTTTCTTCCAGCAAGAGCATTTAATCCGAAAACAACCAGTGCCCTGAAATGTGCAGCCCTTATTTGGTATTTTTGAACAAGAAAAATTGAACACTCATGGCAATGATCAAGTTAGGAGATCAGATCAGAAGTGCTTTTACCCAGATTTCTTAAAGAAGGCGCTCAATTCATCCCAGCGTTGCATTGGTAGGCAACCCTGAGTAAAGCCGAACATCTCTAAGGTGGTGTTTTTGAACTGGTTACATGGATGTCTACCATCCTTGGTTTCATATACCACTTTGTCTTGCAAAGTGCCACCGAGCCTTAGCTTCAAAGGCGAAAATGCTGTATATTTTTTCATTTTTAGATAAGAATTACTATACAAAGTAAATGCAAAAACTAGGTAAAAAGAAACAGCAGGATACCTTTCACAGCATTCAACAAGATCGGATTGCTGAGATCCTGCACATAGCATTCATGAAACAAACACGCCATACTGATAAGTATGAGAAAATTGAGGCTTTCAAGAAAAAGAAGTCCTTTGTTCTTGAGCAGAAATGCATGCATCACTATAGAAGTTCAGACTGTGTTTGGAAGTCTCACTTAGCAACATTGATGTTAGAAAGAACTGTTTGCAAACTCCCTATTTTTTTTGGGGGTGTAACTGAAGGTATCCTCGGCTTTGCCGAATTTAATCCCTTTCGGGTTGTGAGCATTTGAAGTAAAAGTCCTCCCAACAAGTGTGCTTCCAAGGATTTGAACTTTGTCGGTTCCAAACTCCCCATCTTAAATCTCAAAACTTAATAATCCAAAGCTCAACTTGACTGACCAAATAATCTAGAATTCTAGATTCAATTCATATCTGATCACAATGATTTTCAAGAAACAGGTTATAGTTCAACCAGACAGCAAATTTGTCAAGAATCTCTGCCAAATTAATAGAAAATCTTCAGTTCTTTTCCTACACCATGAATCACAAGCTCTAAAGCTCAAATAGAACACAGAAGCCATTGTCCATTGCAAACACAAATCTTCATGAGATGAACCCAATTTTCAAACGATAACATAATCAGCAAGCTAAACAAAACTCTTTCATCTGAAATGCACATTTAATCACCATATTTTCAAACTATGAAAATTAACAAGCTGGCTAAATTCTTTAGCATAAAGTTAAAGCAAAAGGAGCATAAAGCTCACAGTTTTCAATGATACACCACTAGATTAATAAAGTCAGATAAAGATGAAAAATGATTTTACCAGATTGAGAAGAGAAGCATGGCCCCAACTACAAGTGCCATAATCACATTTCTCAGGAGGCCACCAATCCAAAGTGGCACAAATGAAATCTTCATCAATCTCTCCAATGGAGCTTCTCCCATCAATATGAACCCTCCCTTCAACTACTGAAACTGAGCTGCCATTCACAAAAACAAAGCTTGAGCTCAGCAAAAATACCCAGAAACAAAACCCCATCACCCAAATCTGGGAACCCATTTTTGAGCTTTTTGGGGTTGTTATTTTTCCCACCAAAACTTTTTCACTCAGACTTTATTTGCTATTTCCTCTCCTTCACTTCCCTCCAAACAGGGCAAGCATCCTACTTTCTTGTTTGAAGTTAAATTATTTGGGGAAGAAAGAAAGCAGGGGGTGTGGGGAACAGATGGGATGTTCTTGGGAGGTTTTTGAGGAGAGTGAAACAGGGGAAATTGGAAAAGGAAGATTGCATTTAAACATAAATTATTTGTCAGATTTTTTCTCCTTTTTTTTATTTTGGTGTTCTAAGTTTTGTGTACGATTAAGGAGTTTTGTTGGAAGTGGGGCTTTTTTTGGTTATGAGGTTCCTTGAGAAAGTAGTAAAACAACTGCCACCTTTGTTAAGCAGAGTCACTCAACAAGGACCACATCCCTTTCTTGAACATATTTGCATTTGTTGGGGAACAGTGGAGGATAAGAGCAAAATTGGTAGAAATATTCTCTTCTTTTCTTTTTTTTTTTTAATTATCCAGCCTTCCCATTTGAAGAAGAAACTAGAAGTACAGTCACTTAAAGATATAATAAAGAAATAAGGGAATTAGGGTAAAGAAACACAGTCACTTGAGAGTAAAGAAACATAACAAAGTAAACTCAAGTAAAGATAAAACTCAAGCAAATGTAATTTGATATATGTTAGTTAACTCCACCGTTAAAATCTTTAAGAATTATTATTAAAAACGATACTTCAATACCACATGACTTTTAAAATCACATAACAAATAACTTATTACTTATATTTGTCTTTACGGGCATAATAATATATGTAACTTTTTGACTATGCAATACAAACAAAGTAGAACTAATCATCAATGGGGTGGAGCCCTAAAGCCCATAAAAAGGATCAAAGGAAAGAGTGAAGGAGAAGGCTTTGGATATTGTAATTTGCAAATAAGAGGGGAAAGGGCAATGGCTGACCGACTGCATAAATGCTATGATGGGCAATTCCAAATTAATTGATCAACTGTTAATTAATTAGTTAATTAATTCTTCAGATAGAAATTATGACTTGACTAGCTTTGTTGGGGAAAATTCACACCAAAGATGCTCTACCTATTCATGAAATCCTTTGCACCTTCTGCCATGAACATGCAGAGGATGTAAACCATTTGTTAGTCACTTGCAGGATCTCTTGGCAAGTTTGGATTCACTGTGCTGGCGTTTGGGGACAGCAGGTGGTGATACCAGGCACAATCCCACATTTATTTGAAGCATGCCTTTGGTGTGAAGTTCATAAATAAGTTTCAAAATAAGGGGTGGATATCTATCTTCTTTGTTATCGTATATTCATATGGTCAATTTGAAAGATGATAAATGACGTTATTTTTAGCTGCGATTCTTGTGATTTTTGGGTATTTTGTGGAGTATTAAATTTAGAGTAGGTACATGTATTAAACTTTGAAAGGATAATATTGTGTATAATTTTTAAGATGATATGAGGCATTTATTTGCATTGATAAGTTAGCTTACTTTTATACTGTTTATCTATCGTTTTCTTTGCATCCTTCTAAGCTTTTTATAGTAAAATAAAAAATGAATTCTTCAGATAGTAAATTTTATAGTATCTAGCAAAGGTCAAATGCATGCATGGAAAGAGGTCAAAATCAGATCCAATATTCAAAGTTAATTAAATTTTATTTATAGTTCAAGTAATACCCGTAATTAATAGTATTATACTCCAGTATTCCATTTTTATTGGTATTTGACATTGCAGCAGCAGCAGCAGTAGCAGTATGGATGTGGTGGTGGTCTGTTGTCTGTACTGTCCTATTTAAATTAATATTTGTCCTGCATTCACTCTTGTCCTGTCAACAACACCTCTCTCTCTCTCTCTCTCTCTCTCTTTCATACCTTGAAAATGGACTGTAGTTTAGGTTTAGGACGTCTGCTTAAAAATTAATAATAATTCCATGTGCTTACCCCATTTTCCTTTGTTCTTTTTCGAGATCAAATTAGGTTACCTAGAAGGGTTGAAGTGAAGACTTTCCTCAATTTTTAGATTAGGATCCAAATTCTTTTTTTTTTTCCCTGTTTAGTTAGAAGTATGAAGGTACAGTACAATATAATTGAAGAATGGTAAATTAAATATCAAATTTGACATATTTATAATTTTAATTTTAATTATTAGACTATGATTGATCATTGGTTATAAAAAATATAATATAGATAGATATTTTAATTGAATAACATATATATTTAACAACACTGAATGATTTTTACCTTTAGATGAGTAATGGCGAATCTAAAATTTTAGTCCCATGAGATCATATATAAGTACTTCATATTTAGATTATAGGGTCAACCTTAAATTACTTTATTAATTTTTACATTTATATGAACAATATGTATAGATTTTAAAATTGTGAAATAAAAAATTATCTGCCCTTATAATTCATCCAACCATAACCTGTACTAGCTCCAAGCAAGTTGAAAGGACTCCCCAATAAAGCATTAAAGAAATACAAAAATGCCACAACTCTTATATAAGATATCATTATGAGAGTTAAATTCGTGCTGAACAAAAACACAATTGTACATATATTTAAAATATCATATTTTTTTCGTAGACAAATGGAAAAGTGCTTTGTTTGATGTGGTTTAGTTTATAAATACACAAGGATGAGATGAGATCTTATTAGTGAATAGTGATGAGAGAAAGGCTAGAAACCTAAACCTAAATTATTGGTGAAGCAATTGGAGGGTATGATCACCACACCATAAATGTTTTGTTTTTGGTGGATAAAGTTGCAAGTCTAAGTAACCTAACATTACCAAACCATGATCATGTAGAGGTATTTGCCTTAGCTTTCCCTTCCCATACCCACTACATGCATTAGCATACTTTCCCCGCTCCCCCTCTTTACCTGCCCCAATTGAATGCAATAATGAACAACAAAATGCTATACTTTACATGTTAAAAGGGATGGGCATATCCCCTTTCATCTTCACCAAGAAACAACCCAAAACAGGACTTGCTTTATGATATGTACTACTAGAGCTTTGTAGTGCTCTCTTTTTGAGATACATTAAATAACCACAAAATAAAATATTAAATTCTACTATTAGTGTAAGCAGGAAGTTAAGGATCATACTTGAGCCAAATGTTAGATTTGACTACTAATTAACTAGTGAATTAAAGGATTTGTGGGTTCAAACTCGAGCCATAAGAACTCACTGTAGGCCACTTACCATTTGATACTCAATACTCGAGTTGTGACCTACGGAATCACTACACTTAAGATGCTTTGATCAAAAATCATAATTAAAATTATTTATAATTGATTTATTTATTACTTGATGTAACCCCGTCCCAAACAAAATAGCATAAATCATTGCAACATATTAAAAGATACATATAACATTTCTTTTTTATATATTTAACTTAAAAAAGTGACATTTTTATGCTTCTTTCTTTAAAATTTTGGATGGACTCCACAATGTGTAACTTAATAGCACCAAAAAAGATAGATACAAATACACAACTTGTATGTCTAATTCAAGCAATGTATCTACCCTTGAACTCTTTTTGTTTAGTTTTTATCTTGGATGAGGAACTTGTATTATTATAGTATACATAAGCCTTGGAACTATTGGGTTAATTTTTTCAAATGATTTTAAAATACAGTATCAAAAGCTTCTCTGTATGTTTGAAATTCGAATTTTAATGGTCTTCCTAATTTTTTTAAGGATAAGTGTGAATCATTCAACTCGAAACCTTATTTTAAGGGGTAATCTCAATTGGGTTTGAAGGTTTAAAGGGGATAAGAATACCAAACTTGGGTCCACAACCCACCCCTACTACTTTGCATAACTTTTAACAAAATTGTCTCTTCTAAAATTTGAAATATGATGGAGAGGGTAGAAGTGTGGAGTTTTTACCGGTAGACCAACACTCACTTGGTCTCCTAATTGTATTATTATACAAGGTAAGAAAGTAATATTTATATGAAATAACGTATTGAGATATATTAACTTACTATGAACCTTCGGTCATTAAATTAAGATATTTTATAAATATATATATATTTTTAGAAAAAGTAAATAATTATAAATACATATATTTACAAGTATGTAAATATAACTCTCACCTCATCCTCTTAAAAAGTTGGAAGCAATAGCATATATATGTGGACAAAAGTCTATTTCACCACTAACTCACCCCATTATCATCACTTACAATTATTCATGAAAATTTCCTTTCCATATGATCTCAATCAGTTTAGTTTCCTTGTGAAAATTAAATAACCAAGAAAAGACACAACTTGTGATGGATGTCAAATATCTATCTATGGTCCATTTATGCATATTGCACCACTTTAAAGCAACCCCAATTACCCTTATCTATTCTTGATCTTTTGACACTGACACTCCACCATATCTTGGCTTCCTCAACCATTGGTGATTCTCATCTCCATTATTGCCTTTGTGTGATTGCCATAAATATTATCTAATCGACTTTATCAAATATATCGAGTTTGGCTTGAATTTGAATCAAATTAGTTAGCGTTGTAACTGCTTGATTTAGGTTCATCGTAATTTTATATTTAACAAATTGTCTCTTTTTTTTTAAATTAGCATGATTTATAATAAGATAAGTTTGGGTTCAACCTTTATTATTTATATCATGATATTTTTTATACAGTTTGCACTATTATGTTAAAAAATAATGTATTTACATAAAAAAAGTTAATATTAATTTATATCGTATTAGACACGTTTTTTAAGGGTAAAAAGGGTCAACCTACTGGGCTCGTATGTTTGGGCAGCCTAGTGAGCTATACAACAGGCCCAAGGGGAGGGGGTAAGTGCCAACTTTGCTTACTCACAAGAAAATATAATGTTTCCCCCAATATTTTAGCCTCAGTGGTGAGCATAAAAGATGAGGGTAAAACACAACTTAAGGGATCTAAGTATCCTCAGTTCAATCATTTGCTCCTTATCCTTATATCTTTATTTGTTTTTTTTTTTTTGGTTTGTTTCAAGGGAGGGGTAATAGTATCTAACATTCTTATGGCTGACTATATAATTTTCCAATGTAGTTTAATTACAGCATGTTCTTTTTAACGTATTATAAGTACTTATCATCAACATTTTGCACTGACTTAACATTCTTCATAAATACTTATCATATTATTTTTAATTATAGTTTCTTAATGCTCATCAACAATCAACACACACCGGCAGTAATCAATATTGTTCATTTAACACCCAATAAGCACTAATAAGCATTCATTAGTAGTAAGTTACTTACTATAAGTCGAAGAAAATGTTCTTAGTAGATTGATAAACAAAACAAAAGAATGTTTCTGAAAAAGAATCAAATTTTAATCCCTTTGAATTTCGTGTATAAATTTATATATGAAATCTAAATATTAGCATCATATTAGAGAATGAATGCAATTTGCATAGACGGGGAGGGAGAATTCAAAATACAAATTATTTGGTGAAGTTCAGGGCTTGAGGGAGCCGGGAGGTGGAGAAAGAGGGAGAGAGAATGCTGAGGAGAAAGCCGAGCAAGATCGAAGTGACGCTGGAAGACAAAGAAGAAATCCAGCAACTTCAACCCCAATCCAGCTTCACAACCTCCACTTCCGCCGCTACACCCGCCGCCGCCTCCACCACCACAACCGCCTCCGCTGTGCTTCACCACTTTGACCGCTCCTCCACTAGATCCCAACGCATTGGTATTTCTTCCCCCTGATTCTCTCTTTCTCCCCACTTCTCATCTGCAATCGACTCCTTTTCATCTCTACTGTCTCCCTCTCTCGTTCTCGGAAAACCTAAAAAAAAAAAAAAAGGAAAAGAGAAAAAAAGAAGAGATTTTTGATATGCCCTTTCCACATTCTTTATTCAAATCCCCAAAATGGCTACCATCTTTGATGAACGTTTTGAGATCATCTCTCAAATTCCCTACTCCAACACTCCGCATGAAACCTCTTTGCTTTTTGGTTAAACCCTTCATCTCAACTTCTCCCCTGGTCGAGAAAATGGAGGTTGAAATGAAGCTCCGGCTCCCAGATTCTGCTGCCCACCAATCTCTCTCTCTCCTCTTCTCGTCTCTCTCCTTTCCTCCAAAAACCCATTTCCAGCACAACATCCTCTTCTACGGCGCCGTTTCTGAGCTCTCCTCCCACCGCGCCGTCCTCAAATTCGCTTCTATGGTGAGGACCCAGGGACTGCGAAACGCTGCGTTTTGTGCCTCAAGGCAAAGTCCGTGATTGTCGATGGCGTCAGCAGGGTTCAGGGGGCGGGGAGGAACTTGACCCTTCAATGGGTCGGGCAATATGGGCTGACTTTCGAATCTCATTGGTTCGGTGGAGTCTCAGGTTTTGAAGAGGGTTAGAGAAGAGTTTTGGGGTTAAGGAAGAAAGTGGGTATGTTTGTATTGGAGGGTTTAAGAATGTGAGAGGGGTTTATGATTGGAATGGGTCGAGATTGGAAGTGGATGAGACACTATTCGATGGGACTTTGTATGAGGTTGAGTGTGAGAATTCTGAGCCTGAGAAGGCTCAGATGCTTGAAGGGCTGGGGATTCCGTATTCTTATTCAATGATGTCCAAGACTGCGAACTGGGGAAATTCCAACGTGAGTGATTCTCATCTCTTGAAGCTATTAACTTTGATGTTTTTATGTTGTTGATTGTTAGCTAATTTTTGTGCATTGAGTATAGTTTGTTCAAGGCGCTATATGTTTTTGAAGTATGTTGTGATGTTCATCATTTTAGTTGAAATGTGTGTTGTTCATGCCAGTTGTTTTGCAGCCTTTCTTTGACGATGTGTATTTGGTTTATAAGAGCGGTGATTGTGTAACATTAAAAGGATGAAAATATTATAGGGTGATTCTTTGTAGCTCTTAAACTTTGTTCGGTCTTTCCTGCCACTTATTTTTGGCATTTATAACCTATAGTGGGTGTCAAGATGTAAGGCAACAAAGATAGTAGGTAGAGAATATTGAGATGAAAGCATTGGGGACACAAATGGAGGATCTTACCCAAGACTCTGCATTCAGAGTGCATAGATATATTTTTCCAGTTCATTCCCTTGTGTTTGTTTCATTGAGAATAACATCGAGATTTAGGTATTGCTATCAGAAGTAATCATCTTTGGATCCTGATAGTGGCACTTTTCAACTAGCCAGTCATCATTTGAATTCATAATGGTTAACGGGAGAATTCTGAAAGCAGCATTCAAAAATGAAAATATTCTTGCTTTAGCATTATGTTGAATTTACGGATGTAGTTTTAAATACTGTTTTTAACATTTTTCTTGGTTGAGTAACTGTTATTCTGTTACAAACTTGGAATGATGACTTGCTAGTGAAATGAGACTGCATGCTAGCTACTAGCTATAATCTTTGCATAAAGGCCCAACTGAGGCAACTAATGTCTATTTTGTTATTTTTGGCCTAATGTAATTAGTGACTGCTAGGTATTTTCTATTCACATCTGATCTTTTCGCTTCCCAGGGATTGTGGGGATAAAATATATTTCAGGCATTTTCTGTAGCAACTAGCAAGATATTGATGTATTTTAGATTGTCATTGAGATGTCTTTATTGGGAAGTCTGGAAGTAAAGCAATTATTGTATTTGGGTTGACGCAATTGAGATGGACGAAGAACTTATGGCTTATACGATTTACCCTTTTTGTGGGTACATGCTTGCTAGCTGTTGTAGTGATTTTGCTTTGGGAGCATGCAAGTGAAGTAATGTTTGATTTTGGGGATTATGGTGTTTATGACTGCTAGGTATTTTCTATTCACGTCTTCTCCTTTCGCTTCTCAAGGATTGTGGGGATAAAATATATTTCAGGCATTTTCTGTAGCAACTAGCAAGGTATTGATGTATTTTAGATTGTCATTGAGATGCCTTTATTGGGAAGTCTGGAAGCAGAGTAAAGCAATTATTGTATTTGGGTTGACGCAATCGAGATGGACAAAGAACTTATGGCTTATACCATTTACCCTTTCTGCTGTAGTGATTTTGCTTTGGGAGCATGCAAGTGAAGTAATGTTTGATTTTGGGGATTATAGTGTTTATGAAGATAATTTGGAACTATAAGAACATGCATGATAGATTGAAAGAGTTTGGATGCAAAATGATGATGTGATTAAAATATGTCAAAGAGAACAAGAGCTAAGAGCTTCGAGAATGACTTAGATTCAATAAGGCCAGGTGATGTTAGATTGAATACATGTTTTTCGTTTTCTTGTCGGGGGTTTTGGCTTTAGAATGAGAACCTCCATTGTTGACTGGAGCAAGGAAAATCAACAATTTGTATGCTATCAAATCTAGTCCAATCATCTCATGGTTTTTCCTAATTGAGTTTTCCACGTAAAAATCTGTCCTTTTTTTCTTCTTATTTCTTTTAAATTGTTTGTGAGTGTGATCTCTCGATCCTAACAACTTAAGAGATCACATCAAACAATAGAACCTCCATTGTTGACTCGGAAGATGCAGATTGAGGATATGTTGTTTCGTAAGGAGTTTTATGAACTTTTAGGAGAGAAACCAAACACTATGAAGCGATGTTCTTGATAGACAAGCGTTGGGTATGGTGAGGTTAACGTTGGTAGGGAACGTCACCTTCAACGTGACGGATCAAACGAAGACGACCGGGGTTTTACTTTAAGCCTTATCAAATATGTATGAGAAGTCTTCCGCCATGGAAAAGGTATATTTGATTCGTGGTTTGTTGTTCTTAAAATAGTTGATTCCGCTAGTGTTGCCGATCATATTAATGATTTTAATATGATAACATCGAAACTCGCCTCGGTGAAAATTAATTTTGATGATTAAATTAAGGCTTTGATTTTGTTTCCTCTTTCTCGAGTCTTGGAACACTATAGTATATGCTGCGATTAGTGCTAGAGGGTCTAATGCACTTAAATATGATGAAATTCGTGATGTAATCTTGAGCGAAATATAAAGGTAACGAGTCTCAAAACTGAATGGGTGAAGGACCCTATACATCGCTGGTTTATTTGCCTTTGGTTCCCTGCTAGCTTTGGTGAAGCTAACACGTTTCTATTTGCCAAGAACACAACTCTCACAAAGACCCATGTCTACAAAGAACCTCTAGAGCCATAATCTTCAACCCTTTCTCACTCAAGTGAGCCTATTGTGTCATGGACTAACAACTAGATTTGTGCTCCCTATGGTAGAGTAAAAAGACACAGACTTCACACCTTTAGCCATGCCCCTCTTACAATTTTCCAGCGCACATTGAGTTGAGTAGTTTGTTACATCAAATTGACTCATGGAAATCAAGCTCTTTGCCAATCCCAAAATAAATAAAAAGAACATCTTGCAATTTCCAATAGCCCCTATAAGAGGTTTTAATGTTCATATCCCCTCTCCCTAGTATATCCAAACTTTCGTCATTAGCAAGATACACCTTGTCAAACTTTCCACCAACAAAGTTGTAAAACGAGTTTCTACATGATGAGGAATGAAACAACGCAACCGAGTCAACTATCCAAGACTCAATAGGATGCATCACCTATATCTTCAACCGAATTCGGAGAATCATTATCATCATTGTTTTTAGGACAATTTCTCTTAAAGTGTCCCCACCTCTCTCCGATTTTGAGACCTATCTCTTGCTTTGGATTTTGAATGACCTCTACACTTATTTTGGTCCTTTTGTTTTCTCCTTCTTCTAACATTCAAAGCACTAACAAATGACTCCCGAACCTTTTTATGAATAGTCTTACTCAAGATTACATCACGAATTCCACCATATTTAAGTGCATTTGATCCTCTAGCACTATCTCAACAGAAAGTGTTCCAAGACTAACACAAAGATGACAACGAAATCAAAGCCTTAATTTCATCATCAAAACTAATTTTCACCGAAGCAAGTTTCGATATTGTCATATTAAAATCGTTAATATGATCAACAACACTAGTGGAATCAACCATCTTAAGATTAAATAAACGACACATCAAATATATCTTGTTCATGGCGGAAAACTTCTCATACATATTTAATAAGGCTTCAAGCAATCCCTTTATCGTTGTTTGATCCATCATGTTAAAGGCGAACCTCCTTGTCAATGACACTATCCCCAATGCTTGTCGATCCAGAACATTCAAATTCTTTTGCTCCATATTGTCTAGTTTCTCTGCCAAAGGTTCATATAACTCCTGAAACAACATATCCAAAGGTTCATATAACTCCTTCTGAAACAACATATCCAAAGGTTCATATAACTCCTTCTGAAACAACATATCCTCAATATGCATCTTTGAGAACGCGAAGTCCTTCCCATTGAACCTTTCGATGTTAGCCTTTCCTCCTTCCATTGTTTGATGTGATCTCCTTCAAATGTAATTGGAGAATACCAAAAAGAGGCATTATGAATGTACATAATGCACCTTAAACCTTCAAGGATGATCTTGAAACAGCTTAACACATTTGAAGGAGCCGGTTAGCATATGGTCTAGATTTGACAACTTGTCAGCATTTTTTCCAAAATGTTGAATTGTGAGCTTCATTTTAGGGTTCTTAAGAGGCTTTGTCCTTTCTCATCTGAGACCATGTAAAATTATGTTCTAAATACCCCCAAGTAAACAAGCAAATATAATGGTGTCATTGGAAGCTTGCTGTAGATTTTGCAGCAGGATTTTAAGTTACCTTGCAACCTGGGATTATGGCAGCATTGGATACCCTCAAAAGTTTGATCTACCTAGGATAGACCTCAGACCGAATAGGACATTTTGAGTGATCAGTAGATGCTTAGTCACAATTTGACAAATATTTTGGACAATTTTGCAAATATGCAGAAAACTGTTTATCATAGTCTTCATTTTGGGGTCTAAAGAGGCTCTGACGTTGTTCTTCTGAAACCTCAAGAGTTTAATCATGCTTCGTTGTCACGCGATCTTTCATATGTTAAAACATGATTCAAGAATCACAAACATGGGGTTTTTATAGTGGTATATGAATATGCTCTCTCTAAAATGGTGTAGAATGTCCTAAACTATCCTGACTTTTAAACAGTCAACAGGAGTTTTAAGACACCACTTGTGAACCTTTCAGGCATTTTAATAAAATCCCAAAAAGGCTGTACTAATTTATTCGTTTACTTCCAAAACCTTTTAGGATCTTTAAATATTCTTTAAAGAATCTTAATGACCATGAATGTTATCATTGGCACTGTATTCTAACGAGTTTAAGGCATGATTCTAGAATGCCCTAAAAAGGAATGTTATGATGGCCTCCTATATCTGCTATTCAGAATTGTCATAAGTTACCACAAATCATTTTGAGGCTTCAGCAGGAGCACATATTCGGCAATTGACATTTTATCTAATATCTTCCAAAAGATCCCAAAAATTGTGTATGATGGCTTCTTTGGCACCATATGTTAGGGTTTCAGCCTTCATTTTCGCGACGCTTTGAGGTTCCAGCTGTCTTACCTCTTAAAATCCTTAAGGACATGCGGATGTCACTCTTAATATTCCAATGGGCGCAGTGGCTCTCTAGCTTTATCCTTTGGATTATGAGGTTTAGTAATTTGGTTTCTGAACACTATTAGATGGTATCAGGGTGGCATAAAACACACTCGAAGCAGCATTTTGAGGGATCAATAGGAGCACATAGTCATCATTTGAAACTTGCTAGACATTTTTAGCTCCTGGAAATCTTGTATGATAGCCTTCAATTTGGGGTTTTAAGAGGCTTTGAGTACTTGCCTCGAAAGTTGCTTGGAATATTCAAAATATCTTTATGAACAACTTCAGTTAGTACACTAACTTCATTGAATAATCTTGCAAGCTTCCAAACATGATTTTGAAACAACCCCCCCAAAAAAAAAAAAAAGGAATCATGGTAGTACACAAACCACCAAACATGAGCAATTTTAGTCAGTATAGTTGCTTCATTGATGGTCTTGAAACACACCCTAGAACTGCTTATTGTATGTTTTCACAATTCCCAAAATCTGGTTAATAGCCTTCATTTTGTGATTTAGCCACTCTGACGCAAAGGGTTAAAGCTCATTACCTCAACTTCCTAAGGCAATGCAACTTCATTGATTATAAAAATGTCATCATGGACAACACCTCCATACTTTTTCTGTTTATGACAAGTGAGGATGCTTTCTCTTTGTAAACTGATGCACATATGTTATCCGGCTAAGGAGATTCACACTTATGAAGAATGAGTCCCTAATGCTCTGTCAACATGTGGCAGTTGGATTTAGTATTGATTTTTTTGTAGCAATGTTATCCACAAATGTAGGACTTATAATACATTTACTCTCTTTCACTGAGCATAGATATAATATTCTTAAACTCCATTGTGTGTTAATATCTTGAGTGTGTGGATGCAAGACAGATATACAGAAGGCAGGCCATATGTAACCATGAGAACTATGCTATGAAAATTGATGTTTTGGATGCTTTGCATTTTAGACGGTGAATGGACAGGTATTAAGGGTTCCATGTATTGCTTAGCGCACATACCCTATATCCAAGGTGCTTTATCTGCAGAAATTTGTTCTGCAAGGTTTATGATTTCCCATTGTGTCGCTTGTGCATTAGGTACTTTGTTTGATCAGTGGCTTAGTGAAGAACCTTGTCGTAGAAATTTAGAAATTTCATCGATAATAAAAATCTGGTTAAACAGCATCTTTCCTTCTGAGGCAGATATCAACATAGAGATTTAAAACTTCTTTGCAACGAGGGTGAGTATTCCATTAAATAGTAATTTTTTCAGCATTACCTTGGTTGGTAGTTCGTGGAGCCAAAACGCTTTCTTTTAAAAAGTTGCTACATATCACTTAGATTGCCTGCCTCCATTTGTTTATTAGAGAAAAATTGTTCAAGTTCTTCCCGTGGATAAATTGAAGGTTGAATTCTGAAGAAGATTTATTTGTGCAACTGAATATAACTCCATAACACATGGAAGGTCGGAGCAGGGTGTCCTATTTTTGTATGTGTGCTTGTGATTCTATACATGGTTTCCAAACTTAGCTATCAGGAATGATAACCGCCCCCATGCCCCCCAAATGATGTGTGTTCTGGGATTGAGTAATCTAAAACCTAAATTAGGCTAAAGATTGTGCGATAAATAGCTATCCACATTCCTACTTGGGCGACCCCGAAGGTGTTCCTAATAACTATATGTTGACTTCAGAGAGTGCTTTGTTTTCTTGAATATGTTCGACCTGATTTGATATGTGTTCCTATTGCAGGATTGCTAATGATTAGTTACTGAAGAACCCATGCAAACAAACGGGTATTGGTCTCAACTGTCTGGAGCTGTGGCGTTGTTCTGGGTTTTACTTCATTCAACTGGAGGGGAGCCATACTTTATTCTACATCCCTTTTCTTAATCCTATTCTGATGACAGTTTAAAAAAAAAAAAAATGTTTTTCTAACTTCATTCATATACTAGTAGGATGCCAATCTTCTCCATTTCTTGTTGGATTCTTCGAGTTTTTTCTTTTTCCTCATGTTCAGTACAATAATAATTATAAACATTATAGTTTCAGTCATGCCTTATTATATGTCAACGTCAATAATTACTCTGTGTGAACAGCAACAATAATAATAATAAAATGAGCACGGATGAACAAGGACGCCCAACATGATTCCTTCTTGTTGGGTTTGAATACCAAAATGCGCCGGCCGAGTCTTTATTATAAGCTTGTACTTTGTCTATTTTGAGTTTGTACTCCTTAGAAAAGATATATGGATCAAAATGTTTGAATAAAAATTGTTCTTTTTTTCCTTATCATGTAGTGTATGCAATATCTAATTTATCAAGATATACACTGATATTTTTTCCTGGTGTGTAAATGAAGACACAAACACCAATGAAGGTAATAATTAGTCCTAATAATAATAATTTATAAAAAGAATTATTTAAACTTGTTAAAGTTTTATCAATATAACTAATGTAATTACAACTTTGATTTATGTAACTGTAAGAATGTAAGGATGTAAGGAACTATAAGCAAAACTGTAAAAAGTTGTAAAATTAGTTATAAAAAATTATAAGAACTCGAAAGCAACTGTAAGAAACGAAAAGATTATAAGTTAGAGTTAAATGAATCAGGGTCACATGAATCGAGTTCTATTAGCTAAGTTTAATTTATTAGTGACCATTCATGAGTAGCGTGAGACGGCCCCAGGACTGACATTACATTAGTTTGAAATTGAGTGGGCAGACGTATTTATTCACTGGTCACATGTTCCTAGACCCACAATATTCAGTGAATTGATTTCACCATATTAAATGTTTAAATTCAAATCTCAAACGTTGAAATGCGTTACCTCAAAATTCAATCTTTGTTTCCCTCCCTCCCAAAGGACAAGGACCTTTTCCTTTTCAAAAGGTACCCCAATCCCAATGTGTCTTGGAAGTCAGGCCACTACACTTTGACCAACCTGTTCCAAAAGAACCTAGGCAACCTCATTCTTCAATTCTAACCCACAATGAGAAGCTAAAGCTAAAGCTTAAAAGTAGCAAATTAAACAATGATGTCAATAAGCCGATAATATTAATGTGGATCTAGCTCAAAAGAGTTTCGAGAAATTCAGACATAAATAACATTACCCCTCTAGCTACTAGAAGAGCCGCTTCCAGCCCGGAGCCCTAATGGGAAACCATGTTGACCAAGCTACTAGGAACATATCGCAAACGATAGTTGGCAATGGTCTCCAGAACCATGCTACATTTGCACATAGTTACCACCATCACAATTTGATTTAAAACTGAAACATACATAAGCTAGACGATTAACCTTCCTACAATATGATCACAACAATGAGTGACAATAGAGCCACCGATGTTCTTATGATGTGTAACAAGCTGCCGACTCCCTTTCTCTACTCAGCCTGCTAGAATACCAGCGCAAAGAAACAAAGTAAAAAGAATCCTCGGGATCTAGAAGTTAAAGTTATGCTCACTTCCTCTTCTTGGCAGGGGGCTGGTCATCTTCCTCTTCCTCGTCTTCATCTTCATCATTCTCGTCCTCATCATCGTCTTCTTCATCTCCATCCTCATCATCATCTTCATCACTGCCCCCATCGCCATTAGCCTCTGCATCTTCCTCAGGGTTCCCCTCCCCCTCCTCATCGTCATCATCTCCACCTTCTCCTCCAGAGAAATCCTCATCATCATCGTCATCTTGATCATCTGCCCCATCCTCATCTTCATCCTCCTCTGTGTCACTAGCATCTTTGTTCTCGGGGCCAGGTTGTACTGCCTTGTGAAGCTCATCAATAGGAAACCTGTCATGTTATCATTTTCCCTGTTAATCAGTAATGCGTTGTCACCATAGCACGAATCCAAGTGAATCACAAGCTTATGATACCTATTCTCAATAGAAGTTAAACCAGGCGCCTTACTAATTGCCCCCAGCAAAGCCCCTGTCTGAAATAATATCACATATATTAATTAATAACATAATGAGGACAAGTATATTGGGAAAATCATCAGAATACTATAATCTTGTATCATTGGAAAGTGATGCTGAACAAACCTATTTAAGTCTAAATTTCAGAGAGAGGATCTGGTCAACAACACAAGCAAAAAGCAATAAGCTGATCTTTTTATCTTAACAAGATACGAGATAACTTCATTTACCCACCACCTACTTTATATTATAGCACAAACTAATACATAAATGAGCACTACCAATAGTCTTGGCTAGTTTTATTTCCCTTTCTGATCAGGGGAGGCCTAATTCAAAGCACCAACATTGTGGCAATAGTACATTATGGCAGCTCCAAACACTGTAAACTTGGCTAGTTCTATTTAAGTTTGAACTTGCTACAATAAGAAGACAAAGACAAACAAACACAATGATACATTGCCTCAATACACAAAGTAGATCCGCTGAAACCAATATGCCCTCAAAAAAGTTGCTTTTAGATCTAGCTCTATTAATAAATTTCCCCACTGTAAAGCAGGGAATACACTACTAACATGCCAGAAGAAAAGCATCCTTTTCTATATGGCTCTAGAAAAAGATGATTCCCCTATTAGACTCTCGAACTTCCAAATCAGCCAACAGGTCCTCCAAATATAGTTAATAACGAAAGCTCAGCACAATCAGCAAACAATTAACAACTAAACTTCCCAGCTACTGGTATGGATCTGATGGGAGAAGGTATGGGTCACCAAACAAGTAACTTGTGAGAAATTCAATGCAGCAAACAGACAGCAAAAAGGTACTCCAACATTTGCCAAGAAGTAACTTTAAGCGCAAAACAAATGAAAGGGTCATCTAAAGGCATGTTGTCCACTAACTTGATATTCAACCAAGAACAGCATTACGGCGGGATATCCTTTTAACATAAACATACACAGAGTTTCTTTTTGCAGAACTAGACGTCTTCCATTCATCGCAAAGATGTACAACTTAAGAAAGACATACCTATACAACAGCTGAAACATGGGACTCCAATGACCAATGAAGCATGAAATCATCCACAATTAAAACAAAATGCATATCCTTAAAGTCCTCCTTAGGACCACGCAATGAAACCACAAGATCACAAGTCATGAATTTTACAAAAGCCAAAATACATATCAAGGTAATTACGTAGTATACGAAACGCCATCTATTTACAGTCGCTTTCGAATCCAATTGGTAGTAGAGCATAAATGTGACACAGGAACAAACACAATGACCCAACAAAGGAGTGTAATTACACGATAGATCCACCAGAGAGGCAACCACTCAGCCTCTCCCATAACTCCTTATAACCCCACTAGAAAATATCTAGGAAGAAAAACAAAGTAGAGGTGGGTACCCAGATAAAAAGGAAGAAAGGGGCATTGTGAACCCTCAATTTTACATTAAAGCCCAGCATAAAAATTATCTATCAAACAAATAAATCCTTCAAACAAGACAAAGAATAAAACTTTCATCCAACAAAGGGAAAAGCAAAGAGAAAGGAAGTGAACATCAGAGCTCCCAACGGCTAGCTATCGCATAAAAATCTGATTTTTACTACAGACTTGTTATTTTTTAAAACCTAAAGGATGGACAAATGCACAACCATTATCCAAGAAATATCTACCACCGAACAAAAAGGAGAATGAAATTCAACAAGATGAACAATTCCACGTCCTAAAAGCAGTCAATTATTAAGCTCTAAAATACCCCTTGGTCAACAGAAAAAATGAACCTAAATTACCACAAACCAAGAACACAACTTTAGCACAAGAAAAGAAAAGCCCCAGAACAAAATAAGGGAAGAGTGAGAATTGAAGTTGTACCATGAGCAAAAGGCAAGCAAGAGACTTCCCAGCAAGAGAAAGGGTGTCAACCACCATGGATTCTGCGGCGAACCAAGCCACCGTCTTGTCCATTTCAGAGCTGTAAGGTCCAACCTCCATTGCTCCAAACCCTGTAAGCCTGGGGGGAGGAAACAAAAGGGAGGAAAATAGAAAAGGAGAGAACTGAAGAGAGAGAGAGAGAGAGAGAGAGAGAGAGGCAACAGACAAGAGAAAGGAAAAGGAAAGAGAAAATTGCGGGATGTAGAAAGTCAGATACCTGCTAAAGAGGAGAGAGACTGAAGGGAGTGTGTGTCACCAGTAACCACTCACCAATGCCAGAGAGAGAGAGAGACAGCGAGAGAGAGAGCGTAGAAGTTGAACCCGGCTAGGGTTCGGTTTTGGACCGGCATAAATAAATTGAGTCTGGCTGATGTGATGATACATACAATACTACAACTCTTTTTTCTTTTCTTTAAAAAAAAAAAAAAAAAAAAAAGACTAGGGCACATCACTTCTTGTGAATTTTTTTAAAAAAATTGATCTACAGTTTCTAGAGCATTCCTTCTATAAAAATAGGAGATAGGAGATATATTGGGCATTTCAACCCAACCTTCATATATGTTCATAATTTTATCAAAAAATATTTCCATAATATGATTCAAATTTTAAGTCATATACGAAAAAAATATGTTTAAAGAACTCAAACAACAATAATATATATCCTTAATTTATCGATAAGCATATATAAAAAATTTTAAGCCATTTTTTTCTCTCAAAAGTGTTACGCCTATGTGATTATCAACTGAACTAGTAAAAATATTGGTGGAATAGCTTTGAACCAAATGAATCGATCAAAATAAAAAGTGACTATCAATTGTTATACTTGCTTCTTTAGAAATACGATAAATTGTAATTATATTAATTTAATTAGTTAAAAGAAACATTTGATATCCCATAGACAAGATCGACTTCGTATAGTGGTCGAGTTTATCTTTTAAAGGATGCAAAATAAACATTAATATTGCCTCTTATTTTAGACCTATAAATTAAGTCAAACAAAAAGTAAAATTTAAATATATATATTTTTAATTTAGCTCAAAGTAACCGAAAATTGTGTTAAATATGATAGATTTTTTAACATACATCCTTTCAATTAATATGACCTACACGATAAAAGACGTATTGTTTATTTATTTTTTATTTTTTGGAGTCAATTTTCCAGATTTGAAGTATCAGTAATTCTTTTAATTCCTAATCAATTTATATATACTGAAAATTAATACAGGACAAGAATTATAGCCTTTCATTACTTGGGGGCTGTAATTAGCACAAAGTATACCATCGACCTTTTCAGAAAAGATTAGATTTTCTCTATCAAATTGTGATACCTCATTGGATCGGCCACTCGACTCCATAGTATAAGTGTTGATACTTGGCGATAATTTCCTTAATCCAATGCTGTGGTCCAATCCAATGTCACTAGGACTTGGCCTTAGGCCCACATAATTCCCCATTTTCTTAAGCCCAAAAAATCTCCATTAAAGGCCGAAACCCTAAGTTGAGGATGGATCGAAGAAATGAAAGGTTGGACTCCTTGTATATTTTTGGGCCTCAAATTGGACTCTGGAATTGGGCCTTCTAACATTGTTGTGTAATTGGGTAATGATGGGCCTACTCAGATTGGGTCTTTTATAAGATGTGATAGGGAAAGGAGATAAGGACATGTTTGGCTTTGCTTCCACTAAAAGCCGCCGGAGAAAAGATAGTCCCACACTTTTTGCCGTAGACTTGACACATAAATTTGGAGGTCCAAACAGCCTTTATTTCCTTTTTTTATTTGGTCTGACAGTTGGGGGAAAGTGCGATGGGTGGGGGTTCCCGCGCGAGTTCGTTAACCTTTACGTCACGTGGGTTGAGTGTCGTGAACACCACAAATCATATTCTACTTATCCCCCTTTTTTTATTTTCTCTCTCATCATGAGAGAAAAAATAAAAAAATTCTATACTGTAAAAAAAAAAAAAACCCAAAAGATGTTTCACTATTACAGAATATAATTGAAGGCCTATTTATTCCTATTTTTTATGCAAATTATTAAATGCTCGTAAAGACATATTCTATACTCGTTGACATATGACGTCGATAATACTATGTATATATAAGATGTTCTATATTTTTATGACTTTGCATTTTAAATGCAATTATTTTTACATTGTTTAGGGTGTATATAATTTGACTTTAATTTTTATTCTCATTTAATAAAATCAATTAACTACTCATACTTGAATTTTTAAAACATCAATATAATAAGTTAAGTTTTGTTAAGAGAATTGTACTCGAGAGAATTCATTTGTTAATTTTTGCTATTTTGAGACTTTAATGTTAACGTCCAAATCTCTGTCATATCTTTTTGTTCATTTATACAATGAAATAAATGAGTAATTTGTGTAAAAGGCAAGTTAACATCTTGAGTAGAAATAGAAAATTTTATTTTTTATCAATATTTAGACCATGTCAATTATTATATATAAGTATTTAATTATCGTACACTTATAATTTTACATGGGTATTCAAATTTAATAAAAAGAAAGTATGACTCTAATTCTCGTTAGATTACCTTTCTTTATGATTAAATATTTTCAAGTCTTGAATTTTAAATTTGTTGGATTCAATCGGTTTCTCAAATAAACTCAATTTGAAAGGATTTTGTCCAAAATTTTAAAATTTTATTTTTCGGTGAGTAAACTCAATATTTAGCAGACAAATGGTGGTATTTCTACAATGTGAAATTATTTTCAAAATAAAATGAATAATAAATGCATAAAAAAGGTATTTTAAACTTTTTATAAGAAAAAAAAAAGAAACAAATTAGTTGGAGGGGAAAGAAAGAGAGAGAGACAGAGTGACTTGTGAGTTGTGAGTTGTGAGTTGTGAGTTGTGGCAGGCAAATCAGGGAGCCTGTATGTATCCTTTATTCTATACTATGCTTTTTCACTTTTCCTTCCCTTTTCTTTTTCATCTCTCTAGAATTTATCCACGATAGGGTTTAATATTCTTGCCTTTTCAATCAAGGATTCAAATAAAAGATCTCCATTAAAGCAAATTCACCAGCTCCAATTGAAACTTGACCTTTTTTTTTTCCTCGACGAATTTATTTGAAATAATCTCAAATTCATCATCTGGGTTCTACCCTGATTTGCCCCATTTTAAAGGGGTCGGCTTGATCGATTGAGGTGGTGTTTGTCTCTTTCTCATTGCGAAAATCGAAATTCTGTTTTTGGGGAAATAATTTGCCGAATAAACAAATTTTCTGGGGGGTTTTGGCAGCTCTTCTTATCCCATTTTGTGGCTTTTATGCTAAGCTGCTGAAATCTTGATCCAGGAGGGAGGAATAACGAGAAGAGGTTCAGGTCCCATTTGGGGGCCTATCTTTCCAGTTCTTCAACCCTATTTCATCCCATTTCTGGCCTTCCCTTTCTGGTCTTTCTCTCTCCAATTTCCTGGTGGATGCAGAGGGAATTCATTGCCAATAAAACTCCTTTTTGCAGAAGAGAGGTGTTTGCCTTACCTCCTGTAAGTAACTCTTTCTCTCATTACTTATTGTTTCCAAATTGAGGGTCTTTTACTGCTATTTGTTCTTTGATTTATAATGTAATTTCGGGTTCTAAATTTAGGAGCAGCAATTGGTATTTGTAGTTTATGTTTTTGTAACAATTTGTTAACCCCCAAGTTCAATTTGGAAAACTTCCCTCTTGGGTTTGTGGGATTTTATAAAGAACCCATATTCAATTTGGAAAATTCCCTCTTGGGTTTATGGGATTTTTACAAAACACCCAACGTCAATTTGGAGAAAGTCCCCAAGGGGTTTAAAGGATTTTGCAAATTTTGTGATACTTCTTTTGTTGGAACTAGAGATAGATTGACCTCTGTCTAGTTATTGGGAATAATATTCAATAAGAGGGAATGCCTTCTCCTTTGCTGAAATACTAGTGATTTTGGGTTGTAGGTCTGCAATGGGGAGATCTAGTGGCAGGAAGAAGAAAGAATCTAGGGATAAATCAGCTGATGCGACCTCAAGGCGCCCTAGAACTACTGATAGTAGTCCGAGGGCTTATGATAAGGATACAGCAATGTTTATTGCCATGTCTCAGGAGTTGAAGGAGGAGGGAAACAGGTTGTTTCAGAAGAGGGATTGTGAAGGGGCCTTGTTAAAATATGAGAAAGCCTTGAAATTGCTGCCCAGAAATCACATAGATGTTGCTTATCTTAGGAGCAATATGGCTGCCTGCTATATGCAAATGGGCATCAGTGACTATCCTCGGGCTGTGCACGAGTGTAATTTAGCTCTTGAGGTTTCACCAAAGTACAGTAAGGCTCTTATAAAGAGAGCTAGGTGTTATGAAGGATTGAACAGGCTGGAGTTAGCTTTAAGAGATTTAAACACGGTATTATCCATGGAGCCGAACAATCTAACAGCCTTGGAGTTAGTAGAGAGGGTCAAGCAGAATATAGAAACTAGAGGTGACAGGCCTTTTGAATATCCAGTTCCAGATTATGTTGAATCTCCTTGTGCATCACCTCCTGTAAAGGCAGTCAAAGAGAAACCAAGGAAGAAAAAGAGCACCAAAAATGAGAAGAAAGCAGAAGATGAGGAGACCCACATGGAGCAGATGGTTGAGAAGCGGGTAGATGATAAAGGAAAGAAAGTGGAGATCAGTGTAGAGCAGAAAGGCAAAAGCAAAGAAAAGAAAAAGAAATCAGAGAAAAAGGTAGAAAAGAAAACAGGAGACAGGGAACTGAGGGAAGATGAGGAGCAAGAGGAAAAGAAGTCGGAGGATAAGGTGGTTGTTGAGGAGAGAATTGCTACTGCAAATGGAGATGAGCCGAAGAAAAATGTGAAGTTGGTATTTGGAGAGGATATAAGATGGGCTCAGCTGCCTGTGAATTGTAGTGTCTTGAAATTGAGGGAGGTCATACAGGATCGATTTCCAACCTCACGAGCAGCTCTGGTCAAATACAAAGATGAAGAGGGCGATATGATCACTATTACAACTGATGAAGAACTGAGATGGGCTGAAGCATCGGCAAACCCTCAAGGTTCTGTCAAGCTTTACATAGTCGAAGTCAGTCCTGAACATGACCCCTTCTATGACAAATTAAGAGGCGAGGATTCATATGCAGAATCAAAGAGAAATTTTGAGGATGAAAGCCTTGGCAAAAAGTCAATGGTTCAAGGACCACTTTGCATTGAAGAGTGGGTAATCCAGTTTGCTCGGTTGTTCAAGAACTATGTTGGTTTCAGCTCTGATGCATACTTGGATCTCCATGAGCTTGGGGTGAAGCTTTATTCTGAAGCTATGGAGGAGATGATTACCAGTGAAGAAGCTCAGTTTCTCTTTGATATAGCAGCTGAAAAGTTCCAGGAGATGGCGGCATTGGCCCTTTTTAACTGGGGAAATGTTCACATGGCACAGGCTAGGAAGCGGGTACATTTTTCAGAAGATTCATCTGAGGAGACCATGCTTGACCAGGTGAAAAATGGATACGACTGGGCACAACAGGAATATGCGAAAGCAGGGCTGAGGTATGAAGAAGCACTCAGGATAAAGCCAAATTTCTGGGAAGGAAATTTAGCTTTAGCACAACAACAATTTGAGCAAGCAAAACTTACATGGTATTATGTGGTTGCCAGCGAAGTTGATTTAGATTCATGGCCTTCTGCTGAAGTCCTTGATCTCTATAATTGTGCTGAGGAGAACATAGCAAAGGGCATGCAAATGTGGGAAGAATCACAGCAGCACCGTCAGGATGCCCTCTCCAGTTCCGACAGCAATTATGCCCAGCTGCAGAAGATGGGTTTGGATCGGCTATGTAAGGATTTATCAGCAACCGAGACTGCAGAGCAAACTATGACGATGAGGTCACAGATTAATGTTCTATGGGGTACCATGCTTTATGAGCGGTCTATCATGGAGTTTAAACTGGGCGTGCCAATTTGGCATGAATGCCTGGAGGCTGCTATTGAAAAATTTGATCTAGCTGGAGCTTCTCCAACTGATATAGCTGTGATGATAAAAAACCACTGTTCAAATGATGCTGCACCTGAAGGTAGCATATCTTGACTTATATTTCCCCTCTATATGAGATCCTTATTTTAATGTTTTGTGCATTTCTTAATAATGCGGCACAATTCCAGGGGTAGGTTTCAGGATAGATGAGATTGTTCAAGCATGGAATGAGATGGATGAAGCGAAAAGGTGGTATACTGGGGGTCCTTCCTTTCGGCTTGAACCCTTATTGCGGAGGCGGATGTCAAAGATTTATTATGCACTGGATCCTGCATAACTGGCAGATTATCAGTTTTGATGCGATCAAGTGTGTCTGACGTTGGTAACTTCCAAATTGTCCAAGATGTGTATATCTCAAACACTGAGGCAGGTATGGTCGTGTCTTCATGTATCCTGATTTTCTCAGTAGATCTTTCACGTCAAATTGTTGTTACCTTGGTGTAAGAAATTAATTCCATGATAACAGGTCTTGCCTTCATTCGTAGATTGATAAGCTCCTAGCAGGGGATAATGTGGAATAGATCAAAGAGTATTAGTTCTAGAAGATAAATTTACTGGATATTTCAAACTACATCTATACCATAACTCTCAGAAATATGATCACTGGGAGCTAATTTGACTTTTTAAAAAATGCTTAACGGTATCCAAGGACCAAGATGAACTCCTGTCGAACTACTTAAGAGGGGAAAGGAAAAGAATGGAAATATGTGCTTTATCTTATTACAAAAAAAAATCAAGTCAACGACCTGTTCCCTGACTTGGAACCTTTGAAATGGTTGCACTTCCTATCTAGAGCTTAGTTTATTGGAGATCCTTGTGAGAACACGATAAATGGCTCGAATTAGTGCTGCAACTGCAAGTAATGGTCTGTAGATTTTTCTTGAGGATGGTCATTTACCTAGGGCTTCAGACCAGAGTCACAACCTCGACTACTGGATATTGCATTCAAAAACTTTTTGAATGATTTGATGATGTCTTGAAGGAAGTTGCATTGCTTTATTGGGGTCCTTTTTTCATTGCTTGTAAAACATTGAAGTTTCTGTCTTTAGTTTCTGTCGTCTGATCCGTGAGGATTACATTTGCAGGTCATCCAGATCCTCATACTGCAGCACCCAGCAAGGAAAAAGGTGCTTAATAGCTTGCAATTTAGTTGTTTGTAACATTTCTCAGGTAATTTATTTTTATACATGTATCCTGAGGAAGAGGAGTGGCTGAATCCATTTTTGGTGTGGTTTCCGCTTAACCCTCATCAGATTTCCCCCAATACAGGCACTTATAGGAGACTTTATAAACGATAAGAGAATTTATCAGTTCTTTTTAGGAATATAGGTTTTTCTTTTTATGTTTATCTGTAACCTATAATTTGTAGTTTGTATCATCAATCTGTAATTTGGGGAGGGGCTGCCACGGGACAGCTCTTTTCCTTCGTTTTTTCCCCTCGATGCAACTGTTAGCTGATGTTCATGAGTTTTCCCTCAAGGCTTGTAATCTATAATCTTGTCATTGTTTTTGTTGTCTCTTCTCTATGATAGTGTGATCCTTGACATGAACTTGAAACAAGTTGAACTCGCTGTGGTGAATGGGGATAGTAAGCGTGCCATTGTCATTGCAGGGAATCTGGTTTTGTCACGGCAAGACGGATAATGTGATGGTGAAAATTTGTTGTAGTTAAATGTTAGACATGTAGTGTCAATTATTTCAGCTCGTAGATTCCCTTGGACTGATATTTGGATGTGTTTCAAACCCGATTTTCATTAGTTTTCATGCGAAGGACTGATATTTGGATGTGTTTCAAATCCTGTTTCCATTAGTTTTTATGCTTCACCTTACATTCGCACGTTCCACAAGGACTACTTGGACTACACACCCGAGAGTTACTAGGGACTAGGTGAGGCCAAGTGGAGCAGAAGGTGAGACCAATTCACACAGCAGTTCAGCGAATTCATGGCATCAGCTTTGAGACTAGACACTACTACGGCAACCTGAGGTATTTGGGGATCTCGTGACCCACCCAAGAACTCAAGTACCTGAGAAACCCTATTGACAATTTGAGTATCATTTAAGATGTTTATAACAATCTTTGCCAATTTGAGCATCAATATTAACTTCACATAATCATGGCTTGTTGGGTTTGAGGTGCGAGGCTGTATCCAAAGGGAAATCATGCCATTTCCAATTGAATTCTGTCGAAGCATCCTTATATACAAAGTTCATATGCATGGACATTACATCCAGTAAATGAGAAAAAATTAATAAAAACATATTTACAATGATTTGTTCAGTTGCTCCTAGAATTGCAACAAGTTCATCCCACTTCTTATAATTTGATTCAGAACTGTGATTATTTACCCCACTATATACAGTGCCAACACAAGGCACAAAATGAGAGATTCAATATTTACAGAGTAAGCAGAAAAGCAGCCCTACTTATTCAGGGCGGACAGTGACAAGATTCGGGAGGGCAGTGGATTGAAGCTTCTTGATCTCAGCCGCAGTCACCCTGCAGGACTCGAGTGATAATGAGCGCAAATTCTTCAAAGGCATTAAGTATTGCAACCCGTCGTTTGTTATACGAGAATTTGAAACATTCAAAGACACCAATGCTGTTAATCCTGTATCAGTAAGTAAGAAAACAACAAAAGAAGCAAACTTAAGTGCCTAATACTCTGAAGGAAGATAAAGGGATATAGCATAAACCTACCAGCCGAAATAGCTGGCAGAATACTAGAATTGTCTGTTGGCATGACTTAAGTTCAGGTCATAAAAACCGAAGTACTGATAGCTGGTATGAGGAGATTTACCAGAAACTAATTGCAGGGTCTTGTCTGTAAGGCTGCTATTCTGAGACAGATTTAGAAGCGTCAAAGAAGAAAGATCCTTGATATTCTTTACACCAGCATCTGTTAATCCTCCACTGCAAATTTCTAAAGACTGAAGGTTCTTGAAATCTGAGACAATACAATCAAAGGATAAGGTATGGATAACTTTAAAAAGCATCATACATTGGAAAAAGTCTAGAAAGTTTTAGAAGACATTTTGCAAGGATGATGCAAGGTGAAAACCTTATTTCCACTGGAGAAAAGGAAACCACGACACCAATTGCCCGACCAAGCCTTACAGAAAGTGGAAATATAATATCTTGCAAATGCCTAAGTTTATATAACTGGATTACGGCCTTGGTCTATGTCTATGGAGGTAAGGAGAAGCCAATGCATGCCCTCCATTTCTTCAATCAGACTTGAAGGAGATAGGAGAAAGGTAAACTTGATAAAGCAGCAATGCTACTGTTGGAAGAAACAAACGCAAAAGTACACCTCAGCTGACTCCAGAGTCGCATAATAGAGATTCATCAAGACAGAAGAAATCTCCTCCATGGGATATCAAGCTTCACAGTTCACGCTCGCTACTCAGTTCTTCCTCGCTCCCAACATTCCGATACCAGTTATAAAGAAAAAGAGAAAAAAAAATCCAAAATAGCTAACTGCTGAATTCATGTAACCTCCACCGCAGTGGGATAACCAAGGATTGTGTCCATATAATGCTCCAACCACATTCCTGCACTGTATGTTATCAGCTAAGCTACAAGGCTCACACTTGTCAGCTTTTACTTCACTTCCCTATTGTTATGCAAGTTGATCTGACCATCATCTTCCAGTTTCTTCTATCTCTTAATATAACCCCTCCTCCCCCCCAAAACAAAAAACAAATAAATCGGCTTTTCCCCTCTGGTTTTAATGCATCCTTTTTTAATTTTGTTTCAAAATTTAGAGTTCCCCTTCGAGTTTGAGAAAAAGTACATGCATCAAGATCTTGACAGCTGAATCACAACCACACGCTGCACTCATTCTTGGTCTCATTCATGTCACAATAACATTCTTAAAAGGACCAATTAATAATCCCTGCCCACCAGTAGTCAGATTCATAGGAGATTATATGCAAGCCCTTTGTCTCTTTTCAAGAACCGGCAAATAGATAAACAAGTCATTCCTCTAAAATCTCTAATGCCAAGGAAGTCATAGCCATTCATTTCATATGCACTATTACAACAAATACAGCCACATAAGCATCACATGTGAGATGTTTGAAGCATTAAACTGCAGAAACCCATGTCTCACAAGATGTGATATGCCATTCAAGATAAAGACATGTTTCCCTGTTGCTAGAGAATATTAAATACCCAAAGAAAGAAGGAAAGTTGCCAAGACATACGACGCAAGAATTGTGTCCCCGCATCTGATATCCGTGCTCCAAACAGATCTAGATGAGTCAAACCAGTCAAACCTGCCACAAAAGATGCACAACTGAGAAGGAAGCTTCTCCAAAGGGAAGTTTGAGCATATATGCAAATAGATTTGTTTCCAAAGGCATTGTTAGGTAAAATAACTTTAAGGTGCATTTAAGATCTATGCTATGTTCCCTAGTGATGTGGTTGCATAAGGATGCTTACTTGTCAAAGCTGCTAGCCCAACATCGGAAATCTGGCGAGCATCTAGATTTAGTGACTTCAGAGAAGTTAATCCTGATAGCTTCTTTAGGCCAGCATCAGTAACCATGGTGAATGACAAGTTTATGCTCTCAAGGTTCTTCAGGCCTAGAAATTTTCCGCGGGGGTGGGGGTTAAATACCAAATTTCAGACAGGTTATATTCAGGATTAAGAACAAAAAGATGATGGCAACAAACTAAAAGACTCTATTTCGTGAATGTACAATCATGCACTTTTCTATGTTAAAGTGTAATCATGTTGTATCTCATATTAATCGTCAAAAACAGATAATTCACACTTTTGGCTCCCCCTCCAAGGGACGACGCCCCAATCGCAACCTACTGATTTAGGAGGGGACAAGTCACTCTGAGGATGGATTTCACATAAGGAGACTGGTTTGAAACTGATTTATGTTCAAATAAAGATCGCCATTGCAAGAGTTCTCAGTGTTTCTTATCTATATCCAGTCAGAATTACTTTTTTACTTTTGATTTAAACAAACTTTTCAGATGAAAACATTACTTGGTTATTAAAGGTGAAATAAACTTTTCAAATATAAAAACACTGTTTGGTTATTAAAGGTGAAATATCTTGTGTACAAACTATTACTTTTGAATTGTGCAGTCCAATTTTAAAGGTAGACGGCCTTTGCAGGAGTCCTTAATGTTCTTACCTATATCCAATCCCAATCCATTTTGTTACTTTTGGTTTACATAGATATTTTGAATTTATCTACTGAATTCTATAAATAAAATTATGCCTTTAGCAAGTGCGAGAAAATAAGCTTCCGTGAGCTGATAATAAGACTCACAAGATTCCCATCACATAGCAACACAAACAACATGAAAATGATGCCATACCTGTTAGGTATCGTAGCCCATGGCTTCCAACTTCAGTGTCAGATAACTCCAAATGTTTCAGTTGCAGAAGTCCTAAACAAACAATTCACAACAATATCAAATGTGTGAATTAAAAATAAAAATAAAAAAAAAACCAGAGGAACTCATACTTGCATGGAACTCACTGGGGTTTACAAGTGAATATAAATGCCAACACTGCTTAGAAATGGGACACTGCTTAAAAACAAGCTGAAAGAGGTTCAATCTAGAAAGATCTATCTAAAAACATGAATGGCATTGAGACAGAAACAACTACTCCCAATGTGAATCCATTTGCACAGGAAGTCCTAGATATAGGCAGTGCTAGCAAGACTGATTTTGGAGGACCCACAAAAATAATGTTTCTAGAAAACGTATAAGAACAAATTAAAAAAAAACTTATCACAGTAGAAATAAACAATCCAGGTAAGCCCTAGATTAAGCTAGCTTCAAGAAACAACTAATTAAAAAGGGCACTCAACACCACAATTAGTTAACGGCTGAACAGTATGTTATTTACAAAGTGTACAAGTACACAAACCTGAAAAAAGTGCAATATAGTTACCAAGAAACCCAAGTATGGGAACTAAAACCTAAAGGTAAACAAAGTTTATGGAATCACTTATCTGAGGATCTACTAACTTAATCCTAGACCTCCACAAACTCCTACGGAGGTCATGTCCTAGGTAAGTCATGAGTAAGTGAAATCCAATTCGATAGGTATGGCATTGAGATAGAAAGACAAAATTGAATCTATGAGATAGCATAGACTTCAGATGTTCCATCCAATGGCATAAAGGCCAGCTCGTCATCCTGTTTGAAAGAGGACTCAAGCTTGTCTTTGTTATTAAGGATGATACCACAGAAATTCCTTCACCCCTCCCCCACCTGCAAGCCCTACAAAAGAAGGTAAAAAACTTAACCCTAGCACTTGTTCATTAAGAATACAACAAAGGCATGACTTAAACCTCGGGCATACAGAAACTACTCTGCAGATTACCAAGTCAACAGTAGACCAAATAATTTATTTATTTATTTGTTCCTGGTAGTGAAGAAAGGGGGTTTCAGAGTGGAAGAACAAACCTGCCAGGTTAGCAAGGCCTTCATCATGAATCCTACAGGAGTCCAAGTTCAAGGTTTCCAAATTTGATAAACCTGAAATCATTCATCAATAGGAACAATTAAAAATCCCGGGCTCCCAAACAAGCCATAATGCCATTCTAGCATGCTTGTCAGTGAGAAGAGAATCAAATTTGGGCACATAATGACAACCGTGACTGCTCTATTCAAGAATGAAGCACCAAAAACTCTCTTACCCAGATAAAAGAGCAAACAATTGGCCTTGAAGGTTCTAAGATTCATTAAATAGAAGAGAGCAAATCCTAATGTGTTCAGATGAGCAGCAACAACTCCCTTGTGGGTCCCGCATGCGCGGGGTCTGGGAGATCCGGATATAGGCCGGCTTACCTCTACATGCATCTCTGCCCACCAAGAGACCGATTCCAAAAAGATCCACACAAAAACTAAAAATTCGTAGTTGAAAATCTTTTAGAACACAAAAGGTAGCATAAAGACTAAATACAAACATCAAGCACCATTATGTGTAAGACGTTTCAGATGAGCAACATACTTTGAAATATCAAACTAGCTAAGAAGCCTCAAGACTTTAGTGACTATGACTGATATTCTCCCTTTCTATAACACAGAAGGATTTAATGTTCTGCACTTTTTCTCATCACCTTTTGATTGAATCCAAAATCTACCATATTAGTTTCCCATAACAGTCATATGAGGATAAATCTGTTGATAGATTACATCACAGTTTTATCAATATTGGCCTCCACGTATATTACAGCCTCTCAATCTGAAGTTATAGATAGGCTATGGCCTCCGAGAACCCCAAAAATAAAGGGTATTATTAAACACTTTAGGGATTTTCCACACAATAACCGAGATGTCAAATGGCTGCAATCTGCTTCTAGTAACCTCAAAATGTTAAATGCATTTCAGGCTCATTGTGGATAACTTCGAAAGCATTCCACAACACCATAATACCCGTTTCTATGGCATTTTAGAATCACCCCTCACGATCAATAGGATGCTTCAAATGAGACATTAAGGCAATTAATTTCTTTAAAAGAATGCATAGGATAATCTAAGAAGTTCCGTAGGTTGAGTTGTTCAAGCCTATCCCTCGAAAAATATCAGAGAGAAGCTCTCAAGTCTCACCAACCCAAGGCTGATTCCAGTGCCCAGTTTTACATCCATTTCCAACTCTCAATTTGGCCAAACGAAATATCAATGAAGCTACAGAAGCTAGAAAAATCCAAGGCAGCACATAGCACATGAACAATATTTCTTCCTGCCAAAATGCCACATGCGTTCCATGCCACAAGTACTGTGGTTACAAGGGTAAAACACCAAAGAAATTTCTTCTACATATCAAGCAACCGAAACCAAGTCGCCCTTACCTTGGCTATCATGACTCAGACCAAATTCTAAATCATTAAATGATCCCTTTTTTCTTCTTCTTTCCTTGCAGAGAAAAACTCTCACGAGTCTCTTGACTCTGCCACTTCACCATCAAGACTTTTAGAAATGAAGTCCTTCATGAGAATAAAGGTAATCCTCACCCACAACAAACCAATAAATTAAAAAAAAAAAAAAACCCTCCCTGGTACAAGTCTTATAGGTAGTATATCACCTATAAAGATGCCTAAGAAGTGTTGACCATCAGTCTATCACACAAGCACACATACAAATACAGAATGAAGGAACAAGGGGAGAGGGAGAAGCACGCGGACCTTTGAGATGCACCAAACATGCATCTGTTATGCTGTTGAACGCAAGATTCAGCACCTTTAGATTTTTTAGTCCTGTGAGAAGATGAACAAGCCTCAGGCTCATCAACATCTTTAGAAAATGATCGACATTCCCACTTCAGTAAAAGAATCTCGATAGTACTGACCAGATAGCTTGTCACAACCATGATCCGAAAGGCCACATCTGCTAAGGTTTAAATACGACAGAGCCACAAGAGCTGCACAACCTTCAATAGGTTAGTGTTCTCCGATCAAAAGACCAAATGTAGATGAAATTTGGCATAATATTTATGGAAGAATAAATGAAATTTGGCCATTAAATTTGCGGAGGAATAAAGGTAAATTTTTCTATTCAGCAAATTAAAAAACAGTCCCTGTTAAAATGCAGTGAATCAGCAATAGGATATAGCAAACTTCTCTCTCCGAAGTTTGAACTGTCATGGGATGTATAGAATTCAGTATGTAGCTGACTTTTGAGGGACCAATGTGGGTATGGCCTCCAACCAGACCAGTTCCCCAACCATTGGGAGGCTGAGGATCATCAATATCAATGAATGAAATTGCTGAAAATTTCAAGCAAGAGCCAATGGTTGACTTCAATTTTGAAAAAGACTAGATAATACAAAAGCCAAAGTACCATAGCCACTGTTAAGTGTTAACATATAAGCCCTGTTTGTAATTGGCTTTTGGTTCTGGGTTGTTTGTAATAGTTGTTTGCATTGGCTGATTACATTAGTTGTTTTTGAAAAAGGTGTTTGGTAAAATTAGTTGTTTCCAAGAAGGTTGTTTGGTAAAATTTCACTTATGCGCATAGCTCTATTTCATCTTTTTTGTTAGCATAATTTGTGTTTATTATCTATGTTAAAGATAAATGTTTTGAGCCAGATAATAAATTAGCCTTCACCCAATATTATGTTCTGTCAGATCCAAAACTTTAAAAGGGGGTTCATGGATAAAAACCTGAAATAGAATCCAAACATGTAGCAGTAAGCTGGCAACCTTCCAGATTCAGCAAAACAAGATTTTGCAATCCTGCCAGCAGAAGACATATGCGAGGTCAGAACAGGTATAAGGGTATATTTAGACAATTTTCACAATTCTACTAGATTGCATCACCTGAACAATGAGCAGATAAAATCTTAGGTACGCAAGTATACTCTAACTCATCATCAAGGATAGATCTCAACAGAATCAATACGGGGTAAAACATATCACATATTTTTGTCTTCCCCAAAAAGCCCTTATATGACACTTTCTGTTGGATATCCAGTGTTAAGCGAGACTTCAAGCATAAAAAGATAAAATTTTGTTTGACCTTTTTTTGGGGGGGACGGATGTAGGAACATAGTGAAGTATCATAACCCTAAACAGAACTAAAAAGTAAAAGGAACTCAACTACAAGTATGAAACTAGCAATATAGATGACACCGCCAAAAAGAAGACGTAAATACAGCAATATGGTTGACGATCTACATGGGTAGAAAATAGCAATGTGTTTTAATTGATATTGTCTCACCTTTAAGATGAGAAACTCCAGTATCTGTAATGCTGCTGCATGAGACTTGCAACTCCCTCAAGCTCCTAAGTTCTGAAATGCAAAAATGCAAGAGCAAGGTTGAATAATCAAATAACATTTTGCAAGAGCAAGGTTGAATAATCAAATAATTTGCAAGGATCCAACATTTTGGCCATGAGTAGAAGTAGAACATTTATGTCTCATCAACAACTAAATCTATGTCAAATTGACTCTAAGTACAAGTGCTTGTCACTGGTGTGGGTGCGGATCAGTGGCAGACCCAAACCTTCTGCATTAGGGTGTCCTACATCAAAACTTTTTGGATTTAATACATATATGAATTAATTTTTACGGTCCCTTCAAAAAAATTAAGATTTTTATATACAAATTTCACTATTTTGCCAACTGATGGTTGCTCTGGACACCATTACCCGCAACTTGCATCCACCCCTAGTGGGGGACGTCAGATCAACCTTTATGTAAATTAAAACGAAAACCAAATTGTGCTAATAAAGTCATACTTATTTCCAAGCATCCAAGTCTGAAACCATACTTTCAGGACAAATGAAATGTTGATCTATAACTACAGCTATTAGTTATCTGAAAAGATGAAATGAAAAATGAATTGAAAGCACCTAAAGTGGAAGACAAGTATAGCTATTAGTCACCTGAAAGAGCCTTTAGATCTGAATCTGTAATGCATTTACAATACCTAATATTAAGTGTCTTGAGCTTCTTGAGACCTGCAAATTAAATCAAGGACATTTAAAAATTGCTCAACCCAAGTGGAGGTTTAATCCACTGTTACATCCATACATTAATATTGTGGCATGTAAACTAAAAAACAAGTGTGCACAAAAGAAATATTAGCTTCAACATGCAAAAGAGTTGAGTACTTGAGCCGTCATCAAGAAAGTCACCAGTTTCTGAACAAGACTTCCCATCGCAGAAACAAAATTCATAGAAGAGGATGTCCTATTTGATATATTATCCTATGTAACTGAAGTAGGATAGTTCTCCAAGTTAAAAAGACTGCTAATTTACCATTTAAATTGAAGAAGAAAAAGATAAAGAGGAATATCACAACTGGCTTGAAGACTCGAGTGAAATGCAAGAACATTAAAAGTAAAAATCAGAAAATGTTGTATCAATGAAGCAATATACCAGAAACTAACCTTTAAGATAAGTAAAACCACCGTGAATCCGAGAACATCTCTCGAGATCCAATTCGAGCAAGTTGACCAAGCTAGCTAAAGAACGCATTCCTTCAGCAGTGATGGCATAACTTCTCCTAATACTTAAAGAATTAAGATTTGAAAGCCCTGACAAACAAGAAAATCAGTAGACTCCCAGTTAGATGCCAAGTTTTTGGCCCCTAGTGTCCCCAATATAACAACGAGTGAAAAGGGATCGATGGACTTGCTTCTAAAATAGAAAACAACCGGTAACACTACAATTACCAGAATTAACTCAAAGAAAATTTACCACTTATATGTCTAAGCCCATTGTCAGAGATGTTTTCGCAGTAATTGAAAGTCAAGGCTTGAAGATTAGAACAACTCTTGAAAAGAGCCAAGCCAGAATCTGTCACATCAGAACCAGAAAGATCAACTGAGAGTAAAGAAGACCCTTGTGAAGAGATGACATCAACCCAATTGTCATCAACCCCAGGATAATCTCCCAGACAAATATCCTGTCAATATCAAAACAAACCTGTCAACTTAACGATACATTTAACATGTCAATGTATCAAGGTAATGTCAACTGAATGACACCTGGAGAGCACAATCTCGGAAAGCTTCGAGTGAAAGATCAGTAAGGCAATGGGAAAGGACTAACTCGTCAAAGATTTGTTGACTAATATCCCTCGGTAAACCCGAGAATGAGCTATATTTGTCAATATCCTGTTTTACATATAAAATACAGACACAATAAGTGACATTTGAACTGGCATTTATAAGAGCTAATACATGAATGTACACAGAATATCACCAAAAAGCATGTGATCTTACCTGACGAATCTTATGAACACATAGTTCCATAAGAGAGGGGCAAGTGCGACCTTCTGGCAACAGAGCAGATGAAGTCCTAAAGTAGGGGGTTCCCAACAACCATTTCGAGCTTCCATTTTTACAGTACCTTCGACTAGCCCCTATGCGAACACCCTCTTCGTTAACCTGGTTCCCCCTCTTCCTTGAACAGACTCCACCCATTGCAGCAACAATTGTTTTAAATTCCTTCAAATATAGTCAACCACAATTGGATAGACTACGTAGGCTCCATCTTGACCGGAAAGAGACCTGGCCTGCAAGTTTAAACAAAAAGAGGTTCAAACCTTTACCATAGTGAGCGCAACAAATTTCTGTAAGCAAGCAAATCAATAAAGCCACATAAAATGCAGAATTGCAGATGATTTGGGAATATCAACTAAATTGTGAAGGGATGTGATTATAAGTAACCATTAGTTAAATAGATGAAATACAAGTTTCTTAGGTGCTAGAAATATCCGATCTTTGCTCAAGCTCATATCAGCAGTCTGTTATCAACAAGCTAACCAGCGTAAACCTATCAAAATCCACCAAGATAATAGATATCATGATTTCCTACAGTTACAACCAAACACAAATGAAATGTTATGTTCTCTGAAACAGCTAATAGAATAAGAAATTATACATGCAAGACATGCCTGGCCTTGTTTCCAGTTCCTTTTGACATGAGTTACTTCAAGTGTGTGCCAAAGCAAGATACTACGAGCTGAAGGATAGAAAACTGAAGATAGAAATCCTAGTAATGCTTTCAATTTTTTAATGTCAACAGCAACGACAATCAGAATATTATCTTTGTTGCAATTATCTCAAAATGGATAACATTTGACCCCAGAAATCCTACTGATCACGCTTCACTTTTACCATTGACAATGTGGTTCAACAAATGGGACAGAAAATGACTCAAAACAACCATACTGCTAGGCCATGGAATTAATTTCTTAAACAAATTATAAACAACCGGAATTACAAAGCCGCAAACAATATCATTTGCAGAGGTGCCCACATAACCTGAACCAAAATATCAGCGAATAACGTACACTTCCAACATCAAATGATAAATAAAAGGGTCCATTTTACTTCACTGATATGCCACAAACCATTCATTT
The DNA here is from genome assembly GCA_021018815.1 of Talinum fruticosum. Classification (NCBI taxonomy): domain Eukaryota; kingdom Viridiplantae; phylum Streptophyta; class Magnoliopsida; order Caryophyllales; family Talinaceae; genus Talinum; species Talinum fruticosum. The sequence goes on along the minus strand of JAITYX010000036.1, from coordinate 2,633,338 downwards.
ACTTAAAAACCCCACAATACAACCACTAAAATTTTTAAAATTTAAAAAAAAAAAAAACAAATCCCATATGATCAGACATATAAAAAGCAGCAAATACTCCTTCAGACAACGAGCAAAAAGAGCATGGACAACTGAATTACGTCCCAGAAAAGAAAGGGAAAACCCACCAATAAAACCCACAATTAAATAAAAGTATCCAAGCCAGAATGAATAGTAGAATTTCGATCAAAAAAGGAATAAAAAAGAGAGAAGCAAAGATATTACGGTTCTATATGATCAAACCAGAAAATTTTTTGGGGGAAAAAGAAAATAAAAATCCCACCTTTAATTCAGTAAATAAAACAGGGGTTTATACAAAATCAGGAAGATGATCGACAGAGAGATCAAAGAAAAGACAAAAAGAGGGCGCGAAATAGGTTTACCTAGATGATAAAAGTGTTCATCAAAACAATCGGCGGTGAACTGGTGACGGTAGTGAAGAACCCAGAAGAGAGAGAGAGAGAGAGAGAGAGATGATTACACGCACGAGAAAGAAGGGTGAGACTAAAGACTAAAGAGAACGGAGAAGCAATGGCAATGAGTCCGAGCCTAATCCCGAAGCTGTCAATGTTCGACACGTGGACCACTAAACTCAGTTAGTCTCTGGGTGTTTCGGATAAGGAAGAAAAAGAGGTGGCTGGTGGGCCCGTCTTTGATATTTTCTCCATTATAATAATATCTTTTTCAATAATATTAGATTTTTTTAATTATTAATATTATTGTCCATATTCGTCTCAACTTTTTGGAAGCAACGGTTGCAGTTCAGTTCAGACTGCCACTGCCTTTCAATATTCCAACTGTAAATTTTAATACAATAATTTTTGTTTGGTTTAAATCCGTCGATTAAAATATAAAAAATATTTTTTATATTTTATTTGCATTAAAATATAAAAAATATTATCTAGGATATTTTTTGTTTGTCTAAGCGATGTCATATTCCTTGTATTTTTTTCTTGAATATTGAAGAAAATATTTAATTTGTAATACTGAAATTATTATGAAAATAATGTGTATATTTACTATTAGTTACTTTGAAAAAATTATTGGTAATTTTAAATACCTAAACCACTAAAAAACACTTGTTAAAAATTTGTATCAAGTTTTACATGCGACAGCATTACTAAAAAATATAATTTTTAAATTATTTTTGTGAGCATTCTTTGTCATCGTGCACAGACTTGACATATGTAATTTGTTATTTTTTTTAACTTTGTATGATGGTTATATAAATATTTTTTAATCAAAATTTCATAAAGTATTAAATCATCAAATAGCAATTTAATTTATCCCTCTTAGTTTGCTTGCTCTTTACTTAATATTACATTTATTATACAAAAATTAGGGAAAACCTTAATTGTTTAAATATTACAAGTTTTTAAAGAGACAAAAATATTAAATATTCTAACATTTTAGAAGATGAATAAATGTTTAAGAGGTTAAACAAATGCATGTGGGTGGCTTCCAAAGCTGGAATCAAACATTGAGGTTATGTTAGGTGAGCTTAGATCACTAGTCAGTCAAAGAAGGAAACTCCCTTGGCTTGGCTTGGTCTTCACTCTTTAATATGAGATGATTTTTTTAAAAAAATTGAAATTTGGTATTTTCCAAATATTCACCTCTCTTTAAAGATTTATTCATCATTTTTATTGAATAATTATTTTATTAACTTATTTTTTTATTTTAAGTCCCACAAAACCCTCATATTAGGGCCTAGTATTTCCAAAGTTATGTGGTAAGCATTGGATGTTCATAAAGGAGTTTTCAACAACAATAAATAATCTTGAATTATTATAAAAATATAACTAGGCATTTTCAATAAATGTTAAACTGCAATAAAGAACGGCGTATAACGAATTTAATGTTGTATATTTTTTACGACAAGTACTTACACTAATTTAAATAAAGTACGTTATCGAATTAGCAACAAAATAGCTTTGAAAAATACGCCAGTACTCACCTTCTATATAGAAGATTGGTTTTCAAACTCAAACATCCAAAAGGCTATAATCTTCTAAAGACTTGACGGAAAAAATGTTTACACCTTTATTTATAATAGCTTTTAACTCTTTTCAACTCATTTCAGCTATAAAAGCTACAATAGTAAATTATTTTTACTTATTTTTACTCATTCCAACTATAACAGTTGATTTTGACAACCATATTAAATAGATCCTAAACCTATAAGCATCAATTGGACCAGTAACATCAAAACATTAGCTTTGAAGTAATAAGATCTTATTATTTTCCCAAAAAAAAAAAAAATTAAAAGAGTTCATACTGAAGTCGGGCGATTTTTTAAAAATACGTAGGGAAGGAGAACAGAAATTAAAATAATAACAGAAATTAAAATAATAATTAATTTTTACTAAATTTGAGAGAGTGCAATACAATGTAGCTATATATATATACAAAAAATAGTAACATTTGATTCCCATGAAAGAACGAGAGAATGACATCTAATCTAAGGCATATGTAGGAGCTGTTAAGTTAACAGAAAAAACGTAAGCGAGGATGCTTCAACTATTTCCAATATGCAACTTACAAGATACGCCAATGACGCAGGCCTTATGATCACTACAAATAATAATACTAAATCTACTTCAAAGAATCAATCAAACCAACTTTAATCAACTTCAACTCAACTGCGGTTGCGTGCAAAAATTGCCCCTCCTGTCCAAATCTATAAAACAAGTGTATCTCTCAGCAGTTTTGTGTAGCCGAGCATGCCTCAACTTGATCGCATTTGCTTCGGAAACATCCCGCTTTCGTTCCACCCAGATTCGAACATGCGTTCCTCTGAGTCTTGGATGTTACGGCGTAGGAAGAAACCTTGCAAAGCCAGCAGCATAATGTAGACGCACCTGTTGTGAAGGTAAGCAAAAGAAAACAGTGCCCTACCTTTCGATGGGGAACAAGGACTACATGATAAGAATTGAACTGAGAGAGTAGTATTAACTCACAATTTTGGGTTACAATCATATACACGTACGTAGAATAGTCTGCCTTTTCCACAAGGCATGCATCATGATGCTGCAAGGGATCGGACACTGCTTCTTCCAAGACCCAAACCCAAGCCCAGTGGAACACCGTTTGTCACTCCATGGTTATGATGATGATTGCAATGACAATGCGTGTGGCTATGGCCGGTTTTAGAATTGTTTGAGTTGACATTTATAGCAACTTGACCATTGCCATTGGTTTGCTGAGAATGGATTAACCCATTTTCCATACTTGAGGGAGTTGACATAGGTGTCATTCCAATTTCTTCATCTTGAGCCAATTCGTCAACGCGCTCCATGTCTTCATTGTAACCCTTGATCCAAAAATCCGAACAATTCTTTCGAACACCATGGTCAAAGGGATTTCTGAACCGACCACCCGGACCTCTCAGGTAGTTGTAACGCATTGCGTTTACCATTTCATTTGTAGTTATGTTGCGTGATATCTGCAACAGGAAAGAAGGATCATGAACAGAATATTGAAGTATTATGACCGTTTGTGACTGTCATTGCGGACGCAAGTTAAAACTACCCAAGCAGAGGTAAGTGACTTGATTGTTGGTATGGCCAATAAAAAGGAACATCTTTATTCCTGGCATGCCGAGTAAGAAAATTCCACACAAAATTGCTACTCTCCTGGTCTTTCAATAAAATGTACCTTTTAATTAACTGAGATCCACATGTTGTATATAACGTAACGATTCGAAGCACAAATTTAGAACTCTTATCAAAATCAATAAGGGATTAGAGCCTCTCAAGACCACCAAGATGAAAACACAATTTTAACGATTTTGTGAAAAATATCCGAGTTGTTAAATAGTGACAGTGGGCTCTTTTGTTACGTCGAACTATTTTAGGGCCTATGTTTACCACATTTTGGGTAATGATTTGAATTTACATGTTACTGTCAATAAAATTATTACGCATTTCAGAACTGTTTAGGGAATACTTAGAATTTGCTGATGACAGATTTTGAACATAAATTAAACCAAATAAAAACTAGTACACAATCTACAGCATTTATCCGAATAGTTATCAGATGCTGACTATATGCTCCCACTCACCCCCAAAAGATGTCCTAGAAATTTCAAGATCATTGTTTAAAATGCATTATATACAAACCATCACGCCCATGTATAGGTGTTCTGGAACTATACTTCAAAATTTGAAAGAAGGTATCAGTGAAGCCATTATGCTCATTAAATTGTTTTGAGAAATGCTTGAAACATTCTAAAATGTTTCAGAAGTAGAGGTTTAAGACGCTAGCAAGTTCCCTTCTCATCTTGAATACCCCCCAAAAAAAAAAGAGAAACAAAAAAGCACACACACACCCAAAAAGAAAATTCCTCCAGGCTTCGCCAGTTTTCCAAGTTGCCATCACCACTTAGCTTCCCATTCCTTTCCCCGATTCCTTCCAACTCCAATACTGGAAGTTCAATAGACAATCTAGTGGTGATCTGATGATAAAGTGAGAGCAATTCATCCTTTAGCTGTTTAGCATGCTTTGCTAGAGCTCAACAGCAATGGAGGATAACATATAGGAGAATTTGCAAAATCCACTAACTTGGAAAAGTTCTAAGCAGCATTTTGCAAGGGATAACAAAGAAGATTTTCTATGGTCAACCCACATTAAAAAAATAAATCCCCTTGTTCCCTAACCAAGAGCACGTTGTGATTGCTTCTCTGTGACAGAACCCAGGCACATTTTCAAAAGCCAACGGCCAGCAAAAAACCTAAATCTATATTACGCAGGCAACAGTAAATTTACAAAGTAGCACCAGATAAATGCGGAAGCAGAACACACATTACAAATGAAAACCCTCCACCCAGTCACAAAAGGGGGGAATTGCTATCTGACCTATCCGACGATCAATAGATGTTGACCAGATGGATGTAGAATATGAAAAGGAACAGCAGGAATGTACCTGAGAAGCTTGGACGACAGCTAAGGCTGCCGCCCCAGAAAAGAGGAAGCAATCAGCAATCAGAAAAGACAAAGCACCGCTATGATGAGTGCCAGCATGGTTTAGCCAGGCTCCAAAAGAAGAAGGAGCAGTTGGGTCAGTCATGATTCCTGAATTGTCGATTCATTCATAGCAGTACATGACAGCAAAGAGAAAATTGTCAGTGTTAGTGCCGACCACAAAAACCTGAGAAGCAAAGTGAAACATTCAAGTCCTAAAAGAGCATAAGTGTACATACTAATAAAAGCAACCGAACCAGTAACTAGCATTGCAGAAACTTCCAGCAGAAGAAACACAAAGAATTCCCATTTGTTTTTCTGTATCATGAAAGCAAATAAAGATCATAAAATATTTGAATGAATGTATACATCAATAAATTCAACCAGTATGAAGAGGTACATGTAAAACAGCTTAATCGACAGCAGACTTGATGTAGGAATCATCCCCGCTGAGCTCAATTATGAGTCACGCCCTCAAATAATGTGAGCTTTAATATTATGCAAGCTCATCCGCATCAAAAATACAGAGAGACTAAACATAAAGAGAATAAACAAGCTCATGTACCTTGCCAATACAATTTGAAACCCAAGGGCAGTGATGATCAAATTGCTCAACACAACGATCACATATGGAACAATGCTTTGTGCGAAGAGGTCTGACTATCTAAAAATACAAGGGACAAAGAGAGGCTAATTTTAGAAACTAATTGAGAGGATAGTCAGAGAAACAGGGGGCAAATAGAAACTAAAAATCACTGTGCCTTGCATGTTATGCAGAGTTGTGACCAGTTTCCAGCCAGCAGAGCAGCGTTCTCAATCTTCAACAGAGGTTCCTGCCAGAGAAAAAAAGAATTTTATTTTAGATTACAGCATAAACTGCTTAGTTGAAGAGGAATGCACTAAGCAATAAACTATTGACACTCACATCATCCTTCATATTTTGAGCATCATGAATGTTCATTCTGATATAACCAGGGTCTTTCCTGGAACAGATACAGAAACAACCAATAGCAAAGTGAAGAGAAAGAAGTTCTCAAAATATGTGTATAATAGTATCAACGAAAGAGTTCTTCCTTGATCCTTCATATTATTGCAGAGGCCATTAGTTTACCTGCTGCATTTATAGAACATAACCAGCCCCCAGAAGCCAGGAAAAAACCTAGCCATGCAAGAAGACCAAGGGCCACACTTAACCGTGGGAGCTCAGAACCTACAGAAGCAATTGAATGCAAATGAATATCAGCCAAATATATTCAGATAGGAAGCGACAAATGCAAATTTGTTTGTGATGTTTGTGAATCAAAATAGTTACCTAATATGACTGAATGTATATACAATGAAAGCATCACGAACATCATAAATAACAATAATGGTGCAAGCCCTAGCTTAGAGTACTTTCCAAGCCTGCCGTTCGCAACAAAGCGTCTTTCAAGTAACCTCCGAGCATTACCCTACATGATCAAATCCAGCAGGGACCATGAAATCAAGGATAAGAGATAAATCACGCAGCACAAAACAGTTGCATGCCATGAAAGAAATCACAAAAGGTATGCACAAGCATGTCTGCATAGACACACATGCAATCAACGTACATTCACAAACAAAGACAAACACAAACTGCTAAGATATTGGGGGTAAGAAGAATGAAAAGAAACATGAATTGCTGCAAACCAAACAATGATTGGAAGTGGCAGCACCAATTCAGCTGGATCAAAGTCATCTGACTCCATAATTCAAAAAAAATTGTATGGACAGAGATCAAAAGAAATATTATATATACATTGACCAATGGTTGGATACCGCAGTGGTTGACCTTGACCATTCTTTGAAGCTCTACCCATGCTTAATTCTCCATACAAGCAATTTGGTATCCTTTCCATTTGTAGGGATTTTACATAAAAATAAAAAATAAAAACACTCAATGCTGCTGCCTGTGCCTCTTAGTTAGCTACATGTTTTTAGTTTCCCCAGACCCCCGAGTCATCTCCCTCTATCGTCCAACAAACCACAAAGCTCAAACCCTAAGCCTCCAAACGTCTTCAACATCACCTTTGCCACAGTCACCGTCCATTTACCAGCCGCCGGTGTGTGTGAAGTTGAGCCAACAGCCATTGCCCATTTACCAAATGCTCGAAGCCCAATGCCCAGAACTTGATGAGAGCTGCCTGAATGCTTGCAAGAGATTAAACAATTAAGCACCTTGATCACTAATGGGGCATTTCATTTTACTTGATGTTTTCCGATTGCTCAATTTTATGAGCCCTTTGCTTTGAGCAATTTAGGTTTTGCAATTTAGTTTCACTTGATTCATGATGATAGCTTACTAAAGACTTTGTGATGCAATATAATGGGATATCAACTCTTCTACATGGGTTTCTTGGAATATGTTTACGGCTATTTATTTGGGGGAGACATTTTCCTGCTATATATACATTAGTATCAACATTCAAATGGTTTTCACAAAAAATAAAAATAAAAAATGGTCAAGTGGTTTACTTGTTCTAGTTATGTCAATAATAAGTTCTGAATTGTTCGCAAGATATTTGATCCTGAAGTCCCTGTATCTGAAGAGTGTCATGTTGAGATTGAACTATGAACTTAGAATGATTTGTTATAACTAGTTTGGCCATGAGAACCATTAATATTGTTTCTACTCAGACATACACTTCGAAATTAGACTTGAATTACCGTACCTACAGATAAGAAAATCAGCTATTAATCCTGTTCTACAAAGTAGATACCTAGACTATTACACACTTCAAATAGTTAGTCCTGGCTCCTACCCAGCATGGTTAGAATCCCACATCTGCCACTGATCATTCAATAACATCATTTTCTTATGTTAACAAACTCTTGGGTGAGACTGGCTTACATAAAAGATATGGTGAGACATACTTTATGGGTGACTTTTTAACGCTGTTTAGGCGACCATAATTCGCCTTTTAGTGACTTTAATTAAGGGGTGACTGATCATTCTTCCAAAGGTGACTTTAACAAACGTCATCCAAAATGAATTCTTAGTCACTCCCCATAAATATTAAAAGTCACCCTAAAAACATTCATTTCACGACAACTCTAGGTGAGATGGTCTCATATAAGACCTACTACTTCAGACATGTGAATATCCAACTATTATGGGTTCCAAACCATAATGTTGTCCTGAAAACTTCTGCTAAACGGTTGAATTATTCTATTTCTTAGTTGGTCCAAAGAAAGTCACCGGATGTCAATAGGAGATGAAAGAAGATTAACATAAGATGTATAAAGCAAGGCTCACACACATCAGGAGGAGGCCCCTGGATGCATTCATGACTGCAAAAGGATCATATTGGATCATACATGAAAAAGAAAGAAAGAAAAAATTGTCATCAGCCACAATTAAGGTCATTAAGAACCTACCAAGTGAAAAAGCCATTGATGGGAGTTTAGGGAACTCTACGATTTTGACCACAACACCAAGACGAGAACTTTTCAACACTTCTGTTTTTAATTAGGTATTCAGAAATCTCTAATGATCCATAGCACTTTGCTACTCTTAGGACTACATTTGCATATGTAGTTTCCATTACAACTTCCTTTCCGATCATTAATAAGCTATTAGCCGCTGATTTCCTTCAGGTTTCTTCCTTCGATGTGCTTCCAGATTCTTGGACGACACCACCTTACCATATGTCATTTTACTGAAACTAGTACTATTGTTAATGTCTTTTAACATTACTATACATGTAGGATCTTTCCATTCTTATCAATATCTTCTTTTTTCTTTTGCTACTTTGTAATTTTACCAAATTGTTCTTAACTCTAAAAACTCAGCTATTTTTTCTTTTTTCTTTTTCTTTTTTTTTTTTTGGAACAGGGTCTCCCAGAAAAAGCATGTGTGCTTATTGGGATATGGCTACCTAAATTTGTGTGATCACATCTCCCTTCACGCTAATCCGACAGAATCAAGATGAATGTTACTGATGTTGCAATCTTGGTCTGATACTTCAATTTCAATTTTGAAAAATCATTACGGACCCTACCAAGATCATACAAAGCCAGCAGAAAATTAAAAAAGAACAACCACTGCTAGTTTAGATTTTAGAATGCAACACCTACAAGGAAAAAAGCAACTTGTCTGTGATTCTTTTCAGCAGCCAACTGTGCTGGAGTGAGGCCGGTGTTATCAGTCAAAACTAGGTCTTCTTTCTTTCCAGCCTGGACCAAAACCGTGCATGCCTCCAAGTTCCCCCGAATGGCAGCCCAATGAAGAGGAGTACAACCTAAGACAATGAGCATAATAAACAACACTCTTGCTGTGCAATCTTTTTTTTTTTGGGATAAATAACAATCGTACTGTGCAATCTTAGAGGTTAGTATATTTAATTAACCATCATTTTCTTCCCTGACACATAATTGCACATAGACCCATAGAACTTAGAGCAATTTACCTTCTTTATCTTGGTGTCCTCGATATACACCCAAAAATAGAAGAAGGCGGATACAATCAGTAAAACCTTTGTATGCTGCCCTATAGTTTCCATATTTTGAACCAAACAAAATCAGTAACTTATTTTAATAAAGTAACACGGAATTGTACATCATTAATTTTCCATAACATCAAGAAAAAGCAGTTGCGTAAATGTATTTTTATTTTTGAATCTTATCCTTAATCACCAACAAGAACAAGTCATACATCCATCATGTTCCACAAATTTAGCAACATGCAAACATTCAAACGTAAATGTCAAACAGAACATATGTATGTACTAAAACATTTAGATCAACATATAAAATCACATTGACAAATGGATACAAAACCATAAGTTCAGCATATGATGATCATTATTATTATTATTAAGGGTAAGAAAAGGATGGCAAGAATTTCAAAGGAGAGGGGTTATAATTTCTATATTGGCCTCAGGTGAACACCTATCACACATAAAAAAGAGATTTTAGGCAAGTCCAAAAGCAAAGAAGAAGTATCATCATGCTAATCTTCGATAAGCCAGAAAATCATTCAAAAGAAAAGGCGATAAATCACATTAAACAAAGAGTCTCATTATTGTACCAGTGCAAAGGACTCCTTCCATTATTATCTGGGACATCTGGATCAGCATTCCATTTCCTGACAATGTGATATAAGAAAGCTGTATGACCAAATTGGGCTGCAATATGTGTAGCCTGCAATGAGCATCAAGTCATTACACGTTCCACTTGCGAAGCAGGAAACTAGACAAACTCTTTCTTGTAATAGTAAGGAGCACACAAATAAGACAAACCTCACTCCAGACAAAACCGAAAAACAGCCACAAAATATGTGTACAGAATTCTGTAGTCTGTACACCTGTGATTAATTCCTCACAAAGGAATGTGTCCAAAACTGTGTCACAGAGTAAAGAATAAAGGCAATGCAGTATCATCTACAGCCCAGAAAAAGAAGAGACCACATAAGAAGCTCCTCAAGTTACACTTCGCTACCCTCGTACAAAAACAAAGTGAAATGATCATCAAATTAAACACTTAACACAGAAGAGATGCACACAACTAGAACATGTGGTATCAACTCAGCTGCTGAGATACAAATTATAGCAGCCTTCGCTAACCAAACACACTACCATTGACCGCATTACCATCAACCCAAAAGTAGAAACAACTGTCGAGAAACTTTCAAGCAAAGTAGCGTTGAAGTATAGCCCCACTACAATAGGTCATTACAATGGCATGCTAAAAGCAAGGATAATCTCTTACGCTTATATATTGAAAAATATTCTGTTCAAAGCATGATGAAATACAAAGGCCACTACAGAATGTAACAGCCACCAAATTGAAGGATTTCAACTCATCAATGTGGCAGGCACACAAGAACATGGCTGTAAAGAAAATTTCATTAAAGAATTTCGAGTTCATCAACATGTGACAGGCCATCAAGAACATGGTTGAAAATAAAATGTCCAGTACAAAACTTCATGCCACTATACCAATTGTTAAAAACTATTATTATAGGGGTTACATTAGCGTGCGCTATTGCAGTTAGTACACATTAAAGACTTCTGATAACATATTTAGAAAATCTCTCCTCTTTTTTCTATCAAATAACAGAGAAGGTGTTGAAAACATATATCTCTAAAGTCTAAATAAAATACAATTAGAATGACTTGATTTGCCATCTTTAACTTGAAAATGTCAAATGGGTCCATTCATACTGCGGCATCCGCAAACTGCAACACCCCTTAGAAGTGGATTCTACAAGACAACAACTGTGATCACAATGTGGACCACAAATTTGATGTGTAGTTCCGTAAACATATTCTGGATGCAGAAATAACAATAAGGATAACAACCATCACTTGCTACTTAGCCTGGTTAAAAATACGTGCAGAATAATGCGGTCAAATTCTGGCCAACAATGGAACGATTAAAAGCTTCATGCATCGCACTATGAAATAGATAAGACAAAAACTAATTAAAAAGAAAAAAGAGCAAGAAAAACAACTTCTTGCAATCGACACAGACCCTACAATAACAGATTTTGACAGCTGTGTAACAAAGCTTACCAGCAATCAGCCTAATTGATTTGCAGGCACAAAAGATCAGACTGTTCAGTAAGTTATACAGATAATGAAACCAACCTGATAACCATACAAATCAGCAGCACTAATCCGAGCACCTTCTTGCAGAAACAGGTCTGCAACCTGAATTGCACCCCGTGCTGCACTCCAATGCAGTGCTGTTTGCCCAGAGTGATCAACAGCGTTTACATCTCCACCATGCTGCATGCCAAAATAATCAACACAGCAGAAAATCAAGACACAAACCATAAGCAAAGCTCTCCTACACGTGTACTGCCAAAGAAATCAGTTTGCACTGTAATTAAAAGTTCTGCTAACTGGATTCCACAGATGTTACAATCAACATACCATTCAACAGTTTTGCACGAAACCTTAATGCCAGAGATTCACTAAGACACATAAATTTTCAAGACAAGACAGAAGAGCCCATAGTCGGGAACTTAATCAAACGAGCAATATTCACATAACTCATATCTTATCTCTCATGTCCAAAATGGTTAAGCATTGTTTCTGTTTATGTATCAATCAGCAGGGACCCATATCTTATCCCTGATGAATACATATCCAAAGCTTAAATGTAACCAAAGGAAAGGGAGAAAGCCCACAATAAAATACATCCTGAAAACTAAACGTCTCTAAAAGGAATAGCCAATAATCAAGGAAATGATCAAATGCTGGATAAACGTAGAATTACCTCAACAATGTAGCGAGCAGCAGCAGTGCGATTGTTGTAGGCAGCCCACTGCAAGGCGTAATAACCAAGAGCGTCAGGTTCGGACACTGAATGTCCTTCTCTCTCCACCAGCCTCAGCAGCTTTTCCACATCTCCAGAGGCCGCCGCTGCGTACACGTCCTCCCTCAAGCTTTCATAATTCCCTGCTTCCCCGTCGCCGACGTCGACGAAGATGCCGTCAAAGCTTTCCGATCCTGCGACTCCGCAACCTCATCAACCTCCTCGATCTCCGACACCATTGATTGAGCTAAACTAAGGGGAGGAAATCCAGAATCTCGACTCCGCGAGAAAAAGTCGAATTAAAATAAAAATGAATGTTGAATTTGTAACGAAAGATTGAGGAGTTCTCTAGGGTTTTCGGCGAAAGGAAAAGAGGGAAGAACTCCGACGGTGGTTGAGTGAGAACGAGAAACAGAGAGAGCGACATGGAAGGAAGGGGAGAAAGGAGAGGGCGATTCAGCCAAAATTCGAAGGTCGTAGATATTACTCTTCTTTTAAAATTTTAAAAAATAATAAAAAATTGGTGATATACATATATCCTTCTAATGTGAAAAAACTAATTCATATAAGTCATATTCCATATTAAGAATAATATATATTTTTCTTATTAGTTAATATAATTTGCGTTACTTGTTAACCCGAAAAAATACATACTAATACACACATTCTTATGTGATATGATTTTACTGGTAACTTATCATGAGATGACATACATGACTAATTCTTTACTTTTTAATTTAAAATGCGAATGATGACTTGCGTATCATAATAACTTATGTACAACTATGTCATGCAAAACTTATTAATTTACCCATCTATCTAAATGGTCGATTTTAATTTTTGTGAGTTTTTTCTTACCTAAAATACTTTCTCATGCTTATAATAAACTTTTATATGAAATGATTCCATGTAACCTAGCATAGCATGTTTTATGAACCATTATATAGCATTAACACAATCAATTTTATAGGATTATAACATAATATTCATCATAAACACATACAAATAATTATTAGACATGCTCAAAATCACTTCTACGATCCTAACAACCCCTAAAAGAAATCGTTTTATATATTACTAATAAAAAAAATTTTAAGTTAAATATTGAATTTTCTATCTCCAATATAATTATTTAGATATTATTGAAATAAATTATAATAGCTCTGTTTGTTTGTCGTCGAGACTATTGAACTTTATAAAATGTATTGATGGGGAGGAGGCTAACTCTTTGTCTCAATCTAAAAAATTTTGAACCTTAAAATCTTAATATTATCGTGCTTTTATCTTGGCCATGAGTTAGTTTAGAGGGGATAGAGAAATAAGAGACCACATTCTGTTCCTCTTTCCAGAGCAAATATTTTTGTGATTTTTTAAATGCATCTTAAGCATTCATACATTTATACTTATTTGTATGCACTTTTTATTTTTAACTGAAGACCGACAAACAAATATCGAATATACCTTGATGTCCATATAACACACATATCAAATACCAAGAACTGAAAACCAAAAGTTTTTTTTTATTTTTAAAAAGGGCTTCTTTCCTTTATGCCAAAGGGAAAATGGAAATTAACGAAGAGACTTCATGGGCCCAGGTGTTGTAATTGGGCTTTTTAGTTTATTGTTTTTATTCGGTGCAAATAGCCCATCAACTCTTCACGATGTTTTCGGCATACATTGGGATTTCAGTTCCTTAGCCCCTTTTTCATTTTATATACGTTTATTGCCTTAAAAATGGGATCAAACTAAGCACCTACATTATTATTGATATGACTCTCAATTATAACCGGTTTCAATTAAGAAAATAAAGTTCAATCATTTGAATTAGTCTCTATTATTGATATGTTCAAATTGTAGTTTCAAATTTCACATGCACCAAAAATCAATCATTTAGAGGCACCTAAAACGTAAATTATATTTATTTACGAGCATGAGAGCCTCCTTGAGCTTTTAACAAATTTAAAAGATAAAAAGATATTCCAGCTTTTCTCCTTTTTCAAATAGAAATTTATTTAAAATAAACTTTATAAAAGAAGTTGCACTACTTAATTGAGAATCAGCATATATTATTATTATTATTATGTATATATGCTTTTTGCAATATTATGATTCCTTTAAATATGTGGTCAACTTATTTAGTGACAAATACTCCTAATAAATAAATTAAAGGTAAAAGTCTTCTCAGAAAAAGTCTGACTGTGATCTCCTTTCCAACAACTCTTTTTTTTTTTTTTTTTTTTTGCAACTAAACCTTTTAATTTCATCAACTTGTATTCTATATATTAAAAAAATTCATCTAACTTTTTTTTTTTTTTTGGCAGAAAAGAGGCTAGCCCCTAAAAGAATAGGTAAATGACTACAAATGTATCCATATATATATATATATATATATATATATATATATATATATATATAATTGAGGTCATGATCTAGTGATCAAGATTGAGATTCCGAGTACATGAAGTTTTAGGTTCGATTCTCTCCTCCTCCATTGTATTGTACAACCTTTGTAATAAGTAAGTTACTACACCATAACTTTTTAAATCTCGAGGTAATCAAGTTACATATACTTTTATTCACGAACTTGAGAGGTGATAGCCTATTTATGACGCATGGTTATTGTATATTCACTTTTCAAGCTCCATCACTCTCATGTGACAAGTAAGGTACTATTTAATCAAATTAATAAGACAAAATATCGACGACTCAAAATTGGTATATTGAAAATAAATATCCCCGAATATCGGATTGTTGAGCACTAATTCAAAATGTCAAATTAGTTTCATCCAATAACTCTAAAAGGTACAATTATCGGCGTCCAAATCCCTAATAATTTATGTAAAACTCATTAATTAGTATAAAAATGCTAGATGTGTGTCATAGTCTAATTTGCACGACTAGAGTCACATGGTTTTGGCATTATTTAATAATCACCAACAAATTAATTCCTCCCCACCTAATCATACTTATTGGAGTTATTACACATAATAAGATTTAATTTTTACCAACCGATTAGGTTTTAACTCTTAAATATCTTTGTTCCTCTGTTTTGAGTTGGCATACGGAGTCTACACAATAAATTTTGTGCCTGCATTATGAAGGAAGGATGGGATTAAATACATAGTATATGATTAACTAAGATGAGAAAATTAGGGTTGGTTGGTTTTCAATTGTGTTTATACTTTTTGATGTTGTTTTATTATTATTTTTCAATATTCTTACATTTCTATTTGAGTCTTAATTACTAAATTGAGGCTATTAGAGGTCACATAAAGTCGTTAAATATAAAAACAACTAAAACGACCCATGACAGGCATATGCATGAAATGCTACAACATGTGTCAATTTGTTTCACTTTGTTTTCTAAAAATATTAGACTCCCTTCCCAAACTGCACCATGCCATTAAAGTTATATTTCGGTCCATTGTATAACTCATGAAATGACTTGGGGATCCGGCCCGTCCGACTTTACATAAAAAGCAAAATTTATTTATGTTTTATGTTCATTTATGTTTGTTTGTTACTTATTTAACAATTTATTTTTATTCGTTTATATTTGTTTCTACTATTTTATATTTTTTATCTTTATGTGTTTTATATATAATTTCGAACAGATATACATATATAAGCACGAAAGTTGGAGAAATGAGAAAGGGAGAAGCAAGGACGTTTTGGGGGAGCAAATTGAGTGACGTGGACCTTCAAAAATTGGTTGATGATGGCATGTGGAGACTTTCCTTAATTTTGATTAGCCGGTGGAGCTTCTCTTCTCTTCCTCCTCAATTTCCTAATTCCTATCCCATTCAATCATTCACCCATTTTCTACTTTCCTATCAATTATCATTCTCAATCTCAATCACCATTTAAAAACAAAAAAAAAAATAATTGTCAATCACCCATTACATTATAACTTTTTTATTAAAGACATGATTAATAACTAAAATATATAGCCCAAAAAAATTCTATATAAAATATATAGACCTTTTTTATTAATATGTGTATTGAGTGATAATTCACAAATCTATATACCGTCTTTGTTTAAATATTTTATTTTATTTGAGATTAAAAAAATAGATTATAAAATATAAGCGAAATGGGTAAATTTATTTTGGTTTTATTATTGATTAATTTGAGTGATTTTTACTTTTACAAAAAAATTAGATGATATCCTTGTGACAAAAAAGGGAATATGTAGAGCAAAATGAGGAGAATATTTGTCCCATTCCATATCCATATCATCATCTCTTTTTTTGTATGCTACTTAAAGTAAGCTGTCTATTTTATTTGCTAAAGGTGAAGATATAAAGTTTTAAGTTTTAGGATCCTACTTTAAGAGGGATCCCTTTTGTAGTGGTAGAAGGTGACCAATTCTAGAACTTCTCTTTTTTTTTTTCCTTCCTTTTTTACAAATTCACTTTAGAACCTTATTCTCCTCCATATATATATATATATATATATATATATATATATATATATATATATATATATATATATATATATAAACATCACATTGGAAAAAAATGTAGGTTTAATTGACATGTTTGTAGCTAGACTAAGAGAACCACATTGATGGATTGTCAAATGTTGTTTAGATGTTAGGTGAATTATTTTTCTTGAAGTTGTGTCGAAATTGACATAATGATGATATGTTCTACAGAAAATAAATTCTTAATTAAGATATTACGTAAACTTACTTAATCTTTCTATTTAAAGGAAAGAAGATTAGACATTCATTTTTGTAAACGAGATCCCACTTATTACTCTCTTAATTGATATAAATGGAGCCGAAAATATAATATACAGACTTCTCCATAATATACAGACTTCTCCATTAGTGATAATATAACGAAACATAGGAAATCTAATGAAACAATATTGATTTGTTATAATAATTGTAACGAAGCGATATTTAAGAAGAGGAATTAGTAAAATTCTAATGTACATAACTTTGATTTAAAGCTACTCACCCCCATTTTTTCCCATGATAGGTACTTTTGTGAGAGTGTGCCATAATTCGTCATCAATTCACTAATTTTCAATGAGACTTAGCTTAACAAGATAGATAGATGATCAATATAATTATTAATATTTTGAAAAAGTTGATAGAGATAATTTTTATAATATTACATACATTATTCCAATTAAGATATAAATATGGACTCATTCAAATTTGATGATTTATCTCATCATTTATGTGGTGGTTAATAATAATAAAAGTAGATAGCCCACCCACTCTTAATTATGTGTGTTCAAGGTTAATAATCCCTAGTTTGGATTTTTTAAATTTTTTTTTGGGACTTTAAGGTCCATTTGCAATCAATGGCTTAACATATTATGATCACATAATAAGTGTCCAAGCTTTTGGGAACCGAAGCTCTAATTCCCAAAATTTGCATCCATTACAATTTACATTGTTAAAGGTATATAAAAAGTTAAAACAAAATCATTGGTATTCCCCTTTCTTGTTATAATGTATTGATCCACACTCAATATGAGTTTTATTTTTAAAAGTTTTGAGAGTTACGTTCGACTTTATATGAAAAATAAAATTTATTTATGTTTTGTATTTGTTTATATTATTTTATGTTCGTTTATGTTCTTTCGATATTCGTTTCTATTCGTTTTTACTCTTTTATATTAGTTTCTTTTTATGTATGTTTTGTATGTAAGTTCAAATAGAATATAAAAGTAATTTTATTCTTATAAGCACTCATTATTAAAACACATTTGAATAAACATAAATACTTATGTAAACTCCTTGTCTAGATTTAGTTAAAATTAAAATGAATCGTATTAATTTTAAAATATTGTAATATAAATAACCCATTATTCGATATTATTATTCGAGATCATTGGTTCACCCTCTTAATAAAATATCATATTGATATTTTTTTAATACATATGAAATGACTCTTTTTGACAACACATGTGAGTCATCAGGAGCATTTGGATTCATTTGATTATGATGGGCATTCAAATTTTTTTAAAAAAGGAAAGAAACCCAGGCAGGAGCCACAAAAAAATTCAAAAACACGAAGAATATCTTTTGTGTCCTTTTTTTTGTTTGTAATTAAATTGTATTGTTTTCTTCTCCTTGAAGACTTTTATTTTAGGGGAAAAATCTGTATGATTGCTTAATTTTTTCCATTTTTAATTTTAATTGAAGCAACCAAAACAAAAACAAAAACAAAAACAAAAATCAAAACCGCGTGACGAATCCCATAATTTATGTGTGTTATGTTGAAGCCTGTGCTGCCCTCTCTCTGCCTCCCCTTCCTAAATATTAGGCCCCTCATTTTCCTCTCTCTGTTTCTCTTGCTCTGAAGAAAAATCGAACCACAAAAACCGCTCCTTGTTCCTCTCATTATGTAAATATGTCGTGTCAATGTGCTACTCGATCAACACCAGCTTTCTTTCTGATTCTATCCGCATTCTTCTTCCTCTCATCCTTCTCCAATGCCTTTCAAGATTTCCAACCTTTCCCTTTTAGGGGTTTGTCTTATTTTCCCTTTCTTTTGTGATCGAAATTTCTTTTTTTCTTGTTTGGGTTTTATGTTTATGGGGCAAAGAATTGATTTTTTTATTCTGGGTTTTATTTTATTTTTTTGCAGGGGAGGTTATTGGGGATGAGAGAGATGGAGGTGGGGTGATGAAATGGGAGAATCATATTCATAGGAGGTCTGTTGCTGAAGCAGAAAGCGGCAACTCCTCGTCATTGACATTGGCAGCGAAGAGGACTCACAGGAGGGACCCACTTGATAATTTCAAGCCTTATTCAGGTGGCTGGAATATCAGCAATAGCCATTACTGGGCGGTAAGTTCTTCTCCCCAATTTCTTATCGAGTTTTAGTTTCGTCCTCTTCTCTTTCTTTCTTTTTTTTTTTTAAAATTTTTTTATGAGGAACATTTGGGCTTTATGCAACGAATCAAAGGAGCCTGTTCTCAACCTTTTGGGTTTCTTGGTGGAGAATTTTTTGACCTGGTCTTGTGTTTTTGTTTGGCCTTAGTGGTTTTCCGATTCATTGAGCTGAGGTTTTTTTTTCCCCTTTTGGGATCCTTAGCAAGTTATGAGATTCCTTTTTCTCTTTATTTTCTGTTGGGTTTTTGCTAAGTTTTGTGATTATGGCCATAATCTTGATTTCAATTTCATTCTGGTTTTGGTTGACTTCTAACAGTTTGTGAGGTTTCCATGTATTGAATTTGTGATTTTTGAGCAGATCATGAGATTCAGTCCTTTTCATAATTTGCTGATTGAATTGGATTTATCTGAATTTCATGTTGTTGGTTGATCACAGGTGTCTCTTGTCTAGAATTCTGTAGGGTCCTTTATAAGATATTTTACTGAATTTTTCAATCAGTTTGGAGGTAAGGAAATGAGCACTGGTTGCTACACTGCTGCTGTTTATGATTAAGAACTAAGAAATATATGCGTATTCATGTACATTCGTGGAAGAATAATAGAATGATTCACTGATTCTGGTTTCGTTCTTATGGAAGCCATTCTTCGATTCACAGATGCCTTGTGCACTTGTTCTATATTTTGAATTTGGAATGCATCCAGTATAACCTGGTCCTTTCAACTTCTTCTTCAAAAATAAGTTTAGACAAGTTCGTTTTACATGTTTATCTTGTAATCTACTTATTCTGGCTGTAAAATAAGTTCAATAAGTTTAGTTTAACAGAAACAAGTTAAGTTTAGTCAATTCCGCTGAAATAAGTTCAATTACGATTAGATAAGTTTTTACAAGGGAAATAATTTTAGATAAGTTCAATTTAGCTGGATTCAAATAAGTTTTCATATAAGTTCATCAAAAATAAGTTGAAAAGAACAGGTCAAATCAGGATAGTTTTAGCTATATTTTCCAGTTGTAGTAGCAGAAGGTTTGCCTTTGATGTTATATGTTTGTAATGCTGGCCTATGTTTGTCTATTGTTGATGTGTTGATGGACTTTCTGCAATTGAAATCTTCTCCGCTTGTGCAATGCATAATCTGCTTTTGTTATTATTCTCACACAGCTGGGGTGTTTGTAGTCCATCATCCCAGTTTAACCCAGAATATCTTTGGTGTTTTCTATAGCTTCTACATAATTGTCCATTGTTTCTAACCTAAATCTTCTTTGTATTCTCTATGCAGTCTGTGGCCTTCACTGCAGTCCCATTCTTTGTTGTTGCGGCAGTGTGGTTTGTGATTTTTGGGCTTACTTTGATATGCACTTGCTTATATTTCTGCTGTTGTAGAAGCGCACCGTATGGTTATTCTCGAGTTTGCTATGCACTTTCACTCATTTTCCTTGTACTTTTCACCATTTCTGCCATGTAAGTCTCCCTTTCCTCTGCGATCTTTTTGGATACTTTAAACTCCATGAGGGAGATCTGAAGAAGTGTTGGTCTATATAATTGAAGAAATTCATGCTTTCTCATGACATGTTGATTTTGTGACTAACAGAAGTCTCAAATTGTAAAACAACTGAATGAAAGCACACGGTCGCTGCAAGCAGTTAGAATAGTTCCTTTCATGGGTTGCATAAATCCAAGGCTTAAAAATATGCTAATCGAACTCATGGAAATGCTGATCAATTAAGTTATTTTTCCTTTCTTGAGCTTTTTGTCTGAACGTGACCAACTTCTTCAAAGTCTAAAGATAATCAATCAAGGCTATTCAATTGTTTCTCAATATCCCCTAAGATTAAAAACAGTTTGTCTGCCTTGCACAACCCGGTTTGATGTCATGAATATTTCGTAGTTCTCGTTATCTTTGTGCCATCAAATTTTCAACAGTTTGTCATATTTAAACAGTCAAAAAGTCATTATAGGTGATGTGTAAATTGAATTGTTAAATCTTTTTCTTGCCTTCATCTTCTGATGATTTCTCCTTGCAATGTATCAACATCAAACTTAGTTGTAAATGTTGCTCAGTTGTTGCTTCTGTTAATATGAAATGTGCTGATCCATTTTGTGTGCTGTAAATGCAGTGTTGGTTGCATTGTTCTGTATACTGGTCAAGGGAAGTTCCACGCTAGTACAACAACAACATTACGGTATGTTGTGAGTCAGGCAAATTTTACTCGCGACAATCTGAACAATGTGTCTCACTTTCTGGATGAGGCAAAAAACATTGGAATTGAGCAGGTGACGCTACCAGAGAACATCCAGAACAAGATTATTGATGTTCAGAAAAAGATAGATTCTGCTGCAACTACTCTGTCAGCCAAAACCCAGGATAATTCAAAAAATATCCGGACGGCCTTGGATTCTGTGTAAGTAAGAAATCTTCAGATTATTGTATTAGAATGATCATTGGCGAGTTTTGCAAAACCTTGATCCATTCTTTGCTACTCAACACAGGAGGTTGGCTTTGATAATTCTGGCGGCAGTTATGCTTTTGCTAGCCTTTGTTGGATTCGGTGAGTTCGATAGCTTGTTATTAATGAATTCTGATTTGCCTTTTTCCTCGGCTACATTTGATTTACTCCAGTATTGTCTGTTGGTTGCAGTGTTGTCAATATTTGGAGTTCAAAGTCTAGTGTACACGTAAGTGTATCTTATTTCTTATGTTACCCATTGTTCCTTTTCTCTTTTGTCATGTTATTGATATCTATGCTTAGAAAGTGAACCTTTTTTCTTGTACAATAACTATGTGCTTTGTTCTTGATTTGCAGACTGGTGATTCTTGGTTGGCTCCTGGTAACATTGACATACATCCTTTGTGGAGTCTTTCTTCTCCTCCACAAGTAAGTCCTACTGCCTTTGCACCTTTTCACAATGATTTTGAAGATACAAAAATATAATCGCACCACCTACTGTAATTCTGCACTGTTTTGAAGTCTGGGTTTGTCAAGATGTATTCAGTCTTATTCCTAGGCCCCTAGCTAGCGAAAACTAGCGGAGAGGCTATTGTTAAGAGACGTAATCAAAACTTTCTTCAACCGATGAAGATCAGATTATTAGCTTAGAAATATCAGAAAATGCTATTGCGTCATAATTTTTTGACGGCCTATTTTTTGGTGGGATGCGTAATGGTGTTGAGAGCAATTTGAGTCGAACCATCTTATGACTGCAGTTGTTGAAGCCATTTTTACTTCAGTTCCTTGCCTTTGCCCTGTAATGATTGAGTTTTTTGTTTAGTTACACGTTTGAAAGAGGAAAACATACAAGAAGTCTAGTAAAGTCCTTGGCGGCATGAACTCAGCTCTAATCACTATGGTCAAGGCAACACAATCTTTTGTTGGTGAATTTTAGGTTTTCTCATTTTAGTGTCTTCATGCACACTTCCGTAAACTATCGAGCCTTCACATCTTTATGATCGCCACTTGCTGTAGTATTTACAGCCTTCGCTTTTGAATAACTATTTTTTTTTGGGGGGTTGGGTTTGTGTGTGCTTTGGGAGGGGGTCGAATGTTGCCATTGCATTACGTCATAGATGTTTCTCTCATTGAAGTTAGATATAGATATAGATATAGATATAGATTTGAGTGTATTTTATTCCTCATAGCTTTTTATGATTGTCGAATTGATTTTTGCAGATACAGTAATATAGGGTGTTATAAACCACTTTCTACCATATTATTGTACTAGCACTAGAAATTGGTGTCTTTGAATTCTTCACAGCAATGAGAAAACAAGCATGTAGCCAGAAGCCCAAAAACGACCCCTTATGTATTGCACTATTCATCTTAAACCATGGATTCAATATGCAATTTTGTTTGGTATTGTGGTTGCGGTCGCTATACGGAAAACCCGCTCAAATGAGACAATCACTCTTCATTTCATGATTGTCACGAGTTAATACGTAGCCAATAACTAAACATTTTGGCCTTTCAGTTGTGAAAGCTAAGTGAATGGCCATTAAATAAAAAAAGAGATACATTTGGAATTCAAATTTTTAATGCCAGTTTTGATTATTTGAATCCCCATTTTCAGAGGCAGAAATGGGGTTATTTTGTCACTTCTTCTATAAGTCAAAGCGTTTAACTCAATTTATTTTCTGCAGTGTACTTGGATTTCTGATAACTCACTCTGACTATCCTGTGTGATATTGCCAGTGTTGTTGCAGACACTTGTGTTGCCATGGACCAATGGGTGCAAAATCCGACAGCACATACGGCCTTGGATGACATATTGCCTTGTGTGGACAATAGAACAGCACAAGAAACTCTGCAGAGATCCAAAGAGGTGACGAGTCAGCTTGTCAGTATGGTTGACATGGTGATTGGCAATATTGCCAATACTAACCCACCGCCCAATACTCCCCACCTTTCTCTTACAACCAATCAGGTCCTGCAATCCCTGTTCTTTGCAACCCATTCAACTCTGACTTTAGCAATCGGACATGTGCAGTGGGTGAAGTAGACTTCAACAATGCTACACAGGTAACACCAATATACGTGTTTTTGCCCATTTGCCTATTCTGAAGCAAAGAACCATTTTATGCTTTTATACCTCACCGTAATGGCCTTGCTTTGAAATGGTCAGCTTTTAAGCCAAGCCTCTTGAAGACTAACCTTGGTCAAGAGTGTCTCTTAGGAAAGATATAACTTTCGGCACTTACATAAGCTGAGGTTCATTGTGGCCAAATGGGGAGGGGGGAAGCTTGGCCTGGATTGGACCTAATCTGGTCGGCTAGGATGTACATTGACAAACAAGTATAGTTGTGCCTGTGGATGTCATCAGAAGCCTTATCCCTGACCCAGCATGGCATGCCCATCGCAAAAGAACAAGATGAGTTGGGTTGGTGGACTCGCTCCAACTGAGGCCACAAACTTGTCTGAGTTGCCCTCATCAACACTGCTGCCCATGAACTGGCCCAGCTAGACCCCCATTTATGTATAGATTTAGAGATTCTCTCATTACTTTTAACCCAAAACCCTTTTCCGAGCTTCAAGGTTAGTTGACAACTTGTTTCATTTGTACAAAGGTATGGAAGAACTATGTCTGCCAGTCCCAGAAGGTTCAGAGAAATGAGATTTGTGTGACAACAGGACGGCTAACACCGACGATATACAGCCAGATGAGCTCTGCAGTGAATGTGGCTTATGGTTTATACCATTATGCTCCATTCTTGGTGGACCTCCAAGACTGCACTTTTGTGCGCCAAACCTTCAGCGACATCAGTACTGGTTACTGCCCTGGGCTGAGGAAGTACACTGAGTGGATCTACGTCGGTTTGCTGCTGGTTTCTGCTGCTGTCATGTGCTCTTTGATTTTCTGGGTCGTCTATGCACGGGAAAGGAGGCATCGTGTCTACACTAAGCAATTCATGACCAATGGAGGGGGTTAGATGAGCCCTTTTTCAGGGGCAGGGATCGGAAAGTTTGAGTTGGGTGATGTTGATTTGTGTATAGAGATGTAGTGTGCTGTGTGATTAGCTAACTATATACTACATAATTTGCATGGATATTTTGGCACCCTAGATTTGAGTTAGACAGATATATGCGTTTTTTCTTTTCTTTTCTTTTCTTTTGGGGCTGTTTTTTCATCTCCTGGAGTCTCGTTGTATGTATGAAGCAGTAGCCGTTAGCGTAAGAGACCTAACGAAAGAGCGAGTCACAGTCAAACCAGTTTTCCAGGTTGATTGACCTTTTGTTTCCTTCTTCAACT
Organism: Talinum fruticosum; assembly: GCA_021018815.1. Classification (NCBI taxonomy): domain Eukaryota; kingdom Viridiplantae; phylum Streptophyta; class Magnoliopsida; order Caryophyllales; family Talinaceae; genus Talinum; species Talinum fruticosum. Next base: position 2,608,456 of record JAITYX010000036.1, on the reverse strand, counting down.
TTTGTAAAAAATTTCCCATTTTTGTTTTAACTTTTCTTGACTCGATGTATCCTCTGTTTCCTTGGGCTTCTCTTTACACATCGGCCTCGGGTCTATAATGGTCTTTACTTCCCTTCCTTATAACGTAAAATTATACAAGATAGGCTTAGAGATATAAACTTTAGTAATTAACGAGAGCTCGAGACACCTGAACAATTACTAAAAATGTAGGATGGGGAGGATAATAATAAAGGAAATAGCGCGTGAAAACAACACTTTTTTTTTTTTTGGTGGACATCAACATTTGGTCACTTACCTGACGTGACCAAATTGGGTATTTAAACTAATGCTAATTAATCTCATTAACTGGCATTTTGCCAGTTGCCCTGAAATTTACTAATAAACATTAATTATTTCCACGCGTACGTAACTCACATAATTAACTCTCAAATTAAGTTATTTTTTCTAGTTTTAGGTTCTCTGCCTCAAGGAATGGGAGTAGAAACTCAAAGATTATAACATCTTGATTACTATATTATCATTAATCTTCTGTCCAATTAAAATAAGCAATGTTTGTGATAAAATCTACTTTTACCAATGTCTTGCCGTGATTGATTTGACATTCATATTCAAGTTCTACTAAAAGATAAATTATATTATTATTGTAAACCTCTGTTCTAAAAATCGGTACTAATGTTGTATGACAGTTTACTAGTGAAAACGTTTTTCTGAAATGTGTTAACAAGTCTACTAGTGGTCGATATCTCATGAATTATTAAAAACAAAAGTTACACATTTCAAATCAAACCATGAAATCTTTAAAATTTGCTTTTTGTAGCATTATTTTCAATTCTAAAAACTTTTAAAATTTAAAATCTTACATTAAATTATGTTATTATTTTTTCATTATGAGATCTTTTAGAAAATTTGCGTAAAGAGAGAGTATGTTGTACATTTTAAAATATTTAAAGATCCTCGAAGAAATTAAATATATATATATATATATATCTTTGATTAGTTATAATTTATATGTGAAAGCACCCAAAAGGATTAACTTTTACATTTTATCAATTTTTTTAACACTCTAAATTTCTTCTTTTAAGACACTAGAGAATGATCTTTGAAGCAAATTTGTGTGAATTTTTATTTATGAAAATTAATCTCCCATTAAAAACAAAAGTTATAACTTTTCTACTTAAGAGATACATTTTTTTTTAAAAAAAACCCCACTTTTTGTTGATTATTTTCAATTTTAAAAGCCTTTGTAAAGCTTATTTTTTAATTATCTTATACCATTTTCTCTCCTTACGGAGAACTTTGGGGAGTTACATTAGTACATGTGGAATATTTTTGAATATTCCCAGAAAAAATAGCAAAAGTGTAAATACCTCAAGAGAAAAATTTGGAAAAGCCAAAGAAATTACTGAAAAAAAATAGCAAAAATAATAATTGAATTGATTAATAATCCCATAAAATATGATCCCATACATACATAAGGCGTGAGGTTCGGTAAGTTTTAAGGCACAAATCACATATCACCCCAAACTTCCCCGGAGCATTTTAACACCGAACAAATTTTTGATACCCCTCAATTTGTACGCATGGCATCCACAACCGGATGCTTATGTTCTCCAACCAAGCACCCTGGCTCTTTCCGGTGCCATTTACACCGTCAAAATCTCTCCGATTCAAGCTTCACTTTCGGTTCCAATTCCAGTTTCGATTTCATTTTTAATCCCTCAAAGAGCGTGACCTCCCGACGTGTAAGTAAAAGCAATAGATCATTATCCATCAAGAGTCTAGCAAAAGGGAAGCACTCCTTCACGAGGGCGTTTCTTCTCCAGATTGTCATCAAGCCTTCGCGCCATGATCTTCGAAGGAGGAGAAGGAATTTCCAACCAAAGCCTACCAGGTTTTATCTCATGAATTACCTTCATAATTAATCATGGAGTTTATTATAATTAAGGAATATCAATTATTATTAACTTTTGATATTTCCTTATTTTTGTTTTTTTATTAAAAAAAAATAGGCCTCAACAGTCTATGATATGATGTATTGCATCTTGAGGCTTGCGTTTGTAGGAAGAGGCACAAAATGTAATAGTTAATCTTGATCACCACTCATATACAGTGGTTTAATATTTGTAATACTATATCAATAATATTTTTATGCTAGTGAGATCTTGGCCTGATGGTTAAGATTGAAGCTTTTATCATATTAGATATATATTAGTTTAGGTGTAGTTCGATAATTTATTTTGATTTACTGTGTTTTCTACCATTCATGAGTGTAACTCTATTACGGTGAGAAATGTTATGTCTTTGATGAGCTAATGAAAAAAAAAAAAAACATGCATTTATAATTTTTTTGGATTGTCAACTGATTCCACTAAAAATGGAAGATCTTTATTATAATGTATTTTATCTTTACTCACATTCTATTGAAGAAAACTACCCTTCTTAAAATTGTACAAAACATATCAACAAAATGTTTATTGAGGTGGTAGCGTTCTCACTCTAGTAAAAGGTAAATATAAGTTCGAATATTCGAAAGCATATTTATTGGGAATACTTCAACTCTCACAGCCGGAAATAAATTATACCGTTTATTAAACCTAATAAAAATATTAAGATAATTATACTAACCTTAATTATTTATTATTATTTAATTTGAAGAGTATTTGAATAGGAGGACACGTAGTGTACACTCCTTGATTAAGGGTCACAATCTCAACCGCCATTTTACTAACCTTTACTTACTTCTTGTTCTGCCCCTCCAATCACTGTGGCATCTTCAACAAATTATAACAACCTTCAGGGCTATTCTCGTCATTACATTCCCCTATAAAGTCCCCACTTCAACCGCCTCTTTCTCCTCACTTTGCCGCACCACACGGAGAGAGAGCAGAGAGAGAAAGAGAATCAACGACTCCATCATTCCGCAAATTCTTCACAGACAGCGAGACAGAGAGAGAAGGAGAGAATCAATGGCGACGAGCAAGGGAGCCGAGAAGCCTCCGCCGTCGCGTACTTGCTTGTGTGCTCCGACGACTCATCCCGGCTCATTCCGCTGCCACCTTCACCGGAATTCCAATTCTGGGCCCAAGAAGAGTGCTAGGGTTTCTGGAAAGTACTTGGAGATGGCGGTGATGGCCAAGGCCAAGTCGCTCAAGGCGTTTCTTCTCCAGATGATCAAGCCTTCCAGTCATGATCTGCAGAGGAGAAGGAATTTCCAGCCTAAACCCTCCAGGTTCTCTCTATTGCACAACAACGCCAACTCGGCCTTCTCTGCTCATCATCATAATCATAATTTTCATCCTGGGGTTCCTGTTTCTTGATCTCAATCCATCTGATCAGTCGATTTCTTTTCTGGGTTTTGTCTTCAATTAGGTGGCTGCTGTTCTTATCTTTGATCAATTTCATCCTCTGTTTCAATGGCGTTGGTGTTTGGATTGGGTTTTTCTTTAGGGTTTGTCACATGTATATTCTAGAGATCTAGATCAGTGTATATATGCTTAGAAAGTTTTGATTGTGCCATGATTTTTGATGAGGCACAAATAAAGATCCGTTTCGTATTCTCTTGAAATTTGGCATAAATTGTGTGTGTTTATTTTTGGTATAATTTTGCATTTTTTTCCTCTATATCATAATGTCTAATGCTTAAAAATTGAGATCATAAGAGAAAGAGTGTCACGGGTTCAATTGCACAAATTTTAGCAGCTACGAGTAGTTATAATTAATTAAAACTAGTTGTTATAATTAGTATTTAACCGTAACGAGATATTATAAGCTCGTTAGCTGTTATAAACAAAGGGAATATGTGAAACGGAAGTTTGGTATCAAATAAGATGAGAAATATTAGAAGGAAAGCAAAAGGGGAGAGAGGATTAGCTTAATTTAATTGGCTAGCAAGAAAGGAGTAATTAGTGGCTTCTTCTAAACTTCATTTATCTTTTTCTAATCTGAGATTAGTCGTATCTTCTTATCTCTCACTCACCCTTAACTTATACTATTAGCTTTGATTTCTGATATCACATATGAAGGTTCTTCCCATACTTAGTTTAATTATATTACATGCAAATTTTTGTCATATAAATTAAGACTACATAGAGAATATAGTTTTATTTATTTAAAAAATAAAGCAAATAAGTGAAAAAGATTATATAATAATAGACCATTCACATTCATATTCTTTCTTCTTTGACTTTGGTATTTTCTTCCTTGAAAAGGGGGAAATAAAGAAGAACACATCTTATACTTGTATGTTTTTTTTTTTTTAATCACAACCATCCCTCCATTTATTGAGATATGATTTACATAGTGAACAATATAATATATAACAGATTTACATAGTTTTTTATGTCCATAATTATAAAATTATGATAGTATTAATTATATCATAAACTCTTATCATCGATGAGCAATCGTTAATATAATAATAGAAAATATAATAAAAATTAATATTAAAATTTATATTATATTTTTTTAATCTAAATATGAAATGTAGAGTCACACAATGGAATTGAAAAAGATTTATGAAGATTTTTGTGATGTGGAAGGAGAATGAAATTTGGAAAAATGAAAAGAGTGATATGTGTAAAATTAACAAAAAGATGAGGTGATGGGGACCATTAATAATTATTAATAAATTAAGGTTACTTAATACTAACACCGGGTTGGTGGTCCCATAATGTGGGGAATAAGCCGTGTTTGGATTGGCCAGGAGTTGCTGCTTGCACTAAACTTCGCAATTTCCCTGCCCTCGCCATTTTTAGTTACGCGAAACAAACGCTCCTCTGATCAAATAGAAGTAATTTCAGTCTCATCCAGAGAATATAAATTTAAATTTTTAAAAATATATTTATTAAAAAAATTTGATAACATAATAAAAAGTATATCGAAAATAAAAGTATAAGTACATTATACGATATCGAAGTGGTGATAAAGCGAGTTGGCTCCTCGCCCATTTGAGGTTCGAATATAGGGTAGCAATCTTCCTCAATTATTTAACTGAATGTAAGTTGTAATTTCCGAAAAAGGGACCTAATGGATAAGTCGACTTGTCAATAATAAAAGAAAGTGTGTAACACAATGCCATAAGCTTAATTAATAATTTATCTTAATCCTAAATAAAGATATTAATACTGTAATGATTTGATTATTGTAGTTTAGCTTGTAAGCTAAACATGTTTCAAATGCATTATCCCTTCAATGGAACATATTAATTAAGGGGATTAAGTAATTGGTTAACAGAACAATTATTGATAAGTTTGGCTGTTTAACCAAATAATTGGTTAACACAAGTGTTGTTAATTATTATAAGTTTGGGTGCTTACTAATTAGGCGCAAGGCAGATTAGATGATAAGATCCATGCACGTTGAATTTGCAATAATCAAGAGTTTTGATTTCAATAATCACAATCCATGACCATGGTTAGAGTTCAACTATTGACTTAAGATATGTAGTTAATTACCCTTGGATTACCAAAACACCGGGTTTGTATTAATTAACAACATTATTATTAATCCCCAAAACAATTAACAACGATTTTTAGTTTATTGTACCTATGCTTGAATATTTCATCGGTTTCAAAATATATGTCATTTTAATTAATTTTTTAAAAAATTTTACAACAATATATGTCGCTTTATAATCTCAATAACATATTAATAATAACTAATTTACCAAATTTATTCTTACTAATTATTTTATTTTATTTTTTTCATTGTCAATGAAATATCGTGGTAAACAGATGGTAAAATAAAGAGAGTATTCTTCAAGGTCTTGGCAATAATCCAAATGCATTATTTAAAATTTTGATTATTTTATGTGAAGATTTTTCAGTACGTTACTTTACGTGACTTTTTTTGGGTACTTTTTAACATTTTATTTTATAAAAAGAGGTGAAACTATGTGCAAGCCCACTAGTTCGCAAGTGTCTCGAATTGCGGGGACATCTCAATTCAATATATATATATCTTCATTTTGTTGAACATGAGAAAATCCTAAAATTGGAAATTTTGTCATCGCTAGAGTTATTTATTCGAAATGTTCAACATACAATTTTTGCATCCCCTTTATAACAAAAAAAATATAAATTAATTTTTTAGATCCTACTCGATAATAATATTTGAAATAACATTAAGTATTTTGACTCAAATATTAGTGTTCATAGGCAATGTTTCAATTAGAGTTTATAATAACTTATAACGTTTAAGCATTAGTTTTGAAAAATTAAGAACATTAGCTTTTCACATATAAAAATAGTGTTTTATATTATTTTTTTAAAAAAACTCCTTCATTAATTTATATTTAGTAAATTATTTATATCAATTTATAATTATCAGTTAGCTCAACCATTAAATTTATCAAACACATTTATTCAACCGCTCAATTAAACAATTATCCATTAACAACTAAAATCTAATAGGTGTCGGTTATCGAAACAACTATTTACGACACAAACACGTATCCAATACTCAAACAACTCATTTCGCCGAATAGGGCCATAAACTTGTTAAAATATACTCTTTTTTTTACAAAAGGGTAAATTAGAAAACATACAACAAATTTAGACAACTTTTCACATAAAAGTTTTATACAAATTATATTACGACAAAAAAAAAAAAAAAAGGCGAACGAACAACATATCTACATAAATAACCAAAATGTAGTATTCGATCGATCACGTAATTGACTTCTAACTTAAAATCATATATTACCTACTATTATTAAAACTATTGAATTAATTGAATACACATGTCCACTAAACTTGTAAGCTAATTATCTCAATAATACCATTAAGATAATTAATGTGTTATGTAATTAATCAATCAAGAAGTTCAATGAACTGAATATTCATAGTATGTTGTATCATGTATATATTAATTTAATATATTAATCATGAAGCAACCTTAATAAATAGAGTGAAAAGAAAAGGATTCATGCACCATAATATAATATATACACTATTATTGCTACTCCATACAGAAACACCTCAAAAATTACTATGTATACCTTTTCATAATTGATGAAATATATAATTAATTATTAACATGATTTTATGAAATTCTATTATTTGGTGGCACGACTCAAAACCACATACCCACCACGTGTCTTTTGTCGATAGACACTTCAATTTACCAAAAAATCAATCTGAGCCTCAGAGATTTTGTTGATAATTTTAATAGATTTTAGTTAGGTTTTGGTACATTATTATTATTATTATTATTTTTAAATATAAATTAAAATAACGGTCTCTGCCCTCAATGCAAGGGCAGTAGTGGCTGTATCTGTCATAGGGAACAAACTTTTATAATTTGAGACCCTTTTATTTTGTTTATTTCGGAGTAAATATTACTCTAAAATAGAGCAAGTCTTGAATGAAGGAATAATCCCAATGAATTTGGAGACATGTGGCACTCTATTATTCTGTGCACATTCAACGTGGCATTTCATGATTCCTTTAGCTTCAAAACCCATATCATATATCACATGGTCTTCGGGAATCTTTTCTCCCTCCCTCCTTCTTCCTAGGAGACCTAAGAACGTCTTACATATATCATATAAGAGTATCCGTTATTCGCGATATATCAACAAATAATTGAATAAATGAAAAATGTGTGAAAATTTTGTGATTTAATCTATGTTTCTCTCTCTCGGAATACCAAATTGCTTCCAACTTGGCAATGGGGGTTTAGTAGGGTCAAGTGACCCCCTCTTAAAAACAAATAAAAATTTTATGCAACAGGCTATTATATGGTTGAGTTGTTAGTTCGGTTGATAAGTTCATTTTAGAATTAGCTGAAGGTTGAGAGTTTGATGCTTGTTAATGAGACATTCCTTTGAAAAAGAAAAACTTCGAACTTCCTTTTATTTTGAAACCCATATACTCACCTCAATTTCAATTCATCTTCTCGACTGAATATGCCACCGACCTCCTCATCAAACCCTAGCAAGAAAATCTACAATTTACGTGATATTCGACCAATCCGCTCTCTCAATTGCCCTCAATTCTGCTACAACCTCTTCATTTCTCTTCCCCCTCTTCTCTTTCAACAATCTTCCAATCCCTCTCCCTCTCCCTCGGCTCACATTTCTCCATCTTGGCTGCGATTATCGCCGACTTGCCCACCGCCTTCCTCACACGACGCACGTGAACGATTCTCTCGCCTACTACCACGGCTAGGGGCGACGCCTACCAAACCTCTGCGAGCACATGCCATTGCCGGTCGCCCATTCAACCCCTCGGCTTCTACTCATGCCCTCTCCCTCACTCTCTCTGTAATTTTACTAACTTATAAATTTTTCAATTTCATTTCAATTCAAGTTTTAATTTGTGAGATATTATATTTAATTTCTTTGAATTTATTCTTAATTTATGTGATCTAAGTACAATTACTTCATTTCATAAATTAATTTTACTACTTTAGGCTTGATTTATTTTTATTTTGGATTGTGGATTATGGAATTAGAGTATACGAAAATAGATTATGTTGTGTTTTTCTTTTGTTGTTTAATTTGCTTTTATTGTGAAGGCTTTATTTTTGTGAAGGCTTACGATTCATCGCATACGCTTAATTTTTGTGGGATATTTTGTTCATGTGATTTCTTTTGCTTGAACTTATGCAATCGTATATCATATGATTTTAAATGATCGTTGTTATTACGTACTTTGAGGATGATTTGTTTCAAAGTCTATATAATGATGATATCATGAAGCACAATTGGATTAGATGTAATGTTGTCGTTATGTAATATTAATTTTAAAAGTGTTATTAACTTTTATATTGTGTACTATTATTATTTAGTTTATTTTGATCCTCATTTCTTAAATTTCCGGTTCGGCCATTGCAACTTGGGTACTATTATAAATGTTGTTTTTTATTAAAAAGTTTGAAAATTTTAAAATCAGTATTCATGAAGATTAATTCATAAAATAAAATTAAACAAAGAAAGAATCCAAGGGTAGATCCCATCACTCCCGGCCAGTAGATGGTTTGGAGAGAGTGAGAGCACCCACTGAAATGCAGAATTCAACTGTCACTGACAAACGATCAGTTGCAAAATAAAATGCAACGCTAACATTAACGTGAACACGGCTGTAACGCTCTCATTCTCTCTCTTCCTTAGATCTTTCCACGTGGCGCCATACATTCACATCTGCCAGCCACCCCCTATTTCTTTTACGCCTCCAAAGAAAAGGATAAGAAATTAAAAATATAGACGGGTCCGGGGGCTAACCCATCACTCCTCAAAAACGGTTCCATCATTTGTCGTTTCATGCATTATTCTGCCCACAGACTTGCCCATTATCGACATCCCCCATTCCACCGCCTTTACTCAATTAACCATGGTTATAATATTCTATACAGTCGTTATTTAATTTTAATATACTGAATTTAAATTTTATTTATGTTTATATAGTAATTAATATTATTTATTTATTTAAAAAATTATTTTTTAATTTCATTGAATTTTATAAAACATAAAAAATAAATAATAATCCGTGTAATGCATGTATTAGAGTATTTTTTAGTATTTTTAAAAATGGTAAGACTATCAAAGGAAAAGGGAAAAAAATAAGTCACCTTTACCGTGGTTAGCTCCCAAGTCCTAACCCAAACTACCTAGTACCTAGCGGCTAGCTAGCATAACCAATAACCTCCTTTTTTTTTAAAAAAAATCAACATAACTAAAAACCTTAAGAGATAAAAATTGAAAAAGAAAAAGGAAAAGTCCTTACAGTGCCGTTCTCTCCCCTATAAATACATGGCTAGAGGAAAGCACGGTTTGCCAAAATAGCCAGCCAACCGCGGCTTTCAAGAATTTCTCTCTCCTCACTTCTTTCTTCTCCTCTCTCTCTCTCTAAAACAACAATGGCGGCTTCGTCTACTGGTAGGAGATCTAGCGGACCGGTCTTGAGGTCTCTCTCACCTTCTAGCAAGTTCTACGCCACCTCCGGCACCGCTTCTTCTGCTTCGGCCTTCGCTTCATCCACTTCCAGTAGCTTCTCCTCTCGCTTCATCCACCGTTCCGCTTCTCCCACTCGTGTCAACCTTTACTCCGGCGGTTCGTCTCCTGCGGCGGCGGTTCGGTTCTCCATCGACCGCCCGACGTCGCCCAACCGCTCCATTTCGGCGCAGCCAGTTCACCGCAGACCGGAGCAACAAAAGAGGACGTGTATGTGTTCACCGACGAATCACCCCGGTTCTTTCAGGTGTAGCCTCCACAAGAACTCCGGTTCTCCACGGCAGCAGGCGGCTGCTGCTTCCGGCCCGTACCAGTCGAACCGGCTGTACGCACGGCGATCGGCGATGACGAACTCGCTGGTCCGGATCGGGACGGTGGAGGGAGATCTGGTGAAGCGAGCTCTAGCAGCGCTGATCCGGCCATCTTCGCACAACCAAAGAAGGCGAGCCGATTTCCAGCCACGGCCTAGTCGGCTCTCGGTCATGTCCAAGGCGTAAAACTCATTGTGAATTGTGGCGGCGGATAGGTTATCGGTTTCTCTTGAGATGTGATTTTCCGACTACGGAGGCGTCAGAGGTATCCGGCGATGTCAGTGGCGTCGATTCCCGGCGAATCGGAGTCGATGAGAGAGAAAGCATCACCGATGGATGGACGGATGGAGGCTACTTTTTACGCACTCCGGCTACTGAAATTCCAGAACGCACAACTTTAGTCTAGACAAGTAGATACAAAAAATTGTACATAGAAGGGAATGTATGCTTGATGAAATGAAGCGAAATTTTCGAGTATTTTGGGATCTGAAAAGGACTAATACTTGACCATCTTTTTTGACAAATTAACCAAATCCAGCTTGAAATTTGATCATCTTGAATCGTCCAATGGCAATTCGGTTTCAGTTGCGTTGAGGGATGCTGCGTAACGTCGTCGTTGTCGATGTGGTTGTGAGTCGGTCACTATTCGCCGTCATCGTCACCGTTAATATCTCCGTTGGCCTTGGCGTTTGGTTCATCATCAGGTATTTGTTTCATTTCTATAATTATTTATTTATTTATTTATTTCTTATTTTAATTATGTTTTTGTTTGATTGTTGATTGGAGAACAGGTAATTATTGTTGGCAGCAGCTGATTTGGAGCAAGTAAAAAGTAAATCCCTAGTAAATCATCATATTATAATTTATTTAACAAGGGACATAATTAAAGTGGAAGATTAAATTAATTGAAAAAAAGAAGCCAATGAGAGAGTAGATGGACAGCTGGACTTAGTGATCAAGTGTATTATTATTAGTACATAGAAAAAGGAAGAAAAGAAAAAGAAAAAAGGTGAGAGCGGAGAAAGCTAGCTATGAAAAAAAGGAGCATTATGTTGGACTTGACCCCACGACAAGGTGCAGTTTGCTGGGCTTGGCTCCATTCCATTGCCTCTTTCCATCTTGATGCTCGTCATGAGTGACAAATGCTGTGGGGTTGGGGCACCAAACAGCTCAGCTAGCTATAGACTACCATTTTTCGTGGAAATTCTCCATACTATCTTTAATTCATTAGCACGCAGTCACGAAAATATTAATTGAACAAATAGCACAACATAACTCTGCAGGAGATGTACAAACAAATTATAAGGGATTATAATTTATATTATGGACAAGTCATGTGCTCATTTATTTAGGACATATTGTCGCTTCAAGAAACTAAAATACCTTTAGTGTTGATGGATCAAATACAAGAAATATACGAGCTATGATATGGCTTACATGTTCTTAGTTAGTGGGGTCGTGAGGGACAAGTTTGGTACTTGTCACTTGTAATGCATATAACAGCTTTGGCAATCACTAATTTACGTACTGTCCATCCAAAGAAACAACAGGGATTTTTTTGAGATTGAATGTGGTTGCTAATTTATAAAAAGATAACGTCTGTCAATATAAGTTCGTAAAAAGTTAAAAAAAATGTAATCAATTAAATATTGGATTATGAAATGTAATACTACTATTTGGTATTGAGGAACTTAATGCAAAACACTATGTGGGGTGCCACTTGGTTTGGAACCAGCTGTGGACCTAATTTTGTACAAGAATATGATTCCTTGGCTTTGCATTGTGTATAATTTGATGTACTCATATATTCATTCTTCCATAAACAAAATCTATGCTGGTTTAGTGCGTATGGACCAAAGGATGGAGAAAATTAGAGGGATGGGACGTGTCTTTGCAACTTCCTTAATGGTTTTCACTATTTCTGATATATACATATATGCTCAAGCCACTAAGCAACTATAGTCACTACTTCAGGCATCTTCCTTCCCTCTAATAATTAACATTCCCACTTCTTTATGCCTCCAAGGATACTGACTCCGAAGATAGACGCTCAATTTCAACAAACTTATTTGTATTAAAAATTTATGACTGAGAAGAGCCAAAGTCAAAGTACGATCGAGTCAAACTCAAATCGAACAGTGCGGATGGCACGGCCAACTTGAAAGGAGCATGTTTTTGTTTTTCAATTATTTTGAGGATTTGGTCTGGTGGTGTCGTATTTGGCATGGCTCATTGAGGTGGAATCAATGATTTTGAGTTTGATAGTACACAAACTTGACATGGAGCTGATGCTAGCTGAGTAGGATTGATTAAGGACTCAACATTATTTTTCTTTGTGTTTTGTTGAATTGAACCAACTTTGGAATCTTCTTGAATGGCGGAATTGCTGAGTATAATATCTACCTTTCCACCTCTTAGCCTTACTCCATCCACTTTTACTCACCAAGCATGCCCTCTTTTTACTATCTTTTTCAACCCAAATTCCAGATTTAGTTATATATTTATCCAATTTACTAGATCTAAAAGTCTTTCATAAACTATTTAGTTTAACATGTAAAAATATTTGAAAATTATTATGAGTGACTCAGGGTTTAGATGTACATATTAGTATGATCCCATTGAAAGAATGGTGAAAGTTGTTTTTGGGACAGCTTAGGGCCTACATTGCCAAAACTGGATAAGAAGAAAGAAGGGGGTGATGTAGAGAGCAATTATTGTGAGGAAAGTGAAGAGTTGGAAAAAAAAAAAAAACAAGAAGATAAATAGATTGATTTTCTATTTTCCAAATGGATATATGTTATTGTTTTTTTGATGAACCCTTTTTTATAGTTTGAATTTGTATGATATAAATGAGTCCCCCTAACCCACTTGAGTACTTGATGAGCCATCAACGTGCAAATTCAAAGAGGACTTCTCTCTATCTATCTCATTTGTGGCTGTTTGTAGTAGGAGTAGCCAATAAATCAAGCTGATAAGATTACACACCACTATGACTCGGAATGGAAAGCCTTGCTTATGAAGTAGACATTTTGAGAGCGACCCTCCTCACCAAAAATTAAAATTAAAAAAGACATACATAACTTATAAAATGGTTAAAAATTATCGCTGAATATTTAATTAAAGATTAATTTTTGTACCGAAAACTAGTTATTTGCCTATCATCATATATATATATATATATGATTCTCTTTTAATAAAAAAAAAGTCAAAATCTAGAATAGAGAAAACAAAAATAATTTGGTGACATGATAAATAGTTGTTAAGGAAAGGATGAGATGTTAGCTTAATAATAATAATAATAATAATAATAATAATATCACTAGAGAAACCTGTAAAATACATAAAAATGAATTGCCCCCGCGATAATTAATTAAAATGGACAAAACAAAAGAAAATGGCTTCTGCTTTTATTTTAGATGAGTTGGCCATTTGACTACTCTTATTTGGTTTCCTCTTTTTCAACATTACGTATGCTGTGTGCCTGCCTTGTTCTTTTTCCTTGTTTTTTTTTACTTTATACAATGCCTCAAAATTAATTTCACATCTTTTATAATTAATTTCACATTTTTTTTCAATTAAAATGACCCGAACATTGTATTCTAATTTAAATGGTACACGCATTGTTCAATATTATCTCGGTCAAATTTCAGCCAACATACAACATTGATGCACGTGGTTTAATATTGATACATATAATTGACACATTCTCGATGGGCAGGCAATCTCTGTCTCACTGGATCTCCTTAACAGAAAATCTAACTCATTCACAATAAATATTGCTTAACTGATTATAAGATTATTCGAAATTGTGGAGTATTAGAGAATTGAATGTATATTTCATTGATCTCGACATTTAGACCTTGTCATGTTCATGTAAACATCTGTTGCTTAAGTTTACCATCGGCTAAACATCAAATCATACATACAACTGGGAGTATTTGCTTCTCGCATATGGTTGGACGAATGGGAAAATAGAGAGTTTTGTAGGTCTAAAAATAAGTGACGACGTGTTACATGCTCCCAAATAAATATAAGTATTTGTAGAATTGGGGTTATGAATCAGATTGAGATTGTTGAGGAGGGATAATTGTTGGGCTAGGTTTACCCCAGAACAAACTGGGCTTAGTCCGCCTTTCGCCAGACTTTTTATTTGAAATCCATATCGGCATTTGTTGCTTTTTTTGGGTCCAAAAATTTCAAAGCCCATTCATTGGGTTTAAACTTCTTTGGGCTCAATTACACAATTTAATATACTACATCAACTCTAGTTTATAATTTTCATATTGCCCAACATATAATTATAAATTTTGGTAAACTTGCATTTTGTGCCGAGCATATACAGTAATACTACATCTTAACATATACCATATAAGAATCAAGATTTGAAGGGATTCAAGAGATAGATATCACGTGATGGGTTTAAATCAATTTTTAAAATTTGTAGTTTTCATAGGGAGGAAAAATAAATAAATAAATGTATATTTGTAGTTTTATATAGTTTAGATATGCTTGGCCTACCTTGATTTTGGACCCGTTTGCATCACTCTAGAAACAATATATCGCATAACATATGATATTGATATTATGATGCACATGGTTCGGCCCATTTCTTCACCTGAACCACACCACACCACACCATCCAAATGCTGTCTCCCTGAAAGTCTTATCTGTAGATTCACAATCTCCCATGCAATAATAACATTTATTTATGAAACTCTGCCCATGCCCTATCAATTGTATCTTTCATGATTATTGATGAGACTTGAAAAAGGAAAATTTAATTTTTGAACTTCCAACCATATGTTGAAAATAGAAGTAATTTATGGTTACTATTTTATGTAACAATTTACGCGTTTTATAATTACAAATTGTATATATCTAATAACTCGAAAGAGATGACGTGCACTTTTCTGCTCCTTAAATAATCGGTCCTAAAGATGAACCATATTTAAGTTACCTCAAATCAAAGCAAAAGAAAGATTTATGTTCAACTAACTTATAGCAAGTTTACAAAATTTTATTCCTAATACAAAAGTAATGTAGCCCACTATGGACCCCATTTCTTATATACTTTTTATGAAGGGAAGCAATAGAAAGGGGTGCTGTCAAATAAAGAGCTCTTTTTAAGATTTATGACAACACCACCTCACTAACAATTTGAATAAATTCTAGATGAATAATGAGATATAAATTGACACTTTATGTTTGGTATAATTTTGCTAATAGGTGGTAGGTACCCTTACAAAAAAGAATTGTTGGTGGGTCATTCAACAATAGACATGACATGCATTTCTTTTTCCCTATTTTTGATACCAATTTCCCGATGGTAGATTTATGTCGTTATTTTACAGTAAAAATTTTACTTGTACCTTCATTAAAGAAATAATATTTTGTTTTTTATATAAAATGATGCTGACTAATAAAGTATTGTATACGAAAAACAATTTAAAATTTAAGAAAATTGAATTTTTTTCCTTTTATTTCTAAAATCAATCATCTAAAGTTTCGAAAACAACTAAAAAAAAAAAACTTGGTATGATATAATCAATAATCCAATTTAGTTTAATATTTTACAAATGTACTTATGAAGATCAACGATCTCATTTCAACTTATTTTGTATAGTTTTGATTAACTTGAATTGAGTTCACGGTAAATAAGTTAAATTAAAAGTCTGGTTAAATTCTTGATTGGTTGTTTTTATGTTAATACAATGTACTTCAAGTTTTTATTTGTCCTCACATTATGTTTGCAAATATTTTGCAATTATCATGCGTGTGTATATGAATTTACAGTGTGAGAATATTTACTTTGGAAATGTTTGGCGTGTTATTTCTGAGAAATTCACAAGAATTGTACATGCATGCAAATGCAATTAGCTTGGAGCTGGGAATGCCAAAATTTGGTTGTATATAAATTGATGCTCACTCTGCTCTTGACGAATTCTCTGTGAGCAGTCTCTATTGTGTAGATGCGTGGTGGGCCGTTGTCTGGCCCCGTCTTTTCTCACTCTCAGGACACCGCATTGCAATCTTCCTTCCTCCTCATGATGCCTTTGCTTTTCTCTCTCCTCCATCCTTGATGAGCTCAAAGACTTCAGCCTTTTGTCTTTGAGGCTCCTCAAATCCAAAACAAAAGCCCAGAAACCAATCGAGCACAAGGCAAATCAATGGTGGGGAATTTGAAAGCGGGCACAAGGCCGCCATGGGTGGGTTTAGGAGCAGCAGTTTGGGTGCAAATAGCATCAGGGAATGCTTACAACTTCCCGCTTTTTCTCATTCGCTAAAATCCGTTCTGGGTTTCAATCAGCGGCAGCTAACAATGCTTGGTGTTGCCAATGATATTGGGGAAAATGTGGGTCTTCTTCCTGGGATTGTCTGCAACAAGTTCCCTCCTTGGGTTGTTCTTTCTATTGGCTCACTTTGTTGTTTCGTTGGCTATGGTGTTCTCTGGCTTTCCCTTAGCCGCACTGTCCAATCCTTGCCTTATTGGCTGGTAATTACTTAACTCTCTTCTCTCTCTCTCTCTCTCTCTCTCTCTCTCTCTCTCTCTCTGATTCTGTTTTCCCCTTTCGTGGTTTATCTGGGGTTTTGCTAGATTAAAGTTCTTGAAAGTATATTTTCGAGGATTCAGTTTTGTTTATTTGGTGATTTGCTACAGTGGTGTTATTTTGACATGAATTATCCTGTGGTATATGGAGTTATAAAATTGGCCTGCTGGATTGATGGGTGGTTGTTTTCCTCTTCCATCATAGAAGTAACTCATAAATCTAGGATCTTGTTCAAGTTGGTTAGCTGGATTGATTCAATTGATAAACTATTCACTTGAATAGTTGAATATTTTCTGTTCATGTAATGCTGATCTTAGAAGCCTAGATTTCATCTAATTTCCACGAATATCAAGGATACATGATCTAGGTAAACATCTTCTTTGCTTTTAGGGTAACCTGCCTAGTTCGTATCTGCTATACCTTGACTTTTGGAATCTAGACTAGGAAGTTGTTGTTTACAAATGATTTGGGGATGCTACTAGGTTGTTTCCTCAGCTTTGTATTTTGAAATTGTGGATTAAAGCAAAATGTATTACTAAGCTGTCCTATAGTTCTTTTGTTGTGAAGAAGTAGAAAGTGCAAATCTTTCAAATTTAGGGTTTAATAAAGACAACCAATATTTGAATAAGGTTGTGTGCATTTAGTGATTTTTTGGTTGGGTGCTGTATGATCCGACTAGTCAAGTTTTCTTTTTGCTGTATGAAATTCAATATCTTCATAGGTTACTTGTGTACTACAGGATTTGTCACTGCTTTGGCATTTGAAAGGCAATAGACCTTTTCTTACAAGCTTATGTCAAAGTTCTTGTCAAATTATTGAACTAACTCATAAAGAAGCTAGCAAACCATGATATTTGATGGCCCTTGCTAGCTTCTCCTGTGTTTTGGTGGTAGAGTCTAGACCGGGAGAAAAAGTATGCATCTTTTGGCTGGTTAAACATTCAGAATGCACATAGCAACAGAATCCTACTCACCATTAGCTTCCAACAACATCAAGAGTTTGAAAATGGAAGTTTTGAATGTTTTATGCTACTTCTTAATAGTAGTAGCCACAATCAAGGGGATTCCATCTATGCAATTTCTTTTGTCAGTCTTTTTTACCAAGTGTAGAACTATCTGGTTCTTGCATTCTACCTGATTCTTGCATGGCACATTCTATGTTCTAATGACTTCTGTTTTCCAACAATATGAAGTTGTGGCTTGCGCTCTGTGTTGGCACGAATAGCAGCGCATGGCTCACCACCTCAGTGCTCGTTACCAACATGAGAAATTTCCCTATCAGTCGGGGCACGGTTGCGGGCATTCTAAAAGGATATGGCGGCCTAAGTGCCGCTGTTTATACTGAAATATACAGTGTACTTCTTCACAGCTCCTCTCCTAATCTTCTGTTGTTCCTTGCTCTTGGGGTTCCCACCTTGTGTTTCCTTGTAATGTACTTTGTACGGCCTTGTACTCCATCTTCTCGGGAAAGCTCAGCTGAGAACAGCCATTTTGTTTTCATCCAAGTGTCTAGCGTTCTTCTTGGCATTTATCTTCTCACAAGTACTGTATTGGGTGATGTTTATTCCCTAAGCCGGTCCACTTCCTACATTATACTTGCTGTCATGATACTTCTCCTTATGGCACCTCTTGCCATTCCAGTAAAGATGACCCTGTACCCCATAAATCAAAGAAATATCGGGACACAAGAAACTGTTTCTTCGAATAGCTTGATTGAAGAGGGTGATTTGGAAAAAACTGAACCATTGCTAATGCCGTCTTCATCCAGAGGAACTTTGGGAAGTTTCCATGAAAGTGGATACTCATCAGATGTCGATATGCTTCTAGCTGAGGGCAAAGGGGCTGTAAAGAAGAAGAGGAGACCAAAACGCGGGAGGATTTCACACTCAGGGAAGCAATGATCAAGGCAGACTTTTGGCTTCTTTTCTTGGTATACTTTGTTGGAGTTGGCTCCGGGGTGACTGTTCTCAATAACCTGGCTCAGATTGGGATTGCACTTGGAGTTCGGGATGCGACGATCCTCCTGTCAACCTTCAGCTTTTTTAACTTTGTTGGTCGTCTTGGTGGAGGTTCAGTTTCAGAGTATTTTGTCAGGTGAGTACTATATTTCTAAATAAAAAATATCTAGGTACTGAATCAAAATTTTTTCAAGTAAATAGTATGCATCTTTCCGTCCACTCTGAGGTGTTTGCTCTCTTCAAGAAAAGTACTGCCCAGTAACTGGTCATTGGGAGAAAAAAATGACTTCAAAATTCTTATTTCTCTATGGTACCGTGATTTAATAATCAGAAATTATCCTGAATATGCATGTCTCTGAAACATCTTTACATCTATAGTTTAGTTGGTTGACATGCAGATGCAGTCTAGGGTTGAGGACATGATATACGATGTATCTGAGTCTTGATTTGGCTATGTATTGAGTTCTCATGTTCTGAACAGACCTGTAAAATTGACATGTGCCCAATATCACCTGTATTACCTGTAACCATAAGCATACCGAATGTGAAGGCAGGCAAGTCGGTTAGACTTAAGGATGAAGTGGATCTAATTCAATCCAAATAGACCTAAAGATTCAATGTTCAATTTTCTTAAGAAGCTTATTAGACATGTTGGTAGCAGACCTTAAAGACAACCCGACCTAAAACTTATCTGAAGTCAATTAAGTTAGAAAGACAACTTTTCTGTGGGCAAGATGGCCTATCTAGGTGGGATGAGACATGGAGAGGTAGGGGCATAGTTAAAAGGAAACTCATATTTCTTGTGGGATTTGAAGATACCTCCCTTTTATAGCAAGTGAACTCATCCCACTAGGCCACCCCTGGATGGTTACCAGAATGATCCATTTGAAACATATAGTTCTCATAATGTCTTTTGATAAAGAACGCCTTGATATTCTTTATGATGATGAATAAATTTTATCCTGACCGTTGTCAAAAATGAAATGAAGCTTGAAATCCAATAAGAAAGGGTACTTAGAATCTTATATGACTGATAATGCTGGCTGTGTTCAGGACAAGAACACTTCCAAGGACAATCTGGTTGACATGCACACAAGTAATCATGATTATCACCTACCTTCTGTATGCTTCCGGGATTAACGGCACACTCTATGTTGCCACTGGGATGCTAGGCCTCTGCTATGGAACTCAATTCTCAATCATGATCCCAACTGTCTCTGAGCTTTTTGGGTTGAAGCATTTTGGTCTATTCTACAATTTCATGTCTATTGGTAACCCTCTTGGCGCCCTGCTCTTCTCGGGTTTACTAGCCGGGTATATATATGATCACGAGGCATCCAAGCAGCATGGTCTGACAATGCTGCAGGCCAACTCACACTCATGCTTGGGTCCAAACTGTTTTAGGATTACTTTCCTGGTTTTGGCATGCGTCTGTGGGGTTGGCTCCATCTTGAGTATCATACTCACAGTTAGGATCAAACCAGTTTACCAAATGCTTTATGCTGGTGGATCGTTCCGGCAGCCTTCAAGTTCAAGTATCTGAGCAATGATGAACAACAGCTTGTGGCATCATATATAGTGCAACATTTTGCTTCATGTATAAGTAGAGCATATAAGGATACATGTCACTAATTTACGGGCTAAGTCAAAACACATACATAGGTGTGGTTTGTCAATTTGTACTAATACATACCGTAGGATGGCGTGTCTTGGGAGAAAAAGGGGGAAAGGGGTAATTTTAACACATCTTGCGTTTTTTTTCCTTACTCACACCCGCTTTGTATTAATTGAAGTGTCCTAATATCCCGACCGTTTCTATTTGCCTCTGTAAACTCATCTTGTGCTATAGCCTATATATGTATGTATACGCTATATAGCCCGTGAATGTGATTTGATTGAAAACAAATACTATTGGAGAACTTGACTTGGGTTTATTTCTCTTTGAACACAAGAGTACTACTTATTGCGGGGTGGGTGGAGATTGCAATTCATTTGAAAATTTTGGGACTATGCGATTGTGTTTGAGACATGTTTTGTTTGATTATTTGATGTGGGCTTGATATGGATCAAATTACCTTAATATGGATTGTGGATTTCTTTATGGTGCTTAGGTTTAAATCTGAATTACACATGACCGACAACAGAACAAGGAACAATTTGACTGCATTCTATCTAAATTATCTATCAGAAGACCTAGATGTATACGGTCTTACTTCTAAATAAAGGTGCATTACTTTTAACTCCGGGTATTATTGGGTTAGTGGGCCAACTATCCTCAGAATTTGGGCTACATAGAAGCCTAAGTAAACAAAAACAAAGTTTTCCCCATGATATATTTTCCCAGATGAATAAGGAGAAAGCGGCAAATATAGAGAAGCTGAAACCAATCAACTGCCAAGTTAACGAACTTTGTGTTTCATTTGGTTTTAAGAAAAAGGGGGAAAAATCCAGAGTCAAAGCTGAGATCCTATCATTTTTCTCGCTCCCCATATTCTCCTCTCTATCTTTCTGTTTGTCTCTCTAAATTTGCACTTCCCATTCCCTCACTCTTTCTCTCTCTTGTTCTCATCACACCTCTCTTTCTGGGTCTCTCATTTGGCTTTTGCCTTTTGCCTTTCTGGGTTTTTTCTTTTCCATACCAATTAATACTATGCATTTACCTTCTCGGCTGTTAAGAAAATCACCATCGTTAATCCGTCAGATCATTCTCAGCCCTTACAAAGGGCCCTACCACCGGCCATTTTCCGTCAAATCACAGGTGTCCATTTCATCATTATCGTCATCAGGTGGCAGGAGAGAGGGTGGTGGAGCTGAATCTTCTGTGCATATATTAGCATGGCTCTCATCTGGGTTGCTGGTTATCGGGTCGGGCTTGGCCCTCTGTATCTCCACTGCCAGTCCGGCCCACGCTGACCAGGGCGCTGCTGCTGAGTGTTCCCAATTTGAAGAAGCTCCTCCTAAGAGGAAACCCACTTTTCTATTCAAAGGTTTCATGACTTTATTTTGTTTTTTCCTTTTCCCTGGAGATGGAGTCAGTTATATCGAGAGATGCAAAAGAACGTTTTAATAGGTCAATTGTCCTAATGATAGGATTATTATTACATGCATAATTTTGTAATTTGAATGACTGGCACTTACTGATTTGGTGACTAATTTCAGATGATTATAGGAAGAGGGTGTTCTTCAACTACGAAAAGCGGCTTAGATTGCGAAGCCCTCCTGAGAAGGTACAAGACAGTGGATCCAATGCTTACATTCTTGCCAAATTCTACAAACAAGAATTTTGTTTCTCAATGGTTCCTAAATTCTTGCAGGTGTTTGAGTACTTTGCATCAGTAAAATCTTCGAGTGGGGAGGTCTGCATGACTCCAGCAGATTTACTGAGGGCAGTTATTCCGGTTTTTCCTCCCTCAGAATCAAACAACGTCAGAGGGGGAAATCTGATGGGGGAGGAGTCCCCGGTGAGCTCCAATGCGCTCCTTCCCAGTTCTTCATGCTCTTTGACACTGACAATGACGGGCTGATTTCCTTCTCCGAGTGAGCATTCTAAATTTGTCAATTTTGGTGCAACAAATGTCCATTATTATTTCACATTTCACAGTATTTGATATGTTTTCAGGTATATCTTTTTGGTCACCCTTCTTAGCATTCCTGAAGCAAGCTTTACTGTGGCATTCAAAATGTTCGATATAGATCATAACGGGTAAGGTTTTTCTTTTTAAATTTAACTTTCATATTCTGATTTCTGTTGTTATTTTGATTGAATTTGGCGATTAATGGTTTGCGTGAATGATGATATCAGGCACATAGACAGGGAAGAATTTCAGAAGGTAATGGCTTTGATGCGAACTTACAGCAAACACGGGAGGAAACATAGTGATGGTAGGCGTTTTGGGTTCAAAGCTTCTGCTTCTACTAACGAAACTGGTGGTATAATCGAGTATTTCTTTGGCAAAGATGGAAAACAAGCTCTTCGCCATGACACATTTGTTCAGTTTTTAAGAGATTTGCATGAAGAAGTATGTCCCTTGCTTTCTCTGCTTTCAATCTTATGTTCATTCATTCACTTCATTTGAAATGTAAATTTTAATATCTTCACTCTGAGGTCTTGACAAATACGAATCAATCTATATGCGTAAAAAGGTCCAGAGCTGAAATATGAAATCTGAATAAATCTGGTTTAGCTGTCTCTCAACTAGCTATATGTGATGGATTCATAGCTTTTACGGTTGGAATTTGCGCATTATGACTACAAATCACGGGGCAGCATATCAGCCAAGGATTTTGCCTTGTCCATGGTGGCCTCAGCAGAGATGAGTCACATGAACAAGTTCCTCGATAGGGTTGATGAGCTCAACGACAATCCTGCCCTCAAGAACATACGCATCACATACGAAGAATTCAAGTGCTTTGCAGAACTAAGGAAGAAAATACGTTTACTGTCTCTGGCGATGTTCAGCCAAGGCGAGGCCAATGGGCTCTTGACTAGGGCTGACTTCCAAAGGGCAGCTTCCTATGTAAGTATCATGTATCCCCCTTTTTCTAAACCTAAATTCAAGCTATTCATATGCAAATATTGATCGTTTCTTTTTTTATTTTGTTTCTTTGGATTGAAGGTATGTGGAATATCTCTGACTAAGAATGTGGTGGACATAATATTCTACATCTTCGATTCAGACCGCGATGGAACTCTGAGTTCAGATGAGTTCCTTACAGTATTGCAAAGTCGTGATGTCGAGTCTTCCCACCCCCGGGAGGGGCACTCAAGGGACTAATCTGTTCTTGGCTCGGGTGCACCTCTAACTGCTGAGATTAATTCATCAGCTAATTTTTCCCAGTGATCCAAGTTTTAAGACAAAATGCTAATTAAGTTGTTTAAAAGTAGCAGGTGCAAGCAAGAAATGAAATGTTTTTATGTATGGATGCAGCAGAGTTGGCTCTGTTTTTTGTAACTCTGTTTATGTGTTAATCAGCTTTGGAGTTGTAAACATTAATCTCAACTCCAAAATTGTGTAGCACCTTCTGTTAATATACTTATTAAAAATGTGTAATCACAATCCCAGTTATTTGATCAGCGTTGTAACTCATTTTTATTTGTGCTTCTTCTTTTTGACCCCCATCCTTCCCTCAAGTAAATGTACTACTTCGATTTCAACGCCATCAAATAATAATTAAATAACAGGACGTATTGACTTACTTACTCCATTTGTTTCAAATGATTACCGCTTTGTAACTGTGAGATAAATCCAAGGAAATATCGAAAATTCAAATGTACCCTCGGGAGTATAGACCATCATATACTCCTATACTGATTAGTGTATAATTATATATTGATTAGTGTACAATAGTGTCATTAATGGTGTATACCAAAATCAAAAATTTGAGGGGAAAATCATTGCTGATGTCTCTCTCGTACTTCGACTGTTTACCCGACCTTCTCTGCTTCGAGAACTTTGGTGACGCCCTATCTACCGGAGAATCGCTGGCATCGTTGTGGAAAAGGAATCAATCACCGGATGATTGAGGATGAGCGGAGCTCTTCTCTTGCTGGTGGTTCTCGCTCTAACTATCTCTTCTTGTCCTCGATTTTAGAATCTTCCTCTCTTGCTCAATCCGTTGCATGAATTCTCAAGGTAAGCTGACCTGGGAAGACCATATATAAGCTATATAATAAATTTTAAGTTAAATGATCAAATTGTTCCTATGATTTCATCAA
This sequence comes from Talinum fruticosum, assembly GCA_021018815.1. Taxonomy (NCBI): domain Eukaryota; kingdom Viridiplantae; phylum Streptophyta; class Magnoliopsida; order Caryophyllales; family Talinaceae; genus Talinum; species Talinum fruticosum. The sequence continues at coordinate 2,583,972 of JAITYX010000036.1, read as the reverse complement.
AAATGAAAAAAATAAATTAAAAAAGAAAGAGAAGAAGAGCAATTAATTAAAAAAATTAATAAACTAGTAATTCATATATCATTAAAATTGTAAAATGATAGATACGATGAAACAAAAAAAGTTAATTTAAAACGACAATTATTTTGAAGTCGAGAGAGTAATAATAATTTATCCGTAAAGGCTAACATTAACTTTGATCAAAAGAAAAGTCAAAAGAGTTACAGAGAATGTTTGATTTTGGTTGATTCATCTGACGTAGACATGGAAATGAATGTTTTTAATGTGGTTTCCAATGTTTTTGGTTTTTGTAGACTTCCGAGCTAATAACCATAAGCTTAATGTCCGACCATGTTTGAGACAAAATGAAGCTTGGAAATTTCATACTTGGAGCTTCTCTTCCATTCTTTTCTCCTTCGATGAATTTGATTTACACAATTTTCAGAAAGTAATGTTTCAGATAAGTACGTGGATGTCTATGTTATGCAACTTTTGTAGGTATTCATTCATTCACAAGCCGCCTCAATAAAACATGTGCTTCATTTAAGAAACTAACATCGAGCTTTCCTTCTCCATTTGACCAACCAGTCAAGCTCCCTTTTCCTCTATGTCAACTTCGGTCAAACAGAGTCGAATTATTTAGTGTCAAATTACTTGAATTAATCTGTAGTGGTGCTTCATTTAAGAAACTAACATCGAGCTTTCCTTCTCCATTTTTGACCAACCAGTCAAGCTCCCTTTTTCCTCTATGTCAACTTCGGTCAAACAGAGTCGAATTATTTAGTGTCAAATTACTCAAATTAATCTGTACTGGTGAAACAACTGCGTTTCTACAATTAAGTTATTGTAAGCCGTATATATATGTGACCACATAGTACTGCATAAAGCACAACCCTTCTACTTAGCTCGCTCTCTAGGAGGAGTTAAACTAAAACAACAAACAAAAAACCTTAAAACTCAAAAGATGAGAAAGCTGAACAGCCAAAACAAACTATTATCCTGGAATTATTCATCAAGAATAGATTCATCGTCTTGGGTGATCCAAATTCGTGGCTTCTTTGAAGAAGAAGAAGAAGAAGAAGAGCTCAATGGTGATGGCAAGAACGACGAAACAAGCACTGTGTGTGTCTTTTTCGTCCCAAACTCTTTTCGTTCTCTCAAGCCGGAAGCATACACTCCTCAACTCATAGCCCTTGGACCTTACCACTATTGGCGCCAAGATCTGTATGAGATGGAGAGGTTCAAGCTCATTTGTGCCAAGAAGGTTCAAAAGGCATTCAAAAGCCTTGATTTTGAGCACCTTGTTAAGAAGCTCTTGAAAAAGAGTTTCAGATAAGAGAGTGTTACCAAAAGTACTTAGACGTAGATGGGGAAGCGCTAGCATGGATGATGGCTATCGATGGTTTGTTTTTGCTAGAGTTTCTTCATCTCTATGGTGAGAACGAGCTGTTAGCCTCTTCACCAAGGATTTCATACCTCGTTAACTCGATGGGGAAGAAAATGGCTTATGACTTGATTGTTAAGGACATCTTGATGCTTGAAAACCAGATACCCACTTTCGTGCTGAAGAAGATTCTGAAAATTCAATGCCCATCTGCAAATTTGGCTGATGATCTCTTGCCTCCTACGTTAATGAATGCTTGCAAGGGGTATCTCCTCTTGTTTTGAAACAGAACTACCCTCTTTCAAAGGTAATTCAACGTGCACACTTACTGGATTTATTGTACCATCTTATGATTCCGAAGATAGAGCTATCCAAAGAAGAAACCCAAAAAGAATGTTATTACTCTAATGATGAAGAAAGCAAAGAACCATCATCATCATCATCATCGTCATCATTAGGTAAGAGCAAAGAGGTGTTCACTGATACATGGAAATTGGCCTCTGAACTCAAAGTTGTAAGCAAATTCAAGAAGGTTTTCAATCTTAAACCCTTTAAGTTGCTAACCCAATTATGCGGCAAGGTTGTCTCAAGGCTACCAATTCTCTCAACAGTTATTCCTGCTGTATTGGAGAGTGTGTTTCCAGGAGATGACAAAGGCCAGACCAAGGGAGAAATTGAGAATTTAGGTAAGCATGAACAAGTTCCATTGGTGGAGGAGATCATGCTTCCTTCTGTAAGTAAGCTTTCTGCCTCATGTGTAAAGTTCTTCCCCACAGAAGGTGATGTCTCCACCATCCAATTCGATAGAAAGGAAAGGAAGTTTCATCTCCCTGTGATTCATATAGTTGGAAATACAGAAGTCATACTGCGAAACCTAGTAGCTTACGAAGCTTCTGCTATTTCCGGTCCCTTAGTTTTGGCACGTTATACTGAGCTGATGAACGGACTTATCGACACCCCTGAGGACGTACAAATTCTCAGGGAAAGGAAGATCATAATAAGTCATCTGAAGAGCGACCAGGAAGTAGCAGATCTATGGAATGGAATGACAAAAGCCACTCGATTAACCAAAGTTCCTTTCATTGATAAAGCAATTGAGGAAGCCAATGGGTATTATAACAATACCTCCAGGGTGAAGTTGGAGAAGCTCTTGAAATCATATGTCTATGGCTCATGGAGGGTTCTTGTTCTTTTTGCAACACTTTTCATGTTGGGATTGCTGGGCCTCCAATCATTTTGCTCGGTTTACAGCTGCCCTAATCTCTTCCGCACAGATGATCCTACCACTACTACTCACTGATTTCATTTCTTTCGTGTGGTTGTGGGTTTACTATACTCGATCCATCTTTCATGTATTCTTGTTTCTGTAATTGGAATATGTACTGCAAATTGTACTTCAGTTCATGATTTCACTTTAAAACTAAGGAAAGTATGCAATGTTTGAAACTTCATGTACACATATATAACAATACCTCTAAGGTGAAGTTGCAGAAGTTCATCCATCTATTTTTATTGAGAATAACTTATATTGTAGACCTAGGTTTATAGACCTGGGCCACATGTTTACAGCATTGACATTGGGTTTTTTTGGGGGTGGGGGTGTCAAAGACAAAGGAAAAATCTTTTTATTGCCTTTTTATGACCCAAGTCTATGGATGCAAGATCACAATATAACTTGTATGAAGTAGAGAGCGCATGTATTGGGCCTTTAACGTGAATATTAGTTTCCTCTCTGCCTAGGCCTGCAAACCCATTGGATTTTCCCCTATGATAAGGCGCAATAGATAACCCGTACTTACAAATAAAAAAATATATGATCCATATGTTTATTTTTGTTTATTTTTGTGTAATTAGTTTCCAAAAGGTAAAATAAGTACAAATACTCGTCAATATACATAAAAATACCCTATACAATTGAAAAGAAATTAGAGTCTTGTTAAAATAAAAGGCCACCTAAATAATAAAAAATTCAGCAGAGCTAATAAATTCTTTTTATTTTTTTCCGGCTCAAATAGGGTGATCTTAAAGCCAATGGATCTTTAAGACAAATTTTATTAATTAAAATTAGTCTTACTTTTTTCCTTTACATAATTCAAAAAATTTTATCAATTAAAATACATGATACACATTACTTACTTTAATGTTACCAAGTTGATGTATCTCATTCTCATTGTGAAATAAAAATCCAATAAACAATAAAATAAATAAATAAATAAGTAATGTGAGCTGGCTAGTGGCTAGGCCTTGGCTAGGCCTTGGCTAGGAAGAAAAACAGATTTTAAGTCTCTTAGTTTTGCACCCAAAAAAAAAAAAAAAAAAGTGGAAGTGTTGGGAAGTGATGGTCAAAGTCAAAGGAAGCCACTTCCTTTAGAGGTAGCAAGCACTATACAGTCTATAATAATAATAATAATAATAATAATAATAATAATAATACTAATAATAATAATAATATATTATTAATAGGAACCACATATAACAACATATCATGGACTGACAAACATTATGGATTTTAATTAATAACTTGTCTTCCCTCTCTTAATCCAATCCCTATTAACTTAACTTATTCATGACATCAAATGAAAAGTTTTTCATATTTTTTTGTCATTTATTATCTTTATTATTTGATTCTATTTTTATTGTTTGATTTTTTTAATTACTACTTTTTCTTAAAAAGGAAAAATGGACTTTATATGATCCTACTCTCACGATATTTAGAGTGATTTAAATAGACAGTTAATTATCTAAATACATATTTTTATAAATAATAAGAAGGTGGATTTTCAGTATAATTTAATTTACAAGGTTAAAAATCGAAACAAAATTAGAGGGTGTTTGCATAGAAAGAGAATCAAGAAGAAGAAACAAGATGAAAGGCTTCCAATGCATGAATAGAATAAATTAATGATACAAAAATTTTTATTATAATAGTGGTTCCATATGAAAAGGGGCAGGACCATTGAAAAATGTACAAATAAAATTAAAAAAAAAAAAAACCCATTTACTTGGAATTAGGAACCACGTGATGCCATTAAGACAAAACGCCCCGACCAAGTGATTTAATTAATTTTACTTAGAACGAGGATCAAGCTGATGAGGTACCTACTCACTCTCACACACTTTAATTAATTAAGAAATAATTAGACACAAACAGATATTGGAGAGGAGAGTTTTCTTTAGCTAACTAACCAAAATTTGAACTGTCTATCTATTCAGTTCAGTTGAATTACTCTCCGCTAGTAGTCTAAATTTTTCAAGTTTCAAGGGGAAGAAGAACGAAGAGGAGATCGAGAGAGACTTTGGGGGGGTGTCATGTTTATTTTAGTTTTGTATTTTGTGAAAATTGAATTAGCTAGCAAAGAGGGGACCTATGGGGGATGCCTTTTTCCTTCTACTCATGCAACTTGTAGCCATGTCCTCGTCGGAGACCGCCTTATGAACGGATCTTCCACACACGTATAACCCGGTTCGCTTCTTTCGGACAATCTCAGCCGTACATGCGACATTGACGCTAGTGCTCATGTTCTCGGAGCCCGATGAGCCGGAGGAGGTGGAGCTCATTGGCTCGTCGCAGTCGACGATGGTGGAGTGAGGAGTCTCGTTGGTCATGTAGTCATCGTCTCCCATGTCTTGAGGGTACAAGAAGTCCGGGCTCAATTGTAGCACTTTGCATGTTCTCAAGTAGGGTGAAAGATCTCTGTTGTGGGTTAACACAAAGTCCACCTATATAATTCGCCCAGGAAAAACAAAATCACCATCCAATTTACGAGTATATATATAGCTTATCATGATCAAATTCAAATTCTTTGAGTATTCTCTCGAGAATTTAGGAGTTTTCTTTTAGAGCCAATTTCGAAAAACAGAAAGTAGCACTATTATTAATTAGGAAAAGGATGGAGAGCATCAATTCTATAACGTATTTTTAGTGTTTGGGCACATAATTTGGCTCAAAATTTACCAAAAAAATGGGAGACTAATAGATAGAGTAATTTGATTCATTTAATTTAATTTGTTAATTATGAAAACCCTCCTCTTATATTATAGAGTATATATATATATATATTCAAAGGTCATCCAAGTGAATTAATTATTGAAACAATTTAAATCTCTTCTAAATTGTACTAAACAAGTCAATTTAGCAATGGCAACTCAGTCAAACATGAAAGTTCAAGTTTCAAAAATAATATTAGACAAATGAAATAAAATCATCAATTATCCAAATTGTTATTAATTTACTACTTAATTAAACAAGTATCTAGGTAGTAGGGTGGGTGATTAAAGAAATAATATGGTTAATTAAAGAAAGAGAGAAAAAAAAAAAGAGGAAAGAAATGAAATTACCTTACAGCCTAAAGAGCAATGAATATAGGGTTCTTGGAGGCTTCTGTCACAAGAAGTGCAGTAATTTCCAGCTCCTTTAAACTGCCTGTTTTGGGGTCTCTTCTTGATGAAAATGACCTTGGCGCTATTGATGGTGTAAGCCTGAGAAGGATGAATTCATGTTAGTTAGGAGATGAATTTCTGGGCATGGATATGAAGCGAATTATGCATAAATAAAGAGATTGATTACCTGAACATTGGAACAGTCAATAAGCTTCTCCAGGTCCTCCAGGCGAATAACGTCATGGTAAACATAACGGCGAATTTGGATGAGACGATGGAAGCGATGCATGGGCAAGCAGTGAGGGCAAATACTGATGCAGCAGTCCAAGCAAAGTACATTCTTCTCGTTCTTCTTTGCGCTTTCGTGATTCGAGCAATTCACGAAGAACTTCTCTCTGTACAGTGCATCCAACCATGCTGGCTTTCCGTAACCCTAGGTTTTTAGCAGTTCAATTCAATTGTTATCATCATTAATTTTCAAAATTCAACCGAATTAAATTAAATTGAATTGAATTGAAGGGGAGGGCAGGGAACCTACCATGATGATGAGAGATTGAATGAATTGATTAGGGTAATAAGAATTCCGCTCTTGCTTTTGTGATTGAATGATTGCTGATAATCAGAAGACCAAAGAATGGGCGGAGAGAAGAAAGAGGGGGCTATTAGGGCATGAAAGTAGCAAGTATTTATGGAAGATCACAAGAGGGAAAATGGGCATATATTTATTCATTGGGAAGTGAGACAACATATTGTAGAGAGAGAGAGAGAGAGAGGGTTACTGAATAAATTAGGGCAAAGTAGAGAGAGAGAGAGAGAGAGAGAGGGAAAGAGTAAGAAATGAGGAGAACGTGGAGGCTGTTTCCATGTCTCCCATTCACTAATAGATTAGGGCTTCATATCACTTTGGCTTAAGAGCTCCATTTAGCCCTAATTAACAAATTGAACATTATTATTATTATTATGACATAATCTCTCTCTCTCTCTCTCTCTCTCTGTGTCTCTCTTGGGTAGGGTAAAATGAAGTTTGTCAGCATCTCTTTTGATTCCTTCTCCGAATACACATACATATACAGTAACAGTAAAAGTGTACTGTATGAGTAAATAGTAAAAGTAGCAGTAGGTAGTAGGAATAGGACTGAGTAAAATTATATTTTCTGGGGTTGGGAGTTGTATTGTATTTGTATGTCTTGGTCTTTGAGATGAATGAAAGAGACATGATGAATGAGTTCAATTCAAGTGCTCGCTCAACTCGAATTACTATGTCTGTCAATAAGACACTCATTACAGGCCAATATTCATAGCCAGCTACCTACTCCCTTCCTATTTTTCTTTTATTTCGTCTTCAAATTATATATGCTCTTGTTTAATTCTCTCAAAATTTAGGTTAAACAATGTAATTAACTACAAACTTAGTAAGCGATTTCATCAAAAACAAACAATTAAATAAGAGTAAGTTTTGTACAATTAAATATGGGCACCACTAATCAGTGTAATTCCAAGTTTGCAGAGTTTTGAAGTATATATATATTTGATTAAGAGGATATAGATGAAGATATTTGGCACCGCCATTATTGTTTTTATTTTATTTATGGGGAAAGATCTTATGGTAGAAGTGAAAGTACATTGGCCACACATTAAAATTATAAAAATTATAGGGAAAATTAAAGAAAGAAATAGGGTTCATAACCAAAAAATTTATCCCCACTTGTAACAAAGTAAATGGTAACACATTAATCAATTCATTTTTAGTGTTGTTGGTTATTTCAATTCCAGCAACCATTTGCAGGTTTGCCTGATTGGCCAGCAAAAGACTGCTCAGACACACAGACAGAGAGAGAGAGATTTATTATTAGAGAGTGTTTAGTTGCTTCCCTTGCAAAGAAGTAACTAAATTTAATGTATCTTCGACGAAATTTAAAGAGTATATTAAATATTTAACAGTTTATAATTACGGGTTACAAGTAAAAATAAAATGTAAATAAGATAATTAGAGAGTATTTACAGCGTCTTAATGGAGTGCAGGCTAAAGCTACTGGATTGATGCGAAAAATATAATGGTCCCTGAGCTCAAAAGGTTGAATGTAAATAGCAAAGGTGATGCTGATTAGATCACTTTCCTGGCACTAATTAATCAATGGGATGTAGTTTAATTAGTTTAGATAATAATGATGCGGTGTTTAAGGCCAACAAATACGAGGAAATCCAGGTCCCCATTGGCCTAATTAGCCTGCCTGCCTGCCTGCCTTGGGAGAGATAACCCAAACACGACAATACAACCATATAAACTCAACTAATTACTCTCTTTTCCTCATAATATTCCGCCCTTTTTTATGGATTTTGACAATCCCATTAAACCCATTATTATTAGCCCACTCTTCTTTTTCTTTTTCTTTTTTTTTTATCTTTTTCATGAAAACTCTACTTTTATTCGTTCCCTTTAATTTCATGCAAATAATCTTTATTCACAACACAATTTTGTTGCTAGCATTTCTCCTTTTTTTTTCTTTTGAGTTGTCCAAAATCACCATTGAGATATATCAAGCGCCTCAAACCAATTTTAATACTCCTTTCGTTTCAAAATGCATGTTATTTTAGCTAACTTTTTCGTTTCACACTATCAATTACTTTACAATTCTAATGACGTACTAATGACTAGTTTACCATTTTGTCCTTATTAATTGGTTTTTTCTCTCCTTTTTTCATTGATTTTCTTCATTTCTAATAAAATTCTGAGGTAACTTCGTCTTTTAATATAAGTTTTATCTTGAATTTCACTTTTCCTTGATATTATCTCATAAAGTTAAAGCGACATATTGGAATGGAAGGAGAAGTTAACTTTTGTATATTTATTAATTATTCTAATTATAGGCCTTATATATATATATATATATATATATATATATGTATACTACAACTACTTCCTTTATGAATCTCTCTTTAACGGAGTTTGTAGAGATAATAAAGTATACATACAAAATGCACATAAACAAATATAAAAAACATAGAACATAAATATAATATATATTTTTATATAAAGTTGAACAAACCCTAATCTTAGAGACTAGAGCTACCATATATGCCAATTGTTGATTTCCCAATAGTCAAATACTCCAATAAAGGCATGTCAAATACGACATTAGAAAATAGTATTTTGTGATTACATAATCAATGAACAGTAGTCCACATTATTGCAGAATGCTAATATAGTAAGACCCAAATGGTTTGTATTTTTCTCTATATTTTTTAAGTGTATAAAGTGATTTAGATATATACAACTTTACCCTTAACATTCAAAGAGCGTGTACAGTCTTTGCAAAACTAGAAAAAGAGGCTACACAAGAGGCAGTTCTTAATATTATTTCCCTCTATGTTTCCACATAATATACAATCAAAAAAATTGAAAAAATCATTACATGACTTTGAGAGTATCCCTGTCACTATGGACTGTAATTTACAACAATTGTCATTTGGCATTCCTATGATGTATTTCTTCCCCGATTTCCTGTAATTACAAGATTAAAGAAAGTAGTTACAATTAATATTGGCATTTGAGCTTGCTCAACCGAAGGCATTTCACCATACAAAAAGGAAATTATCAACCAGGAAACCAAAATAAAGAATAAAAGAAACATGGAATTTGTAATATGAGCATGAGGATAACAAAGGTATTGCTTCTGGAAAACCTCAAAAAGAAGATATATATATCTATATATGTCCATGTAGTGACATTTTGCAATGCTTCCAAGTCTTAACATGTACTTCAAAACTGTCTTTGCTATTATGAAAGTTTTCAGCACAAATGTTCGACCCAATCAGTTTTGAAAGGAGTACACCCAGCTGAAAAATATGGCAGCTCCCAGTAGGACAGAACTGACCAAGAAACAAAGTAATTTCTACCAAAAAGTGGATTTGGATGGAACAAGAACAATCTTTATGGTAACCAAGGTCAACCCTCCCCCCCAAAAAAAAAAAACCAAAGAGAAAGAAAGAAAACCATGGCAGCATTGTAATCAATCATAACTGAATATTATCAATGAATCAGATTCAGTTATTATTGTATGTACCACAGTTGCGTAGAAAATTATTCAACTTTTCAATGCTTTCAACAGGATGCTGATGTTCATCAAGTAGTTATTTGATCAATCCTAAACGGTTATGGTGTAATTAGTCTTCTTAAACAGAGCCATGCATAAAACTTCAAAAAAGAGCAATGACAAAAAATAACCAGTACTTGCACGGAGCAGTATATTACACGTGTGTGTGCATCTAGCATATGACATATCAAATCCCGCTTTTATAACTTTCAAGCCTAAAAGGCTCAAGGAAGGTATAAATCTACATAATATCTATGGCCGTGCTTAATTTAAGAGCAAAGCTAGAAGGTAAAAGGTAAAAGCAAAGCAGCTACAAAGCAATGAAATAAAACCAAAGGAAATTGAACACACAGCAAAAGGCTATCGCCAGAAACTGAGACTACTGGGACACAAGACAGCAGTGGAGTTGCCAACCCCACATGCCGTGAAAAGCAGAATGGGGATAGCACATATTATTGTATGGATGAACCTCACGTGCAAGGGATCCAATGCCCCTGACTTCCTTCCCCAAAAAACAATTTTCAATTCCATATATATGTACATATTACATGTATTATCTGTGCATAGCCTGTTAGTGTGGTCCTCGGACTCTTCAAATATTCCTCAATTCTTCACTCTTTCATATCAACTTGCAATATATAATTGAATTTGTTTTCTATTCTCATTACTTTAATGCTGGTCAATGGTCAAAGATCCGTCTAACCTACAGTAAAGAACACGGAGGGGAACAGATGATCATCATCATCATGATGAAATGGAAAAGGGGTGCTCAAAAGTTCAGAACTCAAAGAACGGGCTCAGGAGGAATACTGGTAACTGAAAAGCAACACCACGATGTAATACTAGATCACTTATAAAACCAGCACAATGAAGTTTTCCTTAGTGTCAACGCAAACAATATCTGCACAAAACTTTGTAGCGAGTGCTCCAGCATAGATCATATATGTCATTTTCCTCAGATATTTCATAAAGCTAGTTTCATCGGGTATGCTAAAAAAGCCTAGTTTGGTTCAATATGTAATGGCAATCAACTAGAAAAGGAACCAAGCAGCAAATTATTCCTGATCTCCCCCTCCCTGAGAAAAAATGCATGGAGTAAAAACTAACTAACCTTTCCCTGTTTCTAGAAACAACTGACACCTACAACCACCAAAAGGGGGATATACATAGTGTTCATAGCTCAACATCTACGGAATCATCATAGTTTATCTGCATGACTAAATAGTTTGCATAATTTGTGTCCTGTTATAATGCTTGGTTACTAACCATCAACAGCTATAACCACCAAAAGGGTGATCTAGTAGCAACGGCGGATCCAAAAATTTTGTTTAACAGTGTCCATTTTTTAGTTTTCTTAAATCTTATGAGTAGCAAATAATTTTTATGGGTGTCTACCTTTCACAATTTTCGGCGATTTTTATATAGAACTTTGATCGAAAAATTTCAGCTAATGGTTGCCGGTGACACTGTCGCCAACAACATAGATCCGGTTGGCTAATAGCGTTCGACCAACGCTCTTGACAAGAGACGGGTTCAAACCAGCCAGGAGCATTTAGAAGGGGAAGCCTTTTCCCCCTGCCCTCCCAAGCCCCCTGCCATTAGGGTAAGTGACCAGGCCCCTACATGAATCATCTAATCACCTTGCCTAAACAGGAAAAAAGGAGGGACACTGAATACCTGTAAAAGTACACTAAAGTTGACACAATATTTTGCATGTCTATGCTTTATTTTAAGCAATCAAGTATCTAGTATCCTAGAAAGACACTTTTAAGGTCAGAAGAAGCCCAAGAAAATGTGAAAATCAAGCCACTCAAGTCCTTGGTCCAAAGAGATAATAGTTGAGTTCAAGCAAGACCCTACATGAACACGGTGCAGTCAAATATAGTCTCACCCAAAAAAAATTCCTGGTAACATGATTATATAGATGGTAACATATTTTCTTAACAAAACAGTGAATTTGTTTACCACCTGAAGGACTGGCAGAAGCTTATAGCCAAAGACAACATATACGAGCACATGAGAAGGATAAAATTACTGCACAGAGAGGTACCAAATGTCAGTAAGTATCCCTGGCTGACAATGCTGATGAAGATGGGACTAGTAGCAGAGTAAAGAGATCATAAAGGGAACAAACAGAAGGTATCAATGTGCGACATGCAAGGGGGATCTCTATGTAACTCTTTCTCTCAGTTCTCAGACTCATAAACACTATTCTGAAAGCTGATATGAAAATGGCTTATTTTAAGTCGGGTTGGAGTCCTGCACATGTGCCCTCCTAAATTTACAAATTTACATGCCCCTTTCGTCCTTGAAAGAATCTCACGTGACAGAGCCTTTTACTGGGTCAGTAATCAGCCGTCCTTCAATCTTAGTCAATGTGTTTTTATCTTTTCAAAAAGAGATCGAGAGTTTACTATATTGCAGTTGTTATGTTCTTTTTAAGTATTATCTTATTAGTAAACTATTTCAGGGTGGCTAACCCCACTTGATCTTGGTTCACTGCAATATCATCTGTTCAAGTATTATCTTAGGTATTATGTAAGTCAATGTGTCTTGATTAAGGTTCTCAGCAATGTCATCTGCTAAAGTGACACTCCACTAATCATACAATGCAATCGTCTCTTATGATATGAGATACTCAGCTATGTTGCTCACACAGTGGAAAGTAGAATGCCATAAGTTGGACAGAACAATCAGCATACAGCAAAATAGCTAAATCCTATCCTTTGGTGTATATATGCGCTGGATAGAGATATTCATCACAAAGGGTGTAACTTGACAATGAGACAAATCATTTATCATAGATACTAGTAAACATTGCAGACACCTAAGCAGTTGCATAATCTCTTCACTTGTCCTTAATAACAGTTTACACCATCTCCCTCAGTCCCTCTACCCTAACCAAACCCAAACCAGGACCTCGCAGTCCCACTCATAGTAGCATGCTCGGAAGAGCAGATGCATACAACCTTATCCTTACTAATAAATTGTAGAAGTTGTTTCCCTTGATCCTATATCTTAAAGGTCTTGGCTGCTTCTCGGAAAAAGTTGGCATGGTTTAGCCAGATAATTTACCTTGATCCTCAATAATGAATTTGCTTTACACCATCTCCCTCCAATAATAATTACATAAAAGCCACAGGTTCTCATGTTTAGACAATAGTTTACATAAGGCTGCTCAACGTACGCATAATAAATGTTATATTCATTTTGCATTCCTTACCTAGTGCCAAAGAAACCAAGAGACCACTTCTAAAACTGATGCCAATGTCTTCCTCTTGCAGAGAACACTCGTTTCAATCGGCTACTTCTGTCCTATGTGTTTCCATATAAATTTCTCCTTTCTCTCTCTGTTAGGAAAAGCATTAGCCTTTTTAGGATTCTCAAGGCGAGCTTTATATCTTAGCAAGGGCAAGGCCACCAACATGTCATCTTTCTCTAATCCACTTAGCACAGTTCTGATTATTTACAGAAATTATAAAACATGAGTAACAAAAATGAAATGTAGGAACTTTGTGCACCAAATTATCAAAGTTCCTTGGTCCTCTCTTGCTCAATGCAATTGTAATTTTTAGCCAACAGAATGTCAGTTTCAAAGTGAGCTGGAAATAGATGAATACTCACTCAAAGAGAGAGAATTTTAAGGGACAAGAGAAGATCCCTCAAAGAAACGCCAAACCAGTAATTTTTGTTCGTTAAAGTTTAATTACCCTTAAAAGGGCAGTCTTATAAAATACAACACTTTTACCATTTTATATTTGGGGGACAGATATTTTACTGAAAACTATATTTAGCAAGAATTTTGACTCTTAAAACTAAATTATACTGGCACAATTTCAAGTGATGACATTCAGACCCATTTTTTATTTTCCAACTTGAAAGGAAGAGAGAGAGAATCCGGTGCGGAAAAAAAGGAAAAATAACAAGAATTGGGAAAGAAAGATGGCATGCATATTCTCATGTACCCATAATAAAAAATAATAATAATAAGCAATTCCACTGTCACTACCATTCAGGATCATCTAAGTCAGCATCTGAATACCCTAAAATGTGGGTCACTGCTAACATAATAACCTTGTCATAGGGGTTCTAAAATAGGACCTTAGAATTGATAACCTTATGTAAATGACATGTTCTGCATTCCTGTTCACAGTAAGGACCAAAACCAATCTCTAGTAGCTTCAGCTGCAATTTAAAAAGCTCTTTTTTTATTATTATAATCTCTCTAAACGCATGAGAACAATCAATTTAACCTATAAATAATCAACTAAATGTATTTTAATCCAACCATAACCTTGTCATTATCAACCAACAATTAAGGCGACACAATTATTCAAATGTAAAAAACATCATTAATTACAACCATACTCCATCTTTCATTTTCATGGATATTTAAATTTAAAAGTAGATTATTTCACAAACCTTTGAATCCACAGCTGAAACAAATTTCAGGGCTTCTGTCCAGAAAACATGATAAATGATCGCTGAACCTTACTTGAGTAGTTGACAAGGCCACATGATTTGCACAAGTCCTCAATCTCCTCTTCTGTTAGGTAATTATACCCCTGAAAAATCCGCTGTCGAAATTCAATAAAAAGTAAATCAAATTTAAAAGCTTAAGAATTCTGGAAATGACTGGAGTACCATATAATAAAGATGAGGCAATGCACCAATGGATGATGGATAAAGCAGAAAACAAACAGTAATGTCACAAAAATCAAATAATTATGGCACATATGTACAGTAGATTAGTTACTTATAAACGGATAGTCTGATAGACTGTGCTGACATTTTTGTTAGCACCACTAGCCAGTGAATCCTGCCTAAGCAAGGCCTCAGGACATTTAATTGTTAATCTCCCAACATGTAAGTTTTGTATTGGTTTAGCAGTTCAGAATTGGCACTAGATTTCACATAGCATTAGCCATTCCAACTGGAAATTGCTTCTGCAAGATGAGATCTGAAAAGCTAGAGACTAATACAATAGGAATGAAAGAAATTCTGTTTTTCATGAACAAGCCTCCAAATCTTAGTGCATCTGCCAAGCACTTTCAAGGGTTAGAAGTAGATTAACGATAATAGCTTCACCCTAACATAAGAGCCTAGATTGGTATAAGTGCTTCAAATAATTCCAGCCCAAGGAAAATGTACACTGTACACAAGAGCCCCTCTAAATTGAAAACTCCTCAACTCATCCATTAAAGTAGGAGACCATTGTATAATAGTAAACCACCTTAACATGTACATTAGTGCACTAGATTATAAGTAATGATCTAGACTTCATCTTATTTTAAATCAAGGACTATGGTTTCACCCCTTCCCAAACTTTGTTCCTCCTGACTTAGGTTCACTGTTCCCCTGAATGATAGTTTTAATCCATGCATGAAAAATTTGCCATCAACCATTCTAAACCTATTGGATGGCAAGGCACCTAATATAGACCACTCAACATAAAGCAAGTTTTACACTAGATAAACCTAGCACACTCGAACACTATCTGTCTTCAAGCTCACACAGATGACATAACCAAAAAGGCGTATTATTTACGGAAATAATACACTTAATCTGAACTATTCAAGTTTATCTTCCTCTTCTACATAAGAACTAAACAAAAATATATGCTACTAATAAAAAGGTATGACATACAACTATAAAAGGACAGACTTTTTACCTGAAATAATCCTAAACAGATTAGAAACAGATAAAGTAAATGCTACTCAACAATTAACCATTCTTTTTTTGGTACCCTTAAATATTTAATATGCTATAAGGACATAGATAAAATGAAAAATATAAGAATACACAAGTTTACTAATCAACAGAATACTTATTAACTCTCCACATTTGCAATTCCTTCCCTAATTTTTCTTGCATTGTTTCTGCCCAGTTGCAAAGAACTTAACATCAGATCTATAATGCGGAGGTGGTGATACTGAAGATAGAAATGAACTCAATACCATTGCAAAATGTGTTCTGGTTTAAGTATCAAAATTTTTTCAGGTATTAAGAACCATGTAAATGGTGGCTGAAGATAGACGTGGAAAAGTAATGATTTGAGGTAACTTAGTGCATTTTCTCTTTGTGATAATCATTTAGTTTTATAAGCCCCGATTTTGTGTGAACCCTGGAGCAGATTCTGTGATTATCCTACATCTATCCAGTTTAGAAAGTGTTCTACCTCAGCCTCCTTCCCCAGTCTTTTCACTC
Source organism: Talinum fruticosum (assembly GCA_021018815.1). NCBI lineage: Eukaryota > Viridiplantae > Streptophyta > Magnoliopsida > Caryophyllales > Talinaceae > Talinum > Talinum fruticosum. The sequence continues at coordinate 2,567,910 of JAITYX010000036.1, read as the reverse complement.
AGTCCTTCCTCCCTCAATGAACCCGTATCTCCCCTACTAGCAAACAACAGCATTGCAGGTGTTTCACTTCTTTCACCCCCCTCTCTTTAATTAAGGGATAAGAGTTCTCAATTCTCATGTTCATAAGGTTCACATACACTTCGGAGTAATACATAAACAACAACAAAAACTCGCGATGTAGGTTCCACTTTCGCAAGGTCTGGGAGATTAGATGTAGGCAGCCTTACCCTGCAAGCAGAGGAGCCAATTCACTAGGGAGTATTACACCTTATTTCATAAACAAAATTGTCAACTTGATGGTGTTATGTACTTAAGGCATGCAATAGCGTCGAAGGTATCATCAACATTAAGATGATGCATTTGCAAATATGAACCTTGCAGACTGAGCATTTAGCGGAAACCAGCTACACAACACGACAATCTACAACAAAAAATGCAGGTATTTCAAAGAGTACTGAAACAAACAGGATACAAATGCCATATAAGGTCTACAGGTGGTGAATTGTTACCTCTCTCAAAGGCCTTAGTATTGGTGGTGTTGAAGATGTATAGCGAAGAAATGTGGTTCCCACAAAAACACCTCCACTTCGCAATATGCGTGTGATTTCAGCAACCTGTCAAATATTTGGAATAGTGCCATTATTTGCAATACCTAATTTATGTTCCAAAAAATGACCATAACAAGACATTACAAAGTCTGGACTCAGTCAAAACATTTGGGTACTCAACGAAAGAGTTGAAAAATAATGATGAGATACAACAAGTTGAAAAGACTACAGACATTGTACTAGTAACATGAGCATTTAACATTTGCCCTTGTGTCTACATTGGGTGACACAATTTGAGGCTAAATAATACCATATCAAGACCTTTAATTAGTTTTGAGGAGCTCATCACAACACAACATGCGAGTATCAACCCGAGTTGATCAATAAAAGCAAATGCATGACAAGTTTACATGACCCGTACGGCCAAATTCAATATTCAACATTCATTTTCAAGCAGCAATCAGGAACATTTTGAGCAAATCCATGTCCCTGACTTCTGATAAATTTTAAATGTAAGATGAAAACAGGCTCCTGGCTCTATGTCATACATTCAAGCATAGTTTGATCTTTGCACACATTCTTGCCTACCCCCCTTCGCACAAGGTAGCAGACATACTGGAAATCAGTTGATTGAAAAGAAAATCTATGTCAGCCCCAAAGATAGAAGTAGGCCTACATGCAGTTCATGAAGTAGTTTACAAACTGAAGTCATTCCCTCTAAAAGGTAAAAGTCACCATGCAGAAATAAATTTTGTAATGAGATCTGGGCAATGGAGAACTTACAGCATTTGAAGGAGATGGCCAGCAGTGTAAGGCGGCACCAGCATGAACTGCATCAACTGAAGCCGAAAGGAAGGGAAGCCTAGAGACATCGGCCCTCACAAGTGCAAGCTTGCTGCATAGTCACTAACGGTCAACAACAACCAAAACATCCAACAAAATCGGAATCACAACTAAAACAAGATGAAGTCAAGCACTAGCATACAAAGAACGAGTAGCTTACGTGGATAAAGTGGGATCTTCCATCTTTATAAACTCATAACACTGACGAAGCATATTTTCAGAGAAATCAAGGGCAATTACTCGAGTATGCACCAGACTTGGCAAATTTCCTGGAGAAAAGGCCACTCCCACAGCTAACATCGACTAGTACGCCACCTTCAGCTGATCTGAAGTACTCTTGAGCCATTTGAAACTGCACTGATAAGTATGTCAGATGAGTATCTCAGTTGCAGTTTGTAGACTATTATAAATGGACAAAAGTAATTCAAAGAGAAAACACTAATACTCGAGATTAACTGATATGAATGTTGCAGTCACGCAACATTCTCTCTGACAAGCAAATGCCTCTCTCAAAAGCAGTTAAAGCAAATAATAAACATCCTCATTATCAGAGATGTCAAAAACAAGCACTAACCTCTTCCTCTGGACCTGGAAAACCACTTCGACTAAAGTTCTGACGCCACCCCCGTTCATACAGGAAAGACACTATGGGACTCCTGTCCGCAAAAAATTGAAAAAGAAATTTCGCATGTATTATCCAGGAAACAAAAGAGAGCAATGTAACAGAAAAAAAAAAAGGCTCCCGTCGGTAACAGAGGTGATCTGAAAGTGTGCACATATAATCTATAACGTGACATTCATGTTCTAATACTAAAAGGGGCATAGAAGAATGCATTGGTACCGAAACAACTCAGTCCCAGTGGGTTTAGATTCTGAGTACTGCTCTGTTCCTGCAGTTACTGTGAGGTCCAAGTACATATTTTTGCTCGAGTATGCCTTGTTGCATGTTTGGCATTTAAAGCCAGACCTGTAAATTGCATCCCTGAAATATTTCCACAGAATGAATTAGAGATTTAGAGGCCTTAGAGAGGAATAGGGATGGCATTGCATAGATGTTGCCTATCCAAACTTACAAGTTAAAACCCGGGGGCCTCTCCTGATCAAAGGCTTATAACATACTGGACATGCCAGTATATCCCCTCGTTCACCACCTTCCACTGGCCTACTTTCCTATAACCAAAAGGGTATTTTAATGAAATTAGCACAAATGAATCAGGGATTTACAGAAGAAACAACCACATCTTTCTCCATTCATTTGCAAGAAATTCCAATTTCCAAGGATGAATACCTGAATTTCAAGGGCAACTGCTCGAATTGGGGAGGGAAATGGAAATGGCGCGAAGATCGGGGACGGTTCATTAGGGGATGGTTCGGTGTTGGAGGTCGAAACCATACTGAATAAGCAGCCATCATCGTGAGTGGAATCCAACTCGATTATGATTTCTTAACCTCCCTCAGAGCTCTGAGCCTCTGAGTGTGTGGGAAAGTGTCAGCCTTTTCTCTCTCCTCCATCCCAATTTCGATGCTTCTCGGGATTAGTCTGTAACTGTGTGTGTGGAAATGACGCCTCCAACGATTCCCAATTCCGGCCCTCTTGTTCTACTTCTACACCACTTCATCTTCTCTTCTTTTTTTTTTTTTTTTTTTTTTTGTGGACAATGTGTCTAATTCATCTTAGCCTTTAATCAACTAAAAGTATATTATCTTGGCTCTAAAATAAGTTAAATTATCTTAACCTAAAATTTAGTCTCACACAAACTAAATTTCAATGTGTGTTTTTTTTTATCATTGTGTTAAAAGACAATTATTGGCTATACTTATATAAAAGCTAAGTTAAATGCTTAGTGTCGATATGTCAAATCAAGTTGAGTCAGTAAACATAAATAATCACGTTTATTTTTACTTCAAATTATAGAAAGTATCTAAAATAAAATATGACAATCATATAACAATTTTGAAATATTTAATTTTCATTTGTTTTTTTAATCTTTTAATGTTGGTTTGTAGGGGCCCAAGTGGCGGGTGATTAGGATAAAGCAAAGGATAAAATAGAAGGGGGAAGAGGGGAAGTGTTCTGGTGAATGAATGGTGATGGCCGCTACTACCACTAGCACCGGCAGCAGACTCATAACTCCTCTTCATTCTCCATCTCTAAGAGTAAGAGCAACACATGCTCCTCCAAGACTCCCCTCCTCCAAACCCATCTCAGTCCCAATCCCACCATCTTCTCTCTCCCAACAACACAACAGCATCAGCAGGAAGGGCCAATTTGCAGCCTCAGTTGCATTCAATCCCCAGGGCAACTACGACCTCTCTCTCCTCGACGATGACACCCAAGGTACGTACCTGGCTGTAATAATCCCCAGTAGTCTCATGTGTTTTGAAAATTGGTCATCAATTTGATTTGATTGTTTGTCATTCAGGAGATGCCCCGGCGCCAATGCCACCTACAGAAGGCAGATTTGAGGTACTTCTAGACACTGATGCCATTCGACGTCTTGACTTGTCACCCTTTCAGTCTTCCACTGGCATTTCCTCTGCTTCCTCAGGTACTTCATTCCACTTTTATGAATCATGGATAATGTTCCTGTCAAACAACCAGACAACTTAGATTGGTGTGTCTAGGAGCTAACACTAAATTGAAGAATTACTGAACTAGTAGTCATGTCATTCTGTTGGAGCCTGAATGTGAATATGCCAATCACATATGTATAGCTGAGCCTCAGGAGTATTTGGAACGTACAATTGGCTTCACCATAAACTACGAAAGAGATGATCCATATGATCAACGAGAACTGTCAGAATTCCCAGACATACGGCTGTGGTTTGTAAGGCTTGATGCTGCTTATCCTTGGCTCCCGGTTCTGCTTGACTGGCGCGCTGGTGAACTTGCTCGTTATGCCGCCATGCTTGTCCCTCACCAGGTAATTAACTTCTCCACAAGATATTCTTCAAAAGCAAAGAATTTTCAAGTCTTTAGGTTGTTGGTTGAAGGTCACTTTTATGCTGGAAGCATCAATGTCCCCTCCCCCCAATCTGGGCCTAAGGCAAGGGCTAGGGCTGGAGAGGGGAGAAGCAGGACATACCGGGTTCATAGGCTCATATTGTCACCCCTTGGGTTAAACTTGGGAAGAGCAGGTGCTCTCACAACCAATTCGGAACTGTGCACAATGAATTCTATGTATGAGGGGTTCCATTCAGAACTTAGTCTATCTAGTCAAAAAGACACTGATATCGCTCCAGGACGACAATTCAACAGAAAGTTCAAATTGATGATTGAAGACTCGAGAAAATATGTATAGTTATGTACTTAAATTACTAAACAGTGCATAATGAATTGCAGATGAGCGGGAGAATGGGAGTGGTGTTCAACCCAGAGGCATTGGAATTGTTCATAATGAAGAAGGTGTTCATAGTGTACTCGTGGTTGAAGCAGCATGGAATTCCGACTCCAAAGGCGAGGTTGAAGACTAATGACATGGCTAGAATGCTGGGTTTTGGGATTGGGGATGAATTATTCGACTTGATTGATCAACATCCCCTCTCTCCTTCTCCTTAAGTCTCAAGATCAATTGCTGCCTGCCGCATCCTCAACCACATAGCAGAATGATGTCCTCTTGTACCCAAAACTCTATGATAAAATTGGTCTTTCAAAATGTTAAACAAAGACCTTCACATTTTATACACATTTTTTCATCTCCCTCAAATTCATGTTATTGAGCAAATTCCATATTTTAGCCATAAGGTATAATACAACACAGTTAATATAATACTTATAGAACCTTATAACTCTACATGCCTACATAGAAGTTTCATTACATCATATTATATCCGTTATTGGAATTATTATTTTTTTAATCAGGCCCATTATTGGAATGAATTGCTATGTGACTATTTGATTAATTTCAAAAAATAACTTCTCATTACAATAGTCAATTAAAAAAAACTCCATTAAGCTAATATTTTTTTTTAAAGAGAAGGATAAATTTTATTAACGGAAGGTCGTACGATATTTACAATCAACATCAAACTCAAATAAATTCATAACTAAAATAAAATAAATTTTTTAATTAAAATAACTAATTATAACTCTTCTAAACATTTTTCTTCCACTCAATCTATGTTTCATCATACAATATTTAATAAGGAGATTCATAAATCTTGTATGGTCTTGCTATTGAATAGATGTATTTGCTGTAGAAGTCCAAATTTGAAGAGTTGACACTCATTGCATACCAATCTGATAATCAATGAACAATTCAACTATATACAAATATAACACTATGGGAAAAAAAAACCGATAAAATCGCTCCAATGTGATGCTCGAATTAAAGGAAAATTTAAACAAGACAGTTCGATTTATATATGTGACTTATTTATTAAATAACTTAAATTGAAGATTGATCATAAATTACATGTTATGCTTGTTAGCTTATATGTATGTATTTATTTACATGTTTGTTAGCGGATGGTCAATTTGATTTAAAAAATAATATTAGGAGTAAGCTTAGAAAATATTTATTTGCCTTGCTATTTGCTTGAATTAAATAAATCTCAAATTATTATTATCCTAAATTTTAAACATATAAAACCTATCCTTCCTAAAATCTCAGCATTTAGGCCAAAAAGTCTGATGACTTGTACCATTTTTCTTAGCCTACTACTGCAACCAACATCTCTAGCCTCCTATCTTCAAGTCTCCATGCCTCACAATTTTTACACCCACTCCAAATCTGGTGCATAAACCAAATGTGAGGCTTAAATCAGATATCTTGGCTCATTTTCTCTAGAAAAAAAAAGAAAAAAAGAAAGATCTAGCAACTCCAAATAGAGAGAGGAGGAGAGAGAGGGGGAGGGAGGGAAGGGAAGGGAAAGCAAAGGAGACATCAAGATCAAACTCCCTTATTCCAAGTTTCAACCTCCATTATGAAACACCTGCACTAAGGATAGAGTCAAAAACAAAGGTAAAGGGGAAGGAAGGTTCAAGAATACAAAGAATAGCAAGAACTTAGCAGTAATCATACTCATTATTAAGGTGGGTTTCCTTCTCCTCCTCAATGTGTATTACCTTCCAACCAAAATGAGTTTCATAAGTGTGCTTGTGGACCGACTTTGAATACTCAAAACTTCATGAAATTGATGCATATATGTGTTTTTGGAGTGACTCATTGATATAAACATGATAGGAGGATGTTATAAAGGAAGATGGAGTAGAAACATGATCATCATCATCTACTTGTTTGAGTTTCTTTTTTGTTGTTATAATTTCATGCATGAACATGAAAGTATACCAACCATGTCTTGATCTTTGTAAAACCATGATTTTGATTGAAGTTTGAAATATTCTAGTGAATATACTTGGTTTAGTGCTACTATTAGGGATGGGTGATCGGAAATGTTAGCTCGAGTTGGTCTAAATCTTGATTTGAAAATTATTTATCTTGCATGTATGTTTTAATAGGTTTTATTGAGTTAATATGATACTTACTCAAAAATTTATAAAACAAACATTTCATAGATGTCCCACAAAGACAAAGTACGTAGAAGAAAAGAAAATGGAGTTTGGGAGCCACTGCCACCCACTACGGGTTCCCCACAGCCTATGGTGTAGAACGTGGTGGCCAGCAGCAACTTAAATGACCTGAAACACCCACCACGGGTGCTCCCATAGGCCGTGGGGTAGCCCATGGTGGCCTCCAAAGCTAATTTTGCACCCCCATAACCCGAGAGCCTTGTCCCAGGATGCTTGTAAGCTTTGTATTTGGTGTCGGGAAGCGAGTTTAAGCCTTTAAAGTGTGGTCTTGTGCCTCATCGAGTAATCTAATTAACATATATATAAGGAATGAGAGAGATGATAACCATGAAGCAAATTGAGAAGTTGATTTCTTGGGCTTGAGTATTTTATTGGTACAAAATCTAGGAAGGTGAGATGAGATGATATTCCGGCCTACCAATAACGGTTTTCATTCCTAGATCATCAATCCTTCCGGGTAGTAAACTTGAGTATACGAGTGATGGTTCCAAATCCCTGTACCGTGGTACGTTGGGTCATCTCACATACGTCAAAATACAAAATCTAGGAAGGTGGCTTATTCCGACCTGAGGATAATAGCTTTCACTCCTAGATTACGAGTCCTCCCGGATAGGAAACTTATGCACACACGTGAGTGGTTCCGAATCTCATTACCGTGATACGTTGGGTCGGCTCACAGGCGTTAGTTGAGTACCAGGGTACTAGTTTTGCCCAAAGAAATTGAAGATGATAAAAATTAAGCTAAGTTCCAAATTAGGAATTGATTTGGTCATATTTGTGAAGAGAATGTGGTTCAATAATCATTATGGTTTTCTTATTCGATTAAGGGTGAAGTAAGGTAAGATTATCTTTTTGATACTATTATTTATATATGTGTGTGTGTGTGTGTGTGCGCGCGCACGCATGCAAAGCTATTTTGGTTTTGGGAGGTGAAGGACTCCCATTGAGCTATGGTTGTTCATTCCTTTACTTTTTTATATTTTCAAATCCAGAGCAACAGTAAGGTTCCTAGAAAGCGTTATCATTTTGGAGGCAGTTTTGATACTCTTTCAGCTACAAAGAACTTTAATGCATTGATTACTTATGTTTAATTGTGTGTACTTCTGAGTATGACATGCAAGGCTTATTTGGAAATCGAGCATGTTTGCTGCTAGATGTAATTTGGCATTTGTATACGCTATGATTTGGCCTTGGTGACCCCACCAAGACTTCGTCGATGATGTACTTTAATTATGTTGTAGGATTGTGTAAACCTGAATGTTTAATTTGAATTCGTATGGGCTGAAGATTTGAAATAAATTCTCTTTCAAAAAAAAAAATGTTGGCTCGATTTTTATGAGTTTTAAAAACATGTTTATTTAACTAGGTTGTTTTCTAATTTAGCTTTTAAGGATTATTGAAAAGGGTCATGACCATGTGACGTCCCTAACAAAGGATCGGGCGTTACATCTAGAATGAGAAACAATATCACTTATTAAAAGAGGACATGGAGAAACTCTCTCAAATAAAAAAAAATATTTATTTATAAAAAATATTAGATACAATATGAAAGAAAAAATATTGAGAATTACTATTAGCAAAATATCAACAGCTACCCCTGAAAAACAAAGAGACATAAAATTTTCGAGAGGGAATGAGATAGAGGAGGAGGAGGAGGAAGAGTGTACTTGTCAAGAAATAGTGCACAACCAAGTAAACTTATTATGCTTCACTTCCTTTTCAAAAAAAAAAAAAAAAAAAGAAAGATAAACTGATGCTAATAATCTATTTATATTTTTAATAGTAGAATTAAGAATGCTTTTGTTGAGGCTAATATAAGTTGGACAGACCAAGTAATTAAACCCAATTGCAAGTTCAGAAATTGGTTTAGAGTCAGCCCAACATTGAGAATGAAAGATTAAGCTTGTAGATGTCAAATATTTGGACTTGGAATGGAAAATCCTAGCGTTTGGTTAAAACCATAATACCAATACACGTCACATTTATTCAACTTCGAGCTGGTCGCACCTAAAAATTTATATATGTATATATAATTTCATTTGTTTGTGTTGATTTTAGAAGAAAAACTAGAGAAGTAATGCAATTTTTTAAATTTTTTTTGTATTTATGATACCGAAATGGATGGTATGGATGGATCCTACCATAGATAATTCCAAAAGCCAAGTCTTATGGTTTTTAAAATGAAAACCTTTGATTTGATTGACTGAGATTTTTGCCATAAAAAAGGCAGAAATTCGTGAAAAATCAATCTTTAAAATCAAAACACACCCTTAACTTATATACATAAAATCACAAAAACAGGTGGGGTCGGGTCGGGTCATGTCCCATTAAATGGGCCGAAGCCCAATGCTTGGCTTCTAATATCTCTCCACCGTTTTGTCGATTACCCATTTTAACACTTTGTACGGCTTCAATTTTTGGGCTCCAAGGTATGTCTTCGTGGCCCTCCTCCCATGTGGCCTTGTTGCTTTAAAATACTCATTCACCCTTTCTTTCTTTGTATTGGATAAACTTCTTTTTTTAATAAAAAAAGAGTAAAATATAAGAAACCAGTGATGTAGTTAGCAAAGGGGACCTCTTAAGGCCAAAAGAATGATCCATCTTTTTCTTTTTGATAATTAGTTGAAAAAACAGTTACGTCAAACATGTGCACTATTTAAATACATATTAATTAAATCCCCTAACAATAAACAAATCTTACATATAAAAAGACGTCACTCTTACAACAATTGTGTGTAAAAAGAAATTGGCGTTGGTAGACGTCATTCTTTACTTTGAATGACTAACCTGAGTTATCTAGACAAGGAATTTTCAACCGGAGCAACTAAACCTCGGTGGAACCACATGGGTTGGTTTTGAGATTAAACGCCTGACACCAAGATTCGCCGTAGTTAAGAGATGAAAGAAACACGAGTTAAGTTAGGTTCCCACTTACTCAACCCTTTTGAACTAGCAAGATTCATTAATGTAGGCCCTTGGAGTTAATGACTTCTCCTGTAGTTTTGCTAAAAATACAGAAATGTGGTTGATCCAAAGTCCTTTTCAACCTTTTTCATAGAGAGATGAATGAATGAATTAATGTTTGATTTGATGGGATTGTGTTTTTGTGTCAACAACACTTGACTCAGAGCGCAACTACAATTTGCAATATTTTTGCAGTTTCCGTGCATACATCTCAATAACTATTAACAAACTTGCCTGCCACATGCATGTCTATTTTGCTCCCTCTTCTTTATTAGCTTAAATTTAACAATATACATACATTTATTATTCAACCTCGATAGTTTTTAGCTTATCACCGTCTTTTCAAGAATGAATCATAATTTTTCACCTTTGACTGTACGTACATCTGCACCAAATAGAAGATCAAACATAGGGTTGCGGGTTATCAACTAACATATGTGCAGAATACTTGTATATTTTTAAAAAAATGAATAGTCATCTTATCGAGTCACTAATTAATTAAATAATCAAGGATCGAAGATTGAGATATTTAATTAGAAGTACGAGGGAGTAATTAAAGCAAGGGAGTGAAAGTGAATTGTGGTCCAAGAAGAAATAAAAAGAAAAGGGGGTAGCTAACTCTAAATTACAATAATTTGGATGTTTTGAAAATTAAGGAACAAACGGTGGGCATGGAGGAGGACAAAATGGATCCTTTCCTTCCTTCCTTCCTTTGTGTGTGTGTGTGTGTTTTTTTTTTTAGTTCCAAAACTCCTACTGGGAGGTTTGAAATGAAAACTCACACTTTTCACGTATTTGAGTATTTATTATTTTTGTTTTAGGGGGAATTAGGAGAATGTTTTGTCACCACCAGACACATTCATGACATAAATTTATCATGCATCCTATTTGTACTTTTTATTAATTTCCTTGGATTACTATAGCTCGACTACTCACATAAAATTCGATCCTACATAATTTTCATAATTTTTAAGTACACATCTTTTAAATATTTTATCCTACCAGTGCCCTTGTTTTCTTCCCATTAATCATTAGATCATCATTATAATATTTTTTTAATAGATAAATTATAATGCACGTACACAATCAAATTCCGATATTTCTCGTGGAAACCAGTTGTCCTGCGGCTATATAGTTGATAATTAGTTTAAATTGAAAAAAGAAATTGTAAATTACAAAAAATGTTTGAAGTTAAGTTTTGATTAGATGGTCGATAATCAGTTCTTAAAGTGTCTTAATAAATTGAATTCCTCCATTTTCTGCTTTGGTTTGGAATGCAAAATTGAAGAGAAAAGAGTTGAGGGTTAATTCATTGGTGCCAAGACAGACACAGTGGCTATGCGTGTGTGGTATTGTCGAGGAGACGAGGTACATGGGTTTGTGATAAACTGATGCCCACGTGGTTCATTTTGAAGCCACGTCATCACTCGATGTCGACGTCCACGTGGATTGTCCGGGTTACTACCCAACCAAAAACTCATAATATCTTCTATTCTCCCATGAGTACCTACTTTTCGTCATATGTTACTGAGATGGTCGGACGAATGGCGAAATAGGGATGGATTTTGTGAGCCTAATACATGCTCCCGTGAGTATTTCATAATTTGTACCAAAAACTTTCACACGTCATCCAACACCCTATGTCGCGGGAGCCCTTCCACTCCTGTTAATAAACTAATTATACATCTCTATAAATTTGGTGACATGATATATTTTACGGTAAAAGATTTATTTTTCTTTTGAAAAAATAATTATAGAAATATAAAATAAATTTTAAAAAATAAAAAAAATAAGCATAATATATGCAGGTAAATATTATAGTATATATGATTTAATTTTGTACCCATCAATGTGCCCTTCCCTTGTTCATACTCAATCTCGTTCACGTGGCGCCTTCTCATTTGTTCTCCTATTTAATTATTTGACTTTTTTAGTACTATATACTAGTATTATTTATTACTACTTGACTTTTTAATCTAGGGTTCAAACAAAAAATAATATGTGTAGTGCATACATGAGACTACCGTATGAGCCAAGAGGTGAGTGGCAAACTCTCCACCTAGGTTCGATTTTGGGTGGACACAAATTTTTTAAGTTTGAGGATTTGTGTGCTTGTGGGTATAATTATGTTTGGCATCCCCTTCCCGACCTCGTTAAACCCGTTGGGCTATGATAACATTTTCCAATACTCCGTTTGCGTTTGTAGGGGTCAAACTCAAAATTCAAATCACTACCTTCAGTTGATAGAATTAATAACCTGTGTACTACTGCGCTTAAGCCGTCATTTATATTGGCATTTGTACAAAAAAAGAATACAAAGCGTTTCGAAGAAATTTGAATGATGATTTGTTTGATGAGTCAAAGAAGTAGATTTACGTTTGTGTGAGGCTGATGGTCACGTGTCTTAAGATGTTTGGTGTGCTCCCGACCTGCACAAAGGCACAACCCGGGGCTTGGATTCCGAGGAACGCCCTCCGATGCTTAAGTCGAAGAGGGAATGAATGATGAGTAAAGATTCGATCTTTGAAAAAGATTAGCTTATTGGTCCGAAAGTTTAGATCTTTGAAAATACTTAAATAAAGATGAGATCTTTATGAAGATTAGGAAAATATTGGTTCAAGATGATTATAGATTCTAGATTCTAGAGAGAGAAAAACATATCTTCTCTTAAGGTGTTTGTGTAATGAATCTGACTTGGGTTTTGCGCATGAGTGGATTACTATTTATAAGACATATGAATGATGGGTAAATACTCACCCACAACCTTAATTTTACTTTTTACTTAAAGAGTTGAGCTTCATTAGGTCCAATGTAAAATTAATACCTAACATTTGACCGGCTTAATCTGATTAAGTATCAACGTAACATCTTACGTGAATAATTCGAAATTATTCCACATCACAAAGAGAACAAATAAAAATGAAAATTAAGCAGTCTTCTTCATAAATACCACGATAGGAATAGATATAATTAACATACATGTATCACCGAGCTACTTGCTTGTATCTTCTTTAATTGATGGAGATCTCGTTCAACTTCCTATTTGTTATAAACATGACCGTTTCAAGTAATCTCATGTCCTAAAAATGTTATTCAGTAGTAACAAATTTAACACATATATTGAACATCACTCCCTCTATTCTTAAATAGTAGTTCATCTCGTCATAATATCTTATATACTCTTGTGAGTACCTATTTTTCGCCATATATTACGAGATGATTGAACGAAAGGTAAAATAAGGGTGGGTTTTGTGTGCCTAATTTTCTTTTCTCTCTTATGTGAGTATTTCAAAATTTGTATCATCTCGTAACAAAGAGTCTTATTTTATATGATAAACTATCTTTTTCCAAATGAAGGATAATAAATACCAAATTACAAAATTATAGAGTAAATCATATCAAGTAAAAAATAACAATGCAGGATAATATATGTATACGAAAAAAAAAGGGGAAGTGGGTTATGTGGAGTCAATTTGCATAATTAATGATAGTAGTATTGTTGGCCTGGGATTGATGAAAGAAGGGATGGGCGGGCCTGGTTTGCATATTTGCATTTATAGCCATGTGTCATTTGATAATTCATCATATATTCATATCATCGATCTATTTGTTTTTGGGCAGCCAGCAACTTTTCTTATTTTTTTTGTTTTTTTTATTTTGGGGATTGGCCGACTGTAGATAAGAATTCATTTTGAGGGTGCTTGATTTAACATCGGATCATGGATTGATGCATGCCCGTAATCAAATCATTTATTTGCCCACAAACATTGATTAGGTAACCAATAAGGTGGGGTATGATCTTTTATCACCCTATTTAAATCGAATCTTAACTATTATTTGTATCGAATCGACGAGTTGATCAACTCCACCTTTAAATATTTTGTATTCTACATGTTAATTACTCCATAATCTAAACATGCCTCGCTCACTCTAATATGTCCTTTTACCTTTTTTTAAAAAATCATTATATCTACCTTTTACATTTTCAATCAAGCTAGAATTGAATTTGAGTCATACAATAACTAAAAGATGTCATAGTGAAGAAGAAGTGATCAATCAGAAACCTAGCTAATTAAACCAATGGTTAAAACTAGCATAAATTGTATGAATAATAATTATTATAGTGTGTGCGTGATAATTATAGATGTAACAATTCAGAAGTAGTTGAAGAGAGAGTAGCATTGGAAAAACTATTGATGTATATATTGCAACTGTCGTTATGGATAACACATTCGATAAATTAATTTGAAGTTTGTGGCCATCATGAACCAAGGGTACGTTCGTACACAAATGAGTGATTAATTGCTCATTTTAATTGGGAGACAGAATAAATATTTACTATTTATTTCCGCGGGAAAGGGGAATAACGAATATATATATAAATATATATATTTATATATAAAAGGATAGAAAATGAGGAATAACAGGAGTTCCCCATTTGCCATGTCTATGTTGGCAAACTAAAACGTGCGTGGGGCCTTTGATAACATCTCCATCTCCCTCTCCCTATGAGTATTTAAGTTGCCTTCTCTCCTCTCCACCCAAACCAAACCCTCTTTCCAATTCCATCTCCTTTGCTCTCGTCTTCATCTATACATACATAACTTTCAATTCTCAATAAACTCATCGTCATACAGAAAAATGAGGACTTGTTCATTGACATTGCTGTTGTTTCTTCTTCTTCCTCTTCTTATTTCTGGAGCTCATGGTGCGCTATTTTTTTCTTCATCTCTGTATAATTAATTTCCGACTTCATTTTGCTTCTTTAAAACAATGTTTGTGTTCATCGAGTTTAATTTAATTTATGTTTGTGATATAATCTCTCAGGTTCTCGCCTTGGTAAATTTGGAAGGAAGTCAAATGAAGCTCGAGTTTTATGTCAAGATGAAGACCATTGTGCATCAAGAGGTACAACGTCTAAGCTAATTAAGACAAAGTTAATTATATAATTATCATCGGTTCTATGGATTCATTCATATAGATAATCATATCATGGAGCAAAAAAATACATAGCCCTAGCACCATTAAGTACTTTTCTCTAGTCGTGATATTTTAGTTGATATATATATAGTTGATCACCACTGTATATATAATTTGGTTGTGGCTAAATACGTTTTTGCAGGAAAGAATAGAAAACTAACTGCCACAACTACCTCATCAACTTCCATGGCTAAAGCCGTCCAAGAGGTTAGTATACTATACTATTTACACTTTAAAAACAATGAAAAAAAGGAGAAAAATACTTGTCGTTGAGTAGAAGAAAATATTAAAGTATTTCCTGAACTTGGTCTTAAATATTTACAGAAGGAAGAGAATGGAGCAAAGAAAGTGGAGGTGACAAGGGGAAAGAGAGAGAACGGGATCAATACATCTCCATCGTCTGCAAATAAGAGTTCATCAGCAGCAGCAGCATCCCCAGCAACCAGTCGAGATGATGTTGGGCAGCAAAATAAAGGGCTGGATTTAATAGACATGACTGAGATGGATTACTCTCCCGCCACCAGAAAATCTCCCATTCACAACTAATTATTAATTAATCACAACATGGAGCAGCGATCGATGTTGCCCTTTTTCCTTCTATCTTTTTCTTAAATTAGGGTTTTAGCTAGTTAGGGTTAATCTTGATAGATAGTGTATAGAAAGCTTTTCTTAAAACAAGTTTCTTTTGAGTTTTTTTAATAATGATGTTGAGTCACAAGCATTATATATTCATGTCATGTGTAAACTACCCACATGAAAATCATTCCCAATGATGTAAATTCTAAATATACTCCATAGTTTCATCAACTTTTATGGCTAGATGACCACCTTTCACTTTTTGGATGTACTTACACTAACTAAATTTTGTTGTATTTTATAATGTTTTTCCTTTTGGGTAGAACAATTTCATCTACTTATAAGAAAACATGTATAAGTTTCTAAGTTTTGAGCATCTAATGAATCAAACATCCCATCCATGTTCACAAAATAATCTCAATAATTAGTGTATAAGGGTTGGACATTTCCTATCTTTAATTCAATCATTTATCAACAGTCATATAATCTTTTGGTACAGAGCTGATAATCGAATAAATATTGAATTTAAATAAGTATTATAATGTGATTATTAGTTTTTTCAAATTTAATATAAAAATGTAGTGAGACAAAAACTATGAAAAAGGAAAGGAGATATGAAAATCCAAGTTTGAAGCTTAGAATTGAAGAAGGAGAAGTTGTAGAGTGGAAATGGGGAGAGCAAGTTGAAGGGACAGAATGAATAAGGTGTGTTTGTGATTTGGCAAACAAGGTGGGCACCAACAAAATATGAAAGACAAGAATGCTAAGTTGGATTAATTAGAGAGGGGGTGGGGTTGAATGAAGTAGGTGAGATGAGATGAGATGAGATGGTCTTTGCATTAACCCATAATATAATATTATAGTTTGGAGTTGTAGGCCCAACCATGTTTCCCTTATTGAATGCAAGATTCGACTCGTCGCTCTAAAGTCTCTGCATGTGGGCTCGCCCCTGTTCTTTCTTGGGTTAAATGCCTTTATGGGCCCAACACCCCCCTTCTCTTATGCCGAATCATACAATTCTCCACCGCCACTTTGGGCTCAACTACATACATCTGGATTCTACCCACTCTTCATTTGACCCAATTCACTCGACGATCCGCCCCCCTTTTTTTCCCTACTTTTCTTTTCTTCATCTTTTAAGGCTTCTTCGCTCAACATTCACAATTACCATTTAATAATTACTACCTTTAATTACAACTAAGTGAACCGGGAGTGAAACCACAACAACCAAATAATTATTGCTCTTTTTATTTCAAAATACTTGTCGTTTTAAGGTTATGAAGGAGTATCAATGAAACACTAAATTCATGACAACATTTGTATTAAAAGATTAAGTTACCCCAATATTCCATTAGAAATGAAGAAAATCAATGAAAAAATAAAAAAATAAAGTAGTTAATAAAAATAAAATTCGTAAAGTAGTCGTTAATATGTAATTTATCTTCTTATCTCAACCACAATGTCTTATTGTCAATAGCTTATGATAGCAATTAGCATCCATTATTTCTCCCAGCGAGGCTACAAAATCTCACTTACATCATGTTACCCAACTGGGGAAGTGAAGCTCGGAAAGCATGGATTTACAAATTGTGTGGGTTGAGGTGATGATCAATCCAACCCATTATCCTATCAATCATTCACTTACCCACTTTAAAGTATGTATTTATTTATCTTCATTCATCAAGAGAGATATTTTTTTTTGTCTTGATAAATTTGTCTACCATTGTATGTGAACACTAACGTCCATTTATCATCTAATTTTACCTCAGTATGGTAGGTAAAAGAATATGAACGGAATTTCATGAAAGATAGATAGATCGAATTGTAACAAATAATCGACGAATGACAGCTTTAGTTGATCTACACCGACTATTACTTACTACTCATACTCTTTATCATTGTAATCCGACATCCCAAACCAAATATACTAAATTTATAAAAATGGGTGCAAAGCTACATAGATGGAGATCCAAAATGTGTTTGTTGGAAGTTGAAAATTGATATAGCAAAGAGGTTATATTGTATAATAAAAAATAATAGGGAGAAAGGGTAGTTTGAGACGAGATTTGAACTTGGGATTAAGGGTTAGAATTAAAGGCTTAAATCAAATGTAATGGATTTCAAATCACATGCAATATCTCCTTCTTGCAATGTAATCAAATGAAATCACCGCCATAGCCGCTGCCTCAGAGTCATCCATCCGATTAACGATGGTTTGAGAATCAGGCGGTCCAGAATCAGATCCATTTGGCCCTCCTTCTCCTTAATTGCCACGCAGCGCCAGATAAGCGCCGAATTCAGGAAGAGAGAGAAACAAAGGGGGAAGAAAGAGTGAAAGGAATCCGCTTGTGATTAGATTAGAAAAGCCCTGCCCGAGGAGAGAGAATTTAGAGAGAGAAAGACTAACATCTGGGCTGCCAGGGCATCCTCCACCGTTCTCTCTGGCAACAAGGCTATCATAATTTCTACTCCCAACATTTCATCAGGTTTGATTCCCTCCCTCCTCTTCTCCTTTTCTTTGATAAATTTTGCGTGTTATCATCTAATTTGATCACCACGAAGATGATGTTTCGTGTTGCGGACTCGAATTCTATCAAATATTTTATGCCTCTCTTCGCCTCCGCTCTCTTATGATTTTAGCTCCTGCAAATATGTCACTTTTTGTCTAGTCTCAGAAACCCTAACACTTTGGTTTTCTATTTCCTTTTTTTTTCCTTTCTTTTTGGGTGGTGATCACAGTTCCGGGTAGTGGGCACTATTGGGTGTCGATAATGAGTGGAAAAAACCATCAAAATTCATTTTTTTCCTGGAAATCTTTGCTTGAATTGCTCAACTTATTAGGGGGTCAATGTCTTTAATGCTATTCACTTCTGAGGCTATTTTCGTTTTTTCATATTAGTTTTAAAACGTTTGGAGTGATTGCGACGAGGCGTTGGAATCAGGGTTTATGAAGTTATATGTTAGACATGATTCAATAGTATGGCCTGGCTCAGACGTTATACGTTATTTGATTTGTGAGGATATTTCCATTTATTTTAAGAATGCGTCACAAACTGCGTGCTATGTCACGACATAAGTACTGAATGGTTGGTTAAGAAACTTGAAATGAATTATTTTTCTTCCCCCTTCTTTTGGTGGTATATTGTGTGTGTGTGTGTGTGCACATGTGTTGTTGATTTAGTGTGTAGTTAAGAGATTAAATGTCTGATTGCCTATTTGTTGAACGGGTTGCTTGCCCTGTTCCACCGTCAATGATAAAAAATAGAAATTTTAAAAAGCAACTGATGAGAACAAGCCCCTACTTTGATCTCTGGATAAGTTGATCATATTGTCATCTCTAAATGTCAATTTTGGTGTCACCTAAGTTTACCATGTATTCTAGTTTATAGACAATAACTCGACTGCTGTCCCAAGATATTACGTGACAATTAGTAGACCCTGATAATAAATTCAATAACAAGATATCGCTTTGGTGCTGGAGGGGTTTCTTATGATCTTATTTGATTATGTCACCATTTACACTGCTGACCTTTGATTGCTCAATATATGCTATTTAATGTAAAAGTACCATTGGTATGAGGTAATGTTCGATTGTAGCTTCTAGAGATACCTTGTTTCAGATGTACTTATAAATGATAAACTCGCAATACTTTCTAGTCGACCTTGATATATCGGAGTTGCATAAAAGCAAGTCATCATCACGTGCAAACATATATCAAAGATGTTGACCAATGAGCTGTTGAGCTCAATGGAGTTCTTACAAGGTGTATAATGTCGCACGTTGATTTATATCTTTCTAGATACATTCTTCTTGTTTTATCTTAAGGTTTAAAATCTATTTCCAAACAACAAATGGTTAGAGTTGGTTGTAAAACCTATTTGTTCGTTTTTTTATAGGTTGTAGTTGTAAAGAATGGAAACCGGTGCTAGGAAGGTATCAAGGCATGATGAAGCTGCGGATTCAGGAGCTACTATAGAAATAAAAATAAAGACTATGGATTCTCGAACTTACTCTTTGAGGGTAGATAAACAGGTAACAAAACTGTTAAGCTATAAATTCCACATTTTTGGTACTTGACTCGTAATGGTCTACTCTTCTGTGCATTTATTATGTGATGTTATGTGCTTCAGATGCCTGTTCCTGCATTGAAAGAACAAGTTGCTTCTGTGACTGGGGTTGTAACAGAGCATCAACGACTTATATGCCGAGGCAAGGTCCTCAAGGATGATCAGCTACTGTCTGCATACCGTATCCTTATAGTTATAGTTATATTCAAGCGTCTTATTGTCCTCGTGTGATTGTCTTTAGATCCAATGCACAATTCTATAATGTCTCCCAGTTTTTGGATTAATGTCTCACTTTTAAGAAATGATAGGGTGAGCATGTCGCGATGGAAGGTACTGTACTCTACCTTATAATGACCGAGGGTGTGGTGGGGGCCAAGGGGATTGTGGAGTTATATATCTTGGTTCCTTAATTTGGAAGGAGTTTGTTGCTGTGAAATCCTTGATTGGATAAGGATTGAGTTTTCTTCTGCTTGCTGACATAGAATTAATGAGGACATTCAGTGAGACGTGGGCTTAGTCCATCATGAAAGCTGAAAGCTGCCGATAGTAACTTTCAGCTTTTCTCTCTCCCCCTCCGTTGGAAAAGTTTGCCATGAAAGGTAGTGCAAGATTATTTTGGGATGTCAAAATACTGACCAAGATCTTTGTTTTTTCTGGGCAGATACTGTATGTGGTTCAACTCTGTTCCTGCATTTTATCTGATCTTATTGTATTTGAGTCATACTTAACAGCAGCTAGATGTGGAAGATGGTCATACTCTGCACCTAGTTGTCCGAGAACCAACTTCATCCTCATCTCAGAGTTTACCTGCTGATCCAGGTATATATGCTGTATGGAGTCTTAAGGCCTTGGACCATTTGCTCTTAACTCCTTCCCCAGGAGATGATGTTCCTGTTGTCTTTATTTATTGTTGATCAAGGTGGGAGAATTGGGTGTTTTACACGTTAGAACACGCTTTAGTTCTCTTCTGTGATATGTGGTTGAATGTTTTCTTTAACAATCCTTCTATTTAATAAAGGTTAATACACTTAATCTTAAATATTTCAGAACAATTACTAAAAATTGTGATATTCAAGAATTATGAGAATGTGTATATTGGTCTCCTTAATGATGTTTTTGTGAAGTGTAATTTAGGAGACAAATGTCGCAATTATTTATGACATAGAAACTTAGATTTCGACTTTCTAATTGCCGTGTTGATAAGTTGAAATTCCATGAGGACAGAAAACTTTCTAGCATTTGGTGATTATTCCATGTTGCGAAATTGAGTTTTGATATGGTAGTATAGATTGCCACATGTCACTCACTGGTTGCTAGTAAATCATTTTTTAAAAATCAGTGTAATCAAATTGTTTTCTTGGTATTTCTGCAATCAAAGTTTCTCATTGTTCCACACTTCACTCGGTCAAATCTTTGTCTTGGTACACAAGAGACTAGTAGGGTGGAAATCTAAGCTCTTGTGTGATGGGGAAGACTGACTTTATATGCAAAGCACCTTATGGAGTCTCCCCTTTTTCTCATGTCTTTATATACCGTTGCGGCCAGCATTGTCACAACCCAAGTTTAGAAAATCATGAAACTTTTTTGGTCTAGCATGACTCCAATAATGGTTTTCACTGAGTCAATTGGGATGATGTATTCCATCCTGAACATTACAATGACCCTGGTATATGTATTAGATGTCTGTGCTCAATGAAAAGGCCTAGTGCCTTTGGAGCTTTGCCAAGGGAGAGGATGCTGTGTGGAGAAAATTTTGAAACAAAATACGAGGTCGACAATTTTGGCTGATGGAATAAGAATAGCCCTTAAGCTCATGGGGTGGGCTGTTGGAATTCAATTATGAGTGGTTTAGACCAATTTCGTTCTTTTGTGAGTTGAAGGTTTTGTTTTGACATGATGTGTGCAGAGATCAACCTCTCAAGTTTCAATTCCCATATCTTTTCAGGATGATAGGTTGAAAGAGGCAACTGTGCAGGAACTGGTCTCTTGGAATGACAATAACTAACACTGGAATATGACTTTCTCAAGGAGCCAAATGATTGGGAAGAAGAGAGTGTGTTGAATGTTCTACCTTTGCTTGCTATCATGAACTACGGAGTTTGCTTTTGAGGGCAATGATGAGATTCTTTAACTCCATGACTCAAGTGGGCAATTCATTGTCAAAAGTTTTTGTAGGGAGATGTATAAAGGGTTGACTCAGTCCAAATGAGGCAATTTGGAAGTCTTAAGTTACCGCCAAAGCTTCCGTTCTGGCTTGGGTGGCCACCAAAGGAAAGATTCTAATAGTTAACATGCTTAAAAGGCTAAACCTTAAGTTGGATAGTAGGTGTTCGATGTGTTTCAAGGAGGAAGAGTCGTACACCACCATTTTGTCTATTGCCGTTAGATGTGCACTTTGTGAAATATGTCATTACTCATTAGCGTTAATGGGGTTTAGTTGGGTGCAACCTTAAACTATAAAGAGTTGTTTTGGTGGCATGGACAAGAAGGTTATGGAAAAGTTGGGTCCTAGGAGTTTGGAAGTTGATGCTGTTGGCTATTTAGTGGAGCACTTGGAAGCAAAGGAATTGCTGGATTTTTGAGGGCAAGGCTATATCTATTCAAGATTTCAAATATTATTTTTGAGAACTTTGTGTAGTCAGAGTCAAGTTCTTGATCATGGTACAAAGTTGAGTTTTTCGAATTTTGGTGGTTTGATTATTTTAGAAAGCTTGATGACTTGATGCTGTTTTGTGATTCTCTTTTGTATATGGGTGACATCCCCTTGATGTCTTATTATAATACAAATTTTTATATTACTCACAATATTTTTTTGTCATGGTCTCTTCCCTGGGGTTGTTAGCTGTACATAATTGGATGAATATGAATGCCAAGAAGCTAGAAACATGCCTCGTTTAATGTCACATTGTAGCCGATATATTATTGAGTTGGACAAAATGTAATAAACTTGCGGTCACATTTGAGACACGGGTATATAGTTCCTAATGGGTGTGGATGGTGGACTATGGATTGTACATATAAATTCTAGATGTAGGGTCTAGTGAGTAATGATTACTTTCTTCTTTTTTTCCCTTTTTTTTTGGGAAAAGGGTGGAGGGGGAGGGGTTGTGAAATGTTCTTATGCACATTTTGGCCTTGAAGAAGGAGTTTTCTCATTTACCACTAGTCCAAGATATGTTTGTAGTCTATTTTGGATTGTTACGTAGAAAAATTTGTTTATTTATGTATAGTCTTGTTCATCTTTATTGTCAAGAGAGCATTGTGATGAGGTTAAGGGGAAAAATTGTTTGATGACATTTGAAGTCACTTATGTGTGATCTTGACTTAATAAAAGAACATAAATGTAACCTATGAAGTTAATGAATTTTACGTTTCCACGGTATTCCAATGTGACGTGGATATCTCTCGGCCATGTGGTATTGCGAATACTCCCTTCATTTAACAATACTTGTTACTTTAACTAACTTTTTTCATTGGTTTGGTACTTTATAATTCCAATGACATATTAATGACTTGTTTAATTATATTGTCCTTATTAATTACTCCTTCCGTCCAAAAGAACCGCATAGTTTGACATTTTACGGTCTCCAATGCATTATTTTGACCTTCGATTTTTAAGATTATGTAATAGAAAAAATTACAAAAATATATTATAATGAAAGTAATTTTTTAAAGAAATCCATTGATGATAATTTCACATTGTAAATCAATGTATATTTTCATTAAATATTGGTCAAAGTTTGATCTAAAAAGTAAAAAAAAGCAATTATTTTGGGACGGAGGGAGTATTTTTTTCTCTTCTTTTTCATTGAATTTCTTTATTTTCATTGAAACCTTGAGTCAACTTGGTCTTTTACCACAATTTTTGTTAGGATTTTTGTGTTTCCTTGGTATTCCTTCACAGCCCAAAAATAACAAGTATTAGTACAAACATGATATTTGCTTTGTTGAACGAATTGGAAGTTTGTCTATAGAAATGAAAAATTTGGGAGGCACATTTTTCAGTAAAGCTATACTTAAAGTTGTGGCTTGGCAAAGTATCATCGGCAACTTTTTTCCCCCCATTTAAGGTATCTTGCTTTATAATTGTGATGTCTTGTTATAGGTTTGACATTAATTTGTGAACTTCTTGATTACCCAGTTTGAGAAATGGTGTTTATAATTTGAAAGTTGAATATGTCTTATAAATTTCAGTTATTCAGAGATGAGTAAGATTCTTACGTGTGACATGTGTGGCAGGCTTTGATCGGCCTTCTAATGGTAATCATGGACAATTTTATCAAGTTGCGCCTGGAATTGTTGTTGAAACATTCAACATGCCTGGGCAAGGGGATAGAGTACTGCCTGATATTAGCCGGGTAAGGTTATACCTTTATTATTCAAGGGCTTATGTTTGTAGAATACTGATTCCTGAGTGCTGACAATTCTTTCTCATTGGCGTGTACTGTCTTTCCAGATTATATCTGCTGTTCTTGGTTCTATTGGTGTCACAAATCCAGCCAATGGAACTGAAGGGACTGGCATCAGGGTAATTCTGAATCTGGAAACTCCAGCCCTTAGCTATTAAAGCATTTTTCTTGGTCCTGTTCACAATTTTGCATGGTAGAATTGAGTATTATGGAGTCTTAAGAGATTAGAAGTGGTTTTCATAGAGGGAAAAGTGATGACTCTGTAAAGGGAGGAGAAATTATCAAATGTGGAGCCCTATGTCACAATCATTGTTCTCACTTGCACACACACACACACACCCACGCATGCAGACGCACACACAAATGCATGTTCTGCACATGCATCTCCTTCTTGTCTCTAACTGGGGATAAGTCATGCAGGATAATGGAGATAGACCTTCGGCTATCCCTGCCATGAATGGTACTACAGATTCATCTCAAGCACAACCTGAGCAATCTGGGGAGAGAAGCCAAACAGATAGATCAAGGCCAGATGCGATTGGGATCCCTACAGCTGTTTCATTTGGGTCAATTCAGGCCCCGGTGTGTTCGCCATTTTCCTCTCTATTGCTTATGCTGTAGCTGGCTTTCCTATTTACTGTTCAATGACAATATGTTATTTGGTATTGCAGGTAATTCCTGATGCCCTCACAACCTTATCACAATACTTGAGCCAGATGAGACAGGAATTTATCAACAATGGTTAATTTCCGTCTTCATGCAATTTTGTTAAGAGTTTAATTTGATTTTTAGTTTTTGGCTTAGGTATATAATTTCCACAGTGTCTTTAACAGGAAGGGTTGGTGAAAACAATAATGGGTCTTCTGGTTTTCATGGAAACGGATATGATTCTGTTTCCACTGCACAATCAGAAGATTCACTTGGAGGGCTTCCTACCCCTGCATCATTAGCAGAATTGTTGACTTGTACGAGGCAGATGCTGAATGAGCAAGCTGAAGAATGTCTGCTTGTATGTATTTTAAAATGTTTTGCCAGCAATTGTATTATCAGAGATCTTGTAGTTTAATCTGTGATCATCTCTTTTAATTGGGTGGTAGTAACTTGTGATCCTCTGGTTTGATCTGCATGCTTCTTGATGCTGTATAAACTTCTTGTTTCCAAGTGTTGTCAGAGATAAGGAGATCTTGTTGTCACTACTGACAATTGTTATTCTGAGACTTCAATTTTTAGTTAGCTTACTTTAAGAGGAATGAACTTTCTGCTGGCAGCAACTTGGGAGACAACTTGAAAATCATGCAAATATGACTGACCCAGTGGCAAGGGCAAGTGCTCAATCCGGTGCATTGAGAAATGGGATTCTTCTTCAAAATCTAGGTGCATATTTTCTTGAGCTTGGTCGCACAGTCTCAACTCTTAGACTTGGCAGATCACCGGTAGGCTGCATCATTCTATTCTATGCAGATTCTACTTTTGGTTTTGTCGTTGTAGCATTTGTTGGTATGATATATTTGTGTGCAGTCAGAAGCTGTGGTGAATGCTGGACCAGCAGTTTTTATTTCTCCTTCTGGCCCCAATCCCCTTATGGTTCAGGTATTACCTGGAAAGCAATATGTTCCTTTGTACATTCTTTTTAAACATCCCGCTAACTGAAGAAATATTTACAGCCCCTCCCATACCAGGCAGCACCGAGTTTTGGTACCCCTGTTTCAGGAACTTTGCAATCTGGCTCTGGTATAATGAATGGTCTTGGTTCAAGTTTCACTACTCCTCTTTCAGGAACTTCACTTTCTGGCTCTGGTTTGATTAACAGTCTTGGTACTGGATTTGTTCCTAGACGTATTGATATACAAATACGAAGAGGTTCATCACTTACTCTTGATGTTTTCACCATTCGTTGCACCCATATATCTTGTGGAGTTGTTATTTAGTTTTGCTAATTAGTCGTTTCATCATCTTAGGCCCATCTACCCTTCAAACAGAACTTGCTGGATCTCGGCAGTCTTCAGGTCAAAGGCAGTCATCGACAAATATTACCGGGAAACACCGGTTATACAACCTACTCCTGGTACCCCAGATGCTCCATCGTCTAATCCTGGATCAGCTGTTCGAATATTACCTTTCAGGACTATGATGGCAGCAATTCCTGACCTTAACCGCTTACCATCAGATTCACCTGGTGGGTCAATGGGAATGTATTATCCACTATTTGGGAGATATCCGAATGTAGCATCTGTGAACTTGGGCAGCAGAACAAGAAATCATGTATCCAGTGAAAACCACCCTCAGTCCCAGACCGAGGCTAATAGCAATCCAGAATCAGCAGCGTATCAGCAAAATGTTGATGATCCTGCTGGAAATGGTAATAGACTAATTATTATTTGATATTCTTTGTCCCATAATGGAGTTTTTGCTAAAAGATACCACTAAACTTTTCCAAATATTAGAAAATACCACTTAACAATTTTCAATTAAAGATGTCCCTGGACTTGCTCAAAACAATAAAAGATACTGCTTAATTTTTCAAAAACATTAAAACATGCCACTGTCTAAAGGACATTTTTGAGTATTTTTGAAAGTTTACTGGCATTTTTACTGAAAAAAAGTTTAGTGGCGTTTTTGAATATTTGGGTTTAGTAGTATTTTTGAGCAAGAACTCTCTTATAATAATTGTCAAAAACATCTATATTTGTTGTCCCATAATACTGTCAAATTCTATTTCAACTGTTTACGGTCAGAAATAGCATTTAATGCATAACTTCGTGTACTCCCAGGATTTGACTATGATTATTGGATGGAGTATTTTGTTTCAAAATATGGTGCTTCTTGCTAGTTGCTGCTGTGGTTTTCTTCTGTAAATTTATTAGAAGGTAGCTTTTGGGTTCAATCATACTTGGGACAACATGTTACAGCTAATATGTAGAAGAGATGTTGGAACAAGACATACAGTAGTTCATACGGAGTAAGATAAGGGTAGAATTTGAATCGGGCAGTACTCTCCTGTGTCCCATGAATGTTTTCATAGTTTTAGTTGGAAATGAAGAGTTCAGGTAATGATTTCAAAACATAGGTTACTGCAAATGGCAATTGTGTTGGCCTTGGTGGGGCTTAGTCTTAAAGTCATTTCTGCTACTTTTTACTGGAAAATATTTTGCTCTCACCTTCTGTACGCAAATGGGAATAAGGGCAAAAAACTATGGAAGTTGAGTGGGTTGGGACTTCAAGCCGTTGATCTAAAAATACCTCTGATATGGGCTCTTATTTTAAAATTACAGTCTGAGACTGCTACCTCATTCACATTTACAGTTGCAGTGTGAACTGTGAAGGGGTGGGAAACAGAAATAATGGTGCTTTGATTCATTTTGACCTTTCAATGTTTTCTTATTAATGTCCTTGTAGCCTTTATTACCACCTTTCTATCCTTTGGACAGCTCAGAAGGAAATATACAGATATGCTGTTAAAATTTTGCTAAGTAATTTATAAAATGGGACTCTGTTTGAAGTTTTGCTTGGTATGGGACCATCACTTGTATATTTGTGTGATTGAAAAGATGCCTTGAGAATGTTGTTGATTTTCTGATGTCAGCAGTTCGTGTTCTTAATTATCTTTATATTTTTTGTCATCTACATTGACCACATACATTCGAAACGGTTTTCTGAAGTTCATATTACAGATTGGTTTCTTCGCAAGCTGCATCTTAGTATGTTTGTGTAATCTTAAGTATGTTCAGCAATTTCTATAACCTCAACTATGTTTATCAATTCCCCTTCTTGCTTCAGTCAATTTGTCTCCACTTCCCCAGCAAAGTCTTGATAATACACCTAATGTTCTAATGCAGTACCTTTTAAACTTCTGTTTGGTACTCTGGGTTTGGCGGTGGTTAAGTATTCCTCCATCCTAGTTTTGACAAGTGCTTGGTAACATGTGACTCATGTTATTGGGAGACATTAAAAAGCATTCGTATAATGTTGGAATAAACATTCTTATAAAAAAATAATGGAATAAATGCATGCATTTACTATGTATCCATTCCGGTTTGTTTAGTAGGTTATTGTTTTTTGCTTGTGTCCCATATTTTCAACCATTTAGTATCTGACCCAGGAGAGCTGACTTGTACCCAATTAACTGAACCCAAAATTGACCACTTAACCCAAACTAGACCCAATACCAACCAACCCTAACCCAATCCGAATGACCATTGTGCCATGTCCTAGGGAGCAGTTGCTGTACTAGACCTGGAAAGCTGGTGCTACCTGCTAGCAGCCACTTAGCATGAATGACCGGGAAAAATCCTTTCTCCTATGTTTGAAAACGACATGTTGGTTTTTTCGTGTCTTTGTTGCTTGTCTTGTTCTGTGCTTGTTTCTATCATCTATGTCAATAGTAAGAAACAAAATATATAGGAATTTGCAAATTTTGCACACATGAGTAATATGGGGCTGTTACTCTTGAATTCTTTTATTGGTGAATAGTTGGTGCTATTGCCAGTTTTTCTGAGTTAAAATAGTCCAGGGCTGGCTTGTATATGTTATTGCATGTCTTGCTGCCCTTGTCTGTCTATTTGAATCTCTATGAGTAGATTTTATCCATATCTTTGAACTGATCTCTTTGATGAATGCCAGTTTGGTAGTTGTGTCATGATTTGAAATTTCATTCAGGAGTTCCATATTCATTTGTTTTGAGCAGGTCAGCCTCCAGCTTCTAGTGCTGGGCAGATTGAACCAGTTGTATCCCGCACAATTGATATTAATATCCTATCTACTGGAGGAATCCAGAATGATCCGAGTTCGGATGGACAGATTCCTCCTGGGGTTCTTCAGCTTTTGAGAGGACTCTTCCCAGGGAGTGAGTTCCAGGTGGAGAGTGTCAGTTCTCAAGGAGCAGCTGTGGGTTCTGTTCCTGAGCAGGGAAGGACTAGCAATACAGCTGCTGAGGAAGCAGAACCTGGGGCTACTGAGGAAGGAATCTTCTTGTCTAGGTTGCTTCGAGAGATTATACCGATTGTTTCACAGGATGGAGGTACTGAGCAAAATGTTGAATCCACCGGAGAAGGAGAATCTTCACAGCAGACAGATGTTGCCAGCTCTTCAACCACAGTGAGTATTCACACCTTTTCATTTTTAGTGCTTCTTGCCCCTAATTCTGAACAAATATTTCGTTGATTGGCAAAAATGTTGGCTTAATATGAATACGAGAATTTGTTCATATCTGAGGGGTTAAAGAACGTTGATTGGTTTGCAGGTAGAAGATTCTGGAGTTGGGACATCAAGACAACGTAGTGAACATAATTCGGGCCCTAGTCCAAAACGCCAAAAGGTGAAGGAACTTGATTGCTTTGCCTTTGCGTGTTCCTGCAGCAATAGCTATAGAAGACATGATTTCTTGCTGAGATAATTCTGATAATTTGACTCCCTTAATAGCTTCATGTGAACACCATACAACTGTAGGTGAATGTTGCATGTCCCAACATGCGTCGGGGAAACATGTGCCAAGGAATATTTAGGACAATTTGAATGTGTTCGCAGTTATGATTGAGCATATGATTCTTAAGCATTGCCTACATGATGCTAATCTGGAGTGCTGGATATATGTGATGGTCGTTTCAGTTATAGATTTGCCTTTGGTTCCTGGGAATGGGAGCGTTTCAACTTTCAAATGCTGGAGTGTGCTCTTGTTTGAGCTCAAGCTACATTTGTTCCTGTTTGTTTCTATGATTTTCTTGTTTGTTTAAGGTATCCTCATGCCGGAGCTGTAATGGTTCAGCTTGTATTTTCAAATTATGTATGGCTCTGGCTTGAATTCAGTGCAGTAGGTTGTGGCCTGGTAAGCCCTCTGTTTATCGTAAAACTAACTGGTGCACCTCATGATCATTCCACAGAGATCATCCCGCTGGTGTGCACTTTGATTATTATGGATCCGAACACTTGTAGAGTATGAAATTAGCTATATTTTGTCTTGGAAATTTTGTAATAAAAGCGTTAGCTGATGAATATTATTTAACATTATGGGTGCAGACGGAATGAGATGGTGCTGTGGTGGGAAGAATCTGCTAAGAAATGGGAAGAGAGAAGAGTTAGCTCATCGAGCATTATTTAGGATTTTTGTTGAACTACTCAGCTGCCAATGTCATTGCTTTGGAAGGATAACTCAGTTGATTGCAGCTGAAAGTGCAAGACACAACATTGGAGGCAATACCATATTGGATAGATTATGCCGGTAGAACTGGGTTTTCACCTTTTACACAATTTAGGAATTGGGGGTGGTTGTCGCCTCCTCTTTTCTTTTTATTTTTTAAAAACAGAATCCTATGTACATGCTATACGCGGATATATAGGTCCTTGACCTAAATCTGATTGGAGCCTGAGCTGAGATAATTCAATGTTGAAATATATTGATACATATTTGTGATGTTTTGATGATGAGATCTGAGAGTTTACTGCTGGACACTGGTTGCATTTTTTGTTTACTTGGTTGTGTTGGAGTCGGATGAGCTTGTTTTGTGATTTGACAGAGGAGGCAGTGTAACTCTAAGCACTGTTAGTGGCTTAAATCCAATTGAAGTTGTGTTAATGATGATGAATTAGTGAAAGAGTTGTTGCATTTCATGTTGTGTTCTTCAGTACAAGCAGGTGGCTCCTGTAATTTTATACATACCCACTTCATTGGGAATTTCAGATTACTAGTTATGGTGTTGTCACATTGTCATTGTTAATGTAACTGGCCATTGCCTTGCCTTTTCATTTTGCGTCCAAGATGAGCTCATAAATTTAGTTCTCAATTAGACACATGATGAACAACTTATTCATTCCTGTATGTTATTTGTGTTGTATGTATCAATAAAGCTTCAGAGGGGCCCTAACCTCCTGTGAAGTTACTTTCATCACCCTCTCTACCAACAAAACAATCAAAACTCTGCAATTTGAGACTTCTAATGTAATATGGCACGAGTTTTTTGCTTGCTTGTCATTATTCATTTAATTGGATAATCACTTGATATCTGCATTGGATGTTTATATTAGCTCAAGTTACGATGGAATATAACAATACAATATCTTATAATTTTTTAAACTTTATTTTGTTCCTTTTGAAACAAGTATGTAATTAAATAATTAAACAGTGTAATTTAGAGCCTAAGGTTATTCTTTTTAATCTAGCGTCACACATCCTACTAGAGTAGGATTTCTAATGCATGGTCTCATTTTCGGATTAAAAAAATGGTTGGAGATAATACCCATTTGGGCCGAGAATTGGGCTATCAACATTTTCAACCCTTGCCCGCCAGCCCAGCCCAGCCCAACAATGTGCGCACTCTTTTTGTATTTATAGGCTGCTGCCAATTAGGGTTTAAGCCTTGAGCAAGCTGCCCACATTTTGTTTCCCTCTGTCTCTGTCTCTCTCTCCCCGCCGGCGCATCTGTTGCTTCTCGCGAACCGCAGCTACACCCACTCAACCATGGCGGAGCAGGTTGTACATTGATCCTATTATGCGTGTATCAATAGCATTCATTCGTTAGGGTTTCTCATAAATTCTCTGATTTGATTCTAAAAATAATTTCTTCTGTTCATTTGTTCCAGACGGAGAAGGCCTTTTTGAAGCAGCCTAAAGTTTTTCTCAGGTATGGTTACTCATTCTTTAGTCGATTGAAATTTCGTTTTTTTCCCCTCTGAATTGATCTGATATGAAATGAAAATGGTGTTTCCAGCTCGAAGAAATCCGGCAAGGGTAAGAGGCCTGGAAAAGGTGGAAACAGGTTCTGGAAGAACATTGGCTTGGGATTTAAGACTCCCAGGGAAGCTATTGAAGGTCATCTTCCTCCTTCCTTATCTTTCCCTCTCATTATGTTCGTGTCATTGTCTATCTTTGAACCGTTGTCTTTAGAAATTGCAACTACTTTGAATTTGTAGCTGACGAGTTGCTACTTAATCAATGTATGATATCTAGAAACGGGCAATATTTGCTTGATGAAACGAATACACTGAATTCTGAGATGTAATAATCACACAAACATGTGACACTAAGTCTAGATCAAAGACTTGCGAAAATCTGTGGATGTGGTTTTCGATTGGTCTCTTCGGACTGCTTGCTAGATGGGTAAAATGTGGACAAACCCAGTTAAGTCTATTTAAATCCGGGTTTATGTACTATTTTGGTTCACTTCAAGGCTAGTAAAGTCTACGCATTGTCTGGTTTGGTTATCGAATAGATTCCTTTGTAGCGGGCTTTTAGTTGTGCGAGAGTTCACGTCATGGCTTTTGTGCTTGTGTACAAGTTCAATGGTAAATGAGATTCCTTTGACTATACGTTGAGTCTTACAAGAAGTAAATGGAGACTGTCTTGTTCTTTATGCTAGGTGTGGAGGGACTTACATTGCAGAATGTTTGAGCTTTGAGTCACAATTGTGATGTCTTAATGTCTTTTGGGAACTTGATCTTTGGGAATTTGTTTCTGGGAAATGATGTTTGGACTGATGACATCACAGTTTGTTTACCAGATTCCCTTGAATATTCGATGATCGGAAAATATATTCTGTTTTGTGTGAAGGGCAGACTGCATTCCTTATTATGGAGAAAGGAAGTCTTATGTTTTCACTTTACTAGGTTTACATGACTCTTTGGTCTAGTCAAGTCTAGACTGATCGGTTGCTTATGTTATTTTGGAGGATTAGTTTAGCTATGGGGTTAATCAAAAGTTTTTGACTGATCTTCATTTTGGCATATGAAGTTGGGGTTACACTTTAGTATGCATTTGCATTGACATTTTAACTTCATCTGATGTGAAGTATTCTATGATCTTTAAAATTAAAAGCTGAGTTACTTGGACTATATTAAAGAAATTATGTTTCCGAAATTCTATCGTGTTTCTTTATGGTTAAAGAACTATATAAAAGAAATAATCTACCGCCTTCTTCTGTCTCATCTCAGTACTAAAAGCTGTTGTAGATGCTTAGAGCTGTTGACTCTTCGTGTATCTGTTTTGGCCCTAGTTGTTTTGGTATAAGAGATTTAAGATGAATTCTTTGTGATAATCTTAATCTCAACCACTAAAACCACCTTCAATGTTGAATGACACTATTGAGTATCGCTTACCATTCTTGGTGCCTCCAATATGTTACACTTAACAACATCCTTATCCATAATTAGACTATAAAATCCTTTGTTTTTGAGTTATCCAGATCATGTCATTCTTCTTTTCATTATAATCTTTTTCTCCCCTCTTGCTTATTGATTACTCAATGTTGATAATAGTGTCCTTTGTCTCATGTTTAATCCAACATTTATAGCTCCTACAAATTCATCATTGCATGAAATCCAAGGCACCTAGTTGTGTCGTGGCCACTGTCTCTGCATTTTTCTGGGGCTTGCACCTTTGTCACTATACCACTGAAACATGGCGGTGCACAGTAGTGGCAGTTGTGTTTTTGGTTGTGTATTTAGTGCTAGCAACTTCTTATTGTCGATCGAGGTGGTCATTTCTTTTGCTTTCGCGAAGACATGGATTATTGAGAAATTTTCTTGTTCAAAGGGTGAATTGATTTTTTGCACTTTCATGCTAAGTTGTGGATTAAAAATGATATTGTAAAAAGGGGGAAATATTGTTTTAGCATGATGAAGAATGTCGATGATCACTTTCAAATGCCAACAGAAGTGCATCTTTGTCAGAATTGCCTAGTTATGGTAGGTTCGATTTGGTAGAGAATGCTATGATATTATTGGGCCATGAGGTGAGTAATGTATAAAAGAAAGGCTGTACTGTCAGAGCTGGGTATGGTAACAAAGTTATTAGTATGAGACATCTTGAGCTGGTCAAGCCTTCTTGTCTGTTCAGGAGCATTATACAAGTGCTACTTTTTACCTTCTACTATTGGTCGACAGTTCAGGAGCATTATTAAATGCTGCTTGCCACATTTCGGAATGGACTGACAGTTTCCCATTTCACATGTTATGCATACATGTTGCTGCCAAAACTCTCCAACCTGGCCTTCATGAACCCAAATTTTCTTTGTCAAAAAAAGAAAATAATCTCAATGGCAGAGGAATTCTATGTTCAGTGTTGTTTTTTTTTGCTTTCTTTTAAGAATTGCAATCTAAGTTGATGCAGTTTGATTGGTAATCCTAACAAGGGAGATATGTTATGTGGTGACAGGAACCTATATTGACAAGAAATGCCCTTTCACCGGTACTGTCTCAGTCAGGGGCCGCATTCTTGCCGGCACATGCCACAGTGCTAAGATGCAGAGGACCATCATTGTCCGGAGGAACTATTTTCATTATATCAAGAAATACCAAAGGCATGATAAAGCGCCCTGTGCCCCCACCGGGTCCCCAAATGTGTATATAGAATCATAACCTCAGTATTCTGACATTCATTTCTTTGATATGTGTGGTCTTCAGGTATGAAAAGAGGCATTCCAACATTCCTGCACATATATCACCCTGCTTCCGTGTCAAGGAAGGAGACCACATTATCATTGGCCAGTGCAGGTTAAGATTCTCTCCAATCAGCTTCTAAATTTCTGATTGAGGGCAACCTCTTTGTATATTACAATTTTGCATTGGCATGTGGTCATAATATCATGTCTGAAATTTTTACAGACCTCTATCCAAGACTGTGAGGTTCAATGTGTTGAAGGTGATCCCTGCTGGATCCTCTGCCGGAGGAAAGAAAGCTTTCACTGGAATGTAATGGTGTTCTTTTAGGTATTGCGATGGTAGCTAGATGCTGTAACTTTGGCTTGCACTTGGCTGATGTTTTTGGGATCCCAAATTTTGACTTGACTTAAGAGACGACTTTTATGTTTATTGGATACAATTGCTTCTTTTCTTCTTTTCTGAAATCACAAATTTAATGTTGTTGATGCTTGCTTGTTGTGTTTATTATGTTATGAATATCATCTATTAAGGAGATGCGGGTTCTGTGATGTGCTGATGTCTGAAGAGTCTGATAGTTTACTTGAAATTGGAGTACAAACAGTTAAATTAAACCCAATGTGCTAAGACAATTCCTTTAGGACGACTGGATGAGAGCTAGAAAAATCTGTGCGCCACAACCAAGGCAAATGGGCAATTAATTATCGATGGACCCTTACTAGTCTATGTAAGCAAGTGGTGTCTTTTTTATCTGCAGCCCATTCGACGTTTTAGGCCGTATTTTGTGTTTCCAAGTTGCTCCTTTTCGGTTTTGGGAAAGCTTAAAATGAGTCTCACCTCTACTCTATTTTCATGTTCGTCAATGGTGGAAGTAACAAAAATAATTTTGATTGTTGTTAGGCAAGTGGTCTGAGGTATCGTTCTTTTTGACATGATGAGGATGAATTGGGTTGGCTGGCATCATTTGTTGATTGTGTTTTTGCTGAGTTATTACACTTACCATCTACTTGTGTTGTCCACAAGTGGAAGTGGTCAATGCAAGAAAACGATGAGCCACAAGTGTTGATTAAAATTTAAAATTGAGAGTTGTAGTTAATTAATTTATGAAAATGGATCGGAAGGAAGGAGGCTCTTTTCTACTAATCTTCCTCTCCTATTTGATTTGATTTAATGTGGAAAGCCTCAAAAGCAAAGCAAACAAGGAAAAATCCGCGAAAAGGGGGTTGGTCTTGGTGGTGTGGTGTTCCCACCAATGCCATATACAGAAATTGTCATGTGGTGTTTGAGAGAGGGAGAATGGACTTTCACCAGTTGAGCCCCCAACCTTTACCCTTGCCCTTACTTACCCTTATTACCCCTTTTCCCCTTTGAATTGGATGGAAAAGGCAAAGCATTATTAGAAAAAGCTTTCTTTTTCAACAACAGTGGTTGTGGGGTACTTATAAAATGGGCCTCCCTGTCCACACAGCAAAGAGGAAAAGTGGGATATTTAGGGCCACATATTACCTTAATTGTTTCTTTTTCTGTGGTATCATATGATACCAAGCAAGCAAATCATAATTCACACATGTGATATGATATCAGTCACTCTGTAACTTGCATTAACATCTATAATGGACATACACAGACAAACATAGTCATAGTGATGATAGTGCGTCTTCTTCTCATTTGATATTTAGACTATCGCCTCAATTAAGAGATCCCACCCATGAAATCATATTCATATTCATCCCATTGCATTCGTGAAGATCTTTTTTAATGACTTGACTTGACAAATATCCACTCCTCATTTATCTTTTTGTCTAGATATTTTTAATGACTTTATTATAGGAGGGTATTGGTCATGGGTTTATCAACAAAAGCAAGCAACTAGGTCTCATAATTGCTCTATTTCACACCCACTTGCTTGTATTTTTCCATTCGTCAATTTTCTAATTACTATTTTAGTTTAGTGTACGATACTTTCAGTTTCTAAAATGTTTATCAAATATTGAAAAAATATAAATGATGGACCAACACTATTTATTTATTTATTTGATTCAAAATAGGTAATCAATTCATTGATGACAAATCCATCAATACATAATAACAAAATTGTGAGACTTATATTTATAGCCAAACATGCTCTATCTCAGAGGGAAGGGAAAGACTCCGGCGAGATGATGAGTCATCGAATTTCCATCACTCTATCAAATAAATTTGCTTACTATTTTCTATAACAAAGATATTTTCTTTTATATAAATATGTAAGTTAATTAATATTTGAAACTCACAACCAACGTAATATACGATGTAAGTATATATCCTTAGTTTTATAAACAGAGAGTTAGAGAGGATACAAGTATATCATTTTTTAAAAAAAAAAAAACTTGAAAAAGAAAATAATATAATGAGGATTTTTGAAGGGTTGCCAAAATGAAGTCCTTTTTGGGGACAATGTCAACGACTCGAAGGCGTGACCGACAGTAGAACCTAACCCAAGTACACAACCTTTGATGATGGTCCAATTTTAAACGTGAAAAACCTTCATCTTCATCTACTCAACTGATTTCCAGCAACCCATATTAAATTTCTCATTAAAAAATCTGGAAATTAACGGCTCCTTCTCTCCATTTCTACCCCCACTTCCACTTGTAATTTTTTAAAACATCTGCCTAATTGCACGCCATCAGCATCCACCCCTTCCCTCTTTCTACTATTCCTCCAGCCCACAAAAAAGATCTCGTTTATATGCCCAGAATCTTCTCTGCTATATGTCTTTTACCTTTATCTTTATTTATACTCTCTCTCTCTCTATCTCCCCCTTATTTCTGGGCACCGAGTGATCTGGGGCCGTTGCTTTTAGAGTCAGCAACGGAGACACACGCCATACACAACACACAAGTTGCTGAGGAGCAGCTGAAGCTGAAGCTGATCCAAGTCCAACCAATCCAACTCCAACCTAAAAACGCTCAGCTCTTATCATGTGTGTGCAAGACTCTGAGCAACCAGCTGATCAGGATTTGCTAAAAAGCTCCAATCTTTATCACAATCAACTCCCCAACGAAAACAACAGCGATAACAACACCACCAGCAACAATATCAACAACAACGAGCCCTGGCCTGATTTGCAATCCCAAATCCATTCCTTGAACGCCCAGATGCAGAATTCCACTCCACCTAACTCCAATCCTCTTACTGTGAGATTCCCATTTCTCTTCTTCATTTTGTGCTTTCGGTTTTCTCTCTTTCTGCCTTGGTTGGTGAATTCTTGTTTCCTTCTGAATGCCCGTCTCATAAATGTTTTGATCCTCAATTTTGTTAATTTCTACATAAGGTTAATCAGGGGTTTGGAACTCGTAGCTCAGATTTTCTATTTTCTGATATTGAAAGGAAAGCTTGCTTCTTTCTTAAGATAAAAACCAATCATTGGTTGCTTCCTCCTTTCCCTTAATGGAAAATTACTAAACTGCGCTGTTTCTCCCTTGTTGCTCATGAAATTTTGCACAGAGTTTGAGAAATTCGCATCAATTTAAGCTGTTTATGATCTGAATTCATCTGGGTGTTTTAGCTTGTTCTTTTTAAAAAATTTGGAGCCTGTTGTAACTGACAATTTGTCTAGAACATGAACGAATGATTAGTGGGAACTTTTATTTTGCTGTTGCTCTTCAGCATCTCGATTTGAATATTTAGCACCAACTTCTCATTATTGATGGACTGAATTGGACTGAGCATCCCATTGTTTATTGACTTGTAGAACAATCAATGAAATTCATGCCAACTAATTTGAATCAGACCGCTTCTTATTACAGTTTATATTGATTAAATTATATATATGTGGTTGAGCCTGTTATTAGCCTCTTTCGTACATACCTCCCGAATTTGCATGACCAGTTCTTCTTATTGCTTCTGCACTTAGGCATCTCAATTTGAATATTTGACTAAATTCAACTAGGCATTCTACTCTTCATTGACTTGTGCAAAATGGCGAAATTCATTCCAGTTAATAAGTTGAACTAGACCTCTTACCCTTTACAGTTGAATTGCTGATGTCATAGTTATTTGGAACACATCTCAGATTACTTAGGAAGGAATGTGAATAACTACTTATACAGCTTTGGCCTAATTTAGAGTTGGATCTCTTGGTCTTGTAACATGGAACGAATTGTATTGGGCATTCTCGGTAGTTGTGCGTAAGACGAAACTGGTGATCACCGAGTAGCCATACTTCTGTTGTAATTTTAATCGAACATGAACATGATATATTCTCTAGATAGGATACATAAGAACAGTTCGTGCTGAATAATTCTTTGTGCCTTCTGATTGTGAGGGATGATCTCCACAAGTGATTTTGTAACTTCTCTGCAATATTCTGTATCAGCTACAGAGCATTTCTGAAGACACAGCAGTTGCTTTAGATGAGGGAAGGAATGCATCGCCGGAGTTTCTTCCCATCCTTCGATCAGGAGAATGGTCTGATATTGGAGGACGTGATTACATGGAAGATACACATGTATGCATTGCTGATTTAGCCAAGAATTTTGGATATGGAGTAGTCAGTGATGAGGCTGTGTCTTTCTATGGGGTAAGTTTCTTTGGCTAGTTATTTATCTTGGTTTAATTTATCTCCCATGGATATGTGCCACTGGATAGTCTTTCATTTGAACAATGAAATAGAAAATCAGAAACAGGGGATTATATGATTGGATTTAGGATGCCTCATGTTCATAATGCACATAGGTCTCAAAATTGGTTGAGGGTAGTAGAACCATAAGCAGCTAAGACAATTTGGTGTAACAGGTATTTGATGGTCATGGAGGAAAGGCTGCTTCGCAATTTGTCCGTGAGCATCTCCCAAGAGTCATAGTTGAAGATGCCGACTTCCCTTTAAATCTCGAGAAAGTGGTGGCAAGGTCATTTGTCAAGACAGATGATGCATTTGCTGAGTCATGCTCTCTTGGGGCTTCCCAATCTTCTGGAACTACTGCTCTCACTGCAATGATCTTCGGCAGGTAGGCTACTGTGGTTCTTGCACTGCAGCTTTTCATTTACTCTAGCATTGTACATGAATTCTGCATGTATTTTTTTGTCTTCTTGTTTATGAGCTTAGTACTAATATCTCGTTCTGTTCATTTGGTTTTCATTTTCTGTTTCATCTAATGTGAGGTATGGAAATACCTAACATGCGGAATTTGGAATTTGGATAAATCTCGATAAACGGAATTAGTTAAAAAAAAACATTCAGATGATTGGGTATCTGAAATATGGATGAATATGGATTCTGGATAAATTAAGCTCAAAGAACAGGCTGTGAGTCTTGGAAGATATGGATGAAATCCATTGAGTCCTGGAAATGTGTCGTGATGTTCAGTTACTGTCAGAATTGAATGTGTAGAGATATGTTTCTTTCTCTTGTTGTATGTTGGGAAAATGTGACATTTTGGTCAGATCTTTACTTGTAGCAAACGCTGGAGACTGTCGAGCTGTTTGTTCCCGACGTGGAGTGGCCTTGGTGATGTCTAAGGACCACAGGCCTTGCTGCAGAAACGAAAGAACTAGGATTGAGTCCTTGGGAGGATTCGTTGAAGATGGGTACCTAAACGGGCAACTGGCGGTGACAAGAGCTCTCGGAGATTGGCATCTTGAAGGGATGAAGGGAGGAGGACCCCTTAGTGCCGAGCCTGAACTCAAACTGATTACATTGACCAGAGAAGATGAGTTTCTAATCATTGCAAGTGATGGAATTTGGGACGTCTTCAGCAACCAAAATGCTGTGGATTTTGCCCGGAGGAGACTCCAATTGCATAATGATGTGAAATTGTGCTCCAAAGAAATTGTAGAGGAAGCGATAAAGAGGGGGCGACTGATAACTTGACAGTGGTTATGGTGTGCTTTCACTTGGATCCACCGCCACCCATTGCTGCTGCTCAAAAGATGAGAGTCAGAAGAAGCATTTCTGCTGAGGGTCTGATGAATCTCAAGCTTCTCCTGGAAGGCTAGAAAGCTTCTCTCACTACAAATTAATGCAGAAGGTGATAATTAAGACAGCAATATTTCACTGATTAATTCCCTTGTTTCCCAGCTTTTGTTATTGTCTGTACATAATTATTTTGGGGGCGAATAAGCAGTATAAAACATTGTACCGTAATCATTTATGTTATAAATGTCCAAATTTTCTTAGATACACTTGATTACTATGTGCCAAGAAATTTGTCTTTCAAAACAAAGTTATCAGGTCGAGTTCCCTAATATATCACTGTAAATTGCGACCCAAGTACATGGACATACTGTCATACCCGTTTATGCTCTTTGTAATCCATGTGTTGGGATTGGAAGCACAGTAGAAATCTCGGCCACCATGGGCATGGCTGCTTCAGCTTCACTTCACTGAGTTTGAAGGGTTTGAGGAGGTTTCAAACAAGCACCACTCTTCTGTTCTTTTGAAGGGTTTGAGGAGGGTGTCACTGAGTTCATTTCCTTGGACAAGCACAACATTATTGGCAAGCATCAGTCACCAGATCGTCTTTCCTTTTCCCCCAATCTGTTAACTGGCCATTCTAAAGCTTCATTCATCACCATTTTCATTTCCATACCCAAATAACCGCGAAACATCTCTTGCAGAGCTTGGTTGAATGATTGCCCCATTGGGCGTATGTGCGTTAGCTGAAAGTGGCCTGCCGATTGGTATTTATGACTGGTGATGCCTTACAACTCACTGCTCCCTTGACAAACAGGTAGCTGTTCAGGCACTCGATCTAAACAAGTGGTAATTTACGCTCTCTTTCTCTTGACGTCTCCACCAAGGATTGCACTGTCTGGTATTGTATGCTGAGTACGAAATTCTCTCCCCGTCTCTCTCTGAGAGCCAGCACTAGTTTGCTTCTTCTTTTCCACTTTGCATGAAACTCTCTCTTAACTGAAGCTGCTGGTGAAGTTTGTGCTGTTTATTGATGTAGGAATTTCTTTTCATGTTGTTTGGGTTACAACTTAGAATGAGCTTTCAAAATACATGTGCTTATTGGTTTTATTGTATCCAGCTAAAATTTCCAGAAAGTTTCGGCATTATTGGGTAATAATATTTTCTGTAGTATGATGGTGAATGTCCTTGCATGTTGTATCATCTGAGTCTCAGCGATGATGTCTATCACTACCTCGGGATGGTTCAAGCGGCTCAGAATGTGTGGCTACTGCAGTTGATTTCTGGGGTGGACAGGAGCATACGTGTTGAGCTGCACTGAATGATTGTTATCATGTCCATCTCCAGCTTCTAGTTAAGCTCTCGAACCATCTAATAATGGTATTGACGGGGCCTTTTCTGGGTGGTTGGACCTGCAACCTTACTTGGCTGTATATGTATTTGATCAGACTCGGATTCATTCAAACTGTTTGTAACTCCCAATTCTTATTAAGTTTCTAACGACGTCCTTTATGATTCCTTATAGGCTTTTCTAACTCCATGGTGCTCTTTTCAATATCTTTGACTGGTATAATTTTATGTACGTCAAGAAGATTATACCCTCAACAAATGAAACACTTTAGGAAGATGTATGTAGTATTCTATTTAGCTTTAAGTAACAGTTGCTTACAAGTTTTTAACAGTAATTTTACGACTATCGTAGAACGCGGTAGAGTTTACAAGTTTGATGGAAGAGGGCGTAGGGGTGGTGAGCTGGGATTCCTAGGTAGAGGTAGAAGTAGTAGAAGGGCAGAAGCCTCTGAAGAAGACAGATGGATGGAGGAGCCAGAGTTGAGTGTTTCGGTGTTTCTTGTTTGGGTTTGGATTTATTGTCCCTTGGGTTGGCAATTTCGACACTTGGACTTGGCCTTGTCTGTTTGAATAGTATTTTGGAACTCGGAAAGGAATGAAGGGGGACCGTTGGGCGACTTTCCCTCTACCTGCTTAGCTGTCTTTCGTTCATCTTTCTCTCTGCTTTACAATTCAATTGCCGTGTGTATCGCATTTGCTGCCCTCTTTTGCCAACTGCCAGCTACCTTCTCTCCTCCTTTTATGCTCTCTCTCCGCCTCCCTATAAATAAATAAATACCAAGAGAAGAGACACAGTCCAAGATCAGAAAGTACAGATGGAAGGAGGAGGAGGGATGGGGATGTTGCAGCTGCAGTGCGTGTTCGACGGCAGCATATCCGGCCACCACAGCGAGATCGAGCGACGCCCCTACCACCGCAACTGCGGCTGTGCCCTCCACAGCAAATCATCAGGGCTCCAGCGGCGGCACTCCAGCGCCACCCTCTGCTCTGCCAGCGCTGTCTCCTTCCCCATCCAACGCTCTCCGAGCCAGGGCTCCCTAACCTTGGCCGCAGCTACTCATTCCCCTGCTTCTTCTTCTTCAACTACTACTTCTAGCCCACCCTTTATCTGGGATTTGGATTTCCACTCTTAATTCTGGGAGTCAATTTTGTTGTGTCCTAAACCCAATGATTATGTAGGCTTAGCTGATTCATTCATTGTGTGTATATGTATAAGTGTATGTGTGATTATAAAAAGAGAATTTGCAGTTTGTACAGCTCTTCTTGTTTGTAGTTGTTGACAATTTCATATTTTCATTGATGGGTGAGAGTAATTTCAATCCATATACATACATCAGACAGACTCAGACCGTGTGCCTTAAACATCAGTTTTATCCAATTGCCTCATTCAGTAGTATTCAACACAAGATAAATAATTGCTTTGGACAATCAGATGCAGTAGTTATGAAAAATGAGGCACAAATAAGTAACGAATGACCAGACTCTGGAAGTCCACCCCTCATCAAACGTAGCGCTCCCGGCTCTGCTCTGCTCGGCTCTTTCTCTTTGGCTGACCGCGACCTTGGCTTGTGGCTCATTTGACCCGCACATTGTCCACCCCAACCATGGCTCGCTATGGCTTCTGTTTGGCTTGGCTCTTAAATTACTGGCCCTGTTTGGCTTATAACTATTGGACGTTAATTGTTTATGCTGTTAGTTGTTATCTATTTAAATTAGTTATTTTAAATTAGTTATTTGTATTAGTTATTTTTTAGAAAAAGTGTGGTGTAAAATTAACTATTTTTACAATAGATTATTGGTACCCTTGTATCTCTAAAGTATTTCTTAATTGAATATAATTTATTTATTTATTGATGATATTATTTTATTTTAAAAAAGAATTGAATTTACTTCGTACATTCATATTAACTTCACCAATAGAATCTTATTTCTTACCTTTTCCATATAATTTGTATTCGTTATATAACTTATTTTATTTTTAATGGGTATATATATTTGTTCGATATGTTCACTTTTTATTTATCAATTGAAATTGATATCGTTTGAATTTAAATTTGTATTAATTATTTAAATTATTTTCTTTTCAATGGATATATATATTTTTTTAGTTATGAATTGAAATTGATGTCAGTTTCAAATGATTCGATCTTCGTTAGATTGAATTTTTTTATTTTAAAAATGACTATAAGGCACGGCAAATTAATGAGCCGAAGTGCATTTCAATGACAGGTTTGTAATATGCCGTAAATGATTTTCCCGAAAAGTGAACATGGAATTTGAGAACAAGGGTTCATGATAGGCTTGTAATATTTGTCAAAATTTGAGCAAACTAGTAATTTTCATGAAAAGGTATCTCCAAAAGAATATTTCTAACAATTGTTTGAGAAAGAGGTGTTGGGGGCCAAGTAGCGCTTTCAAAGAGCTCTCTACCAAATACTACTACTCAATTGTTTTAACTATTGCTATGAAACAGGGGCATTGTTTACGTGTTTCATCAAAGTATTGCTCTTTGACACGACTATTAACATCTATTTAGGAGGTTGGATATAATACAATGTAATAAAAGGATATGGTTTGAAAGGGAAAATGTAGCACATGCATGTTTTGTTGTGTTTGCATGGACATTTTTCAGTTGGAGTAGAAAATTATGACATGAATCACGTTTTACAATGTGTTAATATGACAGTTTTGGTAAATTTTATAGTTAGCGTATACTTCTGGTTATGAGAAATGGGAGGGAGGGAAACCAACATGAATGAATGAATGAATGGGCGTGGATTTCACTGAAAGAAAGAAAGAAAGAAAGAGTAGTTCACTTAATTTCCTCATTTTCTCTCCTACTCCCCCACTCTCTCGACCTCATCATGTGCCATGCACATTGCACATGCAAACAAATTAACCCCCCAATACTCGCCTCCTTCTCCGTTTATTCTTTTCTCTCATGTCTCTCATATTAATTTCAGATTTAGTCATTTAATGTGTTTGGTAAGTTGACCCTTTATAATAACCTTTTATTTTAAAAATAACACGTTAATTTCAGTAGCATTTTGTAATTAATTTTTTTATAAAT
This sequence comes from Talinum fruticosum, assembly GCA_021018815.1. Classification (NCBI taxonomy): domain Eukaryota; kingdom Viridiplantae; phylum Streptophyta; class Magnoliopsida; order Caryophyllales; family Talinaceae; genus Talinum; species Talinum fruticosum. Next base: position 2,523,308 of record JAITYX010000036.1, on the reverse strand, counting down.
TAACCTTCTGACTTATATCAAATAACTAATTTTTAAAAAATAATATCACAAATAATTAATTTAATCGACTAACAACTATTTCAATCAATCAACATCAAACAGTTTATTATCAAACACGGCGAACATGGTTTAGAAGAGTAGTGGCAGAGTAGGCTTTCCATTTAGCAGGTGAATGTGTATGTATGTATATGTATATGTAGGTGGTCGGTGTTGATAGATTTTTCCAAGACTTTTAATTGTCATTTTTCCAAAAGTTGAAGCCATCCCAGCAAAAAGAAAAAGGAAAATCCTTTATTAGATTATTTTTAATTATCATCCATCACCCTTTTAAATTTTAAATAAATTATGGATTCCTCAATTAAGGGAGAGAGAGAGAGAGAGAGAGAGAGAGGGTGTATGTATATATAAAAGAGCGTGGTAGGGCAAGTGAGATGAGTATCCCCACCAATTCACCTCACGGCTTGTCTGGGTAGTTAGTTAAGCAGGCCAAGTTTGAGATCCTCGGGATCCAGATCCAGATCTAATGGCGGCAGCTGCGGCCGGAGACGGGGGCCTCATACTGAGGGGCGCATTGGAGGGATCCATCTCCGGCAGCCACCTGGAGGTGCAGCGTCGGCCTTACCACCGCAACTGCAGCTGCGCCCTTCACGGAGCCGCCAAGCACTGCCGTGGACACCACAAGCCTCCCAAAGTGTCTTACCCCTCCGCCGCTCCTGGAGCGAGGGCTCCTTGGCCTTGTACGCCGCCGCCACCGCTTCCGCCACCTCCTCGCCTTCAGCCTCCCCTGTTGCCGGTCGTGCTCTTCACCTGCCTCCTCCTCATCCTCATTCGATTTCTTCCAGTCGACGGGAGGGTGACCATCTCTTTCCCAGCAGTATTAGCGACTCCATGTAAATGTTTCCTCTTCCTTTTCTTTTTTTTTCCCCCGACTCTCTCTCTCTCTCTCTCTCAATAATATCTTCCATATGGGGATGGGGTCATGGTGTCCACTCCTCCTCATGTCCCATAATTTTCATTTATTTATTAATTGTATTTTGGTGTTGGATGCTTGGTGGGTGGGTGAATGTCCCAATTAGCTGGATTTATCAATTATTTTTGCCTGGTTTTGTATGATCATGGTTGATAGTGATGATTAATGATTAATGATTAAAGATTGTTGTATCGTCAGTTCATAATTCATCCCAATTATAATCTCATAAATAATCAAACCTACTTGTTGTTTATGTCAAATTTTATGCATTGCCTATTTTCCAATAACTGATAAATTATTATCCTGCAACTACTTCTGAAATGATTGAGAATGAGCATCAGCAGAATGGGTAGAAAAATGTACAGTACAAGGCTGAAATAGGATAGATGTTTTTTTTCCTGAGTAGTTACAAAAAGTTGTACAATACAATTACGATATAACGAGCGATGAAGAAATCGAACATGTGCCCTAATGTATTCGGAGACCTCGGTTTTGATTATTATGCTAATGCCTTATTGGCATATGATAATAGATGTTCGTTGAAACTAATTTTGATTGAATTTGATAGTGAAGTCATGGCTGATCTAACTTAACTTGTTCAATATTGAATTATAATATGATCTGATTAGATGAGGAAAAAGTATTCCTCTGGTTAATTAGCACTAATTTGTCTTTAATACTGTACTCCATTTGTAAAACGAGACAGAGAGAATCTTGACATGTTATGTTGTGAGAGGCTGGCAAATCAATTAAAAAGACTAATATAATTTACTAATACAAAACTGGGGCCTCCCAGAACAAAGTCCCATGTCTCTCATATATGTGTCGTAATCTACAGTACATCTGAAAATTTTCCGACCTCATCAAAATCAAACAAAGAAACATCATATTATAGTATATATTACGACCCTGTTTTCAATAACTATATTTGTTCTGGGAGGCGATCAATTAGCTGAGCTGCTCCAATTTAGCTCTGGAGACGGATCTGTACGTTTCTGTATTGCCGGGTAAGGAAAGGATAAATGACGGGAGAGATCCGTGACGGGCTCTCGACAGTCTGACATGTACTGTGAGCATCCTCGCCTTTGCCACGGACCCGGGACCAGGGCCGAGCGAGCTGCCAGGACTGCTCATTTGGGTGCCAGCAGAGCAGCATCTCACTCACTATTGTTAATACGGGGATGACATGGACAGACTTCGATGATAGCCTGAGCCCGACCAAAACTCGCCTGACTATATGATGATAACCTGAGACCTCCTGACTATGTGAGTGAAGAGCTTTGTTCTACTGACCGCTCAATTCAGCAGCAGATTCATGAAATTAGTCTGTCTCAGCATAATATTATTGTAATACACAATCACAATGATATAACATCAACACAATTATCATATTTTACACTCAATCCCTAAATACAAATTAAAATTAACCTACCTAATCTTTTCCATGGCACTCCATGGTGGACCCAGCCAACGACTATGATGCTTGAAGAACAAGTAGAAAATGTTGCAGCCATGACTATCAACAAGGACATTTTCTAGAAATAATCTACAAGTTTCAAACCAACCTCCATCTTCTTTACTTGAATTCAGCCATTTCTGCTGCTAATGTAGCTATCAAGGGAGCAAAAAGATCCGACATCAACTTCTTATCCCAATTCAATGGCCTTTAAACCCCTCCTGAATGTGGTCATCATTGCCCTCCTCTGTATCCAATTTTCACGGGGCCAAGATCCAATAGATGCCGTCAATGGTGGCTACTGGTTTCCTGGCAGCGGCCTTGGAGCCTCAGAAATCGACTCCACCCTTTTCACCCACCTCTTCTGCGCCTTCGCGGACCTCGATCCTAACACCAATCAACTCAACATCTCCTCAGAATGCTCCACCTTCCCCCAAGCTGTGCATCAAAAGAACCCCTCAGTCATAACCCTACTTTCTATAGGAGGAGGGTCGGCAAAGTCTTCTGTATTCAACGAAATGGCTAGCCAACCGGCCTCTCGCAGAGCCTTCATCCAGTCGTCCATAAGCCTGGCTAGGTCCAGTGAATATGATGGGCTGGACTTGGACTGGGAGAACCAGAGCACGGCTTCTGAGATAGCCAACTTGGGCACCCTCCTAGACGAGTGGCGAGCTGCCCTGGATAATGAGTCATTGAGCTCTGGGAATGACCGCTTAATTCTGACAGCTGCCCTTGCTGTTAGCCCACAAATAAACCCTGAAGCAAGGTTCCCAACAGAGGTCATATCTAGGACCTTAGACTGGGTGAATGTCATGGCTTATGACTTTTATAGCCCTACTAGATCTTCCGTCACCCAGTCGCATGCCATTCTGTTCAATCCTACAGGTGGTGCGAGTGGAAGTGGTGGAATCCGTGCCTGGATTGATGCCGGGGTGCCGCCTGAGCAACTTGTTTTAGGGTTTCCTTTTACGGCTATGCATGGAAATTAGTGAATCCTAATCAGCATGGTCTTTTGGCACCTGCAGCTGGAATTGATGACTCTGTTGGTGACCCTAATGACGGCACGGTTGCATATAACAAGATCAAGGAGTTTATCAATGAAAAGGGGGCAAAGGTTATTTATATAATTCAACCTACGTCACCAACTACTGTTATTCAGGGACGACATGGATAGGTTATGACGATACTCAAGCCATCTCAACTAAGGTTTCTTATGCCAAGAACAATAGCTTGTTCGGGTATTTTGCTTGGCACGTCGCCCAGGATTACGAGTGGACTCTTTCCAAGCAAGGTACGATCTTACTATTATGCACTATCATACTATCTTAGCTAGCGTAAAACTCTGCTAAATTTTGCTGATTTCTACCTACTGCAGCTCTGCAAGCATGGAAAGCAGCGGCAACTGTAGCAGTTGTCTAGACCTGAGTAACGAGTGTGTCAGTGATGAAGTTCACAAAATACTCCCACGTCCTGCTTAGGCTAGGGTGTCCGGAGATGGAATCTATATAAACTTATCCCTCTAGCAAAGTTGTTTATGTCTAGCTTGAGAACCAGACAAGTAATAAATGTATGGTAAATGAAATCTGTTTTCAGCATTGTGTAACTCTGAGAACTGGACGAGTAATAAACATGTGATTAAATGAACTGTATTTATGTTCTCAACATTGATTTTATAGCTCTGAATTATATGTGCAGCCTGGTGATTACAGAGATGAACGTTAAAGCTAAAATTAGTGGTGAAATGGACGTAATTTTATAATACACAATGTTCCATGCCCAGATTCACGCGCACCATCAAACAGATCCACGCATAGTGAGTATACATTATAAGAACAACATTGCATCACGTATATGACGATTTGGTTTTGTCAGTGACAGGAGGGGCAAACCGTGAAGAGAACCCAACGGCACCACCATATTCATCATTATCACCATGGATGCCATCATCGAAATTAAGGGCGTAATCATATGAATCATACTGAAAATCCTTCCTCCTCTTGATCTTGTTGTTGAAGTAGGCACCTATCCTTCTTAGGAAGTTCTTCCACTTGGGTCCTGCTATCAACTCAGACACCTCCTTCAACTTCTTTAGTTGTTTCACCACCCATAGCTGTCTGTATTCCCTTGGTCCGGGCAATAGATATGATTGATCATCGCCATCGGTAAGGCCTCTTCGACCCCCACACCAAAAGCCCCGAAAGCAGCCACACCCACACCCCCTCCAACATTATCTCAGGCTCATCTCCATGCATCAGGAATCCAGTTTCTTGAGTTGCAGCCATCCAGGAGAGAAAATGAAGTGAGAGGGAGAATTTTCTGAGTTGATTGAATTTGATGGGCAAAGAAAAGAATTGTTGATAAATATGGAGAAGGAAAGAGGGACAAGGAAACATCGGAGAAAAGCAGAGTTTTCAAGTCCGAAAAACTACGCGGGAAGTTTGACGATTCTAAAGATAGATAATTAGTTGAGTTGTCTTGAAGTTTGACACTCAAGTTTACGAGTAGGAAAAGGGAAAAGCTATAGCCAATTTGGATATCAGGACTGCTACTGCAATAATATCTCCTCATAGGAAAGGAATGGAAACTTCCATTACGGCATTACCCATATAATAATCGATTGTTCTTTATTTAACCATTTCATTTAACACATTAAATCCCTTCATTCCGCTACCATTATTTTTCTAGTCAAATTTTGTAAACTTTGACCGTAAGTCTTTCTTTTTAATTCGAGAAAAAAAAAAGGGATCCGTGGACCTGAAGCACCCTACCAAACCCCAACTGCCGTACATCATGAAAATCAAACAGCTGAAGGGAAGTAGATTCAATAGAAAGCCCCAACAATTACAAGCCAATGGAGATTCACTGCATTTCAGAATTCGGAGTTCAAGCTATGTACTATATTTAATAATTTTCAATTCTATCGCAACAAGCAAAAATAGGAGAGCCAAGGGAAAAACAAAAAAGAATAAACTAATGCTCAGTTTTTTTCTTCTTTGCTGTATGGAGAAAGCGAAAGTGCGGTGGAGAAACTATGGAAACTTGCTAGTCACCAGAAAATCAGAGAGAATTCAGACATTTGTCCTGGTATTTGCAGAAGGTGTTTGTCCCTTAGGCGGAAGCTTAGTTGCCATGGCACGCAGCTCATTCGCAATCTCAGTGAAGGTCGGCCTCTCGGATGGCTCAGCTGACCAGCATCTCTCCATCAGGGATCTCCACTCTGGATCACAGTTCTCTGACACTGGTGGTCTCAAGGTGTTGCTCACGATTCCTCCTGATTTTTATCATGGAAAGATCAACACAACATTATCATCTGAGCCTGAGGAGCTCAAGAAACATGTTTGAGTAGCAGCAAACAGAAGCTAATGGAAGTCAACCCCCAAAATGCTCTTAAAAAGGCCTAATAGATAATCAGCAAGCACTGATTGATCATCAAAAGAGTTCTTGCCATAGGAAATAGATTTTCATGCACTACTGGTTCTTATACGGTCCTAATTTTAGTCATATGGTTATATCGAAGCTTTACCATCATTTGGAAATAGACTACTGATCCGTCAAAAAGGCAGGAGGGTCATAATAAAAAAGATAGAATAGAAGAATTACCGATAATTGCACCATAGTGCAAGTCAGCATACGGTTCTTCTCCTGTAAGAAGCTCCCACATGACAATGCCGAAAGAAAACACATCAACCTAGACACAGCATCAATGAAATTCAGCTTTGACTTTAGAGCGATGTTGATGAAGTTAAATCAGACTACAAATAAGGAAATAGATAAAAAAATAGAAAACCTTCTCAGAGACGAGACTACTGCTGCCGTTCAAAAGCTCGGGCGCCATCCAAGGAAGAGTTCCACGCACACCACCGGATATCAGTGTTTGACATTTCACTTTGGACAAACCCAAATCTCCAACCTGCCAACTCAAAAGGAGCAAAATTAACTTCACATTCCATAATCTTTTAAGCGACCATTAGAAAACTCCAGACCCTCTCCCCTCAACACCCCCTCTCCCCCAAAAAAAAGAAAAAGGGTGAGGAGAAATAACAGTGCGGGTAGAACACTTTGTTGCTTGAGAATGCTGGAAGCACTGAAACATTAAAAGAGATATATCACAAATGTAGGAGGGTTCCCCACTCCTGGCACATCCCAAACATATTTATAGGTTTTTGTTATGACTATCATCATAATAATGTGTTGCGATGAGGAACAGATATGTACAAAACCAACGTCTCTGGTAACATTGGGAGAAGAACAGTAAAATCAAAATACTAGAAAGAACAAAATTCAATCATACTAACAGTCTTAACAGAAAACCCTCTAAGAAAACGGACAAATTGACCAGAGTCAGTTTTCCAGTCATTTTTTGCCACTACAGCTCCCCTCTGACCGAAAACAAAAACATGTAAGAACGAGGCACATGCTAAAAAAATCTGGCCATTTTTCATACACCAAGATCAGATCCTTTTTAATAAGGACCTAGATTACACATTGGCATAGACAATTATCAATCAGCATTCCAAAATTCGGTTAGGCCATAGCTAGAAAATAAGGCAGTAGTGTAAGGTATCTGATGCTTTGATATTGAAACCTCAAGACTCAACAAAAAGGGGAAGAAAAAAGTGATTGTGTGTGTGTGTCTGTCTGTCTGTCTCTCCCCTCTCATTTGAAGCCTGCAGGGTGTTACATAAGACAATCACAGCCCCAAAAGGTGCACAAATAAGATTTATCCCTTTTTTAAATTAAGAACGACAACTCTCTACAATATTTTCTCTTGACCAAGCAATCAACCTATATACATGTACTGATTAACTAAACAGAGCTTCTGTGCACAGAGACAGCTGATATGAAGTGTTGACTCATCAACACACATTTCACTGTAGACTTGCACCATACATCCACCGTCCAAAATATGTCATACAAACTGTCCAAATCCATATCTAGAACCCGAAGTTGAGGGGGTCAGATGTAGATGTAGGAATCTTAACCTTATCTTAACCTTATCTTAAGTTACAGACTACAGAGATGCTGTCCCCAAATTTAATATCTTCTTACTCCCTAATACTCCACAATAATGTAGGGGGTAGTTTCATCAGGCATTTTGCAGCAATCGACTCCCAAAAAAGTGGACAAAGATTACAAACTATGGTTATTTGAAAGTGGGAAATATATTTTCAATTTTAAATCATAATATTTCCTCTTAAACGAGTTCTGATGTTTTCCTATGAGATTTGAGATTTAACACCATCCACTTTTCACAGAGCTCAAAAATCACTTTTCCACAAGCTTTTCCACCTTCAAAGCATAACAGGATAAAAGCAAACAAATACACCAAGTTGTCCTGTATTTCCACTGTTGTTGAGAAATAGCCAGCCACAATTTTAACACGATCCAAGCTCTGCTGATGCACAAAGGGTCCCAAAAACTTCAACTTGAAGTGCAAGGCAAAGGCACATGCATCAAGAGTATGAGAGCCATATTTTTACTTGAAATCTTAATAACTGATTTCTTAGTCTTAGTACTCCAATTTTTCTCGTAAACAATTATCATCATCATATTCTGTAGAAATTTTGACAAGTTAAAAAACAGATAAATAAGACAATAATGTTAATGAATTGCATTCTTACACTGGTTCCAAAATTCAATTGTTGATTGAATCTCAGTGTGATTTGTAAGATTCAATCAACAGCAACTTCAGTTTTAAGTTTTATTTGAAAATTTTCCATGCCATCATTAATAATGTTTGCTCAAATTCCATCAATTGCCTTAGATAAGTACTTAGAGTTACAATGCTGCTCTCTCCCCAAGGATATCGATGAGGTACAAATCCACAAGCCTTAAGCCAAGAGCTGCAGTTAAAGCCTCATGCATCAGCAAGACAGTTTTTAGCGCATTGTATAACACCTCAGCAAGCACAATTTTAAAACTATAATCAAATGTACAAGACGATGTTGGTGAACTCATTATACTCATTAAAAATTGTTCGCAGGAGTATTCAAAATGTGTTAATAGATTAGAGGTAGAGTCCCCAAGACCTATTGAGATTCCTAAATTAAATTAGCCAATATGTAGAGTTACTGGAATTAATAGGAAAACATACAGAGTAGAGATGTGATGGCTACGTGCTCCCACTAACTTGTCAAAATGTTACTGTATCTTCTGACCATCTTGTGTAGTTTAGAGCGCTTGTAAGCCATGATATCACAAATTTTGCATGCATCGATAATTGCACTTCAAAATCTAGAAAGCAATCCCAATGAAGTTGGCACTTGGCATGCACATTGAAATAGTCTAGGGACACATTTAAAATGACCTAAGGTGACTCAGAGCTAGAGTGATAGAGATCAGGACAAGGAAAAGGGAGAAAGAGAGGGAGGTTAGAGAGGGAGGTTAGAGAGGGAGAAGGGATTGAAAGGGAAAGCGGAAAATTTGAGGATAAGAGGAGAAATCAGTATCTCTGTGCTTAAATCAATATTCAATAATCAACGATAAACACGTGTAAAACCCTTACTTACAGGTATGAACATTTGTAATACTAATCCTTATAAAACTAGGGAAACTATAATATCCCTAATAAGAACATGAAACCCTAAAATAATATTTGAATCAAACTACAATACTATTCCAAATGAAATATTCCCATCAAATAAAATCTCTCAATTATTTTTGCCTAACTTTTTCCTATACTATGTCTATGTGGGCTCCAGAACAAGAGCTTTTGAGGCCCCAACATGTCAAATCATGGATATGTGCTCTCACCAAGCCTTCAAAATGATCTAGGGTATTAGGTACATTCTATAAGATTTGTAAGTTGTAATATACCATCATAATATCCATTTTCATGGCATTTTGGAATCACACATCAAATTAATAAGACATGCTGCTCAGGTCATTGAGGTCATTAAAATTGTGAGAGGGCATACAATTTCCCAAGATGTTTAAAGAGTTCGAATGATAGGTCCCTCTTCAGACCCATAAATAAAGGCTATAATCCACAAAATTTAGGATTTTTGAAACACGGCTTCAAATATTGTCGTCCATTGTATTATGCATTACTTAGCGGATATTGTCTCCACCTTAACGCCTGTTTTTGTCGCACTTAGGAATACAAAAATTGACAAGATGGCATCAACAAAGCTATCATGACGACTCATATTATCTGAGGTCCATACTCCATGCAGCTCAATTTGGGGCCTTCTTGAATCACGCTTTAGACATTTATAAGATAGTACAAGGCTTGATTAAGATAGTGCTAATGAAGCCACAAGGCTCGATGAAATGGTTTTAAAAGGAATCCTTAGAACATATCTTGAGCTTCCAAAGGCATTTCAATCAAGCCTCTAGGACCAACTGATCCAGTCTACTGTACACAATTTTGGGGCATTCTTATAAATTGTCCAAAAAGTTGTGACAAGGTAACTATGAGTTTTGGCCCGATTCAATTGTCTGAACGATATTTTTAAAAAAATTAACTGGAAGATGGAAAGAGTAGTATCGCAAAGTAGGTATGTATTAACATTTTACACGCAAGTGTATAGGTATTACGTAGGCACACAACATAAAAGTAGAAGAAAGGAAGAAAACAATATTGATCTATGAAGGTACAAAGATCAAGTGAAAATTTTACATAAAGCAACAGAGAAAGCATATCTATAATCACCATGCATCAGTAAATCTCAAAATTCTCCGAGGGGCTGAATACCCAATCATTTAGTCTTCTAGACCAATTGCTAATATCAAAGTTTGCAAAACAAACTAGATCAGGCAAAAGGATGAATGAAAAATAAGTATCAGAGAAAATCTGCATTACCAATTGAATTAGACAAGAAACAAGGTAGGAAAATGGAGAAAGGATAAGAAGGCAGTGTGAGACATAGTTTCTGACATGAAGGTGTGTGTGTGTGTGTGTGTGTGTGTGTGGGTGGGTGGGTGGGTGGGTGAGAGAGAGAGAGAGAGAGAAGCTTAGGGATTTTTAAATCACTTAGAGCTAGGTTTTAAGTTATGATATTTTGGCAGGGTCAGACTCCTAACATGTAATACTGGGTGTTGCTCATTTGAACAAGAAAGTGGACAAACTTGTCTGGACTGATGGACTTTGTTCCAATCTGAACAAGTATTTTGTTCAGATTTTTAAATCACTCGAACCATGTTCTTTCCCCTCCATGCAAGAATAACTTCAGTAATCAGGTCAGAAATAACCCCCCCAAAAAAAAAAATGTTTGCACAAGAGAAAGAAGAGAGGGAGTTCAATTGAGGGTAAAATACATGAAAACAGACCTTGGGCCTGTTCGTTTTAGTGTTTATAATTAGCGGTTAGAGGTCAGTTGTTATGATTGGTAGTTAGCATTATCAATGGTACCAATACTTACAATGACCGGTTAGCGATCATCAGCGTTTACCAACAATTATGCTTAGAGGTTAGCAACTATCAGTGTTTATTAGTGGTTAGCGGTTATAACAACGATTGTTGTCATAAACGCTTAAACGAATATGCCCTTAGATGGTCAAGAGAAGAAATGCTCACACCTTAATGATAAAATCGGATAGGATTACTATTGTTGGCACGAGAAGAATAAAGGGTGCAGAGAAAAGAATATATGCTAAGCATAATAATATAGCGTTGGCTATCATGCACAACTTGGTTCATCTTGGTCTAGCTCAATTAATGAAGATGAGGAGTGCAAGAATGAAAGCTAAGATTAAAAATATAGGATGTATTCTAGTATTTGGAAATATGTGGTAATTTAACACTCTTATAATTTTAGTAGGTTATTTTACAGCATATTTTAGAATAGTCCAGCTATAAAGTTATTTAGGAGTATTTTATGTGGTTTAGGATATCACGTGCGGAAGGAATTTGTTTATTTTGTACTTTCTCGTTAAGTTGCTAGGGTTATTTTGTATAAATAATGGGTTGCAAAGTTCTATATGAATCATCAAATGACAATTGAATTGAATGAAAATCGAATTAAGCACATGGATGCTAATTCCTCCCTCTCTTCCCCTCTCAATTTCTCCTCTCTCACTCCTCCTCTTCCTGATCTCTGTCCGCAACTTTCCAAGGAAATTGTCCATGACAGCAAGCAACGACTATCTACAATTCATGCACTCAACCCAATCTGGGAAGTATCTCTGTTCATAGTCCCCCTTTTCTTGAAGCTCGTCTAAGGCCTCGTAATTCTATACCCCCCCCAAAAAAAATTGCTTGTTTTGGTTTCTGCTCAAAATGTTTTAAAAATTGATCCTAAGAGCATCTCCAGTAGGTGAGCCTATTTTAGGCTCATTTCATGGGGGCCTACAGTGACACATCACAGGTCTGCTTTTTCTCTCTCCTAAATCCTTACCTCCAAATGCAAGGCTCACCAACAAGACTCATTCATTTAAATAATTTCAATAAAGCCTACTCATCAACATATTTAATTATTTTACCTCTTATAATTTACATTAATATTTATTTTTATAATATATAAAAAAATTATGCAATACACTATATAGATTGAAATTAATTATTTTCAATTGTGATTTTTTAAAACAAATAATACAATAATATTATAAATTTTATAACCTCAAAAAAATTATAAATTTTATTACATTAAAAAGAAAATTTCCCCAGCACGAGAGGCCTCCAATGTTGCCAGGTACAAAAAAGAAAATTTATTAAATTTATTTTCCCAGCTCAGAAGTTCAAATTAATGTGATTTTTCTTTTTCTTTGTAAAAAGCAATGTGTGTCTCATATTAAAAGTAGGTGAGTGGCCTCAATGTTGCTTTTTCATGCCATGTGTCACGCGGGCTTCTTCAAGGGAGAGGCCCCCAGGTACGTCCATCTTCTTCACTCGCCCACTGTGCTGTGCAACAGTTGAACAGTGTTTGCCAACTTAGCAAAATGTGTCCCGCGCTGTGCGCTGTGGATGCTCTAAGGTCATTTGTATCCCCTTTCAAAATGTTTTCCAATCCTTAAAAATGGCCTCTACAATTAGTCATTTCTCCAAACCTGCTTTAGCAAAGTTCACACTGCACAGACATTGGTTGTTGACTGTTCTTCTGCTATTGAGGGGTCAAACTGATACATGTCAGCCATTCAAGGGTAAAGTTGCATTACATCTAATGTGCCTCTACCAAGGCCTTTACAAAGAATTTGGAGCGATGTAATGGTGTATAGCTAATGCTGTGTAGAAAAATTTGATTCATTTGAAAAATTGAAGTGCATGTAATTGCTCTCTTGTCCCTAGTTTTCACTATTCCCTTCCCATTCCCCTCTTTGCTCTTCCAAGCTGTGTTTCCTTTGTTCCATTCTCCTGATCCTCATACCTTCCCTTTTTATCCCTAACTCACCTCCTCTTCCGGCCACCCCCTATAATTTTGATATCAGAGAGTGGGTGTGTGTAGGTGGGTGGGTGGGTGTGTGTGGGAGCGCAAACACGAAACCAATCAACTTGGGTTCTCAGAATTTCAGATAAAAATAAAAGACAGTATCTAGACGTCTACAACTGAGGACAATGCTACAAGCAAGAGCATGTTTAGCATAAACAACTTCTCAAAAATGTGCTACATAGCGAGCAACTTACCTTACATATGGGTCGATGTGGATCTCGAAGATTGACGAGTAAGTTGTCACTCTTAAGGTCAAAGTGCACTATATTTTTGAGTGCAGGTATTCCATCCCAAAGGCCACATCCATGGCAATTAACAAACGTTTTCTCTTATCAAGGTTCCTGATATGAAAAGAGTGTCAATACATTTTAAAATTCTACACGTACTACCCAACATGGCAGTAGAAGAAACAATCCAAATCCAATTTAGGAGAGCGTGGGGGCATCTCATGTACTTGAACAACATATACCGGTTTAAATAGCAATGAATTGATGATACCTTTCATTCTTCTGCAAGGCAGTTCTAAGAGAACCATTGACCATGTACTCAGTAACTGTAGCCACAGAACCACCAGGTCCATCAAGCACAACACCATAGAAGGCTACCACATTAGGATGGTGCAAGTCAGCTAGTTTAATGGCTTCATTCCAGAAGTCATCTCTCTAGTTAAGGCAATGAAAGACAGGAATAAGAACCAAGCACAAGGAGATTTTGATGCCCAATGAAATTAAAAAAGGACAGTGACAAACCATGCGTTCCTGCTCTGAAGGCTTCCCAGCAAAACACCTGTCATTGATTCGTTTAATAGCAACATCGGTTCCCCTCCATTTTCCATGGTAAACAGTACCAAAGGTACCAGAACCTAATTCCCGCAGCTCTTCTAGATCACTGTTCTTGATAATCTATCATACACAGTTCTCACAGCTAAGACAAGTTGTCCCACAAAGTATTATGACAGCATCAACATAAAACAGACAAAACACTTAACCTGCAAGCGCCCAATGCCATCTGACAGAGGAAAACCAAAGTTTGCCTTCTCTGGTTTAATATTCATGGCCTGCCAAATGAAGAGGGATGGAACAGGAATCCATAAGGGCAATAATTCAGGAATAATGGAAATTATTTTTCTCAGGTTATCGTCCATCTAAGAAGGTAGTTAACAGATGAATAGGCAGACTATATAATCTATAACACAGAAACAAAGTTGAGAGAAACAGAAAGATTCCACATATTGATATTCATCACCTCCAACTTAGCATGTAGAACAGCACCACTATTTTGTCCTTCCATCTCACTGGTGGCCTCAGAAACAGACACAGTTGTCTCAAGTGACGACAATTCAGGATTAGAAGGAGAAGAGTGTAGAACAGAAGCAGCAACCCCTTCAGCTGTCGCTTGAAGCTGCTGCTTGGCTTGTTCCTCAGCCAAAACTTTGATGCAAAAAAGGAAAGGTTAAATAAATGAATAAACGATCCCCCACTCCCCCTTCCCCAATCACACACACCTCCAACCCACAAAAATAAATAAATAAAAGGGTTCTGACCTATACCAGTATGACTTGGCTCTGTGGTTGGCCGAACTCCATCCAGAAAGTGCATATCTGCATTGGATTCTCCACCATGGCCTGAAGGACTATCGGAATATATTTCCCTCACGCCACAAGCATCACGTTTCATTGTGATTTTACTAGGCTTAGGAGGAGGAAAGTGGGCATCATGCCGCATATTCCAGGGATCTTGGTTACTGAAGAGTGAATTTGGAGAATCATTCATGAGTGCAGCCCAAGCATTAGGCGAAATCGATGATTGAACACTGTTGTTTGAATTGATGGTCTCACAACCACTAGGAGATACTGCCTGAAATTTGGCAGCATCATCCCGTAAATCATTACTTGGTGAGCTTCTATCTGCAACATAGACTGGATCACCAGAAGGGTACAAGGGGCTTCCATCAAAATGTTGCATACCAATTTTTGCCTGAGGATTTAATATTATATTGCCTAAAACAGGGGCTTGAACAACTTCAATCATTTCAGTCGGCCGGACATTATGCTGGTAAGCAACTTCTGCAACCGAGCATGGCAGCATTTCACTTGGCTTTGCCAGGCTGGTCTCCGGAGCGGGTGCAGTTCTATTAAAGGCAATATTTGGATGTGTCTCATTTCCCAAATTTTGGGGTACCATTTGCTCAAAAACATCATCTTTTTTATGTTGATCGACGGGTGACATAACGTGCTCATTGATAGGAAGAATATCGGCAGGCTTCATTTGGAAATTATCCATCCTGAAATCCACTGGTCCTACTTGTTCATGCGAGATAGCATGTCTACCCTCATCCTCCCTAAAAGCAACCCCAGTAATCTTTCCAGGGTATTCTTTTGAAGTTCCAGGAACAAACTGTTCAGAAATTTGGTAAGATAGACCACCAACAGAAGCACGGTCACTATTAATAGGTTTGCTCAACAAAACATCTTGCTTTGCCTGGGAGGACGGAGCTAAGTGCTGCTGCATAGCATCTTCTGGGGAAGATACAGGAGCATTTCCCCTAACTGCACCATAATGAGCCTGAACATCCCCTGCTAATCCCATCACCCCCTGATTCTGTGGAGTCATAGCATGGATTCTGGTAATATCATCCAAGCGAAGACTATGATAAATAGGATTTGTTTCAGAGACAGGGGTCGAGTGACTATCTTTCTGATCCTGAACAACAGTGTCAGAATGTGCATGTGGCAGAGCTTTCTGGCACATATAGCAGTCCGCCGTCCTAGGGATTACCTGTTGATGTGGCATCCATCCTTCAGAAAAGGCTGCATGATCTTGTGGTGTCACCTGGTGCCATCCATAGCCTCCACTCACCTGAGCTGGGTACGCATTGCTGTAGCTCTGGTCAGCTGGAACAGCAACAACTCTTGGCGGTTGAACCAACGGTTGAACAATATTAGGGTTCATGCTCAAATGGGAGGATGGAGGAGCCATTGTCATCTGTACAGCGGGTACAAACTGTGGGGTCAATACCGTTGGCGCATTTTCATGGAACTGTTGTTGAATGAGAATGGGTCTTGGAGCTCCCAACACTTGAGGATTTGTGTAAACCACCTGGGGAGGAAGCTTTTGATAATCGACACGGCTAAAAGCATCTTGGTGACCCATATACGGGGAGGGCGGTGGAAGATTTACACCTCTTTGCTGCATATCATATCCTAAAGTCTGCGGCTGTACTGGTACTTGAACAGGAAGTGCTCTCTCTACCTCAATCTCTGGCTGTGAAGATGCCGTGTGGATGGAAGTAGCTGTGGGGACAAGCAAGGGAGGAGCAGAAGTGTCTGATTTTGGGGCATTATCAGTAGAGGCAGCAGAATCACTTCTTGGGGAAAACAGGCTGTTTGGTGGCAATCCAGTAACATCTTGACCAACAACTGCATCAAGGACCTCATTTCCGCTCACATCAGAATTCTGAGTTGAAGCTACACTCGCTATACTTTCCTTCCTAGTGATACCACCACCTACACCCTCCGCGATCCCATTCACAGCATCAACATATCTCTGGCCAGTATCCTGTAAATCCCCCATTTGCACCAATCCAGAGGGATCAAGCTCTGAAACAGAAAACAGAAACACCCTAAGCTTAGCAGAACCATCAGCAGACCTCTCCAGTAACTTCTCATACTCCTCCATCATATTATCAAGGTCATCAAGGCATGAAACTGACACAAGAGCATCAAGATCCTCGTCAGGGAGCTGATATTTTATGACCACAGGCTGCCCATATGTATCCACCATCTTCTGCACCAACTCCCCAAATGTCACGTCTCTTTTAACGCTTATAATACGAGTTTGGCCGCCCACATATCTAAGCATCCCATCACTGGGCCGAGGGAGTATCTTGCCTCCAAAACTACACAAGAACTTAACTTTCTTGCCAGACACCGAATCGGTTCCGTCCTCGCTGGCTTGGTCGGAGGCGGGGCCCGTACTATTTCCACTCACACGGGATACCAACTTAGGGCTGTAAGCATACCCAGATGAATTGATGCTACTGGTGGGAGGGGGCAAAACAGGAGCAGGCATCCTCGAAGTCCAGCCAGGAGGCTGACCTGAATTGGAATTTCCAAATGCGAGACTTGAGAAGCCAGAGGCGTCAGGGTAATAGACGGACATGGAGGGAGGGCTGCTGCCATCGCCCCGAAGTGGGACCGGATTTGAGTAAAACCCATCAGGGGTCCGGGTTGACGCGGTGCTAGGCGGGGTAATGCGGGCCTCCTCAGCACCGTTGCGAGCTGTATTAATTGGTCTTAGATCTACGGGTGCTGAGTTCTGATCGAATGTCATCTCTATTCTAACTTAGATTCAGAGGAAACCAATGAGGATTTTGACCGCCTAGGGTTTCAATTTCTGGGTTTTTTCAAATCCCAAAATCTAACTCAAATAAAATCAAGAAAAACCCATTTAAAAGAGCGTCTAAAATCCAGCTAATTACTGAATCTGAAGTCTGATAATGTGAAGTCTGATAAAATGATGGCAGAGAGAGAGCAGAGATTACCGAATTAGAGATGAGGATGTGGAGAGGGGAGAAGAGAGAATTTGTGTGAGGAAACGGTAGTTTAATGAAGCATCAGCGGCGACCTCCTTGACTGTGTATCTCTTGCCTCTTCCTCCGTCTCCGTCCCTCCCACCCTCCCCCTCCGCCCTCTGATAGTCCTTCCCTCTGCTCTCGTTTCTGAGAGTTGGAAGATTTCTTTCTGGAATGGGATATTGTTTCTAGGGTAAATTCACTACTGCTATGATTTTATTTCTATGGGAGTATATAATTAATAATATTATTAGAAGAGGAAAACGCCAGGTTCTTGAGAGCTGAAATAGAAAACCCAGGGAAGGAGAGAAGGGGAAGAGAGAGAGAGATGGAAGAAAGCGAAGAAAGGCACGTGGATAGTCTCATGCAACCTCACCATACCATACCTTACCACACTCTATGTGATTGTGTACTGCTGCTGCTACCTGATGTGTAGGTGGAGCCAAAGATGGGGATTTTATTTGATAAGGACTTCCTTTCCTTTGGATTTTAATATTTTGTAGGCCCATCCACTTTTTCCTATTTTGGTCAATTTTATTTTTTCCACTCCTAATCATCTTTAAATTATGCTTCCATCTCATCATCACTAAAATATCAACCCACCATCATTTTATTTTTCCAATGCATGTCACCCAAAAAAAAAAATCATCCAATATAAGGTATACCTATTTATAAATTTATTTACTTAATTTTAGATCGTTTCACTTTAAATTAAAATTAAAAAATTCAACAAATGTATCAAAATAAATTTATATACAATTGAAATTAGTTATACAGTCTAAATTTATCCATCTAATTAAGTCAAGAACTTGATCACATTTAATAGTCAGCTTGATAAACAACTTATAACACAATTTAGATCGAGCTATATTTAAACGAGGATTAAACTAAAATTAGCTTTTTAATCGACCTAAACGTTAACTTCTTTTTTCATTTTCAAATCATTCAACTTAATTATTTAAGGTTAGGTTGGCAATAGAAAAATAATGTTGATTTTAGAAGATTTTTAAAGAAACTTAGATTTCCAACTTAAGCTTTTAAATTATTTAATGCTAAATGGCAAACTATTTGTGTGTTTTAGTTAAATAAGGTTTGTGTCATATTGTTTTCATATTCTCCACATAATTTTATGTCTAGTTGTTATCTTATTGTCAAGTTTTTATGGTAGGTTTTGCCAATAGTTTTTTTTTTAGAAAAACAGGTGTGATGATGTGGATCATGATTCTCAAGGATTTACTACTCCATTCGCAAGGCATGGCTGGATTGTTGAACTCCACGTGTCAGCGGTAGATCCTGCAAAAAGGCAAGCCCTTGGGGGTAAATAACAGGAAACACCCCTCCGACGCTTAAGTTAGTAAGTCGAATTAGATGAGCGAATCGAGGAAGCACGCTAAGGGGAATTTATTGGGATGGGGATTTGCTTACCGAGATTGATAAAGCTTTTAGATAATTCTAGGATTTTTCAATAGAGGAAAGTATTGAGATTTGTGTTGTGAACTTATGATGTGGTTGATGAGTATTTATAGAGAAATTTAATGGGGGTAAAATAGTAATTTACCGTAATTGAGGTGGAAACTCTAACCCTAGTGGGGTTTGGGCCTTACTCGGGTTCGTTGAAAGTGAACTTTGGGCTAATACCTTAATTGTTTGATTGATTAGACACAATTGACTAATGACGTAGCAAGTAAGTTGGAACTGTAGTGGAAATATCCGGATCACCAACTGTAATCACAATCTTGTTATATATTTTATATTATACTTAATAATTAATTTATCTAGAACATAGGTTGAAAAGAGTATAACTGGTAACAAGTTTCCTCAAAATAAGACATTAAGTTGATAAAAATTTTAAAGAGAAGAACCTTATGTACAACCTAATAACTACGTATCAAATCATATAATCTCAAAAATAGGACATCATTGAACATAACCTTTTAGATCTATTTTACAAATCTTACTCTATCAAAAACCAAAAAACATAAAAAAAAAGGGGAAATTGAGAAATATTTCAGTGTGGACTCAAGTAGATAGACTAATCTTCTATCCCAAAAAAAAAAAAAAAAAGAGAAAAGTATGTAGAGTAATTTGGTGGATATAATCCTATAGGCTATAGATAAGCTAGGTCTAATTCTTGAGTTGAACAGGTAGAGAAAGAAAAGTAGGAAGGAAGGAAGAGAAGAGAGACAATAATTCAGGTAACTATGATGTTGACAATACCATCATTATGGATACATTAGATAATATTAAAATGTCTGCTGCTATAAATACCCAACCCTTACTTTCTCTCTCTTCAAATATATATATATATACATAAATTGAAGAGGCCCCCACAGGTAATTGGGATAAATATAAATATAAATATAGTACGTGCGCTGCCTGCGTCTATAATCAATATCTGCCTCTTTCTTTGCATTCATGAAATCTCCTTTTCCTTCATATACAATGCTCACTACGCCCACCACCACCATCTACCCGCTAATTATCTTTATGTCTCCTTAACAGCTTCAATTTTGATGAGGTGAGCTAGCAAAGAGCAAAGAAGAGCGACACGGCCAACCTTTTTCAGACAAAGAAATGAAACCAGCTTTTGCCTTTTAGGCTCATATATATATTAGTTTTTACATGATTAGGCTTCCGTCACCTACTCAACTCCCAACTCTGCCTCTTAATCTTTCTACTTTTCACCTACAATTGCATGTATTACCATATGGATTACAAGTAGTTTGAATAACATTGTCTTACAAATAACCTACAACATTATATATAACATAATTTGGTCAAATAATAAAAATACTTGTCTATCACATCACATTTTTCTTTCCCATACTGCACCACCATATAAACATTATATAGATGTATAATTTCCCATTACTCAGGTTTACAAGTAAAAATAAACTTTATTTTATAAAGAAAAGGTAAAATTAAACTTTACGAGACTTGTCAATCGTATACGAAGTGCCAATCAAAAACTAAGGATTCAAATGTGTGTGTGTGTTTTCTTTTATAAAGGAGTAAGCGATAAGACATACAAAAAAATAAAATAATTAGACAACTTCTTCTAATAAAGGTTATGCCTAAATTGTCATCAACCAAAATATCAATTGGGAGGGGGACAGACAACATATCTAAACAATTGAAATATCAACAGTATAATTTACTTCTCTAAAAATGTGTGTTACCCTATAATAAGTAAACTTGCTCAAAAAACAGATATCGATGTTCTTGATAGTGAAATAAACTCGTCATGCATTCCTTGAGCTGAGGTGGGCCAGGAGACGCAAGTGATTCAAGTTTGTAGAAGAAAGCGATGGGTGGGGTTAATATCATATGAGAGTGGTTGGGTTAGGATGCCGAAAATTATGCATCATGAATAAAAATAAAGCTCCATGTTAAATCTTAATCAACTCCAAAAGTGGTAGGGCACTCCCTAGCTAGGCCCCTCTTTTGTTTTACAACCGAAATGTTAACTAACTTTTGTGCTGAACCAACCGAAGTCGCCGCGTTATCCTAACCGTCGGGGTTTTTTTTTTTTTTTTAATTTATTGAAAAATAGAAATGATTAATTTTCCATTAAACGGGCCACCGACTCCTGGGATTCAAGAGATGAAACATCTCAATTAATTAATCTCTGAATTCTCTCCACCTTCCTTCCACCAATTAGCAGTTGCCACATTATTCATCTCCAAATTTATGCATAAGATTTTCATTTTCATTTTCATTTTCATTTTCATTTCCATGTTTCTTAATTACTAAATAACAATCTGAACGCAATCTCCTCAAAATCTTAACAACTTTGATGCCTAATTTGTCCTCCTCCTCCTCCTCCTTAGATTGCTTCTTTCTTGTGCTTGTGCTTCACCCTACCTACACCCTTGTCTTATATTTCTAATTCCTTCCTAATTTATTTTATCCATCTCAAATATTTATTTATTCTGAAAAATATTTTTTCATATTATTTTTCTACTCCCCCTTGCACTGCTATTTAAAAGGGAATCACTGTCTATCACAAAAACCCAAGTCAATAAAAAATTATATTCATACACCGATAAAAAGTACATTAAAAAATATAACAACCGATTGCAATTGACTCATTTTTAGATTATATTCTTAAAATTTCATATTGATACTTTTCATTTAATTACACCATATTATATTAATATGTATTTGACGTCCATTTTATTAATTTGTATAACTTTTATAAATTTCTAAAAACTTGGATTTAAATCATATCAGCAACCTACTACCCCCAAATGAAAATATTACCAATCAAGAGGCTATCGAGATTTGTCTTGATTGAGTAAAATACTCATGTAATAATGTGCATGCACGTTGTCGGCCTCGAGATAACAATTGAGGGCAGTGTTGTAGAGTGAAGTTGATTAATTAGGATTGGAGCTTAGCTAAACGGGCCCAACCACAATCGGGCCTTGAGGTCGGATGGATGGATGGATGGAGGGGGACCCAAAACACAGTTTTCTTCTTACATTTCTCATCTCTCCTTGCAAATATATATATATATATATATATATATATATATATATATATATATATATATATATATATATATATATATATATATATATATATTGTTTTCATTCACTTGATATCTCAATCTCAATGAATACTATCACTTACCTATTTCATACTTGGCCTTCTAGTTTTTCTCCTTTTTTTCAATTTCTTTCCCATTTATAAATAACCATTTTCAATTTATAAGGATGATTTTCATTTCCATAAAAAAATAAAAATAATTTTTTATTTTTAAAATTTGATACTAATAAGTTCAACTATTTATATCATGTCAGTAATAACCTTAATTTTTATCAGTTTTCTCATAAAATTAATTTAGTAATACCGACAAAATAAATCGAACACCAGCTAGGAGTCAATACTTCATCAAACCACTAAAAAGGAATATCATAAATACTTCACTTCAAAAAAAAACATAAACATAGTTAAAGTGAAAAGATTCAAAAAAAAAAAAAAAAACGTACATGAACATTAATTATGTACAGTATGCATCTCTTAATGAACATAAAATGACACTCCTAATATGTCTAAACTCTTAATCAATCAATAATTTTCCCTACAAATACATTTCACCAAAAAAAAATGAATATCAAACAAATCGTTCGCACAATTAATCCCAATGGCAATTAATTAGAAAAAGAAAATACACACTAACTATAGGCAGTGATCTCCATAGGAGAAGAGGGCGAATGGGAAGGGGAAGCAGGCCGCGGGACGGCGACTTGGCGATGATGAGGCGTGGGTGAGGGGGCAACCGAGCGATGAAGTTGCGCAAAGGGAATTGGTCGTCGTCGTTGTCGTGGTTGAAGTTGAGGGAATAGCTGAGAGGATCGTAGCGGAAATCGGTGGAGTGGGATTTGCGGTGGGGGTGAGGTTGGTTGTGGGCGCCCATGCGGCTCATGAGGTGGCAGCACTTGGACCTGCGGCTTCTGACTCCTACGGAGGATGACCTTCTCAACATGAGCGGGGTGCTGCTATTATGGCGATTATCGCGGGGCTGGGTGATGGTGGATTCCTCCAACAGCAGGGGAGGAGGAGGAAGGCGGTGGTTGATGTTATGAATGGGGGCAGAAGCAGAAGCTGATTGCTTGAAGCAGCCGACGCACATTGACTTAATCTTGTGCTTGAGGGAAGAGTTAGACTCAATCCTATCTTCCATTTCAGAGAACAGAGGATGAAAGAACCAACAACCAAGAACCAAGAATCAAGAATGAGAGATGGGCGGTGGACGTATTGATCTGATGAGGCTACGAGAGAGAGACAGAGAGAGAGAGAGAGCAAGTCAAAGGGGGATTATTGGACGAGGACAGACAGACGACTCAGGAGATGCTATTTCTCTTACTCTTTCTACGGATAATCTCCATCTTATATTTGTTTCACGTCCCCGGCTTTAGCGCGCACCACACTTTCTCCGCCTCCTCATTCATTCTATCTCTGTCTCATCCCTCTCAAGGATATCTTAATTTCCTCCCTGTGCTTGCCATTGGCCACACCATTTTCACTTGAATATAATTCATTCCGTATCAAATTTATTAAATATAATTATAGGGCAAAAAAAAAAAAAAAAACCACTACTAGAATGTTGCTTATTTACGACAAGTCGTTTATGATGGAGTGTAAATAACAAGTACAAGATGAAGTTATTTTTGGGGAATGTTTTTGTATGTCCTTTTTAAAACTCACTCTTTGAAGTATTTTAATTTAATAAATTAATGGTTATTTATGTGTAAAAAAAGACTACATAAGCAGCAAAATTGTTGTTACAGGTGTTTTGATTTCAATCACAAGCACAAGGTAGCATTCAGGCACTGCCTGCCTTTATTTGAGTTAGACCTCCCACTGAAAAGTATGCAAGACATTATCGTGCTAACCATGTGAAGAACCGACATGTAACCCAACTTCACCATATTCCTCTCATCATGCAAAATCAGGATACCCAGTGATTTTATTCTCATTGTTATGTATTATTATGGGATGACTCCATCATTGATGTGACCTAACTATTTACTAATTTAATGGAAAAATGGACATGATGGGCTTCAAATTTAATGTCAAACAAACTACATCCAATTTAACATATTTTATTTAATAAATCTTCTTTATACTTGAACCGTAAATGTTGCCGTTGATAAATGTCCCTTTTAAGATTGCATTGGAGATTTAAACTTGATTGAAGTTCAAAATTAATAGAACAAGAACGTCGTATGTGGCCATAACGAGAAGAACCGGTACACAAGTAGACAATAAAACTACAACATCTTTATTAGAGAATGAATGGTATAGACAAATGATAAAGTATTGATATGAAAAGCAAATATTAAGACACAAGTATAGGCTGCGGATGAGGTTGGTCAGCAAACTTTATAAGTTAATCATACATAATATAAATCATAAGGTACCATAAATAAATTGAGTAATAAAAATCAAAAAGTAATTGAAGCGGAGGTGGTTTCTATGAAGTTTCCGTCCTGCTTTCGTCTCTCTTTCCTCTTTCCGTTATTGAATTGAATTCCAAGCCCCGCCCCCTGTCCAGATATATATGTGTGTATGTATGTGAACCAATCAAGATCCAACTACAATTGATCTTAATTACCACGGTATCAGTATTAGCATCATCACAATGGCAGGGATGCTTCCAGGTGTTGAAACAGCCAGGAAGAGACGAATTCACCACACCAGCTATCCAACTCTGATTTCCTCTTCTTCTCATTCTCAGTATTTCCGCCACTCTTCTCTCTCTCCCTTCTCCGGATCCATCACCTCCTCTTCCCTAGTATGACCCCTTCTTCACTCTCTCTTTCTTCTTAATTATACTGCTGCAAAAAGCGTTATCAGTTCATCTTATTCATTCATTATCTCTTCGTACTCTCAGGAACAGGATCAACTCGACGACAAGCTTGGACAGATGGCCAGGGAAGCCAAAGAAAGGCTTCATCAGAGGCTCAGACCTCACACTAAATCACCCTTTACAAGGTACTTTACATTAAGCAAATCAACAAAAAGAAAATCTTAACAAAATTTCATCTTTCTTAAGTTGGTCCGCAAATAATTGGTTATAGTTTTTGTGTGAATTGAAAAACGATCAGGAACAACAGCGATGTGAGAAGATCAGAAAAGAAAGGAGGGAGAGAGTTGAGAACGCAGGTGTACGGAGCATCAGATTTGAAGAAGAAGGAATTGGAGAGAGAAGAGGAGCGTGTATCATGTCCAGTGTGTCTGGAGGAGTACAGGGTGGGAGAGAATGTGGTGAAATTACCCTGTGCTCATACCTTCCACTCCAGGTGTATGCTGCCTTGGCTTCCTACTCATCCCCTTTGTCCTTGTTGTAGAATCTCCATTCTTCCTTAATCCAATCACCTTACCATACCCAGATGAATTTTATTCTCTGTCTATGTGTGTGTGTGGAGAGAGATAGAGAGATTTTGCTCGACTGTAAATAATTACGACTCCAACTTCTACTCAGCTATTCGTGTTGTTGTTTGCTTTTCTCATTCTCTGTCTATCGCAATGTATCTGTCTAGTATTCAATTGCTTGGAGTTACTTTTACAATGTTCAAATTGTTCTTATTAGTTACTTTTACAAACATAGAAACAGTACTGGAAATGTGCTAAAAATACTAGACAATATTAGCTGTTTTATAAGAATTTAGTGGGTGGATCAGAGATGAATATTTGACTTAATATTTATAAGAATTTAGTGGGGGTGGGTCGGAGATAAATATTTGACTTAATATTTTCATAGGTTATGTTCAATTAATAATCCGTAAAAAAAGAACATGGAAATGTTTGCATTATTGTTTAAATTGAAATATGGTACTGTAGAAATTAAAGAGACTGGGATTGGAGGAAAAGAAAGACATTAAAAAAATTTGTAAAGCATTTATTAAAGCAATATACTTGATTGTATTGGTAGGAAAATTCTTAGAAATTAAAGATTGACCAAGTATTTAAAAATGTAGGGTTACTTTTTAGTGGAAGGAAAGCATGGGAGCTACATTGTCCAATTTGTTTAGATTTGAAAATGGCACATAAAAGACCAAGAAAAACATGATTTAGTTACTCTGAGCTCTATTTTTTTTTTTTTTAAAAAAATAATTTGTTTTTCAATTTGGGTAAACGGGCCTCCTCCGTTTCAGGATCCCAGCACATGAGTGAAAGCTGGGCTACATACATCATCTTCAACCGGGCCCAAGGCCCATTTCTGGCCCTCACCTTTCCAATCTACAAGGAGGGATAGATCTTAGCATTTATTGAGCGAATTTATTTAGGAATGATAGTACAACCTAAGATGTTATCTCCGAATCCGGCGTTTCTTTTAATTACGACGTTAAAATCTTTTATTTATAAATATAGTGGTATTCGTATGAGTGAAGAGAATACGAGTAGAAGAAGGCTAGAAATGGGTAATGAAGTGAGAGTAGTAGTTGAAAACACACAAGTATATAAATCAAAGAAGAGAGATGAGGTGGTGGAAGGAAGGAAGGAAGGAGCAAGAGAATTGTGCAGTTTAGTTTGCTTGGAAGAGCTAATGATAAATTCCATTCCATATCAATGCCTGGTGCCCATTTTCTCTTAATATGATGCTACTACTAAAAAATCTTAAATTTACCGTTTGTTATTTTAGATGTATATTTGTTAAAATTTTGAATCCATCGTGTGATTTTCAATTAATAAATTAAAAGAAAATGTAGCAAGTTGTTCTAGATCAGCTATAACTATTAAAGGAAATATATTCGGTGAATTTACTTGGCTATTAATTAAATTAGTTAATTAACATAAATTGGGCATGATAGAGATTTTTTTAAATTGATAATTAAAGGTACTTAGATCCAAGAAATGGCAACAAAACAATAATAGAAGGCACAGAGTGT
This sequence comes from Talinum fruticosum, assembly GCA_021018815.1. Taxonomy (NCBI): domain Eukaryota; kingdom Viridiplantae; phylum Streptophyta; class Magnoliopsida; order Caryophyllales; family Talinaceae; genus Talinum; species Talinum fruticosum. Next base: position 2,496,542 of record JAITYX010000036.1, on the reverse strand, counting down.
AAAATAGGCTTGTGGGGGCTCGTGTCCGTCGGGGCCCAACTTCTTGTTGAGTTGGCAACGACGTCGTATTTTCCTTTTCTTTTTTTATACAACAAGGGAAGCTTCAGAGCTGAGAGATTGAGAATGGAGCTTGGCCAACGTCCCAACGGCTAGTTGAATTTTCGGTATTGGTATAGCCGTTGTGTTGCCGATGAAATTTAAAAATCATTCACGAACCTCCTCCTTCTCAAAACCCAGCGTTCCTACCTGAAAATTTCCAAGAGAGAGAGATTTGAGATTTTAATCAGCCAAGCGAGGAACACTGAAGCTCTTTGAAAAATGGGGTACAATTATACACCCACATACTACTCATCTCTCCAGGATTCAATCACCTCTATCTGCAAATCCATCCTTCCTTTCTCCTTCAAGAAGCCAAGATTACCAGCAGCCGAGCAAAAGCTATCGAAACAGCAAACCGATAACCTCAAATGGCAGCAGAATTCTTACCATAAAATCCTCAATTTGATGGGTCTTCACAAAGAAGGCATCTTGCCTGAATCTGAGCTCTCTGCTTTCAGAACCCACCTCCTCGACACTCTCATTGCCTCAAAGGGGTCCCAGCACGAGCAGCCCCCATTTTGAGGGACAAACTCATCTTTTTGCAGGTAAAACATTCACCTTTTTCTTCTTCGCTTCCTTATTGCTTTTGATGGTGAATTGACTTGATTTTGTCTTGATCATAATTCATAATAAACAGTTCATAATTCAATTGGGTTTTACCACGTTTAGATGCTTTCAACGAATTTTATAAAAACCCAGGGGACTCAATTGGAAAATCCTTTTCAAAGATTCATTTTTTTTTTCAAGCTTCTTCATTTTATTGTACTTTCCTGTTTTCAGCTGCTTATTCATTTAGTTAGGGTAGATATGTGTCTTCAATGTCAACAATCTCCCCAGAAGTTCAGAAATGGAGCACAATTATACAGTTCTACACCCAAATATCATTTAAAAAAAGATCAGTTGAAGCAAATTAAGAATATATTTTTGTAAGTGAATGAATCCAGCGCAGATTTTGGGCAGTGCCAGATTCCTTCTTCATAGAGTAGATAGAACTTTTTTTCTTTTTTTGGGTTTCAAAAGAAGCTAATTAGCATCTTCCTCTGATTTGGCTTCTTTGCTGTAAAATTTGGTTGCGTAGGAGCTCTTATATGCAAAGTGCATATCAGCAGAAGAGTATCATGCATCGAAAAGGCCTCTGCTTCAGAGATTAGCTGTGCAAGGAGCCGAGATTGAAGCGAGAGACGTGATTGTTGGCACACAAAAGGATGAAGCCCTCGAGGAGGTATGGTCGGTTATTGACTTGAGAGATGAACAAAGTTTACTTAACAAGGAAAACTCAAGCTCCAAAAACAAAGCCAAGTATGGAACATCAACTATAAAGCACATCAAAGATGCAGCATCAGTTTTCGGATTCGGCTCGTCCCAAAAGCACGGTAAAAGTAGACAACAGAGGAGCATATTTGATCTGCCCGTGAATAATAATAACCCCCACCCAACTGATAACACATACATTTCGAAGGATGAGCTTGGCCAATTCGGTGAAAACCCATTTTGCAGCGAGAGTAACAAAGAGAAGGAAAGTGGATCCAAAACGATACTTATGTCAGAGAGCCCAGCACTAAACTCTGATAAACACAGTAAGGAATGCTGTGGCACAGAAAGAGGGAAGAAGAAGGCGTTTCTCGGCTTGTTTCATAGGGAACGGAGAGATGGGGATGAAGAGTTGGATAAATTGGATGAGATAGACACAAAATCAGCAGGGACGCAGTGGGGTTTCGATGGGTTCAAGAGATGGAAGAGGAGCAATATGGAGGATGAAACAGCCCCTTTGCATCTTAGTGAGAGGTCAAGTAGAGAAGAAGCTTATATGGAATCGTCTCAATTAGTGTCAAGCCCAATTGGAGAAGGTCCTGATACTAAACAAATCAAAACAAAGCTTCTTTCTGATGGTTTAACGTCATCTGGCTTCTTCATTGATAAGGTAACACTACATTCAGGTCGCTAAAGACCAGTACACTTTATGGAACGTTGCAATTATTAAGCCTGATAAAAAGCAATTGTTTTTCCAGGTCCTGGGGGACAAAATAAAGAAGGAGCTATCCCGAATCCAAACTGAACTATCAAGCACAAACCCAAACTTCCGATTTTCGTACGTGCTCTCCTTCGGCTATACCTGTTTATGTTCGTATTCATCAGTAAATATCTATACAATTATCTAATTTCAGGGGGTAAAGTCTGTTTCATCGAAACGCCTCCTCCACCCCCCAACATCCTGCTTGGGTGGGATTCTTGGGATATGGATTTTGGATTTGGATTAGTTTTACTTTTACGGCCTTATTTTTGTGATTCCCCATGCCATTGCTGTTTTGAATGGATATTGCTGCAGGAATGATCAAATGGATGCTATTTCCACAAAGCTGCCTGTAGACAAGGCTGATCTTAAGCAATTTTTCCCAAAGTAAGGCATTAACTCTCCTGTGTTTTCAGCTAAGCAGGAATCTTATAGTAATAGACTAACAATTTGGAATCTCTCTTGATTTCTATGCCACTAACCTAGATCATGGTGCGACCGATATGGAGATGTGGTGCTGAGTGTGGTGAAGAAAGAATTCAAGGAGCATGTTGGGGATATGGAAAACACGCGTACTGCCACCTTGGAGAGAAGGCAGAACAACTCAAAAAGATGGACAACATTTGATGATGATGATGAGAACAGTCATCCTAATCTATTTTCTGCTCAGAACCAGACATTTCCTCCGAAGCAAAGTTTCTTCACCTCCTCAAATGATGAAGATTTTGCATATGGCAATGGTAGCAGCAATGCCAAACGCTTGAATAAGAAGTCAGCTTTTTCAGAAGCTCAGAATCCGTTCATGAGTTAAAAGTCCTTCATGCTGAGTTGAACAGCACTGCCATTTGTGCTGTTCTTTCTTAAACGTTTGCAGATTCTCTTTACAGCTTCATATATGTATGAGTTGGATATACTGTTCCTAAGGTGTATTCTAGTTTGTTCCTGTATATTTTATTCGTCTTTAAGCAGAAATATACATATTTTGAGTAATACTGGTTCTCCAGAGTTGAATGGCAGAAAGACTCTTTTTAAAGGGAGGATGATTAACCCATTACGTAAAGCATAAGAAGACACTCTTTTCCGGAGATCTAAGGTGGAAAATTCCTAGTGGATTAACGTAAGAAACATTACTAGATAGATGGACGGGCAAAGGAAAAGGGGATTTTACCGGAGTAAAAGTTGCAACATTCCATTTTTTTTTTTTTTGGAGTAAAAGTTACAACATTCTATGAATAACCACATTATTGATGAAAACACTTCACATGAATTTTACATTTACAGAAAATTTTCTGTCGATTAGTAATAAATCACCGTGAAACATGTTACAACATTCCATTTCTTTTGGAGTAAAAGTTACAACATTATTATTGATGCAAACACTTGACATGAATTTTACATTTACAGGAAATTTTCGTCAGATTAGTAATGGTGTTAATCATGATATCAGTTCAACCATGTTTCTAAACTTGGCTTGTATTGCGTAGGATGCCATCAAATTGATTACGGGACAGTAAAAGTGAACAAAGCGAATGTCAGTTTATATGCAACTCAAGAAACCAAATGAATTCAAGAAGTGGTCGGAATCCTTGAAAGTTGAAGAGCTCGATGTTTAGCTTGGTATATTCCCCTGGAAAATAGTTCGAAGATAAGAAAATAAAACTGTTAGAGGGAAGGGGGGTTTCTTTGAATTAGCAACGCAAAATCCCATGAGAGTTGAAAATTTGACGAGTGTTCCAGCTCTATGATCACATTTCGATTTGTTGTCTACTCGCAATCCGAGTTGTTATGCCCTTGGACTACGCCCCAACCAAGAGAATATTCTCCCAATAAAAGTGGTAGGATGCAGAAAATCTTATGCTATGTGCACACAGAATAGTTTTACTCTCTATTCTCACTAACCAAAACAACTAATTGCCTACTAATACGTTATGCAACCCTTTGCAGGACGAAGGGCATATTAAACAAGAATAGGTAACTCCTCAAAAGACTTGAACAACCCTTAGATAGTGCTCCAACACTAACTACACACACCATATATGTAACAAATAATATAAAATAAAATACTAATAAAGTGTTTATTGAGGTGAAGATAAAATTGTACTTATTGGAAATACTTTTGCTTTAAATACGAACAATCTTAGTAAAACCAATATATATATATATATATATATATATATATATATATATATATTTTAAGCTAAAAAAATATAAAATGAAAGATGCAGTAATTTTTAAATTAAGGAATTTTTTTATATAGTTATTTTATTGATTTTGTTTTGACAATTTTTCTTTTTCTTTTTAAAGGATTAATAAGCAGTGAAGTATTATATTTGTTCGGCTGACTTTGTTGGTGGCGTTTAAATTAAAACCCCAGGTATCTAAAACCCTAACTGAGAGATAGATGAGCCTCGGCTGCGAAAGCATAGCTTCTTAGGCTGCGAAAACATAGCGTGATTGTGGAAAGATTGATCCTTCGCTGCTGAGATTGAGAGTGGAATTGAAGAAATGGAAACGGAAATGGAAATGGAAGAGCGGAGAGAGATTGACAACGGCAACAGCGTGATGTGTCAATTGAGTGACCCGGAAGGGAAATCCTTGGGAGCTGCCATGTATCTTCCTCAAAACGCCGGTCCCAAAGAGCTTCAGCAAATCGTCAATAAGCTTCTTGACAATGTAAGCTTTGGCCTTTAACGTTCTTTTACAATTACTAGCCAAAATTTGACTCTTTTTGCTTCATCTTCTGTTAGTATGGTATGGGCTGTACTTCCTAATGTTAATTTGCTTCCTTCAACTTATGAATTTTCAACAGGTTCATGAGTTTCTCTGTTTCCCTGCCACCGAACCTTTAACCCCCCAAAAAAAAAAAAAGGGAATCTGCTGAATTTTGAAGATTTTTTTCTGTTGTCAAAAATCAAGTCTTGAACGAAGTTTTGCACACGAGAGGGTCGTTATTTTTTATTAGAACGTCTGTATCACTGGGGATTAAAGGAAAGCCCATCTATTTAAGTTCATTAATTGACAAGCTACAGGAGTTGTTCTGGCTGCTGGTAGTGTTTAGTACCTCTCTTACAACTGTACCTTGCCTTGAAACCTTGATTTTCATGTTCAAATTACAAAGATTATATATTACACCCACCCCCCCAAACAAAAAAAAAGAGCTCTTTGGAGACCAATAATTATTATTGTGTTATCCCAGGAAGAGAAGCTACCTTATGCTTTCTATATATCAGATCACGAGCTTGTTGTTGAGCTGGGAACTTATCTACAAAAACATAAAGGTAGGTCAAATGGAACATTCTTGTAACTTTCTTGTCATACTTGACTGCGGGATTTCTTAAGTTTGGGAGAGGTTATCGATTATGGTAACTGTGCAGTTTCCGTGGAGAAGGTAGTTCAAATAGTTTATCAGCCACAAGCAGTTTTCCGCATCCGTCCTGTTAATCGTTGCTCTGCTACCATAGCCGGTAATATTTAAGATTCTGATCTTTCTTTCTTTTTGTTTATTTTTCTGGACTAAATTGAGCAGCCTAATTGTTTAACCAAATTGAATATCGTATCTGGTAATCTGTCCTGTAAGTTCTTTTCATATGTCATGACAATGTGATTTTATATATTTTTAATTCATGTGATCAGCAATACACTGCATTTACTTAGTACTTCCGATTGATATGTTCTGAGGCTGCAGGTCACACAGAAGCTGTGCTTTCAGTTGCATTTAGTCCTGATGGTCAACAATTGGCTAGTGGTTCAGGTGACACTACTGTCAGGCTTTGGGACATAAGTACCCAGACACCTATGTACACTTGCACAGGTCAGGTTCTTACAGTATATAAGGATTTACGCAGGAGGATACATATTAACCTAAAAGCTGCATTATTGAATTTTACTGCTTCAATTCAGTTCCAGCGAGATGTTTGGTGTTGGCCTGCATGTTATGTTCTGCATAGTTAACATACGAATTTCTTTTCTCTGCTTGTATTATTATTTGACTCATTTGACTGGAGTAGCATCCTTTTGGTCCTTTGAAATCAGGGCACAAGAACTGGGTTCTTTGTATCGCATGGTCTCCTGATGGTAAGTATCTGGTGAGTGGAAGCAAGTCGGGAGAACTTCAGTGCTGGGACCCTCGGACAGGAAAGGCGTCAGGCAACCCACTTATGGTAATGCCTTTTATATTGAAAACCTTATCTCATGTTTTAGTTGCTGTTTGCTGAGCAACCAAATGCTAAATGAGTTGGCCAGAAGATTATTCATGGATCCACCTGATGTAGTTATGTGCGCTCACCATTTGTTCACATTACACCATATGGGGCTTTGAGCGTGCGTAATTCATTTCTTCTGTTGTTATATACTTTGGTTTTTTTAAATTCTCCAGTATGAGGTTTGGTAGTTCCTAGGTGTTCATGCAAATTGAAGTGTGGAAAATATATAGTTACTCTTCACTTGGCCTGTGGTTTGTTGGACTGTCTTCCATGAGGAAGATTAATGTATGAGCTATGGAAGGCCACTAACGGCGTCTATAATTAGTTTCTGTTACCCTGATCAATAAAAAAATTTCTCCCCGGAAAAGGAAAAGAAAATAAGAAAAGTGTGTTGTGTCAGGGTTTTTGAGAATGTAGTGTGGTTATGAGCTGCTGCTTTGGTTATGAGCTGCTGCTTTCATGTACACTCATGAGTTTTGAATTTCTCATGTCAGGGGCACAAAAAGTGGATTACTGGTATATCTTGGGAACCAGTCCACCTACAAGTGCCATGTCGACGGTTTGTAAGTGCTAGCAAAGATGGTGATGCACGCATATGGGATGTGTCACTCAAAAAATGTGTAATGTGTCTGAGTGGGCATACATTGGCTGTGACATGCATAAAATGGGGTGGCGATGGAGTCATATATACTGGGTATGTCCTCAACTTTTCTGCCTCAGATAAATTATAATCTGTGTTATAAGGCAACTCAGGTGCTTCACCCAACCAACCACCATCATTTTGCTGTCTTTTAAACTGTTATTTTAGGACAAAGGGGAACAATGATGAAGCAATTAAAAATTGTTTGTTCTGTTGTTCTCTGATATTTACTTTTCTCTTACTTGCAACAGTTCTCAAGATTGTACTATAAAAGTGTGGGAAACAAAGCAAGGGAAGTTAATCCGTGAATTAAAGGTATTCTAACTGTTTTAAAGAGACAGATAAAGTCTGATGACGGAAATTATGTTCTCACCCAGAATATGATGATGTTTTTTGGTACTGAACTGTGGTTATTTTCTGCCAGAACTAGTTTTAGTTTTATGTCAATCGCACAAGAGTGGTCTGAGCCTCTCCTGTTTTTCTGGAATTAACAGTTCTGTTTTTCAGTCTTGTTGGCTAAGAAGAACATTTTATAGTGGATGGCCTACATAGTGGCTTCAATATCCTTTATTGAGCTCTCAGTTACCCTATGAACGCTTTTGTGCTTTCCTTACCTTCCACTGCTCATTGTCCTAATGGACTATTTTTTTGCAACCAATTTCACCCAAGTTCAACATTGTTTTTATATTGAACTTTTGGTGTGCCCTTGACTGCAATTTGAATTTCTTGCCGCTGCTTTCATATTTGGTTTTTCGATTTAACTCTTAACTAGTGATGTCCTTGTTTTAGTTGGTGGTACCATTGAGAGAACTCTTGGGATATTTACTTCACTTACTTTCCCAGAAGTCAGAACATCAAAGCTCTAAGCATTGAGCTGAAAAGCAATTAGAATTGTTGATGGTCTATTTTTTTTTTACTTTATTATTTTGGTGATAGGACCTTATCACCTGTTATGTATTATGCTTGTAGTCTGGAATCTTTATGAGGTCCATGTATGGGTTTTCAATGTCATGAGATCTGCTATGTACCCCATATTGGTTATTTGGCTAATATCAGTTTTAGTTTTGCCTGAATTACTTCTCACCAATATCTCATAATTTTCTATTTATTGATTTTAGGGCCATGGACATTGGGTCAATTCTCTGGCAATCAGTACAGAGTACGTTCTTCGCACTGGAGCTTTTGATCACACTGGCAAACAGTATTCTTCTCCTGAGGAAATGAAGGAGGTAACTAAGTCTGAGTTTTATGCTTGTCTGAATTCTAAAGGGCTCAAGTGATCAAGATCATTTTTAAAGAGGGAAGCCTATGAATTATGTCTTGCTTCTGATTTCTCAGAAGTTGTACATTTAATAAAGTGTAGGTTAATTGGACTAACTCCAATCTGGTGTGGATCCTGCTGAAGCAGGGTTAGGAAAACCGGATGTACCCAGTGAAATCATTGCAAGTGGAGAGCTGTTCCTAAAAGCCGCCAAAACTCCTTTTTGTATAAGGAAATTGTAAATTATTAAAAAACCAGGGGAAACCTAATTAAAAAGAAACTAAAAGTAAGCATTAACCCAAGCATTAGAAAGGCGATATTAAGTACATATAAGTAGAGGTGTGACATGGGTAATAGAAGAGGAAGGCAATGAGATATAAACAAATAAATAAAATACTTAAGCAAGCTAACATAAAGCTATAAGAGAAGGAAATTTAGCGAATATTTTTAGAGTTCAGTTGATATAAGCATGACAGTGTGGCTCAAGTGGAATTTCTACTTAGAGATGGTAGGAAATAGTAAGGCTACTGTGTACAGACTTCTCCTGCAGGTCTAAGAATACATTCCAATTTTTCATGGGCAAAGTAATTTTTATTTCTTGGCTCTCATCTTTTTGCAACTCTTTTATCACATTGCATCTAACTTTGTCCATGTTTTATATGTTCAGGCTGCTTTGGCTAGATACAACAAGATGAGAGGCAATGCTCCAGAGAGATTGGTTTCAGGTTCTGATGATTTTACCATGTTTCTGTGGGAACCTGATGTAAGCAAGCACCCCAAGACACGAATGACTGGCCACCAGCAGGTTAGCTAGAGTGCGAGAGTTCTCTTCCTAAGTTAATTGAAGATTTGAATTGAATTTATTTTCAAGGGTTGCATGATTGCTTCTGCGTTCCTTATTCAGTCTCTTTTCCGTGATTGTTTTCTTCTTTGTTAATGACGGATTCATATACTACAACAAACTCCAGCTCTCTCTCAAAATTAGAGTTGCTTAAGTGTATTTACAATGCCGTTGGATTGAAATTTTGGTGTATAGTAACTACGAAGTGATAGAACAAGAAGTCAAAAACATATGTCCACCTTCAGAAGAACATGTTTTTGTCTTTGCCACATTCCTGTCTTTCTACATCTTTTCATAAGGTTATCTCTGAGTTTTTATTCATTTATGGAGAATTGACTTTGGTGATTGTAACTAGTCCTTTTTTTCCTCAACTGGTGTGTTTCTGGTAACATTGCATGGATTCCTCATAATCTGGTCAGTAGAAGGGGACTTTTGTTTTGCTTCCCTTTCCTTTTCATGAATAATACCAAAATCTTGCATGTGTTGTCTTGCATGTGTTGTCCTGCAAGTTTTGTGCTGATTGTCTTAAACACCTTTTTTTATTTATTTCTTTTCACCACAGCTTGTGAATCACGTGTATTTTTCTCCCGATGGGCTATGGATAGCAAGTGCTTCATTTGATAAGTCGGTCAAGTTATGGAGTGGTGTTACGGGAAAATTTGTGGCTGCCTTTCGAGGTCATGTCGGTCCAGTTTATCAGATAAGGTTTGGACTATTGATCTTGGCTTTCTAATTACTAGAGATAGATGCACGAATAATTGAAGAGTGACTATCTGCTGTTGCTTTGCAGCTGGTCAGCAGACAGTAGGCTTCTATTGAGTGGAAGCAAGGACTCCACACTTAAGGTTGGTGAAAATTGCCATACTTGCTTAATTTAAGGAAGAGATAATCACTAGTGCGGAGGAGCTCTTATGTTCCTATGTCAAGATCTGTGGCCTTTCTTTGTAGATGAGGTCTCAAACTTACATTTATTATCTGCCTCTGACTTGCTACCATGTATATTACTAGTCTCACATAGTCTCCAAAATTTGAGGATATACTCCGAAAAATCAAAGTCCTGTGCAAATATGTTGCTTGGATTTGGCAATCTACACTGGTCTAGCATGAATGTATCCAGGTGTTCTCACCTGTTTTCTAAAATTTTACATGTTTTTGGCTCAATGAAGTGTCTAGTGTGCACATACTTGTCCAAGCACCGAGTGTATGACATGAACACTTGAAGTGAAATGAAAAGTCATGGTGTGCACAGATGACTTGCATGTTTATATCATTTGTAACATATTGTGGGTCAAATACATGTGACAAAATGGAGATGCATTTCGCTGGATTAAGTCTGCTTGTTGTCAAGCTAAGGTTTGTATATGCTCAGCTCATCTCAGTCTCTAACTTACCTGTCTTGATGTCTTAGATTTGGGATATCAGGACTCTAAAGCTAAAACAAGACCTCCCAGGTCATGCAGATGAGGTAACAACATACTCGCATAATTCCTCGTTCTCTTTTGTTGCACACATTGGTGTCACTAGTAACCTGTATGACAACCTCTTATCAAAAATATTTTCTTGCAAGGTTTTCGCTGTGGATTGGAGTCCAGATGGCGAAAAGGTTGCATCTGGTGGCAAAGACAGGGTGTTGAAATTGTGGATGGGCTGAGTCTGTTGGACTTGACATGAAGAAGTCCCGAAAGTTCCAACTGTTTGACTAATCACTAATTAAATTTCTTAAGCCATGTATTGTCCTCATCAAGCTGCGGATAAGGCGATTTATCAGAGTTTCGTGCAAGTTGCCCTCATCAAAAAGTGCAGAGCTCCATGGTCAGAGAATTTTGATGGTTTAGAAATTCGCCATTCCTGCAGACAGCAACCAAATTATACCTAATTCAGGGTGAATATTGTTGTATGTCACCGCAATCACAGTTAGTGCAGATGTCTGTGTCGTCATGACACGGGGATTTTTGGATGCGTTATACCCCTTTATTATTACATATTCATTTCTGTTGGAAGAACGCTGTCTTTACAAGGATGTCATAGGCTCATAGCTGGGCACTGTGCAGAAGAATTGTAATATAATATCTCACACATAGATCGATTTGGATTAAAATTTTGATACAAAAGTTTTTTTTGTTTTTGATTTCATTCGTGTAAATGTTAGGCTTGTGGTTTTTGGTTGCTATCAATTGCAAATTGCAATTGGTTTCTTGAAACTGAAACATAACAGCAAGGCAAGGGGTTGGGGTTGGGGTTGACCATCGACATCGACTGTTGCGTGCAACGCAGTTGCGCTGCGGGCGAACAATAAATAAAAGAACAATTTGGAGCAGTTTCCAACTTCCAAAGTGGTAGCATCTGCTCAATCAGCATTTTGGGGGTCAATTTGGATAAAGAAACAAGCACTTGCAGCACTAGCACATTATTCAGGGAAGCAACATCCACATTCACATTATTTTTGGATCTTAACTTGGACTTACTGGTTGTGACATTAACATATCAAAAGTTGGAAGGTTTTGAAGTGCTGGTGGTGCCACTGCCAGCAGGGCTAAACTTTGCTCATCACTGCGGTCCAAATTTCACGATTTCCGCCTGCTCCGCCGTTGCACATGGGAATGGGACATGTGATGCCAAAACCAATGGAAGAACTAGTTGGGTTAAGATATGCCGCCTGATGCTCTGACGCTTTTTTCTCATCTCTGATTCTTTGTTTAATAGGAATTGAACTACATAATTTTATAGAGGGTAAAGATCTTCATATTGTACACTTGAACCTAAAATATTACTTAAGAAGGGACATAAGTGTCACACTACTCGTATCAAGTACAACCTATATCCATCAATTTGTCCAAATGTGACTTTAATAGTTATAAATTATTTTGTAAATTTTATGTTATTTGCTAAATTTCAAATCCTACAAGTTAATAAAGTGAAAATTAAAGCAAATAATGTTTCTTAATAACACTGGGCTTAAAATGACAAGAAAGATGTGAGGAGAGGTTACCCAAAGATATAAAAATGGCTGCATTAAACACCAGAGAAGGTTAATTTAGTGACAGTAATTTATTGTCGCCAATAATATGTCTACATTTTATATTAGACAAAATGTCAAATACAGATGGACACGTAAAATCCAAAACTTTTTGCTGGCATATAAACATAAATGTCAATGTTTGGGAACTCCTAGACTTCTCATATGAATTTTCTTCGAAGGGGTTATGGCTTATTTAGCCCTTATTTGCTGCAAATGGGGCGAAAAATAATAAAGCTCTTCCTGAGATATGCGTGTCTTTTAATTCCTGAGATATTCAAAATTAGTTTTTATTTGTAATAGTTCTTTTTATAATTTTGTCATTATACAGATCGCCCAAAAATCCATAACGTTTTATCTTCCTCAGATATACGTGTTTTTTAATTCCAAAAAAATGCTATAAATGTATATTGCGTAGGCAAAAACCCTTTGAATGGAAAAAAATGTTATATGGCAGAATCCCTAGGTAGACAAAATAACAAGTGATTGCTTCTTGCAAGCAACCCTCAATTCATATGTGTAAGCGTCATAACACTCGTAAGAATGCGTAGCATAATAGTATTGATTTTGTTATACCTAAATAAGTCAATGCATCGTTTCCGATATTATCCTTTTTTCCCCCAAAGAAATGCCCAAATGAAAAGTTTATTTATTGGCTTATCAATCCTATTATGTTACTGAAAATAACTTGTTTGAAGAAACAATTTTTGCTATTATCTAGGAAATTAACTTATGTAAAATAAAAGTACTAGTAATTTGGTATCAAGTAAGGCCATGTTCGGCAATATTATTTGGAGTAGCCATTAGTATTTTGACTAAGTTAAAACTTTAATGAACCACATATTAGTGTTTAGTAAGGTATTATTTCTACTAGTGTTGGAAGTAGTTTACAACGTTTCAAGTAGTTTAATATTAATTTTTCACATTTGAAAGTAATGTTTTATTTTTATTTTTTTGACAAAAATATCTCTTCATTAATTTATATTTGGCAGATTATTTATATCCTTTTATATAAATTTACAATAATTAGTTATCTCAACCAATAACTTTAACAAACACATATAAACGAGTTATTAGCTAACAATTATACGCTTATCCAAGCAGCTATCCGTTACACGAATAACAATCGATACCCAAACAATTTATTTTGCTTGAGTAGGGCTAAGTTTTATTTTTAGAATGAAATAAAGAGAGAGAGAGGTCAATTTTGCAATTATTATAATTTATATTACCCTAAAAGGGAGTTCATGTTTCCATAATTAGCAAAGGAGAAGTGATCTTTAGTTTCCAAGGGGGAAGAATAGGTGAGGGAGAGAGATAGAGTGGATGCAAAGCATGGCGAGTTGTAATGTGAAAAAATAGGCAAAGAAAAAGGGCCGAGACCAAGAAAGGAATGAGGGCTCAGCCATTTCAGACTGATATCACAATCAACATCACCCAAACTCATCCACGATATAATAAATTCCCAGAAAAGATGAAGACGTAGCTTTCTTTGTTTCCTTTGTCTATCATTTTCATCTCAGGGAGATTAGACTCATGAATCCAAAATGATCACACATAACACAACTTTGTGGCTTTTCTCCTCGCTCTCTCTTGTCAGTATGTGTCTTTCCCTCTCCCTCTGAGCTTGAGGTAGGTGGTTTTGTCGCATTGCCTCTGCCTCGCAGCTTCCATTTACAAAGAAAAACTCCACGTGTATTTGTAAAGGTAAGTAAGAAATAATTCCCCTTCTGATGAAAAAAGGGCAATTTGGTATGGTATGTATGTATTAATTATAATGCAAGTGGCCATCAAATTTTTTGATCAACTCAAGTCTTAATAATTCCGCCCGTGTATTATGGGCCGCCTCCTCCTCCTCCTCAAACACAGAAATCAGACAATAATTATTAATAAAAGCAGTAATATATCCCATCTCATCTCATCTCATCCCATCAAAATTGACAGAATAAAAAACGAGTTGATCCTTCCATCCATTCAACACTCGCACTCCACCAGTAAAAGTCTAATAAAAGTCGAACCCCTCTCTCTCCCCCTTGCCTCTGATTTCTGATTTGCAAGCTTTCTTTGACAGTGTCCACATAACAGCTCAGGCATCGTTGAATCCTGTGTCCTAGGCTCCAAGCTTGATCATGGCGGGGGATCTGTCAGGGCGACAGGTGTGGCCAAGGAGAGGGCGGCACAGTACCAAGGCAGAGTCACCTCCTATGTCATCATCACTTGTATCGTAGCTGCTGTTGGTGGCTCCCTGTTTGGCTATGACATCGGCATCTCAGGTTCCTAATTCATAATCTTCAATTCATAAACTAGTTCTACCTTTTCCTTGTTTTTTAGTCTCGCCGCCTCCTTTTCAGCAAAAAGTGAATCCGAGGATCCCACTTTTGAATAAAAAAGACTTGAGATATGCTTTGGTTCTTAGCGATGCAGCAGTATATTCAATTCATGTAATTCATCTTTTCTTTTCTTTCTTTTTCCAAATTGAAGGTGGGGTGACGTCCATGGACGGATTTCTGCGGCACTTCTTCCCGGGAGTATACGAGAAGAAGAAGCACGCCCATGAAAGTAACTACTGCAAATTCAATGACCAGGGCTTGGCAGCTTTCACTTCTTCTCTCTACGTGGCTGGTTTGGTGGCCTCTCTCTGTGCGTCCCCAATCACTCGCAACTATGGCCGTCGGATCACCATCATCTGCGGAGGTATTTGCTTCCTCACTGGGGCTGCTCTTAATGCCGCTGCCCAGAATCTGGCCATGCTTCTCGTCGGTCGAATCATGCTCGGTTTTGGCATTGGCTTTGGAAATCAGGTTTCTCTTCTTAAGTTTCTCCCCTAAATGCCTAATCTAATCTTCATCTTATCCATTCGTACTCATTGCTTGCTAATCAACTTATCTTCATCTTATCTATTCGTATTCATTGCCAATAGTTTCTAGGTTGACCAAAATTATTCTTTCCTAAGTCATAAGTTAATGGCAACAGACGAGGAGGAGGTAAGAATATCCCCCATTCTTAGGAAAGCTGATAATGTTCCAAATAGGCCTTCCAATCTTGGCCTTTCAGCTGGGTGTCTTTTTTGAGTTGCCTGCTTATGAAATCACACATTTAGCACACTCCAGGACGGTTGTCCTGCACCATCAAGCACCCAAAAAAAATCAACTTCCATCACTAACAAGTTACTTGAGTCTCAACTACATGGATTGAAATGAATTTCTTGTTCACGAGGCCAAAAATATTGGATTACTCATACAACCACACCAGGCATACTGCTGAAATTGCCTGTTTCCTTTCTTGTTTACAAAATATTAAAATTTTAAAACTACTTCCCCCAAAGGGCCCCGAATTACCACCCCTGGGATATCACACCTTTCCCTGAACCAGAATGTCAGAAGCCACAATTTGATGACAATCTTCAATCCTAATACTGCCAATCTCCTGAAGCAACTCATTTTGAATTCAGGCTGTTCCGCTCTACTTGTCAGAAATGCCACCAACTCATATCCGAGGAGGGGTGAACATGCTGTTTCAACTAGCAACCACCCTAGGGATCTTCACTGCAAACATGGTCAACTATGGAACCTCGAAGCTTGAACCCTGGGGATGGAGGCTTTCTCTTGGCCTAGCTGCTGTCCCAGCAACCCTGATGACTGTTGGAGGACTACTTGTCCCCGAGACACCCAACAGCTTGATAGAACGAGGATTGACTGACAGAGGGCGCAGGGTCCTTGAGAAGATCAGAGGAACTGACAATGTTTCAGCAGAGTTCCAGGACATGTTGGAAGCCAGTGAGTTCGCAAAGTCCATCAAGCACCCCTTCAGGAACATCCTCGAGAGGAGAAACAGGCCACAGCTCATCATGGCCATCTTTATGCCCACATTTCAGATCCTCACGGGAATCAACTCCATTCTGTTTTATGCCCCCGTGCTTTTCCAGAGTATGGGCTTTGCTGCGAATGCCTCTCTTTATTCGTCAGCTTTGACAGGAGCAGTGCTTGCTTCATCAACACTGATATCCATTGCAACCGTGGATCGATTGGGTCGAAGGGTGCTGCTAATAAGTGGAGGAATTCAAATGATCACCTGCCAGGTTACAGTTCTGAAACATCTTCAATACCGTGTAAGAGTCGCCAAAAAATTCTGTTAAGATTGATTTGATATTCTAATTGTCTTGCAGGTGATAGTGGCAATAATCTTGGGAGTAAAATTTGGGACAGAAGGGGAACTATCAAAGGGCTATTCTGTACTGGTGGTAATTGTGATTTGCCTGTTTGTGCTGGCCTTTGGCTGGTCTTGGGGACCCTTAGGGTGGACTGTCCCAAGTGAGATATTCCCCTTAGAAACACGATCAGCAGGGCAGAGTATAACGGTGGCAGTAAATCTCTTCTTCACTTTCATCATCGCCCAGTCTTTCCTCTCCCTGCTCTGTGGCCTCAAGTTTGGCATATTCTTATTCTTTGCTGGTTGGATCACCGTCATGACCATCTTTGTTTACTTGTTCTTGCCCGAGACAAAGGGTGTCCCCATAGAAGAGATGATCCTGCTGTGGAGGAAGCACTGGTTCTGGAAGAGAGTAATGCCTCAAGATGCACTACTCAATGGGAACAGCACTACGCACTGCTGATTATTGCTGTGTTCTTTTTAGAGCGCCCCTCCTCTTTCTCTCCTTCTCCTCGGCCCTTTTGCAACTTTTTCGTTTTATCATGCGAAATTTTTTAAAAAAATGAAAGCTGAAGGTAACCTAACGAATTGTAAATGTTGCAACTTTCTTTTTGATCAAATGTTGCAACTTATTAACGTAGTTGCGCAAAATAAGGTATCTGGTGAATTCCGAATGTTGTGATATATGAACGCCTTCGGTCTATGCAAATGATACTGCAGTGCTTCAAAGATTGTGTGATTTAAATGACAACAAGAAATGATACATCCAGAAATAAATAATCTAAGAGTATTGCCGATCCTTCCACAGATTTGCGCTGCGTTGATTTAAAAAATTAAAAAAAAAAGATTCAGCAAGTTCAATTGCTGGGTTATGCAGCAGACAGTAGAGAGTGCTTGGAAGGATAAAGGAATTTCTAACAGTTTCCTTTTTTTTCCTTTTTTTTTTTGTTGGGGGGTGGGGGCGGAGGGTTACCATGCTCTGTGTTTGGATATCCAAGATTTTGTCCTGCAGACTGTTTCATCTTTGGAAAAACAATAGCGCCAAGATTTTAACACCACCATATCATACTTGAGCAATAAATTGAATAGAACCAAACGTGCAGACAGGCCGATGAATGAAGAAGCCGCAAAACACCTAAAAAATTGAAGACTCCAAATTACCTTATTTCAATACCGGTTTCCTTCGCCTGACTTCCAAGTGCTTTCAGCCTACGAATGAGGAACACCTCTGTTGTTACTGCACTTAGCTAAACATGCCATTTTAAAACTCGTTGAGCCATATTTACACCCAATAAAGATTCTTGGAAAGCAGTTCTCCTATGGCAATGAATACATTCCAGCAGATCACATCAAAGTAACAAAATCTTGATCAAATACCTTCAATGCAGAGCTAGCATCCAACAAACACTTCGTGATTATACTCAGATGCGGCAGAAGGCCTTCCACCTGCATTCAGAACCTTACAGATAGAAACAAGACTGCATTCACCATTTCCCCACTAGTGAGAAGTAGGCAAAACAGCTGCTGAAGCCAACCAAATCCTTAACTGAAGATCAACTTTTATAAGCCATCATTGAAACTTGAAAAGATGATGTGAAAATTCATTTAGTATACGTAAAAGAAGACAATGCTATGTCAATCTGAGCCAACATACAAATGATAACTCTGGACACACAATTACAACCACAAATTGCAAACATAAATAAGAGCAAAGATCAAGATCCTTACAAATTTATCCTTGAGAAACTAACAATAATCCATATTTCCCAAATACAAATCAAGGAGAGTTTCAAACCAAACCCATAAGCATACTCGCTGGGCGAATGTAAAAATTATTAGGTGATTGCAGCTCCATGGAATCACTAAAAGACAAAAAAATCCTTTTTTTTTTAACCCCCAAACCCCCCAATTTCCCCCTCCCCTTCCATTGAGCAACACGTCCCCCCGCAGCAACAACACACACATTGCAGAATCTGGGGAAAATGTAGGAGTGAGAGAAAGAAAGTAGCGCAAAAGCAAGAGAATGGATTGAGAAAGAAAGAAAGAACTACATCATGGAAACAAGAACAGTTCTGCAGTGTGCTATGACGTTACGAAACTGAAGCTATACAAACTTCCATTGAAGATATGTGAAATGGAACACTTATGTCAATCAAAATGGTGATGCAGGGGATCCCATGACAATGTTAATGCATGCTGCAGAAGTACACAAAGATGTAAACAGTTTTTAAGAATTTTTTACAAAAGCATATGCTTCCAACTGAGAAGAAAAGGTGAAGATGCAACCACAGCCACATAGTGCAACTTCATGCACGTCAATATAACCACCTGAAGAAAGATTAATTGCCATGGAGAACCAGAACACCAGTGATCTAGTCAGAACCTAAGGAGACAAGATAGTAACGAGCTATAATAGACATATAACCCCCAATATTCATTGGTAAAACAAAATGAAAAAACGGCCCAACAATGCAAACAATTTCACATCCGCATGCCGTGGGTATTGGTGCATGCTAATAATGCCAACTAGCCATACAGTTTGATGCTCAGAAAAGTTAAGCCACCAGATTGCACCTACTAAATCATATTGCACGTCACAGAGTTTGGGATAAGAACATTAATTAATATTGTGTAACCTACTAGAAACTGCAAATACTCCATTGGCAAAATGAGCCTGCACGTCTAGAAGTACCTATTTTGAATTTTGCGTCATTTCCTACTCCCTCAGCCACTCACCAAATCCCTGGTGGCAAATGGTGTGCCACTAGCATGAGCAGACCTTGTTATGTGGGTTGTGATGAAAAACAAATTATTGACAAAGAAGTATTTGCATAAACTGTAAGAATACTAATTCACAAGAGCAGTTTTTGTATCCTGGTGAAAGTGAGGATCATCAATAGGTTGTGCTGTGTATTCTTTTTAGATGAATGTGAGGGAAGGAACCACAACGTAACCAGTGGTGGAAATAGAGGCAAGCATGGCAGAACTTGCCGACAGTTGCAGAGATAGACGCTCTAGATCAAATAGAATGATGATTCACAATGGCTAGAAACAAGTACATCGGTTATTTACGGCAAAGGAGATCAAGCGCAAAATATTGTACCAAAGATCAGGAGAAACCTGAAAGCCTATCTTGCACAAAGAACTTTTAGTTTACTGGTAACATCTAATGATTTTACCAAAAAGAAAAATGGAAACATGCATGAATAGTCGAGAACATACAGCAGAAAAATTTAAGGCCCATCCATCCAGAATCCGCAGCCATTACTTTGACCCAATGGACTGATCAGGAAAAGAAATATACAACTATTTAATGGAAAAATCAGTAGGGAAAACTGTCAGCACATTACAGGCAAACTGCTCAAAGTTTTAGTGTCTTTTTTGCATGCTAAAGTTATCTTTAGGGCATCCACCAGAAGCATACTTGCTAAGCAACTTTGACAAGAGAATAACCCCGAGGAAAATGTGAGCAAGTGAATCTAAATTACGAAAGAACATTCACAAGGAACCCACACAGATAGAATCATAGCAGCAATATAGCCAATAGATCATGAAGACCAAAGGATTAACTTTAAAACAAATAATACAACCTTCCACAAAGAAGGAAGACTGGCACCTAAATGCCGATATGTATCATAGGTGTAGAAAATCCATAGGAACATAACATAAGCAGACAAACAATAAGTTGGTCTTCAACAGAATTCATTCATCTTTGCCATGTCCTGCCAATAAAAAATTATTCAGCTTACTGAATCCCTCCCCCCCAAAAAAAAAAGAACCCCACCTATCGAGAGTCAGAAAGGCTATGATAGATTTCATCTTTGTCATGTTCTGTGGGTTAGGTAACTAAAAGCAAATTAGTAAATTTGGGTACCTAACTCAATCCAAAAGACAATACATTTGTTTCATTATAATACATTTGAGATCAAGTCAGCCAATTAAAGACGAAAAATCGATGTGATTAGAAAGATGAAATGCTGGTCAATTTAGCATATTACAGCTCCAATGGCAAGAGAGAAAAACAATTAGAAGATTGTTGGAACACACAGAAGCTTTACAGCAATTGAGCTAAACATCAACATGGGATTCAACTTATTAGTAGAGGCATACAATTGTTATTCCTTCAGCATGGAAATCAAACTACAATACATTCCTTTCCAAACTCCTACTACTATAGCGTGATCCAGTGTCATCATATATTGTATAATATGCTATGATTAGACAGGAAAGGGAAACTATAGAGCTGTGATCCGAGAAACTTCCGTACCAAATACCGATTCCTAGAACCACCCTACTCTACGACAAGGATTATATTACAGTTACGATACCTACTATAGCTATTAAAGTTTAGAAAACGACGAGAGACCGAATAATAACCTTTCTTTCGATTTTCATATCCGTTTCAGCGTGGTTTGCCGGCCATCTGCACCTTCCTTGTGTATGAAAAAATATCAAGGAGGCGTAGATCGAGACGGGAAGAGAGGGAGGGATTATGACGTTTACTTTTGAAATCAGATCCTCTCCGTCTTGACATCGACGAACAAACAAGGGCGCTTGACATCGAAGAACAAGGGCGCTTGACATCTCATCTCGTTCAAATCTTCAATAGTTTCCTAAGATCGCTCTCCATGACACGGCAACGGACCAAGGCGGACGGAAAAGGGAGATCGCTGGGCGGAGGCGAAGAAACAAACGAGGTTGGACCCGCGTACAGATCCGGAACCCTAATCTGTTTCTGTACAACTTCCGGATCTGGACCCAAACGATGGGTTGAACAGAGGTCCAAATCATCGCCGAAAAACATCCGGGGCTTCAATTCCTCGCCTCGCTTCAGGATCTTCACCTGCCCCATGACGAGACCCTTGGCGAGACCCGACGGGGAGGACGACATGTTGTCCCGACTCGATCGACGACTCCCTTCCGGGGAACCCCGCTTACGGCGGCGGAGGCGAGATGCGCTGTTCATTCTAGGGTTAGGGTTAGGGCTAGAGGAGTGCAAAGTTCGAGGGCCGAACCGATCTCGAAGAAAATCGGGAGAACGGAGAATCGCCGTTGCCATTACTTGAACTTGTACAGATCCCCTTATTCTTTTCCTTTTCCTTTCCGTTGAACCCCCTCTCTCTATCTATGCTTGGCGTGTCAATGATCGACTCCTGTGTGGTTTTGGCTGAGCTTCACGAAGCACATTTATAGGGAGAGCGTGAAAAACAGGAGGAATTTTCGAGTTTATTTCCTTTTTTAAATGGAATTGATAGTAGTACGTGGATTGTAAACCGCCCTATTTGCATGGATCTAACGCGCGCCTATCAACACGCGCGGTGTGATTTGGGAGATATTTGGCATTGACGATTAGAATTTAGATGTTAAACGACGCGTTTACAAGACTTAGTTGATGGATGCCGACCTGACCCTTCCTTGTCAATGGATATTGCAGCAAGCCCAACTTGTTTGGTATTGGGCCTTTGTCCATTTAATGAATCCATCACCAAGTATTGACATGCTAAGGGAATGAAACCAATGATGAAATCCTAAAAAGGATTTGTGATAGATCGGTTTCGAAACACAGATCAGTTTATTCACCACTACTACTATATGGTATTTATGAAAATGACCAAATCAAAAGACTTTTGAAGATAGCAACTTCTCACCTTTTCAGCATCGTCGTTTCTTCGTTCAATAGGCTCATAAGTTTTTCGAGGCCTTTTAATCACGTGATGTAAAACTAGGTCGATCTACTCTGTCTAATAGATGCAAAGTGTTGATTAACTCCCCCTCTCCTCCTCGCCCCCCAACAAAAAAATCCTTCCTTGATCTTAAATATTGATGGAGCTTCAAGGGAAACCATGAAACAGTGGGAGTAGAGGTGTCCTTCGTAATTTTAATGGCCAATAAAAGCGTAAGTTCCATACAAATTTTGATCTATGTTATTATGTGAAAGTTGAATTAATGGCTCTTGTTCATGGTCTTCAGATGGCTAGGGAGGTTCCATGATGAAGAATTATCGTTCGTATGGATTCTAAATTGGTCATTGAGATGATGAAAACTCTCCCGCAAAATAATCATACCTATTTCTTCTTTATTAAAAAGTGTCAAGAATTGATATTGTACCTGAAATCAGAATATGTTCTTAACTATTGTTTTAGGAAGGCTAATAGAGTTGTTGATGCATGTATTAGCCAATTTGGGCGTTGACAACCCCTTATATTTTGTAAAATTGGAGACCTCTCGATACTTTCACTCATCTCTTACTTGAGGCTTATGTTGGTGTGACTAGGTGTAACAATCCACTCTAAACCACACCTGTTTAACATTAATCTAACGTATAATTATATCTAAGTAAGATAATTTATATGATTGAATTATATGATGATTATCCTAACAGGATGATCAACCTTGTATGATTTATATGTGATATGTTAAATATTATACGATAGAACTTTAGGTTTGATTATTTTACGATAAAAGATATATAAACGTGACATGCATTACATTTAAAGTATGTGCTACATATTAATGCACGATTTAATGACTTTGCATAAAATCATGTGATTATGGAATAAGGTTATATGCGGATTATCGTTATTAGATAAGATAATCATCAAAGAATTTATAGATCAAATGAGGACAAATCGATTATAAGGAGGGATTATTTGATGTTATTACATGTGATAAGGGACAAAGAAATACCTAAGGTATTAGGGTTGTAAGCTTACTTTAGGGTATAATTAATGCAAGTGTGAAAAAGCTAAGATAAAATTTCAAGGATACATAGATTTATAAGGTTAAAGGTTGGCAAATTGAGCAAGTTTTGATTTCCTTTTTGCATGGTATGAGGTGTGGACACAAGAGCACTCATAGATGACAAAGTTTTAATGAAAATATATGACAAAAAATAAATGACAAAATTAAGATCACGTATTTGGCTTCATTGTTGACCAAGGATAGAGACAAAGAGAATAACTATTCTTTTAACCTCTCACACGTTTTACCATATGAAAACGAAGGAAACTAATTATGATCATGGGAGTTATGTAAGCCATGTTTGATTTCATTCTTTACACGAGAGAGAGAGAGTCACAAGTTTCGGATGCTTCATCAACATTAGCACTTACCTCCCAATAAGCTTACGTGAGTTTTAATGAAAATTTTGCTTATGGATCTATCTACATTTGGATAATTATTTAAGTGATCTACTGATTTTGAATAAATATTGTTGGGTCCATTAAGGTGTGAACTCAATACGGGAGATACAAAACACAAGCATTGATTCAACCTTTTACTACAGCAGGTGTCAAAACGAGCTATATGGGATATTGATGGTACAAAAGCCCCGACCCTGATGGATTCAACGTAAGTTTTTTCAATGCTCATGGAGTATAGTGGGATATGAGGTAAGTCAAGCAATCCTGATTTTTTTACTCATGGGGGTGCCACAACCTTTGTATTCAACTTATTACAGGCCTATATCCTGTTATAATGTCCTTTACAAAGTCATTTCTAAAATGCTTTGTAAAAGATTTAAAGGCTTTTTACCAGAAATAGTGATGTGGAATCAATCCGCATTTGTGCCTAATCGTTTAATCCTACATAACATTATGATAGGATTGTATTTGGTGTGTCATTACAAGAGGAAAAGGGTTTCTCCTAGATACATTTTGAAAATAGACATAAGTAAGGTTTATGATACAATTAATTGGGATTTCATTGGGGAAGCGATGATGGAAATTGGCTTACCAAGCAAAATGGTAAAGTGGATGAACACATGTATATCTACAACATCATTTTCGCTTAGTAACAATGGATATTTGCATGGATTTTTCAAAAATGGAAGAGGATTGCGACAGGGAGACCTAATCTCCCCACTATTATTTGTATTGGGTATGGAATATCTATCTAAGATATTGTGCAAGAGAAAACGGAAGACTCAAGATTTAAATTCCATCTTGACTGTAAAGGGATAAGATTGAATCATATTATATTTGTGGGTGATGTCTTAATATTTAGTAAAACCGATATCTTTTTCGGTGTCATGTATTATGGGGGCTATAAATGAGTTTGCAACAACATTTGGTCTAAAGGCTAATCTTCTAAAGTCACAGATGTACACTGCTGGGGTGAATGCTGAAAAGGAGAAGCAAATTTTGGAAATTACAGGGTTATCCAAGGGGCAACTACCTTTGAGATACCTAGGGGTATCTTTGAAACTAGGAAAGTTGAATTATGATGATTCCCATATGTTAGCAGCGAATATCACAGCTAGAATTTGTAGTAATTGCACCGACAATAGCTGCTATAACATATCACCTATGGTAAGAGAGGAATCGATAACCTTCCAAGCGGATAGCAATACATTGGATGCAATACTTGATAAGATCGAGATGGAGCTTGAATAACCCTTTATACAAAAGGAAACAAATTCACAAACCTTGGTTAGCAGTATACTTATTTTTTCAATGCCTTTAAATACTTATTTTTCCTCCCATTGGGTATGCCCAAAGTATTCGTGTAAATATTTTACATAGTTAATGTTATGTGCTCATTAAATGAAAATTAAACTTCATATTTATATTTTAATACATACTCTCGTTGTTTTACAATATCTATTATTTTAATTAGTTTTTTTATTTCACAATATCTATTATTTTTACAATCTCAATGACATGTTAATAATTAACTTTTAAAATTTATGATTATTAATTGACTTTTTATTTTTTTTATTTTTAATAAAATTTTAAGACAACTTAATTTTATAGTAAAATTTTATTATAAATTTTATATTTTATTAATATTTTAAAAATAATAATTATAATGAAACGAAGAGTACAACAATATATTAATACCCTCATAAATGACAATGGAATATAAATTCTACACCAATTTTAAAAATAGTAACTCCAACGTCACTCGACAGAGCCCCTGGCCGACCAACCCAACCCATTGGCCCAACGTCAGTATACACTAATTTTAACTTGTATGAGAATTTAAATAAAAGTGGGTATGAAATTATGAATGGAATGGAAGTTTCGAAAACCAAAAGTGACAAACAAAGGCGATCCACCAACGTGTCCCTGCAACTTTGGCCTCTTTTCTCTCTCATGTCTCTCTTCCTCTATTCATTTGTTTCCCTCTCTCTTTCTCCCCTTTTCTCCCTCTCCCCATTTCAATCAGATCGATGGCGTTGCCGAGGACGAGGTCAATGTCGGACGGGGAAGGTACGTCGCTCGCCCTGACCGCCGACTCAAAGAAGCACAATTTCCAGTACTTTGGGTGGGTTTACCACTTGGGGGTTAATAAGATTGGCCACGAGTATTGCCATCTTCGATTTTTGTTCATTAGGGGCAAGTATGTTGAGATGTATAAGCGTGACCCCCATGAGAATCCCGGCATTGTAAGTTGTTCAATTCCCCTTCCTTTCTGTGGTTTCTTTGTTTTTCTTTAATCTCGGTGGTTTTCATATGTATAATAATAATGCCTGGTCAAGATCATGCTATTGAAAATTGATTGATTTTGAAATGATATGGATCATTTCATGCCCTCTGCTTTGCTTATACTTGGGGGCGACGAGGACGAACCAGCTGGGAGTGGATACCGCAATGGTGGAGCCAAAATTGTCCTTATTTTTTTATGGATGTATGAGTTTCAATTTCATTCCAGGACCAACTCAAAGAGTAAAAAGAGCAACTGGGGCCACTTTCTAGGAAGGGCTTCCCACATCATGTCTCCTTAGCTAAAGAACAAAAATTTATCTCTATACACCTGTCTATCTGAATTCCGTTATATTCTGTTTGATAATCTGTATCATATTGTTTTCTTTCCTGAAACTTTTGCTATTCTTCTCCTAACTGCCATGATTGATATGTGATATAATCCGTACAATAGTAATCTGGATGGGGCCAGAGGATTCTTTTTTCCCTTCAAACCGTTTTGACGTTGGTTTTTGTTATAACTTACCACAACACTACCCATGGGTTTACTACAAATTAATGACTATAGGAAACCACCCAAATTTCATAGTTATGGTGGCATATCTAAATGTTTGGGGATATGATTCTGAAATTAGGATAGCCATAGAACAACACTACATCTGGTTCAATGTCGATTGGGGTCTAATCCTCTGGTCCTTGCCGTGGGAGATATTTTTGTTTCATTACATGTTTCTCTCAGGGGTTTCAAGGATTATTTCTGCGGTAACCAGTTGCATTAGCCATTCACAGGTTGGAAGTTTGGCAGGATGAGAATCACTAATAATACTGTAATTGGGAGCCATCACTTTTATATGTCTGTCCATCTTTTGTCTATAACAGGACTCTTGCTGGAGAGCCTTTCCTTTTGGAAGATTCTTCGTTAGGTCTAGTTACAATATTAATAGCCATGATACAACCGGAATGTTCTGTCCTATGCTGTTGCATATTGTTTCTAAATATTTATGTCTGTTGGCCGTTCAATTTCCAAATTGTTGTCTCAGGACTGTTGTATGGTTTTGGTTGTTTGTGTTTCCATTTTTATTTAACTTGCAGTTTTTCTCCTCTTTGACAACCAGAAATTCCAAGTCTCTGGGCCTCTTAACCAACAGATTTTTATCTATGAGCTTATTGCAGATCTTGTTTTCAGCATGCGGAACTCCATTTTTCAGTCACTAGTCTTGATTTTGTTTTTCTTGGTGCAGAAACCTATTAGGAATGGTGTTGTGGGGCAAACTCTTATGGTGGAAGATGCAGGATGCCGGAGGGTTAACCGTGGTGTGAGTTACCCAGATTGTGATAAGTATTTAGGGACTCGCACAAAATCTTCTTGTTTGTGTTTACTGTCAGCTATTATATTTTGCTTTTGAATTTCTGAGGCAGTTTAGTATATACTCATTTTCAACTGGTCTGTTTCTAGGATCTATATGTACTTCGATTCTACAATCGGCTGGATGAATCAAAAAAGGGTGAAGTAAGTTTTAGTTTAACTCCATTATCTTTTTCGCTAGTAACATTATTTGTTGTCATAGAAGTTAATTATCTTGGTTCAAATGCTGTTGTTTAATGTGACGTGAGCATGGGATCGGCTACTCCCAGTACTCCGGTCCCTTCCATACCTTTCTGTGTTGAGCTAGTCTTTCACACGATTTCCTAATTGTTTCCTACATTGACGTTAACGAGGCCATATCAATGTTCAGAAATGACCTCTGTGCCGCACCATCTATCGCACCTTGCCGCAGTCGCGATTCTTCATAGCTGTTGTTGAGGAGAGAGGCTGTGAGGTAGAGGAGGGAGATTGAAAATTTCTGTGTTTTTGGAGACACCCAGCTAATTAGACTTATGAAAAATGATCTAGCAAAAAGGAAACTAAGAGAGAAGGATGAGTAACAAACAGCCTGAGCAGGCTGAGGGTGGGGGATATAAAGTTGCAGCAACCCCTGCATTTAACCCAATGGGTCATATTCCCAGAAAGAGCTATAACCCTGCTCAAATCATAAGTATTAGGGTCTTACATCAACATTTAGCAGCCAGCCATAATCCTACTTTGTGTAACCTCAAAGAAGAAGCCTACTTGATAGACCATAAGTAACACCCAGTAGCAGGCTGCTCCATCGCTTATAACATTATACTAACCAAAACTAGCCGCAATCAGGTCCTTTAATCAACATATTTTGCAATCAAAATAGAACCAACTCAAAACTGTAGCATCAGACAACAACAAATACATCAACTAAGCAGACTGAAACCTGAAAGGATACCAAAATCAATAGAGAAAAAAGCACCACATAGAAGTTCTATCTACCTTTCAGCAGTCGATTGCTGGCATGGCTTTAAACCCATGATGTTCATTAAGATCTAGTTCTCTAGTGGGAAAACTGCATCTATTACCAACCTTCTAGTCCGGATATAAAAGGCAATGCCTGTGTTATCCTTCCAATCCTCCAATGAAAACAAACATTTGAAAAAGGTGATTGAATGTCTTAGTAGGAACATCTAAAGAAATGTTGTATCATATATCTCAGGATTGAGTCCAGCAAAGCAGTTGCTCGGTGACTAAAATATGTCTGTTCCTCAAATTAATGCTTCCTGTAATCTTTGATGGGCAACTAACCTTAAATAGAGATTTCCAAGTTCCGACATGCACTTCTCCTTGATCTAGCACTCAAACTAAGACCCACGAAAAGGGCAAAAGAGATATACAGTGCAACTTTGACACTCTTCAGGTAGCTGAAGCTGAGAAATAGCGCAAAACATTCCCCTAAATCTCCATTCCTAATAGAAAAGGAGGGGAGAAAGGGAATCACCTTATTGTAGGCCTATCGAAGTGAAGAAATTCATTAGGAAACCATTGAGAAAGACGTGAAAGGTGCATTGAATATCCTATCAATCCATATCTCTTCCACAACCATTTGCCTCATAGTGTATATAGAAAGCTGCCAATTTATATCGTCATAAACCTTCTCAGATCTAACTCTAGTAACCTTGGACATGCGAAGCTGAGATGTAGGGTCAATCTGGGTTAACAATAAGAATGACATCTTGTAAATGCCTTTTCTTATTAATATATCATTTTCCTTATTTTAAAAAAAAAAAACAGTGGAGCTTAATTAAGGTGGTATTGGAGAAAATTAATTAAAATGACAGATTATTTGGAGAAGCTGTATGTATGATGCTAGTACAGGTCATTGGCTGGTTGAAAAACAGGGAGATTCAACACCTCACTGGCATATAATGCTATCAGGGGCTCACAAACTGATGTGTCCTGGTGGAAGAAGGTATGGCTCAAAGTTCGCATACCTATTCGTGCCTTCATAGTGTGGCTACTTTTCCAAGGGAAATTGATAACAAAATGCAGATTAAACAGGTTAGGTGTCAATGTCGATACAGCCTGTGTGTTTTGTGGTTAGCAAGAAGACTCAAATGATCTGTTCTTTGCTTGTTCTTTCTCTGCACAAGTACTGGAAAGGTTATGTGGCAGGGTGCAGAGTAATAGTTGGAAAGATATCTGGAATGAAGCATATGCTCTCCTAATGCTAAGAAGCTGATATTAATGACACTTCTGGCTGCAGCTGTTTAGGCGTTATGGACTGAGAGGAACAAAAGGCTGTTTGCACAGACTCAAAAGATGTGAATACCATAACTTCTTGACTTAAAGCACAGATTCATATACAATATCAGAGGCAGGAAAAAATTGCTTTAACTGTGGCTAAATAGATTCTAAATATATATAGAGGTTATCCTTTGGGGATGTCCAATGTATGCTCGTAAGTAATGGTTTTAGTATGGAATGAAAGGACTTACCATTTTCCAAAACAATAAAAATTAAAATAGAATGGCATCGACATCCTAACAACAACCGGTAATGTATTTTGAATCTTTGAAATGAAATTGCCAGCAACACCCTTCAGCGAGCCAAAAGTTTTGAAATCAACTTGTTGACAGATCCCTCTGAACTCATCAGTTGATAATCTCTGATATTCTTAGCACCTTATTTCTTAGTAATTAGGCTAATGAAAGATGCATTTAGAATAACTGCAAAATTAGTTTCTGTAACAATTGTGTAATATCCACAAAATCCGTCTAACAGAATAACTGTAATAACAATTGTCTAACATTGATGTGTTTGGCTGTAAAAGGAAATGAGGTATACATGATTTATGGAATAGATTTATTAGGTTTAGGAAGTGGTTGTATTTCAGTGTTTTTTTTGTTGTATTTTTGATTCTTATTTTAGGGGTAGTTTTAGGCTGGTATATCTTCATATATCAATGATATTATCAAAGAAAAGTAGTACTTTGGTTATATCAGGGGACTGGGATATTTGCGTTATTTTGTTGTCTTGCTTTATGTATAAAAGCCCCTTTTAGACTGTTTTGTTTCATAATTAATTATGGAATTAGGTATCAAAATCGCAAGTTCTGTGCCAACTAAAAGCTTTCCTTTGGGACTGATATTGGTTTCTGATTACCTGTATGAACAATTGCAAAGTAGAGTTGTCACTGTTACAGAGCAGTCCGTGAAGCAATTATACCAAGCACCAGCAGAGTCCCACCATATTCACCAGCATTTATAAACCATAATTTTCATTTGCCCACTTCTGTTGAGGAATTCACAAAGTTGAAGATAGTAAAATAAATTGAAAGATTTTCATTGAAATTGTTCATTTAGAATTTCCTGAAAGGCTAATCTTAGGTAAAATTTTAGTTTACCATTCATCCATTTAAGTTACTCAAATCCAGTTCTAGATCATAGGTTAGAATATGGTAGATTGGTAGTAGGGCTAGCAAAACTCCAGTTGTGGATCATTGAACAAAATTGCTACTGGCCTTATTGGATTTTCAATTCAGACAATCTTCTGTGAACAGAATATGATAGGGGTCTTTAATTGCCCGGTGTTTGATTTTAAGATATGAATCTGGTCCAAGATTTGGCTTCTAGAGTTGCGATTTTAACATCGTGTCAATTATTTTCAGATATGGCATGGGATGATTTACCTTCAAAGAGAGAAAGCTTGCAGGTTTAGAGGTGTGATAGATCTTATTTCCAAGAATCAGAATGTCTTTGTTTCGGGGATTTCGGATGCGTTCCTTGTTGCAAATGAGCTCATAGACTCCAGACTAAGTCGGATAAGTCGGGTGTTGTGTGCAAAATAGATATTGGGAAGGCTTATG
Source organism: Talinum fruticosum (assembly GCA_021018815.1). Taxonomy (NCBI): domain Eukaryota; kingdom Viridiplantae; phylum Streptophyta; class Magnoliopsida; order Caryophyllales; family Talinaceae; genus Talinum; species Talinum fruticosum. The sequence goes on along the minus strand of JAITYX010000036.1, from coordinate 2,465,688 downwards.
ACCATGTCAATAGGGAGTATTTTATTTATGTTTTGAGAAGAAGGGGGTTTGGGGAGAGATGGATTTGCCGAGATACGTCACTGCATTTCTTGAACTTCTTTTGCGGTGCTACTTAATGGCTCCCTTTCATGGTTCTTTTATGCCTCTACAGGGTTTTGGCAAGGTGATCCCATCTCTACTATGTATACTAGTCATGGGAGTTTTGGATGTTAAATTCCATTTCGATAGATGGACTTATCTCCGCGTTTTCTATGGGCCGAATGAATTCTGTAATTGCTTATGTTTCTCCTCTTTGCTGATGATACAATTATCTTTTGTGATAATGATTGTGAGCAGATCATAAACCTTCATTGCATTCTTATTTGATTCGAGGTGGTTTCTGGCCTAAGAGTCAACTTGACAAAAAGCTCTATCTACCAGTTTGGCAAGTTGACAATATCCAATTACTTGTGGGTGTTTAGGTTGTACTATTGATGCTTTTCCAACCTCCTATCTTGGTCTCTCACTTGGTGCAAAATTTAAGGATAAATCCTTTGTGAACCTTTTGTTGAACAGTTTAAGAGAAGGCTGTTGGATGGAGATCAAATACCTTCCCGAAAGGGGAGACTTATGCTTATTAAAAGCGTTCTTATGAGTATACCATCTTACTTCCTCTCGTTCTTCTCCATACCAGCCTTAGCGGCAAGAAAGTTAGAATCTATTCAGTGGAAGTTTCCTTTGGGGCATTTTGGGAGTGATATAAATTTCATCTTGTTAGATGTAGTACAATCGAGAATCCTGTGCATGATGGGGCATTAGGTTAGGGTTTAAGGCTCTTCAATGATGTGTTGCTTGGCAAGTGGCCATAGAGATTCACGAATGAAAAGGAAAGCCTTTGAAGAAGGGTGATTAGTAGTAAGCATGGTGATAATGGTCTTGGATGGTTTCCCTCTAAACCAGGTGGACCTTATGGGCAAAGCTTGAGGAGATACATTTATAAAGGATCGGAAAGATGTTATCACCATTTTTCTTTTGAGGTTGCTGTTGGTTCTTCCATCTTTTTTGGCATGAACTCAGAGATCCCTTTACTCCTCTTTGTGTGCCTATGGTGATAGAGATTTTAAGGTTAACCGCCTTTTCTGTTTGTTTTATTGGTTTTTGGTTGTTTTTGTTTGGTCCTGACGGCATCCCATGAGCTACGAGAGAGAAAATAGATGTTCTCGGTTTCGTTTCTTGAAAAGCATATGAGATTGCATTTGTAATCTGTTAAAAAATTCGTGACTATCTTTTGAGGACAATCATTTATTCCCCATACTTCTATTGAAAAATTAGATGTAGGACAATAATTTACCAATAAAATAAGACGACCCATGGAATGACTGACTAGAAGTGCAACCATAGCTCACACCAAACTATAGTTTTCCTAATTCCCTTTGTCTCCTTGATATCAAAGAGTTTTTATGTGCACTTGTTTTCATCAGTGCATTCTTTTATATACTCGGTAAAAACTAGGCTACTTCTTTCAAGGTATGTTCTTGATGTGCAATTGCTAGTTTTGTTACAGGAGCAATAATCTCATTACAATAAAGAAGCCTAAAGTTACGATTGGCTGGCTGAGGTTTGGTTGGTGGTGTGTAGTGATAAGAAGAATATAAGTTACTATTGCTTGATCAACTGTTTTTTTTTTTTTTTTTTGGCCATTGGGTTTTATTGTAGATTCTATTATGTGATGGTCTTTGTACTGGTTGACAAATGGCTACTGGCATTATCTTGTATTGCGGTATAGATAGTCTGAATAGGATGTGGCACATTCACTTGTGGTGGATGTGGTTTAGGATAGCAATATCTGGAGGTCTAGGATTATGGCTATAGACCTTAGGTAGCTGGAATTTCACCCTCCCTTTGGTTTCTAGACAGTTCTCGATCATTAAAATTGTTGAACTTGCAAATAGGGTGTTACTTTTTTTTTAATCATTAAAATAGGGTAATAATTTTTAGTTTTATTCGGTGTGCTTGTTGTTAGTTTCTAATGTTTTTGCCCTATTTTCTGATGCTAGTATTAATTAATGTTACTGGCTGTCAAATCTAATGCTACTGTTATCGAATGCCTTTCCTTACTAAAGGTTTATTGTCCAAGAAAAAAACACTTTTCTGCAAAAAAATTCTTGGGTCATCCAGAATTGATATTTCTGCTTGCAGGGTTAAGGCTCCTACATCTGAAACTCCCCAGAACCTATTAACATAGGACCCACATTGGGTTTTTCATTGTTGTTACTGCTGTTGTTTTTGTGCTGCACTATAACTGTATTTGAGAAAAATTGTTGTGCATGAATCATGTGTGAGGACTTCTATCTCAATCCTAAAGGAACTGAAGGGACTGAATGGATCTCTCTGAATTCAAAAGTCCAAGTTTAACACATATAGTTGAAATCTTTTTGTTCTTAACCTATTTGTAAATTTTTTGTGTTCTCAGCATTTTGTTCAGCTTCTATTAGTTAGTTGTGATTTGGAATCAGACCTGACATTGCTTAGAGTAATTTAGTCATTTTTTTGGTTGTAGATTGCTTGTGCTACAGCAGCAGAAGCTCAAAAATGGATGGAAGCATTTGATCAAGCAAAGCAACAGGTAAGAGTATGAGAAAAATGATGTATGCTCTGAAGATTAATCTAACTTTGTTTATAGGTTGTTGTATTGTCACTAGATGATGCTCTTCAGATGTATAGATCAGATGTGAATATTTCTTCCTGCATTTGCCTTATTTCTGTTTGCGATACCGAAGACAGGAACTTCTGCACTACTTATTTTTGAAATATATTATTTTAGAGTTGTATCAGTTTGGTTCTGTCCAGGATCTACTTAGATGTTTGTTTTTGGTTCTGCAACAGGCAGAAATAGAACTTTCAAGAGGAGGATGTGCCAGAGACAAATTGAACATGGAGGCTGAGTATGCTTACTGTCTTTCTATAAGCCTAATCAATCTTTGTGCACAATGTGGGGAGGCTTGCATAAATTGACTGGTTAATCTGTTAACGTGTTGAACATTTGAAACATTTTAGTTTCACCTTTTTATCTGCTCTAGGTTCTCTTGAATATTGATTTATATTATGGATATGTTCCCCTTGGCCCCATTTCTTCATGGCTGGCATTCTTACTCTGTGTACTTACAATCTCATTTTTTTCTGTTGTCTTTCTCAAAGGAGGCCACTGCAATGTTTTTAGTGTTTCTTGATTTCATGTCTCATTTAATCATTAAGTTTACAGGTTCATATATTCAGATATTTGGGTGGTTGATTTGTCCATGTGCCTAAAGGATTGAAATTACAAAACTCATCAAGGATCAATATGCAACTTGGGGAACTTGTCCATAGTTATCATCTCAATCTGTAAAGGGTTTATGAGAAAATCTCATTCAAATTTATGCTCAATAACTGTGCCAGTTAACTATTGAGGTCAATTTAACTTGTGTGGACATCCCCCGCCTAGTCTTAGTTATTTGTCTGTCATAGTGGAAACTAGCATTTATACATGGTATTCTTTGCTGTTTCATTACTTTTTTATCTGTTATTTTATGTCTGTGATATTGATTGAGTGTGGACGTGAACTTGAGTAGTGAGAGTGAGGTTCTTGGTGAAGTCTAATGTTGGCTCTTGGTCCATTCAGCGTGAGTGTTAATTAGTATTTTGTCTTCCCTGTGGCTCTCCTTTGTTAAGTGTGTTTGCTCATGCCTTTCATGAACCTTGATTGTGGATTATCCTATGGCTTATTAACTTGTTTGACTTTTCCCTTTTCTCTGAATTCCCAAAGGATTGATCTTGATGCACATCGCCGGAGGGTGAGGAGATATGCTCATGGCTTAATAAAGCTTATAAGAATTGGACAAGGTTAGTTACCTGGAACTATTATGACAGTCGGTGGGTGATCATTTTGGTTGTTCAGTTCAGTGGGACAGCGGGTAGAACAAATATGTTGGTATTTGTATGGCTTCTCTTGAAGCAATAGATACGGTCATGGATTCAAAATGCGGTTTAAGTTGCGATTGGGTTACAGTTGCGATACGGAAAACCCGCTCTAATGCGGTAGTCGCACTTCATTTTGTGGTTGTCGTGGGGTGAAAACGCGGTTTGTTATCTTGTAAACCTTTCTGACGTGGCTGTTTCGTTACGGAATGACCACACTTTGAACCCATGGATATGAATTCTAGAGCTATTGTTTTGTTACCTGACAGATGAAAAGGACTTGGTCAATATCCAGCTTAATGTAACTAAAGAATTTTATAAGCGGCTTTAGATAGTATGAAATTGGAAAACCTTAGTCTCTGTGGTGTCTTTCTCTCTGAAATATAAGCTTGTGCTTTGCATGGCTACGTGTTATGCCAAGAATCATCATACTGTGTTCCTGCCTGAATAAATTGTTGTCATTATTTGATTACTCATCAATAATAGGAATTGTCGTGAATATTATGTTATTAGAAAGAATAAGTTTTGAAACTGTAGAATTCTGTAGATGCATAAGTTTGACTAGCTCATGGAGTTATATACTTTTGATGACTATTTCCTCGTTTGTCCATTTAATATTTTGTAGATATAGGGATTATGGCATTTTTTAGGAAGTTCTGTAATTTTGCTGGTGGATCGTCGAGCTAAACTATCGCACTAGCATCAGCAACCACGAATAGTTATTGTGAATTAGTTTTGTGGTGTGTATTGCTGTTCTTTTTCATGTTTTAAATCTTTGTAGCTTAGGCTTTTTAACGTAAATACGTACTTACTGTTATATTAGGATATTCTTTGTCAGAAAAGAGTTACTGGTAGAATCCTTCTTATGTCGGCCTTAAAGTTCTGGAGAGTTAAGCACAAAGAATTATCCTCTCAGGATCTCAAGCTCCTTTTTGAGAACTTTGTATTGTTGGAATCAACTTGTCAAGTGCTTTATAGTGGTAGAAATTTGAACTTTTTGGATTGTGTAGATAATATTGTGCATTGGAGTTTGAGGGCATGATGTTTCCTGTACTTGCCCCTTTTTTATGTGGGTGACATCCCCTTGGTGTCTTTCTAATACAATTTTTTTTAAAGAATGTCCTTGAAAGTTAATTCCCACTCCATGGGGTATGTATATTGGCAGTGGAGTAATAGCCATAGGATTAAACTGGTGAATACACCCTCTTGTGAGGTAAAGATGGGTTCAGTTCCCTACACTCACAAGGTTCCCCCTTTCTTTTCTCTTGTTGTAATGGACTTCTTATTCTCAAGGCACCTTGGCCTGAGTTTTTTTAATTTTTTTAATTATTTATATTATTTTAATTTGTTTTAAAAATCTTTGCCATGTACGTGCAAGCGCTTATTTGTTGTATACTTGTATGCATATTATTTTGTCATATTCTGTCAAGTTAAGTTTCTTTGACTGCTCATTTCTTATCAGTTACATGTTTGGTGCAGCTGACACTTCCACTTGAAAGTTGGCATTTCATTTTAGACCAAAGGGATGCAAAATTTTCTGGAAATAGATGAACATGGCAACTGGATCATGCTTATCTGCTAGATAGTACTCCCTCCGCCCCATAAAAGTTGTCAAAAGTTTCTATTTTAGATGTCCCAAAAACATTGTCAAAATTTCTCTATATAATAAAAAAGGTGACCCTTCATCTGGAAACTGTGAGTGATTAAAAAAGAGTGATAAATGATGTTCCCTTGAATTTTTATATTCCCAAAGTTTGACAACTTTTTAGGGATAGAGTATTGAGAAATATTGGTCCCATTTTACTAAAATATATTTGTGCTATGGCCATGGTTGATTGTGTGTGAAACTTTGTTTCTTTTAACTGTGAAACAACTCTCATTTGTGCATGATAGGTCCTGAGCCACTTTTGCGTCAATCATCAGCCTTATCTGACAATATCAGAACCGATGGTTATTTGGGAGCTGATCGGGATGCTGATGCAATTGAAGCTCATACATGGAGATGCGTATGCACTATAAATGGTATGTAATCCCTGTTGGTTATGTTTCTTTGATTCTAACAATAAAAGGAGCTAGGAGAAGCAAAATAAAGTAATGTAGTTAATATTTATTTGTTGTTTTGTACTAGTTCCAATTTTGTAACTTGGATTATTTGGGTAATTTTGTAGGAGCCCTTTTAGGGGTTAAATTTTAAGAGAACAATATTTTTGGGGCATCTTTTGTAATTTTTTATAATGATTTTTGGCAATATTTTCTGTTTGAAGTTAAGATATTACCTAGGGTTTGGGGTTATCTTGTTTTCCAAGTCTTTCTAAGGCTGTATAAGCATTGTCAGGTGCTGCTTAGAGGCAATTGAATAAAATCGGACAATTTCCAGCAAGTGTATTGCTTTCTTTAGCCATTTGCACTCATGGTCTAAGCGGATATCTCATGAATCCTAGGTGGATCTCCTAGGTTCTCTTAAGTGGATTCCTAAGTATCTATCATTCATTTACTGTTTGTCTTTTACTTTCCCAACATTTCTCATCAAAAAGACCCTTCAAACCTTTTGAGGCAAACCTACATTCCTCTATCCAACCTGCCACAATTCTGATGGACATTATATTTTTTCTGATCCTCTGTTGATATCTAATTGTTGAGATCTTAGACGTTTTTCTGTAACAAATTTTCTAGCTATGTAGTTACAGTCTGCATTTTTCAAAACTAAACCTAATCGAATTAAATACGGTTTGGTCTAAAGGAACGAAAATGATACAGTTTTGTTCGATTTGGTTTAACAGTTTTTCAAAGTTCAATCAAACTAAAGAAAAATCAAAGCAGCAATATTACTTTTTGTAACATACTAGTTGAACCAACAATGTCTATAAGTGCATTAAACTACCAACAATATTATTTTTTGTAACATACTAGTTGAACTAACAATGTCTATAAATGCATTTAACTATCAAAGCAGGAAAAAAATGCAAATTTACCTATTTCTACTTTGATCTTGTTTGGTTTACTGTTAAACCAGAATACTTACACGCCAAGTTTCAGGTGGACTTGTTCTTTTTGTGCCCATGTACAAAAGGGGGCAATCAGAAAATAAAGTCATGCTGTCAAGCTCTAGATGGTTTTCATATCAACAAAATCCAAAAAGGTCAACTCTGTACCATGGTCAAGGACCTGATTCCAACTATACAAAGTTCCCAAAAAGAAATCATCAAAGGACCTCGGCATACCCTCAAAATTCCGGCTATCTTTTTCTATTGTCTTAGTCTACTTGATTTGGGAATGATTTCTTTAGCTTTCTAAAACAACCGTTTACATGTTCGCCATAAAATTCTTAAAATAATGTAAGCTAGCACAAGGGCCCTAAAGCAATGATCCACTAACTAAAAGGGTCATATAAAGATATCTAAGCCTGATAATTGATTATTGCAAAAGTGAACTAAACTTAAATATCCTATAGTAAAATAACCGGTCTAAGCGAAAACTACCCACAACCACAAGTTATTCCATGGATGCTCTTGCCACTGCCATTAACGTCACCTTAACCAGCTTCCTCTCCTCATTGCGAGTCATGACCTTCAACAGATCAGCGTATCACGACCTGTGCATCATATTCATCCTTTAGACTCCAACAACAGCATCATTTCCCAATTAGATGGACAGTTTACCTTGCTTAACACTATGGCACTGTCCATGAAACCCACTTTTCTGACTTCTTGCCAAATATTTTGTTAACCAAGCATTAGCTGCAATTCTTTTTAGGCTTACTGAACTGACTGTTGCTGGTTACTTAAATTGGAATCGGACTTGATCTGACGAGATGGGGAAGTCTGATCTTGAGACAAAATTCAAATATAATTTCCTGCTAGCGTGTATTAATTTTTTGGGATGAACTTATTGGAGCAACTGATAACAGAACTGAACCTGATGTGAACATGAAATTGGCAGACCTGAAGTTACACAGGCTAGAACATGGCTGAATAAGAAGTAGTCTGATTAGATCTGAGCTGAACATCCCCTTTTATGGATCTAGCTTTTCTTAGCCGCTACCATCTCACCCTTTCTGCCTTGGTGAGTAAGAACATTCACTGCCTGTTCCTGCACCATACTAGCTACTGATAGAAGACCATTTCTCTACTCTCTCTCTCTCTCTCTCTCTCTCTCTCTCTCTCAATGCTCCCTGTCCAGGGATTCAAAATGTGGTTTTAGTTTCGGTCACAACACAGCAAACCGCTCGGATGCGGCAATCGTGTCTCGTTTCACGGTTGTCACTTGGTGTAGAGACAGAGATTAGGAGGGTATTAAACCAGTCATGCTTGTGCTTAGCAGAAGTTCTGCTGGTGCACTCTATTACCGAAGGCAATATATTGTAGTTTGATGACTATTTTTTGCTGATTACAGTGTGGATGGCGTTTCAGATGCAGGTGGCTAGAAAAAGAAGCAGGAAGATTTAATTCTATGATAGGAATTTCATAATTTTAGGAAATAATTGTATTTTTATATTTTATTATTTTTGGATTTAATTCTAGGGGGTATTTTTAGGGTGTTAGATCTTGAGTTATTATTATTATCTAGGAAAGTAGTACTTTAGTTATATTATGATATTAGGTTAGTTACAATTTTCATCATCTTCTTAGGATTTTAGGCTATTAATAGCCTTTATTTCCGTGTTATTTTCAGAATTGGATATGGAATATATAATTAAGTTTTGGAGTGATCTCCACCAGTTTCCTTTGTGGAAGTTCTGCTGTCCTTTAATTGGCAAACATGTCTAGAAACATCAAGGCCCTAAATTAATTTCTAGAATAGGTGGCTTATGTATGTAGCCACCCCCTCCTTTTTTGAATTAAATATAGATGGGTTGTGTGCATCTACAATTTGAGGCACTAGTCATCGTCATTATGTAGATATTCTAATTGGAATGAAGATAGCTTTCTTAATATGCTCCCCTTTTTGATTCTTATTCAACCATTTTGGGAAGAGCGGACTCATAGCTGGGGCTTTTAGGCAATACTATTTACTGCCTACCTGGATGATTAACAATCCAGAATTGGCCCTGTCTCTGGGGTTAATTTAGATTTGCTTGCCCGAGTAAGATGATGATGGTTCCTTGGAGATTATAGTAACTCTCATTGTGGGTCACCGCGATCTAGATGTAGGCAGTCTGTCCCCTGCTAGCATCTATACTCATAGAGAAACCGATTTCAAAAGACCCACATTAATGAATAAATGAATGCACTGGTTCTCCTTAGCACTTGGTGATAGTATGGTGCTTTTTATTGTTATCCTATCTTCTGACTATTATTCCTTGTTTCCAGGAATTAGAATATTTGAGGATGTTGAGGATTGCAAGGTACCTACATCTCAGTATACTATATCTGTCTTGTTAGATTGTCCTTTCAAATATATTTTCTTTAATGGCCAAAATACCACAATCAATCACCATTTAATGTAAATCTTTTTATTCCAAACTTTTAAATTTTAGGTTGACAAGTTTGATACGTAATTCTAATAATGATATATTTTACTTGTTGTAATGGGACAAATGAAAGCTGTAATGCTAGTTTCTAAAATTATAATGTTCCCATTTTACTGGTATTGTCAAAGTTTGTGATTTTTAATTCATGCAATTGGTTATATAGAGTCCAGTAGAAACATAATCTCTCTGCTATTCTGGCGTTAGGGTTGCATATATCTGTCCCTAGACATTTTCATAGGCAGGAGCCTTGTGCACTTAATTAATAGGTACTGTAATGTGTGGTGCACTTGACAAAAAGGGAGCAAGGACTTTCGAGGAAAGCTGTGAGAAGTATAAAGCTGACAACATACCATGAAAACAAACAACTAAGAATTGTGTACCGGGCAGATGACTGCACTTGAATAAGGGGGCAAGACTTCACAATAGAACTTTCCAGAAATAGAAATTGAATGAAACATTAAAGAACCTACCATGAAATCAGGCAACTGAACATTTTGCACTGGATAGTTGGATGCAGTATTGTACACTTGAATAAGGGAGCATGGACTTAACAGAAAAGATGTAGAAATGAAAATGAATGATACAATGAGCAATCTTATATGAAAGCAAACAAAACCATTGTCATATAATGTTGATACGTAGTTTTAACTCTGTAAGTTTGTTACTTCTTAAAAGTTTTTCATTTTCTGGAGCAATCTTATCCTGCAATTTTATTTTCTTTTAATATGATAGAGAGGTTTTTATAATTATAAAAATGTCAATGTGTTGGCTATTACATGCATATTGTTTCACCCCTTCTTTGAGTTTCTGGATTGGTGCCATGTCCTTCCAGTGTTGAGCTTGTGAAAAATATCATTTACAAGTATTTATTTATTGGTAGGGTGGTAGAAACGTTCTGGTGAAATCTGTGGGAATAATTGATGCCTGTGCAGATACAGTTTTCGAGGTTCTTTTAAGCCTTGAGCCCTCCAAAAGATATGAGTGAGTCGGTTTCATCTGCCATTTTTGTTTTTTCTTATCTTCTTTTGAGGTATTTAAGGGAGTCTGCCTCATTTGCCCTCCCCCTGCCCCCTTTTGTTGACTTGGGGAGGGGGGAGGGGCTGAGCATACGCTATACTGTTATTGAAAATGACTGATAACTTGATGCATCATTACAGGTGGGATATGCTGACTATTGACTTGGAGCTGGTTGAATCTATTGATGCAAATTATGATGTTGTGTACGGGATGTATGATCCGAAGTACTTTACTTGGTAAGTATGCTTGTTTTATTTCTTTCTGATCTTTCCTATGCAATTGTTAGTAACTAGGAAGGAGTGGGCAGTTTGACACACCTCTTTTCTCAGTGTTTGATAAGAATGAAGAATACTTTTCTCCTCCTCGGAAAGCACAACAAATTGTGCATATTTTCCAAGGCATCACATTTTGTGGGTGGGTACCTGTTATGTTTGCTAGGTTAGATTAATATTTTTGTTTAGAAAAAGAGGGTAAATTCCTCTTTTTCTCTCTCTCCCTATGAGTGTCACCGAACCTTATTTTCTGAGGGCAAAGAAATGTCGCTTCAAGATTTCAAGCTCTACTTTATGAGAACTTTGTATAGTCGGTGTCTTATGCTCAATGGGGGTAAAAAATATGACCTTTTGGATTTTGTAGATAGAATTATGCACAAGAGCTTGAGGGCATGATTTTTTTGTTGTTGCTTTGTGCATGGGTGTCATCGCCTTGGTGTCTCGCTATATATTTTTTCATTTATCATCCAAAAGAAAATATTTTTGGAACAACGATTATAGACCTCGGAATGTGCGTTCAAGAGAACTCGGAATGATTGAGAAGAGGAAAACATGTCAAATCTTCTTGCTTCACTTACTACTATGAATGTTGTTCCTGAAGGCAATGATATGGCCCCATGATACTTTGGGATCCGTCATAGTCAAGGGTTTTCATCATAGACTTTAACATGGGTCTAATGGTTCAAGTTTGCATGCGAAGGCCGTTTGAATGTCAAATTCTCTCACAGAACCTTATTTTTTTTTTCTTGGGCTCCTACTTTAGGGAAGATTCCGATGGAGGCTCAACAGAAGGAAATTACTCCCACTAGGCCAGTTCCTTAGGCAAGATTTTCACAAGAGTCTCCACCCCCAATCGGATACTACAGTAGCAAGTACGTGTTGTATATGCGTTAAGAGGGAAGAATTGGGGATCACCTCCTACTTTGTTGTCTGTGGGTTTGATCTGCTTTGATATTTGTTTTCTCTTATGAGGGTTTGTTGGATATACCCAAGGAAAGTTAAAGATGTTTTGGTGAATTGGAGAAGAAGGATGAAGAAAAGTTGGGTTTCTGGCTTTGGAAGATGATTCCCATTGCTGTTTGGTGATGTATTCGGAAGGATGTAGAAAAGTTGGGCTTCTGCTGTGTAGTCTTTTTTTAGTGTCTTTGTTCATCAGTTTGTTTGCTCAGTTAATAAAAAACTACTTTTTCGAAAACTTTGTATAGGTGGATGCATGTATGGGATAGTGAACAACATTTAACCTTCCTTTGATTTTGTAGATATGATTATTCAGTTAGGGGATGATGTTTTTATATTTGAACCTATTGTGTTGGGGTTACATTCCTTTGGCATCTTTATTATATAGTTTGTTTACTCATAACAAGAAAAGAATATATAAGAGGATGAGATGTATCATGATTAATTAAACTTACCCTTTGGTTGGAAACCATTGTTTTGCAGTAAAGTCATGACACTCAATTAAATAGGTTAACTATCCTCTCTTGTTTGGACTTGCTAAATGTTGAGATGTAATGGTTTGTTGAGAAATAAAGCTTTCATGTCTAATGAATGAGGACATTAGAATAGAGGTGAAAGATTTTACTTCGATTGCATTTTTGGAAAAGCTTGTCATCATTAACTGTAAGCACTACTTACAAGGTTTGTGATAAAGTCTAAGTTGTTAGACCATCCTCAATGAAGGATTCTGCTTTTGAAATTACTTTTGCACCACATCAGCGAAAGTTACATCCTATGAAATCAACATCCTTTTTCCATAATATACAAGATTCTCTTAGAGGTTCTCTCCCTAACTTAATACCTATTGGTGGCACCAACTATACTTTGTTTTATCTTTCGCTTGTAGATTTGTATTTAGGATATTTTGTATTTCTAAAGATGAAGTTAATAAATACTCAAAAGTTAATTATTTTAATTATATTATTAATATATAAAACTTGAAGTAAATTATTTAATTCATATTCATATATTATCAATTACCACTTTGTAAGAAATTAATTATTATTAGGGTTTTTGGACGTCAATAATCTCACTCTTGGGGGTATTACACAAGGGAATAATTTCACTATTTAAGTTGAGCACACCTTTCCTTTGACGCTAATTATTTGGAGAGGGAGTGATGGAATGGAACTTGGACTCGACGGAGTGATGGCATGGACAATTATTTTGCTAATGTTTATGACGGAGGAAGTGAGGCTTTGGAGGAAGAATTGATTGAGCTTAAAGTGAAGGGTTTTGGGAACTCAACAATGAAGAAATTATGAGTAAGTTTGATACTTATGGTGTCAGTAGTCATATTATTAAAGGTAATTTTTTAGGGTAAGAATTAGTGAGTGTAGTAAAGGACTAACCATCTTGCTCCGCTGTTTATGTTAGGAAAATGACTGTCCACACTGTTGCTTCACGGATCAAGTTATGTTCACTCACTCAATGACAATGACGGTTGAAAAAAATGAATAGGGTCAAAGGTGGCTATGCTGGTTTCCAACTTGCAAAGTTGGATTGTTTCTGTCGGATACCCCCACAAGTGGAATTATTGGTCTCCAAAAACCGTTAGTAATAACATAAAATTCTTCATTTGTTGAAGGTGCTCCAACTCAAGTTGGATTGTTTCCGTCCAATAACCCCACAAGTGGAATTATTGGTATCCAAAAACCGTTAGTAATAACATAAGATTCTTCATTTGTTGAAGGTGCTCCTACTTTTCCTTTGAGGTGGGGTTGGCTCCTCTGTTTATTTTTGGCATGATCGGTCGTGTGAAGGTACTCCCTTGAGAGTTCTTTTCCCTTCTCCTTTTGCCTTGGCGAGGAATAAGGATGCTTCTGTGGCTGATTATTTGGAAAGAGGGTCTGATAATATACTTTCGTCTCTAGTGTTTATTCGAGAAGCCTTTACTGATTATGATGCTATTCTTAGCCTCCTCGTCAAACTCAATGAGATTATTATAGGGAATTCCTCTCATGATGTGGTTAAATGGGATCTCAATCACAAAAGGGTTTTCTCTATTGTTGAATGTTTCTATTTGAAGCTCGCTTCTGATCGGGCTCTCTCTTTACATCTCCCCTCAAATTTTTATCTACCTTGGAAGCTCATTTGGGAGTCTCTGGAGCCTTTAAAAGTGTCCTCTTTTTTGTGCGGGAAGCTTGTCATGGGAGTACTTTAACTTGTGATAATTTACGAAGGAAGGGACAGATGTTGGTGAATAGATATCTTATGTGCAAAGCTGATTTGAAATCCACTAATCATTTGCTGTTGCATTGCCCTTTTGTTAGAGATTTGTGGGAGTTAGCCTTTAGTTGTTCGGGTTGTTTCTAGTTCTATTAAGGAACATCTTCTGGCTTGGGAAGGCTACTTTGGGAGAAAAGCTAAAGACAAGAAAGCCTTGCTTATCCCACATACTATTTTTGGAGCATTTGGTGTGAGAGAAATAGGAGAGTCTTCGAGGGAATGAAAACTTCTCTGAGTTGCTTTAAGGATGAGATTCTCAAGACTCTTTACTTTTGGGATAGTGGCAATTTATGCCAATCTTCTTTTGATATTGCAGATTCGTGGATAGTTTACATTTTGGTTGTACATAGTCCTTTTTGAGGATGCTTGTTTTGCATCCATCCTTTTCATTTATATTTATATATATTTCTTTTTTTTTTTTATAAAAAAAGATTCTTCGATTGTTGAAGAGTATGAATTTTGGAAGATTAAGGAAATTAAGAACTTTAGGAGAAATTGTCCGATTGGGTGTGAATAAAGAATAAGTTTTTTTGATAATAATTATAATTGGCAGGGCGGAACCAAATAATTTTCTTAAGGGGAGCCGGGTAGTGAGGTAAAGAATACTATTTATCAGGCCGGAGTTACTATTAGGTCAGCGGTGTTCGGGGACACGATTGGCCAAAAAATTGTTAGAATATATGAGTAAAAATCCTCAAAAATCCACAACAATGGTAAAGGGGACGTCCATAAAAAATAATTAATACTTATAAAATTCTAGGATACTAATGAATAAAATATCTAGCTCCACCATTGCTATTTATATAAGTTATAATATAAACTATTATCATATCTCAAACACTTGCTACAAGAATAATATGAAAAGAAATTGTATCATAAGTAGATAAGAAATCATGCCTCACAACTAATAGTACAGAAGTTATCCGTTGAATAATGATCACTTACAAAATCTAATTCATTAGTCTATGTTATTAAATTAATTGCCACAACTCTAATTGTTGTAATTATTCAATATACTACTTAACTAATGCAATTGAACAACATCACAACTAGTATCATTATCATTAACGTTTGAGAAATAAATTAGATGAACTAATACAATAATACATAAATATAATAATAATCAACTCACTAAAAGAAATATAATATTAATACTAAACATGCCTGATGTTTGAATTATGAGTTTTGGAAGGCCAAAAAATTTTCTTTCAAAAATTGCTTATTAGGAATGATATTTACACTACTTTACATTAAATGGTAGGGAGAAAAAGTAGAATTGCAGCTTACAAGACAACATATTAATTGGTTGGGGTGAGGAAGGAAGGATAACGGAGAAAGAGCAAGTGAGAGAGATTAAAGAAAAAAAAAAACAAAGATGTCTATATGGATTACCAATTTGCCATAACCTATCCTCATACTATCTCCTTCCTAATTTATTGAACTAGTATAATTCATCTTCAAGATTTTATATGAAAAATAATACATTTTATACAATAATTATGTAATTTTACCTTACACTAAACAATGGTTATGAAAATTCATTTTACTTGGGGAGTTTGAGAAATACGGAAAACATTTCCGAAAACTCTTTTTCCCTACTTTACTTTTTTGGATATATTTTAGGAAACAAAAATAAAAATAATTTCCATAATTTTAGGAAAAAAAAAAATAATTTCCATAATCATGGGGGACCACAGCCCCCTGGTCACCCCCTAATTCCGCCTCTGATAATTGGGAGTTTGGACAAAATTTTTCGGATCCATTTGGAAGCTTTCGGGGCTAGAAAGTCAATTTTAAGGTGAAGGTGTTAATTCATATTCTTATAATATTAATTATTTGTAATTGTATGTTAAGCTCGGGCCTTGATAGAGAATTGGAGAATGTTGATAATAATGATTGAAGTTTTTTTTTTAATTTTTAAATTGAGGTCTAGGTTTTTCAAGAGCTAAAAGTTATTATTGTTTTTTTTTAAAAAACTGAAGGTAGTATTCCTGTATAGCACATGCTCAAAAGAAGGAATTTCCTTGACCCTAGTGGGTGTTTAATGTGCTATAAGGAGGAATAAATGGTCCACTGTATGTCGGTGGATTTCTTTGGTGTGGTATTGTCCTATTTGGCTCACCTTGATAGAGATTTGTTGGATTCAATTGTAGAACGTCAAAGATGTGTTGGTAAGCTTGCAGAAAAAGGATTTAGAAGAGTTAATTTTTGGTATTTGTGGACTATATAGAACGAAAGAAATTGTCAGACTTTCAAGGGTAAAGCTTTGTTTTATGATGATTGAAGTTGTACCTTTTCTAAATCTAGTGTAGCTTGAGTTAAGTTCTCAATGGTGGAAAAAATTTGAATTTTTTTATTTATTTTGTAGATAACATTATGCATGAAGTTTGAGGGTGTGATTATTTTTGTAAATGTCTTTTGTCGATGGTGACATCCCCCTGGTGTCTTTTTAATATATTTTTAATTGCTCATATAAAGAGAATCTAGAACTTATCGTTGCTCAAATAAGGGACAAGAAAAGTTTGAAAAATGTAAAGCAAAAGTCTTTCGTTGGTTACAGACACCAAATAGGATCATCGCTCAAAGCCATGTGTTAAGCTCAGTCCTCAAAGACCCTGACCCTAACCCTGCTATTGGTTGCATCACATGCAGGCGGTGGGGTTCCTTTTTCCCCCTTCCCATCATTGATGCTAATAGAGATGTTAAGGGCATTCCTCTTCCGTTCAATTTCTCTTTCCTTCTTTAATCATTTTATTTTTCTCTGTCGGTTGTCGTCTACATATTATTTTTTAGTGGGACAACAATGATATTGAGATTGGTCTTAGGAATAGGTTTTTGGTTTCAAATGGGAATAAAGACTTTGAAGATGTGCTTTTGTGGCGATTATAGGATTTTGGCTTGATGTATGAATAAGTTTTTCAGAAAGAGTTGCTAATTAGTCCTAAGTGGGATAAAGTTCTACTCTTAGCTTTCTGTATGTAATCTTGTGGTTGTCAGTGTGTTCTTTGACTTAGATACTATTATATCTTGCTTGAGAACTTCGCAATTGTTGTTTAACTGGTTTTTGGAAGTTTACTCAAATTCCTCTTTGATAGTAATTCAATCTGCTTAAAGGGATTACAGGCCAATAGTTTGGCGTTGACTTTAGAACCCAATTGGAGTGACTTTGGAATCCAATTTGAAGTAGGTTGCGAAGTATGATCACATGATAGCTCGTTTGAGGTTGAATTAAAAAGCGCATTAGCATAAATTAATAGGGAGTGTATGTAAAATGCTAGCCAAATTTCGGCTTAAAAGAATCAAGGTTTTCGAAAGTTTTATATCAGTATTTAATGTTTATATTAACTCATGTGTTTCAAAGAGTGGAAAAATGTCTTTTAAAATTTTTTATGTGGGACTCTTCGAGTTGGTCTCTCTAGTTGGGGTGTTTGTAGAGGGAAGACTACTTACATTTGGGATCTCCTCCTTGTGAAAGTAGGACCCACATTTGGAGTAATAGATTTTGTAAAATTTTGTGCTTTTTATTCCAAACTGAAAGTTAAGTGTGTATATACCCATATCGAGTCTCAAGTGTCTGATAGTACACTTGAAATGAAGAGTCCAAGTACCTTGGTTTTATATTATAGAGTAAGATCTCATATTTAGAAGCAACATTTCCCTGAACTTGTACTATGGTGTGTGCTAATTTATTCTTTGGAAGCATCATATCAAAGAAGAAATGGAGAGAAAAATACGAACGATCCAATGATCTGATATGAATTTGTGTAAATCTGTTCTGTTATTGAATTTCTTACAGATGGCTTGTTAACTTGGACCTGAACTTTTACGTTATTGACAGGGTCTATAAATTTACAGCTCTGGAAACTCTTATCAGTTGAAAGTATTTATTTCCTTGCTATTTGTATTGATTCAATGCTTCATTTTGAAGCTGTGCATCATATCATTCCCCGAGACTGCAAATTCTCAATTTGCATATATGGAACTAATAAATGATCTGAAATCATATAGGTGGAATTCAAAAAGGGACTTCGTCTTCTCAAGGCAATGGTTCCGTGGCCAAGATGGAACATACAGTCAGTAAATCTTTGTATACATTTCTTTTATTACCTTTATCTTTCCTCCTTTGTCTTGCTATGATTCTAGAATGAATATCTCATTTTCTTGATTGTGATATTTGTGGTGACAATTTTTTGTTGTTCAATTTCCTTGTGTCTTTCTTTCGTTCTGTACAATTTGGTTAATTATTTTATTTGCCCTGATTTGTTGAGACATTTTTGTCATGATGTATTTCATTAACAACAATGTTTTTTCTGTGTCCTTGGCATTGAAACATCTTCTGAGTATTTGGGAGCAGATGAAGTAGTGGATGGAAAAAAAGGTCATTTCTTATAAAACGTAAGGAGAGTTTTTATCATACTAAGTAAATGGATATAATGTCCACCATTTTTGTTCAGGTATGAAGGTTTAACGGAACTATAGCAAGGCTTTCATGTATTTTCATTCATATCTTTTAATGGCCTGCTAGATGCGATCATGTTATAACCTCTGCCTCATTTCATGTGATGGTTATTTGTATGAAGTTATGATATGAGAGGCCACAGGACAAAATAAGTTGTACCTGTTTCCAACATTGTCTTAGAACAAGATGAGATCTGAATTGAAGATATATCTCTAGACTTGATCGAAAGGCATGTACAACATTTTATTTTATAAGTTGATTAATGTGGATTCTATTTCAGATAAAATCCTTAGAAGTTAGGGGCAAGCATGTGATCATCACCCAAAACTGTAGGGTGAGAGTAATTTTCTGACTTCGAAGTTCTAGCTGAATGAAAGTTCCTTTAGTTCTTGAGAACATTAATCTGACCTCCTGCTAAAAAATGACTGTTCTCCAGCTGCTTCACTTATGAAAGTAATTTTCTTTTGTGAGGCTGCATATGAAGTTGTTTAAACATAACATTGCAACAGTGTTGTCATAAGCAGAGCCCTAAAGTCTGGAGAACAAGCCTTCTTAGCCCTTTTTACCACTCAAGTGTAAGTGTTAAAGACCTATTGCCAACAGTTTTGTATGCAGGAAGTAGCTTTCCACTTGTATAACTGTAATCTGGGTTCATTCTTAAGTTTTTATCTCCTCATGAGCACCGGATACTTTTTGTCTCTGGATGGAACCAGTGCCTCATCTGTGCTTCTGTTAGGAGCTGGTGATTTTAGAAAAAAGTAGGCCAAAGAGTCAAAAACAGCTTACAGATGTTTGAAAGGGACTTGTTCACTCTATGGCATGTCATGGAATGGAACCACAAACTTCAACTAATGCTTTGTACTTGCACTTGAATGTTGATCTTGCGATGCCTGGGATAGGCAGTTCTAATTTCTGGTCATTGTTTTCAGGTTTGAATTTCTTCAAAGAAGTGGTTGTTGATGTTTGATAATATGCCATTTGTATTCACTAAATTTCTAAAAACAGCAATATGCAATGTGATCTCATGAAAAACTTTTGAACCTGAAATTATCAATGAATTTTTCATACTCCAAGTGGGAATTCTGTCTCTTTCTCTTTGTCTCTCGCTGCTGCTATGACTTCTCGTTATACGCTAAAACTTTAATGCACAGATGTCAGCAGTGCACAATTCCTGGCATTTTCTTAAGGTGATAGTTTTATGCTATGCTGACACCCTACCATGTGGATGCAGCAATTTTACAATTACCAGCTGTGCATAAGAAGCGGCCTCCAAGATCTGGTTATCAGCGTAAAAAGACTTATCGTAAGTTTCTTTCCAGTGAAATTTGGCTACTCCTTTCATTACTACATGCATCTTTTTCCTTGTCCGTGCTAACACCTGGCAAAACTTACCCGAAACCTGAACCGAACGACCTCATATCCATATCTGACTTGATGCCCAAAACTGGGTCACCCAAAGATGCACCTGAAAAGAACCGAGCAGAAACCAATCCAAAATTTTTAACGAAGTTACTTCTTTTTGCAAGATCAACTTATTGAACCAAACATTAGTTGAGCCGAACTCAACCAGAATGGAAATATTGTTAGACCCGAAATATGGCCCAGTAACTTAAACCGAGCTGTTTGACAGCTCTATCCATGCATTTAGGGCAATTTATTGCTGTTTGTCATTCTTATACATGGGTATTTGTTGCTAAAATTCACAATGCAGCTAATCTTCACTATTTGATATTCATCAACTCTGAGTAAAAGATGCTGACAATATAATGCTATTCACAACCCCTTACCTCAAATAAAAAAGTAGGGAAAAACTTTGAGTTGAGGATACACACATGTACAGGGCTTTGTAAAGTTTACTCATTTGAGAGTAGGAAAGAGGAACGAGGGAGATTTGAAAGAGTTTGGATGTTTCTGTGCTGTAGTCTATGGCACCTCTGCCACTACCTTCTTTTGAGATTGTTGCATATGTTTTACTTTCCCTTTTGCAAAAAGAAGGCTACCTGGTATTTTGCCTCCGTTGTGACCCCAAATATTAAAACATGTAAAAGGTCTATCCTCTACAGTTCTTTTTTAATAAATTTTCAAAATAACTAGATGAAAATTTCAAAATAAAAACGCATAAGCACTACTATTACATGTCATGGAAGCAGTGTGGCACAGTGGTACATTGGTACCTCTCATGAGGTATGCAGATGCAAGGAATCTTAACCTCCTCTTGCCTTTGAGCTCATGAGGGAGAAAAGGGAAAGCAAGCAACCTCAAACTAGCAATTGCAAATTTGATGCAAATTATTGAATTATGACTATGTTAAGAGGTGACTTCGCTGTATGTAGAAAAATGTTTGGTAAATTTAGCTATTTCTAACAAAGCTATTTGGTGAAGTTTTATTTATACCCATAGCTCAATTTCATTAATTATTTTAAACATTATAATTGTTTTTATTCCATATGAATATTTCTTCTCAACATTAATTAAGAATTGAATGATATATAAAATTATATTTATACCTTCTACACAATTTTGGTTACAAGAACATTACATAATATATATATATATATATAGGCTTAGTTTTAGTAACATATTCGACATTTATGTGACAACTGTTTATTTATTATGATAGACTAAATTATTTATTAAAATATAAAAAATATTAACTTAAATATTCATAACCATCCATAACTCTTGTTCCAAAAGTGAAAAAATATGAACTAAAAAATATTAAACATAGCATACAACATTTGGGCGTGATTTTACCAAAATGTTAAGGGCAAAATCGTAACTTAAACTATTAATTACAGAAAGCTCTCTCAAAAAGCTCTTTGGTATAAAAAGCTAATACAAAAGCTCTTTACCAAACAACCCAATTAGCTTTTGACCAAGGTCAAATAGCTAATTGCCCTCAAAAGAGCTTTTTGGGAGTAAAAACTCTTTGACAAACAGTCCCATGGCCTCCTAGACTATGAGCTGCAATCTTATTGCCCTGGTGACCTAGTCTTGTCCATTTAATATCATAATTACAACAATTGTCTTTAGCTAGAAATTGAATCAGCAAACAATGCTATAATGATTTGCCTAATCCATAGTGGCTACTCGTCCTTCAGAGTCTGAGTGCCGCTGTTCATTTTGCTCTTTACCATTAGTGCCTTTTCAATTGTCAATTTGTTTACACTAACGACTACCATTCCATCACCATGAAGCTCCATCATTACTTATTGTTGTAAGATGGTATTGTTTGTATGGGCAGGATTTGGTTCTGATTTCCAATTGTAGCTTCACATAGTAATTCTTGATTGGTTTTTTGATGCACCAATAACATCGAATTTTACTAATTTAAACGTTAGTCAAAAAAATTCAAAATGCAATTTTGGTCATGATTATCCAGCATGTTTGGTTGGCT
Organism: Talinum fruticosum; assembly: GCA_021018815.1. Classification (NCBI taxonomy): domain Eukaryota; kingdom Viridiplantae; phylum Streptophyta; class Magnoliopsida; order Caryophyllales; family Talinaceae; genus Talinum; species Talinum fruticosum. Next base: position 2,443,912 of record JAITYX010000036.1, on the reverse strand, counting down.
AATCGGTGCCCTCCCTTTCATTCCTGGCTGTCGATAGGCTTTGAGTGTTTAGTATCATAGAACCACGCTGTTTCGCGTAGCGGATCGCTGTTGTCACTGAGTCAATTTTCAAAAGTATTCACAAAATAGTGTTTAGTACTAATACTTTGAAAAGGTGACTTTAAGTTTTTATTGTTAGCATAACATAACAAGATTTGCAGCAAATAAATCCAAATCTGAATCCATGGCCCGAATGTCCCATACTCCCGCCGCAAGGCAGGGTATTTGGGGTGAGTGGGTGATGTAGCAGCCTTACCCCTAAATTGCAAAATTATAGAGAGATTGGTTCCTTTTGCTCGAAATTCAAACCCACTGGTTATCTAGTACTACATCATAGAAAGGAAGTAGAGGAAGTTTTAGAGGGGTATTTTGCTTTAGTCCATAATGATCCACAACAACAACTCTTTGGTAGTTCTTGCTTTCGGAAATCTAGGGAGATCCAGATTTAGGCATCATCCCTGGTAGCAAATACAGGCACCCTTACTCCATCACAGTCCAAGCTGAAAAAATAGTTTAAACTTTCCTTTTTCTATCCAGATCAGGGATTTAAAATGTGGTTTCGTCTGCGATGCGAAAAACGTGCTCTAATGTGGCAATTGCGTTTCATATCGCGGTTTCGCAGGGTGAAAATGCGGTTCGCTCAACTTGAAAACCTTTCCAATGCGGCCATTTCCACACAAAACGGCCACATTTTGAATTCATGATCTAGATGACGAACATAACAAGGTTTGCAACAAATATATGTAAAAATGAAGCTTCTCGCTTAAAATTATTGAAAATTTATAAATTGAAGATATAAAATTATAAATGCCATACTCTTTTTTTATAATGGTGATCACGGCAGCCTTTCTCTGTTCTAGAACGATTGCCATGGCCTTTCCAAGGTGGAAACAGAAACAACTAAAAAGCTGTAAATTGCGATTTGCTCTAACTCCATTCACTTTTCCAAAGTGGCTGTTCCAATGTGGCTGTTCCCGATTATTTTAGGATTCCTGTGTGTTATCTTAAATGGTTACGCTCTGTCATACGTAAAATCCAGGAGGATGTTGAGTCAGACTTATAATCTCAACAATCCACCCCCCCAAAAAAAAAGAAGAAAAAGGAAACAGAAAAACTATCCAAAATTTGATGTCTAGAAAGTTCAGGTTGCTCGTTCTGTGAATATACATCTTGCAGGTACCTACGCATATTTATTATTCACTATTCTGATGGTTGACATATGCTTCACTATGGTGGTGGTTGACATATGTTTTCTCAAGTTTTCTGTTCATTTGAACTCTTGAGGTTATGTTTGTATTTGCAGTGTTGATTTATATATGTGGAATTGAGTTCAGTCGAAATAACCTTATTCCCGTCCTCTTCTATTGCTCAGGAGGAGGTACAGAAATTTCAAATCCAAAATATAATCTCAATTCTAGAATTTGAAATATAAAGAATGCAATAGAAGAAAAAAATATTGAAATATGAAGTGAATTATGATGGAATTCAGGTTCAGTCGAAGGAGATGTTTGATCAAAACATGGGTCTGAATTAGATTATGAGTCGTCTAGTCCGAAGAAAGTTAGAAATGTCTTGAAATTCAGCATTTTTGGGCTTTTTTTTAAAAATAGATACAGGAATTTTATCACCAAAGCAGATAATAAAAGCCTCCAGTCCGGTAGTCTCTCAAGATATTCACATTCGCTAATAAGCTTTCTCTTCTTCCTCTGTGTATTGCAGTTTCCACTTAATTTGCTGTACATTTTTATGGAAAAAGTGTATCTAAATCTCGAGTCTTGTTCTGAAAGCATCTCAACTTTCAATCCTGCCACAGGAAAAAGACAGGCTGTGTGAATCAGCCAATGCACTTGTTGCTTACATTCAGGACCTCAAATCTTCTTTGATCAATCAAACACTCTAAACAACTCATTCCTATTGATTGTCTTGTTCTTGGGCCTTTTGAAATACTATAAATTTGATTAATCAAATCTACGGTTTTATCATATCTGCAAGAAGAAAATTGGCTAAAATTGAATTTGGAAATTTAATTCTTAACATGACAATTTTGTTCTTGAGCTCTTTCACTGTTCAAATCCTTCAACTTTGAACAATTTGTTGAGATGCTAATGTATATTTTAAGAATAAGGCCTTCGCTTTGTTTTGACTTTGTTGCAGCTTCTACTTGGGAGATAAAAATTTGGACGCAACTCCTACAGAATTACCAAGATGCCTTGTGACACATATGTTAGAAGTAGAATCTGATAGCTGGTCAACATGGAAGAAAAATCGCAACTCAAAATTTGAGAAATCTATCCCTTTTGCATTGCTCTGCCAGGTTGCAGGTTGGTTCCCTCGTCCATATTTTTTAATGTTATCTTGCTTACATGCTCTGAATGATGTGGCAAATAAATTGATGTAGATTATCCTTTTGGGGCCCTGAAAAGTATTTGGAAACAAATGCTAGTTCCGGCCTTTGATTGATTGACTAGAACATTGTCCTGAATTCAGTGTATGTTTTATGTCAAAATCGATGCTGATGTTGCTCAAAAAACATCTTTTGCACCAGTTAGGTTGACAACTTTATCAGTTGTCTCTGATGGAACATGATTTGCAGTAGTGTTAGTCAATTGAATGTGCCTCAAGTGCTACTTATCATTTTCTCTCATCATTTCTTTAGGTATCAAGGAATATATAGGAGCAAATCCTGAATTGGCACAACAGTCGAGTGGAATATTTCTTGATTCAAGATCGTCTAATCTTAGTGATTCTAGTGGTGAATTTGAGGATGCAATCACAGATCACTTTTATGATGCTATTGGTGCAGATTCATCAGAAGATGAAGATAGTGATGACAATATGGAAGGTGACAAAGAGGTCTGTACCTTCTTCTTCTGCATGCGGGTGCGCATGTGTATGTACGTGGGTGCTTGGCTATTATTGCTTCTATATATCATGGTGATATTGAAGTTTCAATCAAGTCTGATGCTAGTGATTAAACGTTTTCAGGATCATATGAAGCTGAAGAATGTCCAATGGGCCATAGCAAGCTTGTCTGTGAATGGAACCTCAGGTATCCTCCTTTAGTCCTTGTCTGCTTTTGGTATGCCGATGACTTGTATGCAGCAGATACTCCACCTTTCTTGATTAGTTGATTCTTGTATTTTATTATATATTATTCGCTGTTATAGCTGTCGTCTACCATCAGTTGTGATAAGTAAGATCCAGCTTCATATAATGCTCTATTTTGTATGATTTGCAAAGTGTGATGCCATTTTTTCTGTTGAGAAGTGCTTTCAAAAAGTAAATAGGAGCAATGGTGAATTGAAAAGGAAGGGAAAAAACTTTCTGCTCTTTGCAATAAGACCGGTTGCTTTTTGTTAGCCTTCCACACCATACAATGAAATTTACTAGTCAAAACTAGCTTCTGTTTGCTGCAGAACCAGATGCAAATAGAGATTTGGACTCAACTACGTCATCAGTGTCCATTGATCCCAGTCTGTTCCATGGTTCTTTGCGTCAAGGAAAAGATGATGATGACACAGATTGCTGGACAAATCCAGGTGGCTCCGGATTCATGATCAGGGGCAAGACATACTTGAAAGACTATGCTAAAGTAGACTTTCTAAAACCCCATAACGTGTTTCTCTATTGATGACTTAAAGTGGGTTCTTTTCAGCTTTTAGTTTTTTCTCATCAATGGCACTTGCCAGGATACTCATCTGCAGTGTGTTTGACATGTATACAGTTCCATCTTTTCTTTTGTTACTAGTTTCTGTTTTTCCTGCTGTGCAACTACTATTAAAATTGTGTAGGCTTTTTGTGTGTATGTGTTTAGCGCGCGTGCGTGCGCTTACACGCACACTCTTTAATCAAGGTATGCAATCAAGTTCTCTGTTCTCAGAACGTTACAAGGATGTCATTTCTGTTTTGCTCCTTTTTTTCCCCTTTTCTTTGGGCTAGATACACAATTGTGGGTCTCCTGATATGATTATCACATATACATGTTTCCATCATCATAAACAAACTCTTGTGTTCCGAGTGTCTTTGGAAATGCTGTTCTGAACCTAAGAGTTCTTCGTTGGGTTCTAAGCATTTTGTCATCTGATTGAACATAATCCTACATTTTGGCACGAAGCACATGAACTTCTTTCATCCAAATTGATACTGGACTCTTTAGAAATCTGTTTATTGCTGGCAAATAGTTATTAGTTAATATTCCAGGGTGCTTCTTTCTATGCATGCTCAGTTCAGCAGCTTTATTAATATGTTTCTATTTATAGAATTTTTTGCCAAATTTTGTGATTGGATTAGTGAGTAAATTTTCGCATGTCTTTTCAAGGTGAGATGTGGAGATCCGCTTCTGAAGCTTGTGGCAGTTGATTGGCTCAAGGCTGATCAAAGCCTTGATAAGGTCGCATTGCGTCCATCCTGCATTGTTCAGGTAGTTTGATGAATATTTGTAGGACAAATTTCATGCTTTTTGTTTGAAAGTCGGATAAATTGAATTTATTTGTTGACTTGACCGCCTGTATTATATTACCTTTGTTGGAGTGTGAAAGTGGGGTTTGTCCAATAAGACCTTGAGCATGCATAAAAGTTAGTGAACTACTCTCCCATTCCCAATTGGTTTTGGTTGGAACTTACATTGCTTGGTTTGCTAAAGGGCCAATCTATTAAAATTTAGCATCGTATCAGAGTAAGTGCTCGTTCATGCCTGCCCCAATCCCCGTTTGTGCGTGTTGGGCCTTAATAATAGGCTGCACATGAGAAGGTGTATCGGAGTGTAAACTCAATGCATATAAAGATTGCATACAGGTCCTATTTAGCAAAAAGGCTGGCTTATATAGATTGATGGTGAGTTGACTTTAACATGATATTTCTTGTCTTGCAATGAATATTTCATGATAATTTTTTTTCGTGATAAAACATGTTTCTTCTGTCTCTTCTTTATGTTTTAATCTGTCTATCTGCTAGAATCCAAATAACCGAATTTCATTTTGTCTCTTCTAGCAAATAACGAAATTTTCATTTTCACTAAGTATAGAATTAGCATCATATTGTCTACACCCTTATCAGAATGTGGTTAAAATTCATCTATTTGATTGACATTTTGTGCCTTGATTTTTGTTCAAAGTGGGTGTCTCTTTTAAGTTACAATTCCATGTCATCTCACTGTTTGTTTTATGTCAGTCAGAGGCTGGAAAGAAGCTCCCATTTATTTTTGTTGTTAATCTCCAGGTAAGAACTTCTATTTCTTCATTCTTTGAAAATAAAAGATAACTATTTAATGCATGTGTGTATTATCGAATTTGTTTTTACTTTTTAGCTTGGTTCATTATATTTTCCATGACCTGTACAAGAAGCATTTTAGCCTTGGTTTCAGCCACTAATCCACAATTACTCAGGTTATGGCAAGATAAGCCTGAGAGGTCTTCTGTTTGCACAAAAAACTACGCTGAGGTACCTCAAGTTCTTGGGCAACTACTTTTTAGACCCAATGTTCTCAAAAATGATTTTGAAGTACCTTAAATTATGGTGTAAACCATATTTAAGGCCCAATTCCGGCTCGGAGGGTAAACGGAGGTGTAAAATGTCTATAATACCCATCATTTTTCTCTTTCTCTCCCTGCTGGCTATTTCTCTGTCTCTCTTTCTTCCCTCTCTCATCCCCTGCTCTCTCTCTCTCTCTCTCTCTCTCTCCCCCTCCCCTCTCTCTCTCCTCTGGCCTCACTCGCTCTTTCTCTGTTCTCCGATGGCCTGTCGCTCTCTCGGTTCATCTTCTCTGCTTCTTCTTCCCTCTCTCGTCCCCTGTTCTCTGTTTCTCTCATTCTCTGTCTCATTCTCAGTCTCCCTGTTCTCTCTTTTCTCTCTGTCCCACGCGTTCCCCGTTCTCACTCTTCTTCTCTCTGTTGCTGCTCTCACTCGCTCCCTCTCTGTTTCTCCATCTTCATTCTCCCTCTTTGTTTCTTTGTCTTCATTCTCCCTCTCCCCTTTTTTGTTGCTCTTGCTCACCTTTTTATCTGTCTCTGCTTTGGCCTCACTCTCTGCTCTGGCCTCATTCTACCCTTCTCTCTCTGCTCTGGCCTCACTCGCTCTCTGTTTTTCCCTCTTCACTGCAAAAATGTATTTTTTTTTGGGTAAGGAAATAAAAAATCTAGTTTTATCTGTTGGTGTTTCTTATATCTTAATTAATGGAAATATTAATGCATAAATCTCGAAGGTGAGCAAATCAATTGATATAAAATGATTTTAAGGATAGGTTGGTTCTCCAAGAAAATGTTTCATTACAATTAGTGGTAAGTGGTTCAAGGAATGTGATTTGATATTCAATACTGATATATTTTTAAAGTGTTTTCTCTATTTTAGGTGCTCTATAATGGTGGAACTCTTTGAGGCCATTGCCATGGGAGATTGAGAGAGTGGAGGGAGACTTTGAGAGGGGAAAGTGGATGAAGATGAGGCTAATGGAGAGAGAGAGAGAGAAGGGGGAGATTAATTTAAGCTTTCCAAACATATTAAGGGTAATTTGGGGCTTTTAATTGTAATTTTCAAAACTCCCACCCAAAAAGCCGGTTTTTTGACGTCATTGGTCGGAATTGGACCTTAAATATAGTTTACACCATAATTTAAGGTACTTCAAAATCATTTTTGAGAAAAAATAGTTGCCCAAGAACTTGAGGTACCTCAACGTAGTTTTTTGTCCATTTGCATCTAGATGCCTGTCAACTCTTAGGCAGTAGCCAGTGAATCTTAGAGGGATTGGTGGGTTTCCATTTGTTCTTAGAAATTATGAAGTCTAGCTTGCTTTCTATACAGGCAGGATTCATGTATAATAATAACAGTTTTTGATTTCTTAGAATGCTTAGTGGAAGTAGGTGTTAATCCTAATTTTTTTAATGTGGGTTGCTTCCCTAGGGTAGGTGTGGCAGTCAAATATGTGTAGCCTTTCGTAATATTCCTACTCTGGGGGTGGAGGGGATTAAGGTTTTTTTTCTTTTTTTCGGGCCCCTTTTTAGGTCCCTTGTTGCTTTCCCAATTGTGGTGGTATCACTTCTTGATTTAGTTTTGTGTTATTTCAGATTCCGGCCAAACCAAACTACAATATGGTTTTCTATTATGCTGCTGACAGACCTGTAAACACAGATTCACTATTGGGTAAATTCATTGATGGGACTGACACATTCCGTGATTCAAGGTTCAAGCTAATACCTAGCATTGTCAAGGTAGGTTATATATGGGCTCTAGACACATCACCATGAAAGGTTGCGGGCTGCACACCCATTCAATTAAAAGTTGAGTAGCTTGTTGATTATGATCAATAATTCTCATAAACCAACTTGTTCCAATGATTCAGGGCTACTGGATGGTCAAGCGTGCAGTTGGGAGCAAGGCTTGTCTTCTGGGAAAAGCTGTGACCTGCAGATACCTTAGACAAGACAATTTTCTAGAGGTGATTAATTTTCTTGGTTATCGACTTATCGCTTTACTGTGAATGACATTAACCTTCACCCTGAAAACTCATATTTGGATGCAATTGTGCTGGATGCATATCACTAAGCATGGAGCACCATGTCTGAGAAATTGATTAGCTTACCTTTTTTTTTTTTTTTTGGATTGATGGTTCGTTGTTTCTTATTTACTTTTTCATAATCTGAATTCATGTGCGTAAGTCAAAAATTCAATCAATGACCTCTTGCTAGAGAAAGAATTATACTTTCGGTTATGGTATTGCCATGGTTGTCAGTTTTAAAAAATATTTTAAATGTTACTCATAAACCAAACATGCGTTTCAGATAATTATTGCCAAAACATGCGTTTCTAAAATTCATGGTATCGTATTTCGCATACATCTGATATAAAGACGGAAATAGAAAAGACGCTGTCTGGAAGTGAAAATGAGCTGGTTGTATGCATTTTGTTTTAAATTGAGGTGGGAGGTTGTGATTAATTCATTTATAGGAGAAAGGAAACTTCAATCTTAAATTCTTAACTATTGTAACTCAAAAAGTAATACAGAAAGAAGGGGCAACCTAGATCCTTTCTGTTCACGGTGTATTGATATTTGTGAGTTGCTCCAATAGTTTTTTAATTTTCTTGTCATCATGAAACCTTTTCCCTTTTCTTTGGCAGATTGATGTGGATATTGGCTCATCATCAGTCGCAAGGAATGTCATTGGTCTTGTCCTTGGATATGTCACGAGCTTAGTTGTTGATCTTGCAATTCTTGTCGAGGTTTGTGTGCCTGAATCTTCTCCAATTGAATTTCCCTTTGCTGTGCACAGGTGCTTTGGATTTAATACCACCACCATCGCGAGATAGGGTTAGGGGAGATCCGTATGTAAAACCTTACCCTCACCAAGGAAAAGGCTATTTGGTGAGATCCATATGTAAAACCTTACCCTCACCCAGGATGAGGTTATTTCTGATCGAGCCACAAATGATTTTGTCTCAAAAAGGTTTTAAAGACAAGTTAGCCATCAGAAAACTATAAGTTAAAGAAAGGAGAGTGATGAGAAACAAAATGCATACATTGCTAATGGTGTTACACTACATTAAGGTCTGAGGATGGACGAAACATCACCATAAAAGCAGCCACGTCATCTAAATTTGGATGGTGTGCTAATAGACCTGCGAGCATGGCTAAGGAAGCAAACACAAATAGACATTGGTAATTAATATGAAACTAAGATGTATTAGAGGAATAGATTAGTTGTTAAGTGACAAAGATTGGATACACAGGTGATTAGATAAAGTTCGCAGCCCTGGTCCTAAATCACTGGATACTTATATTAAGGGGTATGTCCTCAAGAAATTCTAGGTGAGACCATGGATGCAAAATATGGCCATCCCATGACGAACCGCATTAGAAAGGTTTTCAAGTTGACCGAACTGCAGCACAACTGGAACCACATTTTGAATCCCTGGGTGAGACAAACCCAAAACAAGTCTGATATCCTCTTTCCAATTCTTGTTGAGTTTTCCTCTTCCTCATACAATTCAAAATTTACCTCCTTCAAAACCTCTTTATGCATTTGAATTATTGGATTGCTTTTCACATCTTGTTCTCTATAGAGGCCTCTACAACTTCATATCTTATCATGCATTTCTCATCTTATCGAATCTGAAATGGTAGCTAGTCTAACGAAATTCAGACTGGACCAGCCAGTTGGACAGGTTCAATTGGCAATCAGACCCTGGTCAAGTTTGGATAGAGCCTTTGACTCCAGTAGCTGCTGAATTAGCCAAGAATCGATCACAGAATTATTGGACCAGGCAGATTTCCTGGTTGAGCAGTTCAATTTTTATTTATTTATTTACCCCCTCCCCTCCCTTTTTCGGGAGCAACAAGGCTGGCTGTTGGTTCTGTTCACTACATGAAACCTGAGATGCTGCCAATTAAGTATCTCTCCCTCACTGACCACCAACACTTTGCGACAGAAATGAGGTGGCCTAACAAGTATTCAGTGAAATTTGCCCTTCTATTTAACTGCAGGTTTTTTCCCTAGCAAGACTTATAAAGTGCTTTTTTATTTCTGTCACCTCACCTTTATATGTTAAATAATGTCATCATCACCCTAAGTATCTATTTCTTTTTCCCTCATTATTATAGTAGCATCAATGGCAATCTTGGCTTAGGTGCATCCACTTCCCATTGAACTTATATTTCTAATGCTATCTCTATGTACGGCCTCTATACTCTAGGGTATCTGTTCATAACTCCAACCTTCTATTAACCCAATATCATTAGTAAGCTACTCTCGTCCCCACTTGGCGCCCGTGTCCTAACACTTGTCTTGGTTCCTTTGTAAATATCTTTAAAAACTCATTGTATAAAAAGAAATATCGTTCATCTAAAAGCATCTCCACTATAATTCTATGGAGAGGGAGACTTTATCATAGGTTGTTTTTAGGTTGATAAAAACCATGTGCAAGTTCTTGTGAGAAGGTTCCCTTCAGTGGTTTTGCCTAGCATGAACTAGGAACTGGTTGTTTGAGTTGACTGTGTCCCTCCTCAACCTCTTCTCCCTTTTTGCAGTTTCAGAGTGGGGTGAAAGAAGTTGTCAGATGCCAGTGTGCCACCTTTGTTTAAAAGTGGGATTAGATTACATCTGGTACCCTCACTATCTTGAAAATTACATTGACAGCCTAGATTGCCATAGGATCCCTATGTTCCCGTACATTTCATTACTTCACTGGTTTAGGTCAACACCTCCTTCATTGGGACTTGGTTGATTGATCTCGGAGCTCATTTTACCATTATGTACAACAACTCTTAGTATGAGTCCAGCTTTTGCGAGGCCTGGGGAGATTTAAGTGTTACCTTTACAAACATCTCTGTCAGTAGAGAGACTGGTTTTAAGTCAAGCATGTTTGCAGAGGTGTTCTTGCACGTGTTAGAATGTCTCACAAGAAGACGACTATGAGGCACATGAAAATTTAAAAAGGCCTCCAACAAAAGGAAGTTTGTCTCATCAAAATACTAAAGAGAAAATGTCTCATACAAGACCCATTGTTATTAAGTTCTCTAGATATTTCACACTAGCTCTGCTTTTGAACTTGTTCTTTTATTTTTTCCACAGGGGGTGGACATGCATGACAAGCTATACATGTACTGACTACCATTACATATTGCAGGCACAGGAAGAGGAGGAACTTCCAGAGTACCTTCTTGGGACTGTTAGGTTGAGTTGTGTTAGACTTGAATCAGCCATAGAAGTTTGATGATTTCTTCCGCTCACATTGCTCTAATCGAACAGTAATATGCTACTCTTCCTTTGCAACCCAATTTTCTGATGATATGTTTGAGTTACAAAACTTAATCAGCCTACGTTCTGGTTGGCAGCTCAGTGTAATTAATTAATCAGATGGGAAAAGAGTAATAAAGATCCCAATTTGCAAAGCTGCTTCAGAGAGCAAGAGCTTAATTTGTTGTTCAAAATATATGCATTGCAAGATGCCATAGGCCCCAACCATGAGGATGCCAACCCCGTTTACCACACAAAATCTCCGGATTTGTATCAAGATTTGCTTACTGCACTTGCATTAGCAGAGGCTAACAGATTGTTTCATCTGGATCTTTTCCACATTGGTGGAGTTGAAAGCAAAAAATAGCAGGAGAGTTTTATTATCCCTTGATAAAGGCTACTTAAAAACCATTGTTATTGTCGAGACATATGAAAACGTTTTGTTATAGTATCAGTTTTTGTGTATGTATCCTTTTCTTTATATGTATGCCGTGAGGCCTCAATGCATGTGTGTTCCGCAGACAAGTCTAGTCCTTTTAACAACTACCCCCACCCTCACCGCCCCTCCCCTCCCCCAACCCAAAAAAAAAAAAAAAAAACTCCAATGTTAGTTTCTCAGTTAGTTCGTTCTGGCTTGTGCTGTACATTG